>OY744483.1:267232799-270132665 GCA_963556165.1 Tipula helvola
GACCTGTAATTGTGATGCCAACGGGTATTTAGATTGCTCGAATATTTCTAGACATTTTTTGGAAAATTTAATTTTATTAAAAATCAACTGAACTATAGCCCACAAATTCAGAGCTTTAAAAATCGAAAATCTGCAATTATGCTCCGATTTCGATGATTGATACCTCTATCAATAGGTGTTGAGACCTGTAATTGTGATGCAACGGGTATTTAGATTGCTCGAATATTTCTAGACATTTTTGGAAAATTTAATTTATTAAAAATCAACTGAACTATAGCCCACAAATTCAGAGCTTTAAAAATCGAAAATCTGCAATTATGCTCCGATTTCGATGATTGATACCTCTATCAATAGTGTGAGACCTGTAATTGTGATGCCAACGGGTATTTAGATTGCTCGAATATTTCTAGACATTTTTTGGAAAATTTAATTTTATTAAAAATCAACTGAACTATAGCCCACAAATTCAGAGCTTTAAAAATCGAAAATCTGCAATTATGCTCCGATTTCGATGATTGATACCTCTATCAATAGGTGTTGAGACCTGTAATTGTGATGCCAACGGGTATTTAGATTGCTCGAATATTTCTAGACATTTTTTGGAAAATTTAATTTTATTAAAAATCAACTGAACTATAGCCCACAAATTCAGAGCTTTAAAAATCGAAAATCTGCAATTATGCTCCGATTTCGATGATTGATACCTCTATCAATAGGTGTTGAGACCTGTAATTGTGATGCCAACGGGTATTTAGATTGCTCGAATATTTCTAGACATTTTGTGGAAAATTTAATTTTATTAAAAATCAACTGAACTATAGCCCACAAATTCAGAGCTTTAAAAATCGAAAATCTGCAATTATGCTCCGATTTCGATGATTGATACCTCTATCAATAGGTGTTGAGACCTGTAATTGTGATGCCAACGGGTATTTAGATTGCTCGAATATTTCTAGACATTTTTTGGAAAATTTAATTTTATTAAAAATCAACTGAACTATAGCCCACAAATTCAGAGCTTTAAAAATCGAAAATCTGCAATTATGCTCCGATTTCGATGATTGATACCTCTATCAATAGGTGTTGAGACCTGTAATTGTGATGCCAACGGGTATTTAGATTGCTCGAATATTTCTAGACATTTTTTGGAAAATTTAATTTTATTAAAAATCAACTGAACTATAGCCCACAAATTCAGAGCTTTAAAAATCGAAAATCTGCAATTATGCTCCGATTTCGATGATTGATACCTCTATCAATAGGTGTTGAGACCTGTAATTGTGATGCCAACGGGTATTTAGATTGCTCGAATATTTCTAGACATTTTTTGGAAAATTTAATTTTATTAAAAATCAACTGAACTATAGCCCACAAATTCAGAGCTTTAAAAATCGAAAATCTGCAATTATGCTCCGATTTCGATGATTGATACCTCTATCAATAGGTGTTGAGACCTGTAATTGTGATGCCAACGGGTATTTAGATTGCTCGAATATTTCTAAACATTTTTTGGAAAATTTAATTTTATTAAAAATCAACTGAACTATAGCCCACAAATTCAGAGCTTTAAAAATCGAAAATCTGCAATTATGCTCCGATTTCGATGATTGATACCTCTATCAATAGGTGTTGAGACCTGTAATTGTGATGCCAACGGGTATTTAGATTGCTCGAATATTTCTAGACATTTTTTGGAAAATTAAATTTTATTAAAAATCAACTGAACTATAGCCCACAAATTCAGAGCTTTAAAAATCGAAAATCTGCAATTATGCTCCGATTTCGATGATTGATACCTCTATCAATAGTGTTGAGACCTGTAATTGTGATGCCAACGGGTATTTAGATTGCTCGAATATTTCTAGACATTTTTTGGAAAATTTAATTTTATTAAAAATCAACTGAACTATAGCCCACAAATTCAGAGCTTTAAAAATCGAAAATCTGCAATTATGCTCCGATTTCGATGATTGATACCTCTATCAATAGGTGTTGAGACCTGTAATTGTGATGCCAACGGGTATTTAGATTGCTCGAATATTTCTAGACATTTTTTGGAAAATTTAATTTTATTAAAAATCAACTGAACTATAGCCCACAAATTCAGAGCTTTAAAAATCGAAAATCTGCAATTATGCTCCGATTTCGATGATTGATACCTCTATCAATAGGTGTTGAGACCTGTAATTGTGATGCCAACGGGTATTTAGATTGCTCGAATATTTCTAGACATTTTTTGGAAAATTTAATTTTATTAAAAATCAACTGAACTATAGCCCACAAATTCAGAGCTTTAAAAATCGAAAATCTGCAATTATGCTCCGATTTCGATGATTGATACCTCTATCAATAGGTGTTGAGACCTGTAATTGTGATGCCAACGGGTATTTAGATTGCTCGAATATTTCTAGACATTTTTTGGAAAATTTAATTTTATTAAAAATCAACTGAACTATAGCCCACAAATTCAGAGCTTTAAAATCGAAAATCTGCAATTATGCTCCGATTTCGATGATTGATACCTCTATCAATAGGTGTTGAGACCTGTAATTGTGATGCCAACGGGTATTTAGATTGCTCGAATATTTCTAGACATTTTTTGGAAAATTTAATTTTATTAAAAATCAACTGAACTATAGCCCACAAATTCAGAGCTTTAAAAATCGAAAATCTGCAATTATGCTCCGATTTCGATGATTGATACCTCTATCAATAGGTGTTGAGACCTGTAATTGTGATGCCAACGGGTATTTAGATTGCTCGAATATTTCTAGACATTTTTTGGAAAATTTAATTTTATTAAAAATCAACTGAACTATAGCCCACAAATTCAGAGCTTTAAAAATCGAAAATCTGCAATTATGCTCCGATTTCGATGATTGATACCTCTATCAATAGGTGTTGAGACCTGTAATTGTGATGCCAACGGGTATTTAGATTGCTCGAATATTTCTAGACATTTTTTGGAAAATTTAATTTTATTAAAAATCAACTGAACTATAGCCCACAAATTCAGAGCTTTAAAAATCGAAAATCTGCAATTATGCTCCGATTTCGATGATTGATACCTCTATCAATAGATGTTGAGACCTGTAATTGTGATGCCAACGGGTATTTAGATTGCTCGAATATTTCTAGACATTTTTTGGAAAATTTAATTTTATTAAAAATCAACTGAACTATAGCCCACAAATTCAGAGCTTTAAAAATCGAAAATCTGCAATTATGCTCCGATTTCGATGATTGATACCTCTATCAATAGGTGTTGAGACCTGTAATTGTGATGCCAACGGGTATTTAGATTGCTCGAATATTTCTAGACATTTTTGGAAAATTTAATTTTATTAAAAATCAACTGAACTATAGCCCACAAATTCAGAGCTTTAAAAATCGAAAATCTGCAATTATGCTCCGATTTCGATGATTGATACCTCTATCAATAGGTGTTGAGACCTGTAATTGTGATGCCAACGGGTATTTAGATTGCTCGAATATTTCTAGACATTTTGTGGAAAATTTAATTTTATTAAAAATCAACTGAACTATAGCCCACAAATTCAGAGCTTTAAAAATCGAAAATCTGCAATTATGCTCCGATTTCGATGATTGATACCTCTATCAATAGGTGTTGAGACCTGTAATTGTGATGCCAACGGGTATTTAGATTGCTCGAATATTTCTAGACATTTTTTGGAAAATTTAATTTTATTAAAAATCAACTGAACTATAGCCCACAAATTCAGAGCTTTAAAAATCGAAAATCTGCAATTATGCTCCGATTTCGATGATTGATACCTCTATCAATAGATGTTGAGACCTGTAATTGTGATGCCAACGGGTATTTAGATTGCTCGAATATTTCTAGACATTTTTTGGAAAATTTAATTTTATTAAAAATCAACTGAACTATAGCCCACAAATTCAGAGCTTTAAAAATCGAAAATCTGCAATTATGCTCCGATTTCGATGATTGATACCTCTATCAATAGGTGTTGAGACCTGTAATTGTGATGCCAACGGGTATTTAGATTGCTCGAATATTTCTAGACATTTTTTGGAAAATTTAATTTTATTAAAAATCAACTGAACTATAGCCCACAAATTCAGAGCTTTAAAAATCGAAAATCTGCAATTATGCTCCGATTTCGATGATTGATACCTCTATCAATAGGTGTTGAGACCTGTAATTGTGATGCCACAAATTCAGAGCTTTAAAAATCGAAAATCTGCAATTATGCTCCGATTTCGATGATTGATACCTCTATCAATAGGTGTTGAGACCTGTAATTGTGATGCCAACGGGTATTTAGATTGCTCGAATATTTCTACACATTTTTTGGAAAATTTAATTTTATTAAAAATCAACTGAACTATAGCCCACAAATTCAGAGCTTTAAAAATCGAAAATCTGCAATTATGCTCCGATTTCGATGATTGATACCTCTATCAATAGGTGTTGAGACCTGTAATTGTGATGCCAACGGGTATTTAGATTGCTCGAATATTTCTAGACATTTTTTGGAAAATTTAATTTTATTAAAAATCAACTGAACTATAGCCCACAAATTCAGAGCTTTAAAAATCGAAAATCTGCAATTATGCTCCGATTTCGATGATTGATACCTCTATCAATAGATGTTGAGACCTGTAATTGTGATGCCAACGGGTATTTAGATTGCTCGAATATTTCTAGACATTTTTTGGAAAATTTAATTTTATTAAAAATCAACTGAACTATAGCCCACAAATTCAGAGCTTTAAAAATCGAAAATCTGCAATTATGCTCCGATTTCGATGATTGATACCTCTATCAATAGGTGTTGAGACCTGTAATTGTGATGCCAACGGGTATTTAGATTGCTCGAATATTTCTAGACATTTTTTGGAAAATTTAATTTTATTAAAAATCAACTGAACTATAGCCCACAAATTCAGAGCTTTAAAAATCGAAAATCTGCAATTATGCTCCGATTTCGATGATTGATACCTCTATCAATAGGTGTTGAGACCTGTAATTGTGATGCCAACGGGTATTTAGATTGCTCGAATATTTCTAAACATTTTGTGGAAAATTTAATTTTATTAAAAATCAACTGAACTATAGCCCACAAATTCAGAGCTTTAAAAATCGAAAATCTGCAATTATGCTCCGATTTCGATGATTGATACCTCTATCAATAGGTGTTGAGACCTGTAATTGTGATGCCAACGGGTATTTAGATTGCTCGAATATTTCTACACATTTTTTGGAAAATTTAATTTTATTAAAAATCAACTGAACTATAGCCCACAAATTCAGAGCTTTAAAAATCGAAAATCTGCAATTATGCTCCGATTTCGATGATTGATACCTCTATCAATAGGTGTTGAGACCTGTAATTGTGATGCCAACGGATATTTAGATTGCTCGAATATTTCTAGACATTTTTTGGAAAATTTAATTTTATTAAAAATCAACTGAACTATAGCCCACAAATTCAGAGCTTTAAAAATCGAAAATCTGCAATTATGCTCCGATTTCGATGATTGATACCTCTATCAATAGATGTTGAGACCTGTAATTGTGATGCCAACGGGTTTTTAGATTGCTCGAATATTTCTAGACATTTTTTGGAAAATTTAATTTTATTAAAAATCAACTGAACTATAGCCCACAAATTCAGAGCTTTAAAAATCGAAAATCTGCAATTATGCTCCGATTTCGATGATTGATACCTCTATCAATAGGTGTTGAGACCTGTAATTGTGATGCCAACGGGTATTTAGATTGCTCGAATATTTCTAGACATTTTTTGGAAAATTTAATTTTATTAAAAATCAACTGAACTATAGTCCACAAATTCAGAGCTTTAAAAATCGAAAATCTGCAATTATGCTCCGATTTCGATGATTGATACCTCTATCAATAGGTGTTGAGACCTGTAATTGTGATGCCAACGGGTATTTAGATTGCTCGAATATTTCTACACATTTTTTGGAAAATTTAATTTTATTAAAAATCAACTGAACTATAGCCCACAAATTCAGAGCTTTAAAAATCGAAAATCTGCAATTATGCTCCGATTTCGATGATTGATACCTCTATCAATAGGTGTTGAGACCTGTAATTGTGATGCCAACGGGTATTTAGATTGCTCGAATATTTCTAGACATTTTGTGGAAAATTTAATTTTATTAAAAATCAACTGAACTATAGCCCACAAATTCAGAGCTTTAAAAATCGAAAATCTGCAATTATGCTCCGATTTCGATGATTGATACCTCTATCAATAGGTGTTGAGACCTGTAATTGTGATGCCAACGAGTATTTAGATTGCTCGAATATTTCTAGACATTTTTTTGAAAATTTAATTTTATTAAAAATCAACTGAACTATAGCCCACAAATTCAGAGCTTTAAAAATCGAAAATCTGCAATTATGCTCCGATTTCGATGATTGATACCTCTATCAATAGGTGTTGAGACCTGTAATTGTGATGCCAACGGGTATTTAGATTGCTCGAATATTTCTACACATTTTTTGGAAAATTTAATTTTATTAAAAATCAACTGAACTATAGCCCACAAATTCAGAGCTTTAAAAATCGAAAATCTGCAATTATGCTCCGATTTCGATGATTGATACCTCTATCAATAGGTGTTGAGACCTGTAATTGTGATGCCAACGGGTATTTAGATTGCTCGAATATTTCTAAACATTTTGTGGAAAATTTAATTTTATTAAAAATCAACTGAACTATAGCCCACAAATTCAGAGCTTTAAAAATCGAAAATCTGCAATTATGCTCCGATTTCGATGATTAATACCTCTATCAATAAGTGTTGAGACCTGTAATTGTGATGCCAACGGGTATTTAGATTGCTCGAATATTTCTAGACATTTTGTGGAAAATTTAATTTTATTAAAAATCAACTGAACTATAGCCCACAAATTCAGAGCTTTAAAAATCGAAAATCTGCAATTATGCTCCGATTTCGATGATTGATACCTCTATCAATAGGTGTTGAGACCTGTAATTGTGATGCCAACGGGTATTTAGATTGCTCGAATATTTCTAAACATTTTGTGGAAAATTTAATTTTATTAAAAATCAACTGAACTATAGCCCACAAATTCAGAGCTTTAAAAATCGAAAATCTGCAATTATGCTCCGATTTCGATGATTGATACCTCTATCAATAGGTGTTGAGACCTGTAATTGTGATGCCAACGGGTATTTAGATTGCTCGAATATTTCTAGACATTTTGTGGAAAATTTAATTTTATTAAAAATCAACTGAACTATAGCCCACAAATTCAGAGCTTTAAAAATCGAAAATCTGCAATTATGCTCCGATTTCGATGATTGATACCTCTATCAATAGGTGTTGAGACCTGTAATTGTGATGCCAACGGGTATTTAGATTGCTCGAATATTTCTACACATTTTTTGGAAAATTTAATTTTATTAAAAATCAACTGAACTATAGCCCACAAATTCAGAGCTTTAAAAATCGAAAATCTGCAATTATGCTCCGATTTCGATGATTGATACCTCTATCAATAGATGTTGAGACCTGTAATTGTGATGCCAACGGGTTTTTAGATTGCTCGAATATTTCTAGACATTTTTTGGAAAATTTAATTTTATTAAAAATCAACTGAACTATAGCCCACAAATTCAGAGCTTTAAAAATCGAAAATCTGCAATTATGCTCCGATTTCGATGATTGATACCTCTATCAATAGGTGTTGAGACCTGTAATTGTGATGCCAACGGGTATTTAGATTGCTCGAATATTTCTAGACATTTTTTGGAAAATTTAATTTTATTAAAAATCAACTGAACTATAGCCCACAAATTCAGAGCTTTAAAAATCGAAAATCTGCAATTATGCTCCGATTTCGATGATTGATACCTCTATCCAGGGCCAATCAGAGGGTGGGCCAGCCGGGCCATACGGCACGGGCCCCCGATTTTTAGGGGCCCCCGAATTTTTTGTTACTATAGATTTCTCATTTGCGCTTGATCTTCGATAGTATTTTGTCTTTATAACAAGAACAAGATGTGTGACAATTTAAAATTTGACATTGAAGAGCGTTTTATTTGCTTCGATTCATTCTCTGGAAAAACCGGAGAAGAAATTGCTGCCAGAATTCTTGAAATTTTGTCGGATATGGAATTAAATTATAATTTATGTATTGCCCGAGCATATGATAATGGTGCAAATTTGGCTGGCAAGCTAAACGGTGTGCAAACCATTCTTACGAAGCGTAATCCTAATTGTATTTTTTCCAGCTGTGGGAACCACACATTAAATCTTGTTGGAGTTGATTTAGCTGAATCGTGTAAAGAAGCTGTACAATTTTTTGGAGTTATACAACAAAATTATAATTTTTTTAGCAGTAGTCCGCGGAGATGGGAGGTTTTAAAGAAACATATCCGTATGTCTCTTCATTCGATTTCCAAAACTAGATGGTCTGCTAGAATAGATGCAGTAAAACCAATAGCCAAAAATCTATTATCTATTCGAGATGCTTTAAATGAAATGCATTCCTTTAATTTATCACCACACGCAATCGTTGAATTACACTCAATTGAGAAATATTTAAATAAATTTGAATGTGTTTTGCTTTCTATCATATGGCTCGAAATTTTGACAGATTTGCATCAGACAAATTTGGTAATTGAAGCTCGAAATGCTACACTTGATATTGAGCAAAATAATATTGAAAGTCTAGTAATGAGATTTCGCAATTTAAGCGGAATGTGGAATGAAATATTTGCGAAAGCAAAAGCTAAAGCCCGTGAATATGGAGTTACATGTGATTTTGCCATTATTAGAACAATACGGACACAATCGGATGCTGAAAAATACTACAGGATAAATGTGTTTAACGTAATAGTTAATTCCGTAATAGCTGGCTTACAAAGACAATTTCAAGCTTTACAAAATATCTGCAATCTATTCGGTTTTCTTTGGTTATTTCCAAATTTGACTGATGAAAAAATTGAAGCTGCAGTAAACCGTTTGCATTCAAAATACACGAGTGAGTTATCAAACGAGATACTATGAGGTAAAATTCCTTAAAAAAATGTATGCAGCTAATTTCAATGCAGATCCGACACCAACAAATTTATTAGAAAATATTCTCAGTAAAACTTAGCTGGTTTATTTCCGAATCTTATCATTGTCTTAAGGATATTTTTAAGTATTCCTGCATCTGTGTCTTCAGCCGAGAGGAGTTGCAGGGTTCTTAAAAGAATAAAAAAAATTCATCGCTCAACAATGGCAGAACAACGGTTAAGTGGATTGGCAATGTTAAACATTAACCACGACATGGCAAGAAAAATTAATTTTGAGCAAATCATTAGAGAATTTTCTAATAATAAAGCGAGAAAAGCTTCAATCTAATAATTTCTAATAAATTCTAATAAATACTAAAATGAATTCATGTGATATAAACTTAAGATTGTTTTATTTTATTTTTATGGGGTCCCATTTTAATAATTTGGCCCAGGCCCCCTGCTAGCTCTGAAAGGCCCTGCCTCTATCAATAGGTGTTGAGACCTGTAATTGTGATGCCAACGGGTATTTAGATTGCTCGAATATTTCTACACATTTTTTGGAAAATTTAATTTTATTAAAAATCAACTGAACTATAGCCCACAAATTCAGAGCTTTAAAAATCGAAAATCTGCAATTATGCTCCGATTTCGATGATTGATACCTCTATCAATAGGTGTTGAGACCTGTAATTGTGATGCCAACGGGTATTTAGATTGCTCGAATATTTCTAGACATTTTGTGGAAAATTTAATTTTATTAAAAATCAACTGAACTATAGCCCACAAATTCAGAGCTTTAAAAATCGAAAATCTGCAATTATGCTCCGATTTCGATGATTGATACCTCTATCAATAGGTGTTGAGACCTGTAATTGTGATGCCAACGAGTATTTAGATTGCTCGAATATTTCTAGACATTTTTTGGAAAATTTAATTTTATTAAAAATCAACTGAACTATAGCCCACAAATTCAGAGCTTTAAAAATCGAAAATCTGCAATTATGCTCCGATTTCGATGATTGATACCTCTATCAATAGGTGTTGAGACCTGTAATTGTGATGCCAACGAGTATTTAGATTGCTCGAATATTTCTAGACATTTTTTGGAAAATTTAATTTTATTAAAAATCAACTGAACTATAGCCCACAAATTCAGAGCTTTAAAAATCGAAAATCTGCAATTATGCTCCGATTTCGATGATTAATACCTCTATCAATAAGTGTTGAGACCTGTAATTGTGATGCCAACGGGTATTTAGATTGCTCGAATATTTCTAGACATTTTGTGGAAAATTTAATTTTATTAAAAATCAACTGAACTATAGCCCACAAATTCAGAGCTTTAAAAATCGAAAATCTGCAATTATGCTCCGATTTCGATGATTGACACCTCTATCAATAGGTGTTGAGACCTGTAATTGTGATGCCAACGGGTATTTAGATTGCTCGAATATTTCTAAACATTTTGTGGAAAATTTAATTTTATTAAAAATCAACTGAACTATAGCCCACAAATTCAGAGCTTTAAAAATCGAAAATCTGCAATTATGCTCCGATTTCGATGATTGATACCTCTATCAATAGGTGTTGAGACCTGTAATTGTGATGCCAACGGGTATTTAGATTGCTCGAATATTTCTAGACATTTTGTGGAAAATTTAATTTTATTAAAAATCAACTGAACTATAGCCCACAAATTCAGAGCTTTAAAAATCGAAAATCTGCAATTATGCTCCGATTTCGATGATTGATACCTTTATCAATAGGTGTTGAGACCTGTAATTGTGATGCCAACGGGTATTTAGATTGCTCGAATATTTCTACACATTTTTTGGAAAATTTAATTTTATTAAAAATCAACTGAACTATAGCCCACAAATTCAGAGCTTTAAAAATCGAAAATCTGCAATTATGCTCCGATTTCGATGATTGATACCTCTATCAATAGGTGTTGAGACCTGTAATTGTGATGCCAACGGGTATTTAGATTGCTCGAATATTTCTACACATTTTTTGGAAAATTTAATTTTATTAAAAATCAACTGAACTATAGCCCACAAATTCAGAGCTTTAAAAATCGAAAATCTGCAATTATGCTCCGATTTCGATGATTGATACCTCTATCAATAGGTGTTGAGACCTGTAATTGTGATGCCAACGGGTATTTAGATTGCTCGAATATTTCTAGACATTTTGTGGAAAATTTAATTTTATTAAAAATCAACTGAACTATAGCCCACAAATTCAGAGCTTTAGAAATCGAAAATCTGCAATTATGCTCCGATTTCGATGATTGATACCTCTATCAATAGGTGTTGAGACCTGTAATTGTGATGCCAACGGGTATTTAGATTGCTCGAATATTTCTACACATTTTTTGGAAAATTTAATTTTATTAAAAATCAACTGAACTATAGCCCACAAATTCAGAGCTTTAAAAATCGAAAATCTGCAATTATGCTCCGATTTCGATGATTGATACCTCTATCAATAGGTGTTGAGACCTGTGATTGTGATGCCAACGGGTATTTAGATTGCTCGAATATTTCTAGACATTTTTTGGAAAATTTAATTTTATTAAAAATCAACTGAACTATAGCCCACAAATTCAGAGCTTTAAAAATCGAAAATCTGCAATTATGCTCCGATTTCGATGATTGATACCTCTATCAATAGGTGTTGAGACCTGTAATTGTGATGCCAACGGGTATTTAGATTGCTCGAATATTTCTAGACATTTTTTGGAAAATTTAATTTTATTAAAAATCAACTGAACTATAGCCCACAAATTCAGAGCTTTAAAAATCGAAAATCTGCAATTATGCTCCGATTTCGATGATTGATACCTCTATCAATAGGTGTTGAGACCTGTAATTGTGATGCCAACGGGTATTTAGATTGCTCGAATATTTCTAGACATTTTGTGGAAAATTTAATTTTATTAAAAATCAACTGAACTATAGCCCACAAATTCAGAGCTTTAAAAATCGAAAATCTGCAATTATGCTCCGATTTCGATGATTGATACCTCTATCAATAGGTGTTGAGACCTGTAATTGTGATGCCAACGGGTATTTAGATTGCTCGAATATTTCTACACATTTTTTGGAAAATTTAATTTTATTAAAAATCAACTGAACTATAGCCCACAAATTCAGAGCTTTAAAAATCGAAAATCTGCAATTATGCTCCGATTTCGATGATTGATACCTCTATCAATAGGTGTTGAGACCTGTAATTGTGATGCCAACGGGTATTTAGATTGCTCGAATATTTCTAGACATTTTGTGGAAAATTTAATTTTATTAAAAATCAACTGAACTATAGCCCACAAATTCAGAGCTTTAAAAATCGAAAATCTGCAATTATGCTCCGATTTCGATGATTGATACCTCTATCAATAGGTGTTGAGACCTGTAATTGTGATGCCAACGGGTATTTAGATTGCTCGAATATTTCTAGACATTTTGTGGAAAATTTAATTTTATTAAAAATCAACTGAACTATAGCCCACAAATTCAGAGCTTTAAAAATCGAAAATCTGCAATTATGCTCCGATTTCGATGATTGATACCTCTATCAATAGGTGTTGAGACCTGTAATTGTGATGCCAACGGGTATTTAGATTGCTCGAATATTTCTACACATTTTTTGGAAAATTTAATTTTATTAAAAATCAACTGAACTATAGCCCACAAATTCAGAGCTTTAAAAATCGAAAATCTGCAATTATGCTCCGATTTCGATGATTGATACCTCTATCAATAGGTGTTGAGACCTGTAATTGTGATGCCAACGGGTATTTAGATTGCTCGAATATTTCTACACATTTTTTGGAAAATTTAATTTTATTAAAAATCAACTGAACTATAGCCCACAAATTCAGAGCTTTAAAAATCGAAAATCTGCAATTATGCTCCGATTTCGATGATTAATACCTCTATCAATAAGTGTTGAGACCTGTAATTGTGATGCCAACGGGTATTTAGATTGCTCGAATATTTCTAGACATTTTTTGGAAAATTTAATTTTATTAAAAATCAACTGAACTATAGCCCACAAATTCAGAGCTTTAAAAATCGAAAATCTGCAATTATGCTCCGATTTCGATGATTGATACCTCTATCAATAGGTGTTGAGACCTGTAATTGTGATGCCAAACGGGTATTTAGATTGCTCAAATATTTCTAGACATTTTTTGGAAAATTTAATTTTATTAAAAATCAACTGAACTATAGCCCACAAATTCAGAGCTTTAAAAATCGAAAATCTGCAATTATGCTCCGATTTCGATGATTGATACCTCTATCAATAGGTGTTGAGACCTGTAATTGTGATGCCAACGGGTATTTAGATTGCTCGAATATTTCTAGACATTTTGTGGAAAATTTAATTTTATTAAAAATCAACTGAACTATAGCCCACAAATTCAGAGCTTTAAAAATCGAAAATCTGCAATTATGCTCCGATTTCGATGATTGATACCTCTATCAATAGGTGTTGAGACCTGTAATTGTGATGCCAACGGGTATTTAGATTGCTCGAATATTTCTAGACATTTTTTGGAAAATTTAATTTTATTAAAAATCAACTGAACTATAGCCCACAAATTCAGAGCTTTAAAAATCGAAAATCTGCAATTATGCTCCGATTTCGATGATTGATACCTCTATCAATAGGTGTTGAGACCTGTAATTGTGATGCCAACGGGTATTTAGATTGCTCGAATATTTCTACACATTTTTTGGAAAATTTAATTTTATTAAAAATCAACTGAACTATAGCCCACAAATTCAGAGCTTTAAAAATCGAAAATCTGCAATTATGCTCCGATTTCGATGATTGATACCTCTATCAATAGGTGTTGAGACCTGTAATTGTGATGCCAACGGGTATTTAGATTGCTCGAATATTTCTAGACATTTTGTGGAAAATTTAATTTTATTAAAAATCAACTGAACTATAGCCCACAAATTCAGAGCTTTAAAAATCGAAAATCTGCAATTATGCTCCGATTTCGATGATTGATACCTCTATCAATAGGTGTTGAGACCTGTAATTGTGATGCCAACGGGTATTTAGATTGCTCGAATATTTCTACACATTTTTTGGAAAATTTAATTTTATTAAAAATCAACTGAACTATAGCCCACAAATTCAGAGCTTTAAAAATCGAAAATCTGCAATTATGCTCCGATTTCGATGATTGATACCTCTATCAATAGGTGTTGAGACCTGTAATTGTGATGCCAACGGGTATTTAGATTGCTCGAATATTTCTAGACATTTTGTGGAAAATTTAATTTTATTAAAAATCAACTGAACTATAGCCCACAAATTCAGAGCTTTAAAAATCGAAAATGTGCAATTATGCTCCGATTTCGATGATTGATACCTCTATCAATAGGTGTTGAGACCTGTAATTGTGATGCCAACGGGTATTTAGATTGCTCGAATATTTCTAGACATTTTTTGGAAAATTTAATTTTATTAAAAATCAACTGAACTATAGCCCACAAATTCAGAGCTTTAAAAATCGAAAATCTGCAATTATGCTCCGATTTCGATGATTGATACCTCTATCAATAGGTGTTGAGACCTGTAATTGTGATGCCAACGGGTATTTAGATTGCTCGAATATTTCTAGACATTTTTTGGAAAATTTAATTTTATTAAAAATCAACTGAACTATAGCCCACAAATTCAGAGCTTTAAAAATCGAAAATCTGCAATTATGCTCCGATTTCGATGATTGATACCTCTATCAATAGGTGTTGAGACCTGTAATTGTGATGCCAACGGGTATTTAGATTGCTCGAATATTTCTACACATTTTTTGGAAAATTTAATTTTATTAAAAATCAACTGAACTATAGCCCACAAATTCAGAGCTTTAAAAATCTAAAATCTGCAATTATGCTCCGATTTCGATGATTGATACCTCTATCAATAGGTGTTGAGACCTGTAATTGTGATGCCAACGGGTATTTAGATTGCTCGAATATTTCTAGACATTTTTTGGAAAATTTAATTTTATTAAAAATCAACTGAACTATAGCCCACAAATTCAGAGCTTTAAAAATCGAAAATCTGCAATTATGCTCCGATTTCGATGATTGATACCTCTATCAATAGGTGTTGAGACCTGTAATTGTGATGCCAACGGGTATTTAGATTGCTCGAATATTTCTAGACATTTTTTGGAAAATTTAATTTTATTAAAAATCAACTGAACTATAGCCCACAAATTCAGAGCTTTAAAAATCGAAAATCTGCAATTATGCTCCGATTTCGATGATTGATACCTCTATCAATAGGTGTTGAGACCTGTAATTGTGATGCCAACGGGTATTTAGATTGCTCGAATATTTCTAGACATTTTTTGGAAAATTTAATTTTATTAAAAATCAACTGAACTATAGCCCACAAATTCAGAGCTTTAAAAATCGAAAATCTGCAATTATGCTCCGATTTCGATGATTGATACCTCTATCAATAGGTGTTGAGACCTGTAATTGTGATGCCAACGGGTATTTAGATTGCTCGAATATTTCTAAACATTTTGTGGAAAATTTAATTTTATTAAAAATCAACTGAACTATAGCCCACAAATTCAGAGCTTTAAAAATCGAAAATCTGCAATTATGCTCCGATTTCGATGATTGATACCTCTATCAATAGATGTTGAGACCTGTAATTGTGATGCCAACGGGTATTTAGATTGCTCGAATATTTCTAGACATTTTTTGGAAAATTTAATTTTATTAAAAATCAACTGAACTATAGCCCACAAATTCAGAGCTTTAAAAATCGAAAATCTGCAATTATGCTCCGATTTCGATGATTGATACCTCTATCAATAGGTGTTGAGACCTGTAATTGTGATGCCAACGGGTATTTAGATTGCTCGAATATTTCTAGACATTTTGTGGAAAATTTAATTTTATTAAAAATCAACTGAACTATAGCCCACAAATTCAGAGCTTTAAAAATCGAAAATCTGCAATTATGCTCCGATTTCGATGATTGATACCTCTATCAATAGGTGTTGAGACCTGTAATTGTGATGCCAACGGGTATTTAGATTGCTCGAATATTTCTACACATTTTTTGGAAAATTTAATTTTATTAAAAATCAACTGAACTATAGCCTACAAATTAAGAGCTTTAAAAATCGAAAATCTGCAATTATGCTCCGATTTCGATGATTGATACCTCTATCAATAGGTGTTGAGACCTGTAATTGTGATGCCAACGGGTATTTAGATTGCTCGAATATTTCTACACATTTTTTGGAAAATTTAATTTTATTAAAAATCAACTGAACTATAGCCCACAAATTCAGAGCTTTAAAAATCGAAAATCTGCAATTATGCTCCGATTTCGATGATTGATACCTCTATCAATAGGTGTTGAGACCTGTAATTGTGATGCCAACGGGTATTTAGATTGCTCGAATATTTCTAAACATTTTGTGGAAAATTTAATTTTATTAAAAATCAACTGAACTATAGCCCACAAATTCAGAGCTTTAAAAATCGAAAATCTGCAATTATGCTCCGATTTCGATGATTGATACCTCTATCAATAGGTGTTGAGACCTGTAATTGTGATGCCAACGGGTATTTAGATTGCTCGAATATTTCTAGACATTTTGGGGAAAATTTAATTTTATTAAAAATCAACTGAACTATAGCCCACAAATTCAGAGCTTTAAAAATCGAAAATCTGCAATTTTGCTCCGATTTCGGTGATTGATACCTCTATCAGTAGGTGTTGAGACCTGTAGCCTCTATCAATACGTGTGAGGCCATTTTGTGGAAAATTTTATTTTATTAAAAATCAACTGGACAATCTAAATACCCGTTGGCATCACAATTACAGGTCTCAGCACCTATTGATAGAGGCATCAATCATCGAAATATTGCGTATCTCCTGAAATGAATTCTCATGACGTTCCATGAATATTCTCTACGAGTATACTGTACACATTGATGTCCTTTTCATAGCACATCTCTAACACCATCCTCAGGATAAAAGTTTGATCGTTCGTTGATCTATTTGGAAGGAAGCCACCTTGACAATCACCCAAGAACCTCCCGCTATAAATTAATAACTTTGCCGCGACTACATTTTACAAAATCTTTTAAGCTGTCTTGAGCAAAGCTATACCGTGGTAATTGTGCAGTTTAATCGGTCTCCCTTTTTATGAACTGGACTGATATGAGCCTTCTTCCACTCTTCCAGCTTCTAGGATAACTTCTCTAGACCAAATTAGTAATATGAGCTCAAACATGCGGTAGAACAGTTAATCGGCACCATATTTGATCATTTAATTGCAGATATCATTTTTCAACTGCGATATTACGTTCCACACCTCATCATATAATGAATGTGGTGGTGGTGTCATGTCGACATTGATATCGCGTTGAAGCAAGAGAGGTTGTTGCTCCAGAAATAATTCCGCCACACTTCGAGGACGGGTTTAGTGTGGATGAAACTCCGTAACTATATTATTATTATGTTGCGAATAAACACAATTCTCAGGCTAAAATTTTGGAGGTTACTTCTCCGTGGCTCATGTTATTCTCTTTTCGTCCGTCTGCATAGCCGATTGGAAATTTCCATCGCGGTCATGTTGGGGTTATGGTATTGTCCTGTTCTTTGTGATAGATTTCGTTGGTGTATCCGATCTTTCTCCCAAAAAGCACAACGATAATCATCGTCCAACCAGAGATTTTCAGGTTTAGATTACTAGAGCAAGTGGTTTATTCTCCAACGTTCCAGGATAAATCAAACGAATAAACAATTAATTTTATTTTCATTTATTTATTTATTGGAATATTTATTAATTAATTTTTTTCGTTTGTGTTTATTTCATTCATAAATTTTGAAAATACTTTTGATTTTACATATTCTTGTTTTTATTATATTCGTAAGTAAACAGAGTTTTTTTTTGTTGTAATTATATTAAATTTTGTTTTTCTTTTAAATATTTATTTAATTTTTAATAATAATAATAATTAATAGTAATTCTTAAAAATGTTCTTCTTCAAATCGCCCACTTCATCTAATTTTGTTTGTTTGTTTTTATCTCAATTTCAATAAAAAAATTAGTTATAATTAATAATTTCTTCTTAATTTTTTTTTTGTTTTTTTTTTATAATATGTATAATTATAATATATAATTTTTATAATACAATAATAATAGTAATAATTTTTTTTTGTTTTGTTTAAATATAATTATTATATAGTAATACATATTATGTACTTAATTCTAGGTAATTAAATTGTTTTAATTGTTTAAATAAATGTGTTTATTTACAAAAAAAAAAAAAAAAAATAAAAAAATGTAATAAATGCCTAATTGAGAATTAATAAATTTTGGCAAATGTTTTTTTTTTTGTTTATTATATCCTAATATAAATATATTAATATTAAATTAATTACAAGTTAATTTTAAATTTTTATTTATTAATTTTTATCGTTTTTTTTTTTTTGTTTTTTTTTACTTTTATTTAAATTTTTAGAAAAAGGCAAGTTTAGGCAAGTAAAATAATTAAATAACAAAATCGTTTTTATGTTTATTGTTTTTTAATGAAAATCAAAATTTTATTTCATGCATAAAAATAAATTAAATGAAAAATTATAATCGTGTTACAAATTTCGTTTTTTATTTGTGTTTATTTTAGAATAAATCAAGGAACTTTGAATACAAATATATATTTAAAAATAAAATTGTTAATAAAAAATAATTTTATTTCGTTGTAAAATGTGGTGCCAATGAGGGGGGCGGTTGGGTTTGATTTTGAGATTCGCGCATCACCACTGTTAGATAAATGATGGGTGGAGAAGGAGGAGGAATAATTTTTGTTTATTACGTGTGGTAGTAGTAATAAAGTAATAATAAATTAACAGAAAATGTGAACACAAAAAATAAAATCGACGGCGAGTTCCGCACGTTTTTTTCTTGGTTGCCTACTTCTTTCTTACAGATAACAGTATAAATAATTTAATTGTTTCTTTTTTTTTTTTTGTTTAAATGTACTTTTATTTATAAATGAATATTATTTTATTACTATTTTACTTATCATCTATATATATAAACTTTTTTTATTTTTTGTCATATATTTTGTTAAAGGCACTCATAATATTCTTATACAGACTTATACAGAAATATATATAAGTTTATTATATATAAATGTAGCTTCATCTCTTCATTATCCTATTATTATTCATAATTTTTATTTTTATATTACAAAGCTTTAATTTAAATGTAATATGAATTGCAATTTCGTTTTTCTCCTTAATACAACGTGGGAATTTTTTAAGGTAGATAACATTTGTATCATGCAGATGTGAAGGCGGATTCATTGGTGTGAGGTGCAAAAATTAATTCTTCTTTGTTATTTTGGTGCGAGGTGGGTTGGTTGATTTGAAAATATGAAAAATATAAGTCATAGCACTTTTGTATCTCTCTTACAGAATATATTCAGTTAAATATAATTATAAATACTTTGCGTGCCAGAAGGTCGTTTGCCACTGTGTGTAGGGTGAATTTTGTTGAATTTATCTTCGAAATATAGTTCAACAATCTCACTGAACTAACTTTGCCAAAGAATTTTTGTTTCTCTGTATTTTTGTTTTAAATATTATTTAAATTAGAATACATTTTGACTGACTGACAGAAGTATATTCTTCGTTTACATATATTATGTGTATTTTACTACAGCACCCTCATGAATCCTACTGAGAACAACAATCAAAACTTGGAATTGTTCTTTGTGTGTGACTTCAACAATTAGAGAAACATTAAAATTAGGAAGAATTTAATTATTAATGGTGTGTTTGGTGGTGCTTTGGCTTTAAACAGAATATTTTATTAGGGACCGTTAATAAGAAGTCATTAGTATTTTAAATTATTGTACATCAACAATCTTTTGAATTGTGTTTAGAATCAGTTCTGATTAGGGTGATCAAAATTTCATCTGCAACGCGAAAGATTCAAAATAAATGGGAAGTGAAAAAAATCATTTATTAATCGAAAAATTATTTTATTAATAAAAAAATCCAACCAATGATCATGGATGCAGTGACTGATAGATAACACCTATAACTGTATACACGGCCACATTTTAACGCTTGCTTTTAAAAAAGATCCATAAAATTGAAGGGTTTGCTGATGATAATGTGAATAAAGTTTATATTCGAGCTGTTTGAGCCAAACGACGGGCATCAAAGTTGAAAAAATTTAGCTAAAACACAAAAACCTGATAAAATCGCAAAATGGGTTTGAAGTTTGAAAATGTTTTTCGAAATCGTCGTGCGTCACATTTTTGGAAGAAAAGAGTGAGGCAGAAAATTCTAGGCATCATTAAATGACAAAAACAGATTTTTTAGTAATGATACATGGGTGGTCGGACAGAGAAGCAAATTTGCCAATCGTTCCGTTTTCAAATCTTTATTATCGATTAATCAATTTTGCCACACACATCTTATAGTACTCGGGCCAGGATCGCCTTCAGTTCCTTCAGCGAATTTCTTTTTATGACTTCAATCGGCTCATGGCGCATTCTCCGGAGCGGTTATTTGAGTTTCGGAAACAGGAAAAAGTCACAGGGTGCCAAATCTGGCGAGTACGGTGGCTGTGACGAATTGTTCCGGCCGTTTACGGCGAATTGCTTCACATAGACGACTCAAAACGGCCAAGTACATAGTATGCTTTATTGACCGTTTGACCCTCTGGAACGAATTCATAGTGAACCACATCACGGCAATCAAAGAAAACGACGACCCTCACTGAATGCTTTATGCCACTCAAATACTTGCGTTCTCGATAGAGTAGACTCCCAAAATACGATTGCAACATTTTCAGCCGTAACTCCATTGGAAACACAAAATTTGAAGCAAACTCGATGTTCAATTTTTTTCCATAGTAAAAATCGCCAGACAAACTTTTCGCGTCGTAAACAAACGGCTGCCAAACTCACACTAATGGACGTATTCTGCTCAAACGTCACACGAATGTCATAGAAGGTTGTACCAACCTAGAAAAAAAATGTTTACAAAATTCGGCAAGATGGAAAAGGTTCAGACCTGATATTCGACATTATTTTACTTTACAAAATAAACCCAAAGCAAAAATGTGTTGTTTGTATTTTCCCAACGAAACATAACCAATCGACAATCAATCAAATTCATTGTTCTTATCTGCCAACATATTTCAGGTAATACACATTTTTCGTGCGCATTTTTATCCATCACCCTGCCACCTGCAAAAACTTATAATCGCAAGTCAGAGAACACAATTTTGTTTGTACCACTTCGGTCAAAACCTTCTATTAGATATGTTTAGACTTATAAGCTCGCTATTGTTGTGTGACTTTAGTTTAAAATTAAACAAAAACATCAATTAAACCAATCATCAAGATTTAATATAATCAAGTGATCAAAAACCAAGAGTTGTTAATACGATGTTACCGATTAAATAATTTCGGAACTCTAATGTTAATCCAAAATTCTGAAAATCTCGAATTTCGATTATCTCAAACCTGAAGCTTAAAAACTCCATAAAACATCGAAAATATCGATATATCATCGATTTTGTCACGTCACATAAATACAGAGAGCTCTTTGCTAATTTAGGGTAATAGACTAGTATTGAGAAACTCCCACAGACTCGAATAATCTCAAATTATTTTAGAATTCTATAGAATAAATCTTGATATTTTCAAAAAATTTCGAATCTTCCCGAAAATCTCGAATAAATTTACTATGCTAGAATAATTTTTAAAAGTGTCAATGCTAATTGCAAAGTAAATCATCTAATTCAATGCTACGTTTAATTCAACCCAAGTCTAAACTCGATTAATATCGAAAATCTTGAATACTCTGGGAAAATCTCGCATAATGTATATAAGCTTATGCAACACTCTTAAGGGCACATACTCAATAACCTAGCAAATTGCAATTCGAAAATTGAAAAATATGACTTGAGATGAAGATGCCTCTTGCCGTGGGAGTTTGAGATCAGATATTATGTGACATTTGAAGGTGACTACTCGAAAAACATGTTTAACATCCAATCCAATTAAAGCAAACACTGAAATAATTGAACATATTTCGGTCGGATCAAAGTAATGGGTGTTCCATCTGTTGATTAAATATACTTAATCGTCTATTTCAGAGTGGGCAACCTCAAATTCACAATTTATATTTTGAAGTTTCTAGATTGTTCATGAATATTTTTGATTATTTTATTAAAGAGGAATATGAAATGTTCAACAAAAAAAACGATAATATATTGTCCAGTGAAAAAATTAAAAACTTGAACGACATTTATTTTGGAACTGAAATTTCGACAGCACTTCAATCAACTCACATAATATGTCTGAAAATGATGAAATAGATTTTCGAACACACTACCTTACGTACGTTTTTGCAACAATTTATTGAAAAAAATTGATTTTCAAAATGAATTCCTGCAAACCGTTGCAATGCTCGCTCACAAAAAAATCAAATATTTCTTCCTTTCTTTTACAGCAGGTAGATGATGAATGCAGAGAATTGCGCGCCGTAAATTTTCAATAAATTGAACTTAATGTAAACACCAACATAGAAATATTTTGAAAAACGGTGTGTTTAAATTAAAGAGAAATGATGGAAGCGATGAATGTTAGTCCAATTTAAAAAACGAAATTTTTACAATTCTGTCAATTCTGGTCGCAACCGCAAACGTTACATTAATCAAAAATACTAAGGAATAAATTAGAACTTCCGACTTGAACAGGAATTTTAAGAACAAAAGAATGCTTGAAAAAATCCGACATAGGGTGTTGTAAAGTTAGTAACAACTTCTTAATAAACATGGCAACACCAATAGAGTGGCGGTCATATTAGGTAACGAACACGAGTTGTATTAAAATAAAGAAAACCAAAATAAATATAAAATAATATGTATGGTTTATCTAGAACACAACATGGCGCAGTTGAAGGTATAAAAGGATCTTCGTAAAATAAAATATTTAAAAAATAAATAAATAAAAATTTTGGTGAACAAATTAAAAATTGAAAGTTCACAGCGTGGTATATTGTGAAACAAAATTGTATATAAATATGTATATAAAGATGGATTTTAAATTTGTGAAATACCCACAACCGTCAGCAGGAGTTCGAAATTTTCATGAAAGCAACTGAAGGCAACAAAAAAGAAGAAGATGTTCAAGCTGCAATTTTGCTAAACGTCGGGGGTGAAGAAATTTTAGATATTTACAATAATTTAGTGTTCGATGATAAGGCAGAAAAAAAAAGTTATTGAAAAAATCGAGCTGTACCCCAGAAAAAACATCGTTTTTGAACGATTACGATTCCATAAGAGGAACCAACTGGATGGTGAAACATTTGATAGCTTCTTGGATTCTATACAGAAGCTACAAAAATTGTGTAATTTCAAGGGTACAGATGATCAACTACGTGAGAGAATAATCCTGGGAATAAGTGATGAAAATCTTCAAGAAAAATTGTTGGCCATTGACAATATCAGCTTGGTTAAGGCTGTTGAAGCATATAAACATTTAATTAAACTTCAAGCAGCTGAAAATCAAAAGAAAAGTATGGGAGTTAATCTTATAAAAAAACAGGGAAGTACTATAAATAGAAATAGTAACACTAAAAATTATAATAGTTATGGAAAAAATTTTAATAAATTCAGTTCTAAAGTTGGTGCACAGTCTTCGGCGCAGAGGACACCGGTGTCGAATGGCTTTCAATCACGTCCATGCCGTTTAATTTTAAGTTCGAAAGATGACGATATTTACACCACTTTATAAAGTGTTGTAGATCTAAGAGATATGTTGAGGACGAGGTGATTGAGGGTGATTACGATCTTGATGATGTCTACGTTGAGTCATTAGATTTAGTTGATTTGAATAAACTAGAAGCAAATAGTAACGATGAATTTGATTGTATATTTAAAATAAAAAATAATAAAAGTAATTCTCATAATTTTGAAAATGTTGACAGGTCAAAAAGTTAAATTCAAAATAATTGTAACGAGGCCACGGGTGCCTACGATGAATTTCTCATCGACTCAATTTATGAACAGAGCGGAACAAGAATGTGGCTTGAAAATTTGTTGATAGAAGATATAAGTAAATATTCAGTTTAAGCTGGACACGGGTTCAGACATAAATATATTGCCAAAATCGGTTTTTGATAATTTAAATTGTGAGAAGTAGAATGTTGTTGAAAGCGTTTGGGGGAGCAAGGATTGTTCCACAAGGTTGTGTAATGTTGAAAGTTAGGTATGGTGAATATGAGTGTGTTGAGTCTTAATTTTGTCCTGGTTGATTTTGAGACCATGCCGATTTTGGGTAGGAATACCTCTACAAGGTTGGGTTTGATTAGAAGAATATTTTTAGTTAGGATTCGGTAAATTTCCAGAGCGGCTTAAGTTGAGACTTAAAGAAAATGTTACTCCGATCACACGACCTCCAAGGAGGCTACCGCTTGCTATTAAAGAGAAAGTAAAATCTGCTCTAGATCATTTAACAAGAATGGGAATCATTGAACCGCCTACGGGTCCAATGGGCTGGATAGGTAATTTAGTAGTTATAGAAAAGCCTAACGGATCGCTTAGACTTTGTTTGGATCCAAAATTTATTAACGAGGCGATTAAAAAAAACATTACATGATACCAAAACTTGAGTATTTAACATCAAAGTTAGCCGGTGCTGAATTTTTTACGGTACTGGATCTCAAAGATGGATTCTATCAGATAGAGCTAACCGAGGAGTCTTCTCGATTATGTTCATTTAGCACTCTTTTTGGGTGTTTTAAATTTAATAGACTCCCATTCGAAATCAATATTGCTCCGGAATCGATCCAGCATTTAAATGAAAAAAGTTTCGGCGATATCCTGGGCCTTTTTATTTACAAAGATGATTTTTTAATAGCTGGTAAAACAGAGGCCGAACATGAAAATTTAGCGGAAGTCTGGAATAGAGCAAAAATGTTAAACATTGAGTTCAATAGTAACATGATCCAGTATAAAGTGAAACAAGTGAGCGTTTTGAGATACATATTTGATAAAAATGGGATAGGTACTGATCCTAATAGAGCTAGGCGATTGTAAATATGGAAGATCCAAAAACTAAGAAAGAACTACAGGTATGATTAACTATCTCAGCAGTTTCATACCAAATCTAGCTGAACCTACAGCATCATTGAGGCAGTTGCTGAAAAATGGTATTGATTTTGAGTGGTCACATCTTCACGCGCAGACCGTAAAGGAAATCAAAAAATTGATAAACAACACACCGATTTTGCAGGCGTTTGATATTAACAAGCCAATTGTGATCCAAACAGATGCATCTAAAAGCAGCATTGGATGGTTTTGATGCATAACTGGAAACCAGTGGCTTACGCATGCAGGAGCCACATTCATGCATTAAATTTCACCAATATATTTATGAACGCCAAGTGGAGATTCATGGAACATAAACCGCTTGTCAGCATCATGAAAAATGAAATGAATAAACTCAATTCTTCCCGGCTTCAGCGAATGAAGATAAAATTGTTAATATATGATATGGATGTACAGTATAGACCAGGAAAGGAGATGCATATAGCGGATCCTTTATCTCGATCTTATTTGAAGGATGGACCGTCGCAATGTGTCAACGAAGAAAAAAGAAAAGTTTATAATTGAAACAGAGAAACATATTGTGCTAAAAAATTTAATAATGATATACAAATCGGGTTGGCCAAATGATAAGAAAAAATTGCCTGATATTGTTAAACCATATTGGAAACTTAGACATAGTATTTATCATGATGATGGATTGGTGTTTTTAGGAGATAGAATAATGGTGCCACAAAGCTTGAGAGGAGAAATGCTTAAAAAGCTACACGAATCGCACATAGGCATGACTAAAACAAAATTACGGGCAAAAGAAATCTTATACTGGCCAGGCATTGGCACTGACATTGAGGATCACATTAGCAAGTGTCGAATTTGTGAAAAATACCAATTAGGTAACAGTAAACAACCATTGATGTCTCATGAGATATCAGATTTAATCTTTCAGAAACTCGGTTGTGATATAATGCAAATGGGTCTTCTAAGTTACCTTGTTATGGTTGATTACTTTTCGAAGTGGATTGAAATCCTGCCACTGAAGAATAAGCAGTCGACAGAAATTATCAAACATTAGAAAATGATTTTTTTCAATTCATGGAATTCCGAAAGTGGTTATTTGTGACAATATGCCATTTTCATCAAGAGAATGTATAGAATTTAGTAAAGAGTGGAATTTCAGATTAAAACATCAAATCCCGAATATGCTCGTACTCTCGTAGTAACGGACAAGCGGAGAAAGCCGAAGATATTGCTAAAAAATTAGTTAAAAAAACAATTGATGATGGAAAATATATGAACTACGCATTATTGGAACATAGAAATTATCCGGTGGCGCATCTCAGAGCATCACCGGTACAATTGCTTATGAGTAGAGCAACAAATATCAAATTACCGATGAAAGAATCCTTATTAGAACCGAAGGTACAAAATTAAAGACAAAGTCCTACCATGACCTAATATAAAAAAAGGCAAGATTTCGCGCCTGGAGATAATGTACTATATTATAGAAAAGGGTTATGGGAACCAGCGAAGGTAATTAAGAAACATGAAGCTCCGCGTTTTTATTTAATTCAAAACCAAAACAATACAATCCTGAGACGTAATAAATTTCATTTGAAGAAATCATCGATTGAACCCAAATTAAGAGTTTAAAATATTTATATGATAAGGTAGTTTTTGTTAGTGATGTTCAGTTAAGAAATAGAAATGATTTTAGGTTAAAAGTGTACAATAATGAAAAATAGGACGGAATTTATTAGAATATTTTTTACCAATTTATTATTGGTAAAAACCAGAAAGAAGCAATATTCCCAATTCCATGATGAAACTACCACAAAATATTAAAGTTTGTGAGTTCAAACATAATTTAAAGCAACAAAAAATATTTATGTTTATTTAAACTGAATTACTGCCTCATAAAGGTGCTTGTATTAAACCTAAAAAAAACCAAGTTGAAATCTTTTTTGTTGTGAATCTTATTTGATGTTCACGACTCATTACGCTAATCTTGCTCAACATGTTGCCAATAGTTGGCGGAGCTGAATTCACCCATCCAAAATTATTCACACAATTATTCTATCTTCAAGGAGTTAGAACAAACCACCAATTTTATTTTCAAAGCAGGATTTAGTGTAATACACAAAATTTTATTGAAACTCCATCTATTTTTCGATGAAATGGAGATACCCCGTTAATTCACTAAATTAAAAGTATGTTTTCCAATTTTCCAAGATTGGTGCAGGAGAACTTTATTTAGTAAAATATAGTAAGTAAACAGAATTTTTATTTCAAATCAATTTTCCCGAAATATGGAAATTGTGACTTAAGGCACGTTATATCAGACGTCAGTGTAGTTCTTCGGGCAAAATTTGGGTAAGCGAAAAACTGCGGCGAGATGAGTTCAAAACATCTGCAATGAAAAATATGAATCAGTTGTTTTATTGGTATGAGAGAGGCAGATGCAGAATCCAACAAAACCATGTATGGTTTAATATTGAACCGTTAAAATATATTGATATTACTTTTTTTTGTGTAAAACGAGATACCAAACAAAAATATAGGATTTTATTCAGCAAATCAAGTTGACCTTGATATGACCTTAATTTATAATTACAAGATGAAAAAGAAATTATCAGGTTTACCCCCAGAACCTAAACAACTTGTTCCTTAAATATTTTATTCTGCAAGGCGTTTCCGATTTTAAATTATAATATTATATGTAAATGGCTCCCTCGGTGTATTGAACAAAACATTGGAAAAACAAATAATAAAAGAGTTGAAATATTTATTTATCTGTAATTCGCTTAATAGAATTGTTCAGATTAGGTAGACTGATAGTGCTATATGTCTAAAAATAAATAACAAAATCAATCATACCAAATAAACAGAAACGGATTTGCTGAAACTTTATCTATTATATTTTATAATGTTGGTTTCGGCACCATACACCGATGTAGTATCCATTTTCATATAAAACAAAATCAATTTTATTTTGTTGATTTTGGTGAAAGGGATTGAGAGACCCAATAAATACGGTGCTGGTTACTACTCACCATGTTGACATTATGTCTGATTTGTTAGTAAAAGTTGTTATATACTTGAGGCGCCGTAGTTTTTACCTAAGTAAAATATTTAGAATTCACAGTTAAACTGATTAGAAACAAGGGAAGAATGCATGGGTAGTAAAATAGCACCATACCTTAGTAACATCTTCATGTGCATGTATGAGAAAAAATCTGCGTTTCCACTTTTGGTTCCTTCGAATATGATTTCGTTATGTTGATGATATTACCATTTACCGTTTAGAAGTTGAACAGTCATTATCCAACAATAAAGTTCACCTCCGAAGAAGAAATAGACGGTACCCTTCCTTTTTTGGATGTTAAAGTGATGAGGAAGAACAATAAATTGGAATTTAACATTTACCGAAAACCTACAAATATGATGCATTTCATCACTTCGGATTACATCAAAACGGGGCGCATAAGAAAGCAGTATTTCATTCACATGGACATCGGTTATTTAGCATTCTTAGGATAGCAGCAGAATTCAAGGCGGAAGAAAAATATATCCAAGATAATTTCATCTAATCTACCCTAAATAAACACCAACGTAAACATCAAGTTTGAGCACTCACGAGTTTATCATCTACACAAGAACTCGATAAAAAACGAATTTGTGTTTTTTTCCGGCAATAACGGACAAGTTGGGAAATTTGCTTGGTCACTAACAGTATTAATTTAGGATCAAGGGTATGCAGTTATAAAGATGTTCCACCTGCAGCATCATCATCAGGAATATATAGTCAGCTGTAGGTATTGTGATATGCTGTACATTGGACAGAGTGTGATAGCTTTCCACAAAATTTTGCTGGACCACACATTAAAACTGAAAAACCGTGATGAACACCAATCAAGTGTAGTTGAACATATCTTAAATAATCAGGACACTCAAATAGATTCACAGAACTCAAAAATTATAAAACCAATCAACCAAATCACTGATTTACTTGTCTCCTAAAAATATGATTAATAAATGTACGAAAAAAAATTTACCAATAAAGGTTTTCCAGAAATTCCATCCAATATTCTTACATAAAGTAAAAAAAATTGAAAAATTCTGGCCAATGAAAATGCCATAAAAGGGTAAGGCAGTTATGAAAAATTTCCAAAGGTTTGAAGTTTGGCTGAATAAAGCACGGTTGATCCTGGATAGGGCGCATCGTACGACTTGACACGATCCACTTGTAAGTTGGGATCCCAGAAAAGTGACTGAATGAATTGAAAATCAAAGTTCCCTCATTCTCAACCTCCCAAGCACATTTCGTCTTTTTGTCGTAAAATCCACTACACTTCACTCCACACATTTTAACGGATTTTATAATGCGATGTAGTTTTTTCGGTGTTCCCGTGGATTTTGAAATAAACGTGTGAACAACATATTAATCGAAAAAATAAAGAAACCATAGGCTCGACTTCTTTTGTTGGTCATTATGATGTTTAGTTCTTCTCTCGTTACAGATGAAAACGCATTGAGAGGATTGCCTATGCTCTTGGAAGGTACTGCTGCCACATGGTGGCAGAATATCAAAAATACAATATCAACATTTGAAGAAGCTATTAAACTCTTACACACATCATTTGGACAAGCAGAAAACGTCAAGACTGACTTCTTCGTTTGTAATATTCGAACACATCGCAGCCACTTCACAATATCACTCGATCGGCGAAAACGGCAGCTGAAGCTTGGAAAGCATTGGGAGACCATTTCCAAGGTAGGACACTCGAAAATCGAATTACAATTATACGGCGCATTTGCAAGAAAAGGATGGCTGACGGCGGCAATGTTGAAACGCACATAAATGATATGAACGATTTGTTTCAACAATTGGTCGAGCATGGTGAGACGGTGATGGAAGCATGGCGAGTGGCGATGCTTTTGAGCAGTTTGCCAACCAGCTATGATGCATTGATTACAGTGCTTGAATCAAGGAACAAAGCTGATTTGACGATGATATTTGTCAAAGCCAAGTTGATTGCCGAATATCATCGACGCATCGAAAATTCAGGCGAAACTAGGGAATCGATTTTAAAGACGACTACCAGCCATTTGGAGTGCTATTTTTGTAAATCTAAAGGTCATCTAAAGCGAGACTGTATAAAATACGCACAGTGGAAAAAGAACAATCCAGAAAAGGGTACAAAACATAAAGCGAATACAGTAAAGTAAAATGGCGACGAATTCTTGTTCACTACATCGACTAGTGACATCAACACTTGGGTGGTCGACAGCGCTGCAACAAGTCACGTGAGTGGCAATAAAGGTTTCTTTGTTGAGTTGGGCGCGGCCGGCAGCAGCTTGACTGTTGCAAACGGTTCACGTCGAAGGAAAAGGTGCATGCAAAATCGAATTTGTCAACAGCGATGGGCAAATCAATGCAGCTACACTTACGGACGTTTTGTATGTGCCAGGAATTAGATTTCCGCAAAAGGTTACGAAATCATCAAGGGAAACCTGCAAATCACAATCGCAGACGAAATCAACGATTTGTATGTGTTACGTCAACCGAATAAAATCAACGCAGTTGTTCAAAGGCTTGAGCACAAAGCGAATTGTATTCACAATTTGCATCGAATTTTTGGTCATCGTGATCCAGAAGCAATCAGGGAAATGTGTTCGAAGCAAATGGTTGATGGTATCGAAATCGTTGATTGCGGCATCAAGGAAAAATGCGAAATTTGTTTAAAGGCAAAACAGACTCGGTCGCCGATTCCAAAACAGTCAATAAGCAAATCAAAGAATATTTTGGATTTGGTTCACACGGACGTGTGTGGGCCAATGCAAACGGAATCGCCGAGTGGACGACGCTACGATGATTTTTCGAAATATACAGTCGTATATCTGTTAAAGCAAAAGTCGGAAGTCTTCGAAAAGCTGCAACAGTACGTGGCAATGATTCACAACAAGTTCGGTTGAAAGCCAGTTATTCTCCGATCGGATCGAGGAGGAGAATACACCGACGCTTTTACAGGACAATCGCACGTTGATTGAAATGGATCGATGCATGTTGGTGGATGCTAATTTGCCAAACATGTTTTGGGCTGAGGCGGTGAATACGTCTAATTATTTGCAAAATCGTTTACCATCAAGAACGATCGAAACTACACCATTCAAGCTATGGAACAACAAAAAACCAGGTATGAAGCATTGCGTTACGTTTGGTTCTAAATGTTTCGTTCGTATTCCATCAGAAAAGCGACGAAAATTGGACAATACGGCAGCGCAAATGGTTTTTGTTGGTTATGATGAAAACTCGAAAGCATACAGATGTTTTGATCCAGTAAAGCAAAAGGTTGTCATAAGCCGTGACGTTCGATTCGTCGATGGCAAAGGGGAAATCATTCCATCGACGGTATCAGTCGAAACCCGAGAAAACGAATTCAGTGAAGACGTCGAAAGGCCAGAAGATGAATCGACACCAGCAATTGAAGAGAACGCAGCAATCGACGAAAACGAAGAAGGGTCCGAAGACAATTTGGCTGTTGGGGGACAACAACAGCAACGGCGCGTTTCACAGCGATCAAATAAAGGTGTTCCACCAAAGCGATTAATTGAAGAGATTCACATGGCAGAACAAGACATCATCGAACCGAAGATGTTATCACAGGCGCTAAAAAGTAGAGAATGCGAACTATGGAAGCTCGCAATGGAAGAAAAAATGAAGTCATTGCATAAAAATGGCACGTGGCAATTGTGCGAATTGCCAGATGGTCGTGAAGCAGTCGGATGCAAATGGGTTTTCAAATTGAAAACAGATGCTGATGGTCGTGTTACTCGTTTCAAAGCACGATTGGTGGCTCAAGGGTTTTCGCAGAAGTTCGGCACCGACTACGATCAAGTGTTCGCTCCAGTGGGAAAGCAGACGACATTTAGAGTATTGTTGGCATTGGCATCCAGAAACAATTACATCGTTCGTCACATCGATGCCAAAACAGCATTTCTAAATGGAAATTTAAAGGAAACAATCTACATGAAGCAACCTCCAGGCTTTGAAAGGGGCGAAAATAAGGTTTGTTGGTTGAAGAAAAGTCTCTACGGGCTGAAGCAAGCAGCTAGGTCTTGGAATGAGGCAATCCATGCGGTCTTGGTCGATGCAAGTTGTGAATACAGCACAGCAGATCGATGTTTGTACCGAAGAAACATCAACGGTGAATGGTGTTTTTTGTTGCTTTTCGTCGATGACGGTATTGTTCTCGGAAAAACAATGGAAGCAATCAATGAGGTAATACAAATTTTATCATTGAAATTTGACATCGAAGACCTGGGAGATATAAGGAAATGCTGGAAGAACAGCAGACGGCTTCTATTGTTTAAGTCAATCAAGGTACATTCTAAAGATCACATCGGATTTTGGTTTGAAGGACGCTAAAGATTCAAAAGTACCAATGGACGTTGGTTACGGAAAAGCAGTGAGCAAAGATAATTTGCTGATCGACAACAAAAATTATCAAAGCTTAATTGGGTGGTTGCTATTTGTTTCGGTAAACACTCGTCCAAACATTTCAGCAAGTGTTTCAATACTGGCGCAGAAGATGAGCGCACCAACACAAGACGATTGGAACGAATTGAAACGCGTTGTCAAGTACTTGAAATGTACAGCAAGTTTGAAATTAGTACTTGGTAACAGCAAACATGACGGTGAACTGTTGTATGGCTATGCGGATGCAAGTTGGGCCGAAGACAAGAGCGACAAAAAATCGAACAGCGGTTATGTGTTCATCGTCAATGGCGCAACAGTCAGTTGGGCTTGCCGAAAGCAAAAATGTGTGGCACTCTCATCGACAGAATCTGAGTTCGTAGCATTATCGGAAGCATGTCAGGAGGCTTTTTGGCTCAGGCTTTTGCTAGAGGATATGCAGCAACTATATCAATCCCACCATATAAAATGGCGAAAGAAAAACGTGAAATATTGGGTCAATAAATCCAAAAGATGATCAAAGACGACATCATAGAAGAATGTGCATCCCCGTGGTCGGCACCCGTCGTCATGGTTCCGAAGCCAGATAATAGTTATAGAATTTGTATCGATTATCGGAAATTGAACAGCATAACTGTTCCCGACAGGTATCCAATGCCATGCATTGACGAACTATTGCACCCGGAGAAAAGTCACTATTCATGTCAACGATAGATTTACATTCCGGATATTATCAAATCTCAATAAAAAAAGAAGACCGAGGTAAAACTGCTTTCATGTCACCGTATGGATTGCATCGTTTCAAGCGCACGCCTTTTGGCTTACGCAATGCACCAGTCACGTTTCAACGTTTCATGGATAGATTCAGGACTGGTATACCGCATATAACAATATTAGCGTATCTAGATGATATCGTAGTGATTTCCGAGAGGTTCCAACAGCATTTGACAAATTTGACCGAAGTATTCAAACATCTTTACAAATTCAAGTTACGAGCAAATAGAAACAAATGCGTATTCTTCAGAGACAGAATAAAATTGTTAGGCCACATTATCAACAAGAATGGTACACACCCGAATCCAGAAAAAATATCTGCCATTTCGAAATTGAAGGAACCTAACAATATTAAGCAACTAAAAACATTTCTGCAAACCGCATTATGATACCGGAAATTCGTCGAAAATTTTTCCGAAACCACTCGACCGCTGTCCAATTTAACAAAATTAATCGTTAGATGGGAGTGGACCGAAATTCAAAAAGTGGCATTCAATAAATTGAAAATGTTGCTAGTGGGTATGCTCTGGGGGCGGTCTTATTTCAGGAGCACGATGAAAATGAATACCCAATCGAGTTTGCTCTGGCCGTAATATGGGCTCTGAATAAAATTAGAGGCTATATTGAGGGTGCAAAAGTGTCAATCGACACCGACCACCGTCCTCTCAAGTGGCTGATATCACTAAAATCTCCATCAGGCCGACTAGCCAGATGGATGTTGTTAATTCAAAATTTTAATATTGATTTTTTCTACACTCCAGGTAAGGCGAATGTCATCGCTGATACGTTGTCAAGGCCTCAATGGAAGAAATACCTATTCCAACTTGTGCCATCAGCTCTTTTCAAATAGACTTCCCAACCAGAGGTCCTGCTGATATTCGAAATGCAGCCAGGGGATATATAATGGAACAAGGTGTACTCTATAGATTCGTTCCTGACCAAGACACGGAGAATGCACAGTTAGTGGTACCAACCAAGAATCGACCCTATATATACTACAGCGTTATTATAATGATCAGACTGCTGGACATTATGGCATCGACCGAACCATTAGTCGAATAGTATCGAAATATTATTGGCCTGGTATTAGAAAACATATAACCGAGTATGTCAAATCATGCGAGCAATAGCTGTTGATCTTTTTGATCCATTACCGGAAACCAAAGATGGTTATAAATAGATTCTTATTGTCGAAGATGTAACGTCGCGCTTCATCGAGATATTCCCGTTAACGTCTGCCACTGCGGAAAACTGTGCCAGAACACTGATTTCAGAAGTTTTCCTGAGATATGGATTGCCACGTAGAATCATATCTGACAACGGCTTTCAATTTATTAACCAAATCATGCAGTATATGTATATGTGAGTATTTTAAAAAACAAAAAAAGTTTAACGCCATTTTATCATCCACAAGCGAACCAAGTAGAGCGAAAAAACCGAGTCTATTACCCGCGATTCGTTTTGCCATGAATTCAAGCAGAAGTGAAGCTACCCAAGAAACTCCAGCTTTCCTGATATTTGGCAGGGAATTAAGAGGACCGGCTGACATAGAGCACGATATACGACCAATGAGCGAACCGAAACATTTTGTACCGGAGATAATGCCGTATTTAAATAAACTGCAAGAAAAACTAAAAGATATCAATAATGAATTTTCTCTTGCATTAAATAAAGATACATATACATAAATGATAATTAACGAACTTTCAATAATATGTAAAATACATGGTATAATCCTACATTTTGTTGTACAACATCAAAAAATTCAACTGGAAACACCCCAGTAGTTACTCTTATAGAAATATACAGAAATCTAAACTTAACCCAAAAATTCTCACAGAATACAGACCAGACCAGTTGATGACCGATGTAATATTGACTTACAATAAATACAATCCACTATTCAACTAAAATCACTCCATTCGAACTCAAAAACGGACATTATAAAGCAAAGGAAATTCTCCCAGAACCCCAAGATTGCTTAAGGCGGGTTTTGAGTTGCATTCGTTCTTTCGTTCTGATTTTTTTTTAATCAATCGTATTTCTTGAAAATGTTGATATTTTTCGTTCGTGTTCCTTTGATTGGATTAAAAAAAAATTCAGAACGAACGAACGTCTGCAACTCAAAACCCGCCTTTACCAATACACAAAATATACTTTCAGAAGAAACAAGCTAATTAAAGTATCAAGGAAAATAACGAAAAAGGGAAAACCTCAGTAATTAATAGGTTAAATAAAAATAAAATACCTCCACTAACAATCCAAACAGGTATTATAGTTTTTGAAAAGATTAAACCTAGAAATAAAGATTCACCCAATTGTAGTACACATATATGTAGTTAAAATAAATAATAAAGTAACAATAACTAACAACAAAAATCGTAGAATACACAAAAATAAAATCAACCGTGCATTTCAGGCTGACGATATGTTTATGGCTCAGCACAATGCAATTCGGAATAAAACTTTTCCATAAAATTGCCGGGCAACAATGTATTACCTAAATAAAGAAATTCCATACATTGGAAACATGCTAATATTTGCCAAGAACAACGTTTTAAATTTCCTGTCAATCTTTCAATTTTTTTTTTAATTTTTTCACATCAATCAATATTTTTTTTAATGTAGGTTATCAAATTAAATTTAAACAATAAAGAAAATCTAATAACCGTACCTGTACCACAAAATATTATCAGTGATTGAAAATCTATGCGATGTTGTCCAAAAAAAAAAAATGGAGAATGAGTAATAACATTAATGCTAAGACCGTTTCAAACTTTTCCATTAATATTTCACGTCAAATACTCAATAATAAACAACAATTTACCTAGTAAATTATTCATTAAAATTTCTCACCAACACAATTGTGTGTACCGCCACCATTATCCTAATAATCCACGCGTCATATCACATGAAAACAAAAAAAAAATTATTTAAACATTTTGGTTTTAATTAGAAAATTTAAATTTAAAAATTATTGTATAAAAATTATTTAATTTTTATTATATCCTATTTTTAATAATGTTTAAATATACTTATGCATAATATATTGTAATAACAAAATAAAAATATAATTAATTACAAATTCATGAAAAATAATAAAAATTTAATTTAATTAAAAAGTAAAAAAAATAAAATCAGTCCAAATAAAAAATAAATTTCGTGTTTCGCGCAAAAAATTTATTTAATCCATATTCTGGGAATTTAATTTTTTTTTTTTCTTTTTCTTTTTCAATTTGTTATTGTTTTGACGTATTGTACTTTTGTTTACACTTTTATAAAATTACAAAACTAATAATAAAAATAAAAATAAAAAACTCATTACAAATCTTGATGATAATATTATAATTAGCACCTTATAATAATAAAATAATACAAAATATATATTTTATATGTAAATGGAACAAAAATTAAATAGCAATAAAAACTAATTAATTATGGAAATATTTAAAAAAATAAAAAAAATATTTATCGATATATGCAGTATATTTCCGGATTATTTCCCCAACCAACAAAACAATAGTTAAATATATTAAGTTGAAGCCGACCGATGATACCGATTTTTAACTATGCATATACAAACACATTCCATTTATTATTCGATTAACAACAGTAGGATAAAAATGGCAACGTATTATAAATATTGCGTGATTACGAGATTTTATTGAGAGCAGGTATGCAATATAATATTGAAGAAGTGGTGAAAAAATAAAAAATAAAATTCATCAAGTGGTTGCATGAAAACATAATCACGTTCGATGATGATTACTCAATTATTTGCTATAATAACATAGCATGATATCACAAAACGAATAAAATTGTTATCAGCTTACACACATCGAGACTATAAAATATGTTTACCGGAAAATGATATATAAAATCAATAATATCCTATTAATTACTCAATTTATTTTGATTGGCACTCAAAAAAATAATGACAGATTCTCTAAAAATTCGACCAGTAAGATAAAAAAAAATTGTTGTAATTTTATCTACACACACATACACACTTACACTTCATTTGTTATGTTCTTAAGATATTCTAGACTAATTTATTATCACTATATTTATGTAATACCCTTATTACTATTTACTATATTACTTTTATTAATTACTATCCTACTACTAAACTTCAGTTCCATCTTCACCCTCATCCTCAAATAATTGATTCGTACTGTTTGCATTGCCACCACTTACACTAGCTACAGATAAACGTTTTTTTGGTTTTGGCGGTGGCCTTGGCGGCATTTTTGTTGCTTTTTCACCCGCCGCATTTATCACGACAGCTGATCCGGATCGTCCGTATAACGGTTCCGTTTCGGACGTATTCAAATCACTCGAGTCTAGTGATTGTGGTTGTTGTTGTTGGTGGTGTTCAGGTGATTGTTTTGGCGATTGTACTACTGCTTCTTGTGGTTGTGCTGCTGCTGCTGGACTTGACTGAGTTGTTGCTGCTGCTGATGCTGCCGTCGGTACCGGATGGTTCGGTGTTGCAGGCAATGGACGATTTTTCATTGAAAATTTAATTGATGCATTCGGATCAAGTTTATTTATATTTAGTGCTGAACTGCCGGCCGCAGTCGTCCTTAAACCTAAATTATCATAAACTGGTTCTACAATTTCACCCGACATAATTGTTGATGTCGGCGATGTTGGCGGATAGTCAGACATACCCGAATTCATTGACGGTGTCCAACTTGGAATTCGGGGCTTTCGCGGTATTGTCACATAGCCCTGTTTCATCAGTACAGGAGGATACATTAATGGTGCGGGAGCAAATGCTTGATTTGATCGCGCTGCAGGCATAACTAATCGCCCTTTTGGATGTTGCAGTGTTCTAAAACCAGTTGGTATGATTTGTCCTTGATAAATCAAAGGATTTTGATAAACCGGACTTTGAATTGGAGATTTTACGTAACGTCCGTCTGGAATGTTTGACATGGAACTCTGCAACGATGGGGATTGCGCAAATCGGGCAGGGAAAGCAATCAGGTCGGGAGGTAAGGTCCCACCGTAACCGTCTTCCACATAGGCATGCCTTGATCTTGGTATACTGTCCGAAAGTGCAATCGATTGGGTCTCCTCATCATGGCTTCCTGCAAATATAAATGAATTGTCTAATTAATTTCATCAATAGTATCGAGTGTTAGTAAGAATGTTATTATGCTGAAATAAGAAAGTCCTAACTAAACGAAATTTTAGAATAGCACACATTCTATGTGCTATTCTCACCACGTAAGATTATGAATGGTTGTTAGTGTATTATAGATATCACATATCTCAATTTTAAATAGGCACATAGATTTGGCTTAACACTACAGCTTCTGGTTCTTCACATACAATACTATTTTCAATTTAAAAAATTCAAAACAATTTTTAATTGGCTGAGAAAATGAAAATTAAATTTTTTCCGTTCTAACAAATTTTTCGGAAGAAAAAATAGTAGATTGGGTTAATTAACAGCTCATGGAAAAAGACCGTATGATGAAGTAAAAAAAAGTGTCCAAAACCAGTCTCACGAACGAACACGATTGCATCATAACTAATGTGGAAGAATTATTCAAATGGGTAAAAACATAGAAGACTGATATGATTTTTGAATTTTGTTCAGATTCTGAATATAAATCCAAGTACATCAAACAAACTAGTAGTAGATCCACGCGATTAAAAACAATAAAGGGAATTCACGATGTTCATGCAGTCATTCCTTTTCAAAGCAAGGAAACTCAAATTTTAAGAAATATTCAAATAATTAAGATTATATAAAATTTAAATTGTAACTGTGAATATTTTCAAATTTTTATCTTTATTTTGTAATAATAGTATATAACAAGTGAAGTAAACGAGTCATTGCAATACGAAAGTGAAATTTGCAGCCTGAGCGATAGCGAAGCTGCACTCACTTAAGTATTGCAATGACTCATTTTCACACGAGTTACACATGCTATTTTTTCTACGATAGAAAAAAAAATATTCGCAACAAAAAATGAAATTGAAACGTTTTGATTTTCACAAATCGTGTGGCAATATTAAGAAATCGTTGTGTAATGAATATTTCCACACGATTTTAGTAGACGATGCAAATGGTCCTTTTCTTATATAATTTAAATTCAAAAATCATCATCGAAAGCATAGGTTACTGCACTATCGTAGAAAAAATATTTTTTCTACGATAGTGCAGTAATCTTATGCAAATTATATAAGAAAAAGACCCTTCAAATCGTGCAATTTCATTGCACGACGATTTCTCAATTGCCACACGATTTGTGAAACTGAAAACCCAAATGTTTAAATTATTTTGTGAACGTTACAGTTAGTTAATCTATTATAGATATAATTTTTAAGCCTTACAAAATTAATAAGGCTGATGTGGATATGGCCTATGTGGATATTTACTCCTACTGAGGAGTAAATTACAACACGGAAAAAAATAAACTGGTCCTCAGCAAAGGAAACGAACTTTTAATTCAAGCAAATGTACTTTTTCTTGATTTAAAAGCTAATTTTCTTACTTCTATCGAATTTTTCTTCATTTCAAGAAACAAAATTCTTACATGAAGAAAAACTCGATAGAAATAAGAAAATTAGCTTTTAAATCAAGAAAAAGTACATTTGCTTGAATTAAAAGTTCGTTTTCTTAGCTGAGGACCAGTTTATTTTTTTCCGTGAATGTTCGCAATTTTTTCGTTCATTTTTTATGAATTATGGAGACAAGTGATGATCACGGTGAGGTTTAAGAGAGCATTACCGTGATTAATCATTAATCGCTCTAGGAGAGCTCAGTTGTACAACAGTGTTCCCACGCATCTAATTGATTCGAATCGTTAGCCAATTTTACTAACGATAAATTCCCGATTTGTATGTTTATATGCTCATTCTCTAGTATGTGTGCTGTTACCGCTGATTTTGTTGGTCGGTTGTACTTTATGTGCGCTATATGTTCTTTGAAACATGTATGTATTACTCTCCCGGTTTAACCTATGTACACTTTATTAAAATCGCCACAGCTAATTTGATATATGCCTGATTTTTGGATGGCGGGAATTTTATCTTTTGTACCACCTATAAGATTTTGTAATTTGTTATTATTGGAGAAAAGTAACTGCATGTCGTATTTTAATTTGATAAACCATTTTGTTAAAGTAGCTTAAAAACTTTTTTAATCAAATTAGTCATGAATGATTCTTTTAATGTTTTTAAAATATAGATATTCAGATGCAGGATACAACATTTACCACCTCTGAAAAAATTCATGGCTTAATTTGAAGTGGATCATAGAAAAATTTCCAAAACAAACTTGTTTTTCCTCTTCTGAAAAATTACTAAAAGTGACATAAGCTACTTCAACTTATTGCCACAGATATAACTGGCTGTAAAACTTTTAACTCAACCTAACTCACTTCCTTTTTGGCGGTTCGGCGTCTATTGGAGGAGGGGGACCAAAGTTTGTAGATTATCTACCAACTCCGTAACCTTCCAATAGGCACAAGTGAGTACGTACACTCGCGGCAACCAACAGTAACTGTAACCATTGGGCAGAATGTGGCCTTTTGTGACAGGCTTGATGCACATAAGATATTTTTTTGTTGTAATCGTGTTCCTTATTGAAAATAAGAAGACCGTTTCTTTTCCTTTTTTCTTTTTGACCTTTGGTTGGCCAGCAGTTATTTGATTTTTTAATTTTGACAGTTTTCAAATTCTAATTTTTGACTTCTACATAAATGGTTGTATATTCGGTTCTAAGAGGAGTATTTTCAAAAGGGATACCATTTTGGAACGGTATTTATTTATCATAAATTCTATCATAAATTATTTTTGAAAAGCACCGTTATCTAAGGAGTTATGAACAGATAAATCTGAAAAACGTAATATAGCATTTGATAGATAATAGTTCAACCTTTCAAACAAGTGGTAAATCGTTTTTAGCCGCTAGGTAACACAAAGTTGAAAAAATTTAATTTTGATCATTTTTTACATTACGATTTGTGATAAATGAATAGATAACGCTACCAGTAGAATTTTCAGTTCTGAATTTGACAAACTACGTATCTCTAATAGGAATACTGCAAACGTGGGTGTTATTCTTCTGTTGGATGGCTTAAAAATTATAATAAATTTATTTTTACGAATGTAGAAGCTAACACGAGAAATTGCTGCCTGTCTTTAATAGACAATGATCTGAAGTCTCTAGCTAGTATATAGCAGCTTAAATGTTTAATTCATATTTAGGTCACTAGGCAGATTCAAATTTGAAATAACACATTATTTTCTTGTATACAAAAGAGAGAACATATCACAGTAATGCTATTTATAGTAAAGATTTTAATAAACAACTATTATTTAAAAGCAATAGATTGACTCCTAAATTGCTAATCAAAGTTCAAATCCATTTAGTTTGTCAATTTTTTGATACTCAACAGTTATTAGTAGATAATACGATTATGCAGTTTTCAGTATTATGTTAATATACAATAAACTTATGTTTCGAGTACAAATTTAGAAATGAGTCAGTTATACTTGCACTATCAATATTTTAAATGATTAGAAGTAAAAGGAGTAAATTTTAAAACTTTTTTTTTTTGTTTTTATTATTAAAAAGAACATTTATTTACAATATCAGAATTTGACTACATTTTAGTTTTAATAAATTGTTTATCCAAGGTTGGCATTACTTGATGTATTTGTCGAGTATTATCAACTGTGTTAAGCTTGGAAAATCTTTTATTTAAGTGTTTTTGCATACTCCGGTTTGGTTACATAATCGAAATGAATAGATATTATACCACTTTTATCTTTACACCAACCAAATAACTCTTTATAATTATTGAAAAGGCTCTCATCTACGCTTCTCATAGAAGCTGCTCTAGCTAACCTTTTAATGGTACCGCCAACTCCATCTGACGGCCCCCTTTGCCGTGGTTTGTAGCGAAGAAGTTCAATTCGTAGTCAACTTTAAAATCCATTTCATGATGATTGATGTTGGCACCATTTTTTTTATTCTTGAGTTGTGATACAGCACCATCCGAAAAATAATAATTTTTTTTTGGAGCTGGATATAGAGGCTTTTTGCTTTCTAGAAATTCAATAAATTTCTTTTGAAAACCATTTACAGCTACAGAATCATGTGTTTCTTCTTCTGATATTATGGCATAAGAAATTATATTTGGTTTATGCTGATTTGTAGTAATCAACGATTGGAAATAATGTAGATTGTTGTGTATAGTAGTGTGCTGCTTATATTTCATTATGTGTGACAAACTTATAGTTCTTCGAAAAATCCAAAATCAATTCCCCATCTCGAAAATTACTTTTTAGATTTGGTAAAATTTGCATTTCTTTCAAATCGTAAAATTTTCGGCTGCTCTTCTAACAAACTCTTTCACCAGTTATTTCGCGGTTTACGAAATGTTTAGCATTTTCGTTTAACTTAACACTAACAGCTCTAGATTTATTTTTAAGGTTTTTGTGATTTTTTAAGTTAAAAGGATTACAACACCGCGGATTGACCATTTGTATTTGCTCTTTAATATTATTCGGAACTCGCATCACTCAACAACAAGTTTCATTTTCAATAACACTTTTAAATTGTGACTAACAAGTGGTTAAATGTGTACCACTATTTATATGACAAGTACACAAAACTCACAGTAGTACATCTATACAGTCAAATTTATTTATTTGGTTTTGTGGGTAAACAGGTTAATAAACTTTGCAACTCAGATCATAAAACACGTACAGGTACTCTTTAAAACTTTAGTATAAAAATAAACTTTATAACGCAGGTCATAGAGGTACTCGATGAATGATCCTAGTTAGACATTAGATGAATCACCTAAACAAGTGCCGGATCATTAATTTCTCATTAGGTTTAGTAAAAAACCTGGCCAGTAATGTAAAGGGCATAGCTACACTGTTGCACACCTCATCATTTCCAGTAATTTAAAAAAATTCTAATATTTTCTTGCTTTACTATGAACAACTACTAAAAATCTATTTATTTGAATTTTGAAAAAACAATATTCTCATTTTTGTATCATAAAATGATAAAAATATCAGCTCATTGCCTACTAAAGTCAGAAAATGCATTTCCCACTTTAGAATTCAAGCGCCAGTATAAAAATCAATAAATTGTAATTTTTAAGCCATCTAACAGAAAAATAAGAAATAAGTATGTTAGCAGTATTCCTACTAGAGATATCTAGTCTGTAAAATGATGAACTGAAAATTACACTGTTAGCATTCTCTACTCATTTAACACAAATTGTAATGTAAACAAATAATCAAAATTACATTTTTTCAACTTTGGAGTTACCTAGCGGCTAAACTAGGTACCCGCCCAAAAACGATTTACCACTTGTTTGAAAGGAAGACTATTATCTATCTCAATCAAATGCTATATTACGTTTTTCGATACTTTGGTGGCTGGGCCCTCTGGCGGCAAAAATATAAACACAGAATTATCTGTTCATAACTCCTTAGATAACGGTACTTTTCAAAAATAAATTATGAAAGAATTTAATATAAATTAATACCGTTCCAAAATGGTATCCCTTTTGAAAATACTCCTCTTAGAACCGAAGATACAACCATTTATGTAAAAGTCAAAAATTAGAATTTGAAAACTGTCAAAATTAAAAAATCAAATAACTGGCCAACCAAAGGTCAAAAAGAAAAAAGGAAAAGAAACGGTCTTCTTATTTTCAATAAGGAACACGATTACAACAAAAAAATTGAAATCGGAGAGGTCAAGGTTGGGCCCCATTTGAAATACCGTGGAATGAGTCAACTACCTGTAAAAAACTTTCAAACTGCAATCACAGGGTGATAATAAGTAAAGAACATAAATAAAACAAAAAAAATTCAAAGAAAAACTATTTATTTTTGCGAAAAAATAGGCGTGTCCACAATAAGCAATGTCCACTCAAACTGTTTATGATCCACAAAATCTCACACAGGCTTTCTGCTGGGATTCGTCGGTTGAAAGATCCTTGTGAAAAAAACCCACTGGGGAAACTGTTTCCAGCATAATATGTATTAAGCATCCGATGTTTTGAAATTCCAATTCCATCATTGTTAGCCAAATAAAGATAATTTTTCGATTTCAAGGTAATAACCTCTTGATCAACGACAAATAATCGAGAAACAAAAATATTTTAAACCTGTTAGATTCGAAGAATTTACGTTATAAGGCGGTGACTCAAACGAGAAACGAGTACGGCGGGCGGTAATGAGTTAATGATCATGATGATGAATTTAATTAATTACTTATACTATAGCAATTTTGACTGTTAAGTGGCACCTTCCTGAGTTTTGCATGTTTTACCGTTTACATTTTAAAGGGATGTGTATAGGAGTACAAATGGGAAATGAGTGGAATGATTTGTTGTAATGCAGGAAGTTGTCAATTAGTCGATATTCTGATACTTGATAATATATTACAGTCTTACTTTGTTAATTTTTACAACAACAATGCCGTGTATTTTCATTCCGTTTGGAATAGTTCAAACCGATTCTTGATCGTAGGGAATTATTCTAGCAATAATTTTGGAAATTTTATTGGTTTATTTAATGTTTAATGTTAACTGATAAAACTAAAAGTAAAAGAAATTACTTTCGGTTTTATTTTGAGCATAAATTGTATTTTATTTTTATACAAATTACTATTTAGTTATCAAAGTAAAACGGCATATAGATTCTATAGTTCTGGTTCTATAGTTTCACAGTTTAAAATTGTGATGGGAATGCAAATAACTATAGTCAAATCATGCAAGACTACAGTAAAAATATAACTTGTGTTATCTGTAACTTTATTTAATTATTATTGATTTTATTTTAATTGTTTCACAACAATTACTATTCCAATTACTAAAGTAAGACTTCAGATAATTTGTTTTTGCATTATTACAGTTTAAATAGTGACGGGCTTGGAAATAGTTGTAGTCAAATTATAAAACGGCAGTAGCAAAAATACAAGTTGTGTTAGCTTTATCCTTATTTAATTGTGTTTTTATTTTATTTTATCACATTTTATTACACCTTCATCATGGGGCGAACTTCTATAGTTCTGTAGTCTTAGAGGAAGGTAGGTGACTGTGTGACGGGGATTTTTTCGGAATCGGATCTGAGCTACTGCTCTATAAGTTTTAAATGTAGTTCGAATTAATGATGATAACTTCCTTAGAAATATCGAATAGCTAATTAATTTGATTTAAATTTTCAGAGGGATTAATGAACCATGATGATGAATTTAATTAATTAATTACTTTTACTACATCAATTTTAACAACTAAACCATGAGGATTTCAGAGTTTAATAATTTTTAGTTTATTTTTAAAAGTAGTATTTGGTGACAATTAATTAATTTCGATTTTGATTTTAAGAAATCTTCGGAGAAACCCAATGCAGATTTCCAGAAACTTTGTGTCGAATTAATTGGGAATTTAAATCATTACCTACATATGTTATGTCCTAAAGTTATTTTTATCATCATTCTTGTTTCAAATTTCGTTGAATCAACACGTAAATTAGTAGCTAATAAAAATATAAATTAATAAATAAAATTAGTGAAGATGAAATGTTGAATCATGAAGATGATTTTCTCGGTTTCCCGAGAGGGGGGGGGGGGGGGGTGGTTAAGGGTTATCCTTCACCAGCTATTAAAAGATCGTATGAAAATACAACAATGAAAAACAATACGGAGAAAAGTAAAGAATATTGCGCCAAGAAAAGCTTAATTGAAACATCACACCAAGACAGCACATGTTAAATATGGTTACAAAAAATAATACAGACATGAACAATAATATTGTGATATGCAAATAATTGATGAAACAGTAAATCAACCGGGAACGAGTTGCAACATTAATACTGGAAACCGTTTTACTGGATTAAATACTGAAGAATATAATTTAAAAAAACATCTAATTAATGACAAAACTAGGATACCATCAAAAATATGTCAATAGGTGTTAAACTCACAGTGAAAATATTATGCATTACAATAAAGTGAAGAGTAGTCTCCAACTGGATAAACATAATTTCTTCACATATGAGAACTCGAAGGATAAACAGCTAAAGTTCGTTCTAAAAGGTCTAACAAAAATGCCAGTTGATGAACTGAAAAAATTGCTAGCTGAACAAAGCGTACTTCCTTGCGACATTAAAGAAATTATATTTCCAAAAATATATTATATTTCCAAAACAAAGAAATAAATATTAACCAACTGATGAAAATAAAATATATCGACTGTACGGTTGTACACTGGAGTAATTACGTTAATCGTAGAAATGGACCGACTCAATGTCGTAACTGTCAAATGTGGGGACATGGGACAAAAAATTGCTACCAACAAACCTTATGTAATTTATGTAGCGACAAACACAAATCAACTGAGTATCCCTTAGTCAATATTGATGATGCATTACGTGAATCAAAAATAAAATGTGTAATTGCAAATTAATGTCGAATTCTTTCGGATTTCATAAAAAAAATCCTGTTTCTGGCTTTGAAAGAATATGAAAATAAAAATTTCTATCATATGTGTGGCTGTATTGGTGCAAATATAACAATAAAAAAATATATGGGAATATGGCGTTTACGAAATCACATCATTTTTATTCAAGACGTGAACTACCGTAAAGTCGTTATATTATAAGTAAATATTATTTATAATATAATATAAATGTTGTAAATTTATAATACAACAACACTAACAGAAAAATACAATTCACAAATAAATCATGAAAATGGCGCTAACTCAATTTTTTGACGTTTTCACTTTGACGTTTTAATTTTCTATGTATTTGAAAAATTTCAAATAAAATCTGCCGAAAATCTCTGATTTTTTAAATTGATCCCGGATCAAAAAAAAAAGATCAAGATTTTCTTTCAAAAAAATATGAAAAGTATTTGGGATCAAAATTGTTTGATCCGGGATCAAAATTGTTTGATCCGGGATCAACTTTTTTGATCCCGGATTATTTTTTTATTGGTGAAAGAATTCGACATAAATCATCCTGCCAATTTATCAATATGTGCTAAGCGGGCCGAATATATCAATATAAAGACAAAAATACAGCAAGCTAGACAAAAATCTAAATTCAACAGAAATACCCTCGCGAATGAACGAGAAACTTTTTACGTCAATGAAAGAAACTTTCCATCATTATCATCAAACACAACAAATTTTCAAAGACAAGAGATGCCGACAACTATTATTCTAATGTAGCAGCTAATACTACAAACACTAACCTGTAATACTGTAAGTAAAATAAACGTATGCCTTTGGAATTCTAGAGGACTTAAAAATAAAATAGTTGAATTGTATAACCTTTTAAAAGTACCTCAATTTTATTGATATAGCTTTAGTGTCTGAAATTTTACTCAATAATAACATTAATTTAACTCGTGATTCAAATTTCATTATAATTAGATAAATCCAACAGAAGTGGACGAGGGGTGGCCATTATTGTCAGGAAAGGTGTCAAACATGATCTGCTACCAGTAACTAATACAACGGTAATTGAAAATATTGGAATACAAATATGTGTAGGTAAAAAAAATATTCAGCACTTATTTCCCGGGAACCAATATAAATGCTGAAGTTATTAGAGATTATAAAAACGATTTACGCATATTATCAAATACTTTAATTGACGTACTAATTTGTGGGGATTTAAACTCAAGACACCGCTTTTGGAACTGCGTTAGAGCTAACCGAGCCGGTAATACTTTATACGACCAATTGGCTAAAGGAAAATTTGTTATCTATTATCCTGATTCAGGAACATACTATCCAAGTTCTAGTAGAGGTACACGATCAATACTAGATATCATTCTGGCTAAAAATGTAACAAACATTACTGAAGTTAAAGTCAAAAATGAGTTATCATCTGATCATTTCCCAGTTACTTTCAGGCTCACAGACCAAGTAGATCTTGTAACTATAATTCATATATACCGAACTTTGGAAAAGCTAACTGGTGCAAGTTCTCTAGTTATATTAGTAATCAATTATAACTTAATGAAAAGTCAATGTGTGGAATAAAGTCCATAACTGAAATAAATAATTCTATTGAGCAAGTCATTTCTATTATACTAGAAGCTCAAAGGCATACTATTCCCTGATTCATATCTCAAAACTACCGTCAAAATGTTGAACTATGAAATTCAAAATAAAATTAATGAAATTAGAAACCTTCGATGGTCTAATTACTTAATGACTTTAAATAAAACTGGCAGTTCTCTGGAAAGCTACTAAAATACTAAAAACAAGACTCACAAAACCCCAAATTCAAACACTTAAAGTGGATGGTAAACCGATGATCACTAGCCAAGAAAAGGTTGAAGCAGTAGCAAAGTCATTCTTTAAAGCACATTCTATTGCTGAGGGCTACCAGAATGCCTCATCTGACGCTGCATTTAAAAGAAGCCTAGATATAATAAATTCAATAGAAACTGATAACCTAAGCATGACTGAATTGACCAAGCCATCGGAAATCAAGTCGATAATTAAATCCCTCAAAACAGACAAAGCTCCAGGGCCAGATCAAGTTCTAAATAGAGCACTAAAAAAAGTCCTAAGAAAATGTTTATAGCCCTGACATATTTAACGGCTATATATTTTAATGCTTGGAAAAAAGCTAATGTTATAGCTATACCTAAACCATCTAAAGACAAGTCGAATCCTGCTAATTATCGACCTATTTCACTACTGTCCTCAATAAGCAAAATATTTGAGCACATTATCTTACAGAGACTCGAGCAACATACTCATAATAATAAGGTCATACCAAATGAACAATTTGGCTTTCGAAGAGGACTGTCCACAACACATCAACTATATAGAGTAGTCAATACTATCAGAAATAAACTTAATCATAAATTATCTACAGGCTTCACTATGTTAGATGTTGAGAAAGCGTTTGATACCGTATGGCATGATGGCCTAATTCATAGACTTTATTCGACTACAACTCCCATGTACCTAATTAAAATTATTAGATCATATCTATCTAATAGAGCATTTTCAGTAATAAATGGTAATACAAAGTCTGCTGAATATTATATTCCAGCTGGTGTACCAGAGGGTGCTGTTTTGAGCCCGACGCTTTTCAACATTTTCATTTCTGAGCTACCCTATCCTAATTCATGTAGACTATTCATGTTTGCAGACGATATGGCCCTATTAACTACATCATTAAATTCAAAATGTATAATCGAAAATTTTGAATCAACAATTAGGCTAATAAACGAATATTTGTGCAGTTGGAAAATAAAACTGAATATTTCTAAAACCCAAAATATATTCTTCACTCGGAAATACAGTACAAACAACTTGCCTCAACAAGATTTAAATATTAATAGCATCATGATTCCTTGGTCCAAAACTGTGAAGTATTTAGGTCTAACATTTGATCCCAAAATAACCTTTTCTTATCACATACAAAGTTCAATTGATAAATGTGACAAACTAATTAAAATCCTCTATCCTATGATCAATCGAAACTCAAAATTATTTGTTCACAATAAGATATTAGTTTTCAAATGTATATTCAGCCCAGTTTTCCTTTATGCTGCTGAAGTATGGGGCTATTGTGCCAAAACGCACCTCCAGAAGCTACAAATTTTTCAAAACAAAATATTAAAAATGATTTATAATCTGCCACGTTATCACTCGACTGAAAAGGTTCACAAACTCGACAATGTAAAACTGATAAATGACAAAATAAGATAAATTCAGCAGAGGTTGCTGAGCTCCTTACAATACAATGAACACTTCCTGGTAATTTCTGACAATAATGATTACTCTACATAATATTAGAATAAGTGCAATATCTGAAATATAATATTAACATTAAATATAAATAGTATTAGTATGTAGTTTTAAGCTATTATTAAGGTTTTTTTGAGAATTTTCCCTTAAAATATTCAATAATAACATATATTAGATAACAAAACATACAAAGTACCAGATGAATACATAATATTGTGTAAAATTATATTTAAAATTAAACACAAACTAAACTGTAAATTGTAAATGTACATAAATTAATAAATAAAAATATAAAAAAAGGTATTTTTATAGAATGTTTTGCTGAGTGGTGTGTAAGTGGATGTTTAGTGACTGATTGGGTTGACGGCAATATCCCTGGAACCTTTTTTGGGAACTATTGGATGAATTCCAGAAGGAAGCTAAGTAAGCTGATGAAATAGTTAATTAATTACATATTAAAATTTTTTAGGGGTGTCATCTAGAGCAGTGTTTCTCAACCGGTGGTCCACTGACCACTAGTGGTCCGTGATAAATGTCAACAGGTCTGCGGAAAAACTACGAAACTTCGAATTTCCTTACATTTTTAAGGAAAAAATGAAATTTTTAATGGTATGTTTGAAAAAAGCCTTACGTATATTCTTTGGGAGAAGAATGAGAATTGAATCGTAAATGCGGATTTTTTGGAAATTTGGGGCGAAGGGAAATCTACATATGTGAATGCAAACATTTAAGCTTTGCTCCTTATTTTTTAAATCAGTATAGACCGAGTAAATTTTTAAATCTGAAATCAGATTGATCTGAGCGATCTGAATTAAGGAATAGGTTTCAGATTTGTTGAGAATGAATGGTGACTAGGGCTGCGGTCGAATTCTCGAGTAAATCCGCAAAATTCGGTAAATGCATTTACGTTTTTTGCTGGAGAGTAAGGGAAATAAAAAAAGGTAAATCTTTTACGTTTAGATACTTTATTCTTTATTGTTATAAGAATTGAACGAGTAAAAAATAGGAAAAAATGCGTAATTTAACAGAAAACGAACATCAAAAATGTAAATTTACCGCAGTAAATGATTTACCCGAGAATTCGACCGCAGCCTAGGTCAAAAACGACTAAACTTTGACGATATCTGAAAAAGTTTAGAAAAACCAGACCATTTCGACTTTAAAAAACCAAGACAGTTACTATAAGTCTCGAAATATGTTATGTAATGACTGGTTACAAAAAGTTTCAAACCCGCTACCTTGATTCATCATTTGGAAGTAAATACTACAACTAATTCGTTGATCATCAAATAGTTATGTTGGTTAAGTCCGATACGAAATTTCACTAAAATTAAAGCATAATCGCAGATGGGACAGTGATGAAGTTTCTTAAATAAAACATGGCCAGAATTAAACAAATATTGGTGTACCCTTCTAATGATAATTTGATCGATAAATACAAGGCCATAAATCAAAAATGTAGATTTGCCAAAAAAAAAAAAATTAGTGTCGCAGCAACAAACGGAACCATAACCATGTGCACGTTTATCAATGGATTTTAATGAAATTCTATATCTGAGTTAATAAGCCGATTCTATAAGTAGTTCCTAATATAAAACCAAAATGTTAAAACGTTTACGCTCTGAGTCGCGCATATAAGAGCCACATTCAAGGAATATTGGAAACGACTGCTAATGATATTTTGATTAGTAAAAAATTGATAAATTCCGGCTCTGGAGAATTCCTTCAGCCATATCATCTGGAATTTCTTAATTAATCCATGTCTCAAATTCAAGAAATAATGCAGAACACTGCTAATATTGTTTTGGTCGATATAAATCAAAAATTAAATGCGCCTAATTTATTTTTACATACTTAGCTAATTCAGACTATCTTGAAGCACAAATGTTGATGGATTTTAGTGAAATTTTATATCTCAAATATTTTGCAGATCCTAAAAATTGTTCGTAATATAAAACTTATGTTGATTTTTTAGCCATAATATTGGGCTGGAATCAGTATTTTTAAAAAATATGGCCAAACGGCAAAAAAATTGTATGACAGATATCATTCTGGTTTTCAATATACAACAGCCAACCCAGATAATCTTTACATTTCAGTATTTCACACACATTTGTCACTAAAACATTTTATATCTGAGGTGTTAAACGGATAGGGAGGGGTGAATATAAAAATGTTACGTAACAGAAAATTTTCAAACACAATTCTAGTTTCATTTACTTCAACTAGGCGCATTTATATCGATTCTGACGAAATTTATTATGAAAAGCGAAACAAACTCAAAATATCGCTTTTACTCCAAATTTATCCAATTTGAAGGAAAGTTCATCGTTATTTCAGCATTTCTGAAGAGTCACGCAATAACCGGTATTCAGAGAATAGATCATATTTTTGATAGCTCGTTTTGCTAATTGAAAAATTAAAACAATTTAAGAATGTTTATACCTTTATGTTACGTTGCGTCTGAGAGGGGGAAGAATATGTAATGATCTGTTACGAGGGGGAGGGAAGAGTCAAAAAACGCAAAAAATACGTTACGCACTATGTGAACGGACCCATATATAAAATAGATTAAATCGCACATGAAGGTTTTCTTGGGTCATATCATTTCGGCTGGGGTTCGATTTCCTAAATAAAATATTTAATTTGTGTGTTGAAATTCTTATTTTTCCGATTCCTCCGGAATTTTGCCTTACAGGGACGCCTGGTACTACAGTAAGTCCTCGACTTAAGTGAATTCGTACAGTCTTCGACTTACGTGAATTCTTACTTATGTGACTTTTAAAAAAAAATGAGCTTTGAGGTTTCTTTGACTTACGTGATTTTTCGATTTACTATCACGAATTAATCAGGTAAGTCGAGGACTTACTGTATTAGCACATACATATTAACGGTTTGAGTTACTAGAAAATAGCGAAGCGAAAATTAAACTCAGGAATTGAAATATCTATAGGTGCAAATCGAAAAAAATTGATTAAATTAATCTGAAAAATTAAGAAAAGCGATTTAACTGCTCAGATCAGATGGTGGTTTGGCGTCTATTGGAAGGGGATCCGTAACCTTCCAGTAGGCGCAAGTGTACGTACTGCCTCCTCGCGGCACCACTGGTAACTGAAACCATTAGGCAGAATATGGCCTTTTGGGACAGGCTAAAGTACGGCGCTAAAGGAGAAAACCTTGACAAAAAACTCTAATCTAAGGTGGAACAGCATATACCGAAGGATGAATGACTGATAGGTTAATTAGTTTATATATGCGGACTCTGGATACCAGGCATCCTCCAGTTTTATTTAGACTTCCTGTAATAAAGCTGAGTGACCACAGGCGACTTTTTTTTCCCAGCAACTCGCAAGAGTTAAATCAAAACGGTAGACGAGGCACGGGAAGGAATACATGGGAGTGGGTCTGCCCTCTCGAAGTCCTTGAGTCCCAATGCTACCGCTTTTCTAGCAGAAGTAAATGTTATTACATCTAGGAGGGAGAGTAATGAGCCCAGATAGTATGTAACGCGTTTAGAAGTACTTCCTACAGTGAACATCTAGGAGGGAGAGCAATGAGCCTAGATAGTATGTATCGCGTGTAGAAGTACTTCCAACAGTAAACATCTAGGAGGGAAAGCAATGAGCCCAGATAGTATGCCCCAGCTACTCGCAAGAGTAAAATCAAAACGGTAGACGAGGCACGGATAGGAATATACGGGAGTGGGTCTGCCCTCTCGAAGTCCTTGAGTCCCAACGCTACCAATCTTCTAGCAGAAGCAAATATTATTACATCTAGGAGGGAGAGCAATGAGCTCAGATAGTATGTAACGCATGTAGAAATATTTCCTACAGTAGACATCTAGGAGGGAGAGCAATGAGCCCAGATAGTATGTATCACGTACCCGTCGGCAGTATTATCAGGTTCATTAAGAGCCTGAATATTGGCTGAACGGATAATTAAGTAGGGCTTGATGCACAAAAGATCTTTTAGGTCACAGTGCGAGGTGGCTTAATGCCCACATGGCCCTCAAGTAATAATAATAATAATAACTGCTCAGATCGATATGAGCTTGTACTTTTGAGGTAGATATGCATAAAATAATGGCACCTGTCCAATTGTTGTATTTCTCCATTTTTTTTTTAATTATTGGAAACAGAGCACGACAACTTGATTGAAATAAACTAAGAAAGTTATTTGAAGCCACAAGAATATTCCTCCTGTGCAGATTCATGCCTTTGTGATCCAATATTCACAATAGGTAACGAAAATTATAAAATCATTGCAGCGAAATCCATTGCATTATCTCTAAGGAATCAAAAATTAAAATATAGGGATTTAAAAACTCTTTGGTCCGCGGAATATAAATCATATAAATTAGTGGTCCTCGGCGGGATTTGTTAATAAAGTTATAGCCTGACTCAACTCTCCAGGAACAAGAAGCAGTTAACAATCATGTAGTTTAGAAATTGTGTTGTCTTGTGTTGTCTTATTTACTAACAATCAACTACTTAGATGTCTGGAACCGGGTTGATTCTTTGTTACTAACAAACCTTCCCTTTCTCTCAACTTTGCTATTCGTCAAAGGGTGTACGGTGGGCCCGGCATATTCCGGGAAACTTGCCTTAGACTTGGCCGTACACACTAAATCAATCAAATCAATCAATCAATCATAAATTAAAAATTATCAAGCTGCCAATTTGAAATAATTATGTTTCTTTCGTATAAAACATGGAGGATATTTTGATAATGAAAAAGAGACTACATCACAAAACCATTTCCAAACTAATGGCTAATTTACATGCAATGTCTTTTTGAAAAGACATGCGAGAGAAAGCGGACAAATGTTATTTATTCCATAGCACATTTTACAGTAAACAACTTTTTTTTTACAAAAAGTTGTGAAACAAGTTGATAAACTGTTTCGACTTTTCTTTTCTTTTTCCATAAAGTTTGCAACCAAAAACAAAAAAAAAAACAAATTTTGAATATGTATTAAAAAATATAAATTACACATCTTCAATGTATTTTTATTCTTTTGGGGGAAAAAATGAGAAAAGATTGAATGGATATAAGCCTATAAGTAAGCTATGGTTTAACCGTCTTTTCGATGTATCACGATGAATGCCACTAACATTACCAGAAAATCAGTTTCAACACTTCGTGTGTTAGGCTAATCAATCATCACCAATCACGATCATTACCATCAACAAAGATGTTAATTTACGAGGGCGCTTAATTTAATTACAAGGTATAACACATCGCGTTGCAAATCGATTCCAGTCTGTACAAAATAATAAAAATTTACGCTTACATATTTCTTTATCTTGTTTAGAAATTTCTTACATACGTACGAATATATACAATAGATTTAATAATGTAAACTACCATTATTATTTCATTTTTATATTTCAAAAGTTGAAGAGGTCAAATTCCTCTATTTAGATTTTAGTTTATCTTACAAAATCAACAGACACACAATGTAAGAATGTTATGTAGACAGTAATTGTGAATAAAAAAAATAAAAAAATTCTCGTATATCATAAATTTTTTATTTTTCAACCGTCCATATAATCTTATGTCAGTCAGTTTCATAACAACATGTATGTATAATATACACACATACATATACACAAAAAGAAGGCAACAACTAACTATAACGAAATCTTGATGTCAAATTCTAATTTTTTTTTTTGTTGAGTTTCTTCAAGAAGAAAAAGCAATATAATCTTGTAACGAGAAATAACACGAGATTTTTATTAAAAGGACGTGATAATTTCTTCTTTATGCTTTATTTTTATTTTTTATTGTTATTATTATGATTATTACAAAGAATATGTTAGAATTTTTTAAAATAACCGAAAACTTTTAAATTAATCCAAAAGAATTTCACAACTACACTCGTATATATAAAAACAGTTTTGAATTGGAAAATGGGGAAATGGAGTTGAAAAAAAAAAATACAATCGACAAAAATTAATAACCGAGAAAAGTTTGTGACAAAGAAAATAATTTTTGGCAACATTGTATATTTATGAGTTTCCTGGGATGGAAATATTTCAGTACCATGATATTTTCTAATCTGATTTTCGTTTAATTGGAGTTGTTGTGATTTCAAACATTCTGTACGAGTAGATGAATCGATGCCAACTTTATCGTTTATAATCCAAGACATGCTAAGTAATTATTAAAATTTTCATTATGCAACCAATTGACGAGAAATAAAAATCAAAAATTCCTTTTATGGTTTATGTCTGAACAACTTCTACTCTCATACTGTACTGTACCGTGTGCATAAAAAGGTTGACCATAATGTCAATGCCAGTCTATTGCCACTCTGACAAGACATCAAATTTATAATTTAGTGAAATTGTTAGTAAATTGTAAGACAATTATTTTTTTATTTAATTCCATTCCAATCCAGAGATTATTTTCTACACGGATTGCAGAAACGTAAATGTGGGAATGTTTTAACGTTATTTTCCATGAACTTTTAAATACGTTTAGCCCTATTCCACAAATAGCACGTTGAATAATATAAATTCAAATAAGAAAGGGTCAAATTCAAATCCGAACGTTTTCACATCTTACATAATCGTAAGGTATGTATTTAGTTTATATTCTATAACTCAATAAAGGCATAGGAATAAAATATTACAGAAGAACCTCGGTTTAAAAGACTAATTGGGGATTGTTTGCCTCTTATTTCCGGATGTTCCTTAGACCTTTGACCCAAATGTAGAAAATTTAAATATTTCGTACAGAAATGTATCCATTTTCAAGTCAAATTCAAGCCATTTAAGAAGGAACTTTGCTGTTTCTTAACCGATTATGATAAAATTCAATTTGTACGATGGAAATGAGATTCTAAAATGATATTATTTTAGAAAAATTTCTGGAATATGGCCAGTTAGGAAAAAACTCGGTTGTTATCAGTTAGCACAATCAGTGTAGAAATAACCGAGTTTCTTGCTAATTGGCTGTATTCCAGAACATCATGTTTACATCATTTTAGAATCTTAAGCCGAATTTCACTATAATCGGTTAAGAAATGGCCAAGTTCCTTCCTAATTGGCCATATTCCAGAACTTCATATAAAACTCATTTTAGAATCCCATTTCCATCGTGCATGCTGAACTTCCTCATAATCAGTAAAAAAATTACCAAGTTCCTTCCTAATTGTCTATTACCCAGATCTCCTTGTAAAAATCAATTAAGAATACATTTTCCGTCGGCTTGCTATATTTTATCATAATTGGTTAAGAAACGGCCAATCTCCTTCCAAATTGGCCATATTTCATACTTCATCTAGAACCCACTTTACAATCCCATTTCTATCGTACTTATATTATAGTGTACATATTTCATCATAATCGGTTAATAAATAACCAAGATCATTCCTCAGTAGTCATATTAATGAACTTCATCTAAAACTCATTTTAGAATCCCATTTCTATCTTGCATGCTAAATTTCATCGTAATCGGTTAAGAAATAGCCAAGCTCAGTATCGGTCTGAATGTTACATGACAATGCTATTGATGGATAAACTTTTAAAGGAGATATTAAAATTGTCTACATTTGATTCTAAAGGACAATCGGAAGCAAGACGCAGGAAAATCCCCAATTAGTCTCTCAACCGAGCTTTTAGTGTAATATATTATTCCTGTTCCCTAAAGAGTTAAAAGTAAAAACAGTCTACAACAAACAAAAAAAGCGAAAACCGGTAAATCCCAAAATTTCTCAGTCACACTTTTGAGGCAACACCGGAATTCCGATCCCGGGAGCCCGTTTTGAGAAACCCTTCTTTGTAGGTATATCTAAGATCTACATATTTCGCAAAATAAAAATGTGACGTTGGAAATATCTTGTAGTTGTTTTAACCTATTTATGTCAATACCCGTATGAGCAATTGTTTCGCACTCATTTGGACGCGGAAGATAGTCGGCAACAACGTTATTGCGGCCCGAAATATGCCGAATATCGGATGTGAATCCAGATATGAACTCCAAATGGTTTTGCTGACGTGGGCTTCTTTCACTTTTTGAATCAATTGCATTAACGAGCGGCTTATGATCGGTAAAGACTGTGAAACATCTACCCTCAATATAGTGACGAAAATGCTTAACGGCTTTATAAACTGCAAGCAGTACTCTGTCAAAGGCAGAGTAACGTGTTTCTGCAGCCTCTAATTTTTTTGAATAAAAACTAAGTGGCTCCCATATTTGTTTATCGGAGTTGAATTGCTCAAGTACTGCGCCTACAGCAACTTCAGAACTATCAGTTGTCAGAATTAATTGAGCATTCGCTATGGTATGCACTAATAGCGCCGATTGAACTAGCGCACTTTTAGCTTTCTCAAAAGCTGCTTGACATATGTCTGGCCAAAAAAAATGTTTAGCAGACTTAGCTTTTGAAAATTGTGCCATGTGTTGGTGAACAGGAATTAATATGTCGGCAATTCTAGGTATAAATTTATGGTAATAGTTAATCATACCTATCAATTTTTGAACTTGTTTTACTGTGGTTGGCAACTGAAGCACTAAAATAGCTTCTACTCGTTTCTTAGATGGGGCAATTCCATCCTCGGAAATATAATGCGAAAGAAATTCAATCGATGTTTTCCCAAACTCACATTTTGAAGAATTTATTCTCAAATCAAAGTCCACCAGCCTCTTAAAAAGCGACTAAGATGTTCAATGTGTTCTTCTTCACTTCGACTGTATACCAAAATATCGTCTAGATATGCATAACGAAATTCTAAATTTTGCAGAACATGATTAATAAATGTCAGGAACGTTTGTGCTGCATTCCTCAATCCAAATGGCATACGACTAAACTCATATAAACCAAATGGGGTGGTCAGTGCTGTTTTATGTATGTGCTCCTCGGCTACCGGTATATGATAATATTCCCGTACTAAATATATCTTTGAAAAGATTTTACTGCCATGTAGCAGTGAGGCAAAATCATGAATGTGAGCCACAGGAAATCGATCCGTAATTGTGCAGCTGTTCAGTTGGCGATAATCGCCGCAAGGTCTCCAGTCATTACTATTCTTCTTTTGACAAGATGAAGAGGTGATGAAACGTTGGATGACGATGAACGACACATACCCAATTCGGTCATGTATTTGAATTCACTTTTTGCTTCTACCAGTTTGTCTCGGTGTAGACGTCGAGGTTTATGAGCAAGAAGTGGACCGTTAGTGTAAATATAATGGACAATATTATATTTAATCTCAGAATTGTAATCTGGTGTTGCCGTTAAAGAAGGAAATTCTGACAATAGTTTATGAAAATCATTTTCCATACTGAAACATTTTAATGATGGCAGAGATATGGTAGCGCAACTCGCAATTATTTCTAGATTTGTTTTGGTATCGATCAATTTTTTCTTTCTTACAACTACCATTATATTGAATTTAGCTAAGAAATCAGCCCCTATTATAGGACGCTGGACGATTCGTAGAAGCCAATAAGAACACATTGGGAAACTCCCGTCGTAAACCGAGATCGAAGTTAAGAAATTTGCTACCGAATGTTCAATGGTAGAATTATTTGCCGCAGTTAAGCACATACCTGAAGAAACAATTTTGCTTTGACTGCTTTTAGTCGCAGGGATAACCGAGACATCAGATCCCGTATCGATTAGAAAATTCAATTTAGATCCAATTTAGATTTAATAAATAAGCGACGTGAAAAAAAATTACTACTGTCCGCCGCTGAAACAAGTAGCTCTATTCGTTTTTTGAATCACCTGGTTGAAAATCGCACGGTTTTAAAAAACATTTAGGAGCCTTATGACCTTGATCTATAGTGATAATAGCACATACGAAACTTTTTAACTTGACTGGGGCTTCGGTTTGTACGAGGATCGTGTTTTCTTGAGATATACTTATTGCGATGAAAATAGGATTGTTGGGTAGGTGATCTATGTTCATGATTAGATAAGTTAGCAATGGACGATTTTAAACTGTTTTTTTCTTTCTGAAGGTCTTTTACCATAGATACTAGCGGGGTATTATTATTATAACAACTTTGTTGTGAAACAGAGGATACCGTAGAAAAGCTACTCACTTCGAACAATTTATCGGCGGTGGCCTGCATACGGTCCATATCATCTTGGGCAGTTGCAATTAATATGGATTTAATATTTGGTGGGAGACCATTTAACCAAAGCTCTTTCAATAATTTTTTATTTAAAGCAGTTGATTTTCTCGCAATAGATTCGAGTCGCCGATAGAACCTAGACGGTGTATCATCTCCGATATCCACTCCATCTAAAAGTTGTTTAATCTTTTAATCTAGTTAAATTGATTTTCTAACGGCGGATTATTTATCAAATATTGATTGTTTAATAAAATGTTAGGTGGAAGAGAAATTAACACATAATGGTACATCACGTTATCTTTGGTTATCTTATTAATCCGGAATGTTGATTCTATTAAAGAGAACCAAATTTCGGGGTTCGACGGAAAATATTCTGGCAATTTAATTGAATAATGTGATGCTTTAACCGCTTCAGCGTTAAAATTAGGTTTCAAATCACTCTCATTTTTCGATTGATTACCGTTTGTTTTCTCAATAAAGGATAAATTTCTCGACTGTGGCCAATTTAGGTGGAACTTCGCTGTTTTTGACCGAGTATGATAAAATTTGACATGGGTGATGGTAATGTGATTCTAAAATGATTTTGGATATAGTTCTGCAATATGGCCAATTAAAATGGAACTTCGCTGTCTTGCATTATAAAATCTTGCATTCGAAAATTTTGCAGTTTTAGTATCTGTATCTGTCTTTAGTATCTAATATAATATTACTTATTCATAAAATTTAATTTCCCAATTTAAAATTCAAATAAGTCAGTTTTGAGTTTAGATTAAATCATTAAATTATCGCAATTGTATTCACAAAAAAAACATAAGAAATGTTTTTGGTTAATGGGGATTTAATAATAAAGTTTGAATGGAAATCTCATTTTTCTAGAATATTTCAACAAAATGTTCTGGATAAGGGAAATTAAATCTCCCTTATCCAGAATATTTTGTTGAAATATTCTGGAAAATGGAGATTTCCATTCTAATTCTAATATTAAATCTGCATTAACCAAAAACTGTTTTTTGTGAATATAATTGCGATAATCTGATCTCAAAACTGACTTATTTCAATTTTCAATTGAGAAATGAAATTTTATGAATAAGTAATATTATGTTAGATACTAAAGACAGGTACAAATACTAAAAAAGGAAAATTTTCGATTGCAAGATTTTGTACTTGCAAGAATTTGTAACTGCAAGATTTTGGGTTGGCAAGATTTTGATTTGCATGATTTTTAAAAAATGCAAGATTTTGTACTTGCAAGATTTTGTATTGCAAGACAGCGAAGTTCCACCTTAATTGGTCTTTGCCAGAACCACTGGCGGATTTAACGGCGGGCGCACCGGGCGCGCGCCCGGGGCCCCGCAAAATTCCAACTTTCCAGTTTTTCTAATGGCCAAGTATCTAAAGTAATTTTCGTGTTTACATTGTGTGTAGAAGGAAAGAAAAATGGGTTAAAAATTTAATATACATAAATGTTTAAAGACGTATGTTCTTTAATACTGTTTTCAACATTAAAAGTATTTGACACGTCATAACTTGGTAAAATGCCCAAACGAAAAAAAGTTAAGACCTCTTTCTTAGCTAGATATTTCATCAAATTTTCAATTTAGAAATTTTAAATGCGTGTAATTTGTACTTATAATTAGGGTACGCAATGCATTTTCTTCGATGGAGAAAAAACAGTACGTGCGTTATTCAGATTAAAAGTGGCTTTGTTTTTTGACACGCATTCTTTGCACTTGCTTGGCTACGCTGCGTTTCGCCCCGCATGCAAATATAAAGTGCTTTTCACACCGGCTGCGTTGACTTTGGACTTTAAAAATGTAAAGTCGTTTTGTAACTTTAAAGTTTTGTAATTTTGTTTTATTTGATTAACAGTCCGTGCGTTTTTTTATTATATCGAAGAGATCAGAGAGATCAGACAGATAATTTATCGGAGAGAACAGAGCGATTGTCATCTGAAAAGGTCTTTCTCAGATTTAATTACAATGGAAAAAATAAAACGAAGCAAAATTAAAGTGAAACAATATAGAACAGCCGCCCCGGTGGCACAGTGGTTAGCATGCTTGCTTTAAGCTCCGGAGGTCCCGGGTTCAATTCCCGGCGGGTGATGAAAAAATCACGGCTGGTTAATGTTGGATCAATGAAGTAATCACTCATTATCCGTTAAAAAAATGATTAAGAAACTTCAAATGAAGCGGCCAAATCCCTCTATGGGATGTAGCGCCAGCGGAAAAAAAAAAAATAGAATTGTGTTACCATTTGAACTGCGATGCATATCTTTCTTGAACTCAAAACGAAAACACCCAATTTAATAAAAATAATAAAATTTTATAATTACATAATTAGAAAACAAAAAATAATAATAATAATTTTTTATTTTAATATTTATTACCTGTCTTATTAATTAAAACAAATTATGTTTTGGTATTAAACTTATAATTTGCAAATTTATTTATGCAAATATAAGCGTACCTAATCCCAAAACAAAAAAAATTGTTTTCTAATAATTAATAATTATTATTATACTTTTAATTAATCAAATTATTTAGAATTATATTTAATTAAAATTCTCAATTTCAATTTAAGAATCATCAAACGCTTCGGTCATTTTGCTGTCAAATTAATATAAATCTGAAATATTTGAAAAAAACAATTCAAAGAGAAAATTTTGTTTTAGATAATGATCTGAGACAATAAAAAAACGCAACAGATCGCGATCTGAATTATCTGAAAGATAAAAGAACGCAAAAGGCCTTTTTCGATCTCTCTGATCTCTCCGATATAATAAAAAAACGCACGGAGTGTCACTTGCTACTATTTCTCAGTTTTGTTACAAAAATACGACTTTTTAAAATCGTAGTAGGTTGTGAAACGGAATATTTTTCATAACTAGTTAGGAAATGGGGAATATTTCATAGCTAGCTAGTGAGGAAATATTCGTTTCAATACCAGTTTGTGCCTACTGGGGCCCTATTCTCGAATTCCACATCCATTTTCCACATGTGGACATCTGTCAAAATTCCCTTAATAGTTCCCTTGGTATTTTTCCCTATGTATATTCCACATGCAACTAAATACTCTATTCTTGAATCATTCGGAATTTTTTATTCACCACTCAGCAATTTTGTAATTTTACCAAAGCAGCAATTGTCAATAAAGTCAACTAAATTAAATACGTTTAATGTTTGCAATGTTTTTTTTTTGCTATATGGCACTCCATTTTTTAAGATATATTAAATGAAATGATTTTTTATTCACAAAATAAAAATTTTACGAACTTTTTATTCACAAAAAGTAAATTTAAAATCTACGTAATTATTGATAGTCCAGTCATTATAGGGGGTTCACCTCGGAAATCGAGATACCCAGTATATTATTACGTGAAAACTTGTATTTTGGCATCCTAAAACTATTCTTAAAATTCGAAAATAATTGGATGGCCGCAAGTTTTAAAATCAGGGGTCAAAGGTCACAAAAATCGATTGTTTCTACTGTTTTCGCAAATATCTCGGTTTTTATGGGTTTTACGCTAATTGTATTTATTATCAATATTGTAGAGAATTAAATTCTCTACAACTTTTGTATTTAACATTTTTTCATACCTCGAATTGTTTTCGAGATAGAGGGCGGAGAGCGCGCGGTCAAAGAATCATGTTAGGTCAACTGATAGTCCCGATCAAAAACTTGTAATATTAAGGTTATAAATTATTGTTAAATATATAATTATCATTATTTATTAACTTTTTTATTGGGGATGGGGTTGGACAATGCATAACGAATTCCTGGAACCTATCATGACTATTTTACCACCTGCACCAGATGAATTACTCAATACAATTTTCTGTAACTGCAAGAGTGGCTGTGGCTCAAGATGTGGATGCAGGAAAGCAGGGTTACAGTGCTCTTTAGCTTGCGGACAGTGTAATGGACAAGCTTGTCTCAATGCTGTACCATATCAGTCCGATATTAATGATGATACAACCTTTGACCCAGAAATCATGAAGGACTTGGAGACAAATGTCGTTGAAGACGATAATGAAGCGGGACTTGAAATTCTGCAGCAGCGGGACGATGACGACGATGATGAAGAAGAAGAAGAAGAAAAAGAAAAAGAAGATGATGAAGAAGAAGAAGAAGAGGATTGAAATTAGAACTTGTTGTACTCAGAATTTTTATACTTTTTTACTCGTTTTGACAATAATATATGTATCGAATGACACTTTTAATAAAAACATTAATTAAAAATTTCTTTCTTTTCTTCTTTATTTATTTAGAAAATCATTAGCATAAATTAGATTAGAATTAAAATATAATTTAAGTATTCCTCAACAATTTCTTAATTACATGACCAGGTAAGTGCTATTACATAAATTGAAACATAATTAATAATAGCTAAGTAACCAAAAAAAAGATTGAATTTAAGAAAAAAGTTAATAAATAATGATAATTATATATTTAATAATAATTTATAACCTTAATATTACAAGTTTTTGATCGGGACTATCAGTTGACCTAACATGATTCTTTGACCGCGCGCTCTCCGCCCTCTATCTCGAAAACAATTCGAGGTATGAAAAAATGTTAAATACAAAAGTTGTAGAGAATTTAATTCTCTACAATATTGATTATGAATACAATTAGCGTAAAACCCATAGAAACCGAGATATTTGCGAAAACAGTAGAAAAAATCGATTTTTGTGACCTTTGACCCCTGATTTTAAAACTTGCGGCCATCCAATTATTTTCGAATTTTAAGAATAGTTTTAGGATGCCAAAATACAAGTTTTCACGTAATAATATACTGGGTATCTCGATTTCCGAGATTTTCAACTAATTTGACCTAAGATGACTGGACTATGACTTTTTCGTACATGGGGAATTTTTTCCACATACTTATATCCATTCGGAAATATTCCCTTAGTACCGAAAAAATTCCATTAGTAGGGAATTCAAGAATACGTGAAATAAAATTTCCGAGCGTTTTTGTGAATTTTGACAGATTTCCACATGTGGAAAATGGATGTAGAATTCGAGAATAGGGCAACTGGATTTCCAAAAAATTTTAAAATTCATTTGGAATTTAACCATTCAAAGACTTTCTCAAAATTCAATAATTTACTGTTTGTAATAAAACTATGTATTATGTGTACCGAATGAAATTTGTGATTTGTACATGAAGAATTAAAACTAAACGGCAATATATAATCATTATTTTTTTGTACTTGTTCTATTGCACATATTGTACAGTTTTTAAATAATCGTATTCATTCAAACTTTTTGTTCATTTTACGGCGAACATTCACCTTTTCATAATCCCATTTATTATGTATGGATGTGATCTTAAGCCGCATTGGCAAACTGCTTGCCAAACCATATGTTTTTTTGCCAAATTTTTCAACAGCTATGGTAGTAATTGCTCCGTCCAGTTCTTTACCTTTCTTTTTGATGTAATATTGGGGACCTGGAAGTGTCGAGAAATCCATTTTGACGTAGGTCTCGTCGTTCATTACGAAACAAGAATCTTTTCTTTCGTTCAACCATTTGTTGTGTTTCTTTGCTCGATCGATCCCTCTATTAAATAGTTCAACACTTCTTTTGGGGATTTTTGACTTCTTGTATCATATGTCCGTAGATTATTTCTGGTTTTAGCTCGTTCCACAATCGATTTGGTTGTTTTGGTTTTTCTGGCCAAATCTCGCACAGACATCGAGGGATGTTTCGAAATGACTCTTACAATTTTCTGATCCAACATTTTATTTGGGGCACCTGATTTTTCTCCGGATCCGGGCTTGCGTGATACAGAAAGATTGATTTGACATTTTTTTTTACATTTGTTACCATATTATTGGAAACACCGGCCAATTTACCAATTTTTTTATTGGTATACTCGGGATGATCATTGCACAATCTAATTATTAAATCTCATTTTTCTCCTTATGATGCGTCCATTTCGAAACAAATAAAACAAATTTCCAATTTGACGTTTATTCGTTTTTTTAAATTGTTTTCTTCAAAATAACGGTACCAGTTTTTTTCTTTTGCGTAGTAACCTATGAGATAATATAAATTTGGGAATCACAAATTTCATTCGGTACACATAATAGCTGTACGAGGGCGCTTCGCTTCACTCTCTAAAGATAATGTGTAAATGTGAAAATTTGTAAAAAGCAAAGCTTTCTTTTATGAGTTTCAATTTTTCGATATTATTTTAATGGTAATCCTCTCGAAAAATTTCAAACTCAGAAATGTAAGCTTTGCCTTTTACAAGTTTTCACGTTTACACATCGCACATGACTTAGAAAAGTGACACAACTCAAAAATTGAGTTTTTGAGATAATTCACCAGAAAGATGCGCAATGATCGATTTCATAACCGACATAGCGGCGTTTTCATATTTATTTTGCAAAGCGAGCGACGGCTTGATTTTCTGATCTCCTTTTTTTGACGCCCATGGGCAATATCCTATGATAGTAGTTAAAATCGAAATTAGCATTTTTTCTTTTGCTCTCCTGAACAATTTGAAATTTTGAGTTGTGTCACTATTATTTGTCACGTGCGACCTTATTTTTTAGAGAATCAACACTCAGGATGCTTAAATACGTGAATCTGTATTTTTATTTTCCTGCCTCTCTCTATTTTTTTAAGGGGAATAATTTTTTCTTCTGCGCCCGGGGCCCCAACCGACCTTAACCGCCACTGGCCAGAACTTTATCCAAAGATCATTTTAGAATCCCATTACCATCGCCCAAGTCAAATTTTATCATATTCGGTCAAGAAACAGCGAAGTTCCAACGATCAACTGAACCGCGATCAACTGATCAACGATCAATTGTCCATGCGATCAACGGACCCACGATCAATTGTTCATACGATCAATTGTATCCACGATCAGTTGTTCATACGATAAATTGTATCCACGATAAATTGTTTCCACGGGCAATTGTTGTTCGATCAATTGTTGTAGGATCAATTGGTCACGATCAATTGTTTACGGTCAATTGACAATAAATCAAAATTCGGGCCGATTAGGAATGAACTTGGTTATTTACAAACCGATTATGATGAAATACGATTTGCACAATGGAATTGGGATTCTAAAATGATTATTTCATAAAGTTTTGGAAAATAACCAATTAGGAAGGAACTTGGTGATTTCTCTACCGATTATGATGAAATTCAACATGTACGATGGAAATGGAATTCTCAAATGAATTTTAGACGAAGTTCAGGAATATGGCCATTTAGGAAGGAACTTAACCGTTTCTTTACCGATTATGGTGACATTCTCCAAGCAAGACAGAAATGGGCCAAATCGCCAGTTAGCAAGGAAATCGGTTGTTTCTACAGATCGCATATTCTATTTATCGAATTTCAAGACATTCTGTTTAGAAATAACCGAGTTTCTTCCTAATTGGCCATATTCCAGAACTTTTCCTAAATATCATTTTAGAATCCAATTTTCATGGTACAAATCGGGTTTCATCTTAATCGGTTAATAACCACTCAAGCTCCTTCATAACTGTCCATATTCTAGCACTTCTTCTAAATACCATTTTAGAACCCCATTTCCATCGTACAAATCGAATTACTCCATAATCGGTTAAAAACAGTCAATTTCCTTCCTAATTGGCCCTATTCTAGAACTTTATTTAAAAATCGTTTTAGAATCCTATTTCCGTCGTGCTTGCTAAATTTTACCATATCGGTTAAGAAATAGCAAAGTTCCTTCCTAATTGGCCAGAATTTGACTTGAAATGCTGTATATGGATAAAACAAAGAGATAGACAAAATTCAAATTGTCTGCATTCGGATCTAACGAATATTCGGAAATAAGAGAGAGGCCAATCCCCCAATTAGTTTCTTAAGCCGAGGTTTTACAGAATATATTATAAAATAAATAAATCGAAAACCGGGGAATCCCGGGATTTCCCCCGTCACATTTTTCATACAGAAAACGAGATCTCAGAATTCCATTTGAGAATCCCTAATTTTCCTTTGCGGATTTGAGCTAAACGACTACACTTAATAAATTGAAGAGAACAGAACAATTAATAAATTGAACCAGGGAAACCGGGAGAAACCCTAATAGAGACTCGCTCTGGTATTAACGAAAAGAATCCGACCCACATTCAAAATCAAGTTCACTTAAAATGTCCGGCCCGTTTATGACTAGGATCAAGGTAGGTTAACATTCGTGGACTCCGCACTGATTTCGCTGTTGTGTGCACCATATGGCTCTCACTAAATCTGTGATTTTACTTCTCACCGAGTTAGATTCCGGTGACTCTTCAGCAATGGATATTAAGAGTTATTCCTATATCCGTCGGTAGATCCGCCACAGAGGACAAGGCCATTTATATCCGTAATGCTATTCCGTATTCTATACCAAACTTTTTAGGCCAGAGAATAAACAATGACTTCAACTATTTGTGTGTTAAAATTCGGGTCTTGGAACACACCTTCTTCCTTTGTGGTCTTAACAAAGCACAAATATTCCTAACAACGCCGCTCACTACCGGTTCAATAGTTTATATATACCATTGAGCCGAAATCGTTTTGGCGGTGATTTCAATATCCATAACGACGAATGGCTTCCCTCACATCGGCTGGTGGAGCGACCGAAATGTTTGCAGCTCTTAATCAACTGACCCAACCCGTATGTCATCCAAAAAGAATTTCAGGTCGGGATAATGACATGTTGTGCTGATGATAGCACGCTCTCCTCATATTTTTATTTTGCAACTTCTGATTCATCGCGAAATATCGTTCTCGCCAAGAGATATGCTATGCAAGCTCGATTTGAGCGTTTACTTATTTATAAAAATATATCATACCCTAACTGGGATATAATTCACACATTTGGGCTAGCACACCGAAGACCCACCTCACTGCATCCGACCGAATTTAGAACCTAGTATGTAGAATGATTTAAGATTCTAACATGTCCTCTTCCCTAGATTCTCTCTTCCACAGACGGTATGTGGGAGCCTTATGTCTGCACTATAAACTTATGCCGGGCGCATCTAAAGCAACAATTACATTAATTCGAGCAGTTCACAGTTACAACCTTGAACTATAATTTGCAAATACATACATACCAATAAGCCCCAAAATTATTTTTTCCGGGTACACGTTTGTGGAATGGACTGAACGGTAGGGCTTTCCCGGTGACTTATGACTTGCAGAGCAGAGATTTAAACCAAATATCAAAAATATAATTTTTGAAGGCTAACTTCCAATCCCCTACAATCCCCTCTTATAATTCTTTCCTTAGTTCTTTCTTTTCCTTTGGTATTGCTGTGCGTTGTTGCGTTTGCAGTTTGCATGCTCAGACATATTAAGGATAAAATTCCTAAGCGTTATAAAATAAAAGGATACTGGAAATAAAACTAACGTCTTGTGGCTTGGCCAGTTTTGACCATACTTGTGACTTGCACCTCTGTTGAAGAACTATCTAAGGCTGCTCTCGGCCAGAATTGGAAAATTTCGTGGTTCAGCAAGAAATTTTATTGCAAATTTACTTCGTATAATTTTAAGTCGTTGGCGATGTTATTGATCGATTTGGCCGTTTCCTTCTTTGATTTGGTGAAGCGGGGCCTCATCTTCGGAAGGATAAATGCATATTCGGATGTAAAACTGTCAGTTTTCTAAGACTCTAGATGAACATCAAAGTAATTCATTCCACCAGAGCCAAATTTGAAGTCTTTCGAAATTCATAGACTAGTTAATGGTCTTTCGACGGAAGAATGTGATCTTTTGTAATTAGGGCTTAATATCGAAAATGCATTTCAAAGCCTTACCATTAATTCCAAATGAGAAGAGGCATTTAAATACTGACTGAAGATCTTTGTTAAAACTCGAATCACAATGTTAGGATATCATCGACGTGTAAGAAATGGTGAATGCAGCCTTTTTAAAATTCACCATATGATATTCGGGTGAAACGAAAAGCTCAAGTTGATTTCGCTAGCATAGTCGGAAAAACTATGTATGTTATGGGGAATTGAATTTCTATTTACGATTATGCTAGGATTCAGCTGTCGGTAGTAATTTGTGTGATGATGTAGTAAACTACGATATGTTTCAGTGGAAGATTATAATTTATACTCCATAGAAATGGTGGACGTTGTTTGTAATATAGCCAAAAAAACATTTCTAAGAAATACACACACTACAAATTTTAAATTTAGCCAGGTGTAAATAATTGGTGGTTTGTTAATGTTCACTTAATAAATCAACAAATTATTCATATAAAATTCACCACAGAAGCCAACGACACAAAATCAAAGTGAAAAATACCTTTACAAAATTCGATTGATATCATCAACCAATATTTAAAGTTCGATAATTCCGTATAAACGTTCCCAAGGCAGTATTTCCACAAAATAAACCACCATTACCACATTTCATTCGTGTCAATGTTTAGAATGTAGATACGATATATGCGTTGAGGTATATTGAATCATAAATATTTTTATGTTGATATTTTTTGCTTTCCCAATATATTTGTTATAAAGATACGATTTTTTGATTACAACATGTATCAACATAATCTGGTAGCGCGCGTTCACCTTAGTCAAACATTGTTCGTTCAAAAACCTCCCCCAATTTTGGGATGCGTGTGCGTCTGTGATTATGTGATTTTTTTTTGTTTTTGTATCTAATGTAAAACCGCAATAAAATTAATGACGATGTTATCTGTGTGTTGTGCTACCGCTTCTTATTTTTTAGCTTGCTGGTTGATAAAATTCAATTTTTACCTGCCTTAAAGATAACAGTCAATAACAGTAAATTTAATTTTTTTTTGTCTTTATGTTCAGCCCATATTCACTTTAATCATCTTTTATGTTTTGTTAAATCGGTACCGTTGTTTAATGAAATTTTGACTGGTGTAGATATGTATATGGGATTTCAAACCATAAAATTAAATCCTACAACAAGCAATTTGTTATATTAAATATTTGCTTCAAACCAGAACACTGGGGATTGAAAATGTGCGAAACATAACTTACGTATAGAATTTTACTTAATCGAATACAGACATAAATTTTCAAATTTAGGAAAATGTTATTAAAATTCTAATAAAAAAAACTTCTGGCTTGTGAGTAAATTTAGAACTCGTTTGGGCACGTTATTCAATAAAATAAAAATTAACAAATAAAATAAATTAAAAACTTACCAAATACGGTTTCGTCTAGTAACGTTTTCTTCATATCGTTTGAATCGGTTAGATCATTCCGCGAATTTGTATCCGACTGCGACCGCCTTGGTGGTTTTTCCACCGGATTAACATCACTCAACAATCCTTTTTGCGCTTCTGGCATGACCGATCCTCTTATCATCGAATCATTAAGCGACTTATCCAATTTCATTTGCAGCAATCCATTTTCACTGGTCGATTGATTTTTTAAGTTTTTTCGATTCTTTCGACACAGGCAACAACACAATATTATTAAAATTATAAAAAGTACTACGACGGCAATAGAAACAGCGACTATGATTAACATAAAATTTGAATCGTTGGCGACAGGAATTTGTGTACCCGCAATTATTGGAGTACCAGCAATCGATAGTAGTATATCGGATTCAACAGTCCCGCCTGTACTTTCGACGCGGCACGTATATTTGCCTTTATCGTTCGTATTAATATTATAAATTTTCAATTCGGATAAACACCTGTCATTATCTTCGTCGGGATACTCCTTCACAATGAACCGGGTGTCATATTGATTGATAACGCTCTTTTTATATATCCAAGATGAACGCGGTTTTGGCCACCCTTTAAACTCACACGTAAGTGTAATATTTTCATCACTCACATCAATATTGGCTGATTTTGATGTTCGTATTATAGATGGTCTGCATGCAAAATCTTCGGGCGGAATATTTTTCCATAGCTTATTTTTTAATTTTTCCGGAAATTGGCAAGATGTCGGCTCCGTATATAAATTCGTATCGATCACATAATCCTTGAATTGTCTTAGTTCACACGTACAATTCCATGGATTATCGGCTAGCGTCAGTGATGTCAATCTCGCAATATTTTTTATAATTTCTTTTGTCATTACTCGTAATTTATTCGATTCGAGTTGAATATTCGAGAGTAGTGGACAATTTGTAAACGTGCTCAGCCCAATTTTATGAATTTCATTATAGCTCAAATCGATTTTATTCAGAGATGTTAAATTTTCAAAAAGATTATTTTCGAGCTGTTCAATCAAATTGTGGCTCAGGGTAATCGACCGGATTTTGAGTAGCGGCCGAAATACACCCGGATTTAATATTCGTATGGAATTATTTGATAAATCTAATTCGATTAGAATGCTCAAATCGTCAAAACCATTATGATGGATCTCCTGTATTGTACTACTTCGAATGAATAATTTATTTAAATGTATTAGATTGGCGGTAATAAATTCTTCTTTGCTAATTTCCGCGATCCGATTATTCGACAGGTCCAGCACTTGTAGTTCTGAACTTAAATTTCTGGGCACCTTTTCAAATAAGCGACCATCACAATTGGCTGTTTTTTTGCCTGCATACCATGAACAATGGCATCCCGCACATTTTGACATAAAATCACTATCGCTTAACACTAAATTACTATTATTTATTGTTATTAGTAATAAATATAAATAAATTAAAAAAAAATTATTAAAAAAACGTATATTTAATTTTTTTTGTAAACTTATTTTTATTGTTGTTGTTGGATTCATTTTTATTTGTTTTATTATTAAATTAATAATGTTTTATTTATTTTAATTTAATTTTCTATTTATTTTCGTCGCCGTCGTCCTCTTCTTCTTTTTTATCGTTTTCTTATTACTATTATTTCATGTTAAAATGAAAATTACGATTTTCTTCTTGTAGTGCTTGCTGCTGCCTTGTTTTATTTTCATTTAAGCAATTTTTGTTGCTTTTTGATTCGGAATCGGAATACGGTAGTATGAATAGTTCCCAGTTTATATTTGTATTAGTAGTAGTAGTAATAGCAGTCTGAAAATGAAAAATAAATATACGTAAGAAGGAAATTTAATTACTTAATTATAATTGTCTTTATTTAATTTTTTTCAATTAAAAATAAATTATATTTAGGTTATGCCACTGGTGAATTTTTCTTTTATTACACATTTTGTATTTGCTGCTACTTTTGCTGTTCGTGTTATTCTTTCGTTCTTAATTAAAAATAATTCGATAAAATTTATTTTGTATAAATAAAAGAAATGGAACACAATAAAGGAACATTAACAGAAAATTTTGAAAATAATAAGAAAGGATTCAAATGTTTTATAACAAGTAGTACTTATATACATTATACATAGTGTAGAGATGAACTTCAAATAATTTTGTTGTTGTTTTGGTTATTTTTTGAAAATGAGAAATTTAAATAACAGCATGTAATTATGAAATAACATTAATTTAATTTAATTTTTGTTTTATTCATTTCTTTTGAAGTTTATTTCACACTTTCTTAAAAATTAAATTAAATTAAAAACAGCAAATAGAAGTTAATATTTATGGTATCACAAATAGCAACCCCTATTAACCTAGTGTACCTATTGTAAATAGTATCTATTTACATAATATCATGAAAGCTAACTAATTGTTCACAATCTATTATCTAGGTCATGTTGCTTAATTGAGTATCAAACTTCTCACATTTTTTAGTTCTATATTTTGTTGGCCAGTTTCCATTCAGTTTGGCCAAATTTATTTGAAAAATTCTGTAGCTCTTTAGACTCGATCGATTTTCTTAAGATTGCTTGTGTGGATGTGTTATGACACCAGGTATCCAAAAATCAGGATCCCATAGTGGTTACAAGGGGGTCCCCGTCCATACGATACAGTGAAAAAACTAAAAAATTCAGTTTGGCCAACTGATTTTGACTGCTTGAAGAGCGTTTCGCTAAATAAATTAGAAAATCTTTGCGAACTTGAAATACGAATAACAACAATATTAAAAACAAAAATAAACATTAAAAAAACAACAACAAAAAATGAACAATATTCATAATTTTTCTGCTGCCTAATAAATATATCAGCAGAAAAAGTTCTCTTTTGTTTTAGTGCTGCCCCTGGTGGTGGGTAGAAAAACTCATTTTTGTCTGCTAGAAATTTTCTGCTATCTTATACAGCATTTTATTGTTGTATTGTTGTACACTTGTCCCTGACGTATCATGACATTTGTAGCTATATTGGATGCTTAGTTTATTGTTGGCTGTTGAAAAGGTTCTCGGCAATTTAGTTTTTGGAACAGGAACCATTACAAATTTTACGAGTTCAGCGATATTTTATTCATTGGCTTAAATAGTTTTAATTCTGGATTTATCTCGTACAACAAATTAAGAAGCACGTTGCGTTTCGATTAGCTACACAAGAAACCGATAGCTAATGAGAGTTGTCACTAGGGTGATCAGGTCAAAACAACTTAACCTGAACGAAGTCTGAAAAATAGAACATTTCGACTTAAAAGCCCAAGACAGTTTTTAAGTCTCAAAATTTGATGTGTTTTTGATAAAAAAAAATTCTTTATAAAATTGGTTTGGTGTTGACGACCATTGGTTAGAAAACAGATTTGTAGTGACATTTCTTCTAAGAAAGTTTTAAAACCCGTCACCTCGATTCAACATTTGAGTATGCCGCAACTAATTCATTTATCATCAAATATGTTGGTTAAGTCAGATACCAAATCTAATCGAATTGGAGAATTATTGCCGAAGTTAGGTTTGGAGCAGGGATTGAGTTTCAGTATTCCAGGATACTGCTAATTATATTTTGTTACATAAATTGAAACCTATTTAAATTTAAATCAAATAAATAGATTTACCAAAAAAAAAAAATATATTTTTAAGTATATAATCAATCCAGGCCTATTCTACAATTTCAGCACCAAATGGAACACGCACGTTTGTTAATAGATTTTAGTGAAATTTTATATCTAGGTTATAAAGTCGATTCAGTTAGTAGTTCCTAATATAAAATTGAATTATTCACGCTCTAAAGAATTCCTTATGTCATATCATTTGGGGTCGGATTTTTTAAATAAAATAAGAGCCAAATTCAAGAAATATTGCGGAACACTGTTAATGACATTAAGGTTGGTACCGCATTAATTAACAAACTGGTTGAATAATTTTTTTTTTACATGAACAAACAATCCAAGCAGTTTATCATGTCTGTAGCTCAAAATGGGACTATGTAGCACTTTTGTGGATGGATTTTAATTAAAATTTACTTCTGAGATTTGAAATGTAAAATCAATTCTTTAAGTAGTTTCTAATAGAAATATAATGAATTCCCCGGCTCTGAAGAATTCCTCCGGCGATGTCATCTGGGGTCGGGTCGGATTTCTTATTTAAACCACGGCTGAAATTTAAGACATATTACGGAACACATCCAATGATGCCAAATGAAAAATTATATTCGCCAAATTTATTTTTAAATACTGGCCACTTCACACTTTCTTCTCAATCTCAGCCTCCAGCATCAAATGCAACCAGCATATTTGTTGACGGATTTTAGTGAAATTTTATATCTGAAATATGTGTAGTAATTGGCATATTCCAGAACTTCGTCTAAAACTCGTTTAAAAAAAATACCTTATCCATCATACATGCTGAATTTCATCAAAATCAGCTAAGAAAATCTTTTTAGAATTCCATTTTCAACGTACATGCTGAATTTCATTAAGATCGGATAAGAAATGGTCAAGTTCGTTCCTAATTGGCCATACTCCAGAACTTTACCTAAAAACCATTTTAGAATCCCATTTCCATCGAACATGCTGAATTTCATCAAAATCGGATATGAAATGGCCAAGTTCCTTCCTATTCCAGAACTTCACCTGAAAATCATTTGAGAGTCCCATTTCCGTCGTGTATGCTGAATTTTATCAAGATCGGATAAGATATAGCCAAGTTCCATCCTAATTGGCTATATTCCAGAACTTCATCTAAAACTCGTTTGAGAATCTCATTTCCATCGTACATGCTGAAATTCTTCAAAATCGAATGAGAAATGGCCCAGTTCTTTCCTTCTTGGCCATATTCCAGAACTTCATCAAAAACTAGTTTGAGAATCCCATTTTCATTGCACATGCTGGATTTTATCAAGATCGGATAAAAACTGGACAAGTTCCATTCTAACTGGCCATATTCCAGAACTTCATCTAAAAATCATTGGAGAATCCCATTTCCATCGCACATGCTAAATTTTATCAAAATCGGATAAGAAATGGCCAAGTTCCATCCTAATTGGCCGTATTCCAGAATTTTATCTGAAAATCATTTGAGAATTTCATCAAAATCGTATAAGAAATGGCCAAGTTTCTTCCAAATGGTCAAGTTTCTTCCTAACTTGCCATATTCCAGAACTTTATGCAAAAGAATCCCATTCCCATTGGGAATGCTGAATTTCATTAAAATCGGATAAGAAATAGAATCCCAACCACAAATCCTCAGTTCAATGGACAACTTTTTGTAGTGAGGTATATACATACAAATTTTATTGAGAATGGTTTAAAGAACCGAAAATTTGGCAAAAGTGGATTTAAAGGAGAAAGTTTTTTAATAAAGAAATTTATTAAAAAGTTTGTTTAAATGGGTCTATAATTTAGCCTAACTGATAACATAATACAAATTTTAGTTCAAATAGACTAAAATTATATAAGTTTAACACAAACACACAATATTTAACAAAAATAATTTTTTAAATGAGTCGTTTTCTAATGTAAGAGGCACACTGGACCTGTTTTTACGACGTTCATTGCTCATCAGCTCCTATAAACGCACTGTATCTGGCCTAAGGGAGGATATTAGTGAATATTTCAAACTTCCCTACTCCCCTGGCCCGATGGTCCAAAGGCCACGTGTTCCAAAATGGCGCGCGTTAAAAAAAAAGACCTGGGTTAATTTAACCCAGTGTGTCTCTTAAGGGTTAAAATAGGCTTTATATAACTCAAATTCAGTATTGGTTTATATACTTTTATATACATAATATAGCCATCACACGATCGTTCGATTTTTTTTTTTGGAAGATGCTGTCTGTGTTTACCTTGGCGGTTCAGCGAAGTTTCATTCCGCCTCAGGCAAATTAATGAATTGGGCCATCAATTTCATCAAACAAATATCGGATCACCTAGTCGAGCAAGTCATGAAGCGAATATGTTTCCTTACAACGATGAATTAGAAGATCAAGCTCCGATCTTTCAAGGAGCTCAATCGTTGGAAGCTTTCCATAAACACAACAATAACGGAAATAAACCGAGTGACCAATCAAGGCAATTAGTATGCTGGAATGGTAAAGACTTGGGGCATCGTTACCAGGATTGCAAGCAAGAATTCATAGATATATTTTGTTTCGCAAACCAAATTGCACGAATTGTTTAAAATTTCCTACGGGAAACACTCGCCCGGGGATGAATGTACCGAGGCCAACACACTCGGGAAGAAACATGAGTCTTCAGGTAAACCCTAGAGAAACGATCAACCGGAACAGTTCCGATTAAAACAAACAATTTCCTTCAACAAATTCTAGCACAATTAAACTCCGACAAAATGACAAATCCAGTCTGCAAGTAAATAAAAGATATTTTCGAGCCACAACATACTTTAAACGAAAGTGTAATTTCATCAAACACTGTATGTCATCTATTACAAATAAATATCGTAATAATGGAAATCCATTATTAAGTGCTTGTTGTAGCTTAGATCACGTTAAATTCTCAAAAGTCGTATTTCCATGAGAAAAATGAATTCAAATTATTTTTGAATTATTTTTTCTCATGGAAACAAGTCGCGAATTATTTTTTCGAATGGGGCATGCAAAAAGAGTTTGTTTTTGTTTCCGCACATCAGATGTCATTACCGTCGTGATAAAGGTTACAATAATGTTTAACGTTTAATTTTATGGCTACGAAGTTCGAACGCGTCGCTAAACGACTTATAAACATTTTAAAATATAAAAATTCTTTTGTGTTATTAAATTCACTATACAGTTCCGATACAAAACACTAATACCATTTAGTCCAAAACAATTATATGCAGAGATTAGCAGGATGCTAAGTCTACGAATTATCGAGGTTAGTAAGAGTGCATGGAGCTCACCAATGACCATAGTACCCAAACCAAACGGAAAGACGAGACTTTGTTTAGACGCACGTAAATTAAACGCTGTGACAGAATAGGACGCGTATCCCCTCCCAAATATAGACGTACTAATCGGCAAACTAACGGAGACAAAATATATTACAGGACTTGACCTTAAGGACGCCTTCTGGCAGATTCCACTGGCAGAAATTTCACGAGACCAAACAGATTTTACGGTACCAGGGCGCCCTCTCTACTAATTCAGAGTACCAGGGCGGCCTCTCTACTAATGAAGGATCAATGAATTAATCACTCATTATCCGTTAAAAAAAGATTATGAAACTTCATCATGAAGCCGGCCAAATCCCTCTATGGGATGTAGCGCCAGCGAAAAAAAAATAAATATATTACACTACGGCATATGGCATATATTACACTATGACATATTTCAAAACGGCATATGGTGGTACACTAGGATTTATAAGCAACATTTATAGGCGATAAGTTTTGTTTAAACTTTTAACGCCGGAAATATTTTACCGGAGCTATCTACAGAATCTCAAAATTTTATAAAAATAAAAAAAATTGACAGCTTATTTGTAAGTTATATCGACGTGATTTTTTGGTTTTCTTAGAATTTCGTACAAAATATTCGAAAAATTTAGCCAATTCATAAAAATATGCATTATATAATAGCCGATGAAGTGCATCACGCAATTAGGGTTTAATCGTTCTCCTGGTGAACGCCAAACTCTGCATGGACCGTCTGCGATGCATACAAATTAAACTGCAATTCATCCGAAAAAGGACATTAAGCCAGTCCCTCAGAGTCCAGTTTCTATACTGCAATACATAATTTGTTTGTTGCCGACGATGATTATCAGTCAATTACGACACTCTAACAGGTCGACGATATCTTTCAACCGATTTATTATCATCTGTTTTAATATATGATTTTGTAGTTGTACATTAATTCTAATATCTTCAGCTCTGCTTATTCTATTATTTTTATCATAACATGCGATAGCGCGCTCTTCTCAATTTTCAAACAATTTTTGTAGCGCGAACGAGCGAAAAGATAAAAATCGTCAACTACAACGGAAATGGGTTTAAAAAATGATTAAGTTGTGGAATATGTCGATATAAATAGGATGGAACTTGATTATTAATCAATCGATTATGACGAATTTGGGATTCTAAAACGATCTTTTCTATATTTTTGGAATTTGGCCAATTAGCATGGAACTTGGACATTAATCATCTACGTAAATGGAATGTTGCATTGAAAATCTGTATGGATTTAATTATTATCGAACTGTATAGCTTAAACTAGGGGCTCAAGCTGCTCTTCACTTATGACAAATAATGTCGGTTTGTTATAGGAGATAAAAGTGCAGGAGCAGAATATTGCAGTTATCAGAAGAGACGATTCATTGGAGTCATTAGGAATGGGGACCGTTAAAAATGGAAATTTAGTGTTAAACAATGTTTTGTATGATCTTAATTTAACCAAAAATTTACTTTCTATCAACGCTATATCGGAGAACGGAGGAAAAGTGCAATTGTCGAAAAATGTTGTTCTAATTACGAAATACGACGATCTTGTTCTTGAGGGGATAAAACAAAACAACGGACTATATACATATGTAAAGGATCAAAATCAGCAAACGGTATTGATATCAGAAAATAAGTTGAAAGCTGTGGAATGGTATCGTAAGCTATGCCATCTTAGCACCAAAAATATGAAACATATCTCAAAGTTAACTGATGAATTCCACATCAAGAGCAAGGATTTAGATGCCTTTGATTCAATCTGTGAAACGTGTATGGAAGCAAAGCTAACGAGACATCCGTTTAAAATAGTAAGATTAAGAGTGGAAAGAAAACTGCCAATAATTCATACCGGCCCAGGTCCCAGATATAAACTTGATTATACAATTAGTGATTCATACTCCTCAATTAAACGGGAAAGCGGAACATTTTAACAGTAATTTTTGATTCAAAATTAAATAAGAATTTATGAGGAGAAGCACTTCGTACTTCAAAGTATCTGTTAAATCGAAGTCCGACTGATTTAATGGATACATCTCCTGTAAAAAGGTGAACTAAGAAAACCCAATCTGTCGAAATTTTTGGAAAATACGCATACACAAAAATTCTAGGAAATCTGAAGAAACTGGACTGGAGTAGTAAATTCATATTTGTAGGATGTGGATTGAACGGTTATCGATTATGGGATCCAGTGAAACAACACATTTTGTACCGATTTTGTAAACAAAATAAATTTTAGCAGAAATACGATCAGTACCATATCAGTTTCCGGTTTAAGCGAGGCTAAGACAAATGTAACCGAATCTATAACGACTAAAATTAAATCTCGAATCAGCATTACCTCAAGACGATATCGACATTTCACGTTGACACATCAAGGGCAGTGGATGTACTATAGGTACAGAATGATTTTTAAAAATTTTAACAAACAATCAAATCCAATTAAATGTCAATCTTCCGGTTTTCCAGGAAACTATTTTTGGTTGAATATTTAACGGAAGTTATTAAGTCAACAAATACGTGAGTTAAATAGTTTAAATCTGGTTATAAAATGTTTTGGGAGTTAGAATCCATGTCGGCTAAGAAAATTATGTCAACAGACGAATCATTTTGTGAATCGCATATCACAGAAATTCTTTCCAGAGATGAAACAGGGTGCTATACCGATCCGATACCATAAAAAGCCAATTCAAAACAAAAGCGTTGTAATAAACCAGATATAAGAAACAATATTTTAAGTTCTTAAATGAATACCACGAATTGGGGTACATGAATCTAAAGCTATATAACATGCCTCACCATCAGATTTAAAACCAAACAGCTCAACTACGAAGTTGTGAGTTGTTTTTGATGCCTCGGCCAAATTAGTGTATGTTGGTCCGAACGTACAACAGGATTTGTTTAACATAATTTTAATTGATCACGGTAACTTATGGCACGGCATCTGCATCGTATTTGGCAATACGCGTCTTAAATCAACTGGCAACTGATGAAAAACAAAATTTTCCGTTAGCATCCGAGTCTATTTATAATTTCTCAGGAAATAACACAGGAAAAACTCAGGAAAATTATAATTAAACAGATTGATATATTATTGGTAGGTAACAATTTTCTATTTAAGATAAGATCATGAAAAGTTCAGCTAAGTCACTAACAATTTTATTGCATTGCAAATCATATGAACTGTTGTGTGAGTTTTCTCGATAGCTATTCTCTACACTCCTTAATATTATCTATTGCATGCGTCCCACGTTTTTCGTTTTAAATCTTACAAGTATTTTCATAGCTAATAAAAATTCACAATTACAAATTTTCAGGACAATTTCTATGGGGTTAGGAATCTATATGAGGGTATAAATCTGTATGTGGCTAGGAGAAATTATTTTATACTTTTTAGTCCGTTTTAAAAACGTGGTATTTAAAAATTGTTTTAAATAATTTTTGAGGTTATGTTAGAGGTTAATGGAAAAGTAGCAGTAAAGTGCTGTAGCCTACCCTTTCCAAATTCCAAGTGTGATTTAAAAAACAAATTATTCAGATCCCTTAAAAATTGAAGCGAAGGCTGATTTTTGTACACAAGAAATCACTTTTTGCCCACTGTGCGGCGTATTTCGGGAAACCTGCTTAAGGCTAGGTTATATATTCTAATTCAATCAATCAGCATAAAGTAGACTTTCTGCAAGCACGAACGACATAACAACGTCGTTTACATAAAACAAAAATATAAATAGTCCCAAATGGCTGCCTTAGGGTACTTCAGAAAAAACCGTGAAGCTTCCGTCACAGTTTAGTTTATCAATCAAATTTATATTGGAAAACATACACGGAATTGTGGTGAATTGTAGAACCTGTGGCGGTTGCCACAACGTCATCGAACTAAATTTTTGTGATCGTATATTTTGTTAAATACTCGTAATTCTGAAAAGTGCTAAGATGAATAACAGTAAATCGACCAGCACCAAAACCAATAATATTTGTGATACTCAAAATTAATAAAAAGCGCAATTTAATGAGCAACAAACAAAAATTTTTTGGGATCATAAAAAAAATGTATTAGATCACAATACAATAAATTGGCAATATTTATAATTTGTTGGAATACAAACAATTATTTTTGGGCATCGAAATAAAAATTTTGAGAGAAACAAAAATAATAAATTGGCAACAAATTTAATATTTGGCTGCTATAAGAAAACTTAAATTATAAATTTAAAAATTAAAATTAATTTTATAATATTCTGGAAAACAGAGATTTATTTTAAATTTGCTTCCTCAAACTTGAGTCAGATCAAATACACCCTGCAAAATTTTGCCCCTGGACAATGAATAGTTGTTTCCGAAGTTTCGAAGATTTTTCGGTATACGAAAATTTTATACCGTAGGTATAAAAGGTAGTGTTATTATACCGTATACCGAAAAAATCACAAACATGCAAATTCGAAAATACGATATTTCGACGGAAAAAAAAGATATTTGAGCAAACTCAACGGCATTTGAAAGAAGAAAACTTGTACTATAAGATCCCACACATAGATTTTTGCATAAAAAAAAATCGCGGTGCTAGATAACTGATAACCTCAAATATGTCAAAAAAACAGTATTTTTTGCACTTTTACGTTAGATACGTTAGAATTTTTAAAATTTTGCAGGGTAGTGATATTAAAGGCGTATTGTGTTAAAATGTTTGACGGAGGTCCTTCGTGAACACAAAGCCCAAAAAAGTATGGTGCTAAGTCAGCTTTCCATTACATTGCTTTATTTAAAATAAAACAAATTAGTATGCAACTAATTGAAGCGAAAGCTTTAACATAAAGCTCATTTAATTGGGCCTCTTAAAACATGAGTATTTATCTGAATTTTTATAGAATGGATTCTATAACCATCACAAATATGGGTTTCTTTAATGCAATTAAATTAAATCGTTGAATTATATTTAATAAGCTCAATTTTTTTTTTTACGAACACACCAAAGTCCAAATTTGGTCTGCCATATTTCTTAAATGATGTAAATAAATAACGTTATTCCGTATAAATGCAAGTACCCCAATTTAAGTTTGAGCCACTATATAAATCTAAAACAAAACATAATTAACTCAACCTTAGGTTATTATGGCATCATTATTTCAACCAAAATTGACATATCCAAATCTCTATCTAAAGAGGGAGCCCATTTTTATATAAATTCTTGTTTTAAATTGTCCCCAAACATTAATGTAAAATTCGACATTAGTTAATGTGTAAATTATACAAAATAAATGTTCCCTATAATAAATATATACTCGTATATACAAACATAGAGCTTCAACAACCACAAATATTATTATGATAATGGTGTTCTTCCCAATTTATTTTCACCCAAAATTGAATTTTTTTTTTTTGTTCAACTTCAATGAAAAATTGTCTTGACCTTCATAATGTGAAGCAAACACACACATACACACCCACATACAAAAAAACGTATAATAAGCTTCATTTGTGTATATGTTGTGAATTATAGATTAATAAAGGCTAGAAAACATTTGTTGTGAAAATCATTGAGGCATGCGGTTGGTTTCGGTTCATACCAGAAGAACCATAGAAATCTTATTTAATTACAGTTTAACAAAAAAAAAACACATAATCGTAGCTCACACAAAGTAAATCCTGTGTTAGAAAATAAATTTTAGGTCAATTAAATTATGGATAACCGAGTATAAAAGCACCAAAATACTTGTACTACACTCAAAAATTGTTTCACCTTAATTTCCACAACTTGATTTTCAATTTCAACTGTCAAAAATTAATCCACTTTTTATTTTGTGTTTATTTTATGGTTAAAAATTATTCAAGTACTAGCTATATTGTTTTGGAATTCTTTAAATGTTTGTACGTATGTATATGTACATAAGTCTATTTGACAAAAACCAAAAAAAAAAAAGAATAAAAAGAAAATTTAAAATGGAAAAGTGCTTTATATAAAAAAAGGAAGCATTTATCGTCTATTATTCAACTTGTTCAGGCGTCATGGAGTAGTACAAATATGGGTATTAAAAATTTCGCGGTGTAAAATTTACTCATACTGACTTGGAGAACAAATTACTAATTGGTGGATTGGTAGGAAAATTTTTGTCGCGCATCCTGAAAGGCTTAATGAGAACAATTCACCAAACTACTCTATAGGTTGGTTTTATACTGTAAATTCTATAGATAATTTAAGTAATAAATTTATTTTTCATTTCTTTCATCACTTTTCCTTACTAAAATGAAAATAACTCTACAGAATACGAAAGTTATTTAAAAATAAAAAACCATAAAATTAAATTGTATTTTTTAAAGAATTTTATGTTTATTGCTCACGCTGCTTGATAAGCAGTAAACTGTGTTAGTGTTTGTGTTGTGGAGTTTGCTTTGACAATAATGACGGCAACAATATTTTAATTATTGCTATTATTTACAAAAAAGGAAAATTTCTTCGTTTGTGCCCTTGTCATGGTTATTAAACTATAATTACGATGCATTTTTTCATCAATTTCATTTTCATCTTTTATCTATGTTATAGTACACAGGGTGAATGAAGTGTTAATTACATCGACGGTTTTTCTTATAAAACTATATACATACTATATTTGTGTTAAGTTAAATAATTATTGTTTTTTTATACATAGCTATCTCTACTTTAATTAATACTTGACGCGCTTGCTACTCCAATGACGATAAGTATAACGTTTATGATTGTCTTCATAATTGGCTGTGGAGACATTTTATTGTTGTTGGTAGTTTTATGGTTGCTGTGCTATACATTATTTTATATTATAAGAATGTAGCTTTACAGAATGATTTTTATGAATGCATTAATTTTGGTATTTTTAGCACGAATGGGTGATTTGAAAATGTTTTGTTAAAATTATGTATTGTTCATTGTTGTTATGTGCTGCAGCATAGTGTGGTTGAGCTGTAATCAAAATAAAATTATTCTGTGATAACAGTAATTGGAGCTACAAAAAACTTTGTTATTGGATTATAATTTTATTGTGCAGTAAATTGGTTGGGTAGAAATAAAGTATTTTGTAAAGAATAGATTTTGGTTAGGTATGTGCTTTTGCCTTGTGAACAGTTAAGGGTATATTTTATTATATAGTAAAGGAAAGTTAAGAGATTGGTCTTCAAAAGAACTGTTTGGCTTACAAACTTTACTTCTATATACTTGCATACAACTTTCAAATTGAAGTTTACCAAGTGATCGTACGTGTTTGATCAAAGCAACCTTGATTATACAAAGATAATAGCTGTATTTCCATGAGAAAAACTTAAGGGAGAACACCACTGTGACCGACCATTTTCAAGTGCTTAGTTTGGTATTTTATTTTGAGGAATGGGTTGGGTTTAGAGAAAAAAAAACTTTTAGGCTATATTTGGCATATATTTAAGTAAACAAAAAAAAAATTTATGTACAAAAAAATACGAAATGGCGGCGCAAAAGTAGCTTTAGTCGAAGTGATTTTGACTCGAGTCGCTCCACTGCACGCGGTAGAAGTGTCTTAAATTTGTTCCTGGAACAAAAAATAAAATATTTTCAGGATAATATTAAGGACCAGTCAGAATCTGGCCCGTAATACGCCAGGTTTTTATTTTTGTTGTTCAACGCAAATTTTTAAATATTATTACATGAATTTTACTATCTCGCAATCGGGCCCAATATCGCAACCTGTGTCAACTGGTGCGCTAAAATTATGTTATGCGATGATCTGGCATCGTCAACTAAATGGCTAAGTTGGTTTCAGTGTAGAAAGTAAAACGTTTCTGAATTTTAGGTCTTCATACGAATTTCCAGTTTCAAAACTCTTCGCGTGAGTTAACTCTTTTTACAATAGTGACAATTAGTAGGGGTAGCATGACGTCCTGGTTTTTGCGGACTTGTTCTGGTTTTTCAAACTTCTGCGAGCATTCGACAAAATATCTTACATTGCCCTGAAAATTCAGAGGAAGGACAGAAAAATAATAATTTCTATACAATTTAAATATTTTATTTAGGAAATCAAACTGCAGCCCAAATTCTATGGCCCAAAAAATTCTTTAAGACGTGAAACAGTAGGTATTATATTAGGACCTACATATTTATAATAACCACAAATTATTTTAGATATAAAATGTCCCAAAAAAATTTGGCGACTACCTATAATTATTGATTTAAGATATCAACTAAAACATGATGATAAGGTAGAAGGAATTCACCAAAGCCTGAAATCATTTATTTTATATTAGAAACTACTTAAAGAATCGCAACATTACATATCAAATTTCAGATGTAAAATTTGATTAAAATCCATCCAAAAATTTGCTACCTAGTTCTATTTTGAGCTGGAGACGTAGCAAACTACCTGGATTGGATGTTCATGTAAAAAAAATAGTGAAACTATTTTTTGATTAATGGTGGATTCAGTGAGAAAAATTTCCTACCCCGTGATCACGAATTGTTGAATTTCGTCATCTTTTTTACCCCTCCAATTTTTTTTTTATTTTTTTTTTATGGTTCTTTCTTTTAAAAAAGCAAAAAAAATTGGAGGGAGTAAAACAGATGACGAAATTTCAACAATTCGTGATCACGAACTAGCAAATTTTTCTCGCTGTACCAAACATAATATTATTAGACGAATCCCGCAATATTTCTTTAATCTGACTCTTATTTTATTTAAGAAATCCAACCCCAAATGATATGACCCAAGAAATTCTTCAAAGCGTGAATAATTCGATTTTATATTAGGAACTATTTACAGAATCAACTTACTAACAACTTAGGCCGTGAGTGAATATGTTAAAAATATTTGGTTAAAAATTTGGTGAAAATCAAATTATCGTGGTGAAATATTTTTATCTACCAAATTTAATATTGCTGTGTGAATTAGTTAAAAATGAAAATTGTGACAACTGAACAACAACATGAAGCGCATTTATAACAATCATTTTCCTAGTTTGTTATCTATTTTGTTACTTTATAAAAAGCGTAATTAATCAAATGAAGCTGTTTTAAGAAGAAACACGTCGTGCTTACGTATCAACTGAACCAACATTACGATTTTTTTGTTACCTTTAAAAAATCCTTTCAGTGAACGCAAATACGTGGCACGCGTGCCAAACTTGGCACGTTTAAAATTTTTAAAATTTTTAAAAAAATTTAAAATTTAAAAAAATCGAATTTTTGCAGTTATTCTGATAAAAAATGGAAAGACGTTTAGAATTTTGAATTTTTTGAAAATCTCACAGTGGTGTTCTCCCTTAATTCGAATTATTTTTCTCATGGAAACAAATCGCGTATTATTTTTTAAAATTGAAATAAAACAACAAGAACCATTTGGCGTCTGGTGTCAGGTGGTATAACTAAAATTAGGAATGAATTAAATAACTTAAACTTTTGGTTTGAATTATTTAATTCGTATCGCGAGCAATGTTGTTGTAAAATTCTCACTCGTAATACAACTAGTGCTCAATTATTATCGATAATTTTTTACGAGTTAAAACCGCGCTGAAAATTCAACGAGTGCGCAGCACGAGTTGAATTATCTGCGTCGGTTTTAACGAGTAAAAAATTATCGATCATTAATTACAGCACGTGTTGTATTTAGTAAGAGAATACAACTTTCCCATCAGCGATTGAATCACAATTCATTCATTTGTGTCATGTTGTATGCAAATTATTTGACAAGCTTTTGTTTGGATGGCTTTTCCTTTGGTGTGTATAAAAAATTCAATCATAATAAAAGGAAATTGAAACACAATTACAAATTTAGAGATAATTGTTTAGGATTTTGAATAAGGAAAATTGTAAAATTATCGCGTTGCTATGGTGAAAATCGTAAAACTATCGCTATAATAACGTGTTGTGGTACGTATTTTGCATGGCAATCTAAATATTATTGCTGTAATAATCGCTTTTTCGTAAAATTTCCCATGGCATATTTTGTGAAAGTTGTATTCTCATGGAAATACGACTACCTAGTCTAAAAAACGAAGCTTTTATAAGAGAATTAGAAACAGGGAAAAAACCAAACTTTCCATAGTTCAACACAAAAAAGATATGGGAAATCATTAGATGGCAATAAGTGTACGATTAGAATTTGTATTATGATCAGATGACTATATTGACACCGAATTACCAGTTTTTCACTTTTATTTTCAGTTAATTTTCGAGCGTTGTTGAAAACAGTAGAGCCTGATCTAAATTTTTCCATAACTTTAACTTTATCTACATTACGAATTGTTTGATTTTATTTAAAAGTATTCATTATAAATAATAAGTGAAATAAACAAGTTTACAATCATATAGTTTGAAAAAGCTAAGTGGTTTAATTTTTCTAATTATAACATTTTTTTTTAAATTTAAACCCTGGGGGTAACATGTCAGTAAAAAATGGAGGTGATTTTGTTTCTATGTGCTACTCACACAAATTCAAACGCAAATCAAAACTAAATTAATGGAAGTGGGAAATTACCAACAGAGAGTCTGATTTGAAGCGAGTAAGAAAATAAAGTTATTATGATTGCGATTAGGCTATAAGTGGATGCACAAAGCGTGTTGTGAAAATGGAGTTTGTCCTGTCTGTAAAACTTAAAAATTATTTATTTTGTCTAAAAAATGTTATTTAAATGTTAAATATTTGTTTTTATTTGAAATCATAGATTATTTTTCCATTTTGGCAAAGTCTAATTGATATTGAACATTAGTGGCATCTTACCCACGCATGTGGGTAAGATGCCACTTTTGCGTCTCCTTGTTTAATCATTATTAGCTATTAATTGAATGAAAATAAATAATATTTTTATTATACATTTTATAGATGTTTGTCTAATGTACATATACCATCAAACAATGAACATTTAGTTTCACGCATTTGGATATTTTTTATTTAAATTTTTTCATTAAGTGTGGCATCTTCCCCCGCTTTACTATACTCTAAATGAAGAGATAAATTGGTCATTATAAATCATAAAGAATTGTTTTAGAAAAAGTAATTTGTTATTAAATTTTGGTAAAAACATTCGCACACTGTCACAGTACGTTACTTATATGTAATGAGTGATATATAAATTTTGTTTAAGTAAATCGTTTTTATTTACTTGTAATAATTGATTTATTTAAACCAAAATATAAAAATGTTTTCATAACAAAAGCATTCTGGTCAAATTGAAATAAAAGCTACTACTAAATTGTGTGGTTATTAAGTCAATATATATTACATAGATGGCAGTTAAAATTTGGTAAAATCGTACCAAAAATAACCGCATAGGAACACTTCAAGTTTAAAAATTGTTGGAAAAGCAAACCAAATTCACTTTGACAATTTTGTGACTAAGGCCGTGAGTGAATATGTTAAAAATATTTGGTTAAAAATTTGGTGAAAATCAAATTATCGTGGTGAAATATTTTTATCTACCAAATTTAATATTGCTGTGTGAATTAGTTAAAAATTAAAATTGTGACAACTGAACAACAACATGAAGCGCATTTATAACAATCATTTTCCTAGTCTGTTATCCATTTTATGACTTTATAAAAAACGAAATTTATCAAATGAAGCTGTTTTAAGAAGAAACAGAAAGAAACACGTCGTGCTTATGTATCAACTGAACCAATATTTAAAAAACGAGGTTATGTTTTTTTATCATAACTCGCTTGTCAAATTTTATATACGGTGCCTATCATGATGCATTTTTTATTTATTTTTTGTGGTGAGTAAATTTTTTAAAATTTTAATTTTTAACTGGTTTTTAACTAATTCACTCACGGCCTAAATAATTTTTTTCGTATTTTTCTGTAAACATCTTGACGTCCACTAGTAATACTAAACATAAAGCTAGCAAATATTAATTTAATTCGTCAGAGCCAACTTTGACGAATGATGATATTTTTAAAGATTCACGGCTAGATAGGACCCGAAAGAATAATTGAAATTTGTTGAAATTAAATACGAATGTAAAATGCTAGAATCGTTTACAATCATCAGAAAACTCCAAACCTTTTGCGTTAGTTTGGAAAAAGACCTTTTTAAGGGGTTCCGCTCAAAATGCGATATTTCAAATGTCGATATGACGAAACGATATAAAGTACGAAACGCGATATTTCATAATGCGATATTTCAAAACGCGATATGGTACAAAATGCGATATGGTACAAATTGCAATATTTCAAAACTCGATATGGTACAAAACGCGTTATGGTACAAAATGAGATATTTCCAAACGCGATGTATAAGCAAATGTAATTTTAAAATTATTTTTGGTAACATTTTGGAATGTGGGCATGTGGAAAGTGATTAGACTATTTTTGGTGAACTAAAAATGGTGGAAGTTTTTTAAAATATATTTGAATTAAAATTTTTGATTTTATTTTCTTAACGAAATTCAAATTAGAGATATTATAGATTTATTTAACAATTTTGCATAAACAATAGAAGGTGTCTTAAGAATAATTCGCCATTTTGGCCAGATGTATTTTTGTTTGTGGGGCAAGGTATATTTTTGTTCGTACCGTGAATATTATTATACCTTGAACTAGCAGGCTGCAAAGTAAAAGAGAAACCCCAAAATACTAGTTCAAAATAAACTTAATTCATAAAATGGGGTAATTAGTGTAATTATCTTTAATTTACTTAAATGTTCCTTCATCTAATGGAATTTTTCTTAAGTTATCAAAAATTTCTTTCGGGAGCATATCGAAATCTTAATTCTCAAAATCTTACTTTTATCAAAATCTAACTTTTTGACGAATCTTACTTTCTTAAAATCTAGGATTTCGATACGCTCCCATTTCCGTATCTCGGTTTTGAATTTTATTTTACTTTAAATTAAAATCCTCCTTCACCAAAAGGGACTACCCTTCGTTTTTCCCATGAAAATCCCCATTTTTGAAGAAAGTAAGATTTGTCAAAAAGTAAGATTTTATAAAGTAAGATTTTATAAAGTAACATTTAGTACCCAACCCTTTTCTTTCGCTTAACAGAATTGCCCGTCACTTAAAAAAATTAAATTTATTATTCTAATGGAAATCAATTTCTATGTAAATTTAATTTTAGTTAAATCTATCTTTTATTAAATTATTTGCTAATACACTTGGGTGCAAAAAAATCGCACATTGCTCAATTTTCCAAAAAAGTACAAAAATATCAAAAAAATCCTATATTTGTTTAATTTTTTTTAATGCAGATTCAAAGTTTATTTCAATACCTATCCAGTGGTACCTTTTTTGTACTTGTACCATGCCAACAAAGTGATATTTTGTCAAATGCATACAAAAGGCTTTCGAATTAAATTCTAAAAATAATTCAACAAGATCAATACAATAGCATGCCATGAAATATCTCGCTCGGAATTGTCATCATTCTCATATCGACGCTTAGTCTTAACGGTTCTCTAATAATTACGTCTTCAACCGGAGCAAAGAAATGGATACCACACCAGAGGTAGCCGCACAAGTGGTTGCACTAATTGAAGCGGGGCAGAACCAAAGTGAAGTGGCTCGACAACTAAATTTGAGCCGATTCTCCGTTCGTCGGGTGTGGTAGAGATATCAGGAAACTGGTGGCTTCAGACGGCGAGAAGGATCTGGCCGACCTCGTGCTACAGCACAGCGTGATGACCGCTTTCTTGTAACAACTTCGTTGCGAAATCGTCCTATGAATGCGGTTCAACTGGGACGGCGGCTCCAAGAAGTTCGTGAAGTCGAAGTCAGTCGGTGGACAGTTAGAAGACGACTTCGAGAAGTTAATCTAACTCCACACAGACCAGCAAACGGGCCGAAATTGACACCAGCCCACCGACGAGCCCGTCGTGAGTTCGGTCGAGAGCATTTGAATTGGACAGAAGAAGAATGGAGAAGAGTCCTGTTCTCTGACGAGTGCAGAATGTGTTTATATGGCACCGATGGATGCGGAAGTATACAGAAGACAAGGAGAGCGATATGCACAATGTTGCATCCAAGAACGTGTCTCGTATGGCGGTGGATCGTGCATGTTCTGGGGAGGCATATCACTAGAGGCGAAGACAGATCTTGTATTCATCACCCCAGCCAATACTGGCTGTCGGTCAAGAGGAATGACTTCTCAACGGTACATTGAGGAAGTACTCGAGGAGTATGTCGTACCTTTTCCCGGGTATATTGGCGAAAATTTTCTGTTATGGAGTGGCCAGCTCGAAGCCCAGACCTCAATCCCATCGAACATATATGGGACGAGTTGAAAAGAAGGGTTCGAGCCAGAGATGTTGCTCCAACGAGTCTCCAGGAGCTGCAACAGGCGATCGTAGACGAATGGGAGGCGATACATCAAGATTTTGTGAGAACTTTGGTGAGATCAATGCTTCATCGAATGGAAGCTGTCATTCGGGCCAGAGGAGGGAATACTCGTTATTAATAAAAATATTTTTACTGATTTCCATGTTTTAATTCGATTTTTACTACTAATTTTCTTGCTGACAAATTTACAAAAACCTGTACCTCAGATGTTTACCCCCAAAAATCAGTTTGATGGCACCTATAAATATAAAAAAGGTACCACTGTATAGGTACTGAAATAGACTTTGAACCTGCATTAAAAAAAATTAAACAAATATGGATTTTTTTGATATTTTTGCACTTTTGTGGAAAATTGAGCAATCTGCGATTTTTTTGCACCCAAGTGTAGATGGAACAAATTTTCTACGAACCTCAACAATTAGCAACGTAATTAACTAATCCGCTTAATAATTCGCCGATTTTTTATGTTATATTTGTAATGATTGTTTTTATTTCTTTCTTTGCGGATTATTTTGCTTACGAAGATATGTTGGGAAATCCAGATTTTAATTTTTATTGTTTTTTAACCGAACTTGATGTTAATAAAATCGAATATTTTTCTTTTAACTGTGGAACAAATATTGAACTAATGCATTTATTGAAAATTTAGCCACAAATTCAGCAGCATTTTTGTGACAAAAGTTAGTTGTGATAATTATCAACAGTTTTGTGAACATTTGCCGATTTAAATGTGGTAATTATGCGAAAGGAATTTACCCTTCCAAACAATTTTGTAAAAAAACGTTTTATGATTTGGTACAGGTTCGGATTCACAAAAATATAAAAAACCTCGCAACCATGATTTTGAAAATCTTTAAATTACAAAATTGTATTTCATATTTTCATCATATGTTATCCGTTTCGGTAACAAACAAAATATAAATTAATATTAACGACCAACCATTAATTAAATCAAACCACTTTACTTTAAGAACAATTATTCAACTCCGCCAAATAAGTCGAGGTTGTTCATAAAAAGGTTATACTTGACTAGATTGAATATATAATATCGATTTCAGACAACTTTATTCTAACGAAAACATGTCGAATGACTAAAACACTCTCCCCCACTATAAATATTCTACAAATATTGCTCAATTGCATTCAAAATTAAATTGTTTGGACATAACTTTTTTACAAGCACGTTTATTTCTAGAAATTGTATAAATCTCGTACGCGCTACAATCAGGAAAATCCACCCACATCGCTTTTTGTTGCTTAACAAAAACAATTCGTACAAAAGATGTCATCCCTACATGACATACGGTAGCTAAACACATAAATTATGAACAAAATAACAAAAAATTGTCTTTACCAAATATCACTAAATTTATATCGCATGTGTTTATGTACGCAAAAAAAAAATATCTGTAACCGTGTAATTGATCGATTACCTGTGTATATAAGGAATAGTAGATATCGTAGTGAAGGCACATATTTAGAAAAATGTATATTCGATTCTATTTTCGATTTAGATTTAGACAAATCATCCTGTTATTATTATTACATATTATCGAAACATAATGTTAAAGTTGAAACCTAAAACGAACGCAACAACAATAACAACGGCTGTATAGCAAAAAAAGAGTCACCCACAAATCTGTGATTTATGTTTGCTTCTCATTCTTTATTTTTCCAACGTTTTCTTATAAATAAGTGTAGCTGTATGAAATATGTATTCGAATCGTGCGTTATCATAATCGATTTTGTATTTCGTGCTTCTAATGATTTTCTAAATTGGAGCAAATTATTGTTAAAAGACAATAATAATACTCGTTTAACAATAATATCTGCCGCGATAGATTAAAGATTATAATAATAACAACGTACATCTACACGTATAGCTAAATGTACACACATATATAGTTAAATTAGACAATTAGCGACATAACATATAAACGTTCGCCGGTTATGGTACACAACAGAAATAGTGTGCAAACTAATTATACCGATAATTTAATCACTATAATTCTCTTATTATTAATTTTGTTGTTTTCAGTCTTATAGACGCAAAATTAAAATTAACTAAGAATTTCTATAATCAATCATGTTTCTATTTTCTAAGTAATTCTATTTTAAATCACTCTGAGGTTTAAAGATATTATCACTTTTATTATTTATTGTTTTTTTGGTGTGCGGTAATTGTTTTCAAATTTTATTTCGATAATCTAAATAGATTAAAAGTTTAAAACATATATAGAGACGATGGGGAACGACGACTTAAATTATTATTATTTTTCCTAAAAATATGGCCCCCAGGATTTAAGATTTCTGACTCCCGCTATTTCCTCGAAATAAGGGTGAATTTAATGCCCCTCAGCGATTTTTAACCCTTAATATATTTTCCATTTCGGAAGGGACACCTTTTCTTAATTTTTATTTTCGTCTGTATCCACCACGGATATACAAAATTGTTTTTACTTTTGTTAATAAAGAATTCACCTTTAAGCTAAATTTGAATAGATTACAAAATTGAATAATAAATGTTTAAAAGTAAGATATTGGAATTCGTGGAAAATTATTTCAGCAGCACGGAAAAATCGATATTCATCGAGTCGAGAGAGCGGAATGAGAAAATAACAAATGAAAAAAAAATATTTAAAAAAATAAAACCTTCGATATAATCAGGAGAAGTTGTGTTATCCAGTTATGTAGAATAAAGGTTTAACATTTTATTTTTAGCACTTAAAGGAGAGCGTCGAACTATAAAGTCTGCGTTAAAAAGAAATATTGGCCGGTCTCGAAATCAATCAGTTAAATTGGGACGAAATTTCGTGTGAAGAAAATAACTTTCCTAAAATTTTAGAGCATCTAACAATTAGCATGTTTTTTTATTACATCGGAGAGACCAAAGAGATCAGAGAAATAAATTATTCGAAATATCCGATATTTAATCTGAAAAGACCTTTTCAAGATTTTAATACGCTAAACTTTGTATTTAAAATAGCTAACCACTGTTTTCTAACACATTATGGCCAAGAAAATTATTTTCCTACGCATAATTAATACAAAAGAATAAAATTAAACATTAATGAACAAGAAACCGTTAATAAAATTAATTAAAATTATTTACAATAGAGTTTAAAACATGATTTTTCCATTGTTGTTATCTCAGTCTATAGTGATTACTATTTTGAACGTCAAACTATGTATTTCTCTGTACTATCTGAAATAAATTTCATATCGAAAAACAGCAAGATTTTTTTTATATCCAGTAGTGGTCGTGTATCGTAGTCCCGATACTATTATACTTATATGTACATACTACATAGACCATTCGTTTAGTTTTGGAGTATGCATATGCATGTGTAGTGTACAGTACACCATATTATAAAAAGCAAATTGACCGTGTTTATTATATTAAGGAATTGAAGAAACAAAACGAGCACTTCAAGAATAATTTCCACAGGTATCGCCCGGTAGATCTGCCATATTCAGAATGGTTAAAAAATTTGAGGAACATGGAACTGTTAAAAACCTGCCTCGAGGCTATCCAGTTTTAGTGTCTATTTTTGCAAATCAAGATCGAATAACCCCTATTTTTGAAGTTTCAAGTGCCGCCCAAATTTTTTACACTACAATGGGAATCAACAAATTGTAATTTTAAACCACATAAAATCGAAAACGTGCAAGAGATTGGTGAAAGAGCGCTGAATTCACCTCAAAAAAGAGATAATTTCTTGGGAACAAATTAATTCCATTAAGCGGAGTAATGTAGAGTAATTTTTAACGATTTTCGGAATGTTTTAATTGAAGTTTCAATTGCCTGCCATATTCATCGAATTTCAACCGATAAGATTTTGTGATAGTAAAATATTTACAAGATCGGACGTACTTTGACAATTTTTGGGATTTGAGAATGATTTTAAAATCAATTAATAAACTTGCAACACATCTTCTCATCAGGGTTATCGATTCTGTATCCAAAAGTTGAAAAATTTATCAGTTTAAATATTGGATATAAGGTACTGTTTAACCTTAGTTCGGTTCCTTTGCTAAAATAAAAATGTACATATTTCCAAATTTTAAATGGTTGGTTTTTAGTTTTTTAAGATCTAGTTATAAATGGTCCCCGTTGAATCATTTTCGTATTCAATTTGCCAGTTTTACAGGGAGATTTTCATTTTACTTTAACAACATAATATGCTCCGTGCAAATTTCATCAGAAAAATGCATATTTTATGAGTAATATCAGAGCCATCTAGATAAAAGGCCATAAACGACGTCATAATTTATTAACGAGTTCTTTAAAATGGTGTTTTTTAGCTTCAAGTTTTTCATTCATGTTCTACTTATTATCTTTAAGAAAAACATGCAGGAAAATTAAAGGGATAAGATAAACTTTAATTGCTGAAAAAATAATATTAAATTATGTATAAAATATGTTTTTGGAACTTTCATTTCGAAAGTAGGCTTTGATTATTTATGTGAAACATACTAGAATTTTTCTTTATTTTCATTCGTTAAGATGACTTACAACTTCGTATTTACTTAATATCTAATACTAAAGTTATCGTTAGTTTTACTACTTGACCATTACTGCCGTGGTAAGAAAAAAAGTCACATCTGCCTTTTTGTAGTTTTGAGTAATATCAATTTTTCTATTTTTGTTTTCCATGTCGTTATATGAAAGTTGACTAACAAATAACGCAAACATAACCTAGAAGTTTTTGGTTGGTGAAATACAAAATTGAAGGGAAAAGCCGCTCGATTTATCTAAATTCAATATAAAATATTAAATTTCGGGTCGAAGCGAATATTTTAGACGGTTAGTGTTTAGTGAGAAAAGTTGTTAGTGTGAAAATTGTATAAAAATGTCTCGATTCGATTAAATTACCGATAGAAGTTTTGATTTTGTGAAATAAAATATTGTCGGAAAAAGCCGCGCGATTTATCTAAATTATAAAATATAAAAAGTCGTGTCGAAGTGAATATTTTAGTCAGTTAGTGCTTAGTGAGAAAAGTTGTTAGTGTGGAAATTGTATGAAAATATCTCGATTCGATAAAATTACCGCGTACATCACGCCAGAAATTCCATTTTAGAAAACCCAAGTTTTCTACATATAATTCGCACCATTAGGATTGTACAATTTTGTGCTTGTGATTAGAAAATTTGTGCATAGTGTACTTTAGGAAACAGGGTATACCGTTATACCATATATACCGTTTATCTAATAAAACATATTTTTCAGTTAACAATGATTGTGCAAAATTGTGCATTACAAAACTTACCTTAAAAGTAGTTTATATTGGCCAGAATCGGCCATAGAACATCCACAATTTATCAAAATCGTGGTTCTTCCAAAAAGCTGTATATGTGTTTTCCAGAAATTCCACATTTAATTAACATTTGAATTACAACGTAGCGTAGTTAGTATTCTGGCAAATATTCACGTTAGTGCACATTATTCTTAAGCCAGAATCGGCCATAGAACATCCACAATTAACCAAAATCGCGATTTTCCAAAGAGGCTGTATGAGTGATTTCCAGAAATCCCACTTTTTATAAACATTTGAATTAAAACAAAGCGTAGGTTATATTATGATCAAGATTCACGTTTGTGCATATTATGCTGTAGCCAGAGTCGGCCATAGAACATCCACAATTTATCAAAAGCGTGGTTTTTCCAAAAAGTTGTATGGGTGATTTCCAGAAATCCCACATTTTATTAAATAAATATTAATTGCGGAAATTTTAAAATTAAATTATTTCCAAAATACGCGTATAAACCGCTTCTAAAATATAAAAGAAAATCCGCAAATTTCATAAATTGTGGATGTTCTATGGCCGATTCTGGCTAAAGTATAATATGCACAAATGTGAATCTTGGCCAAAATATTACCTACGCTATGTTTTAATTCAGATGATAATAAAAGGTGGGATTTCTGGAAATCTCAAATACAACTTTTAGGAAAAACCACGATTTTGATAAATTGTGGATGTTCTTTGGCCGATTCTGGCTAAAGTATAAATGCACAAATGTGAATCTTGGTCCGAATATTACCTACGCTATGTTTTAATTCAAATGTTAATAAAGGGTGGGATTTCTGGAAATCACCCATACAACTTTTTGGAAAAACCACGATTTTGATAAATTGTGGATGTTCTATGGCTGATTCTGGCTTAAGTATAATATGCACAAATGTGAATCTTGGCCAGAATATTACCTACGCTATGTTTTAATTCAAATGTTAATAAAAGGTGGGATTTCTGGAAATCACCAATACGACCTCTTTGAAAAACCACGATTTAGATAAATTGTGGATGTTCTATCGCCAATTCAGGCCAATATAGACTATTTTTAATGTAAGTTTAGTAACGCACAATTTTGCACAATCATTGATAACCGAAAAATATGTTTTATTAAGTAAACGGTATATATGGGATTTCTGGTGTGATAATCACGTGAGAAATCCCTCCCTGTTTCCTAAAGTACGCTATGCACAAATTTTCTAATCACAGGCACAAAATTGCACAATCCCAATGGTGCGAATTATATATTGGAAACTTGGGTTTTCTAAAATGGGATTTCTGACGTGATGTACGCAAAATTACCGATACATTTAATTGATGTGCGACAAATTATTCGATGAAATATCTGAAATCGTTACCATCGGATAGAACATTCAGGCGGAATTAATCGATTGCAAGGATGAGATGATATTCGTGAGGAATTCAAACGATATAAATTTCATGGTGTTGAACGGGCGTAGGGTCTGTCTGAAAGAAGGCAAAGAGGTTAAATATCAGGTAAGTGTTTTTTTGGTTTTTTGGTTTTTTGAGGTTATGTAACGCTGGAGTAAAATGAATTATGACAATCTGTAGAGGACATCACTGTACTTTTCCATAATAAACTTGCGGTTAATGATATAGGCAGACTTATCGATAATCCAGTATTATTTAATACCTGAAAACTGCAAGGAATTATAACAACATAAGGGACATCACTGTGCTTTTCCATAGTGAACTTGCGGTCAATGATGTAGGCAGATTTATCGATAATGCGGTATTGTTTAATACGTGAAGGCTAAGTACGGGATTGCTTCTGGGGATGTCAGCTTTAACAATTTTTAATTTTTGGTAAACGAATAGGAGCGAAATTATTTTTTTTTATAATTCACGTATGGTTGTCAGTATTTGGGCATGGAAATACATAGCTGCAGCCAAATCATGAAACGACTGCAGCAAAAAATATACGTTGTGTTATTTGTTATCCTTATGTAATTGTGTTTTATTTTTATTTTATTTTATGACATTTCATTCTTCGGTTTTATTATATGTAAAAGGGTGTATAGTGGACCCGGCGTCATCCGGGAATCTTGCTACATTGCTTGGTCGTACATTAAAACAATCAATCAATAAATATTAAACTTCAATTATATTAAATTCCTTTTTCAAGATAGGTAGGATATTGCTGATTAGATTAACTTATGATTAATTAATTATTTATTTTCAACCTTTTTTTTTTATTTTATTTTAAAGTTAGTTGCAGTATCTAATCAATTATCTAACTAGCTCACGATATCTGTAACTAATAAAACTAGGATCATAATAATTTATGAAGAAAAGATTTGCAATGTTATTAATTTTCTTCTTCCGGATAAGTAGGAAACTGCCGATTAAATTAACTCTTGGGAGAATTTATGTTCTAATTTTAATTTTAATTTTATATCTAGTAACTGGGTATATGACCGTCTTATGACTTTATTATTTTATTTTGGGTTACTGATAACATTAATTAGAATTCATTACAGGACAGCGCCTATTATAGATCAAACCACTAGAATCTTAGTGGCAGATTTTGCTGAAACGCTATATGTATTATAGATTGAACTAAATTGTAGTTATAAGTAGGGACAGGGACTAGGATGGAGGAAATATTGTGAACAAACAGATGATCTCGACGATATTATTAGCTCTAAGTCAATGTTAAAATAATTTATGATTATTATATATTATATATTAATATAACTATAATTATGATTTTCAGAAGAGTCTAGGAATCTGATGCAGCAAACTAATAAATGTTATTTTAGAGTACAGTTTTAATTTAAATTCTAATAATCATACAAGTAGACTAGAAATGTGTTGTCATTGTGTTACTAACTATTGGCTATACTTAGGTGTCTGTAACCGGGTCAATTTCTATCTCACTAACTAAACCTATCCAAATCCTCTTTATGTTTTGTGTAGCAAGGTGTTCGGTGAGGCCCGGCCATTAATAACCCCGGGAAATCTTGTTTAAAGCTTGGTCGAACACTTCAATCAAACAATTTTTTGAACGATATTTGACTTTTTAAAAAAGCAGAAATATAAGTATGTATTTGTTTCAAGAATTCAAATATGTCTTTATTGCGTTTTTTGACTTTTGGCGCTTATGCCCTTTTTTCTTAGCACGGCAGCATAGACGTCTCGTATATAGTATCCTTTTGCAGAAAAATTTATAAATAATAATTTAAATAAATCAATTATTACAAGAAAATGAAGAAATTCTCATAAACAATAATTACGAAATTGTGACGATTTCATTTAAAAATATCTCTTTCAAGAAAAACATGTCATTTCCCATTGTTGTTGTATGAAAAGTTCGATTTTTGCCCGTTTCTAATTCACTTATAAAAGCTCAGTTGTTTACATAACGACTCTATAACATTTAGGTTGCTCTGGTAATATTGTACTTCGTGAATACATTTTATATAAATCAAAAAAACTTTAGAAACAAATAATTTTTTTATAATTATTGACAATTTCTAAATAATAGTCCAGATTCATTTCAAATCTTCTATTTTCCGTTTCTTTTATTCTTCTATGATATTATTTCAAGAAACACTTTAATTTTTTAAAATTATTTAAAAATATTTTCCGTGGCGTAAGAATTTGTTTATAGTTTAACATTCGTATAAGTGAATTTGTATGACCTGATGGTTTTCGTAAAAAAAGTTTCGAAACTTTAGTTTTCAAAATTAAAATAAATGGCACACTATAGTTTTACTAATAAATCAAATATTTCGATTGCCAATTCATCCATTTTATTAAGCAATTTTTCCAATTTTTATTTGGCTTTTATGCTATTTTCGTTTCTTAATAATGAGAAGACTTAAATATAGAAATATGTGTTGGCTGATGGAAAGGAACTCTTCTTTATCAACATACAACAAGTTTCTACACTTTATAAGGAATTATTGAAATTGATTTGAACTTATGATGTAGTGCTTTGGGGTTGTACCAAACAGAGCAACGTAAATATCATCCAAAGATTTCAGAATATGGTATTGTTTTGTGTTCAATTTTTTGTCAGTCCTAAGTACTGTTTGTTTATCACTCAGTATGATTCTCGTAAAGTTTTCCAATTGTTTTCTGTAAAAATTATTTATTTAAATTTTTTTAATTTTATTAGATCATTTAAGTATAAACCATTGGATTTTGATTTTTTTTTTGTAGAAAAAAGGCAGCAGGCGCGTAAATTACTCGATCTCAGCACGGGGAGATTTGAAACTTCGAAACATATCGTAATCGTGGCCAAAATATGATGTTACTTCGTGGGTATCAAATTAACATAAAGGTCTACATCAGGAACACATAACAGAAAATTGTCCTTAGTCCGATACTTAGTCCAAGTGAAGTTGAGAACAGGTAAACATACAACATACCACATATTACCTCTTTATGATTTACGACCCAAGTTTTAAAGAGCGAAAGACATTACTTTCGTTTTATTTTATTAATAAAAAAAAAGTTTAATTTTTAAATGCTTTTGATTTTAATTTGGTTTTAAGGATTTAAAAATAAAAATATTGTTATTTATTTTTCTGTTTGTGTTTAATTAGAATTGGCGTGGGTTTAATTTTGGTATGAAACTATACATCTTTGCCATACAATTAAAAATGGATTTGAATTTTGTTCCAAAAATGTAATATGTAACATCTAAAATTGTTGTCTGTTAAAAGAAATATTGATCGAGTACCAAACGGATTTTAAAGCTTTTTCTGAAAACTGTTTAAAAGTCTTGTTAAGTTTTTATGATGAAAACATAAATAAAAAATTTGATGACAAATTTTTCAATGTTCTTGTTTTTAAAAGGAAGGAAAGCTCAATATTCTCGCAAGTAAGCTTTTTATTTTCAAAAATACAAAAGTTTCCAATAATGCAAAATGTGTACGGTAGTAAATAGCTTAATTACTATTTATTTAACAACAATATTCTTGTTGCTGGTGATTTCTATTTTGGACACCGAACTAGAATGTAATTTTTGTTCTTTCTTTGTGAATATTTAGTTTTGCTGATTTGCTAAATGGTTTGAAAGTTATTTTTAATAAAAAAATTATGACAAACGATCGAATTAAATTCTTCCTTATTCAACTCAAACCATAAACTATACATGTTCGGTGAGAACTATTAATGTTGGCAATATCCCAAAGTAATTTTCTGCTCAATTAAATATGATTTTATTCGAAAATAAATTGGTTTGTTGGCAAATTTTAGAACACTAGAGTATATGGTAAATTAGCAGTAGAAATTATTTTGGTCATCTTTGCTGTATTATTTACTACCTTTTGTGATATACGAGTATGATTGGTTGTATTAATACCGATTGATAAATTAATGATAAATAACTCCATTCAAATTACCGAAGTTTTTCGATATGATTTGGCTTTAGTTTGAATTGAATTAAGAGTTGAGTTTAACTTTGAGTGGTGAGTTGAGTCTCGGAATTCAAGGTTTTGAGATTTTTGAATTAATCGGGATTTCCGGATTTGAATAGTATTAATTAGCTTACTGTCGAGGTTATCCCTAATCGAGATTTTGCTATATTTTTTCGAGGAAGGCGTTTTTTATGCTTTTCAATTGCTTGGAATTTAGATTTTTCAAGATTATTCTAAGATTTTCGGGAATACTATTCTAATTTTTTTTTTTTTGAAAAAATCGAAATTATTCTAGAATTCTAAATTTTTTCGAGATTAATCGAGATTTTCGATACTATCGACCTGCTTGATATTACATACTGATTATTCAAGATCTCTCTTATTGCTCTGCAATTGATTTGATTTTCTTATTTTATTTCTAATTTATATGATTTTAATATCTTCCGAAGATTGTAAGGGAATTTAATCCAGTTTCTTATTTTATTTGATTGTTTTGAAGAATATTCTAGAATACTTGGTTTATTTCAATTTTTCGGAATAATTCGATTTTTTTGGTGAATATCGAGATTAGTCGAAATTTAGAAATATCTTCTTAACTTGATATTAGTCAAAATTTGCGTGATGTTACAGAATTAGTGATAAATCGAGATTATTCGATTCTTTCCAAGTTATCAATGAAGATGTTAGTCGCATTATTAGTTGTTGTGCAAAGTTGACTAGATAGGTTGTTAAGTAGCATTGACTTGCTACTTTATGTTGAATTTATGCTGGAACTTATTTCACACTGTTTGATTCAGCTTTCTTTTAAATTTCAATATACAATTCCTACACGCATTATTCGAGACGAACATTTTTTTAACCATACAATTTTATATTAAAAATCTTTAAAATTAAAATATATTAATTAAACCTTTGCTGAATTATTTTTGTAGAGAATTCCTACGTGTAACTGACGTCTAATTTATGTACGTGTAGCTAATGTGTAATACACGTGTAACAGACGAGTAACTAACTTTTTTTTGTTCGCCCTAACATACATATTTCTTGTTCTACTAAACAAAATTTTAGCAAAGTACCCTAAAACTTTTCCGTCATTGATTTATTAATAAGCACATACGAAACTAAATAGTTAAGTACCAACTTCATTTTTATTTTAAATGAAGTCGCAGAAAAATGATGAAATATAAATGGATGCCAAATTATTGAGATTTTACGGTCCCGATGACTAACGGCATTTTGTATACAAAACAAATTGCCATTTACAGGCAGTGACGATTACTGTAAGTTGAATAGTACCGATTATAAACAGGACAGGATAAAATTGATTAATTGATTAATTTTGATTAATCATAAAAGTCTCGCTTTATAAATTTGTCTGAAAATGTTCGAAGTCAAAATCGATACAAGGTGACGTCGTTTTTTGATTTTTTGATGCCGTTTTAAAATTATAGCAATCATTTAATTTTATTTGCAACCATGTTTATGCTCGAGGAAAAAAAGCAAAGTTGGTGTTTATAAAAGTCAGTTTTTATACCTACTCTAAACATACAACCATATTCTAACTTTGTATATTCAAATAAAATTGCTTTTTTCCTCTAGATATTTAAACACCGAATTTACTTTTTTGTAAATAGTAGTGACATAGTATGAAAATAACAAGAAAAATTTAAGTTGCCTAAATGTTGTTGATTTTAGAGGAATGTGACAAGTAAAGAAAGAATAATGAGTTATAAATATGAAAGAAAACCACAATGCTGTTTGCCGATTGGTTGGCTCAAAAAGTTCATAATAAAATTAAACAAAATTATTTGTGTTTTACATACTTATTTTGTTGATTGAAAAATCTGAATTACTTTTTGAATGCCTTCGCGATAGAAACTTGGTGGTTTCGAAGCAAAATAGTCATCGAGCCATTTTCCCATATCTTGAATTTTCGTGAACCGCTGGTCTCTCGATGACACGATCTGAATAAGTGGTAATCAGAGGGAGCCAAGTCTGAAGAAACCGCCGCATGCTATAAACCTTCCCAGCCTAAGGAGAAGAAGGGTTCCTGGGTCTACCTGGGTCGATTTTACTGTATGTGGACGAGCGTTGTCATGCAGCAATCCTTGGCCCGTAAATGGTCTTTTTCCTCCAGAGCATCACTTAATTTGGTCAATTGGGCCTGGTAACTGTCAGCTGTAACATTTTAACCAGGTTCCAGAAACTCGTAGTAAATTACTCCTTTTTAATACCGCCAGACACACAGTAACAATTTCTTGGCATGAATATTAATTTTTGCAACTGTTGTTGATGGCTGAACTGGATCAACCCATGCTGTTCTGCGTTTAGGATTGTCGTTCAAAATCTACTTTTCACCACTCGTAATGATTTTGTGCAAAAACTTCTTTCTTTTGTACCGAGAAAGCAAATTCATGCAGATGTCAACTCTTCGGTTTTTGTTTTCTTTGGTCAGTTTATGAGGGACCCATTCCCTTCCTTCTGTATCTTTCCCCTCTCACGCATTCGAAGGGATATTGCTTAGTGAGTACCTTCTAACTGTTCTGCAAACTCCTTTTGAGTTTGACACATAGTTCGTTTTATTATTCGCTATCCGGAGCTGCTATCGAGAGCCACCGTTAGTGCTTTTTTTATTCGCTATGCGGAGCTGATTTCTAGAGCCGCCATATAAAACTGGCTCTCGACAGCAAATTTTATAAGACGGCCCTCGATAACTGCTCCGGATAGCGAATAAAAAAACGCACTAAGAAACTTTCGTCCAGAAAAATTTTAAGTTCTTCATCTTCAAATTTTTTTTACTGCATCTGGGCGTGGGTCGTCCTCAAGACTAAAATTGCCATCACGAAATTTTGCAAACAACTTTTTTACTCTTGAACAACTCGCAGAATGTTCACCCAATTAATCAATTCCATATCTTGAGCAGCATTTACTTTCATTTGCAAACAGAATAGAATGCAATGGCGTAAATGTTGGTGATCGACATCATCTTTTAATGACGCACACGGAATGACAGCTTGTAAATGACTGAAAGTAATGTCATAAAATCAGCAATAGCTAAGCTACATATATTCAAAATGGCGGGCGATTTGGATGCGTTCAAGTATGTTTTTAATGCAACCCACTATAGAGTCGAATTTCTACTACACACCTAATATTTTAATCATTGTAACGAAATTTGATTTAATCCAACAAAGGACATTTAAAAAAAATGTTCATTTATATTCGCTTTTCGGACGCACCCTATGTTTTCCAATATTTTAAGAAGCTCCGGTTTTATTTATTCATCTAACAAACCTCATGCATGCTTATTAGGTTTTGTTCACATAGAAAGTAAATTGACGCCAAAAATTTGATACATTTTTGTGAGTACAACAAGTGATAGTATTTTGAAACATTAATTTATTTTCATATTAACAAATTTCCGTGTACAAATTCCTATCGTATTTTGAAATAGGGGCCCAGGAAGCAGAATCCCTTTGTGAGTACATATCATAGTATTCGAAGAAACCAACCTTATTTTAGAATAGGGTATATCCTTTTCAGCGAGGATAGTAGCAGGTTACTGAGAATTGTATGCCAACATTAAAATCTTTCAGTCTCCTCATACATATGTATATCGCACACAATAAAACTAAACATCTAACCTACAAAGCGCTGCGCAAAATAAAATAAACTAGGTTTTTGTTATGTTCAAAAGAATCACATAAAGGATAAAAAATATCTTTGTTGTTAATGTTATTAAAAATATGTAATACAATATTTCTTGATGTTGATGATTGATAGAAGCTTCAGAGCTATGTTTGTGTAATTAAAAATCTTTTCTACCTCCTCATTTGTAGTAAATAGTTCTGATACATTAGAGAGTTGAATACTATTTGCAGTATTACTTTCGTTAAAAGTTGTAATTGAGCTTAACTGTAATTGTGAATAACCTTGGTTCGAGACGGTTAGTTCATTTGCTATTTTTTTGATGTTCTAAGTTGGATAGATTGTTTGTTTCTGTTGGTTTGGATTTTTGTTGTATATATGCCCCTTAAAATGTCTAATGTTTATTTTTCGTCTGTCACTAAGTAAGTATTATTTTGGAGGAGATTCCAATTTGATACATTTCATTTTTATCTAAATTTAAGTATAAATCCTTAATTCTTGTCGAGTTCTTTCCTCGATAGAGTTTATTTGTATCGTTAAAAAAGGATTTCTTATTATTTAGATTGATATTTTTTATTTTATTGATCCAGTACTTTGATACAGAGATTTTTATATTTTCTTCTATCAAAATTTTAATATTTTTATGATTGACTTGAATCTTTTAATATGTCTATTTTGCTCTAATGGATAATTTAATGATCTACATATAATTTTTCATTTGTAATTTTTAAATTGTGTAATTGTTTGCGGAATTAATTGATTTAACTGATTCCAATTCTCTGATTTCGTTAATAATTTAATATCATTGCATATTATTAAATCAGATAGTTTTATTTTAACATGGTTCAAACATAACTATGTTACTATGAAAAGAATCTAGATTTTGAAAAGATTTGAGAGCGAATTGATTACAAAAGGCGGAATAATTAAGAATTTCAAAAACAAATTTTACAAAAATATTACTCACAATCTGGGGTTTACTCTCCACTGCTATTAAAAAATAACAGTCACAGCAATTTTTGAAGACAATCGAACGATTTCCGATGAAAATATTTTTTTTTTAATCCAGATTGTTTTATGTAGTCAATCGAAATCGACATCAATTTCAAATTATATTTTTCTATTTGTTTTCTTATATTTTAACGATTGTTTAGCGGAAACCCGCTAAAATTGCTTACTTTTATAAGCTCTTTTTAAATTAAATTGAATTTTGTAGTAGCGATTTGTAGTTTTGTTGTTTAGTATTAATATGTAAAGTAACAACGATAAAAATTGAATCACAAATCTTTTCTTTTTTTACTAGGAATATTGCTAGTATTTCACAATAGAGGATAAAGCTTCAAATTGCAAAGGATTCTGTTTTAAATAGGGTTAGCATATAAATTAAATTTAACAGCTTCTGATCGGCTAGATGTCTCAAAAGTAGAAACAAGTTAAATTTTAATTCCAATATTTATCTACTTTAAGCATTTGTAGCCAAATTTCTCCTGGTGGATGAAAATAAAAAATTTCTGCCTGGAAAGGAAGTGTTGAAAAAGAATTTATTCTGTATCAATAATTAATCGTTTTAAGGCTCTAAATTAATATGCCAAAAAAGTTATTTTATTATCAAAAAAAAAAAAAAATGTCAATAAAAAAATCTATTCCCAATTCTAACATCACCAACAACAATGAGTAAAAAAAATTCTTCATACCACCATAAATTTGAATCCATTTTATGAGATCACAATGTTCTGTGTGCTATAAATTTTATTTCCATTGATTTTATTTGTTGGTAGCAAAACGACTGCCCTATTGTTTGTTGCACTACTACTATTACGATAGTATAGTATTGTTATATAGCACCTCCTGTTATTTTTAAATCTGTAAATTATCCATTGCAGTGGTCATAAACCGGTTGAATATGTTGAATCGAGAATTATTCTTTTTAGTCTGGGACAGTTTACTGTATGTTACAATGAAATTCTAACACTTCATTTTCCTATATCTTTTACAAAAATATAAAAAAGAAAAACTAATATTTTCTATATATATCTATGAATACGAATTAAGGAAAATAAATAGCATAACAATATATAAGAGCATAATACAATATGTATCGCATCTTTTCGTTTTTATTCTTTGGAACTACAAAACAAAACACAATAAAAATGTTTATAAAAAGATTATATTATAGTTTTGTTATAACAAAACAAAAAAATTGAGGAGGAAAATCCAAAACTATGTTTATAAAAGAAAAACGAAAGCATATTTTAAAATACGGCTTTTTGTTCGTATGAGCAAACACAAGAAAAATTTACTTAGCAGACACATTCAGGTATACAACGTGAGATAGGATAATATGAAGAGAGAATAAAAATGAAAAGCTATGAAGTAGAAAAGTTTTTTTTTCTCTTTAGGGTCTTGTGTTGTATGTATTACATAATCAAAATTCTATTTTTTCTGCCAGTACAAACGGAAATTAAAATTGGAATTTTTTTTTTTTTTGGTTCGTTTCTTTATTTTGTAAAATACATTAGAAGCTTTTCTCTTTAGACTGTATGTGTGTTTACGTGTGGTTTAGTAAATACCAAAACTCTTGTGCGGGAAACTTACGTATGTATGAGTATTCATATGTATAAAGAGATTTCAATCAACGTAAAAGCTTTTTCTCGTTTATTATCTGGCTGGCATGTGGGTGATTATAGTTTTCATATTGAAATTATGGCTAAAAATTTGATTTTTTTAATTTTACATGGATATGAATGTTTATTGCACTGAAAGCACATTATGTTTAGAAAGTGTACACAATTCCATATAACGTTTGAATTATCTTGAAATACGTTTTTATAGAGATGAATGTATGATTTGTGGTTTATTAAATTTTCTATTTATTTACTTTATAATTTCACAAAATAAGTTAAAATTTTTCCTTTAAAAATTCGCCAGTGCAAAATTAATTTATTTAACCTATTTTGCGAAATACTCAATGTATTCGATAAGGATTCTTTTATTACAGTTAGCAAATTTTAATCAAAATGTGTCACCACACGTTCAATTCATCGATTATTTGGAATCCTGTGTACAATAACTATTTCGACCGAATTGAAAGGTTACAAAAGCAATTTATCATTCCTTTTCCTCATATACTTACACTGAATTGGGTCTTTTAATCCTAACATTCCAATGTGGCTAAATAGAAAAATTGCCACCATACAGCAACCGACATGAAATCGCAAATTTGGAATCATTGGTTGACAGACTTAAAATTGCTGATTTTATTTATTTGTGAACATTTGAAACAAATTATGTATATTTATTATGTTTAATTATAGCGTTGACAGACTGCGGTTTAATAAATCCGATTTAGCAAAACTGGTTCAAGTACTCTATGAAAAAAAAACGTGATCAGCAAAAATTAGGGTTGACACACTACAGCTAAACTGAAAAATTCACTAAATCCGATTAAATCGCAATGTGTCAATGCTATTAGTTTGTTAGGCCTAAAAAACTGAATTGCATATGTATGGGTGTAAAACAGTGTGTTTTCGGATGTGTATGTTTCCATGTTCACCACATTGGACATGTTCAACATAATGAAACTATTCACGGATTGCAAAAATAAGTATAACCCTGGCAACTTATCATATGGTAATACCCGGACTATGCAGGTACTAATGAATCTACAAACACATTATTGAATTGAAATGGCTGATCACTTAATAATCAAAAATGTTAAACTTCATCCTGCAAAAATCGACAGATGGAACCCCAGAAACCCTAAAATTAAATTTTCGAGATTTAAGATATCAAGTGTCGTCTCATCGTCTGTTTTTATTAAAAAAAAATCAATTACTATATATGAAAAGGGGTGGATTACAGATACATCACACCCAAACAATTATATAAAACGATTTACAGCATTTGTAATCGGTATTTGCAGAAAATCGTTGAATGTCAGTCAATCAGAGGTTCGGTACAGAAACCTGCGTTTCGCACTTAGAATCGCACTTTTCAAACTTCCTTTTTTCAAAATTCGGCATCATGTAAATACTGGAAAAGGTAAAATTTAATTTGACAAAATATACGAAATATTAAAATTTAAAGAGATGAAACACCAGGAGGTGATCAGAACCTCGGTCCTGAAAAAATCATTCAACTCCCAAATCAATCCCTAACTGGGGGGCGAGTAGGAGAGTCATCAGAGGCGCAACAACTTCAACAGCAACGTCAATCAACACGTGCTACAGTTAGTACAAATTTGGTTGACCGCATGGGAATATGATGTTGGAACGAAATCTCGCCCGCTCCCTCACAACCGCCGATGGAAATAATAGTGGAGAAATTTCTTACCGCTTTTCAGAAAAAACCTGCGGCACTTGTCAAAAAAAAAAAAAAAAATTACTGCTTATCGACTGCATAGGTGGCTGAAACCGGGCCGAGTCTATAATGCTACCATTCCTTTCCTATCCTTCGGTCTTGTTATATGTAAGGTGGTGTACGGTGGATGCAGCGTATCCGGCAATCTTGCTGAGGCTTGGTCGTACATCCGTATCAATCAATCAAAACTCCCAAATCAATCCCTAACTGAACCTATTAACTTAATCATCAGCACAATCCCAGCTCAACCTCTAACTCTCAACCAACAACCCATCCCTCAACTCAATCACTAATTCAACCCCAAATCAACTTTCAAATCATCTCCTTACTCTACTCAACGCATGCTAACTCAACATCAACATAACTTAGCTCGAAATAAATCTCACACATCTATTAAATTCCACACTAAACGGCCAACTCAATCCCGAAATCAACTCGATCCGAAAGCTGCAATTACATATAAACTAAACTATTATCAACTCGAGCGAACCTACCATTAAACTCTCAATTTGACCCCAAATTAATCCCTAACGGAACCCCTTACTCAAATCAAAATCAACTTCAACTCTAGCTCGACCTCAATTCAACTCTAAACTGTACCATAAGTCAACCGCAACTAAACCTTCAGCTCAACCCCAAAGTCAACATTCAACTCAAACCCTAATAACACGGTTAGACAACTACACACGTGCATGAACTCAACTTAATCTAATCTCCACCTCAACCCTCGACTTTCCCCTCAAATAAACCTCATAGCTCAACTCCAATCAACACTGTACTCGACATCAACTCAAGCTGGTTGTATGACATTGGGAAAAATACTATGGTATTAATTTCCAAATTCTCTACCAACCAAATCATTTTAAAGCTATCCCGAGTAACCAAAAATGGTGATCACAAAATTTTAGACCAATTTGTCACAAAATGTAAGTTCCTTTTTGTCACAAAATAAGTTGACAATTTGGAACTTATTTATGCGGGTATTTTGTGACATAAAACACTCAGAAATGAAAGTTTTCCTTCAGTTTTTTGATTTGGTGAATTTATAATTCGCTAAGTCACTACGTTCTTTCCTCATACTTAATGTATGAAGTTGGAATTGTGTTTTTGTAGTTTGTGTTTGGCCATAGCTACCTGCCCGAGTAACCAACAATTGTGATCACAAAATTTTAGACCAATTTGTCACAAAATGTAAGTTCCTTTTTGTCACAAAATAAGTTGACAATTTGGAACTTATTTATGTGGGTATTTTGTGACAAAATGAATGTTGATTTTACCACCCAAAAAAATTTACAACTGAACCTCTCATTAAACCTGAACGCCACCTTAATTCATCTCCTAACTTAACCCCAACTCAAGTCTAAGCTCAACACCTACATCAACACAGTCTGAAAACTGCGTCTATGTCTATGAACTCAACTCAATCCCAACCCAGCTTCTAACTCAACTCCCAACTCAACCGTCAACTTAACCCCAAATGATTCTACGCCCAACCCAATACTCAAATCAACGCGACTCGAAAAACTACATTCGTATATGAACTCAACTCAAAACAACCTCAAGCTAGCTTCCAACACAAAAATTAACACAACCCCATATAAATCCTCAATTTAGCCGCCGACTCCTACTCAAATAAATTGCAACTCAACATCAACTAAATTGCAACTCAGCCGTAGTCACGTCCCAACTTAACCTTAACTGGACCTGCAAATCCAGCCTTAAATCAACCCTAAACTCACGGGCATCTCAACTTCCAAATTAACACGCTCTTAAAAAGCTAACTCTTATCAAACCGTCAATTCAACACACAAATAAATCCAATAAACTCTAACCCAATCCCAGCTTAACTCCAACTTAACCCGCAAATGGAACCTAACTCAACCCTCAACTCAACGGCCAATTCAATCCTCAAAGTAGCATATATAAAAAATAACTCAACTGGTTACTACACCCATATCCAGTCCCAATATAATTCCAAGGCAACCCAGCTCTACGCACAACTGAACTGCAAACTCAACGCCCAACTCAAATCTCGAACCAGCATATCGTCGTCCTAACTGTGAATTAACGTATCTGAATTTTTTTCAAAATCCCATCTTTGATACCAAAATGTTAATCTTGAGAAACTGAAGCCGAATTTCGGCACCAACGTTAATTGACTCTTAATTCAGACCGAGTTTCTCACGATGAACCATTTTGTATCAGAGATGAGATTTTGAAAAAATGTCAGATATGTTAATTCATAGTTAGGACGACGATATTTAAAAAATTAGTCAACGTGGTGGTTTTCAATTCTCTGCTTTTCCGGGGTCAATAGAAACAGATTGGCGAAAAAAAAAACACAAATCGATTAAGCCGTTTTCGAGATACCATGGATACAGACAGACAATTTTTTTTCGAGAAAATGGTTTTGGACCCACAAACCTTTTTACTTTTAACTTTATACATTTTACATTACATTTTACTTTTTAAGTGAAGAAGTTTTGGGTCAATTCGTCTAGCAGATACCCGACCCTCTTGACTATTCTCGTTCCTAGGAAGTTTTCGAAGTGAATAAAAAATCGAACCGATTTAAAAATCGTATTTAAATATGTAGCTATACGATCAGAATAATTAACGTAAAAAGGATTTCTTAGATAGCAGGATATTCTAGCTGCGATCGAACAAAAGAGATACAAATATGAGGTTTTAGTGACATAGGAAATCTTTTGTAATCCTCTTAACAAACACAAGCATCGAATTTGCTTTGGAAAGGCAAACGTCAATGAGTTAATCAAACAATAAGTTCAAAGTAAATGAAATGCCTAGGTATTTGAATGTATTGTCGACCTTTACCGTTATGCAATAAAAGAGACTTACTTAGAGACAGACTCTCATTTATTTTATCCCCATTAGAGTTGACATCTACACTGAGTTATCTATTGCAACTAGTTGGAACAACACGTTCAAAGAATTTGCACAAGTGCATCCCACATGGTATAGAAGTAGCAACATATTCAAATTCAAAGAGCTCGTCAAGTTCACATGTATTGATTACATATTGGGCGCCACTTAAACTCTTTTTAAAGAACAAGCTAAAGAAGAAAGCTTCAGGTGTTTTAGTTTTAGTTTAAACTTTATTGGCAAGGTTTTGCTTAGTTCTTCGTCTTTCCTTTTTTCATCTCTAATAAATAATCAGATCTGAAACTTTCCACTAATATTTAAAATGTATTTTCGTTTCAGATCTCTTGCTTGGCAAAAAGTTTAAGAATCCAAATCAAAAAGCAGATCTTAAGGTAAGACTTTAAAGCAATAGAAATATTTATTCAATAACTTAAACCAAGTTTTTCAGATTTAAAAATTTAAATGTGTGTAAACGATGACAACATAACAAATATCACGACAAATTTCTAAGCCGAAGAATTTCTTCAAAGCCACATCCTGATTTGCTTAAAATTTCAAATAAATAAAAATAAAAATCCATTTCCTACTGAAAAGTGATTTTCAAAGAAAAAGCTTTTAAAAATTAAAATTGCGAATAAATAAGGTTATCTCTCGAGATATAAGCATCTGCTATAATAACAAATAAAACTTGAGGAGATTCTATAAGTTTCGGATCGTTGGGTTATATTTAGTTTTCTTCCCTTTAAAAATTGCCGATTTATTTCGCTTTTACATTGATAAACCCCCATTTCTCATTTCGAGGTAAAATATTTGTTTATTTTTAAATTCTACGATTTGTATCCAATGTTATTAACCACGCTTCAATTATTCAACAGCAATTTAAATTCCATGTTAATTTGTAGATTTCAATTACTGTAATGCTTCGTAAAAATATATTTTATGTAACCATTATCTACAAGAACACTCATTTGGTTCTATATACTACAACAAGTAGCTTTGGTTCCGTTATAAATAATTAATTCCACGAAATCATAAAGGTATTTAATTTGAGAAATTAAGGCGTTAAAAACGTAGAGGTGAAATTGGTCATGGTTGCCTGCAAGACAACCCATTTTGGTTTCAGCTTGATTTGCAATAGTTGTACAAAAGATTGTGTGCAGGTCATTTTATCTTAGCACTAAGAAATGTAATGTTGATTGTTCTGGTTCATAAGGAAAGCAGTGAAATCCTAATATATTATGTACTAATTCGCTACAATCAGCCTTTATGATTAATATAAGTATAGGAACTTTATGAAGGAACTGTGTTTAATTTGAAAGTAGATTTTATCATTTGGTTAGAGAAAAACTAATACATAATAAATAATGATGTCATCGTTTTCTAACCTAATAATCAGAATAATTAGATAATTTAGTTCAGGAATCTATCGACATTAATTGAGTATTGAATTTTCTCCCAAACCAGAAAACTATCTATGTATGTATGTCAATAGGCAATATGACATTTTCTTTCTGAACAAGTTTACCTGCTGAACCTTCTTGAAAGTCCTACTTTCTACCATCTGGTCACTAGATTTCTTGTTAATTAGCTTGAATGCGTTAATTACACTTTCGAAAATGGAGCCCAGCCATAATCCCTTTTTAACCTTCAATACTTGTTTGTAACTATGTTACCCAACGAAGTCCCCCAGTTACATAAATAGTTCGCCAACATTCCGCCTCATTGTCACACTCCAATTGACTCTAAATATAACCATTCATTGTAACATCATATTGTAAAATGCAACCGGTTTATTCCATTCTAAATGTATGTCCTTATCAACAAACAACACTGGAAACGTACACGCCAGACATCTGCGCCTTTCCAATGATCCATTCGCTTATAATGATGATCATCATAAAAGGAGTCTCGTTAAATAATTGAATATGACCAGCGTTGCCATATTGTCAGTTTTAACTGAAAATCACAGTTTTTTCATTGTAGTAAAAGTTTTTCAGTTTTTCTGTAAAAAATAAGTTTTTTTTCAAAAATTATAAGATTTTAACATATATTTGGTTATTTTACTATAAATTTGTGTTAATAGCTTAAAATAATCGTAATAATGTAAGAACAATTAATGCACATAACAAATACGTAAAAACATGTGAATGGGGTTTATCAATTGTCATAATTTAAATAAAACATTTTTATTTTATTTTATGAAGGCTACTTTCGCACCATTCAAACAATAAAACGATAACTCAGAAACATCGTTTTTCAGGAGAATGCTTTGAAGTTTGAAATTATGTAGGAATCCCATGTAAAAACGTTTCATTAAAGTTGAATAACTTTTGCAGCAGGACCTGAAAGAAAACACTGGTTAGACAGGATGATAGAAAGAACACCTTGCACAGATTTTAAAAATGCAATCATGCAATAAACCACCTATAACTAGCACTTATCGTTTTATTGTTTGGATGGTGCGTTATATAGTATTTTACTTTGAATTGTAATTTACTTTCAACAGTTTTTTTTTCCAAAATTTAGTGTATTCAGTTTTTTAAAAAAAATTCAGATTTTATTCAGTATTCCTAAAAAAAATATGGCAACACTGAATATGACAGAAACCTCGGTACAATGAATTTCAATCAAAAGTTCAAAAATAAAAAGAAAAAAAAATTTGGTCAAAATTCCTTTTAAATTTGGGATTTGAACCAAACATTTTTGACCTTGATTACAATTTTTTTTTTGATGGAATTTTTTTTTTCTCTTGGGAATTAAGTAAAATTACCGTTTTACAGTTTCTTCTTGACTCGTCATAATAAGGTAGGAAATGAGGCGCAAAACGAATTAATTGTACCTATAACAATTTTATACACAAATTGACTTGGGAAAAGCAAATTCTCAGTCTACTGCACTTCAATTTCACAGCAAGTTGTGTATGGTTATTGTAATTGATCGATATTTCAATTTTACCTACTAGGGTTTCCTATGTGTCCCTGTTATTTCGGATTACGAGTATCGAGAACTCGTAATTACCAAAGTCTATTAAGAGAAAACGCGATTATGTAAGAATTACGAGCACCACTTGAAATGTCGTACATAATTGTGTTTTGTATAGCATATCCAAAAAAATTTAGAAACTCTTATATTGCTTACAAAATCGGTCACCAGGTGTCCCGATTTTATGATTTTAAAAAAATTATTTAATTTTATTCATTGGAAATGTTTTAATAGAGACGGTTCCAAATTAATCGAGTTTCCCGAATTTTGACGTTGATTTGCGGCCAAATGTTACCGAATTACAGGTATATCGGGATTTTCGATATTTTTTGTGATTTACTGTTTCTTTGGGGCTCGTTGAGCATAATTTTATAAATAGCATGAAGTTATTCGAGATTATTAGTGATTTCTTGATTTTATAACATTATTTTAAGATTTTACGTTTATTTGAAGTTTTTGGTGTAAATTCGAAATTTGTTGTTAATAATCGTGTTTTTCAATATTACTCGAAATTTGCAAAGGGTTTGAGAATCTCTCATTAGAGATATTTAATATACCGGGTGTTTCTTTTAAACTGAGACGATCAAATATCTCGAAAAATAGCCACTCTACGGAAAAAATGTCCATAATCAAAATTTAATCATACCGCGGGGGAAATACATTAGTGCAAAAAAATAGTCCCCCACCCCACGCTTTGTATGTGGGGGGGAGGGTAACTTTTAAACTAAGATAGGAAGTTATATTTTTTATTGCAGATTCGGATTCTACGGCTAAAAATACGTAGGATTTGACTGAAACATTTTTTTCGATTCATGTTAGATGGCGCTGTAATTGACGATATTGAATTTTTATCTCGGATTAAATATCTCGGAAAATAAGCACTCTACGAAAAAAATGGTAGAGATCAAAATTGAATTATTCCGCGGGGGAAATACATTAGTGTTAAAATTAGTAGCCCTCACCCCTCCATGTAGGTGAGGCGGGGGGTAACTTTGAAACTAAGATAGGAACCCCTATTTTTTATTGCAGATTCGGATTCTACGGCTAAAAATACGTAAGATTTTACTGAAACATTTTTATCGATTCATGATAGATGGCGCTGGAAATACATTAGTGTTAAAATTAGTATCCCCACCTACAAGGAGGGGGTGAGGGCTACTAATTTTAACACTAATGTATTTCCCCCGCGGAATAATTCAATTTTGATCTCTACCATTTTTTTCGTAGAGTGCTTATTTTCCGAGATATTTAATCCGAGATAAAAATTCAATATCGTCAATTACAGCGCCATCTAACATGAATCGAAAAAAATGTTTCAGTCAAATCCTACGTATTTTTAGCCGTAGAATCCGAATCTGCAATAAAAAATATAACTTCCTATCTTAGTTTAAAAGTTACCCTCCCCCCCACATACAAAGCGTGGGGTGGGGGACTATTTTTTTGCACTAATGTATTTCCCCCGCGGTATGATTAAATTTTGATTATGGACATTTTTTCCGTAGAGTGGCTATTTTTCGAGATATTTGATCGTCTCAGTTTAAAAGAAACACCCGGTATTATGCATCTTGGAAGCTATACTTAGCATTGCTTTCCTCAATATCGGTAAGAGAATTTAGATGTTTTTCAGTCCAAACATTTTTAAGCTTCGAATTTAAAACTTTGATTTGTTCATCAACTATCGACCCTAGATTTACTAAAAAAAATTGTTGTTGGAACAATAAAATAATCTCTAATTGAATTTTATTTTTGAATATTAAACCATAAAGTCACAATCATTAAAGGAAGGTTTTATAGTGTAAATATTAATAAAATAAGTTTTTGTTCAAAGAAATACAAAAAACATTATTTCTTCTCATATAATATTCTCGCTTGCATGCACAATTCAAATTGCTTTTTCTCCTATTAAACAATGAATCTAAGTTTTTGCATGTGTGTTGAAAATGCAAACGAAAATTTTATGTTGACTAAAAGTTGTTGAGATTTTTGTAATTGAAAATTAGATGAAGAGAAAGAGATGAGAGGCTGATTGCTGATTGGTTATGGTTCGCCCAAAGAATGATGGAGAAATAAATTAAAAACAATGTTGATTTGCGGAAAATCTTTGTATCGAAAAATCCGAATTTCTTTACGCATGCAGCACAAGAATTGAATTTATGGAGCAGCCGTCTCTGGTTATGTCCCTGCAATACAAGAATTGAATTTATGGAACAGCCGTCTCTGGTTATGTCCCTTTAAGAGCGTTCTTTACTAAAATAAAATTTCGATTTGATTCTAACCTAAAAAAAAAATGAAATTTTGTTTTCTTACCTACACCATAAAACAATGTTTTATTATATAAAAAAATGTATATAACTACATTTAAAACAATGGGCTAGATACTCGATACTCAGATAAGCAGATAAGCAGTTATTTTTTGCGAATTTGTTAGAAATGTTATATACGATAATTTAGCAATCCAATTTGTTTCTGAATTTCAGAAACTTTAACGCACTTTAACGTTTGTGCTAAATACAAAAATATATTTTACTTTGCTAAAATAATCGAGTAGTTTACGCAAGCAAATTTTCGATTAGCAAATCCGCCATATTTGCAGAGTTGCGAATTGCTAGAGTATCGAGTATCTGGCCCAATATCTCGCTGAAAATGCGTATTCTTTCATTCTCGAGTAAAGCAACAACAAAAAATTCCAGTGTTTAAATTCATTTTTTCGTTCCCTTCTTTTATTTTTTTTCTCTCTTTGTGAAAGAAAACAAAAAATATTTTTGTTTGTCTCCTTCACCTGGAACGAAATCGAAAAAAGTGAAATATCTCTCCTCATATAAAACAGAAAGGATAGGAGAGGAGAGATATTTTATTTTGTTAGATTTCGTTCCAGAACGAAACACAACGTATAGAAAAAATACAAAATCAACTCATTTTCATTAGTTCTTCTTCTGCGAATATACATACTCGTATTATATCTGGATGGATAAAGCATCTACTAAAATAAATAATGAATGAAATATGAAAATAATAAACCAAAACAAAATATAGGTTGCAATAGCATATGGCTAGGTAGTAAATAATCAAACATCAAAAAATTGCAATTTTTGCACAAGAAAAAATGTACTGAAGAGATGTACTGAAACTATTATTCAGAATGGCTTCGTAAAACAATCTAAATATCTGTAAATTAAAATGCATCCATTTCCACGCGTCCGGAGTAGGGGAAGGGTGCACCGCGCGTTATTTTAATATGGTTACCCCAGTAGGCCTAATCTATATGTCGTCACATTTTATATGGCCACTATCCTGTATGTATCATAACTCACATATTGACACTATTATACAAATCGATACATTAGGGCACACAAGTGGTATGCCCATATTTTGAATGTCCACAAGAAAGTCTCTATATTCGAAAATATTTGGAATTTGTATTCCATTGATTGAAAATAGTGCTATAAATGAATATAGTACCAAATAATAGAACCTTAAATGATAAAGAATGCCTTTCTGAAAGCTTAAATTTGTTTGTACCACAAATTGTAAAAATGGACATAGCACTTGTGTGCTCTAAGGTATCGATATGGTATCACTATCGGAATATCGTTTTCCTTCGTAATTTTCTTTTTTTGTTTGAAGTTTTTTAAATTTTTTTATATTGTTTACTAATAGTATGAATACTAGTTACTACAGTGTTTTCGAATAGGCATATTTCGATTAACTCGGGGATCAACGATTTCTGGCAAAAGTGAATTACCATAAAAATCAATCAACTTTTCTCGTATTTCATTTTCAAAGAAAATGTCATCAAGTAAAAATACTAAAAGGCAATAATCTCTTTGGTTTATGTGCAACTGCCCTTGCACCTGATAATAATATGGATGTATTTTATTAATTAATATTGTATTTGTCTTTATCATATTTAAAATATCGTATTTGACCTGATTTGATAGCTTCTTCTGGATCCATATTGCGCGAAGCCTATGGACACTTTATTTCAATGATACCTTTATTGCCATCTATTAGACCATCTAGAGAAGCAGCTAAGCACGCATCGGTTTCATCAATAAAAATTCCGGACGTAGAAACTTATGTTCATTTGATTTTCTAATTGATCTATTGCTATGTGTTCATTTTGTTTTCAGTAGTCTACATATAGCTGCTGACGAAATGTTGGTACGATATAATATTTCTTTCACTTTGTTAGGATAGCTGTCTGTGTTTCTAGCTCCACAAATTAAACCAAAGTTAGATGCAGTGATCCTAAACCGACGAATATCATGCCATTTAGGACTATTTGCCTGGGCAATCGTTCCCCTTTCCAAAGCTACAAGATTATCACGTTCAGATGAAATTAGCGAAATCCTTTCCTTTTCATTAATGATTTCCTCCGGACTCATATCTGGTTTTTCACAGCTCTCACCATAGTTTGAGTCAGGTCCCATAAACATCCGCTTTCTAAAAATGTTTACCTTCGGTCTTTTTAAATTTTTGTCGTGGCGCTTTTTGTCAACACTAATTAGACGCGATTTTGGGGTACCCTTCATTATAAACTTTTGCAACCGATAATGAGCACGAAGCGTGTTGTGCTGTAACACGGCAAATTGAGCCCTACTGGTATATGATTGCATCTTCGAAAAATTTATTCGCTTTCATCCAACAGTTTTAGCAATTAGCGAGTGCAAATGCTCAACTCGATAAGAATCGGCGTCATATAGAAGGCTTTTAGCATTAATTCGCAATCTATGAATAATTGGGCGAAAAGTCGTGTGTAATTTTTTAGAAAAAAATCCAGACGTAGCCAATCCTATAATACCTTTTTAAAATTAAATTCTAAAAGATCCACAATTAGTAAAGCTGCGGTTGTTACAAACACCGGGAAGCCAACGCAAACCAAAATTGCGACTACTACTCAACAGCGAATCCACACGCACTAAATTATTTGAATATTACCAGATAGTGCCAGTGGCTTTGTACGGGAAAGCAGGACGTACAGTTTCTACATATGCATTTCTAAACCGTGGAACAACAGCAACACTTCTAGAAGCGACCTAGCAGACGAATTAGGTTTGGAAGGAGTGCCTGAAAAACTAGTACTTAAATGGACTTAAATGGAAAAACGATGACATAAATTTTCCACTTTCAAGACAGATGGCTATATATCGATTCTTGATATTAGAGCGAAAGTTGTCGAATGATTTAGAAGCGGCCGAAAATGTCAATACGCAGGTGATGGGGTATAAGGAGATGGCTGAAGAAGTTATCCGTTGATGAAGCACAAACGGAGGAAGAAAGAATGTATGGTACTTACCCATTTTTGCAGTAACAAACCCTAACAAGCCTGGCAAGACGAGACTCGTATGGGTCTCATTAAACTCGAGTCTGCTGACGAATAGCCCAGTATGTGAAGAATCTGAATGCAGAGAGGTATCGAGAACAGAAACCACGAGTGTATGAAGCACAAGCAATCAAACATCACCACAATATCGATGACTATCTCGATAGTTTCAAAACAATTGAGGAATGTGTGGAAGTCACGCGTCAAGTGATATTCATCGAGAATGGGGTTTCGATCTGCGAAGCTGTATCTCCAATTCACCGAGAGTATTGGAATTAACAAACCCCGTTCAGACTGAAACCGAGAGGATGTTAGGTGACACTGACAGCAGCACACACACTTCGATTCCGTATTAATATGCAGCGAATAGAGATAGAATATTTGCAAGCAGAAAAGATACCGACAAAATGGGTGGTCCTGCGTATCTTGATGATGTTGGTTGATCCACTTGGGCTGATCGGATTCTTTATTGTGCAAGGAAAATTACTCATGAAGGAGCTCTGGCGAACCGGAGTAGATTGGGATAAGCAGATTAAGCCGGATCAGATGAGGAAGTGTTACAACTGGTTAAACGCCTTGTCATCATCGAAAAGAAAGACATTCGCTTGCCAAGATATTTCTCCAACCCCGCAACGTATTATGTTGGATTCGTTCACCACGGTCATTTAAACCTTTCGTGTGCAACCGGACCAGGTAAATCCGGGAGACAGCAATATTGCGGACGAGGCCACCAAGTGGAAGCTGACCAGCCGATATTGCATACCAGAGAGATGGTACAAAGGGCCTGCCTTTCTTCATAGATCACGCAGCGAATGGCCTAAGGATCGAGATGACGAGCCAGAAGCCATACAGCCGACGTAAGGACAGAATCAGAAGTCATACGGAGACCTGCATCAAAGCTAGCCGTCCTGTTAAGAGAACCGAGGGCATTGAGTGATCCAAATATAGTAGCTGAAATTAAGCGTACGGTTTTGCCTTTTTGTTTAGTTTGGATTTTTGTGAAAAAATTTGACAGGAGAAGTTTTACGAAGAAGACCTCAAGATTAGTAAATTGTAACGAGCGAAAATTAAATAAATTTTCAACGTTCTAAACAATAAATAACATACCATCAAGTGGTTTCAGTTTTATTTAATTTATTACAAGATTTAAACTTTCGCAATATTAGTTCGTTGCTTAACGCTTTCAATTTCAACAGTATCTATCTACATGAGTAATAATGATAATCACTGCCTGCCAAATTGGTAGCGACAGTGGTCAGTTTGGCTGGAAAGTCTTGAACGATCACAAAGTACGTCACACTCCCTCACTATTATTGGCCGCAATTTCGTTTTTTGTGAGTATCCCCCCCGACCACATGGGCCTCCTATCATGCATAATACTATATATACACATACATCTGTACATATATTATACACATCCTACCAGACAAACGAGTCGCGCGTGAGACAACTTGATTCAAAAACGATATCTTAGAAACGAAAAGGCTGATTGAAATAAGTTCTCTATTTACAACAATAACAACGAAACGAAATTAAGGGGGAACCTCTGCATTTTTTTTTACTTTAAAAATTCATTTAGTATCTGAATAATTATTTCCAAAGTTTCAAGCCCAACAGAAAGTCCTAAAGATCCCTAGGAAGTCACCGAAGTGATGCGAAGTAATGCGTTCTCTTCAAGAACGAAAACTTTAATCGAGTTTTTCTTGAAATGTGTTTTTTTGCGCGCCGTGGAATGTAACTCAAAAAGTAATAGACCAATCAACTTGAAATTTTGTACACATATTCTTTAGCTTATCGGCCTTTGCACAAACCTAAAATTTCGTATAAATTGTTTAAACAAATATTGGTTTTAACGAATTATTTATAAAGAAACACGTTTTTTTTTCTTTTTGTCCTCAAATTTTCAATTTTTTTTTTTTTTAGGTTCATGCAAAGCGGAATGAATTATTTAATAAAAAAAATTTGTTTCGTTGATTTTAGTTAACTACAAGGACCTGGGCGTTCCACGGCGCAAACTCTAGTAGCCTAGTTCGAGCACCTCTAGCGCCGCCATTTTGTTTTTTTTTTTCACTCATAAAAAAATTTGTTTGTATTCATTTAAACGTCAATATTATTATGCAATTTGTTTCATTGCAGTAAATGCTCTCAATTTTTTGTAAAAAATTATTGAAAAACCAGTTGTCTGGAGGAGGTTCGCCCCTTAAGTCACGGACCCAGGAAAGCGCCCCGATATAGCCCAAATAGTTTTACATTTCATTTAAAAGGACATAATGCCCAGAAAAAAATGGACGATAATTCAACTTTGAAAAGAGCCATAAATAATACCCAAATGGAAAGAGATTAACTTAATGCTAATAAACGAAAGCACTTAAAATATGGAAAAAGAGATTTAATTTTAAAATATTTTGGAAAATGAAATTTCTATTCTAATTTATACCTCTCTTTTTAGAATATTTTAAAATTGAATCTTCATTTGCCAAAATTTCTGGAAAAGGACGATTTAATTTTAAAAATTCTGGAAAGAGAGATTATTTCTTACGAAAAAAGAATTCCTGTTTGAAGAACTTGTTTCTTTATCAAAATAATGTTTCCTAAAGCGTATGGTCTAAGACGCGTACCAGCTATCCGAACCACTTAATCTACATACTTCAAAGCCTCTCCGAACCGGGAAGTTTTGGATTATGCATCGTTGCCATCAATACAGCTCTCATCTGATATTACGATGTGCCATCGTTACCAACTGACTTTTATTATTAGTAAAGATGATGAAATTCATATGCCTTTATTTTAGTTATTTAGGTAGAGTTTGTAGTTGGTGCAAACTCAATCAATTGCAATTGAATACAAATACATAAGTGTAAAGTTATATCGTTCCATCAAAAGAAGAAGCCTATACATAGGAGAAATGAAATTTGAGATCTTCTATATCTTTTATCTGCACTTCTAGGACTGGGAATATTTTATTTCACGATGCCGAAGAAAGTCTGTTATTAAGTGTCTCGGCTCCCTCTATTTGGTTATGTTCGTACTCCACTTCAATTCGCTGTTCCCATTTATTGTATGGCCAGTTTAATCTAATGAACATAATGAATGAAATCAGTGATGGGGTTGAATTCGGCTTTTCTAAAGTAGATTATATAAGAAATCCAGTCTCTCTATTGTCTGTCAAGATATTAGGAACTGTTAAATTTTACTTTTTATAGTTGTTTTGCGACTACATATTATTTTTTTAAATATACCCTCCCCTTCTATATATCAAATCATTTCGGTTTTTGCATATTTAAAAAAAATAAATAAATATTCTTCTCGGATAAGTACAAAAGGCGTAAATTTCTAGGTAGTAAGATGAAGAAAACCATAAAGAATAACAGCTGAATAAACACCGTAAAAGTGCATTTCAGAAATTTTGATTTTGAGAATTGCAAAAACTAGAATACTTTAAATAAGATGCAGCAGCGGCAATCATTCATCTCTAGGTAAAAAAAAAATATACTTCTTCATAGTTGTTAATCATTATCTTAAGTAAGAGCTTACGGCGCTGATAAATATAATATCATATTTAACTCACATACCAACAATGTCACTTGCATCTTCGATAACATTCTAGTGTGATGCAATTGGTTGCAATAAAATTAAATCTCAGTTAAATGAATTACGATGAATTAAATAAATTACCTGATGAGGTGAAGAATAATAATGAGTTTAATAATCTCGGATTACAATCGATTTTAACACTTAGTTCTAATACATGCTAAGGTTAGAGATAATAGTGGTTTGATAGTGAATTAAACAGCAAAGAAAAAAAAAAATCGATTTTAAACTATCCATGTACACATATATTGCAACATTAAAATAAAAATCTTAGCAATATCAAGTTCATTATCCCATGTCCAATCAAATCTAATTGTAAATTTATTTAACTAGTATTGTTGCATACATGTAGTTTGTCCTCACTCAATAATTCTTTCGTATTGTGCAATGAGCTATAAAAATAATTACTTAAAACCATTTTAATGGTTTTATGTTTAGGTACAACAACATCAGATTTGTGTATCGACTCTTTAGTAGGCAATTCTCTACATTTGAATTTCATAAATATTCACAACCTGTGTTCCTTTATAAATATTCCCATTCATAGTGCATTAATCAGAAATGTAGTTTTTCGTTGGTCTCGTTGCATCATATTGTACATTTATTTCATTGTTGTCGTCTCTGTACCTAGATCAGAACTCTGTATATCCAGGCGATATCTACATGGTCAATTTGTTTTTTTTTTGTGCAGCGTTAGCACTGCTAAATATCTAGGATATAGCTGAAAAAACTTTTCAATTAACCCATTTCTTTATATAACGAGTGTACTGATGCTGTATACCAGTACGTATGTATATTCAAAATCAAATAACCGTGATAATACGTTTTAATCGACAGCAAAAAAAAAAAAAATCTGTATGTATCTTATTACCTGCTTCAGTAACTTATATGTATTTGGATGGCTATATGGATAATTATACTCATCGGCTTTTAAATAAACTAACGTTGGTTGGTTTTGTTGTACGTGTCTATGTCTAAAGGTACATGTAATAAAAAATTAAAACTTCATTATAAATAGTTTTATGTACGAGTATATCGAATTCTTTTTTGTTTTACCTCTATTAGATGTAGTGGTAACTGAACGTAATTTTAATGAACACCTCAAACATCTTTTTAATATGGTCAGTGATTTCAATTTAATTCTAAAGTAATTTAAAACTACTCACACACAACGATTATTCTATAAACGGTACCATGCAAAAGATATAAAGAGCTTGTAGACCGGTATATTTACATATTAAAGTTTTTGATCTTTACGTGAATGCCAAGATGATTTTTTTTTTATTCCTCATTTCGTATTTATGTATGTTTGTCTGAACTTTGGTGAACAAAAGATTTTTTTATTTTTTTTATTTGTGAAAAGGAGAAACTTTACCGTTTTTATTTTGTTTTTAATTAAAACTTAAATGGAAAACGATTATATAAGCTTTTCATGTTCAGTTTTCCTCAAGCAGGTTCTGTTGAATCCTAATTGGCGAAATATAAATGTTGCTTCTCAAGTAGATTGTTGAGAATAGTTTAATGTTGTCACAATAATTGTCCGATGTGTACGAGAATATTTTAGTTGCTCTCGTATTTCATAAAAAATACAAAAGTATGTTTTGTTCAATTGGTTTGTGTGCATAGAAAAGTATACCTCCTGTTGCTTGAAAAAAATACAAAGCTGTTCAAAAATAAATTAAGATAGTTTATGATTTATGAAATATAAGATAGCAGAATATTTTTTAGCAGAGTATATTATACTTATATATTGCAATTCTCTACTTTTAAAATTGCAGTGTAATGTTTTACTTTTTTAACACGTAACAAATTTGTGGTAATTCCATAAAGCTTTAATTCTATAGTATATAATTCTATTACGATAATACATTTGTTGCAACCCCATTAGGCGCAAACATTTTTTTTAAGCTGTTTGCCAATAAATCAAAAACTTTTCAATATTTCTCTCGTTTATTTTATATACGAGGAGAACACAATTAGATTTACATTTTCACTCTATTTTTATTCGCAGTATTTTAGCTTCTGCCTAAAAATGAATTTCCCAACGTCAAGACGAACGTTCGTAAGTAACAAAAAAAAAAAAAAAAAAACAGTTGATTAATGATATAAAATTGAATCGCTAAAATTATGCTTAACATGAATATTCTTAAATTCACGTTAACCGGATTGAATTGAAATATCTACATTTATTTTTTACTCGTACATTTAGACAAAAAGAAAATTTCCATTTTCTTTTCTTATATAGGAGTGTATTTACACATTTTCCAATAACCGGAATATTTGCTTTTATTTATATATTCAGTAAAGACACAAAACAATATCTATTTGTATTATATATAGACTAAAGAATACAAAAAGCAAACATTTATTTGCTGCCTTTCTTTTCTTGTAACGCTCATCAATACAAAAAAAAAGTTGTGATATTGGAAATATTTTTCCTCTCGACCAAATCAAATCCCTACAATATTGAGCAAAAAATAATTTCGTTAATCCAATTTCACTATTAAAAAAAAAAAATAAAATGAAAATATGGAATGGAATACATTATACCGGCAGAGTACACAAGGAATAATCGGTCAAGTATAAAACAATAAAAATAGACTTCAAAATAAGGATAAGAGACTTAGTGAAGATACTTAACATAAAACTTTCCTTTTTTTTTTGTTGCTTGCTTCTTATACTCGTAATATGTATACTATATACTATGCTACTTTAAAAAGAAAAGAAAAGTAATTTTCTTTCGTTTATGATGTCGTTGTTGTTGTGCCGTTGTTTATTCAGTTTTCCGTAACAAACAAATAAAAAAAGTATTTTCCCTAGGAGGATTGCTAATTAAAATGAATACCAAATTTAATATGGATTTTTGGTCCGTTGCTTGTTTTTGTTGTTGCTGTTATATGCGTGTAATTTTATTTTTATTTTGTGATTCTCGGCGAAAACATAAAATTTTCCAAGAAAGTTGACATTTAAAATAAAATAAAATAAAAACCGAACAAATGAAAATGATTATTGTAACATTAAGTAAGATCTATTGGTTGTAAATGAATATTATCAATTATTATGTGAAAAAAGCGCAAAAAAAAAATAACGAAAAATGGGATTTGTTGTGTGCCATTTGCTCTCCATCTAGGAGTTCAACAGATCATAGATAAATGGAATTTTTTTGTTTTATTTTATTATTTTCTTGTTTCGCTTCGCTGAGGGAAATCATTTTAATAATATTATTTTATGATCCTGTAGCTATATAGGTCAATTAATTTTAACGGGTGCTACATAGGCTAAACGAAACAATTTTGTCGTTTGTTTTGGGCTTTCATTATTGTTAATAGATTTTAAATATTACAATAGAAATCGCGAGTCGATATAATGGTAGGTAAAATTTCTTGAATACGATGAAACTTCTGATTTAGTGATTTGGTAAACTTTGGTAATTTGACTACCGTCAACAATTATTTTTGACCCTCATTTAACTTTCTCATTTTTACAGTTATTATCGTGTACTAACTAGATGAATAAATATTTAAGCCTTGTTATTTTTATATAAGTTATTTACTGTAATTTAGGTTGAAAAGCCGACCAAAAATAATAATGAAGCAAATCTTCAAATAGCTTTAAGCGAAATAAAAAAGGAAAATAAAATTCTAAGCTTCATAACCAATTATTTCAACAACAAATGAGAAAAGTTTATCGATGTTTTATGCTGGGAGGAGAAATTTAAACCAGTCTTTTAGAGAAACCATTCACTCGGTATGTGCCAATATGGACCAAAGAGAGGTCTTTATTATAAATGCCTTAGACGATAGTTTGATTAAATGACAAATTCTTAAAAAGAAAAACGAAGTAGTTTTAATATGTCACAGTTCCTGTACAGAATATGGATGGGAGAACACTGAAAAGTTTATCTACAGTATATTTCAGCATGGTCTTGCTACAGATATAAAGCTACTATGCTTTACATCTGTGGACTGACGCAAACCAAAACCAAGATTCATTAAATTTCTTTGAAAGTTTTTTAATTCCTTAAAATTGTTTAATTTTTTAAAACGAATTTTCGAGTTTTCAACGTGCATTCAATTCAATTTAGAATTTAACAAAATTTTGACAAGGCTCGCTTGATTACAACTATCAGTATTTTCAACCAACCAAAGTACAACAAGGAACCCAAAAATTTTGTTTTTCTTTTCATTTCTGGTAATTTGATTGGTATATAGCTTAAGCTTCCTTTTAAAAATTAATGGAAAACTTTTAGTGCAGCATGCTGTCAGAATATCTAAAGAAATTTGAAAACCACACTTAGGAACTAGAGATATATAACAAACCATTGAGGCTCATCGTTTGTTTTTCTAATGCAAATCACTGGCTTTAAAACTTTTAGAAAAGAATACGAGTTGAGTTGGTCGAGTTTTCTGAAACTTCATTCTCCAACAGCGCCAAATTTGGTGTAAATATAATAAACAAAATGGTTAAAAAATACAGTGTTAAGTCGGGATCTCGGAGATGGCCTTTACAAGTTTTTGTTAATATCCTCGGCATAGCTGGAATTAATGCTTGGATTCTGTACAAAGAATTTAAGGGAACAAATATTACCAGAAAGGGCTTTTTATTTCAATTAGCAGAAGAACTTTCTACTGGATATCAAGATTCATCCGAACCAGGAAACCTGAATGGACTACTGATGGTAGATAAAATTGAAAATTCTACACGAAAACTGTTAAATTAGATTTTGCAACGAAAATAAAACCACAAATATCTGTGTTGTTTGCAAAAATATGTTTGTGAGAAATGTACATTAAAAAAAACTTTTAGTTTGTATAAATTAAGCTAATAAAAGTTGAAAATGAAATTACTATTATGTACTTAAATTTAACATATGATGTATAAAAATTATATAAAAATAACAAATAAACATTGAATTACATGCTTCTAAAGAACTCAGTAAATCTAAATAATAAATCTTTTATTTCAAAAGACATCCCGTCCCTGTCAATATAACCAGTTGGTAGAGATAGAGGTACTATCAATGCTTGGTATATCTAGTGTGAACCAAATTATGTAATGCGCACATTTTTATTACCACACATTAATTCTTTTTAAATAAAAAGACAATATTACTGTAGCGGATTTAGAAAAAATTACAACAATTGCGTTGGATAAATCCCAAAAAGATTTTGTTAAATCGGAATAATTATAGATTTACTTAAATCGAATTCAATTTTTACGTACACATAATACAAGACCTACCCTACAACTAGAAATAAATTTATATGAAACACATCAAATAAAAATTAAATCCAAAAATAAATGTTGGCCTGTTGCTTTGGGAAAAATAAATCGAAAACTAAATTTACTCGTGCCTCGAAAACTTTATAAAATCTCGAAAAATTTTGAAAACCTCAAATAATTTAGAAAAGAATATAAATTGAAGACCAGTATAGAGTTCTCATAGCCATGGATTTGTAGACTTTGTATTGCCTTTCGAAGGCCTACTCATGATTCAGGTCCGACAGTAATTTTTGGTGAATACAGAAATTGTGTATAGAAAAAAAGCCAAATCGAATTTATTCATATTCAAATACACGAAGATCGGAATATACAGCACACATTTTATTGACTTTAACTCATGAGAGTATTAATTAGTGAGTCAGAAAGTTGGAAAATTTTTTGTTTACCAATAATACGCCATTAATATTGCAAAGAAAAGCAGGCTTGAATTGAGCACGCTATGTTGATAAAACCAAACCACATCCAAATAATACCAAATCACGCCATTATCAGATTAGATTATTTTCCTTAGTAATCCTGAATCTATGGATTTGATTAAATATTAAAGTTAGTCCTTATTTGGACCAAATAAATGAATTCTAGGCAGAAAGCAACTTGATTCGAGAAGTAATGAACGCAGTGGTCGATTTAAGCCCAGAAATTTTTAATTTCCGATATCAATTTTAGAGATTTTTTTCACTTCCGAGTAAAATAATTTTTAGTGTGGTTTAGTGTCGCAATCCAAAAGAGGCAGATGATTACTTAAGAAAATATCCCAGCTATTTTTTAAAAACATTTTCTTATAGCAAATTTACATTTAGGCCATTTTGAAACACGACAGTAAATAATTAAGGATACCGCAGTAAAGTTTCTGACAAAATTTGCTAAAAAGAATATTGGACGGAAGGTCTACATATTTTTTGTAAAAATATTAGGTGGATAATAGCCATATTTCAATGGGGAAGAAAGTAGCAAAGTAGGTACGACCCTAATTTGGTTATTTTTGAATAAATAGTGAAACTAACTATAAAAAAGTTTAAATAGTTTAAAATTAGTAACATTAAGTTAGCTGATGACTTAGTTTTTTATTTTTATGAGCCAATATATTTATCAATTAAACAAAATTTTATTTGGTTTAGGGCCCTTTTTTATTTATTTTAACTGATTAAAGCTTCAGCTTTCGAACCCTATTCGGGTTCATTTTCAAAAGCGTAATGAAAAATATATCAAAAAATTCTTTTTTTATACATAAATCAAAAAATAAAGCAATCACAAACTTTTATTAAAACCGACTTTTCATGGAAACGCACAGCTATGTAATTTTCGAAAAAAAACCTTGCTAAAGCGCTTTCATGTAAAAAAGGTTATACATTTGAATAAAAATAAAGTTGCATGAACAAATCATATGAGTTGCCAATATAAGCATAATCTTCAACGACATTGATAGAATTTGCTCTTGATTTAATTTGTAGCATTTCCAAAATCGATCTTTTTCTAAAACTTTTTTGTTTTTCGAGAATTTTTATGTTATCTAAACTGATTTGATGGTTTGTATTTTTCAGATGTCGTGTAAGTGCACTAATGCTTAAATTTTTATTTTTTTGTAAAGATTTTTGAACGTAGGGAATGGCCAAATAATTAGTTGTTTCACTTGTTGATCGCGAAATAAAATTTATATGGACATTTTTTTGTTTCCAAATTATGTGGTTCACCAATTTTTCCGAATACTGATTGTGAAATATAAGCATCTTTTAGAATTTTTATTGTGAAATTTAGTATCGGAAAGTTTCAGAATTTTTTGGGTTAGAATTTTAATGGTGTTAATTTTATAATTGTTGAGAAGCCAAGAATGAAAATTTAAATATCTGCCAGACCAAGTATTTGTATTGTACCAATCACACGAAATTTTGCCATTTGGTTCATGGATCAGCAGAATGTCCAAAAATGAAATTTTGTTTCTACTTCTTTTTCTAAGGTAAATTTTATTCTGTTGTTTTTCGAATTAAATTTTTCCAAAAATGAATCAATTTTGTTTATTGGTATAGAAGTAATTATATCGTCCACAAATTTGAACCATAACAATTGTTGAAAATTTAAAGAATTTAAAACCGAATTTTGCAAATCTCCCGTTACTAAATTTGCTATGATAGGACTTATTGGTGAGCCCATAGGTGAGCCAAAAATTTGTTTATAAATTTTGTTGTCAAAAGAAAAATCAGAATTGTTCAAAACTATATCTAAAGCAGTAAAAAATTGTATTTTAGTTAATTTGGCTATCGACGTTGGTAAACAAAGAGATAACATCTAAAGAGATTATCAGAAAATTTGGAGGATTTTTTTACCGTTTTCCAACATACACCCTGCGCCATTGAAATGTTCGATTTCGATTATTTACTATTTCATGCAATTCTCTCATAGATTTTACCTCATTCGCTATTTTTTTTATGTTTTTTTATTTTTCAGCATATTTCACGCCTTATTAGGTATTTAAAACCAATCTAAGGATGAAATATTCGTTCGGTTTCAATTAAGTAGTCAAAGAGTTAATTTTACAAAGTGTCGCTCAAAATTAAATGCTAACGAAAAAGCCAAAATTTGGCAAGCAAAGGCAAAAAGTACACACATTCACAAATTGCAAGAGTAATTTAGTGTAACCAAACAGCAGTTAGAAAGTTTTTAAGGCACTATTCCGAAAATCAAACGATAATTTGGCTCTGATGCAATGAGGAGAACTTCTGTTTCAACAAATCGAATTTCAGATATTTAGATCTTAAGCAAAGGTTTGCTATGGCTTTGGAGCTGAGAAGTTAGCTTCTAATAGCAACAACCGACACTATTTCAGTTCATACTATTAAAAGGAACTTGGTTTATATGCTTGTCGACCTGCGAGAAAATCATTACTGACAGCAAAAATGGCAGCTGCAAGCCTCAAATTCGCAATAGAATGAAAAAACTGAATGCCCAGGGACTGGCGTTGGTTCATATTCTCGGATAAATCCAAATTCACTATCTTTAGACCCGATGTAAGGACAAGGGTTCGGCGACGAAAAGGCAAACGGTAGTTAACAGAATGTATTTCGCAGACAGTGAAAAATTCACCATATGTAATGGCCTGGAGAGCCATAACAGCCTTTGGAGTTTGATCACTATGCCTTCTGGATAGTTCAGAAAACGGAGGAAAATATAAAAAAATTATCGAAACCTGAATCGTGACTACTGAGGACCCGACTCAATACATCGGTATTCCACTCTTCCAGGACGATTACTCTCCGTGAGTTATTGATGTTATTTGTGAAGTAAGAATGCTTAATATTAATGTCTATTTTGTGTAGGTAGCCGAATTTAAAAATAGCTTGGTGATTGAGTCGTTACCCTGGACAGGAAATAGTCCTGACCTCAATATTGTTGAAAATATTTGGTCCTTCATGGGAAAGAATATTACAAATTACAAGCTGAAAAGTGCCAAAGAGCGGAAAAAACTTATAGAAAAAGTCTGGTTTGAAGAAATAACAATATATTATTTAATCAAACTTTAGAATTCAATGCTGATCGGGTTGAAGGCCATCATAAAAGCGAAGGGCTGGGTTATTAATCATTGATTTTAAAAAGTTCAATTTCTCTCAAAATATTTTGGTTGAGATGAATTATTTTATTTCTGTTAATTCTTATTTTGAATAAAAATTACCATTGTCAACAAAAAACTATTTTTTAATTGAAAAAACTTTGTTAAAAACACTGTAAAGACCTACCAAATTGTTACGAGATAGGGCGGTAATATTCCTTATCCAACGTTATGTAGGTCTAAAATGTCGGTTTACCGTTCTTTTTATTTGAATATATTCGGAATAGTGTAAAAATTGTTTTGGTAATCAGAATCTATCATTTTTGCTATCTACTTTTGAAGCAAACGGTGGTATTTCCAAAATTTACTTTAAAAATTCAAACCGAACATTTCAATGGCGCAGGGTGTAGTTAAAATAAATAAAAAAGAGCCAAAAACCAAATAAAAAATTGTTTAATTGGCACATGACATTTAATTATTGATTTTCTAAATTCAACTATGTACTAGCTACTATAGTAGATGCTTTCGAAATGTCTTTTTGATTCCCAACTATTCAAATTAAATAGACAAAAAGAGATATCTAGTATGAAATGCGATAACTAAATTTAGAAATAGATTTAAATATTAAATTCAAAACTTTTTTGAGATTATTTAGTTCATCGGTGGGATTATTTAGTGCAATTGATGTTGTAAATTTCTCATTAAAACCTGGGTATAGATAAAATAACTAATTCCATTTATATAAACAGGCTTTGAGATATTTGAGTGTGGCAGACGGCCTTTGTTTATATTTGTCTTGAGCCCAGATAGTATGCATCATATAACGGCCGGCAGTGTTACCAGGTGCATTAAGACCCTGAATATTGACTAGACGGCTCATTGGGTATAGGGTGCATGCACAAACGATCTTGCTATCTCCTGCGAGGTGGCTTGGACGCTCACATGGCCCTACAGTAATAATAATAATAACAATATATGTACATATTTGCACTCAAAGTTAAATCGCATCCCCAAAAAAATACTTTTTATTTTTGCCGGGCAGGATTGTATTTTCAACATAATTAAAAAACATTTTTGTTCATTATATTAGAAATTCATACAATCCTGTAAGGCAAAAGTAAAAAGTACTTTTAAATTTCTTGATACAAGACCTTCGAATCCTGTGCAGTGCCACGGAAACGTAATCTAAACAGTAATTTCTGGGGCCTTTTTGTCAACGAATGAGGATTAATCGCATTTCAATAACAAAAACGAGGGAAGCAGGATTAATTTCAAGTGTGCTGTGTATGAACGTAATCAAAAGAAAACAATTTATTCAAAATTTTAATCGATGTTACAATTGTTTAAGCTCCAAACACCCAGTTTCGCAATGTCCATCAAATCAACGTTATCAATATTTCCGTCGCAAGCATCATATACACTCCTCTATTTTGTCGAATCAGCAACCCTTAGTAATCTAATGCTGTGTGCCTAACGTCGATTGTGTTGACTAAATTGTTGACTTTTCTAAATTGTCGACTAGTTCGTACCAGTCGTTCATAAATGGCATAAGAGTCAATAAGGGGTGGTCCATGAACTACGTCACGCTATTTTTGATCATTCTTAACCCCCCTCCCCCCTCCCACATTTCACAAATCATCACAAAGCTTTATAGCCCCCTAAGAAACTGCGTCACAAATTCAGTACCCCTCCCCTCGTTAAAAAAAAAATCAAATAATTGCCATACTGTACAATGCAATTTTTTAAATTTTAATTAAGAAATTTAAAAAAAAAATTAAATTTAGTTATATTCAAAATTATTTGAAATTTAGTTGTGTTAAAAAAAAATTGTAATTTAATTAAATTTAATATTATGTTTTGGCTAATTAAATAATGATTTAATCACTCATATTATTTTGTATGTCAATCGTTAGTTTTTATCACCTCCCTGAGACTTCTCAGTAGTGAAGTGGGCTAAAAAATTGTCAATAAAATCTTCTGGAATCTTATCACAAACTGTTTTATTATAACCAAACTTTAAATTCTTGACCGTAACAGGTCCCGTACACCTTTCTTTTTCAATTAAAATCACTTTAGTTTAGATCAAAGCTCTTCCCTGACCAAGATCCTTGCATACTCTGTTTGTTGGTCGGTGGAAATGTATCACCGAGCCAAAAATAATTTCAAATTTAATTACATTACAATTTTATTTTATTACTTTCTTTTACGAAGTAAAATAAAGTATAGTAATCATGAAAATTTTCGACCTTGAGATTATTGAAGATTTATCTGTTTTGAGGTCCCCTGAGTCCGAATAAGTGGGTTTCGAAATGATGTCTGTCTGTCAGTCTGTCCGTCTGTCTGTCTGTATTTCTGTCCGTCTGTGTCCGCTCTGCAGCTCAGATGGCTTAACCAATCGAACTGAAACTTCAGACTTAAGCTTTTTTGATAAATTGGAAGGCCCCAGTGAATTTTAGTCCAAATCGGGCAACCGGAAGTGGCCACTCCCTTGGGCCAGAAAATTTGTTTTGCAAATATCTCAAAAAGTATAAGGTTTACAAAAAACTACTAAAACAAAATGTTTCCAAAAAATAAAAGTAAAAAAAATAAAAAAACAAAAATTAAAAAAAAATTAAAAAATTTTATAAAAAAAATAAAATTGATGTGTGGCCAACACATTTCTTCTACGAACAGGGAATTTTGAGAAACCAATTACGCAAACTTCTTACAAATTTATTATTTTTTATTACTTTCTTTTACATAAGTAAAGCTTAAATCTAAAGTTTTTGTTCGATTGTTTAAGCCATCTGGGCTATAGAGAAGACACAGACTGATAGACGGACGGACAAACGGACAGACTGACAGACAGACATCATTTCGAAACCTACTTTTTCGGACTCAGAGGACAGATATATCTTCATTAATGCCTTACATAATATTTGGGGTTACAGCTCCCAGATTCCGCGAAACAGAAAATTTATTTTGCAAATATTTCAAAAATATACAATTTACAGAAAACATGAAAAAATAAAAACAATCTTAATTAAGTTTGCAAGAAATTTGTATTATAATAGTTTCTTAAAATTCGCTGTTCGTAAAAGAAAGTCGTGTGTTGGCCACACCTCCATTTTTTTTTATAGTACAGAAATAGTCTAAATTCTTAAATAAAAGTTTATGTCTTAAATAAAAATTGAAAAAAATTAAATCATTTAGAAGTGGATACTATATGGCCTAACTAATTCCATTTACTTCATTACAAAATATGGTCCAGATCTTATTTTCGAAATAAAAAAAATGTGAATTTTTCATATCATTTTCGATACTTCGAAAAAAAAATCGCGACCTTAAAGGACTGTACACTAAACCCCAAGCGCGGCGCGTCATGTTCCTCACACACAATCCCCTTGGGATTCATTTTCTTTAAAATGTCATTTTTTGTTTTTATATTATGGAATCGCAGTTTGAGAAGAATTGAGGAGTGTCTGATCAAAAGTAGCTATTTACATTTTCCAAACATGTAATTATTTTTTTTCTATAATTTTTTTTTCGATATCAGAATGGACCAAAAGTGGCTATTTCTCTATCAAAAATGTTCATAAATTCAGAAACAGTCGAAACAAGCTATTTACTACAAAAAAAGTAATCCTTAAATGTGCGTTTAAAACATTTAGATCAAAAAAAAAATATTTTTCGAATAACGTAAATAGCCACTTTTGATCAGACACTCCTCAATTATAAGTAATTTTTAATTCAAATTAAAAATTACTTATAATTCTTCTCAAACTGCGATTTCCTGTTAATACATAAGCAAATTTACGTAACGCCGCACCTGGTGTGAACAGTCCTTTAATTATCACTAGCACACATACGTAAACATTAACACAAGCATACCAACGGAGAAGGCATTTTCTTGGAATCAAACAACTAAAAATTTAAATAATTTTTTGAATGTAAAATTGCATTCATTAAAAAAAATGCTTAATTGCGTGACGTCACATTTTAGGAACCCCTCCCTGCCCCATCACCACAAATAGTCACGTTTTTAGATAGCCCCTCCCCCTCCCCCACCCCTAAAGAGCGTCACGTAGTTTATGGATGACCCCAAAGACAATCAGTGCCTGACTTTTCATTATTCTAAATTTCGACTTTTGGAACGTCAACCGAATTATTATTACTATTTGACGGAAATAACTAGGAATACTGCTTGAATTTTCGTTCCTTTTCATTTTGGTTCACGTGCAAGTTGATTTACCATGTTAATTTGTTTGAAATTTCTTAATATTTCGTACACAAATTTATCTACAAAATATTAAATTAATTTATTGGCGCTATAAGAACATCTAAAGACTTGCAAAGTCGTTAATGAGTTCGAAAAAACCGGATAGAATATTTTAGCGCTGGTAAACTAAAGAAGATATGTCTGTTCGACCCAAAAGTTTCTCCAATCCGTGTTGCCTACAGATGATCTGACTTACCATATAATTCCTAACAGAAAGTTGAAATTAAAATCTTATGTACAAAAATATATAAACTTTAATTAAATATGACAACAATTTTAATTTTCTTGAATAATTTGAATAATTTTGATAGTTTTTGAAAAATTTCGGATTAAACGAATTCTCCAATTTAAGTGAACTATTTCTAAAATGAAATGCAAATTATTCCGAATAAACCGATTGAATAAACCGTTTTACAGAAAGAATGAAACTATACTCCCGAGCAACTGAATCGACTAGACCATCAAAACGCATATTTTTTTAAAATGGCTGGATCGATTTTCGAAAAACAACCTTCTTTTGACAGCCTAGTATTTTATCTTTTCAAGGATACCTTTATCATTAAAATCCATACAGTACTTTTCAAATTAACGCAGTCTTAGCAAAATGCGACGTTTCGGTGAAAACAATTGGCATGATGCAATCTCCTGTATAATGCCACGTTGACCGATATTTATCGTCACTTATGAGTCAGACGTTGACCTGAACAAATCTCTACCAGTTTAATTCATTGTTTCCTTAAAATCATGGATACCACTCCAGAAAAATCCGCACAAGTTGTTGCTTTATTGCAAGAAGGACGCAATCAACAAGAAGTCGCTCGTCAGCTTAACATGAGCCAATCTGCTGTCTCAAGAGTATTCAGAAGGTTTCAGGAAACTGGTACCTTCAATCGAAGACCACAAACCAGCCGGGTTCGGTGTACATCAGAGAGGGACGATCGATTTATCGTCCTAACTTCAATGCGAAATCGCCATCTCACGGGCGTCGATGTGCAGAAGGAGCTAAGATAAGTTCGAGATGTAGCTGTTAGTCAATGGACAGTAAGAAGACGCTTAAAGGAAGCCAACCTCACTCCAAGACGGCCTGCTAGAGGCCCAAAATTGACAACACGCCACCGCAAACAGCGACTCGAATTTGCTCGCGAACACATCAATAAGGAACATCGAGCAATGGACGTCACGTAGTGATATGAGAGACCGGGTCTACCGGCGTCCAGGAGAGCGATTTTCGCAGTGCTGTTTTGCTGAAACAGTCTCATACGACGGCGGTTCGTGTATGGTGTGGGCTGGCATATCGTTTGAGGGAAAAACAGATCTTGTTTTCGTACCTGGTGGAGGCCGTGAAGGAGGTCTGACCGCTGAACGATATATCGAGGGCATTCTCTTGGATCATGTAGTGCCCTATGCAGGATATATGAGGCGCTCAGAACCATAGTGGTCCAACCCACATTTTTAAACATTTTCGTTTAATAAGCCATAAATGTTTTTGGAAATGGAATCTAAGTACACCGACCTGCAATTCCAGAAACAGTTATTTTCAGGCTACTTATTATAATTTTTGTTTTATTATAAATTACCATTTCAATGAACATTTATGACCGATTAAATGAAAAAAAAAATCAGATTTTGAATGTGGGTTAGACCACTATTGTTCTGAGCGCCTCATATAAGGGAAGATTTCATATTGATGCATGACAATGCCCGGTGTCTAGTATGTATCACGTACCGTTAGGCAGTATTATCAGGTTCATTAAGAGCCTGAATATTGACTGGACGGATAATTAAGTAGGGCTTATGCACAAAAGATCTTTTAGGTCGCAGTGCGGGGTGGCTTGAGCCCCCACATGGCCCTCAAGTAATAATAATAATAATAATAATGCCCGGTGTCACACAGCTCGAACCACTCGACAGTTCTTGGATGAGATCGGACTCGAGACGATGAGGTGGCCAGCACTCAGTCCAGACATGAATCCAATTGAACATTTATGGGATGAACTAAAACGGAGGGTCCGAGCTAGAAATCCGGTACCATCTAACATCAGTGACCTGAAGATTGCGTTAGAGGAGGAGTGGGGTGCGATCCCCCAAGTATTTGTCAAAACCTTAATAAGGTCAATTGGGAACCGCATGCGAACCGTTATAGACGCAAGGGGGGGCCATACTTATTATTAACCAATAAAATTATTTTTGTTTTGCTTGAGTTTTTTGTTGTAATTTAATTTTAAACACCCCCAATATTTTTTGCTCAATCATCAATTTTGGTTGCGTTTTCATAAACGCAATTTTGATAAAAATAGTGTCATTTTAAAGCAAAAATATCAGGCTTTCAAAAAAATAATGTCTTATGAAAATCGGTTTGACCGTTCTAACAAAAATCGCCCTTATGTGAGCGCTTAAGGTTTTAGTCGATTCAGTTGCTCGGGAGTGTAATTTTGAGTGGAATGAAACTTTTCCAAATTAAATAAATTGAAAAGCAAAAATTGTATCACTAAAGTAAAATTTATAAAATATAACAGTAGTTAAATAAAAGAAACGTACTGGTTATCTTGTAACAGCAGGGAGGGATTACGCCTTCAAGATTCGGTTTTCTCTTAGTTCTTATAATAAATGTTCCTTCGACGTAATTTGCGAAGGCCGTGTCCTATCGGATTTACTTCTGTACATTAAAATAACCTTTTGCCAATTAATAGTTAAAAGTGGTTTAAAATTGAAAAAAATAATTGAGCCTGCAAAAGTAGAGAATACGGTTATGGAAGAAGAAACTTCTTTGGTTTTGTGCTGCTTCAAAAAAGTCATTCACCTATAGGGGCCCTTATCATAATTTCCGTCGCAAAACAAGTTTTATGCGATTTCAAAATGGATCGCCAAACACAATACCTGTCTACCATTTATGCGATAGTCGGAAAAATACAGCCAGCAAATTAAGGACGAGCATAAAAAGAACAGTAATTGCCTTATTGAACTGAACATAAACTGAGAGAATCGGATTTGTCCCATAAAATTGTTGTTCGGTTGCTACCTGAACCGTATTTTAATTTTCTTAAAAATTTTCTTTTATGAATCGATTAAAAATTAAACATTTTGATTCCAAATATAGTTAAAAACCAAATAATAAACAAAAATACACTCGAACCAAAACTAACCTTAAAGTAACGTCACTCACACAGTTCGGGCATGGTCCGTCATAAAATTCTTTATGAGCTCCTGACTCAATACGCAGAATTTGTAGGTGCTTCACGTGTCATTCAATATTATTTTATGATAAATATTTATCTGTTTATTTTGTTATAAAATTATTCAAATTACAAGAAAAACTATCAAAACGAGTGGTTAAACATATTATTGGTGAAATATTGTACAGCGAAATTTATGCGAAAGAGTGACTTACGGAGCACATCTAAACGAAATTAATTTTCATTATAAAGAATAACCTATTAAACACAAAAATTGTATAATATTACCATTATTTAAAGTTGAAGTTCTGACCTACCTAACCGAATACTCATTAATCCCAGTAGTGTCTGTATAAATTTGGTATCGACCTTCACCTCATTTGGTTCTTGATACATCGAGTAAAAAACTACTTTACCAATATCATACGCTTACAATTACGACTCGATTACATTTGGCCAGATGAAGACAGAGTGGAGATACATATTTTAAAAACGTTTTGAAACATGAGGCTGGTTCTGTAATTTGTATAATATTTCCATTATGTCGTGCTTAAATTGCGCTAAATATAATTATCAATAATAATGGTGAACAAACTGAATTTATTACTCATCAGCGTTAGTATTCTACAAAACACTGTGCAAATTTAAATTTTGCAAAACGCATATTAATCCAAGCACCCTTTCTATAAATGACAACTAAATTGAAAAGTAACCTAACGAGGAGACTGGTGAATAGTGTAATGTTGTTTTGTCGAAAATTTAGTCAAAAAAATCGACGTTAGGCACACAGCCTAAGTTCTAATGTCGAAAAAGATAGTTGTTCCGGGTCTACAAAATGATTTTTCAAAATTTTACCAACAGCAAGAGTCGCTGTCGTAAACCAGCAACCCTAACTTTCTGTAGAGCTTTGCTTAATTCAGATTCACAAATAAGCTTTATAACTGAAGAATGCATTCAGCGGCTAAAATTATCACAGGTCAAATCAAGAGTGGAAGTGAGCGACAATGGCGGGATGTATATGGGGTCAACAAAAGAAAAAGTAACAATAATCATCAAAACAAATCCTTAAAACAAACACTTGTTCCTTACCAGTTTACAACACTCCAGGTAAAACTATTGGAAAAAATCTTGTATTGGAAGTTGGAATAAAAGAATTGAATATACAATGGTTATCAATTACTATACTATATAGACTAGGAGATGGTGACAGGTGACGTTCTCCCATTTTGTACCGCATGTCTTTTTAAGCGTTGATAGATAACCATAAGATATGAAAGGTAGAAGGGTTCTTGGCTGCTGCACGCTTTCCGAAAATAAGGAAAATCGCTTTTCTTTTTGTGAAGCATTTTAGTATTTTTCCGTGATATTATACTGCCTGCCTTTGTAACATAAGGTAGTACAAACAAATTGAAGCTCCAATAATCGAAGGCATGCAATCCGCAGCGGCCGAAAGGGCTCAAAGGGTTACGTAAAATTGCGAAAAATTACAGGGGATTTCCGTGTTTTCAAATTGCATGCCGATGTAAAGAATTAATGTTTTAATCACAAAAACACTCTGTGAAAATTGGCATGCGCCCCACATATGACCAAGGGTGGAAAAGATCTTTCTAAGATTGTCCAAATTTTCTTGGGAAGTGCCTAGAGTTTTCCGAACGATGTCTTAATTTTGACGTTTTCATATCGAAAGGATATAGTATTCGATAATAATTAAAACATTCGATGTCGTCTTTTGTTCCCACTAGCCATAAATTTGACATTATCATTTCGGAAGCTTAAATTATTATACTATCATATTATTTAATTATTATGCTATTTAAGCATATATGGAGATCTAACGAAAAACTGTAAGATCGGTGCGACAAAATAAATTAAAGATTTTGGCCAAAATACGTGTGAATTTCGACGATCTTAGCAATTCAGAGCTTGCCAATTGACAGTGTTCGTCACTAGACATAAATTTTACGATGTGGCTCGACCAAATATATTTAACAAAATTTTCGCCTAAACTCGTGTAAAATTGGGCAATCTCAGTACTTCAGAGAGCTTGTCAATTCATATTGTTCCCGCTAGCCATAAATTTGACTTTGCCATTTCGAAAGGTAGCTTATGGTGTGAGCTATTTTAAGCATATTATATCGGGTGTCTATCGAAAGACTCTAAAGTCGACTCGACAAATTAAATTGAACAACATTTTCGAAAACACGTGTGAATTTGGACAATCTTAGTTAGTCAATGCTAATTGATTTTAAGACTTACAGGTGAGTACGCTTAAATTGTTGTGATGAAAACTGCTTTATGTTGAAATAAAATAAATTCACTTTAAAGGTGAGAGGATCAATTTATGATGATTTATCTCTATTAAGTCTTGCAAATTCGATGCCAAAATTAAATTATAAAAAGAAGGTTTAACAAAACGTGTAAATAAAGTCGGTAAATAATTAAATCGTGTCTATGAAAACGACTGTTACTGTTTCAAAATGTTTTGAACTTGTTAGTGTATTACATTCCAATTTTAAATAGTTTAGTTTTAATCTTGTTCCAGAAAATGTGGTTAACAATAAATTATTTATTTATTATGATAGTTAAGTTACTCGGTTTCTATATTTACCACAAAAATGAATATAATTCCCAATATTCAAAGCCACCATCACAACTGTTCTCTCTCGTAACATCCTTATTATAATTTATAGGAAAACTTATTCCAAGGATTTTTGTGATCCAATTTAATTAAAAATAAAAAAATAAAAATCTAAAAACAATCACGAACGAATAAATAATTACAAATTTTTGCTTTGTTTTTTGCTTTATAATTTATGGGCAAAAGAAGGACGACACCATTAGCATAAAATGGCATTTTTATTATTATTTTGTATTAGTTAAAAGTTTAATTAAAATTCAATAAATAATTGATGCGTGAACTGTTGGTGCCCGCAATTAATGTGTTTACAGCGAGACAATGAGAGATTTAGTATTAAACCACTAATTCAACTAGCTCAATCTGTAATTAACAATACGCGAGTTCGTTAACAATTTGTTGTTGTTTTTTTTTATAAAATAAATTCCAAGCACAGAATTATTTAAATTGGACCAAAAAAAAAAAATGATGGAAACGAAAAATAAAATCTAAAATCTTTTCGTTCCAGCTACACATAAATATCAGACATAAACATTTTTCCGAATTTATACGTATTTTCCATGAAATTAGACGTCTGCGGCAAAAAGTTTTTTTGGATATTTTAAAATTTGAAATATGTTTTGAAAATGTCGAAATATCGATTTTCTCACAGGCTAAAATTAATAATTCACGATGATTTTGGGTATTTTTTGACATCGCACATAAATAAACTAAATTTTAATAAATGAATTATATCTCACATCATATTTTACTTCCCGTTTCCCGGCGCTGTCGTCTTACATGAAGAACTTTTTTTTTTTTTTTTTCATTCATAAATTTATACAATTTGCAGCCATTTTATGTCTAATTAATTTAATGATCTCATTCCTTAAAAATCTTTTATCGCTTTCATTTTGCCCGCAAGATGAATTTTATAATTCAATTATTTTTAATCAACATTAAAGTCATAATTAATAATAATTAATTTAGAAAATTATTTTTTGTTCGATTAATGCTAATTTAATCAATATTACTTTCTATTTTATTTGACAAAATATTTTTGTTTCATGTGCTAGAGTCATGGGTAAATAATGTTAATATTGAGAATGATTCATGGCAGACAAAACTATAAAGACACCAATTGAAACTGCGCGTCACATCGAAAAGACGTATTACATCAATTTTGTCTACACATTAAACTACAGTGTATGGGTTGAAATATGTATTAATATAAAATGTTACCATCAATTTTGTTGAGTTGGTCTGAAATATGAAAATATTCATGAAAGAATTACGTTATTTCATTTTTTTTTGCTTTTCTAAATAATGGACGATATTAGCATAAAATAAATTTGGCTTAATTCAAATTTATATTAAATTATTGATGCGTGAAATTAATGATAAACATAGGCTACAGTGTTTATTCAAAAAATAAAGAAAAAATGAAACGATTCAAACACTTTCAGTCAGTTACTTGATGTGGAATCGATTTTTTGATGGACATACATAGTATGTTCATAATAAAATATCGTGTCAGCAGCAAAATGAAATTATTAACAATTTTACCGTATATTGCAAAAATATTCGTTCCTCCCAATTTATTTTAAAGGAAATAATTTTAAAGGAAATTGGACAAACAACAAATTCAAGCTATCGAGTTTCATATCATAATTTTTCCAATTCTAAAGATTTTTAGAGTAAAATTTCTATGGTGCAACTGTCGAGTAGTTGCATTTATCAAGTGTTGCAATAAGCTTCTGTAATATATTAAATGTAATATACTATATTAAAACTTGCTGTGTTTTAGTCTAAAACTAAGCAAAATAATTTTGACCGCCTGTTTAACTCTCTTTTACATAAGTAAAATAAAGTATGATAACCATAAAAATTTTCAACTTTCGGATTTATGTGGATTTACCAGCTATTTGGTCGATTGAGCCTAAAAGAGAGATTTTGTAAGTGGTGTCTATTGGTCTGGCAGTCGGTTTAGTGGATACTCTTTATAGCTCAAACAGATTAACGGATTGACATGAGTCGAGCGAATTGTGATTTAAAAGTGTCACTTCAACCTAATCCCGAAAAAATAATGAATTTAGGAAACGGAACGAAACTATTCTATTTCTTAACATGGTATATTCTAGAATAAGGCCAACTGGAATATACTAGGTTAATTCTTAGAATATGTCCAATTAAAATGGAACTTGACTATTTCTTAACCGATTACATATTTTAAATAACCCATATGCAATGAAAATGGGATTACAAAACAATTTTTTGATAAAGTTCTGAAATATGGCCAACCAAAGGAACTTCACAATTTCTTGATCGATTAAGATGAAATGGGACAAGTGGGAAAATGGGATTCTATTATTATGTAGAATGAAAATTCGCTATTTTTTTTATTCAAATTTGAAGCAATTCGACATAATGCGATGGAAAAGGATTTTACAGTATTTTTTTATAAACTTCTGGAATATGGCCAACTGGAATGAAACTGGAATGAATATAGGCAATTAGAAATTTAGAATGGAACTTAACTATTTCTCAGACGATTTAGATAAAATACGTAATTTTCGAACGTATTTATTTCCAGACTGGGCCATTTCTTAACCGATGACGATGAAATTTGTTATTTTGAACAGTGGAGTCGGGATCCTAAAATAATTCTTAGGAAAGTTTATTTCTTATTCGATCGTACGAAAAGCCGACATGTACCTACCCCTACTTATTAAGCGAAAAGTTTAAAAAAATTACAAATAAATTCCACCTATACCTTTTGCACATTTAAAAAATAACAATCAATAATTTTATTTGAGAATCCAACTCTTTCATGTCTACCAACACAAACAAGGCAAAACCCAGTAACCTACGACGATGATAAGAAGAGCGATTTGTAAATTTATAATGCATTGGAAAGTTAGTGTATTGAGTATCGCCGTCAAGAATGGTCAAATGTTTCAAAAATCTAAATTGAATTTTATTGAAATATAAACTAAACTTTAAAAATGAATGTTGAATGTTGTGTGATGTTGAATGAAAAATGTCTGTGAAAAATCAAAACAAACGACGTAGAGAATTTTTAAACTACAAATAGTTTTGTTTATTTGAAATGCGAAAAATGAAAAAGACAATTATATTAAATATTTGATGAACATTGAAGGACAGACGATTATTTCGGGTTAGCCCCTTAATCTTGCATTACAAAATGTTGCATTACAAAATGTTGCATTACAAAATCTTGCATTACAAAATCTTGCAAGTACAAAATCTTGCATTTCAAAATCTTGCATTACAAAATCTTGCATAACTATTTCCCGTACATTTATAGAATGCGCGCGTGCGATTCTATAAATGTACGGGAAATTGTTATGCAAGATAACAAATCGCATTGACAAAATTCTACTGTATAATGATAATTATACAGTAGAATTTTGCTTGAGATATCAAAAATCAAATGTCCAGGATTAAATATTCTTCACCAGAATATTATGATGAGATATTCTGGAAAATGAAGATTTCCATTTTAATTTTAATATTAAATCTTCATTAATCAGAAACGAAAATTTAAATTCTGGAAAATGAAGATTAAATCTTCCTTATCCAGAATATTTTGTTGAAATATTTTGAAAAATGGAGATTTCTATTCTAATTCTAATATTACCCGTATTTCTTGACGCATAGTTATCCGGATCGCTATCTGCACAATTTTTTATTTTTTTTTTATTATATTGAACTTTTATGAATACGCAATAAATATTATGTTAGATACTAAAGACAGGTACAGATACTAAAACTGCAAAATTTTTTAAATGCAAGATATTGTATTTGCAAGATTTTGTACTTGCAAGATTTTGTAACTGTAAGATTTTGGGTTGTCAAGATTTTGATTTGCATGATTTTTAAAAAATGAAAGATTTTGTACTTGCAAGATTTTGTAATGCAAGATTTCGGGGCGTTCCCGAAACTATTATGTGTACAGGTGCATTCAAAATACAAAGTTTTACTTTGTACTAAATAATATTTGCACTAAAAGTAGAAATACATTTTTTATCTAAACTAGAAATATCTTTAAAAAAAATTCTAGCTGAGCTAGCTCAAAATATTGAGTGGATGAATGTTCAGTATTATTGACTCTACATTTCTTTCATTTGGAGTTTTGTGCTATCTAGGCTAGAAATAGCTCTCAGGGTATTATAAATTTAGATAATAATACTTAAAATTAGTACTTGTTGGTATATGTACTATTTATCGTATTTAGTAAACGAACCAAAGTTATTTTTTTAATTTTAAAATGTAATTTTTATTTGTATATTACAAATTATAAGGGCTAATTACTTGTAATAAGTACTAATTTTATTCATATTAATCTACATTTATTTAATGCCCTGAGAGCTATTACTTGCCTAGATAGCACAAAACACCAAATGAAAGAAATGTAGAGTCAATAATACTGAACATGCATCCACTCAATATTTTGAGCTAGCTCAGCTAGAAATATTTGTTTTTAAAGATATTTCTAATTTAGATAAAAAATGTATTTCTACTTTTAGTACAAATATTATTTAGTACAAAGTAAAACTTTGTATTTTGAATGCACCTTACACACATAATAGTTTCGTAGGGCTAGGCTATAAAAATGTTTAGTGAAATACATAAGTCGCCAGAAGTCAACATTTCCCAACAGAATTGATGTGCGTCTAATAATTTGGCCAGGGACTGTAGATACATATTGTATGTTAAACCAGTAGTGTTTTTAACGATTTGGAACGATCGTTACTTAGTAAATTGGAAAAGGAAAATCAATGTCGAAAAATGGTTGGAGAATTTTGAAGAGAATGCCGAGATACCTGGTTAGTCGTATCTACATAAATTGATTTATAGCAAGAAGTATTGATGGGAAACGCAAAATTGATGCTTGATAGTTGCTGTAATATTAAGACGTGGGGAAAAATTGAAAGACTTACTGAGAAAAGAGTTCACAGTGAAATATACAGCTGCCGAAATTCATCAAAAACTTGCGGGAGGAACCAAAAAAAAAAAAAAAAAAATGAAAGTTGTATCGAGTATGTGTTCACGATGAGTGAAATTGCTGTATTGGGTGATGTAGAAGAAAACTATCTAATTCAATATATTATCATTTCTGGCATAATTAATTACGAAAATAACAAAATGTTATATGATTCGAATAATTTAGAAGAACTGCAAAAAAAAGTGATGACGTATGAGCTGATAAAATCGAAATCTAAAAATACAAAAATTGGTTTTGATAATACAGACAAAAATAAATGGATGTCTGATAAAACGAGATGTAACTGTAAGTACGAAAGTTAACAACCCAAATTCTAAGAAAAAATCATTTAATTTTAAATGTGATAACTGTGGTGAAACAAGACACATTTCGAAAAATTGGCGTTATAAAGAACTCGGACCAAAATGCTTCAAATGCCTTGAGTTTGGACATAAATTGAATCAGTGTACCAACACAGTGTAACGACGTTTACTATAACAAGTATCACAAAGGAAGATATCATCTTGAATACAAAAATGAATACTTTAATTCAAGAGAATCAAGAAAAAGTATTTCATCGCATGATGGCGGAGATAATGCACTTCAATCAAGTCAGTATAACAGAACTCAAGGTCCATGTTTTTTCTGCAAAGAGAATGGCCATATTCGCAAAGACTACCGAAAATATAAGCAGTGGAAAAAGCAGCAAAAACATGAAAAACACGTGAACGTTGTAGTCAAAAATAGGGATAAACAAACCGAAAATGACGAAGTAAATGTTTGTTTGAAAGTCGGCGATTTGAAAAATTTCAATTGTGGTGATTGGTGCATAGATTCAGGTGCATCATCACATATGTGTAATGACAGCAAATATTTCGTCGAAATCCACAAATCAAATGGCAGTTCGGTCACATTGGCAGATGGAAGATGTCTCTCAATCGCAGGAACCGGAATAGTCAAATTGAAAACAAATACAGGCTGTATACAGTTGAACGATGTAATTTTCGTGCCGCAATTGAATTGCAATTTATTATCAGTTGGAAAGCTAGCCAAAAGTGGGTGTTATATAGTTTTTAAAAATGAGATGTGCCAAAAAAATCTCAAAGGAAAAAAAATACTGATAATAAGAGCAAATGGAGATGTTTATAAAACTACTCCCGTAGCTCAAGCACTAAAAGTGAATCAGACCAAAAATGCAAAGTGCGTAGATGAGTGGCACAGAATCTTGGGGCACCGAAATTTAAATGATATAAAGAATATGACAAAGCTGGTTAGAAGCATGCACATCAGGGAATGTGAACATAGCGATATGTGTGAAACGTGCTTGAAGATCAAATTAACACGCGATTCATTTCCTAAAGAATCGGCAATGAAAACCCACAATATCTTGGATTTGGTACATACAGATGTATGTGGGCCAATACAACTGCCAACACCGCGGGGGAATAGTTATATACTCACACTGATCGACGATTTTAGTAAATTTACCCACATCTATCTACTAAAGGTGAAATCAGAAGTAAAATCGAAAATAATGGATTTTGTAAGTATGACAAATACTCAATATAACAGAATCCCTAAAGTTTTTCGATCGGACCGAGGAGGTGAATATATGGATGAGGAATTGCAAAATTTCTTCAAAGAGAAAGGAATATGTACCCAACTATAACTACACCGAAAACGCCACAAAAAAATGGCGTGGCTGAACGTAAAAATAGGTATTTCATGAAAATGGTGAGATGTAGGTTGGCGAGTTCGGAGTTACATAAACAATATCGAGGCGAGGCAGTAACAACGGCAAATTTTCTAGCAAACCGTTTGCCTACTAAAAATAAAGAAATAACACCGTATGAACTATGGCATGGACGAAAACCGGACGTTATGCTTCTACATGAGTATGATATGCCAGTTTATGCACATATTCCGAATGATCAACGAAAGAAGCTCGACAACACAGCTGAAAAATTAATATTTGTTGGTTATGAAATTGGAACAAAAGGCTATCGTCTTTTAAATGTTAACACACACAAAATAAGAATCAGCAAAGATGTGTAAATTTGATTCTGTATGTAAAGTGGAAGCGAAAAATGGACAACAAGTTGAAATCTCATTAGATCAAATACAACCGGAAACCTTCGATGATGCAACCGAAAATGAAAGTGAAACAATGATGTGAACCGATGATGAACCAGTGCAGCAATTGAGACATTCATCTAGATCAACTAAAGGCATTCCACCGTCCAGACTGATTGAGACGATACAAAACGTGACAGCTCAAAATGTAAGCAAAGATCCAACTACATTCGAAGAAACTATGAATAGTCCCGAAGCAAAAGAGTGGAAACGTGCAATGGATAGCGAAATAAATTCGTTACACATTTGATACATGTGAAATCGAAAACCTACCACTAGCAAGTACAGCTATAGGAAGTAAATGAGTATACAAACGAAAAACTGTTAGAGATGGCAAAGCAATCAAATATAAAGTTCGTCTGGTTGCCCAAGGGCTTTTACAGAAATTCGGGCGAGATTACGATGAGGTTTTCGCGCCTGTCGCAAACCCAACAACTTTAAAAATACTCCTTACAATAGCCGGTCAGAAAGGGATGACAGTAAGACATTTCGATATTGAAAGTGCCTATTTAAATGGAGATTTGTCACATCAGGTGTACATGAAACAACCAAAAGGGTATAAAACGGGTAATGATAACATGGTGTGTAACTATTAAAGAACTTGTATGATATGACTTGTAAATATATACAAAGTAAGAACGATACATGTTTATACACCAATAAGGTAAATGAACATTACATTTACTTAACAAATTACGTAGATGATATAGTTGCCACAGCTACAAATATACAACTACTTAGCGAGTTTGAAAATGAAATAACCAAAGAATTAGAAATCAAAAATCTCGGAGAACTAAATTATTATTTAGGTATTCAGTTTGAAAGAGATGAAAAAGGTATATTTTATGTGTACCAAGAGAAATATATTCTGAACAAATTACAAGAATATTGTCTAGCCGATTCAATGGAATCTAAGATTCCTATGAATCCGGGATATATTGGTCAATCAGGAGAGGAAAAGAATTTCGAAAGCAACGAAGCATATAGAAGTGCCGTAGGATCTTTGTTATATTTGTCAACAAATACCAGACTAGATATAGCTATTTCAACATCAATAGTGGCTAGAAAAGTGAGTCAACCTAATAACGCCGACTGGAACGAGCTAAAACGTATCTTCCGATACTTAAAACTAACCTCAAGATTAAAATTAAAATTGAGAAGTAATATAGTCAATGACCAACTTGTATGTTATGTGGATGCTGATTGGCAGGCGATACAAATGACAGAAAATCGAATACCGGTTTCTGTTTGATGTTTAATGGAACACTAATAGGATGGTGCAGCCGAAAACAAACAACAGTCGCGCTATCATCAACGGAAGCTGAATTTGAAGCTTTCCCAGAAGCAGCAAGAGAGGCCATATGGGTTTCCCGTATTCTGCAAGATTTCAATCAAGAAATAAAAACCCAAATTGGAGCAAACATTTGTCGCCCTTGCTATGCGATCTCTTCGATTTTTTCCGTAATTTTCTGGATCTTTGAGATAGTTATTGATGGTCCAAGAATTGCGACTAATTTTTTTGGAAATTGCACGATTGGAATAATTTTCTTGTTTAAGCGCAAGAATTTATCCAATTTCTACCTTTGTTAGGATTTTCCTCGACTCATTTTCGCCACTACGAACTGCAGCTGGTAATAAACTTAATAAATTAACGATAAACTATTAAACTGAACACGATTAAATTTATTTAGACGCACCTTATGCCTTCGACGTTAAAAACTAAATGATGAGAGTAATCAAGTATCGCAGTTTAAATAAGTAAAAAAATCGAAATGGGGATTTTCCACTTCGCATTGCCTGCAAGCATGATTACTAGTCATTGGAAAGTTAGGTAAGATAGAAACCAAGCTGATGAAAAAATTTCAAATAATTAGGCGCATTATCTTAGATTTTATGGAAACTTTTCAAGTGAGGGTTATATTTAGATGGACGATATATTAGATGGAGTTGCTCGCAACGTAAATCGAGGGGCTGCAAATGTCGTGTTGACACTATTATGATAGAGGGGCAATATAATATTCAAAGAAATGCCATTCAGCATGCTCATGATCTTGGAAGCGCATAAAAAAACTATTTGCAAAACCAATGCTAGAATTAAAAACGTATAGCGAAAAATTCAACGCAATGTTCATCCGAAATAATAACAAATTCTGTTGTTGAAACTGATACCAATTGCCGACGATCCCTACCGTCAAATGAGGCAAAGAGAAAAAATGGAACCAACCAATTTAGACGAAATCAACATTCCGGACAGTTTAAGGTTTTTAAAAGCTGAACTTTTCATTCTTAGTGATAAGCAGTTTGATGGGAACGTTTAATTATTGTGAATGTAAATGTTGGATAATGGATGGGACTTTTTACGTTGCAATATGGATGATTGAGGCAATGATTTAGCATTCACGGCGTCATTGGAGGTCAAACTGTTCCACTTGTATTTTGCTTGATGAGCAGCAAATCTAAATTAGCGTATAAAGAATTATTTTACGAACTTTCGGTTGGTATGTGAAAGTGGCATTTCGTTATAGCCAGATCGAATCATTTCAGATTTCGAAATAGCAATTTCTTCAAGGGATGTATTTTCCACTTTGGCCAGATATTATGGTGCCAAGTTCAAAAACGAGGTTTAGCTAAAAAACATGGAAACGAGGAAAATTTAATTTACAAGTTTGCATGCTCAAAAGTCTGGTATTTGTACCATCGCCAGAGATAACTAACTACATACTTCAATAATTTATTTAAAAAACCATATTCAAGATCTCGATTGGCAGAAATTGGCTTAAAACAAATTATATAGCTGACGTAAAAAAAACAGGATCAAGATTTCACCAGAATTTTGGTGTGTAGGAGACAACGTATCACAAAACTTTCCTCGAACCCAAAGCTAAAAATTTTAATTGGAAGTAAAAATTGTGGGTTATATGAAATTATAAATCACTTGCGGAATGAAATGCTAGTGGTTTTTAATAAAGTCGAGAAAATAAGATCCGGTGAAATTCCAGCAAATTCCGAGAAAAAAGATTATCATGCAAAATATGAAAAGCATTAAAAAAATTATTGAACTGCGGAAAAATATAGACTTGAGGGAATATTTAAAATTAAATGCATATAACATTTCATTATGTTAACATTATGTTTCATTCATTGGTTATTTTCAATTATATTGTATTTTTTAATGTAAATGCTTTAATTGCTGGAATATGCATATTTTTATATTGTTTTATTGGTTGCTAATTTATGTATACATAGTAATACATTTGGCTTTTATAAACTTAACTTTTAACTACACAGACCAAAGCCAACGAAAATGTTTATACAAGCCTTGCAGAACAAATACTTAAGCTATAAAGATGTACGCTAAGGCTTAGTATAAGTAATCTAATTTGTATAAAATAAATCTTAAAGTATTGTATACACAAATGTATATAATATTGTTTACAATATTTTACGTATATGTATGTTTTCTGTTAAAATTGCAGCAATAATGTAGAGGACATTTTTTTGATAGGATCTGTGTAAAGAGCGAACGTCACCGCTTGCTTGTACATATAAACATTTTTGTTGGTTTTGGTTATTAACTAAAACAAATCAACAAAAAAATACCAACTTTATCAAAACATTTTCCGCGCGGAAAATGTTTTGATAAAGTTTGGATTTTCTTTTTTTTTTGGATTTTGTTTGGATTTAATCCATTTGGATTTTTTGCTATTTGGTTTTTAAGAGTTTGGCTTTTGGCATTTGGATTTAATTTTTTTGGATTATGACACAGATCCTATTTGTCGCTTGATCGGAATTATAGAATGCAATGCCGAACTTCGAATTTCATGAATACCGGAATTCAAGTCATTTTTAACTGCTTTTCGATTCCGGAATTCAATTATCTATTATCTGAATTTATTTTTGAATATGAACATTTCAAAATAATTAAAAAATGAGTTAATGCTTTCCTTAGTTTATTCTATTGTATATTTTTTATTATTTGGTATTTTGATATTTTTTTAATTCCGTAGAAGGGTCAAAGAATATGAAATCGACCTAAACGCCGATATAGATTCCATAAGGTTGGATAGGGCATCTGCGGTGCAAAAAATCGGGTGACTAACAAAATGTGATCAACAACTCTATTCCGCTCAAGCGATTCATCTCTCAGTCATAGATGTGCTTTACTGCCGACAACGAGCTGCTTCCCTAATGTTTGGGCAATTCCGATAGATATTGTGCTAAATGAAAATATTAGCTAAGATGAATAACACGATTTTGATGATATCAAGAATAACAAGGGACTTTTCATCGATGCGGAAAATGATTTACAGGATGAAACTATCACAGAAACAGAGGAATATGGAATATTTTATCTGACTAACATGGTTCGAAAGATCGTTGTGAAGCTCATCGTTTATCGACTAAACATTTAAATACTACAGTCATACGTCAAACTTGAGATGGGTAAAGAGATTTCCTTGCAGCTCGATTGCATGGCGCGCTGAAACAGTCTGTTGACGATGTTGTAAACGTTCCATATCTTAAGAAACAACATTATGAAATCAATTATTGATATCAATTCCGAAATTACGTCTACAAACAGCGAGATGTCTTTGATTCATGGTGCGATAATCTTTTTTCTTCCGAACAAATTGGCAGTGGATATAATTTGAAGCAAAGACGCGATTTTACTGACAACCGACAGCATTCTCCCATATTTATGTTGGCCTTGCGATATTTACACAACGGCGGAAAAATTGAAATACATCAAGAATTTGAACGCCCTGGGAAGCATGTAGTCGCAAAAACAATAGCCACGCTGTTACAAAGACTGAATAATGTTCCGGAAATCGATATTGTTTTGGAAGAAACGGAGCTAGATCTTGAATGTTTAAATCGATGATAGTGGAACATAGTCGTACGATCCGAAATTGATGTTGAAAAAACTACAAATAAGAAATATTCAGCAGGCGGTTTGTGGGGATATATTTTACAAGTTGCTTACCGACATTAACTAACCATACTACCTGCCAGTGTGGACTCGAAACAGCTGTTTTTCGTTTCTGGCAATTTCTGTAATAAGGCATAATCGGGATTAGGCGATGCGGCTCTTAGCGACCTAATAAGTACTTATAAACATTAATTTTATGCATTTTGATAAAAATCTTCAATACAAATTTTTTCCTCATATTTTAAATTTATTTTTCAATACCGGAATATTCCGGAATCCGGAATTGGAAGTTTTATAATTTCAAAATTCCGGAATCGTTAATTCAACGAAAATGTGCAATCCCTAGAATTTAGCCTCAGATATTATATCGGCTAATTTCGTCGTATGTTGATATTCTAAACCGGGTCGGTTTATCAGAGCAGGAATATAACTCTTAAAAAAGAATGGAGACGTGGGTGTAATATGACCAATATCGAATATTTCAAAAGGGATGGCTTCTACCATAAAATTAATAAGCCCACAAAAAATTTCTTTCTCAATTATTGATTGACAAACTACACTATGTATGTATATCTAACAGTCTAGCTAAGACATTCTTTTCTAGTACGAAAATATTAACTTTTATTCTAGATTCTTCAAATCACTTTTATCATTTTCGTCATCATTGGAAAACATAATTCCACCTTCAACTTAATTAAATTCAGCTTTATCATTTTTCATCCACGAAATCTAAGAAAGTAATTTAAAAACGGAAACAGGTAAACGACCGTCTGGTTCTTTCACCTCAACTGAAAAATAGTTTCTTAATCTATGGCCTATCAATGCCCTTAGTATAGTAAATAAACAATACCTATTTTTCCATGTGACTGACGTTTCCGTTTAAAAATCCCTCTAACCTATTTTATGTATACGTTTGAGATAAGATTATAAAGACGACAATAACAAAAACACAGCCGAATGAATATCTCTGTAAACAATTCATTAGAGAAATATATTTTTTTTTTCAATACAGTAGATCACAACATGAGTCGTCATAAAATGATCTACTTTGTTATTTACATCTAGATTAATGAACTGAAACCGTTTTGACTATCAAAAAAAAAAACGTTATTTTCGTTTGATAAGGCGACAATTTGTTTCGACTAGGTAGTGGCTAATGATTAACTTTAAAAGTAAACTTGACTTACCGATTTTTGTTAAAAAAAAAATAAAATATTCGAGGCAAGAATAAAATGAGACTGCACACCTGTAACGAAACAAAAAAAAATTCGGTTAGGAATAAACACTAAAAAAATGTTCACAATAATAATTAAAACTAAGAGTAGCTGTATCTATGTACATATCTTATAAAAATACCCAAAAGAGATCAAAAATTAAAGATAAAAACACACACTCACCGCACACTATCGGTCTTTTATTTTTTATTGATCGGAATGGAAACAATTTATTTATGTAGATTTATTTTCAATGTTTTGATTCTGGACAGTAATTTAACCGGCTTAAGTGGTATCACACCTTTACACCTCACTATTTATAACTAAAGGGACAAGAATAATACGATAACGTTTGCATTTCATATTATATTATTTAGGTGTGCCAACACACAATCAAAATTTTGATTATATCGACCAATTAATGCCTGTAATCACTAAGCATTATACAAATTATGTTATCAGGTATTTACTTTTGCGAGAATTCCAGGAAATCAATCACTTTATAGGTTATGTTGATTTTAAATTAAACTTTTACCATTTAAGTAAATTTGTATATAAATAAAATCAACATGTTAAATACTTTTAATATTATCAAAATAACAAACATTTAGAAATAATTACTTAAAATCTAATAATGCACCATTTATTTAAAAATATAAAAATTTTTGTTTACAATTTTGCACCATTTTTGACAATTCAATGGAATTTTTATTTTGACGTTTCATAATGTTTACATGTAGCCAAAAAGAAAAGGATATTGTGAGGCAATTTCACATAGAATGAGCGATCTATCGCATGTAATATCTAAAAGATAATATATGTTCATTTAATTTAATCTATATTATTATGTATTTGTACTTATAATATTTAAAAGCTTTTAATTTGCTTTAATTTTTTTTTTAATTAATAATTTTTAATTAATAACGATTTCTTAATTAAAACAAGAAGAATGAAATTCAATTATTTTATATATCGTATCACAGATGGCAGTAATAAAAAGGTGCCTTGTTATGTCTACATGAAGCAAATTCTAGTGGTACTGGTAATAACTAAAAATCGGATTACCCTACCTCTCCACCTGACATATACTAAGTGTATTTTGTTGAGAAAATTACAACAACAATTGCATTAGATATAAAGCGCCGCAAGATTTAAATAAAGCCGAAAAAATATTGCTTTATTTAACCTTCACTTCGTGCAATACTAAAAGTCACACTAATCGTGTAGTGGGGTCAGATTGACCCCATTTTTTTCCATAGGATTTATATGAAAACAAACTAACAAAAGAAAAAACAAAAAACAAAATTCAAGAAAAAAAAATCATAGCATTAATAACCGTTTTTGTTCATAAACCACTTCGTTTTTGTTGCGTAATATACGCTTTATTAATTTATGTAACTAAAATGGTGACACTAGCAATGTGAATGTGGGTTAAATGCCAAAACAAAACTTTTTTCTAAGAAATAGGCGTGTAACATTTTATGGCCAAATTAATTAATGGTTTTATTATAATTTTATTTATCAAAAGTTTAATTCACAAGCTTTTTCGGCGTATAATTTTTAATAATTTGAGAGCTTAATCCACATTCACAGCGGTAGTGACATCTACTTTTGCTTAACGCCATAAAGCGTATTGGGCCCGATTCAATGTAAATCTTCTTTAAATCTTCTATAAATCTTTTCTTCTATTCTGCTATTATGAAAATAAATTTTTGATTAGAAAATAAATTTTTGATTAAAAATTGATTTCTAAATAGAAAATACATTAAATTGTATACGGGGTCAAAATGACCCCACTACACGGTTATCAACCTAATTTCATTTATTTGATGTAAAATACCCTAAAATTAACCGATTTTGCTGAATTTTTCTTCTAAATCTATTTAATTGATGTCTGTTTAGGCATATCTAAAAGGAATTATCTAAATATTTGATAAATAATTTTTTATTCAGCTTGAAACAGCTCTGGGGTCAGTTAGACCCCACTACACGAAGTGAAGGTTAAATCGTAGTAGGTTTATAGGAAAGAATAGGACAAAAAATAAATCAAAACTGGAGCCTAACCCAGCAAACGTGAGTTCACTAGTTTTTACAATTTTTTGTTTGCAACCAATTTTTATCGTATTCAATTAAAATAAAGCGAAACGAAACTATGTAAAAGGTACTTGCATCTCATTCTATAGCCTCCTTTATACAAATAATAAACGATTTGATCGTTTTTGTTTTTGGTATTAATAGACATATATGTTAGCCATCCATTTTTTCGTTTAAATATTCAAATCACCAGATTTATTAATTTTACTTGTAGTTGTGATTGTGATAAATAAAAATAATTAATTATTTTGGGATATATCTACAGGTATAAATATATCTATAGATAGAAAAGATTTTTTAAATAATTTAAAAATTCGTAAGTTAATATTTTGTTTTAAAGTGTGTTTATTAATACATAAATTCCATTATATATAACAATTTTCAAACAAACAGATGAAAATGTCGAAGAAAACATTTTTGAACTGTTTAGCTATGGAAAAGCTGGCTTGCAAAAATGATATGTTAAGATATCAAAATCTGAATTCTTTCGCACGGTCTGACACATCAGAAAATTTAATAGATTCGAATTGCAGAGACTGTCATACTGTTGAAAATATTTCTTCCAGTCAAGTTAATGATGTCAATAGTCCAGAATCCGATAATTCTTCAAACGGCTGCTCTAATCCAGAAGCTGACGATCAATCTAGTTTTAGCTCTTGTGGTAGCATTTGTAGCTCTGAAAATAGTGTTAATCTTGATGCCAAAACTGTTATTCAAAGGAATCTAAAATTATGGGCGTTAAGAAATAAAACACCACATAATCATTTAGATGATTTGTTGAAAACATTAAGTGATTCTGGTGTGAAAAACTTACCACTAACAGCAAGAAAATTACTAAAAACCAAAACTGGTTTGATAAATATTATTGACGTTGCACCAGGAGAATACTTTCACTTTGGAATACAGAATCACGTAAAATCCAACAAATTTAATTTTCTGTTGGAAAAAGACTCTATCTTAATTGATATTGGTATTGATGGGCTGCAAGTATTTAAAAGTTCCCGTCGCGTGTTATGGCCAATAATTGGAAGCTTTTCTGAATTCCCAGATGAACTGCCATTTTTAATTGGGTGTTATTCAGGTTCTGAAAAACCCCACTCAGTTAATGAATTTTTAATGCCATACGTACAAGAAACTGAAGTTCTTATTCAAAATGGTCTTAGAATTGCACAGTTGGGGACTTTAAGAAAATTTAAAATAAGACTGTTTGTTTGTGATAGCCCAGCAAGAGCATTTATAACTGCAACTCAGTACCACACTGGAAAAAATAGCTGCCCAAAATGTTGTCAAATTGGAAGATATGCTAACAGAAGAATAATTTTTGACACTCAAATTAGAGAAGAAAGAACGGATATATCGTACAGCGTTAGAAGAGACCAGCTTTATCATCATCGAAATTTTTTAAATAGTGAAAATATATTAGAAGCGATCGGTATTGGTATGGTATCGCAATTTCCTATCGACCCCATGCACCTTGTTGATTTAGGAGTTGTAAAAAAAATGTTGATGCTTATTTCGAAAAATAAAATAGTAGGTGTTAAAGTAAATCTTGATAGAATAAAAACAACATTAAAATTGTGTTCTGCACTTACTCCGTCGGAATTCGGTAGAAGTTGTAGAACTTTTGACGATTTAGCTTTGTGGAAAGCCACCGAATTTCGACAGTTTTTACTTTATACCGGTATTATCGTTTTGAAAGGTACAGTAACCGATCAAATATATAACCACTTTTTATTATTACATTGCGCTGTAAGATTATTGTCAGACCCAAGAAATTGTCGGCAAAATGCCGATGCAGCCTTAATTTTGATTAAAGATTTTGTCAAAATATTTCCTACAATATACGGGGAAGAAAAAGTAAGCTTCAATATTCACGGACTCCTACATTTGCCCATGTGTGTGAAACAATTTGGGTCATTAGACTCATTTTCCGCATACAAATATGAAAATTATATGCAATTTTTAAAGCGAAGTATTAAAAAACCTAATAAAATATTGCAACAAATATACAGACGAATAGAAGAAATAAAAGATTCTAACATAACATCAAAGTTGACAAAATTTAATAGGTTTCACGTTTCTAATGAAAACGAAAATATTGTTATTGTCTTACAACCAATGGAACTATACTTAAAGTTACCGGGTTTGGTTCGGTAGCAGGAGAAAAAACAGTGATTGGGCGTATTTTCCAAAAAATTTCATATTATTTTAAAAAACCAGTAAATTCCTCAAAAACTCTTGGAATTGTACTCGGCCATAGTATCCAACCAGAAGTTCAAACATTTTATGTAAAAGAAATATTGCATAAATATTTTTGTGTGCCAATAGATAAACAATATATTCTTATTCCAATTTTGCACCAATCATTTATTAAGTTTTCACATTAAATCGATTCATTATTTTTATTAAAATGCACAAACTTCCATCTAATTACAAATATATAAAATAATTCCAGTTAAACTGAATACTGCAACATCAAAAATGGCCGATAACAGTAAAAATGGTACATACATACATATTTTTCATTATTTTTAACATTTACCAAGTTGGTTAATTGAATCATATTTATTTCAACAGGTATTCCATTGTCTCCTATAACAGATAATTATGAAAACATTTATAACAGTGAAAATGTTTCACAAGGCTTCATTACTTCGACACAAATCCCACAAATTGTTGATGATCAGGATTCTAGTATCGAAAATAGTCAAATTTTATTTCCACCCAGAAAAAGATTTTGGCGCTTCAACAAAAATATCAATGAGGATGAGCAGAACGAACCAACATCAACAAAGAGAGTTGTTAGACTGGAAATAACTCCATTTTTTACGCATTCTTCTGAAACCTCAGTTTCCAGAAACACCAGCCAGTTAAGCGAAAATAATCATGGAATTCCGCAAACCACTGAAAAAGAGGATTTACCAGGTAAATAAATTGTTACTGATTTTTTTTTGTGTAATTTGGAATTTCGTAATATAAAACTGACAAATCGTTTTACTTTGAATATTTCAGAAAATATATTAAATGTGTTAAATTTAATCTCCGACAAAATTAATAATTTAAATGATAAATTTGACAATTATAAAAAGGAAAACGATAACCACAGAAATGTCCAAAATAAACTGATGTTAGAAACTTTAGTCCATGTCAAAAAAATTAACAGATCTTGGAAAAACTGGTTGGCGAAGAACAAAATAATGCAGTTAAGTTTGAGACTATCTTTCCGATAAGGACAATTGCGGAACTAAGTGATATGAAATTGCGCTTAGGAGATGCCAAATATATCACAAAATTAGTAAGTTTCCTTGTAATAACTTTAATCAAATATAACCTATGTACTTATTGAAGCATTTTATTAGGAAGCTTATCTTAGACAACTAAAGGGATCTTCCACACTGGAAAGTGTATGTCGCTTTATAGCAACAGATGAACTGTACCATGAGTTTAATTTAAAAGGAAAGGCAGGGAAAAGAGCACTAAACAAATTAAAGCTTTTCAATACTGCCCTATTCGGTAAATATAATAATTAAATTAATCATTACGATACATTAACATTTTAAATTAATTTAATAGATGCATGCAGCGGTCTGCTGGGCAAAGAAAATTTTGAAAAAGAAATTAGAATATTTATTCAACGTGCTCACAATAGGTTTTTTAAAAATAAAAATTAATTATTTATTTATATAAAAATTAAAATATATGTAATATAACATATACAATTAATTAATTGTGATATACCGATTTTTTGTGATAAATTATTATTATTATATTATTATTATATTATTATTGTTATTTTGTCTTTTTAACCTTGTTTGTGCATATCAAATTTAAAACATAAAACCTTTATAAAATAAAAATATTTTATTTAACAGTACAATCGTGTTTTATTTAATGAAAAATTAAAAATGCTTTAAAAGTGTGGACGTATTAGTACTTTTAAACTGCTTATGAAAAACTACTTGAATAACTATATGAAAAAGTGGTACCATAGAACTAGTTTAAAAGTACTTTTTATATACGGAATTGGCTGAGAGTGTGAATGAAATAGCTTGACTTTTTTTATAATAAGTTGAAAAGAGAAAGAAAGATATTTTTTTTTTTTGGAAACTGATGAATTTTTTCCCGACGTCCTATATTTTTTCAGTGGAAAAAAAGTATTTTTCTTCACAACTTTTGCACCACTTCTAGAAGTACTTCTACGTTTGCTGGGAACCAAGCGCAAATTTTAGTGATAAATAAAAAAATTATTATTTGGTTGTAGTATGCTAGAAAAACGTACGTCCACACAAAAAAAAAAAAAATTTGTAGCAAACGTATGTCTAACACTTATAATGTATTTTGTTTACAAAATATATGATACTTTGACAGTCTTCTGTAATTTGTTTATAAGATTTGTTGGTGTGTTTACATTAATAAATTAATTACGAAACAATAGCGATAGATTTTTCCTTATGAGTATCTCTATACGTATCACTAAAATATGTTTTGCCTTAGTGATATTTTTTTTTGTATGGATGGAAAATAGAACTTATAGCAGTTTTGGCTGCATACAGTTTTTTAGTAAAAAAATATTTTTCCAACGAAATTTTTTTTATCACTAAAATTTGCGCTTGGTTAGGCTCCTGATTCTGTTTAAATTTTTCTCAACAAAATACAGCAACTATACCACTACCATTAACATTTCTATAAACAAAAATATTAAAAATGGCTTCGGGTGAGGTAAATGTGCGATACGTTATTCGGTGCTAATAAATTGGAATTTACATTCCATAAGCATTAATTGTCTCTATACAATTGAATTAATTTCATAATTTCCTCCTTGTCGTTAATTTTGAAAAGATTTATTATTAAAACTTAATTTATTAGCATCAAGATTCAACACACGCGGGATTACACTTGCCGTTACTTTGAATTATGTATGTTGTATATGAAATTATTATAACATCGAGTTTTACCAAATTATTACAACTTGCTGGTATAATTTATTGGTATTTTATAACATTTGGTGTCTCCACTAGCAAAAAAGTAAATATTAATGGTATAACTCATGGTAGATTGCAGGTGGAGAGGCCGGGTTAGATTTACATAAATCGAATGTTATTGTTGTTGTAATTTTTTGTAAATTTACCAAAGCCAGACTAAAGTACTTTTCATACCAGGCGCCTCGGCTTTGAGCTTCAAAAATAAAAATTCTTTATTTCATTTTCCAATTACGCAAATTAGTTTTATTTGATTGATATCGTTTAATTTTATAGAAATAAATTCAATTTGTTGAGAAATAATTTATTTTTAAGTGATAATTTAAAAAAAATCAAAATATATTGCAATGAAGTTAGCTACAAAGCCAAGGCGCGTTCCACACTCGACTGCGACATTTTAAAGTAGTACAAAGCGAAGCGCTTTGTCAACATAACCTACAAATCACATTTTTGGTACAACTGTTTTATATTTACCGAAAAATCTAGCACATATCGTCGGATTAGTTCTTTAGTGTTCTAACTACACAAATGTAAGTTTCGAGATAATCTCATTTTAAACTTAGATTAGTGTATTTTTGGTTTTATTCTATTTTTAACCAAAATTCTTTGATTGATATTAGAACTTTCAAGTATTCCGATTTATTTTCAATTTTTTATAGTTTTCTAGAATATTTAGATTTTTCAGAAAATGGAAAATTCAAAATTTTGGCACGATTCTTTTTTGGTCTATATCATTATCTATATAAACTGTTGCTATTTTCTTTTTTGTGCAAACAGAATTTTACATGGAATCTTATGGATATAGAACAAAACTGAATTACCGTGACTGTGTGGTATAGAACAATTATACCTTAATTTTTAAGGCGATTTTTGGTGAATTTTGGAAAAATAAAAACAATTACGAATTAGTTTTAGGGATTATTGAGACTTTTTGTTATCTTAAGACATGATTTAAAGTATTAATATTAAAATTTGAACCTTAATCTTGCGTGTTATCGAACTCGTACCTCAGTAAGTATTATAGGGCGCAGTAAATTTCATTTCATGCAACAGCATAAATATTACACTTTTTTATATTGGATTGTTTCAATATTTAGTGTTTCATCCAAAGAGAGGACAAAAAAGAATGAACATTTTTCTAATTTCTTTTTCGGCCAATATTTCGCCAATAACAATAAAGAATGAATATTTCTGTAATTTCTTTTTTGGTCAATAGTTTGTGTGTATATTAAACAGTTGATGTGAAATGAAATTTATTAATATTTAGACACAAAGTATAGTAGATAGTCATGAAAATTATATTGATAAAAAAATGCAGAATTCAAATTTAATTATACTACATTGTTTATCCTTATAATTTTCATTGATAACTACTTTTGTTGATGTCTACCACTGTACTGCATCACTATGATTTTAAAATTGGGGATCATTAATCTAAATCCTTTTAAATAATTAAAACTAATTTGAAAATTCAGTGGCTATAATTCAGCACATGAGGTTGCCGGAAAAAGAATGTAATACATTTTGCTTTCTTTTTTGTGCAAAGAATAATTTTGTATGAAATTGACCAAAAAAGAAATTAGAGAAATGTTCGTTCTTTTTTGTTCTATGTTGAGATAGAACAATAAAGAACTAAGAGCAGATATATGTTATAGAACAAAACAGAAATTTCCATATAGCAGATTCTACGAGGTTGAACAAAAAAGAAGTAACATTTAGATTTCAATATTTTCTGAAGCAGTAAATGGAGATAGAACAAAAAAACCCTCGTCGCCATAGAACATTAAAGCACGCAGCTAAAAGTTACATTTAGTGTAGATAGAATAAAAATGAACTCATTATATCGAAAACTAGAAGACGTAGAGCAACACCGACTAGCACATTCGAAAGAGCTCGTTTCAAAACCTGAGAAACCGTTGAAAACTAAAAATCGTCAAAATGTGAGATAGAACAGTAAAGAACTAATCCGACGATATGTAGCTTACAAATTCATAATATCTCATTTCTTGCTATAATTCTCGTGTACAAAGGACCTACATATATAAAACTTTTGATAGCAACTAAATGTGCAAAGCCGACGCCACCGGTATGAAAGAGTCTCAGCTTCACATTTGTGGTAACTAAAAATTTCGAGGCGAGGCGCCTGGTATGAAAAGTATGTACTTAAGGCTGCATACCAATAGTCGGGTAAATTGCTCTTTTACCTACTTTTTAACAGTGTACAGGGTAAATTGAAATACTATGGCTGCGTACCAATAGTTGGGTAAACCATTTAGTACAGTAAATTTCAATTTTAGTACATATTTACCTCAATTGGCGTACTAATTCTTTAGAAGTAAAAATGGTTTGATGGACACAAATTATGGTTCGGAGGGATAAAAACGCTGGCTGCTAGGTGCAACAGGAAACGTCAAATATTTTTTAATATTTTGCTTTCGTAAAATAAAAATAAAATTTATTTTATTACCTTTGAGTACGTATATTATTTATAATGAAAAACACGGAAATTTTAACAAAAATCACTGAAACGTCGAAAAGTTAACAGCAACGTTATTAGGTTTTCTCTCATATTTTACCCAAATTTTTAGTACAGTATTTCAATTTACCCTGTACACTGCTAAAAAGTAGGTAAAATAGCAATTTACCCGACTATTGGTACGCAGCCTATATGTACTAAAATGTCGGGTAAAATAGGAGAAAAAAATAAATGACTTTTTGACGTTTCAGTAATTTTTGTTAAAATTTCCGTGTTTTTCATTATATTGTAAATAATACACGTACTCAAAGCTACTAAAATAAATTTTATTTTTGTTTTACGAAATAAAAATATCAAAAAATATTTGACGTTTCCTTTTTCACCTAGCAGCCTGCGATTTTAACTCTCCGAACCATAATTTGCGTCCATCAAACCAATTTTACTTTTCGAGAATTGGTACGCCAATTGAGGTAAATTTGTACTAAAATTGAAATTTACTGTACTAAATGATTTACCCGACTATTGGTACGCAGCCTCAGTTATTTTTCATGCAGGAAATAGATGTGCAGACTTCCTGCGTGCATCCAGTGAGGAACGCAGATCTGTTTCAAAAAACATATGCTGCAAACAGTTCCATATTGACATTTATTTATTTTTAAAATAATTAAATTAAATTAGTAATTTAAACGTACTATTTCTTTGTATCAATGAAATAATATCAAATCTACAAGAGCCAGCCCTAATTGACATTGCGCCCCAAAACATTAACTCATTTTCACCTCAAAATTCGTTTCCTTCAATGAGACTGGAAATGGTAATCGTAGCCAACACCAGCCAACATGCCAGTAAAGGAGTTGTTAGAGTTACAGTAGGAGGCATAATAGAGAATTAGAGTAATTTTTAATTGGCTTCTGTTTTAAACAATGTCTGCCAATCCTTATAAGGCCTTGTTGGAATATTTTTTTTCTGATGCTTGTCAACTATTTATGCCTCATCAATAGATGTTCTAACAGAATAATGCGCCCATACTTATATAGCGCCCAAGCAATAAAAGCTTTGATTACCAGTAAACCCATATATAGATTTTCTATACCATGTTCATCTTATTGAAACCACTAAAAACGATAACTCACTCGCAACATTTATTAAAGAGGCAGGCAAACTAACGAAGGAGGAGCAAACATAATACAGCGTGGGCCATCTGTTGGTCCTTTTTTCAATCAATGAATTTTAGTACTTAATGTAATCTGTTCTAAAAAATTCGTTGACATATGAAGAGCCAAAAATATGCCATTTATCATCATGGAGTTGCAACAACTCAACGATGCATTTTATCATGGAGTTGCAACAACTCAACGATGCATTTTGATTGTCCAAATTTATTATGAAAATAATCGTTCAAAAACAACAACATTTCGTAAATTACGTGAGAGTTTTGGTCGATATGGACTTCCTACTGAGAATTGGCAAAATTATTGATCGAAGAAACTGGTTCAGTGGAAGGTCGTAGACCGTATCAACATGTTCATCCAGTTCGTACTCCTGATACAGTGGTAGCTGTTAGTGAAAGTGTTCGTACTGAACTAAGCAAATCCAACATCCAAACAAATTCAAAGGCATATTGCTTCGCGCATATCCAACAAGCACATCTATATATGCACCCAACCTGGAGATCCACACGAGCCTGGCTAATGAGCTCAAGAAAGCGGATCTCTCTTCGCATACACCCAAAAAACACATCGACCCAAGGTGCTGGTAGTCAAAGAAATATATCAGAAAACGACACCAGATGAAATATAAGATGACATCGCTGCAAAAGGAGTCAAAATAAAAAACGTATATCCGATGAGTAAGATCTTAAAGGATGATAAAGGGGTGGAGAAGCTTGTGAAGCTGCCATTCTTTACTGTATCATTCGATCATGATACAAAATATACAGACATCAACTATGGTTGCTGTGGATACAACACGGAAAAAAATAAACTGGTCCTCAGCTAAGAAAACGGACTTTTAATTCAAGAAAAGTACTTTTTCTTGATTTAAAAAATTCAAGAAAAGTACTTTTTCTTGATTTAAAAGCTAATTTTCTAATTTCTTTCGAGTTTTTCTTCATGTAAGAACTGTGTTTCTTGAAATGAAGAAAATCTCGAAAGAAATAAGAAAATTAGCTTTTAAATCAAGAAAAAGTACTTTTCTTGAATTAAAAGTCCTTTTTCTTAGCTGAGGACCACGAATGACTTTTGTAGAAGTTGCATGGACGAAGAGGAGGAGGAGACTTTGGAACACTTCCTATGCTCATGTCCGGCGTTATCATACAGAAGGCATAAGTATTTGGGTGTGTACGGTATGGACAGCCTTTCGGAACTCGCGGACTGTGGAGTGCGAGATTTATTACGCTATATAAATAGCTCTGATTGGTTTCAACGGGAGTAATGGGGAGATGGGATCCTGTGGTATCACAACGGGCCATTGCTGGCCTAAGTGTGCGATAGCAGCCACTTCAACCTAACCTAACCTAACCTAGCTGAGGGAGGACCAGTTTATTTTTTTCCGTGAAGGTGAGCTGGAAACGTAGCTGCCGGCTGCTCCACTGAAGTGCGCCAACTGCGGAGGTGAACACGAGGCGAGTTTCTCAGAGTGTCCAGTGAGACAGAAGCAGCTAGGTAAGTTAAACAAACTCAGTTCAAACGGTCCAAATATTAACTCGGGAGTTAGACATTTTAACTCAAATTTTATTAAAGAGGGAGCTTCGTTTGCTGACCTTCTGAAGCCAAAGCCCTCTGCCACTTTGCCTGATAGAAGCAGTAGTTCTCAACCGACAAGTCAGGTTGACGTTAATAATTCACTGAGTGATTTTCTTGCGAAGTCACAGCAGCTGTTTGGCATGGATTTTAGTTTACTGACAAGCAATGTCTCAAACTTTATGTCAAAACTAAACTCCATTAAGGACACTGCGACTCAGAAAGCAATGTACCTTAATTTCATAGTTCAGTTCCTAAAATGAAGGTAATTACTATTAATTGCAATAGCCTAGTTAACCTTGCCCGGCGCCAAGAGCTCGCCCTTCTTCTGCTAAGGCACAATCCTGACATCGTATGCTTGAGTGAGACCAATCTGTCTAATAAGCATACACTGTTTTTTGATAACTATCATAAATAGAACAAATTCTAAAATTAGAAACTCTGAAGGTACTGCAATTCTTGTCCGAAAGCTTACTAGACATGCCTCCCCTAAGGCCTTTGTTAGGGAAAACTCCATAGCCACCTCGCTTCTCATAGGGGAAGGACAGAACTCTATTCTACTGGTATCCATTTACGTTCGAAAACTTATACCTTTGGAAATAATCAACTTCTTGCATTCCCATAGTCGTGTTGTTATCTGTGGGGATTTCAATGTTCGCCATGTCCTCTGGAACTGTCCGTCGGGAAATGAGAATGGCAAAAAGTTGTTTGATTTCTGTGAAACAAATAATGTCCAAATTTGCTACCCCACTGACAGTACTAGAGGTGATGCTGTTCTGGACATGATGATCACAAAGAAAGTCTTTAAGACGGCATAGAAGTTTTAGATGAATTCTGTTCGGATTACCCTCCGGTTGTTTACAACATCGCCGACGGGTTCAACTTGCACCAACATACAGAAGGCAATACTGTTAGAGATTTCTGGAATGCTGATTGATAGTTCTTTAGATATTATTTGTACTCCTACTATTATTTGGCTAATTCCTCTGAATAGTTAACCGATAAAATCTGTAGAGGAAATCAACAAGAGAGTTTCAGTATTTACGAATCTAATTAATGAGGCCACTGACAGATTTGTACCAATCATCGAGCCAAAGTCCAGGCAACTACCTGACAGTATCAAACAATTGATCAAACTGAGGAATTTGTATCGTAGTAAGCATCGCTACTTTCCAAATCTATTCAGTTCCACTCTGATCAATCGAACTACTAAGCTCATACATGAGGCAATTGTCCAGCACCATCAGGATCTGATATGTAGGAAGCTCAGAGGTATGGGTCCTGATAAGGATCATTTGTATAGGTATATTAGATCAGTAAGACCCTCCTAGTGACCACTAGTGAAATACTAAGCATAATTCGTAGACTAAAAAATAAAAAATCTCCAGGAGTTGACAATGTCTCAAATAGAGCTTTAAAAATCTCCCACTATCTGGTACCACTCAACTGATGATAATTATGAACGCCATTTTCTCTTTTGCCTATTTCCCAACCAACTGGAAGCTGTCAAAAATCGTGGCAATACCAAAACCGGCAAGCCAGGAACTCCTGAAAACACTAGGCCGATCAGCTTGCTGAGTGGACTTGGCAAGCTTATCGAAAGGATTATAGCTCAAAGGATCTGATGAACAGTTCGGTTTTGTCCAACAAAGATCAACGACGGATGCTATAATGCGGCTATTAAATCATTTGAAACATGCGAAGTTAAGACGTAAGGTATCGGCTGTTGTGTTCCACGCCATTCAGAAAACGTTTGACTCAGTGTGGCACGACGGACTTTTATGTAAAATAATCAGATGTGTTGTTGAACCGCTTCTAATATCATTAGTTGAATCATACTTAGCTAACAGAAAGTTATTTGTCTACATCAACAACAACAACAATTCAGGAATAAAAAATATTACTTCTGGCGTGCCGCAGGGCTCGTTATTGGGACAACTGTTATATGTTTTTTTCATGTACGATTCACCAAGGCTGAACTTGCCATTTACTGAAGTGCATGCCTATGCAGATAATACCACAGTTTTCACTGCCGAATTCAAAAATATCTAGATGCACTCTCTGCGTATTATACAAAATGGAATGTGAAAATAAATGCTTCCAAAACCCAGATGATGTATTTTCATCCCCACCTTCATTTTGAGAATAAACTGAATAAAGCAGAATCAGTTACTATAGATGGGCAAGCTCTTGAGGTGGTTGATGCAGCCAAATATCTTGGTATCACTTTATCTAAAAGATTAAATTTCAATAAACATATTGAAAATATCAAAAGATACGCAGCAGCGGCATTTAGGGTCTTGTACCCAACTCTGAATCGTAGCAGTGAATTGGACACATCAACTAAGCTGTTGGTATATAAACTATATATCCGCTCACTTATTACTTATGCCTGTCCGGCCTGGTATGATATGATAATCAAGACTCAGAGAGGTGTGCTTCAGAGGATGCAAAACAAGGCTCTTAGGTTTAATTTCGATAGTTGGCCGAGACCCCCAGACTTCAAATAAAAATCGAATGCTCTTTACACGAAATGGCCCGTATTGAAACAATTGCAGAATTCTCTGGTAGATTATTGACAAGTAAACTGAATAAACTACTTACAATTCAAAATGAGATGCTCAACAGTATTGCTCATTGCTATTAAGTCCAAATGAGGCAACTGAACTGAAGTTTGTTTAATTTACTCTGATAGTATTAAGTACATTAAGTAGTTTTTAGTTACTAGGTTTAAGTTGCAAATATATTAATTAAAAAAAAAAAACAATTCTGGAAGAACCAATCCGTTCTTCTATCAAATTTAATGGCTAAGCCTTAAAATATAAATCTCAAAATAATTAAATTTAAAAACTATCATAAAACCTATTGGGTTACTGTAGTAATAAAAATTTCAAACAACATGTATTTTCTAATATAAATTCAAAAATAAAGAGTATTAAAACTAAAACAAAAATTGGTAACGCTCACAAATCTTTAATTCACAGATCGAATTGGTGCTCAACGAATACAGAACGTGCAAATTTTACAAGTTTATTTGTAATTAAATAACAAATTTAGTCATATTTTTTCAACATACGTGATAGGAAATATTTGATTTTAATTAAATATAAATCATGGCAGATAGATAACTAAATGTGTGCTTACCACTAAATCATCATATTGTGATTAGTGAGGATATTGTTAGTGATCAAATACGATGGTTGTATGCGGTTTTAGTAGATGAAATCTACGTAGAATGTAATAGAACTATTAAAGCTACTTATCCATCAATCGAGAACCAAGTTCATATTATTCCATTCACACCGTCAGCAAGTGCTAATCATCCTCAATCTACCGGCATACTAATCTCACTAAATGTATCAGCGCAAAGAACACAAAAAAAAACTCGAAAACGAAAACTTAATCCAGCTAAAATCCAGCTTTTTCAGCTCTCGTAAAAATGTTGACCAGAGTATTTCTTGAAGACAACAGCGACATGTGCAACTTAATAACCTGGAGTGATTCGTTACTGTTATTCGTGACTGTTATTCGTGACTGTTATTCGTGACTGTTATTCTACACGTCATGAAAAACAATCCGCAGATCAACTCAACTTGTATGAAATATTCAGTGTCTGGCCATGGAATAATTTAAGAAGTGGATAACAATCATAGCAGCATTGGAAAAGTTGTTGGCGGTAAACGAATACTTCTCCCCAAAGGGACTAATTCGGTTACTAAAAACAGTGAATCGCAAAAATCCGTTGATCATTATGCAAATGGAACCCAATGATTTTATGGACCTTGGGATCACCAAAAACAACATCTTAAAGCGATGTTTCCTTACATGTCTGCTAACGATATAAATCATTATAAAGCAGTTTTAAAGTTAGACGAGTATTCGCTTAGCACTGTTTTCAGTCCAGTGATACCTATCTGCATAATGAAGACGTTCCCCAAATATTTGAAATGGCAATGGCAATATATAAAAAAAACATCATTATTTCATTAAAGAAACCTAAAAAAAAAATAAAGCAATTAAAAGAAAAAGCTACTTAAACTTTAATTCTGTTAGCGACGAAGCTTTATTGTTATTATGGCATTATTTTTACGAGCACCATAGTATCAAGAAGAATGGTTAAATTTTAAGTTTTTAAAAAACACTGTACAAATTTGTGTAACCGTTTGTGATATGTAGTATGTATTCGATTTTACAGACTGAATTTCTTAAGCTTTGTACTAATATAAATGTATATGTAATTATTTTTATAGCAATAAACTTGAAATTAGGTTGCGTTAAATTAAATATTTGTGGTTTTTTATTTATCATAATTACCAAGCTTTATCTGCAACAAAAATATATTTTGTAATTTAAAGAATTATAGTGTTCTATCTACCAGATATAACTACGTAAGTACGTAATACTTTAGCTAAACCTGTTATAGTTCAGTTTCAAAGTTTTATCTACTTTTTGATAGCTTTAATACCAAACGGAAAACTTAAGAAAATAACTATTTAATTTAATAAACCTCTAATTAGTAATAGGTTGTCACAATTTCAGGGAAATATTCCATTAATGACAAAAGTTATAGAACTTCAAATATTCAAACTTCATTATCTCAAAACTATACTATACGTAACTGATCGGTTACACACACAGTGTTATTCTAAGGACTCGAAATAAATAAACAATCTTGCTCAAGTCATTCGTGTTGTTTTTATTTATTTCCTTTGTATACTGCCTGAAATTAAAATTTCCTCAACCATGGACATATGTAATATCGTAAAAACATAACCGATCATAACAAATTGCAGCAGCAAAACCAAATTATGTTTCTCTTTTCATAAAATCATAAAGTTTTTGTTTTGCTAACTTTTTTGTTATTTTTCATCTCGCTGTTTTATAAACAAAAATTTAGAAATTGGTAAACCGCGTTTAATGAAAATATTTAAAATATTAATCAAAAAAATGTTTTTTCCCAGTATTCACTGCAAAACAAAAGTCTACGTACATACATCCTTATTTTAAAGGTTATGTGTGTTTGTTAAAAGCAAAAATTTAGTCTTTCTTCTCCATGACCATGACATTCCATTTTGAGAAAAATCAAAAATACTTTTTGTTCCTTAGCAAACTCAAAATTCTAATTTTTCACATTTTTTGTTAATTAATTCAGATTATTTATTCTTAAAAACATTTATCTGGAACATTAAGATAAAATCAATGAAAAAATGGATAAGGTTGTTTTTGCTCTACCGATTGGATATGGTATATTTTGTTATAAACAGCTTAAGATAACGAAGGTTCTGATTTGAATTTAAAAAAATCATTGGGTGGCGCAGATCATATGAATGGGTGGCTGATACTATTTAAATTTATTATGTTGAGTCGTTGCTGAGCTGCTGTTCTTAGGATCAACGAATAACTGAATAATTTGATTTAAATTTTCAATGATATTAATGACCATGATGTTGAATTAGCAATAGAAAGTTTGCCTGTTGTTAACTGGCACCTTTCTGAATTTTGCATGTTTTACCGTTTACATTTTTAAGGATTGTGTATAAATGGGAAATAATTGAAATGATTTGTTGTAATGAAGGAAGTTATCATTTAGTTGATATTCTGTTATTTGAGAAACTATTGTGGTCTTATTTTGGGAATTTTTACAACAGTGGTGCCTTGTATTTTCATTCTATTTGGAAATGTTTCAAACCAAGTTTTGTTGGTATAGAATTATTCTATGTAGAAGTTAATTTTGAAAATTTTATTGTTTTATTTAATTTTTAATGTCAACTGATAAAAGTAAAAGAATTTATTTTCGGTTTTATTTTGAACAGAAATTGCATTTTATTTTTATACCAATTACTATAGGTTTTGGTTTTAAAGTTTTACAATTTAAAATTGTGATGGTTATGGAAATGGTTGTAGTCAAATTATGAAATGACTACAGTAAAAATAGAATTTGGGTTACTTTGTATTTTTATTTAATTGTTTTAATTTTTAATTTTATTTTATTTGTTTTATCATACCTTATCATACTTTGGCGGACTTCTGTACTTTTAGTGGAAGGTTGACTACTGTATTTTTGAGTAGCAAAGGTGACTAGGGTCCGCCACCCTCGATCATTTGTTTGGGTGGCTGATACTAATTGAATTTATTATATCGGGTCGTTTCTAAACTGCTGATCTATAAGTTTTGAATGTGGTTTGGAATTAATGTTGATTAGTTTCTTAGAACTAACTGAATACATAACTGATTAATTTGATTTAAATTTTCAGAGAAAACTGAGATGAATTGATTGATGAACAGATGAATTTGATTAATTACTTATACTATAACAATTGTTAAAAGTGTTAAATGGCATCTTCTGAGTTTTGCATGTTTAACCATTTAAATACTCTCATATATGTACTTACTTGTTTATTACTAATTATAAATATATGTATATAGAAATTGTTTTAATTAAGAATCAGGATTGGATGGGATATATTGGGATTCCAGAAGGAAAAAACCAAGCGCAGCTATTTATTTTGTTCACCAAATAGTGTAGGGTCCCTTCCCTAGTTTACTGAAAAATAACTTAATTTTCAGTATATAACATAGTTCGAGAATTAACTATTTTTATAAGGATTGAATTTAATCCTGATTTTCAGAATAAAGTTATAGCCTGAATCAACTCTCCAAGAACAAAAAATAAATAAAATCATGTAGAATAGAAATTGTGTTGTCTAGTCTAATTTATTTTATATATTACTAGCTGAGTTACCCGGCGTTGCACGGGAGGTATATAGTTCAAATACCTTGATTGTTACGTAAGAATTCTCTCTTTTCATCGCTGTAGTTGCAATCACATTTGAAAAGAAAATTATAAGTAGCTGTATTCAGTAACGGGTGCCTCCGTCAATGCATCCAGGCGAAATTTTGTAATGATATTATTGGACGTGGTTTGATTGTTGTGCTCTAATCATAACACGATACGCATAAAAATTCATGCAGGAAACCCTTTTCGTCATCGCAGCACTTGTTGTTGGGTTAGTTTGCATCACGTTGAAATGATACCCATCTTCTCCTTGCCAAAACAGTATTGGATACTGAAGAGCATCATACGATCTGTGTGTTTCAGTAACACGCTGTAGGCTTTCATTTTGTCTATGGATAATAATATCACGTCGGTCGAAATTCGTTCCGACCATAACAATAGCAACTTCGTTGATTGTTGAAGCATTGAATCGTCTTTCATGTTGAGCAGACGGTGTTTTGTCTGCTCGAATAACTACTCTGTGGTCATCTGATGGCATTTGCTCCAATGCAGTTTTGAATAAATTTACCAGATGATTGCGTTCATGGAATAAAATCTGTAAACTTGATATTATTTCACGTTTTGTTCCGGGACTAATAGCACAACGTTGATAAGTCTCCGCCTCCTCGTTGCCCATGAAGTAAATTTGTAAAAACTTCGAATCGTTGTTAGAGAGAGGAAGAAGTGATCCAATTTTATGATAAATTTGTCCTTGTACTTTAAACGTGGGCATAAAACCTCCACCCTTAACAATTTGGGTTGCTCCACAAGGTGTCATTTGATAGCATGAGTTGTATTTTCGAATATTTTGTAGAAAATGTCTGAATAACTCAGTAGTTCCGGAGGCGTAAGCTAGAAGAGGTTCAGGTGGATCATCCAGAGGAGGCAAACTCACTTTTCCATTTGAACAACACATTCCAGGCGATTCATTGTGAAACTTTAAAGCATGACAATACAAACAAATGTTTTCCATTTGCCCAATTGAAACATTGTAATCATAGTCTTTCTCGTAATTAAATGCTGCTAACTTTAAATCACCTCTAAAAGTTTCTATTAATCGTCCATATCGTAACCGATCGACTTCCAGCCGGGCCTCACGATGTTCAATGGTTTCAGTAGCTCTAGAAGAAGACATCCTGCTTCGTACATTTTCAAGTCGTGTTTCACGCTGTTCAGTTGTTTCATCAGCTCTTGAAGAAGACATCCTGCTTCGTACATTTTCAAGTCGTGTTTCACGCTGTTTAGTTGTTTCATCAGCTCTTGAAGAAGACATCCTGCTTCGAACGTTTGCAAGTCGTGTTTCGCGCTGTTCGCTTGATTCAGCCACCCTTGCGGCTCTAATCTTCTTCGATTTTGCAGTTCCTTGCCAAATTGATCTTTTTTTCGGTGGCATTTTTAAGCAAAAATGAAACGTGTAGCTAATTAATCAGGAATGACGGGCATTCAAAACAGAAATTAGTATTAATTTATCAAAACGATTTTAATGTTCCCTTCGATACGTTTCACCGCGAACTGTGTTTGAAAATGTCTTTACGGATTTTTTTTTAAGCAAAATCAAATGTTATCTACAATCAAAAAGTAATCATAGATTAACACGTTTATAAACTGAAAACTTAAATCTAATAAGAATGTATATTCACTTGAAATAATATTTAATACCTGGAAAATAATCACCAACAATTATTTTATTGCAATATAGCTAACTAATCGAGAACAACGGCATCCGAAATACAAATTAATATTAATTTATTCAAAACGATTAAAACTACGTCCACTTCGATACGTTTTACCGCGAACTGTGGTTGAAAATGACATTTCGAAAAACAAAAGAAGTTTTTTCAAACTAAGGCAATTTTACACGTACAATAATTTGAATCCAAGGATGTTTCTTGTAGAAGATGCTATTTTCAAATATAAAACGCTAGTACTTTTCAAAGTAAATCAGTTTATACGTACAATATTTTTTAGTACCTTTCCTAGAATTGATTTTATGAAACAATCATTGATTTATTTAAGTAATAAACTAAATAAAGTAATAAACTATTGGCGTTTAGTATGAAACTACTATTTTCATTAAAAGCCGCCGGTTGCAATAGTGGATTCAAATAGAATGTTAATTAGTTCTGAAGTTATGTGGAAATTAGAACTCGCTGACTATGGTACATTTCAAAACAGGATATGATAAATAGGATATCACTAAACAGTACATGTCAAACCAGTAAAAATGGATTATTAGTATGGATAATATAAGTGTTCAGAGATTTGTCTTCAGTTAAAGTGATGAAAGATTGTCTTAAATTTATATTAACAAAATTAATTTGAATAATTAAATAAATTATAGTAGAGGTATGATTTGTGTATAACAATCGCACGCTAGATATCTTTTTGGTGTATAAATTTGCTGCTAAGGCGCTATTTCGGAACATTTAAATAATTGTATCTATACATGTAAAAATGAATTCTTGATCCAGGGCAGACTTCCGGATTGGAGCATGTCACTAATTTTATATAACCCCTTTTTAAGTCATTCCCGTCAAAAAATCTTAAAAAAATTGAAATTTGAGAAAAATTTTGTACCACAGCCCCTAGACCCCGGGGTCTGACCTCTTCAAAAGTATCGTGGGCTTGGTCCTGAACATGCAACATATACATGGTAAAAATTTCATGGCGATCGGTAAAGCGGCTAAGGCGTTATTTCAGAACAATCAAATAATTGTTTCTTTACATGTAAAAATGAATTTTTGATCCAGGGGCGGACCCCCCGAATTCGAATATGTCTCTTATTTCATATAACCCCTTTCCAAAACTCATTCTCGTAAAAAAATTTAAATTTTTGAAAAAAATTGTACCATGGCCCCTAGACCCCGGGGTCAAGCCCCTCTCACAATATCGTAAGATTGGTCCTGAACATGCAACATTAGCATGGTAAACATAAAAGAAGTAATTTTGAAATAATCAAATATTTGTATCTACATATATATGTAAAAATTAATTTTTGATCCAGGGCTGGGCCCCTCGGATTCGAACATGTCAGTAATTTCATATAACCAGCCCCATAAACTCATTTTCGTGGAAAAATTTAAAGAAAATTAAAATTTTCGAAAAAATTTGTACCGCAGCCGCTAGACCCCGGGGTCCAGCCCCTTCCAAAATATCGTAAGGTTGGTTCTGGATATGCAATTTATACATGGTACAAATTTCATGGCGATCGGTTGAGCGGCTGAGACGCCCATTCGGAACAGACAAACAAACAAACAAACAAACAGGAATTCATTTTTATATATATAGATATCTTAAATTTTACTATCAACTACTTAGGTGTCTGGAACCGGGTTAATTCTTTGTTACTAACATACCTTTCCTTTCCTTTCCTTCGATCTTGTTATTCGCAAAAAGGCGTTTTACCCGTTATCCGGCGTTTTCCACTAAATCAACTTATAATAGAAGTTTGAGCTGAATTATAGTTCTTAGTGGTGACAGTGACCAATATGGTTGGTGGGAAGCATGTTAATAAACAGCGGATACTAATTGTATTTATGATAATGTGAGAGTTCAACTAATTCTTTAATTTGTTTTAAAGTAGTAACGTAGTAAATAATAGTAGTAGTAAATGGGATCACTACATTTGCCTGAAAAAAAATCCGGAAATTTTAAAATGCCGAATAGTTGAAAAGTAAAAATCCAGAAAATAAAATCCCGAAAAAAAATCTAGAAATTACCAGAAAAGCAATCCAGAAAAAAATCCAGAAAAAATATTTTGTTTAAAATCAATTAAAAAAAATCAATTTTATTGGCATTTTTAAGACTTATGTCCTCACTTGAAACATTTGTGGTAGAACTATCAGTAGAAGCGATATGAGCGATACGATTCCTTTGATCTGTGTCTGAAAGGTTGACGAAGCAATTTCCATTATCATAAATATTAAGAACTTTACGTAAAACCTCAAATTTGATAGACATTTTATAAATTTTAATTATAATTTGGTCCGCACTTTGATAATTATGTTTCTGGATTTTTTTTTCGGGATTTTCAGTTTCGGTATTTTTTTTTTGTCTAGATAAGGTAGCCAACTCAGTAGTAAATAATTAATTTCTATTTGAATTTTCTGTTGACGCGCCTAAAATAAATAAACTATATTTAATTTAAATAAATAAAAAATCATTGTTTGAAACTTCAACTCAATGTTTACCTGTCACGAATCACAATGCGTTCAATAACGTTTGACGGAATCATTGCAATTATATGCACCTATCGCCTATACTTATTGATTAAATCTGCATATCGACGATGATGTTGTCTTTCATGTGAATTTAGGCGCAAGAGTAACAAAGCTTGACACGAAACCTTGTTTTATTTTTCAATCACTTTGAGATTAGCTGTCGCCCACAACACATCAGATTTTGAGTAAGATAAATTGCGAAACATAAATTATATTTCTTTATATACACTACTCCAAAAAATAAAAGGAACACACATTTTTTTCAATATTTTTAGTGTTTTTTGAAGAGCTGTATCTTTGTAAAATACGGTCATACAGAGATGAAAAGAAAAGCATTTTCAAGCTTCAAATCTCTAGTTTTGAGATTTTCGAATGGACAATTTTTGTGAGATACCGTTATCACACAACCATAAGGAAGAGCGCAAAAAAAAATTTTCGAATTTTATTTTTTTTTTTGTAAGGATCATGGGCTCGGGAACTTTTTTTTAAGTTAAACCAATGCATACATAGGTCGGTTAACCTGTTAATTAGGCGTAAATTTAATTTCTTTCTGGTCACTCTATAGTCAACTTTTTGCTGAGATATCTGATTTTGAATCAAAAAAGATCCTTTTGTCTTTGAGCATCGATATCTCAGCAACCAATGATTGCACAGTAAATTTTAGGGCAGCCTTAAAAACTTGAATAAATTTCCTACAAGACCCTTTAATGATTTTTTTTTTTTTTGTTTTTTTTTTTTCGCTGGCGCTACATTCCATAGAGCGATTTGGCCGCTTCATATTGAAGTTTCGTAATCATTTTTTTTTTAACGGATAATGAGTGATCAATTCATTGATCCTACATTAACCAGCCGTGATTTTTTCATCACCCGCCGGGAATCGAACCCGGGACCTCCGGGGCTTAAAGCAAGCATGCTAACAACTGTGCCACCGGGGCGGCATAGTTATTTGTTAACCCTTAACGACCGTAAGACTTTTTTGCAATACTCGCCCATAAGAGACGACAGAAAATTAAATAAAGTTCTGCAATATGACCAATTATTATGGAACTTGGCCATTTCTTATCCAATTTTAGTGAAATTTGGTATGCGCGATTGAAATGGCATTCTAAAATTATTCGTGGATGAAGTTCTGGAAAATGGCCAACTAGGAAGGAACTTGGCCATTTCTTATCCGATTTTGATGAAATTCAGCATGTATGATAGAAATGGGATTCTAAAGTGATTTTTGGATGAAGTTCTGGAAAATAGCCAACTAGGAAGGAACTTGGACATTTCTTATCCAATTTTGATGTAATTCAGCATGTACGATGGAAATGGGATTCTAAAGTGATTTTTGGATGAAGTTCTGGAAAATGGCCAAGTAGGAAGGAACTTGGGCCATTTCTTATCTGATTTTGATGAAATGCAGCATGTACGATGGAAATGGAGTTCTTAGATAAAGTTCTGAAATATGGCCAATTAAGGCATTGCCACAGCTACTTTTCGCACGATGCGATTTATTTTCTATTTTTAAATTTTACCGGAATTAAAACAAATTTGTTGCTAAATGTTTGAAGAAACTATCAAATTTAATTTCAATCAAAGGTGTTATACACCTATTATTATTTTTTTTGGAAAATAATAATTTTTATTAAAAAATAATAATTATTCAAAATCCGCCCGCGAAATTTTAATATTCGCGCGACCAAATTTCAAATTTCTGATTTATCAATAAAAATTTGTAATTTCCAAAAAAAATTAATTAACCAAAATCGGTTAAGAAAAAGCCAAGTTCCTTCCTAATTGGCCATATTCCAGAACTTTATCCACGAATAATTTTAGAATCCCATTTCAATCGCGCATACCAAATTTCACTAAAATCGGATAAGAAATGGCCAGGTTCCATAATATTGGTTATATTGCAGAACTTTATTTAATTTTCTGTCGTCTCTTATGGGCGAGTACTGCAAAAAAATCTTACGATCGTTAAAGGTTAACAAATAACTAACGCAAAATGTGAAAAAAGTCGTTTTTTTATTTTGATGATCACTTGTTCCTTTAATTGTTTTGTAAAACTTTGATCAATCTGTCCGGAAAAACGGTTGGATGGATCTAAAAAAACTGTAAAATCACCTGGCAACATTAGTCTTTTCATCAATATTTGTAAAGTAACGGTAGATTTACTAAGACAACCTTAAAAGTCGTTTTTTTGTACTTTTTTCAAATCAGTATTGAGGGTGAAAAAAAATGTATTCTCAACTAATCATTAAACGGTCTTGTAGGAAATTTACTCAAGTTTTTAAGGCTGCCCTAAAATTTACTGTGCAATCATTGGTTGCTGAGATATCGATGCTCAAAGACAAAAAGATCTTTTTTGATTCAAAATCAGATATCTCAGCAAAAAGTTGACCATAGATTAACCAGAAAGAAATTAAATTTACGCCTAATTAACAGGCTAACCGACCTATGTATTGATTTAACTTAAAAAAAATTCCCGAGCCCATGATCCTTACAAAAAAAAAATAAAATTCGAATTTTTTTTTTTGCGCTCTTCCTTATGATTGTGTGATAACGGTATCACACAAAAATTGTCCGTTCGAAAATCTCAAAACTAGAGATTTGAAGCTTTAAAATGCTTTTCTTTTCATCTCTGAACGACCGTATTTTACAAAGATACAGCTCTTCAAAAAACACTAAAAAGATTGAAAAAAATTTGTGTTCCTTTAATTTTTTGGAGTAGTGTATACCCAAGATATACAGAAAAAAGAGGTAGTATATTCCCGTGTCTCATTTTCGTCTTTCTTTGCGCATGACGTCACGTGAAGACAAAAAAGCAGACATTTATATGAAGTTTGGCGGTTTTTTGATTAATTTTTTTAAATAAATCAAGAATAATCGTAATTTTTTTTAACAAACCGTATTTACAATTGATAATGATAGTTTACCGAGACCCTTTTTATGCTTTATATTTTTTTTATGGTCCAAATATTTGAGAAATAATTCTTTCGAGTGTATAATGTCTAAGATAAATGGAAAAAAGGGTAAACAAAATTATGAATACATAACATAAAACAATTAAATTATTAAATGTTTTTGGTTATTTACGTACCAATTATTAAAACTTTTATTTTTTTACGTTATGTACTCAAATTTTGCCATCTATTTTCGTTTGGCTTCAAATTATTGGTATCCACGTACATATTCAAATATTATGTCCATATTCAACGTTAAATATAAATGGAAAAATATATTAAATAAAAATTCAGTTCACAAATTATTAAACGCCCAGTTAATAGAAAATATAAATTTGAAAAAAAGGAAATTAAATAAAACTATAAATTAAAATTAAATCTCTGGCTTATTTAATTTATTGTGTTTTCGCTACAACTAAATCAAAACACCCATTCAACTGTTTAGTGTTCTATATGTGTTCTTATCAGAAGTACAATTGATAGTTTTGTTGCAATAGGAATTATTCAAATTTAGTAGATTTAAAATCGAACACTCCCAAATTTTTGAATTAAATAATTAAAATCAAATCGTTCTCTGCATTAAACAGAAAAATTATACTCATAAATTTCAAAACTTGTTATGCAATGTGCTCAAACAGTCTGCTCTAGACACGAATATTAAAACAAGCCTCTTTTCGCGATTTAATTCCGAAAGTATTGCAGTATATAACTAAAATCAAAATTGAAATGTTTAATTTTAACATAAAGTCGAAAAATAATTAATGGCAAAAATAAAAAAAAATTCATTTATTTTCCATTTATTTAAAAAATTAATAAAAATATCACGAAACTCCATATAAATATCAGCATTTTTGTCTTCACGTGACGTCAAATTGTGAAAAAAGGATAGCAACAGCATGCGCAATATTATACCTTATTATCTGTATATCTTGGTGTATACCGGGGTTTCTTTTAAACTGAGACGATCAAATATCTCGAAGAATAGCCACTCTACGGAAAAAATGTCCATAATCAAAATTTAATCATACCGCGGGGGAAATACATTAGTGCAAAAAAATAGTCCCCCACCCCCCGCTTTGTAGGTGGGGCGGGGGTAACTTTTAAACTAAGATAGGAAGCCATATTTTTTATTGCAGACACGGATTCTACGACTAAAAGTACGTATGATTTGAATGAAATATTTTGTTCGGTTCATTATAGATGGCGTTGTAATCGACGAAATTCAATTTTTTCAATTTCTTCTTCTTAGAACACACGCATTCGATTCTGCAATACGTTTGAAATAAAAAACATCACGTTTTCATTGGAAATACTCGAAATTCGTCATCAAAACAATCTATTCAGTTTTGTAAATCACATTTAACGTTTGTGTTATTTCTTATCTTACTGTTTTTCGTAATTGCAAAATAAACGATAAAATACTTTAGAATGGACCGTTTAACTGTGCCAGAGAAAATTGAAATGGTTCTGGTTTATGGAGAAGCTGGCAGAAATCTTGAAAATGCTGTTGCTATTTACGCTCAACGTTTTCCGGATAGGATTCGTTCACGTGCTTCATTTGGCCGTACTATCAAACAATTTATTGCTGATGGAAATGTTCAACCGAAAAAGAGGACCCGTAGAGCAACAGTCACTGGAGAAAATAATGAAATTGCTGTATTGGCTGCAGCGACTCATAATCCTCATGTTAGTACACGAGAAATAGTTTGCGATTCCGGATTGTCCCTCACCAGTATTTGGAGAATTTTAAAACGGCACAAGTATCATCCATATCATGTGTCTTTACACCAAGATCTTCATGGCGCTGATTTCCAAAATCGGGTAACTTTTTGTCAATGGGCACGTGAACAAATACAACAAAACCCCAATTTTTTTCTTTGCGTAATGTTCTCTGACGAATCGTCTTTTACAAACCATGGAACGGTTAATCGACACAACATGCATTATTGGAGTGTTGAAAATCCACACTGGCTTCGCCAAGTTGAACATCAGCGCCCTTGGACTGTCAACGTGTGGTGTGGAATAATTGGCAACCAACTCATCGGCCCCCACATTATTGAAGGCAACTTGAATGGTCAAATGTACCGAAACTTTTTGGAAAATGAACTGCCAATATTACTTGAACATTAGAACTTATAATTGAGACGGAACATGTGGTTTCAACATGATGGTTATCCTCCACACTATTCGTTGGTAGCACGTGAGGTACTTGATCGTGATTTCAATGGACGCTGGATCGGTAGAGCTGGTCCGATAAATTGGCCCGCCAGATCACCAGATCTTACTTCGCCAGATTTCTTTTTGTGGGGCTATCTCAAAGACAAAGTTTACAAACAAGAACCAACAACACGTTAGAACATGATTGAGCGAATCAGAAATGCGTGTGCTGAAATTCAACCAAACACACTCCTCAGTTGTGTACAATCATTGAAAATGCGTATTAATAAGTGCATTGAAGTCGCAGGCCAACATTTTGAACACTTATTTTAAGCTAAAATTATTTTATTCACCTGCCATTTACATTAGTAAATTGTTTTGATGACGAATTTCGAGTATTTCCAATGAAAACGTGATGTTTTTTATTTCAAACGTATTGCAGAATCGAATGCGTGTGTTCTAAGAAGAAAAAATTGAATTTCGTCGATTACAACGCCATCTATCATGAACCGAACAAAATATTTCATTCAAATCATACGTACTTTTAGTCGTAGAATCCGTATCTGCAATAAAAAATATGGCTTCCTATCTTAGTTTAAAAGTTACCATCGCCCCACCTACAAAGCGGGGGGTGGGGGACTATTTTTTTGCACTAATGTAGTTCGGTATGATTAAATTTTGATTATGGACATTTTTTCCGTAGAGTGGATATTTTTCGAGATATTTGATCGTCTCAGTTTAAAAGAAACACCCGGTATATTAAAAATAATTATATTAAATATTAAAATATATTTCTCTATAAATTAAATGCTTTATTAACTTAATAATAAAACGCTTACATAATTACAATTCGTAATTTCAATTATTTTTTGTTATTTACTTCGTGTCTGCGTATTAAAATACATTTCTTCAATATCGTAACGACATTTGCAAAAATACGGGAAAAACCTTACTCAGCTTCCAGAAACTTCAAGCATCCAGCGAACATGTAGTTTAGAAATTGTATTGTCTTGTGCTAACTATTTTATCATATATATTACTAACAAAAACATACTGTTACTGACTATCGACTATTTAGGTGTCTGGAACCGGGTCAATTCCGTATTACTAACATAACTTTCCTTTCTTTCTGTTTAAAAAAATAAATATTTTGACAGTACAAATTTTTGTTGAAGTCATTTAGTTTTTAGTGGTGTTTGCAGACTTTTGTTTCACAATGTAATAGCTTGAGCGAACGGTTTTGTTTTTTTCTTTCGCGGCGAAAATAATTTTTCAATAAAAAATTTAAATTCTGTTTCAATTGTAACTCTAAAAGATTGCATCGTAAATTGTTATATTTTGTCACTGTGGATTTCACCTACAGGTAATTGAGTCAATATTTTCATTTGAATGGCCTACGAGCGAAAAGTTTGGTTTTTTTGGTGCGGAGTATAATTAATCATAAATAGTTATAGCGATAGTTATAGTTATAATTATAACTAATAAACATATTAACAGTTCCAGTGTTGGGTACAAAATTAGTGAATCATTCGTGTATTCGGTGCCTTTGGTTGGGTTGTAAAAAAAACGGTTTAATTTATCCAAAAATCGTTGTGTGTAAATAAACATAAATTATAAAATCATTAAAAACAAAAATATATGTAAAGACCTCTGTGTGTGAAACCTTGCACGGGTGCATAATATAACCAGCATACAGTAAATTTACTTGGTCCATCTGTAGCAATGTCTTTGTGCTATGTGTGTAATGTGACAGTGTCGGCAAATTTTTTTAATTGTGCCGGGGAATGCAATAAACTCATTCATTTTGAATGTGCGGAGGTTATAAAACCTGTGTTTATTGCCATTTCGTTAATTCCGAATTGTTTTTGGCGATGTGGTGTGTGCCTTGATGTTTGTAGAATTTTAAAGGAAAAGAGTGATCACATGAGCAATGCTATTGACGCTATATCAGTGTCCTTGTCCTTAATTAACAAAACATCTACCGTTATCAATAATAACGTGGAAAGTTTATTAAAACCAGTACCATCGCAACTGTCACCGTCTTCAAAATTAAAAAAAAGGCAACGCAAACTAATACGGAAATAGCTTCACCAAGATCGAAGAGAAATAATATTAATACCAGAAAAACGGCTACAACTGATATAACGGATGGCCACGCTCAAGCCACTGATGGCCTACAACCACCACACTTCTCGCCGTTGTCATCCGATGATGTTGTTGCGAACACTGCGGGACCCACTTCGTTGTCTATTGTATTGGACTCTGCGCCATCACTGTCTTGTCAGGAGGCCGTTGAAGGAAGTATTTGTATATTTCCCGTCTTCATCCAACTACTACCTCCGAGTCGATCTTCAAGTACATTACGTTTAAAGGCAGTTTTAATCCATCAAACGTGGCCTGCTTCTCACTGTTCCCTAGAGACCGGGATCCAGCAGAACCAACGTTTCTGTCTTTCAAGGCTGGAGTCGGCGATAACTTGCATGGTACCTTGAAAAATCCTGATTTTTGGCCACCCAGGGCGGTTCTAGTTCGCGATTGTGAAGAAAGACGCCAATCAAAAAACGAGAAAGGAGCTCGGAGCAAAGTATCAATTTAATTTCATTCAACACATTAAATTCTAATATTTTAAATACAAATTTACCAAATGCTCACAATAATCTTATCACAGTTCATCCTAATATTCTAAATTCATATTTATCTAATTCTAGCAATATCATCAATGGATCTAACAATTGCTGCGTTTATACCATAGCTAAATTAGCAATGCTAAACCGAAATGACAACTGTGGCAATGGTATAAACGCGACATATGCATAGTTCAGCTAGCTAAAATAGCACCGCTAATTTAGCGTTGCTACGTAGATAGCTAAGCTACATCGCTACGGTATAAACATTGCTATATTACTAGAAATGCCAAATTGTTATTTTTATGGTCTGTTTATGTTCACAGATCAAAAGAAATTGGAAATAGGCAGTCGTGGGCACTAAAATTCGGGATACATTTTTATTTTTTACTAATATGTTTATTATTATTGTTAAATTCTTGTGTGTGCCAAGTTTACAATAACAAATTAAAATGGAGAAAAAAAACAATTTTTATTTTTTGACATTTGTAGCAACTTGCGGTATAAACATAAGCTAAATAATTTTGACAATTCTAGCAGTGCTAATTTAACTGTGGTATAAACGCAGCAATTGTCGTCAATAGTAGCTTGTCAATTTTTTATTTTAATTGTAATGGCATGCGTTCAAAAGCTAAAAATTTTTATCTTGGAATATTGGAATCTAATTACGACGTAATAATTCTGACCGAAACATGGCTTACAGTGGATTTTAATGATGAGGAGTTTTTCCCTTCGGACTTTTGCGTTTTCCGTCGCGATCGGTATAACTTTAGTACAAAACGAAAAGGTGGTGGTGTGCTTATTGCAGTTCGGAAAATGTATTCTTGTGAATTTTTATTTTCCGATCCAATCATTGAGTTCATGGCTGTTAAACTCAAACTAGGTACATTTTACATAATAATTAGCACAGTCTACCTTCCTCTAGAGCCATACACTGACTTTGTTATTTTCGGCGATTTCAATTTTCCAGATCTAATTTGGATGATGGTTGACAATATGTTCATTCCTGCTAATACGAATGATTCTTCAGCCTTAATCTGTGATTTTATGGCAAACATGGGTACTTCACAAATAAACAATGTACCAAACAGCCACGGCACTTATCTGGATTTGGTTTTCTACACTAATAATAGGTCTTTTAAACTAGAATCATGCGACGACTTTGCCGGTTTGCCGGAGTGTTTATCATACCCCGGTTTCATTTCAGTTGTTCTACAAAACTTCTAATAATTTGAACTTCACTAAAAATTGTACCGTATTTGATTATTCGCACGACTCTATCAAGCATTGACATCAACAGTTCATTAGATACCTTCAATGAATTATTGAAGGTTGCTTTTGAAAAATTTGTTCATAAAAAATTAATGAATAAGTCTCATACCCGGAACATCCCATGGTTTACTAAGGAACTCAAGCAGCTAGAAGTCCTGCGTAATAAAAGTCACATGAAGTATAGGCGTACAGGGTTGGCCCATGACTATATCCAGTTTAAGTCTCCGCGCAAACAGTTTTGCTATCTCAACCGATTCCTGTATAACAATTACATGATGGACATTGAAGAAGATTTGCGATGTAATCCGAAGAATTTCTGAAGATTTGTCAAAATTAAGAACCATAATAACGGCTTGCCGTCATTTTTAGAATTCCATGGTCAAAAATCAGATAATCCAGAGGCAATCTGCGGTTTCTTCGCTGAATATTTTAGCAGTGTGTTTGTTAAGGATAGCTCGCTCTCTCCTATATTAGCTAACTGCAATAATTCAAAAATTGTTTTTTTAGAACTTGACGTGATGAGCGCTCTGAGGAACTTGGACGTTTCTAAGGGTCCTGGACCAGATGGTTTACCAGTGTCGCTATCAAGCTGTGTGCAGTCGGTTTTGCCGCTCCTTTATGTCATCTATTTAATCTGAGCCTCAGCCAAGGCAAATTTCCTGATATCTGGAAGATATCAAGTATCATACCGATTCACAAAAGCGGCCCCAACAGTGAAGTAACAAATTAACGTGGAATTGCAATACTGTCTTGCATTCCTAAAGTATTCGAGTCAATGGTTAACAAAGTGATCTACTTCCACTCCAAGCAACATATTAGCACACGTCAGCATGGATTTTTTCCTGGCCGCTCAACGGTCACTAATTTAACGGTCTTTCAAAATAATTTAATTAATTCTGTTGCCTCGAAAGTTCAAGTCGATGTAGTTTATACCGACCTCGCTAAAGCTTTCGATAAACTTAATCACAGGATATTAGTGAATAAGCTCAGTGAACTTAATTGCGACATTTTTCCCATAAATTGGCTTATGTCTTATTTATCGGATCGCAAAATGTTTGTCAAGATTAACGATACGTTCTCAGAATGTGCCTCAGGGTAGTCACCTGGGTCCACTATTATTCTTATTGTTCATTAACAATGTTGTGGATTGCTTCAAATTCGCAGACTATATTCTATTTGCTGACGACATGAAAATATATGCAAACATATCATGTGAATTAGATCGCGATCAATTTCAGTGGGACCTGAACACATTTTGCGGTTGGTGTGTTACTAACCTTATGTTTCTGAATGTTGATAAGTGTCACGTGATCACCTATTCTAGGTCTAAGTCTCCAGTAGTTTTTGACTACTTTCTAAATGATGTTAGTTTGAAGAGAGGTTATATGATTACTGATTTGGGCGTTATCTTTAGCTCGGATTTACGCACACATCGATGCGGTTGTTAACAAAGCCTTTTCGATGTTGGGGTTTATTAAAAGAAACTGGAAGGATTTTCATGACACAATAACTTGCAAGTCACTGTACACTTCATTTGTTCGTTCTACCAGTCTCATTCAAACAGAATTGAAAGTATTCAGAAACAGTTTTTGTTATTTGTTCTCAGAAAATTACCGTCTCTCGAACGGGACAATAATTTCAGACTATCACCGATGCCGTTTTCTGAATCTCCAATCTTTAAGTGCTACGGGACATCATTTGTGGTGAAATAGACTGCTCCGACATTCTTTCTTGTTTTAATATTTATGCTCCTCAACGCAGCTTACCCCCCCGGGAACTTCTTCATATTCCGACTGCAAGTAGCAACTACAGCTTCCATGGCCCTATAGCGCGTATTCAACGAGATCTCAACGCCGTAGCGGATTGTTTCGATTTCAATATTTCCAGAGATGAATTTAAAAAACGAATCGCAAGACATTTGTTTTAACTTTTAAATGTAGATTCATAATGTTTTGTTGTTAATTGTTAGATCTATCGATGTCGTTATAACATTATCTTTTATTGTATTGTATAAAATTGTTTAACTTTTTATAATATTTTTTAATAATGTAAACCATTTTTGCATGAACATGCTGTTGGTTAATAAATAAATAAATAAACGAGTTACAATGTATATTATAATTAAATATGTAAATATGTTTATCCTAAAATTATTTAAAAATTATTTTTGGCACATTTAAAATATTATACGAATAATATTTAACGACATATGATTGAACAAAAATGTCAATTCCCCATCTCATCAACAAGGGAATAAAATCTGTATCGTCTACATAATTACCAAAAATTTGAGCCGATTGCACCCTATTCAATAATTTTTGAGGCATAAATACAAAACAATCAAAACAAATGACACATATCCAAACTCTCTTGGAAAATCTCACATTTTTTGACCGAAATCGACCTACTGGAGAATCTAAATTTTTTGTTGTACTGTTTTTAATTTCGTTTTCACTTTCTTGTTTTTCTTGTTTTTGTTATTCTTCTGATTTTATAAATCACAAAATAAATATAGAGTTTGGACACCACGCAAAAAGTCTGAGAAACACTGTTCTAAAACATATGTTGAGGTCATAGGGCAAAGGACTGCCTAAAACCTGATTTCATTAATAACAATAATAACTTTAATGTAAATTTAGTAGAAACTCATTTTTATTGACCGACTGAATACGGAATATGGCACGTACGTGTCAATATACAAAAAACAAATATTTTCGAAACAAAGTTGATGGAATCAGATGAGTTCATGAATTTTGATTATTACGATTTTTTAAGCGATTATAAACAAAAAACTTGGAAAACATGTAGAATCCGTCAACTTAACACATTTTCAATAAATGACATATTGAAGTTTCTCGTTCGTATATAAAATACATATACACATAACACATGTGCAGAATATGTGAATATAATTATTATTATTATTATATAAATTTCCTTTTTTTTCGCACATACCTACTCGTACGAGTTTATTGGGAAAATTTATAGATTTTTTTTATTTTTTATTAGTTGTTGTTATTATTAGTACTTATTATTATTATTGTTATACTCTCGTATGTTACGACAACATTATTTTTTATATTTATTAAATTGATATATAAAATTGTTTTTTTTTACGATATTCAGGTAAGTATTTTTTAATGTTGTGTACGTTTTTCGATGCCATTTTGAATTTTATTTGATTTTAAAGGGTTGTCTCTTTAGGCATCACTTTAAAATAAAAACAACAAAGCGTAAACCAAATTTTGATGTGATAAGATGGCAGCTAACTATTAGTCTTCATCTCAATGAATCAATAATGTTATTCAAATAAATAACAAATATTTTTGAAATATTATTAACAAATGCCCGCAGACAGTCAGATTTATTCAACAAGTTAATTGGTTGTAACTCAAAATTTTGTTCTCATTTTTTTTTTTAATATTCAACCCAGAAGCTATGTTTATTTACACTAAATAATTTCAGATTCGAAGAAATTTAATTATTTTTGATTTAATAATTACTCAGTTTTGCGTTGATTTATATAAATATTTTTTTTTGTTTTATAGAATAAAAACTTTTTAGAACTTGTTCCTGGTAACAGGTTAAATATACTAAATAAACAACAAGTTTGCAGAAAACAAGAAACTAATAAAATTATGGAAAATTGAAAAATTCAATTACATTGTTCATGAACTAAAATGTTGTTTCAATCGATTATTTAAATATTTATAACATTTTGTATATTTGCTTTCATTATAATCTGTTCAAAATATCAAAATTTATATACAATAAAAAAAATGTAATTTCTCCAGAGCCAGGTCTAATTTTAGCGATTCATATAGGTTGTAATGTTGCATCCATATACAAACAAACAACGAGGTTTAGAACCGTAAATCCCTTATCGTACAATAAATTTTGTATACCATGTGTTTATACAGCTCTGTTGCTGAAGTACATTTACAACAAAAAAAAAAAAAAAAAAAAAATCTTCATCATCCAATGTTAACAAGATTTACCACAAAATCGGGGTATTTATTTATCCCTTACTGTGCAACCAAATAGAGGATTATAAATTTAACTATTGCATATAGTTTGCAACACAATATCGATACAACACATACATAAACGTAACAAATATATATTTTAGTTTCTATTTTATTTATGTACACATAGATAGCAAGCCAGTAGCAAAATAGTTTCTCGTTTATGTTGGGTAAAAGCTTTGGTAATTTATTATCGATAATAGTGTATTATTGCATATATTTTGGACTTAAAACCATCTTTAATGTATGTACGTACATTCCGAAATACACATAACTTATATTGACTTTGATAGAAAAATTATGTTCATCCCTTACTACCAAAAAACTATATCTAAACATTGTATATAGAATCTATAATATATAATTTGGTTTTGCAAAATTACAACAGTTTACAGGGACAATAACAAATTTTCATAATTAATTTGATTTTCTTTTATTTTTTGGAAAATTATATATTTACAAATAGAAAATTAATAACATTTTTGTATGTGCTCTATTCTATTTTATTTACGTTATATATGGAAATATGTTTCCAGGAACGATTATAGAGATATTAGTATGTGTACATTGTATCTGATGATATCTGGCTTGAAATCCAGTGTAGACTATTTTTTTGCTCATCCTTTCATTAAATATACATATAATACGAGATTACATTATAAAAAAGGATAAAGTTGTTAAAGCTACAAAAAAAATTATGAATATGAGTTTATCTTGAGAATGGCGATTAAGTAAATTGGTTTGGTACAAACATTGTACAAAAGTATAAAAAAAATTTGTCTAAATAGAAACGTGGTGTCCATTTCAATATTATTATACCCGAAAACATTGTGAAAAATTCTATTTTATCTTACGAAGTTTCTGTTGAAAATACTGTGATATTGGAAATATTTAACACTTTTCACATTTTAATCCATTACCAGTTCCGTTTGTATTCTCAATTTTTCGCACAACATGTTACAAAATAATAATAAGAGTTTTACAATGTATTTAACTGAACTGAAAATTTATTGCAATTTCTTTTATGTGTTTTGTTTCATCTCAGAAGTTAAAGTCTACCGAACAAACGGCGCAGTGGTTAAAGCTACGGCGGTTGGATCAGGAGGTACCGGGTTCGAATCGATCGGTGATGACGATTAACACATCTATGACCCCCTGTTGAGAGTGCGGAATCCATAGGCCGACCCACCTTTCATGTCAGTACTATAGGCTGGCATGAAGCAATGCAATGTGCAGGTGGTTTAAACGAAAGCGGGTCTATAGCCGTACGTCCTCGAGTTGGCTGGCAACGGCGTAAGGTAGGACGTTAAAAGGGAACTGGAAAAAAGATCCAAAAAAGATTGCAGAGATAGAAACAAAAAAAACAAAAAAAAAAGTCAAAGTACGAATATGCAATTTCGAAAAGGGCACATGTCTGAAAAATTAAATTTTTCAGGAATTAAAGAAAACTATCTATTTTCTAAAGTAGTATATAAATTTATACAATTTATTTTAAGGTTAAGTGTAGGGTCAAAAAGAAATTGAAAATTATATAAATATTTAATGTTAATCTTTATTTTATGTATTTTTTTATGTATTATATGCATACGAGATGTGCCCTTTTCGAAATTCATAAAATATAAAGTAAATCTAATTAAAAACACAACGTATAAACTTTATGAAACTGTTATCATAAGTAACAAAATCACTTTAGCAACAGATAGAGATATATCGCCGTCGCCAATTAATAAAATACATTAAATTTGAAAAGGGCACATCTCCAAAAGTTGTGACCTTTTCGAAATTATCGTTATACAAACCGACACTGGTTGCCGTATTAACACAAGAAATGTGCCTATTTCAAATCAATTAGGTGCGGAGATATACTTCCATCACATTAACGTGAAAAAACGGTTTTGTCAAAATTTTCGAGATGTGCCCTTTTCGAAATTGCATATTCAATTATTATTACCAAAACGTAAAACGTAATTTGTTTATTGTTTGAGAAAATCTTTAGCTTTCATTCCATTTCAGAAGTTTTAAAAGATTTTACAAAATTTAAGAACGATACCTTGTTACGACAACATTTTAACGATGTTTTTTATTGTAATATTTGAGACATTTCAAATGTTGCATTGAATTTAGAAATAGTCGAGATTAACTGGTAATATTTTGATATCCCAAAAATTTGATTAAAAGATGTTGGGTTCTTCATTTTTGGTTTAGTGAGTTATTTATTGTTCATGCTGTACAATTATCTATTCCTTTCATTTCTTTATTTTATTTCTTTATTCACTTCGGCAAATAACCAAACAAGAAGTATATAAAATTTGTACGTTACAATTACTTATCAAATTATCTAAGTAATCTATATATGGGGCGTTGTCTGTCAAATCGGCCACCCTCCGTGCACATTTCATTTTTTGAGATAAATAAACATTTTGGGCTTAAAATTTTGCTTAGAATGTCTACTTTTTAATGCCGTATGGCGTTTTTATGGCGTCCTTGAATTTTCAAAATGGCGGACCATAACTGCTGAGGAAGTCTTTAATTTTTAATAAAATTGATATAAAAACGTAGTTTGAACTCTGTTATTTACTCAAATGTAATATTTTTTTATTTTTTATTATTTTTTTACAATTCCAAGATGGCGGATCCAAGATGGCCGCCAAAATTGGCAAATTTTTCGACGTTCATAAAAATTGTTAGAAACACGTCCTAGAAGGTTTTCGGGGTCGCTGATCACGATTTTGAGATCAGAATTTTAATATTCAAGATGGCGGACACAAGATGGTGGTCGAATATGGCCGAAATAAGGCTAATTTTTCGACGGTTATAGAAATCAATAAAAACTCGTTGTAGAAGGTTTTCGGGGTCGGTGATCATTAATTTAGGGTCAGAATTTGAAAATTCAAGATGGCGGACCCAATATGGCCGCCATAAAAGGTCAATTTTGAAACTTATGAAAATCGATAAAAACATGATCTATGAGGTGTCGGGGTCACTGATCACGAATCTGAGGTCAACATTCAAAAATTCTCTGAAAAAAGTACCAGATTCTCGTTAAAGTGTTATTTTTAGACATTTTTGAAAAATATATCTAAAAATAACACTTTTCATCGCGAATGTGATACTTTTTAATCTCAGATTCGTGATCAGCGACCCCGAAACCCCACTAGGTCATGCTTTGATCGATTTTCATAAACGTTTAAAAATTGACATTTATGGCGGCCATTTTGTGTCCGCCGCGGCGTCTTGCATTTTCAGTTTCTGACCCTAAATTAATGATCACCGACCCCGAAAACTCCCTACACCGTGTTTTCATTGATTTCTATGAATGTCGAAAAATTAGCATTTTTTCGGCCATAGTCGATCATCATCTTGTGTCCGCCATCTTGAATATTAAAATTCTGATCTCAAATTCGTGATCAGCGACCCCGAAAACCTTCTAGGAGATGTTTCTAACGATCTTAAAGAACGGCGAAAATTTGCCAATTTGGTGGGCATCTTAGATCCGCCATCTTTGAATTGTAAAAAAAAATTAAAAAATGTGTAATCTATGACATCAAAAACACTTTTGAGTAAATTAAAAGAGTTAAAAATACGTTTTTATATCAATTTTATTAAAAATTAAAGACTTCCTCAGCAGATATGGTCCGCCATTTTGCAAATTCAAGGACGCCATAAAAACGCCATACGGCATTAAAAAGTAGACATTCTAAGCAAAATTTTAAGCCCAAAATGCTTATTTATCTCAAAAAATGAAATGTGCAGGGAGGGGGAGGAGGGGAGGGAGGGGGGAGGGGAGGAGGGCCGATTTGACGGCTCGACCGATGTGTCTGATTTTTTTTTGTTGTGTTCGTAATTGTCAGGACAAGGTTTGTATTAAAGAAAAAATCAGAAATTTGGATGGTTCCAACTATGGAATTTAGATTTAGACTTCTATGTAATTTCTAATAAGTTGACATTTTTTTTATTTTTTTTTTATTAAGTATATAAAGCGCGAATGCCTTATTTCTAATAACATAACTACTAAACAACCTCGGTTTTTGTGACTAAATAATTATTGTGTGTTGAAAAGATTATTTTGGTGTCTTTGGAAAAATGCCACTATAAGGCGTCAGAATATTGGTCGGAGTACGCGCAACGCAGGAGAAATACGTGATCGGTTAGTCAATGAGACCGATGAAGAGCGTAGGCAGCGTTTAGAAGAGAATCGAATAAGAATTTCTCAAGCGCGTTGAATTATGACCCTGGAACAACGGATACAGTCGAGTTCGAGTCGCTCAGTTGGAGATAACTTACAAAATAATTTGGAACGTAGACAGAACAGACGGCCAAACAATCGATTACACCGTGGATGTATCGGTCGACTTCGGAGCCATGAGCACTGTTTATCAACATTGCAATACTTTCAAGGTTTCGACATGAAGCGCCAGGATCATGTTTTGCAAAGGTCAAATTACCACATTTGGCAATGCCACCAGAGCCACTAGCATCATTGCTTTCTGGCCAAGAACCTCAATCGAAGCATTTTTTGCAGAATATCCAATATGAATTGGTTACATTGTTCAAGATTGCAATAGAAATGATGCCTTCGGATGATCACAAAATAGTGATCAAAGCAGACAAAAGACCAGCAGGCGAACATGAAAGATGCTTCAATGCACCGACGTTAAATGAAGTTGCCATTGTGGTTGTTGGCGAGAATTTGGAGTCTCGCGATATTGTTATTCGACGGCGTGATGGTAATAACTTTCAGCGTATCAGTGAAACCCATCGTTCGTATGATTCATTACAATAGATATCATTTTTTGATCAAGAAGATTAATCTTTTAACCGGTACGTATCAATGTTGTTAATCATTTTTAAACAACTTTAAGAAAGGAGGAGGTTTTCAATTCGAGTATATTTATTTATGTATTATTGTTAATCAACATCTCTGCCGTTTGTGAACCAACTTTAAAATTATTTTTTCTTGGAAAGCCTGCATCTCAAAGGTCGTCCCATTCTAATTTGGTGAAACCATTCTCCCCCTAAGGGTGGAAAAATGCATTGATTTTTATTTATAAAAATGTTCATAATTCACAATAGGTCAAGAAACAAACAAAAAGGTAAGCTCGATGAATTTTTATGCCTACCGTTTGATGAATCGTCGAAACGAGGACAATCACATATTGAAATGCCGCAGACGGTTTCATCAGTTCTTCGTTGATATGTATGTCAAAATCGAGACGGAACGTCTGACATTTATACGTTTAAAGCATCAAAAATTTCATTCGGAAGAATACATCCATCTGCATGATGCAATGAATGTAGATGGAAATGCAAACAATGTCGGCGGACTTACCATTTTGCCAGCGACGTTTGTTCGAAGTCCGAGGCACATGGCCGAATACGCACAAAATTGTGAAGTATCATGTCTTCGGAGATGTGCGATCCAAAGAAACTTTGGATTACCCTGAATTTTGTTTAGAAAAATTCTTAAATGTTTTAAGTATTTTCAGAGTTTTTATAATTCGATGATTCCGAAGAATAAATTAAATTAAAACTTGGTTTTAAATAAGCCGACAAAATAATTTGAGACTAAAATTACATCGAAGCCAATTACCCAAATTTATTCATTTAAAATTTTATTCTATGTTTTGTTGCAGTCGGAATATGGAAAAATTTAAATTTTGATAAATTTAGAATAGTCTGCTCAAAAATGTTTAAATTTAACCTTGTATATTCATTTCGATACCAGGGATATCTAACCAGGACCTCGGATATTGAGAATCCCATCATTAATTTTACGGTAGAAAAAGAAGAAAACAAATCTATTAACTTTCTAGATATAACAATAACCAGAATTAATTCTTCATTAGAGTTCAAAATTTATAGAAAACCCACGTATACAGACGACATTATATCTAACTTGTCAAACCATCCCCATAATATTAAAATGTCAGCTTTCCACTCATTCTTAGATAGATTAATAAACATTCCTTTGACCATATCCAATTACAACAAAGAGCTTAATATAATTTTAGAAATAGCAGCGAATAGCGGTTATGCAGCTAAGACTATATTAAAGCTATTAAACAGAAAACTGAAACATAAAGCTTTAGCTAACATTTATCCACCTGATAGCCCAATGCCGAAAAATTGGCGCCGCTTAGAGTATATAGGAAAAACTAGTCAACGGATTAGTAACATCGTGACACAAAATACAGATATTAGCTTTGCTTTTTATAACAATAATACAATTAAGAAAATGATTTTTAACAACAAACCAAGAATTGATCGCCTTTCCAAGTCTGGCGTTTATAAGATCAATTGCAATGATTGTAGTTCCTCTTATATCGGACAGACTGGGCGCAATTTTGAAGTTAGAGTTAAAGAACATTTATCTGGTAGCCATGAATCATCCCTTTATAATCATTTAACGTTAGAAAATCACACATCCAGTTTAAACAATTTAGAAATATTACATGTACAATCAAAAAGCAGACGTTTAGACAACTTAGAATCTTACGAAATCCGAAAAGCTATATTTCTTAACCAAAATATCCTCAACGAACAGAGAGAAATCCGTTTCTCACCAATTACCGACCCCGCATTGTTTTATTCACATACTCATTCCATACCATAAAATTACTATTACGTCGGGTTATAACAAAATAAAGAAGGGGTAGAAAAGAAAAAAAAAAAAAAAAAAAAAAATCAACATCTGGAATTTTGTTATTCGACCGTTGACTAATCAATAATCATATACCTGTGTTTAACTGCCCCCTTTTAATTTTTAATTTTTAATGTTTATTGCTCCCACCAATTTTACCTGTGTTTAACTAACCCCCTATTTTAATTTTTAATGTTTATTGCTGTCACCAATTTTATTGTTTACCACTTCCACATTTTTTTATTTGTATATTTTGGTTTCACTTTTTGCTTTTTCCAACTATATATATATCTAACTACATTTTTATTTTTTACAGTTTAGTAGATACTCCTGATGATGGCCTAATAAGCCGAAATCGATCGAGTGATTTTTTAAACCTTTTGTAATTTTGCGAAATATTTAACAAGTGTTTTTAAAAATTTTTAAAAATGTGTGTATTAAGTGTGTTTCGCCAAGTGCCTACGGCAGAAAGTGTAAGAAGTATATTTTCAAGTAAATAAAAGTCTAAACAGTGAAACACAACGTTCCTTAGTCCAATCCTTAATTGATTTCTACATGTCAAATAAAATCGTATTAAAGCCAAACGAATTTACATGCATTGCCCAGGGAATTTCAGATGCGTTTAAATCTGAAGATGCCGTAAGTGGTACAGTTAAGTGTTTACGGTTCCTTGATAAAAAATTATTATTTTTATTTTCAGAGAGATTATTATACGCCACGTGCAAAAGGAAAGCACAAACCACCTGGCAAATTATACGATAGGTACAGTAACCTTTGCCAAAAAACTAAATACCGTAAACGGACTTCTCAACTTCATCCTTTGACCAGCACGAACTCTCAATCTACTGAATCGTCAAGCGTAGTAGTAGGTTGTTTGGATGGAGCGGAACATTCAGGTTGGGACTTTTTACATTTTTATATTTAAGGTTTCATTAATTTATAAAGGCAATAGTTATTTCTTATTTTATTGTAAATGTCGTTTGTCCAACGTTTTATCAACAGGTATTTCCAATTTTAATTGGATACTACCTAAAACAACAAAAAAAAAATTATATTATTATCTTAGTTAATAAATAAGAAGAAAGTTTAACTTAAAGTAATAGTAATTAATTAATTTTTGAAACCACTTTGTACATATTAATGTAAAATTTGCATGAGTTTTAAAATGGATATAAGGCTGTGTTTCAATCGGGTAAAAAGTTAAATTTTTTAACTATGGTAAAAAATATAAATTTTCCTCACTTTTTAATCGTTTGGTGTTTCAAATGAAACTGGTTAAAATTGTGACGTTTACGTTTTATATTTCTGTTTTGCGTAGAGAAAAACAAAATACAGGCTACAAATTTTTAACTGGTCCGTGACCAGTTAAAATTTTTGTGGTGAATAAAATGCCAAAAATTTAACTTTTTAACTTTTTATGCGGTTTTCTATTCGTTTGAAACACAGCCTAAGTATATAAATTTCATTAACTGCAACAATATTATCGAGACTTCTCTCATGAAACGAAAAAATTGCATTCTTTAAAAATTTTGAACAACAGATTTCTTTATTGGATAAGTTGTAGTGAAACTATTTTAATTATATAGGAAAGAAATCTTGTTAACCCGCCTAATTTGAAAAGTGTTTTTTATAAACACTTTTCACAAAGTCAACATTTTTTCAAAAACTTTGTTTTATAAATTTCTCATTTATTTATTATTTTTTATATGTTTATCTGCAAAATGTCATTAATGTATTTTTTTGATTTACTTCCTAGTTTTTTTAAATGATAAAACCTGGCTTGCTAATAATATGGAACCATGGGAGGTAGTTTGTAAAAAATGGAGTGAAACAGCAAAATTGCGCCTTTATTATTTCAATTTGTCGAAGGATGAGAACATTTCAAACTTTTTGGCTGAATGGCCACTTTATAAAAATCATTTAGGGTACCAACTGGTAAATATAAATTGACTTCTTGCTCAATACTCTCAAGTAATTGAAATATATTTCGAAATATTTAGATAGATATTGACTTCCAAATATTGAAGCATGGAAAAGAAGACCTTCTTTTAAACAAATTTGACACGTTCGTGAACCGAAGTGCACTCTTATATCGAGCGGAGATCAAGGACACGAAAAATAAAAAGCTTTTGGGAGAGCTTGAAACTGATGGCGATTTAATGAGTCAAAGTACATAATAATTTGATTGTAAATATAAAATAATATAATAAACGATTAATTTAATTTTACAGATTCAAAAGATGCCATTACTTGTTTACTAATGCACGCGGTTCTTCAACCTAAACGCATCAAAGCTACGATAAAACCGCCAATCTCAGATGCACAAGAATCGTTTTTTCTTCAAATACCAACACTAAATGAATTAGCCGGAAAGCTTGACGAATTTAAAAAAAATGTTGATTCAAAAATGTCGGATGCAGCCATTAATCATAATTGTGTGCCAATCTTTGAGAGATATTGAGGATTTCTTTGTTGTGTTCGATGACGTAAAAAATTTAAATGACAGTTCCTTAGAGCCTTCCAACTGCAAATAATCTTTCAGTTCCTAATCCAACTGCAAATAAAGTTTCACGATTAGTTACTCCAGAATATTATAATAATACTGATAAAATTTATAATTAAAATATTCCTTTGCTTTCATATCAATTTACAGAACAAGAAAAATCTATTTCATTATTCATCCAAAATTTGGAAAATTCATTTTTATCATATTCTTTAACTTTACATGAAGATAACGCTTTACCACGGAAAACAGTGTATTCAATTCAAGATTCCTTTAAATCAACAATATTTAATCCGTTAGCTCGTACGTTAACAAACTTTTCAAATTGGATAGATAATGAATTCAAAGCTGAATTTTTAACTTTATTAAGATTAACGGAAAATCCATTTTCCTTAATTGATACAGAATTTAATTTTTTTAAATATATTGAGACGCTTGACATATTTTCCAAACCTAAACCCTATCTTATTAACAATGAATTAACAGAAGTTATTGTTAATGGTGTTCCTAATTTGAGTAACAGTCAAGTAGAAGGTTGCTTATTAGATATTCCCTTTCAAATTAAAAAACGTTTTGAAGCTGCTGGAGTTTATGATCAAACAGTTGAAAATATGAAATTACTTGAACAGAGTAATTCTATTTCTAACTTTATCAATGGTTCTTTATGGAAAGATAAGTGCACCACGTTTGCAGGTAAATTAGTAATTCCATATCATTTGTACTTCGATGATTTTGAAGTAAACGATGCTCTTGGTGCACACGCGGGAAAGCGTTAAATTTGTGGGATATATTATTATTTCCCTACCATACCAGATTTTCCACAGTCGAAGCAAAATAATATATTTGTAGCTGGATTTATAAAAACTAGAGACATGAAAGAGTATGGCAACAAATTTTCCCTTATGCATTGAAACAAAGAACGGCAAACGAAAGATTTATTTTCAATGAGGGCAAATTTTAGGGGACGACTTAGGTTTAAACAATATTTTAGGGTATTCCACTTCTTTTAATTCATCGTTGTTTTGTAGAATATGTAAACGTACGAAAATCGAAACTCAATCAGACTTAAAGGAACATCAAGAATCATTATGAAATAGATTTAGAAATTAATGATATTAAAATCACAGGGATTAAGGAAAAATCAATCTTTAACGAAATAGAATCTTTTCATGTGACCGACAATGTGGCCTGTGATCTTATGCATGATATTTTCCAAGGAGTTTTTAAGTATAATTTATCGAAGATTCTTGATTATTTTATTTAGAATCAAAAAAATTTTCATTAGAAACCTTTAACTTTAGATTATGGGGAAATTGACATTGGAAACTCCAGCCATAGCATTGAACAGAACCATATAAAATCAGGTAATTTCAAAATGACGGCGAAAGAAATTTGGACTTTTTTCACTATTTGCCCCTAATTATTGGAAGTTAAATTCCTGAATATGATGAAGTGTATAAATTTCTTTTAATATGCGTAGATTTAATAGATTTAGTCCTACTGGGTTTATTTAACGAAACAAAATTAACCCAATTGGAATCAACCGTTATGTTGCACCACGAGCAATACAAGAAGTTATTCGGTGATACTCTCAAACCAAAACATCACTTCCTTGTTCACTACCCAGGTACAATTAGGAAATGCGGTCCAATTAAATTTCTTTGGTGTTTTCGGTTAGAAGCTGAACATCAAAATCACAAAAAATATGCTAAAAATATAACATCTCGGTTAAATATTCCCCTGACTTTGTCTATTAAAACGGCGCTACAATTTTCTAAACGTGTACATACAAATGACTTTTTCCAAATTGAAGTGGTATTGGACGAAGATTTATTTATTTGTAGAAAAAGGGACTTAAAATACAATTGTTGCTTTACACAATTAAGTCACACGAAACATTATTATATTAACACTTAAACGACCGGGCACGCCAATTGGCGTCCTAACCAAAACTAAAGTTATCGACCGGGAACGCCAATTGGCGTCATATATGAAATAATCATATTGCGATATGTAATCATGTAAAGCAAGAACGCAAGAATGCAAGAACGATATAATTGTGCAAACCTATTTATTTTCAAATCGTTTCCATGGAAAAAAAGTTAATGCAACATAATTATTACTTTGACGAAAAGTATTAGTGCTTTCGGTAAGCGGTGTACGAAGTACGACCGATTTGACGGATTTCAAAAATTAAGTTCTTCAAAACCAAAATGAAAGTTTTGTAATTATCCGATTCGGGACTATCACTAATCACTTAGATTTGTTTTATTAATATTATTATTATTACTCATCAAATTAATTTTGTTTTCTTACATATACATATGTATGTAACTATGTACATATGTATAAGTTTAAAATAACCCTTCTTAAACAATTCCCTAGACTAAAAATCAAATTCACTAAAACATGCATTGAAAACGAGCAATGGTTCTGTGCAATTAGAATTATTACCAGAAAACGGAACACGTAAATATCCTGAATGCGATCCCAAAGCGATTTAAATACATAAGAAGTTGTATAACATTATCGTCTTAAATGAATATAACCAAGAATTGAATTTTATATTTGCAAAAATAGAAATCCAGTACAGAAATTAAATTGAAAATATAATAAGCCTGTCAGTTTCACTTATGCCCAAATTATTTAAAGGGTAGCAAGAACTTCACTTCGTAAAAACAAAATTAGGCAAAGTCAAGCCCAAAACAAATTGCTTCAAAATTTTCGAGAGGATATTATATTAAAATTTACCTTATTTTCGGAAGATGCCTAACAACATTTCGTTTGTTATTTAATTCTAAAATCGCATTAAAATTAAACTCAAACGAAATTTTGTATGGAATAATTTTTGGTATTTTTGTTATTGAACTTTTCTTTCGCAAAAAAAAAAAAAATTGGATTTTGCTTTCGGTAGAAAACAGTTTTACTAAAAAGCTGTTCTAAGCCAAAGAGATTTTGAAATTTTTAGCGGTTTCTAGTATTTTTTATCAAATCAATAAATATGGTTAGAATTTAGAGGACAATATTTCTGTAAAAAAATGCCCCATGAAATTTAATTAAAATCGATCATTTCTGTCTCGCCAACAAAAAATGTATAACACACAAAACCACATATACAAATAATTTAAATATTCATCAATTAATCGGATTACAATTAAAAACTATTAGTATTGAGGTTACGCCCGTATTTAAAATTAAAAATCAAAATCAAATTAAAAAAATAATTTTCTCATGCCCATTACGCAAACTATACATAATATGTATCATAATTATACGCTTAGTATTTAATTAGTATTTAGTTCACATGTATTTAATTACTTAAAAATTTATATTTCTCTACATACTATTATGTAGTTAGTTTGCCTACAAAGTATAAACCCCATTTAGATTAAAAGTTAAATAAAACAAAAAAAAATTTACCGAACGTAAAATTAGAAAATTTTCCACTTAATTAAATTTTAAAGCATATAAAAGCATACTTAAACGAAGATGCTTTTTAGATTTATACACTTATTACAATATAATTTATTATAAATTAATTGTTGAAATATTATATGCAAATTTTATTCGAAATTATAATTTCTATTTAATTTGAAAAGAATTTTTTTGTTTTTTAGATGTATCAAGATTATTTTAATTTATTATTGTGTTTTTATTTCTAATTTTACAAAATCAATTTAAATTAATGAATTTATTTATTTTTGTATTAATTTAGTCAAATAAAAATAGTTTTACATAATATTGTATGTTTTATATTGATTCAATTGGTCTATATGGGGTATGTACATACGTATGTATATAAGTACGTCTAGTTTGCTATTAAATCAAAAATAAATATTTTAAATTGATTGTTCATTGAAGAGTAATTGATGAATTGTAATTAAATAAATCTAAATATATGGTAATCTGTAATAATATGTGTACAGAAAACATAAGGTTGTGTGTGTGTGTCCATTTAATGTGATTATAATGTTATGTAATTTTTGGATTATATGAGGTGTATTTATAGCAGGATTTATTTAAATAGATGAAGTGGATAAATTGTTTTATAATTAGGTACATATTTATTTATTATGAAAATTTTATCGTGCTTAGAAGATTCCAAAGTGTATTCAATTCTGAATTACTAAATAACCTAAAATTTGGAGAGTAGGGCAACCCCAAGATGCCTTCGTCTTCGTAATTTTTTATATTTAGTAAATGTCCTCTTTTGGATTGGATAACGTGATCAACCAAGAATTTAGGTATTGGTAGTATATACTACATACAGTGCTGGGGAAACAAATTGGGCAAACATATTTTATTATAAATTGGAGTCTTTTTTTGCTAAAATTACAAAACTTTTGAAAGCAATTGGCTTTTTGTTTCAGTTTAAATACATGTATGGCCTAATTTTTTGAAAAAAAAATTACCTGCAATTTAGGGGGAAAACCCGAAAAATGCCAAAATATTCATTCCCGAATATTTTTGTAAAAAAATTATATTCTAGTGGGTTTTTTTTTGTCTGACAGCTCCATAAAATTAAAATAAATACAACAAGATGACTAAAATTAAAGGTAATTATAATTGAAAAATATAATTATGTGATAATTTATAAATAAATTATACTTTCCAGACACATTTACATAACTAATTTTTTATATTGTAGCAAAGCGTCAACCAAAAACCTCAAAACAGCAATACGAGCTATATGTGCAATTCATTGAAGAGAATGGAGAAATGACAACCAAGAAAGACTCGAACCAAACTATACAGCATTTATGGGGTCGCTTAACAATATTGATCAACTCAATAACCGGCCCAAAACGATCTAAAGAGGGTTGGAAACAGGTTATGGATCTATCCTTGAAACAGTACAAATTTTGAGTTTTATTAATTTAATTATTTGGTTTCAGATACATATTTGAAAATTGGCGTAATGGTCTGCGTTACAAAAAACGAAAAGAGATTATTAACATAAACGCAACAGGTGGGCGACCAGAAAGTGGCGAAAAGTTGAAGCCAATTGAAGAAAGGGCAGTGAGTGCATGGGAGCAGTAGTAATTGAAGGTGCTTGCCAAATCGAAGCCGGGCTTGAGCCTAATGAGGGAAACTCAACAACAGCAGAACCTATTGCTGGGCCTTCAAAGGAATCTTTGAACGTACGCAACCATTACCAAGGCATACCCGGAAACGTAAACATGTTTCAGATGGTAATCAAAATCGTTTACCTACATAATATGTTAAATTTATTTTATATTTTCGATTTCATATTATTTTAGGTGACAAAATTTTAAAAAAATTGGTGTCCTTGGAAGAAAAAGGTAGTGCGAGATAGGAGAAGGTTTCAATTGAAAGAATATTCAATTTAATAAACAAAATCGTTACAGTTTTGCTTGGTATGTAATTACATAATTTAGTTATAATTATTCGTATATAATTCTCGCACTCGGCTTCCTATTATATACCAAGAATCATTTGCTGATTCTATGTCAGTTAAGGTGTATCGTCGGCGTCATTATTTTGGTTAAAATCATCTTCATTGTCTGAATCTGCATCGTTGTCGTTCATCTCAATATGAATATTGTGCAATGTGCACACAGCATATATAATTTGGCATGCCATATCGGGATTGTAATGTAAATTTCTATGTCTCAGCAAACACCGAAAACGAGATTTTAGCACTCCGAAACACTTCTCTATAATGTTTCGAGCACGAATAAAAGTGTCGTTAAATCTATATTGGATGGTTCCATTTTGAAAATTTACATAATTTGTAAGAAGCCACGGTTCAAGTGGAAACCCGGAATCACTCAACAAAAAACTCCCTTATGCGCAGAGTTAAAATTTTGTACACAATATGCTCTCAACTTGGATGTCATCCATATAGCTGAGCCGTGGACTGATCCGGGAAAACGATCATTTGCGTATAAAATGCGCATTTTAGCATCACAACAAACTATGTATAGTGTATTTATGCTGTGGTTCCCTTTACGGTTGCGAAATAAATTGCCTCGATTAAATTCGTGTTGTTCTGGAGGTGCAACAATAGCTACGTGGCAACTATTCCCATATAGCCCCAATTACCCCAGGCATTTGGTATTTTTCCATAAACTTGCTTTTTTACTTCTGCCTGTTATAAAAGGCTTCGTGGAAATTTAATAAAATCGTTTATAATATATTGAACAATTAATTTAGTCACTTCTGTAATCGCCAGAGAAACGCTGGGTTAAGAGAAAGCAATTTTTTCTCAGCTTCCTATGGATACTTGGGAAGATTCATGACCGTAGAAGTGTAGCGCACATAACAGTTTTAATTGAAATGGAATATTCGTCTGCCGAGATTTAGTTTCTAATTTTTCAATTAAGAACTGTAGAGCTGGTTTCGCTATCCTAAATAAGTTTTTGAATTTCGCTTGCGGTAGCTCAAATGGATTACTTTTATCCCTAAGGTGTTTTAAATTAAATCTGTAGTTAAACAGTTAATTTATTGCGATATTTAACAAATATACAAACCGTTTTCTTCTCTCTTCCCTCGCTAAAATCATGGCAATCAAATAATTTGGCGGCATTGTGCCGCCTTAGTTTAATTTCACCAAAAATTAAGTATTATTTCAGACAAAAAAATCTAGATTAATTATTTGTACTTCGACTGAGATTTTCACATAAAATCTTGTAAAATGGTCAAATTTGATAATTTTATTTTTGACAGATATAACATAAAAAATAAAATAACATAAATATATTTTCGATCATCAGAATACGAATTCATGATTTTATTTTTTAAAATAACATAAAATGATAAAATGTGTATACGAGAATTGAGCCCAATACCTCACTTTGCGTTGTTTCACTTTGCGTTTTTTCGGAGTTGCATCACTCCTAAATTAGAACTAAAAATTCGTTTTGAGTTTTTGTAATTTCGTTGTGTTCTTTTGGTTTGTTGGGTACATATTTTTTATTTTAGTAGTTTTCGGGGATTCCCACTTTATTAAATGTCATTTCCTTATTCATTATTGTGCAATAGTAATTTATTATACGTATTAATTTCAAGACGTACATACATAAATAATTTATTAATTTTAGGGACATACATATTTCAGTAGTTTTAGTGTCAGTTTTGAGAAAGACTTTAAGGCGGTTTACATAATAATAAAAGGTGATTTTTTTTATTTCAAATTTTATCATACATCTTCATGAGTGGAAAAAACGTTACTAGAGGTAAAATTACCAAAAAGCAAAGAAAAACTATCACCTTGGAAATAAAATTGGATATTCTACGACGATTTGAAAAGGGAGAGAAAGCTGTAAAGATAGCTAAAGCTCTTGGTCTGGCTGCAACAACTGTCAGAATCATTCAAGAGCGAGATGAAAATAAAATACGGAAAGCTGCGAAATCGGTAACATCCATAGATGCTAAGGCAATGACTCGTGCAAGGAGTGGATTAATGATGAAAATGGAATCGTTGCTTGTAATTTGTATTCAAAACCAGGTTGCACAGAAAATTCCATTAAGCAAAATGGTAATTCAGACGAAAGCGAAAAGCTTATTGGACAGTATAAAAAGTGAATCATCCTGTAACGAACCTTCAACCGATAGTGCTAATGACAAAGATGAAAAATTTCAAGCTAGTCAGGGTTGGTTTGAGAGATTCAAGGTTCGCGCCAAACTTCATAGTGTAGCTCTTAAAGGCGAAGCTGCTAGTGCTGATATCGTCGCTGCAAACCTTTTCCCAATTGATTTAAAAGCATTAATTCACGATGGATGCTATTCTCCAAAATAAGTTTTTAATGTTGACGAGACAGGCTTGTTTTGGAAAAGGCTCCCTAAAAGAACTTTCATATCCAAAACGGAAAAATCTGCATCTGGCAAACAAGAAAGCCTGGATGACAGCATTGCTATTTAAAAACTGAAAAATTAAAGCTTACTGGCTATGTTGATGAATTATCCGAAAATGTTAAATTTGTATTTTTGCCACCAAAGACTACGTCTGTAATATAGCCCATGGATCAGGGAGTAATATCTACATTTAAAAGTTGTTACCTACGACGAACATTTAACCTGTTTTTAAGTGAAACTGATGGACAAGACAAACCTACCATGCAGGAGTTTTGGAAAAAATTTAACATTATGAATGCTATGGAAATTATTTCAGATTCATGGAAGGAGGTTAAACCATCTTGCATGAATGGAGTTTGGCGAAAAATTTGGCCAGAATGTGTTCACAACATAAAAAGGAATTCTTTAGAAGTTGATGATGAATCCAATGTAGTTCAAGATGTTGTTACCTTAGTTAGAAATTCTGATTTTGAGAGAATGGATGAGTTGGACATAGAAGAATTGCTAACTTCTACAATTAGATCTACAGTTAGCTAACGAAGAAGACAGTCCGCTAGAATTACCTGAAGAAAGAAATTTAACATCAAAACTGCTTTTCAGAGTCATGAGTTTAATTGATAAAGTTATCGATATTTTAAAAACAAACGATCCTGACAGCGAACGAAGTGGTAAAGTGTGTCGAACAGTAGCTGATGATGTAAATTGTTACAAGAAACTTTATGTTGATTTAAAGAAAAAAGCTGTTCAGCAAACATTAGACAAATATTTTGTAACAGACACCCATTGAACCAAAACTGCTACCACGTCATCTATACATACACTCGTTGGACTAGCGGAAACAATTTTTATTTAAATGTTTTACTTGAAGCGACTGAGTTTATTTTTAATGTCGCAGAACTTCACCCAAAATATTAGAACGACAACAAAAAAATTGATTCTTTAACGAATTATAATGTTCGAAGTGAATTTTTTTTTCACGACCGTTTGTTGTTGCAAATCAGCAGCTCTCTGGTGGGATTTGGGGGGTGAGAGCATGTTTTACTTCACTTTCAACGTAGGTGGTTGATATTTTGAGCATGCATGTATTGATAGCTGCAACGGAAAGCACATTCAGTACCTATGGTTTTATAAACAGCTCAAAACGTAATCCATTGACTGTTGAGCGTGCGCAGGAAACGTACATTTTGCGCAACTTCAACCTGAAGAGATCGAACAAATCACTTATTAATTGATGAAGGTGCATATTTATATTCATTTGAAAAAGAGGATGTTTTGGAGTAGACCAAATGAATTAATCCAAAATCAATTAACAAAATCAAAAAACCAAATCAATTAATTCAAAGTAATTCTTCAGTCGTTAATCTTCAATACCATGCCAAGGAAGTCAAGGATTTGGTGCTTAAAAATCGTCGATTAATTTTATTGACATTACGACAATTTTGGGCAGACAACTCTTGGTTTTTGCGACAAGATAATCTTACTACTTTTTGAGCACACTGTTATATTTAGACGCAGATCAAGTTGATATCCCTCTTTTGTCCAGACGAAAATTTTGACTAGTGTTCTTTGATACAAATTGGAATATTGAATAAATATTGTGTTACCTATTTTACCCGTGTTACCGGTAATATTTCCGGTAACATTACCAAATTTAAAAATATTGGAAATTTTACAACACAATGATACGAAAGCCTGAAAAAAATAAAACGCAGATCTCATCATATCGCCCAATAAGCGTGCTGCCCACATTCTCAGAGCTATTTGAAAAAATGTTACTAACAAAATTTAAGCCAATATTAAAAGAACGGCGCGTTATTCCAGACCATCAATTTGGGTTCCGAAACCAACATGGTACCACAGAGCAAATACACAAAATTGTAAATGCAATCAAAATCACTTTCGAGGAAAACAAATATTGTTCTGCTGCTTTCTTGGATATAGCATAAGCATTTGATAAAGTTTGGCCCGATGGACTAATATACAAAATTAAAGAGCATCCATCAGAGAAATTTCACTCAGTTTTGGGAAACTACCTTATTCAAAGGCAACACATCGTCAAACAACATAACGCAACTACTTGCTTAAATGATATTAATGCAGGTATCCCGCAAGGCAGCGTTCTAGGACCAATATTATACTTGTTGTACACAGCCGATTTACCTGTAACCAAGAATGTAACAATATCAACATTTGCTGATGATACGGCCATTCGTGTCACACAATAATCCCGAAATTACCTCAAAGGAATTACAGAATCATTTAAACAAATTCGGGGAATAACAGTGAACGAATACAAACCAACTCACATCACATTCACGCTGAACAAACGCACCTGCCCACCAGTGAAATTAAACGATAAAAATTTTCCTCAACCAACGAAAGTCAAATACTTAGGTTTGCACCTATGGATAGAAGGTTAACGTGGAAAAAACCATATTGAAATAAAGCGCAACCAAATAAAAATTACATTTTCCAAAATGTATTAACTAATGGGAAGAAAATCTCAGTTGTCATTAGCCAATAAAGTTTTACTGTACAAAGCGATAATCAAACCCATATGGACATATGGTATGCAGTTATGGGGATGCACCAGCGCTTCAAACAGAGAGCTCCTGCAACTAACTCAAGCGAAAATACTTCGCAATATTACTAATGCTCCGTGGTACATTCGAAATAGTTCTCAATTTGTGAAACTAAAATTAGAAATCAATAAATTGTAATTTATATGCTAAGGAAACAGGGTGTTTTATTAATTTCAAGCAGCGTCACTGACGCACAGTAACAAGTGAAAACACTCGTTAAACTCTTACAAATTTCAAAAAAATAATAGGGCTGAGTTTAGAATAGATAAATAGGCGGTTTCTTTGATTTAGGGGAGTTAAAATAAGTTTTACCACCTTTTGAAGAGAACACTGGAAAAACGATATAAGTTAATTTAAAAAAAATGAGCTCAGCTAATATTTTCTAAAGTCCAAATGTCCCTATAATTGTTCTTGTACCTATATCAAATCAAACTAAGCAACAAACAATAATTCCACAGCATTATAAAATCAATTTACATTTTTAGTGAATAGAACAATGATTCAATATTTACCGCGTAGGTAAATACAAAATGCACGGCACAATCAAAATATGAAAAACAAAAAAAAAAAACAATTTTCAGGTTTTTATTTCTATGCCATTTAAATATCACGTTTCGGTACATCAATAATAATGTGTTTCATTCAACCAGGTAATAAATTTATTTGTTTAATTTTACAATATAAAAGGTAACTGGAAAATTGAGTTAAAAAACAAAGCATTATTTTTTTCCAATTTTTCTTCTACTCTCCAGGTCTGTTTGTATAAACTGTAATGAAATACTGGTTTAGAAATTGAATGAGTGTTAAAGGGAATAAGCGGTGTAGTTATATTAGGTTCTCCATTGAAATTTAAATTAATTTACAACTTTCCTTCATTTATCCGCAACCCGCATGTTACATATTATACGTACTAACTAAATTCTAACATGTTTACAGTATTATTGTTATTATACATCGTTCGTTATCGTAAAGCACTATACATTTTTCATCCATTAGGAATTACTTATTTAGATTTCAAGCTATATGTACTCGTACTTCAACAAAAATTCAATCATAATCGTTCGTTTCCATCTTCTCGCTCCCAATTCTCAAGAAAATAACATTTTCTTACAAGCACATAATACATACAGAATAAAAATAAATAAATAAAACTACAAATAAAAATTGGACAAACTAAATAAAAGTCCATCACAACTTTTATTATAGTTAGCACAACACACACAGAATACTTTAGACGCTGGTATGTGCTATATTATGTGTTCAAAAGTGCATTTTAACAAAATCTATAAATTTTCATCGTGTTACATATAATATAGAAGTATAAAATGAAATGAAATTTTCCTCACATACTATAAGTACATACTAGATGGGCTGAAAAGATCTCTGTATTGATATTAAAACGAAAATTTATTGGCAATATTTTTATTTGCTTCATCTTGCTTAAAGCTTTAAGTGGTCTGATAAGCATTTCAAATAAAGATAATCAATTGCACCACAAATTTGAAATTGATCCATTCAATTACAGCGAAATCTTTGCCTCAATGCAGGACACTTTTCAGCCCATATAGTATTATATACTAGAAAATGGAAAATATCTGTACGTAAGTACAATTGTCGATTTTCTATTATATTTGTATCCACATACAAACATTTTTTTTTCGTAAAATTCTTTTAAATGTGTACCCAATTTTTAGTTTTTATTTGAGATTTTCTATCTTAACTTTTCTGCATATAAGTATACAGTATACACACAAATAAATTGTAAAAATAAAATTGTTTTTGCCCCCCAGTGCAGAGAATAAATTTAGCCAATTTAAACTGTCGCATTTTATAAAAGTATCAATCGATTAATTTCTGGCGAAACCAAGTTTGACAGTCTGATTACTTGTGGTAATCCAAAATATTTATTTAGTCTAAAAGTCCAAACTTTTTGAAACATTCACTGGGGACAACAACATTATGCACCAAAATGTGGTATTTCCAGAATATGTTAGTTTCGAAAATCAGGGATTTTAAATAAATCGAAAATTTTACCAAATGCAATTCTAATCAACTTTATTTCAAAAATGTTGATTTTTAATCAAAAGAATGCTTATGTGTTTCTTTCCTGCGTTTGACATATACAAAATAATTTTATAATCACTTTCGAGTTTGAACATTATAAACTTTTTTATTCATATTCAGGATGCTTGAACTGGGTAATTCGCATAGATTCTTATTTTATGCTGTACTAAATATGTATATTAATGTTACCCAGGATAATATAAAACTAGTTTTATTTTTTACCATAAAACGACGTTGTATTTTTTATAGCAAAAAAAAAATCAGGATTTCCTATATGAAATTACAAACTATTGTTTTAGCTAGTATCGTCCGAAACTTAATGTAGAATATATATTGTGCAGTCGTTTGAAATGTGACGAGAGTAATGTAAAACATAAGTTTTTAAACTGGACCAATTTCATTGGCGAAATCACCGACTCACAATTAATGTTAGATTATTTAAGAATTTAAATTATACCGTTCACAGAGTACTCACAATGTTCAAAATTTCCTGTCTTAAGATTTATACCGTTTATTCAAATACAACATTATGTGAGCAACGTGAGATTTGGCCGATAAAATTCTTTATTCAGAGCTTCAGTCGCCTGGACGGTGCATCGCTGTGGGTCATTGGAGCAATACAAACAATACAAAATCAGAATTAATGTCAATTACTTTTATGACCGATACCCCATCTCTTTGTCGCAGTTCGCCTCTCTCTTCAACCTCCTCCGCCGTGTGAAATTATTGAAGGGCGTCTCATAGTAATTTATCGATTTTTTCGACTAATTTCATAAAAACGAATGGACGGAAACCTTTTCCGAAATAAAAGAAACTAAAACTTGTTTATTTCTATTTGTTAAATAAAAACTCATTTAAATCCATTAAAACTAAGATGAAACAGGAATAGCCTGTGTAGCTGCGGTTGTTCAACTCTACCTCTGATCACGCCTTCAAAGTTAGATTCTCTCAAAGTGCGTTGTAAATTCATCTCACTAGACGCTTTTGCACTGCTTAAATAAAGTTCTTCATCTGGATTATTTTAGGACGAAATCATCCAGATAAATAATTACATATCATAAAATAGTATCGAGTGGTACGTGTAGCTCCTACAATTTCTGGGTATTTATTCAGGAGTTCACAGAGAATTTTATAACGGATTATACCCGAACCATAACACTAGCCTGATCCCTCATGTTTTCCGCGGCGAATCTACTTCAACATTCTTATTATCAATTCCTATATCGTAAAGATTGTAAACGGACTCATATTAAGTACGATGACTTGACATTTTCCGGTGCCAATGATGTTACTTTGCGGCTAAGATTGGTGCGAGTGAAAATTTTGCTTTATACTCGTTTAAATATTTTCGGCTTTGTTTTTAACTACATAGATTTTGATTGAAAGTGTTTAATCATTTTCATTTTTGGCAGCTCAAGAAAATGAAAATATGGTTCAGGTAGCAATCGAACGGAAATTTTAAAGAAATAACTCAATTCTTTCAATTTACCTTCCGCTCGGTAAGCACAACAAAAATGGTCGTTGTTAAGTCCAAACTAAGGCAAATACTGCTACTAACTTTTGGAATTAGAACATTTAAAGAAAATGAGTGTAGATATTTTAATATTGTTGATTAATTATTTTGAAACATCTGAATTGATCTGAAAAAAATAATTCCGAATGAACTTAAAATCAAACAGCACATTGGAAAGCTTTATTTGTTGTCGGGCTGCGGTCTCATCAAACTAACCATCTTTGGTTTTGACTTAACCTGCGAGGCATAGACCACTTCAGCATAGTACAACTTTTTTCTACACGTGCTCTAAGGATCATATCATATAGATACATAAGTATATGCATTCATTTAAGTTCCTGATAGAGAACGAAAAATCGAATAGATTGTCAAGCTGGGATTCGTACCCGGTAACTTTTAATCGAAACGCATTAACTTTAAACTCGCCCGTTAAAAAGCTTTTGCACTAACATGTTGTTGCATAGAGTAGTAGATTTCATTCCACCATTAATCAAAATCTGATTAATCTATTTTGAAAGAATTGCTATATCGATGGTTCAAAGGTAAAAGTCACTAACTGCATTTTCGTCGCAAATAATTTAGGTACATGTATGACTTTATAATTTACTAAACTTTAGTCTTATAAAATTATTTTCTATATTTCCTTCATTATATCTAAGTATAATGAAGGAAATATAGAAAAAAAAATTTACAAGACTAAAGATTAGTAAATTATAAAGTCATACATGTACTTATATCATTTTCGACTAAAATGCAGTTAATGACTTTTTCCTTTGAACCATCGATATATTAGTTATTCTCATTTTATTTGGTCATTATGATCGTTAAAGCCACGTATGGGAACGCGGTTTAGCTACTGTTCAGAATCTTTTTAGAAATTGAGTGATTTACAAAATCGATTCTAGAGGTTTACATAACATTTTATATTTTTCCTGATCCGCCCGCCGAACGGGGCCCAGATTTAGGTAGCATGCAAAATTTCTAAGAGAATAGTTACCTTGCTATCCTTAAATTTCTTTTGGATGTATTTTCACTTAACTAAATTGTAATTATCAAGTTGTTAATTTGTATGCGTAATTTACCTTTCGCCAAACAACATTATTCGGTAGAGGATGGTCTCTACATTACAATAGAATGTATTACTGTAAAAATCTATCTATCCAATCAACATCCAACACCGAAATTTATGATTTAAGAGAAATTAACTTAAATTTAGTTTTTATTAAAGCTAAAAACGAAGAACACATATAATAATTTAAAAATTGAAAAACTAAGAAATTTCTGAAAAAATTGTAAAATTTATTAATTCTGAAAGCTAGGAATTCAAAATTGAATCTTAAAATAATAACATTATGAAGTTTGAAAATTTTGATCAATTCTGGAATTACTTCGGTCTAAAAAGACCAAAGTATTGAAATCCTGTCAAAAATGACGAAAAATTTGGTTGGTCCAAAACCACTTTTCTCGACGTTTTGAAAGTCCCTGAGTCTGAAAAAGCAAAAAAAAAAAAAATGTCCGTCCGTCTGTCTGGATGTCTGGATGTCTGGACCCATGGTATCTCGAGAACGGCTTGTCCGATTTGGATTTTTTTTTCGCCAATCTGTTTCTATGGTCAAGGCGGAGATTTGAAAAGCTTTTGGAGACTGTACGTCAAGGGGGTGGGGTACCTGCCATACGAATTGACCCAAAATAACTGCTTTATAAATATTTACGATTTTTTTATATATGCTTATTTGATTATTGAATTGGGCATTGAATTTCGCATTGAATTGGGAATTGATTTGAAGATTAAATTAGGGGTCAATTTGCGCGATGAGTTGAAGTTGAGTTGGAGTTGAGTAGGGGTTGAATTTGGATGTGGTGAATAGTTAACAAATTTTTTTTATGATGGAACTTGCCTATTTATCAACTGATTACGATGAAATTCGACATTTGTATTGGAAATGGGATTCTAAAATGATTTATGGATGAAGTTCTGGGATTTTAAAACGATTTCTGGATGAAGTTCTGGAATATGGCCAAGTATGATGGAACTTGCCCATTTCTCAACCGATTACGATGAAATTCGACATTTGTGTTGGAAATGGGATTCTAAAATGATTTACGGATGAAGTTCTGGGATTTTAAAACGATTTCTGGATGAAGTTCTGGAATATGGCCAAGTATGATGGAATTTGTCTATTTATCAACCGATTATTATGAAATTTAATATGTGTGTTAGAAATGGGATTCTAAAATGAATTTTGGATGAAGTTCTGGAATATGGCCAAGTAGAATGGAACTTGCCCATTTCTCAACCGATTACGATGAAATTCGACATTTCTATTGGAAATTGGATTCTAAAATGATTTATGGATGAAGTTCTGGGATTTTAAAACGATTTCTGGATGAAATTCTGGAATATGGCCAAGTATGATGGAACTTGCCTATTTATCAACCGATTATTATGAAATTGAATATGTGTGTTAGAAATGGGATTCTAAAATGAGTTTTGGATGAAGTTCTGGAATATGGCCAAGTAGGATGGAACTTGCCCATTTCTCAACCGATTGCGATGAAATTCGACATTTGTATTAGAAATGGTCTAAAATGATTTATGGATGAAGTTCTGGGATTTTAAAACGATTTCTGGATGAAGTTCTGGAATATGGCCAAGTATGATGGAACTTGCCTATTTATCAATCGATTATTATGAAATTTAATATTTGTGTTAGAAATGGGATTCTAAAATGAGTTTTGGATGAAGTTCTGGAATATGGCCAAGTAGGATGGAACTTGCCCATTTCTCAACCGATTACGATGAAATTCGACATTTTTATTGGAAATGGGATTCTAAAATGATTTATGGATGAAGTTCTGGGATTTTAAAACGATTTCTGGATGAAGTTCTGGAATATAGCCAAGTATGATGGATCTTGTCTATTGCTCAACCGATTATTATGAAATTTGATTTGTGTGTTAGAAATGGGATTCTAAAATGAGTTTTGGATGAGGTTCTGGAATATGGCTAAGTATGATGGAACTTGCTCATTTCTCAACCGATTATAATGAAATTCGACATGTGTATTGGAAATGGGAGTCTGAAATGAGGTTTGGGCGAAGTTCAGGAATATGGCCAAGTATGATGGAACTTGGCTATTTCTTAACCGATTATAATGAAATTTGATATGTGCGTTGGAAATGGCAATATTTGATATGTGTGGAATATGGCCAAGTAGGATGGAACTTGACTATGCCTTAACCGCGGGTATTGTGTTAGACATGTGCGTTGTAAATGGGATTCTAAAATGAGTTTTCGGATAAATTTCTGGAATATGGTCAGTTAAACGGTTAGAAGTAGCAGTATAATTTGTTATACTACTTTCGGTATAAAGTTCTAGAATACGATTTTTCGTTTTAAATGCCTGTACCCATGGATGCCTGTACCCATGTTGAAGCTTTTGACCTGTTTGGCTGTTGTTGTATAAGTAAATATATATTGGTTAAAATAGAAATCAATAATGTCAAAACAGTCACACCAACTTTATGATATTATTGAAGATACCAAAGACCGAAGTTCTGATCACCTCGTGAGGTTTCAGCCCTTTATATTTTAAAAAGTTAAAACTTTTGAAGATTTAAAAATTTTGAAATTTCTATGCTCGTATTCTATAAAAATTATCGGTGACTATAGCCGCATTTCATGAAACCATAAGTGATCCGGATCAAATCAAAGTGAAGAAGCACCCTGCAATTGCTTGTGCTCATTATATATATAATAATTGTATTTTAGCGTTATTAGAAAGGATAAAGACGTAAAACGGATTAAGGGTGCCATAAAAATATTTCTAAAATTTATTGATCAATTACAAGAATTCGTTGCCAATAGTTTAAGCACGGTTAAAATGAATCAAATTAGACTACGCCTCGATGAGTTAGTATCGAAGCGGGTCGAATTCATAAAATTACAATCAAATTTAGAATTACTTGATGAAGTTGAGCTTGAGTCAAACACGCGATCCATTGTAGACAAAGCTTATTTTTTTTTTAGATCTGTCCTTAAAGAGAGGCTTGAAGAATTAAAAGACGAAAGGAAACCCAAGGGTTCCCACAACATTGAAGATCTTAACTTGATTCCAAAATTACCCGAAATACGTCTTGACCATTTTGATGGGGATATAACAAAATGGAGCTCATTTCTAGAATCATTTGATATACACATGTGCACAATAATTCTCGGTTATCTGTTCTAACAAAGTATCAATATTTCTAGAAAATTTGGAGTTGGTATCCGCGAATTATGAGCAAGCTCGTCAATTGCTAGTAGATAGATTTGACAAACAAAACTATTATAGTCGAAGAACATGTTCGTGCACTATTTAACTTAAAACCTATTGAAAAACTCACTTCACAAAACTTGTTGAATCTGCTGGACGAAACAAATTCACATTTAAGATCGCTTAAGAATCTTAGTCGTCCAACCGATTACTGGGATGACATAATAATATATTTAGTTGTATCGAAATTGGATAATACAACAAGAGCTAAATGGAGGGAACAATTACCACTTAATGCAATTCCGACTTTAGCAGATTTATCTAAATTCATTAAAACAAAAAGTCATTCATTAGAATCACAATTTAATGATGTACAATTGAATTCAAAGGGTGGTAAAGTTATAAATCAATTTACAAATCAATACAAAGGTCAATCATTGAAATCGAGGTCAATGAATTGTTTCAAGCCACAATCGAGGTCACATTTTAATTAATCATTTTACATTAACAATCGATTCTCATGTGTTTACTGTAAAAAAGATGGACATACAATTATGCGATGCAATCAATTCTTGGCAATATCAGTCGATGGTCGAGTTAAAACTGTAACCCAAATTCATTTGTGCGAAAATTGTCTTAGATTAAATCATGACATTAATAGCTGTCCAAATCAAGACGTTTGCCGATAGTGTAAGCTAAAATACCACTTATTGTTGCATGTCACACCATCATTATCTCATATTCCACACACAACGAATGTACCCACACTATCTACAGCCAAGAACAGCACTCAATCGTCTACTTCTATACAGTTCTTCATACTCAACCAATTGTGTTATCAAGCACAGCCTCAAGTTATATCATACTGTCTACTGCTGAAGTTTCAAGGACGTTTTGTGGTACGCTTACCGTTCAAAAATTCAACATCGCACTTGGGAGAGTCTTCAGAGATGGCATTAAAACGTTTCCTCAATCTCGAGAGACGTTTAGAAAAGGATTCAACATTACGAAATTTACAATCAATTTATGGCAGAATATCTGTCTTTAGGACACATGCCTCTAGAAAAGGAATTGGCTCGCAATCATTATTATCTGCCGCACCACTGTGTCTTCAAACTAGATTCTTCATCCACAAAAATGCGAGTTGTATTCGATGGGACTTTCAAAACAAAAAACGGCGAATCCTTAAATTCACTATTGCAAAATGGACCAGTGGTACAGAACGAATTATCAAATGTTCTTCTTCGTTTCAGAACTCACAAGATCGCTGTTAGTGCTGATATATCTAAAATGTATCGGCAAATTTTAATACATCTAGACGACCCGACGTACCAATATATTTTCTGGAGGTTTAATACTTAGTGCAAACGTATAAATTGCATACAGTAACATACGGTACGACGTAAGCTCCTTTTTTGGACACTCGATGTTTGCTGCGCAGTTAGCTAAACAAAATGGATCGCAAGATGCTGTTGCTAACCAATCAAAAATTATAAAATTTATTAATTCTGAAAGCTAGGAATTTTGCAAAATTAATAATTCAGAATCTTAAAATAATAAAATTATGAAGTTTCAAAATTTTGATCAATTCTGGAATTTAAAAAGTCAAAACTTTTGATTTAAAAATTTTGAAATTTCTATACTCGTATTCTATAAAAATTATCGGTAAAGAAGCACCGTGCAATTGTTTTTGCTCATTATATCTAGACTCAAGAATTAAAAGGGCGTAAGTCGACTTATGCCCTAATCGACTTTTGAGCATTTTCTATCTCATTTTCTGTTAATACATTTTCATTCCAATTTTTAGGTAATATGCAAGAGAATAAGATATCTTACTTTCTTTGATATTACCTTGGAAATTGGAAAATTAAAACGTATTAATAGACAATTAAACAGAAAATGATCAAAAGTCGATTAGGGCATAAGTCGACTTACACCCTTTTAATTCTTGAGATATGGACCGTTATTAATTTTGTAATTGTATTTTAACGTAATTAGAAAGAACATAAATCTCAGTCAGTTGTATTTTGTAAATTGCCTCGTGAACATTAAAAATAAATTTAAAGTTAATATTGTGTATTGCATAACTTGTGTGAGTTTTATTTAAAAATTTGAGTGAAGTTTGGTGAGAATTGCTGCTGCTCCTGATAGTTTTTTGTGCTGCTGTTAATATATTTGTTTTGCTGCTGCTACTGCTGCTGCTGTTGCTTCGTTTGCTGCTGCTGCTTTTTCGGGGAAGAAAATCGTTTCCTGATTATTCACAAAGTTTACATTGGAAGCAACAAAAACATTGTACTAACAAAATGTTGAACCAAATATGGTACATCACAGTTATTCTTTGAGCGGGATTTTTTTTTGTAAAACGAGAGTCTAAATGAGACGTGCGAGAGCAACGATTTTCAGTTTTCACGTATCGGTGAATATCACAACCAAATCAAGACACAACTTTTAGCTATTGGTGAAAATCAGTCAGTCTAAAAAATTCGTAATTCTATTTAAATACATAATTATTTCCGTTACAAAAATGTTAAAAATATCAAAAAATGCAAATTGCTTACATAAATTGTCACAATATAAAATTTCCTTAGTTTAGTATTGATTGGTGTTCTCAAAATTGTTATTTAAATTTTCATTTTGTAGTAGATCTAGCGTTTATTTATTACGGTTGATGGCAAAAAGTATTCAAAATGCTAGAATTAATAAAATTAGCAAGTAGAAAATTTAGAAAATTTAGATTTTTTCTATTATTTTCAACATAAACAGATAATTAATTGCTAGTTTATGATTATAGAAATTTACTGATTCAAAATTTTAAACATACGAATATTTTTAAACTGTCAAAAAAAGGAAATTTTTAGTTACAATTTCAAAATTCAATATAACTAGTTCGCTGACCAAACCTGGATTAACAATATTTTATAGATATTATTTTAAAAACAAAAATTATATTTATTTGGTTTCAAATTTATTTTTATTTTTTTATTTTTTGAAACTCCGACTTTCGGTGGTATTTTCCACCATTCTCAAGGAGCAATCCAAACCAATAATAAAAATTCTGATGATGGAACTTGGCTATTTCTTAACCGATTATAATGAAATTTGATATGTGCGTTGGAAATGGCAATATTTGATATGTGTGGAATATGGCCAAGTAGGATGGAACTTGACTATGCCTTAACCGCGGGTATTGTGTTAGACATGTGCGTTGTAAATGGGATTCTAAAATGAGTTTTCGGATAAATTTCTGGAATATGGTCAGTTAAACGGTTAGAAGTAGCAGTATAATTTGTTATACTACTTTCGGTATAAAGTTCTAGAATACGATTTTTCGTTTTAAATGCCTGTACCCATGGATGCCTGTACCCATGTTGAAGCTTTTGACCTGTTTGGCTGTTGTTGTATAAGTAAATATATATTGGTTAAAATAGAAATCAATAATGTCAAAACAGTCACACCAACTTTATGATATTATTGAAGATACCAAAGACCGAAGTTCTGATCACCTCGTGAGGTTTCAGCCCTTTATATTTTAAAAAGTTAAAACTTTTGAAGATTTAAAAATTTTGAAATTTCTATGCTCGTATTCTATAAAAATTATCGGTGACTATAGCCGCATTTCATGAAACCATAAGTGATCCGGATCAAATCAAAGTGAAGAAGCACCCTGCAATTGCTTGTGCTCATTATATATATAATAATTGTATTTTAGCGTTATTAGAAAGGATAAAGACGTAAAACGGATTAAGGGTGCCATAAAAATATTTCTAAAATTTATTGATCAATTACAAGAATTCGTTGCCAATAGTTTAAGCACGGTTAAAATGAATCAAATTAGACTACGCCTCGATGAGTTAGTATCGAAGCGGGTCGAATTCATAAAATTACAATCAAATTTAGAATTACTTGATGAAGTTGAGCTTGAGTCAAACACGCGATCCATTGTAGACAAAGCTTATTTTTTTTTTTAGATCTGTCCTTAAAGAGAGGCTTGAAGAATTAAAAGACGAAAGGAAACCCAAGGGTTCCCACAACATTGAAGATCTTAACTTGATTCCAAAATTACCCGAAATACGTCTTGACCATTTTGATGGGGATATAACAAAATGGAGCTCATTTCTAGAATCATTTGATATACACATGTGCACAATAATTCTCGGTTATCTGTTCTAACAAAGTATCAATATTTCTAGAAAATTTGGAGTTGGTATCCGCGAATTATGAGCAAGCTCGTCAATTGCTAGTAGATAGATTTGACAAACAAAACTATTATAGTCGAAGAACATGTTCGTGCACTATTTAACTTAAAACCTATTGAAAAACTCACTTCACAAAACTTGTTGAATCTGCTGGACGAAACAAATTCACATTTAAGATCGCTTAAGAATCTTAGTCGTCCAACCGATTACTGGGATGACATAATAATATATTTAGTTGTATCGAAATTGGATAATACAACAAGAGCTAAATGGAGGGAACAATTACCACTTAATGCAATTCCGACTTTAGCAGATTTATCTAAATTCATTAAAACAAAAAGTCATTCATTAGAATCACAATTTAATGATGTACAATTGAATTCAAAGGGTGGTAAAGTTATAAATCAATTTACAAATCAATACAAAGGTCAATCATTGAAATCGAGGTCAATGAATTGTTTCAAGCCACAATCGAGGTCACATTTTAATTAATCATTTTACATTAACAATCGATTCTCATGTGTTTACTGTAAAAAAGATGGACATACAATTATGCGATGCAATCAATTCTTGGCAATATCAGTCGATGGTCGAGTTAAAACTGTAACCCAAATTCATTTGTGCGAAAATTGTCTTAGATTAAATCATGACATTAATAGCTGTCCAAATCAAGACGTTTGCCGATAGTGTAAGCTAAAATACCACTTATTGTTGCATGTCACACCATCATTATCTCATATTCCACACACAACGAATGTACCCACACTATCTACAGCCAAGAACAGCACTCAATCGTCTACTTCTATACAGTTCTTCATACTCAACCAATTGTGTTATCAAGCACAGCCTCAAGTTATATCATACTGTCTACTGCTGAAGTTTCAAGGACGTTTTGTGGTACGCTTACCGTTCAAAAATTCAACATCGCACTTGGGAGAGTCTTCAGAGATGGCATTAAAACGTTTCCTCAATCTCGAGAGACGTTTAGAAAAGGATTCAACATTACGAAATTTACAATCAATTTATGGCAGAATATCTGTCTTTAGGACACATGCCTCTAGAAAAGGAATTGGCTCGCAATCATTATTATCTGCCGCACCACTGTGTCTTCAAACTAGATTCTTCATCCACAAAAATGCGAGTTGTATTCGATGGGACTTTCAAAACAAAAAACGGCGAATCCTTAAATTCACTATTGCAAAATGGACCAGTGGTACAGAACGAATTATCAAATGTTCTTCTTCGTTTCAGAACTCACAAGATCGCTGTTAGTGCTGATATATCTAAAATGTATCGGCAAATTTTAATACATCTAGACGACCCGACGTACCAATATATTTTCTGGAGGTTTAATACTTAGTGCAAACGTATAAATTGCATACAGTAACATACGGTACGACGTAAGCTCCTTTTTTGGACACTCGATGTTTGCTGCGCAGTTAGCTAAACAAAATGGATCGCAAGATGCTGTTGCTAACCAATCAAAAATTATAAAATTTATTAATTCTGAAAGCTAGGAATTTTGCAAAATTAATAATTCAGAATCTTAAAATAATAAAATTATGAAGTTTCAAAATTTTGATCAATTCTGGAATTTAAAAAGTCAAAACTTTTGATTTAAAAATTTTGAAATTTCTATACTCGTATTCTATAAAAATTATCGGTAAAGAAGCACCGTGCAATTGTTTTTGCTCATTATATCTAGACTCAAGAATTAAAAGGGCGTAAGTCGACTTATGCCCTAATCGACTTTTGAGCATTTTCTATCTCATTTTCTGTTAATACATTTTCATTCCAATTTTTAGGTAATATGCAAGAGAATAAGATATCTTACTTTCTTTGATATTACCTTGGAAATTGGAAAATTAAAACGTATTAATAGACAATTAAACAGAAAATGATCAAAAGTCGATTAGGGCATAAGTCGACTTACACCCTTTTAATTCTTGAGATATGGACCGTTATTAATTTTGTAATTGTATTTTAACGTAATTAGAAAGAACATAAATCTCAGTCAGTTGTATTTTGTAAATTGCCTCGTGAACATTAAAAATAAATTTAAAGTTAATATTGTGTATTGCATAACTTGTGTGAGTTTTATTTAAAAATTTGAGTGAAGTTTGGTGAGAATTGCTGCTGCTCCTGATAGTTTTTTGTGCTGCTGTTAATATATTTGTTTTGCTGCTGCTACTGCTGCTGCTGTTGCTTCGTTTGCTGCTGCTGCTTTTTCGGGGAAGAAAATCGTTTCCTGATTATTCACAAAGTTTACATTGGAAGCAACAAAAACATTGTACTAACAAAATGTTGAACCAAATATGGTACATCACAGTTATTCTTTGAGCGGGATTTTTTTTTGTAAAACGAGAGTCTAAATGAGACGTGCGAGAGCAACGATTTTCAGTTTTCACGTATCGGTGAATATCACAACCAAATCAAGACACAACTTTTAGCTATTGGTGAAAATCAGTCAGTCTAAAAAATTCGTAATTCTATTTAAATACATAATTATTTCCGTTACAAAAATGTTAAAAATATCAAAAAATGCAAATTGCTTACATAAATTGTCACAATATAAAATTTCCTTAGTTTAGTATTGATTGGTGTTCTCAAAATTGTTATTTAAATTTTCATTTTGTAGTAGATCTAGCGTTTATTTATTACGGTTGATGGCAAAAAGTATTCAAAATGCTAGAATTAATAAAATTAGCAAGTAGAAAATTTAGAAAATTTAGATTTTTTCTATTATTTTCAACATAAACAGATAATTAATTGCTAGTTTATGATTATAGAAATTTACTGATTCAAAATTTTAAACATACGAATATTTTTAAACTGTCAAAAAAAGGAAATTTTTAGTTACAATTTCAAAATTCAATATAACTAGTTCGCTGACCAAACCTGGATTAACAATATTTTATAGATATTATTTTAAAAACAAAAATTATATTTATTTGGTTTCAAATTTATTTTTATTTTTTTATTTTTTGAAACTCCGACTTTCGGTGGTATTTTCCACCATTCTCAAGGAGCAATCCAAACCAATAATAAAAATTCTTTCCAAAAATTTGAAAAATATTTTACAAAAAATTCCAGTGCAGCTTGATTTGAAAACTATTTTTTCAAAAATTATGTATAGCTTGATTCAAAAATATTTTTTATATAAACTAAAGTGAAGAACTTTTGAATAATTATATAAAATAAAATGAATTTAACAAAAAAAACCTTATAATTGACTTTAATTACATAATATATGATCATAATAATTTAACAAAAATTTGGAAACTTCCTGGATGTTTATTAAATTTTGAGAGTTTTGTTGGATTTGTTTTATGTGTAAAATTTCCAAAATTAACCTTTTTGTGAGATTTGGTTCCCTATCCAGTACATATATCAATATCGTCCGACAATAAATGTCTACTTTCACGTAAGTGATTCGATATTGCACTGTGTGATAATTTAAAAGAAATTATCGAATCGTAAACATGTTGGTAAGCCCGTTTTTTTAAATTTTGTTTGGTTTGCCCAACATATACCTTTCCACAAGAGCATTTCAATTTATAAACTAAATTGGATTGTAACACATTTCGAATTTGGCCTTTTAATTTTGTAAACAAATAATTATCTAAACTTCGAAATGCTCTACCTACAACTTGTATATTGTAATTTTTTAACACAAATTTAATATTTTCGAAAAGAATTTTCACGTATGGTATGGTTAAAAAAATTTTCCCATATGCTGTCATGCATTCAATTTATTCGTTCCGTTACGTTTTCGTCTATATAACTAGCCCTTAAATTTAAAACCAAAGATGAAACACATTTGTAAATAAAGACACTACATCTAACGATACCAATAAACAATTTGAAGGCAGAATAACATTTTTAATTTTATTTCTGAAATCTTCTGCATTTTGCAAGATATATAACGGCGAACCTACATAACTAATGATTGGTCTAACCGGACAACCAACCTTATGAACCTTTGGTAGACCATACATACGCGGAGTCGTACCATTATAATTTCTAATTTCTTTAGCTACCGTTCTATTAATTTTGCCTAAACGTTCCCAAGAAGTAATTATTAAATTTAGATTTGTTTGCATTGAAGAAATGCCAACTTTCCGTCTGATAAGAGTTCATTTAATTTTTCTATGTACATACTCTGTTTTCGGCATAAGTACCGTTGCATTGCCCTTATCAGCTTTCAAAACGTATAATACTCCTCGATTTTTGTTTAAAAACGTTTTCGCTTTGTGAGCTTCACGAACTTGTTGCATTTCTTCAATGCGTAAAAATTTTTTGTTTCCAAAATTATTTCCTGTTTTAAAATTTGTTATAATATTAACTAATCCATTCCGACTAATGTTATGGGTCGCTTCGTCTAAATTTAAAATTCTACTATCTAAATTTGCTATAATACTATTGTAAGGAACCAAATCTTTTTTGAAAGGTAGACAAAATTTATTACCTAGTTTTAGAATTTTCAAGGTATCCAAGGTAATTTCCAAATTTGTTAAATTGATTATCCATTTTTCTTCAACTGTTTCCAGGGAAATGGAACTTATCTCAACCGTTTCACTTTGGACGAAATTAGGATGCACAGATGATTCGATAATTTCGGCATAGTTAGGAATTTCCTGATATGCTTTTGTTTGATGTCTTGAAAAATTTTCTTACATCGAATTATTGTAAATGCCAAAAATCTTCAAACATATTTTGAGGAAATTGAAAATCAAGGTCGTTTAGCCTTTTTGGATGTCATAGTAATGCGTGGTGAAGATGGAACCTTAAAAAGAGATTGGTATCCAAAAAAGTTCATGGTCAGGTCATTATCTAAATTATGATTCTTGGCTTCCATCTTCATACAAAAATAATACGGTATTTTCGTTAGCAGACAAAATTTTGAAATTATCAGATGATGGTTATCATTCTGCTAATATCAAGAAGTTAACAGACATATTAGGAAAAAAACGGATATCCAAAAAATGTTATTATTAAGAACATTAACCCATTTGTGTCCCATGTATCATTTGCGCAACAGCAAACACCAACATGATTTTTTTCGTTTATACAATTCCGACAAGAATTTTCCTGTAAATTTATTTACCGTTATTCTAATAGATATATAAAGGAATGCAACGAACAACATTTTAACATTTTTGTGTAATCGTTTAACGCGTGACGAAATAAAAAAATAAAAAATTAAATCTGTGATAGTGCTAAAACGGATCCCGCCACTAAAAGATATTGGTAAGTTTGCTAAAAAACATTATTATTACAACTTATTATTATTTTATATTTAAAATACATTAAAGATTCTAATGAATTCTAAAAAATTAAGTATAGTGTAAAAATGTGCATTTTAGAATCCATTTTGTAGAGGTGTTGCGCAAATGCATCAATGGTCACTAGGTGATAATTTGTTTTCTTTTTAGGAAAACTCCGCTTACTGTTGCTGAAGCTCTAGAAGCATTTGAAAATATGCCAGATGATATTGAAATGCCTACCGATCTATTTTTGGAACCTCCCGAATTTAACGTAGAAAGTGATGAAGATTCCGGCGAAGAGGAGGAAGGGAATCCTGATCGATTTTCTACACGTCAGTTGCAGGCCGGAGGAGAGATTAGATTTGGACGATCGGCTGCGGTAGATGAAATAATAAATGATGCAACTGAATCAGTTCCACAATCGACTCACACACGAGTTCAGCAAAACTGGGAACCGGGAAACGAAGAAAAATTTCCATTATCCGCGAAAATGTTTAAATCTAATTTATGGGAAGGATCCAAAATTTATCCATTGAGCTTGAGTGCACAGTCGAACGCAATTGATTTTTTTGAGCTGTTTTTTCCGAAAACGTTTATTGATTCAGTGATACTTCACACAACAAACTACGCACTAAAAAAGAAAAATAAATCAATCAATATCGTCGCAGATGACATTTACGCATTTTTCGGTACCCTAATCTTATCCGGCTACAACGTCTTACCACGCCGACGGATGTATTGGGAAAACGATGAAGATGTTGGCAACACACTTATTTCAAAATGGATACGGCGAAAAACATTCGAGGATATTTTCACAAATATTCATTTTTGTGATCTTGATCAAATCCTTTCAACAAATGATCGATTTGCTAAAATTCGACCATTCATCGACCATTTAAATGATGTTTTTCTTAAATATGCACCTGCTGAAATGGATATATCAATAGACGAATCAATGATTCCCTATTATGGACGACATCCTTGCAAACAATTTATAAGGAATAAACCGATTCGTTTTGGATATAAAGCTTGGGTAGCAGCCAGTCGTTTAGGATACTGCTACCAGTTTGATGTTTATCAGGGGCGAAACCAGCAGCGCGATCCAAATTTGGGTTTGGGTGAATCAGTAGTTCTGGGGTTTGCTAAAAAAATGCAAAAGCGATTCCCAGATATCATGTTTTCTTTCTATTTCGACAATTTTTTCACCGGGCCGAACTTAATTAGTGCTCTGAACAATATAAATTCTGCGGGACTGGAACAGTGCGTGAAAATAGGTTTAAAAAATATGCATATGAAGCACAAAAAGCTTTTGAACAAGAAGCCCAGAGGGTTTTATGAGAACTACGTTGACACAGGCAATGAAATAATTTTGACAAGGTGGAGGGATAACCAAGTAGTGTCGCTATTATCAAACCATTTTGGAGAACATCCAGTAGGCGTAGCTCGTCGATATGTGCATGCTGTGGGCAAAAAAACGGATATACCACGACCGAACGTTGTGAAAATGTACAACCGGAACATGGGTGGCGTGGATTTAATGGACAGGCATATATCCAACTACTGAATTTGTATTCGCGGCAAAAAATTTTATATGCCTGTAATACTTTGGATGCTACATGTAGCAGTAACAAATGCTTGGTCTCTAGCTAAGTCATACAACATCAACCTAGATCAGCTAAAGTTTCGACGTCAGTTAGCTACTGCTCTTCTAACCCGCTATGGAAAATTGGCGTCTATAGGCAATAAAACACCAAAAAGCTCCAAATTTTTAGCCAAAGGCGCACATACTTGCGTGAAAGGAGTAGCTCGGTGGCGCTGTAAATATTGCCACTCACAAACCATATATAAGTGTTCCACTTGCAATATTGCACTTCATACGAAATGCTCAAAAGATTTTCATAGCCAGCGAGTATAATATAAGCGATAATGTAAGCGAGATAGCCCAAAAAAATAGATTAAACACTATTTTTAAGCATGACATTTTATGAGGCTAAAATATTGCGAACTAATTTTGTATTTTTTTATTTTAATTTTGATGAAATATATAGTAATAATAACTGAATTAATGAAAAACCGAAAACATTTTATTTTCGTTAGCGTGTGCCCGTTGATGCATTTTCGCAACGCCCCTTTTCTTGGTTGCTGGAATCTCTACAACATTTTTTAATCAATTTTATACCTATTTAACCCATAATAAACCATAAAATATAAAAACAAGTGAAATATTTAAAAAAAAAAACCTCGGTCACAAATGGGTTAAAAGGGCTATAGACAAAAATAACAATTGTTTAGAAGATTCCCGGGAATCTCAAAATTTAATTGTTGAAAATAATCGTAAAATTTTTTTAACCATACCATCCAAAATTTTTTCGAAAAAATTAAATTTGTGTTAAAAAATTACAATATACAAGTTGTAGGTAGAGCATTTCGAAGTTTAGATAATTATTTGTTTACAAAATTAAAAGACCAAATTTTTCAAACTTTTTTAACCATACCATACGCAAACTGGAATTTTTTGTAAAATAGTTTTCAAATTTTTGGAAAGAATTTTTATTATTGGATTAAACGTCGGAGTTTTAAAAAATAAAAAAATAAAACTAAGCTTGAAACCAAATAAATATAATTTTTATTAAATAAAAAAAACTTAAAATGTTAACAAAATTTTAAAAACAGATCAAAAACAATTCGATCTCCAATGAATACAATGCAGTGAGATATTTTTTTACGGAGCAAATTTGCAATGTAACAAGAGTTAAACGGCAAAAGAAAGTTTTCGGGAAACGAATAAATTCTGCTGCTTATACAGTAAATACAACAAGTCGCTTAATGGGCATCGTGCTTTGAATTTTTATCTCGGCTGAACCTTACTATTTGAAGGATACCCAAGAGCGAGTAGTTATTCTGAAAACAGTTAGTAATAACTCTGAAGTTGTGAAAAAGAGCTCGTATTACCAAGAGGGAGTTGTCAAGTTGTAGTAGTTCTAACACGTTTTTGGGTAAATAAACAAGCTGTTCATGAATTTTTTTCCTATTGAAGAATTTTGGTGATGTCTTATGATAGTTACCTTTAATTAAAGCGAATATCATTGAATTGAGCGGGGTAATTCCTATTTTTGGGAACCCGAATCCAGAAGATAAAATGTTATCTGCTTGCTTACGAATGGAAAGAATTAAGTTTAGACTGTAATTGGCGTACATTAAGAAAACGGTTGGGGAAATAAGAGTCTGAGTTTTATCATATTTTACGATGTCACAATTTAATAAATCTATCTGTTATAATTAATCATCAGATCACCTGTGCTCACTTCTTTTGAAAATCTTAGGAACAACAATTGTACAGGAAAAAATCTTTTTTATTGAATTAATGATGTTTGGTTATATTTAAAGGTTGCGGGAAGCGACAGCGAATTTGGTACTAAAATGTAAAATTTCTGTTTATACGTAGAAAAGTTGAATTATTATAGTTGAGCGTGGGAATTTATGAAGCTTCATTGCTCTCCAATTTGTTTTGAACCGTCCAACAAAATTGGCAATCAAAATTTGTCTAATTTTAATTGGTCTAATTTTATTAGAACCATTGTTGTCAGTTGTTTTGGAATTATTTATGGATTTTTGTCATTTCAATGAGCCATGAGGAATGCTTCATAGAAAGGCTCGTGCTTGACAGATGAAAAGTGAAATTAAATTTGCTTATTTGTTCCGATTTTATTTCAATAACAACTCGATATGTGTCGTTAAACCATCGTTAGAGGTGTGATAATTTTTACATTGTCGCTTAAAAAATAATCTGCCTTTAAATTAGGAAAACAAAATTGTTTACTGCATACCAATTTACGTTTTTATAAAGTCACAATGTTAAACTTGTATCAAATTCGGCACCTAATAGACAGTGGACTCAGAAATGGCCATATATCGATATTTTATATGTATTCGGATGGCTGGAAGGAAACATATCTTTAAGTTGTGGTGTACGAGTATGTGTGATAAAATCAGGAAAATGAGCCGGCTTATCGGCAAATTGGGTGACCAAATTTATCTCGGCAAATATTTCAGTGGATTCTCGTGTCGTTATAAGCGGAAAAGTCACTGAGACGACTTCTGCACTACGTGACGTTTCGAGAATTTGTAACCTTATAATCGAGGAACACAGAATGAAACTACGCTCATGTTATAAAGCTCTATTTGGGAAAAGCATATTGTGTAACCTTTAATTAGAAAAGCATGGCGGACACCTAGTCTATATTTATCTTGGTTTACCCCGCAGGACAACAGCCTGACTTTATAAAAAATAAGATAATGTATAAATAGGTAAAGCGACCGTTTATACATTGTCACACTCTTTTCTGATTCGCTAAAAATTGAAATTGATAAGTTGGAAATAGTCAAGCAAAATTTCTCTCAAAAGTTTACCACAATTCTTTATCTTGGGAAAAGTATTTAGTATGAGTCCGTTAAATAAATAAAATTAAATAAAAAATTTATTCAAGAAAAATATTTTGAGAACCGGGCGGATGAGCGGGCACAAAAAGTAAAAATTAAAAAAACAACAAATACAAAGTACATATAGTGTCTTTAAACCGTTAATAAGTAAAAAAACGGCTGCTGTATAATTTTTTGGCATCCTTCCTTACATATCATTTCCGCACATTCACCAGGTACTGCTGTTTTTTGTTAAATTTAACAAAAGTCCTAGTTAGTCCTATGAAATCGAGGTAGGAATCACGAACGATTTTTAATATTTAGGTTCCTTGCCTGAAAAATAAAGGTTAGACAACAACTGAGACAACAACAAATCGAAAATGAAGCATGCAGACTGCAGAAATAACGGAATACGATTTAGTGGAAGCAACTGAAATAAATTACATCGATCATTATAAGAAATATGAACTTGGCTTCTTAGAAGGAGACGACACACGCGACTCGTGAAACGTCGTTGAATTTTTTCTAGACGACTTATTCTAATATGATATTGATGATCCCAGATAATTGCCAAATATTCAACTTGTGATCTTACTAAAGTTGTATAAATTGTTTTAAACGTAGACAAATCTTTAAAATCCTTATAGGTTCTAAACATAAACAACATCATTGCGTTGGTTTTATTTGTTATCTTCTCGGTGTGTTGGATAAACGTCAGGCCATCATCGAGAATAATGCCAAGGTCCATAAAGTCAGTAACACGATCAATGACAATATTGTTCAATGTGTAAGTGTGAAGCTCATAATTCGACATTTTCCAATATTTAGTTCCAATCTATTAAGTTTGCACCAGACGAAAAATCTATCCAAATTTTGCTGAAGACGTTCGCAGTCGCGTGTACTATCAATTTTAATGATTATTTTCTTATCGTCCGCATACAATAGAAATTTTGATGAATAAATGCGGGTAACAACATCATTGATAAACAATAAAAACAACAACGGGCATCATTAAACTCACAACAATCATTAAATTTGACAAACAGTCTACGGTCACAGAGGTAAGATTTTAACCACAACAACAAGTATGAGTGAACACCGACTTTCAGCAATTTAGATAACATAATCTCGTGAGAGATTCTATCAAATGCCTTTTCAAAGTCTGTGAAAACTACAACCTCTTGCGAGCCAATCTCAATTGAATTCATCACAAAATGTACAAGTTCAACGAGGTTAGTAGCAGTTGACCGACCAGGGAAAAACCATGTCGTTCAACGAGGTTAGTAGCAGTTGACCGACTAGGGAAAAACCATACATTCAAAAACTTTTGGGGCAGCAGACAACACAGAAATAGGTCTGTAATTATCAATTACAGAACGATTACAACTTTTAAAAACCGGGATGACATATGAAGTTTTCCAAGAATCAGGAAAGTAACCTACAGACAGTGATCTATTGTATATTAGTTCTATAGAGGGAAAACTAATGAATGGGCACACTTGCAGGAACTAAATCTAGACTTGGATTATGATTTTCTTTAAATTAGATATATTTAAAAATTAATTCAGTATCTAAAGAAATAGAACCCAAACTACTAACTCCTAAGCAGCTGACATTTGGTTGCTCAACAATGAGGGGGTCAGTCGATAATACGAAATTTGACGAAAAAAACATCGAAAACATTTCACTAATCTCAGCAGTAGATTCAGACTCCTTAGCTTCTAATTTTAAAGTACGAGGGTCACCAACCGTTCCTCTTTTGGAATTGATAAACAACCAAAAAGATTTAGGAGTGCTTTTGATTTTATCTTCAACCCCATTGATATAGCGACGAAATTTACATCGATGCAATTTACGGAATTCACGTCGTGGCTTTTGAAATGATAGATAACCAAGAGCATCAGGATAGTGCTTGAATTTTTTACGTAACCGATCCATTTTATTCTTGCTAGAACTTAGTTCCTTATCAAACCAACGAGCTTTATGTAACCGACGAATAATTCTAACCGGAATGAATTTTTCAATTCCAACCAAAACCGTTTCGCAGAATCTACTTACGGCGCCGTTTAAATCACAATAGTCGAACATCTCAGTCCAACTAATAGAATTGAAAAACGAATTTAAACCTAGAAAGTTACCGTTAGAATAATCATAAAATGAGTGGTTAACAGTATTTACAAACTCCATTTAGCGATCTCTAAAGTTAACAAAATAGATTTCTAATGTTCATCATTTTTCACTAAATACATAGTCGCTTTACTCAAGAAAATACTGTAGTACAAAAAGATTACCTGAAACAAAAATTCATTATTGATAAATACATTATTGATTTATTAGTATGAGTAGTGTTCCAAAATATTTCTTGCCGTTGGACCATGGTTTAATTTTGATCTTAGCCCAACCTTTTAGCTGAAAAATGTTTCAGCTCATGAAATAATAGGTTAACTAGGAATTAAATTTCACTAAAATCAATCAACAAATGTGCTTTGTAAATTTGATGGTGGAAACGGAGAAGATAGCCTGAACCAGCAAAATATGTAAAAATTAATTTGACCAATATAATTTTTGATTTACATCGACCAAAACATTATTGGCAGTGTTCCACATACACTCCGCGACACTTGATTACCTAGATAATGCGCCTACTTATTTGAAATTTTTTCATGAGCCTGGTTTCTATCTTACCTAACTTTCCAACGACTAATAGCTGATTTACATTCAACGACATTCGACGTCCGCAAAAAAGTTGAAACACAACATACGAAAAACAACAAAGACAAAAAGAGAAAAAATAATCATCTGCTTAAAAAAGTCAATTGAAACTCGAGAAACAAACCCAAAAATCGTCGTCTGCTTTTTTTTGCAGATGTCATGTCGAGTTTCATTTTTTTTCTGTAAAATCGTCGATGCGTGAATAAATAACTATAATAAGGTTACATAAACAAGAAACTCAACCATTTGTATTGGTTTATGACATTTTTTGTTTAAATTTATGTTTTAATGTGTAAAGAAAACGAATTTTTTATTTGACATCTGCATCTGCGAAAATCTTTGAATGTAAATCAGTCTTAATACGCATACTTGTAGGCAATGCGAAGTGGAAAATCGCCATTTCGATTTTTTTATTTATTTAAACTGCGACACTTGATTACCCTCCTCACTTTGTTTTTGACGTCGAAGGCATAAGGTGCGTGTAAATAAATTTAGTTGTATTCAGCTTAATAGTTTATCATTAATTTATTAAGTTTATTACCAGCTGCAGTTCGTAGTGGCGAAAATGGGTCGGGGAAAATTCTAACAAAGGTAGAAATTGGAAAGATTCTTGCTCATAAACAAGAAAATTATGCCAATCGTGCGATTTCCAAAAAAATTGGTTACAATTCTCGGACCATCAATAACTATCTCAAAGATCGAGAAAATTACGGAAAAAATCGAAGAGATCGCACAGCAAGGGCGAGAAATGAACGCGAACATAGAGCTATTTTGCGCGAAGCTTCGAATTTGATGCTATCTGCAAAACAAATAAAGCAGAAAATTGGAGTCTCAGCCAGTGTCCTTACTGTTCAGAGGATAATAAAACAGTGTTCACATCTCCGGCGACAAAAACTTACGAAAAAACCACGTTTGATCCAGCAACATAGAAGTGCTCGATTGGAATATTGCCGTGGACATCTGCATTGGAAGGAAGAATGGTTCCAGGTAATTTTCTCGGACGAAAAAAAGTTTAATTTAGATGGACTAGACGGTTTTAGACATTACTCCCATGATTTGAGGAAATCGGAGCTATTTTTGTCCCGCCGCCACACCAGTGTTGGTTCCATCATGGTATGGGCAGCAATTTCTTTTCATGGTGCTATTGATTTGGTTGTCCTGGAGGGGCGACAAAACTCGCAAAGCTACATCGAGCTCTTAGAAGTGCAAAAAATCAGTTTTGACGAAATGTTTGAAGGCCAACGCTGGATTTTCCAGCAAGATCACACAGCAATCCACACAGCTGCACGAGTGAAACAGTGTTTTGAAGACAATAACGTAGAAGTTTTGAATTGGCCGGCTTTGTCTCCGGATTTAAATATTTTTGAAAATCTTTGGGGATGGTTATCGAGACAAATTTTTTCGAATGGAAGGCATTACGAATGCCCGAATGACCTTATGGCAGCTGTTCATGATGCTTTCGTGAAAGTATACCGATAGAATTAATACAAACCCTTTGTAGGGCTTTGCTTAATAGAATTTATGATGTTGTAAGAAACAATGGAGGACACACTAAATATTAAATAAGGAAAAAATATCAAAACAATAGAACGTAATGGGTTTATTACTTAATTTCACAGATGAGGGTAAACAAGTGTCGCAGTTTAAATAAGCAAAAGAATCGAAATGGGGAGTTCTCACTTCGCATTGCATGCAGGTATGCGTATTAGTCATTGGAAAGTTAGATAAGATAGAAACCAAGGTGATGAAAAATGTTCAAATAATTAGGCGTATTATCTTAGGTTTTATGGAAAATTTTCAAGTGAGGGTAATCAAGTGTCGCGGAGTGTATATCTTGAATTTGAGCAATGGATTAATTAAGAAATCCGACCCCAGATAATATGGCCGAAGTAATTCTCCAGAGCCGGAATTTATCAATTTTATATAAGGGCTACTTAAAGAATCAACTTCACATTTCAAATCTCAGATATAAAATTTTATTAAAATCCTTCCACAAATGTGCTACCTAGTTCAATTTTGAGCTGGGTAAGTAGTGCTTATCTGACTGGATTGGTTGGTTATGTGAACAAAAAATAGGTGAAATAATTTTTAGATTAATAGTACCATAGAGAATCATAATAGATTTCTCATTTTACTAAAAACACAAAAAAATTATAAACATTTTCCATTCCGCTTGGTTGTGACCTTGACCTTCATCTTCAAGGTCACATTGAGGTCAAGGTCATTTTTTGTATAGGAAAATTCCTATTTTTGACATAGGATTCGAAAATAGCGATCAATTGTACGTTCGAATATGTATTTTCCATGACCTCCCAAGGTCACCTGAAGGAATAGAATGCTCATGATTTTTTTATAATTTTCATAGCAACACAAGCATTATTACAATGTTATGTTATTTATGTTTTTTTTTTTAAATTTTCATAGCAAATCATAAGCTTTACAATTAAAATATATTCCTTCAGATGACCTTTGGAGGTCATGGAAAATACATATTCGAACGTACAATTGATCGATATTTTCGAAACCGATGTCAAAAACTGGGGTTTCCCTATAAAAAAATGACCTTGACCTCAAAATGACCTTGAATATGAAGGTCAAGGTCACAACCAAGCTCACCATTAAATTGCTTGTTGAAAATTACCTAAGAATAAACCTTGCTCGATTTTTTTTGACCGAACTCTGCGAGATTTTTAGGGGTTTCCATACTTTTTACTCACCCTGTATAATGAAATGAAAAATCGAATGAATATCTGTGATAGTACTAACCATAATATTAATGGTGGTCCCAGATATTTTTTCAATTTGGATGAAGTAATAATATTTTAGAATTCCGGAATTTGTGTGATTATGCACCAATTCCATTGAAATTTAATATTTGACTTAACCAACATATTTGATCATTAGTGAATTAGTTGCAACAAATTTAGCGAGTTTGAAACTTTTCTAAAAGAGATTTTACCACACATCTATTTTGTGATCAGTAAAAGATTGTCGCGGCCAAACCAATTTTATACGGCAATTGCTTTTTCAAACTTCGTCCAGGTTTTGTCGTTGTTGATCTAGTCGCCCTAATAATAGTGGATATATTTATCGACACCGAGAGTGATGCTTAGATGGAAATGGAGGGAAAAAAAATTCGGTCAAGTTTGGGTTAGTAGTTAAATAAAGTATTTAGAAGGTTTTAAATGCGTTCTTTATACTATATTTAAAAAAACCACCCATAAATCAAAATGTAAACTACTCATCTAAAAACTCAGTTAAAATTTGACAAATATTTTATTTTTAGAGCACGATATTAAAATATTGTGTTTATTAATTATACAGGGAACCACATGCACTTTTAACCTTTTAAAATATAACAAAAAATATCGATTGACCTAAATTGTTTCCAAAAGCGTTAAGGATTTATTTTCAAAATATAAAATGAAATCATCCAACACCCCAAATAAAACCATATATTCATCATCAATATAACATGTCAAAATTATTATACTAAAGCAGGTTAATATATTGTGTCATATAAGTATGTATATACGTATAAACATAATCATCATCAAAACCTTAATTACTATTATTCCATACTATACATATTGACGTAATGGCAACATAAAGTTATTTTTTTGTTTAAAAACACAACAAAATTAAATTATGTATTCGTGATACTAATAGTTTATTTCTGAGCGCATAATAGCTACTTAGTCTAGATTTCACAGTAACGTAAATTACTAACTATTATAAAATATAATTTACTTAGTTAAATAGTATTTCACTTAACTACCAACTAGAAAAAAAAAATGTATAAATCAGCGCCTTTACATCACATCAAATATAGAATTATAGAGGAAGGCAGTATACATTTTTGTTGTGAGCTTTTTGTTTATAGTATATTGTACATATGTAACATATACTGTTTGTGATTCAACAAAAGCTTTACATGGTACTACTGTTTTTATTACTAAAGTCGTAAAATAAAATAAAAAAAAATTTTGTATTACATACAACACAAATGTTACATTTTTTATAGTATAGCTAGTATCTCTGTACATAGTATGTATTATATTTAGTAGATGAGAACAAAACCAGTGTTTGCTCGTATAATAAAAAGGTTTTAAGAGGATTAAAAACAACAACACCAACAAAAACAAAAGGTTTAGTTTTAAATCATAAGAGTATACATGTCATGCGACACATGCGTGTATATATTTATGTGTGTGTGTGTATTTTTATATGTTATTATAGATGTCAATCGATTCGGGGTTGTGTAATATATCAATAAATCTGGTGATTGTCGAAAAGTTAAAATCCACTGCGTACACACAACAGTAGATTTTGGTATTCAAATCAATAGACCTTCTTTTCTTATGTATATTGTGTGTGTGTGATTATCACGGAGATTAATTTAATTTGTTTTTCTTATTGTGTATCGTAGTGTATTCGAAATGAATTTCAAATTAGATCGAAAATAAAAATCTAATTTAATTTCTCAACGGGTGGTGAGTGAACAAAAAAAACATTAAATTCAAATTCTAAATCTCTTCTTGAAAAAAAAACGGTTTTGTGCCTTTTTAATAAACCTAAAACCCTAGATATATATAATACATTCGGTAAGAAGTTATGTATATCGTAGCTTAAATATTGTTATGATGATTTTTGAGTTTAGAATTTGTATTGATTTCTCCCATTGTATGCGGTTTGTTTTCATGTTTCTAGCACACATTTTAAATGCTGAGCTTGGTTTTTTTTTATTTTATACAAAATTTGGGGTTTGTATTTCTGAGACACTTTTCTATATGTATATATTTATTCAATGTAATCTGATAATACATTTAATGCTGAGTTAATGTGTTATTTTCCGTTCATTACTTGTTGAACTTTTCTTTGTGCGGGCAAAAAAAAAATTGCTCCACATAGAATGTAAAAACAAAATCGAAATTCTTTGATGTGGAAAATCTTATTTTAAAGTTTTTTTTTAAAGATTTTGTATACTGGGAATTTGTAAATTAGTTTTTATTTGCAGCTACTTAACAAACGCGTAATTTAGATTTTTGGCTTTATCAACTAATTAGATAAATTTTCGGAATTAAATTATAAAAGTTGTTGGGTTGTACTTGGAAACATCTTGATTAATATTTTATAGATTCAAATATTTTATGTGTGATACAGTCATATTATAAACAGTTTAATAAATATGAACTTACCGTCCTTGAGATGTTCAACTCCAATTTTTAAAGGTCCTAATTGTAAAAAAAAACGTTTTCTGTAAAAAATAAGACAAACAAAAGTCTGCATTAATAATTTTCCGCTTTTTAAATCTACAAAGTAAAATTATAGGCAGCAACGCATACGCAAGTACAAAACAAAAAATTGCAAATTTGAAGGAGGCCTTAAGGGATTTATATGATATACGTAATACACAGATATCTCATCCGTTTCGTATTTTCAATGTTTCAAAAATAAAAATGTGAATTCTAAACATAAAATAAACATTCTGCATGTACATCAAACAACTGTACATACTACATACGTATTGGATAGATATATATAGATATAAATTTAACCAATTAAATACTCATTTCAAGTCACATTAAAGTTGTCATCCTTTTTTTCGAGCAGACATGACCGAACGCAAAAACAAATCCAAATTGACAAGAAAAAATTGCATCGTTTTTCCAGTTTTTTTCTATATGAGTAATATGTATGTATATAGAAACAAAACAAAACTAATATTTCTAATTTTTATAAATATCTGGAGGATATAAGCAGACAATATGGTGGGTGGTGGTAGTTGCCCGCCCACATCTATACAGAAAACCAATAAAAATGAGAAAACAAATATGAATTCAATAGACAAATAGAAGTTAAATACCTATTTTTCATATCACATTGTATACAAGCAATAGAAAACTATTGATAGAATAACACAAGAAAACTTCGTTATTATGCTGGAAGACAAAACTTCTAATGTTGCTACGAGTGTGATGTGCTAATATAATATAATGATCCTGGGTTTGAATTCATCATTACGACAACCAATGCCAAACCAAACCAAACCAAAAATAAATTACATAATCTAAAAACCCATAACCATAAATTCGTTTATTGTCCTATCAAGTTTTAAGAGAGATTAATAATTTCGAAAAATATGACAAATAAATTTCAAATCTATCATTTTTTTTTTTTCGGTCTGGTACTGGTATATTATTTGTTTGTGGAATACATCATCTCGACTATATATCTCTGTTTATTAAGTTGATGAGAATTTATTTCGATACTCCGTATACGTATTACTGTCTTTGCATAATATACATATATCATAACATCATGATGCTGCTGAATGAGTATATCGATAATATAGTAGTATATAGGATACATAAAATGAGGATGACATTTTCTTTTGAATTCGTAACATCCGTTTGGGTAAAAAAGTATTTCCGATTGAATTTTTGGATAAGATTTAACTTTTAATTAAAGATCATATCGGTATATGTATTAACATGATTTAACATAGAATAAAGTGTGTGGGTTTTTATTTGTTAGGTTATTGATGATAATCATCGGTTAACACCTTTTAGACCATAAAGCTAAACAAGTTATTTTGAAATGAATCGTTTTTCGATTTGACTTAGTTCCGACAACAGGAAAAGGGAAACTTTTCTATTCGTGTAAAAATGTATGCCCAATACTAATTTTCTCTAATTAAATTTTCATTTATGCTCCCCTTCAAAAGTCTCAGAAAAGATGATAAATATTAGAAAAAAAAGGTTAAATCGCAATTTTTTTAAGATTATCCTGAAGTTACTTTGACCTTAGTAAACAATTCGATCGAAAATTCAACAGTGAATTCTCTTTAAATTTAATATTTTTGAAAATTTCTAACATATTTAAAAACCTTCAACAATTTCTTTTTTTAAATTAAGCTTTATCAAAAGATTTTAATTGTAATATGCTAAAATTTATAGAATTATTTAAATTCTACATTTTTTTGATTTATTTTAAATTCCTATAATTGTAACTCTTTTAAATTAATGAAAAAGCTTTAAATTAATTTAATTTGTATTTTTTAAATTTTGAAATTCTAAAATTGATTAAATTCTTTAATTTCTTTAAACTTGTACTGCATATTTCTTGAAATTCTTCATAATCTGAAATCCTTGAAATTCTTAGAATCAAAAGCACTTCTCAAAAAAGTATTTCTTAGTAGTCTAGCTAAGGGCAACTCACCCGAAGAACCCATAGCAATTTTTGAGCCCAGAATTTTGAATTGCAAGAACTAGACAAAAATTCAGGTTTTGAAATAAATAAATAAATTGATCAGAATTTACTTCTCGATATAGTAATGGGCGAGTCTCAAAATCGGATAAAATAGGGAAAAGCACGAAAAAGAGTAATTACAGTCACATTTTCACACATAACTCAGTTATTTTGCATTTTAGGAAAAATTATCAAACGGCTAAGTTAAACAGCTACAGGAAATTTCCTATCAATATACTTATAGTTGGTTATTTAATTCTATTTTTTTACAATGAAATTCAAGTAACAAAGAGAGGCCAGTTTTGAAAAAATCGCTTATCAGTAAATAAGTAACTTATTTATCGATACACAAAAATCGATTTATAAGATAAAAAATGGGGCAAAATGGACCGACTTTTAAGTTCAAAAATTAGAAATTTAAAAAGGCAAACTATAGGAATTATGATAATTTTAAGTTCTTTTATAAAAGCACAGACAATAAATAAAAAAAAAAATAATAATCAATTACGTATATACATAATACAGGAAATTTCTCGTAGAAGGACTCTGCTATTTGATATTTTAACTAAAATGCAAAACAACCAAGTTGTTTGTGAAAACCGGAGTGCAGTTCCCTAAAACGAGAAAAATTCCATTTTTCGATCCTTTCCCTATTTGCATGAACTTACCGAATTCTTAATCTAATTCTTACTGATTTTCTAAATTTCAAAGTTTTTTTTGGAATTTTTTAGTAAATTCTATAACACTTAAATTGTTTAAATTCTCCAAATGTATCAAATTAAAGAATTTTTTAGATTTCTAAAAGAGTTGGTTTCTTCCTCAGAAGTGCTTTAAAGCTTAAAATTTTTAAGTGCTAAGAGTTTTCTAAATAATTTACATTTTTTTAAATTTCATAAATTATATATTTTTTAATAAAGAATTTTGTAAATTCTGTCAATTCCATATATTGTATACATTTTTAAATACTTGAAGTTCTTTATATTATTTCCAACAATCCTATAATATCGTATAATACCATTAAATTCTATAAATCTTTTAAATAATTTGATTTCTACAAATTTTTCAAATTAAAATATCTCTTAAATTCTATGAATTCTTCATTTTTTTAATTATTTAAATTTTGTAAATTTAAGAAATTCTTTAACTAAAGAATTTTACAAATTCTGAATAAATTTTTTAAATCTTCAATTCTTTATATTTTATAAATTCACTAAATTCTATAATTTCCAATATTAAAAATTTTTAAAATTGAAAGAAATTAATAATGTAATTTAAAGAATTTGAAGTAGGAACTTATAAAATAAAAACAATCAATAGAATTTAAACATTTATTTAATTTAAGGAATAGGTTCTTCCAATTCTTCAAAATTCATTAGTCTTCAAATTCTGTGAATTCGTTAAATTCAAGGAATTTTTTATATTCTATGCACTTCAGATATGTAGGAATTCAAATAAAGTAAATTCCATTAAATTTTTTAAATTTTTCCAATTTTACTATTCTTTAAATTTAATACAATATTTTTAAAATCTCTGAATTGCTTAAATTCTTTAAAGAATTATGTAAATTATGTATATTAATAGTTTTGAATTCTTTAATTTCTTAAATTTCTTTAGAAGCTCCAAATTCTGTATTTCTGTTTCCATAAATAAAGGGCGGGCCATTAAGAGTTTCACCATGTGAATAGTAAATACAAAATTCATGTTTGATAATTATGTGTGAAAGATATCGGCCAAATGTTTACCACGGCTTCGGCAGCACATATCAATCCGTTTGTCCAATTTTAGGATGACTTCCTGGCATAATTGCTCCCTGGCATAATATGACTTAAAATATCGTCCTTTACCTCTAGAATTGTTTCTGGCTTGTTGACATAGACCTTACTTATGAGATAACCCCAAAGAAAGATATCGTTGGCCTCGGCAACTCTTCGTGCAATAAAGCCATTGAGCCTCCAGATTCTTCTAGTCTATTCTGCAGTATTGCTTAATTCTTTAAATTTTCAACGTTGACATTTTAAAATGTTTAAGGGATTGTAAACTTTCGAAAATCCTTTAAACTTGTTAATATCTTGTAATTCATCTAATTCTGATTTAATTTTAAAATCTCTTTAAATTTGAAATATTTTTAAATTTTCAATAAATTGTTTAACACGTTCACGACCGAGGTGCTCAGGCTAGGGGTGCCCATAAACCAGATGATAAATTTGCACGAAATGAGCTAATTGAAGCCTAATGGTAGAATAAATGTTTTATTTATGTTTTTTGTAAGGTTTATGACGTTATTAATAGTATGACGCATATACGAGTTTTCCCCTAAACCGAAAAAAAAATTCAAGGGAATCTTTAATCCAAAATAGAAACTTTAATATATTACTTACATAAAAAAGTACGACTCATATATGCGTCCCTGGTCTACGGAGAAAATTAAAGGACGCATATATGCGTCCTATGGTCGTGAACGTGTTAAATTCTCCAAACTCTTCAAATTAAAGAATTTTTAGATTTCTAAACAAAAATCTTTTCTTCTTTAGGAATGCTTTAAGTTTTTAAGCTTTAAGTGCTATACATCTAATTCTTTAAATTTTTCATTAAAAGAGTTTGGTAATTCTGTCAATTCGAAACATTTTTAAATTCTTTATAATCTTCAAATATTTTAGTAAATTTATATACAAAACGGGTATAAATACTGTAAATTGTATAAATTCTATAAATCCTTTAAATATTTTAAATTCTATAAGTTTTTTAAGTACAGTAAATTTTTCAAATTAAAAGATTTCTTAAATTCTATATATTCTGTAATTTTTTCAATTTTTTAAATTTTGTAAAATCTATAAATTCTCCAAATTGCTTAATTAGTAAAATTCTTCAAATTCCTATATTCTTTAAACTAATTAATTTTTACATATTCTTTAGTCTATAATTCTCTAATTTTATAAATGACATACTATAAATTCTTAATTTTTTTTAGAATTTAACGGAACATTATAACGTTCTTAAATTGCCGAACATTTGCATACACTTTGCCATCCAGGATACCCCAAAGGTTTTCAATTGGATTGCAGGCAGGACTGCAAGCTGGCCATTCAAGAAGAGGGATGTTTACGTAGCGAAACGACTGTTTGGATTTATTAGACACATGGATCGACGCATTATCCTGCTGGAATATGCAATTTTTGGATGAAAAAGCTCGCTAGTTAATATATTTTGCATACAAAACTCAGTTATATGAGCCTCTCTTGTGGACCACTGCAGCCCCAACCAACCTTAATTCTATTAGGGTCTTGCAAAATAAAATCGTTAAGATGATTAAATTGTTACCGCTCTTGACACGTGCCAAGTCTATTTATTCGTCATTTATCCTTCCCGTAGATGTATTAGGGAACTTTGAACTACTTGTATTCATTAAAAAAGTACAGCTAGGTATGGTTAAGTGTAATGTGGATTTTACTTCTATAAGTAATATCCAAAGACAAAGAAAAAATAATAACTATTATGTCAACACTGTTGATACAGTCAGATCTCAAAAAATCCTTTTTATAAAGGGCTTATTCTGTACAATGATCTTCCAGAGGGTATCAAAACAGAAAATAATTTGCGGAAATATAAAAATAATCTTGAAAGAACATTTATATCAGAAATGGTTACTAACTTATGAGTGACATACGCTTTAACATTCGGATAAGCTAATCTTGTATCTTTTCATTTTTTATTTTTTTTTACGTGAATAAGAACAATATGCATGAACAATGCAACAAATTGGGGTGAGAAAGGGTAAAGCATTTTATCTTAAGGTTGCGATTTATGATCTGAATTCCCTGAATTCCGTGCGTTTGGAATTGGTCTATAGGATACGTTAGTTTGTTGTTAATGAGCTATAAGTTTATTAAAATTCGTCATTGCAATCATTTTTCATTTTTTTTACCGGTATCATTATGTATGTATAAGTTATTATATTAAACTGCTATATTCAAAGTTTCAATTGTTTCAATTAAAAAATTTCAACTTATGTAATTAGAATACTTAAAAATAATGAATCATTACTGTATGTTTTAAAAAATATGTAAATTTATCACTTGATTATAGTCTTTTAGACTTTTAAAGTGGTTTTAAAATAAATAAAAAAAAAAAAAAAAAAAAAAATTTCTTCATCGCTATTGTCAAATTAACTTGTTAAAACATCTTGCAAAACATCCGTGTACAGATGGGAGTTCATCCGATTCGCTAAGAAGCAAATAGGGAGCTTTGCTTGGTAAGAAAAGGCGCCCCATAGCATTAGGCTTCCTACAACGAAGTTACGTTTCGATTTGACGACGCCATGGTCTTTCAAATTACGCCAGTAGCATCTGTAGCAGTAAGGGCCATCGAGGTTACATTTTTTCTCTTCAGAAAAAATCACCTTCTGCCAATCAGTAGTCCACGACATGTGTTTATGAGCAAATTTGAGGCGGGCTCCTTAGAGTCCTTATGCACTTTAGTAAAACGCGGCTTACTTTTCAATTTAGTCCATTTTAAGTTTGGTGTACTGCTCAAAATACGGGCAATGTGTCGAGTCGTCACAGGAAGGTCCAATTTCTCCTTTATCTGTTTGCAAGAGAGCCGATTTCGAGTAGCATCATGTCTAATTTGACCTGTTTGACGTGCTGAGATCTTCGTTCGGTCTTTTGTTGGGGCTATTACACCATAATTTGGGTTTTTTTTAAAACTGCGACTGAGTAGTAAAAACATTATAGAAAAGTTACCACCGACTTTTTGACGATGCAAATAAAGTCAAGACACTCAGTCACAAAAGCAAATAAAACACACAAAAAAAGAAATTCCAATTGAAAAACTCATGTTAAAATCAATCGACTAGTCAGATTTTGAGGCGCAAATAGATTATTTACGACCTGTTGGATGATATACCCCTAAAAGGAAGTGAGGAAATAAATGGTTTTAGGAAAGAAAATTAGTGCGTAGTTACGAAAGCCTATCACTGCAATTGCTCCTCTGTTTCATATGCCGAAAATGTATAATATGCTCTTGAATTGTTTCTGGCTTGTTGGCATAGACCTTACTTATGAGATTATCCCAAAGAAAAAAGTCCAAGGCTATCAAATCGTACGATCTCGTTGGTTTCGGGAACTTTTCGTACAATAAAGCTACATTGGCTGTGGGGCATATGGCTGTGTCTTGTTGAAACCTCATATAATCGGAAGGAACAATTGTGCCAGGGTGTCACCCCAAATTTGGACAAACGGATTGATATGTGCCGCCGAAGCCTTGATGAACATTTGGCCGATATTATCTTTCACACATAATTGTTAACGATCAATAAGCATGATTCAATAAGGTCAACGCAATCATTTTTTATTTACTGCTCACCCGGTTCATATGGCCTCACCATCTACATTCAAATTTGTAAATTCTCCAGATTCTCTAATTCTATTCTGCAATATTTTCTTTAAGTGTAAAGGTTTGTAACCTTTCGAAAATCCTTTAGGCTTGTTATTATCTTGTTATTCATATAATTCTGATTTTATTGGTACCGTTTAAATTTGAAATATATTTGAATTATTCTTTAAATTGTTTAAATTCTCCAAACTCTTCAAATTAAAGAATTTTTAGATTTCTAAACAAAAATCTTTTCTTCTTTAGGAATGCTTTAAGTTTTTAAGCTGTAAGTGCTATACATCTAATTTTTTAAATTTTTCATTAAAAGAGTTTGGTAATTCTGTCAATTCGATATATTTTTAAATTCTTCAAGTATATCTACATTCTTTAAATTGTATAAATTCTATAAATCCTTTAAATAATTTAAATTTTTTAAGTTTTAAATCCAGTAAATTCTTCAAATTAAAAGATTTCTTAAATTCTGTATATTCTGGAATTGTTTCATTCTTTCATTCTTTAAATTTCATAAAATCTATAAATTCTCCAAATTTTTTAATTAGTAAAATTCTTCAAATTCATTAAATTCCTATATTCTTGAAACTAATTAAATTTTACTCTATTCTCTAAATTTTATAAATGATATACATACTACAAATTCTTAATTTTTTTTAGAATTTAAGGGAACATTACACTTTCTCAGTCGAAAATTTTAATAATTTTTAGTGACTGATAAATTAATAAGAAAAACATGTTTTGAGTTCGTAATTTTGTTTGAGCAAAAATTCAGAAAATGGTGGACCTCCAAAGTTGGTAGTCTCAAAAGAAGCATTTTCTGTCGTAACAAACGACATTAAAAATTGAGGAAAAAACAAACCAATTTGAGAAGGATGAAATTGATTTTTTTAGTTCCTTAAATTGTTCAGAACTATTTAAATTCTAGAAATATATAATTTTTCAAATTTTTCCATATGTATTAAATAATGAAAATTCCCCAATATTCTTTTAATTTTTAAAATTCTACAAATTCTTGGTAACGACATTAATATGAAAAATTTCGACTAATATCGCTTCTTATAGTATCTATTAAGTAACACGCAATACTAGAAATATCTAGAATTACCTCAAACAATACGATAATCTACCACTACTTCTGTAACATCATCAAAATTTCGAGTATGTATTTCGAATAAAAACGCGAAAAACATTTTTATCCAAAATAACTGGAAGATGTCGAATAATTTAGAAAATAACGAAAAATGTTGAGAATTTCGAATAATTTCGATTCTGCGCAAATAAACGTTACCAAATCGAGAAATCTAAATTAATCCAAAAATCTTGAAATTCCAGATTTCGAGAATCTCACCTATGCATAAATTCAAATAATATCGAAAATCCTGCATCTAATCTTCTCATCTAATAATCTTGTAATCTCAACCCCAAACAAATTATGATTAAGCTTATGTTTAAATTTTGAAAATTTCGAAAAATCACACAAAATATCGAAAATTTGTATGAAAGTGAAAGTCGTTAACTGCTCAACGTCAAAATCAAGAAACTTGTAAGACAGTTTGTATAAAATCAAAGTTTATTAAATCCATAAATTCACTAATTATCGGGGTACCTGGAGTAGATTATTTAAGACATTTCGAATTCTCTTAATGCTTATATATTAGATCGTATTTTGTAGCAATTGCGACTTTGTGAATTGCAAGTTCTCGAAACTTATAGCTCGAAATTCGAAATATACATAATTGACTCCCGCAGGTAAAAGCTGGTAAAATCGAAATATGAAAGGATTACAATTTTAACATGTAATTTAAGACAAATACGGATTTAATTTTATGTATACGAGTAAAATCGCGATTCATATTCTATTCACATGAATCAGGATTAGTTTTAGGAGAATCAGGATGCGGTTGTCTATAAGCACTGCTCCATGCAAAACGGAAAACCGGCATTTCAAACTGTCAAATCCAATTTTTGGCAAAGTTGCCTCACTTTGCGATAACAAATAGATCAACTCTATAAGTTTCACCTTAATCTTCGAAAATGTTAAAAATAGATTTAATTTGATTCAAACAGCCCTAATACTAAATTATGCCGTCCGTCTAATTACAAAATTGGGGTTTTTAAAGAAATTAAATCAATTTTAATAACATTTTTTAAGAATAAAGTGGAACTTATACTAGATTCGAAACAATATTTAATAGTTTTCATATTGAAAATGAAATAATTTTGTCAAAAATTGGATTTGACAGTTTGAAATGCCGGTTTGCCGTTTGCGCATGGGACAATGCCTAAAGGGTGTAAGCACGCTATTTAATATTTTCGAATAATTTGTTATTACGGATTTGTATTTGATCTAATAATTAGATTTGATAAATCATCTAACTTATTTTAAATTATAGGTGTATGGCATATGGGCCCAACGACCTATTTAAATTCCAATTCACGGAAAAATAAATAAATGCACAGAATGGTTATGTTAACTTAAATTTAATTATCAAAAAAATTAAAGCTTTCCGAAAGTCTAATCGGATGTTATTTTAAATAAATTGATAAATTATTATTTAGTTAAAATTATAATTTTATTATTAATTTTCTTTTTACAATTTTTACAAAATTATTTTCTTTTTCACACTTCTTTCTAATAGAATGATCGAAACGTGAATGAAAAAACTTTTTGACAAAACAGAAATCAAAAAATTGTTATTGACACTAGGTAAAGTGATTTCAGTGCTATCTCTGATTATATTTTCGAACGTATATTATACGACAAAACTATGATATGTAAAGTGATTTCAGTGCCATCTTTGATTATATTTTGGAAAGTGATTTATAAGACAAAATGTGACAGCTAATTCTTGAAAACAATTGTCATCAAGTTTGAAGAAAATATTCTTAATTAAAAATATTTAAATATTTTTTTATTCTTTAATTTTAAATAAGATTTGACAGCGATAAAAAATTGTGTCTAATAATAAACGTTCACCATAGTTCTGATAGGTGGCAGGTTACCTAGTGTCAATAGATTGAATGGTAGACAACTTCATGGTGATTTTTTGTGTTAAGGAAAACAAATTGAACGTTCATATGAAATGGCAAAGATAAAATTTTATTTCTATTATTACAGACATATATTAAATATTTTTTAATAAAAAATTAATTGAAATGTACACTCAGCGACAAAAAAACCCTCGCACCCAATTTTTTATGTACATTTCTACTTTTCACTTCAAAAAACACAATTATATACCGTTATAGATAAAGTTTTATAGTCTAGTTTAGTTTTTTCTCTTGGTCTTTTATTTTCTCTTTTGAGTTTTGACCAAAAATTTATGTAAAAAATAATCAAACGAAATTGTAATGGGATTATCTCTGGAACAAAAAGCGCATATTGCGATGTTTACAAAAAAAAGTACTCAAATAGAGTTATTGCAAAACGGCTGGGAACTAGTGAGTGGAGTGTGCGAAATGTTCTAAAAAATTATAGTTCTGAGGATTCTATTCTGCGTAAAAAAGGTAGTGGAAGACCTATTAAAACGGCGGAACGGGGTGAGCGGATAAAAAAGCGCGTATGTTTAAGAAATCGGTTCCAACATGCTGGCGAGATAAACAGGACCTTTGAAATCCAATCTGGAAAAAAAATTACTGGCAAAACTGTACAAAGACGGCTCAAAAATATGAAATTAGAGGCACGGCGACCGGCAAAAAAACCACTTTTAGTTCCAAGAATGAAGAAGCAAAGGTTAGAACGGGCTAAAGCCTACAAAAACTGGACTCGACATGAATGGGCACAAGTTATATTTTCAGATTAATCCAAATTTAACTTGTTTGGGCCCGATGGAAACGCAGTGGTACGCCGTAGAAAAGGAAAACGATATTCAGATGAGGACGTTCTGCCGACTGTAAAACATTTTCCTTATGTAATGGTAGGGGGCACTAACAATGTTTGGAGTTGGGCGTATTATAATACTAGAAGGGTCAGTGAATGCGAAAAAGTATAGAGGTATCATTGCTGAAGGAGTGGTACCTACTTTGGAGCAACTTTCGGAGCATACTAAATAATTAATATTTCAAGACGATTCAACTCCTTGTCATAGAGCTAAATCTGTAAGTAAAGCAGGATCCATTTTTAAGTTAATCAATATATTATTTATTTCTTACCTGTTTTCTTTATTTTCAGGTTAAAAATTATAAGAATTCGTGTGGAATTACTTCGCTTCCATGGCCGGGAAATAGCCCAGATCTAAATCGCATGGAGAACTGCTGGCACTATATGGGCAAAAACATTAGAGAAAGATGTCCAAAAACGATTTCAGAATTAAAATTGATTATTGAAGAGGTTTGGCATAACAAAATTGGTTTAAATTATTTGCAAAGGTATTCCACGAGTCAATGCCGCGGCGTAATAACGAAGTTATTAAAAAGAAAGGACGATGTACTAATTATTTAAAATTTTTAAGAAGTAACGGCAAAAAAAGCAATAAAATGAATTATTATTAATAAAACTGTGATTTTATTAATATTATTTTAATTTTTATTTTAAAAATTAAATAATTTAATCTTGAGAATTAACTCCATATTTTCAATAAAAAGTTACATTTGAAAAACTAAAATTGTGTTTTTTTTTATTTTTTGTTTTTTTCGATTTAGAATTTATTTAATATTTAAGATGAAATAATATACTAATTAAATGCAAAAGTTTTCTTGGTTTTTTTTTAGAAAATCATAAGAAATTGACGTTTTAAGGAGAGTTTCTAAAAAAATTGTTAATGCGAGGGTTTTTTTGTCGCTGGGTGTATTCATTGTATGTCATTTTAAGTTATCTGGTAATTTTTTTTATGAAAATCGAGTGAAAATTAAAACATAAAAAGAAGGCAAATTCGAATTCATTTGGTTTAATCTTGTACCGTTTGAATTTTTTTTGTGATTATTTTTATAAAAATTAAGTTATTTTCAAACATTTTAAGATACATAGTTTCATATAAACTGCTGTTTGTTTTCCTTAACACTCAAAAAAATCTGACACATTTTAGCTGTCAAATTATCGATGTATTAGCCGCATACACACGCGAAACAGGGACGACTATATACAATGATAATCATTTGTTTAGACATAATGAAACGAAAATGCCGGAAGCACTACGTAGATCAAAATGCTAAAATTAAAAGCAAAAAGCTTAAGGCGCAAAATATAGTTGCACAATATTTTTCGTAGATGTCATTAGTAATAACTTTTAAAAAGAATTTTAACGTCGAAAATGTAATTATTTTCCGAAGATGACGAATTTTAATTAAATGACTTGTGAATAATAAGAAAATGTAACACGTTGAAAATGAATATCATTTTCCGACAAAAACATGCAATTAAAATACATAATGTGGTATTTGACAAACATAATTAATATATAAGAAACGAATTTCCTAGGCTAAACTGTAAGGAAAATTCGTTCTGTACCAAAAATGTATGAAAACCAAAAGGTTGTTGTTGTTGCGGTTTGAAATACTTACAGATACTCACAAGATTGAAGGCACAAGCAATTTTACTTATAGAAATGTTATACAATTTATTGAAACTGTATGTACAAAAAAATTTTAAGGAAAAATCTCGTTAGCTTCTCATGGAATTTTCCATACATTATAAAAATAAATGCGTAACAATTGAGATAAAAAAAAATTAAAAATCATTATCTTTATAGAAGGTTAAAAGAAAACCTATTTTTAGTTCGTTAAAGTTTTGTGCCTTCAATTTCGTGACCCTCCAAATGTATGTATGTATTCCAAAACTCGCAAAATAAAATAATGCACATTTCTATTCTACAGTGGAAACCGGTGTAGTAGAAATGTGTGTAAAAGAAACATAAACAAGATATACACACATTTTTAAAATTTTTTAAAAACACTTGTTAAATATTTCGCAAAATTACAAAAGGTTTAAAAAATCACTTAGTAGTTTAGTACAGTAGATACTCCTGATGATGGCCTAATAAGCCGAAATCGATCGAGTGATTTTTTGAACCTTTTGTAATTTTGCGAAATATTTAACAAGTGTTTTTAAAAAATTTTAAAAATGTGTGTATTAACCCTTTCAAACGCCATTTAAAATTGACTTTCTTCCAAAAATAAAATACGTAGCATAATTATGCACTGCTATGATATGGGATTGCTCATAAAACTGTAGTGTGAACATAAATACATAAGAGAACGATCGCCCAAGAGAAATGAGACAAAAATTAAAAATTACGATTGGTCGAAGCGATGAAAGTTGATGTACAATATATTGTACAAGGCGTTTGAGAGGGTTAAGTGTGTTTCGCCAAGTGCCTACGGCAGAAAGTGTAAGAAGTATAAACGAGATAAACAAACTTGCATGTGGTATTGACTACGTATGTATCACACACATTAATAATATAATTATTGTAAATGAAATTGCTATTCTACAGTGGACATCCCAGAGTAGTAGCAATTCAAAATAAAATTGTACGTTGAAATTGTTTGTTTATAATATTGTAGTGACATGGAATTCAAAAAATCGTAAGATTAATAAGATTCACGAGATTCATATGATTCTTCAAACTTATAAGATTCATAAGACTCATAAGGTTCATGAGATTCAAAAGATTCATAAATAAGATCAACAAGATACATTACATTCACAAATGAATCGATAGTGATGGATAATTTGGAAAATTTAGAATAATTTTCTGAAAAATTCGTTTTAAATTCAGAAAGTTTTGTGAACCAATTCAGTATGTGACACTAATGCCAATTTCTGTGAAAATTATTGTAGATAAAACACTGGATTATACGAAGTTCTGGAATATGGCTAATTAGGATGTAACTTGGGGTTATTTCTTCACCGATTTTCGATCTAACTCAGAGTAGATAAACCTCAACAGCTACCTTGTTTACAGAAACTTCATCAGACTATAGTTTTTATTATATTGCCTGTTAAAATGTTTGTGAAACTGGCACCGGTTAAGGTTTCTAATATGGACATGCTCGCAAATTTAATCACAATCAAAGAAATATAAGAAAAAGGGTGACAGCACGCGCAGCTTGAGAAAACTTCTAATGGTATAGGTCCCAGTAGTAGAAAAATCATTTTAAAATCTCATTTCCGTTGTGCATGTCGAGTTTCATCATAATCAGTTAAATAATTGCCTAGTATTTTATCCTAACCGGCCATATTCCAGAACTTACTCAAATAATAAATTTAGCGTCCCATTTCAACCGCAAATGTTAAATTTCACTAAAATCGGTTCAAAAATATATAAGTTCAATCCTAATCGACCGTATTGCGCAAAATAATTCCAAAACCATTTCAGGATCCCTTTTCCAAGATGCATGTCAAATTGCATGTCCATTTTTTCGGAAACCGGTTAATCTCCATGCCCTACTTCAAATGTCATCTAATTGAGGCATTTCGTTTTCTTTGCATAATTGTTATGTCGCCTTAGTCAAGCCTTTCGTTTGTTAAGGGTTAATAATGCCAATCCATTTAGTCGCTCCTCGCCGATTATATTTTGTAAGTTGAACTCTTCAATTGGAGGGATTATCCGGGTTAAGAATCCTTCAAAGAGTCTGACAAATATTTTGTACTAATTTTGTTATTACAGGTTGAACTTTCAAAACCTACTTGCCGGTCTTTTTAAACATTTTAATTAACTTCGCTTAGGTAAACTAATTTCGACTTATAATCTTTTATAAACAAGATTTTAAGGTATTAGCCAAATATCACACGTGCTGCGATCTAAGCGACTTTTTAGATAAGCTATGCTTGTTTCACGGTGATCTGGCCGACATGGCGGATATGCTAAACAAAATATTTAATTTGCCAGCCATATTCATATTTGGCATTGCAATATTTACGATTATTTCGAGGGTAAGTAAAATATTTCTTTTTTTTTTTACGTTTTTAGAATGATAAAAGCTTTTGGAAATATAGTTTTCGATAACTATATACTGAATACGATGTGTGAGTAAATAAAGTTCCACACTCGATAATTCAATAAAATACATTCGGTACCAAACGACTTTAGAAGAAACCTTTAATATATTCGAATAATAAATTTTCTATACATTGATCGATATGGGGGTGGCATATTGTAACATCACTTTCGATTTGAATAGAGTTTATGTCTCTTGTTTCACGAATAAAATTGTATGTATGTTTCGTTTTTTAGAATATAAAGTCGGCCAAGTGGCCGCCTCTGGTCGTGGCACAAAGACAAGCTCTTTTAAGCACATTTTTTATAACATTTTTGCAGACTTCTGGTGTTATTTCAGCAATTTCATTTCGAATGTTATCCTTAAGCATCGAGGTTGTGGTTGGTTTATTGGTATACATCTTTTCTCTCAAGTATCCCAAAGGATGAAATCGGGAGGAGTAAAATCAGGGGATTAAGGGGCCAGTCGATATCACCACTTTTTGAGTAGAACGAGCTGTGTGTATGGTACGGTCTTGTTGGAACCACATGCTCTGTATGGCTAATTGATCTAATTCGGGCACAAGAAAGTTTTCCCAACATGTCTCGATAGTAACTGTTTCAGCATTGCCTCTAGCATGTTGTGGCGTTAGATGCTCTATAATAAATTGTTATCGATCACTCTCAAATGCTAACTGACTTATGTCATCTAAACCAAAATGGCGGTCATCTATTACCGATTCAAGTCCATGATTTTGTTTGCTTCGAATTCATTCATAATTAGTTCTCGAAATTCATAAAAAATTCAGCAAATCCATCGTTTTTATTACTTTTGCAAGCCGGGCTTGCAAAAGTAATAAAAACGATGGATTCGTTGAACTTTTTATGTAATTTGAAACAATGGATTTTGACAAGAAAGGATTTTGACATAAATGGATTTTGTAAATAATAGATTTTATGATAATAGAAACGGAAAAAGGTGGATTTTGTCAAAAGTGATTATTGACAAAATGGATTATAATGTAATGGATTTCGTGGGTAACCCATTGAAAATGAAAAGGCAACTCTGCAAAGACTAAACTAAACTGTTCACTCATCTAAAAATAATTGAATATTATAATAGGTATAAAAAAAACTAAGTTGCTCTTAATGCTGAGTGGCCTTAGTTGAGTTTCTATAAACTTAGTTGAGTTTCTATAAATTCTATAAATAGTTGTAAATTTTTTATTTTCGTCGATGTTTTTAGGTGCTTAACATTTAAATTCTTTTTCGTTATTTAAATTAATGTGCATCAATTTTATAAGTTCTTTCAATTTTGTTAATTCTCCAGATTTTTAAATTCTATTCTATAATATATTATTTGTAAATTCTTTAAATTGTTCAAATTTTGTAAATCCTTTAATTTCTTTAATTTTCTTGAATCCTTTAAGGGAGAACACCACTGTGAGATTTTCAAAAAATCGATTTTTTTTTTTTGCCTTTAAAAATTCCTTTAGACCCTCAAAAATATGATACAAATTCGTTTATGGCTAAAAAAATTTTTTTTTAGAAGGTTTTCAAGCATTTTCCTGAGAGCTCTTATTGAGAAGTTATTGATACCAAAAACTTTAAACGCGTTTTTCTCGAAACCGTGTTTTGGAAATCTGCACGCAGCAGAACTCAATCAATTTTTGTTCAATCGACTTGAAAATTTAACTGTAACTTCTTAAATAGATTTAAAATCGAAGTACATGAGTTTTTTTTGATTCATTAAAAATTAAAAAAGATATACAACTTTTTATACGAAAATTATAGTCGAAAAATGAAACTTTTTCTTCAAACTTGTCTCAATTTTTTATTTTTTCGAATTTTTTAATTTCCTCATGTACTTCGATGCTAAAATTAATATATTTCATGAAAATATTTTATTTTTTGTTCCAGGAACAAATTTAAGACACTTCTACTGCGTGCAGCGGAGCGACTCTAGGCAAAATCACTTCTCCTAAAGCTACTCTAGCGCCGCCATTTTGTATTTTTTTTTACATAAAAAATTTTTTTTGTTTAGTTAAATATATGCCAAATATAGCCTAAAAGTTTTTTTTTCTCTAAACCCAACCCATTTCTCAAAAAAAAAATACCAAACTAAGCACTTGAAAATGGTAGGTCACAGTGGTGTTCTCCCTTAACTGTTAAATATATTACTGATTTCAAAATTAAATTGATTAAATTCTTTAAATTTTGTAAATGCTATAAACCCTATAATTCTCAATTTTGCAAATTTTCTACATATAACGTCAATTGAAATAAATCATACATATAGATATCCATTTTTTAATTTTTTTGAATTTTGTAAATTACTTAAATTTTTCCAATTCTTAGCTAACATATACAAACATTTTTTTAGTTCTTTAGCTTCTAAAAATTCTTTAAATATTTGAATTGCTTCAAATTATTTAATTTCCTTAAATTTTGGAAATTATTTAAATTCGATATATTCTTCAAATTGTTTAATTATTTATTTAATTATTTTGTAATATACAAATAAATTTGTTAAATTCTAGATATTCTTTAAATTTTGTAAATTTGGTAAACCAATTAGTTAAATTCTTGGAAGCCTGCAAATTCTATAAATTTCATAAATGTTTTAAATTCTGTAATTTTTTTACCCTTCAAATTTTTTTTAAATATTTAAAATTTGTCAAAATCCTTAAAATTTTAAGTTATTTTAATTCCAAATTCTATACATAAATTATAAATACATTTATCTTTGTATTCTAAAATTCATATTTTATACTACTGTATTCAAGTTTTAAAAATCTGATAAATCTTTCCAGTAAGGAATGTTGTAAATACTCCAAATTCTGTAAATTTTTTTAATTCTAGAAATTTATGATATTCTTTAATTTTAAATATCATATTATTGTATGATAAAATTATAGAAATGGTCGATATTCTTAGGTCTAATTAATAAGACTCTTAGATTTTTTTTTTAACTTTAAAAAACTCTATTTTTAAATTTGCTTCTAAAAATAGATTATGTCAACACGCAAGAATAGCAACACGGTAAAGTTCTATTGTTGCCAAAAGATTAAACTGAACTCACAAATTTAAATTTAACATAATACAGAGGGTAAAAAAGGTATACGGATTTTCTAATAAACATTTTTTTAAAACTATTGATGTTGTTCGGAAAAAACAACCAAATGAAAACTTCATCGTTAAATGATGATAAATAGAAAAAACTTTAGACAACCCTTATCACTACTACATAAATAGTCTGATCAACCTATCAATATACACCGGCACAAATATTCTTGAAAATTCCAAGTCACAAAGTCTTCTCAAATTAATTCGATAAAACATTATTTTATCATCAACGATAATTATTGCAGTTGTTTTTCAAAATTATCACAACCAGGTAAATTTGTTTTCTAACAACTAAATCTTTCCTGTAATTACCGTTACTTGTCACGGTATCCCGTCAATTCACAGAAAAAAAATTCACAGAAAAACAATTCACAGAAAATTTACAGAAAAAATAATAGTATTTCCCAGAAAATCGCGCAAATATCTGGAAAATGTAGATTTAATATTAAAATTAGAATTGAAATCTCCCTTTTCCAAAATATTTCAACACAAAATTCTGGATAAGGAAGATAAAATTTTCATTTTCCAGGATTTCTGTAAATTTTTTTTTCTGCGAATTGTTTTTCTGCTAATTGTTTTTCTGCGAATTGTCGTGGAATCACTTGTCACATGTGTGTATTAAATTACAATTAGTTATTGGTGATATTGGAATAAATTTCAATAATTATGAGGATTATTTCAAAATTTGTTAGAAAGAAACTTTAAGAGCTTAAATATTACAGAGAAACAGTATAGAGTCAGCAAGTCAATTTGAATACGACGAAGCATGCAGATTTATTTTCAAATGAAATACTGTAATTGTTCCGTGTCAGTAATTCGAAAACTCAAATCTCAGGGAAGTCTTTTTTAACACATGTATCAGTAGTTTGCAAATAACCAAGGTTGAAACTGGAGACTATATTTGTGTAATGTCACTGTATGATAATTCGCACAACACTAAAAAATTTGATTAAAATTCAGTATTCCAATTAATTATATACCGACCGGCTTTCAAATGTCTTTTTTCTTTAAATCGTTTTGTAGTACACGTCCTATTTTTTTGTTAGCCAAATTTGTTGTTGGGCCAATCTACAAAAGTTGAAATATAAAAAATAAATTAAACAAATTTGTTGAATTCTCTAATATATAACAAAGCTTGAGAGCCGGAACTTGACAAGTCAGACATGTTGAGATATAAACAAAATAAGAAAATTCTTATATGTATATTTTGGGAAAAACATTCATGTAAAACTCACAAACAGAAGTTAAAAAAATTAAAGTTTGTGATATGAATTTTCGAAATTTGCACCTAACGAAATTAACTAATGTATTTAACAATATTCTGGTTAAGTTTTATCGGTTATCCACAGTAGAGTTTTGTTTCTTATACCACAAATAAAATACTTTACATCAACAATTTGTAAGTTTTTTTAAGAACAAAAAAACAAATCCAGTATATTTTTCATGTCACCAACATTTCCGTCGAATCACAATGAATCGGCGCCACAATTCTTTTCAATAATTTTCCAAATCACAAAACTTCAACGACTTCGCACAGCATCGGTATTACTCCACCCCTCTTGCACAATACAATACAATACAAATCTAAACCAAATTTGACATTATGTATTAATTTCCTGCAATGCTGAGCGTATTATTATTATGATTTTCTTATCAGTTCAATAGAACAGTAGCAATAACAAATTACAAAAGATTTTTTTTTTCTTATTAATATTTATCAAATCCATACACAATACAATATTTATTTAATTCGATTTCATTTATTCCATCTAAAATATAATAGATTATTATATAGAGTTACTAAATATATAAATACAAATATGACTTATGATGTCATTAGGAAATGATCAATAAATTTTCTTCATAATTAATATTTCGACATTTTCTTTGTCTCTATAATCATATGTATATGGTATTGTACTTGTACAGTGGGTATAAATTGTGAATTGATGAATGTTCTCTTACCGAAAATTGATAAGCATTTAATCTTTATTGGTAAATATATGAGTTCTGGTATACTAGTGACATCGAGTTAATCTATTTCCTAATTAATTATTAACAAATAATTTATGTTACATAGACGGTTTTTTTTTCTTTTGTTTGTATTGACACAGTACAATGCTTTTTAGGGCGGGCTGTGTACATTATACACAGCACAAACTAATCTTCTGATAGTAATCATAAAGTAATTATTAAATATGTATTATGAAATGTTTTGTAAACGAAATGCAAGTAAAAAGGTTCCAAGAATTAAAAAAGTCGATAAAGCAATATTTATGTATACTTGTGTCTGATTAAAGGTTAAAATAACAAGTGCAACGATATGAAAGTATTACGTTAAACTTGATTTTAAACGTGGTTAAATTCAATTAACGTTATCAAACTTTAGTTATTTATGTGCGGATAGAATGGCCTACTTCCGAGATTTTATGAAAGCGATGATATAATGGCCCGAATCCGATTCTTATTTTTATATTAAGAGAACTCTAATTTCCAGATGATCTTGTAATTAATAATCAAAAAGGGATTCCTTCCTGTCAGCTATGCAATACTAACGACTAGCAATGCTTTTCCTATGTCATGTGATATATAATTAAGGAACAGGTTTATTAATTCTTTGAATGCCATTGCTGATGTACCTAGTCTAACAGCGTGATTTTTGTAGCCGCCAAACATTTTGTTGGTGTTGGTAGGGTAAAGTCACTTTTTTCCAAACTCTGTATAAAAATAATGTGTAACATTTTTGAATAGAAGAATATGATAGCGAAATTTTTCTGTTAAATTTAAATGATTTAATTTAATTTTTTCTGGAGGGTCCTCCGCCCTGTGGTATATTAGTCATTCGATAGTCAATTGAGTTACATGCTTGTAAAATTCATTGCAGTACCAGAAATTTGTCTTCTGAAGAAGAATAAAGACTAGTGGTCGGAAGCGAAATTCGCAAAATTTTCCTCAAAGTAGGTTAGATACCTAACTGCAGTAGAATATAGTGATTACAAAAAACACCATTGACGGCTTTTCGAGAATTTGCTAATTCAGTTAACCCTGTAAAACTCCTATTGATGAATGTAGCCCAATTTACTCTATTATGTATCTTTTTATTTTTTTCTGAAATAGGATTGTAATATTGATTTCCAAAGGATTTCGTCCTTTCAAGGAAAAACAATATTATAAAGCTTATAATGGTTATATCAATACACGACTCGGAAATGTAATACAACATAATAATGGGTTTTCATTGCCGAAATTGCATGATTGTTCGATCTTCGTGTTATTTAAGTAGAAGTAATCGCGGCTAAAATTGGATTGAGACGAGATTCTTCCCAAAACAATACTTCAGTCCATAATTTTTGTTTCGAGGTACTGTACCGAACGGAGTCACTGAAATTCGACGATCCGCAGAAGTCATCGAAACTAACTTTGATGGTACCAACTACGCTAGAATTTTTCTAATCCAAATTCGTAGCACTAGTGATGTCACCTAATGGAAGGACTTAACGAAAAAGAAGTCTAGAAGTTCAAATCCTTTGTAGCAAACATAATTTTGGTGTTCCAAAGTTAAAAGGCAACATTTCGGAAGGTAATCGGTCATCAAAAAAAAAAAGCTCCAAACCTATGTAACCTTATTCTCAGTTCAACCCGGCCTACCGGAAACGTATCCCAGATGAAAATAGAAAAATTTAACAATATTGCTGAAAATTTGAAACGGCACTAAAATGTCTCTTCATTTTCGAGTAACAGCAAAAAACCGAAGACTTACCTGTTATTATACCTTACAACTCCGTTTCCCAAAACGAGTGGAAACAAAAGGAAAGTTGTTTACATATTTTTTATTAGTTTTTAAATTGCCAGCAACCTCATGCAGGAAAATGGTAATTATGTTTAACTGGGTGTCGGTAAAATGCCTTTAATTGTTTATTTTGACGCTTCCTCGAAAATTAATCCGAACTGAGCAAAACGTTACATAAGATTGGAGCTTAGTTTTTAGATGTCCGATTATCTCCGGAAAAATTTTCCTTTAAATTTGAAACACCCTATAAACCAAAATAGACAAATTTGCTGCGGATGTCGTCTCCGAAATTGAGTCTCCAAAGGAAGACAATACTATAAATAACTACTCTTATTTGATCGGAGTGGTGACATTTTGCTTCCAGGTACTTGAACGACGAAAATTATCAGCCTGGATATTTCGAGATTGCGTTGATGCTACCTCGTCGTAGCTCTCTCGTCTTCTGCTTTCCTTGGGACATTCAGACATTTATGAACTAAACGGTACAAACTTCCTCCTGGATTCAAATTCTAAATTGCCAATTGTAATAACTACTTCAAGACTCGAAATGCATTACGACTTCTAACATAATTATAAATATGTCAGCCAGGATGATACAATTTATTGGACGTTCCTGCCACCAGGGTCCCTTATTTTGATGAACTACATGTGGCCCTGTGCCAACAAGTGGATGCTATTATGAATAACCAGCATATCTGTTCTTGACAACACAGCGATTTTTACGTTTAAGGATCTGCTACCAATGAAGCATATGGGTGTACCGAACAATGGTGCTTCAGCAACTGGTTCAGCATTTTTTGTCTATATGGTCGAAAGGTTACCTAAAAGAACTTCAACATTGACAAAAATGAACTGTGCAACAACCAAACCTTAAAATTGGCCAAATTGCTCTTGACAAGGATTTGACAAGTGTCAAAAGGGAAGAATTGTGGCATTACTTTGTGGAGAAGTGATGATGGAAGTTGAATTTAATGTGTTAATGTGAGAATTAATTTTGTTTTGATAATTTATTTTAATTTTGATTATAAATTACAATAATAAAAGTTCGCGTGAGAATTAACTTAATTTTTGGAATTTTTTGTAATTTTAACTTGAAGTTACAACACTAAATGTTAAATATGAGGAGAATGCCTTAATTCTTAGGATTTATTGTAAATTGTAATTTAGAAATTATAATGTTGATTTTATTAACTTATGCCTCGATGCTCGCCTTCCTTGTCTTAATACGCACAAATTTTCTAGAACAAAATCTGGTTCTCACACCAATAATTGTTATGTCCAACCAGGCTTCCTACCATCGCGTCAAGGTTAACACTTGATAATGAAGAAATAAATTCGGGCGAAATTGCAGCAAACGTTTATAGTGGGAACCTGCTGATGCGATGTACTGCATTATACGGTAAAGCAATAGCGATGGGTGCGGTTACATTCGTTACTTCAGTATGGTATGTTACGGTGGATGATTTAGCTGGCATGCATTGCTTTTTCATTTTCAAATCATACTTTTGAAGATTAAAGAAGAATGTTGCTGTAACAATTCGAACTATTTATTTGTTGGCTAGTTAAATATTAGACTTAGAAGGCGCTTACCGTCTATTCACACAAACAGTAACTTTTTCACGGTTCTGTAAAAAAGTAACCTAATTCAGACATTGTCATCTCTAAGTGTAAGAATTACAGTAAATACTAAATTATAATATGAAAAAGATTGCCAGGGAAACTGGAGTTGTTGAAGACATATACCTGAAAACGGAAATTACTTTTAACCCTAGACCCGTCACGGTGTGCTGGAAAGCAATTTTCATGAAACGTTCTGTCCTGAGCTCGGAACAGTTGAAATTAAAATAATTGGAAGTGCCGTTTATTTTGGCGGCAATTTAAGGCAGGAATAAATTTCACAATAAACTAGCTATATGACATATTTTATAATTAAAAATAAGATAACGTACAATATTTTTTGTATACGTAATCTTTATGAAATTATAACTTAAGGTGAGTTTTTAATTTTTGTTTTAAATATAATATCCTCTATATATAGTCTACATATCTAATAAATAGTAGTTATTATATTAGTATCTGGTAACTAATTACATATATCAAAAATATAACAGTGTGAGAGAAAGACAACTTGTCTAAGATTTATTTTTATTTTAATTACAACGAAACGTAATTTCATAACAACGAGACGAGGATTACAAGGAACAATAATAAATAATAACCACTTCCTGGATAAATTTTTCGAAGTAAAAAAACTTAAATTTATAAGATATAAGAATGACGAATCATCGCTAATTATACAGACAGTGGCTTATTATAAAAATATTGGTGCTTTTATCAAATTTATAAGACAGAAGCGAAGAGTTTATGATGCATACTTTAAAGTGAGTAGTGATAGTGGATGTGGATTTTTGAAACTATGCTTATCAATTTAAGTTCCTGCTTACAATCTTAATGATAACGATGCATGGAAAAAACTAGAATTGTTACCACGAATAAAACGGATTTTTAATTGAAGAAAATGTACTGTTTCTCCATTTAAAAGCTAATTTTCTTATTTCTTTCGCGTTTTTCTTCATATAAGATTTGTGTTTCTTGAAATGATAAAAAAATTCTTGAGTTAAAATTTGTTACTTAATTGTAATTTGAGATTTAGTTTCTTGCATCTATAACTGCTCAAAGTTCTTGATTGAAGAAAAAAAAAACAACGAATGGAGAAAAATACGATTGGTTTGTTTCCAATTTTTCTTGCAACTAGAAATTGATTGACTCTTTTCTCAAACTATATTGTCCAATTTTCTTGGAATTGGTTATTTTAAAAATAAAAAATTTTCTTGATCAACACAAATGCAATTTCTTGATTCAAGAAACTATTGAAATATTAATGATAAGATTAAATTTTACTTAAATCTAGAAATAGAATCTTTTCTCAAAATATAGGTATTATCCAATTTTCTTGAAATCATCAATTTAAAAAATTTAATACATAATATATTGAAATAAATAAATGAATTTCATAGAAGCATTTTTATGTTTTATTATTTAAAATTATTTATGGTTTGCAAACATTTGTGGAGAGTACTGTATGCAATAAGAGGTTAGGGCATTTTGTACACATTCTGCTAACTTTCTTCTTTTTTATAGCTAAAATAATTGGGTTACATTACACACCTAAGTTGGGTGTCTAGAAACTTGATTAGCCGGTATAATAGTATGGTTCAGAATATGAAATAATTTGAAAAATATGGTACAGCATTCCGAATAATTTAGATTATTTTTAATTAGGTGACACAGCAAGGAAAAGTTTATTCTCTCTTCGAAACAACCAATTTTTCTTTGTTATTCTTGAACTGAAAAAAAAATATTTAATTGAAGAAACTATTCATTAATAAATTCTATTAACAAGAAAACTATTATTTTACGTCTCTCAGGACAAGAAAACATTTTCTTCTCTTAAACGACCTTATTTAAAAATCGCATTTTTCAATTGAACAAAAATTTTAATCTGAGAAAATATTTTTAATACTAAAAATTATTTCATAATATGAAAAGCTTGTTTCTCAGAACAATGGAATAAAGTATTTCAACTAAGTAAGCCTTTCTTGAGACGAGAAAATTATCGTTATATTGTTATAATTGTATGTACATATATACCATTATATAATGGATGTTCGTACTAAAAAAATCATTCTATCGCGAACTTTCAACAGTGAAAAACGTAAAATTTTTTTGTGATTTTGAAAGTGAGATTTTGTGAAAATTTTCTTTTGTTAAAAGTGAACAAACTTAGATTTTTTGAACCGTGGTGTTTCCACTTCAAAGCGGTGTAAAGTGAAAACAGAAAAAGGATTTCTGGAGACATTTAAAAATGTTTTTAATATTTTCTCCCGCCTTGCTCGATATTCAAATGTCTCAGATGTTAAAAACATATGTAAGTATTTCTGTTATTAAATATGTACAAGAGAATTACTTTAAAAAAATCCTATTTCCTTTGTTTTACAGTTAAATCAAATTTATTATCTATTTAAAATCTACAAAATGTTTAGATATAGTGATACTTTTTGTAATAATGTTTGATAATTAAATTCTTAGTTAAAAACAAAAATTGAAAGTCTGAACTTAACATTATGTATATTACAACGATTATAAGTTTAGTTTTAAGTGAAAATTATTTATAAAATTATAATTATTTATATTAAAATATAAAGAAACAAATAAAAATCGAAATTATCAAATTTGCATTTAAGGGAGAACACCACTGTGAGATTTTCAAAAAATCGATTTTTTTTTTTGCCTGTAAAAAATCCTTTAGACCCTCAAAAATATGATACAAATTCGTTTATAGCTAAAAAAAAATTTTTTCAGAAGGTTTTCAAGCATTTTCCTGAGACCTCTTATTGAGAAGTTATTGATACCAAAAACTTTAAACGCGTTTTTCTCGAAACCGTGTTTTGGAAATCTGCACGCAGCAGAACTCAATCAATTTTTGTTCAATCGAGTTCAAAGTACATGAGATTTTTTTGATTCATTAAAAATTAAAAAAGATATACAACTTTTTATACGAAAATTATAGTCGAAAAATGAAACTTTTTCTTCAAACTTGTCTCAATTTTTTATTTTTTCGAATTTTTTAATTTCCTCATGTACTTCGATGCTAAAACTAATATATTTCATGAAAATATTTTATTTTTTCTTCCAGAAACAAATTTAAGACACTTCTACTGCGTGCAGCGGAGCGACTCTAGGCAAAATCACTTCTACTAAAGCTACTCTAGCGCCGCCATTTTGTATTTTTTTTTTACATAAATTTTTTTTTTATTTACTTAAATATATGCCAAATATAGCCTAAACGTTTTTTTTTCTCTAAACCCAACCCATTTCTCAAAAAAAAATACCAAACTAAGCACTTGAAAATGGTAGGTCACAGTGGTGTTCTCCCTTAAATATTTTCTGTATCTGATGGTGAAATAAAAAACACAAAAATAAATTGTTATAATTGTATTATTTTAAACAGCCATTTCACAAATTGAAGAAATATTTCTGAAACGAAGAAATATTGCGTAAACACACCTGAAGAAATATTGCATTGTCACAAGAAAAACGTTTCTCTAGTAAAGAATATTCAAGTTCCCTGGAAGAAGAAACCCGATGCATACAAGAAAACACAAACAATAGATTTATAAATTGTTTTCTATAGTCAAAAAAATAGCAAGTTTCTTATAAGAAATAAACGGATGCATACAAGAAAATCCAAACAATAGATTGGTAAATTTTTACTCTACTCAAGAAAATATGTGTTTTCCAGCCAGAAAATATCTGTTTATTTACAGAAAATGCTACTTAAATAAAGAAACGAGATTTCTCATCATAAAAATTTCTAGTTTTCAATCAAAAGAATCGGTTTCTACAAACAAACCGATTTTGTTAAACTTAAGAAATGAGAATTAACCATAAAGAAAACCATATTCTCTATGTAATCACGTTTTCTTGTATCAAGAATTTAGTTTTCTCATATCAAACAAATAAAGATTATTTTAATATTTTAGAAGAATTTCAAATTGAGAAACATAAAGTTTGTGGTGAGAAAAATTTCGTTTAGCTGAAAAATGATGTACAAATTTTCTTGAACTAATCCGTTTTTTCTTCATATTAGAAATTATTTTTCTCCGTGTGTTATCCCTCAAATACGGTGTAGATTTGAAAATCGGCTGATTGAAAATAAATTTAAAGATTCAGGTGTTAAAGAGATATTTATACTTGCTATAGTACCTGATACTCAAGAAAATTATAAGAATATACTGGAATTGTGGAATTTACTACCTATAAATCGATTTTTAGATACGATTGCAGTAGACCTAAAGTTAGGGAATATATTATTAGGTTTCATGGGACATTCGAGCATGCATCCATGTACATGGTGTTTTGTGAGTAAACATAATTTAAAGGAACCTGCTATAGGCAACTATAAACAAAGTTTTGAAGATTGGTATAAAGCTGGTGCAAATAAAAAAAAACGCAAAACACTTTAATAATTGCATCCACGAACCAATTATATTTGACAATGAAAGCACAAAAATAATTGATATAATAACACCTTAAGAAAGCGTATGAGTCTTGTCGCGATAAGTCGAAACTGGACGAAACTCAATATACAAGTGGGGCTAGTTTTGAGCATGTGTATGTATAAATGTCAAATTAGAAAACGGCTGTAATTTTTTTTCCATAAATGAAACAAACGAAAATTCCAATTTGAAATTAATCGGGTCTAGGATTAATTCAACGTAAACGGCTAGTAAAAAATCTTATAGAATTATTTTCTTAAAGAAAATTTGGGGTCCCATTTGAAACCCGATATTTCAAAACGTGATACGATACAAAACACGATATGGTACAAATTGCGTTATTTCAAAACCTGATATGCTACAAAATGCGATATAGAAAACACGATAATTCAAAACGCGACACCTCAAAACTTAATGTGGTATAAAACGAGATATAGTACAAAACGCGATATTTCAAAACGCGGTAATTTTCTGTAATTTTTTCACAAATCTATGGAATATGGCCGATTGGAATGAAATTTGTTTATTTCTTAACCGGTGAAAAACACTTTCTATTATTTAAGCAAAATTGTTAAATAAATCTATAATATATATAATTTGAATTTCGTTAAGAAAATAACATCAAAAATTTTAATTCAAATATATTTTAAAAAATTTCCACCATTTTAAGTTCACCAAAAATAGTCTAACCACTTTCCACATGTCCACATTCCAAAATGTTATCAAAAATACTTTAAAAATTGAATTTGCTTACAACTCGCGGCTTGAAATATCGCATTGTGAAATATCGCGATTTGAAATATCGCTTTTGTACCATACCGCGTTTTGTACCATATCACGTTTTGAAATATCGTGCTTTAAAATATCGCGGTTCGTACTTTATCTCGTTTCGTCATATCGCGTTTTGAAATATCGGGTTTTGAAATATAGCGTTTTGAGCGGATCCCAAAAATTTGATGTAAGCCACCGCATCCAAACCATAAAGGCTAAGCATGAAACACACCGAGCAGCGGCAGCGAGCAGCAGATTTAAATATTAACTAATTTACTTATTTAATGAATTCAAATCGCAGTTTGAACATAAATATAAGCATTTTTGAAGAAAACAATCCATAATTTATTTTTGTAATAGAAAAATTTCAATTAGAAGAAAATGTATTGAATGAAGTTGGTTCTGCCGTCGCATCAATAGGTTCCACACCCAGCAGCAAAAAAATAATGCTCTTTGCTGCTAAACATAACCTCAATAAATATGACGTATTGTTTCGTTTCTGTTATTTTCATGTGTACCTATTTGTTTTGAAATTAAATATTTTGAAAAATAAACGTTTTTCACAAAATATTACATTTAATTATCGTATAATACAAAAAACAATTTTGATAAAAGTAATAAACAAAAATCTGCTGCGCTGCTCGGTGTGAACGGATGCAAGCAGCCGACAGTGTGAACTGTTTGGGATATGTCGCGCTGCTCTTGGTGTGTTTCAGCCTTAAAACACACGTCCGTCGTCGCCGCTTGGTATGTTTTAGCCTTAAAGCTCAGTATGCAGCTCGAGCTAAGATAAATTTTAGCGCGGTCTCCACAAGTCTCCATTTAATTACAGGTAAATCGGCAAGCTAATAATTTGTGTAGAGATAAATTTTGTTCATTTTGTTTGACTTTTATTCGTTTGTTTTTGAATGAAGTTTTTGTCCAAATAATCCTCTAAATACTCGACTTCGTGGCTACTTCGATTATAAAATAAATCAAAATTCAAAACCGTCAAAATTTATCTTCAAATTATTGTCCTTGTGAGATAAATTGCGGCTAAAATGTTTGGAGAATTTATAGTGGCGCAATCTAGATTTGAATGAAACAACTGATATTTATTCAAATTTTTCACGCAAAGGTGCATACCGCTCAGCGAAATCATCAGCTAAAAAAAAATTATTTTATTTAGCTAGCTAAATTTTACGTCAAATTTGTATGGAAAATTTATCTTAGCTCGAGCTGCATACTGAGCTTAACTGCCAAAGACAGTACCTACATATTAAAATTGGAACGTTCATTGAAAAATTTATTTTAAAAAAAAGTGGTATTTTGACGTTTCCTCAAGTTTGTACGTTATTTTCCGTTCTGTTAATTGACAGCTAAATTAAACAAAATTGTTAACTGAAGCCGCATACTACAAAAAAAATTCAGTAACTTTTTGGTAATTTCGTAACAGAAGAACTTGACGTACATAAACTTTTCTCAATTTTTCGGTAATTTTTTCCCCCTCCATACCATTTCATACGAGAAAAAAAAATTATGTTTTTAAGTTGGTATGGAGAGGAAAAAATTTACAAATTATATGAGAAAATTTTATGTCTGTCAAGTTCTTCTGTTGCGAAATTACCATAAAAGTTACTGAATTTTTTTTGTAGTATGCGGCTTGAACGAAAATTCTTAGAAGATTCGCTTGTCAGTAACATTAATTATATTAAATAAATAAATTATGTTTTTAATTGTATTTATTAATTTTATTTTTAGATTCCTTATTGTGAAATTTGATTTGATTTTTTTATCTTGCGATCAAGATCGATTTCGATATTAAAATATCATCGTCAGTTGGTAATTACTTTTTCTATACTACAAATATAACGGCTATTTTTTCTTCTTTATATACAGAAAAAACATTCATACTCCGTGTTTACGTTGATCAGAATTTTTTGAAATAATACACTTTAGTTGAACAGCTTACATTGATTTACGAATTTTGTAGAATCAAATCGTATAACTTGTTGGTTGTGGTGTTAATTTTGGTATTCAATAAATATCTGTTGTTTTTGTTTTTGTAAATTTCGATTTCTTCCAAACGATCCATTGCATCCCCTTTTTTTAATCTAAACAATATTTCCATATTCGAATCCAAATTTATGTAGTTGTGTTGTGTTTCATTTATGTGCTGTGCGAAATTCGAATCGGTTCTGATCTTTCCTATACCTGTTATATGCTCTTTAAACCTTTGTTTAAACGATCTACCAGTTTGACCAATATAGAATGATGGGCAATCAGAACAAGTTAATTTATAAATACCGGTATCTAAAATTGTGTTGTCCTTAAGTTGAATTTTTTGTTCTAAAGAATTTCGGTTTTTGAACGCAATTTTATAGCCATAACTTTGGAATATTTTTTGTAAATGTTTACTGGAATTTTGATCATATTCTACGCTGATATACCTGGTATCCTGACCACCATTGCCGAAAATCAACGTGGTAAACTGTTGGTATTCAATTTTGCTCCGATATGCCGCATTCATGCTATCAATTTTATCAGGTTGAATACCTGAAGAGGAAAATACGTAAGCAGAGGAAAAGTAAATCGGTTTTGTGTATTATTCCAAACCAAATAAGTTTGAATTCAAACTTATGCTTAATTGAATCCAATAGAACTTCGCAAAAAAAAAATTATCAGTCGTATCGTAAAATTTGTCTTCATGAGTAATAAAACTATCATAACATTGAAAATATACTATGATATTATTTGATTAAGCATAGAACGCAAGATAGTCCAGTAAATGAAGGGGCCAACCTGTCAATAATTCCCTACCACTTTCATACAGCCAGTAATCAGAGATAATTACACATCATTTAAAATAAGCCAAATTCTACAGGAGAAAACTTCCCGGGCGGGCCTAAAAATGCCCCCCCCCCCCCCCCCCCCCCCCCAAGACCGGGAAAATGTGTTTTCCGCCAATATCTCCTAAAATATGACATTTACAGATTTTTTGTTCAGACAAAAGATGAAGATCATTTCATTCTCTACAAAAATGGTCCTTATCATTTTTTTCGTAACATTCATATTTTTTTGCAAAAAACTGGGTTGAAAAATTCCCAATTTTGAGCCAAGACTCCAAACAATGAAAAATTGGAAATTAACAACCAAACTTTTTATTGAAACGCAACTTGGGTAAAAATGCATATTTTCTCATGATTCAAAGTTCATGTGAAAGGGGAAATCTGCCGCTATCATTCCCTATGACTTGAGTCAGGTTTTGACTCTTTGGCCATATTGGAAAAACGGGTCAAACTTTCTGCTCCGGCGCAATTTTGACCTCGCGAGGAATTTGCTCGTACTTTTTTTGTAGTACACTTATTACTCCGAATTTTCCTGAATTTGGATCCTCGAAAGGTCCATAGTCATCCCAGAAAATTGGAGAAACTAATTTTCTTGCGTTTCAATAAAAAGTTTGGTTGTTAATTTCCAATTTTTCACTGTTTTTGGAGTCTTGGCTCAAAATTGGGAATTTTTCAACCCAGTTTTTTGCAAAAAAATATGAATTTTACGAAAAAAATGATAAGGACCATTTTTGTAGAGAATGAAATGATCTTCATCTTTTGTCTGAACAAAAAATCTCTAAATGTCATATTTTAGGAGATATTGGCGGAAGACACATTTTCCCGGTCTTGGGGGGCCATTTTCAGGCCCGCCCGGGAATATTTTTCTGTAGAATTTGGCTTATTTTAAATTATGTGTAATTATCTCTTATTACTGCCCGTATGAAAGTCGTAGGGTGTTATTGACAGGTTGGCCTCTTTTTCACCCTTCATTTACTGGACTAAAGATGTCAGTATTACGTTTGGCCTATAGATATAATAGATAATTTACTACGTTTGACATGTAAAGAAGGTTTATTTTTGACGTGATAACGTTTTACACCGCATGTTCAGAAAACTGACCCGAAATTTAGCCCTTGGTCGGGGGCAATTACTCATCAACTATAAGCATTACCTTTAATTTAAAGATATGATTGCTTAGATTGGTCCTTCGGCTTTATGTGTCACGCATAATATTATTGCAATGACGTCATCCGGCGGCAAATAAACCCGCGCCGCGAACCTCTGATTTCGACCGATTTAAATGCTTCAACCAGTGTAGCGAGAGAACGGCTCATCCTATCGGAGATCCGATGGTGTCAATTTTTGCGTTAACAACCAGTGGGTGGTGTTTAAATAATTTTAATTTAAATTAAGTAATCTCCACATAAATTTTAATTAAAAATTCAAACTGCAAAATAGGGATTTATAGAGATTGAGGGCACTATAGGAAGAGAATGCCTCATCAGATCGGAGCAATTCTGTTATTAATTTGTGCTTAATAATACTCTGGCAGATAATTTATTTTAAATTAAAATAATTAATCTCCACATTAATTTTAATTAAACTTACAAAGTACAAAACAGCGATTTACAACCAACCATGAGTATTACTTATCTGACCGAAGTAATTCTGGTGTCAATTTGTGTGTAAAGAAACTATGGCAGATAACTTATTGTTAATTAAAATAATTAATTTTCACATAAGTTTTAATTAAAATTTAGATCTACAAAGTGGCGATTTAGAATGCTAGAGAGCACTGTAAAGGGGGAATGCCTGACCTGATAGGTCATATGTCAGTGTGGACTCTGATATATATTTGACCTAGACTGCGTGTCCACCACACTAGCCTCGGCGAATTTGGGAAGCACTTGACTGGAACTCACATTTATCAGGCACATCTTCGCTGAGACCCTACGCTTCATATCGTAGTTCTCATACCATCGCCCAGTACTTAATCGTTTGCAAACAATCACTGTACTCTCATTTCATGATACTAATAATAAAGAAATTTATTTTAACAAACCCATACATCGTGCTATTTCCCGCAACTCTTATAAACGTTATCACGGAAAACACCTACGGCCGTGTAGAAGACACAGCCTACTCCGAATTTTTTTTTTTTTTATTAGATTATGATTATGACACTTTAAAAAATCTTTAATTTGTCTCTTTCTACACACTAATATTTCAACAAAAATTCAAATACAAAACTTTTCTTGTTTATTACAAAAGCTTGGTTTCTTATCGCACGCAATTCCCAACAAAATACATACATATATTTGTATGTACTATATAATATGTACATTTATGCAAATCCCAAAACCTAGATCATTTACAAAACACAACTCAAACACTTTATTTCAACCCTTTAACATTTCTTGCAACCAAATAAAACGAGAGTATAGAAGCAATTATAATATTCCGTTTGGCTAGACATTTCGGACACGTTATACTTATAAACGAATATTAAATTTATTACGTTTAATACCAAATAATTTCCATCTCATTCTCACTCCGCTTCTACAGGTAACCCGTATATTAAGTTGAATATTCATTACTAAAACGAAAAAGTTCTATCGTGTGTGGGTGTGTGACTGAAGTTTTTCAGGTTAAATTTGATTTTTAATAAGGCATGACAAAAATTCAAGTACGAATAAAATAAAAAAAAGCAACAACAATCTATTTTTACATAAATAATTCATAAAGCCGAAATAAATCACGAAAATGTATAACCGTATGATGGAAAAACATTTCCAATTTTCTATTAATACCTACTTGTATCCACACGGGTATTATTCAGGAAAATTAGTCAATTTAATTACTCTACTTAGTATATATAAAGAAAGATGTAAGAAAGATGCTCTCCTATATATGATACGCGAGATTATTTACAAACACAATTCTAATTAATAATGACTTTGATTGAATTATCGAAAATTTTCGAGATACTTTCAATAATGTATGTCAATTTTTCTTTTACGATTTACAAAACATCTCTTGTTCATCGGCATAATCGTTTTGTTCTCCCTTTTTTTTTTTTTTTTTTGTTCGAACTTCGAACAAATGCGGCAAATATAGTTTTTATCAATTTTTCCCTCGTTTGTAAGTATACATATGTACGTTTCTTACAAATTTAAGACATATGCGAGAAAATGGAAAATTTTAATGCATAGTCGTCTTGAATAAATTTTCTTTTATTGAAAATAAAATTATTTCATGTCGTCATATTTTTGTAAATCTTTTTATCGTCATGGTAACAATTAAAAAATAGAGGGAGTGAATTATCGCGAATCATTCATTACACATGGGATGTGAAATATACATTTGTGATTTATTTACGACATACACGAAAATTGATTGGGCACGGATGTAGATTGTGTGTTCTTTTGCCTATATGTTATATCTCCTTATTCCTTAATAATACACAAAATATACAGACATTTTCTGATAAGAATGAATTTTTTATTTAAAGGATTTTAAATTTATTCTTGTTTTAGATGTCTTCCATATATAATATGTACTGGTACGTATAAAGAACAACCGTAAAAAAATTGTGTACTACCACGTGTTGCAAATCAATTCGATTCGCAGGAATATTATAATGTGTCTAGCTGGGGGGATTTATATTTTTATATATTTTAAAAAATAAAATTGTATACATATTTTATTCAACAGATCCAAGATGGTATGAAAAATCTTGTCAATGTTATTTTAAAGTGACAAAATGATGTTCCTTGAATTTTGCCGCTCTGATGAAAGATTTGGTTGATTTAGGATAGAGTATGACAATTTTTTTTTGTTGATGACCTTGAAATTATCTGTAAAGGTCAATTTATGTTGAACCTAATACTTTTTTTTAATATAAACCTGCATGGTTTCTGTTATATCATCTTGCCAGGCCTAATAGCCCGGGACCTAGCGTTGCATTTTTGGAAGTGTTTTTACGCCGATCGATTGTTATCTTTTTCGATAGATGATTAATAAGTGAACCAAGCGTCAGCTGGCGCACCCACGGTGGGTGTGGGTGTGACAGGCTGCAAAAGTGTACTTGGCGTGGGGGGTGTAACGGTGTCATCAATAGGACGTCGTTCCACAGTGTTTCGTAGCAAAATTATATTTAGGAAAGTAGACTGGGGAAAAATTAAAATGTTTGGTAGGCGAGAAAGAAAAAAAGAGAGGAGCTTTTGATTGAGACGGGTTCATATACGAGCTCGATATATGTTTTTTTTTCTTGTGAATAAAAGTGTATTGGGTCCTAACGGTATCTAGGATATATGCCCACATAAGCGAGGAACGAAAAGAATCCCTGTAAAGAAAAAAAAAATAATCATTTAGTTCACGCGTGGGGATCGCGGGGTTTGTTCCTTGGAGGTTCCAATGAGTTGTGCCGAATAATATACCACCAAATTTAGGAGGACTTATTAAAAGTGTCACCAAAAAAAAACAAAATCTGAAAAATTGTACAAAGTTTGTAAACCTGAATAAAAAAAAAAACATTAATAAAAATTGTAAAGAGAATTTGATTAGTTTTCCTTCAAAACTACATGTCCATTTATTGTTTTTCTTTTACTTCCTTTTGGAATGATTAATTGGTTGAATTTGATTTGTTGAGATTTTTATTATTTTTAAAGATTGTAGGTTGATCCATAAATTGGTTTTTTCGCCTTGAACTTACGGTTTCAGAAGCGATCTTATCTTCATACTAGAATCGATTAGTAGGATTCCACGACTTCTGAAAGGTTACGTTCATTTCAATGAGAATTTCAATATGAATAATGTTAAGTTTCATGTCCTCAGTTGAGTTGAACTAAAATGATACTGAAAATTTTTATTCACTCTATTTATTATTTTCTCCATGAATTAATCACTCATTATCCGTTAAAAAATGATTACGAAACTTCAAAAATGAAGCGGCCAAATCCCTCTATGGGATGTAGCGTCAGCGAAAAAAAAAAAAAAAAAAATATTTCAAAATGGAATATTAAAATATGACATATGGTACGCTATGGCATAAAGTACACGTTGGCATATTTTCATATGGCATATGGCATTTTCTAAAACTTGGCTATTTCTAGCCGAGTATGATGAAATTTGGCAAGTGCAATGAAAATGGAATACATACTAAACCGGATTTTAGACGAATTTCTGTAATATGGCCAATTAGGGAGGAACTTACCTATTAATTAACCGAATATGATGAAATTCAACATACACGTTAGAAATGGTCTTCTTAAAAGAATTTTAGATGTATTTCTAGAACATGGCCAATGATGATGGAACTTGGGTATTTCTTAAACGATTATGATGAAATTCGACAAGTATGATGGGAATGGGATTCTAAAATGAGTTTTAGTAGAAGTTCTGGAATATGGTTCATTTTGATAGAATTTGTCTATTTATTGGCCAATAATGATGAAATTTGGAAGGAGTGATGGAAATGGGATTGTTAAATGGTTTCTAGATAAAGTTCTGAGATATGGCAATTTTTATGCAACTTGGCTATTTCATAATTGATTATGATTAAATTCGACAAATATGATGGAAATAGGATTCTTAAATGAATTTTAGATAAAGTTCTGGAATAAGGCCAATTCGAATCAAAATCGGCTATTTCTTAACCGATTATGATGAAACTCAACAGTACGATGGAAATGGGATTCTAAAATGATTTTTACCATAAGCTGATAAAGTTACCCTATACTTTCTAAAATTGCCCTTTACCTATTGGAATTTTTTTCGCTTAATGCATTTTAATGAATTTTCCTTCACTTAATGCAATTAAATTTATTCTCCACACGGAAATAAAAATATTGGTAATAAAGATATAATCGGGAAGTGCTTATTAATATCTATAATTTTTCATTTTTATTTAAATCTAATTTTAAAAGTGAAAATATGTATATTGGCCCTTCCGGTTTATTCTTATTCATTGAAATTATTTTTAAAGAAGGAATTTATTTTATACTAACATCAAAATTTAGCAATATAATTGGATAATAGCGCATTTATTGTAGGATTTTTTATTATTTTAGTAATGACTTTTTTCAAATCACTAGTATGAACTCGTTTATAAGACGAACATAGGGTTCTAAAACGATTTTTAGGTAAAACCACAGAGAATTTTCTTCTTAATTCTCTGTGATAAAACTCTAGATTGCTGTCAATTAGGTTGAAGCTTGACTATTTTTAAACGATTATGCTGAAATCCATTCTCTTAATAGAATTTTCCTTTACTTAACGGATTTTCCTGTAAACTTTTACCTAACGGAATTATTATTATTATTATTATTAGTTGAGGGCCATGTGGGCGTTCAAGCCACCCCGCACTGCGACCTAAAAGATCTTTTGTGCATGGACCCTACTTAATGAGCCGTCCAGTCAATATTCAGGCTCTTAATGAACCTGACAATACTGCCGGCCGGTATATGATGCATACCATCCGGGCTCATTACTCTCCCTCCTAGATGTTGTAACCTTTTGCAGAAAATGGCTGGGCAATGGCACAGAACATGTTCCGCTGATTCCGCTTCCATGTCACAGAAGCGACATCTATCCGTCGAACTTAGGCCCATTTTCTTAAGGTGATACCTTAATGGGATGTGACCTGTGAGGAAGCCGGTAAGCAGCCTCAACTCAGGTTTCCTAAGTACAAGACATTCCTTGGCCCTGGCCGACGAAGGTGAAATAAATTCCTTCGCCTGTCGCAAACCTGGAATTCCGCGCCAGTAAGAGGACTTTTGCACATCCTCCCAGCGTTTAACTGCTGCCCTAAGGTGCCCCTTAGAGACGCCGCAGAAGGGCTCTGGTCCAATTAATGGAAAGGCAGATCCCTCGCGGGCGAGGATATCAGCTGCCTCGTTTCCCACAATTCCAGTGTGACCTGGCACCCAAACAAGTGTTACCTTATTTGAGCTAGCCAGCAATTTAATAACCTTCAGACAATCCCATACCAGCCTTGACTCAATGGTAAAAGACCTAAGAGCCTTTAAGGCCGATTGGCTGTCTGATACGATATAAACCTTTGCGTCGTTTAGGCCTTTAGATATGCCTATCCTAGCACAAAGTTCTATAGCATGCACTTCTGCTTGAAAGACGGTTGCATTGGTACCCAAGGACTTCGAGAGTGATACTCCACTCCCATGTATTCCTACCCCCGCCCCATCTTCCGTTTTTGATCCATCTGTAAACCACACCAATGACCCTCGCTCAAAGGATGGTCCCCCTGTACTCCACTCCTCCCGGTCATGTAATCTAACACAAAAGGGTACCTAACGGAATTATCCTCCAATTAGTAGAATTATCCTTTATTTACTTAAATTTTCCTTCACCTTTCCGATTATTATGAAATTCGACAAGTGCGATGGAAATGGGATCTTAGAATGATTTGTAGATGAAGTTCTGGAATAAGTTAAATTAATCTGCAACGTGGCTATTTCTTAACTTATTATTTCGAAATTCGCTCTCTTAATAGAATTTTCCTTCACTTAATGCATTTTCCTTTAAACCTTCACTTAACAGAATTTTCCTTCAATTAGTAGAAATATCCTTTATTTACTTAAATTTTCCTTCACCTATTAGAATTTTTCTTTAATTAAAAAAATTTTCTGTCGCTTAATAGAATTTCGTTGTAATTCAAATGGATACATTTTGATAAATACAGGTTTAGAAATTAAAAAAATATTAAACGTTTTAAATTTAAAATTTATCAAATCATACATGCAGTAGTGTACCTTATACCCTATTGTACCATATACCATTGGGATCGGGGTATTTGCCTGCAAGACAAATCTTGTTTTGCCGTTCAATCTTGTTTTTGAGTTCTTACCGTATAAAAAATAGTTTACCAAAATTTTGTTGGACAAAATCTTATTTTTTAAAATTTTGTTTTCCGAAATAATTATTTTGATTATTTTATAGTGAAATAATAAATATTTAGTGAAATAGTTTTTCTGGGATCGATACAAAATATTGCATTAACAAAATATTGTTTTTTTTATTAATCTTGCAACTACAAAATGTTGCAATTACAAAATGTTGCAACTACAAAATCTTACAATTACACAATCTTGCATAACAAAATAGTGCAATTATTTTGCTTTTTAGTAGGTGTCATTAATAGATTCTATATAAACCATTCCTACGTGCGGCACACAGTGCGACATGTTTGCTGATCCCAGCTCCTACGTCCCCCGAAGTTCAAATCTAAAGCCCCTCGGAGGGTTAAGCGAGGGGGAAATGCAGCGACCTTTCGCGTGCCCATGAGAGTTACCGAAGCCGTTAGCCTCTACAATTCTAAGTTAAATTAGTCGATGCCATTTTTCTTCAATTTATTTTCCTCACAATAGAGAAAAAAATGTACGGGAAATTGTTATCCAAGATTTTGTATTGCAATACATATTTTATAATTGCAACATTTTGTAATTGCAATATTTTGTAATGCAAAATTTTGTATGCGAAATTTTTTAATGCAAATCGAATTATTTTGTAATGCAAGATTATAACTCAGTTTTTCTAAGTCCCTTATTTTAAGTTAATTTTTCACATGAGCAGGCATTTATGTACATTAAGATAAAGGTTCAGATTCAATTAATAAAAAACCAATTTTAATAAATAATTTGCATACACACATTTTATTTAAAATTATAATTTCACAAGTTAGTTTCCCTTCTTGAGCTATGTTTGAAAAAATATAGTAAAAATTAAACTAAATTTAATGGATTAGTGCTACAAATCTATCATATAAAGAGCTATATTATTTGCGATGCCTTTAAGGGAAGACGTTTCATCTTTAGGCCGTCAATTTATCGTGATATATTTAGGCTTTTTTTCTTTTTCTAGATATTTTATTTGGAAATAATTGTTCAAGTGCAAGGATTTTGTTCAAAAAACGAGACTTGAGAGTTGCGATTTTCGTGTACGTACTAGATATACAACAGTAAATAATATTGTTGTGTGGTTTAATTTTATTATTATCGTACATCTAGTAAGCCTATAAAAATTGCAACTCTCAAGTCTCTTTTTTGAACAAAATCCTTGCCCAGGTCTCATTTTGTCGATTCGGTTTTTAATAAATATTTGTTCTTTGCCAAATTCATAAACTTTGCCAAATAAACAACCCTCAAAAATTACATCCGGCAGGAAATTTTTTAGTGCAGAAACTGAAGCTAGTTTGAAATCTGAAATAATTCTTGTAGGATGTAAATTAATGGAATGAGAACAAGCAATTTCGAATAGCTCATAAAAAACTCATAATATGAATTTTTACTCGGCTATCGCCTCGTGGGACAAACTTATCCCTTGTGGATAATATCTCGTTTTGCTCACTAGTACCATAAATAACTATTATCCATATAAAAAAGGAAACAAGTTTTTGGTGACAAGATTTTGTAAAACAAGATTTTGGAGAAAAGAGTTTAGAAACAGTATTTTGAAAAATAGTAAAACGTGGCCAACCCTATGCCGTTACGTACCATATGTCGCTTTAAAATATGCCGTTTTTAAATATGCCATAGTGCCCGATATGTTGTAGTGTACCATATGCCGTTTTGAAATATGCCGTATAATAACTATTCTCTTAATTTATTGTGTTTCTATAAACATATATTTTCGGTTTCGTGTAAATAATTACCTAAATTAATAATATGGACGATATAAAGATTAACCATTTGGAACCAGATGAATTCCTAGTAGAGTGTATGGTTAGAAATATTGAAGGGAGCCCGTCAGCAAAGTTTGATCGGCTAAAATTATTTTTCGAGGAACAAGTTAAAAATCCAGTCCTTCAACCATTTAAAACTAATAAGCCGGCATCTAAAAACCCCGTTCGGGAAATACAAAAATGTTTAATTAAAATCCAAGATCACTTTAATTGGTTTGTAAAGTGGGACGATGAAGAATTGGATAATGATAAGTTTACACTATTTTGTCAAGGTTAGGTCGTGTAATAAAAAGATTAGAACGTTGTCTAAATCAACGAAGCGTCATAAAAGCCTTAGATAAAGGCAAAACCACGGCTGTTTAAATGAATCTATTACTTTTATGAAACAAAATCTCGTAATTGAAATCGAGGAAATATCGTCGTCAGATGATGGTGCATCGGATATCGAATACGTTTCTTCTAGGGGAACGGTTGTATCTACACCAAACAAAGGAAATAAGCAGAACAATATTCCGGGCATTCATGATCGTTGTTTGGAAATTCCAGTACGAAATTTCGAATAATTTCATAACCTAAATATCGATCATCAACGAAACGATCTAAATGAAAGCATCATCGAATCGGCTTTAAATATCCATCAGAATCGCCAAAATACTGCGGTCCCACAAGTAGGCCAGAACTTAGCACCATCAAATATGCAAAATTTTAATGACCAAACTATGTTTTCACGCCATCCGCTACCGTTACTCGCATCTCAACCAACTACCACTTTTGCCCAAGGGGATAGGAAAATTCACCTGTCAACGTGGAAGATTGATTTTGATGGCTGAGCTGATGGTGTACCCGTAGAGAGGTTTCTGTTTAGAGTTAAGCATTTTGCACGTACCTATCACGTTTAAGAAAAGGATTTGACAGATCAGATTGGGGTTATTTTAAAGGGGACCGCTTCAAATTGGTACTGGTGCTATCTAGAACGAAATCCGTATACGAATTGGTCGCAACTAAAAACAGCTATCGTCGAACGTTTTCAAGATCGTCGAACGGACGATGACATACGTCGACTAATAGATTCACGAAAGCAAAAATTGAGTGAAACCTTTATAGAATTTTAGAATGAAATTTTAGGTTTGACCCTTCGTTTACGTAATTTTATATCGGACTCTGAAATATTAAGAATCCTCCGTAATAATATGAATCCTGGTTTGCAGAATCATCTTGTTAGAAGATGTGTAGCATTGGAAGATATGTGGAAACGGAATAATTACGTTACCAATACATTTCGTAGGACTTCTCAGCAAATTAATAAATTTTCAAGTTTGAAGGAGGGTCAAGCTAATCAAATTCCAGCCTCAAATAATAATTTAGGTTCAAAAAATTTCCACAATTTTTCGGCGACCAGTTCTGGATTTCAAAATTTCCAACCTTCTTTCGAATTTAACTCTGGCCAGTTTCAGAACCAAAATTCTCCCAACCAAATTAACGCATTGGATCAAAAGACCAATCAACCAAATTATTATATTTGTTGGAACTGTTGGGACATAGGTCACACTTTTACAAGATGTTCTAAGCCCCAAAGACTATTTTGTCATGGTTGTGGTGAAGATGGCTATAAATTCTAATTCAAAATTTCTTTGTGAAAATTCTTCATTGTATCTGGGAATTAATTTTTAGAGATTGTTGGGTATAGTAACAGGGCTAATTTCTGAAATAAATAATGACACTATTAATCTGGAAAAATTTCATTAACTTTTTCCTGAAAAACAAATACAGCTCGATAAGGTTATAAACAAAATTCCGTCTTTCAATAAACAAGGTCTAGGTATAAGACGACTTTAGTATCTCATACTATTGATGTACAAGGAGCTACACCAATTAAACAGAGACATTATCCCATATCTCCAATAAAGCAGGAGGCCCTGTATGCAGAATTAGATCGGATGTGGAATTTGGGGTTATCAAGGAGTCGAGAAGTTCATGGAGTTCACCCGTGACATTAGTTCAGAAGGCGAATGGTAAAATTCGGTTGGGTTTAGACGCTAGACGAGTAAATGAGGTCACGAAAAAGGACGCGTATCCGCTGCCAATAATCGACGGATTCTAAAGTCGATTAGAGGATACCAAATTGATTGACTTTGGTATGTATGCTCATGTCGATGTGTAAATAAAAGCTTGTACCCGAAGAGCAAAGTTTTCTATATTCACTTGTTATTTAACTTAAGGCTTCAACTTATCATTTTTCGCTGTTATTGAGTAGATTTACCGTACGATACCTCAATATTCGTATCGGATGAAAAAACATGGAGCTATGCAACTAACATGGCCGCCTGCTTTCGGTTAGGGAATGAATAGCTTTATTACCAAGTTCAAAAATTAAAAGTGATTTTATTCCAACGCTGTTTTGCACCCTCTTGGGCTTTCTCTGACATTTCTTATAATCCTTAGCGATGGGTTTGGGGATTGATTTGGTTATTCTTGAAACCTTCTTTTTTTTTGCTTTTCATTTTATCTCGGCTTTCGACCTGCGAATGGTAGTTGATTAACGTACACAACTCAAAATCCGAGGAAAAAATTTGTCACATGTACGTTATACGTATTTTGTTAAATATTTTGGTAATTAGTAATGCGATTTTTAAAAACTTAATATAGTTTAAAAGAAGAGATAAATTGGTCATAAAGAATTGTCTTAGAAAAAGTAATTTATTGTTAAATTTTGGTAAAAATATTCGCACACTGTCACAGTACGTTATATGGAATGGCGTCATTGCAAAAGAGTCTTGAACGATGTCTCCGGCGTAGTAAAGAAATCAAAATCTAGAATCCTGAGAACGATGAGAAACCCGTGAAGACTCAAATTTCATATCTTGAATCTCAGTATGAAGAATTTCGTGAGATACAAGACAAGGTAGGGCGGTCTGTGGTGCAGGAAAACTTGAAGAGGAATTCGGTAGTCGCGCTCAACATAAAGAATATTATATCGTCGCCATATCGAACCTAAAAACACTACTGAGTCGTTGTCGTACCACATCTGATTCTACATCGCAAGAAGATACTCCCAAACCACCACCAACGGATAGTAAGCTACCCCGCATAAAGATTCCTATTTTCGACGGTGACTATGCGAATTGGATCCACTTCGAGAACCTGTTCAACAGCCACAATCTCACAAATTCGCAAAAACTCCATTATTTAATAGCGAATCTCACCGGTGGAGCTGCCACATTACTAAAGTCAGTGCAAATCAGTGACGATAACTATGCGGAGGCATGGAATATGCTGAAATACGATATGACCACAGACGTTTTATTATTGATAGTCATCTTCGGAAATTCAAAAGTATTTCGGTGTTACACAATGAGTCCGCTTCAGGGTTAAGAAGAATTATAGATATTACTACGGACACAGTGGGCTGTTTGAAGGCATTAGCTGTTCCAGTTACAACATGGTATATTATGTTGGTGAATTTGATTACAGAGAAACTCGACACGGAAACACATCGACAGTGGGAACTATCCATCAACAGAGCCAATATCCAACGTATCAGGAACTCATGCAATTTTTACACAGCCGTTGGCAAACATTAGAAATAATTTCCTCGCTGAAGCCAAAGTCATCGCAATCACTCTCTTCACCAATATCAATGTCACCTTCAAGCTCGCAACGGAAGTCCAATGCCCCACAAACTCGCTCGCCGATAGCCATCCCAGCATCCCAGAATTCTGCAGCATGTCCAGTTTGTGCGAAAAACCACAATGTGTTCCAATGCGATAATTTCAAACCACTCACGATTGAATAGAGGTCGACACTCGTTCAAAAGAAGGGGTTATGTTTTAACTGTCTGCGTCGAGGACGCCGTAGCTCCGAGTGCAGATCAAGTTCCTTTCGAACCTGCAACAGAAAGCACATTACCAACACTACAAATAACTCGAACTCGAATTCTGAAGGCAAGGAATCACCGACCGTTCAAGTCGTTTCAGCCCTAATAGCCACAACATTAGACGATGTTCTACTCGCAACCGCAATAGCCATAGTTAGAAATGAGACCAGGACTTCCCTATTAGAATGCTGTTGGATTCTGGATCGCAGACAAGTTTTATGACAGAGAGTGCTGCTCATCGTCTCGGATTAAGAAGAAACCCTGTAACAGTGTCAATCAGCGGAATATGTGCCAGCGACGCCGCAACTTCACATTCAACCGTCAATTTCGTATTGCGGTCACGTGTTGATTCATCGTGGTCAACAGCAATCAATGCACTTGTCATCGAGAAGATCACCGGTATTTTACCCGCGCGAATCATTGATGCGCTAAGATGGCCACATTTGGACGAATTGCAGCTCACTGATCCATATTATCATTACCCAAATAGAATCGACATTCTGCTCGGAGCCGATGTAATTGGCATGCTCCAGTTGAATGGACTCATACAAAGTATTGATGGGTATCCTATTGCCCAGAAAACGAGATTGGGATACGTCTTGTACGGAAAGGTGGGTCGTCCAGCAACCAGTCAACTTTCAAGTATGATGACGATCATCGAGAATAATACCACGGTCGATAATTTACTCAAATCATTTTGGTAAATCGAGAATGTTCCGACACCACGAACTCTAACCGCCGATGAAATTAAATGTGAACAGCATTTCCAGACAACAATTTCCGCAATAAAGAAGGAAGATACACTGTGTACCTACCATTCATAGGACACCCAGCATCACTGTGATCAACATGCGAGAGCGCCATCCTACGTTTAAAAAACCAAGAACATCGTTACATGAGAAATCCACAACTGGGTCTTGAATACATTAAATTCATGACCTGATACCGCGATTCAAATCATATGGAAGAAGTTCAGCCAATTTCTCGCTCTAAACCGAAGTTAGGAGTTGTGTTCGATGCATCGCACAAGACAACAATGGGTGTTTCATTGAACCAGATCGTCCACGTCGGCCCAAGAATGCAACGAGATATCTTCAGTATTCCCTCTCGCTTCCGTAAATATGTGTTTGTTTTCATTGCAGATATCAAACAAATATATCGCCAGATTCTGGTGGCAGCTGAACATCGGAACTTTTAACGAATCGTATGGAGAAATTCACCCGATGAGCCAATCAGAGACTACAGACTGCGTACGGGGACATATGGCACTGGTTGCGCTCCGTATTTGGTAATTCGCACACTCCAACAGTTAGCACAAGATAAATGTCAATCATTTCCGAAAGCTGCCAAGATCACGCTCACCGACTTCTAACAAGTTCCAGAAGAATTTCGTGAGCCGCACACATCATTGGAGCTAAACTGCGACGAATAAATTAAAGCACTCGGGTTGAATTGGTCCCCCTCGACCGATACTTTCAGCTTCAAAATCACCTTAGCAGCCGATACTCAAGTCCAAACCAAACGAACCATTTTAGCAGAATCATCGAGAATCTTCAATCCACTTGGTTGGTTAGCTACCAGTGTTATAATTGCCAAAATTATGTTTCAGGAGCTGTGGGTGCTTGGACTTTCATGGGATAACACTGTGCCGAGTTCAATATCTCAGCGATGGTCAACATATCGTAAAAACATGAAACAATTAGAGAAAATCAGAATCGAGCGTTGGCTCCACTACTCATCAGCTACCAAAAATCTCCAAATCCACGGATTCAGCAACGCATCTACGAAGGCTTATGCAGCCATGGTATATGCTCATGTTCCTTTGGCAGATGGGACAATCAACGAGTCGATCCTGGCAGCAAAGACGAAGGTAGCACTTTTAAAGACCGTCAGCCTACCTCGTTTAGAACTCTGCGGAAGCGTGTTACTCACTAAACTGATGCACACCACATCACTCAACCTATCAAACGTCGAAGAATTCGCATGGACTGATTCCCAAGCTGTCCTTGGATGGCTTCGAAATCCACCTAGTCGCTGGAAAACATTCGTTGCCAATCGAATCTCACAAGTACTCGATTATTTGAAACCAACGAGTTGAAATTTCGTATCATCGCAGTACAACCCCGCCGACTGCGCATCACGAGGAGTCGACCCGTCGTTCTTAGGCGATCATCCGTTGTGGTGGAAGGGGCCTACCTGGCTTCAAGAAACACCCGATAAATGGCCACGCCAGGAAATGTACAATTACATCCCCGGCATAGAAGAACGCAACGTAAAAACAATGATAGTCACTCTAGCCAGAGTACCGTCGAATGACATCGAAATTCATCTGCTGCTTACACGATATTCAACACTCGGCAAACTACTTCGCATCGCCATACTGTGCAGACCATTTATCCAAAACACAAGACTTAGCCAGCAACAACGTCACACCACCTTTGTGACTGTTCCAGAGCTGGATTGGTCCTTAAGATTTTGGGTCAGGTTAATCCAAGGGATTCAATTCGCCAATGAGATTCATTTCACGATGTCAATCTGGAGAGAACTTTCTTAATAAGAGTCCACTTCGTTCACTCAATCCGTTCATCGACGAAGATGGAATTCTACGTGTAGGAGGACGCTTATAAAATTCAAATCTACCGTACAGAGGGAAGCATCCTTTCAATCTACCAAAGAATGATCAACTAACGCTTTTAATAATCGCACAGGCTCATCGCACAACACTTCATGGTGGCACTCAGCTCATGATGGCTTATCTCCGGAAACATTATTTGATCCTCAATCTCAAGGACATGGTCCGCATTTACGTACATCGGTGTGTCGCTTGCTTCCGTTTCCAGACCATTCCTGTACAGTGGAGTGGACTACGCCGGCCCGATTTCAATCAAGTTATTCCCGGGGCGCGGCGGACGATCAACGAAAGGTTACATTTGCCTATTCGTATACTCATCCACGAAAGCACTACATTTGGAGTTGGCATCCGATCTTAGCACCAACGCATTCATCACCGCCTTCAAAAGATTCACCGCCCGAAGAGGAAAGATACAAAACTTGTACAGCGACGTGCCACGAATTTCGTCGGTTCAAGTCGTCACTTGGCATTTCTTCATCAACACAGCGCAAAAAAGGTCAACCCGGAGATCGCCGCTTTGTTGACCGACGATGGCACCACTTGGAGCTTCATTCCTCCTGCTTCGCCACACTTCGGTGGTCTGTGGGAAGCGGGAGTAAAATCTGTCAAACATCATCTTCGTCGTATTATGGGAGAATCCTTGCTAACTTTTGAGGAGCTGACCAATCTACTCTGCCAAATTGAATCATGCTTGAATTCAAGACCACTGTGCCCGATGTCGGACAACCCTGATGACCACATGGTGCTCACACCAGGACACTTTCTCACACCAGAACCGCCTCACCTGTTATAAACAATCTCAGCGTATGTACCAACATTTTTGGAGAATCTGATCTAATGATTATCTGTCACGCCTTCAACAACGTCCCAAATGGATGAAGATGAAAACGAACTTGGTTGTCGAGTAATTGGTGGTGCTAAAAGACGAGAAATGCCCTTCATCCAAATGGTTGATGGGGAGAATCATCGAAAATCACCCAGGTTTTGACGGTCTAGTACTAGCTGCTACTGTAAAACTTCAAAATAACACGGTGAGACAACCGGTTCTAAAATTATGTCTGCTCCCGATCAACGAAAATTTCGAGTAACGACTAAAGGATGTTAATCCTTAATCCTATGTTTGTGCAAAATAGTGTAGGTCCCATATGTCAACGCAAGTGACATCTACTAATTACTTTACATCGAGCTACACTAACTCCGAATCAATTATCGTACATCATAGAACACCAAAATAAACGAGATGACAGCTGATGTTGCGCATCATCATCGTTATTGACTCTCTTACAATTATTTATTATTTTAAAAAGGAAATTGGTATGTTATCTTTCAGTAAGTGAAATTTAGTATTAAAAGATGTATCTAGCAATTATCGCATCGGTATGATAACGTGGCTTTAAATGTGTACTAATTAGCTTATAAAAACAACCAGACTCATACACACTGTCTGAAATATCAGAGCTTTCCATAATTCCGGAAAACTCTTTGAGTGATTCTAAAAAATAGTCTATGTTTTGAAATATGTCCGCATTGAAATATAATAATCACCTTTAGAGCAGCTAAGCAAATTTCAAAAATCGTAAGCGAAATCGAACAAAATATAATGGTCCACAATTACATATGTCGTCTGAAAAATCACAACAAATTTTTTTTTAAGGATTAGATAATTACAATAAGAAGGCAAACTCAGAAACCAATCAAACGGAACAAACGGTCGGTCGGAAAATTTCCACCTCGATAAGTAACCGCTACGCCAAATCGAGTAAATTATTTATATACAACATATTTCGATTCACATGGAATTGTGGGATTTTTGTAAACACCAGTTTGGGACGACAATAGTTGTATCTGATGGACATTTTTATTTTCCCTGTGATGGAATTCTGGGACAACATCACCCACATATTTCTAACTAATTTTAAAAGTCTCCATTTTAAATAATATTTATATAACTGATAAAAACTACTTTTTACATTAAAGCATAAAACAATTTAATTTAAAAACAGTAACAAGAACACTTAAATGGTCGGCCACACAATTCAGTCACTATATAAAAGAATGTAGACAGTTTATGTAAAATAATATCAAAAAGATCATTTTTCGGGTTAAGCATACGCAAAACTTGGGTAGATAAAAAAAAATGAAATTAATTTTCAAGGGTCAGATAAGAGTATCAGTACCTATATAATTATGTGTATCATACCCAAATTATAAATATGTATATCTTAAATACTTTTCTTGAAGGTAGCTCAAAACAAAAACAAAAAAACAATTTCCATCTTCATCAATTATAAGGTTTTTCTTTATTTTTTATTTTTGTATACGTATAAAGTTACCTTTTCAATTATTTTTGTTTTAAAAACTTTATTTTGTTCAAACGTACTCGTATTTATTATAATATAAGAATCGACCGTCCCTCTGAAGTAAAAATAGGTGCGGTGGATCATAATTAAGAAAAAATTCGATAAGATTAAATTTCCTAATAAATCAAAAAATAATTACGGAATGTCTTGTGCAGATAGTTCGTTTACTGTTGTTACAACGACTATATGAACAACATGTACTTCGACACTTTCGGTTTGAGTTTATATCTATTTTTTTTTTTTGCTTTTATTACATACACATCGGTCGAATAAACCATAAACAGCAGCAGCAGTATAAAATGTTGTAGTATAGCGAAATGGGGGGAAAGAAATATAACTTTCTTACAATTTTTCTTTATTGTTATGATACGGAAGTTTATTGTCATAAAACGGCGGCTACTTGTATGGCGAACGCTATAAAAAAGATGTTGGCATTTTTATTTTTTTCCTTAACGTCTCATGCTTGTTTAAATGTTTGTTTTGTTATTTCGATTTTTAAAGGAAGAATGATAACTTATAAATATAGAAAGCCACGACATAAAGATAAATAAGAACCGCGTTGTAGCGAAATATTTGCCATGTCGTAAAACAAAAAATACAATACGATAAGAGAGTACAGTAACCAGAACGTAAAAGTGTGCACAACAAAAAAAACAACCTTACTCAATTATAGTATACGACAGGCCCGAGTAAAATGGCTTTTATCGATCCATCAAATGTTGGGGCTTCAAACATGAAACACTATTTATATATCAACCACCGCATACATAATATTTCCAATACGTCTTAACAAAGTGTGACATGTTAATCTTGACCTGCCATAAGAGGCTTTGTATTCGTTATGTACCAACCTACTCTCATAAATCACGGCAATATATTTCATTTCAAATATTTTTTTATACGTACAATAAAAATAAACTAAAAGGTAGATTATAACGCACACCGCACATTATAACAAACTTTATGTTAAGAACAAAGACCGAAGACAAGACGAAATAAAATTCAAAATTAGTATTCTACTGGTTGTTAAACCCACGCACAATGTGTTTCACTAATTTTTATATGTTTCATAATACATATTAATGTAGAAAGTAAAAGTTATAGGGTCAAAACTATATAAATTGATCTGCATCAGTGGCTTTTTAATAAAGCAGCTGCACAAAGTAATATAATTTCTCGATTTTCATATTTTCCTGCCGCCATCGTAAGTTCGTAACATAATGTTGAAAGGGATATTACAATATTACGAATCTTTGTTTTTCCACTCAATTATATTTTCTTTACATTACGTTTGAGATTTTGCCCACAGGTAATAATTTTTTTTTTTTTTTGTTGTTTTGCTCGCGATGCTGGTACCAAAGTTATCTTTATGTAATTGGTAATATACGAGTATAACAACTAAAGGAAAAAAGTATGAGAAACACAATGAAAATTGGGAATGTTTTTTTTTAATAAAACGGGATTTTATCGTACTAAAGAATAAAAAATACAATAATTGAAAAGTTATAGTGGGATGATAAGAAAATGGAAAAGTAGTTTCTGTTTTTTATGTGTGCGGTGAAATGTAAGATTTTAAAAAATTTCGTCTGCAAGTTGAGATTTATTCATGCAAATAAGAACCGTAACCTTATACATACATATGTAGTACATTTACAAACAAAAAAAAATGTTTTATTTACGTCGACTTCAATTTTTTTAATGACATGCAGACTACCAAACGTTAAATATTTTTCATCAAACCGCAAAATACCAATATCCCAATTTCTACATTTACATTTGAAACCGTTGGTTCTTCGTCTGATGCTCAATCATTAATTATTTGAGTATTACCAAAAAAGAGTAACCATTTTTTTGTTCAATCAATCAAATTTAAGGTTCAATTTAAAGTTCTTTAAAAAACATCCTCTTTTCATAAAAATACCAAATCGCCCCGAGCAAAAAGTGCAACCGCTGCAAAGTGAGAACTCTTTTAATAAAATAGAATTCTCGGTTCATGATGAAAATCATCAATATTTCTCAAGGGTTTTGAATGTCTTCTGGCCATTAAGGGGTTATAGGGCAGTCACAGTTATGGGGCATTCTCTGTCAAATCGGCCACCCCCACTGCACACTTCCATTTTTTGAGATAAATACACTTTTTTGGGCTTAAAATTTTGCTTAAAATGTCTACTTTTTAATGACGTATGGTGTTTTAATGGTGTTCTTGGATTTTGAAAATATTTAATATTTTTCAAAAAAATGGGTTAGCCCCTTAACCTTGCATTACAAAATCTTGCATTACAAAATCTTGCATTACAAAATCTTGCAAGTACAAAATCTTGCATTACAAAATCTTGCATTACAAAATCTTGCATTACAAAATCTTGCATTACAAAATCTTGCATAACAATTTCCCGTATATTTATAGAATCGCGCGCGCGATTCTATAAATGTGTTCTATACAGTAGAATTTTGCTTGAGATATCAAAAATCAAATGTCAGGGGTGGGGGGATGTTGTAACATCACTTTCGAAAGATTTTATGTCTCATGTTTTAAGAATAAAATTGTACTCTATTTCGTTTTTCAATTACGCTGTTTTTCTTGCTATCTTAGCTTGCTCGAACAAAAGAACATTCTATTTCTACTTATCCTCTTAATAATTTATCACTAAAATTTTTGTTTAGTGATACTTTATCGATTTGAAAGAAAAGAAAAGTACGCAACAAAAAGAGATCGCAATAAAAATAGCGTAATCAAAAAGCGAAATAGAGTACAATTTTATTCTTGAAACATGAGACATAAAATCTACCGAATTCGAATCGAAAGTGATGTTACAACATTCCACCCCAACCAGAATATTATGTTGTGATATTCTGGAAAATGGAGAGTTTCATTTTAATTTTAATATTAAATCTTCATTAATTAGAAACGAAAATTTAAATTTTGGAAAATAAAAATTAAATCTTCTTTATCCAGAATATTTTGTTGAAATATTTTGAAAAATTGAGATTTCCATTCTAATTCTAATATTAGCCGTATTTCTTGACACATAGTTATCCGGATCGCTATCTGCACAATTTTTTTTATTTTATATTTTTAATTATATTGAACTATTATGAATACGCAATAAATATGATGTTAGATACTAAAGACAGGTACAGATACTAAAACTGCAAAATTTTTTAAATGCAAGATATTGTATTTGCAAGATTTTTTATTTGTAAGATTTTGTACTTGCAAGATTTTGTAACTGCAAGATTTTGGGTTGACAAGATTTTGATTTGCATGATTTTTAAAAAATGCAAGATTTTGTACTTGTAAGATTTTGTAATGCAAGATTTCGGGGCGCTCTCCAAAAAAATGTCTAAAAATAACCCTTTTTATCGAGAATCTGGTACTTTTTTGAGAGAATTTTTAAATTTTGATCTCAGATTCGTGATCAGCGACCCCGAAAGCCCTCTAGGTCATGTTTTCATCGGTTTTCATAAACGTTGAAAAATTGACATTTATGGCGGCCATCTTATGTCCGCTGTCTTGAATTTTCAAATTCTGACCCAAATTAATGAACACAGGCCCCGAAAACCCCGTAGACCGAAATTTTATTGATTTCTATAAACGTCGAAAAATTAGCCTTTTTTCGGCCATATTCGACCACCATCTTGTGTCCGCCATTTTCGAATATTACAATACTGACATCAAATGCGTGATCAGCGACCTAGAAAACCTTCTAGGATATGTTTCTAACAATCTTTATGAACGTCGAAAAATTTGCCAATTTTGGCGGCCATCTTGGAATTGTAAAAAATAATAAAAAATGTGTAATCTATGACACCAAACACACTTTTGAGTAAATTAACAGAGTTAAAATTACGTTTTTAAATCAATTGTATTAAAAATTAAAGACTTGCTTAGCAGATATGGTCACCGTTTTGAGGGGTCGTAACGATATCCCGCATTTCAAAATGCCGCTTTATCAAAATCCCGCTCAAGAAAAAAAACCCGCTTTTTAAAATCCTGCTTTTCAAAATCCCGATTCTGCAAAAGTAAAAATCCCGGATTTCAGAAAATCCCGGTTTTGATTTTGATTTTACTTTATAAAATTTTCCTTCACCAGAAAAAGCGCGGCTCGAATTAAAAAAATACGTCTTTCATATTTCAAAACCAAGAGTTTGAAAAGCTGTATTTTGAAAAGCGGGATTTTGAAAAGCGGGATTTTAAAAAGCGGGATTTTGATTTTGGGATTTTGAAGGCGGGATTTTGAAAAGCGGGCAAACTTACCTTCCCCCCATTTTGGAAATCCAAGGACGCCATAAAAACGCCATACGGCATTAAAAAGTAGACATTTTAAGCAAAACTTTAAGCGTAAAATTTATCTCAAAAAATGAAATGTACAGTGGGGGTGGCCGATTTGACAGAGAATGCCCCATATATATTTGAGTATATTCTCTGAAAATTTCAAATCGATCCGGCAAATATTCTTGGAGATACACGCATATGTAAGTAAAAAATTTAACGATGTATAAACGTCTTGTGAAACTTTGAATGGGTTTTTCTAAAAACTGGGGTGTTTAAATCAGCGTTGCCATATTGTCAGTTTTAACTGAAAATCACAGTTTTTTCATTATAGTAAAAGTTTTTCAGTTTTTCTGTCAAAAATAAGTTTTTGCTCAAAAATTTCAAAAATTATATGTTTTTAACATATTTTTGGTTATTTTACTATCATATAAATTTGTGTTGATAGCTTAAAATAATTGTAATAATGTAAGAAGAACAATTAACGCGCTTTTATCAATTGTGATAATTTAAATAAAAAAAATTTATTTTATTTTATGCAGACTACTTATACAGTATTTTACTTTGGACAGTTTTTTTTTCCAAAATTTAGTGTATTCAGTTTTTTAGCCAAAATTCAGTTTTTTATTCAGTTTTTCCTAAAAAAAATATGGCAACACTGGGTGTTTTCAAAGTCGATGAGCACGATTTCTCAAAAACGGCTCAACCGATCGGTCTGAAATTTTAACACAACCTTTTCAGATATATTTTTCAGGTATTGATCGAAGGAATAAGATTTTCGATAATTATTTCTATTTTTTTAAACATTGGATGAGGTTTTCTGTCACGATTTATAATGTTTATTACATGCTTCACTTTAAAGTTCATTTTTGAAAGCTCTTCGCTTATTTAGTCTGCCTGCACAGTAGACTCGATTCCTTTTATCACGACTGTGATTTCTTTTGTGCTCTTAAGACAGTATGTGTAAAAATATTTTCCATTTTTTTCAAGAACGGCTACAATTTTTCTGTATCCGTCGATGTTTTTGGCTTGAATCCTGGTCTCGCTGATGTTACCAGGTTTAACGTGAATGAAAAAGTTCTCACTTGTTTCTGCATTTAGTGTTGCCAGTAACAGTTTTGATGGCGCATCTCTTAAGTAGATTGGAGGAGGTCTCTCTTTAGGCTCTTCCTCCTCATCCTTGTTATCCCTTCCACTTGTAGAACTTCGAATCGTTTATCAGATATTATTCCGGATTGATTTAGTTTTACGCTGTTTAGGTTTGAAGCCGCTTCCTCTGGAGATTTTGGGTTTCTCTCAATGTTTTGCACAATTTTATTATTTGAGTCACTCGTATTACTTTCGTTTTCATTCATTGCAATGTTTGATGAGCTTGCACTTTTTAATTGGAATTTTTGTATTTCAATCAAATTTGTTGACACTGCATTGCTTTTGTGACCATAAGTCGTTGCTCTTGGGCTATTCACATTAGCCTTAGCTCTATGTTCATTTAAGTTTGGTATTGACTGTGATTGATGACCAACTGCGGAGTCTTTTTCGCAGAAAATAGACCCATTGTCACGTTTTACACATTGTATAGAAAAAGAACTATTATTAAGTTCACACACGTATATAAAAATAACTAACACTGCACTTTTTATTTTTAATTTTTTTAAATTTACTTTCTGCGCGCATCAATTTACGTCTAAACTGCACGACGGTTTTAATGCGGTTTTTTAAAAAAGGGTAAACATTTTTTTTGTGCTCTCAATGTGGCTAAATCAATCAAATTTAAGGTTCACTTTGAAGTTCTTTAAAAACATCGAAAATGAACTCGGCTCGGTTAACGTCTACATTGTACAGCTGATATTGGTGAAAAATGGGTGAGCGAATACGATTAAAGGAAAGAGTTTTACATTTGTTCACGATCAGAGCCAAACTTTTGTTAATTGACCAACTGCAAAAACTATTTAAGTCCTGGTGCAACTTTACGCAATTAGATATACTAGCAACACGGGCGAACATTTTCATGTCGTCTGCGAAGAGGAGACAGTTAGCAAACTCAAAGCATTGAACAACATCGTTGATAAACAATGAAAACAACAATGGGCCAATGTGGCTACCTTAAGGCACGCCAGATGGCACACGATACAATTGGGAGTAAGAACCCAAGAACTTAATGGAATGCCAACGATTAGAAAGGTAGGAACGTAATCATTTAATAGGAATGAGGTGATAATTTAGACTCTCTAACTTACTAATAAGAATAGAGTGGTCAATCATATCAAAAGCCTTGGCAAAATCAGTATAAGCAACATCGAGCTGCTGTCTGGAATTTAAACTATCAAATAAATCACCGGAAAATGAGACCAAGGTAGTTACTGTAGACCTACCGGAATAAAATCTATGTATGGAATTGCAAGATTTTATGGACCATAGACTCAAACAGCTTGGGTAAGACGGAGAGAATGGCGATCCCACGGTGATTACTGACATCACTTCTTCTACCCGCCTTGAAAATTGGATGAATACACTAAATTTTCTACAGATCGGGGAAAAACCCGCGACGGAGGCTTTCATTAAATATGAAGGTAATCGGGAAGACTAAACTCTCAGCACAACACCTAAACAGAATCGGCGGAAAACCATCATAAACCGATCCCTTTCCAAACTCGAGCTGCAGCAAGCAATCCAGAACTTCTTCCTCGGTAAATTTGAAGTCTTTAAATTGAACGAAGCTGGGGAAAACGGAGTCACGATAGTGGGCGAAGGAACTGGTTAGTAAATCGACGCAAAAAAATTAGCAAACAGATTGCAGATGTCCAAGGGCTCACTAGCGACGGAGCTCTGGTACGACATAGTTGACGGAAAGTCAGCAACTTTTTTCTTACTGTTAATGAAATTCCAGAACTCCTTAGGACTAGATGTTAACTCTTTCTCAATTCGCACTACATATATACATAGTTGTTATAAAGGAACCAGTTTAGGTTTTTAAATTCATTGCAAGCTCTGTAAAAACCAGGATAGTATTTAACACCGTGTAGTCTATACAAGGAATGAAGCTTAATGCGTCGTTTCTCGAGCAACACCAACTGATTATTAGACCATGGCTCCCGACGGCTGTTTTATTTTATCACCCGCAGAACGTAGTTTTCGATACCACACCTGAGAAGATCGTTAAACCTTAACTCCGTACAATTCAAATCTCCACCGCGTTGTAAGAAGTCCCAATCAGAAATGCTAAAAAAAATTATTCAAGGATGTGTAGTCGACCATAGCCATAATAATCAGTAGCGACATAGTTATTTATACAATTGGAATGAAAAAATATTTATCGTAATCGGTACGTGGTAGATGCTCTCACAACCAGTGAAGTCCGGACACGCAAAAATCTCGGCATGCAAAAGATCATTAGCAAATGACAGATCAGGGAATTTCCCACGATTGTTGCTAATACGGTTGAGCTGCATAGTTGAGATGGCAGCAAAGTAAGAAAATACGCCGTCCACATCGTCCTAATATATCATCGGTAGATTAAAGTTACCCACCCACAATGATAAGTTGGTTGCTAGGACGAACAAGAGACGTAACAGCTGAGTCGATGCAGTTGATAAACGTATTATAGTAATCCAAGTTCAACCCGTACGGTATACTGCCGTGCTAAGAGAAAAAGTCACATCTGCCTTTTTGTAGTTTTGAGTAATTTAAATTTTTCTATTTTTGTTTGCCATGTATTTATATGAAACTTGACTGTTAAATAACGAAATTTTATGGCATTTGATGAACGATATTTGATTTTCTGAAAAAGCAGAAATATAGGTATTTGTTTGAAGAATTCAAATATGCCCTTATCGCATTTTTCGACTTTTGGCGCTTATGACTTTTTTTCTTAGCACGGCAGTATATACACGGCGACTACAAGAATCGAAGTATTATTGGCCAATCTGACTCGAACAGCAATAACGTCTAAGCTAGGATGACAGGCAATCACACCGCAATCAAAACACCACCACCTTTACGACTGGTGTCAAAATTGTATCTATCCTTTCTATAAACGACATAATCAGATGGAAAGTATTCTTCGGAGAACATATTTATCGTAAGCCAGGTTTCGTTGATTATTATGACGTCATAATCGTTGCTCAATACGCCTAAACGAAAAACTTTAACTTTACCTCGAATGCTGGAGGCGTTGTGGTAGTATATCGAGGTGAAATCGTTGATATCATTAGCAGTTATTGATGTTGTTGGAACGTTGGAGTCGCTCTGTTTTTTGGTTTTTGTGAATAATTTACAAATGGACGGATTAACACACCACGAGGCCACATATCACGGATTAACATACCACGAGGCCACAAAATAATAAAATAAATTAAATTTTGAACTTTGTTTTGGATTCTACAAACGTTAAAATTGTTGAAATTTCCAAAAATTATTATTGTTTTAAATTTTGGAAATTCCTAAATTCTACATTTTTTTTAATTTGTAAAATTTCCAAAATTTTTAAATTTAAAAATTATTGTGGTTTTACTCTTGAAATTCTATTAATTATTGAATATTAAAATTCATGAAATTCTAAAAAAGAGTCAAAATTTGGAAATTTATTAAAAATTTTTGAATTTCTTAGAACTCTAGGTTTCAAAAATTGAAGAGGCTCTTTTACCTAGTTACTTGTCTGTCGATCTGTATACATACTCTCTACTGCCCAATCGGAACCGATTGCTTTTTCATTTCAATTAAAGCATTTATGACCTAGAGTGAAACTAGGCTATTTCTGACAAAATAGGAAATTAAAATGAGAACAAAAGATATGCTATTTTATAGATCTGTGTAGATCTGTTATCCAGAATTCGTCGAAATTAGTTTAACTAAATTCAGTTTATTACCATTTTTTTAAAATAGCTAAGACAGAGTTCATTGCTTCTTAAGTAGGAGAGATTAATCGGGTTAAGAGCCTTTTGAAAATTTTAGTTCCCTTAATTTTGATAAACTATTTTTGGCTTAATCTAGATAAAACATCTATACGTATCTATAAAAAAGCAAGGCTCAAATAATTTTTGAAATGCTGCAATGAAACCAAGTTTATCTTGTCTAGTTTGAGGAAAACCCATTTTATAAATAAATATTTAATGGTTTTAATTATTTTATAATATTCAATTACATACAGGAAAACTTCTCTAAAGTCACTATTCAAGGAACCCAGAAAAGTAAAAATGTGAAAATCCAAAGTCAGCCTAAAAAGAAAAATTTCCTTCAATTGTACCAAAAAATTATACGTAATATTTCAGTGAGTGGCAAAAAGTGTCCAATTTAGGAGCTGGGCTACTTTTGGAAGTTTTTGAGTACTTCTCTTTTCCGTTCACCATGATATGACACCTAGTAAATGGATTACGGAACAATAAATGCTCGTTCCTGAAAATTACCTGATGTATTTACATATTTAATTTAATTCGTCTCTAAAATACACCTGCCAAGTATGTGTTGTATTGTTTGTTAGTTTATAAACTGAAAAAATGTGTTTAGTACATAATAACTATACAGCCCCGTATAAAGCGACAAAGAAACGAGTCCGAGAAAGAAACAAATTCAGAAAACATTTAATTTTGTTAGTTCATTAGCTCAAAAATATCAAAAACCGTGATATACGTTTTTGCGTTTTGAAAAAGCTAAAAGAGCGTATTTAGCAGCGGGAAATATCGCCATTAAAATTCTAGCCTAAATGACACAAGCCTCGATGCGTCAAGTTTAATGAGAAAAATCAGAAAAATAGGAAACACTTGATTTCAATCATTGCCAATTGTAAGAACGGTACCAATTTGCAGTAGCAATTAAATCTATGTTTAAAAATGTTTGCGAATTTTTATTTCACATTCATTTTATAAGGAGTGAGTAAGAAAATAAATGTTTAAACAAGCATTTAATTGTAATTGCGATTTAGTATCGTTAGTTAGTCTGGGGTGTCATGAGATTTACAGAATTTATAAAACTTAAAAAAATTAAAAAATTTTTAGAAACATTAGAATTTGTTGAATTTGTAGTACTACCAGACCTGAAAAATTTATAGAACCCATAGAATCTATAACATTTAAAGGATTTATAAAATTTATAGATTTTAAAAGTATATTAGAATTTATAATATTTGCAGACTTAAAATTTATAAAATTTAATAGACTTTTTAAATTTATAGAATTTATCGCATTTACAGAATTTAAGAATTTATGAAATTTATCGAATGTGAAGAACTTACTGATTTATAAAATTTATAGAAATTATTGAATTTATAGAATTATTAAAGTTTATAGGATTTATCGAAATTTTTGAATTTTTAAAATTTAAAGAATTTATAAAAATTATTGAATTTTTAGAATAAATAAAATTTGGGTGTATAGAATTTTTAGAACTGACAAACTTGAAACAATTCCTAGAACCCAATGAATCTATAAAATTTGAAAAATTTGTAATATTTGTGGAGTTTATGTAATTTATAGAATTCTTTGAATTTATTTATCAAATTCATAAATTCAACGAGTTTATAAACATATTAGAATTTATAACATTTATAGACTTTGTAGGATTTAAAGAATTTATAAGAAAGAAAAAGATTTGTAGAATTTAAAGCACTTACCTAATTTTAAAACTTTATGCAAAGAGTTTATAGAACTTATAAATTGTAAACGAAATTATTAAATTTACAGAATTGTTATAAAACAAATAAAATTCGAGTTTGTAGAATTTTTAAACACACACCCGAAAAAATTAATAGAACACGAGGATCTACAAAATTTAAAGAATTTATATTATTGATAAAATTCATAGAATTTATAAGTTTTAAAGAATTTGTAATTTTATAGAATTTATAAAATTCATAAAATTTAAAAATTTATGAAGTCTATAGACATATTAAAATTTAAGAAACTTATTGGAGTTTTAGACTTTATAGAATTCATAGAATTTATAGGATTTACAGAATTTACTGAATTTATAGAATTCAAACCATCTATTGAATTTAAAAAATTTATAAAAATTCAAACTTTTTTAGAAACATGTAGAATGTAAATAAGTCAAATGTGAGTTTGTAGAAATTATAAAACTGACAGACCTGAATAATATATAGAATCTATGGGTTATTTAAAGAATTTATAGGTTTTACATATTAAAATTTATAATATTTACAGACTTAAAATTTATAAAATTTATTGAACTTTTAAAATTTATAGAATTTATCGAATTTATAAGAATTGAAGAATTTATGAGATTTGCAGAATGTAAAGAACTTAATACTTATTGAATTTTAAAACTTTATGCATAGGATTTATAGAATTATTCATAGAATTTATAGAACTTATAAAATTTATAGAAATTATTGAATTCACAGAATTGTTAAGTTTTTATTTATAAAACAAGTAAATTTGAGTGTGTAGAATTTGTAAAACAGACACACCTGAAACAATTAATAGAACACAAAGAATCTACAAAATTTAGAGAATTTGTATTATTGATAAAATTTATAAACTTCGTAGAATTTGTAGATTTTATGGAATTTCTACAATTCATAAAATTTAAAGAGTTTAAAGACATATTAATTTATAGAATTTAACAAACTTGTTGGATTTGTACACTTTATAGAATTTGTAGGATTTATTGATATAATTTATTGCGTTTAAAGAATTAAAAAATTTCAGAGTTTATATACATAATTACTACAAATTCTATAAACTTTATAAATTCTATATTTTAAAATTTTTTTAAATTGTGTGTAAGTCCTTTAATTCTAAAAATTGCGTATATCCTAATCGTAACTGCGATTTAGTATCGTTCGTACATATTAGCAATGAATATAAAAAATATTTAATATTTTAAACGAAATAAAAGAAATTTATTGTTTTTTTGTAAAATTTTGATTCTTAATTCTTTGTAATATATTATTAAAATAAAATAAATTCCGGAATTAATTCCGGGATCGAGAACATTTGAATTCGAGAATTCCGGAATTACTTTTTAGCCAAAAATTGGATGCCCTATGAAGCACTAAATAAAGACATAACATGCAGAAAAGAAAAAAATGAACTTTTTCGTTTGAATAATAAGCTTTATTTAATTTGACTAATACTCCAATTTATTCTTTCTTTACTCTTATATATGATTACCAATTAAGGTGCGACTTGTCCTTTTAAAAGGTGTCAAAAATAAAAAAAAAAATAAAAATTCAAAAATAATTAAAGCTATTAAATTTTGATTACCGAATTGAATGGTACCCATGAAGGTACCCTCATCACATAACACAAGCCTGGATATAAATCTTGTGCGTAAAATTTGTTGCTATACATTTTGTATGTAAACATGCTATCATATCATTAATGAGTTTATGATTTTAAAAATATGTATGTATAACATAAACAATTTATTTTGTAAACGCAAACGTATTCAAATATGTTAAAGGTAATGCCTTATTAAATTTATGTCTCTTTTAAGCTTAATAATATGTATGTATACTATACAAACAAAAAAAATTATGATCACTCGTTCGTTTAATGGGTATTTGCTAGCGTTCTGGGAACTTTTTCACAAAGAACGTAGTTTTATTTACCTTGAATTTCCGACAAAATAAATTATTCCAAACCATAATATTGTTCGCGTTTTCGGAAGGAAATGGGTTTTATGTATATGAGTATGTACTATATGTACCTACATATTATATACCAACAAAAAAAGGAGTCTTCGTGAATGTATAAAATAAAAAAAGCATTAAAAGAAATTAAGTATTTTGTTTTTAATATTTAACAGAACTTTTTAAAATTATAAAGTTTTTTTATGATTATTTAGGATTTTTTGTTTTTATGTTGTAAAATTGAATTTATTCTGTTTTTTTTTTTATTTTCATCAAGACCAATTTGTGATGGAATCAAAAACGAATATATAATTCTGTTTGTATACCATTTTTGTGATAACCGAAAAATTTATTATTTACTCCCTGTAGGGTATTTTATTTATTTATATTCGTACTTTTCGACAGAATTCACGAGTTTCAGGTATGAATTTGTGATAAGGAAGTTCATCAATTCTTTATAAACAACAACAAAAAATGTCATTTAGGGGTGCTTTTTATTTGAATTCTATTTCCGTGCTATATTCATGAATTTTTGTTTGGTTATATTATTAAATTTATGCTTCTAGGTGTTTTGCAATAATATTAATTAAGGGTTACATTAATTTTGGATACTCAATATGGTTTACAATTTATACATAGTCTTTTACGTCGTAATAGTATGTATTGCTCTCAGAAAAAAATTGAAATATTGTACGACCGATAGTTTCCGGTTAAATTGGGTTCGTCTTGTCGTTATGTTGTTAGATCCTCAATCCTCTGGAGATGCTTCGCATTATCCTTTTTTTTTGCATAAGAAATACTCTTGTTCCCATTTTCCATGAAAATAAGATTTGATATTTGATATTTTTCAATTCTTGATCTTTACACGACTAAATAAAAGAAATTATCGATGCAAATACACACTTCGGTGTGCATACAAATTTAGAAGTAAATAACCGCAAATACTATTTCAGATACCATATTTGATGAAGTAACAAAGTGCCAATTGCAAACAACTACTCGAATTTTGGTCTAAAATCTAAAATTAGCTCAAGTTTGGTTGTTGATTTCAATGTAAAATTTTCTGACCCGAATCAAGTCGATAAACACGACTAATATGCATCGTTGTGTTTTTAATTTGACTTTTTCGAAATACTTTCATAAAATATTATTAGACTTCAATTCTTCTTATAACAATCAAGATAAAGTGTCTAAACGTGAAACATTTTTTTTTTTTTATTTTGTTTGTCCTCCATTAAAAAAAGATAAATGCATTTACCGTATTCAGCGGTTTTTCTGGAGAATTCAACCGCAGCCACGGTAATCAATTTTAAAATCCGATAAATATGAAATGAAAATATCATAACTTCAAGTTCATCTGAAATGTTAAATCATCCTTAGTTCGTTATTTTATATTTTTGTTATTTCGAAATTAAGGTTTGAAATGTACTCAAGATTGATTCGCAAATTCGCAATGTTCTTATGATTATATTATTAAATAACTACTACATGGGCTAAAAAACCATCCTGTATTGACACTTATTCCACTGGTATATGGCACTGTAACGAGTTATCATTATTAAATTTTGAAAATAGAATCTTTTATTAGGAGCCATTTCCATTTTGAAGTCGATCTGCCATTTAGTTTGCGTTTCACAAGCAACAAAATTAAGGTATTCTGCACTTTGTGAAGAATAGATAAATTTTAAATTTGTGTTGCAATTTATTATCTTTATTTGAAAGGCTTATCAGAAACTGTCGAGAAAGGGTGAAATTTGGAGCTTAGGTATTTCGGAGCGAATCGGTAGTGGCAGGTTGTCATTCTGCGAGTGAACACACACACACACACACACACACACACACACACACACACACACACACACACACACACACACACACACACACACACACACACACACACACACACACACACACACACACACACACACACACACACACACACACGCGCGCAAACACGCACACAAACACACACATTCACACATATATGCATCAGCGCACACTGGCACACATCCACAAATATATGCACCAACGCACACAACCACATACACACACATAGGCACACATACGCACAACCGGCCACAAGGCAAACGATTGTGAACGGGAACCGCAGTGTACATTTTGCCGTACAGGAAATGGAGAAGCTATCGGTAATCACATCACCGGTAGAGGTAATTGCCCAGCACGGCGGTTGGTGATAGGAAACAATCGTAGAAGGTGAAGCTACTTCAGCTAAACTAAAATCACTGTGAGGCTGCCCAGGACCTCCTATGGCAGACTATACATGAATTGAAGCCAGACGTGGCAATACTATGCGAACAGTACAAAAATTTGGATGATGCTGCATAGGTGAGTGATCATAGTGGCAAGGCAGCAATCTGGGCATGCTCTGGCTTGGTCATTCAAGAGTTTCTGCGGATATGTTCGAGCAAAAATTAATGGAATACATATCTTCACTTGTTATGCCCCTCCAAATAAGCCAATTAAGCAATTCATCCACTTCTTAGATTGCTTGGTTCTGGATGTAAGAGATCATAGTCCCACTGTAATTTCGGGAGACTTCAACGCGTGGGCTACGGAGTGGGGTAGCGCTCAAACAAATAGAAGAGGTCAAGCCCTCCTGGAGGCTTTTTCAGTTCTGAATGTTGTCCTGTGTAACACCGGCTCCGCATATACATTCAGCAGGGGTAATGCTGATTCTATTATAGACCTAACGTTTGCTAGCGAATCTCTCTGGAGGAGAGGAATAACTTGGGAGGTTTGCGACTTTTACACACACAGTGACCACCAGGCCATCCTGTGTGAACTCCATAGAATACACCCAAGTAATAGTATACAAATTGCGGGATATAAGACAAACGCTTTCGATGAAGACATCTTCAGGTTTATGCTCCGCGACTCTTACCTTACGGGTACCGCTAACACCAAGGCATCCCAGTTAATAGGCAGCATTACCAGTGCATGTAACTCTACAATGCCTAAAAGAAGGTTAAACCCAAGATGCCCACCGGCCTACTGGTGGAATGAGGAAATTGCATTGCTCCGGCGAAGGTGCAATCGTGCTAGGCTCGTTTCCCAGCAGGGTAGAAACACCAGCTCCTCTTTCAGCTTACAACAAATATACAGGAAAGCAAGCGGTGCGCTTAAGGTGGCCATCAAATAAAGCAAGCGACGATGCTGGATGTCCCTCAGTGGTGTAGGCCCTACAAGATGGTAATGTCCAAGCTTAAACTTGCAAGAGGTGCAGCACCAACATGTCCTATTCTGATGGATAATATAGTATATTCCTTGTTTCCTCGCAAAGCAGTGACTATTCACTCGAGTGCCATTGACGTGTACGAAGTTCCGCTATTCACGATTGATGAACTAATGTCTGCCTTTAGGAGAATTCCCAACAGGAAAGCGCCAGGACCGCACTATATACCAAACGTTGCCTTAAAGGCTGCGATTCTAGAAAAACCCGAAGAGTTCCTGGAGGTGTATAACTCTTGCGTAAGAGAAGGAACATTCCCAGATATTTGGAAGAAGCAGATGCTGATACTGATCCCAAAGGGTAAAGTACACTCGAGCGGGGAAATTACTTGAAAGGATGCTCGGTAATCGGTTAGAAGAAGCTATCGCATCAGCTGGAGACCTTGCCCATAACCAATATGGGTTTCGCAAAGCGCGCCCAACTATTGATGCTATTCAGCTCGTTACCAGGCTGGCAGAAGACGCCAACAGCGGCAGCAGATGGAAAGGAGGCCGTAAAAAATACTGCGCTATTGTTACGCTAGATATTAAAAATGCGTTTAACACAGCAAAATGGGAACATATTATGAACGCCCTTAATATCAGGAATGTGCCTTGTTACATCAAGCGGGTAATCTCAAGCTATTTTAAAAACCGCACTTTGCAGTACCGCACGAATGAAGGGTGCAAGGAGTATACAGTTACATGCGGGGTCCCCCAGAGATCTGTACTCGGTCCAATGCTTTGGAATATTATGTATGACGATGTGTTCACACTCCAGGTCCCTGAGGAGGCGATGATAGTTGCGTTTGCCGATGATATCGCCATCATAGCAGTTTCAAAGTACAAGTAAGAAGCTGGAAAACATTTGTAGGGATACGGTGGATTTAATCCAACAATGGCTAGACTCAGTTGGGTTGCAGCTGGCGGAACAAAAAACGGAAGCGCTGCTTATAACCAGCAGAAAGGTTTTGGAGACAATTTCCATTAGAATCGGAGCACATACGATTTTCTCGCAACCCTCGATAAGGTACCTAGGGGTACAAATCGATGCAAGGTTATCATTCAAAGAGCACATAAAGTACGTCAGTGAGAAATCAGCCAGAGCTAGCAAGGCTCTCTCTCGTATAATGCCGAATGTCGGCGGGCCAAGCCAAGGACGACGAAGATTATTGGTCAGTATCGTAACATCTATAATGCTCTATGCGTCCTCTATATGGGCTCAAGCGCTGCAGGTGCCATCCTATCGTCGCAGTTCTAACTCCGTATATCGCAGCTGCCCACTTAGATAATCACTCAGTCGAAACATGACTTCGGGTCCGGTCCCACATGTTGAATTTTTGATTTCACGTATTTTTCACCACCTACTTTTAGGTTTTCCACTTAAATTTTTGGGAAGTTATGTAGGTCGAAGGCCCGAATATTAACATGGTTAGCAAATAAATATTAAAATTAAATAATCAAAAGTAAAAATTTGGCTAGGCTATCATAGGTTTGCCTCATTCGTTGTTAGAGGTGCAATTTGTAAATAAATTATGTATTTTTATTTTTTAATTAAATTCCCTATTTTCCAGAATTTATTATAAATAAGTTGTTTATTTCAATGTTGGCCACACCAGTTTTTTTCTACATTTTCCATGTATGTATGTATGTATAGTAGCAAAAATGACCTTTTCCATTTTTAATTGTTTTTATCTTGTGAATGTTCCAGATAAATGTTTTTAAGAATAAATAATCGGAATTAATTAATAAAAAATGTGAATAATTAGAATTTTGTGTTTGCTAAGGAACAAAAAGTATTTTTGATTTGTCTCAAAATGGAATGTCATGGAGAAGAAAGACGAAATTTTAACTTTTAACAAACACATTTAACCTATAAAATCAGGATACGTAGAATTTTGCTTTGCAATGAATACTGGGAAAAAAAATTTTTTTTTGATTAATATTTGAATATTTTCATTAAACGCGGTTTACCAATTTCTAAATTTTTGTTTATAAACCAGCGAGATGAAAAACAACAAAAAAAAAGTTAGCAAAACAAAAACTTTATGTTTTTATGAAAAGGGAAACATAATTTGGTTTTGCTGCTGCAATTTGTTATGATCGGTCGTGTTTTTACGATATTACATAGGTCCATGGTTGAGGAAATTTTAATTTCAGACAGTACAGTATCTGGCAATTGAATTAGAGCCACCTTCTGATTTTGATATTTTTTCAAATTTATCAGAAACAATCCTAAACAATACTAATAACATAATGTTTTTTTTATTGGAATAGTACTCCCGTGCTAAGCATGTTTTACATAATTACTTTTTTGGCCAAATTGAGTTATTGATGCGACGACAAACCGAAATCATTTGTCCACATTTTTTTCGAAAATATTTGAAAATTATTAAAATATTGAAAAGCGCTTTTTACTATAAAAGCGGGATTTAAAAGGACTAGAATATTTCTTATTTTTTTAAATGAAATCTAAGTTGGTACTGTTTTATTGTTATCAATAGTAAAAGAAAAAAAGTCAATCAATTAAAAACAAACTAAATATCACAATACATTTGTACAATTGATCTGGATAAAAATTAAGTTTATAGAATTACTACTACAGTAATTTCGCAATTACTTATCTTCGTAAGTTGTCCAGTTACGGTTCATTGTTGTTTATTACAGGCTGACATCTCCTACGCCTTCCCCCGCAAATAACGCCTAGCCTAGGCGTTTTAAACGTATGGTGCACCTTCTAGGGGTTTTATTTAAATAAAACGGCCGTACCGCTTTATTCAGGATAATTTGTGACATTTTTGAAGAGTATTATGCGTAAATCCAGTCAAATCTCGATAAAACGAAGCTAATGGGGACCGGAGAAATTAGCTATATTGCAATTCGTTATATTGCAATGAATTTATGAAAACGTTGTTCGAGTTTTACTTCCTGAAAACTCATTTGGTTAGCCATAGTGAATTTCCTTCCATGTAACAAAACTTCCATTTTTGCGAACTGGTGTTCGATATAAGGAGATTTTAATGTATTCGTTTTTAAATTTAAAGGCAAGTTTTTATAGTTTGGTATAAAATAAATTCATTTTTTATTGAAAATAACGAAACAATAATTATATTCAGCATAAGTCCGTTAATTCCTTTAACCTTTCAACTATTTTGAACATAAGTCAATATCTTAATTAAGATAAACTTAACCCGGCGGGTGATGAAAAACTCACGGCTGGTAAATGTAGGATCAATGAATTAATCACTCATTATCCATTAAAATAATGATTACGAAACTTCAATATGAAGCGGCCAAATCCCTCCATGGGATGTAGCGCCAGCGAAAAAAAAAAAAAAAAAAAAAAAAATATCTTAATTGGAGTTGATAAACCTATTAAGTTTTCACGGGTACAACATGTTCTTTTTAAAGACTCCAATACTATTTTTTTTGACGATCACGAAGATCTAAAGTCTGAATCTCAAATTGAAACGTGAAGATCCCTAATTTTTGATAAATTAAAGAAATTCAAATTACATTTTTTCTTCACTTTTTACAAGAGCGAGTTTTATTTCTATAAATGAGAAATTTCAAATAATACGTTAAGCGTTCTATTCGAATGAGCGCTGGAATCGAAATATTTCTAGAACTTTGAAAATTTGCTGATTTTTGAGATTCTTAAAAGAGGGTTTACTCCACCAAAAAGCTAGAGTATAGGAAAATGTTTACCCTCAGTGCATTTTTTTTCTTCAATGAGACAATTTGACAGTCAATCTAGTACTATTTTTACCCTTCGAGTGAAAATTTTTCTACAATAGAATTCGACATAAGTAACGGTACTGCTCGGTGCTCGGGTATTCGTTTGTTATGTAATTTCGCAACATACGCATTGTTATATATGTGGTTCTAAAAAGCAGTTAATATGTTTAATTTATAGAATTTAACAGTGGTTGAGAGTGTAAATTACATGTTATTGGGAATTTCATTATACTATAATATTGTATAAAATGGTGTTGGATGTATTTTCAGCTTAGTATTGGTACAAACAAGGTTACATCCAAGGTAACCAGTAAATTCCTTGTTGAAAATTATGTAAGATTTAATTTCAGGGTGTTTCCATACTTTTCAAGTCATGGAAAATTCATATTCGTACAAATTCTAGCTGTTTTCGATTCTGACACCAAAAATGGGGGTTCCCATTTAAAACAAAAAAAATCACCTACCTCAAAATGGCCTTGAAGATCAGGATCAAGGTCATATCCAAGCTCACCATTAAATTCCTTGTTGAAAAGTACAAAACATTTAACCTTTTTTTTTACCGAATTCCGCGAGATTTCTAGGGGTTTCCATACGTTTTCCTCACCCTGTATCAGGTACAGTGGTAGACATTCGTATAAACGCACTATGTTTTTTGAATATAGTTCTAAGAGTAAAGTGTTTTGATTTTTTTCAAGTGGTCTAAATTATGTCTATCATCTTAAATCTGTTGATAAGATAAACCATTAGTAAAAATTTTAATGTTTTACTTTAATAAATTGAAAAATCTAAATTTCAGGTGGACATTCGTATAAACGCACTTCTGATAATGTACTAAAATAAAAACCAAAATTAGCAATTTTTCATATATTATTTTATTTAACATTTGGCCTGGCCCCGACCTTTCTGAATAACTTCGAAAATTCGAGAAGGCATTGAATTTGTTAAATTTTTGAGGGTTTTCAGATCAATTGTGGCCCAACATTCACGGATGGCACTTTTCAAATCTTTAATTGAATTATATTGCTGTTCATTTCCATAAACTTTTCGGGGAAGGCCCTCTAAAAGTTTTCGATAGGATTGCAATCAGGACTGCAAGCTGGCCATTCAAGAAGGGGAATGTTTTTCTCGAGAAACCACGGTATGGTCTCCTTCGAAGCATGGATCGAGGCATTGTCTTGTTGAAAATTATAATTTTTGTTGATGTTATTATCCAGATAATTTATCAAAACGTCTTCCAAAAGTTTCACGTACATACGGAAGTTTATTCGTGTCGTTATAAAGCAGACGGGAAGCTGATCGTTATAAGAAAATGCTCCGCATACCATAACACACCGCCAAAAAATTACGCTTCGACCTAATGACGCCATGTACGTCCAAATTATGCCAGAAGCAACTGTAGCAGTCGGGAAAATCCAGATTAATTTTTTTTCCGTAAGAAAAATCACACTCTGCCAATCCGTTATCGACGACATGTATTTACGAGCAAATTTGAGCGGATTATTCGTATCCATGGCCGTTAAAAGTGGTTTGATCCAAAATTTTGTCCATTTTATGTTCGGTGAACTATTAAAAATACGGGCAATGTGTCGGGTCGTCACAGGAAGATCCAATGGCCTGCACGATAGACGGTTTCGTGTATAGCTTCTTTGCGGATTAGACCTTTCTGGCGAGCTGAGTACTTGGATAGGCAATAGTCCTGATTGCAATCCTATCGAAAATCTTTAGAGGGCCTTCCCCGAAAAGTTTATGGAAATGAACAGCAATATAATTCAATTAAAGATTTGAAAAGTGCCATCCGTGAATGTTGGGCCACAATTGATCCGAAAACCCTCAAAAATTTAACAAATTCAATGCCTTCTCGAATTTTCGAAGTTATTCAGAAAGGTCGGGGCCAGGCCAAATGTTAAATAAAATAATATATGAAAAATTGCTAATTTTGGTTTTTATTTTAGTACATTATCAGAAGTGCGTTTATACGAATGTCCACCTGAAATTTAGATTTTTCAATTTATTAAAGTAAAACATTAAAATTTTTACTAATGGTTTATCTTATCAACAGATTTAAGATGATAGACATAATTTAGACTACTTGAAAAATATCAAAACACTTTACTCTTAGAACTATATTTAAAAAACATAGTGCGTTTATACGAATGTCTACCACTGTATATAAATAAATTCTGATGTTTACACTAAACTAACAAAGTGTTATTCAGCTGATGTAAAACGTTTTATTTTACAACATAACATTAATGTTTGGATGTAGAAAGAATTTTGAATATTGGTCGCAGAGGTACGTTTACTGGTAGTGTAAAGATTTAGTTTTGTTATATACCATCTAGGATTTGATTTAAAACTTTTTAATTGTGGAAATAATTTTAACGAGATGTATTTAATAACAAGAGGAGGATTTAGTGTGGGTGTACATTGAGGAATTTGATTTTAGATGGAGATATTCCTATATAAAAGGTTTTTAATATTAACATTTGGATTTTGTCATTGCGTATTTTTCTTCTTCTAGTTGAGGTATGAAAGCGGCACAGTGGAGGTGGAGATGGATATTTTGTTTTTGAAATTTTTGAGCATATTATAGGGTCTCGGTAGGGTGAGGGCATGGTAGAGTTTAAATCTTTTTATTTACATTAAATAAATTGTGAACTGAATTGTGGACTATTTTTGTTGCTTAGTATTATGAAAGCATGGCTTGGGGTTTTGGGGGTTGTGCGGACCTATAGTATAAACTTGCCTTTGTATTTGTGCGGTTAGAAATGGTAGCGACAAATGAATATCTGGGTTTATTTTGGTTTAGTGAGGATTCCTTATGAAAGTTTCAGTTAGGATGAAACAGTAATAATAATAATAAAAACAAACCATATTGTTGATTAAAAATGATAAAATAAAAATAAATACAAAAAAAAATACAAAAAGGCGCTGCTTCTTCTTCGGCTTACACACACACATACACAAAAAATAAATTTTCCCTTATCCTTTCTTGAATTTTAATACAAGAATACTTAACGTTAAGAATATTAATATCCACGTTACAATTGCTACATAACCTAAATACACTTCTTCTCGACCAAATTCCCATCCCTTTTGTAAAATTGTTCTCAATGATTCGGTACATTTGGTCAATGGCAAGAAATACGAAAAATACTTGAGCCCCGGATACATGCCCTCAATTGGCCATATAATACCGCACAGCATCACAATTGGCAAGAAACTACCCATACCCAAGTAGGTCGCATTCCGTTCACTATCGACCGAACTTGAAATCACAAAACCAAAACACATGCCACACAAACCCGTCAATATCGTGAGCAATATTACCAAGAAAACTTGTCCATTATTTGTCAACTGGAAAATGGGGAAGCAGAAAATTAACACTAAAAGTGATTGGCCGCTCATAATTAAAAATTGTGTGAACACGTGGGAAAATAATATTTCAATGGCCGATATGCCGGTGACCAAACATCGTTCCAACATGCCCTCATTGCGTTCGATTAACATTGCGCCAGATGTCAATGCTACCGATAGGAAGAAGATAACAGTTAATAACAGTGACATTTGTGACAGTGGCATTTGTGAGATCGAGGCAATTGACTTTTGAGCAAGTGATTTTTCTTATGAATTCAATGGGCTGGAATTTTTAGTATGGAATGGGACAGGTTTGAGAGATGGATGGTGTAAGTCTTGAGATGTTTCCATGATCGTTTGGGCTGATAAATGTCTGAAGGATTGCAACTTACTTTTGTAATTTTAATCTAAGACATTAGTGCCCGTATTCACGAAGCTTCAATTGGGTTTAGTCGACTATAACTCGATGTTATCTATATCGTCGTATCCGGGTGAGAGTGTTGGATTTGTAGATCGTTAATTGTTTGTGTTTGTAAGAGGCATGTGGTTTGATGATAAATTTGGCTTAATTTTCTTTGGACGAAATTCTTGCCACACTTTATAGAAAGAATTTTATTTGGGAAAAATTAAGCCAAATTTAGCATTTAAAAATGTAAACGCTTCTCCTGAAAATTAACGATTTGTGAATGTGATACTCTTCATTGGACACGACGATTTAAATCAAAATATTAATTTAATTAATTTCTTTTTAAAATCCAGTTAACTTTCGTGAATGCGATCGAAATTCACCTTACCCTAGGATTCTGAGAAATAGTGTAGGGATCTTCATTTTAATATCTGATATTTTGTTTCTTGATTTGATATCTGGTGTACGCGGAGGGAGGTGCTTTAGGACAGTGGTGTATGGTTGGTGTGGATCGTACCTTTTTGCTTATTTTTGTATAGCATAAAATTTCTGCATTTCATGCATCTTGGGATCCTGGAGAAGCAAGTGTGTTCATTATTGGGCTGCCTGATCTATGTTAATTTGAAATGTGTGGTTGACTTGGGTTATACTATCAATTACCGTAAACGTATTTTATAATAATTATATTAATAAATTTAAGCAAAACAAGTAAATGTTTTAACTTCTAAGCGCTAGAGTTGTTAATGTATCTTCGGGAGTCTGAATCTGTACTGGCGGGTGAATGGCTGTTGGAGTTGATAGGTTTTATTTTGGGGTATTCTCTGAAATGTATAATTGGTTGCTGGTTCCAGAAGGCGGAGTTCTCTTTGCAGAGGATTCAAGCATCCAGCGGAGACTTGTTTTGGAAGTTGTGTCTTGTGGTATCTGTTTTGTCTTTAATAAAAACATACCAATTATTGATTCAATTCAAGTTATTTAATTTTTCATTTTCAAGTCAGTTTGGTTATTATTTGATGCGTCCCAGATTTGATTTAAGTTATTTTACAGAAGGTTCTATAATTTAAGCGGTTTGGTGTCATATATACATCTATAATATCAAAACCAAAATAATCAGTTATTTTGAATTTGATTTTAGAGGTGTGTTCTGGAAGTCGTTATATAATTAATTTATTAATTTAATTTGTTTTGGGATACTAAATAATTGGAGGCTAGTTTGGTTTGAACTTAATTGAGTGGATTTGGAGTGTGTTGTCAATCCAATCAGTATTTGTTTTAATTATGAAATTTTAAATTAATTTTCTTAAACGGTTGGCGTAGTAGTATTTAAATAGATAATACGAATTACCATGATATATTACTTTAGAGAGTTTAATTTTTTTTTTTTTTTGAGTTGGTTTCAGATCGAGAAAATGATTTTGGTTTCTGCAGGAGATCTGGTGCTGACGGGAATATTAAGTATTGGGTACTTGTGTGTCTGGAGCTGGATAAATTTGTATGATTTTTGGAATACCAGCTTTCCTATCCTTCGGTTTTTTTATAAGTGTGGGGTGTCACCCGGTCGTCTGGCTTGAACTTAGTCGTACATTCTGATCAATCAATCAAGCAATGAATTCTATTTTGAATGAATTGTTTCATCGGGACTATATACGAAGGTAGTGATTTGAATATAATTATTATAGAATGGAGGTGGACTTAGTGGGTTCAAGGTGGAAATAAGTGTAGCTAGGGAAGCAGAAAATGTATATTGGCTTGTAAAAGATATTTATGATACATTTACTATAGATATTTTGTTCAGGTAGGGAACACGATTCCTAGTTTCTAGGTAAAGAAGATATTAGAGTTGTTACTTAAGTTAGTAATGGAATTTTAGTACAACTGCGGTGACTTAATTCACTGTAGGAACGCGCAGGAGAATTAACTAATGCTAAGTTTAGTTGTGGAGGATGAAACTGAGCATGGACCGGAAGTAGCGAAAGTGTGTTGGCTCATATTAATAGTTTCTTTAAAAAAAAATTATTATGTTATAATTGGAAGAAGAGTGGAATGACTTTTTATTTGGGTTTTAGTTATAGAAGATCCGGTTTCATCGAATTTAAATTCTTAGTTTTAAGTTGACAAAAGATTGGAAGCTGGTTCAATTCTAGTTTTAAGAATAATAATTAATAAATTTGAAATGTGTTGTCATTGCATTTTCTTAAATTCCTACTATCGGCTATACCTTGTTATGTAACACAAATTATCGAACTGAATATACCCTGATCGGTCAAATTATCGAACCGAACACACTCTTCCCGGTTTACTGAATACATTGTACCGATAATAATAAATAATTTCTTGTTTCATTCTCTTCTACTTCAACCAACGAACGATCAACATTAAATACAGGAAAATTAATTAAGTAAAATTTATCAAAATAAATAAAATTGAAATAATAATCAAATTAAGATAATCATAAACTATATACGTACGTATGTATATTAAAATATCCAAATAAAGTATAATAACATTAAATATATCTGTACCTCGGAGACAAACGACACCACGTCCAATTTTTCCGAAAATGAACTGTACACTTGGTGTTGAAGGTTTAACTATGTGTAAGTCTCTTTTTAATGCAATATAACACTATGTAAACCTTAAAGTTTTACGGAAATACACATGTTTAAAATAACACCATGTGTAGGTTCCGTTAGAGGCAAAGGACACTATATGGACATAAGTTCATACCTATATCTTTGCAAATTTTAGTTTCATATAAAACTACAGTGGTAGACATTCGTATAAACGCACTATGTTTTTTGAATATAGTTCTAAGAGTAAAGTGTTTTGATTTTTTTCAAGTAGTCTAAATTGTGTCTATCATCTTAAATCTGTTGCTAAGATAAACCATTAGTAAAAATTTTAATGGTTTACTTTAATAAATTGAAAAATCTAAATTTCAGGTGGACATTCGTATAAACGCACTTCTGATAATGTACTAAAATAAAAACCATAATTCGCAATTTTTCATATATTATTTTATTTAATATTTGGTCTGGCCCCGACCTTTCTGAATAACTTCAAAAATTCGATTAGGCATTGAATTTGTTAAATTTTTGAGGGTTTTCGGATCAATTGTGGCCCAAATTCATGGATGTCACTTTTCAAATCTTTAATTGAATTATATTGCTGTTCATTTCCATAAACTTTTCGAGGAAGGTCCTCTAAAGATTTTCGATAAGATTGCAATCAGGACTATTGCCTATCCAAGATCTCAGCTCGCCAGAAAGGTCTAATCCGCAAAGAAGCTACACGAAACCGTCTATCATGTAGGCCATTGGATCTTCCTGTGACGACCCGACACATTGCCCGTATTTTTAATAGTTCGCCGAACATAAAATGGACAAAATTTTGGATCAAACCACTTTTAACGGCCATGCAAACGAATAATCTGCTCAAATTTTCTCGTAAATACGTGTAGTCGATAACGGATTGGCAGAGTGTGATGTTTTCTTACGGAAAAAAAAATTAATCTGGATTTTCCCGACTGCTACAGTTGCTACTGGCATAATTTGGAGAAACATAGCGTCGTTATGTCGAAGCGTTATTTTGTGGCGGCGTGTTATGGTATGCGGAGCATTTTCTTATAACGAGGAGCTTCCCATCTGCTTTATAACGACACGAATGAACTTCCGTATGTACGTGAAACTTTTGGAAGACGTTTTGATAAATTATCTGGATAATAACATCAACAAAAATTATAATTTTCAACAAGACAATGCCTCTATCCATGCTTCGAAGGAGACCACACCGTGGTTTCTCGAGAAAAACATTCCCCTTCTTGAATGGCCAGCTTGCAGTCCTGATTGCAATCCTATCGAAAACCTTTAGAGGGCCTTCCCCGAAAAGTTTATGGAAATGAACAGCAATATAATTCAATTAAAGATTTGAAAAGTGCCATCCGTGAATTTTGGGCCACAATTGATCTGAAAGCCCTCAAAAATTTAACAAATTCAATGCCTTCTCGAATTTTCGAAGTTATTCAGAAAGGTCGGGGCCAGACCAAATATTAAATAAAATAATATCATATATGAAAAATTGCGAATTATGGTTTTTATTTTAGTACATTATCAGAAGTGCGTTTATACGAATGTCTACCACTGTATGTCCTATAATAGTCGGCATTGAAACAGATAATAACAAATGTTTGAATCTATTCTTTGTTAATTTAGATAGCTGTGTTATCTTATCATAAACTGTTGAGTGTACTTGAACACGTTTATAGTAATATAATCAGTGTTTATAGTATTTGTATTGTGTTACGGGTTTTACTTATTGTTTGATGGCATCTCGAGGGGAATAAAATGTGTGTAGTTGAAAGCAAGAAAAAATGTTCTTCCTGGATAAAACTTCACTATTCCTTAACCGATGTTATTGATATTTGATATCCACATGAATATTATATGACCAACTAGGATGGAACTTGGTTATCCCTTAACCGATTGTGATGCAATTCGGCATGTACGTTGGAAATGGGATGGGATTTTAAAATCGGTTTCAGACCGACCAAATGGCGCAGTAGTTAAAGCTATGGCAGTTGGATCGGGAGGTACCGGGTTTGAATCCCTAATGGGGGGGGGGAATGCAAAAGGGATTTTTCTTCATCTGATTACGATCGGTGATGGCGATGAACACATCTATGACCCCCAGTTAAGAGTGCGGAATCCATTGGCCGAGGCCGACCCACTTTTCATGTAAGTGCTATAGGCTGGCATTAAGGGAATTATGGGATTCTACAATGGTTTTTTGATGAGGTTCTCGAATATGGCCAAGAAGCATGGTACTTGATAATTCATTAACTGATTTTAGTGAAATTTCACATTAAAGTTGCGGAATATGGCTGGTTTGGTTAGAACTCGGTTATTCCTTAACTGATTATGATGAAATTTGACATTTGACACAGAAATGAGATTCTAAAATGATTCCTCTAATTCCGAGACGCTATACACTACCATTTGAAGTTTCACTAATACTGAGCGGTCATCCACTTTTTTTTATTTTCCTTTGGTTGCGATTAAATTTCGCGGCAGATGTACAATAAATATGTCAATATGAGAAATCACAACAAATACCAGATTCAAAAAAACATCAACAGGCAATATCATAAAAGCTATTGTCGGTTGGAGTTTCTGTAAACCAAGCAGCTGTCGTGAGGCTGATCGAAAATCAGTAAAGAAATAGCTAATTTTCATTCTTATTGGCTATATTCAAGTACTTTATCAAAAAATTAATTTCGAAACCCATTTCCAATGCACATGTCGAATTTTATCATAAACGATTAAGGAAAAGTCAACCACCACATTCTACTTGGCCGTACTCGAGAACTTTATCCTAAAATCATTTAAAATCCTATGTCCATCGCGTATGTCAAATTTCACTGAAATCGGTAAAGGAGTAGCCAGGTTCCATCCTAGCTGGCCATATTCCAGAACTATATCCAAGAATCATTTCAAAATCCCATAACCATCGAAAATGTTGAATTTTATCGTATTCCTTAATAGCCAAGTTGCATTCCACTTGGCCATATTCCAGAGTTTTATTCAAAAATCATTTTAGAATCCCATTTCCAACACACATGTCAAATTTTTGTTCATAATCGGTTGAGAAATAGGCGCATAGGCACAGCACTTCATCTAAAAATCATTTTAGAATCCCATTTCCAACGAACATGTCTAATTTCGTCATAATCGGTTAAGGAACAGCCAAGTTCCATCCTACTTGGTAATATTCTAAAACTTTATATAAAGATCATTTTAGAATCCCTATTCCATCGTGGTTATCAAATTAAACTAAAATCGGTTAAGATAGCCAAGGTCCGTCCTAATTGGCCATATTCCAGAACTTCATCTAAAAATCATTCTGGAATCCCATTTCCAATGCATATGTAGATTTTTCATCATAATCGGTTGAGAAATAGCCAACTTCCATCATACTTGGCTATATTCCAGAACTTGTCCAAAAATCGTTTTAGAATAACTTAGATAACATTTCCAACGCGGATGTGAAATTTCACTAGAATCCGTTAAGAATTAGTTAAGTTCCATCCTTATTGGCGATACGGTATCTCCACAAAATGTTGAATCATAAAATTTCGAAAACATAAAATCCCGACTAAACAAAATCCCGACTCTAGAAAATCTCAAGCTAATCAAATTGCTTATAAAAGCGAGTTTTCAAAATATTTTTATAGAATTTCCTTCCGATTTTTTTTCTTCAGATTAGACCCGGAGAATATAATACTAGAAAGAGAAGTAATTCCCCCTTTTCCAAAAAATTTTTTAAAAATTTTTCTCAATTTTTTTTCCAGAATATGTCTCGGCTCTTTTCCAGAATATTTCTCACGCGAGATTTTATTTTTAAAAGTCGGGATATTTTCGAGATTTACGAAATTTTGTGGCTTCAGGATTTGGTTGCGTTAGGATTTTATTGAGTCAGGATTTTACTTAGATAGTATTTATTGGATCAAGATATTGTTCAGTCGGGATTTTGTGGAGTGAGATTTTATTACTCCGGATTTTCTGAATCGGGATTAGCTAAGTTCAAGTTGAAATGTAAAAAGTACAATTTGAAATGTAAAATCAATTTGGTGTAAAAGGTTTAATTTAAAGTGTAAAATCTGCATTCAAAGAGCAATTCGTGTGTTACAAAAAATATCGCTCCCTAATATATTTCCCTAAATCGCTCTGTAGTATATATACATATATGTATATGGAACGATATTTTTAGCTTTCACGCTTCCTCTTCCTAGAGCAATACATATTAAAAATAAAAATGTAAACCACTTTGAAACAGCGAAATAATTGTTGTAAGTGTTTATCGTTAGAGAGTAAAAGTATAAACGCACAGTGAAAAAATATATTATTTGGAGCAACAGCGAAAATTGTGCAATTGCAATGAGTGCAATTTTTAGCAGTTATAAGTTCATTATGTCACTGGAAATTGATTTCATTTGAGGGGCAAAAAATACTATGTCCATTAAAAAAATATAAACGCAACTCCCATTTGAATTTTAAATATGCATCTATATGGTAGACAAAGTATTATACATAGTTAAAAAAAATAGTAAAATAGCGTTATGATATGATATGATATAGATCTACAGGCCAACCATAATGGTGATCCTAGGTATGTATAGCACATTCCTGGAGTATGCCTAACCCATTATCAAGAAAAGATACCTGGGAGCACCATATTCCAGAATTATGCAGGCCCAGGCCCTGTCTGCATCCTCAACACAAAAGGTTTGTAAGGATTTGGGATGTAAGTCACAGATTTAACTAGGGCCGTAATTGCAGCAAAGTTATTTTCTAACTATATGCATAGTTAATTTATTAAAAAAAATTGTTAAATAACCATTCTCGCACTATAGATTTGGATTTTGTTAGTATATGTTAGTAGTGAATAGGTATAGGTGTTGCTATAGGTTTCATCAATATGTATACTCAATACTTAATATCCAGGGGTCTTTTTTTTCGTGCTGTATATTAAGATGTGTCCCTATCTCCCACCAACACCAATTCTCACGGTGGGTGTATTTGTCCGTTAAGACTCGACAGCATAATCGTTTGCACATATTGATGACCTAATGGTTGTTTAAGTCAGTTAGGTAAGGGTTCACAGTAGGGTCATATATAGTTATCCTTATCATTCATAATTTATTTATCATTAAGTTTATCTGGTATTACTTTTGAAAAAAATAACATTCAAACAACTTGCAACCTATCTCTATATGGTATCCCGTCAATTCACAGAAAAAAAATTCACAGAAAAACAATTCACAGAAAATTTACAGAAAAAATAATAGTATTTCCCAGAAAATCGCGCAAATATCTGGAAAATGGAGATTTAACATTAAAATTAGAATTAAAATCTCCATTTTCCAAAATATTTCAACACAAAATTCTGGATAAGCAAGATAAAATCTTCATTTTCCAAAATTTCTGTATTTTTTTTTTCTGCGAAATGTTTTTCTGCAAATTGTTTTTCTGCGAATTGTCGTGGAATCATCTCTATATATGTAGACCGTTCACTTCGAAAAGTGGTGCAAGTCAACCATCCAAAAAAGAAAAATCTTTGACAATGATATCTGTTTATGTAAAGATCAATGAAAATTTAAATAGCAAACATAATAATAAATGTCAATAAATGTCAATTGTAAATGTAAACAAATATGTCAAATTAGAATAACTTTTTTTCTATTATTGGTAAAATGTAAATTAAATTATGGTAAATTGTGAATTAAAAAATTGTTATGGTAGTTAAATCAATTCAATCATTCAATATTAAAAAATACCCGGACAGAACACATTCACAGTACAGAACAGCTTTGGTTAAACATACTTTTGAAAAGAAGCATGATTTCGATTTTGAAAATTCAGTTACATTAGAATATGAAAATAAGAAAAATAAAAGATGGTTCAAAGAGGCTAGACATATATGGACATCAAAAACCCGGTAAATTATAAAGTTGATATAAATAGGTTGCAAGCAAATTATAAAAATATTATTCAAAATTATGTGTGATTTGGTATATATACGTGTTTCTAAATTTTTTTGGTTTCATTTTGATTTCCATCAATTAAAAAAATCTACGTAGTTTTTGGACGGTTTGTTTACTATAATCAGCTGTGTATAGAAAATAATAAATTAAGTAGACAGGTCAAGGACGTTTGTAAAATAAAATGTTTTTCCATTCGTCAATTGAAAAAAATGTTTGAAGGTTTTTTTTGTAAAGAAGAAAATTAGTGTTTTGCAAAAAAATAAGAACAATTTTATAAAATATTGTATGTATGAAATGTATATAATTTGATTGTTTTTGTTTGTAAATAATTTTTTGAAATTTGTCATTTAGTATAATTACCCTTGAAAATGATGCGAACCCTCGAAAATTTGGGAAAGTAAATAAAACTTTAATTTTAAAAAAAGTTAAAAATTGGTCTATAATTAGCCGAAGGAAATTAATTTAAAAAAAACAAGAAGACCAACAAATAAGAGTAATAATTAATTTAGTAAAAAATAAAATATAATTTAATTAGCGATTGAGTTGAAGATTTTTATTTTCATTTTAATCTTGGAGTTCAACACGGAGATTTTTTTTGGAGTTCAAGCAGAAGTACATAAATTGAAAATAAACCTTGTAACTATGTAACAGATTTAGAATCCATAGATGATTTGTATTTTGATCTGAAATGTATTCTTGTCCAAGCGGAAAAGGAACGCGAAAGTTCGGATGACAAGGCGTCTCTAAATAATACAATGGAAGACTTGGTAGTAAATCAACAATCTTTTTTAAGCAATTTCAATGATTAATAAACACGACCAAGAGATACAGGCAAATATTCGAATTTCCGTCATTCCGAGATTTGTTGGAAGCATCAATCGACAAGAATGAGAAAATTTCCAAGGTACACAAACACGTAGTAACGCAGGTAATTAAGCAATTTGTGGACCAACCCAATATCACTCATTTAACCGCAAAAACACTTCATCACATGAGTGACGCATCGGATGAAGTAATTCGTGGGTTAAAGATGCTAGGCGCTGATGCGGAGAAACGGGATACGTGTTAGTGTTTATTTTATTGAGCAAACTTGACGATGCAACTAAAAGGGAATGGGCTCACTACGCAGCCGAAAATGATTTTCCGACCATTGAGCTGTTTTTAAAATTCTTAAATGGAAGAAGTGATGAGCTGGAAAGTTGCAGCCCTCAAGCAAAATATACCCAACCAGCCACGCGACGAAAAGCACACCATGCCCAAATCAATACGTTGACGTGTCACAAGTGTACAAGTAGCCATTATTTATCCAAATGCAACGAATTTTTGGATATGAATATCAGTGATCGACGAGCTTTCACAGCGAACAACAGGCTCTATTTCAATTGTTTATCCGGAAATCATCAAGCAGGCGTATGCAGAGTAAAATACCGTTGCTACATTTGCAACCGAAAACATACTTCGCGCTTCTTCATACGGAAATAAATACAGGTAAAGAAATTATAGATACGAGTAACATTCACAAACGTTTACAAAAAACGCAAACATTGTAATCACAGGTTTAGCCACATCTACGGTGACGAGTAGGGGTGTCACGAAATTATCATTGTCTTCGATTTATGGGCATCAAGCCCAAATAAATATTCATGCCTAAATCCTTCAAAACTTACCGTCGCAACTACCAAGGTAATTTTTAAATGTGAAAGATTGTGGATTGTTTCAAAATTTACAAATAGCGCATACTGAATATTTCCGTCCAGCAAGTGCGGTAATTCCTGCAGAAGACTTATCTGATTTGCCTGAATCTAGATTAAAAAAATGGCAACAGTTGGAACAACGCACACAACACTTTTGGAACAGATTTTCCATTGAATATTTGAACACTTTGCAACAATGTAATAAGTGGAAAATTCTCAATCAGAATATTCAAGTTGGCGACTTAGTTGTCATAAAAGAAGACAACTTACCTCCATGCAAGTGGGCTTTAGCTAGGGTTACAGCAACAGATCCAAATAATAAAAACCTTGTTCGAGTTGTAACACTTCGACAATTACGACTACATTAAAGCGACCGATCATTAAGATTTGCAAGCTGCCAACGGATGGTTAACGGACCGTTAACGGAGTGGAGAATAGTCCTTCGAGCCGGTTGGTATCAATAGAAATATACCGGCAAACAACTTATCCCTAATTTTAATTTATGCAATAACAAGAAAATTCAAAGTCCCATATATCTCATTTATTGGTTCTCAATTCTTAATAAAAATGAAAATTTTGACAAATGAAATGAATTTTTTTTTTAATTCACTACAAAAGAAAATTTAACGCAGTCGGTACCGTCTATAAATTTTGACAAGTGATGTTAAAAAAAACGTCATTCAATAACATTCAGTATTGAACGTCGTTCAATAAATGATGGCTATTAACTACGGCTTGACACTGGATGGAATAAAAGCTTTTATAATTTAGATATTTATCGTGCTTTTATGTATGATGAATTTTACTGTAACTGTATGGCAAAAAAGTATAGGCATATGTGTAGTTATAATTTTATCATGTATACATAAAAGCTATAATGATTAAATGCGATGTATTTTGAATGAATTTCAACTGTCAAAATTTTAACCAATTCATACCTGTTTTTGTGCGGTCTTTTTTTATGCGATTTTTTTATGCGGTATATGAATATTGAGATTCTGTTCAGCCATTTTCATACCTATTGCATAAGCCAAGTTAAAAGAAACGTTTACTTCACAACCAACGAAATGCGTAGTAATAGCCACACTGATTGTTAACCTTGAACATAAACTAAAAAAATATACATAATGATGTAAGAAAAAAGGAAATTTACCGTTTTATTTAAAAATGAGAAATAAAATTTGTTTAAATGTTTTCATGTGTAATTTAATTTCGTAGAATTTTGACATATTTTCTAAGGGAGACTTTTTTTATGCGGTCCCTATCCATCGCATAAAAAATTTTTTTTTTTAATTTTTGTCCAACATTACTTACCTATTATAGCGATTTATGAAGTTTGTGAATATTTTTTTTTGTGCGTTTTTTTTGTACGGTCCCTATCTACCGAACAAAAACAGGTTTGACTGTACATACTTTATTGTCTCTCTCCCTCGCACCGAACTTCTTACACTTGACGTTTGTTTATTTCTCCTCTATAGCTTTTAGCTCTATGATACATACATATACATATTAAAATCACACATCAAACTACAATAAAGACACTTGTGTCGATTATACATAAAACCAAAATACAAAACATTCGAGTATGGGTAAAAAATAAAAATTAAAACCATGCGTAAACAGAAAAAATCTGAGTATGTCAAAATGACTCAATTCAATATCAATTTAAATAAAATATGGGATGTTTACACAAACCTAAAATCATGTATTATTTGTGAGAAATCAAGAAATTTGACCTCCCTCACTACAACAAATTTAAGATATTCAAGATAGATATTGCCTGATAAATGCATCTCGGTGGATTACATTTTTCCATATTTAATTATTTAATGTTCTTTAATTTTAATTTAAAACACTTCACACACTGAGACTGAGATGTGAAAACAATCAAAAAATTAAAATTGCAAAAAAATGATGCAAAAACTTGTTTCGTAGTTATTACAACGAATTTTATATTTGTGACATGGTGTCGTATGCGTCCGAGGTACAGCTATTGAAATAATCATGTAAAAATTATATTTGTCAATTAAAATAAAATACAAATCGTATAAACAGAAAATGGAGTAATGTTTTTGTTTCTCATAAATAACATGTACACTCGTGATTTCAAAAACCTAGGTGTCTGTAACCGGGTCGATTTTGACGTTACTAACTAACCTATCCAATCCTTCAGTTTTGTTGCATGTAAAAGGGTGTGCGATCGGGCTTGGTTTTCTATACGGGATATCTTGCTTAATTCTTGCTTTTACATTTGAATCAATCAATAAAAGTAGAAAATTTAATTGCAAATTATAAACAACAAAACTTATTTTAAAGTGGGCTAATTTGGATAAAGTTTTTTTAAAAATATTTTTCTTATTTTTTTGAAAATGAACTTGATTAAATACACAAACACTAATAATCATAGATGAGCAAGTTAATTGATAAAATAGAGATTAAATTAAGCAAAAAGCACAGTTTTTCAAAGAACTTAGCGGATTATAGGATCATACTTTCAGACCTATATGTAAACTACCATTCTTGTGGAACAATAATTTAATCCTAGATCCGTTGTTTTGAAAGCTACTGAGCCTATTTTTTTACACATTAACTAAAACAATTTCAAACGATATACATAAATATTTTGAATCAAGTTAAATAATTTTAAATAAGCCACACATATGTAATTGTACGTCAATACTAACTTGCCGTCGAATCACTAATGAACCCCGTATTTTGTAACGTCAATTTTTCAAAAATGAATTATTCCTGGCGGTTTTAAATAAAATGCATATCAACTTACAAAGAAATAATGCAAATTCTTTATATTTTAAGTTTAATTTTTGTAATTTTCCACCGTCTCTTTAAAGTTTCAAAAAACTATAAAATTTAAGTTTTTTCACTAAAATCTTTCATTCAGTTCAAGCGGCCAAAGAACTTAACTACAAACCAAACAGTCCAGAAAGAATTGTTTATTCACCAACTGTATATTTTCGATTATCACTGTAGAACGATGTCTAACCTATAACATCCTTAAAATAAATTTCCAAGCTTAAACAAAACATGAAAAATATTTTCCAAAGATCATCAAAACCTATAAATAATGAAAACAAATTATAATGTCTGAACTGTAAAGACGAGAGAGGTTTACTTGTTTTTATCATTACTAATATTATCTTTTTTCAGCGCATGACGTTTAGTCTGCCAAGAAATTTGTTAGTATCAACTACATACGTATTTTAGTCATATCTATCAAATTATTTGTAATCCACTCAATATATAATATTCCCTCTATAAAGCTTTTAAACATTTTAACATTCACCGGAATAAACTACTGCAATCAATATAAAAAAAAACTTTCGCAAAAAAAAGCGTACAAAAACAAATTATCGCGACCTGTTTTCGATTAACATCAAAAAAAAAATCATTTTTTATATGTACAATTTTGACAAAGTAGCAAAAAACATTTTTTTTTTTTTATGAAACCAACAAAATCAATTAGTAGAATACTAATTTTTGCCGGACGGTTTTTTTGTTGTTCCAATGTGCTTTAAAAAAACGACTTTATTTGTGCTATACACGTTTAATGCAGATGCAACAGAGGCATGCCAATATACCAGTACAGCATAATGAATCTTTAAAATATATTGTTTTTTGCATACATTGTTTATAAAACATTAATTGTTTGTTTATATTAGACATACTTTAAAAAAAATAAAAAATTAATGCCCCAACTTGAATTGCTAGACAAACAGAAAGAGTATATTATTCTAGTTTATGATCATAGAATTAACAATCTTTGAACAATTTATAAAATATTTCAAGAAGAGGAAGATTTCTTTTACAATTTATATTGTGTATTAAAACAGGACGTGAATCTGTTAATTTTATAGTTTTCTTTAATTTTTCATCCAGCATGCACATTTTATCTATATAAACATTGTTAACCCCTTATAGAAGTGTGTCCTACTTAAATCTAATTTCATAATTTTGTAAAAGCTCTATGTACAATAACTTAAAAAAAATACAAATATTAAAGAGTAGCATATTCAGGAAGAAAAACAAATAAATTAACGAAAAGGTAACGGAAAAACTATATACCAAGAAGGATACAGCGTGACATTTAGGTCGGAAGTTTAATTTTTTTAAATTGTACACCATTCACAGAATTATTACTTAAAGGAGAGATACGTTAATAGTTCAAGCCAGGAAGCCAGGATAAATCAATGCCAGAAAAAATCATGCTGCATGTTAAAATGTAATCATACTGTGATCATCGTTTTCCTTTATTTTTACGTTGTTCCAGACGACGACCATATTTTATAATGTAGATTTAACCAAACATTTACCTTCCATCCGAATTGAATATCCTTGTGAATCTCTTACAAACAGATTTGCATTAAATTTATATTTAACACAAAAATATTATTTTAGCAGAAAGCTTCATAGAAAATGGTTCGAAAAATGATTAAATACTCAATTGACTTGAATAATATTCTAAATATGCAAAGCTCCCTAAAGGTATACCACATTTTCAATTGTAAAGTTCGTTATATCCACAGCAAATATTGTATAAACGAATAGACTTATCTATCCGCGAAAAATCTTATACACAAAATTATCAATTCATAACTTTTTACCCGAATTAAATCATAACAACATTGGCTCACACCATATCCAGGGGTTAATCTTTTTTCTAATATAAAATAAACACATAGAGATATACGGATGTATATTATATATGCTTAAGAAGCGAGAACGAAGATACCTAAGAAATAGAAAACGAAGAAAACTTATTCAGTCTGAAAATTGCAAATAAACAAAGAAGCAAAAAAAGGAAGAGCTAAGCTAAAAGTAAATTAAAAATTCTATTTTTGGTTTTTCAATTTTTCTCTTCTTGTGTGTGGATGTATGTTATGTGCAAAACCAACAAAATATAAAATTCAAAATGAATAATAGATAAAAAAAAAACTGAAAGACAATAGTACAGATATGTATAGTCTTAAAGGAGGAAAAAGCAAAATCTTTTTAAAATGATTTTTTCTAAGTTATAACTTTTTATTGCAGTTTAATTTTTTTTTAAGAAGAATGCATATAAGCAGCAGAACTAGCATAAAAGAAGGAGACAATTTGTATGTTGTGAATATTTATTCTTATTATTCCTCTGTATATGCACAACCACAGAATAGCGTATCGAGTCAGGAATACTAATAGTAATAATATATTATTATCAGTAATGTAATCTATCTTAAAAACTTTGTTTTAGTTTCAATTTTTTTCTTTTTCTTTTTTTCTTATAAACAACAAACACTTGAATCACAGCAGATTTTTTTTTTTTCGTATTTTGTTTACTTTTTCTGCTTATTATTCATATGTATTATTGAGAAAAACAACTTTGTATAACCGCTACATTAAAGAGATTAAATCAGCACGTACCACTGATAGTTTTTTTATGTGTACCCGTACTGAATCGAATTTATATGGTTTTTATGTATCAAAGTAGCCAAAAACTTTTATAAAAATTTTTTATAACGATGACTGCCTCTATAAAATATGTATTTTGGTATATGTTTGTAATTGAAAATGTATTAAATTTGGTTTTCACTTCGTCGGTCTCGCGAGATAAAAATTCGTTAGATTATCGAATTATGAATGAACAAATTGTTATGAATTTTATACCGGTTGATTCTTCCCTAAAGATGATTCATTATGATTCCTCAAAAGCGTCAGGATTTTTTTTTTTTTAATGATTCAATAGAAAGAATGTCCTGCCACCAAACAGTTAGACATGAAATCATATACAATATAGTAAAAAATTTTACTAATAACAAGAAAATTGCTCAAAGCTTCTTCGTTTGGTGGTTTGCACTACATATTTCGATAAAGAATCAAATAACACCGTTAAATTGACTTCGGGTCATTTTCGAAATGTTAAATTTTGTTTTGAACCCGCATTTACTTAAGAACTTCAAAACGCTTAACCGCTTTAAATAATCAGACCTCTTTTGCTATAACCATAATTTTTATATTTTGTGCTTTTTGACTTATTGAAATCTGCCGAAATATAATTTAAAATGCGACCCTAAATTTAGGAATTGGCCTTTAATATTCATTGCCCATTTTACTTGTGAATTCTTAACCAAATTACCAAATTTTTTAAAAATGTACAAGAATTTTAATTCGTAAAATTCTTACAAATTAATGTATACGTAAATTTTACTTCTTAAACACCTGAAACATTTTAAATTAAATTACAGTGAAACCTCATTTCAACGGACACTGACTTTAACGGACTCCTCAAGTCCCAAGCAAAACTGAAGTTTTTCCATGAAAACTTCCCATAGTTAAGCAGACACATTATTAGAACGAACACGGACAAACATTTCTGCGATGAAAGATGCATTAGTTAGTTCTGGAATTTGGCCAATTATGAAGGAACTTGGTCCTTTCTTATCCGATTTTGATGAAATTCATCATGCACGATGGAAATGGGATTCTAAACTGATTTTTAGACGAAATTATGGAATATGGTCAATAATAAAGAAACTTGTGTATTTCCTAATCGATTATGATGAAATTCAGCATGTACGATGGAAATGGGATTCCAAAAAGAATTAAATATTAGATAAGGAATTCCTTCCTAATTGACCATATTCCAGAACTTTATCTAAAAATCATTTTAGAATCCCATTTCCATTGGAAATGCTGAATTTCATCAAAATCGGATAAGTTGTAACTAAAATTCTTCCGATTTCAAAAATGTTCGGCGGTTTTAGGGCAAGGGTCATGAAACATTTTGAGGTAGAATTGCCAAAAATGAACTTTAGATACAATTTTTATAACCATAATATTGCATTGCCCTCGTGATTCATTTGTATATTTTCTTCATATGAGAGGCTCAAAACCACTCAAAATTTCAAATTTTTTTCATTTAATCTGTCATAAATGTTCATTGAAATGGTAATTTATTGTAAAACAAATGTTATAATAAGTAACCTGAAAATAACTGGATTTGGAATTGGAGGTCGGTATAATTAGATTCCATTCCCCAAGAATATTTATGGCCGATTAAATGAAAATGTTTAAAAATGTGGGTTAGGCCACTATGGTTCTGAGCCCCTCAGTGTTTTGGAGTCGCTGATTACGAATTGAATTAGCTGTGTTTAACTATAAAATTTGAAGCATAAATATGCAATCAGTGACCATAAAAACCCCTGGATTGAATATTAGCTATTAGGCGAATTCTAAATTTTGTCATTTTATTTTGTTAATAAAAAACTAGCAATTGCTTAAATTTTCTAAACTTCTGAATTAGGCTAATTCTTATAAAAAATTTTATTTCTGAAATACCTAAAATTTTGAAAATTCTGTAAATTTCTTCAGTACAACATATTTTTGAGAATTAACTAAAAAAATTTTTGATTTTAGCATCGGATTCCGAGGTTTTGCCATTTCTTTCATTATTGGAACTCGAAAAAATTGAGCAAAAATAATTAAACTTAGAAAATAATTTTAGGTTAAAATTTTAAAAGGTGTCTTTGATATCTTTGATAGAAACAGTATTAAACATCTGAGTCGAGTAAGGTGCGATATAATAGCTATTTATGATAAAAGTATAAAAAGTAAACTTTTGCTTCGTGAGAAGGGAAGTTCCATTCTTGAAATAAAATCGCCTTTAACAGAGCCTCTAATAAGACTGTATAAATAAGAGCCTCCAGTATCGGCTGTATTTTTTACTAAGCTTAAAATAAGGTAGATACAAATTTTTCTTTACTTTGAAACTACATATATGGAAAACGAAGCCTTTATAAGGGAATTAGAATGCAAATTCACTGTGATGGCTCTTAGTGGTCTAGTCACGAGGATTGAAAGAGCGGTGGCTTTTAAGGAAATTGCCCTGTGTGCTTTGTGGACATTGAGGGGGCTTTTGATAATACCTCCTACGGTTCAATAGAGAGGGCAGCTATGGAGAAGGGGGTTCCGCCTTCTACAACTAGGTGGATCCGCTCTATGCTGAAATATCGTGATATTTCGGCCAGATTAGGTGGCGAGTCAGTAACCATTAGGGCCGTAAAGGGCTGTGCCCAAGGAGGCGTACTGTCTCCTCTTTTATGGTCATTGGTTATTGATAGACTACTGGTCCTCCTGAGTAGCCATGGGTTTGATGTCCAGGGCTATGCGGATGACGTGGCTATCATGATTAGGGGCAAGTTTGATGGGATCATCTCTGATCTCATGCAAAATGCACTCAATTTAATATGGCAGTGGTGTGAGTGTGTGACCAGGAAGGACTCAGTGTCAATTCAAACAAAACTGTCATTGTCCCTTTTACGAGGAGGAGAAAGCTCTCGGTTATAGCTCCGTCGTTAAACGGTACTATTGTGGCTTTTTCCAAAGAGGTTAAATATCTAGGGGTTATCCTAGATCATAAACTGAACTGGGAACAACATTTACAAAAAATTCAAAATAGAGCCACAAAGGCTTTTTGGGCCTGTCAGAGACTCTACGGACGTACTTGGGGACTACAACCAAAAATGATCTACTGGTCATTTCTAACAATCATTAGGCCTATGGTCACTTACGCATCGCTAGTGTGGTGGCCTAAAGCCGAACAAAGGGCAGCGCCAACTTTATTGAATAAGGTTCAGCGTATGGCCTGCATTGGGGTTACGGGCTCAATGAAAACATGTCCAACCGCAGCAATGGAGGCACTCCTAGGACTAACTCCATTGCATCTGCATGTGACAAAGGATGCTGCTACTATGGCCCTTAAGATGCAGGCGGAGGGTAACATCAAACCAGGCAATATGGTGGGCCATCTGGAAATCCTCAAGGAGTTTCAGACAGACCCCACTATAGGAATGCCTTCCGACTGTATGCCATCCAAACTGGATTTCCACAAACCATTTCGTGTTAGATTACCTAACCGGGAGAAGTGGAGTACAGGGGGACCATCCTTTGGGCGAGGGTCAGTGGTGTGGTTTACAGATGGATCAAGAACGGAAGATGGGGCGGGGGTAAGAATACACGGGAGTGGAACATCACTCTCGAAGTCCTTGGGTACCAATGCTACCGTCTTTCAAGCAGAAGTGCGTGCTATAGGACTTTGTGCTAGGATAGGCATATCTAAAGGCCTAAACGACGCAAAGGTTTATATCGTATCAGACAGCCAATCGGCCTTAAAGGCTCTTAGGTCTTTTACCATTGAGCCAAGGCTGGTATGGGATTGTCTGAAGGTTATTAAGTTGCTGGCAAGCTCAAATAAGGTAACACTTGTTTGGGTGCCAGGTCACACTGGAATTGTGGGAAACGAGGCAGCTGATGGCCTCGCCCGCGAGGGATCTGCCTCTCCATTAATTGGACCAGAGCCCTTCTGCGGCGTCACTAAGGGGAACCTTAGGGCAGCGGTTAAACGCTGGGACGATATGCAAAAGTCCTCTTACTGGCGCGGAATTCCAGGTTTGCGACAGGCGAACGAATTCATTTCACCTTCGTCAGTCAAGGCCAAGGAATGTCTTCTACTTAGGAAACCTAAGTTGAGGCTGCTTACCGGCTTCCTCACAGGTCACATCCCCTTAAGAAAGCGGAACATGTTCTGTGCCATTGCCCAGCCATTTTCTACAAAAGGTTACAACATCTAGGAGGGAGAGTAATGAGCCCTGATAGTATGCATCATATACCGGCCGGCAGTATTGTCAGGTTCATTAAGAGCCTGAATATTGACTGGACGGCTCATTAAGTAGGGTCCATGCACAAAAGATCTTTTAGGTCACAGTGCGGGGTGGCTTGAACGCCCACTTGGCCCTCAAGTAATAATAATAATAATAAGGGAATTAGAAACGAGGAAAAAAACAAAATTTCCACAGTACAACACATATAACATATGAGGAGTTTCATTGCAGAAACCGATACCTGACAGTTTCACAATTCTGCAGGAGCAAACAAATACTAATATTTATCATATTTTTGAGTTTGTGTACTGATACTATATTTTTATCGTTTTAAAGGTATATTTGGTATAAAGGAGTTTTATCCAATTGGGCTTGATATAGGGCCATCCCATTTTTTGAAAATCTATTTGTTAGATTGTAGTTATCAATTTTTGAAATAATAATAATAATTCAAAATAATAATAATATTAAAAATTTAGCTTAGACTGGAAAATCTTCAGGTACTAAACGGCAACATTCGTCAGCTTCATCATGTTCGAGCCCAGTTGGCAAATTTTCGCGTTCTATTACAGTTTTATAATACTCGAGTTAATTAATATCCCGCCATTTCTCACCATAATGTGCTTTCAATAAAGAATCGACGCCTACATATTTTTCAGGTTTCACCAGATTGCTTAGCGATATTGCTGTTGGATTTGTGAATGATATTTTGATGGATTTTTTTAAAACTGATTTGCCAATATTCTTGTTGGCGATGTAGTTAGGCTCCACCCTGACCAGAATAGTACCAGCTTTATCACCTCTTGTTAGAGAGAATAATCATCCTTTTGGAGAGAATAAATTGAAAGTGCCTTTGGCTGGCCTGGTAGTTTGATATGTTTTTTAGCTTGCTCGAGGCAGTCATTTACATTACACACTGCGCCATTGAAATGTTCGATTTCGATTATTTACTATTTCATGCAATTCTCTCATAGATTTTACCTCATTCGCTATTTTTTTTTTTGTTTTTTTATTTTTCAGCATATTTCACGCCTTATTAGGTATTTAAAATCAAACTAACGATGAAATATTCGTTCAGTTTCAATTAAGCAGTCAAAGAATTAATTTTACAAAGTGTCGCTATAAATTAAATGCTAACGAAAATGCCAAAATTTTGCAAGCAAAGGCAAAAAAGTACACACATTCACAAATTGCAAGAGTAATTTAGTGTAGCCAAACAGCAGTTAGAAAGTTTTTAAGGCACTATTCCGAAAATCAAACGATGAGTTGACTCTAATGCAAAGAGGAGAACTTCTGTTTCAACAAATCGAATTTCAGATATTTACTTAAGAGGTAAATATCTGAAATTCGATTTGTTGAAACAGAAGTTTCGAATTTCAGATATTTACCTCTTAAGCAAAGGCTTGCTACGGCTTTGGAGCTGAGAAGTTAGCTTATAATAGCAACAACCGACACTATTTCAGTTCATACTATTTAAAGGAACTTGGTTTATATGCTTATCGACCTGCGAGAAAATCATTACTGACAGCAAAAATGGCAGCTGCAAGCCTCAAATTCGCAATAGAATGAAAAAACTGAATTCCTAAGGACTGACGTTGGTTCATATTCTCGGATAAATCCAAATTCAATATCTTTGAACCCGATGTAAGGACAAGGGTACGGCGACAAAAAGGCAAACGGTATTTAACAGAATGTATTTCGCCGACAGTGAAACATTCACCATATGTTATGGCCTGGAGAGCCATAACAGTCTTTGGAGTTTGATCACTATGCCTTCTGGATAGTTCAGTAAACGGAGGAAAATATAAAAAAATTATCGAAACCTGCATCGTGACTATTGAGGACCCGACTCAATACATCGGTATTCCACTCTTCCAGGACGATTACACTCCGTGAGTTATTGACGTTATTTGTGAAGCAAGAATGCTTAATTTTAATGTCTTTAAAAATAGCTTGGTGATTGAGTCGTTACCCTGGCCAGGAAATAGTCCTGACCTCAATATTGTTGAAAATATTTGGTCCTTCATGGGAAAGAAGATTACAAATTACCAGCTGAAAAGTGCCAAAGGGCCAAAAAATCTTATAGAAAAAGTCTGGTTTGAAGAAATAACAATATATTATTTAATCAAACTTTAGAATTCAATGCTAATCGGGATTAAGGCCATCATAAAAGCCAAGCGCTGGGTTATTAATCATTGATTTTAAAAACTCGAAATATTTTGGTTGAGATGAATTATTTTATTTCTGTTAATTCTTATTTTGAATAAAAATTACCATTGTCAACAAAAAACTATTTTTCAATTGAAATAACTTTGTTAAAAACATTGTAAAGACCTACCAAATTGTTACGAGGTAGGGCGGTAATATTCCTTATCCGACGATATGTAGGTCTAAAATGTCGGATTACCGTTCTTTTTATTTGAATATATTCGGAATAGTGTAAAAATTGTTTTGGTAATCAGAATCTATCTATTTTGCTATCTACTTTTGAAGCAAACGGCGGTATTTCCAAAATTTACTTTAAAAATTCAAACCGAACATTTCAATGGCGCAGGGTGTACATTCGGTTGCTAAGTTTATTACTTATTCGAGTTGTTGTAAAATGTCAAAGTATTCGCTGGGTTCAATAATATGATCCTTGGATCGAACTATTGTACCTTTTCAATATTACCAAATTCTCGGTCAGGTGGCATAAAGCTATGGCCTACCACCGGATAAATTAGTTCAACCACAGGCTGGGTTCACAGAGAATGGAGCAGTGCTTAACGATTTAACTAGCATAGTTAGCATAGTTGCATTTTTATTTTGTCTGCCACATCCGTCAGCGATAAGCTTTAGAGCCTTACTACTTTTACCGAAGGAAGAAATTCTGTTTCATTTAATCGATGAAAAACTGCAGATGCTATTTCGTTGGAAGACTTTGGTCATTATATTTCAGACCCAGCTGTATTCTGGAAAAAAGTAAAGGAAACGTGATGGGTAATGCGATATTCCTTAACGTGAACGTTTCTTTTTTGTCAAATTCCTATTTCGATTAAAAAACGTCCACGAACATCGAAAAAACATAGAAAACTGGAAAATAAAAAAAATGTTCTATCAAATTTTCACATTTTCCAACAATTTTAAAAGTATACAAGCCTGTGAATAGCTGAAACAGAAACAAAATGTATCTTTCAGCGAACCGACGATGACACTGCAAGCTGCAGAACACAAATATTTATTGATTTTAAATTACACAATATTATAGTGATGGTTTTATTGGATTAATAACAATTTATTATAGGAGTAACAATATTGCCGAATTAGCGAAACCATGCTCGGATTTCTTGTACATTTTTTATACGAAATCTACTAGGAAAACTATAATAAATTATTTGGTAATTACTTAGTTCAAATTATCATAGTACTTCCTCTATTCCGCTGTTTGTTTGTCTCTTACGTTAATTTTGCGATTCACGTTTTTAACTGTCATAAAAGACGTGAATCACAAAGTTACGTTTTTTTAGAATACAGCTGCAAGCATAAATAAAACCTTATCTGTAGTAAGGCGACTTTTTGATGCCCCCTGCACGATGGTAAAATTATAAATATATAACTGGTGTGAATAATACGCGATTTGATCCGGGATCCTACACATCAGCAAGTTTTTTTCGCAGTCAAATAAGAATACTATTATTTCCAGATCTGTATTTTTGAGCATACCGTACAAAGCCGAAGCCTTAAGAAGATGCGAGTTTTTTCTCGGTTAATATAGTACTTTTCTCGGCGTGATCTGTTATACATTTTAACCTTTCCTTAAACCGTAAGCACCCGTATACCTATTAAGTAATAACATAAAAATATTAAACTAGTTACATATTGAGAGTGAATGAATATGTAGGATATGAGTGTATTACCCGTCTATAGTCTCAACGTGTCTAAATCATTATGGGATAATAAACACTAACCTATTTCGTTTTTCTACATTACGCTTCCATGCGGCAGTATTTCTTGCTTTTTCTCGCTTTTCCTGCGTCAGCAGGAATTAATAGTTAACATATAAAAATATTTTGCAAAACAAATTCTTGAATAAATTAAAACCGTAGCACAAAATATTACACTATTCTGAAAGATAGGGAGACTAATCTTTTAATAGTGATGTGGTAAATCGGTTCTTTTTGTTCTGTTTCACTTATTTCCTCTTATGATTTTAACAAAAAAGAACCGACTTAGCCCATCACTATCCTTTAAAACAAACAAAATTAAAAATGTAATGACACGTGATCGGTCTAACCATTGGTTGTCGTAAATATCAATTTTTACATTTCATTTTATTACTATTTTAAACTTTGAATTTAAATAACACGGGAAAATCGTCGCTTCCAAATAAGAGTAATTATTCTGCAGTATATCTGCAAATCGCTAATTTTTTAGAAAGGCCTTAAAGTTTTTAATGCTGATTTCGACTAATGTTTGCAGATGTACTCTTATTTGAAAGCGACACGATATTGGCGCACATACTCAATAATCTATCAATTCGCAAACTGCAACTCGATAAATATGGCGGATTTACATACATCAAAATTTCTTGTGTAAAATCCCATACTCGATCGTTTTCGCAATGCAATATATTTTTTTACTCAACACGCAAATGTCAATACGCTGAATCAAAAATATAACCTCAAAACGAGAATAATCAAATATATAAAAATAAATTAAATTTAAATTTAAAATATGTATTTAATTGTTGAAAATGAGTACGAAACTGAAATAAAAAACCATTTTCGAAATTTTTTTATTTTATTAATGAAAACCGAAAAGTCGTTTGAAAAAGTACCAAGAAATTTCAAAAATTTTAATTGAAAAGTTATGATTATAAAATAACTATCCAATTTTTATTTCATAGTTTTGTCTAAATTAATTAAATTTTTTCCAAAATATGAAATACAATTATTTCGAATACAATAGTCAGCTTCGTTTCTAAATATGTCCCAAATAATAAATGGTCTAAACTCAGTGATTGACTTTAAACAATAATTTGCTGATAAATTAAATCGTTCGCAAAATTTTAACTATTTGCTTGCTTGCTAGCTAAAGCAAAAATATAGAGTATATCATTTTTTGCAATTCAGCAAAATTTGTTTGGTTATTATATTAGTATCGAGTATACCATTTGCCGCAATCTAGCAAAAATTGCTTGCTTATCTGTTTGCTAGAGTATCGTGTATATACCACATTATCGCCTTTTGCAATTTTTTGATTTCAAGTTTTATTCTACTGGAAGAGATGATGAGTTCAGTGATGTGCATAACTCATTTTTTAAAAATTTGAATTTATCGGTTTTTGTAGTTATATTCCCAAAGGAAATCACATTTTTTCCTAAGACAAATTTTTAAATGAAAACGTTACAAATTCTTTATTATGATTTCTAAATATTTGAATTTCAACATATATGTATATACATAAATGTCGTTTAAGTAAATTTATTGTAATAATTGATTCATTTGAACCAAAATATAAAAAAAAATTCATAACAACAGCATTCGGTAGTCAAATTGAAATAAAGGATTACTACAATTCGTGTGATTATTAAGTCACAATACATTACATAGATGGCAGTAAAAATAGGTGGTCTATAATAAGTTAAAGAAAAAACTAGAGATAGTAAAAATTTGGTAAAATTTTACCAAAAATTGCCACTTGGGGTAATTTCAAGTTCAAAAATTGTAGGAAAAGCAAAACAAACTTACAAAATATTAAGATCGTGTCATATTTTTGTGATAATTTTGTGAAGACAATTCATTAATTAAGTTCTTCGTGAGCTGCAATTCGATTATTTTTGTGGCAAGTTGGTGGTTGGTTTGGGACACGGACTATCTTTTTTTCCAACAGACATTATTGCGCTCAAAATTTACAGGACATGTGATTTCACGAATTGGAGATTTTAATTGGCCGGCTAGAACGTGCGACCTACAACCATTAGATTTTTTCTTTGGGGCTATGTTAAAGATAAAGTTTACGCCAAAGCACAAGCAACGACTCAAGCACTAAAAGATAATATAATACAATATTATTCGTGAAAAACAGCCGCAATTGTGCGAAAAAGTGATGTGAAATTCCCTCAAAAGAATGGTCAACTGTAAGCAGAGTCGAGACGTCCATTTGGCATACACGATTTAACATTATTAATTGCATAGTTTGTATGTTGAATTAAAATAAAAATATCGGAGCATTTCTTAAAAAAGTTGCTTTTTTAATAATTTAAAATAACACCTCTTGTTGAAACACAGTAGTTCAATCATTGAGGCAACCATTATATGAACCATTTTGCAATTGTTATTCAACTGAAGTCAGATAATTTTATTGCCCCATGGGAAAAGTTAAAGCCAGAAACAAAGAATAGAGTCTGGGGAATTCAAAGATTTGAATTTTTCACTTTCAAAAGATTTTAATAAGAAGTTTAATTAATTTAAAAATTACCCGTTATTCTCGATGCTGCCTTGAAGTGTGACTGCACTCAGGAATTGCACTTACCTAAAAAATAAGAAGAAAACATTTTTATAATAAAATTAAAAAATCATAAATTTAATTAAAACATTTTTTAACATAAATAAATCTTGGGTTTTCCAGAGCAACTCATAAAATATAACCTAACACTAATTTTGAAACGAGCTAATCATTCCAAATATCCCGTACGACTATATTAATATTTTAAAATATTTAAAGTATAACAAAATTGATTTTTTTTTCTTGTTTCACATGCCATTAGTAGGCAACATTTGTTGTTGCTCCTATCTGAATACATACTTTAGAAATCATTAAATCATCTCATTCACAATCATTTAGGCACGAATCCAATTTTATTCAAATTCTATTTTCCCATTTTTCCCTTTAAACATCTTACATTCATGTTCGCGAAAAATTTGAATTAAATTTAAATAAAACTCCAATCAAAAGTGAATCTGAATATAATATTAAAGAATTTGGTTATGAAAGAAATCTAACGAATCCTAAAAATAAATAAATAAAATTTGTGTACAATGAATATGTTCAAATTCAATTTGTAATAGAGGAAATGTAGCCTCAAAAGCATCAAAACATAGATTTATTTACATTACATAAAGAGGTTGATAAATCTAGGTTAAACCTTTTGCGGCGCGGGTAGTAAACGTTAATAACCGCAGATAAATATTATCTGGTATTAAGAACCTTGTGTGCTATTATTATGTATTTGTATATCTAATCCTATATAATATTACGTCACAATCACAACCACAGACAAATTTTTATTCTTAGGAAACTTCCCAGCTGAAATGGAAAAGTCGATGAAGCAGATTACGTAATTAATATCCAAGCCGAAAATAAAAACTGTAGTCGAGATCAGCCGAAAGTTAACAGGAAGCACGGATTGCTACATCTACTCTTGGAAAATCTGATAAATCCCAAAAATATTTAAAATTGGTGAATAATGAGACCTATAGAGTGCTACAGGGATTGTATTCATGTGATTTGTCAATAGATATTGGATTACTGCCAAAATTCAGGTCTAGTTTCATGTGAAAACCTTGGGAAAATTCGATTTTCCATGAACCATTCGAACCTTTGTATAAAACCAGCCTAGAGTCTGGAGATGGGTTGTATTCATGATGGATTATGTATTACATAACATGGCTTAGTATACATCACGATTATTTTGTTTGAGCAAAAATTCACAAAATGGTGGACCTCTAAAGTCGTTGATCTCAAACGAATCAACTTTTTTCATTCTAGAAGAGTGACAATTCCCATTGGCTCCTCCTTTTTTGTAACTAATACTATCGCAGGCTTGTTTCTTAATCACCGTAATTTGTTGTACTAAAAAAACTTTGAAGTAAATCACAAGTTAATGAATAAAACATCGCTAAATTAATCCATTTTGAAACATATCCATTTTGGGTACAAATAAGTGTTGAGGGATTTACAAAAGATGACATAACTAGTATTAAATCGCATTGGACCATCTCGTAACTAAGTATATCGATGGCTTAGTCAATATCGGCCCCAACCCACATTTCTAACAATTTTCAAGAAATGCAAAAAAACGAGATTTTTGACAGATAATACCATACGCTTTAGGGCCGAACAAAATTAAATGTGGAACGTGATTTATTGGTTTTTAGGTTAAACCAGTCGCACAGAAAGACACGTGTTGCATTCTGCATTTTGGTATCAAAATGTTATTTTTGAAAAAAATGTGGGTATATTCACTAAGCCATCGATATTCATGTTAAATCGTCATTATTCCCCTCTAAAAATCAGCATGTGCTATTTCGCTGAATTGTAAACATATTTTTTTTTGTGCTCTAACCAAACCGCGTCAACCTTTGCGCCAACAAAACACAATTTGCGGGAAACGCCGTTTTACTTTTAATTTGAAGAAAACTGCAGCTGATGGATATCGATTGTTGTGTGAAGCATATGGGGAACATGCTCCAGCAATAAAACATGTGAGTACTGGTTCCAGTTTTAAGACGCTGAGTTGAAGGCGTTATAACCAAGATTCATGCCAAATCAAAAGAAGCTCGCTGAAACTTTGGGAGTGACTTTATCACTATCGAGCAGTAAAGCTCAAATGCCTACAATATGTCAAAAGACATGAAAAAGTATTTTTCAGCAAGGCAGTGCTCGGCCACATGTTGCAAAAGTCGTCAAGGAAATTTTGGAGGCGCTTTAATGGGATGTCCTACCCTACCCGCCGTATTCACCAGACATTGCTCCTTCCGACTACCATCACTTATTCCGGTCGATGACTCATGGTCTGGCCGAGCAGCACTTCACTGTTTACGAACTGCTTACGTCTCAAAAGACGAGGAATTTTATTGACGCGGAATCTGTGTACTGCGTGAAAGATGGGAAAAGTCGTAGCTAACGATGGATAATACTTTGAATAAAATATATTGTTCCAATATCTCTGAATAAAGCTAAAAACCCTAATATGTTCGCACCTAGTAAAGATAAGAAAATGATTTCCACATTTATCGAAAATACTTAAAGTTCATTGCAAAGGTGGATGCATGGCCATTTTTTTTTCTAGCTGGAAGAATTAAGTTCAATTTATTGCGGGAAATCAAGGAAAATTCGATTTTCTAAAAATCTTATAAATTTTTACAAATAAGCAAAAAAAATAATAAAACTAATGAAATTTGGAGCTGTTTAGGGATAATTTCAACCTCTATAATCTAACGATTCTTATTTTGTATTTTTTTTCTATGCAAATTTGCTCAACTTTTGAATAAAATGTTGTGGATGCTGGTGTGGATTATCCACTTACATATATTTGAAATTCATTTAATTTATGATTATAATTTTTTGTGTTTGTGTTGAAATTAATTTAAGATTATAATTTTCTTTTTTATAAATTTATTTCGTACTAAATTTATTTTTATAAATTTTAAATATATTTTTAACCACTTACGATAGACTGCTTTGTTCTCATTTTTATTTACATGAATTGAAAAAGGGCAGCAACAGATAGTCGAGCGGTTATGGTTATGTGGATTTAACGATTATATTTGATAATGGAATGGAGAATATGTTGACATTTACGTAATGTGGTTGATATATTGTAGGGTGAAACGAAGGAACATATTTGAATAAATGAACAGCAATGTATAAAAATTACATGTGGGTACACTACTTTAAGGATGAACGTGACCCCAAAAGGGGTGTATTGTTAAAGGGAAGATCCCAACCGCTAGTTACGAAATCTACTTTGTCGTAATGTACGCCCCAAAAAACTTAAAGTAAAAGTAGACTAAAAACGACAACCAAACTTTCGACCACTTTGTATATTTTGACTGGATTATAAGTTCTCTCTTGCCCTATAGACCCATTTTTTTAAATGAGTTGATATTGGATTCTTACATTTTCGACTATCCTCTTTCAGAATTTCTAGAGTCTCTTGTTTTTCTTATTGTTTCTAGTTTTATCGATGTTTTAGTATTAATTTGTATTATCTAGAAAATTACGCCATGATTTAATAAATTATTTATTATAAATATAAGCTTGATACATACATTGCAGAGTCGGACTGGTTCACCAGGATATCAGGAAATTTCCCGGTAGCCGGCTGCTAAAGGCCGAATTTTGAAACTAAACATGCCGTATTATTTCAAAGGCTTCTGGTGTTCCGAATAAAATTTAACATTTTCGGAAAAGTGTCCAACATTCTGCACTACTTCGGGTTATGCAATCGAACACTTTATTCTTGTGTGGCAGCTTCGTGTTCGTGGATTGCTGTTCTTCTTTCACTGATTACTATCGATTGGTAGGTTATTCCATCTTGTATTCGGAAATATTTTTTCACGCATTTTTGGAGAGCCAAGGATTATTGAATGTCATTCTGCAGGGGATTAAGCATTTTTTTTTCTTAGAATTTATTGTCTATTCTTACAAGGGATGATCCCGAACCCGAAAATTCAAAAAAATTTATGAAACTTTGGGAACATGTATGTACATCTCATATAGGTATTTACTACGCAATTTTTTTTTCTGCGGAAAAGCACTCTGACTGGGTGAAATGGATTTTTGAAAATTGGAAATTTCCCATTCTGCCTCTGCGTATAACTCGTTTAACTCGTTAACGGTAAGAGGTAGAGAACAAGTGTGTGCTTGCTTAAGACAGCAGGACGGTGGGCACGGAAATAAATAAGGTTTTAGAAATGTCAGTTGTTTATCTTCATTAATGAAAAATACAAAAAATATTTGTTTGGATGAGTTTTATTAATAGCCAAGACATTGACGGTTTTTCGCTCAGAATTCTTACGGACAAGACCGATTGACGTGAAATCGTGAAACTGACATTTCTAAAACCTTATTTACTTCCATGCTCATCGTCCTGCTGTCTTAAGTAAGCACACACTTTTCTCTACCTATTACCGTTAACGAGTTAAGCTAGTTATGCGAAGAGGCAGAATGGAAAATTTCCAATTTTCAAAAATCCATTTCACCCAGTCAGAGTGCTTTTCCGCAGAAAAAAAAATGCGTAGTACATACCTATATGAGATGTACATGTTCCCAAAGTTTCATAATTTTTTGAATTTTCGGGTTCGGGATCATCCCTTATTAGTCACTTTATGCTGCTTTTCTGTGGTTAAATTCCGCATCGCAATATATCCTAAATCTAAAAATCACTGTTATTCCATTAGGTTCAGTTTTAGGGTTAGACGTTAATTGATTATTCCATCAAATTTACTTCGCAAAGTCACTTGTTGGGCATAATGGTTTAATTTCAGCTTGTAAACCGTCTAGCTAAGCTTCAAAAATAATACTGATCCACTGATTACTGCTTTTATTGGTTGGTACGTGTAAATGTAGTATATCTCGCGATTGTTTTTAATGAATTTTTCCCGCTGCTCTTTTATGGATTAGTGGGCTTTGTTTTATTGCTCCGTCGAATTTTAAAGCTCTGCTCGTCCTTTTGGATTGGTTTCCTTTCTTAGGATTGTTAGATATAGTTGTTTGTCTTTCTTAATCACTTTTGCAGGTATTCTGCGTTTTTTCTGACCACTTTCCGTTGCACTTATTGGCTGTTTGGAAGATTTCTTGAGTCTAAGAGTCCTAAATATTGTTTTCCAATTCATAAACAATTACTCTTAATATTTGTAATTTCTTGAAATTATTCTTCAGCATTATATTGTACATATGCAATTTTAAAAACGGCCTGTTTTGAAAATATACCAGGGAGAAATTTTTGTTGTGTTAGATTAGCATATAGAAATGTATAGGAGCAAGCCCCCTGAAAATGAATCCAACATAAAATTGTTGGCTCATTGTGCTTAAAATAACAATCTAGATTCTATGCGTTTTTAAATCTGAAACACCCGGCATTAATCAGCTTTACAAATTCATTTTTTAAACATGTTTGTGAATTAGCCTTATTGCCATAATTGAACCAAACAGTTCTAATTTTTACGGTTATAATTATTACAAGATGAAATTCAAAGGATACTAGAGGAATCTGAATCTGATTCCGGGGATGAAATAGATCCAAGCATTATTCAAGGAAATGAGGATGAATCAGAATCATCATTTGTAGAAGATAACGAGTGGGAATCTGAAGAAATTCAGCAGGCGGTGGAAGCGGATGTTCAAAAGAACGTATGGTATACCGGGGTATTTAATGAAAAATTATTACCAATTACTGACAATCAAACACCTTGAGTATTCCCACTCATATTTTAATGACCAACATTTTGCTGATGCCGCAACATATTTTAATATGTGCCATTTAGCAAGTAAGGGCGCTGAGCTAAAAGCAACTGCTCACGAGATTAAAAAATTGTATGGTGTGTTTATGTTGATGGGGGTCGTTTCATATCCACGCCTGGAAATGTATTGGCGTAGAGGGTTTCGCATAGAACTAGTTACCAACGCCGTTTCGAAACCCCGTTTTAAAAAATTGCGCACAGCTCTACATTTCTTGTATGTCAATCAAACGCCTGATGCTGCAAACGTGCTCTGGAAAATTGAACCGGTTATAGATGCAGTACGAAATAGATGTCAAGCACTACCCAGGGTAGTCGGGTGTTATTCAGTAGACGAACAGATGGTACCGTATACCGGCCGATGTCCAGCCCGTCAATACGTGAAAAATAAGCCGCGACCGGTTGCTTGAAAAATTTTGTCATTACTTACAACATCAATGGGTCTTGTTATGGATTTTGAGCTTTACCAAGGTGAAAAAACCAAACTGGTAAATCGATCTCTTGGTTTGGGCCCGGCTGTTGTATTGCGGCTCGTTAACACTATACCGAAAGGTAGTCATATTTATTTCGACCGATATTTTACAACGGTGCCATTATTGTTTGAACTCCTTGAATTGGGATACCGCTCCACAGGTAAAAGTTTTTAAATATCCTTACTTTCATTGGTTATGTTGGTAATATTTTGAATTAATTTATTTTAGGTACTGTAATGACAAATCGACTTAAAAATGCAAAGTTTAAAGCCGATCGAAATATATCAAGGGGTGAGTGTGAAGAATTAATTTACAATAACGGAAGACAAGAGCTAACAAGTGTAAAATGGAAAGACACAAAATGTGTTACAGATCTCTCAACTATTGCTGGCACTTATCCAACCTCAACTGTCAATCGTTGGGTTAAGACCACTAAATCGTTGCATACGGTTACATGCCCAAAAATAATTTCATCTTATACTACAAATATGGGTGGGGTTGACGTTGTCGACCAAATGATGGAATACTACAGGACATATATAAAACTAAAAAATTGACTCTTAAAACCGTCCATAATTTAATTGATTTAGCCGTAGTGAATGCTTGGATGGAGTACCGCCAGGATTGTGCGGGTTGCGGTGTACCAAATAATCCATGCATCGATTATTTGGTACACCGCAAGCCTTTTAAATTTTAAATTAGAAGTAGGTGGGCCATTGATTTCAAGCGTAAATCGCAACCGGCGAGAGAGCAGCAGTGAACCGGTAAAAGGTTCGATGGTTACGATCATTGGCCGGTTATTGAATCTTTAGGCTCTGCAAGACACTGTCGCTTAGAAACATGTAAATCCCGTTCTCGCACCCGTTGCGAGGAGTGTAATATTTATTTGTGTCTTGTAGCTCAAAGAAATTGTTTCAAACGATTCCATACCTTTAAAAAATAATTTGTTTTTCGGTTTAATTTTATTTATGATTTTTATATTTTGTGATATTTTAGTAAAATACAAAGTACAAAATTGAATTTAAAATCTTAACAAATCATCTAATTGATGTAGTTTTATAAAGTAATGAGAATATTCTCGTAATATCTAAAACATTCTCTATATTGAGAGCATTTTACTGTTCAAAGCAAAACTTTCCAAAATAACCCAATCCGAAAATCAGGACTAACTTGCAGCCGGTGCACTTGAGATGTAGATGGATTACAATAAAAAGTCTATAAAAATCTACAACTCGATCTTCCAATCTTGTAAAAAATTAGAGGCAATACTTAAAGAAGCAACCTCATTTTGAGATAATGGGCCGAATGCATAAAAACTAGCATTTACTGTTTTCTTGAAATTTCAAGCAAATGCTATGGTTTATATGTATAAAGTCCAAGCAATCGCTTCTGCTTATATCTTTTCGTCATACATTAGCATTTGCTAGAATTTGGAAAATTTTTCAAGCTTCTACTTAATTTGATATGTATAAACCCTAGCATTTGCTAAAATTTAGAAGTAACCACTAGAAATATTTCATTCTGCTATTTTGCAGCTTGAAATCAGTTTAGATTAATAATTCGTCGATATAATCATCAGTATGGCTGCGTTAATGATATTACCCCAACAAAAAATTTATAAAAAACGAACAAAATAATATAAAGTTGATAGCTGATTATTTTATTGGTGATTTGTCTGAAAACAGAGGTGGTACAGTTAGCTCTGTTGACAAAATACGAATTTTTCTTCATTACGTGTTTGACCCTGGCTTTCAAAATGGTGTTGGTGAATTATTAAAGAACGTTTGTCGTACATATTATTAAAGAAGTTACAAAAGTTTTTAAAAAATCGAACGAATGGATAAAATTTCCTAAAACGGTAAGGGAAATCAATGTGGCAAAAGAGTTGTAGTTAACCAAATTTAATTTTCCATATGCAATCGGTGTTATTGATTGTACACACGTTAAAATTAATAAACCTGGCCAATTCAGCGCTGAATATATTAATAGAAAAAGCAATGCTTTTTGCAAATTCATTTACTTGAAGCAAGTGCTTGGAGCAAAAGGATTTACATTTAGCAATTACTATTTTTTATGCATTCGGCCAAATATTCCTTTTGTTTTTTTTTAATACAGCCACTCGATCTGTTCTGGACTTGGCGCTATTAATTAAATGCAATTTACTATAAAATTTTTAGCTGTAAATGTTGCAAACTTGCATACCCATACATATAATTTATAGGATAATTTTCCAATTTATATACACTTGACATTTTTTACATTATATCTCTCTTCTCGAACAACCTTTGAATTGAAAGTATCATTACAAGGCATCAATATAAATAAAACTTAATAGAAGCGGTTGGTTGTCACACTTATTTTATTTATATCGGAATCTCTTGGAATAACGTAAATACATTGGAGATTAACCTCAACTATAGAGACAACGTGAGTAAACACAACCCTTAACATTTTAGATGTTTTGAATAAATATCAACAATCGAATTAATATTATTGGTTGAAATTTATACAGGTTTTGCACTCAATGCAACAAGGCCTCATGGTGCAAATTCAGGATTTTATGCCAATTCGCGGAAACGCAAAAGGCAGCCTACCTATATCGATAATCGTACCGTTAAATATTTGTAAACGCCCTCTATCGTAAGCCAGACAACTGCATACGATGTGTATACAGTTGCTCATCTTGAGTCAGACCCAAGCAATGCAGATGTTTCTTAAAGCGATCATGGCCAGTAAATAATCCGGCCAGAATTTTTGGTTGGTCCTTTTTTTAAAGAAACCGTGAACTTAGAAAACCTCCCTAGATCTTATCTACGAAGCAATTGCATTTACGAAATAAAAAAATTTTGCTTTACACAACTAGTTTTGAATATAATCATCAAACAATAATTTGGAGGAAACACAAAGAGCTCGATGCAGAACAACGTTTATAAATTATTTCCCCGCATCTGTGCATTCATAGATTCTAATCTTAACCAAAACAAAATTTGTAATCTTTTGTACAAAGTACTGCTTAGCAAGTTAGGTAAAATTCAAACGAAATTAACGATATTGTTAAAGACACTTTTATGGTAAAAGATTTTTAATTATTTTTTAATTGCTGCGAATTTTGGTTTGAAATAAAAATATAAAATTTGTTTGCATTTTAACAAAAAATTATTTAATATTACTTCGAACTTCGAAAATGAGTTTTCAATATTCAACTTTTTCTACCACTCTAGAAAAATTATTAAATTTGATTTAAGGTGTTATGCCTTGTGGCGACAGTTTTAGATTACCAATATAAATTTTATTTACACATATGTTTTCAATTATATAGTTCATTAACATTTATATTAATTACAATTTTTACTGTAATGCAATTTTTTTTGCAATTTATTGATACATTTTAAAAGAGCAATCAACTTAAAAACCAATTAAATTCATCAAAATTTCACATTTTATCAAAATGCATGTTATGTTGAATAATTTCCGTAAAATCTCGAGCACATTAAATACTTAACTCGTTAATATTTAAAAAAAAAATAAAAAATACTTGGAAAGAAAATTTTTTGATAAAATTTCAAAAAGTGTTAAAAGTTCGTCTACATTAGTAGAATATGTGTATGGTATATGAAAAAAAAAAATATTTTCCACTCAGCAACTTCAAACATCAATTAAACCACTTGAAAAAATTTTATTTTACAAAACTGAATACTTTATTTTGTGTTATGTGCAGTTGTTCTGCAATGGCATACATAGTAAGCATATTCGATGTTAATATCTTTATTAAGTATTTTTAAAATGTTTTGCATTTAATTTTATCAATAAAATTTTATTTTTTTTTATACAAAAAAAAAACTGAATATTTTTTTATTTTTAAATATTGAAAATTAATTAAAATTCCATTCAACAACTATTTATTGATCTAATCAATATACAATAACATGCATACGATAATGGTATACACGAGATATATGTATAACATGTTGTCATATATGTTGTTAAGGAAATGACGATGTATGGTGTGATGCCATCCGCCGCAGTATATACACACACACACAATAAAATATGTTGTATAGTTGGTGGAAAATAATACCACAACATTTACGGAAAATGGGTTTTCACAAGGTTTTTTTTTATTTTTTAGGGAATTCATTATAAATTGAGATTAATTACCGAATGAATATTGTCGATAATATTTCACATGTTTAATGAGTCTTGTTTAACTTTACAATATACACGATAAAAATTGATCGGTATCGGTATAACTCAAAATTTTGATTTAAAAATGTGACATGTATTTTCGATGTACTCTAGCTACATATGTCTATTTGTCTATTACGGTATGGTATATTGGGGAAATAAATACCCAAAATAGACAAAAACGATACAACTATGTATTTGTGTAACAGAAAAATTTTATCATAAATTTACTTTTGGTTATTTATTTACACTTTGTTATTGTTGTTAATGTTTCTCGCGGGTCTTATCAACTTAATTATTGATAATGTGAGGAAATGTGGTTTTTGTTTGCTTATTCGAAAGTATTTTTTTATTTTATTTTTTTTAAATGGTATGGCATGTTCGTTTAGGTTATTAAACTCAAATAAATCTCAGACAAATTTGTAAGGTATTTAATTTATATTTAGTGTACATAAGTATTTGGAGTATTTTTGGATAAGAAAATTTTATTAAGTACAATATAGGAAGATGTCACGATTGGAGGGAATGAACTTTAAAGTATGTTTAACAGGTTGTACTTTGGTTTTTAGACAGCTATTTTAAATTCGTTGAAATTTATGAATCGAAATAAATGTACAATAGACATTACGAGTATATACAATATAAAAATAAATTGTACTATGAATATAGACTGATTTTTATAGTGTTGAGTATTTAATTTTTAAGCGATCGTCAAACGGATGTTGATTTTAAGTATTCTGTTAAGTTTGATATTTCGAATGGGAATCCCCAGACTAAAATGCACCTGTGCAGAAGGAAAATGGGATTTCGGTCGTTAAGGATATTTCATTAAAGAAAACGACAAAACCGCACATTTCAATTTTATTTTAGTAAAGATTTATGGTACCTTACCGCATTAGGTCCACTACGGCGTATTTTGTTTATTTTATTTTATGAATCCCAAAAAATATCAAAAATCGTGATATACGTTTTTGCGTTTCGAAATGGACTCTAATTTTGGACGATGGCAATGCCTTACGAGGCTAAAAGAGCGTATTTAGCAGCGGGAAATAACGCCAATAATGCCGTCCCGGCACAGTGGTTAGCATACTTGCTTTACGGTCTGGAGGTCCCGGGTTCGATTCCCGGCGGGTGATGAAAAAATCACGGCTGGTTAAGGGTAGAATCAATGAATTAATCACTCATTATCCGTTAACAAAAAAAATGATTACGAAACTTCAAAATGAAGCGACCAAATCCCTCTCACTATGGGATGTAGCGCCAGCGAAAAAAAAAATAATAACGTCATAAAAAGTGACAAAAGCCTCGATGGATCCAGTTTTAATGAGAAAAACGAGAAAACAGGAAACACTTGATTTCAATCATTGCCAATTGTAAGAACGGTACTATCTCGCAGTAGCAATTAAACATTCTCACATTTATTTTATAAGGAGTGTATAGGAAAATAAATTTTTAAACGAGCATTTAAGATGTAACTGCGGTTTAGTATCGTTAGTTAGTCTGGTGAGTCCTATCGTAGCGCTTAAACTGCGAGATAAATGGTTCCAGTAAGGGTGAAGGGAATACATTCTGTGTCACTCCAAACAACCTAACGTAACTCACTGAATTTTTGGGCTTTATAGAATTTACAGAATTTATTGAATTTATAAAAATTAAAAAATTTTTAGAAACATTAGAATTTTTTGAATTTATAGAACTGACAGACTTTAATAATTTATAGAACTCATAGAACCTATAAAATTTAAACGATTTATAAAATTTATAGGTTTTAAAACATATTAGAATTTATAATATTTACAGACTTAAAATTTATAAAATTTACTGGACTTTTAAAATTTATAGAATTTATCAAATTTACCGAATTTATAAAAATTTAAGAATTTATGAGATTTATAGAATATAAAGAACTTACTGAATTTTAAAACTTTATGCATACAATTTATTAAATTTATAAAAATTATGTAATGTTTAGAATAAGTAAAATTTGAGCGTATAGAATTTTTAGAACTGACAAAGTTGAAACAATCCATAGAACCCATTGAATCTATAAAATTTAAAAAATTTATAATATTTGTGGAGATTATGTAATTTATAGGATCTTTGAATTTATTTATCAAATTCATAAAATATATAGAGTTTATATTAGCATTTATAACATTTATAGACTTTGTAGAATTTAAAGAATTTGTAATTTATCGAATTTACAGAATTTATAAGAAAGAAAAAGATTTGTAGAGTTTAATGCAGTTACTGAATTTTTAAACTTAATTCATAGAATTTGTAGAACTTATAAATTGTTAGCGAAATTATTGAATTTACAGAATTGTTAAAGTTTATAGGATTTTTCAAAATTTTTGTATTTATAAAACAAACAAAATTCGAGTTTGTAGAATTTATAAAACAGACACACTTGAAACAATTAAGAGAACATAAAGAATCAACAAAATTTAAAAAATTTATATTATGGATAAAATTTATAGAATTTATAAATTTTATAGGATTTTTCGGTTTTATAGAATTTATAAAATTCACAAAATTTAAAAATTTATAGAGTGTACAGACATATTAAAACTTATAAAATGTATAGAATTTGTTGGATTTATCAAATTTACAGAATTTATAGGATTTAAAGAATTTGTAGCATTAAAATTATTGGATTTTTAAACTTTGTAGAATAAAATATTCTTATATGTACAATATATACAAGCTAATTGACTCTAGCGGCATGAATGAAAGATAGAATAAATTTTGTTAAACTTAGGAACGCGGTAAGAAATAAAATAACGAAAAAGAAAAAACAAGAAAAAGATTCTATCTTTTAGCGTGCGACGATATACATGTATAAAACGTTGAATTTAAATAAGTTGTATAATTAAAATTAATGTTCTACAACATCAGATGTGGGGTTACCAACTAAATCTTTTAATACAAAGTTGTGTAAGAAATTAAAAAAAACAAGTGCCGCTAACTATTATAGTTACAAAAGATACTACAGAGAACGGGTCGCCATCAACTTTATGACGCTTCCGACGCGCAATGAAATGATAACGGCTCTAGACGGTATTGGTATTCAGGTGAAAAAAACAACAAGCATTTCATTTTCATATAAAAACCGGGGATGCCGAATTATTGGTCATTCCCAGAAATTTCGATTCGACTACTAACAATTACCAAACCACTCCAGAGGTTGGTCTAGTGCACTCGAATGCTTCAGATTTGAATACTTATGTTCCGGATGCGATTTCCGTGCCTCAGTCAACCACCCTTCCGGCTTCCGAGATGCAAACTACGGCAGCTTCAGCAGTTTCGACTAGTGTTAGTGGTGGTAGTTTATTGCCATTAAGAGTTACAACAACACCAATTACGACTACGGTTCAACTCCCGACTGTTACTTACTACTATTGCTTCTCCGGTCACAGCCACTGAAGAAACATTAGAAGCTATGGCCGATGAAATTATCAGATTGGAAACTCGTGAACGTCTGTTAGAACTACGAACCAAAGTTGCCAAAATGGAAACCGAAGCCAGCAGCTTCACCACTAGTAACCTCAGTAATATAGTCAAAAGGAAAGTGAAAACCTCCGATGTGGATAGTTTAGTTTCTACGTTTAGTGGTACAGATGACTATGTGGTTTCGAAGTGGATGACCGATTTCGAGGATGTGATGACTTCATTGGGCGCTGATGACATTGATCGTTATCGTATATTCGTATGGCTCGCCATTTACTTAAGGGTACGGCTGACCTCTTTCTACGCACCATTCGTGTCATTTCTTGGGATGAGTTACGCCAGGCATTACTCAAGCGCTTCGATCGTCAGGTGTCAGCAAATGAAATTTACGAAAAATTAAGACGTCGTATTCGCCGTAGAGACGAGACCATTGTGCATTATGTCACTTGTATGCAGGAGACTGCGATGCGGGCTAGTATTCCGGAAGAAAATTTAATATCTCTTATTGTCTCTGGCATACGTGATACTTCTGGATACGTTGCCATGTTGGCTAGCGCCTGAACAATTGAGCAATTGATTGATTCTATACATACCTATGAACAATTGGTGTTGTATAACCGCACCCATACAACTGTCAATTCTACTGGTGCCAAACCTAAGACTTCAGATGGTAGAAAATTGCCTGCTTCAACTGCCACCTCTGACCAAGGGCAACCAAGATGGTACAACTGTTCCAAGTTTGGTCATATGTCTGCTGATTGCCCAGTACCTAGACGTGCACCAGGATCATGTTTTTCATGTGGCTCAACCGAGCACAAGAATTTGAATTGTCCGAAACGTAAGAAGATTGTTGCTGCTGTGACTCAACCCACTTCCGAGATGACAGGTGAAGAAATCGAGGAGCTGTCTCAGGCTGTGGACAGTATGGCATGTGTAAGTATTGCATTTGGTGAAAAACTGAAGCAGCGTACGCAATTTATTTTAATTAGTTCTCTTTTGGATACGGGTAGTCCGATCAGTTTTCTGCGTAGGGGCTTGCTTCCTGACAATGTGTCTGTTGGTCCCTTAGGTAAATCCGCTTTTGTTAGCATTGGAAATCAACCTATACATACCTACGGTAAGATTCAGTGTTATTTGCGCATTCGCCAACAGATTAACTTGGTCTCCGTTCTCATTGTTCCAGATCATATACTTCCGGTTGATTTGCTTGTGGGCCGAGACATACTTTAGATTTTTAATATTAAATTGTTCTTTGAAAGATTAAATAAAGTGAATTCATTACCATTAAATCAGGGCAATAATACATTGGCATTTGATACGATTGATGCACTTGCTTCTGTTTCTGATATTTCTGGCCGTGATTGTGCTGTGAACACCTGTTTGGCTACATTATTTCGATCTGAGTTGGTGAAGGGTGATTCATCAATTAATTTTTCTGGTGCATTTGCGCCCATGACTTCTTCTGGTTCTGATCTTGAATCTGATTTTCGTCTACTTGCCGCTTCAGTAAATAGTGTTCCTAATATTCAGTATAATTTAGATCCAGAGCTAGGACTTAAGATGATTAGATGTTTTGAGGAGTGCATTAATACAGAATATTTGGGTGTCGACTATTCAGACATTAATGTGCCGGATTACGAGATGCGCATTCACTTGGAAAATAATGTACCATTTTATACCCATCCCCCCATAGAGGACTATTAGACCAAGTGAGTCGCCTTATGCATCACCCATTGTATTAGTTAGGAAGAAAAATGGTGAGACACGTATGTGTGTGGATTACCGTACCTTGAATAAGATCACTATCCGAGACAACTATCCTTTGCCTCTAATGGATGATTGTTTAGAGTACTTGAGTAACAAAAGAATATTTAGTCTACTGGATTTGAAAAGTGGATTTCATCAGGTTAGAGTGATTGATTGATTCTATACATACATTGCTCTGAAGAATCGATTAAATATACCTCATTTGTGACACCTGAGGGACAGTTTGAGTACTTACGCATGCCTTTTGGCCTTAAGAATGCCCCTTCTGTCTTCCAGCGGTTTTTAATAAGATCCTTAGGAAATTTATTGACAGTGGGCAAATAGTTGTTTATCTGGATGACATTTTGATAGCCAGTGAAACCATCGATGATCATCTGAAATTAGTGGGACAATTGTTACGATGCATTGCTGTACATGGTTTAGAGTTGCAATTAGGTAAATGTAAATTCGCCTACAGTACTATTGAGTATTTAGGATTTGTTGTGTCTGGTAAAGGAATCAGACCGGGTACCAATAAACTGATTGCAGTTCGTCAATACCCGGTACCTACCAATGCTCGTCAATTATATTCATTCATTGGATTGTGCTCTTTCTTCCGTCGGTTCATAGCTGTATTTGCTCGTATTGCTGCTCCATTGTAACGCCTTCTTCAGAAAATACTGTGTTTATCATCTTTAACGACGATTGTTTTCAGGCATTTGAAAATCTCAAGCGATCTCTTACTTCAGCCCCAGTGTTGGTTGTGTATGATCCAACACGGGAGACTGAGCTACATACAGATGCAAGTAAAATCGGTTTTGGTGCTGCTCTCTTGCAAAAACAAGGTGATTCGAAATTCCACCCAGTTGCCTACTTCTCTAAGACTATTACTAAACATGAAATTAATTATCACAGTTACGAATTAGAAACGTTGGCTATTGTTTATGCCCTACTTCGCTTCCGAGTTTACCTTGAGGGAATCCCGTTTACCATTGTAACCGATTGTAATTCTTTAGTGCTTACGTTTAATAAAAGAGACGTGAATTCTAGAATTGCTAGATGGGTATGGGAGTTCGAAAAGTATAATTACAAGATTAAACATCGTCATGGCACTCAGATGAGTCATGTGGATGCCCTCAGTCGGAATCCTATAGTTGCTTTCGTTGATACTTCTGATATTGATTTTCAATTGCGGCTTACGCAGAACCGTGATCCCGCCATTATGAAATTAAAAGAGTTATTAGAAACTAGTGAATATCCTGTCTATGAAATGTGTGATGGTATAATTTATAGAAAGAGTAAGGAGAATCGCTTATTATTTTATGTCCCACTAGAAATGGAACAGCAACTTATAGGTCAGGAGCACGAGAGAATTGGCCATTACGGGAGTGCAAAATGTTACGAGAAAATAAAAGAGCATTATTGGTTTGCAAACATGAAGGATAAAATTGATAGCTATGTCAAAAATTGTATTAAATGTATTATGCATTCCGCACCACCACGTTCAACTGAACGCGCATTGTATAGTATAGCAAAGAAGCCTGTTCCGTTTGATACCATCCATCTCGATCACTTTGCTTCTAAACGAAAACACCTGTTGGTGATTATTGATTCATTTACGAAATATGTCCGATTGTATCCCGTTAATTCCACAAGCACTAAAGAGGTGTGTTGTTCGCTGGATAAGTACTTTGATTACTACAGTAGGCCCGCTCGTATGATCACCGACAGAGGTACGTGTTTTACATCTTCCGAATTTGCCTGTTATGCGGAGAGACTTAATATTCAACATGTTAAGGTGGCGGTAGCATCCCCTCAGGCTAATGGGCAAATGGAACGTGTCATCGTGTCCTTAAGAATATGTTGGGAAAGTTGACTGAACCATTGCAACATTCCGATTGGACAAAGAAACTTAAGCATGTTGAATATGCATTAAATAATACGGTACAGCGCTCTGTGGGAACTACACCCAGTCGATTTTTATTTGGTGTTGATCAAAGGGGTCCAGAAATTGACTATCTTGGTGAATATTTATCCGACAAAGGATTAAATACTGTCGATCGTGATCTTGGCGCTATTAGGGATGCTGCTGCTGCAAGTATAAAAAAGGGTCTGGAATATAACCAGGAGTGGTTTGACGAACATTGTAGGCCCGCAAAAAATTACGAAGCAGGGGATTTTGTAGTAATTCGTCATGTGGATACCACCCCTGGTACTAATAAAAAGTTTGTTCCCCTTTTCCGTGGTCCTTATGTTGTTCATAAGAGTTTGTCGAACGATCGCTATGTGATAAGGGATATTGAAGATTATCAGACCACGCAGCTACCTTACGATGGAGTTGTGGAGGCACGACATATGAAACTGCTTCTGCTCCGAATGCAATATTTACAGAAGCCTTATGATAAAATAAAAAAAAAAAATTTGTTCCTGACAAGGTATTTCAGCTTCTCTGTAGAGCTCAGGTAGGCTTTCAGCCGATTGAGTCATCGGTTAATGTCAGGATGGCCAAGTTGTAGAATAAAATATTCTTGCTAATTGACTCTAGCGGTACAAATGAAAGATAGAATAAATTTTGTTAAACTTAGGAACGCGGTAAGAAATAAAATAACGAAAAAGAAAAAACAAGAAAAAGATTCTATCTTTTAGCGTGCGACGATATATGTGCATGTATAAAACGTTGAATTTAAATAACTTGTATTAATAAAATTAATGTTCTACAACTTTATAGAATTAATAGAATTTATATTGTATTTACAGAATTTACTGAAATTATAGAATTCAAAGAAATTATTTAATTTATAAAATTTACAAAAATTAATTTTTTTTTAGAAACGTGTAGAAGGTAAACAAGTCAAATTTGAGTTTGTAGAACTTATAGAATTTACAGACATGAATAATGTCTGCGGTAAAGATTTAAATGGTAATAACTCGTAAATTTTCAGGATAAAATTTATAGAAATTACTGAATTTACAGAATTGTTAAAGTTTATAGGATTTTTCGAAATTTTTTTATTTATAAAATTTAAAGAATTTGTACTATTGATAAAATTTATAAACTTCATAGAATTTGTAGATTTTATGGAGTTTATAGATATGTTAAAACGATTGAAGAGAGAGAAGAATTTATAGGATTTAAGAAACTTGATACAGATTACAGATTTTGTAGAATTTACTGAATTTATTGACATAAATTATTGCGTTTAAAGAATTTAATATTTTCAGAATTATATATACATAATTACTACAAATTCTATAAACTTTATAAATTACATATTTTTTTAATTTTTAAAATTTTGTTACGTTCTTTAATTCTAAAAGTTGTGTATATCCTAATCGTAACTGCGATTTAGTATCGTTCGTACATATTAGCAATAATTACAAATATTAAAATTTTAATTTTTAATTTTTTTTAGTATATTATTTAAATAAAATAAATTCCGGAATTCCGGAATCGAGAACATTTGAATTCGAAAATTCCGGAATTACTTTTTGGCCAAAAATTGGATGCGCTAAATACCAGCTAAGTCACAGCCGAAAACAATGACATCGGCGATATCTACATCTCCTTCGACTGCAGTGACTTCGGTAAGTATCATATCTACAGCCGAGATAGCGTCTGAGAAAATATCAGCACAAACATCAACAACATCTGCAGGAACTAACCAATTTACGACCGCATTCTTCGGAACGTCCTAATGAAACGCAATGCCCTACATACTATTAGTACGGTAAAACCTAGACGATTGAATTTTATTAATAGGATTGATTTGTTCGTTATTGATGATCAGTTTAAAAGGTTCATCAGGAATAAATTGAAACTTGAGGAATTTAATTAGAGGTTCCAAATATCCGGATTTTCTGAAACCGCGGATATTGTATTGAAGTTTATGAAGTATCTGACGAATACCAGATAACCGTAAAAAATAAACAAAAGTGGTTAAAGTTAAATAGTTTTCTATTTTTCATATTTATATATTTAAATAATAACGGGACCGGGACCTAACTTTAGTGCAAACATTACCTGAAATCGAAAAGGTTCTTTCTGAATCTATTGATGTTGGCTTTGTTGTTTTTAATGCCTTTGTTGTGAATACGTAATTTCCCGACCTATAGACGTTACTGTTTCGAAATGTCGTTGCAGGTGCGGGTCGTGTTAGGAAAGTTTTGATCTAAACCCGTCAGGAAAAGCCTAATTTCATCCCCGTTATGGCGCAGGTGGGCGAAAGTTGTGGCAAAGTGCCACTGAAGCGGTTTCGACCTACTTAACAATAGGTGCTGCAAAGCTGAGCAGCCATATTCTAAAATAATTTTTTGTTAATAAAAATAAACAAAATAAACAAATATTCATGTGATATATGGCTAGGGTTAAGTGTTGAATCGTTGCGCTCTAGTTACCATAAAATTTAACCTGTGTAGTCACATTTTTATTTCGAGAACCCGATAAATTGGTATTGTAGAAAAAATATTTTTCCATTCAATATACGAGTAAAATCATTGTCCCATTTCGAAACGTGGTCAAAATCACTTAAATATAAATTGGTAATTTTTAGCTCATTGAACACGCTAAGTTGTATTACAAGTTAAACGAAATTTATTATTTATTATACAAAGTAGAGTTCTGGTTTCTCACATTTTTTAGATAAACATATTTTATTGATTTTATCAAATAACATAAATTATCGACAATTATCGATAAAATCGATAATGTGAAAAACAAACATAATCGATTTTTCGCCAAACATTCAAATCAATAAACGACAAATATCTGGATTTCGATTTGATTTAAACCAGCTTATATTATCGAACATTTTCATCTCTTGAAGCATATACATTCATATGAACATATAAACAAGTTGAAACAATTTTTAGAAAATTATTGAGTGGATTGTAATTACTAAGCGAAAATTTTGCGATTTGTGATCCATCTAATATTTCTTATGGTGTTTCAAACAGGTTTGTCCTGATCTGTCAACCTGTAATAATGATTCAAAAATTATAGATTTGAAAGATTTTATTCATGATGCTAACAATGACGTTTATTTTATTATACAAATTTTCATCTTTACGTAACATGTAACATTGAGGTTTTTCTGCCTAATGGAAGCAGCTTCATCATTTTATTTTTGTTCTTTTGTTCCGTTTACTCTGTTTCCATCTGTGCTTTTCCTTTTAATACTAAATTATTGTTAAAGTACAATAAATAAATAAATAAATAAATAAATATCCAATAAAGGAGTTTGTGATTTCCAGAACTCATAATGATAGAACACTTGTAACATAAACTAGTGTCGAATTATTACTTTCCGCATAATTGTTTGATGAAGTCAGAAAGCCTTCAACAAAATTACGTGTGTATTGTTTAGTGCCTTACATAGGAAAGATCTTTGGAAATGTATTGCACCTATCTCAGAAACATCCCTCCTAAAAACAAATTTGTTGATTCTTAAACAATTTAAGACCAGAGTCTCATTAAGGGAACACGGCAATTTAAAGTAAAAATTGGCTATTAATACAAAGAACTTAAGATTAAGCCCTTTTCTGGCTAATTTTTAGTTTAAATCACCGTGATTCCCAAATGAGTTTCGGGTTTAAAATTTTCTAAGAATAAGGAGATATTTCTAAGATGCTAAATTTTAGGAAGAAAACTCTGAATTCACACTTCAACAAGTTTAAAAAAATAACTTGTCGAAAATGACTGTTTGCTCACTAATGGTGAACTCAACGAGAGAAATTTGCTAAGCGGGATTGCGAATTTTTGTCTTTTTACCTCCTCCAAGGGATTAAAAAGATGGCGAAAATTCAAAAAACCGAGATCACGAAATTCAAAAAACCGAGATCAATGGTTTGTCGGGAAGAAGCCGATCAATATTTTTTGGGACATATTGAACCCAAGTGACTTATGAATTTAACTAAACATTTTTAAAGCGCAGACGCAAGAAACCATTTTAATTGAAACTACCGTTTTAAATATTAAGTGCATTCTAAATGCAAATGTTGGCTTTGTACTAAATAATATACATGTACTAAAACTTATTCTGGTTCTGTCATTTGGCTGATTGGCTGCAATTTTCAGTTTGAAAATTTATTATGTATGCAACATTGCAACGAAAACGAAATTTTTAGATTTTGTATTTGCAATTATGTAGTTTTTTATATTTTACAAACATAAAAGAGCAATGAGATATTCTTGTTCGATTGACGCCGAAATTGAGATTGCTTTTCATAGAGGGAAAAATCAATCGAAAACGACAGTAGATTACTAGGACTGAAATCGAAAAGTCACTGAATCCGTTTTATTAAATAGCACTGTCTCAAGAGTATTAGGCTAGTTGGACACCACATTACATTTGATTAAAGTAGTTTATTCATATTGAGCATTCAGATTCGCCAACTGCTGGCAATAAGTTGAGTAAACTTATACAACACTTTTTTGAAAATTTAAACTTTGCATTTTTCATTCAAATGCTGCTGAAATTGATATTGATTGATACCGCATGTCAAGTAACATTAACAGGGAAAACGGAAAAGTCTAAATAATTTTAAATAATTTAGCAGGTAGCATTAAGGGAAATTCAATAAATCTGTGCAAGCAATTTAATATTGCCAAAAAAGAACTAGATGCTTAATTTTATTTTGTATTCTTTAAATTACGAGTATTGCAGGTAATCGAATAACAGCTCACTCCACCTGTTCGTGATTTTTAATTTTCGGTGATCATCCTAACCATATAAGATTTGCATGTAGCCAAACAAATTATCAGTTCATTAAAACGACAAGAAACATAAAATAAAACAAACAATTTGTTCACATTTGTTACCCTGATGTACTGCCTGTTGAACAAACTAATATTTCAAAATTATGTATGTACATATATTCAACAGATTTTTGAGTATGTGTGGTATAGAATTTTGCTGTTAGAAAGAGAAAATTATATACCTACACAAATATTTTGCAGTTTTACAGATCTATATATATGTATGTTTACAGGATCTTCCATAAACCTCTTGGGGATAACATTAGATATGTAAACAAGAAACCCCATTATGTTAATAATCATGTCCTTTGTCATTAGAATGGAATTAAATTTGATCCAAATTTCTAAAATTACAAACTATCCTCCGGCCGAATTATATATTTATTTATACTATACAAATGAATGTACAAGATTAGGACAATATGAAACATATGTACGTACATTATTACTCGTTTACAAAAAGTTATATTTCGAAATTGCTTATTTGTAAAGAGCATGTGAAACTATTTAAATTCGTAACTTTTCTAATTTTATGATACACATAAAAATATTTAAATGTTTCAATAAAGAAAAACTTTTGTAATAAAATGTTCAAAATTTTATTATGAATATATCCACTTAAATCATCGGACCTTTAAACAACAACAAAAAAAAAGTTTAATAAACCACACCACACAAAACCGATTTGTAACTTATACAAAGATTTCCCTTTCGTACACTCGCCAGGAAAAAAACTTTTATATAAATCAGGATTTTATTATTTTTTTACAACTTTCCTACTCCTCCACATCAAATTTTCAGTTTTATTATTGACATGGAAACTGACCAGCTTCTATCTTCGTTTTGAACATACAGTACGATCTGTAAATTAGTTCGTAGTAAGCAGACAATTTTCCAGGACAATACATCAAAATGTGAACTTTTTTTAATTGCTTTTGACTCAATAAATTCAAGGTATTTAAAATGGTCTTCATGTTGGTTGAAATGAAACATAAAACTGTAACCGATTTTCATTGGTCTGGTTATCTTTTGAATTTGATAAGTCACCTGAAACATTGCTTGGTTACCATTCTTCAGAATGTACTGTATAAAAACTATAAACGTATCTGGCAATATATTGTAAATATTATATTTCAAATCAAAAAACAAAAATATATTCGGTATCAATCATACTTTTGAGAAATATAAAATTACATTTTATCAATAAATTGTATTTCTCTCGTAGCAGAGAGACGCCCCAAACCAATCAAAATGAAGATGCGGTTCATATAAATTTGTAGCGCACATTGAAGAAATGTGCGCGCGCTCGTAAACCGTAAACTCACAATTTATATTATATACGATAAAATAATTTTTAACCTCAAACTTTGGTATTCTTTTAACATCTGAAACCGCCTTCGACCTCGCACACGGAATACACAACGCGCTCAGAATGAAAAGGAAATTATATGAACATTTATATGCCAAAGTAAAAACAACCATAAAAATCATAACTCAGCGATCTCGTCGTATTATAAGTATGTATGTATATATAACTTCTTGTGTATGTTGTGTATGCAATATAAAGGAAATCTTTCCTCAAACCATCTAAATATATTTAGATATGTAGTAAGATGTTTGCAATAATTTTCCATTCCCTCTTCCTATACAGTATTTCTAGACTCTTTCTTTTTATTTTTTCTTCAATGTACAAACTTAAATTCTTTCGAACAATAACAATAAAAAAAAATAAAAACAGAAAGATGTAACACGATAATAGTATATACACACATATAAAAATAAAGGAAAATAGATTTTCATTTTAACATTTAAAATAAAAAGATATTTTATTGTTTGTTTCCTCAAATTCTTCATTGAAATTAAAAACAATTTTCATGACACTTTGATGAAAAGTAGATCAAAGTGAAGAAAAAGAAAAAAGAAAAAGTGTATTAGACATACATGGATACACACCGATGTAGGAAATATTTTCCTTATTGTTTTGCTTATTTGTACATACGATATTCGTTTGCCAGAGTATTAAAGGCTCGAGGGTAAAAAGAAGTATATATCATTATTAAATTACAATATTTGTATACCTAACAAATGGAGCGAGACGAGCCTAAAAGTAAAGCGAAATTTATGAAGTTTCTTAAATGATATATTATGTATGTAAGTTGGAAACTGATTATCTTATTTTTTTCTCTTGTGTATGAACCGAAGATAATTGTGCTGCCGTTTGAGATGATGATGAGGAGTAGGAAATTTGAAGGTTGCTTTTGAAATTTGAAGTCGTGTTGCTTATATATAAACTCACAGCATTTTCTACTGTGAACTGTTTACGGTTTTGTAGTGATTTGAGAATGATTAAGAATTTAAAACGTACTTTACTTGCTGAGCTAAATACATATGCGGTTACTAAAATGTTAGTTAATTTTCAAAAATTATCGACAGTAAGTCCTTATATCTGGTTTCGGATATCGAATCTGGCAGAACACGAAAAGTGCCGCTAATGTTAACATTACCATTTTTCGCATTTAATCGTAGTAACCCATTATTTATTACTACGTTAATTAAATATTAGTTATGTAATAAACCTAAATTGATTCTGTGTAGCATTTTTTATCAGCTTCCTTTTGGGAAATGTTGACTTCTGGTGACTTAACCTTTTAACTAAACATTTTTAAGACCTAAATAGCCCTGTATGGAGCTAGTATATTTAAAAACTGTTGTCCTAAATATTAGATGGATTTAAAATATAAAGTTTAGCTTTGTATTAAATAGTACTAAATAATATATCTTCTAAGACTGTGTCCGAAACCTGTGATAAATAATTTTTAGTACTAATTTTTGCCATTTATTTGAAAAATCTGCACACAACCAAATTATCATAGTCAATTCACGTACTTGATTGACGTACTGCACATATTAAACTTAATTGGCATAGCATATCTTAATAAATATACCATTCGTGATATTTTTGTCCAAACAACTATCCATTTCTCGAATATTACTGTAATTAAAATGAAGCAACAAAAATGTGAGTCGAGTAAATGTACCAAAAAATGTTTACACTATGCGGACAGCATAATAAAAAAATTGTGAATGTAGGAGAATATTTTTCAAATAAATGTCAAAAGTGTGTACTAAAAAATATTTATCATGAGTTTCGGACACAGTATAAGAATGGGTTCGAATAACGCAGAATAAATATTTGTTACTTGAAAAAACCGCACACACCCAAATTATCATAGAAGATTCCTATGATAATAATTTTTGACAGATCCTGAATAAATTCATTGAATGATTGATATTAAGTGTATTGCTGGTTAAACCAAAAGCAAAAATTATACATATTTTGGTCTAAAGGTCTAATAGTTTTATTATATAATTGATAAGTAATAACTTTAAATTCAAAAATTACATAAAAATATTTTAAATGCGAGTTTTAATTTCAATATAATTTTGTATTATTTAGTTGCATCAGTTGCAAATGTTTTGTTCGCAACTGTGGATTTCCCTCATTCGCATTTTTAATGTCGAACTTATTTTGGCGTAATTATACTGTAATTAGAGTTTTTTTGAGATTGAGAAGAAAATTAGCATCGTCATCGACTTGGAACAGAGAATTTGTAGTTTACTTAAGAATAAACTGGAGTTTTGCAGTTGGGTTTAATTTATGCCATGTAATGATCAATAAATACTTTAATCTTTAATAATATTCCTTTTACGAATAAATACAACTTCTGAAGTTTTATAATTTGAAATTACTAATTAATCTTTAAGAGAATAAAATAAAAAATATAAGGATAAAGTAATTATCAAGATATTCAAATTAGGCAAAGAGTTTCTCAGGAACAACTCTATCCCTCGGCAAAATTTCTCCTAAATAGAATTCATTACTTACTATACCTTGAAAATTTCGATGATCTAGGTTTACTTAAAATTAAAATATTTTAGGTTATCAATTATCTTTAGCTGTGAGGCTTTCGTTGTGGTGTTACAATCGTTTGGCAAACAAAGTTATTAAGGTAATCGGATTATAATTTAAATAAGAATTTTCATTTATTGCGACTAGAAATTACTTAGGTAATTAGACTGTAACTTGATGTAACTAATTAGAATTCGCAATTAATTACAATAAATTATAATAGAATTTAACATTACATTACAACATATTAAAATTTAATTAAGATCAATGCGATGCAACATTTTTCTTTTTATGATTATATTACCCGTACTGAGGAATGTATTATTCCAATTTTAGTACAAACAAAAAATATTCCTATTAGAAATAGATTAAACAGTACTAAGGAAGATGTGATTCCGATTTTAAACAAACAACAAAATTCCTACTTCAGCACAAACTAAATTTATTGCTATAACGAACAAATTTAGCAGTGAATAGGAAGATATTATTCTGATTGCCAATGTATGGCATGCAATCGCTTGGGTAATATTTTGGTATACAAATTTCATTTAGCTTTATTTATTAATTTTTTTTATTACACGGAACAATATGCAGGATACCTATGTTGCATCCGTTTTGGTGTTACTGTTACGTCTTTTGCATTTGGTCCCATTCCATTCGAACAGCCTAACCCATTTTAGTCATTAAAAATAATACCCACGTATTTTAAACTTAATCAAATAGTCTTTCAAACAGGATCTTCGCCTAACGTAATTTATTTTTTTTTTTTTCAATTAATTAAATTGTAACACAATTTAACATTACAACATTAAAAATTTAATTAAGGTCAATGGAGTGCAAAATTATTCTTATTACGATTATATTACCAGTGCTAGCTAAGGAAGATAATATTCATAATTCAGCACAAACAGAATTATTCCTATTAGGAATAAATCAAGCAGTGCTTAGGAAATATTATTCTGATTAAGAACAAACAACAAAACTCCTCTTCCCTTTTAAGAATAAATTAAACAATGCTTGGAAGATAGTATTCCGATTAAGAATAATTTTATAAAATTATTCCTTTTGCGAATATGTTAAACAATGAGTTAACCAATAATTTATTATAAATTTGTATTTAGTTGGCATGTAGTTTTTCAATTGTGAACACTGTGTTACGGAAAAATAAATTCAAAATCATAAAAATATTATTTAAAATAGGTAAAAAGTGATAAAATATTATATAAGTCATTAATATACATAATAATTTTAACCTATTTATGACAAATGTTGCGAAAATCCAACAACGGACTTAGTTTTGAGGCCTGTTTTAAATAATACCGTTATCCTATTCGGAATTTTAAAGTGAATGTGTGAAATCATTTCGTAATTTTTTATTGTTTTGTGATAACCGTAAAACTAAATTTACTAGAAAAATCGGTAAAAATTAAGAACAATAAAAAACCTTTGTCATAAATACTGGGCTAATTTTATTTGGTGAGTTTTGTAACACTACTTACTATTTACTAATACTATGTAGCTCTAAATAACAATAACTGAGTGCTTATATATTTTTTTTCTATTTTATATATTATTATGTTATATTTACACTTTAATATCAGCTTTTTACAATATACAATTTTATTTCGGTTTTTGGAAAAACTGATCTTGAAGTGTAAATGGTAAAGTATTTTGTGCTTATCTTTCATTTAATTTTTAAGTTGCATAGTGATATTTTCATAGATATTAGAGAATGAGTTTTAATATAGATGCTAATGCTTCACTAAATCTGTTTGGTAATATTTTACATTTGATTTTTATACTATTCGATTGATTTATCATCCTTCTTCATTTAATGCTTAATAAAAATATTGTAATTTTTAAATTTAATTAGATTCTAGGTCAATTGATTTAGAAAACTTGCCAGTAGAAAATTTTTCTATAGAAGAACTTTCAATTGATGATAAAGAATTCTACAACCTGCTTTTACAATCAAAAATGGAAGGATATTTTTTTCTTTTAAAAGGTAATATCTATTTATGTAACCAATTAAAATGCCTCATTTTGTGAACCGATTGCGATATTTGCGGGACAAACCAAGCGAGTTGCCCATCGCACGCGGTTCACAAAATGAGGCGTTTCTAACTGGCAACAATGTTTATATTTTTAAAAATTTTCTCATTTTTTTTTTTAAATAGAAAGTGGATTTACTTTAAATAGCTTAAAATATTTGACTGAAAAAGATATAACGGATTTATTTGGAAAATTGATTGGTGTTAGAGCACAATTCCGTGCTGTATTAAACGAATATAGGAAAATATTCTTATATTTAGTAAGTTTATATTTAGTAAATTATATTTTCGTAAATTATATTTTATTATTTATTTTCGTTTTTAGGATCTTCCGCCATTAAATTCTTCCACATGCTGCTGCCAGAGTAGTATTGTTGACACTAATATTAGACAGGATATTGGGTCTAGCGTTAGTTCCAGTTCTATTAATACTCACGGAAGTTATGTTTTTGTAAGTTCGTAAATACTAATTTAAAAAATTGATTAATAATTTTTATAAATTCGAATTTATTGAATATGGATATGTTTTTGGCCTCTAACATTGGAACAAAAATTGTAGAAAACTTTGAGAAAAAAAAAGATTTTACTGCGAATGAAAGAGAATTTTTAGCTTCATCTATAGTAAAAGCCCACTTGGAAAATAACACTTCCATGACCTTAGTAATTTTAGATAAAATAGCGAGCAAAATTGCTGAAACTTTTAAAGGCGAATCCAAAGTATTTCGTATTTAATATGATTTTTTTTTTCGTAATTTAGAAATATTACTTCGAAAAGGAACCTTATACTCGTGGCAAACTATATACTAAATACAGAGCGTTATCAAAAGCCTATAATAAAAGCGGTATATTTACTAATAAAATAAGGGAGAAATTAAAACCATTAAGTAACATAAATTTTTTTTTTCAACATGGACTTATAACTCATACCATTTATTTATAATATTATTTATAATAGGTGAACATTTGGATGAAATTGAAACTTCGTCAGAGAACAACATTGAACTTTTTCAAGATGACATTGACTGGCTGTATTATCACAATTCACCATGGACCACAGTAGAAGATAAATGGAAATGTACCTTTGCTGCGAGGACCACAGAAATTGGAAAAAACTCGGATTCCCTGGACAAAATATTAGATAAATGGCCACTATTTCGTCACGCTGATGCAGCCAGATTAGTAAGTTTAATTTTTTCAGTATTATGTATTTGCTGTAAGTTCGAAAGATACGTTCAAAAACGTTAAAACCAGTGTTTAAATTCAAATTTCGTTCCTTTATTTATTCTCTTTTTGCGAAAGAAGAGAAAAAATATTTTATTTTGTTTCTTTCCTCCGGAACGAAATCCAACAAAATAAAATATCTCTCCTCTCTTATCTTTTGTATTTTATATGGGGAGAGATATTTTACTTTTTTCGAATTCGTTCCCAGGGAAAGAAACAAACAAAAATATTTTTTGTTTTCTTTCACAAAGAGAGAAAAAAAAGATAAAAGAAGGGAACGAAAAAATGAATTTAAACACTGGTTAAAACTATAATACAATTTAGATTGAAATCGACTTCGAAATGAAATTTCCTGGAAAGAGTAATCTATTCTTAACTCATTTCGAAAAAATTGAGCGACACCTCGAAAATATATTTATAAAAAATACCAAATACGGGCCTGGGAAGGAAATATTAAAACTATTATCGTCAAATAAAGGTATTTTTATATTTTACAATTTAAGCACTCAGTTTAGCACTCAATAACAAACAAATAAATAATTAAAATTGTATTAAAGTAAGCAAATTATCAAGAAAAAAAATTTATTTTCATTTTTAGAATACCGTAGATTGCAGTATCTACAATTATTAAATACAATAATAAAACCTACCGCCAGGAAAAAAGTTGACGGAGTTGTATGGAAAGTCAGTATCAGTGACGGATGGAATTCCTTTTTAATTTTTGCTGAAAACATTTTGGATATACAAGCAGAAATAAATAAACGAAAAGATTTCTGTGTAAAAAAGAAAATTACGCTTCAACCTGCTATAATTGTAGTTGGTGAAGAAAATTCTCCAGAATTCATGGTATCGGTAGATTCAGTTTTAATTCATTTTGATAACTTTTTGATGGCTTTTGATATTTTTTTTAAATTATTTTTTGTACTGAATATTTCATACTCTTTTGAAAATTTTCCTTTTTTTTATTTTATTCAAGATTTCTTTTATAAAATTGAATCTCCGATAGATTTTACTAATTTTGAAGCTTTATTTAATATAAATTAATTAAACAATGGTTACGTGTTTTGTGTGTAAAAACGCTTTTGTCAATATTGACCTTTTAATTAGTCACTTTAAATTGTATCATTTCATTAAAAATAATCAAAAGTTAATTTGTATGGAAAATGGTTGTTTAAGCTCCTTTGGTACCTTTTCATCATTTAAAAAACATCATAGAATACATAAAAATAATACAAATATTGAACAAAATGATTCACATAATTCTGTGTTACCCGAAAATATTATTATTTCTAAACATAATACTTCCAAAGATAATCTTACCAATACAGAATTTTTAAATGCACAAGGTAATGAAAATAATATAAATTTCAATTTGGTTAATAAATTTTTAAGAAATTTACATGAACAGTCTTTATTAATTGTAGCTGATCTTTATAGTAATCCTCATTTGACTACAAAAATTATAGAAGAAATTTTAAAAAACATAACCAATAAGTTATTAGATCAACTGTTTACTAATTTATTTGAAATAATCAATCCAATTATTAATAATAAAAAAGATAAGGAAAGCTTAAAAACTGTCTTTGAAGCTTGTAGTAAACCTTTTGTTAATATTCAAACCGAATATTTATTTCTTAAAACTTTAAAAGAAAAAAATCTTTATATAGAGCCAATTAAATTTAAAATAGATAAGTTAACAAGTAGCCTTATAAAAAGAGGCAAGCTTACTTTAGTTAAAAAGAATATAGAAGGAATTTTAATGCCTATTAAGCAACAAATAATTAACTTTTTTGGTAAAGGTGATATTTTAAGCACTATTGAATATACAAACAAATTAACAAGTGTGATTGATAAATACGAAAATTGTGTACAAGCTTTAAAATGGAAAGCAAAATTAAAAAAGTTTACAAATAATCAAATAGTTTTACCAATAATTTGCTATTATGATGACATTGAAATGGGAAATAGTTTAGGTAGTCATGCCGGTAATCAATCATTAGCTGTTTTTTATTATCATTTTCCTACCCTTCCGGAAGATAATAATAATTTAAAAAATATTTTCATTGCAATGCTTTTAAAAAGTTGTTATTTAAAAAATTATCGTCCGTCTAAAGTATTAACCGAATTTGTAAAAATTCTAAAATCATTAGAAAATGGAATAGAAATTCAAACTTCACAAGGTCAAATTAAGATATATTTTGTAGTTTCTCTATTTATTGGAGACAATTTAGCTTTGAATACTCTTCTCGGTTTTGCAGGTTCCTTTTCTCATAATTTCCCGTGTAGATTGTGTAAAATAAATAAAGCTGATTTAAACCAAAATCTCGTAGAAGATGAAAATCTCATCAGAACTCGAGATAGATATGAATATGACATTGAAAATCTCGACTATAAAACTTCTGGAATAAAAGAAAATTCTATTCTGAACCAACTTCAATATTTTCATGTAACGGATAATTTTTATGCAGATCTTATGCATGATATTTTTGAAGGGTGTATAAAATTTGGGTTAGTTAATGCACTGAACTTCTTTATTTATAATAAACAATATTTTTCTCTAGAGTTGTTCAATAATCGAATAAATACTTTTAATTACGGTGAAATTGAAACTCGAAATAAACCTTCTAGAAATATAAAATCAGATCATTTAAAAAAACAAAATTTACACTTTTTCGCTAGAGAAACTTATTCTTTATTGCACCATTTTTGTCTTCTTGTCGGTGAATATGTAGAAAATTCAAATATAATTTGGAAATACATTGTTAAATTAAGGCAAATGACAAATTACATATTAAAGGATTCCTTCACTGATTTGGAAATTACTTGCTTAAGAGAAATAATCAAAGACCATCACTCGATGTATTTAAATTGTTTCAAAGATCAACACTTAAGACCTAAGCATCATTTTGTTACCCATTATCCTTCAATAATAGCAAGTTGGTTCCTTAAAAGCTGTATGGTGCATGAGGCATGAAAGTAAAAATAAATCTCTAAAAGAATATACAAAAGTGTCTTGTTCAAGAGTTAATTTGGAATATTCTGTAGCTAAAAAAATTTCATTAAAATTCGCTAACTCAGTTTTAAACATTGAATCAAATATTCATACCAATAAAAATCTAACAAAACAATTAGTAAATAGTTTAGATTATTTTAATGAAACTGTAATAATTCCATTTAATGAAAATGAACCTATAAATATATTTAAAACATTTAATTACAAAAACACTAAGTTTAAGTCGAATTATTTTTTATATATTAACGAAAAATTATACAAAATATTACATATTTTGAAACACGAAAATGAAATGTATTTAATGGTAATATGGAATATTTAGTAAGCAATTTTGACAAACATTATCAAGTTTATTTTGTTAACGAAAAAACTTTAAATATTATTTGTTTTGATTTTAAAATGTTATGTTTCGAGAAACCATTTGAATTGCATAAATTTAAAAATAGAAGTTGTTTTATGATAAGATATATTTAAATTTAATAAAATATTGTAAAATTGAAAAAAATAAAAAATATTTAATTAACCCTTTGACTCGTCATTTATTTTAAAACGCCTGTTATTTTGCTTAACTATCTGAGTAATTCTGAAATTTTTTAATATTTTTTGCACTAAATATCTTTTTTTGGTAGCTTAAGACTAAGAGCCAACATAATATCACTTAAAAAATCCATTATTGGTGCATTGAATTCAAAAAACTAGGTTTAAAGTGCATGTACGCAATTGTGTACAGTACGAGTCAATGTGTTAAATACGCCTTCTTTAAAAAATTTTATTTTTTTTAATTTACATTCTTTATAATGATCCATTTAATCCTTTTCATTGTAAAGTGTATTCCTAATTTTTTTATTTTTCTATTCCTTACAACGATCAATTTATTCCGTATCATTGAATAGCTTATTCCCATTTTTTTAATTTAACTATTCCTTGTATTAACAATTTACTCCTAAAAAGAATAAAATTAATCCGATTTGCGGATAAATTTATCAAAAATAAAGTATTTAATTATTCTTTTTTAAGAATAAAACTAAAAGAAATTACGAATATTTTATTCCTTGAATAGGAATAATATTAGCTTTTTTTGTTAAGAATATATTATTCCTAAATATGTTTTATTATTCCTTAGTTAAGTTGGGTTAAATTGTGAACTTCATTTTGGAAGAATAGATTCCTGGTAGGAGTATTGTATTCTTCGATTTCTCTCCGTGTAGGTGGTTTAGTCAATTTACGATTTCTGAGTGTGCTTATGGTATCTCCAAATTAAGTTCACATATTGTTATATGCACTACACAATAATACATAACATAAGTAAATATTAAGCCTTCCACATGAAGGCAATTATTAAATATATTCCAGCATGTCTTAGAAGTTACGAACTATTCCTGACAAAGCAGAGAATGAATTATGTGGATTTATTTTATCAACATTGGCGTGTAAATATAACATAGCCGTCCCTTCTATTCTTTAGTTTATGCTGACACTACACGAAATAAAATAAAACAACACCCGCGAGGCGGAGAAATAATTATGGCAAAAAAATTATTACACGATTCGAGTTGCATAACAAAAATTTGTGAATATAGGGGAATATTTTTCAAAGAAATGGAAAAAATATTTACTAAAAAATATATACCACAGGTTTCGGACACAGTCTAAAACTAGAAATATATTTTTATCTCGCACGGAAAAAAATAAACTGGTACTCAGCTAAGAAAACGGACTTTTAATTCAAGAAAATGTACTTTTTCTTGATTTAAGAGCTAATTTTCTTATTTTTTTCGAGTTTTTCTTAATTTCAAGAAACACAATTCTTACATGAAGAAAAATTCGATTAAAATAAGAAAATTAGCTTTTAAATCAAGAAAAAGTACATTTTCTTGAATTAAAAGTCCGTTTTCTTAGCTGAGTACCAGTTTATTTTTTTCCGTGCGTCACCTTCGTAGAAAACGTTAGTTTTAACAGGCACATCAGTAACTGTATTGATAAAGCAAACTCTATGTTTGGCTGTGTTAAACGATGGACTGAAGAATTCAGGAACACACAAACTTTATTTACACTATATATCGCTTATATAAGATCTCAAGTGGAATATGCTGTAATCGTCTGGAATCCAAAAAATTTTTTGATATTTCTGGTGAAAAAAGGTTGGGAATATAACGTACCTTTTAATCTAACTGTGGTTCGCTTACCACCATATTCGACCAAGTACAAAGAATATGCAATTTGTACCCTTGAAAACAGTCGTCTTATTTTAGATGTTGCTTTCAGCAGAACATTGCATAATCACCGATTTTTGGCACTAGAACATTATTCCACCAATTATGGCGATAACAACCCAATCAATAGATTAGATTTAATTACTTGGTTAGATTTAATTACTTCTCTTTGAGATCCCGCAAGTGGTCCAGATTTGTTGCTTAATTAGCACCCTTCTATAAATGTTTGGTCTAATTATATCGTATAACTATGATCTTTCGCTTTCATTTAAACCCGTTCAAGTTTAAATCGGAACTCTGTCTTGTCCTGGCAACTAATTATATTCAAAAAATTTGTATAATTTTTTAGCAATGATTCTTCTTGCATATGCATATGGGAACATTATTGCGCTGAAGAGCAAATTGGGAATGATTTTTTTTAATCTTAATTTTTAATGTGCACAAATAATTATAATTATGAATAAAAATTTGTATGCACAAATAATTCTGTATAAAATTAAATCATCTGTAATTGTTCCTAGACTTAACCCTAGAACTGTATCGTGGGGTGAAAAACACCCCAGAGCGGTTTAAATGTCGCGCTAAACGCAAGCGGCTTACGCTTACGACCCGGGACCGTAACCATAATTCAATTTCAACATCTGGGAGTAGAGAGAGCACACTTGCCGCATCAGTACCACGTGTAGCCTTGAACAGTAAAGACTTAAAGTGCGTCAGTGTGTTTTTTCACCCCGCGATACAGTTTGTGTATATTTTTCGTCATCTTCAAGTGTTTTCCATTTTGGTTTTTTTTTGCACTTTTTGGGTAAGTAATAAGCGTATAGTAGAGATGTGCTAGGTACTCGTTACTTTTGACGTAATACTCGTTACTTTTTATTCGTTACAAAGTAATCATTACTCGGTATAATTTTTAAGATCTATAATGATCAAAAACCGGATAAATATGATGTAACAATAGTCAATTTGACTGACTCAAAAATATTTTATCTGGTGAATGCAATTCCATATGTTGGTAAATTGGTTTTGGACGATAAGAAAGAAAAAGTGCAATACTATTATGTCAGGAAGTTGAGCGAGCCAATACATATATGAAAGCTCCAACGAACTCAAATACCACTTTCTTTCAAAAATGCTGGTGAGGTAGGAAGTTTAAAATTCGCTTTTGACCGAACCAAAACTTTAGTTTCCTTTACTACCAAGAAGAATAAAGTGGTTCTCTAAAGGTAGCACTGACGCTTTCGACCAGATGTGTCATGAATACACAACAGCAAGAAAAACGAAAAGATGGCCAGAGAGAGTTTTCATATGGATGCTGAACCAATCAGGGATAAACGCTTCAATCATATACAATTTCAATTTCTTGAAAAATTTAGTCCACGACCTTACAATTCCTCATATCCAGAGAAGGAAAGAGTTGACAAGTCTGCCACGATAAACTGTATTTTGCATTCAAGAAATACTGGATGAAGGGCCAATCCGACGAGGCATAGGTGGAACAGGAAGACAGGGGAAGTGTGTTCATTGTCCCAGAACCTTCGACCGAAAACATGGAGTAAAATTCTCTCGGTATAATGCCTTCGCGTGTCCAGAGCATAGGGCTGTTCTTTGTCAAGCGTGCGGTGAGCAAGAATGATAAAAGAAATCACGATAAAAAATGTGTAATGATAAATTTAAGATTTATGCTCAAAATTGTACTTTTCCTTTCAAATAAAGATGTTTTTTCCAATTTGAACGAAATTCTTACTAACTATAACCATTTCTACGGCAAAAATAGATTTTTCAAATTCTTACAATTTGCGCACTTTGATTTCTCAAAATAAATACCTTTTTTGGAGAATTGACCAAAAGGACTATAATATCCTTAAAAGAATGTATCTCCCCTTTATAACCCCGTTGGAATTACTCAATTTGGTTAAAAACTCACTGAGATATCGTAAATTTAAGGGAAATTGTCATTTTTGCTAGTTTTTCACGTTTCTCGCCCTTCTTATTCGTTTTTCTCAAACTCTTCAAACTTTTGACCAAAACTACTGGATTCACGCGATTTTAGATTAAAAAACGAAAAAAATCAGCCCCCATGGAACTCTCAAAGTCATGCTGGGCCCGAGATACGGGTGTTCGAAATTTGAGGTGTTTTTTCACCCCGCGATACGGGCGGAAATAGGTAAAAAAAAAAATCGCGATACAGTTCTGTTGAATATTTTGGAAACCCCTAAATTATAAATATTTTGTATGTGAATTGTGAATTGCAGTTTCAGTATTATTGTACTAAGTATTGATGAGTAATTATATAAAAAAAAGATTGTAACTTGTTTTCCGGACAGAGACAGATGAACAGGTCACGGTAAAAGAAGATCGTCAGTCGTATAAAGATATAAAAAAAGTATAACCAAGTAAAAACTAATTGTGTGGTGTAATTATTATTCAAAGAGTAAAGACATAAAAAGTGGCGACGAGGATGGGATAAAATCCGTGTTTTTTCTTAATGATAATAAAGTGAATGAAAGTTTATTTATTTTGATTTTTTTTTTAATTAATGCAAAAAGTGAAGTCATATCTATAGTAGAATTTCAAAAATAAACTAAAAGTGGGAAATTAAGTAGTGCTTAAAATGGTCGATAAAATTGAGCAATACGTGGAAGGCACCAGCTGGTTGGCTTATGAAGATAGGCTTAATCAATTTTTTATCGCAAATAATATAGAAGACGATAAAAAAATGGCAACGTTTATTACGGTTATTGGTGCGGGACTTTACGAAACTCTGATGAAGTTAACAGTACCAAAATTACCTTCAGAAAAATCATATGAGGAATGTATCTTGCTGTTGAAAACTTTTTTTTCAAAGAAAAGGAATATACGAACGGAACGCGCAAAGTTTCATAAATCGAAACAAGAGGAAGGAGAAACTGTTTCAGAATTTATTTTGAGGCTTAAATCTATGGTGGCTTCTTGTGATTTTGGAGGAGTGTTAGAAAGGAAAGATGTGAAATACCGTGAATTAAAAGACATTATCATACAAGAAGCTTTGCTAGATCGTTTTGTCGTTGGAGTTCGTGATCAAAAAATTTTTCAAGCTTTACTAAATACAAAGGAAAACGATAACAGTTTTGAGGCCGCGTGTGAATTGGCCTTGAGTTTGGAAATGGCATTAGCAGAAAGTCAGCCGATTTTAGCAACAGTTAGTAAAATGGAGAGATTAAACAACAACGTTAACCAACCATTTCGGGGAAGATCTCCAAATCAATATCGAGCATCGAGATATAATTATTCATATCATGGAAACAATCGTAGTCCAAGTCCACGATACTTCCAAAATAAAAGTAACAGCAAAAATCCTCATAAATATCAAGATACGAAGAATCGATGCAAAACATGTGGGACATCTGGCAGACATAAGGATGAAAATTGTCCAGCGCGAAATTAGAGGTGTTTTAAATGCAATTTAGTTGGTCATACTTCAACCGTTTGTTGGAATAATGCAGATTCACAGCAATTGAAAATCATAAATGGAATATCTTCAAAAAATAAACCAGTATTAGTAAATTTTATCGTAAATGGAAAATATAATGTTTGAAATAGATACCGGTGCATCATCAACTGTATTGTCTAAGGATGAGTATTTAAATAATTTTAGTAATTGTAAACTTGTAAAAAATTTTGAAAATTTGTATAATGTTTCAGGGGACTGTATAGAGGTTATGGGAGCAATTGCAGTCGGAGTTCAACGTTGTCATGAGGAGCAATCACAGTATTTAAATAAAACGGTAATAAATACAAAGAAAACTTATAATTCTCTTGTCGGACGCGATTGGCTGGATATTTTTTTGCCAAATTGGAGAAACACATATTTTCTGGAGTCGTTAATTTGGTAAGTGAGGATATGGATATTGTTGGAGAGATTAAGGGATTGTTTCCTAAAATAATAGACCAAAGTTTAGCTAGCCCAATTGAAGGTAATATGGCGGATATAGTTTTAAGTGACGATGCAATTCCGATTTTTCATGCGGCTTATTCTGTCGCATACCGTCTTAAGGATAAGTTTGATGAGGAAATAAATAGTCTTGTCAAGCAAAACATTTTAATGCCAGTTCGCCATAGCAGATATGCAAGTCCGGTAGTGGTAGTGCCAAAATAAGATGGTAAAATTCGATTATGCATAGATTGCAAAACCACTATTAATCGGTTTGGTTTGACCGAGCACTACCCACTGCCTAAAATTGACGATATTTTTGCCAGCTTATCTGGGTGTAAAGTTTTCTGTGTAGTTGATCTCACTGGTGCTTATTAGCAATTGCTATTGAGTGAAAAATCTCAAGAGTACATGACTATAAATACCCATAAAGGCCTGTTTAAATACACCAGACTCCCTTTTGGGGTTTCGTCGGCACCGTCAATTTTTCAAGGGGTAATAGATCAAATTTTAAATTATATGAAAAATGTTAAATGTTATTTGGATGACATTTTGATAGGTGGATCGTCACGGGAAGAATGCGAAAAAAATCTATTTGAAGTTTTGAAGAAGTTGAACGAACATAATGTTCGAATAAATATTTCGAAATGTAAATTCCTTCAAAACTCAGTCAAATATCTGGGCCATATTATTTCGGGGGATGGAATCCGGCCAGACGGAGCAAAAGTCGACGCTATAGTTAATGCACCTCGACCGCAAAACATTCAACAACTTCAGTCATTTTTAGGCCTTTTAAATTATTATGGGCGTTTTTTTACCAAATTTGTCATCAAAATTACATGTTCTGTATAATCTTCTACATCAAGATGTTCCATTCGTTTGAACAGAAAATTGTCAATTAGTGTTTGAAAAATGTAAACAATTAATATTGAATAATACATTTTAGAACTTTTTGACCCTCTAAAACCAATAATTTTAACGACTGATGCTAGTCCATCTGGAGTGGGTTGCGTATTGTCACATTTGGTAGATGGGGTAGAAAAACCAATAATGTTCGCGTCAAGCACACTATGAACGAAATTACTCACAGCTTCATAGAGAAGCATTAGCGGTAATTTTTGGCGTACAAAAATTTGAGATATATTTGTTGGGAAAAAAATTTCTAATTTGCACGGACCATCAAAGCCTGCAGGAAATATTTAACCCAAAAAGCCTACTCCATCCGTAGCAGTAGCTAGGCTACAGCGATCGGCTGTCTACTTATCAATGTTTTCATATGAAATTAAATTTAAACCTGCAAAAAACGTTGCAAACGCAGATGCGTTACACGTTTACCGTTAGCAGAAAACACGGGTGTAGGTGATATTCGAATTTGCTATTTCAACCAAACTAGTGATTTTCCTTTGTGTTTTGATGACGTGAAAACAGAAACGAAAAATGATTTGGTTTTGTATGAAATTTATTATTATATTTTAAATGGGTGGCCAAAATTGATTCCTGGGTATGCAAAAAGTTATTTTTCAAATCAGGCTAGCCTCAGTATTGAAGATGAATGTTTATTTTATAGAAGTCGCTTAGTAATTCCAGAGTTTTTAAAGCCGCAATGTCTAAAATTATTGCATGAAAATCATGCCGGGATAGTTAAAATGAAAATGCTCGCAAGATCATATATTTGGTAGAATGGTATCGACAACGATATCGAAAGTTTCCAAAAGAACTGTCGTATTTGTCAACAGTCCCAAAATATTCCTAGCGAAATTGTTAGCTCAAAGTGGACAGAAAGTAAATTTCCCATGGAGCGTGTCCATATAGATTTTTTCTATTTCGGAGGAAAATTTTTTTTACTTTTTGTTGATTCATATTCAAAATATGTCGATGTGGTACAAATGAATTTTACAAATGCATCAAGTGTTTTTGAAAAACTGCTAAATATTTTTGCAAGTCTAGGATTATGTACCAAATTAGTCATGGATAACGGTCCGCCATTTAATAGTTTTGAATTTAAATCGTTTTGTAACAGCCATAATATTAAATTAATGCATTCTCTGCCATATCACCCACAGTCAAATGGGCAAGCTGAACGATGTGTTTAAACGGTTAAAAAGATACTATATAAGTTTTTAGAAGGCCCAGAAAAGAATTTGTCGATTCAATATAAAATAAGTAAATTTTTGTTTCATAATAGAAACACTCCAAATATGACAACAAAAAAGTCTCAGTCTGAAATTTTGTTTTCCCTATAAACCTAGAACACTTTTCGATCTTCTTAGACCTGACCAAAATGAATAAATTGTAGATACATCAAAAAAATCAATAAATAGTAAAGAAAATGTCTCAAATTAAAAGTCAGGTTCAATTTGAATAATGAAAAATCATTTAAATTAAAACCAGGCGATAAAGTGGTATACCGAAACCTTTTCAAGTCCCACTTAAATTGGTTACCGACCAGAGTCGTAAAACGTGTTAGTCTTTTCACGTATTTAATAAATGTGCAAAATTATATCAGATATGTACACGAAAATCAAATTAAAATTAGCATATTAAGTGACGATGAACATCCTGGTATGAAAATTCCTCAAATTGAATCAGATGATTATAATTTTGCAAATGATTCGGGTGTTTTACATAATAATGACGTTTACAATAGAAAACGGTCGAGATCTGCTTATTGAATTATAAAGCAAAATAATAAAGCTAACTAAATAAAAATTATAAGTTTCAAAAAGATTTTTATTTATATCAATTTTAAAGAAGTTTGTGTGGCGTTGCATTAAAAATGTATACTGCACAAATACATAATGAATACGATAGTACGTATTGGTTTGGACGGGCCAGACAGTTCATAAAGCTTCTTCGAATACATGCCCTGAAAATCGGATGGAATGTCTAAAAAATTTAGCTAAAGGCTTGGCAAGCGAATTGCGAGGAAACTCCGTCAGGATCATCTAATTTATTCGCAATTATATTTGCAACAACCCTAGCTACTAAACGAGACCTAATGTCGGTGCGATGCTTAGCAATAAGATTTGTTGCCGCAAATCTATTTTCGATTGGTTATAAAAACGATTGACCCAAGAGCGATTTTGGCATGGAACGTAAAAATAACCTTCAAATGCTGAATATATGATCAGCCCTCAATTAAAATATGCTACTGTTATGTTAATGAAACTTAACAACAGAACGGACATTTTTTTTTTATATTTAAAATAAATTTTTATTTATTTATTTTATGTAATTACAATCTAGTCTCCAGGACTAATGAGCAATTTTCTAACTTAATGTACTAATTTAATAATAATCTATGGCTTCTTCCCATTGGCGTTCCATAGAGTCTGGTAAATTGAAGTAAACCACATCTTTTTAGTGGGTTTTACACAGCACAATGCTGTTTAAGCTAACAATTACACCAACTTAAAAGTTTGGTTCTTTTAAGTCTGCGTATTAAATTCGGGTTGCTTAGGAGCTGAGTTGCCCCAATGTTCACATGTTGCCGGAACCTCTCTTTATGTCTCCGCGCTTTCTCCTGAATTTCATTTACGATGAGGTTCACTTTAAGGTGCCTATGGAGATCATTGTTCCTGACACACCAAGATGCATCAACGATGTTCCTTAATACCATATTTTGAAATCTTTGGATGATTTTTGCCTTGCTCTGTTTGGTGCAACCCCAAAGTTGAATACCATAAGTCCAAAAGAGTTCCTTCCCATCAGCCAATACATCTTTCTGTATTTAAGTCTTAGTTCTTAACTTTTCTTATTGACATGTGCTTTCCATCGCAGTTTAGCATCCAGGGTAATACCGAGATACTTAGCTGTTTTCGCATACGGTACTATTTCTCGATTTATGATAATCGCCTGTTTATAAAGGCTCCGGAAATTCTAGTCAAAAACATTTCAGCCATAAAATTTCCCATACAAATATTTTGACTAAAACTCCTCTTAAGAAGGAACTTCAGTCAAAAAAAAAGGTATTTCGGTCAGAAAACAGTTTGACTGAAATACTCTTTGTGTTTTTGGACTGAACGACCTTCTTGAAAAGTATTTTAGTCACAAATTTTTGGACTGGAATACCTTTTGTTTGGTTAGGTAGACCTATATATTGGCTTCGGCGCCCCAGTCAAAAGCATTTCAGTCAAAAACAGAAATGAGTTTCAGTCAAAAATTAAAAGGCAACTCAGTCAAAATACTTTAAGACATTTATGCCTTCTCAGAAGGAAGTTGAATAAAAAAACAAAAAAGCCATTCAAGTCAAAGCATTTTTTACTGGAATTTCTTTTGGTTTAGTGACTGATCGTCCGATGTTTGAAAGGCCGAATGTTGGAAGGCCTAATGGCGGAAGGCCGAATGTCGAAAGGCCGAACGCCGAAAGGTCGAATGTCGAATGGCCGAATGTGTCGATAGGCCGAATAGGTCAAAAGGCCGAAAGTCGAAAGGCCGAATGTTGAAAGACCGAATTTTCATGAAATTTTCCTTCACTTAATTGATTGAAATGAATATTTAAAACCATTAAATTTATTTCTTAATGTAAAATAATTTAAATAAATTGAAAATAAGTGCTAATAAATCCTGTGCATGTTGCATATTAATGTGATCAAGGAAAAAACAAATTTATTTATTTATTTTATTATAATTAATTAATGGGATCACTACATTTTGCCTGGAAAAAAAATCCAGAATAGTTGAAAAGAAAAAATTCAGAAAAAAAATTCCGAAAAAAATCTAGAAATTACCAGAAAAGCAATCCAGAAAAAAATCCAGAAAAAATATTATGTTTAAAATAAATGAAAAAAGACAATTGTATTACCATTTTTAGGGGATAGGGCCTGGAGCTCATCGAGGAACACCTCCAATAGATATGGAGGGCATATTGGATAGAGAGCGGATCAGGTGGGCGCTGCAGGGTTTAAGCCTTATGAATCGGCGGGCCCGGATCGGATTATACCAGCAGAGATTCAAAAGAACTCGGCAGCCATCATCCCCTGGCTAGAGGTTATCTTCAGGGGATGTCTGAAACTAGTCTATATTCCTAGGAATTGGACAGAGGTCAAAGTAGTCTTTATCCCGAAATCGGGAAAGAGCTCACATGGTCATCCAAAGGACCTGAGGCCTATAACTCTATCATCCTTTCTGCTGAAAACCCTGGAAAGGTTGATAGATGTATTTATTCGATCAAGAATTGAACCCAGGAATTGGGCAAAGTCGCAGCATGCGTACTGTAAGGGAAAGTCGGTGGACACAGCTCTGCACGATCTAGTACGCACAATTGAGAAATCAATTTACTTGCAAGAGTTTTGCATGGTGGCATTTCTCGATATTGAGGGTGCTTTTAATAATGTAAAAACGGAGGCGATCATGGAAGGATTGTCTTTTTTGAAGGTGGACTGCTCTATAAGTAGGTTAATAAATCAGATGCTGGTAAGCAGGACTATTACCTCGGAGCTGGGAGAGTCCAAGATTAGAAGACGGGTGGTTAGAGGAACCCCACAAGGAGGTGTAATGTCCCCTATTCTCTGGAGTGCAGTGATTAATGGATTACTGCTGGAACTAGAGAGAGAGGGAATAGGGGTTGTAGCATATGCTGATGATGTAGCTATAGCTGTCTCAGGCAAATATCTAGATACGATTAGGGATGTTATGCAGAATGCACTCCTGTTCATTACGAAATGGGCCAGCAAGTGTGGATTGGGGATTAACCCTTCCAAAACAGAGCTGGTACTATTTACTAGGATATATAAAATTCCGGTGGTTAGCCCTCCTATCATAAACGGCAGCGGACTAGTTTTTGCTGACCGAGCGAGATTTCTGGGCATAATCTTTGATAGTAAGCTCAGCTGGAAGCCTAACACTTTGGAAAGGGTGAATAAGGCTATTGTAGCCTTATACTCGTGTAGGAACGCTATAGGTAAGAGATGGGGCTTGAAACCGGAGCTGGTATACTGGCTCTATACCGCCGTGGTAAGACCTGTGCTAATGTACGGGGTGGGCTTTTGGTGGCCAGCTCTAGATAAGGCAACATATAGAGGTATGATGGAGAAGGTACAAAGAACGGCCTGTATGCTTATAAGCGGGGCGCTTAGGACAACACCTACACGCGCTTTAGAGGTTATGTTCCACCTTATTCCAATCGACCTTTATGGTAAACAGATGGCAGCCAACGTGGCTACGAGACTCTTGGCTGTCTCTCAGTGGAAGTATCTTCAGGTGGGACACTCGACGATAGGTAGATTCGCTGGCGAAGAACTGGCGAATCTGGATTATATTACACCAACGTTGTGCTTCGATAAGGGTTTCCGTACCATCTTTCCCTCAAGGGAATCCTGGAGAAACGGATCAATCTTGGAAAACGAGGCAATGCAATTTTTCACGGACGGCTCGAGGCTGGAGGATAAGGTAGGAGCCGGAGTCTTCTGTGATCAACTTAATGTTAATATTTCTGTTCGTCTCCCTGACTACTGCAGCGTGTACCAGGCTGAAGTGGTGGCGATCGGGGAAGTCATGACATGGTTGAAGAATAATGTGGTATCCGGGAGGGATATCGCAATTTATGTGGACAGTCAGGCAGCGATCAAGTCACTTGGGGCAGTTTGTCTGAAGTCGCGGGTGGCGCTGGATTGCCGATCATCTATTAACGAGATGAGCGAGTATTTCAGCATCCAGATAATCTGGGTCCCGGGTCACTCGGGCGTCACGGGGAACTGCAGGGCGGACGAACTAGCTAGGTACGGTACGACTCTCCAGATGCAGCCGGAAATGGTAGGTCTGGGGAGGCCTATGGCATTGCTAAAATGGGCGCTCAGTAAAAAGGCAATCGCCTTGACAAATGAGAGGTGGATCAACACTCTCACGTGCAGGGTAGCAAAGCAGGTTTGGCCAAAACTGGACTTGCGGCGCTCCAAGGTACTAATATCCCTGGGAAGACAAGAAATAGGATGGGTCGTAGGGATAATGACAGGTCACTGCCTTTTTGGGGAGCATGCGAGAAGGCTGGGGATACAGACGAATGACTTTTGTAGAAGTTGCATGGACGAAGAGGAGGAGGAGACTTTGGAACACTTCCTATGCTCATGTCCGGCGTTATCATACAGAAGGCATAAGTATTTGGGTGTGTACGGTATGGACAGCCTTTCGGAACTCGCGGACTGTGGAGTGCGAGATTTATTACGCTATATAAATAGCTCTGGTTGGTTTCAACGGGAGTAATGGGGAGATGGGATCCTGTGGTATCACAACGGGCCACTGCTGGCCTAAGAGTGCGATAGCAGCCACTTCAACCTAACCTAACCTAACCTAGGGGATCGGGATATTTACCTGCAAGACAAAATCTTGTTTTGCCATTCAATCTTGTTTTTTTAATTCTTACCGTATAAAATTGTTACCGTATAAATTGTTTTCCGAAATAATTATTTTGATTATTTTACAGTGAAATAATGAATATTTAGTGAAATGGTTTTTCTGGGATTGATATAAAATATTGCATTTTAAAATCTTGCAATTACAAAATCTTGCTTAATAAAATTTCTTTTTAGTAGGTGTCATTAATAGATTTTATACAATCCGCTCCTAAGTGTGGCACTCACGCAGTGCGACATGTTTGCTGATCCCGGCTCCTACGTCCCCAAAGTTCAAATGTAAAGCCCCTCGGAGGTCTAAGCGGGGGGAGCGCAGCGACCTTCCGCGTGCCCGTGAGAGGTTCCGAAGCCGTTAGCCCCTACAATTGGAAGTTAAATTAGTCGATGTCATTTTATTTTAATGTAAAATCTATAAGAGATTAATAAAAACATTATTATGTATGTATTTTGAAAACAAGATTTTCTCCAAAAATATTTTAGAAACAGTCTTTTGTAAACAGTCTTTTGAAAAACAGTGATACGTGGCCAACCCCATTTTTAGACTATCAGTTGGAGCGATACGATTACTTTGATCTGTGTCTGAAAGGTTGATGAAGCAATTTCTATTATCATAAATATTAAGAACTTTACGCAAAACTCAAATTTGATAGACATTTTATAAATTCTTATTATAATTTGCAGTTTGATAATTAGTATTCTGGATTTTTGTTTTTCTGAGTTTTTTGTTTCTGGATTTATTTTCGGGATTCTGTATATTTTTGTTCAGTTTCTGTATATTTTTTCTAGATAAGGTAGCCAACTCTTAATTAATTTTTAATTATTAGATAAAAAAAACGTAAGAAGATTTTAATATTTAAGGTGATTTACTATTAATCATTTTTATATACAAATTTTGATAAAAATATAAATTTTTGTTTTCATAAAAATATAAATTTTGAAAATTTTCATCTAATCGGTTTTTCGACACATTCGGCCTTTCGACGCGTTCGGCCTTTCGACCCTATTCCGACTAATACGACTTATAATTGTATAGGGTAACGGCTTTGGTAATTCTCACGGGCACGAGGGAGATCGCTGCACTCCACCTCCCCCCCCCCCCCCCCCCCGCTTAGCCCTCCGAGGGGCTTTGTATAGAATCTATTAATGACACCTACTAAAAAGAAAAATAATTGCACTATTTTGTTATGCAAGATTAAGTGACCATGGATCCACGATCAATTGTCCACACGATCAATTGATCCACGATCAATAGTTCATACGATCAATTGTATCCACGATCAATTGTCCAAACGATCAATATTGTATCCACGATCAATTATTCATACGATCAATTGTATCCACGATCAATTGTTTCCACGATCAATTGTATCTACTATCAACTGTTCACGTTCAATTGTAACATGATCAATTGTTTACGATGCGACTAATAATATAAACCAAACTAAAGGTATTTCAGTCCAAAAATTTGTAACTAAAACACCTTTCAAGAAGGTTGTTCAATCCAAATGCACAAAGGGCATTTCAGTCAATCTGTTTTCTGACCGAAATACATTTTTTTCGATTGAAGTTCCTTTATAAAAGATGTTTTAGACATAATATTTGTATGCGGAATTGTATGGCTGAAACTCCTTTCGTTTTTAGACTGAATTGCTTTTGACTATATAGTTGCAAGAACAATTTTGTCTGGAATTCGTTTTTAATTATTTGATTGAATTACCTTTTCAAAAGGTATTTTAGTCACAAATGCAAAAGGAATTTCAGTCAAAAAAGTTTTAGCCTTTTTAGTTTTTTTGATTGAACTTCCTTCTGAAAAGGCATTTCAGTCTAAAACTATTTTGACTGAGTTGCCTTTTAATTTTTGACTAAAATTCCTTTCTGTTTTTGATTCAAATGCTTTTGACTGAAATTCTCGGAGCCGTTTATAAAGTTAATGTGAACTGATTATTTTCATTTAGTTTTATTTGCCATCTTTTTGTCCATTTATAAATTTTAGTTATTGCTGAGTGTAACTTTTGTGTTGACTGTTCGTTGCTTGTGCCAACAGCTAAGATCGCTGTGTCATCTGAAAAGGTCGCCACTATGTTGTTTTCTAATGTAGGAAGATTATAAGTGTACAGTAGGTATAAAACCGGCCCTAATACACTTAACTGTGGAACTCCTGCGTTGATTTCTTTCAATTCAGAGAAGGTATCATCTAACTTAATCCTGAACAATCTATCTTTCAAGTAACATTCAAGTATTTTAGCAAATTAGATTGGTAGAAGATTTCTTAATTTATGGTTAAGTCCTTTATGCCACACTCTATCAAATGCTTGGGCAACGTCTAGAAATATTGCTGAACAGATTTTTTCTCCTCTAGTGCTTTCTCAATTATACTGGTTATTCTGTGAACTTGATCAATTGTTGAGTGTTGGTTACGAAAACCGAACTGATGATTTGGGGTGAAGTTTTTACTGTCGATTATCGGATTTAATCTTTTTACCAGTAGCTTCTCAAAGAGTTTGGACATGACTGGCAATAGCGAAATTGGCCTGTAAGATGAGGTTGTGTGTGATGGTTTCCCAGGTTTTGGGATCATAATTACTTCTGCTATTTTCTACAAGCTTGGTACATATTTGTTTCTAAATGCTGCATTTATAAGATTGGTGAGCTTCACCAGAGCTTTCCTTGGCAATTCTTTTAAGATTTCTGCAGTAATAAGATCGTAGCCAAGAGCTTTTTTCTTATTCATATTAGCTGTTATTTCACGCACGACTTCTTTTGGTGTTGTCGGTAGGATACCTTTACTTTATTGCACAGCTTGTTCAGATATTATATCGGCTTCTAACGTTTCATCTTGATGTGGCTGGAATTTTTTTTCAAGGTGTTCAGCAAATTCTCGAGCTTTGTCTTCATTATTCCTAGCCCATTTCTCACCTGCTACTCTTATTGGAGGTTTCTGCATTATTGCTCTTTTAATTCTTTTGTTGCTTACCAAAGAGGATAATCAGTACTGCTATCATTAGTTAATTTCCTTAAATAGTTGCTGATTCATTTTCAATTTTTTGTTCTTTGATCTCTCTTCTTAATTGTTGAGTGAGATTGTTCAAATTAGTTTTATTTGGGGGGGGGGGGGGGGGCCTTGTTTGTTGCCATTCTCTTCTCGCTCTACTTTTTTCTGCTAGTAGTTCCCTAATTTCCAAAGAGTAGGTGTTTCCCTTGATTTTCTTTTTAATTTCAGGGGTATTTTCCCAAGCTGATTGCTGTATATCGTTGTAAAAAAAAATGTAAATTTGTGAACTTCTTTGTCTAATAGCTTCGTTAATTTTGAAATAAGCCATTTGGTTTTTGCCTAATGGCCAAAATTATTTGAATAAAGCTTATGCCATCATCTCACGCACAGAACACAAAAAATATCAGTGTTTTCCATTTTTACTCTGCCATTTTATGATTAATTCATGTTAATGAACTTATCAGTCTTAAAGCCAACATTAAATTCAAGATAATCCACCTAAATCCGTTTATAAAATAATAGAGCTGTTGAATTATTCAAAAATTGTTGATCCATCATCTCAAATATTAATAAAATTCGAGCGAATTAAATAAGCATACAAAATATGGTTTGGGAAATTGACAGTATTTTAAGGGAAATTATTCACCTCATACATATTATGTGGTTTACCAATTCCTAACCATGCACATGTCTAAATATAAATATTTATTTACATACAATATTTTGCCAGTAAACATATACAATACATACGCATGGATGAGTGTTTTCCGATATTTCACACATAAAAGCTAAGTGAAAATGTAAATACAAAGACACGCTTGACTAATTATGAAAAAATCTTATGTATAATTAGTAAATATCTTTATACAGTAAATAATTAATTCTATTTTCCATCTCAAGATGACGAACGTAATAATGTTAAAACCAAAATTAATTTTCAAACCGAAACTTTGTTTTTTTTTTCGGGTTTTTATATTAAAAGATCAGAATCAATATTTTCTTAAGAATCATATAGGTATTCGAGTAAATATGTAAATATTCAGAATTTCAATAAGGATTTTTTTGTTGTTGCTATGATATGTTGTAAAGTTTACATGAATGTATGTATATATAACACATCAGAATGTAATAAATACACAAAAAATTATACATACATTATGTTGATATGAAAAATGAGAAGATAAATAATGTTCTGCTATCAAATTTTTATCATAAAATTGATTTTTTTTTTTTGCGTTCGTTTCCCAAACCTATTACACATATACAATTTTCACCACCAATTCGAACTCTAATATTGTCGGGGGGATATGTTTATACATAAAATGTATACGTACATACATGTTTAGGTATGTATACAATGTGACAACAAAATTGTCGCTTAAAGTAATGTCAACAAATCATATGAAATTGTGTTTCCTGTTATCAATCATCAGTATAGATTTACACACTAGCGAGAGAGCGAGGTAATCTGAAATGCCAAGCAATTAATATTTTTTATTCTTTATTTATTTTTTTTCTAGCTACAAGAAGCTGTGTGCTTTGCGTTGGAGCGGAAATATTTAGCGCGAACTTTTTTTTTTATTGTTACTAGTAATCATAAGAATTTTTGTAAGGAAATCATGTTTTCCCTGATTCTCACTCGGAGCCTTGATAACATCATAATTACCGCAACAAAAAGCAATTTGTCACTCTGCGAGCATACTACGTATAGATTATTTTTTTGTCATTAACAATAATCATAATTTAAATTCAATCAATGACTAATCACAAAAAGCTAATTTTCATGTCATCTTGTCAAAATCTTATTATTCATCCTAAGAAAAAAAAAAATACTTTTACTGTATTTTAACCCTATTGAATGATTTATTGATATAATTCCAAATTCAAGGCAGCGACAGAACCATAAATAGTAGAAACTGAAAATATTGTTGCACACGTACATATTAAACAGAAGAAAATTTTGGAAACCCGCAGTTTCTTCAGTTCAATACACTCGTGTAATTAAGTCATTTAATGGTAGAATTGCTTATGGCGTCGTGGCGCTTACACATATTTTTCTGACAGCTGAACAAAAAAAAAATTAAAATTAAAACGAAACAAAAGAAATTATAAATACAACACAGAAAAAAAAAAAAATGTCGCGCAATTTAATAATCCACCTCGAATATATAAAGCTGTCAAATTTTTTCCCAAATTTTTCCAAGTACCGTTATGATGGTGCGGTGTAATTATATTTTTTAATTTTAATTATTTTCGAATTAATCTATTTTTGTAAAATTTAATGTACGAGTACATATACGTATATACGGGCCTAAACGATGCTTACACCCGGGTATGAGGAATTATATAGATTGTAAACCAAAAATATTTTTTTTTATACATTCCCATCACGAGTATAGGAAATGAAAATCATGGAAATATGTGGAAATTTATGTTGTAAGGGTCAAATAAATACAATTTTTTAGAAATAACATTTTTTTGTTTTGGTTTCATATTGTTATTACTGCTGCTGGTGTAGCGAAATCTAAATAGTGTTCTATATATTTATGAATTCCAAGTAGAATTCTGGACGGCGGCGCATACAAACACGCGAGCGGATGGAGAATGATTGATGGGATGATTATATTTCTGGTCTATTATTACAGTTGTATACATTATATACGGAGGGCGTGATGAGGACGCCCAAATGTTGAGATAAATTTGTTGTATGTGTTTAGAAATTTGTGATTCTGTCATGAAAATAAATTAGGGAAAAATAGGGATAATTCGAATATATAAATATAATGGATATGTATTTGTAAACGTGTCCCATATCTGAATTTGAAACAATCTAATAAATCTTGGACAGTACTTACTTATTTTCAGGGTTTTCGTTCTATCTTAATAGTAATAATGGCCACTTTACCTGAAATGAAAAGAAATACATTGACATATTATTATTTGAGATTGAACTTTATTTGCAGAAATTTTACAGTCAGACTTTTTGAAAACTAACTAAAAATAAAATAAAATTTTAAATTATAATTGATTTAATAAGGTAAAATATTTTTCATATCTATTTGCCATTTGGTTTAAAACAAAAAAAAGCTAAGCTAAAGATTTTATTGGCGTAACCCTAATTAATAATTGGTTTTGTTAAATTGTATCAAATTCTAGTTTTAATTTCAACTCAAAACCAAAATCTTCCAACAGGCAAATAAAATTAGCGCAAATTCTTGGTTGAAATTTGATTAAACATCTGTTCTGATTGAAATTTGTAGGATTTTTACTTGTCTCTCAATTTTATAAAATTTCGATCTAAATTACTTCGGTTCAAAAGACCAAAAATTTGGGTGGTCCAAAACCACTTTTCTCGACATTTTAAAAGGGTTGGTATCGTTATCTAAAATAAAATAATCCCAGAAAAACGAAAAATCTCCAAGAATCAAGTTTTTTAAATATAACAAATTTTTGAAATATAATTTTAATTCGTTTTATACCGTAGAAGATGGAGGCTGCCCCCGCTTTGACAATTTTTTGAAAATTTATGTTTTTTAATAATTATTCACATACAATACTAAAATAGAGAACTCCCAAAAGCCGCTTAAGGATGACTGGAAAACGTTAGAAAAATTTCAAAAATATTTCTGTGGCTATGGCTTTGCGACCAAGCCCTTGGGCCACAAGGTGTTACCACTTAAGTCAAACTAAGTGAGGTTAGAGGAGAGATAGAGCACGTTGAATATTAAAAAAGGTAAAACTGCTTAAGTCGACTTAAGATAGTTCACCTTTTGAGCAAAGATTTACGTTTGTATTTCACATACTAAAATAAAAAATTCGCCAAAGCTGCTTAGCATTGGGCCTTTCTGCGCAAGGATGACCCAAAAAACAAAAAAAAGCGGGCGTTGAGTTTGTTTTTGAGTTGCATTGCATTTCCGAGTTGAATTGGTGTTGAGTTGGGATTGGATTAGGGTTTAATGAGTACTTGAGCAAATTTTGTATATATGCTGGTTTAAGGATTTAGTTCAGTTTTAAGTTGAGGGTTAATTTGGATTCCATTTGCGGGTTGAGTTGCGGTTGAGGTGGAGTTGAGTTGGGATTGGGTTAGGGTTTAGTGAACAATTAGCGGAGGATTAATTTGTGTGTTGAATTGATGGTTGATTTAGAATTAGCTTGAGTTGAGTTCATACCCGCAAGTAGTTTTTAATATACCACGTTGACTTCGGAGTTAAGTTGGGCGTGAGCTTGGGTTGATGTAAGGGCTGGGTTGCAAGGTTGAGTTTAGGGTGAGTTGGAGTTAAGCTGGGATTGAGTTGAGTGGGAGTTAACGGTTAAGTTGGGAATTTAGTTGGGATTACGTCGGGCGTTGAGTTAGAAGTAAGCTTAAGTTATTTTGAGTTGCGCTCTTGTACGACTGTAGTTTTTCTAGTTACGTTGATTTGAGGATTGAGTTTGGGGTTAAGTTGAGGGTTGAGTTGTGGGTTGAGTTAGATGTTGAGTTGCGGTTGAGTTAAAATTTAGAGAGTAGTTCAGTTGCAGATTTATTTGGGGAGAATTGTGGGTTGAGTTGGAAGTTAGCTTGAGTTGAGTTCATATGCGCATGTATTTTTTCGGACCATGTTCAGTTGAGATTTAAGTTGAAATTAAGCTTAACTTGTTCTGAGTTGAGTTCGTGTGTGCAAGTAGTTTTTCGGACCAGGTTGGTTTGAGGGTTAAGTTGTGCGTTTGGTTGAGAGTTGAGTTGTCGTGGAGTAGGTTGTTGAGCTGGGTGTGAGCGATGGCATTTAGTTAGGTATGTATGTGGGGGTCCAGGTGGGAAATAAATTAATTTGAGCCATATTGATTTAGGGTTTGAGTTGAACATTGGGTTTGGGGTTAAGTTGACGGTTGAGTTGGGGTTGAGTTGCAGATTGAATTGGGCTTGAGTTACCGCTGAGTTTAGGTTGGGTTGAGGGCTCAGTTGAAGTATAATTAAGGTTGAGTAGGATTTGAGTTAAAGTTGAGTTGGATAGGATTTTAGTGAGGGGTTCCTTTGTGGATTAATTTGGGGTCAAGTTGAAGATTTAGTGGGAGGGTAGATTGGGTTGACTTTGACTTGAGTTATGTTCATAAACTTATGTAGCTTTCGAATGAATATAGGGTTGTGCTTGGTGTCGAACTAAGTTGAGTTGAAGCTAAGTGCGGTTGAGTGAGAGGATCGGTTGGGGGTGGTAATTTAGTTGAGGGTTGGGTTGTCGATTAATTTGATGATTATGTCGATGAATTGCATGGCTATTGAGTTGGAGGTTGAGTTGTAAATTGAGTTGGAGGTAGAGTTGAAGGTTAAGTTAAGAGGTTCAGAGAGGCATTGATTTGGAAGTTCAGTTAATTTTCAGGGCCGGAGTTCTGACCACCTCGTGAGGTTTCAAGCCCTTTATATTTTTTTAATCAAATTATAAATTTTGAAAATTGATTGAATACTGTTTAGTTTGTATATTCCAAATGTAAATTCGACGAGTCTCGAAATGTGAAACTTCAAAATTTAATTTTTTGCTGTTGCATTATGTTACATTATATCGATGATGAATTTATAACACATTTTTCAATAAATCCAATTTCAAATGTACATATTTTCAATAATGGAACTTTGGAATATCGATCATATTGTATTACACTGTAATTTTTAAAATTTTGAAATTGTGGAAGAAAATTATTCCATATAAGTTTGAACATTTATATTGTTTAAATCTGTATTTTGAAATTTTAACAGTCCTGTAACTCGTTTGACGAATAAAAATGATTTAAAATCAATATTAAAAAGTGAAATTGTGACGAATGTGAATTATGTAGTCTTATTTCAAGATTTAAAGCAACAATACTAAATGGACTGAAAAGCTTCCTGGTTGACACATCGATGGCGATGTAATGAGTTATCATTAATAAATTTCGAAAATATAATTGTTGCATTTAGTTTGCACTGGGAAAATGACTAGCGATGATCGAAAATTAAATGGCACATCACCGCAGCACGACATACTAAATGCAACATTTCTATTTCCGAAATTTAATAATGATAACTTACATCATCGAATTCATAAAATCATCGAGGGTAAGATAACTTGGGCATGCTCTTCCTTTGCAAAATCGATCCAGCAAACAGGTCTTGGAGTCGGCTCCAACAAAAGTAGCCACCTACCTTTACATACACTGTCACCGTGTCTGGCATTCTCTTGCAGTGGATTGAACTATTTGGAGGGGCATCGTTGAGGCAGCCAAATCCCTTCATGGGACGTAACGCCAGTGAAAGGAAGGATGGAAATGGGATTCTAAAATAATTTTTAGATGAAGTTCTGGAATATGGATGGCAAATTAGTGTGGAACATTTCTTATGGTAATCTGATGATATTAAAAATGTGGGATAGAAATGGGCATTACAAAACGATGTTTAAAAAATATTCTTAGGAAATACGATTATAAATTGATTTTTGGTTCTGGACCAATTAATATGGAACTTCGCTATTTCTTAACCGATTTTGATGAAATGAGGTTCCAAAACGATATTTTGAAAAAGTTCTAGAGTATTGCAACTTAGGATGGATCTTGTATATTTTTTAACCGATTATGCAGAAATTCGACCTGTGCGATGGAAATGGAATTTAAAATACATCTTAGATGAAATTCTGAAGTAGCCAATTAAGGCGTAACGCTAATTTTTAACCAATTTTGATGAAAATATGTGGAAATTGGATTCTAAAATAATTTTGATAAGAAATTTTGGAATATTATAAATTTATTTTATTTAAATATGTTTAACCACTTTAATTTACTAAATTCATGTAGTTCCAGAGTGCACTATATTACGGGACCCCGTAATGACAATTGACAAAACCTGGCTATTTCTTAAATAATTTTGATTAAACTCAACCTGCGATGCTAGAGCAGCGATGCTCATAACTATTTCTTAACCGAATATGTCAAAATTTAACATAAGCGATAGAAATGGGATGCTAAAATGATTTTTAAAAAATCTGTTTAGGAAATGTGATTCTGAACTTTTTTTTAGGTGGAGTTCCCAAGTATCAGAGTAAAACATGTCTTTGAAGAAGAAAAACACCTTTTAAGTAGGTACATATATAATATTACGTCGAATCGACGTCAAATCGACGTAATTGGAGAATTCGACGTCGATTCGTCGTAAAATTATACCTAAAAAGTGCTAATTAGGTAATATTTTACATTACACTTCTACCTATTTTCGGGGAAGTAATACGTCGATTCGACGTAAAACATAAGTGGGATTTCCCTAATTTTCAACTTATTATCAATTTATCGACAAATTTTATTATAATTCTTCTTTTTAGTAAAATTTGTTACTTTAATATAATTAAAAGGTTAAACACAAAATAGTAAATAATATACGATCATAATTAATAATATATAATATGAAAAATAATAATAAACATTTTTATAATTATGCAAAAAATCGTGTTTGCTATAACAAAGTTAATGCCCCATTATTTTTTCCACATTCTACCCCATTCTATTACGTAATTTTGATTTAAGGCTGTATGGTACTCAAAAAAAATTTCTGTTTTGGTATCGATATTTAAGGCCCGAATTTATAGTCGTTGCTGCAACTATAACTACTGTTAGTATTAACCTTAGTATTTTGATTATGGCCCGAATTTATAGTCGTAACTATTGCTATTGCTATAGCAACGATTTTCGAAAATCATTTTAAAATCATGTATAAAATTCGATACGAATTTCGAATTTACTTTCTTATCTTGGATATATTGTAGCAACGTTTATAGTGATGGATTTTGATCACTATAACCATTGTTACATTACAAATAAATCTCATAGTGAGGTTTATAAATACGAAAACTGTTACTATAACAGTAGTTATAGTTGTAGCAACGACTATAAATTCGAGCCTATATCTTTCTTATTTTATTATTAATCTTTATAATCGTGAATATTAATCCCTCAAAAATATCTTTCTGCATAGGTCAATATAAAAGATATATGTACATGGTTTAGCGAGAAAAACTTAAGGCCTATTTTAGGCCTATTTTATTTGACCATTTGCAAAAAAATTGCTTGTATCCATTACCATTTTGGTATTCGTGAATACCCACTGTGTACTTGGTTTTCAAAAATCCAATAGTATTTTTTAGCAGGGACGCGATTCCGAAATGAATACCAATTTTGAATTTGGCAAATAAAATAGGCCTTTTATTTGCCAAATTCAAAACTGGCATTCATTTCGGAATCGCGTCCCTGCTAAAAAATACTATTGGATTTTTGAAAACCAAGTACACATCGGGTATTACGAATACCAAAATGGAATTGGATACAAGGCAATTTTTTTGCAAATGGTCAAATAAAATAGGCCTTTTATTTGCCAAATGCAAAATTGGTATTCATTTCGGAATCGTGTCCCTGCTAAAAAATACTACAGGCCTATTTTATTTGCCAAATTCAAAAGGCCTATTTTATTTGACCATTTGCAAAAAAATTGCCTTGTATCCAATACCGTTTTGGTAGTCGTAATACCCGATCCAATGTGTACTTGGTTTTCAAAAATCCAATAATATTTTTTAGCAGGGACGCGATTCCGAAATGAATACCAGTTTTGAATTTAGCAAATAAAAGGCCTATTTTATTTGCCAAATTCAAAATTGGTAATCATTTCGGAATCGCGTCCCTGCTAAAAAATACTATTGGATTTTTGAAAACCAAGTACACAGTGGGTATTCACGAATACCAAAATGGTATTGGATACAAGCAATTTTTTTGCAAATGGGCAAATAAAATAGGCCTAAAATTGGTATTCATTTCGGAATCGCGTCTCAGCTAAAAAATACTATTGGATTTTTGAAAACCAAGTACACAATAGGCCTATTTTATTTGACCATTTGCAAAAAAATTGCGTGTATCCAATACCATTTTGGTATTCGTGAATACCCACTGTGTACTTGGTTTTCAAAAATCCAATAGTATTTTTTAGCAGGGACGCGATTCCGAAATGAATACCAATTTTGAATTTGGCAAATAAAATAGGCCTAATGGGTATTCACGAATACCAAAATGCTATTGGATACAAGCAATTTTTTTGCAAATGGTATTCATTTCGGAATCGCGTCTCAGCTAAAAAATACTATTGGATTTTTGAAAACCAAGTACACAATAGGCCTATTTTATTTGACCATTTGCAAAAAAATTGCGTGTATCCAATACCATTTTGGTATTCGTGAATACCCACTGTGTACTTGGTTTTCAAAAATCCAATAGTATTTTTTAGCAGGGACGCGATTCCGAAATGAATACCAATTTTGAATTTGGCAAATAAAATAGGCCTAATGGGTATTCACGAATACCAAAATGCTATTGGATACAAGCAATTTTTTTGCAAATGGTCAAATAAAATAGGCCTTTAAGAAAATTGAATTTTCCGTAAGCACCATTATCCAAAATTTCGTCAACTTTGAATTTTTATTACGGATAAACTATAAATAATTTTGAAATAATCCTGTATTAATCCCTCAAAAATACCTTAAGCTTTATCAATAAAAAAAAAAATTTGTGAATTGATAATTATTTGTAGCCACAAATTGATTTTTACGATACCCTTATTTTGGTAAAATGAGTACCATACAGCCTTAATTAGAACAAATTGCACCAAACGATGGAATAAATTACCTAATTTGTTACTTGGGTTCTGGAATAAGACCAATTAAGATGAAACTTGCTATTTTTAGCCGACTTTGATAAAATTGAACAAATAATGGGAAAAGAGATTTTAAACTGATATTAAGATGAAGATCTTTAATATGGCCAATTTGGTAGGATCTTGGCTATTTATTTACCGATTTTGATGAAATTTAACATTGATTGAGTGATGAAAATGGGACTATAAAATGGTTTTTAAACCAACAAATTTGTATTCACAAACTACTAGAACTTCGCCACTCTAAATAAATACATTTGAATTCGCCTTTGATAAAACGAAATGTCAAAAACCAAATCATAACAAGTCATTTTTGCTTGAAACTTGAATGAAGAAGAATGATTGAGAATATTTTCAGGCACTTGCCCGATAGACACAGGTAAGTAACCTATTTTTCAAGAAATTGGATTTGATGGGGGCCATTTCCGCGAATTAAACCCGAGTTTAACCAGAAAAATAATGCACATGATGGGGCATTCTCTGTCAAATCGGCCCCTGCACATTTAATTTTTTGAGATAAATAAACTTTTTAGGCTTAAAATTTTCCTTAGAATGTCTACTTTTTAATGCCGTATGGCGTTTTTATGCCGTCCTTGAATTTTCAAAATGGCGGACCATATCTGCTAAGGAAGTCTTTAATTTTTAATAAAATTGATATGTAAAAAAACGTAGTTTTAACTCTGTTAATTTACTCAAAAGTGTTTTTGGTGTCATAGATTATACATCTTTTATTATTTGTTTACAATTCCAAGATGGCGGATCCAAGATGGCCGCCAAAATTGGCAAATTTTTCGACGTAAATATAGATCGTTAGAAGCATGTCCTAGAAGGTTTTCGGGGTCGCTGATCACGAATTTGAGGTCAGAATTTTAATATCCAAGATGCCGGATACAGGACGGTGGTCGAATATGGCCGAAAAAAGGCTAATTTTTCGACATTCATAGAAATTAATAAAAACTCGGTGTAGGAGGTTTTCGGGATCGGTGATCATTAACCCAAGATGGCCGCCATAAAGGTCAAATTTTCAACGTTTATGAAAATCGATAAAAACATGATCTAGGGGGTTTTCGGGGTCGCTGCTCACGAATCTGAGGTCAAGATTTAAAAATTCTCTCAAAAAAGCACCAGATTCTCAATAAAAAGCATTATTTTTAGACAATTTTTGAATGATTATCTAAAAATAAAACTTTTTATCGAGAATCTGGTACTTTTTGAGAGAATTTTTAAATTTTGACCTTAGATTCGTGATCAGAGACACCAAAAATCGCCTAGATCATGTTTTATCGATTTTGATAAACGTTGAAAAATTGAAATTTATGGCGGCCATCTTGGGTCCGCCGTCTTGAATACTCAAATTCTGACCCTAAATTAATAATCATCGACGTTGAAAAATTAGCCTTTTTTCGGCCATTTTCAACCACCATCTTGTTTATTATCTTGTGTCCGCTATAGTGAATATTCAAATTCTGACCTCAAATTCGTGACCAGCGACCCCGAAAACCTTCTAGGACATGGTTCTAACGATCATTATGAACGTCAAAAAATTTGCCAATCTTGGAATTGTAAAAAAATAACACAAAATGTGTAATCTATGACACCAAAAACACTTTTGAGTAAATTAGCAAAGTTAAAATTACATTTTTATATCAATTTTATTAAAAATTATAGACTTGCTCAACAGATATGGTTCGCCATTTTGAAAATTCAAGGACGCCATAAAAACCCCATACGGCATTAAAAAGTAGACATTCTAAGGAAAATTTTAAGCCCAAAAAGTTTATTTATCTCAAAAAATTAAATGTGCAGGGGGGGTGGCCGATTTGACAGAGAATGCTTCACATGTATATCTGTTCATTTGTGTTTTATATTTCGTCAGCCATCTTTTGTATTAATTCGGTGGCATCAACTTTCACACTCACTTGCGATAAATGGTGTGTTCACTAAACCTTCAGCTTGTCGGCATATGCAACATAAATTTTATTAAAAAAAAATTTCTAGTGAAAATCAAAAATTACAAATTAACTCATCTTGATTTCTTGCAGGTAAATAGATGCTATCGAGAGTAGTACTTTGTGAAAAAATCATGTCGAAAAATAGCGACTCGGCCGAGTTATGGGCCAATAACATCTAGTTATACCGGGTGATTTTTTTAACCTGATACACTGAAATATCTCGGAAAATAAGCACTCTACGAAAAAAATGGTAAAGATCAAAATTTAATTGTTCTGCGGGGGAAATACAGCAGTGTTAAAATTAGAACCCCCTCCCCCCTCCTTGTAGGTGGGCGGGGGGTAACTTTGAAACTAAGATAGGAACCTCTATTTTTTATTACAGATTCGGATTCTACTGCTAAAAATATGTACGATTTGACTGAAACATTTTTTTCGGTTCATGATAGATGGCGCTGTAATTGACGATATTCAATTATTATCACGGATTAAATATCTCGGAAAATAAGCACTCTACGAAAAAAATGGTAAGGATCAAAATTTAATTATTCCGCGGGGGAAATACAGTAGTGTTAAAATTAGAACCCCCTCCCCCCTCCTTGTAGGTGGGGCGAGGGGTAACTTTGAAACTAACATAGGAACCTCTATTTTTTATTGCAGATTCGGGTTCTACGGAGAAAAATACGTAGGATTTGGCTGAAACATTTTTTCCCATTCATGATAGATGGCGCTGTAATTGACGATATTTAATTTTTTTTAGTTCTCCTACTGAGAACCTACGCAAACGATTCTGCAATACGTCTGCAATAAAAGTACCATGGTTTCGTTGTAAATTCGTAATTTTTTCAGTAATTGAAAATTTAAGAAATACAAATTGTTTAAGACTAACTTCGTGAATTTACAACGAAACCATGGTATTTTTATTGCAGACGTATTGAGAGCATAATTTCCGTTTATAGAGTCTTGTTACATTTCGTGAATACCATTTTAGTACTAATCGGAAATTTTACGGTTATAGAGCGAATTTACATTTTATGAATGTGGGCATAAAAGTCTAAACTTATAAAAATCAACCGAGGATTGAACATTTTATTACTTTAATTAAAGTAAAAAATGATGCAAGTGAAGTTAAACCTAACTTAAAATTAAACAAAAAAAAAAAAAACAGAAAATAGGATAAATTAAATTCAATGGCTGGCTTACACTATCTTTAATTCCAAATTCGTTAGCTATAAGAGTTGTGCTACTGCCAGTCAACCAAAGGATAATACCCACGAGTATTTATTGCAGGAAATACTCAAAACGGCAGTCATTAAACGAAACTTTGTACAAAATCGAATCAGATCTCAATCAAAATTAGTAACGCAAAATTTTTCTCATTGAGATATGACAAAATAAGATAAGTATATTGTATATGAAACAGATAATGAGAAATTTTGCTAAATAAGTTGCAGTTTGTTTCAAAATTTGGAATTATTCAAGCACATTGGACATAATTTGAACATATAGTATTAATTAGTATCTTTTGGACCTTTCAAATCACCGGGAGGGAGTGCATATATCCCGCCTTTTAACAACAACGCCTGCAGACTTTGCTGCCTTATCTTACTATACTCTTCAGAGCCAGTTACAGCTTGGAATATGTTCCAAAACGCTGGAGAGAAGTTCGGGGGATTTTTATTCCAAAAGCGGGAAAAAGATCCTCAGAGGAGATTAGGTCTTATAGACGTATTAGCCTCACATCATTTCTACTCAAAACCATGAAGAAAATTCTGGGACTTTGTATTAGATCCAACACCCTCCAAATATACCCTCTGGACTCTAGGCAGCACGCCTACAAAGCAGGGAAATCAACAGAAACAGCTCTACACGAACTGACAATTTAAAATCGAAGATCCCTCCGGAATAAAGAATTATTACTATGCTCCTTCATTGATATCCAGGGAGCTTTTGATAATACTAGTTTCGAGGTAATTCAGGGACAATCACTAATAAGGAGCATAGACCCCTCCACCGTAAGGTGGATAATAAATATGCTGAAAACATGAGGATTACGGCCTCTTTTGAAGACAAAACCATCACCATAGCGGCCACCAGGGGCTGCCTCCAGGGGGGTGTCCTCTCTCCCTTATTATGGCTGATTGTGATGGATCAATTACTTACCAGACTGAGAAATTTAGACTTCTCAAACATTACCTATGCGGACGACCTAGTCTTGATGGTTAGGGGCAGATTCGCAAATACAGTAGGGGAAAGAATGCAAAAAGCCCTAGAGGTAGTAAATGATTGGTGCACGAAGTTGGGCCTTACGGTAAATCCTATAAGGTTAACTGTACTCTCTTTACTAACCGGAGGAAAACTGTCCTCCCGCCGATAGCCCTCGGGGAGGGGGGGGGGGAAGGAGGGTAACTATCCAACTGTTGAAGGAGGTTAAATATATCCTCACTTAAATCATATCACAACAAGACCAATAAGGCCTACTTCACCTGCCAAAGAATGATTGGCAAAACGTGGGGACTGAGCCCACAAATATTGGTTTGGCTCTACCGGGCCGTCATAAGACCTATGGTTTCTTACGCGCGTTTGTGTGGTGGCCAAAGACGGAGCAGACTGGTGCACGGAGAATACTGGACAAGATCCAGGGATTAATTTGTGTGGGTGCAACTGGAGCAATGAGGACTTGTCCAAAACTGCCCTTGAGAAAATACTAGGGCTCTCACCACTGCACCTACACATTAAAAAAGTAGCCGGTTCAAGAGGTCTGAGCCTACAAATTACTGCTAAAGTTAAAACCATAAGGCCGGGACACAACAGTATCCTACATAAATTAAATCTCAAGGAGGAATTGATTCAACTATCAGATTTGATGGTAAGGACATTCGACTGTCGGAGGAATTTTACCATCAGGTTGCCGGGTAGAGCACTGGTAGAGAATATTATCTCCTCCCTCCCCCGCCGTGCTTCTGTATGGTATACGGATGGGTCAAAGACAGACGGGGATACCGGTGAAGGGATAGTCGGGCCCGACCTAGAACTATGCATACCACTGGGTACCTAGCACCCCTACAGTTTTTCAGGCAGACACCCTTACTATTGGGGTATGTGTGCTTCAATGTCTCAAAAAGAAATATAAGAAGACCGAGATCTATATAATCTCGGACAGCCAGGCAGCTCTGCAAGTCTTAGGAGCTTCAGTGTTCTGGAATTTATTAGAACTGGGTAAAGCAAACAAAGTCACCCTTTTGTGGTCTCCTGGCCACTCCACCATTAAGGGAAATGAAGCAGCAGACCGTTGTGCAATAATGGGAGCAAGCCGAGATTTCTTTGGCTCCGGCCCTAGTATCGCATTTTCAAAAACCCATTTGGCCGATGGTATAAGGGACTGCGAGCAGAACTATTAGAAATTACTCTGGGAGTACTCCATTGGGATGAGACAGGCCAAGAAATTACTCAGTAATATATTCTGTGACTGCGGTAAGGAGACATGGGAACACGTACTCTTCACATGCGATGCTATCATCCTAAAAAGATTAAAGTTTCTCAATGCGCACATAATCCAGTGGCCTAATGCCCACCCACTCGATATGCATCAGGTAGCGGCGCACAGTGTTGCGGAGGTGGACAAATAAGGTTTTTTACAGTATTTTATTTAGTATTTTTGCTAATGGGATCTTGTTAGGAACATAACAAAGAATCAGGAACGAAAAAAAAATTTAAAAAATCGACCCACAAAATCCGAAGAAACTGTGACAAAGTTAACTTTTGAATTTTTTCCCATTATTGGACAAAACCTTAGTATAATTTAAAATTAAAGAAACTGAAAATGGATGAATTTATCTTTACTTTTAAACTTGCAAATATTATTTCTGTATCTATTATTAAAAACCAAGTGCAAAAACAGAACACAAAAAATTAATTTTTAGCGGTTTACAGACCAAATTTCGCGAAAGGGTATTTTTTTTTTAAATTTTAACTTCTCTTAAACTTTTAGGACCTGGGGACACCTGGGGACAACTTGAAATTAATAAATTTTTGTAGCTTGATACCTTTAAAAACAACCCTCAAAATTTCAGCTGCTCCTTTTTGCTCCTTTGTGCACAAGAGCGTTTTTAGTGCAGCTAGTCCATTAAAAATAAAAAAATTTAAATCAGTAAGATTTTTTATTTTTGTTTTATTTAGATTTTGCTTAGCATTTGCACTTTTACAGAAAACAGGTATTTATTAAAATATGAAACAGTATTTATTAAACAATTTTGGGCCGAAACTACGTAGTACTTGCGATAAGCATCACTAATAAAAGCCGAAACAGAAACAAAATATCTGTAATTATTAATTCAGGGAGGTATAAATTAAATACAACAGTTGCCTTCAAATTGGTCATTATTCTAAAGTAATTGAATAAGTTATTATTCATTAGTATTTCAAGATGGCAAAATTTAATATTTCAAACAGTGACTTATGTAATATTCTATGGAATAATACAAGTTCTTCTGAATCCAATTTATCAGTTATAATGACCGAAATAGCTAAAAATAAGCCTGATTTCAACGAGGAGCAGCTACAACAGATTCATACAAAAATTAAAAATTCATTTTTGAGTCTATATTATAAAAAGTGGGCGAAATCACACAGAATTAAGACTCGTTTTAATACCTTGAATGCTGATTGGCTCTTACAGAGCTTGGAAGTAGTTTTGTATGAAAAAAAAGATGCAGCAACAACGTCTAATCCAACCACATCCAATAAGAAGAAATTCGCAGAAAGTTCTGAGAAAACCAAAACTAGAAGAAGTGATGAACTTTTAAAGATATATGAGGCGGATCAAATTGAACATGCAGCAGTGCGGTCAATGAAAAAACGAAAACGAACCTCATCTGGAATGTCTCACGGATCGGATTAAGCAGCCTTGATGAAACTGATTTAGATGTTAAAAAAGCTTTGGCTTTATTTATCGATTTGAAATTAACAGTGGAAAAATATGGAATTTTAAGAAAACATGTACAGCAGTTAAGCAATAAATTAGCCAACAAGTTATTTCCAGCATATAGAAATTTACTGCAAGAAAAACAGAGATGCTACCCTCAAAACATCACTATTTCAGAAAAAGGTGCTTGTGTGAAACTGCAGTCACTGTTGGATCATACGGCCACCAAAATTATTTCAACAGAATCATTAGATAAGCTTCAACAATACGAAGGAAAGCAGTTAATTTTACATAGCAAATGGGGAATGGATGGCTCTTCCGGACAAAGCCAATACAAACAAACATTTACAGATAATGGTACAGATGCTAGGTTGTTTATAATATCGATGGTTCCAATCAACATTTGCTCAGATACAAATAAATTGTGGCAAAATGCAAGACCATCATCAACTCGATATTGTAGACCAATAAAATTTGAGTTCAAATCTGAAACTTCGGAAGAAACTGTTTCAGAAGTAGATAGCATTACCAGCCAGATAAAGGACTTAGAAGTCACTGTGGTGTCAATTGGCAACTTATCTTTTAATATTAAACACAAGCTACAATTAACAATGATTGATGGAAAAGTTTGTAACGCATTAACAGGAAATAAATCGGCAGCTACTTGTAACATTTGTAAAGCAACACCGAGGACTATGAATAACTTAGAGGCTCTCGATTTTAAAGAATGCAATGAAGATGCATATAAATTTGGATTGTCAACTTTACATTGTTGGATTCGATTTATGGAGTGTATTCTCCATATTGCATACAATCTTCCGTTAAAAAAAAGCCGTGTAACTAAAGAAGATAAAGAAATTAAACAGAAGCGGAAACAGGAAATTCAACATAATTTAAAAAGAGAACTGCAAATAATCGTAGATGTTGTCAGACAAGGTTCCGGAACTTCCAACGATGGAAACACAGCAAGAACATTTTTTAAATTCCCAGAAATAACGAGCATAGCAACGGGTATTGATGAAAGATTGATAAGAAGGTTTTCCAATATCCTGCAAGTGATGGCATGCGGAAGAGAAATTAATTGTGATCATTTTGAAGAGTACACTAAAGAAACTGCCAAGCTTTATGTTGAGCTTTATAATTGGTATTATATGCCAGCGAGTGTACATAAAGTTTTAACACATGGAGCTAGCGTAATACGTGCAGCAATGGTTCCGATTGGACAGCTTTCTGAGGAAGCCCTAGAAGCAGGAAATAAAGATTTTAAAAGAATCAGACAATTCAATACAAGGAAAACATCACGAATTGAAAATTGTACAGACATCATGCATCATTTACTTGTGTCCTCTGATCCAGAAATTACAAAATTAAGAATAATGCGACCCAAGAAGGATTCAGTACTATCACCAGAAGCTGCAAAATTATTAGAACACCAAGGTTTAGATTCCGAAGATGAAGATCCTGACTAAATATTTTTAATTATTTTTTTTTTTAAATGTGTTGTTAATAATCAAAATTAGTTCGAAAAAGAAAAGCTAAAAAACTTAGATTTTTTTTAAGTACGTATGTACATTTAATGTTCTTAAAAAAAATCTTAGTTTTTTCAGTGTTTTTTTTTTTTTTTGATTTATTGTTTTGTTTGATAGACTTAATGAGTAAACCAAAAATCTATTAATGAAGTTTTATTTTTTTAAGTTTTTAGTTTTTTTGTTTTAGTTTTTTTTTCAGTGTTTCCTTTCTTTTTGTTTTGGTTTCTCTTAGGGATTTAGTGAAGTTGTCTGCCATATTTTTTATAGGTATTTTGTGATAAAATTAAAGCTTGCAAATAAAATTTCTTTATAAATTAAAAAAAAATCCATATTTTCGGGGTTTTCACACATTTGTTGTTATTAACTTGTTTTTTGTCGTCATGTCATATGGTTTGTTTTGTCCGATAAATTAAATGGGTAAATGAAAAAATCCAAAAAAAATGAAAAAACAAAAATTTTTTCGTTTTTTGTTTTTTTTTTCTCAGTTTTTTTCCGTGTATATTTTTTTTTTGTTTTGATTCTCTTTGGGATTTGATAAGGCATCTACCATATTTTTTTCAAATTTTTCGCGATGAAATTGAAGGCTATGCAACCCTTTGTCCAAAAAAACACCGTTTTGCAACACTGTGCGGCGTTTATCAAGGACATAGACCTACATTGAGAAACGAACTCGCTGAAAGTTATGTAAAATGTAAATCTTGAGACAACAATAATATTTGATTTAAATTTATGACAAATTTAAATTGTATTCAATGTTATTCAAACATAATTATTAATTCAAGTACTTTTCTTAGTACTTACTGTCGTACCTCAATAAAATTTAAATCTGTTCGCATAATTTGTTTTGAGATTAATTTGACTCTGGGTGTGGGTAATTAAAATTTAATAAAACTCTCATTTGACTGAGATTCGAATTTGGTAAACATTTACTACTCAGAAACACGATTATTAAAAAGCAATTTCATTAAATTTTTTTTACAACATTGATTGATTTAACTTATCTACAAAAAGCTTCTACCTAAATTTTTGGTATTTTGATGTTATACCATAGTATATAGTTGAATGCCTCTTCAAATGCCATGTTCAATTCAGTGAACAACAAATCAAAAATTTATCTAGAAAACCCAAGACAAATAACTCAGAAGATAATAAAATTTTCATTTTAAATCGGTTACATACATACACGAGTGTATTATTTTCAGTCATATCTAAACGCATGTATGTATCCACTCAAATAGATCATTTTCTTTAAGTTTATATTATTGTATTTCCTTGCTCTTTAAATCTATTAATCCACTTGTTAATATGCAACCAGGGACCTTAATTTCTGTCGTCAAAACACAAAACTTAAAACCGTATTTGTTATTTCGCACGAGTATGAAAATTATTAATATTCATTTGTATCTTTGTTGTATTTTCTTAACAATCCACATACATACAGTGTGTTCCTTTGAAAAATTCACCCTAAATAATTTGCAACCTGGCGAAAAAAGTTTTACAATTTTGAGATTGAAACATGATTTTTTTTAACAAAGGTCGCTTCGAAGGTTATTGTTGTTTTTCTAAATTGTAATATATATTTGTCTAACAGATTTAGATTCTTAGATGGTAGAGTGAGTGGAATGCTTGCTTTATCATTCAAAGGTCCCGGGTCCGATTCCCGGTGGTAACAAGAAAAAATTTCACGATTGAGTAACAATAATAAGTGCTGTGTTTCAGCGATTGTGCATGCATGCACACTAAATACCAATTAAAATTCTAAGCCCAACGAAAATAAAATTCTAATAAATCTAATACCTATACGAAACATTATATATTTTGAAAGTAAAAATGGAACTAAACATTTGTCAGGCAAAAATTGCTTATTTCCTCTTGAAATATATACTGCCCTAGTTGAATAGATGAAATGAAAGACAGAGAGACATGGTTGTATAGACGAATTGACGAAACAAATTTTTTTTACGTTTTCAATATTGGAATTAAAAAAGGTTTTAATTTTGACTTTAATTTTTGATGCAAGTTATTCTTGGGGAATCAAATTGACACACTGTACTTAAAGGTAAGACTAAGAAATAACAAAAATAATAAACGAGTACAAAAAATGCTTTGCAGGATATTTTTGTTTTTTTCATTGTAACAAAGCTTTTGGATTAATCTTTTAACCTTTTTTTATATGTCTATATTCGCTCTATAATGTAAAGGAGTACGATCTCAGAATATTAAGAAAGTATTCATGTGGAATAACTCTTGTAAGTATAATGTAAAAAAAAAATATTCAAAATTCTTCCCTCTATGTATATTTGTAATAAGTGTACCAACACGAACGATGAAACTTGGTTCAACGATAAATCAAAATTTTCCACCACGCGTTAATTTTCATTTTTTTGTATGTATTAGCTAAATTAAATATTAAAAATATTAAACAAATAAACTGTAGTAATGCGCATTCAGTAGTACATTACTCTGTATATATACACTCGTAAATGCACATATAATAAAAATTAATAATATACATAAGTATGTACATAATAATAACAAAAAAATTGTAATATTCTAATAAAATTCAATTACATAATTTATCGCAAATTTTTACAATACAAAATGTAAATGGAAACATAATTTTACAGAAAAACTATTTCAATTAAAATTTAATTTAAAAATATTTTTTTTTGTTATATGGAAAAATTGAATTTTTAATTTAATTTCGATGTTAGTACATAAATTTTGAAAATACCTAAGTTCATGCAGTTCATTGATTTCGAGCAAAAAAAAAAATGTAACATGCTTGTACAAACTAAATATACATTTTAGCTCACGGTTATTGTTTATTAAGAATAATTTTGTTGATTTTTGCTGATGTTGAACAAAAAAAAAAAAAAAAAAAAATTGAAACACAAAAATTACTCAACATGAAAATGAAAATTCTTGGAAAATGGATTTATTCAATGTGATGCTATTTCCGTATTATATATGTATGTAAATAAAATTTTGCTTATAAAGGAAATTGGTCTATGGCTTTGAAAAGCTTTAGCAAATTGAAAAACTCTTTACGTGGAAATTTTATTTTAGAATACCTAGAACTTATATTATCCTATTGTATTTTTATGTGAACAACACTTATGGGTGTTCGTAATAATAATAATTTTATTGTAGAAAATTGAGGTATAGGCTTGCGACGAATTGTTTACGGTATAAGAAAAATAACCCCTCTCCCCCACAGAGGTTAAAATACAAATAGAAAATTAATTAAATCTGGTAGAATTTTTAAGCCACATTTCAAAAATTGATTGAATTTCGAAGAAAAATATATGTATTGTGAAAAGTTATGCCAAAATCAGATTTCCCTTCGAGCACAATAAAAAACAACATAACATAATAGAAAAATTACATAAATACTAAGGTTTGGGAAAATAAACAAAAATTAATTTTCTTCTTAAAGATACAAATAAAAACAAAATACGATAACTTACAAAAAAAAAAAAAATACAAAACGACTCTAATTATTTAATTTTAATCAAAATTAAAGAGCATTTTATTGATTTTCCAAGGAAATGCTATTGTACATATAATATTACCCACGATAAAATACGGACAATATTTTTTGTTTGCTTTAAATAAAGCATGTTGTTGTTGTGCGCTTTGGTATGAGTTGCGGATTTACAATGTGATATTCTTGGATAAATAATAAATTTTAATCTGTCGGATAGCATTACATTCTTGAAGGGAGAAGTTTTTTTTTTTTTTTTTGATCAATGTGAGAAAATATGGCATCAAAATAATGAGCTTTCGAAATTTTAATATAATTAGGGGCGCAAAAAATTTCGGCACAATATTTATATTTTATTATTAGTAAACAAAATGCAGCTAAAGCGCAATCTCAGCTTAATTTATTAACTGCTAAATCAAATGGTTTGTGATGAAATTGTGTTTAATTTAATGGAGTGAAACTTAATATATTGAAAATTAGTTTATCAAGCATATAGCTGAAAATTATATATGTGAATGAAAGGTGAGTAGTTTCCCCAAATGATTATGTAGACCCGATTCCCCATTGGATGCTACTAAAGACTCTTGCCAACGTTTCAGTTGCCACATTCAAAAATTTATTTATACGGCGAAAATCTTCGCACGATTTTATAGATCGGTACAGACCGAAAAATTACAAGTGCTGACTTCTTAAAAAAAATATGGATTGCCCACATCAAAAAACATTTCACTGATGTCAATCACTACATGTGATCTACCTAAAATACTTATTGTATCTATAAACAAGTAAATCTTTTATTTAAAGTTAAAGAATTTCCCAAAAATTAGGCGAACACCTTTTAAATGTAAAGCTTTTATGTCACGCACAAATTTTCTTTACGTCCTTTTTTAATTAAAAAATAATTTCTTCCTATTATCCAGCATTGTATTAATTAAAATTATCTGATTTCGAGAGTAGGATTAATGAAATTGCAATAAACGGGCGCAAATTGTAATCTTCACCAGTTTATATTTCCCATGAATTTTAAGCGAATTAAAATAATTAAAAACATTCAAGTCCCAAGAGTTAAAAAAAAGCGTCTACTGTAGAAAGTACTAAGCGAGTTAAGGCATAAGAATTTATTAAAGCCCCCTGTTTCCATTTATTTATGTGCATTATTGTACTTTTTTCATTTTTCGAAGGACGCAAAAACGAAGAGAGGTTTGGTGTATATCACTAAATCATCACAAGCTTCGAATATAATTTAAAAAATATCAATATTTTCGAAATAATCTCAAAAATGTTGAATTATCAAAGTATGTTTGAATATATTAGAGCGGATTAAATTGTATGAAGAAAAAATTTTTAGTCTGGAGACTCCACTTTTCTGTAAATTCATTGTATTTGAAGCAGAAATGTCCACTACACCTTATGGCTACGATGAATTTCGAGCCTGCATAATTTCATTTGAAGATTTTTTTTTATATAGAGTTGAGTTTTTTAAAATGCCAGGCTTTTATCTCGAGAACGGTATAAAAGCTGGATAGGAGAAAATTAATTTTAATGAAATTTGTTAAGGGTCGAGAGGACATCAGATGGTGACCTTTAATTCGACCTTCAAGGTCATTTGATGGTCAAATTGATTGTTTTAAATGAAAAGCCCTATTTTTGGACCTCTGATTCGGAAAGGGCACAAACTTTTACGTTCAGATAGGAAGTTTATTCTCTTCTTTTGAATGACTTTCAGATGTTAGTTCAAGGACAAACTACTAAATAATATGAAATAATCAGCAAATAATGAATTTTAATGGGGAATGACTTAATTTAAATTTGTTGGCATCATGACCAAAGGTACCAAGTTAATATTGTGTTAGTATATTTCCCATTTCATTATTTGCAGATCATTTCTAATTATTTAGTAATTTGTCCTTGAACTAACACCTGAAAGTCATCCAAAGGAAGAACTTAAATGCCTATCTGAACGTAAAATTTTGCGTTTTTTATGGATCTGGGATCAAAAATAGGGATTTATATTTAACAAATTCAATTTAACCTTCAAATAACCTTGAAGGTCGTAGTCAAGGTTGAATTGAAGGTCGCCATCCGATTTCCCTCTCGACCCTTAAAAAATTTCATTAAAAGTAATTTTCTCCTATCTAGCATCTCACGCCTGGCATTTTTTAAAAACTCATTCTAATATAAAGAAAAATCTTCAAATGAAATTATGCAGGCTCGAAATTCATCGTAGCCATATCGTGTTGTGGACTTTTAGCTTAAAACTAAATGAATTTTCAGAAAAATGGAGTCTCCAGACCACTTAAAAATTTAATCCGCCCTAATACATATCCTAGAAAATTCTCAACAACCGAAAGAAATCCCATTCGCGGTAATCACTGTAAAATGTAACTAAATGTGACATTCTTGAATAATTTCGAATATCTTAGGAAATAGAAAAAATATCGAAATTTTGGCAGAAAAATCTATACTACATATCACGATTTATATGTGTAATTCTGCAACAGCTAAGCGCAGAACAGTGCCATACAAAATTCCAATAAATTCGAAAATCTCGAATAATCCTAAAATTGTCGGAAAACTTAAGAAATCTAGAATAAACTGCGGAATAATCTCGATAACCCCAGAAAAGTTCGAAAAAAACCTGTATAATATGATCTCGAGCAATTTCGTAATACCGAAAAATCTGGATCTTGAAGAATAAATTCCGAAAGCCCGTAACAAAAATCTGGAAAACCCACGAACATTTCGACAATCAAAAATTCGTGGAATTACCGACTTATTTATCAAGTATCTTAATTTTAATACTAAACAAAATGCTTAGTATAAGCAAGTTAAGCTCGACAAAACTATATGAATAATTCGAATAAAACTGAAAGTTAGAACCCTAAAATAGAATAAGATAATTTCGTAAATATCGAACAATCATTGTTCGAATAGGCTCCAAGATTCAGGAGTAACATCGAACAATCAAATACATTCGACAAACTGAAACACACTCGAATAACTGTTTCGAAACACCGAATTATCAAATAAGTATCGAACATATCACTCATCTCATCTTCATACTAAACTCCAATAATCTCGAGAAATTGTAAAAAGTGATCAAAAGACGAAAAAAAAATCAGGAGAATCACGCTGGTCACAAACAACAACAAAATAGAAAAATTCAATTTGTATTTACCGTTTCTTTCCGGTAATCAAAAGGATCCGGTAAATGAGAAAGTATAAGTCGAACGAATGCTAATTCATTAAAGATACTGACTGGTTTGCCTCAAATACCCATTGATTCTTTTTCTAAAGACAAAGGTAAAAGTGCGGGAACACGAAATTGTTTTCAGTGCTGGTTAGATATTTGTCTAGGAACAAAATTAATATACCCCCGTTTCAGTGTATTTTAAGTAGTAAGTGTATTATAAGCAGTAAGATTAGAAGCAAGTGGAGACGTTATGTGATGGCAATGACATCGCAGATGGTTCATACACGGACTCAAACTATTTGGCGAACAGATTGGCTGACCCACCAATGAATTCTGATCAATCATCGATGCAGGAAACTTAACTGCTTTCCTTTTACCTTTTCTATCCTATAGGAACCAATTTAAAATTATAAATTCCTTTCGAGCTACATCGAATCTAGAGTAAAACTCAGCAGTCAGTACCATGTAGCCTAAATAATGAAAGAAACTTGTTACGCCGTTTATCAGGCGCAGTAATTTCATATTGTAGCATGGTTCACGATACCGAGATTTATTTTTAATTACCAACACCAGTCTTGCGTTTCGTTCAACAATGAAATGCCTTCATATCCCACGCTTAAGGTACTCCCAATCACAGTTGAGAAGAAATTCATTTAAACAATGACGCCTAAAATTAAAATGAAAAGAATTATCAAGGGAAAAATTAGTATTGCATGTTTTATGAAGACTATTTATCATTATTGGAGTACGGTAGACGCTCCCACATGCAACAAAATCATCACAAGAAGAAACATCCGGATACATAACATCAGATGGACATACCAAGTCTAATAGTTCCGGCCCATATTTTGGTTTCAATTATTCGATTTGGCCTTTATTTTGGTTTCGATTTTTATAAACGGATTACGGAACAATAAATGCTCATTCCAGAAAATTATCTGATGTATTTACATATTTAATTTTACCTGTCTCTAAAATACACCTGCCAAATATGTGTTCGTTGTTTCTTAGTTTTTAAACTGGAAGAAGATAGATAGTAATAACTATACAACCCCGTATATAGCCTGATCTCGGACTCAAACAAACAAATTCAGAAATGTTCTCATCATCTGATTCCAGTTACAAATTTGATGAAAACAATTAAACCTTTAGCAACAATCCTGTCCCTTGGCCCAGAATGCTCATTGCTGGAACGTGGAAAGAATAAACATATCGTTGGTGATGATGAAAAATTGTATCTACAAAATTCCTTAAAATCGTTTTATTGATTTATCCGTAAGACGTTTTATTGATTTAACAGCAAAACGTTCAAAATTGAAAAAATATTTAATTTTGTTAATTTTAATGATTCTACTATGACAAATTTGCTGGTTTTTCCAGCTTCCTAAAAAATATCGAAAATCTAAAAACAAGTTTTTGCGTTTCGAAAAGAAATTTAATTTTGTTACGATGGAAGTGCCCTTCGAGACTTAACGAACGTATTTTGCCACTAAAATTTTTAAACAAGCATTTAATTTTAACTGTGATTTAGTTTCGTTAGATAGTCTGGAGTGTCCTATCACAGCGCTTAATTTGGGAAGGTGGACTGACACCCTCACTTGTAGTGAAGCAAAACAAGTCTGGCCAAAATTAGACTTGAGGCGCACCAGAATATTAAGTTCTCGAGAATTAAGAATGCTGGGTTTAAAGGCAAATTACTTCTGTAGAAGCAAATTGGTATACCTTGAAATGCATGGAAAATAATTTTTAATAAATAAATACTTACGCAAGTTGAAGATGGACAACCTGTCGGCTCTCGAAAACAGTAAAGTGCGAGATATTCTACGCTACCAAAGCAGCTCTAAATGGTGCCAGTAAGGGTGAAGGGGATAAACTCTGTGCCACTCCAACTAATCTAACATAACCCACTAAATTTAGGTTTTATAGAATTAATAAAATTTAAAGGATTTACAGAATTTTTGGATTTATAAAATTCAAATAATTTATTGAATTTATAAAATTTATAAAAATTAAAAAATTTTTAGAAACTTAAAATTTATGGAATTTATTGAATTTATAAAAATTACAGAATTGTTAAAATAAGTCAAATTTGAGTATGTAGAATTTTTAGAACTGATAGACTTAAACAATTTAATAAAATTATAGACGAACTGATGAAATTAATAAAATTCTTAATATTTACAAAATTAATAGATTTTAAAAACCTTTTAGAATTTATAATATTTTAAATTCATCGAATTTACAGAATTTATAAGAAAATTTAAAGAACTTACAGAATTTTGAAACTTGATCGGTAGGATTTGTAGAATTTGAAAAATTAGGTTATTCGGGATTTAGCCAGATAGATCAAAATCCTCGTCAGATCGAAACTGAATTGCAAAACTGTTAATAATTTCTCTTTTTCGTAAATTTATAGAATTTCTAAAATTTATAGAAATTACTGAATTTATAGAATTAATAAAGTTTAAAGGATTTACCGAAATTTTTGAATTTATAAAATTTGTTGACTTCGAAGAATTTATAAAATTTATAGAATTTTTTAGAAATTATGGAATTTTCAGAATAAGTCAAATTTGGGTTTGTGGAATTTATAGAACTGACAAACTTGAAACAATTCATAGAACCCATAGAATTTATAAAATTTACAGAATTTTTAAAATTTTTAAAATTTGTGGAGTTTATATAATTTATAGAATTATTGGAACTTATAAAATTCATAAAATTTATAGAATTTACAGAGTTTATAGAGATATTAGAATTTATAACATTTATAGACTTTGTAGAATTCAAAGAATGAGTAGAATTCATAAAGTGTATAGAAATTATTGGATTTTTAAAATTTATAGAATTAATTGAAAATACACAATTTATAAGAACTAAAGAATTTATGGGATTTATAAAATTTAAAGCACTTACTGAATTTTTAAACTTTATTCATAGAATTTGGAGAACTTATAAATTGTATAGAAATTATTAAAAATTTATAAAGTTAAAGTTTATAGGATTTTTCGAAATTTTAGTAAAATTTCAGTTTGTAATATTTATAAAACAGACACACTTGAAACAATTAATAGAATTCAAAGAATCAACAATTTCTAAAATTTAAAGAATTTAGATTAATGATAAAATTTATAGAACTTATAAACTTTATAGAATTTGTAGATGTTATAGAATTGATAGAATTTATAAAATTCATAAAATTTGTGTAGTTTATAGATACATTAAAACTTATAAAATTTATGGAATTTATAGAATTCAAAAATCTTATTGGATTTTTAAACTTTATCTAAATTTACCTCATTTATAGGATTGATATGATTTATATCGTTTGAAGAATTTTTCAATTTTAAGAATTTATATAATTACTACAAATTCTATAAACTTTATAAATTACATCAATTTTTGTAATTCTATAAATTATTTACATCCTAATCGTAACTGCAATTTAGATCGTCCACACATATGAGAATTATTTATTAAACGAAATAAAGGAAATTTGTTGTGTTTAAAAAAATTTGATTTTTTTTTTTTTTTGTAGAGATAATTTAAAAAATAAATAAATAAATTCCGGAATTCCGAAATCGAGAAATGGCCAATGGTTTTTAATCGCTAGAAGAGGGCGTCAGAACACCATCAACTTCAACCCAAAAAATGTCTAAAAGATTGATTACACCAATGATCATGAGTTGTTCACCAACATGTACTGAAGCTATTACAGTTTGGAAAAAGTCAATAAATTCAAGGTAAGCTTCTTAAGTTGATTCACAGGGTACATACACAGCGTCCACGAAGATAAGAAAATATCGGCTTTAATACGTACTGCCATAATGGTGTATACGGGATGACACGCTATAACCTCACTAGAAAATGAATTCTTCCGGCGATCAACACACTTCCTTCTTTGAGGCTGGTAACAAAATCATGGCTGCCTTTTCTATAGACCACGTAATTTGATGGAAAGTATTCTTCAGAATTGAAATTTATTGTTTCACACAAATAACTATGACATCACAATCGTTGTCGAGAACAACTAATAGAAACAACTTAGATTTCTCTCGAATACTGGAAGCATTATGGTAATAAATAGAGAATATTGTAGTTTGTTTTGAGCATATGGGCCGGATCATCCTCTTATATAAAACAAATCACTTAAACTCTGGGAGTCTAGATATCTACAGTAGGGTTTCGAAAATTTAGATTCTTAAATTGTATAATATAAACGCCAGTTATCTAGATTTCAGAACTTAAAGTCTTGTCCTTGAGATCTTCGTTTATACCCAAATTAAAACATAAGTATACCAGATCCTGATTTTTTTTCGTTTTGGGGATCAATTTACCAATATGGTAGAAACTTGTTCCCAAACACTTATTAGAGTTTTTTCTTTTAGGGGTTATTGTCAGAAGCGGGCGAAAAAAATTGGATGAAAGTATTGATCCTTCTCATTTAACATTTCCCCATAGATTTTTGGTTTATTTTCGCTTCTTTACCGTTCTAAGTAGCCGTTCTTACTTTTAGATTATATTTGGAGTGCTGATAATGCCACCCTAACGGAAGACCGTATAATCATCTAAATTCTGATCGAACATTCCGATATATTTAAGGACATCCATAATTCTATCGATTTTAACAACAGGCGATTTGCCGAGAAGTGAAACATCACTGAGGGTTAAGATTCTGGTTTGGGCATCGCCTTACATATGGTCTCTCATCACCTCCAACCACGTTGAATTTACTGTCATTCTTCCAAATTATTAAATTACAAAATGTCCTAGGTTTTGCCAAATGCTCCTTAGAAAAACCAATTCTTTTAGCTACGTTCCGGTTGCTTAATTGTGATTTCCTTTTCAATAAAGCGAAAATAAAGGTTAATTATTATATTCGTTTTGTGAACAACCGTTTTCAAATTTAAGACCCTTTTGCATGAACTGAGAAAGTGTGAGTTTGCATTTAAGTGGTCGTCGGCTGAGGGGGTTGCATGATTGGAGGAAATTTAAGCGCACCACGGACCGTAACCCGCTAAATTCTCATTATTCAATCACAATTGCTATTTGAATGAGCCTGAGCTCAGAGAAAATGAGCTGATTGGAACTGATTATCGGCCCGCAGGAGAATGCTTTTGGGAAAGTAAAATAAAACTTGATTGAATCTCAACCTCCTTCACGATAACAACTTTGGTTTGTAAAAATTTGGTTGCTCCTCCTCGAAATAAAATGGGCCCGAATCTTTTGAGACTATACTCAACTACATCACATTGCAAATTTGTGAATTAATATATGAAAGTTTGGGGTCTGGGTCATAATGTCGACTGAGAAAATGTCGATTGAGAAAATATCGTCTGAGAAAATGTCGACTGAGTTGAGGAAATGTTGTCTCATAAAATGTTGTCTGAGAAAATTTCCACAGGAAAAATTATGCCTGAGAAAAGGTTGATTGAGAAAAAACTGCGCAGTTTTTTCTCAATCAACCTTTTCTCAGGCATAATTTTTCCAGTGGAAATTTTCTCAGACAACATTTTATCAGAAAAATAGAGAAAATAACGTTTGGAAATAATTTCTTAGCTGCTTTGGCATGGGCTTTTTCAAAGTCGGACAATATGAATTTTAATTAATTCATATACGTTCCAATATGAGATCTGCCAGCCAAAATTTGTATTCTCCTATGCTAGCTCTCTTGGTCATTAATAGTTTTTGGTGATAGGCAATCTATACGCGGCCACACTGACCAAAATATTGATTCATAAGCAGCCACATGACTTTTTCCATTTATGTAGTTTTTATCCATAAATTTGCAGATTTTCTGTAAATCGATATCATTTTCTGCTTCATATTCTAGGATTTCCAAATATGATGGAATATCTTCTGGTGGTAGCAAAGACAGTGTTTTAAAGCAACGTACTTTTAAAGCAAAGGGTTCATTTTGCCCATACTTTGATGCGAGTCCTTCAAATTGAACCCTTCTCTAAATTATTTGCCCAAAACGAAAGTTACAACCAGAGAAAATAACATTTGGAAATAATTTTTTTTGCTGTTTTGACACTAGCTTTTTCGAAGTCGGACAATATGAATTTTGGATTTAATTTTGATTGGTTTTGGTCGAAATAATTACATATTTCTTGAAATACTTCATTATAATAATTTTCAGTTTTCGCTGTCATTAAACAGTAAATGACCGAGATTAGCTAATATTTTAAATATTAAAATATTAATACAGAAATCGAAGATTTTCCCGTTTGTTGGAATTGGACCACTTTGGACTCTTGAATTAGAAATACGAAATATATATAACTGTTTTGTATTTTATATTCTAAATTGGATTAGTTCATCAAAATCAGTAAAACATATCAAGATTGTTGGCAATATTAAAAAAAAATTCAAATGGGGAATCAGCGCTACATGTACTTTATGCCCAAAAATAATTTTATGTAAGGGATCAACAACCACCGGTCTTCGTAGACATTTTGAAGGTATACATGATTTAAAAAGAGAAAACTGTATTTTACAATCAAGCTCAAGTGTTGGTATTACCAGCAGTGATTCTAGAAACATGAGTGGACGAGTATCAACAATAAGCGACACATGGATGTACATTTGTATTACAATGCCACCAATTCGGATAACTTTGGTTTAATAACCATAAATGGAAGCTGCCCAGCCGATAAAGCTTTAGAATTGGTCAATGTTAAAATTAGTATTTTTAATAATTTATCCATGCAACGAGATATTGTTGCTGTTATGAGCGATGGAGCAGCTGTCATGCAGAATTTTGGAAAATTGTCCCCGGCACAGTTTATGCTACAACCACGGATTACATTTAGCTGTTTTAAAAACACTTTATGTGCCACAAAAATCCACAAGTCACTCGAGTACGCAGAGTGATAATCAACCGGTGTTAGACGATGACACTGACACAGATGTGGATCTAGAAGAAACTCTTGATACCAATGTGTATGTTCGGAGATTTTACGATTATATGTAAATTCGCTGTCTTTTCTGTACTTGAAATTCTAGCGGGACAGGAATGGCTTTTACTCTGTGTACAACGCCAACGATACACTTTAGTTCCATTAACTGAAGTCATCTTCTCACAATGAAATAAGTATCCTCCAGACAGTAATTTTCTACCGTTTTTATTACTAGAAATTATTTGCTCGTCCATTTCTGTTTGCGTACAATCAATTATTTTGTATACTTCTTAAAAACTATTGAATGATTTATTTATACTGGAAAACTAGATTACATGCTATAAGTATATGTTTTTTTATTAGAGTGTTGAATAAAAATTGATAAAAACTCAATTAACTATTTCACTGATAAAATGATGCCTAAGAAAAGGTTGATTGCGCAGTATATTCTCGATCAACCTTTTCTCAGACATCATTTTTTCAGTGCAAATTTTCTCAGACAACATTCTCCCATAACATTTCCTCAGTCGACATTTTCTTAGACGCAACATTTCCTCAGACGCCATTTTCTCAGACAACATTTCCTCAGTCGACATTTTCTCAGTCGGTATTTTTTTTACAGTCGATATTTTCACCCAGCCGACTTTTTCTAAATCGATATTTTCAACTTTATCGGAAAGTTTCTCGTCATTTCCAATTGGCCACGAACAAATTGCAATTGCGATATAAAAATAAACAGTTGCCATAAGAACGTTTTGCTTTTGCCCTTAGTTTCTGTCAAATTCCCCGGAATGAAAATGTTAAAATTACTCCTTGAACATTTTTGGTAGCCAAACATCGTCGGGGGCATCGAGGAAACAACAGTCTTGCAATTCAAAACAGGAATTTTCGCCAGTCCTCCGAAAGCGTACAGTTGGGCTGAAGCAACGAAACTACGGGTGTTATATTGTTATTGAACATTTGGTTCGTTTTGTAATACAATTTTATTAGCAAATTACAATAAATAGGAGGGCTAGTGCGTTGTTATATTCATCCGTTGATCAATAAACATTGCAAATTAAAAATATAACAAAATTAGCATATTTCAATATGAATAAACCAGACCAGAATTAAAGCACAATATACACATAAATACCCTAAACGCTTGCTACAAGTATCTCTTCATCTCAAAATTTTGATCTGCATATCAAGCGCATATTTTAGAGAAAAAAAACTCGATATTCAAACCAAAACTGCTATGTAAAATAATATCGTGCAAGAAACCACAATCCCGCCCCGGTGGCACAGTGGTTTGCATGCTTGCTTTACGCTCCGGAGGTCCCGGGTTCGATTCCCGGCGGGTGATGAAAAAATCACGGCTGGTTAAGGGTAGGATCAATGAATTAATCACTCATTATCCGTTAACAAAATGATTACGAAACTTCAAAATGAAGCGGCCAAATCCCTCCATGGGATGTAGCGCCAGCGAAAAAAAAAATAAAATAAAATAAAAAACTCATATGAAATATTGAGGTACTTATACAAAATTAAACAGTTGTTTATATCTTTTTAAACCCAAATAAATTATCCTTTATATTTTTTAACAGTTATAAGTTATGCAAGCAAAATTTGCATTTATATTTCTATTCCAGCTACCAAAGAAGACGCTACCTGGATTATATGTGAACATATTTCTAACCAAAAATGCCACGTGTGCTGAAGTTTGCTAAATTTATTTAGTCAATTACTTCTTGTTCGAGAATTTGAAACACTATGAAACTTTAAATGAGTTAAAATTAAATTCAAACGTTGTTTTACTGAGGCTGGGACATAAAGGTAAAATTGCTATTTATTTTCAATCGCAAAAAAATTTAAATCTCGCAAACTAAAAGTATCCGCATCTAATATTTATGCCACAACAATTTTGTAAAAACGTCAAAATGTTTTGTAAACTTAGCAAAATAACTAAATGTAGCCCAAGCGTCTGCTGCAAAAACAAATTTGCAAAATAAACGAAGGTTTTGTAGCCAACTACAAGAAATTTATATTGAAGTTTTTTGGCTAAAATTTGCGCTTGTATCCATGCTGGTTACCTTACAGTAACTTGATAATCGATTTACTAGAACCGACTTCCGTTTTTTGGCTGTTGTTATGTTCTGGTTGTATCAAACGATGATGCCGATAAAGAATATTGAGTGTAAAAATAATTTTAATAACTCAATAAATGTTCTTTACTGAGGCTGCATAATTTTTTTGAAAATAAACGAAGCCTTCGAAATTAAAAAATAACCAGATAACCTCTAAAGATTGATGCAAAACGAGGTAAAATAATTAAAACATGAAACCATCTTTTTTTAGTATTTTACCCAGAAAAGAAAGTTTAAATTAATTGGAAATTCTAAACGAATCCTATATAATGTTATTCTACACTTTAAAAACTAATAATAATTATCCAGACATTTTCTAGGAGTTTTTACCAAGAATTCGTCAGAAAAATTACCAGTTGTACGGTGCAAGTCAAGACAAAGTTGCATAATAATGAAGAGAAGAAAAATACGTGCCCTTTCCCATTTCATGCTGAAACAAGCTTCTAAATGTTAAGTACATGTTCTCTTATCTACCATCCAAGCAGAAACCATTTATGCTTTGCTTTAAACAAACAAAATTTAGACTTCTGTTTAACATACAGAACACGCATCAAATTCATCATAAACTTAGACGAATTTTCTTTGCGCAAAATGTATATGTACATACATACTCTTTCTTATACCTTATATTTATGCTAAAACAAAACTGTCGATTTCGTTTTACAAAATGTTTGATTTCTAAGAAATATGATTCATTTTATCCCAACCGCAAAATTTAAACAATCAAAAAACTTTAAATACATATCTTCAACTACCGGTATGTGATGATGGAGAACGAGTGATGATAAAACGTGAAGGTATGCTTCTATACACATAAAATTTATGTTGATCACCCAAAAAATAATAAAAATAAATAAATAGCATTATGATGATGTTCATATTATTATATACTCGTATTATTCCAAGTGAGAAAATGTAACACAGTGACTCTTGATTTATAACAATTTTAACTGTATAAATCCACCAGTGTTTTATATTAGGTTAGATGAAAAGAGTAAACAGATGAATCGTCTCTTGATTATAGAAAAAAATAATCGTGTGCTGCGAAAAACATATTTTGGTTTTATTAGAAAACATAATTTTAAAACCAATTTATCAGCAACAGACACCGCACATAATACTCAATATTCGTATTTCACTGCCAACACAGCGAAACCAAAACTAAATAATTAGAAAATTCGTATTTTTTTTGTTGTGGTTGTGTGCTACAAAAAATTCTGTTCAACAGCAAAACCGAACTCTTAATTGGGTTGTTAGCATAAATTGGTGCCGTACAATAACAGTGTACAGGCTTAGTTAGTTGCAAAAACATTTATAATTTTTTAATCGTTTAAAATTACTGAATATACATTATATACTGTTTACATCATATTGTAACTTTAACCATCCTACACCTTACGTAATCTCGTAATTTACTATTTATCACGTCATGTTTCAGACATAAAAACTAATACATAGTTTACAACAATAAAAACCAGTTTTTTTTGCAACTACAGAGATAAATAAAATGACCGGGAGGCTATAATACCCAACCCCTCATACAAAAAAAAAACCAATAAAATTAATTAAATTATATATAGAGCTCCAAACAGCTTTAAACACACATCGACAAAATAAATATTGATGTTCTTGTACTCGTAAATAGGAAACAAAAGTTTTTCCCTGACTAAGAATAATGGAATATTGTCCGGTAAAGTTTTTGTTGTTCTAAATACGGTCAAACAAAAAAAATGAGAGAAACCAACAAACAAAACAAAAACAACTTTACTCTCAAAGTTGAATTAGTAATTAAATTAATTTTTATTTGTACCAATTACTAGTTGGTTTTCGCCAAAATTAATGATGTTTTTATGAGTTTTGCAGATGAGTGGATGGCCATTCTACATATATGTTTGTATGTTTCCTTCTCTTCCGAACGAAATGTTTTAATAGTTTGCTATAATTGATTGTTTTAATATTTAATTATTATTGAATTTTCAAATTAGGTCGGCATAAATAATAATTACATACTTATCTGATGTCATAAATTAATATTATAGTATCTCAAGCATAATCACTGGTTGGGTGAATCGTTTTCAACTTGATGAAACAGAAATCAAAATATTTTATGAGGAAATTAAATCTGCTAGTACTACACGTGCCTGGTGGAAATGTGCGTGCCCATGTACAAGCAAAATTAAATTAAAGTGAACAACACGTACAACATTGTGTGTATCCTAAACCGGACATTAAGTAACAGCCTTGTTTTTTCAAAAATATTTTATAGAACTAAATTATATAATTTCCGCGTACCTTTATATTTAAGTTTGTCTATTTTTTTTTGTACTTTTTGGTGAAATTAATGAATCATTATCCTGAATTTTACTTTAAATTATACTCTAAAAGATTTTAGCGGTAATCCTAATAGTTCGTGTGCTTTCGATGCAAAAACTCTATTAAAAAATTTGCAAATAAAACATTTTTCTTTTACTTAAAGTTTTTAAGCATTAATAAATTATACAAAGAACATGAAAATGGGTTTACGCATTATGAAGAGGTTAATTTAAACCAGTAAAATAATTAATGAGTGAAACTCATGAGACATGTAACTGTGGTTTTCGAGATTACGTTTAATTATTGAACAATCGTAAATATCGCTGTGAAAAAATCAGAACCTTAGTTTGTGAGAAAAATAATCTGAAACTCATTTTTTGACATTTTGTTGTTTACTTCAATAATTTTAAATTTTTCGGTTAAATTTAGTATCGGTTAAATATGTAATAAATAATTTCTGATATTCTGATATGATATACCTACTTAATACTGTAAGTGCCTGGACACGCTGTGTATTTGACTCAATTATTCTTTAATATGTACATACTTCATTTTTATTTACTTTACTAGAACTCAAAAGTTATGTTTTTGCATGGTACAATTCAGATTTGGATTTAATTTTACAATAATATTTTACAAAAATATTTTGAATAAAGTTGCTGTGTAATTCATATAAAAAGAAATGCAAATCCGATTCGATCCCTTAAAAAAGATACCTAAAAATATAAAGTATATTTTATTGTTAATATTGTTTGATTTTTTAAATAGATTAAGATTCCGTAATAAAAAATATAGGTTCGTATTTGCAAAAACAAAGTGACCTTGAAATTACTTTGTGGAAAGGTCCACCAAATCAAAAATAAATAAAGTAATATTATTTCCCTCGTGCAACCATTCACTGCATATTTTAGGATTTATTTCAATGGAGACGCTCGTTTACCATATATAAAGAATTGAAGAAAAGATAATAGAATACTGATTTAATTAGATTCTTTCGGCTTTTTATAGACAAAATATATTAACAATAATGGCATTCACAACAGACATCTCTTTCTATTATTTGTGTGGGCAAGAAACACACAGAAATGAGAGTTTTCCTTGCGTTTTGATTTAGTGAATATAATTCGCTAAGTCAGTACGTTCTTGCCTCATGCTTGATGTATGAAGTTAGAATTGTATTTTGTAGTTTGGTGCTACCTGATGAGTAGACCAGACTTTTGTTCGGGCGAGCTTGTCAGTAAGAAACCAAACTACCACACAGAAAAACCAAGGAAAAGTTTTCATTTTTTTAAAGTACGGGGGAATTTTGATATTTCTATTTTTTTGGTAGATATATTATACATGATTGGCTTCTTCATTTTTTCTGGTTAACAAGTCGAAAAATGTTGTGAATGCCATTATTGTTAATATGTTTTGTCTATAAAAAATCCAAAGCATCTAATTGATTTTAATACAAACAAACTTCTCTTTCTAATACTGATTTAATAACTTCTAAAAACTGAATTCTTGTTCTTTATATCTATTTCTCAATATATAAATCAATGGGTGCGTCCAAAATGCGAATTTAAATGCACATTTATTAAAATTTGCATTTTTGGATTAAATAAAATTTCATTAAAATCATTAAGTTAATTAAAGTTGAATAAAACCAAATTAATAAATCGAAAATATAAATTGACATCAAACAGTTGTATTAAAATGCACATAAAAACTATAATCGTGTCGTTTTTTTAATGTGCCCTCGTTAAATGAACATTTCCCATTTCGGACGCACCCTATCAACATCAACAGAAACAACGGGTGCGTCCGAAATGAAAAATGCGAATTTAGCGAAAGCACATGCGATGTAGTTTTTATGTGTATTTCTAATACATCTGTCTGATGTCAATTTATATTTTATACAAAAGTGATTGTTTTGTATGTATGCATATGTATGTACGTGTGATTGTTATACAAATCCACACACGTTGCCCGATTTGAACCAAACTGCACACGATTATTGTTTAAGACCTAAGGACGGTCACTGTCAATATCTCATGTCTCAACCTCCTAGTCGTGGGGTGAATAATCGGGTTCTAAAAATTTTGCCGATTGAGCTGATTTTTGGATATTTAGTGCAAAACCAAAAATAAATCGACACGTGCATCATTATTTTTTTAACGGTGATCATCACCAGATGAGGATGGTATTGAAGGTGTTGATGATGATGATGAAAACTAAAATGGTGATAGGGATGGTAATGACGATGGTGATTGTGATTATGATGGTGATAATGATGGTATACGATGGTATGATGGTGTGATGGTACGATGGTATGATAATAAGATGTTACGATGATATGACGGTTTGATGGAATATTAGTATGAATCAATCCATAGATAATAATAATGATATACTTGTATGATGTTATGATGGTATCATGTTTGATGGTATGATTGAATGATGGTATGGTGGAAGGATGATGTGGTGGAATGGTGGTTTAATGGTTTGATGGTGTAATGGCATGAATTTATTATGGTATGGTGGTATGATGGTATAATTATATGATGGTATAATGGTTTGATGGTACGATGGAATGGTGGTGCGATAGTATGATGGCCAAATGGTATGATGGTTTGAAGGTATATTGGCGAGATATTAACATGGTATATCTGTGCGATGGTACGAAGGTGTAGTGGTTTGAAGGTATGATGGTAACCTTTTACAATGGTGTGGTTGATTGATGGTATGCTCATATGATGTTATTATTGTATAATGTTATGGGGGTGTGATGGTGTAACTGTATTATGGTATGGTGGTTTGATGTGATGGTATGATAGTCTAATGGTGGTATGGTGTAATGGTACGTTAGTATCTTTGACGGAATATATGGTTATTGTTGTTAGCGGTATCATTTGAAAAATACACCTTTGGAAGCATGTCACACAAATTTCAATAACAACACAGTAGTTTATCTGCAAATCTACGCCTCATCGAGAGAGGTTTACGCCAATTTCCTTCACAATGTAGAGCAAGAAGGTAAAGACCATGATAAACTTGAGGTAAACATTTTTATAAATATAGAATTCAATTACCTGAACGATGAGGGTATCATCTCATGGCAATCCTGTCTCAGAAGCTCACATTCAATATTCGGTTCTTGGGGACTCAACCTAATACAAATCAATTAGCAATTAATACTGATAACGACGCATTAACCAGTACTCTATCCTTTTATGTATGAAAAGAGAACGCACCTTATATACGTTCCAAGCAATGGTAGCTTTCAACAAAGGACAAGAGCAGCCCTTGGAGGTATAGTTGGTAGTAATTTGAAGAAAAGGATGCATATACAAGGACTGATAATCTCTTTGCTCATGTTATGTTATGTTTTTTTTATTTTTCAAGACAAATTCAAACAGGAAGAGGCCAAAGAAAATAACATAAAATAAATTGTATTGCACTTTAAAGGAGCAGTGCTTTTTATTATGGGCATCATAAATCTATGTTATATTATATTATTTCCCCGATTCCTTCCCAATTTGCATTGAAAAATCAAAAATAACATTGATTGATTGATGTGAATGTACGATCAAATAATCCCGTGGTAGAAGCCAGGTTCCAACGTACACCATTTTTACACATAACAAAATCGAGGGATAGGACAGGTTTATTAGTATTAAAGAATCGACCCGGTTTCAGAAAACTAAGTGGTCGATAGGTAGTACACCCATACCTCACTTTGCGACGGTAGTTCGTCCCATAAAAATGCATCTTGTAAATAAAATTGCAACATAATTAAATAACCTTGACGAATTTTTAGAAAGAAAACATTTAAGTAACGATGCAACAAATAATTTAAGCGACGCAAAACTGAAATTTGGTAGTAACAAATGTACCGTCGCAATTCGAAACGTCGCAACTCGAAACGTCGCAAATCGAGGTATTGGTGTATATTTTTGTTAGTAATAAGTATAAATGATAAAATAGTTAGCACAAGACAACTGAATTTATAAGCTACATATCCGCTGAAGTTTCTAGAAAGCTGAGTGTAGTTTCTCCGGTGTTTCTGAAAGTTTAAATCGAAATCAGTTAAATATTAGTAACTATTATTTTAAACCAAACTAAAAATTTTAAAAATTCATTAAAATTCTGAATCAAATTATAACATTGAGTTTGTATCTACAATTCCTTCTTCATTTACTAATTCGTCTTTCTGGATTTATTTCTGGAAATTAAGAGTTGATTCAGCTATCAATAGTTATTATTTCAATACCTATAAACCATTTAATTACTTTAGGTGTGGATTTAATTAAAGTATTAAAATAGAATATGAAGTGAAAGGAGACATACTAACTAAATATTGAATAACTTTATTATAGTTTCTACTAAATGCAGTTAAAATTCATGTAAGGTAACGTAACAATGTATTAAATATTTGGGACCCAATCAAAAATTATAGAACTATTTGGTTCATAGATTGATTGATTTGGATACAAGGTCAGGCCTGATCAAGTAATCCCGCGTTAAAAGGCGCACACTGTACACATGAAAACTGAGAGATAAGAAACATTTATTAGTATCAAAGAGTATCCACTCCATCTACCACATTTTCATCTATGCCTATAGCCACACACACCCACACCCACACCAGCATGCTCACACAAAATGAAAAAGGATGCAAGTATACTTTATTTATTTGTATTTAAAATCATGACTAGCGAATGCAAATGAAATAAAGGTGGCTGAGTTTATTTTATCCAAATTATGTTGTGGTTACTTCTTCTCCGTCTTGGGTTTCGAATGGGATTCGTGAAGTGTATAAAGTTCTTCAACTGCCTCCTTCAGTTCACTTCGATTAGTAATAATGGATACAATTATTGTGATTTACATGGTAATAATTGTCTTGAAAGCCACTTTCTGTTTTTTAATAAAAAGTCGCATCCGCCGAGCGATGCCGATTGCCTGACGACACCGAGTTCGGAAGGTATAATACCGACTTAGACCTAAGGTCAGACCGACTTAGACTTAAGTATCGCATTAAATCGACGCGGGTAAAAATTATACCAGCTAGGAGTACACAAGAGGATGGGACGCAAGTCGAATGTGCATCTGTGATGAGAGGGGTACATTTGGACGGTTGATCTTTAAGCCAGTATATCCTAGGGTTTCAATTAATTGCTTAAGAACAGGCTCAATAGTGGTGAGTTCCAATTTTAGTTCAGGATACTGATCGGCAACTGTTATGAGAACTTCATTAAGTATGAAGTTAAAAATTCTGCGCGAGAGTGGGCCCCTGATTAATCCCCTCATTTTCATTACCAAGGCTGTGCAGACATCGAACTATTTGATGGCGCTGTGCTCCTAGAAGCATGTCATGATAATGCGGTTGACCAAGTGATGTGGTATAAACTGTTGAAGGCTTTCAGCAACTGCATTCAGGTTCACCGTGTCGAAGGCTTTTGCTAGGTCTATGGAGAGAACATACAGTTGATGTCTGGCCCGCAATTCCTTGTCGATTACGCTATTAATGGTGAACATATAGTGTTCATATGGTGAAACGATTAGACAGAAAGGCAGCTTGATAGAATGATGGTAAAGCTAAATGCTCATCAAACTTGTCGAGTAGTAACTTGGTGAATATTTGCATTGAAAAATCAAAAATAACATAAAATTTTAAATTCCGGAATACAGTCTTTTACTAAAAAGCACTGACTTAAATGAGTAAATAAATTTTCAGAAAAATTAATGTGCATTCAAATTCGCATTTCGGACGCACCCAACCTAAAACCCTATTCAAACTGCGGTTTAATAAATCCGATTTAGCTAAACGATTAGCTAAAATTGGGGTTTACATACTGCGAATAAACTCGAAAAATTCATCAAATCGGATTTGATGTGATTGATGTGATGCAAACGATAATCTCAACTTCAGATTCTCAGAGAAATATATTTTCATATAAAATCTGAGTTTTTAAGTAAGCATAAGGGTTTTTGTAAAATTTGGAAAAACCCTGGTCTACTTCGCCTACAAACCCTGATCGAAATCGATGCAGCCAGGCTGTTGATGTGGCTCCGGGCTACCAATGGCCTGTAAGGACCGGCTAATATTATTAGAAAAGACACGAAATTCGCCTGAATATAAACTACCAAAGCCCTTATTCTTGAATTTAATTTAAAAAACATTCCTGGAATGTTTTTATGCAATTAAGTCGTTTTATCGTGGAAAAAATTATTTCAGGGAGCTAAACTTATTACGTTTTTGTATACTATTTACGCAATTTTAATTTTTATGTTGGGAAGGTGTAACGGAAAGCTATCGTAAAGATATGGATTACCATTGCAGACTTCCTAGAAATCAGAAATGTACTATAACAGTTTTTTAGTGTCAGTGGCCCCCAAATTTGCGGGCATTAATAAAATTTCTTTGGGTCTGTGAATTGTTTAGGATAATACACCAAGCCCTTTTCGGTCTTGGTCGATTTGAATTCACTTTAAGGCGGCATTATTTTTAATTCCAATACCAAACCATTATTAATTAGTCTCAGAGGTAGCACTATGTGTGATTCCCGTTATAATCCAAATTGTCTTTATTGTCATTTCTTTTTGTTTCGTGCTTTAACCTATTTTTTAAATCTTAGAATATTTTTTTGAGGATTATTTTGTTTTAATTTCAGTTATAGCTGAGTGAATTATTAAATTATACATTTAAATATTTTGACTTCTGGATTTGTGATAAATCTTTTCATTTGTGGTTTTTCTATCACAGATTTTCCGATCTCGAACAACTTTTTATTTCTACATTATGCATTTTGTAAAATTAATTTGATAAGTTGGGATTTTTACTGATATTAGATTTGCATTGAAATGGAGAATGCTTTGTTATTTTTTTTGTCCTCAGCGAAAGGAAGTGTTTTAAACAAGAAGTGTGGCAAGGGTGTATTTTTTTACCCACCTTATATTAATTATAATAATAATATTTTCTTTTTTTTTTTTTGTATTGAATTTTCATATCATATAATTATTTAGCAATTTTAATATTTAAGTTTTAAGAATTTAGGTGATCAAAATATTTAAAATTTCAATTTATCGAATATTAATTAAACTGAATTGTTGTATTAATACTTTCAATATGGTGGAAGGAATTCCTGGACTGGAAGTGATTGATTGATAAAATGTACAGTTCGTGAATTCCCGGTTGTGAGTGAGCTCAGCTCAGTTCATTAAAACCTGAATTTAAGCAAGAAAATGAAGGTGTCAAACAATGTCCTGAGGGAGCTCAGATGGCTGCACGGAAATTTCCGAAGAAAGAACTTCAATTTTATGCTTTGTCTTGAACACGATTTGCTTACTATGTTAAATAATCGAAACAAACGAGTTGTTTTCTCATCTTAGTTCCAGACTTTTGTTATTTGTTTATCGTGCTAAGCGATTGGCTTGTTCGTCCCTAGATATTAGTGGTAGATTCAAGTGTTAAACTTTTAAAAATTGTACATGCTACAGGAGAAGAAAATCCACCAGATGATTTGGAGACTATTCCAAATCCAAGTATTAAGTCGTTCTTACACATTATCTGAATTTGAAGGTAACGATGATCTTGAAAGTAATACACCAACTGAAAAAATTAATAAAATGATGCAACCCGGTGTTTCTTCGCATTCAAAACTAGAAATGGAACAACATGCACTTCCGAACAGTTCCACTTCATCAATTGGTCGAGGATCTGAATGTGTTATTACGGGAAACGGCTTGGGTTTGGTATGGGTGTTTTATCGCACGACGAGTGATGTGACTTTGCAAGAGCTTAAAGCAGCATTTTTACTTCGTTTCCAAAATCTTTTGATAAAGAAACAGTATTTGTGGTACCAACAGAGAACATAACCAAAAACTTAATTTTCCAAATTACCGGAATACGGAAACTTATTGGTATGATCAAATGAATTCAACTAGACCAAACATAGAAATAATTTGCTACACTCCTATAAGCTGTAAGGAAGTTTGTAGGTCCTCACGTAAGAAAACTATTAATCTACGAAACAGCAGTCTATATAATGACTATCATACGATTCGAAAAAACCGAATTAATTCTTTAGACAAGTCAAATTCTAAATGTGTTCATAACTGGACTTTTAAAAATCATTTAAAAAAGAAAATCGGAGGATTCTTATATATTAGCCAATGTTCATGAAGAAATTGAAAGAATGCTAAGACTTGGTGTTATTGAACAAACCCAAAGTTTCTATGCCTTGGATAGACAGACGGTTTATTAAGTCATATGGACCAAACCCAATAAATGTCTTCTATTGATCTTAAAGAGGCCGTTTGGCAAATGCCGTTGGAGATCAATTCTCGAGATAAAACTCGCATTTCCAGCGCCCTAAAGGCCAGTGTGTCAATTTAAAATGATACCTTTCGGCCTGTGTAATACCCCCCCAATCGCTCTTCAATCCCACAATCGCGTAGTTTTTGATCTAAACGATCTTCTTGTTGTTTTTGCCACATTTGAAGAACACCTCTCTATTGTTTCAGGTTGCTCAACGTCAACACTTCCGGCATGCAAATTTGACAATCAATGTGGAGAAAAGCAAGTTCGAATTAACCACAACCAACAATGGTAAAACAACTTCGGCGATTTTTGGGAATATCGAGGTGGCACCCGCGGTTAATATCTAACTAACTATGCTGGCCCACTTGGCGACTTTCTCAAAAAAAAATCACAAAATAGTTTGGTCGTCTTGAAGTTAATGCATTCAAACTCCTTAAGGCGGCCTTAACCTTATCCGACAGTACTACGTAATCCAAATTAAGAAATGATGTATTCTGTGTGATACTACATAGCAATTGATGATGATGGTGAGTACCATACTGCTTTATCTTCACATAAATTGAACTCAGTACAAAATAAATACAGCGTGACCGAAACTGAGTATTCGCTCCGGTCATGAGCGTGAACAAATTTAGACCATATGTTGAAGGTTATTCATTTACCATTATAACCGAACATTCAAGTCTAAAGTGGTTATTGGAGTAGAGAGATTCGTCAGGATGTGTAGGGAGATGGAACCTAAAGTTGCAAGGGTTCAATTTTAACATTGAATACCGCAAAGGTTCTCTCAACGTAGTACCTGACAGTATTTAATATCGATTTTTTAGGCTCGTCTTGGAATCCAAACAATGTTTTGAAAATTCCTTCTCTTCATATCGACTTGGATTCACCTGCATTATCTGAATACTGGTCCTCAATCCTTTACAAATTCATTAATAATACAACCTCATAACCCAGCAGTTCACATATGGGTTATGAGAAAACGTTGCAATTATTGAGGCGCGAATTTTATTGGATCACCATATCAAGAGACGTCAGGCAGTATGTTAACATTTGCGAATATTGTAAAATGATAAACCTACAAACTCCGTGACTCAACCAGTAATGGGAGATTATCAAGAAATCAATGAAACGTTCCAAAAATTTTATATCGATTTTCTTGGCTCGTAACCGCGTAGCAAATCTGGTAATTTTTACCTAATTATTGTGTCAGATAAGTTTACCAAATTTATTTTGTCAGAACCGTTACACACGTCATCTGTCTATAAAATGGGTAATTTTCCCAATTAATGCGTATTCAAAGTATTTAGAGTGCCTGTGTTTTTATTATTTACTGATGGACCCCTATTTCGATCTAAATGTTGCATGACTGTTTGAATAAATTCGGTGTAACTCATTAATCCACTCCGTACTTTTCTCCTCAGCGGAAAAGTTCGGAGAGAGTGATATCTTTCGTTGTGGTAGTTCGAGCAAATGTGCATGTGTGCAAATGTGCATCTTCAATCATATTGGTATCATTAGTAAAATCTGAAAAAAATTTTAGTTGATAATAATTAATGTACATACATTGGTAGCTTCAAGTTTTTGGTAGTTAAATTACTTTTTATTATTTATTTTTATTTTAAGGAAATTGAATAAACCATTTAGTATGAGTAGGCAGAGTATTCGCAGCCTCGAGACATAATACATATTTTTTGCCCCATTTCTAGATTTTCAGGAGCATTGTAAAAAATACATCCCACATGCTGCACACTACCTGGCCGAAAAAGCTGCAATAGTGGTTTTCTAGGAAGTCTGCAATGATAATATACCGGGTGAGTATTTTAACTTGATACACTCAAATATCTGGGAAAATAAGCACTCCACGAAAAAAATGGTAGAGATCAAAATTTAATTATTCCTCGGGGGAAATACATTAGTGTTAAAATTAGTACCCCCACCCCCTCCTTGCAAGTGGGGCGAGGGATAACTTTGTAACTAAGATAGGAACCCCTATTTTTTATTGCAGATTCGGATTCTACGGCTAAAAATACGTAGGATTTGACAGAAACATTTTTTTCGATTCATGATAGATGGCGCTGTAATTGACAATATTAAATTTTTTTTTATTTCTCCTACTGATAAAAAAATATACAAAAAATAATACAAAGATTTTTATTTATATCAATTTTAAACAAGTTTCTGTGACGTTGTATTAAAAATATACACTGCACAAATACATATGAATACGATAGTACAAATTGTTTAACACTAACTTAGAGTATTTACAACGAAACCATGGTATTTTTATTGCAGACGTATTGCAGAATCGTATGCGTAGGTTCTCAGTAGGAGAAATAAAAAAAAATGTATTATCGTCAATTACAGAGCCATCTATCATGAATCGAAAAAAATGTTTCAGTCAAATCCTACGTATTTTTAGCCGTAGAATCCGAATCTGCAATAAAAAATAGGGGTTCCTATCTTAGTTACAAAGTTATCCCTCGCCCCACTTGCAAGGAGGGGGTGGGGGTACTAATTTTAACACTAATGTATTTCCCCCGAGGAATAATTAAATTTTTATCTCTACCATTTTTTTCGTAGAGTGCTTATTTTCCGAGATATTTGAGTGTATCAAGTTAAAAAACTCACCCGGTATATTAACCCTGCGTGTGTACACTATATTTTTTGAGACACGGTGTGTACACTGGGTCTTTTAGGGAACAGTTGAGTTTTCTATGTTTTCTAAGCTTTCAAAAAATCTGAACAAATTCTGGGTTACTTCTTGAAGTGTCTACTATATGGCCCAGAAGTTGCCAAAATCCAAAGTTTAAAACCGTTGGTAATAAAAATTGAAGAATAGTCGAAAAAGCGGAAAAAATCGAATTTTGTTTCAAAATTCGTAACTACACTAAACAAATATTTACAAAAAAAAAACGGTTATAGGCTTTTGTAGCTTAGACTATGAGCTTTAAAAAAAATATAGTGTCTTTGGCATGGGCTCCAAAAAGTTGAATTATTTAAGCACCTGAAAGTGGGGGATAGTTTACGGATTCAAGCATGTCATAATAAACGGAGCGGTAATTATTTGGCAGAAAATGAGTCTTTATTGTTGCAAATACAAAAACTATAAAATACTAATAATAAATAGCGACAAAAAAGGAATTTACAGTGCGCAATTGTGATAAAAGTGCGTTCGATGATTATCGCAAACCGGCGTGTCGAACGATGCACAAGAAAACGATTTTTTTCCTTCCATCTGTAAACAAAATTAGTTTTTGTAAATAATTTATTATTTTGAACAATTTTATATTTTATTATTTAACACCATCAAAACGCGAAACTAAAAATATGGCCGAAAGGCAACACTATGAGTATGGACCTTATGGACGTGCTGTCGTTTATAAATTTAAGACGAGACTGAATAAATTTTATTTTGTTTTAACTTTTGTTGTTTGTGTGTTTTTATTGTTTTCGTGTTTTTGATTGGTCCCGGCAGAAGACGTACAATAAAAATGTGGCCGGATGACACCAGAGGCACGCAATGCACGGCGAGCTCATGTTGGTGCCGGAACAATATTATGAATGAGTATTGTAGTGGTTCATTGGGTGAACCGCCACAAGTCCGTAATAAATAGCCAAAACTGCATCAAATTACATAAAACATTTATTTTAGCTACGAAAAAACTGAAAAACTGCGAGAAACGCAATAAAACTGTTTTCATTTACCTTCGAAAATACTGACGTCGTGTGTACACTGACCCTTTTAGGGAACGGACATGACTTGCACTGGCTGGCGTTTGCAAGTAAACTGCCAGACCCCGGCGCCATTTCGGCATTTAGTGCCCACTATTACCCAGATATTTTAGAAGGGGTAACCGAAACCCGCCGTCTATTCATGTGAGGGAAATTTGAGTTTCAAATTTCGACTGTTCCTTAAAAGACCCAGTGTACACACGGAGGGTTAACGATAGCTTGCGTTACAAAGGCCGCTAGAACTGCAATTTAAAAAGGTTTAAAAAATATTATAAAAGAAATGTTGCGTAATGTAGGGCTTCGTGAATTATTACTAACGTTAACCTCCGATTGGGATTCCTAACGTTTGCTTCCGATTAGATTTTATGCCTAAATGTCTGATTTAAGCCACACTAACATAGCGGTGGACTTTCGAACCAAGAGATTCGGCATCATGAATCAAAACTTTGTTGAAGGTCATACAATTTCATATATGTATATCATTTTTTTTTTTTTGTTAATAAATTTTATTTATTTATTTAACCCGTAAAGTGCGTCGTGGAAAAAGTTGCATGGAAAGAGTGGTGCATTCCAGCGGACCGCAATTATATATTAAATATTTTTTATTCAATTAGAACGATACTGAAAATTTCGATTAGGAAGATACCAAATATTTCAGATATTAAAACACATAAATTATTGGAATTCTTCCGTATTTCCGATATCTTTATTGAACCTTAAATTGTAAATATTGCAGTGAAAACTTTACTTTCAGAAGGTATCTACTCATCATTTCGTTACACAAAAAAATAATGGATGAGTAACATTCAAAATTTGCTTTAATTACAGAAGCAGTGATCATCAATCAGGGTTTCGTAGAATTTTTTAAGGATTCCCCGAAAATATTTTGAATGTTATATACAATATAAACCATTATTCATGCCATGTGAAAATAAAAAAACATTAAGTGGTGTCCATTCGAATTTCCAATAAAACAGTATTTTTTTGTAGTGATCTGTTATTTTATAGTATGCACACCTACAACATTTGAGGGCAAAGTAACAAAAAAAATGTCATTTGTCACTTGATCAGGATCGGCTTCAGGTGCTCAAACAAACGCCAATTTTGTAGAGTTTGAAAAAATATTGGAAAACAATTTGCCTTAGTATTAGTGTATCGCGATAAATGATACGGATGAGTCATAAGACAATCCACTTTACTCATAATAAAAGAATAAAATTTCAAAAAGAAGTTACATAAATAAATATCTATATTGAAACATGATAAAATAATGGGGCCGATTCTGACTTCGAATATTTTATGCTACGTTATGATATTTTTGAATACTGATCGGTCGAATACTGATCAAAATTTAGGAACACTTTACGAAACGTGAGCTATATACTACTATTGTAGTACACCTCAAATAAATTTTAATTACTTGACTGTTTTTTTCTAGATTTTGTGTGATTATTGTTTAGCTTTTTATAGACAACTACGATATTTGTTATTCAAACCGTATCAAATTCCTCATTCTGGTCAATAATTCTATAAATTAATCGCTCATCATTTTATTTCCAAATATGAAATAAAACTTTGTTCTTTACAGTAAACTAATATTTAACGAATTACCGAAGGCTATTTATCTAATTTATAATTTATCTAATACTTAAACATTGTTAATGAGAACGGCCTTAATAGAAATAGTCCTGATTTCTTTGTCTTCAATCTCAATTATTGTATTACACTTATATTGGCGTTGGTTCTATCAAACCTTCTATGTAATAGAAATATTACAAAATAAAATTTGTAAAATTATAAATAATGAAATGAGATGACTACCTTCATAATTAATTAAAATGAAGAGATAATAAAGCTTTGTTTTAATATACTTTATCCAACTACATAATTTAATTAATATTTCAATTAAAATTACATTCTAAAAATAATTAAATACTTTTTAATGACATAATCAACCAATACTCAGTTTTGTCATGTACAATATTTATTGTGCTATTGTTATATTTTTAAATTATTTTTATGTTTAATCAAAAGTTAAGTATGTATGTAATGTAAAACTTATTTTTAAATTTAGATTAGGAAAATTCTCCAAAACTTTGTAAACTGGGACTCGGTAAAAATAAATAATTGTTGTGGTCTGTTTTGTAAGTGTAGTATTGTTGTGGTGTGTTTTGAATAGTAAGTTTTAAACTAGTTTTTGTCAAGGTAGACTTCTAGATACCTAAACAATAAAGCCTTTTATAATAAAAAAATAAATGTAATAAAGAATCTTCGTATATTGGCTGAAACAGAAAATCACTAAAGTTTTAAATTTCCATGTAGACGTCATTCTTGTCACATTTTATAAAAAGGTTGTACTTAATTATAAAATATACAAATGTTTCCAAAAAAAAAACCTAAAATAGAATAATTATGTACTCGAAATGATTATTAAGTTAACTTAATTTTTGAAATGAAAGCATATTTTTACTCCCTAATTTGCTGCAGTCTCTCCCAATTTTTCTAAGTTAGAAAGAAATAATTTACCAGTTTATGTTCATATACGAAAATGTTGCTCTTGCGCTAGGGATTAATATAATTAAAAAAACATTTAATCATAAATTGAAATATAATTAGAAATAATTAATAACATTATAAATTTAATATTCTTAGATAAGCGTAATTGACTAATAAATAGAGGGAGCAGGTACTCTGCTAAAAACCAATATAGACTTCTTAATGTTGTTGTTAAAGGATATGTAGAAAACTTTTAGAAAAACGTTTTATAATATTTTTGTTGTTTTCATTGAAAAACTTGAAGATAAAAAACATTATTTGTACTATGGATTGTTATGGAGGGTTCGGATTTTCCTTAATATGCCACTGTTTTCTCTTTCTTCGCTAATCCAAAGGTTTCATTTTTATTTTAAAATTTCTTTCAGTTTTTTGGTAATCAAATTTTCCGACAATTTTAAGGACTTTCTTCGATATTCTTTGGATTTAATTTTTCTTCGTCAATTAATTTTTATTTTTAAATATATTTTAATGAATTTTACGACCTTTCTTCGGTAATCCTTTGTCGTCAAATAGTAGTAAAACGTTATTTGAGATTTTCAAATAGGTGACTAAAAGAAATGTGTAGACGTGGAATGACCCTTGAACTATCATTTACATTTCCTTCAATTAGTTAGAATTTAATATTTTGTGAGAATATAGCGTTGAAAAGATGCTAAGAAATCAGTTAAGGACCCGAAACTCATACAACTACTACAAATTCTTTTAAATATTAACAAGGAAGTTAATTAATAATACCAATTTTTTACTTTTAATTTGAACTAATTAATTAATTCGTTTTAATACCAAATATGCAACCGGTCGAAAGACAATTTTGATGTGTTTTACAAATAGCAGTATAGTATAGTTAGTTTTGGTTAGCGCTCATTTAACCGACCGAAATTACCGTATCGGTAATTTTAAAGTTTAGATTACCTTAATATGTCTGCAAAATTACCAAGGAAATACTGAACATGTCGGTATTTTACTGCCAAAAATACCTACAAAAGTATGTAATTTGGCGCTTTTTGAAATGGCCGAAATTACGATTTTTTTATATATGTATGCTGGTTTGATTATTGAATTGGGAATTGATTTGCAGATTAAGTTAGGGGTCAATTTGCGGGTTGAGTTGAGCTTGAGTTGAGGTTGGATTATGATGTAGTGGGTAGTTAACAAACTTTTTATATGATGGAACTTGTCTATTTATTAACCGATTATTATGAAATTTGATATGTGTGGCGGAAATGGGATTCTAAAATTGTTTTGAATGAAGTTCTGCAATACGGCCAACTATGATGGAATTTGCCCATTTCTCAACCGATTACGATGAAATTTGACATGTGTGTTGGAGATGGGATTCTAAAATTTTTTTTGGATGAACTTCTGGGATTCCAAGATGATTTCTGGATGAAGTTCTGAAATATGGCCCAGTATGATGGAATTTGCCTATTTATCAACCTATTATTATGAAATTTGACATGTGTGTAGGAAATGGGATTCTGAAATGAGTTTTGGATGAGATTCTGGAATAAGGCCCAATATGATGGAACTTGGCTATTCTCAACCGATTATGATGAAATTCGACATGTGTATTGGAAATGGGATTCTAAAATGAGTTTTGGATGAAGTTCTGGAATATGGCCAAATAGGAAATTGTGTAATATGTGTAATATGGCCACATAGGATGGAAACAATGTGTAATATGGCCACATAGGATGTGTAATATGGCCACATAGGATAGTGTGTAATATGGCCACATAGGATGGAACTTGGCTATTCCTTAACCGGGTATCATCAAATTTGACATGTGTGTTGGGAATGGAATTCTAAAATAATTTTTGGATAAAGCTCTGGAATATGGCCAAGTAGGATGGAACTTGTTTATTCCTTACCCGATTATTATGAAATTTGACATGTGCGTTGTAAATGGGATTCTAAAATGATTTTTGGATAAAGTTCTGGAATATGGTCAGTTACACGGTTAAAAATATCTGTGTAATTTTGTATACTACGTTCGGTAAAGTTCTAGAATACGATTTTTCGTATTTAATTGGATGTCTGTACCCATGTTACTGAAGCTTTTGACCTGTTTGGCATTGTTGTATAAGTAAATATGTATATGTTGGTTAAAATAGAAATCAATACTGTCAAAACTGTCACACCAACTTTATGACACAGGTGAATAATACTAAAATACCAAAGACCGAAGTTCTGATCACCTCGCGAGGTTTCAGCCGTTTATATTTTCGATTTATATTTTTTATTTGAAAACTGGCTTGCTAAAAAATCTAGTATCTGCCCGTTAATTAATCATATCAAATCATTGAAAATAAAAAGACTCAGGAACACAGACTGAGATAAAAAATTTTAGTGTCAAAGATGTTCGGTCTCAAATTAAAACTTTTGGTATGAGCAGAAAGAAAGTGATGATTCGGAAGTAGCACACAAACTTCGCCGAAAAGAGAGGGATTAGTCGTTTACCAACTACAGCAACTACAGGTAATATTTGACTTTTGACTAGTATTGTAGTTCAGATTACTTACGGCTGATGGTCTTAATCAATCTTTTTGTAAGAAATTCGATTTTTCGAACGAAAAATACAGCAACTCCTTTTTGCTATCTCGCAGCCAATTGTATTATTCTCAGAGTGCCGCTCAGAGATCTGGAGCCGGCGCTAAAAATTGTTTTCATAAAAGTTTACAGTCAATTCCGACAGTCAATATCCTTAAGCACCAAACAATGGGGACCAAATACATCGGTTACAGGGTCTAAGATAACATACAGGTATTACGGAAGAGCTTAAAACTGGTACCATAGACACCAAGGGAAGTTCAGCAGACCCAGTATATATACTATAGAAAATGACTATTATTTCTTGTTGCAAGAGTTTCCTTTGCCGCCCCGGTTGCACAGTTGTTAGCATGCTTGCTTCAAGCTCCGGAGGTCCCGGGTTCGATTCCCGGCGGGTGATGAAAAAATCACGGCTGGTTAATGTATGAATCAATGAACTAATCATTCATTATTCGTTATAAAAATGATTACGAAACTTCACTATGAAGCGGCCAAGTCCCTCTATGGGATGTAGCGCCAGCGAAAAAAAAAAAAAAAAAAAAGAGTTTCCTTCCCTACTCATGAGCCACAAGCCTAAATATAAAAATATTTGCAATGCTTATTTGAGGTTTCTTCGTTAAATTTTCATCTATTTCAATCAGTTATATATCGTTTATTCAACAAAGCGTCATCTTTTGGCTCCACTATATTTCTTGTAGCCTCATTCATTGATTAAATTTAAACCACAGAAGAACAAATTCACTTGAGAATTGATGCGTTCAGGCGGTTTAAGCTATCTACAGTATAATAATGGTCAATGGAAATACTTAGGAAACAATTAGCAACTAATTCACGAGTTTTTTCAAAACGTGTAATTTTTGCTAAATCTAAAAGTTTAGATATGTATTAGTACGTAACGTACATATGTTACATAATAGCCATTCAAATTCACATTGATAAGATACCGTTCAATTTTGAATGTAAAAGATCACAACAGGTTTTTATTCAATGGTTAATGTTCAATATTTATGGATTCGGTACATTATCCGTAAATAAAATTAAGAACAAAACGTAGACAATGATCCATTCTTGACTTTTGCAAATATTGAAGACGTTCTCTTGGAGCTTAGAGGATTAGTTATGGCGAAAATCACCCCAAGTTTAAATTGAGCGGTTAGCCGTATTAAATATTTGAATTTACTAAGTCATCCATCTTTGGTACCTTGTCCGTAAATAAAACTAAAAACAAAACGTTGAAAATCCATTCTCGACTTATGCAAATAATGGAGTCATTCTCCTGAAACTAAAGAAAAACTTAATGAGGCTTCTATTATTCGCCAGTTTTTGTTTAAAATTTAGTACACAGTACTAAATTCAAATATTGAACGTGAGCCGTTCAGTTTAGAATTGGAGTGATTTTCGTCATATCTAAGCTCCAAAAGAATGTCTCCAATATTTAAATAAGTCAAAAATGGACCATGGTCTACATTTCGTTCCTAGTTGGATTTCGGGATAAGGTACCGAAGATTGTTTAGTAAATTTAATTATTGAAGGTTAACCGCTCAATTTAAACTTTGGGTGATTTTCTTCATATCTAACCCTCTTAGCTCCAACAGATTGTGTCCAATATTTGTATGAGTCAAGAATGGACAACGGTCTACATTCTGTTTATAATTTTATTTCCAGACAAGGTTCCGAAGTTAATAGTATTGATATTTTAACAATAAATTATTATCTCTGATTTATATCCATATTTCCAATTGAGTGTTTCAATAAACCGTTATTCAATAAACCGTTATTAATTACCATTAACTAATACAAGTTAATTTGTAACAAATGTCAGAAATTATATGTAGGATAAACAGGCAGAACATGTGAATGAACTAAAACACAGAAATAACTCAACTGCAACATTAAGTTCAAATTAAGCTGAAAAAAGGAGGAACGCGAAAGGAGTAGTTCAAAATTTACGAAACAAATTGTATTTTGCGCGTAAAGAACTGAGGAGTTCCGAAATCAACATTTGTTAAATACATAAAAATGATAAAATTAAAACTCCTAATTATCATGCACCGTTTAAAATTTTAAAATAATTTCAAAAATACTTTGTAGTTCACAATTCCATCAAAGGTAGACACACAAGAAGTATCAGTAAGATAAATGGAAACCGTCGAAAACTATATACCTCTTGAGTACAAAAAACAAAGCATGTGCTTATTATTGATTGAAAGTTGCTTTCCAATTTACCAAAAAAGTCTGTGCGAATCAAATGTCTCAACAAGTTTTTGTTGAAACTTGAACCAAAGCAAATTCATTTGGGATTCCCTTAATTATTTAAAAAAATAAAAATATATATTTTGGGGAAAGTCAAAACAATTCTAACAATTTGTTGAAAGTTGAACTTTATGATTAAAAAATGTAAAAATATGTAACCAACATTTTTTCAGTATAGCTAATTTTTTGTTGCTGAATTTTTGACATAAATGTCAAGAGTTTATCAAAATAATTTCATTTTTCTAAGAATAAAAAACATAATGCCTAAAAAGATATATGTAGGTACTTCCGTATAACATACGCTGAAATTAAAAATTTAATTTAATCCCACCCAACATTAGGTAAACATAATAAATTCCCTTGCACGTCATATATACAATAAATAATAAATTAGATTTTATTTATTGAACCATTCTTATTTTACCAACTTTGGCGCCCTTTTGATTTAATTTAGATAATGTTTTCCGTTTAATTGTTGTAATAATTTTTTCGACCTGTGACTTTAATCAAATCAAATAAATAAATAACCAAACCCATCCCATATTTTTTAATTTTGTTACACAAACTCGCTTACCAATCAATCTCAAATCTTTCCAGATGACTAAAACAGACAAACATGCGTATACGATTTAACACATCAACATAGTAACACACGAAATCATGTTTATTTAACTAATTTATTGTCATAGTACATTGAGAAGGGCCATTAGGCCATTGATATCAACAAAACGAAATAAAACTAAAAACATAATTTGTCATGCATTTAATTAATGCTTTTTATTCATTTATCATAATAAAATTTAGTTGTGTGAGTATTATAGTTTTTGACACATAAATATCCACAACTTTGTGTCTGTATATCGTTTATTTATGAGAGCAATTGGCATTTAATTGTTCCTTTCATATTACAATTTTCCTGCAGTAACATTTTTATTTTTTAGGTGTGGTTATATTACAGACAATTTATTTTTACAAATAAATTTATAATTTAATAGTTTCTACTCTACTATTACAGTATGTATGTATATTAATTTAGCGAATTAAAATCTATTTATTATGCGTTTTTACAACAACAATTTAAGAGTCGCGCGATATATTTATTTATACATGGCTTTATGGGGTTACATGAATGACATTAATTACTTCTATTACTTATTTATGTCTGCCGGTTTTTAGTTTCATAATAAAGTGCAATTCATAATTTAAATGCAGAATATTATTACTAATATATAGTTTTTGTTATGCATCATCGATTTCTTATATAATAATTACGTTATCATTTTAAATACATCTTATGGAAATTTAATAAAAAAAAATTTTTTTTTATAAGAAAATGAAACAACGTAATCAATATTCTAGAGGAAATTCTAGAAATGGTTTTCTTATGCATATAAAACGATATATATTCTGTACATTTATATAGAGTATCATAACCGCAATTGCAAAAAACTTACTAATGGCATTGTAATCAGTACTGATCGGTATGTGTTGTCGCTGACATTATTTCATATAGTTTGTCCTTAATATCTCAGCTTACGATACCATGTTTGGAAATGCGATTTGCATGCTCAACTATATATGTACATACATATTAAAATGCGACGTACTTAGTTTGCTAAACAAAGACTGTAATTGTTTTTTAGAAATCTAATCGCTACATGGTACTTAGAATTTGAAATCTTGACAAGATTAGTAAAAAAAAAAAATACTTGCCAACACACAATTTAAAAAACAAACATAATGTTGAAATTAAGAAAGATTATTCAGTCTAAGACTTTTATAAAATAAAATATTTAAACGAAAATTAAAATGACATGAAATACAACGAATTTAATAAGAGTTCCGTTGAATTTTATTCAAGTCTAATAAAATCGAGCTTAAGAACATCAAACAAAATCTCTTATTAAAATTTTATGCTATACACATAAAATAATTTTCCTTATGCCGTGTACAATACTACAATTCAATGCTTTTCTCAGAAAAATGTATTAAATTTAGGTTTCATGTACAGTACTAAACAAGAGTACAAACGGAATATTTGAAAAAGAAATTAATTTTGAATTCCGTCCAAAAAAAAAAAAAAACAAACATAAATATGTTATTCTACCGGCTGATTACAGAGTGTTTCTTAACATTGTACTTGTACCATAATTTCTTTAACCTAACAGAAAATAAAACTTTAACAAAAAATTAAATTTCAACAGAGACTTTCCAATAAAAGTTTCACAAACATAAACAGGATACTTTCAATAGTGTTGGGAAAACTTAACAATTTCTTTATGAAACCATCTTAATAACAGGAAGAAAAAAAAAACCAAATTTCTAATGTTAAGAAAGTTTTAGCAGAACAAAATATTTTCGAAGAAATAATTGCACAACCATAATACTCCCACTAAGTTTAAAAGAAAAAAGAGAAGTATCGAATAACGAATAAGAAAATATCTTAAGGCAAAGATTATTTCATTAAAAATTATTTACCAAGCATAAAAACAGCACATATTGTTTGGTTCTAGAACGTGAGAAGATTATTAAAAATGGTACATCGCAAAATACGTCAACGGTACTATAAGTATTATGAGATACTTGGCTACGTGCAGAAGAATATAATTCTGAAACAATACTTCTCTTTTTTCTATATCGGGACACTTAGAAACTCTTCGTTATTAAAGTAATTTGTAGTTTAAAGATTTTCTCTCAAAAATCGTATGTTTGATAAGGTAAAAACTAAAGATATGGCCAACAACATGCTATATTCGGAAAACAGACCTTTCACATTTACCAGTATAGAGCCATGGTTTTAACAGAGCTACACCTTGAATAATGCCGGCATATTATCAAAACGCCGCATATATAAAACTACTTGCCTAGTTTCGTGACCATTGTCTATAGAGCTGTTGAAGTCAATGAAGTATGGAAACCCCTAAAAATCTCGCGGAGTATGTCAAAAAGGAAAATGAGTAAGGTTTATTCTTAGGTAATTTTCAACAAGGAATTTAATGGTGCGCTTGGTTGTGATCTTGGCCGTTATCTTCAAGGTCATTTTGAGGTCAAGGTAATTGTTTTATAGGAAAACTCCTGTTTTTGACATCGGATTCGGAAAGAGCAATCAATTGTACGTCCGAATATGTTTTTTCCATGACCTCCCAAGGTCACCTGAAGGAATAATGATTTGCTATCAAAATTAAAAAAAAAAAAATTAATTTTTCATTTTAAAATTTAATATTTTTGGTTTTTTATAATTTTCATAGCAACACAAGCATTATTACAATGTTCTGTATTTATGATTTTTTTAAATTTTATTTTAAATTTTCATAGCAAATCATTATTCCTTTAGGTGACCTTGGGAGGTCATGGAAAATACATATTCGGACGTACAATTGATTGCTCTTTTCGAATCCGATGTGAAAAACAGGGGTTTCCCTATAAAAAATCATCTTGACCTCAAAATGACCTTGACGATGACGGCCTAGGTCACAACCAAGCTCGCCATTAAATTCCTTGTTGAAAATTACCTAAGAATAAACCTTACTCATTGTTCTTTTTGACATACTCCGCGAGATTTGTAGGGGTTTCCATACTTTTTCCTCGCAATGTAAATAGCTTTAGATGACCTTAGGAGGTCATGAAAAATTCATGTTCGGGTGTACAATTGATCGCTCTTTTCGATTCTGTCATCAAAAATAGGGCTTCTTATTTTAAAAAATGGCCTTGACCTACAAATGACCTTGAAGATGAAGGTCAAGGTCACAACTAATATCACCATTAAATTCCTTGTTGAAAATTATCTAAGAATAACCCTTGCTCATTTTTTTTTGACCGAAATCCGCGAGATTTTTACGGTTTTCCATACTTTTTCCTCACCCTGTATGTGGAAGGTGACTATAAACGTGCGAGCGCCACTAATATCACCCTTGAACGCCTAGTCTGACACTCAAGGTGTGAATGGGTTTAAAACAAAAAAATGGTTTTTAGTTTTAAAACTTTACTCCCACGAAATTTTTTTTTTTTTAATTTTTTATTTTTCTTAAATCGTAATTCTTAGTGGAAAACATTGATATTGGAGTCGGTTCGAATTTTGCAACTCCTACTTCGATTCCGCTTGAAACATAAGCCTACCGCTAAAGAAAGCCGTTGGGCAATTCTACTTATAAAGAAAGAGATCTCTCTCTGTACCGCAGTTCCGAGACCTACTCAATCGGAGTGGTAAAATAACAACGGGAGGAAAGGTAATGTTTGTCCACTCACTAGGGATTACTGTAATTAAACAGATGTATAAAGGCAATGAAAATGACTTCGTCGAAATTTTCTCAACGCTTACCAAATATTGATTCATTGATCACTCATCAATATCAATTGCTTGAATTCGTGAAGAAACAATTGCCGAATTCTAAAAAAGATTCTGCGTTTAGGAAAACGAAATCCTATTTGGAGCGTCGATTGGCGTGTTTAGAAAAGTTTTATTCAGATTTTCATGCTAATCATCGTCTCGTAATTCCATTACTCGATAAAACGGCAGATTACATCAAGTTAGATGTTGCAAATCAGTTTGAAGAGGCATTTCTAAATTCAACGGCGGAAATAGAGGAACCGTTTGTGCTGAGTTTTCCGCCGTCTACTCAATCACCATCGGATCGATGAGCATCGTCAACGATTACACGGATGGAAATACCAAACGTGCGGTTACCAAATCTCGACCTGCCTAAATTCGCTGGCAATATTTTAGGATGGCCTTCATTCATCGATTTCTTCAAACAAATTAGGGATAATGCGAGTTTGTCATCTTCTCAAAAATTACAATATTTAAAGGGTTGTTTGCAAGGCGAAGCTGAGTTGAGAATACGGCACTTGGACATCACTGAAGGCAATTATGATGCCATGGATGAGCTTGACAAAAATTATAACATAACAATAAATTATAACAATAACGATAATTATGCGCGCAACAGATGAACGCTTTCCTGACGCAGCCAGAGCTTAAAAGGGATACTCGGGAAGAAATCCAACGACTTTTAAATTTTTCTCGATCATCCATGCACATAATTTCTCAATTAAAAGTCGAATCTAGCGAAGCGATTTTTGTTCACATTATGCTCCAGAAACTACATCACGATACTCGAACATTCTGCCTTCAATGTTTCGATGCAAAGAAGATACCATTATGGGGTGATTTAGAGAACGCAATAAAAATCCTCTCTTCTATTGAGTCACGAAGGTGATGCTAAGAAGCCGTCATCCAATCCAAATGAATCGTTCTCCTTATCGAAGAATTCATGGACATTTACAAAGCCCAATTCATCGTATAGGAAATCAAATACATTCCACATATCCAATTCAAGCCCAGCAGAGTGTCCATATTTCCGAGAATCACATATTTTACGAAGATGTTCGTCGTTTCTCGAACTATCCGTACAAGAACGTAAAGCATTAGTCGAAACATTTAAGCGTTGTTTCAATTGGCTTGGATTCAATCATTTATCGCCAGATTGTCCCAACCAAAGGAATTGTGCCACATATTGTGGTCGCCACCATACACTGCTTCATTTTGTAAAATCCAACGATGATTCGATTATATCATCATCCGCGTCTTAAACTACGACGCAAAGTCAAAATTGTCATCACACAAATCAAAACCGTCAAATATTATTAGCTACTGCAATCGTCCATATTCGTGCTAATAATGGTCAACTCATTCCATTACGTGCTTTAGTCGATCAAGGCTCCCAATCCACTTTAATCACTTAAGCAGCTGCCCAACGTTTAGGCTTACCCAAGACAGCCATTCGCGCTAAGGTCAATGGCATTGGTAGCTCCCAAACTAATCAAAGCAAAGCATTAATTTGCCACACTGATGCATTTTTTTTTTTTTTTTTTTTTTTCGCTGGCGCTACATCCCATAGAGGGATTTGGCCACTTCATATTGAAGTTTCATAATCATTTTTTTAACGGATAATGAGAGATTAATTCATTGATCCTACATTAACCAGCCGTGATTTTTTCATCACCCGCCGGGAATCGAACCCGGGACCTCCGGGGCTTAAAGCAAGCATGCTAACAACTGTGCCACCGGGGCGCCAGTGATGCATTGATTCTCGATAAATTGACCACAAAGGTACCTTCATATCGAGTTGACTACACCGATTGGGACCATATTCAAAATTTACCTTTAGCGGATCCACATTTTTCACAACCGAGCCATATCGATGTGCCCCTAGGGGCCGAAATGCACGCTTCAATCCTACGGCCAGGTATATGCCGTGGAAAAATTGGTACTCCAATAGCTCAATATACTACGTTGGGCTGGATATTGTCAGGTGAGATTAGTCAAACTCATCATTCGACTATCAATGTATTCAGCTTTCCTTCTCAAATCGAAATTAATTCGCTTCTACGCAAGTTTTGAGAAATAGCAGTGATCCAAAACGGAAAAACGTTACCCAAGCCAAGAAAGACAATTGGTGTTAAGACCTCTTTCAGAGAACTCACAAGCGTCAATCTAATGGCAAATCTTTAGTCCAATTGCCACTCAAGTCACACTACGATTCGAATGCAGTCATTAGGTCATCTTACAAATTGGCTTATGATCGATATTTACAATTAGAAAGGCGTTTCCATCGAGATCCATCAATTCCACTTGAGTATCGCGAGAACAAATCAGATTCTTAGTCGGACAAAATGACTTGATTAAAGCACTCGAAATTAAAAATCACACGAAACGTACAGTTCTGTCTACAATTGCTCGCCAATTTGATCCGTTGGGATGGATCAATCCAATTGTTATATTCGCCAAAACATTTTTCAAACGATTGTGGTGCGAAGGACTTGATTGGTACGATCAACTTCCACACAATCTAACTCAAGATTGGCAATCATTCATTGAGAGTTTAAACAAGATTAATAAAAATTCTTCGTTGGATACATACGGACAACACCCAACAAACCTTTGACTACACTCGTTTTGTGATGTATCAATGCACGCTTATTCTGCTTCAACGAATTTACGAATCGAAACGGTTCATCGTGAAGTTTTCGTTCATTTACTAGTCGCAAAATGTAAGGTAACCCCAAAACGAGTTCTTACAATTCCAAGGATTGAATTGTGCAGAGCTGTTCTGGCAACGAAATTGCATCAATACGTCAAGTCAATCCTCCAAATGCCGACCCAGCCGATAACTAGTCATTTTTGGACGGACTCCACTATCGTTTTGTCATGGATTCGAGGAGATCCGGAATGATGGAAAATATTTGTCTGCAATCGAGTTCATAAAATTCTCGACACTACCCAATATCAATCAATGACGTCATGTAGCCACTTCAGATAATCCTGCGGATATCTCAAGTCGTGGGATAAATACCGAACAGTTGATCCATAAAGAGCTATGGTGGTGAGGGCCTCGTTGGCTCAAAGAGGATGCTGCTAAATGGCCAGAATCATTGCCTCTGTCATACGACTACAAAGAAAAGGGCAGCAACTCAGAAATCAAGAAATCTTATATCTCGGCATCAATTACTACCGATCCTCAAGAATATACTACTCGTCGCTATTCTTCGTATATTCGTTTGCGCATATTCACAGCATGGATTCTACGTTTCATCAATAATTGTCGTGAAAATACCAATCGAGTCACAGCGGGTTACTTAACACTTACTGAATGGAGACAGAGTGTTATTCCATTACATATCATTGTCCAATTAGAAGCATTCTCAACAGAAATTGAAGCGCTTAATAACAAATAGCCGCTCCCAACCAAAAGCAAACTAAGTGGTCTGAATCCATTCATCGATCATGAGGGCATAATGAGAGTGGGTGGTCGCATTTGAAATTCATTATTACCATTCGATCAAAAGCACCCAGTCATCATTCCATCATCGCATCACTTCACGAAACTAATAATCGATCATTGTCATCGGAGCTGTCTGCACGGAGGTATACAACTTACCCTGAATCAAATTCGCAAAACTTATTGGATATTACAAGCACGACGGATTGTCGGTTTACAACTGAAAACTCGTGTTGAATATTTCAAAGTGAATCCAATACCATGTTTACGATTAATAGGCGGTTTGCCTCATGTAAGAGTTCATCCTACTTTCCCGTTCGCAGAAACAAGTCATATAAAGGATATTTCATCACCGGAGACGCTCTATTAGCACCGACCAGTGCTGAACAACCGATCGAAAACTAATCGCCAGTCAATCGTTGGCATCAAATACAGAAAATAATACATGAATTTTGGAACGTCTGGCATAAAAATACTTATCAAGATTACAAACCCAAAATGGAATCAAGTCAAGGAAAATATCGCCATTGGAGAATTGGTTCTAGTAAAAGACGAACGATTACCATCTAATCAATGGAGATTAGGTAGAATAATCGATGTCCATGAAGGCAAAGACAAATTAGTTCGAGTCGCTTTATTGAAAACCGCCAACGGAATCATCAAACGTCCGATTGTCAAATTGTGTTCGTTACCTCGTCAAGAGCCAGCTGACGAAAGCGTAATTGATCAATTAAAATCGATAAAGAAACACCGGTTGCACACTAATCAAAATTAAATACACTTTGCTTTCATATTTTTAGCTAACCAATGTACCCAACTTTAACTTCATCAATCAACAGTGTTACACCGCCGAGTAGTGGCGGCGTAATAAACACAGAATTTGACTGATTACGGAGGAAATGCCGATCAGTTTCTTCATAACATCAATTTCACCTATAATCAACGTTCTCAGGTCATATCTAAGATCTAATCCCTTAAAACCAAATTTTTTTTCACTTCTCTCACAAAATTTTCGTTTCAGTCACAGCTATACAACTATCTGAATGAGAAAACACAAAGCAACCAAGAACCACAGCACTGGATGAAATTTATCCTAGCGGCATGTTCAAAGTTCAAAGTAAGACGGATGATAAATACAATTTGTAAAACTAGAACCAACAGAAAAGTTATACAAACTCATATACAGGGTGTTCGGCACATGGACCGACACAATTTTTTGGGGAATTGGTTGGGTCATTAGCTAGTTTTCACCCATACGACCCTACGTCCTAAGTGACACGGTAACTGAGATATGAATTTTTTTCGTTTTTTATTTAAATTACCTGAAATTTCGCCTTTAAATCGTCATATTTTTTTTGTTTGTGATTGTAATAGCACGAAATAACTTTTATTGTATTCTGCAATGTATTTTTAGTCTAAATAAATCAATATTTGGTACAAATGGCTTCAAGAAAATAAATTATATGAGCTTCGAAAGTCTTGAAAATGTGTAAATGTATGAAAAATTTCTACTTCTAAATTCAATATAAAAAAAAATAAACATTATTTTGAACATAGGTTTATTTTAAAAAGTTCTCTAGTTTATACTCTTTATAACGGTATGCTACATGTTGGAGAAATTATTTATAGTATGGTCAAAATAAGAGATAGAAGTTCTCAGGGTCAAGAAAATTCTTTTTATCTTTATTATGTTTTTAGTAAATATGAGTTATAATATTTGTTCGAATTGTTCTCCTCTACTCCGTATGCATGCACGACACATTTTCCTCATTTCAAATGTTATTGTGCGAAGTCGCATTTCTCTTTTCATTATTTCAAATGCAGCTATAATTCGCTCCATTAAAATTTCTCGTGAGGGCACCTCTGTTGCATAAACCAATTCCTTTGCACGTCCCCAGACGTAAAAATCGAGGGGTGTCCAAAGAAATTCCAAAAATTTCCAGAAAAAGCCCAAAAAATTCCCAAAATCCCCAGAAAATGTCCAAGAATTTCCAAAAATTCCCAGAAAATGTCCAAGAATTTTTAAAAATTCCCAGAAAATGCCCAAGAACTTCCAAAAATTCCCAGAAAATGGGCTTGAATTTCCAAAAATTCCCAGAAAATGGCCTTGAATTTCCAAAAATTCCCAGAAAATGGCCTTGAACTTCCAAAAATTCCCAGAAAATGGCCCTGAACTTCCAAAAATTCCCAGAAAATGGCCTTGAATTTCTCCATTTTCTGGGAATTTTTGGAAATTATTGGATATTTTCTGGAAATTTTTGGAAATTCAAGGCCATTTTCTGGGAATTTTTGGAAATTCAAGGCCATTTTCTGGGAATTTTTGGAAGTTCAGGGCCTTTTTCTGGGAATTTTTGGAAGTTCAAGGCCATTTATGGCCATGAATTTCCAAAGATTCTGGGAATCTTTGGAAGTTCAGGGCTATTTTCTGGGAATTTTTGGAAGTTCAAGGCCATTTTCTGGAAATTTTTGGAAATTCAAGGCCATTTTCTGGGAATCTTTGGAAATTCAAGGCCATTTTCTGGGAATTTTTGGAAATTCGGGGCTATTTTCTGGGAATTTTTGGAAGTTCAGGGCCATTTTCTGGGAATTTTTGGAAGTTCAGGGCCATTTTCTGGGAATTTTTGGAAATTCAAGGCCATTTTCTGGGAATTTTTGGAAATTCAAGGCCATTTTCTGGGAATTTTTGGAAGTTCAGGGCCATTTTCTGGGAATTTTTGGAAGTTCAAGGCCAATATCTGGGAATCTTTGGAAATTCAAGGCCATTTTCTGGGAATTTTTGGAAATTCAGGGCTATTTTCTGGGAATTTTTGGAAGTTAAAGGCCATTTTCTGTGAATTTTTGGAAATTTAAGGCCATTTTCTGGGAATCTTTGGGAATTCAAGGCCATTTTCTGGGAATTTTTGTAAGTTCAGGGCCATTTTCTGGGAATTTTTGGAAATTCAAGCACATTTTCCGGGAATTTTTGGAAATTCAAGGCATTTTCTGGTAATCTTTGGAAATTCAAGGCCATTTTCTGGGAATTTTTGGAAATTCGGAGCTATTTTCTGGGAATTTTTGGAAGTTCAGGGCCATTTTCTGGGAATTTTTGGAAGTTCAGGACCATTTTCTGGGAATTTTTGGAAATTATTGGACATTTTCTGGGAATTTTTGGAAATTCAAGGCCATTTTCTGGGAATCTTTGGAAATTCAAGGCCATTTTCTGGGAATTTTTGGAAGTTCAGGGCTATTTTCTGGGAATTTTTGGAAATTCAAGGCCATTTTCTGGGAAATTCGGGGCTATTTTCTGGGAATTTTTGGAAGTTCAGGGCCATTTTCTGGGAATTTTTGGAAGTTCAGGACCATTTTCTGGGAAATTATTGGACATTTTCTGGGAATTTTTGGAAATTCAAGGCCATTTTTATATTTTTTTTCTTAAATTAATTCAAAATTTCAACCAAATAAAAAAAAAATTTTAAACTTTCGGATCGAGCACAATGGCAGAATGCTACCATCACATGGATCCCTTGCTGATACCGCTCAACGTAGAATTGCAGAATTTCAAGTGGCGCATGAGAAAAATACGAAAATCTAAGCGAATGATGTAAATCAATAAATTAGCTGTGTTGTGAGTGATCCGGTCTATAATCCTGCAGTTTTTCTTTTTACTTTTTACAATGTTAAGCCACTTCATACGCCACAATCTGTTGCGAATGAGCATATGCTCAAAACCGAAAATGGAAGCATGAGAGTGGTATTTAACACACAATTTTTGTATACATAAATAAATAAATAAATAAATAAATAAAATTTTCTGGGAATTTTTGGAAGTTCAGAGCCATTTTCTGGGAATTTTTGGAAGTTCAAGGCCATTTTCTGGGAATTTTTGGAAATTCAAGACCATTTTCTTGGAATTTTTGGAAGTTCAGGGCCATTTTCTGGAAATTTTTGGAAGTTCAAGGCCATTTTCTGGGAATCTTTAGAAATTCAAGGCCATTTTCTGGGAATTTTTGGAAGTTCAGGGCTATTTTCTGGGAATTTTTCGAAGTTCAAGGCCATTTTCTGGGAATTTTTGGAAATTCAAGGCCATTTTCTGGGAATCTTTGGAAATTCAAGGCCATTTTCTGGGAATTTTTGGAAATTCGGGGCTATTTTCTGGGAATTTTTGGAAGTTCAGGGCCATTTTCTGGGAATTTTTGGAAGTTCAGGGCCATTTTCTGGGAATTTTTGGAAATTCAAGGCCATTTTCTGGGAATTTTTGGAAATTCAAGGCCATTTTCTGGGAATTTTTGGAAGTTCAGGGCCATTTTCTGGGAATTTTTGGAAATTCAGGGCATTTTTGGAAATTCAGGGTTATTTTCTGGGAATTTTTGGAAGTTCAGGGGCATTTTCTGGGAATTTTTGGAAGTTCAAGGCCATTTTCTGGGAATTTTTGGAAATTCAGGGCTATTTTCTGGAAATTTTTGGAAGTTCAGGGCCATTTTCTGGGAATTTTTGGAATTTCTTGGGAATTTTTGAGGGTTTTTGGCTTCTGGGAATTATTGGAATTTTTGGGGAATTTTTTGAGAATATTTGGGAATTTTTTGGGAATTTTTGGAATTTCTTGGGAATTTTTTGGGAATTTTTGGAATTTCTTTGGAATTTTCTGGGAATTTTTGGAAATTCTTGGGCATTTTCTGGGAAATTTTTGGGAATTTTTAGGCATTTTTGGGAATTTTCTAGGAATTAGGAACCATTTATTTATTTACCAACTTTATACTTATATACAATCTGGTTACAATTTCAGTAATACAATAATACAGGGTGCTCAACACATGGACCGACACAATTTTTTGGGGAATTGGTTGGGTCATTAGCTAGTTTTCACCCATACGACCCTACGTCCCTGACACCGCTCGATTTTTACGTCTGGGGACGTGCAAAGGAAATGGTTTATGCAACAGAGGTGCCCTCACGAGAAATTTTAATGGAGCGAATTACAGCTGCATTTGAAATAATGAAAAGAGAAATGCGACTTCGCACAATAACATTTGAAATGAGGAAAATGTGTCGTGCATGCATACGGAGTAGAGGAGAACAATTCGAACAAATATTATAACTCATATTTAATAAAAACATAATAAAGATAAAAAGAATTTTCTTGACATTGAGAACTTCTATCTCTTATTTTGACCATACTATAAATAATTTCTCCAACATGTAGCATACCGTTGGAAAGAGTATAAACTAGACAACTTTTTAAAACAAACCTATGTTCAAAATAATGTTTATTTTTTTTTATATTGAATTTAGAAGTAGAAATTTTTCATACATTTACACATTTTCAAGACTTTCGAAGCTCATATAATTTATTTTCTTGAAGCCATTTGTACCAAATAGTGATTTATTTAGACTAAAAATACATTGCAGAATACAATAAAAGTTATTTCGTGCTATTACAATCACAAACAAAAAAAATATGATGATTTAAAGGCGAAATTTCAGGTAATTTAAATAAAAAAGGAAAAAAAATCATATCTCAGTTACCGTGTCACTTAGGACGTAGGGTCGTATGGGTGAAAACTAGCTAATGACCCAACCAATTCCCCAAAAAATTGTGTCGGTCCATGTGCTGAACACCCTGTATATCAAGTTTCGGCTCGGATCCGTTTTTTGTTGCAACTGGAAAACCACATAAATATTTTACTGAACAATGGGGGAGGGGCGAAATTTCGTTCCAACATCATGTTCGCATGCGGTCACCCAAATTTGTACTAGCTTGACGTTGTTGTTGAAGTTGTTGCGCCTCTGCTGACTCTCTTGATCAATTCGTATCGCAGAAGGTCAGCACACCTTAGATAGTTCACATAATACTGTCAGAACAGCGGAAAGTCAGTGCTAGACATTTTTTATCTACGAATAACAGATCGTGGAAAAGTGAAGGTGATTATGGTCAGATCGCTTAGAATGTCTGGGGCAACTTATAAAGTGGAATTTAACAATCATCTCAGTTTAGTGGGTGGTATATACAAAGTACTCATTGATGATGACTTGTAGGCCAACCAAAGAGTCAGCAACAACTTTAATTTAAAATGCGATATGCGAAAAGTACATGCTTCAGAATTTTTCTTGCAGCTTCGTTTAATTTAGCTGTTCCTTAGCAAAGCGAAAAATAACACGCAAAATGAAGAAAACGTCAAAATAATTTAAAAGTTTACATATATTTTGCCCTTCGTGTTAAAATTAAAATTTCAAATCTCTATTTGCCGAACTATTGTATATGGCGATTTCGGTGGCTGACTTGTAAATATTATTTAAACAAAGCTGTGGCCACAAGTCATAACGGCACCAGTCTAAAATTCGCATTTTTCAAGAAAACGTTTTTAAAATTAAGATTTACTCAAAATCGTGTGAGTTTTAGAATTCTAATTTTTGTAAACGGTTATTACGATTGTTTGCAGTTGCCGGAACATTACATAAAATTGATGTCCTATGGAATCGACTACGGAGACTTATACCATTATGACTTGTGGCTACAGAAATAATATCACCATTTTTTTAAATATTTCTTACTGACCACCAGGTTCGTCTTTTACAAGAGTCCCGTCCAACGAGGTTTCCGTTTCCTTAAATAAAATCCGATAATAAATCAACCTTCACTTCAGGATTCTATATTTCATTAGGTTTTTTAAACATGTTGACTCCATTAATATGGTTTGCTACTTGAATCAATCATCCTTGCTTTTGGTTTCATATTCTTGAAATTCACCCAAAAAAGTCACCGGTGATTTCATTTTAATCGAAAATTTAAATTGCTGTATATTAAGTCACCGTCGATTTTTTTTTTTTTGATTGAATTCAAGAAGACGGACTACTTAAAACCGGTCTGCTTGAATTCATAATTTTTCAGTGTCTATTTTTTATTTCAATTTTACGTTTGAACTTGTGGCCTAATCATTTGATGCTTCGATTTATTCAATACCACTATTGTGTCCACAATTAACAACAACTAATATACAATGGTGAAAAATACGTGAAATCACAAATTTTTGTAAGCCATTTTTGAATTTTATGATTTTTATAGTTTGAATGTGTAGCCTTGATAAAAAAAAAATTTGAAATGCTTTGTTTTCTTTGTTGTTGTTGTTAAAGATACAGGGTGTCAAATTTTGAGAAAAATGATAATCGTGATGTTGTATTTATGGCAATAAAAAGAACAATAATTATCCGATAATTATGCGAGTGAATTTTTTCCTAACTTTTCCTAAAAAATTACAACAACAATGTTATGCATTAGTAGTGGTGATAAAAGAAGTCATTTAGGCAAAACTCGATTTAAAATATTAAAAAAAAAAAAAACAAAAGCGATAACTAAACATTTTATTAAGAACTTGATTCCTCATAAAACATAAAAATTGCGCAGTAATTAAAATTATATAAAATTAGATAATATTGGCTAACATAAATAAAATAATATAAACATCTTGCAGAGCAGCGTCCCAAATTAATACTAACTACTTTCTAAGCGTTTAGCATCAACTTCAGTGGTATGGCTCAAATTCTTAGATCAATAGGAACATTTGTGCAAGATTTCAGAAATATCTAATGGGTCTCACAGGGTGTCCATGGCGATTGAAGTTGTAGTTAGTATTGCTTAGGAATGCTTCTATGGCCCAATTAAATTTTTTATAATTTTCAATCGCCATGGACACCCTTGTGAGACCCATTAGATATTTCTGAAATCTTGCACAAATGTTCCTATTGATCTTAGAATTCGAGCCATACCAGTGAAGTTGATGCTAAACGCTTAGAAAGTAGTTAGTATTGCTTAGGAATGCTTCTGTGGCCCAATTAAATTTTTTATAATTTTCAATCGCCATGGACACCCTGTGAGACCCATTAGATATTTCTGAAATCTTGCACAAATGTTCCTATTGATCTTAGAATTCGAGCCATACCAGTGAAGTTGATGCTAAATGGTTAGAAAGTATGTAGTTAGTATTGCTTAGGAATGCTTCTATGGCCCAATTAAATTTTTTATAATTTTCAATCGCCATGGACACCCTGTGAGACCCATTAGATATTTCTGAAATCTTGCACAAATGTTCCTATTGATCTTAGAATTCGAGCCATACCACTGAAGTTGATGCTAAACGCTTAGAAAGTAGTTAGTATTGCTTAGGAATGCTTCTATGGCCCAATTAAATTTTTTATATTTTCAATCGCCATGGACACCCTGTGAGACCCATTAGATATTTCTGAAATCTTGCAAAAATGTTCCTATTGATCTTAGAATTCGAGCCATACCAGTGAAGTTGATGCTAAACGCTTAGAAAGTAGTTAGTATTGCTTAGGAATGCTTCTATGGCCCAATTAATTTTTTTATAATTTTCAATCGCCATGGACACCCTGTGAGACCCATTAGATATTTCTGAAATCTTGCATAAATGTTCCTATTGATCTTAGAATTCGAGCCATACCAGTGAAGTTGATGCTTAACGCTTAGAAAGTAGTTAGTATTGCTTAGGAATGCTTCTATGGCCAAATTAAATTTTTTATAATTTTCAATCGCCATGGACACCCTGTGAGACCCATTAGATATTTCTGAAATCTTGCACAAATGTTCCTATTGATCTAAGAATTCGAGCCATACCAGTGAAGTTGATGCTAAACGCTTAGAAAGTAGTTAGTATTGCTTAGGAATGCTTCTATGGCCCAATTAAATTTTTTATATTTTCAATCGCCATGGACACCCTGTGAGACCCATTAGATATTTCTGAAATCTTGCACAAATGTTCCTATTGATCTTAGAATTCGAGCCATACCAGTGAAGTTGATGCTAAATGGTTAGAAAGTATGTAGTTAGTATTGCTTAGGAATGCTTCTATGGCCCAATTAAATTTTTTATAATTTTCAATCGCCATGGACACCCTGTGAGACCCATTAGATATTTCTGAAATCTTGCACAAATGTTCCTATTGATCTTAGAATTCGAGCCATACCAGTGAAGTTGATGCTAAACGCTTAGAAAGTAGTTAGTATTGCTTAGGAATGCTTCTATGGCCCAATTAAATTTTTTATAATTTTCAATCGCCATGGACACCCTGTGAGACCTATTAGATATTTCTGAAATCTTGCACAAATGTTCCTATTGATCTTAGAATTTGAGCCATACCAGTGAAGTTGATGCTAAACGCTTAGAAAGTAGTTAGTATTGCTTAGGAATGCTTCTATGGCCCAATTAAATTTTTTATAATTTTCAATCGCCATGGACACCCTGTGAGACCCATTAGATATTTCTGAAATCTTGCACAAATGTTCCTATTGATCTTAGAATTCGAGCCATACCAGTGAAGTTGATGCTAAACGCTTAGAAAGTAGTTAGTATTGCTTAGGAATGCTTCTATGGCCCAATTAAATTTTTTATATTTTCAATCGCCATGGACACCCTGTGAGACCATTAGATATTTCTGAAATCTTGCACAAATGTTCCTATTGATCTAAGAATTCGAGCCATACCACTGAAGTTGATGCTAAACGCTTAGAAAGTAGTTAGTATTAATTTGGGACGCTGCTCTGCAAGATGTTTATATTATTTTATTTATGTTAGCCAATATTTTCTAATTTTATATAATTTTAATTACTGCGCAATTTTTATGTTTTATGAGGAATCTAGTTCTTAATAAAATGTTTAGTTATCGCTTTTGGTTTTTTTTTTTAAATATTTTAAATCGAGTTTTGCCTAAATGACTTCTTTTATCACCACTACTAATGCATAACATTGTTGTTGTAATTTTTTAGGAAAAGTTAGGAAAAAATTCACTCGCATCGATAATTATGATTTTGAGCTCATTTTAAAGATAAGTTAATAGCGAATTATAAAAATTATAAAAATAGTATGTTGTATAATTTCTACTTCTTTAAATTTCCCGCCAAAATTTTCTTTTTCAATTTTCTCAAAAACCTTATTATTATTTTTTTTTTTAAAGAATTCTACAATTAATATTTTACAACATATCAAAAAATTGGAACACCGTTATTTTAGTATTCGTGCAAAATACGTTTTAGTAAGCCAATTATTTCATTTTTATATGGAAAAACTATATTTGAATAGATATTTCTCAGTGTTTTGGAATTGTTTACAAAAAAGATAGTTAAGTTAATTTATTTGTTTTGTTTATTATTTAATATACAATTTTGCGTCACATTTAAATATGAGTCGACCATTTTTCTCAAAATTTGACACCCTGTATCTTTAACAACAACAACAAAAAACAAAGCATTTCAAAATATTTTTTTTAATCAAGGCTATGCATTCAAAACGTAAAAATCATACAATTAAAACATGACTTATGGCTCCATATAGTGAATTTGTGATTTCATGTATTTTTCACCAATACAAGTATCTAATGTGAGTTTAAACAAAAACTAAGTACCACGCTTGGCATAGAAAAGGGTGAATAAAAACCTTACCTATTAACCGTTGTTTGATACCGGAACAAACATGGATTAACACATGATGTGTTTAATTGAAAAATTAACCAAATGTTTATTTAAATATGGGGATGTTCTTTTGGACATATCATCAGCTGCCCGTTATGTATTAAACTTTGGATAGTCTGCATACAATAGCAAAATTGTGATAATTCGACGAGTATAATTTTCTACCATTTTGGTCATTTTCATCATGAGGATACAGTTGGGCTCCGCTATTTTTTTGGTATAAATGTGTACAAAAACGTTGCTTTCTCTTACAGATAAACATCTTTAAAATTGATAAAGACTGAAAACTTCGATCTGTTCAGTAAGTTTTAGGGCCCACTTCGAATGGTTTAGCCCATGAATTGTTATTGATCATGATTATCAATCAATGTGGTTGAAAGATGAATATAAAAGGTTTAAATAATTAGTAAGTAAACAGAAATATTTTTTTTTCTATTACGATAAAGTTCGAAATGTTCAATAAAATTTCCGTAATATTAAATTAATACCCTAACCGAAATTATCTGCAATATGTACTGTTATTTTAATTTTAATATCCGCGGTATATGAAATTATGCTACTAAAAAGAGGGAGTACAAATTCAATAAAATTATTTAGTCGAAACGCAATAACAATTTTCAAATTTACCAACCGCAGTCATCACAAAGCAGATGTTAATATCTGTATATCACCCACCCCATCTATATAAGCCTATCACAAAAATTCTCTTTATGATTTTGCTTTATATATGGGTATGTGTTTTCGATACCAAATCCTTGTTGATATCAAAACAAAGACATAATCGAATGGAATTTTCTTTATATATGTACTGTACACAAATATCAATTGAAATAAATATATTCGAATATATATACTCATAGATACAAAAATCGAACATTTACAATAATAATAAAAAGCAGCTGATACAAAAAAAAAACAAAAAAAAAAATCAGCCCATTGCAATAACACGATAAGATAATGATAATGAAATTTCAACTCCCTTAAATTTTGTAATTTTATTTTCGGAATGCCGTGCGGCGTGCGTTTACTTTCACAAACAACAAAATTTCCTTTTTCCTGGGCGGTTTGTGTACTATACATACATACTTACATATATGTGTGTATATTCTTTTAATTAAATTTTTTTTATGTTTTGAAAAATTTATATAAATAAAACTGATCTATTCCAATTTTGTTTTTCAAGGGAACAAAATTTTCGATTCTTCCCCTTCGATATTATTTTTTAAATTAACACAAACAGACAAATTTAGATTTTTTGGAAATTTAGAAAAAAAAATATTGAGATTATTAGTCGAACATAAAGTATGGTATAGGTATAGGGGTGCGAAGTGAGAGCTTACCTTTATAAATAAAATATTAGAAAGGAGGTAATAATTTTAAAAATAAATTTTAATGTGTGCCTTTGAAGCGTTTAAACATAAATTTCATCATCGTATATAATATTGTATGTATATTCGTACGAGTTTATATAGGAAAATTAAGTTTATCAAAACGTGCGATATACAATATCGGGTATGCGAAGAGGTGTTACGTGCCTGTTTTTTTAGGTTTAAGAAGAACCAGGTATATGTATATTTGTGTATCAACATTTCTAAATGTTTTATTTTAAAATCTCAGCTTAAAGAGTTTTGTTATTATTGTTGTACTTATCAATAATGCTGTATATATCACATAAAATAGAATGCGTGAGGATTAGGTTAATTCAAACATGAATTGTGACTCTACTAAATATTTAATAGTTGATATACATATGTGCGTATGATAAAATATATTAGAATTTTACAATTTTACCTTAATTGAGAATTAGCTTATTAAAAGCTTTAAAATTCTAAAGCTTGGTTGATTGTCTTGTACCTGAAAAGAAATAAAGGGAAATACATTAAAACCAACAATAACGTTTAGCTCTAAAAATAAAATAGCGCTTATATTGATCGATTTTGAATATCAAAAATTAATTTATTTGATTAACACTTTCGATTGAAACCAACCGATTACAGAATTAAAATATCCAAAATCTAATATTCATTGTTGAAGCAGCACAGAAATAGCATATTTGCGCCCAAATAGTTTAAAATATTTTTCAACTAGGTAGGCGAATATCAACAACTTCAAATTCACTATTAAAATAATATTATCAAATAACCTTTAATTCATGATGATTGATTGATCATAATGTACACCCAATACTAAGCAAGTTTCCCAGAATATGCCGTGTCTTCTATACATCCTTATACACATACCAAAACTAACTATCCTTCCAGTACACCCCTTACAACATGCAAACAACGCATGTGGTGTGAAATTACCTGCCAACGGGTACATGAGCAGTACTGTTATTTATTTTTTATGATTATGCCTGTTTCATGTTCAATACCAAACTTATACATAAGGACACATTATGTACTAATTTTTTACAAACTGCATTTCACTAAACCAATAAAAGAATAAAACACCATAGAATTCAACAAATAAATAATTTTGTTTTTTATTTTGATTTATTTTTAATCCACGATATGTACAAGAATGATAATATTATGTGTACCGAATGAAATTTGTGATTTGTACATGAAGAATTAAAAAAACTAAACGGCAATATATAATCATTATTTTTCTGTACTTGTTCTATTGCTCATATTGTACAGTTTTTAAATAATCGTATTCATTCAAACTTTTTGTTCATTTTACGGCGAACATTCACCTTTTCATAATCCCATTTATTATGTATGGATGTGATCTTAAGCCGCATTGGCAAACTGCTTGCCAAACCATATGTTTTTTTGCCAAATTTTTCAACAGCTATGGTAGTAATTGCTCCGTCCAGTTCTTTACCTTTCTTTTTGATGTAATATTGGAGACCTGGAAGTGTCGAGAAATCCATTTTTACGTAGATCTCGTCGTTCATTACGAAACAAGAATCTTTTCTTTCGTTCAACCATTTGTTGTGTTTCTTTGCTCGATCGATCCCTCTATTAAATAGTTCAACACTTCTTTTGGGGATTTTTGACTTCTTGTATGTCCGTAGATTATTTCTGGTTTTAGCTCGTTCCACAATCGATTTGGTTGTTTTGGTTTTTCTGGCCAAATCTCGCACAGACATCGAGGGATGTTTCAAAATGACTCTTACAATTTTCTGATCCAACATTTTATTTGGAGCACCTGATTTTTCTCCGGATCCGGGCTTGCGTGATACAGAAAGATTGATTTGACATTTTTTTTTACATTTGTTACCGTATTATTGGAAACACCGGCCAATTTACCAATTTTTTTATTGGTATACTCGGGATGATCATTGCACAATCTAATTATTAAATCACATTTTTCTCCTTATGATGCGTCCATTTCGAAACAAATAAAACAAATGCCCAATTTGACGTTTATTCGTTTTTTTAAATTGTTTTTCTACAAAATAACGGTACCAGTTTTTTTCTTTTGCGTAGTAACCTATGAGATAATATAAATTTGGGAATCACAAATTTCATTCGGTACACATAATACGCACTAAACAAAACAGATTTTCCCGTATTAAATTATCCGATAATAAAAATAAATAAATTATTATTGTTTTTCATTTACGCTTACTCTAAAAGCAAATCTTTCGAAATTATCGGACATAAAACTTGGCAAAAAACGTCATTTTGACAACTCTTTCTACTCTTTTTCTAATCTTCCGCTACTCTTTGTTGTAACTGGAAAACGACATAAATTAAACAAAATAAAATATAAAAATTTCTGTTCCTCGAACCCAAACAAAACAAATTAAAACGAATTAAAATCTAATTTAGTATGAAGATAAACGCACGACTTTCTCCGTCGAGCATCATCATCAAACCATTATTAATTTTTTAAACATGATGACTGATAAAATTTTAAATTTGGTTTAAATAGTTTTTTACTATATTTTATACAACAAACTTGATTAGGAATAATTGCTTATTCATATTCAACTGTAATGTTGCACACTATTACTAGGAATATTGAGAAATTAAGCGAATATTTAAAATTGTCAGAAACATCTTGACATTGGAAACATATTTCAAAAATCCACAATTTCATACAGAAGTTACAAAAAAAAAACGTTTCGACTTGCATATTTCAAAAATCTGCCCCCTCTACATTTTGGTCTAAATTAAGATTCATCCAACATTGATGGAGTGCTGTGAGCCTGGCCAGAAACGTTTTTTTTTTTTAAATTTTGTTAGTTATGTTTCGACCTTTTGCTGAACACTCCATTATGAATTAGCATAAGTGCTCAAAATGAAGTGTTTAACAATGACAATGAATAAATAATAGTCTTTTGCTCATTTAAGATTAGAAGTATCGTAGTTCGTAGGAATATTCAGCCAGATAATAAATCAGTTGATTTCTATAATCTAAAAATATATAAACCTAATTAATTTGGCCATTTCATAATATGTATTTTAGGCTTCATGGGCATTGCAACTTATTGAACAGGTGAAAATTTGTTTAAATGTAAATCGTTAAGTATTGACAGTTTAAAAACCTTTAAAATTTGTAATATTGGGACAAACTAAATATAAATCAAATTGTAAATTTAGTAAAAAGTTTAAAAAATGTCTAAACTTAGCAAACTTATGAAATATCTAATAACTAAATTCAGAAAAATTTGTAAAATTCTGAAGCAAAAATGGTAAAATACACTTGTATAAATCTTGTAAAATACACATTATTTAACATTTAACACTAAAACTACCACGACCGATCAAATGACTGTTTTTTAAAATTCGAGTAGAATTTTCTACATACAACTTAATTGTACCGTATTTAAACTTGACGATATTTTCTACAATATACGTACAATAAATGTTTCAATATTCACTTCAAGTTTTTATTGTTTGTTTTCTACGAAAAATATGTAGTTTATCTTACCTGCCACAACCGGCACGAAAAAAATAGGTATACATGAAGTGTCCGAATTTGTCAATCAGTAAATTGATAAAACTATGAACTATCAGAGAATAAACTCCAGATATTTGAAACAATAACCGCAGCTTCGCCGAGTTTCTGTTGTACATTCTACTTCTTAACTTGAAACTCCATTTGAATGTGTAAATTTGTTGTCGCAACAATAATCGCAATCGATTTCGATACCGCACTTAAAATTTCCGAAGACAACGAATTGGGTTGACCGTATTCCAGAACTTTTCCAAAAATCATCTAGAATCCCGCTTCAAATTTCATCATAATCAGTTAAGACTTAGACCAGAAGAAAGCACTTCTGCAGCGGCAGTTTTCAACCCAACACGAATTCGAATGTGTAAGATTCGTATTTCACTTAAATAAGAGACGAACCATTCTGATTATCCAAATCAAACAAGAATTTTACAATTACGAATTAGTATATTTTATTCAGAAATAGCCCCAGTGCTGTTGTTGTAGTTTGGTGAAATATTTTGTTTTTATGGTTAGAATATTTTGTTAAACATTTAAAATGGGGTTTGGTGTATTGCAATTCCATTTTTTAACGAGTTGTTTGATTTTTGTCAAATTTAATGGATTGGTGAGGTAATGGATCAAATTTTTAAATAACAGCGGTCAAGTAATACACAAATAAAAGATTTGTTATTACATGTTTTTGTAACGTGAAAACTGTTTTCAGTTACAAGCATTGTTTTTTGTCACACGTTGAAATTCATAAATATCAAATACCTAATTTTATTAGCTACTGAATACATCATCTGGGTCTGACGAACTGAATGAGAAGATAAAATAGAGCTTTCCAATTATAATTAAAATTACCTTTCATTTGATGTCTTATAAGACCCAAACTGCAATTAAAAAAAATTGGAACATTATCCAGCGGTTCTGTCAGACGATCCGATAAAGAAAAAATATCCGAAATTATCCGTGTCTTTCCAAACAAAACTCTCATTTACACCATTTACGTATCTCTTCTACTTTCTGAGAAAATTCGTAAATGTAGATGTTTTCTTGTTACCAAAACGTTGTTAAATCAACGTACAATCTTATGTTGAATAATGAAAAACTCGTAGACTTTGGCTTTTTGTTTTATTGGTAACAAATTTTAACTTTATGTAATTTTTATTTTTTACACTTAACACTTATGAACTGGACACGTCAAGAGTTGGTGAGAGAAGAACAATTTTTTATTTGACATAATTCTAATAAGCTTAATTTGACAGTGTCCATACTAAATTATAACAATTAATAAATACCATGAAGTGAGCTGAATTGGAATTCAGCAACTAAAATGTGAAAGTGTTATACATTATAAACTGTTATACTATTTTGACATTTCAAAACAAAAATACAATAAGTTTACGTGTAAGTAATAATTTTCCTTAAATTATAAATAAATTTAATTAATTCTATTTTATCTTTTCTTTTAGGTTTCTTATAACTTGAGTGGTCAACCAGGTGATGTGTGCACGTCACCCCAGTGAATTTACGATAAGTTTTGGTTTGTAATATCAGTGATTTTAAGTATTAATTCAATTTCATTTCAGGTGATTTTCTTCTGGATCGGTACAACATCAACTGGAATCACAACTCCGCTTAGTCTATAATAAATAATGTGTCAATTATTCTAAGATAAGTATTTTAATACATTTTAAATAATTTGAATTTAATTTATCTTAAGATTTCTCTTTCAGATATCAGCTTCTTCATAAATTTTGGAACAGTAGATAATAGATCTCCCAAAATTTTATTTTATGCATTTCCATTTTATCAATTAGGCCTTTCAAATTTTAGAAATTTTTTATGAAACATTTTATAAAATTATCTAAACTGAATCAAATATATTGTACATCTCGTAAATTTCAATAAAAAAACAAACAAAAAGAAAAGAAAAAGGGGTTGGTATCGTTATCCAAAATAAAAAGATCCCAAAAAAAAAACAAAAATCCCAAAAAATATAGGTTTTTAAAAATAACAAATTTTTAAAATCTTATTTTAATTTGTTTTATACCTTGGAGGATAGGGGCAGCCGCCCCCAAATCGCCGCCCTGAAGATTTTTTGAAATTTTAATATTCATAGTGATTGAACCATTTTTGAAAAATTTGTATTTTTAATAATAATTTACATAATAAAATAAAAAATCCTCAAAGCCGCTTAGCATTGGTCCTTTCCGCGCAAGGATGACATGAAATTATGTAGATGCATTTTGTTTTCATATTTAAGTTATCAAAAATTTATTGGGGTCTTCCCTTTCGATGGGGCAGTTTACTTTGTAATTTTCGGTATTTTTTTTTTTGAGATTTTTCCGTTCGGGAATATGATGGTATCTCTATTAATTACCCATACACAATAAGCACTTACATCAATATAGCAAAATCGATTCGCGGACTTTTGATCTAAAATAATTTATCTAAAAATAATTCGTCTAAAACAATTCATCTAAAATAATTTACCTAAAACAATTTAACTAAAACCAATTTTTAAACAATTTATCACCGGAGTGAAGTTTCTAACGTTAATTTAAAGTGTAGTTTGACACTAAAAAAAAGTGTAAGAAATAAGTGGTAGAAAAAGTGTTGAAAAAATTTACTAACGTTAAAAAATGTAGCTACACAAAAAAGCTTTAAATGCCAAATAAAAAAAATCATTTTCTAGAATTTAAAATTAATAATGCAAAAAGGTTTTGCAAAATTGTCGAAACTTATCAAATTTGTAATTAATCAAAAGGAAATTATGTTATTTTAATTAATTTAATAAACCATTCAAAAGTTTTGAATGCTAAAATTAGGGCGAAAGTACAGCATTAAACAAAATAACACAAATATTAGAGATGTGCTTATGTATTCACTATATTCAACGGTTTGGGAATACAATAAGCTATTTTTCGAAAATTATTTGGAAGCGGTACTACACTAAGTCAATTAACACAAATCTCAGAGATACCAACTAATATTCTGTAAAAGGCATATATTTTGACGCTACTGGAAAGGTAGTGAAACACCCTATTTGTCATTCTTGCCACAGTTATAAGAGGATTTTATATTATGCATGTGTGGTTAATATTAATTCCCAATTAATTCCTATTGGTGAATTAATATCTTCTTCGCACAATGCTGAAGCCATTAAACGGTTCTTAGATGATCTAAGAATAAATATGCCTAAGGCTTTTCTGCCGAAATATTTTGTAACAGATTGATCTTGGGGTTTGATAAAGTCAATGCAGCAAAGCATTCAATGAGCGTTTTAGAATATTTATGCTATACTTATGATGTGTTAACATCAAACAAACTACCAGATAAAGTTGGCAGTTTTATATGTTGTAGCCACTTCATGAATATAATTTCCACTCAAGTCACACACAAATATAATAAAGTGGGAGATGGAATTTTATTTTAGATGTTTTTTGTATGTGACTAAATAGTAAGCATTTAGCTGGAATTGATTTTATTTTTGAATCATTTTGTTTTATATTGTGTTCGAGATTTTCAAGCCAATTGGTTTCCGAATCCCTTAATTCTTTATAAAAAAGTTCTGCAGAAATGGAGATCTATACAAAGGACTTCATTTTATAATAAATCAATATTTAGTAGCAGCCCTTATTATACCAGATACAATAACATTTATTTAAATGTAAAACAAAGGATTGAAACTGAAACCGATAATAGCCAAATTAATAGTTTTTTTAACGAAGAATTTTTAGTTTTTTCTATTAAAAGTTATTTGGCGTATTTGCCACTTTGGAGAGTATGTTTTGCATTTGAAATAGGAATTGAGGGAAGACTATCGAACGCTAGTGTTGAGAGTTGGTTTTCAATTGTCAAAAACCACTACACGAAACATGAAACATTACGAATTGGTAGATTTGTTAATATTATGAAAGCGAAAACAAGCAAGCTAGAAAGAATGGTCCAATTGTCGGCCATGGTTACTGAGTCAAACAATTTAAAACGAAAAATTTACAGTCCCAGACCAGATGATCCAGACAGCGATACGCATGAAGAGATGTGGAGTAAAAAAATAAAAATTGCGAATTCTCCGAAACATTTTGGAAAAAGAGTTTTAACACGATTTTCACAAATAAATACAAAAATTAATGATTCTTTTGAAAATAATAAAACTGAAGACTGCCGAATTCTTCAGAATGGTTTTAATTGTGAAGAAGAGTCCAAATTAATAAAAATAACAAATACTTGTGCTTTTGATTCGACAGCGCAAATTTTTATGTGCCTGTACTTGGATTTCGAATATTACAATGGCTTTTATCGATCATCGGAAAACAATTTTTTTAAATTTATTCGTGAAATGGCAAATTCCAATGAATCCAATTCAGTCCACAGCAGCAGATCAAAGTTGATATTAAAAATATACGAAAACAGCCCAGCATTAGTTTCAACAAAAAATAACATTTCGTTAGATGCTTCTTGTCCAATAACTTTCATTTTAGAAAAAGTTCTTTCATCGCCTCTTACTGAAACTCGAATTTGTTCGAAATGTGAACCAACACCTACTTTGAGACCTACCTTTTATGTTCCTCTTAAAGATGTTTTTAAAATAAATCAACGCTCGCTCAGCAATTTGCAATCAACCATAGATTTTGAGAGATCATGTTGTTCGAAATGCCTTGCAGAGCCGAGACGATTTTTTATTAATTATGGCATTGCAATTGTTGACGTAAACCCTATCAATAACGTTTACAATATTAAAATAAATGATATTAGCCAACAATTATCCCTAGATCATGAAGATCTCCAATTAAAAGGAATAATTCACTTTGAATCGATGAATTACACGACGATATGTTGCAATTCCCTGTAGAAATCACTGCAGCAACTAAAATTAATCCGGTAATTTTAATTTATTCAAAACATTAGATATAAACATAATTTTTTTAAATTTGTTACTTATGCTCTACTACTTATGTTCCATAAAATAAATTCAATATACGAGCACATCCCTGAGATTTGTGTTAATTGACTTAGTGCATTACCGCTTTCAAACCATTTTCTTAAAATTTGTGTGACTATATAGGTTGTCAAGATTATACTATAAATTGAGAAATTCAAATCACACAGTGCCATTTTGATATGAGCCGTAGGACGCATGCAAAAAAATTTTGAAAATTAACAAATCGACGAATTTCGCATCGTACAAAGACGCTTTAATTTTTAATTATTAAATATTAATTATTATTAATTATTAATTAATTATCATTAACTAATATTTATAATTCATTAATTATATGACCCGAAGGGACCACAGAACCGTCAACCAATTGACTACAGGCAAACCAGACGTTTCGTATCTCTTGTTTGAGTGAAATGGATCCCATTGACTTGGGCGCTTCATATGAATGAAGATCCCTATGAACGGGCTCTCCTGCATGATAGATTGTGTGAATGCTAAAGAACGAAACGTTTCGTTTGGTCTTTTGTTAATTTCCAAAATTTTTTTGCAAGAGTCCTGCGGCTCCAATCAAAATTACAGTTAGTGATTTGAATTCTTATATGTATACTTTTCCAACTACATAGTCACTATATGGGCACATCTCTGAGATTTGTGTTAATTGGCTTATGCCCGATTTCAGAACAAAACAGCAATTATTCAGTTAAATAAAATTTTCTCTCTTCCTTCTTATATGAAAGTGCAATTTGTTTCATAATTCAAAATAAATGCTAGCTGATTAAATTTCTTTTTTACATGAACTTTGTAACGGTAGAATTAAATATTTGACTTTTCAATATCACTCAAATAAAAATTTAAGTCTCCCTTTAAAATGTTCATGTAAAAAAAGAAATATAATCAGTGCAAGGATTTTGTTCAAAAAATGAGACTTGAGAGTTGCGATTTTCGTGTACGTACTAGATATACAACAGTAAATATTATTGTTGTTTGGTTTAATTTTAATATTATCGTACATCTAGTAAGCCGATAAAAATAGCAACTCTCAAGTCTCATTTTTTGAACAAAATCCTGGCACAGGTAGCATTGATTTTGAATTATGAAACAAATTGCAATTTCATATAAGGAGGAAGAGAGGAAATATTATTTAACTGAAGAATTGCTGTTTTGTTCTGTTTTGTACCGCTTCCAAAAAATTTTCGAAAAATTTGTTAAGTTTTGAAAATTTATCATTTTTGGAAAATTTGTTATTTGAGCCTAACCCATCATAACAGAATGGCATGGGCACGTCTAACTAGCTTATTGTATTCCCAAACCGTTGAATATAGTGAGTATATGAGCACATCTCTGAGATTTGTGTTATTTTGTTTAATGCTGTACTTTCGCCCTACTTTTAACATTCAAAACTTTTGAATGGTTTATTAAATTAATTAAAATAACATAATTTCCTTTTGATTAATTCCAAATTTGATAAGTTTCGACAATTTTGCAAAGCCCTTTTGCAAATGATTTTTTTTTATTTGTCATTTAACGCTTTTTTGTATAGCTACATTTTTTAACGTTAGTAAATTTTTTAACACTTTTTCTACCACTTATTTTTTACACTTTTTTTAGTGTCAAACTACACTTTAAATTAACGTTAGAAACTTCACTCCGGTCAATTTATCTAAAAACAATTCGTCTAAGCACAATTCATCTAAAAACAGTTTATCTAAAAACACCTTGGGTGCGATTATATATCTCTCGTATTACAAGTTACGAGTTGTCTGTCGTACTTAAGAAGTTTTACTAGTAAAACAACAACAAGTCGCAATTAGGAGAACTCGTAATGTCTACACATAATCGCGTTTTGTAGCAATTTCGAAAAACTCAAAACTCGTAATGCTTACACATAATCGCAACCCATTATGTAAAACCAATTTTTGTAAAACAATTCATCTTAGAACGATTCGTCTAATTGTGCTCAATTTCGCCGTTAGGCGGATAATTTTAGAATCGGTCATTTTTTGCTTCAGAAATTTATTAATTTCAACCGTTTAGATTATTTAATCAAAGAGAAATAGTTTTATTTATTTTCATGTCGCTTATAGAATCCGCAGGAGCGAATCAATCACGAATCGAAAACTGCATATAAAAAAAATAGGAAACAATTGGTGTAAATCAGAGTATCCTGGAAAACTTTTATTGATTTACATGCAATTCAGATTTTTGATGTGAAAACATCTTTAGCGGCAGGAGTAAGTAAAAAATTGTATAGAACTCGGGTTACGGAAACAAAAATACCGAACAAAAAATATTGCTGGTATGTGTGAATATCGATAAGAACAAAAAATAAATAAAACGTAAAATCAATGCAAAATCTACGCATACTCAGGCAATATACAACATCATCCGGCATTTCAAAAACATCGTGAGCCGAATACAAAAAAAAAATCTAAAAAAAACCGCCTACTTTAATTTATTTTGTTGTGAAAATATCCGCTGTCTATGGTCGCAGCAGCAGTGTTTTTGAAAATGAAAATTACATACGAGTAAAAGGACCACAAATTATGCTTGTGAAGTGTAATAGTTATTTACGTCACAAGGGTGGTAAATGAGTTGTTACAGTACGAGTTCGATGTTTATTTGAGAATTTTGAACGGGTACTGTACAACGATAATTTAACAGACGTGTAACCTGATTTTGCTTTGTTCGAGTTTGCCGTGACTATTTACTACTATGGAGGTTTAGGTGATTAACTTAACAGAACTGTACTTTGCTCATGCTTAATTATTGTCAGTATAAGGTTCGTCCTCCAAATTCAAAATAGAATTATAACTTACTGACTTTTTGAACCAAAAATGTAACTTAGTTTATGGAGGGGTTCCTGAGCCTTAACGAAATGGCTTGAAATGATTCAATAGTTATACAAAAAAGTTTTCACATAAATCTTTTGCGAGTTGAGGGTGAACTCGCTCGTTGTTTTTTTTTGTTCCCTGTACAAACGCAATAGTTTTCTTGCGTTTCAAAAACAATTTTTTTTGACGAATTGTAAAAAAGGTCCAAAATAACTTTAATGAAACTATGATAAAAAATTATTATTTCTCATTTTTTTGTATGTAGTTTTCGATCCGCGATTGGGGCTGTTTAAAAAACTCGACAATAAAACCCACTTCTTGTATGTATCGACTTAAAATGAACGAAAAAATATAATCTTTTGACTGATAAATAATACTATAAACATAATTTTAGGTTATGTCCAGTTATACATAGCAAAGACAAAAACCTTACTACTATAGCGGGAACTAGCGGTTAGTCGATTGGGAAGCATTGGCGGAATCGTGAAATCCGGACAATAAATTTTAGCAGTAGTAAACAATTCTATGAAAAATTTAGATAAATTCAAAAAATGGTCAAAGTTACCCAAGTTATTTCGTATATTGTAAATAAATGAAGGTTTAACGGCAAATTTCTGATCGATATGAAATATCTGTCGCATAAAAATTTGTTTCAATACATCCATTTCACTTATTTCCAATTTCATACAAAATAACTTGGGTAACTTTGACCATTTTTTTAATTTATCTAAATTTTTCATAGAATTGTTTACTACTGCTAAAATTTATTGTCCGGATTTCACGATTCCGCCCCAACTATTGACGATTGGACTGTCATGATTTGGCATGCAGAGATTAGGATTTAATTTAATTCCGATAGTTTCACTCTCATGCTGTATATGGAGAGAAATGTCATTTCATGCAGAGCGTAGGATAAAAATTATTTTGATAAAATTTAGTGAGGACACATTTTGAAGAACTTTTTTTGGAATCGCCAAGTTTACGTCGGTAATTATTTGTATTTAAATAATTTCAGATAGATTGAAAAATTGTTTCAGTTAAATTGTTTTAGACGAGTTGTGTTTAGATAAATTGGGTTTAGATGAATTGTTTTTAGTTAAATTGCTTTAGACGAATTGTTTTTAGGCAAATTCTTTTTAGACAAATTGTTTCTAGTTAAACTTTTTTAGATAAATTATTTTTAGGTAAACTGCTTTAGATAAAAAATCCGTTTTCCGTTGTACCATAATGATTTTAAAGATATTAGGCACAATTAGACAAATATAACTTCCCAAATTCGAGCAGTTGTGCAAGGAAATAAGTTTTATGTTATTCAAAGAGTATTAAAATAATAACTGGATCATTTGTACGAAAAATCCCTTTCATACCAATAAATTTTTGAATATGTGACGCCTTTCAAATATTTAGTAGCAAGGCGTTAATTCTCGTTCTATGAAAAAATCGAATGAAAAAGATCTTTCCATTTGGTTTCCACCACGTCTTTTTCATTTTTATCTATTCAAGCAACAATATGCGATTCTCGTTGTCCAAATGAAAAAAAAAAAAAATCTTGGAAAACACGCTGAATAAGTTGTTTTCATAGAAAGCCACACTGCAATGACAAATTTTATCGAATTTCATATACATATATGTATGTATATATTTCCGATAGATGATACAGCAAATGAAATGGTTTAAATATTAGCTAAATAAATGATAAATTAATTATTTGGAGGCTTTTCTTAAATAAACGGAATTTAAAGTGAATCATAATTTTATAGTTTCAATGAACATTTAATGCTAAAAATACAAATTCCGTTTTACAGAATTTTATTTCCATGTATAGTATGATATTCTCACGGTCAAAATGGTCGGTGAGAAAGTTTTGTCATATGAAAAGATAATGACGTCATTTTTTCCTTCTCAAGGAACATGAATCGGGAAATGTGTATTTCTCACTGAAAATAATTTTCATAATATGCACTCCCTACGGAACGAGAATTGATCCCCTGGATCAGTTTTCAGGCATGGTTTGTTTTAACTGGAGAGGGACAAGATTTTTGAAATTAAAAATAAATGTATGGAATAATTTGCGAGAAAGAAAAATTGGAATGTAATTTAAAATTTTGCTAAATGATGAAATAAGACATCAATAAGTAATTCCCATCAAGTGTACTTTATGTGTTAAACTTATTTGGTATAAATGATCTTTTTGGGTGATGGAAGACTATAACTAATAGTGCCAGTTTTTACCAATGCTGTATGCCACGAATACATGTTAAGATGATTTATACATTTAATCTAGCTACAGCGCTTCTACGAACCAGATGGTTATAAGTAAATAACACCAAAAGCCTGCTGCCAAATTGCTAAAATTCATAAGGGCCAAAATATCAAGTCCCGCCACTGCTTTTAAACTAAATTAATTTTCGATTAAGTTCAGCAAAATATGCCAAATGACATTTACATTTGCACCAAAACCAGGAATTGACGCATTTGTTTTCCAACGTTTCTGCTAGGTGATTATCATATAAACTTTTAGTTACTATAAATTCCGGCCCATAGGGAAGGCAAAGATTATACATTTTTTAATAATTTCGATCTGGCAAATAAAATAATTGTAGAAATGGCTTTAGCTGAGGACTGGAAATATTACATATTATTGGACTTTAGATGCTTAGGTTAAAAATGGCTTACATGCACACTAAATGAATTTCATCAATTAGGATTTTCATTCGACAGATTAACACGAGCCTCAATTTAATTATTTACAATATTTAAATTACACAAAATATAAAAATTTACATTTTTAGACAGTAGTTCACAACTAGAAATATTGTTTTTTGTTTGTAAACTTCAGTAACCAGAATTTTACCGTTTAATTGGAAAAATTCTAAAGTAATGTAACAAATCCTGCTTTAGGCCAAAATAAATAAAACTTAGATAGAAGCAGAAATTAATTAGTTTACTTAACAGAAAAAGAAACTAATTAGCTGGTATTTTAATCGAAATAACATTTCATTACGAAATAGAGTATTTATTTAATTATATCTGAATTCCAGAAATATCAATGTAAATTAAATTCGAATAAAAAATTAATTTCAATTAAAAATTGATTTGATATTGTGTCACCAAATATTTGCTCTTTTGGTTCGGGTTTTTCATTTATGAAACCCTAACCAACTATTTATTCGTTTTTCCGATATTTTTTCTGCATATTATACCAAACCATATGCGCAATAATCATAAACAAAATTAAATTCACCAAATCATGATTTAAACAAAATCAAAAAAGATAATTTAATGAATATTGAAACAATCTTAAATGAACATTTAAAATAATTAATTTTCCATTTTTAATTTGATTTATTCGTTTATTTCTATATTTATCTTATATATTCCTCTTCTATATAGATGAAGTGAAAATTTCATTTTTATTTATCTTAATTTGAAAAGCAACAAAACAAAATCGAAATTAATTTTAAAATTTTCGGTTTACTTTTTGCTGTATATGTATGTATTAGTAATTTGCAATTCAATAACAAATTAGACTATAAATTTGTATAAACAATTACTTTTCATTTTATCTATCGTTGTTGTCGAGTTTGTTTCCTTTTTAATTTTTGGAAAGAAAACAAATGAAAGAAAACTTTTATCGCGCGTCCAAAAAATAAAAGGAAGCGGCAAGAAAAGATGCTAATTAACAAACACACACACACACTTATATACATAAATATAAATAGCAAGGGGAGAAAACACGCTAGCAAATTAAATGAAAAGTTTATCTAGATATTTTTTTTTTTTTTTTTTTTTTGAAAAAAGTATATTTTAGCGTTTTTTTGCTACAAATTTCAGTTGTTATTAATTAATTTTTCATCAACATTCAGCCCTGTAATTGAACTGGGAATTATTTTAATATTTTTAATGGTGTATATTTTGGACAATGCTGAATTTGTACATGATACATGAATATATATTTACCACTACTACCACCAGCCCCACTTCAAACCTCATCATCGTTACCATCCTGAATTGTATTTCTTTATTTTTTTGGTTGTTATCAGGACAACACAAATTTTTGGATTTTATTTTGTTATTTTACGGAAATTTTCTAAATTTTTCATTAAAATTTGTTTGTTTTTCTGTGTGTGTATTTTTCTGTTTGTTTTTTAAATTTGCTTTTCTGTATGTTTTAAAAGAGCGAAGAAGGTAGGGGTGCACCATACAAAATGTAAATATAGCAATATAACGTGGTTCATGTTATGTTACATATATACAGAAAAAGCTACTTTCTCATTGTAAAACAATTTTTTTTTTCAGAATCAACATTTTGTGTACCCTTTTGATCTGGAGTCACTGGGAATACGTAATTAATTATAATTGTCTAGACGCGAAATAGAGAAATGAAAGCATAGACAAAATAAGAAGAATTTTAATATCATCAGCATCGTAAGTTTTCAATCATGCACAATGTTTATAAAATATGATTTTTTTAATTGACAAGGAAAATATGTTCGCAAAAATGTTTAATTTAAATAAATTTCAAAATAAACAGGGATGAAAAACGTATGTAAATGTGATTTGATTTTATGAAAAATTGTTTAAATTATGTAAGCAAGTTACTTCGTTTCGTACAAAACAATGCAAACAATTTGCGATTGTGGAAGTACAAAGCTTATTTTTTATGATAATTTGAAATGCAGTTGTGCTTTCTTTACTTTGTAACGTTTGACTTGTTGAGACGAGCACCATAATATCTTTGAAATTAAAAATCGTCGCTGAGGTTGCGCTGAATAACCATTTCAAAGTCAACTCATTACATACACATAGCATTTATCTCATTACGCGGAATTAAGCAAAAAGTACTAAATGCTATTACATTACAACCGGAACTAGTGAAAATTTAATGGGATGGTATGCTCGTAAACCAGCCTCCTCAGCCGATATTTCAAAAAGGTTTAGAGAAGTCATAATACACATGACGACAGTTACTTATATGAGGAGGTCCTTTCATGTTATTTCTAATTTATACTTTCAATAAAATATTTAATTTATTAAAGATTGAAACAACGGATAGAAGAAGCGTCAGAAGATAATGCAAAGCAAGTCATGACTCCTGTCTCTTAAAAGCTAATTATCGCTTTAGAAATTAGAACCCCGTGGGCGTGTTAATGGTCAAACTTTGAATCAAGTACCAATGGGTATAGAATTTAATATATATCCATCCTTTGCTTGAGCCGATTCAATGGCAATTGTATTGGCTGGCTCAACAAGCACCAATCAGTTCTGAATAGAAGTTTGCTTGTAGAAACAAAAAGCCCGTAATACGGGCGTAAATATTACTTCTTTTAATTTCCCACAAGAACTAATGCAAATTCGGTCATTTTGACTTAAATATTTATGAACTAAAATTCACTCGAATTGAATATATTATTCGATAATTTGCGTCCTCAATATGTTTAGAATATATGATTGAAAAATCGTAGAAAAAAATCTCTCTACATTTTCAGGTAGGATGAGAAAAGAAAACCACTACTTATGCAATCAAACAATACAATTTTTCTGTTTACAGGAAAAAAAATTTAAAACAAATCAGGACTGCATTGATTTTTGTACCGGCCCTTCGTCCGAGTTTGCGACAATATTCTGCGGAAAATTTTTCAGCAGGATTGCATGCGATTTAAAAATATTTTATTCGGGAGGGAGGGGAAATTTGTTTACGAAATAAACTACTTTGATTGGTTGATTGCTGAAAATTTTTCCGCAGAATATTGTCGCGAACTCGGACTCACATGACAATCGCCGTATATAGTACAGTAATACTTAAAGGGAGTACAAATGTAGTACTGTGCATCCTCAAAGTATTCAGTGATATATAAAAGCATTCTTAGCGGCCTATAAACTGATACAGGACGAAGAGGACACACATCAAACATATCTAATTTAATAAAGATTAAAATATCAAAAAATGAACTAACAAAATTGAAAATCAAATAGCACCCATTTTCAAACCTCCGAAGCAACCAAATTTGGTCGAATTCTGGAATTCTTCAGGCGTGCGTGCCTTGAAAGTAATTGAAGCAAAATCTCAACTCAACGCCATTTATACCGACTTTAGTAAGGCATTCGACTGGGTCCGGGAATTCTAGTCAAAAACATTTCAGTCAAAAAACAAAAGGCATTTTGGTCATAAAATTTCCCATACAAATATTATGACTAAAACTCCTTTTAAAAGGGAACTTCAGTCCAAAAAAAAGGTATCTCGGTCAGAAAACAGTTTGACTGAAATGCCCTTTGTGTTTTTGGACTGAACGACCTTCTTGAAAAGAATTTTAGTCACAAATTTTTGGACTGGAATACCTTTTTTTTGGTTAGTTTTTTTGACTGAAATGCCTTTGTAGCCCTATATGTTGGCTCCGGCGCACCAGTCAAAAGCATTTCAGTCAAAAACAGAAAGGAGTTTCAGTCAAAAATTAAAAGGCAGCTCAGTCAGTCAAAATAATTTTTGACTGAAATGCCTTTTCAGAAGGAAGTTCAATCAAAAAACTAAAAAGGCATTCAAGTCAAACTTTTTTGACTGAAATTCCTTTTACATTTGTGACTGAAATACCTTTTGAAAAGGTAATTCAGTCAAACAATTAAAAAGGAATTTCAGACAAAATTGTTCTTGGGGAATTCAGTCAAAAACAATTGAGTCAAAAAACAAAAGGCATTTTAGTCATAAAATTTCCCATACAAATATTGTGACTAAAACTCCTTTTAAAAGGGAACTTCAGTCCACAAAAAAGGTTTTTCGGTCAGAAAACAGTTTGACTGAAATACCCTTTGTGTTTTTGGACTGAACGACCTTCTTGAAAAGTATTTTAGTCACAAATTTTTGGACTGGATTACCTTTTTTTTGGTTAGTTTTTTTGACTGAAATGCCTTTGTAGCCCTATATATTGGCTTTGGCGCCCCAGTCAAAAGCATTTCAGTCAAAAACAGAAAGGAGTTTTAGTCAAAAATTAAAAGGCAACATTTATGCCTTTTCAGAAGGAAGTTCAATCAAAAAACAAAAAAGGCAATCAAGTCACAACATTTTTTATTGGAATTTCTTTTGGTTTAATGGCTGATCGTTCGATGTTGAAAGGCTGAATGGATCCGAAGGCCGAATGCTGAAAGGGCGAATATCGAATGGCCGAATGTTGAAAAGACGAATGGGTCGAAATGCCGAATGTGTCGAAAGACCGAATAGGTCAAAGGCCGAAAGTCGAAAGGCCGAATGTCAAAAGGCCGAAGTTTCATTAAATTTTCCTTCACTTAATTGATTGAAATGAATATTTGAAACCATTGAATTTATTTCTTAATGTAAAATAAATTAAATAAATTGAAAATACGTGATAATAAGTCCTGTGCATGTAGCATATTAATGTGATCAAATTTTGTCGAAAAAACAAATTTATTTATTTATTTTTTTTATTATAAGTAATTAATTAATGGGATCACTACATTTGCCTGGAAAAAAATCCAGAAATTTTAAAAACCAGAATAGTTGAAAAGAAAAAATCCAGAAAAAAAATTCCGAAAAAAATCTAGAAATTACGGTGAAAAGCTATACAGAAAAAATATTTTGTTTAATGGAGGAACCTCCTCCAGTGGCCCTATTCTGGTAATTCCTGGGGAATAGATATTTTAAATTGTGTTGCAGTATAATTTCCTTTTCCCCAAAGTGTATTCTGGTATCAGGGGAAAAAATTGATTTTGAAAAAATTATTCCCAATTAAAGCAGTTTTGATGTTTGTTCTTCCATATCTGTTTTATGAAAGAATTGATGGAGAATAAATTTTTTAACGAAAATATTTGTTGATATTAATAAATAATCATATTAATATTGTTTGTAACACTTTTGGAAATGGGGAACAAAAAGTTGGAAAAATTTATCTGGGGAATAACTGCTGTGAAACTAAATATTCCCTATTCCCCGGGAATTACCAGAATAGGGTCACATATAAATTTTTTTTTTTTTGCTTTAAAAATTCATTTAGTATCTGAAGAATATATTTCCAAAATTTCAAGCCCAATAGAAAGTCCTAAATGTCCTTAGGAAGTCACCGAAGTGATGCGAAGTAATGTGTTCTCTTCAAGAACGAAAACTTCAATCGAGTTTTTCTTGAAACGTGTTTTTTTGCGCGCCGTGGAAAGTAACTCAAAAAGTAATGGACCAATCAACTTGAAATTTTGTACACATATTCTTTAGCTTATCGGCCGTTGCACAAACCTAAAACATCGTATAAGTTGTTTAAATAAATATTGGTTTTAACGAATTGTAAAAAAACGTGTTTTTTTTTACTTTTTGACTTAATTGACTTAATTTTCAATTTTATTTTTTTTTACTACATTTAGGTTCATGCAGCGGAATGAATTATTTTAATGAAAAAAATTTGTTTTGTTGATTTTAGTTAACTACAAGGACCAGGGCGTTTCACGGCGCAAACTCTAGTAGCCAAGTTCGAGCACCTCTAGCGCCGATATTTTGTTTTTTCCACTCATAAAAAAAAAAATTTTTATTCATTTGAACGTCAATATTATTATGCAATTTATTTCATTCTAATAAATGCTTTCAATTTTTTGTAAAAAATTACCAGTTGTTTGGAGGAGGTGCCCCCCTTAAAATAAATGGAAAAAAAATCAATTCTATTGCCATTTTTAGGGGATCAGGATATTTGGCTGCAAGGCAAAATCTTGTTTTGCCGTTCAATCTTGTTTTTTGAATTCTTACCGTATAAATTGCTTTCCGAAATAATTATTTTGATTATTTTATAGTGAAATTCTGAATATTTAGTAAAATGGTTTTTCTAGGATTGATATAAAATATTGCATTTTAAAATCTTCTTCTTTTTCCGCTGGCGCTACATCCCATGCAGGGATTTGGCCGCCTCAACGATGCTCCTCCAAATAATTCGATCCGCCACAAGAGAACGCGAGACACGGTGACGGAGTGTGTATAGGTCCCTTTCAACGTCGTCCATCCATCCGGTAGGTGGTCTCCCACGAGGTCCTACTTTCGTTGGTGACGACTCCAAGGCCTGTTTGGTGGTTCGATTTTGTGAACGAAGTACGTGCCTAAGCCATCTTATCTTAGCCTCGACGATTTTATGAATCCAATGATGTCAACTTTATCGAGATCATTTCTGATCTAGTGATTCATTCGCATTCTGTACGTGGCTCCTTCTTTAATGGGACCGAGAATTCTTCTTTTGATCTTACGCTCAGTTACAGCGATTTTCTGGTTGTTTTGCGCTGTCAGTGTCCAAGACTCGCAACCAAAGGTGATAACTGTGGCACTATTCTGGTTTTCCCGGGGAATTGGGAATTGGGAAATGATTTATTGTGAGTTGTTTTAATGTATTTTGGTATCATTTTTTCAAAGCATTCTGTGGCGATTGGTATTTTGTTCAAATTTTTGGAAAAAATAATACCATTTTCAGTCTACTGCCTGCTATGTAATTCCCAACAAAATTTGTAGGGAAAATAAACAACAAAATTGCTTTGAAATGAAATCATTTTTTTCCAAAATAAAAATAAAATGCCAATCATCACAGTATGCTTTGAAAAAAATTATACCAAAATACACTAAAACAAGTCACAATAAATCATTTCCCAATTCCCCGGGAAAATCAGAATAGTGCCACTGGTCTTATCAGCGCCTTGAAGATGTCCAATTTTATTTTGCGCGATATATGAGGAGACTTGAAAATTTTTATATTGGTGTAAAATGCTCGGTAGCCTGCTCGTCGATGAAATGTCCACAGAAACGGAGTTTTGCTCAGTGATCAGTGATCCTAGATATTTGAACTCATTCACCTTTTCATATTGAGTATCTCCTGAAATGAAGTCCCCACGAGTCTGCCTTCTTGCGGTCACCATGTATTTGGTCTTCGCTTCATTGATCTGAATGCCTATTTGTTGGGCTGTTAGTTTTTGAGATATCTTAATTTTACTGAGCGTATATATGCTACCAGAATATTAAAAAAAACATTGTACTACTATCCATGCTATCTGGAGAGGCTAAAATATGTTATAGTGATTCACTCATGCAATCAATTTATTCCATTCGTTTATCCCTACAATTACAATTATCCGGTATGCAACACATTTCGGCTATAAAATATAATTGTATTATTTGAACAACATTTTTCAGCATAGTAGTGACAACTACAGAGTATATTGACGCACTAATAACACTCTGTTGGTTTGGTACTAAATAATATCTTAAATATCACAGACACATTTAGTACAACAATACACCACCTGCTGTAAATGTAAACAACAACCATTTTAGCAAATACATTTTCTTTGCTCATTGTTATTATTGTATGCCACTAGTGCTACACACTTCAAGCTAGATTTTTGGTTTTGTTATGCGGTCTAATAAAAAACACATACTTATGTATGTACATACACACTGAGTTGAAATCAATCTTTGTGTAGCGATACAGCATACAGCATCATTCATTCCTTCTTTCTTTTTGGTGACATATAAAACTTCTTTTTATTAAAATAATTAAATTCGGGAATAAATTGTAAAATAATAAACCGGGTCGCGAGTATTATATTTACCCTTAATTAAATTAATAATTACCATCTAATTAGTGAAATTCAAATACGTGGTGGTGGATATTAATCCACATAATTATAACGTTTGTTTTGGAATTTAGAAATAAATACGGCACACGAAAAAGTAAATTGTGTAGCCGTTCAAACAAATTTAAGTGATTTTTTATTTTGGAGATTCAATGAGTTTTTCGTGATAACGCCCGGCGAATTTACATCGCGATAATACCGCAACCCCAACAATGTTTTGTTCGTAATCATTTTCAAAGCTAATAATTATGATAATACAATTTAAAAAAATAAAATTCGCCTTAATTTCAGTTCGTTAGAATAACCCGTTTGGTAGAAATAGCTATTTTTAGTAGATTTTTTCAATTGATCCACGATCAATTGTTTCTACGATCAATTGTACCTACGATGAACTATTCACGCTCAATTGTAACACGATCAATTGTTTACGATGCGACTAATAAAATAAACCAAACAAAAGGTATTTCAGTCCAAAAATTTGTGACTAAAACACCTTTCAAGAAGGTTATTCAGTCCAAATGCACATTGGGCATTTCAGTCAAACTGTTTTCTGACCGAAATACGTTTTTTGTGGACGGAAGTTCCTTTTTAAAAAGAGTTTTAGTTATAATATTTGTATGGAAAATTTTATGACTAAAATGTCTTTTGTTTTTTGACTGAATTGTTTTTGACTGAATTCGCCAAGAACAATTTTGCCTGGAATTCCTTTTTAATTGTTTGATTGAATTACCTTTTCAAAAGATATTTCAGTCACAAATGCAAAAGGAATTTCAGTCAAAAAAGTTTTTACTTGAATGCCTTTTTAGTTTTTTGATTGAACTTCCTTCTGGAAAGGCATTTCAGTCTAAAACTATTTTGACTGAGTTGCCTTTTAATTTTTGACTGAAATTCCTTTCTGTTTTTGACTGAAATTCCCGGAGCCCATTCGACTCAATCAATCACTTTGTTATAGTTATTAAAAAATTTAAATCTTTTGAGATTGACATTGAATTAACTAAATGGCTTCAATCATACCTTAGTGGGCGCACGCAGTTTGTAAAAATTAGCAATTGTCTAACTGAGCCGATTAATGTATATTCCGGGATGTGCGCTCTCCTTATTATTATTATTATTATTTTTTTCTTTTTTTCGCTGGCGCTACATCCCATAGAGGGATTTGGCCGCTTCATATTGAAGTATCGTAATCATTTTTTTTAACGGATAATGATTGATTAATTCATTGATCCTGCATTAACCAGCCGTGATTTTTTCATCACCCGCCGGGAATCGAACCCGGGACCTCCGGGGCTTAAAGCAAGCATGCTAACAACTGTGCCACCGGGACGGTCTCATTATTATGATAATCATATAAATAGGATAGAATCAGTTCCAAAAAATTCCTTATCTTTTATGGATCGGCAACACACAAATTCAACTATCGTAAGGTATTGGTGCGAAAATGTGAGCGACTAACTCTTTTATGCCGACAGATGTAAATCATTAAAGTTTGAGCCTCTTGTGACTTGTGAACATGCTGGTGCTATTTTATTTTCCGAGCTGCTTAATCGTAACATCCAGAGTACATTCATGATAATAAACCTTGATACAACTCTGTAAGAAATCTAAGAGTTCACTCCCTTTTAAAATTCACATTCCTTTGAAAGTGTAAGTCCATTTTTCCCAATTTTTGCATTTTTCATATAAAACGAAAGAGTCCTCCATTGTTCATCGATCGCTATATAAAAATATCATAAAAAATTACGTTAAGGTGATGAAATTTAGAAAGAAAATAAGTGTTTGCCTGAAGACAATACGGATAGTGCAATAGTTCTTATTATCTCCCGAAAAAAATCGTTTTTGGACTTACACACTTTCATTTATCGCCGACGCACAGTGCGGTCGATTCCAAAAAGCTGGCATAAAGTCAAAAACTCAAGTACATCGCGGATTACGAATCTGAAGTCAGAGTTGCAAAATTAAACCCCATTCATCCCCTATTGACAACCCCTATTCATTAAACAGCCTGTATGTCATATACACATCATACTTCACAGCCCTAAAAGGACTGTGAAAATCACTTGGCCAAGTTTTTCGCCGATAAATCACAGAAGTTCTACACCGATGGAATTATGAAACTTCTCGAAAAATGGTAAAATGTCCTAGATAATTATGGCCAATATGTTCTTAAACAAAACTCAGTTTTAAAAACTTTAATAAAATCCGAAACATCAGCTTAAAGCAGCCATTTTTTTGAATTTGGAAAATACTTCTTTCACCTACCTCTGATAAGTTTTACAATCGAACACGACCAAACAACACAACCTTTTGATAATAAAATATCGTATTTTATAGTTGGACATTGTTAAAAATCGATTATAATTAATTACTGCTTTTCTGATATTTGATACTTTCAAAATTAGTACATTACAATTTATTTTCATGTTTTACTTACTTTCAGAAGTTGGTCCCATTTGGTCCACAATGTCGATACTACTCGAACAAAGGTAACATTGTGAAGAATATTCTAGGACAGGTAGAAGGAAACATAATCTTCTATGAGTGATTCCTAAACGTTAGGCATGCACTTTAGCCAACCCAATGGAAAACAAAATCCATCTAGAAAATTTTTTATTGAAGTTATGTCCAGATTTTTTCTGTGCGACGGTATGTTTTGTGACTTTAATGTTTATAGAGATTATTTTAAATAGCGACTTTAAATAATAATTATTGTATTTATTGATTTAACGTCAATTTAATATTTTGAATTATAAAAATCAAAATCATACTAGAACTAATAAATCTGAAGTGGTTTTCGCAGGGTGAAAAAGAGCAGAATTTCGAATTAGCTTATAAAGTATTTTAAAATTCACTTGACCTTGGGGTGACCTTGAAATATCTCTTCAAGGCCAACTTTAAAACTATACACATAAATCCCTATTTTGCTGTCCAGCAGAGGATAATACCTTTTAAAACAACACCCTAACCTAATGCTGTTTCCCAGCAAATTTGGAAGAGGTTCTTAGTGAGCTGATACCATTCCACAAGAAAATAAAGTTAAAAGTTATCACGGAGGCCACAATCAGATTTCTTATTGATATAAGGAATTCTCAGAAATGATCAACTATTTGTGCGTTTAGAATTTTTTATAATTTTCGAGATTTTGCAAAATTTTCATAATTATTAGAGATTATTTTGCAATAAAATTTCGAAAACAAAAATCATCGAGATTCTCAAAATTTAGCACTCTGGAACGAGTGTTAGGGCCACGGAAATAGTTATTCCACTAATTCGTACATTGTCTGCGGAAATTTTAATATTTTCCATTTTTTTCCTCTTAATTTTATTCAAAATATGTTAGAATGATCAAGTTTTTATTGGAGTTGTTTGTTATGTGAATCCAAAGTTGTTAGGAGATTCAAGCTACATGTTCCGGGGATATTCTGCATTTTTCAATTTTTTAAAATTTATTTTTATTTATTTCAGTTTTCTTAAATTAACGATTTTTGCCATTTTCCAGTGAAACTTCTAAGCCATATCTAAATTTTCCCGGAAATATGGCAATTTTATGCAATTGTTGGCTTGCACATCACCGATATAAAAAAATCTTCAAAAATTACACGACATACCTGGTTTTCACGCTACACTGAATTTCTAAACATGATAAATTCTCGCTATAAAAGAATGCCTACATAAATCAAAATTAGCTGGATTCTGTTTGAAAATCTCTGACTTTATACAAAATATAAATAAGGTATAATTATGTTTTGTAATGAAAATAGGAACCGCTTCCCATCACACGAGTCGTCGTATTCGTAAAATTTAATTGTAAACAAATGTATCGCATTACTTACACGTACAAAAATCAGTCTCACTGTTCAAACAAATTTTCTGAGAATTAAATCCGATTCCATCTAACCGTATACAAATTTAATGTAAACAATATCCAAACATACAGCATTATCAAAGGCAACACATGAGACGCGACATCAATCTCACTTAAAATAATCACAAAAAAAAAGGTTTCTGAATGATGACAAAATGAGAATATTTAACCCCTATTGATGGATTTTATTAATAAAATTTAAAAAAAAAAAAATCATCGGATAAAACATAAAAAAAATAAAAATTAATAAAATTTATTTAATTTTCCACGAACAATTTATTTAAAAATACAAAATGAAAAATGAAACAAATTTTTTTGTGTTCACAATTTCTAAGCAATAACACTAAGCACGATAAATATGTATAATAAAATCGAATACGTACACACAAATTGGAAATTTAATAGGAACGATTTTTATTTTTTATTATTTATTTATAATTATATTTGAAAAATCAACAGAAAAACCACGTACATACATACATATTATGATGGAGGCAAAGTAAAAAAGTAAAAATAAAAAATTGAAAATCTTTTTTCATTCAACTTTGTTTACTTTATTTACCCTTTTATTATTTAAGAAAAATTACCTCGATAATTTTGTTATAAATAAATAATAATACAAACCACAATAATAAAAAATTATTCTTTCTTTATAAGTACGTACGTACACATAAGAAAAAATGTTACAACAAAAAAGCTCTAATAATAATAAAATAACGATACAATAAGAACACACACCAAAAATACATATTTCTTGATAACTTCAATTATTTCCAATTAAATGAGTCTTATGCTTTGTATACATAGTCTTATAAAAAACCAAATTGTTTCGTTTTTTTATAGCGTTTCTTATAAAATATTCAATTTATTATATGTATTTCAAATACTTATCGTTAAGTAAATGCAAAAAAAAAATGAAACGAAATTTAAAACTCTTTAAGAATATAAGATATCTCTCCACATAAAAAAATATATTGATAAGTTTAATCGAATGGTTTCGAAAACGAAATGAAAAAAAAAAAAAATTTTATGATTATCAAAAATAAGAAAACTTTTTTTTTTTTTTCAATTTTAATAAAAAAAAAAAATCTCGATGAAGGTAAAAAGGTTTCGCATTTATATAGATACGAGTTAAGGTTTTTGTGGTTTTCATCATTCGAAGATGAACAGGAGATTGAAACACGAGAATTTTTTTTTTCTGTATCTATGGAAGATTTTTTTAGGTAGAAGTTAGGCAACTCAAAGCGGTTTATTGACCAAGAAAATTTACATTTCCAGACATTCGGTTTTATTAATGAAAATTACCAAAAGTTTTATCCTAAAAACCGATTACACATTTAAAAATTAAGTAAAATCGTTTTTGACATATCTGGTTAAAATCAATATGTTATTCCAGGAATTTGTTTATTGTTCAGTAAATTTATTATAATAAACAAAAACATTCTTACAAATATTGAATTCTAAAGAAATACTATGAATTACTATATCATAAATTGTTAATTAATAATATATTTTAGGAATAATGAATGAATTGTTTTTACCTATTTTTGTACTAAGTATTAGTCTCAATAGCTATGTTTTATTATTTATGGCACATTGAAAATTAGAAACCAAAAGACTTTATTTTCTTGGAATATTTATATTAAAGAGGATATTGAACACAGAAATTTAAAATGTTCGCAACTCACCCTGTAAAGAAATTTACGGTGCACATTACATTTAAAAGTTCTAAATGATTAAATCGGGTCTGAGAGAAACATAGACATTGGTTGTAGTAAATAAAAAAAGTAAGTACTAATAAGAGTTACCTTTTCCATAAAAAAATGAATAATAACTACTTACCAGAGAAACTTTAAGTAATACCTTTAAGTTTTTACGTATTGTTAAGGTAGTACTTCTGATAATTTAATTTAATTATTTATCTAAATAATTTGGTGCTTATTTTGTGCCAAATCGGTAAAGATTTGTTGTATTTAATCCTCAGCTCTTTTTTGTTAACCTTGAATTCGTACCTGTTCATCTTTATTCTCGTTTTCTCCATCGAAGACCAAAAGGTGATTGCTTCAGTTGTCTGCATCCGATTACATAAAGATAGATTAAATGTGTTCTTCTGTTATGTAGAATTAACCAATAACAGCCATTGAAGCCTTTGCGGTAACAACACGCCAATGTCTGGTAGGCTTCTTTATGTAATTACAAGCTTTATCCGCTGCTCCAAGAAGAAAAACAGGACCTGCAGACTACACTAATTTTGCTTCAATATTTGGGTTTGGGTATACCTTTTCTATTAATAAAATTGTCAATATTTTCACGTAGGAATGATCAAAAGCTATAAAACGATTAAATGAAATGCCTTACAAACGGTAGTTCTATATATTCCCATATCCTAGGAAGATCACCTTTTTTTTGCTCTTCCACACTACAATCACGTGAAAAATTTCTTATCATCACCGCATCACCGGCATCCATAAAAAAATACAACCTGACAAACTTAAGTCGCAAAGCAAAGCTTTACTTACTGTACCCCGAGGGCGACAAACCTTAATACCCAGAATCACTTAAGTAGCACATAAAAAATTTAAATATTTTCGTATGATCGAATCAATACTGAAAAAAATGATTAAACAGCTACTCAAGCTGGAAAAATTGTGTTAACTTGTTATTCAGATTATTCAGTTCAGTTTTTGAAGTATGTATATATGATAAATTTGTGGTATCTCCTAAGCCAGATGTTGTACATTATATAAAATATACGAGTACTTCTGGTAGTACTTTTGCTGAAGTGGTATCTTCGGCAAATATTTCGAGTGCTGCTAAGCCAATTAGTATTACTAATATGTATAGTTATACAACCTCAACATACATACACCAAATCGGTTAGTGGTACTAAGGGATTTCAAATTTATTTTGACGTGAAATAAATTACAGGAATGTTTTGGCTCATCTCTCCAATTTTGAGCCTGACGCAGTTGAAGATGGCAAATTAAAGATGGCTAAAACTGGTTTGAATATTAATGCTTGCAAAGTTTTCAAATTGGTCCCTAAATAGGGTTAACGCTTATTTGAAATATCGCGTTTTAAAATATCGCGTTTCGGGCTGAGACATACATTTATTGAATTTAAGTCGATCAAATAATCATCGCATCGACAAATATAGATCCAGCCGATTTTATGTTAATTTTTCATAATTTTTTCGTAAAAAATTAAGATTTTCCTTAACTTTATCAATTTTCATTTTCTGATTCTTTTGTGTCGCCTTCAGGATCTTCTTCCTCTTGTAAATTCCAATAAATGTCACCCAAGAGTGCATGTAGCTTTTTATCGCTGTACCAATATTCGAGCCTGGCCATCACTTGGAGAAAACGCTCGCCGTGCTCATCGGATTCGGCTGGTGGCAAACTTTTCTACATGGCAATGCACAAAAAAATGTATTTTCAATGATATTCGAACGTTTATATTATGGAAAGCGGTTAGCATGTTTTCAGTATAGTTGCGCCAGTCATCGGATCGGTTAATTCCGAGAACATTCTTAATAATTTCTTTTACATATTTCCATGCCACAAGCTCTCACTCACTGAGAGCATTTTCAAATGCATCATGGTTCATCAAACGACGAATATCCGGTCCATTAAGTGTTCATGTAATAAAAAACATGATGCGAAGTGAATTTTCATTTGATCAGCACTTATTTCGGTTTCAATTCACAAAAACAATTCAATCTGTGACGTAAACGATTAATTTTTCTGCTGTCTAGCTGTACGATTCGCCCAAATAAAATCAATCCGTCGAGCAAAATTTTTGCTCGGTTGCAAATCTCGATTTTTTGTCAGATTTACCCCTCTTTTACTAATATCAACAACTAATACTGTTATTTTCACTAGAACTGTCAGTGGGTTGTTATTCTCAATTCAAATAAATGATATTTTCAAGATGTCAAAACACACACACGTAAAAAAACCAGGCAACTCGGATTTTCTGTTCGATTCACGGATTAATTTTTGAAAGATGTGGAAAAAGCGAATCGAAAACGATATTACATTCGAATAGATTCAAACACGAACCTTCTTTTATTTTAATTCCATTTAACCGTGGAAAAATGCGACGCAATTCGATGAACCCATTTCCATCTGGATTCAGCGCCCATATACAATTTTTAACTATTCCAAGCTTGATATGAAGCGGTGGTAGCAACATTTTTCATTTGGCATAAGTGGAGTAAAACCCAGTTTTGTTCGTTGTATTGGTCGCCTTCAAAACATGTATTCCACATTTTATCAGAAAAGCAGAAAGTTGTAACCAGAGAAAATAACATTTGGAAATAATTTCTTAGCTGCTTTGGCATTGGCTTATTACGTATTTCTACAAAAGCATAATTACGTATTTCTTGAAAGACTTCAGTCGGCATAATTACGTATTTCTTGAAAGGCTTCATTATAACAATTTTCAGTTTTCGCTGTCATTAAACAGTAAATGGCCGGGATTATTATATAATTATCATTATATATCATCCTGCAAAAAATTGAAAATAACTGTTTCAATAATCCGGGAACAATGCTAAATGTTCCATCAAAAATTCACAAATCAGAGCGCGAAAAAATTTTGAATTGTTCCGAACGTGCCAGTATGATAATCCGACCACCATTAAATATCTTGTCTGCTATTAAAAAATTTTTGTCTTCAACCTTTTGTAACATGGATGGTATTTCCAGTTCATCTAAATTGGTAGCTTCCGAATACAGCCTATTTTTTTTACGAGCATATTTAATTTTTTGGTATTGAGCTTCATTTGAGGACAAACAAGCTCGAGAAATTGGTGGACACATTATTGTCGCTTTTACTCTTTGTACAACGCCAACGATACACTTTAATTCCATTAACTGAATTCATCTTCTCCAAATAGTAATTTTTTACCGTTTTTCTTACTAGGAATTATTTACCCGTCTATTTTTGTTCGCGTACATAATCAATTATTTTGTATACTTCTTAAAAACTATTGAATGATTTATTCATACTGGAAAACTAGGTTACATGCAATCAGTATGTTTTTTTATTAGAGTGTTGAATAAAAATTGATAAAAACGCAATTAACTATTTCACTGATAAAATGGTGCCTGAGAAAAGGTTGATTGCGCAGTATACACTCAATCAACCTTTTATCAGACATCATTTTTTCAGTGCGGTGCAAATTTTCTCAGACAACATTCTCCCACAACATTTCCTCAGTCGACATTTTCTTAGACAACATTTCTTCAGTCGCCATTTTCTCAGACAACATTCCCTCAGTCGACATTTTCTCAGTCGGTATTTTTTTTACAGTCGATATTTTCACCCAGTCAACATTTTCTAAATCGATATTTTCAACTTTATCCCATAAAACAAATGTTTTTAGTGTAACCCAATTGCATGCTTCTCGCTATCACTTTTAAGTCTGCACAAACTTTTCCACTGATGGTTGTTGTATTTAACCCTCCGTGTGTACACTGGGTCTTTTAGGGAACAGTCGAAATTTGAAACTCAAATTTCCCTCACATGAATAGACGGCGGGCTTCGGTTACCTCCTCTAAAAAATCTGGGTAATAGTCGGCACTAAAGGCGGAAATGACGCCGGGGACTGGCAGTTTACTTGCAAACGCCAGCCAGTGCAAGTCATGTCCGTTCCCTAAAAGGGTCAGTGTACACACGACGTCAGTATTTTCGAAGGTAAATGAAAGCCGTTTTTTTGCGTTTCTCGTAGTTTTTCAGTTTTTTCATGACTAAAATAAATGTTTTATGTAATTTGATGCTGTTTTGGCTATTTTTTACGGACTTGCGGCGGTTCACCCAATGAACCACTACAACATTCATTCATAATATTCCTCCGGCACCAACATGAGCTCGCCCGCATTGCGTGCCTCCGTTGTCATCCGGTACACATTTTTATTGTACGTCTTCTGCCGGGACCAATCAAAAACACGAAAACAATAAAAACACACAAACTACAAAAGTTAAAACAAAATAAAATTTATTCAGTCTCGTCTCAAATTTATAAACGACAGCACGTTGGTTCATAGTGTTGCCTTTCGGCCATATTTTTAGTTTCGCGTTTTGATGGTTTTAAATAATAAAATATAAAATTGTTCAAAATAATAAATTTTTTACAAAAACTAAGTTTGTTTGCAGTTGGAAGGAAAATAAAAAACGTTTCCTTGTACATCGTTCGAAACGCCGGTTTGCGATAATCATCGAATGCACTTTTATCACAATTGCGCACTGTAAATTCCTTTTTTGTCGCTAATTATTTATTATTAGTATTTTATAGTTTTTGTATTTGCAACAATAAAGACTCATTTTGTGCCAAATAATTACCGCTCCATTTATTATGACATGCCGGAATCCGTAAACTATTCCCCACTTTCAGGTGCTTAAATAATTCAACTTTTTGGAGCCCACGCCAAAGACAATATATTTTTTGAAAGCTCATAGTCTAAGCTACAAAAGCCTATAACCGTTGTTTTTTTAAATATTTGTTTAGTGTAGTTACGAATTTTGTAACGATTTTTTTCGTTTTTTTTTTGACTATTCTTCAATTTTTATTACCAACGGTTTTAAACTTTGGATTTTGGCAACTTCTGGGCCATATAGTTTTGGAACCTTCAAGAAGTAACCCAGAATTTTTTCAGATTTTTTGAAAGCTTAGAAAACTTAGAAAATCCAACTGTTCCCTAAAAGACCCAGTGTACACACCGTGTCTCAAAAAATATAGTGTACACACGCAGGGTTAATCAAATCAATGATTTTTTTCATTGATGCATAAGTTTCCTTTGCGTTTGTGCTGAATGGAACGGAATATTTTGAGTTGGTAACGTGGATGAGAACTGCCTTCAAACTGCTTTCGGAGGAATCGACAAACAATCGACAATCTTCGGAATTATATGCATGGTGCATTGTGGAAACCAAACCACCAATATCAATGCAAAAACGAGTGAATTATTCTCAATTGATTTGAGAAAAGATCGTAAAATGACGATGCAAATTTATTGCTCCATATATCCGAACATTTGGAACCAAAATGTTCACTTGTTTTAAATTCTTTGACAAAAGAATGGATTGCCGCTACGATAGTTTCAGGCGTCGTACCATAGTACCCAAACGATTTCGCGAGATTTCAATATAGTTGCATGGCACAGTGACATTTGATGATCGATACATTGATACAGGTGTTTCTTCGGTTGCATCAGATTCAAATGGTGGTGGTATATATTCTTCAGTTGGGTTTGATCTTTCCGAAACCAAAATTTTATCTGAATGTGGCAGGGGTAATTGAGCATATGTCGTTGCAGTGTATGTCAAAGAACCAATTTTTTTTCTATCCATATTTCACCAGATTTCACAAGCCGATTTTCACTTTATTTTTTGTGTTCTTTTGTCACTTTATATTTTTAAATAAAAAACTTTTTCTTATTACTTCGGTCTAAAAAGACCAAAGTATTGAAATCCTGTCAAAAATGACGAAAAATTTGGTTGATCCAAAACCACTTTTCTCGACGTTTTGAAAGTCCCTGAGTCTGAAAATGCAACAAAAAAAAAATTGTCCGTACGTCTGTCTGGATGTCTGGACCCATGGTATCTCGAGAACGGCTTGTCCGATTTTGAATTTTTTTTCGCCAAACTGTTTCTATGGTCAAGGCGGAGATTTGAAAAGCTTTTGGAGACTATACGTCAAGAGGGTGGGGTACCTGCCATACGAATTGACCCAAAATACCTGGTTTTATAAATATTTACGATTTTTTTATGTATGCTGGTTTGATTATTATTGAATTGGGCATTGAATTGGGAATTGATTTGAAGGTTAAATTAGGGGTAAATTTGCGGTTGAGTTGAAGTTGAGTTGGAGTTGAGTTGGGGTGCATTAGGATGTAGTGAGTAGTTAACAATTTTTTTATATGATGGAACTTGCGCTTGACTATTTATCAACCGATTATTATGAAATTTGACATGTGTGTCGGAAATGGGAATATAAAATGATGTTTGGATAAAGTTCTGGAATATGGCCAAGTATGATGGAAGTTGCCTATTTTTCAACCGATTAAGATGAAGTTCGACACGTGCGTTGGAAATGGGATTCTAAAATGATTTTTGGATGTAGTTTAGGAATATGGCCAAGTATGATGGAACTTGACTATTAATTTCTCATCACATGTGCGTTTAAAATGGGATTCTAAAATTGTTTTGGATGAAGTTCTGGAATGTGTGTTGTAAATGGGATTCTAAAATGTTTTTTGATTAAAGTTCTAGAATATGGTCAGTTACACGGTTAGAAATATCAGTATAATTTTGTATACTACTTTCGGTATAAAGTTCGAAAATACGATTTTTCGTGTTATATTGGATGCCTGTACCCCTGCTACTAAAGCTTTTGACCTGTTTGGCTGTTGTTGTATGTATAAGTAAATATATGTTAGTCAAAACAGTCACTCCAACTTTATGACATAGGTCACAGGTGAATGCAATCCTCATTGTAAAATACAAGAAGAAAATTTATATTTTCTTTTTGATTTTATATTGTAAATAGTTTTTATTTCTTCCTTATTGTGACAGTTTTGTTAGTGTTACTTTTTTAGAAATATTGATTTCGAGAATAATCTCTTCGTCGGTTTCTTTTTTACTACTATTACATAATTTACGTGCTCATACAAAATAACTTAATATGGTGTTTAGGGGCATTGAGCACCCCCATATTTCAAAGTGTTTTCATAGGAAATCATTTTAAATGTGCACATTTATTGTACATTAACTAAAAAACGAATACAAATTTTTTTATTACAGAAATTAAAAAAATTAAGATATAAAAAAATAGTGAAATTTCAATACTACTGCAAATATGAATATGTACAGAGAATAAAACAAATTCAGAAAATAGATACAAATACTAATTCTGGTCAAAATAGTTCTACATAGTTGTGTATAGAAATTCTCACACTCACACAGATAGTTTTGACTACCTCTGTAATTTTAATATTGCCCGATTTCAGAACAAAACAGAATTTATGTAATTGCAATTTGTTTCATAATTCAAAATCAATGGTATCTGATTATATTTCTTTTTTACATGAACATCTTAAAGGGAGAATTAAATTTTTATTTGAGCGATATTAAAAAGTCAAATATTTAATTCTCCCTTTAAAGTTCTCATATAAAAATTAATTATGATCCAGATAGCATTGATTTTGAATTATGAAACAAATTGCAATTTCATAAAAGAAGAAAGAGAGAAAATATTGTTTAACTGACGAATTGCTGTTTTGTTCTGAAATCGGGCATAAGAGATGATTGGCCAAAAAATTAGGAATTAAAATCGAAAAAGATAATAAGACTGTAAGCGGTATAAATCGTACACAGATTTATGTTTGTAATAGAGTACGAACCTCAATTCATTCTCGCGTTGATAATTATTGTAGAAATTTAAAATTTGTGGTAGCATCTGAGATAAGTAATGGATTACTCTATCAGTACATTTTTAATTTCAATGGTTCGTTCCAGCTAATTTAGTATTAACAGAACTAGAGTTCAATGTTCCTAGACCAGTGGATATTTTAATGGGAAGTGAAATATTTTGGGGCATTTTGAAAGATGGTCATTTAGAATTGTCAAAGGAAATCCCAGTATTTCATAATACGAATTTTGTTTGGGTAATTGGTGGAAAATTAGAGAGTAGTTCTAGCAATCGAAATTTCTTTTTACCATCAGAATCGAAAACAACGGATACTGCAATAGGCAGTTTGTTGGAATTTTTTTGGAACATAAAGTGCTGCTGTAGTGTATGAGCAACATTTTAGTGATACTCACAGATCCAGCCGGTGCATTTATTGTTTAACTGCTTTTTAAAGTGGATAGTAGCTTATTGGGTAATTATTCTAATATGGGTTTTCATAAATTCAAGATGTCAGAGGGAAAATTAAATAAGGATGTCGAATTAAAAACGCAATACATCGAGTTCATGAGAAAATATAAGCCGATGGGGCTTATGAAGCTTTCGTCTGAGGTAGATGCTGGATCGAGATATTTCATACCTCATTTGGCTGTATTACGCCCTAGCAGTTCCAGAACTAAATCTAGAGTTGTTTTTGATGCTTCGACATAATCTTCACCAGTATTCGTTCAATGATACGTTAATGGTAGGGCTCATAGTTCAAGAACAGTTAGGTTCGATCGTATATTGAGATTCAGAAAGCAAGTTATCTTTTTTACAACTGATATCGAAATTATGTATAGGATGGTTAAATTGGAGCCACACAAGGTATAAAAAAAATTATTGGAAAGCAAATTCCAGTTATGGTTTAAAGGTTTAAGAGCTGCAGACCATAATTAATGGGACGGCATCTGCACCGAATTTATCAAATCGAGTTATCCAACGTTATCTTTAGCTGTGGATGAATCAGAAAAGTGTCCATTAGCGTTAAATATTGCGAAAACTGATTTTTATGTAGACGATTTACTTTCGGGGTGTCAAATGTTCTCATAAGGAGAAATGAGATTATGAAAGTGGTACTCAAATTCGAAGGAATTATTAAACCATATTCCAATGGAGAATCGAGGAGGTCCCTATGAATTGGATGTCAGCGAAACGATTAAAACCTTGGGTTTACGTTGATCATCCTTATTTGACAAATTTACATTTTTAGTTCAGCCATTAGATGACAGTAATATAATTACAAAGAGATCAATATTGTATGATATTAGTAGTTTGTTTGATCCATTAGAGCTATTGGAGCAAGTAATTTTAATTCCGAAAATTCTTTTTCAAAAACTATGGATAGAAAAACCTGATTTAGATACTAACATACCCAAGAACTTAAGAGTAAATTGGATTGATTTCAGAAGTAGTTTAAGAGTTTTAAATGATTTAAGATTAAATAGATGTGTCATTTAAAGAAACGTTAGTAATATAGAAATACACGTTCATTGCATCAATAAAATAGTGTAGTTATACATATATCTTTTGTGTAGTAAATCTAGAGTGGCCCCTTAAAAGTGGTCTCTTTACCGAAATTTGAATTGACTGTGACCTTGCTTCTTGTAAAGTTAACTGTAAATATGGAAGCGTCGTAAGATAAATGTTGGGAAGATAATTGCGTGGTCGATTTCAATAATTGCACTGACCTGGTTAAAAATTCCACCCCACAATTTAAAAACTTATGTGGCCAATAGGGTGAGCGAAATTTTAGATTGTAGTTAATATATCAGACACATCGTGGGGAAGACAAATCCACCTATGTAGGCTCACAGTGAAATTACTTAACACAAATATGTGCCAAGATACCCATAGAAACTTAACCACATTGAAAATAATTGTCACTGAAAGCACTACAAAATTATTCCTAAGTTTTGTGTAACTCTGTGGCTCACATATTTTAGGGAAAATAGCATATTACTTAGGTGTGGCATTGAATGACGAACGTATGCAAAGAAAAAAAAATATCACAAATCCGCCATACATCGACATCAATGATGCTGTATAATAAACAATTCAATTTAATAACCCCGAATACACAAAGAAAATAAACGACAGACAACCATATTGCCAACACATAAACTCGGAAATTTATTCGCACCAACCAAAAAAACATGAGGCACAAACCGAAAAATCAATAATCGCAATCAACATGAACAAAATAAAACTGATTCAGAATTGCAAAATGAAAACAAAGAAAACAAATGGAATAATAAAAAATCGAGAAACGATTTTTTATTTTTCGAAAATGTTTTTCTTTTCAAACCTAATTATAAGCCAAAGAATAATAAAATCGCTTTGTTTTACTTTTCCTTACATACATATGTACATACATAAACGAGTATCAAAAATAACCGTAAAATAATCAAAGATATTTTACCTTTTCAACTTGAGAGTTTATTTGAAAAATTAATTTTTTGTTATTTTGCCATTTTCAGAATACCAAACTAACCATCAAACAGATCATAGAGAAGTTAGAATTTTGAAGAAAAAAGACGATTTGCTCTTATTATCTGCGTGTTATATACACAGTATGATGCGGAAACCTAAGAGAAGAAGACAAATTATAAGGATTAATTTTGATAATTGGAAATGGAAAAACCAGAAAAATTGGTGACTATAATAGTATGAATTAATTTTTGATGTTATCAAAGCAATGATTGACCACAAAAGCAATTTCGGGTTTGGAAATTGGAACTATTCTGATAATTTGCCATTTTTTTTTTGTTTTTACATTTTTGTGACAACATTTTATGTACATACGTAATTTAGTCATATTGGTGTTCTCAACAAAAGATTGAAATCAATAATTTTCTGAATGTGAGTGATGATGATAGATAAAATGTTGATGGTGTGAGTTTAGCATAACCACCACTATCCTGTTGAAAATAGAGGTTTGTATACGCTTCAAATAATTTTCATGTTTGAAAAATAAAACTTTCGAATGTGACTGTTTGAAATTGGTTTTACATTTATAAGGGCACACATTGATAATGGTACCAGCCTGCAGAGAAATATTAATACTATTCTTAAACATTTATAAGCTAAATGGATGCCCCACTTGCAAGTAATTTAAGGATAATTAAACAAAAATTTGTCTTGTACCATTTAACGTGGGCAATTATAACTCCGCTCGCTGGTAATTATAGTAATGCGCAACTTAAATTAAGGCGGACAATTATTAAAAAAATAAGGCAAATTATCCTATAGCCCTTATAGTTACTAAAGTTATAGAATATTATCCAATTTTATTGGAGGGTTTATATTGTAATTTAACGAATACGATTACGATATTTTATTTATCTATATATACAGGGTTTTAGAATAAGGACTGGACAACTTTTTTTAAATTAATCGCAAACCATTAGAGATATTTCAAAAATTTTACTATCGGTTTGAAGTACAATCAAAACATTTATGAATGGAACTCTACTTCGTTCATATGACCACCGCGGGCACGTTTGCAGTGGTCGATTCGTTGGACGCAATTTTCGATGACTCGGCCACACATTTCGGCCGAAACGGCCGCTATTTGACTTGACGTAGCCCCAAAGAAAATAGTCAAGAGGCGTTAAATCGCACGAACGAGGCGGCCAATTGACTGGCCCGTTTCTTGAGATAAGACGCTCATCAAATTTGCTTTTCAGTAAATCGATTGTAACATGTGCTGTGTGGCTTGTGGCACCGTCCTGTTGAAACCACATGTCGTCCAACTCAATATCTTTGAATGTGAGCCAAAAATAATCGGTAATCATGGCACGATAACGATGGCCATTCACAGTAACGTGACGATCGTTATCGTCGACGAAAAAATATGGCCAAATGACGCCGCCGGCATGCAAACCGCACCAAACAGTTATTGGTACTATAAGCAAAATTATTATGCAGATGGGTGTACCAATATCTAATGGCGATATATTGTCTGTTCAACAAATATTACCCAACATCAAAACCCAAACAATATTACGTAACTCTCATATTGTTACTCTAAAATCGATTGAATTAAAAAACAATATACTTACAACATTTCGGAGAACTAAAACGGTCCAGTTTAAGGATGAAGAGACTTCTGCGGCTCACAAAATTATTTTTTTGCACCATCTCACTAAATTTCAATCCAAATTGTATAATGAAGCTAAAAATATCAAAATCAAACATCAGTTTCAATTTCTTTGGTGCAGAGATAGTAAAATTTACTTACGGAAATCTGTGGAATCAAATGTTTATCCCGTCTTATCTTTCAACGACATCATTCGGATCCAAAAAAGTTTGGTTTTTGCTGTTACTCCAACCACTCCAACGAAACTTCAAAAAAATGGCAACGATCAGAACAAGGACAGTTCTGCACTTAATATTACTTCATTCCAACAGCCAATCAATCATCAATCAGGCTCGTCAGGGTAGAATCTGGAATTTTAAGCATTTGAGTATAATTAACTTTTTTGAATTTTATATTATTTTACATAAGTTTTTCATTTTATCTTACCTAAATTCACAAATTCTATTATTTTTTATCACTTTATTATTATTTTTATTGTTTTTATTTTTCAAATTTTTACATTGTTTTTGTTTAGTTTCACGCCGTTCTCAATTAGATATTAACCAGTTATTTTCATTTGTTGGTACTTGGATGTGGTGGTATATGAATTCAACTAAAACCTTACAAATTCGTTACTTGTGGTTTGGTTGGATTCTGTGCTACGATGATATTTTAATTTTTGAATTTAATTACATGACCAATTTTGGGATAGCTGTTTATAATTTTTTCACAGTCATAGATGGCCATCATTCAATTATACAAAAATTATTATGGTATATTATGTTTACTGTATATCACATTACATCTATACACATCACAACATCTGAAATATATTTATTTATTTGTATTCCCCGAATTTTGGCAATTTGTTTCAAAATACGATTCAGGTTACGTGCAATTGCTTGTTGTATTTCAGTTCATTTTCAAACCATACGTAAGTGTTATAATTTTTTTTATTTAACATTTTTAGAGTCTTTTTTCTGTTCAATTTTTTACAGTTTTGGTTCAGTTCATGCTCGTTCCATATTTAATTATGTTCAAACCTTACGTATGTGTTGCCATGCCAATTTACTTTCGGGTTTAAATTTATTTCAGTTTTTTATTTGTATTTATTTTATTATTAGATATTTTATTTTTAAGAATTTATTTTTAGTAACTATTTTAATTATTTTTACTTTATTTAACATTATATCGCGATATTTTTTTGTTATTATGCAACTTATTTTATGGTTGCGAACATATTATTTTTTGATTTTGCCAATGTCATTATTTTCAAACAATTTTATTTCAATATATTTTTTTCTGGATAGTTTATGGATAACACTTTAATAATTTCAAACAACACCCTCAATATTTCAGTTGTTCATCAGAACATTCGCAGTTTACGTGAAAATTTTGATAAATGTATTTCTAATTTATATGGTTTTAATGACCTTCCATTGATTATATTTTTATCTGAGATTTGGATTTATGATTTTGAATTAAGTTTGTATAATATTCCAAATTATACAAATTTTGGGTGTTGCAATAATAATTACAGAGCGGGTGGTGCATGTGTCTTTTATAACAGTAGTCTGAACTGTTCTTGCGAATCGGTTTCTTTAAATTCGGCGGACATTATTAAATTGTCATTATGTATTAATAAAGTGAACTATATTTTTGTTTGTGTATATCGTTTGCAATTCGTTCCGGTTTCAATTTTTGTTGGTGAATTCTCTGATTTTATTAAGAATATTAAAAACAAGAATGTTATTATTGTGGGCGATTTTAATATAGATATTCTTAATTTCCCTCCTTCGAGTGATGATTATATGTTTTTAATGTCATCTAATGGATTTTTATCATTAATTAATAAACCTACTAGGATATCAAATCATTCTTCGACATGTATTGATCATTGTTTTGTCCGTTCTGATTATTCTTGTAAGGTCTCTGCGTCTTTATATAATTTATTGCTATCGGATCATCATTTAATTAGTGTATTGTTAGAAGTAAATGGTACTACTAATGTCTTAAAGAAAAATGCTGTGACCTCTAATGCTCCTAGGCTTGATAATTTTGCGTTTTCCTCTATGATCTCTACGTTTGATTTTGCTGGATTACTTGAGGAAAATGATCCGGTTATCATTTTGTCACGTTTCCTTGATATGGTGAACTCCATAGCTGGTTCATGTATTTCTAATGTCATTCAACATAATTCTATAAAAAAACTTAAACCATGGATCTCGTTCCATTTGATAAATTTAATGGCTAAGAAAAAGAAAATTAGTAAAAAGTGTCAGAAACATCCTGCTAATAAAGGGCTTCAGAAATATTTTCTTAAACTATGCCAAAAAATCGATGATAAAATACTTTCTGACAAATTCACTTACTATCACAATAAATTCCAACACTGCGGTAAAGATAGTAAGAAGACATGGTCGGTTGTTAATCAAATTTTAGGTGATAGTGTTGGTAATATTGATAAAATTTTGTCAAATGATTCTGTGATTATTTCGGATTGTAAATCTATAGCAAATGATTTTGGCTATTATTTTTCAAATATTGTGCCTCATTTAAGAGCAACCAATGGCTTGTTTAATAATAGGGCATGCTCAACACATAGCGAAGTCATTATCTCAGAAAATTTTTTTATTAATCCTGTTGATGTTACTGAAATTATTGGCATAATTAATGGTTTAAAATCCAGTAATAGTAGAGACATTCTTGGTATTAGTCCCAATATGTTAAAATATAATTCAGATATTATATCTCCAATTTTGGTGCAGTTTATCAATCAAAGTTTTTTGAATGGGAGTATTCCGGATTCTTTGAAAACTGCAGTTTTAATTCCCTTATTCAAAAAGGGTGATAAACTACTTAAGGACAATTACCGTCCTATTTCTTTACAGCCCACAATTATGAAAATTTTGGAAAAAGCTTTTAAGTTGCGGGTTGATGCCTTCTTTTCTAAATATAATGTTTTAAATAATTGTCAATACGGCTTCAGGTCTGGAAGGAATACTGAGTCAGCTCTAATTGATTTTTTGAATGGGATTCATATTAATTTAAACGTGAAAAAGTGTGTTGGTGCTGTTTTTATTGATATTAAGAAGGCATTTGACATGGTTGGCCACAATTTACTTTTACAAAAGCTCTACATGTGTGGTTTTCGAGGTGTACCTTATCAATGGTTTAAATCATATCTTAGCAACAGGTATTTTAAAGTAAAGATTGATAACTCGTTTAGTATGCCGTTTAAAGCTGATTTTGGAGTTCCGCAAGGTTCGGTCCTCGGTCCTGTGTTATTTCTAGTTTATATTAACTCGATTTTTAACTTAGATTTAAAGGGCAAAATTATTGCTTTTGCTGATGATATGGCTTTAACCTACTATGGTTCAAGTGCTTCGGAATTATCCAGCCATATTAATTCTGATATGAAAACAGTTAGATCTTGGTTTGATGATCATTCCATGATTTTAAGCGATAAAACTAAAATTATGTTTTTTAGATTAGCTGGGGATCCATATTCGAATTTTGTTCCAAATATTGTTTGCCATGTGGAGAATTGTAATTTAGTGAACTGTAGTAACTTTTGCATTCCAATCGAACATGTTTATAATTTTAAGTACCTAGGTTTGCATTTGGATGCGAACTTAAATTGGAAAATTCACTTTCAAAAAATCAAAGAGAAATTAAATTTTTCTTTACGTGCCATGTATATGCTGCGCCAATTATGCCCATTTCCAATTTTATTAAATTTTTATCATGCATGCTTCGAATCTAGGCTTTCCTATGGATTACCTTGTTGGGGCGGGGTTTATATGAATACACTGGGACCATTATACATATTACAAAAATATATTGTTCGTGTTATGTTTTTTAAAAGTCGTCGTGATCGTTCTTGGCCATTATTTTTGGCTTGTAAGATTTTACCATTGCAACATCTATATGTTTTTAAAGTCTTGAAATTATTTTTCTGTAGAAGTGGGCACCGAATTCTTAGATTAAATACAGTTTACGACATTCGTAATAACTACAGATACTTCCTTTCAGTCCCGGCTTTTATTAGTGAAGCTTACCGCAAGTACTATTTAGTTTCGGCCCCCACATTTTTTAATCGTTTGCCACTTTTATTACGTGCGCAATTTAATAATAAATCAACTATTAATTTGATTAAGGATTGGTTGTTTGAAAATCGTGATATTGGCTTTATGTTTATAAAATAAATAATTTATATTTTGTATTGTTTTGATGGTTTTATATTTTATATTTTATATTTTATTTAAGTTGTATTTTTTATAATTTTTAATTTTTAAGGTTATTCGCTACTGCCTTTTGGCATAGAATAACCTATCTTCATAACCTTGTTTTAATTAGTTTTTTTGTGATTTTTATAATTTTGTATATATTTTTTAAGGTTGTGAGTAATAATAAATAAATAAATAAATAAAATTTTTTGTGGATGAAGTGTTGATTCATAAAGCACATGTGGATTTTCATCCGACCAATAACGCATATTTTGCTTATTGACGAACCCATTGAGCCACAAAAGGGGCCTCGTCACTGAAGATGATTTTGCGATGAAATTCATCATCTTGGCGCATCTTATCCAGAGCCCAATCGGAGAACTTACGTCGCTTCAAATGGTCCATCGGCTTCAATTCTTGAGTCAGCTTGATCTTTTATGGGTGTAAACCAAGATCCTTATGCAAAATTCGCCATAAAGTGGTCTGAGTGATGCCCAATTCTTGAGAACGCCGTGGAATTAACTGTTTTGGATCGTTTGCTACGGACACCTGAACGGAAGCGATATTTTCGACACTTCGACCAACCCGTTATCTGACTGACACGACAACATCACACAACGAATATGTAGACTCAAATTTTTGCACTAAACTTGTTATTGCCTGTCCACTAGGGCGAGAATTACGACCGAAAATTGGAGTTAACGCTCTTAAAGTTGCGGTCACCGACTCCGAATTTCGGTAGTAAATTTTTATAATTTGCAGACGTTGTACGTTCGTGTACTTTACCATGATGAAAATGTTGAGTTTACTGAATAAATTGACAGTGACAGTTCGATGATTAGTCAAAGGGTGTGTTCACAAATTAAATTCAAAGTTGTCAAGTCCCTATTGGAAAACCCTATATAAAAGTACAATTGCGAACATGAGAATCAAAAACGATCTATTCCAAATTTGGCGGGAAACTTGTGATAAACATGAAAAAGTGTTCATACAAAAATCAGTTGCTCATATCTGTCGACAGAAAGTGGTTAGTTTTCTAGAATATCTTTTAATTTCTAGTAAGCATTTAGAAGTCCTCTGTTTTATTAAATTTAATAAAAACGCAGTAGGTATTTTGTTGGTTTCTAATTAGAAACGAGTCGTGCGTATATACATAGTAATGGATTCAATCGAATCGCCGCAAGTTACAGACCACCATCGTAAAAGACAAATAAACCAAAATAAAAGACTGAAATATTTCTAATCTTTAATCTGTTTTTTTTCAAACTGATTCTATTCCAAATCGAAAATTTCAAAACGTACCTATTCCATTATAGCTAGTTTCAAAATAAATCTATTCCATTGCGTAACATTCAAACCCTATCTATTCCCAAATTATTTTTAAAATACAAACCAAATTAATTAATATTTTAAGAGTTTTAAATTAAAAATCCGATTAGAGGTCTCTAATAAAGGCAATGAATCAATAAAAAAAATCAAATTGCAAAGTAATTTAAAAATTAAAAATTTTTCTCAGTTTTTTCAGAATCGTGAAAAGTGGAATAGATCGCTTTTGATTCTAGTAGACACAATTGTTTAAGACCTTAAGACCGTCACTGTCAATATTTCACGTCTCAACCCCCTTCTTGTGGAGTGAAAATCAGGTCCAAAGTTACCATGGAGAAATTTCTAAAACATCACCGAATGAGCTGATTTTTGGATATTTAATGCAAAATCAAAAATAAATCGACACGTGTATCATTATTTTTTTAACGGTGGTCATGGTGGTGATGAGGATGTCGTTGAAGATGTTGATGATGAAAACTGAAATGGAAGATGATAGTGATGGTGATAGTGATTGTGATGGTAATGATATACGATGGTATGATGGTAAGATGGTACAATGGTACAATGTTAGGATGGTACGATGGTTTGAAGGAATATTATTATAATTGTTATGATGGTGTGATGATATGATGGTACAATTATACGATATTATGATGGTGTAATGATATGATGGTATATGGTCGTGTGATGGTATGATGGAGTGATGGACTGAATTTAAAACTTTATGGTAGTATGGTGGTATGATAGTCTGATGGTGTTATGATATAATGGTACGGTGGTATCTATGATGGAATGTATGATTAGTATTAATAAAGGTACCATTCGTATAATCTGCCTTTTGAAGCATCTCAAAAAATTTCAATAACAACACATCTTGGAAAAGGTTCATCTGCAAATCTATGCCTAATCGAGGTAGTTTAAACGGCAACTTGTTCCACAATGTAAAGCAAGAAGGTAAAGACAATGAAGAACTTCAGGAAAGATTTTTATTAAAATAGAACTCAATTACCTGAATCATGAGGGTATCATTGCATGAAAATTTTGTCTAACAAGCTCACATTCAATATTTATTTCTTAGGGACACAACCTGAAACAAATAAATGATCAATTAACACTGCCATCGAAACATTACGCAGTACACTATCCAATAGATTGATAGAACTCTATCCTTCTCATTAGGTCTTCTAAGTATGTGGCTACAATAAAGGGAACGCACCTTCATTTCGAAGATTCAGAGATTCCCACTAATACGCATTTGCATCCAAGCATTTGTAATTTCCAACGAAGAGCAACCCGTGGAAGTAAATCAGGCAGAAATATGAAGAAAATATTGCACATTCAAGGACTGACAATCTCTTTGCCTTAAATTAAAAAAACCGAAAATATTAGGCCATATTCTGGCATTTAAAATGTCAAGTTATGTGAAGTTATATTATTTTTGTTTTCAAGACAAATTCAAACAGGAAGCCGGAAAATAAAATAAATAAAATGAATTTTATTGCACTTGAAACGTGGCAATACCCTTTATTATGGCATCACAAATCCATGTTATATTATGTTAGGTCAAACAGATGTTTTTTGTATGTGTGTGTGTATGTAACTATTTTTATTTTTTTATAAAGTTATGAATTTTTAAATTGAAATATAAAAAATATCAGTTTGCACAACTCCATTTAAATATATTCTAATCCAAAAAATGCTAAAAACAAAACAGTCTCCAGCTAATTGTTAAAAAGTTAATTTTATTTTTTCCATACATATTGAAATTTTAGCACCTCACTATGCTAGAAATTTCATTCGCCGTTTTATGGCCTCTTTCAATCCTAATTCTGAGGTATCACCGGCTAAAATGGAGATTAACTTTCGCCTTATTTTTAATGACAAAAATAGCTCTTCAACGGTTGGTAAAGCTGCTAAACTCCTTCCACCAATGGCATTAGCGGCAGCCGGCCAGTTCTGCAGAAATCTAAAATTATTTGTATTCAAACTTTTGAAGTATTATATATAACCATAAACGCTAATTATTTTTTTTTTATTGACAATCAGCAGCAGTGCATTATCGGTAATACGGGCAGAAGAGCCAATCTTATAGAACGCGGTATCAGTATACGACGCGGTTAAAAAATTATGGATATTTTGAATTTTTTCCCGAAATTAAAAAAAAAAATTCAAACGTTCTTTTAATTCATTTTCAACCTTATTTGTAGAAATTTCAACATCCATAGAAATTAGAACATTTTTCAAAAATTCAAGAATTTATTTTTTTAATAATTTATCTTTTATTAAAATAGAGAACACACCAAAACCTTGGATATTTCAAGTGGTTTTTCGGTGGTCTTAATCCGTTGTGTTATAGAATAGATGAATTTATTTGAGCGGATTGTGGATTTTTAAATTAGCAAATACTTCGTCCACCTTGCAGACACTGATATAGTAATTGTGTCATTTGTATCGCTGCTACTCATTGTTGCAGCACAAATGTCCCAAGTTAGTTTTGGTTGGCTTAATCCCTTTAGTTAGAATAGAATCGACGAATATATTGAAGCGGATTGCGAATTTTATTATGGAAACGGAAAATAGAATTTTAAAATATTCTGAAGAAAATTTTTTAGAAGAATATTTCGAAAATAAATCTTCATTTTCAGAAAAGGTAATACGATCGTGGGCCTTATTTCATTTCTACGGTGGACCTTAATGCCATTTCAGATAGGAAATAATACCATTAGAACTTAATTCCTAAGAAAAAGGAAATAAGTCCTTAGTTCACTCCACCGATTTCATGCCTCGCTTAGAGAAATTTCCTCCAACGCGATTTTTACCATTACATTTAGTATATGAGAATGCTAATGAATTACATATTGTGGCGTATGTAGCAATATGCCCTTTTTTACATGTTATTTCAAATTTGAAATCTCCATATTCGATTTCATATCATATCAATTTTTTGTAATATTTTTTGTACTACAAATAACCGTAACATTCGTTTATAAAACAAGAATACAAAAACTCATACGAAACTCATAATTCAAAAACTGTTTTCTAAAAGATGCGAATTTGATACTTAAGCCATTATGATTTGTGACCACAGATTACGTTTACTAAATAACTGACTTACATGAGTAAATCAATTTTCAGAAAATGACTGAAATATCTGTATCATTCATAAACTTTCATCCGGGAAGTTAACATTTTGGTAACTTCACAAACATTTTATAATATTTTCCCGGGTGATACCGGCTAGTAAAAAATAAAAATTTAAATTCTGAAATTAAACCGTTTTCATTTATCGGTTTTATGAAGTTAGACACACGGAAAAAAATAAACTGGTCCTCAGCTAAGAAAACGACTTTTAATTGAAGAAATGTACTTTTTCTTGATTTAAAAGCTAATTTTCTTATTTCTTTCGAGTTTTTCTTCATGTAAGAATTGTGTTTCTTGAAATGAAGAAAAACTCGAAAGAAATAAGAAAATTAGCTTTTAAATCAAGAAAAAGTACATTTTCTTCAATTAACAGTCCGTTTTCTTAGCTGAGGACGTTTATTTTTTTCCGTGAATCGAAAGTGATAAACTTCTTAAAAAGAAAGCAAAATTCTAAATTTTAAAAAATTCTTGAGATTTGTAGAAATGTTAAATTTTAAAATATTGTTCAAGATAAAAATTATTAATTTACAAATTGATACAATTTGCTGCAAATCCAGTAATCCACAAATTTCCGTAGTGGGAGGCGTTGATTTTTTTATCCTGTAGTGAGAATACCCAAACGGTTTTATCCTTTAATAAATTCTGAAAATTCATTAATATATTTAAAGTATGAAATGTATACCTATATAATGTAGTTTGAGATAAATCACAGCATTTCTGAAACTGAATTTTTAAACTAAGATTTTTAAAACATTTATCTTTGTACTTGAAATATTTCAAATTACAATAATTCTAGTATTCAAGAATGCTAGTACCACGATTATAGAAATAGTTACCAGAGGGTTAATTCTCGAACCGTGAAAAGCACAATGAAAAGATTTTCAGGAAGATATAAACAATTCCGATTCTTGGTCCGTGGAACGAAAAACAAATGACGTGACAATATTTTTATATGAAAAATACTTTCTTTCATCGACTATTTTGGTCGTAAGAATACAAATAAATTGATTTGACTTTTGATGGTTACCTTTCAAGTATATTTAAAATAGTGAAATTTTTGAATGAAATTGATAAGACATAAACGGGAAACGGACTAGTGAGTAACAGAAGCATACATTACACATTTAAAATTATATTGATTTGTACATTTACGTCGGTTGATGGAGCACGGGTAGGTGAAAATACATGACACCTTAGCTATTGACCTAAATGCCGTAGAAGAGGCAATCAAACATGTCACAAAGTGAGAAAATGTTGAATGGACCAAAGGCAAATTTCATTAATCAAATATTTTTTACATTTTGTTTACGTTTTTGTGATTTTATATAGATTGTATGCAAACGGTCATCATGCCCAACTTCAAGCAAATAAAAGTGGGGCTAATGGGACTAAACAGCCAGAACCTTTGTCGGAGCTTGAAGAAAGAATTTTGTCTTTGACACCATAAGCGTCGACGGAGACGTCGAAGTACATACTTGAAATTGAAGCAATGCTCGATTTTGATACCAACGTAGCCTTATTCCTATATTTCACAAGTACCATTACAAGTGATAATTACAACATATGATGGCATTTTATATTTATTTTACAAAGCGAGAGACGGCTTAATTTTCAGATCTCCTTTTTTTGACGCCCATAGAGAATAATGGTGTAGTAAAATTGAAATTTGTATTTTTTCTTTTGCTCTCCTGAAAAATTTGAAATTTTTAGTTAGGTGTAGTAAAATTGAAATTTGCATTTTTACTTTTGCTCTCCTGAAAAATTTGAAATTTTTAGTTGTGTTACTATTCTTTGTCACGTGCGATATATAATCCAATTAACCATGTACTTCTCAGAAATAAAAATGCTGAACTCAAACTTACCATCTGTAAGTTCTGTTAAAATTAAATATACTTCTCAGAATTAAAAGTCAGAATAAAAATCAATCGAGAAGAGGAATTAACAAAAAGTATAAAATAAGAAACGTTTTTAAAGAACAGAGAAGTTAATAATTAATGATACTCTTAAGATATGCATTAAAGTTGTAACTCCGAGAAAAATAAAAACTGATACTCTAAACAGTTATCATAAATAATTTAAATAATAATAAGTGTAACAAAAAATTATATCTTAAAATTAAATAAATAAATAAAAAAGTAAATCTCTCGTTTTCTTGAGAAAATGAAAGAGAAAAACAAAATTCCGGCGGTCCTCAGCGAAACCAAACTAAGCCTCCGTCGACTTATATCCAAAATCCAGCCACCATTAAGAAATCATTTTTATCTGAGCCAACCCCAGCCACCCGTCCATCAGCCAGACGAGCAAGAAAACGAATCAATGTAAATAATAAGGACGAAAGTTCAAAAAAAAAAATCCAAATATTGCCAGATATTTAAAATCTCTTAAATGAAATAAAAAACAAAATTTAAAATAGTATTTGTTTATTTAAAAATATATAAATTAGTGGAAATATTCATTCTCTAAATTGGATTGAATTCCCCGGATCTCGTTTAACCCAGTCGGTTCATTGGGAATGTGGAATCAATTCATTTTCCTCACCATTAGTTTCACTTTCCACAAATTCTGGCAAAGGAACTCGCGCCCGAATTAAAATATTGTGCACGACCAAGACACGCATTTATAATTTCCCTTGCTTTTTCGGGAGAGTAGTACGAAACCCTCTCCTTTGATTAAAATCAAAAAACTTTTCAATATGCCGATGCATCGTTCCACCATGGATCTGTTTTTTTCTAGCTTTTTCAGCTTCGTAAACTAAGAATAATATTGTAACAAACTGTGGCAACCAGCACGTTAGAAATTACTTCACTTCAATATAATGTTAATGTTATGTTTTCGGAAACATTCATTAGGGTACGTTACGTCGTATTTAATACGTCTTATGCTGCTATATGTATATATTTAGTGTTTTTTGTTGTATGTATGTATATTTAAAAGAAATTAATTATTGCTGTAATTATTTCAAAACCATTTAATTTATAAAAGAAAATGAAAGGCAAATTAAAATTTTCCAACATTTTCATTTGGCAGGCTTACATTCTTGTTCGTAAAGCATATATAGATGTATGTATGTAGCAATAATAAAAGTATAAATTATACATGCAAACATGAAAAAGGATATTAAAAGTCATTTATTCACTCAGTCTGTTTGTATAAAGGAATTTTTATGGTTGCTCCTTCAATTATGTTTCTACATATATACATACATACATACGCACGTATGTATACATATTATGGATCTATATTATAATATGTATTATGTTCTCTCTATCAAAATATGTTACTTTTCATATTATTATAAACATAAAGACATGGCGTCGTCAACGGATATATTTCATTCTGCCAAAATGAATTCAATACATCATACACCCGGATCCATCTCTCTATAAACCATACTCTTATCTATAGTCTATATAAAAATGACAAAATCCAACTACACACATCGTGTTTGAGAGACAATCGCTAACAGTAGAAAAGATGTATGTACTCGTATATAAGACACTTTTTTGTTTGTTTGTTTGTTTTGCTATGTTATTCCAACTAAACTTTTTACATTCTTTTCCTCTCGCCAACTAAATCCTTCCTAAAGCTTTTGTATTATTACTGTTATTTTTATTTTTGTTGATAACAACAATTTTATTATTGTTTTCTTTTTACTATCTTATATCATTATTGTTATATTATTTTGATGCGAGTATTAGAAAAGGTGCTGTAGGTTTAGATGCTTGTGATTAAATGTGACTATATACAGTCGAACTAATCCACTGTGTGACGAATGTATGTATATAAATTTTTTCTATTTTGTAGACAAACCAAAATGATTTAATGTTGTAAATGTTACTCTCGTGCGTCGTTCAGCTAAACATCAATCTTACTTGTGCTCTTGGTATATTATGATTTGTTTATAAGAAATCCAGCACGACGTGATTTGAAATTAAATTAATTTAATATTATCTTTTCATGTAACCATATTAAATTCAATTAATAATTATATAAATTTTATTTCCCTACCCCGTTATAAAAAAAATGTTGTAAAATTATAAATTATGTAATTCTATCAGAAACAGAAAATCAATCAAATAAATTACCATTAGTGTTTATATTATGTAAAATATACGTATAACAGTGTGCCGTGTGTAGAGGTTCGGAAAATGGGGGTTTTATGACTAAATTTATTCGTTGTGATTTTTTAACTGTGATAAGAACGCTGTAAAAGAAAAACCTGCTCATTTCATTTTCGATTTTTAATGAATGCTGTATTTCTTTCAAATATAATTATTTTAATGTAGATAATGTTGTGATTGTGCGGCTTGTTTTATGTGTGTGTTTCGATATTTTTTAGTGCCATAAAAAATTCTATAATGGTGTTGTAAACGCAATAGGATAATTGAATAATTGTAGATACAATAAATCTACGTGTGTTATAACTAACCGCTAATTAGCGAGCAAGAATAATGTAATGTGGCGGTTTGTACCTCCTAATTATTCGATTTTATAACACATAACTATTATTAGTAAATTAAGTCTTTTTTATAGAAGGTGTTTTACGTAAGCCGATTCTATTGATAATTAAAATTAATTTTTATATAAAAAACGAAATTTAATATTTATTGTGTTACTTACTCTATAGTCAACTATAGTTACTGATTTTAATACAAATACATATTAATGTTATTAATACATCACGAAATTTTCTGAATGTTTGAATAATGGAACGATTTCAGACAAAATAATTTTCAAAAATTAGAAACAGTTGTCGTATTTGTCTTAATTAAGCTTAAATTGTATTAGATAAACTGGTCTGACCTTTTCAAAAAAAAACTCCCACTAAAGCTTTAACTCGAAAACAAATTAATCCTCAACGGAATCCTCACTCAAATCCAGATCAACTTCAACTCAAATCCTATTCAGCCCTAACTCGACTTCAACTCAACCCTAAACTCTATCATAACTCAACCTCAGCTTTTCCTTCAACTCAACTCCAAACTCAATGTTCAATTAAAATCCTAAATCAACACGGTTCGCACGTCCATGAGCACAACTCAACTAAATCTAGTTTCCACTATAAAATATCCGACTCAACCCTCAAATGATTACCCAATTGAACTGCATAGATCAACCTAAACTCAACATTCTACTCGATAACAACTCAACTCCATTGCAACCATCAACTAAACGCCCAACTCAATCCTCAAATCAAAACGGTCCAAAAAACTAAATGCGCACATGAACTCAACTCGGAACAAGTCAAGCTACATTCCAACTCAAATCTCAACCCATCTCCTAAATAAATCTCAAACTGAACGGCAGAACCCCACCTCCTAATGTATTTCATGCGTATATGAACGCTTTTAATTTTAACTCAAACTAATTTCAAACTCAACCCACAACTCTTCCTAAATAAATCTACAACTGCTAAACCTCTCAACGAATCTAAACTCAATCCATCTCAACCCAAAACTCAATCGTTGAACCAACACGATCCGAAGTATCTATGAACTCAACTCAATCCTAGCTCAACCTCTAACTTGACCTCCAACTCAACTAAACTTCAAATTCGACGTCCAACTCAATAATCAAATCATCGCGACTCGAAAAACTACATTCGTAAACTTAACATAAAACAACTCCTTGGTTACTATATACTAATACAATCCCAACTCAACTCTACCATTCAATCTCCATTCAACCCGCAAATGGAACCTAGCGCTCAACTTAATCCTCAAACCAGCATAAATAAAAAATTGGTCAACATGGTAATATCAACAAGTAGTTTTGGGTCAATTCTTATGGTAGGTATCCCAGCCTAGACATACAGCACCAAAAGCTTTCAACTCCCCGCTTTTCCAAGGTCCATAGAAACAGATTAGCGAAATAAGAATCCAAATCGGACAAACCGTTCTCGACATACCACTAGTCAGACCCACGCACGGATATTTCTTTGTGCTTTTATAAACTCAGGGACTATCAAAAAGTCGAGAAAAATGGTTTCAGACCAAAAAACTTTTTCAATTTTACTTTTACAATTTACATGCTTTTTATTTTTTGCTTTTTTACTTTTAACATTTTTCTTTTCACTTTTTACTTTTTACAGATAGACGGAATTTTTTGTTTTTTCAGACCCAGAAACTTTCAAAACGTCGGACCAAACAAATTGTTGGACAGGATTTCAATACGTTGGCCTTTTTGAGCCGAAGTAATTTGGAAAAAATACCGACTTGTAAAGAAATAATTTCTAATCAACAAAGAGCTGTTCAAGTGTTGTAGATTTTAGTGATAGTGTTGCGATTGTTTACGAATAACTAAAAATAAACGAAAAATCTATCTCCAAAAGGTTTCATAACATCGAAAATTTTCTTAGTAAACTGTATGAACCTCAATTTGAAAATTCAGCCTTAAAAAAAAGTAACTGATTTAGAATGGAGAAATATTCCGCACGTAAAGACGTTAACCGTAAAGTTTAAAGATCAGATTGTCTAAGAGCATTACTACCAAAGAACATTTTTTTTAACGAAAATTTCACAAAGTTTCAGAATTATCTATTTTCTGAAGCGAGAAAATTGAAAAAATCTAACAAGTTTAAATATATCTATGTAAAGAAAACTGAAGGTTTTCGGTCAAAGTTAATTAAATCATTATCCGACTTTAATGAAATTTAAAGCACTCAATGTTTTAAGCTGAGTTTATGACATAGGAAGATAGGAAGATAAGGCGATAGGAAAATAGACACGACCAACCAAATTATTTAAAATGTTACAAGCCACATCTATTAGTTCCATGCTCTAGTTGAAAAATTTCTTACTTTTGATCAAAGTAGGCTAGTAGGTGGGGCTGATGACATTTTAAATAATTTGGTTATTTGTGTCAATATTCCTATCTTCCTATGTCATAAACTCAGCATTATGCTGTGTTTATGACATAGGGACATAGGAAGATAGGGAGTGTGACACGAACACGACCAACCAAATTATTTAAAATGTCACCAGCCCCGCCTACTAGCCTACTTTGATCAAAAGTAAGAAATTTTTCAACTAGAGCATGGAAGTAATAGGCGGGGCTTGTGAAATTTTAAATAATTTGGTTGGTCGTGTCACACTCCCTATCTTCCTATGTGCCTATGTTCCTATGTCATAAACTCAGCATTACTGTAATAATTTTATTAATTTATATTTTCCTGTGATAGTGGTTTAGTATTTTTCAAATTTTATATCATACATTTTTAAACAAGAAGTTTACGCGCTAATTTTTCTTCGCTTCTAGTTAAACTTTCTAGTTCATTATGGAAATTTGGATCAAAATAATGATAGTTCGGTAAATTATTTTAAATATAATTTAAAAAATGGTAACTGTACGGAGCTTAATTTCTCAGTTGGGAATTTTTTAATTAGTAGCTTAATTGTGTATCGTTACCATTGGTGCTCTACTGATAACTATTTAAACGATATTGTTCCGATCCTAAATAAGTTTCGCAAATCAAAAATGTTTCTATATATTGGTGATATCAATATAGATATTTTGTAGTCAAGAAACGCAATAGACAATTACATGATGACTCTATTATCTTTTGGGCTATGCTCTTTGATTAATACATCTAGTTGTGTACCTCGTCATCGGATCGGTTTTAAACAATTATTCATTATAGGATATAGAGCGTTCATTCATTATAGGATAACGTTCAGGTGTCAGGTTCAGATAATTTACCAATCCTATTGATACTCTCAATTAAAGCTCTTTAGACTAGTCGAAATGTACCTATTATTAATTATGCCATTTTTAATGACCTTTTGAAGTGCCAAATGTGGGATGATGTGTTTTTGTCAATTTCTGCGAATGACACAATGAAAAAGTTCTTGGACATAATAAAGTTTACTTTGAGATTAAAAACCCTTGAATGTCTTTTAAACAATATTTACTGGTGAATTTGTAAAATAAACGGTCCAATAAACTTAGAAAACATCGTTTGAATTTTAAGCTAAGCTTTAAAAAGAGTTTCAGAAAGTAATAATACGTCTTTCAGGTATCCCTCAGAATTCTGTCCTTGATTCTTTACTTTTTTTTTAATATACAATAATATGTATTGTGATTCAATACAGAAATTTTTTATCTCAGCATCACCTACCTTTATTCAACATAATGCATATACTCGTATGTATTGCATGTAACTCCTATCGTACAGTCATGTGAGAAATAATAGGACATCGCCAAAGTCTTTGCTTTTATACCTAATTTAATAGTATTTTTTGTGTTCTTTAAAAACTAAGCTATAAAAAAATTACAATAAATTCTCCATTTTGACTTGATAAAATAAAATAATTATTCAATACCTGAAATTCTCCTCTAATTGTGTGTGAATAATAAAAGAGACTAATTACGTTTTTATTACGTATAGTTTTAATATTTTGTTGAATAGCCAGTGTTTACAAATTGCCTTTATTGTTAATTACAGCTAAACAACGCCGCGGCATAGAATCAACCAATTTCTGGGAAGTGTTGATCGGAATAGTCCCCATGCATCCTTTACAAATGACCATAGTTGATTACCATTTGTTGCGTTTTTACCTCTTAGAGACACTTTGACATCCCGCCAACAGTCATTGGCACCATTGTTTAGTTCGCTTCGATGAGTGCTTCGAGTCATTGTCCTGCTGAAACACTCTCCGAAGAGGCCTATTACCTCGGCGTAGCAGGCTAGCAATACATTAATAAGTATCCTTATGACGTAGTCCTCTCCTTTCATTATGCCCTCTATCCATTAAAGATAGCACATACACCATAGTAGGCGAAATATCCCCATCGTGCTTGATTGTTTTAATTGTTTTTTGTGTCTCAATTACTTTTCACATCAGTGTATATTAAAATATTATAAGAATAACAATTTTCAGTTTTCTGTGGCAAAGCTTTCTTCTGAGTAATGCTCATTCGATCCAATTAAATGATAACCTTGCTGTTATTGGCAGGGATTCCAATTTATTGATAAAGTATCGATAAAACTGAACTAAATAATATAATTTCTAGATAAATTGGAATCCTTAGGCCCTTTTCCAATTACCGACTTATTGTAGACTTATTGACTTATTTGACGCCATCTTGAATAAGTCAATGAAGTCATTCCAATTGCTTTTATCGACTTATTTTGAAAATTTTTTACAATACACAATAATTAGACAGAATGTTTCCATGACACCAAAAATAAATAATTTTTCTATAGGAAAAATTACTAAAGAATAAGTCACCTTTTCAGCAGACTTATTTGAATAAGTTCGAATAAGTCAATAAGTCGGTAATTGGAAAAGGGCCTAAGTTATTAGCGCAAAATTAAAATTTCTCGAAACTTTGAGTGGAAAAGTCCGAAATAATTATTCCTATTATGGTTCCCGCCTCGATAATCTCACTTTTTCAAGATTTATAGAGATTCGAAAATGTTTGAAAAATATACGCACTTTTATTGCAACATTGGACAACGTTTCCTCAAGGATGATATATGACCGCCTAATTTAAAAAAATTCCTAAAATTATTTTTCTGCTAAGCCATTTTTGGGTTTTTTCCGAAAGTATTTTCGTCTTTTTAAAAACGTGGAAGCTGGGCCAGAAAAATGGAGGAAACCATAGCAGAAAATTTGACTAAAACATCAATTGCTGACCCTTTCCCTAGGACAAAATTTACAAAATTATATGGAAAACTTCTGGCGGTATGAATAACACTTGTAAGTTCTAATTTATGGTATGAATGACACTTGTAAGTTTTAAGAAACTTACATATTGACGAATTGACGATTGACTAATACAATATCTATAGCTCTACCTAGTGGAATATCTTATAGGCATACTTGAATATTCGAAACTGAATTGCAGCAATTACAAGAACTACCACGTCTTGATAGGGAACATTCGATTGGCGTTTTTCTAAACCTGTGGACTTTCGCAGGCTCTTAATCGAATGGCTAGGCAATTACTTCGGTCTAAAAAGACTGAAGTATTGAAATCCTGTCAAAAATGACGAAAAATTCGGTTGGTCCAAAACCACTTTTCTCGACGTTTTGAAAGTCCCTGAGTCTGAAAATGCAAAAAAAAAAATGTTCGTCCGTCTGTCTGTGTGTTTGGACCCATGGCATCTCGAGAACGGCTTGTCCTATTTGGATTTTTTTTTCGCCAATCTGTTTCTATGGTCAAGGCGGAGATTTGAAAAGCTTTTGGAGACTGTAAGTCAAGGGGGTGGGGTACCTGCCATACGAATTGACCCAAAATACCTGGTTTTATAAATATTTACGATTTTTTTATATATGCTGATTTGATTATTGAATTGGGCATTGAATTTGGAATTGATATGAAGGTTAAGTTAGGGGTCAATTTGCGGGTTGAGTTGAAGTTGAGTTGGAGTTGAGTTGGGGTTGCATTAGGATGTAGTGAGTAGATAACAAATTATTTATATGATGGAACTTGCCTATTTATCAACCGAGTATTATGAAATTTGACATGTGTATTGGATACGAGATTCTAAAATGTTGTTTGGATGAAGTTCTGGAATATGGCCAAGTAGGATGGAACTTAACTATAAAATCAGTTTTGGATGAAGTTCTGGAATTAGGCCAAGTATTTCTATGTGGGCATCAGATAATTGTTTGTCTTTAAACTCGTCTAAATCGCAGGCGATTGTTATTTATAATACTGTGATTGACACTAGTAGTTTTCCGCCAATTTATTTAAATAATGTAATTATTCCGTTCTCCAAAACGGTTAAGAATCTTGGCTTGGTTATGAATCAGACTCTGTCGTGGGTTGATCATATTTCAAATATTGGAGTTAAAATATTCGGAATGCTTAGAATTTTATGGAGAACCTCCTCTTTCACTAACATTGGTTTTAGGAAAACTATGTTTTTTGCATACCTCCTGCCGCATTTTCTATATGGGTGTGAGGCTTACTATGAATTATCTCATTCCTGTAAATATATGGTTGATCTTTTATTTAATGCTTGTATTAGATATGTTTTTAGTTTAAGAAAGTATGATCATATATCTCATCTTAAGACAAGTTTACTGAATATTGAAATTTCTGATTACTATAATTATAGAGTTTGTTATTTTATTTATAGAATATTAAACAACACTGAACCGTTATATTTGTATAACCAGTTGCATTTTGGCCAATCATTGCGTAAGAGAGCGCTTATTATACCGAAAAATGCGTGTAAAATTTATCATAATAGTATGTTTGTTCGCGGCATTCACATTTTCAATGATATTGATCCTGTTATAAGAAATTCAACGGTTTTTAATTTCAAGCGGCATTTCCTTCAATGATTCAGCAAATTGTAGTTTATTATTATTATTTTATTTATATATTATTTATATTTTATTATTATTATTTTATTTATAATTTTTACTTGGTACCTTTTTCTTTTTTTTTATGGAAATGTATACAATTTTTTAATAGTGAGAGTTATTACTCTCGAATTGTATTTTTTTTGTTTTGCTTTAATAAATAAAAAATAAAAAAAAAAAAAAAAAAAAAAAGTATGATAGAACTTGCCCATTTCTTAACCGATTATGATGAAATTCAATATATGTATTGGAAATGGGATTCTAAAATGAGTTTTGGATGAAATTCTGGAATATGGCCAAGTAGAATGGAACTTGGCTATTCCTTAACCGGGTATCATCAAATTTGACATATGTGTTGGGAATGGAATTCTAAAATAGTTTTTGGGTAAAGTTCTGAAATATAGTCAGTTACACGGTTAGAAATATCAGCATAATTTTGTAGTTTCGGTATAAAGTTCTAGAATACGATTTTTCGTGTTATATTGGATGCCTGTACCCCTGTTACTGAAGCTTTTGACCTGTTTGGCTGATGTTGCTTAAGTAAATATATGTTGGTTAAAACAGAAATCAGTACTGTCAAAACTGTCATACCAACTTTATGACACAGGTGACAGGTGAATGCCATCCCCATTTAAAACACCAAAGACCGAAGTTCTGATCACCTAGTGAGGTTTTAGCGCTTTATTTTTATCTAAGCGCAAATCTCGCAAAATGATGACAGTTTAGGTAGAATGTATTATCAAGGCATTCTAGAGTCTAGAGCGGCAATCATACGTCATAGTTTTTTAACAGCTTTTTTAGAGGTATAACTTTTCACTGTTTCCCATACGAATCCATAATAAAAATAATATTTTTTGGTTTACATTTAAAAATTTGTCTTAGAAAAATTACTGATTTCTCAAGTTCTATAAGAAAAGTTTGTTTATTTATTCACAATCAGTTGATAACATGCAGAGTTTCCAACCTATTAAAGGATATAAAGTGAGCGATTTCCATGGATACACTTCAAGCGGTCAGTAATAATAAAAAAGGGGTTAGTAATGAGACGTAATCGGTCATGAATTATAGCATTACTAACCTGTGCGGTGAAAACAATGACCAGTGATGTATTTACGTTCTTCAATTGTAAATAACTTTTGTGCAGCGCCAATATAGTTGTATTATTTAAAGATGTTGTTATAATGTTGCTTAATGCCCCTGGTTTTATTAATGCCCCTGATTGTGAATAAAATATTATACAAACCTCGGCGACAAGTACCATTCCCGTCTCGACAACTAGTTCACCTCGAGGCTATACCTCTCGGTAAATTAAAGTTCTTTCGACAGGAATGGAATACTTTCCACCTCGGTAAGTAATCTACTATTCCTCGTATAGAATCCATTTTTTACATTACGACTTTGTAAAATCAATGTTGATTTGGTGTTTCTCACAGGAATTAGTGCAGTTTTCTCTTATGATTTACGTCAGTTTGACTTCATTCTTTTCTCGGAAAACGCTATTAATTTTTCGGAAACGTACTTCAATACAAAATAAAATTGTATATTGCGTAATACTAACAAATATTTATGTACCATAAGAAACGCATCTCACATCTTCCAATTTAATAAAAAAGATAAGGTTTGCCTGTAAACGTCGTCCAGGATATCAAAAAAGGGGTTTCATTTAATAATTTCATTTTTATTTCATGAAATATCTGATGATGATCACGAAGTGATGAAAAACGTAAACATATTTTGTAAATAAAATTGAATTTTTGTGGAAATTTTAAACCAAAGTATTTTTTTTAGTTCAAATACATTTTAGTTTTTGTTTTCGTTACAAATTTTCGGTTTTGTGGTTTCAAGAAAGTTGATTGGTAATCTGAATAATTATTAAATTTAATATGGAAACCATGGCAGCTCTAAACTACACAAATTTGTAAGGTTCCTGTTTCACTCCTACCTATTATACTGTTTTCGCCAAAATTAAAATTCAATTTTATCTGTAATCATAAATTGTAAACAATTATCTTATCAAAAAAATTAATGAAGTAATACCAGCTTACAATAAATCTGATACCAGCTTAAAATAAATCTGATAAAAATATTTTGTTTTAATTATCTAAGCAATAAAAAACTTTTTAAATTGTTTTGAGTTTAATCCATCCTAGTATTCAAAATTAGCTTTAATTTACAAGATTTCGTTCTACAATTTTCTCAAAATTTAATGAGACCTTATAAACAGTTTTTTTAGTAGGTAACTTTCGAACTTTTACAAAAATGTTTACATTAATACTTACTATAACAAAATCCCGCAGATAAATATTACGTTTTATACACGTGCCAAAACAAATATTTCGTAACATTATTGTCTCTTTATCCATAAAAATCAATATGATCCACCGAAAAAAAAAATTCATACATTTAATTCGTGTTGTTGATGGCTGATGGAGTGATCACGAACTACGCGTTTTATTTTTTACATCATATCTAAGTAATTACAGTAAAACATGGTTATAACAAAACTTACGAGGTTGAAAAATTAAAACAAATAATTTGTTTTAACAGTTTTTCAAAAAGTGGGTTCATTATAAAATGTTCTGCTTTAGTTTATACAAAAAAAAGTTCATTTAGCAGATTTAAAATTGTCTAAAGAAATAGACCAAGATTTATTCTTTAATTTATTTTTTGTTTGATGAGTTTTATTTCTAATATCAAAGCAGGTATTATAATTCTTTTAGATTGAGAGAATACCTAGATACAACTGATATGAAAAAAGGGATAAAGGGCGAAAACTGTTAACTATTTTAGTTGTTTTGTACCTATTGCAAAAATTCGTATTTTTTTCACTAATTCAATGATAATACTGCTTTTTGGAAACTTTTTTTCATAATTTTAGTTAGAACTACACGCTTCCTGCGTTTTAAAAACTTAATTCAAATTTACTAATACGAGCCTTGGTGGTTTGGCGTCTATTGGAAGGGGGCTCCGTAACCTTCCAGTAGGTGCAAGTGTACGTACTGCCTCCTCGCGGCACCACTGGAAACTGGATCCATTAGGCAGAATGTGGCCTGTTGTTACAGGCTAAAGTACGGCACTAAAGGAGAAAACCTTGACAAAAAACCCTAATCTAAGGTGGAACAGCATATGCCGAAGGATGAATGGCTGATAGGTTAATCAGTTCATATATGCGGACTCTGGATACCAGGCACTCTCCAGTTTTATTTAGCCTTCCTGTAGTAAACCTGGGTGACCTACAGGCGACTTTTTTTTTTATTTTTTTATTTTTTTATTCCCAGCAACTCGCAAGAGTTAAATCAAAACGGTAGACGAGGCACGGGAAGGAATACACGGGAGTGGGTCTGCCCTCTCGAAGTCCTTGAGTCCCAGTGCTACCGCTTTTCTAGCAGAGGTAAATGTTATTATATCTAGGAGGGAGAGCAATGAGCCCAGATAGTATGTATCACGTACCTGTCGGCAGTATTATTAGGTTCATTAAGAGCCTGAATATTGGCTGGACGCATAATTAGGGCTTGATGCACAAAAGATCTTTTAGGCCGCAGTGCGAGGTGGCTTAACGCCCACATGACCCTTAATTAATAATAATAATAATAATACTAATACGAGCCTTACAGAGATTAGAGTCAATTTAAGACAAAACCCTTTCAATCCTTCAATGGCTTTTGCCACGACTTTTTTCTCTTAAATACTAGCTTAAATACTACTAGAGTATTGAAAACGATTTCCCACAATACATTTGTTTGATTTGGTTATCATTCTTGAATTGGTAAAACGGAACCTAGATACTCCGTATTATCAGCTTAAATATACAGCCAAAATCACCTCTACAGCGATGCTTTCTTTAAATTTAAAGCGTTTAGAGGAAATGGACTTTTTATTTTACAAATCTAACTTATTTACGTGTTGTAGCCTCTTTTATCTTTTTTTCGTGCCCTTTAAATTGCCTATGACGATTGCATTTCTACCAAACTTTTGGCTTTTACTTCATTAATAAATAAATACGCACTAGGACTGTTTCACTCGGATGAAGCAGTAAAGTGAGAGGTTTTTGCGAATGTTTAACGAGCTTTTTACAAGTAACATTATGATGATATACAGTATGTTGCAAAATTAAGTTTCCAATCAGAAGTGCTGCTAACGCCTTGGGGTTTTTCCACTAAAACAAAATTCTCGACATCTCCTTTTGTTTTCATTCTAATGAACCGTTATCTATGAGTCAATTCTGGTGCAATATGGTACGACGCATTTTGTATTCGTGAATAATTGCGCATTAATGAGAGTCAGTACTAGTTTGAACGTTGCAAAAGTAAGTTGTCACATTAAAAGCGCCACATTTTTAACAGATTTTTCGCGTTTAAACTATCGTTCTTTTTTACAAATAAACTAATTTGAGATAAATATTATCAACTAAACAAGTTTGATCAGTTTTTGGCAAACAAAATTGTAAGTTTTTAGCTGATTATTGTACTAAGTCAATTTTAAAGAAATAGTTGACATTCTATTATTTTTAGAATCCCTGAAATGGGCAAATTCAAGCAACTAACTTTACCTGAACGTAAAGCTGTTATTAAAATGCATAAAGAGGGACATTCATACAGAGATATTGGTAACATTTTTGGAAAAACTCATACGGCAATTGGAAAAGTAATCAGCGCCTATAATCAACAAGGACGCGTTGGTGCCATTAAGCGGACTGGGCGACCAAGAGTGACCTGTGAAAGGATTGAAAAGAGGATAAAAGCCATATCAGATAGTAATCCCCTCATGTCAGTGCCAAAAATTCGAGCACAACTGATCAGTGAAGGTCGCAGTGCTCCATCGACGCATATCATACGCAGAAGACTTCACGAGGCTGGCAAGCATGGACGCGTTGCTCGAAAAATTCCTTACGTCAGCAAGGCAAATATAAAGAAAAGAATGCAGTTCTATAAGGATTATGCACTTAAGCCACAAACATTTTGGGATAAAGTATTGTGGACGGACGAATCTATGATAAGGATGAAACATTCTCATGGAAGAATTTACGTTTGGCGAAAAAAAGGGGATGCGCTCGTTTACAAGTGCACAAAACCGACATTTAAGGCAGGTGAACAGGGTCTCATGGTCTGGGGATGCTTGTGCACGTATGGCGTAGGCAAAATTATCGTTTTAAATGAAAAGGTTAATGCTGATATATACCTTAATATATTAAAAGAAATAGCAATTCCCGAAGCAAAACGATTAATAGGCGATAATTTTGTGTTTCAACAAGACAATTCTCCTATCCATACTGCCAAAAAGGTTTCGGAATATATTAAGAAGAAAGCTATTAATATTTTAAAATGGCCACCACAAAGCCCTGACTTGTCTCCAATTGAAAATGCTTGGGCAATTTTAAAAATGCGAATTTCAGAACAAAGACCTCAAACTATTTCGGAACTCAAAAACTGCATAAAGGATATTTGGGAAAAAATTACTCCAGATGAATGCAAGAAGCTTGTTTACACTATGGATGATCGTTTGGCCAAATTGGCCAAACAAAAAGGAGGCCACTGCGGATATTAAAGATAGTGGAAACCTAATTTTGCAACATATTTCTGTGCCTTTCTTCAACTAAATGCTAAATACATAATACTAATTAATGCCCTTTTCGTTATATCATTATTATCATAAACCTAATTAGTCATGCCTTACAGAAAAGTGAATAAATATTATAAAGTGTACGGCGTTTCTAAGATTTTTTATTTCAAATAAATTAACGAAGCGTGGAAACTTAATTTTGCGACATACTGTATATTTGATGAAATATACGTCAAATCATATTTTTTTGGAAGTCATGTTTTAATTTGCAGATTTTTACGTTTTGGATGTGTAGCACTGAGTAAAACAAATAATTTATGGAGCTAGTTTTTTTTTTGTTGTTTTGTAAGATACAGCGTGTTAAATATTTAACATTTGCTTGCATTTGGTATTGTATTTATTGTTATAGAAAAAAAACCTAATAATCCGGAAATTATAAAATTGGGTTCATTTTAAAGATTCTTAATCATTCGAGTTGGCATAGATACACATACACAAAGGTTTCTCCTTGGTTTTTTTTTTGATTTTAGTGAATATAATTCGCTAAGTCAGTACGTCCTGATTGATACTTAAGATATTAAGCGAGAATTGTATTTTTGTAGTTTGGTCGTAGCACGTAGCTACCTGAGGAATAGACCATCTTTTTCAGTACGAAACCGAACTACCAACATAATTGAACTCAAGGAGGGTTCTCATTTTTGAAAGTCGATATTCATTAGGCTTAGGGAATGCTAAATTATAAAAGGTCACTTCTAGAGAAAATCTATGAAATTCGTGACATTAGTGTAATTTTGATATGAGCCGTAGGGTTCTTGCAAACAAAAATTTGAAAACTAACAAATTGACGAATTGTGCATACAAGGAAATTTTTCTTTATTATACCGAATAGCATGAATCTCAGAGATTAATGCTCTTATAATAACTATATAAGGCTCATATAATGACTATATAAGATGTAAAGGGTATTGAGGAATTCAAATCACTCAGAGTCATTTTGATAAAAGCCGTAGGGCTCTAGCAATTTTTTTTTTCGAAAATTAACAAATCAACGAATTTCGCATGGCACTAGGATGTTTTTAATGATTAATTATCAATTATAAATTATACAACCCGAGGGGGCAACAAAACCGTCAACCAACTGACTACTGGCAAACCAGGCATTTCGTTTCTCTTGGAAATGAAAGAGGATCCCTATAAACGGGCTCTCTGTCGTGACTGAAATGGTGGTTAAGCTCCATATGAATGGTTGTGTAAACGAGGATCCTTATAAACAGGCTCTCCTGCATGAATAATTGTGTGTAGGCTAGAGAACGAATAGTTTCGTAGTTTCGGACGGTACACGGAAAGGTGTCCATGCGAAATTCGTCGATTTTTTTATTTTCAAAACGCAATTTCAAGATCACTACGGCTCATATCAAAAACGCAATAAGTGATAATTGATAACCCTTATCATAAGCTAACTAGTCATGTATCTCACATTTCTGAGACATCTCTGTATTTCGGCCAATCCATAAGAAAGTGAACGTTAAATATATTGTCTGAATTGCTAGCTCGTCAATTAATAATTATTTCATTAAATATGTGCCTTATTCAATTAAAAAGGAAACTTTTATTCAATTTTTATTATGGGTCTTGACGAAATTTTAAAAAATGTCTTACATTGCTTTTGCCAACTATACCAATACATGCACATTTTTTCTGTTGTTTAATTTTTCTGTTATTTCGACAAATTTTGTGCCGCCATGTTTTGTTATTTTTCTGATTTTGTTGAAAACTTCACAGCCGTCGTCTCGACCGTTTTTGTTACGTTTGTGGTGAAAATATATTTAAGAAAGGATCCTATAGGAATCACTCAAATAAGCCTATTTTCATTATTTCAAAATTCTGATCTCTCACTAGGATAAAAAGTGTGCTCCTCACGTGTTTTATGAAAGATATAGAAGAACGTTTGAACCATGTTTGGCTGCCAAACATACAAACTATGAAACTAATTGTTACTTCTGCTTCACTAATGCCCGATTTCAGAACAAAACAGCAAATCCTCACAATTTGCTTCAAAATTCAAAATCAATCCAACCTGATAATCTTTCCTTATTATATGAGAATTTTAATGGGAGAACTAAATATTTGACTTTTCAATATCGCTCAAATAAATATCTAATTCTCCAGTTACAATGCTTATGTAAAAACGAAATGTGATCAGGTAGCGAAACAAATTGCAATTTCATAAAAGAAGAAAGAGACGAAATATTATTTTACTGAAGAATTGCTGTTTTGTTCTGAAATCGGGCATAAGACATTTGGCATTAATTACAAGAAAAAGGCAGGCCCTTATTTCCTTAGTCGTGTCACTTGTCGTTTGTACCGACAACCAAGTTTTGGTATTCCCTTAGTCGATTAGAGTGACAATCGTCATTTGAAGTGACAAGCGTCTCTTGAATTGGTATTCCCTTAGTCATTTGAAAAATTGCATGTCACTTAAAATGACAATTTTATCGCCTGAAAATTTTAAAGCGACACAAAGTGGATAAAGGCAAAAACAATAGATTTTGAATTTTAAATTATATTTTGACTATTTCTAGCAAGTTTTTAAATATATTACACATTTATAAATGTTGTAATTATTAATAGTTGTACGTACAGTGTAAGTGAAACATAAAATTTATATTTCTGACTAAATGGGTATCATCAACATATCAAATATTCGAAGGAATTAAAAAGCCACCATTCCCTGTTTTATATTATGTCAATCAACTCACACAAAAAATTATGAAATACAAATTTTTGAAGAGTATTTTTTTTAAAATTTAACATATTTTCGATTTTTTTGCAATACATCCTTGATTTTTAAATGTCAAAATTCAGTCAAAAAGTAGTAAATTATTAGTGTTGCCTAAGGGATTCTGGTTTATGACATTTGTTGTGTCACGTCACTTCGATCGACTTGAAGAATACCAATTTATAGCTGAAGTAACACGACAATTGTCACGTTGAATGAAGTGAGACGACTAAGGGAATAAGGGTGTAAATATGTAGATGTTCCTTCGGTTACTAAACCTATCTACCGTTCAGACAAGCGGCAAGTTCCAAAAGCTCCTGGTTGTTCCCGTAAAACTTTGATAACTAATACGGAATCCAAACAAGCTCGAATTCAAAGTGACACAAGTTCAGATGAATTTGTTGATGCTCATGAACAACCACACTTGATAACTTTAGTAATAGATTTAAACCTATCTAAATCTAAAGCCGAAATAGGTTCACGACCCGAATATTTTCCGTACCCGAAGAAAATGTTTCTCAAGATATTTTACGAAATAAAACGAATTTTGTTACTGTTATGGCGTAATTGGACTTTCCAAGAAATGCAGCAACCTTATAATCCAGAAGAATGGCGTTTATTCGTTGATTCATTGAAGATTAATTTTCAGCCTCTAATGCCAATACTTTTTTTGAAACCAATAAAGTCGAGTAATTTTATAGAATAATTTTAGTGTCATATGAAACAATGTCAACGCTAATTGAAAGATCACAATTGGATTGTCTGCGGTGATTTAAAATTAATTGGTTTACTCTTGGGCTTACAGGGCGGTTATACAAAATATTGTATTGTTTTGTGTTTGTGGGATTCGAGAGCTAAAGAAGATAATTATAAAAGGAAATACTGGCAAGTTTTAGATCAATACGGTTCTGGTAAAAAAATGTAAAAAGCTAAAATGTCTGATATGTCTGATACTTTGTAATGGCTTTAGACAAGACTAGTGTAGCATTTAATCATTTATGCTCTACTTTTCCTGGTCTTTCTGAAATAATGTTAAGGGTTGAACTACACTCAAACCTGTTTTTGTGCGGTAGATAGGGACCATACCAAAAAAAACGCACACAAAAAAATTATCACAAACTTCATAAATCGCTATAATAAATAATTTTGGACAAAAATTTAAAAAACATTTTTTTTTATGCGGTGGATAGGGACCGCATAAAAAAAGTCTCCCTTAGAAAATATGTCAAACTTTTACGAAATTAAATTACACATGGAAACCTTTAAAAAATTTTAATTTCTCATTTTAAAATAAAACGGTAAATTTCCTTTTTTCTTACATCATTATGTATATTTTTTAGTTTATGTTCAAGGTTAACAGTCAGTGTGGCTATTACTACGCATTTCTTTGGTTGTGAAGTAAACATTTCTTTTAACTAAATTGTATTCTTTGTGTGCAAGATAATAGGTAATTACATATTGAAATTTGCTGGAATATGGAATATATAAGAATATTGAGCATGTCTAATGATTAATGAACTTGGCTGATGCAATAGGTATGAAAATGGCTGAACAGAATCTCGATATTCATATACCGCATAAAAAAAAATCGCACAAAAAAAGACCGCACAAAAACAGGTTTGACTGTATTTGTAAACAGCTTTTCAAATACTGAAAAAGCTGCTTGGAATTCATTACGACTTGTTACAGAGCCTTCTAGAGTATAGAGCCATAATAATAATGACGTATTTTTTAGAAGCTTTTTGAGTGGTATAACCTTTCACTGATTTCCATAGGAATCCATAGTAAAAATGGTATTTTTTAGCTTCAAGTTTTTCAATGAAAAAAGCAAACATGTTACAAAATTTTTATACAAAAGTGTTCTACATATCTTTAGCAGCAATATACAGGAAGGGTATATTGGTATTAAGTAAAATTAATTGCAGAAATATTAAAATTAAATTATTTCTAAAATATATTTTACGAACTTTCATTTTGGAAAATACATCAAAGTTGGCTCTGACGAATTAAAATAATACTTGTTACATGTATCTTTAGTTTTACTAGTGTACGTTAGATGTCTCAGATTTATACAGAAAAATACGAAAAAAATTGTTTTTCTCAAATCGGATAAAATACGTCAGTTTTCTGGTTTGTTATCTGTCAGCAAAATGAAGTATTCCACGACACTACATCGTTGCTAGGCAACTTACTAAAAACAGTACTGGAAAGTATTCCTTGCCTAGGCAGAGAATACTTTCTAGTACTGATTATCATCTGTTTTTAAGAAATACATGATATAATGTATAATCGCACGCGATTGTTATAATTCTAAGGTAACTTTGATAGTGAAATCTATTGAAAATATAAATTGGAAAATTTTGCGTATTTTAAAGAATATAATGAATAAAATGGATAATCTGATATACTGCCCCGATTAGAGAAAAAATCGTATGTGCAACTCGTGGAAAAACTATAATTCCCGGACTCTTATGGTTGCTGGAACTCGGCTGACGCCTCGTCCCAGCAACTTCCATACTCGTCCGGGAATATATCGTTTTTCCTACACGTTACACAATATACTATTTTCGTGTACTTAATGGCAAAGAGCGTCATTTCTTGGCTGAAAACAGTAAAGAAAACTGCTACTTTTCTCCTTAGCAACACATTTCTTCACTATAAACACTTTTCTTCATAGAAACGCTTTTTTCCAAATAATTTTTGGATTTTTGACTTTTATTTATTTGCTTACTGCGATTGTTATGTACACGCTATGCATAATACTTTGATCCAAACTGGATCTACGTTTTCTATTTTTACCTGGTTTGTCGTCATATACACGAAAAAATAGCATGTCCGACACGTAAGAAAAGTGATTTTCCATGCTCGTTAAATTGTTAATCCACTCGCTCACTAGCGCTCGCTCGTGAATTAAACAATTACACTCGCTGGAAAACTATCACTTTTCTTTACTTGTAGAACAATCTACTATTAATCACACAATTATGACACGTTCTTAATATTTTCTGAATTTGTTTTGCTTTTCCTACAATTTTTGAACTCAAATTTCCCCAGGTCGTAATTTTTGCTACGATTTTTCAAAATGTTTACTACCCACTGCCATCTATGTATATTGGCTTAATGCACATGATTTGTAGTAAGCTTTTCTTTTTAATTTGACCAGAATGCTGCTGCTATGAACTTTTTTTTATATTTTGGTTTAAGTAAATCAATTATTACAAGAAAATGAAAATAATTTACCTAAACGATATTCATATATGTTGAAATTCAAACATTTATGAAAATATTTCAGAAATCATAATAGAGAATTTGTAACGTTTTCATTTACAAATTTGTCTTTGGAAAAAAAGTTATTCCCCATATGTTTTATGCGTTTTACCATAGACATTCATACTAGATTTCTCATTTCATAGTAACTAAAGGAAAAAAACAAAAACTTCTGATAATTCCAATGTATCGTTGTGTTGTGTATTTTATAAGGCAATAATTTTAGAATGCGTTGCAAATATAATACGTATATGCAATACACCGATAATATTTGAATGGAAAATTTTTGTTTTTATTTTCTGTTTTTAGTCAAATGAGAGATCTATTATGATTGTCTATGGTTTTACTATGGAAATTTTGGTTTTTTCGTCATTTCTAATTCCCTTATAAAAGCTTAGTTTTTTTGATTATGGCTTGTATAATCAAGGTTGCTTTGCTTGTTATCCAAGAGTTCCTAGGCAACAAAAAAATGAAAATTACCGACAATTAGTTGCTGATTTATTTCATAACTTGCAACGAAAGGGTGTCAAAATGCCCCTGAAAATTCATTTCTTGGACTCGCACCTCGACTTCTTTCCTGAAAACCTCGGAAACGTCAGCGACGAGCACGACGAGCGACACTTGAAAGATTTTGAGCAAAATTATCAGGGATACTGGGACCAAGCTATGTTAGGTGAATATTGCTGATCTATTGTAAGAGACAAAGATACAAAATTCTTGGAAATAAAAAATAATGAATATTTTTGAAATGTCACATGTTGGATTTGTTTCATAATTTTTTTGAAACTCAGAGCACCTCATTCGTTAAGAAGAAACACTTTTCATCTCAAGTATACAAAAACCCTGTAAACTAGTGTAATATAACGAAGCAACAATTTCCGCACAGTAGCCACGCGATAGCACCCAGGGGCGGATCCCCTAGTTATGTCTAAAACAAGAAATGTGAAAGTATGCAGAATCAAAATTAAATCGAACCAAAAACAATTTTATTTTAATTCAATTTAAATTACATAATTTTCCTATGAAAAACAAGCATCAAGTAGAAAAACAAACAACTTTAGGAAAATTAAAAACATTGTTTGTTTTAATTTTTTTTTCTTCTGTATTATGCTCTCTTTGTTAAATATATGAGCATAAAAATATGCAAATGAATTACATTAAAAACATAACCTCGCAAAAATATATTTTTTTGTAGGTATGTAACATGTTATATTATTGTAAGCAAAAAATTATTATTATTTTTTATTTTAAAGTTTCATATAACACAATACTCAGAACATAATAAATTTTATGGTGAAGTGCAAATTCGTTTCTTAATAATTTACTGTAATATTTCAAAAGGAACATTAACAACAACGAACACACGGCAGAAGACATAACAGAAAAAATATGTTGAATAACAATAGTAATAGTAACACAATAATATAGTAATAATCTTGACAATAACTTTGAAGTCTATGATTATTTCCTTTTATATTAAAATAGAAATAAAAAATTGTTATTCAACAATGCTGTTATTAAAAAAAAGCCTTAGAATTGTTATTACAATTTTTTTTGTGTGTTCAATTCGCGCAATGTTTCTCTCACGCTTTTTTTTTTTTTTTGTTGATATATTATGTATTAGTTGATGTTACAGTTACAGTTTATAATCAACGTTTTATACGCGCTCAACAACTCCCTTATTTAAATTATGATGCGGCGACGGTTTCATTTGATTATCTAAGGGTGCGGAGATATGTATACAAAAAAAAAAAAATTCGATCGTTAAAATATGCTTGCGAACTTCCTTAATATATGTATGTAATAAAATGTGTACCAGATTCAGATGTTTTTGCCTGTCGGTAATTTATTTCAACAATTACAAATTCTTGATTTTTTATTTTGGATAAAATATTTAAATTTTATTTTTTACTGAGGGAACAGAATAATTTTGTTCCACTTGAGTGAAAAATTTATTATGATCCACGAGCGAAATTCTTTGTTTTATTATTTGTTTGGCGAATTTTTGAATTTAAATTTAAAATTTAATCATTATTTAATGTGTTGAAAATTTCTGTATAGTATATGCTTGCTTTAGCGTATATTAAAAGTTAATAAACTTGATTAGCAATATGTTTTGACTTAATGAATTAATTTCAAGTGACTTTGATTTATTTACGTTGATTTTATCTCCTACGTTCGTTTTTTTATTCAGAGTATATCAATTTGGATTTAAAAACAATTTAAGCAAACAAATATATTACTATTACGATGTTTCAAAATTCGTTATCATTGCAATGCTATATGATTCGGGACGAGTCTACGCTCAACAACTTTACACGGCACCTGCTCCGTACGTTTACCGATCTTCGTCTAATTTACGCTCTTAATACTAATACTATGTATGTAATATCAGATCCTTCTAGAGCAGTGCTTCTTAAACTTTTTCTTACTGCGGCCTCCAAAATCAGAAAAATTAAATCCAGGGCCCTCAAAAATTTTATTCAATAATAATGGATTTACAGCTAAGCATTTTGGGCATTCTTGTTCATGGATCTCAGATGTCCCGCGCAGCTTATCAATTGTAATTCATATTCGTATTCCGCAATTTAAAAAAATGTTCTACTAACCCAAAATATTCCTTCAGCTTCATCCGATTTGTAGGATTAAAAAATTCTTCTACGCAAAAATTGTAGACACCAAAAAAATTATTAAATATTTTGAAAAACTTGAAAAGCTTCGGAATAAGGAACTATTAAAAATTGGATTCTTCTGTAAAAACTCCGGTACTAAATATTTTAACTAGACATATGAGTGGAGCAGAACAGATAACGAAATGAATAACTAAGATTAAAGCTAAACATTTTTGAGCTGACCCGGTGGCACAGTTGTTAGCATGCTTGCTTTAAGCCCCGGAGGTCCCGGGTTCGATTCCCGGCGGGTGATGAAAAAATCACGGCTGGTTAATGTAGGATCAATGAATTAATCACTCATTATCCATTAAAAATAATGATTACGAAACTTCAATATGAAGCGGCCAAATCCCTCCATGGGATGTAGCGCCAGCGAAAAAAAAAAAAAAAAAAATATGAGTGGAGCAGAACAGATAACGAAATGAATAACTAAGGTTAAAGCTAAACATTTTTGAGCTGACTATTCTGGATACTCCGCTAGGAGTTTGCTTCGTTTTTAATTTTAGCGTCATATGGTTTTTAATTAGGTATTTAAGAACAAATTTGAATTTAGTTCTCTGAATTATGGAAATATAAAAATTGTGGAAATACTTGAAACAACAGAGTTTTTCTGTACAAAATTCATAGTTAGCAATTTTATATCTCAAATTTGAAATTTCATTTATAACGAGTTTCTTCTCAGTAGTTAATTTTTTTTAATTAGATCAGTTTTTTGGTCCCAAACAACTAGGCATTCAAAAATTACCGAACTTTAGAAGTACCGGTTTTGGTAATTTTTTAATTGTAATATCCGTAATTTACCAAAAAATTATTAGAATTTTTCCACTAATTTTATTAGTACCGACCAAACGGCTCAGTGGTTAAGGCTGTGTTAATTTTAACGTATACAAAATACATATAAAAAACATAACAGATAACACGTGGACCATCAGCAAATCATAATAGTAATACAAATTTTTTTTCGGTGGAGAATTTTTATTTTTATATGTATAGAAGGGGAATGAATAAATAGGTTTTTCAAGACTTCATTTAATCCTACGAAACCTGGCGAAGCAAATTTTCAGCTCCAGTTACAAAAATCTGCACTCTCGCTACTATACCGAATACAGATACTAAATACTATACCGAATACAAATTATAAAATAACGTAAACAAGGAGTAATAACATAACAAACTTTAGTGCCATTATTTGTATTGCATGAAAATGTGCAAGTTTGAGTTGAGTCAGTTTGCTTTAAGACCGATTGACATTAGTTTAAGCCATAAATCAGAGAAATGAGCCGTTAATTTTGAAAGTGGTGCAAGTCCATTTTTCAAAAAATTTAAGTTAATGATAACAATAGACAAATAAAAGTATAATCTTTCTAACGGTGAACAATTTAGAGTCAAAATAAAAATAAAAATCCCAAATACTTGTTCAAAAAATAAGAAAATCCAAAATCCCGTATATTTTTGCATTTATTGTTTCTCTATTCCTTCATTTTCTCGTTTCAATTAAATGTGGACTTGCCCCACTTTCAAAATAAACGGCTCAAATTATATTTTGGAGTAGGCCCATTGTACATATCTTGCTAGGCAAAAAATTAGAATTTACACCCTGAAGAATAAGAATTTGGAGATTTTGGAACTTGGATTGTTTTTCAGGCAGATTGGAAAACTTGAATTTCAGAAGAGGATTTTTAGGGTAAGATGGTTAATTCCGACTCTGAAAATCTAGAATAATAGAATCTCGTTCCACAAACTCCCGACTTTGAAAGGTGGTCCTAAATGATGGTTAATTATGCCTTGACCAAGTGAAATTCTACCAAAAACTCAAAACAAATCCGAGTTTTCAAATTTGCATGAGATTTGATTTAAAAAAGTCGGGATATTTTTTGGTTTGTTTTGTATATAAATAAAAAGGAAAGAATATTACAAATTTACTACCGTTTTCCTTTTCTTCCTTTAGGAATGCATAGTAAGGATCCATTATTTAAGTAAGAAATAGGTAAGTAATAACAAATTATAAAAAATATATTCGAAAGTGTTTTTTTTTATCAAAATTAGATTCAACAATCTCATATGAAAAAAATTTGTGAGTATTTTGGCAGTGGGAAAGTTTGTTAAAGTAACGACGCATTGATAAATCGATAGGTGTGGGAAAAAATGCAAAATATTACGGTTTAGTGCAATCATCTGACCGTCCTTCATCCATTTGTAGTATATGAGAGCAAGCAAACTTGATAGATTTGATAATTTATGGAAAGAAAAGTGAACGTCAACCCAAAAAATATATATTTTTTTTTTTCGCTGGCGCTACATCCCACAGAGGGATTTGGCCGCTTCATTGTGAAGTTTCGTAATCATTTTTTCAACGGATAATACGATTAGTTCATTGCTCCTTACATTAAACTAGCCGTGATTTTTTCATCACCCGCCGGGAATCGAACCCGGGACCTCCGGAGCTTAAAGCAAGCATGCTAACAACTGTGCCACCTGGGCGGCAAAAAATATTACAGATAAAAAATATAACCTTTAAGATAACCCCCCCAAAATAAACAAAACCTTACAACTTTTACAAAAAGCACGAGGGGAAGTGGAAACTTTTCAAATGCAATTATTGACGCTTTTTCTCGACAATACTTGAGTATTGCGCGGTACTATTTTCAGCATAAACTATGTGTGTAAAGTACAACTCACACACACATAACCTTATCTATCGGTGACCCCGCAAGCGTGCCGTCTCCTTGTTATTACATGAACTTTAAAAACCACCATTTGTACGTTAAATGTTAGAACTAAACCAGTGTGTACTGATAATGGATTATACAACAGGATATCGTATCCTATCCATAAGTTAGTCCCTAATTGAGAGACAAAACTAACTGCAGCTGTAAATATTAGCTTATTGCTACCATTACAGTACCTGAAAATTGAATTAGAACCACATTCTGATTTTGATATTTTTTCAAATTTATCAGAAACAATCCTAAATAATCTTAATAATGTAATGGTTTTATTTAATGGAATAGTAAGTATTTACATTCCAATGAAAAAATGTTTTGTTTTAAATTTTAATTCTAATTGTTCACCAAACAAACCGGTAAATCAATTAAATTTAAAATTAAATTTTAACGAAATTTCGGGAAATATTGCGAGTGTAAACAATATAATTGATTGTGTTAAATATTCTCAACCTAATCATTCCTCTTTGGTTACTGTTTTGGATGGAAGTGACTGTGAGACTGAGATAAGTAGCAGTGAATATGAAAGTGATAAAAGCTTTAACGGAAATGAAGAATTGGAAGCCAATAGAATTGAATGTGATATTTCGTGATGGAGTATTACTAATAACATTTCTAACCAGAGCACGAATGCGTTACTGAAAGTTCTAATAAAATACCACCAAGTTTGCCAAAAGATGCTAGAACTTTAAAAAGGACTCCTACTACAAACAAAAATATTGTACCGATGGGCAGTGGATCTTCAAGTGCCCGAAAAATAGCCATGCGCTGAGAAATGTTATTGATTTGTATATGTCGATCAGATATTCGTCTGGTTTGCCAAAACTAAAAATGTCTCGTATAAGTGATAAGCATTTTTGAGAAGGGGATACCATTAGCTTAATTTAGAAAATAATTCATGAAAATCGTATTATTCCAAGTCCCCAAAAAATAGCCATGAGCTGAGAAGTTTTATTAATTTTTATATGTCGATCAGATATTCGTCTGGTTTGCCAAAACTAAAAATGTCTCGTATTAGTGATAGGCATTTTTGAGAAGGAGCCACCATTAGCTTAATATAGAAAATAATTCATGAAAATCGTATTATTCCAAGTGCCCGAAAAATAGCCATGAGCTGAGAAGTTTTAATCATGGGATACCATTAGCTTAATTTAGAAAATAATTCATGAAAATCGTATTATTCCAAGTGCCCGAAAAATAGCCAAGAGCTGAGAAGTTTTATTCATGGGAGACCATTAGCTTGATTTAGAACATAATTCATGAAAATCGTATCTTTCCAAGTACCCGAAAAATAGCCATGAGCTGAGAAGTTTTATTAATTTTTATATGTCGATCAGATATTCATCTGGTTTGCCAAAACTAAAAATGTCTCGTATTAGTGATAGGCATTTTTGAGAAGGGGATACCATTAGCTTAATTTAGAAAATAATTCATGAAAATCGTATTATTCCAAGTGCCCGAAAAATAGCCATGAGCTGAGAAGTTTTATTCATGGGATACCATTAGCTTAATTTAGAACATAATTCATTAAAATCGTATCTTTCCAAGTACCCGAAAAATAGCCATGAGCTGAGAAGTATTATTAATTTTTATATGTCGATCAGATATTCATCTGGTTTGCCAAAACTAAAAATGTCTCGTATTAGTGATAGGCATTTTTGAGAAGGGGATACCATTAGCTTAATTTAGCAAATAATTCATGAAAATCGTATTATTCCAAGTGCCCGAAAAATAGCCATGAGCTGTAAAATTTTATTCATGGGATACCATTAGCTTAATTTAGAAAATAATTCATGAAAATCGTATTATTCCAAGTGCCCGAAAAATAGCCATGAGCTGAGAAGTTTTAATCATGGGATACCATTAGCTTAATTTAGAAAATAATTCATGAAAATCGTATCATTCCAAGTGCCCGAAAAATAGCCATGAGCTGAGAAGTTTTATTATTTTTATATGTCGATCAGATACTCGTCTGGTTAGCCAAAACTAAAAATGTCTCGTATTAGTGATAGGCATGTTTGAGAAGGGGATACCATTAGCTTAATTTAGAAAATAATTCATGAAAATCGTATTATTCCAAGTGCCCGAAAAATAGCCATGAGCTGAGAAGTTTTATTCATGGGATACAATTAGCTTAATTTAGAAAATAATTCATGAAAATCGTATCTTTCCAAGTACCCGAAAAATAGCCATGAGCTGAGAAGTTTTATTAATTTTTATATGTCGATCAGATACTCGTCTGGTTAGCCAAAACTAAAAATGTCTCGTATTAGTGATAGGCATGTTTGAGAAGGGGATACCATTAGCTTAATTTAGAAAATAATTCATGAAAATCGTATTATTCCAAGTGCCCGAAAAATAGCCAAGAGCTGAGAAGTTTTATTCATGGGAGACCATTAGTTTGATTTAGAACATAATTCATGAAAATCGTATCTTTCCAAGTACCCGAAAAATAGCCATGAGCTGAGAAGTTTTATTAATTTTTATATGTCGATCAGATACTCGTCTGGTTAGCCAAAACTAAAAATGTCTCGTATTAGTGATAGGCATGTTTGAGAAGGGGATACCATTAGCTTAATTTAGAAAATAATTCATGAAAATCGTATTATTCCAAGTGCCCGAAAAATAGCCAAGAGCTGAGAAGTTTTATTCATGGGAGACCATTAGCTTGATTTAGAACATAATTCATGAAAATCGTATCTTTCCAAGTACCCGAAAAATAGCCATGAGCTGAGAAGTTTTATTAATTTTTATATGTCGATCAGATATTCATCTGGTTTGCCAAAACTAAAAATGTCTCGTATTAGTGATAGGCATTTTTGAGAAGGGGATACCATTAGCTTAATTTAGAAAATAATTCATGAAAATCGCACTATTCCAAGTGCCCGAAAAATAGCCATGAGCTGAGAACTTTTATTCATGGGATACCATTAACTTAATTTAGAAAATAATTCATGAAAATCGCATTATTCCAAGTGCCCGAAAAATAGCCAAGAGCTGAGAAGTTTTATTCATGGGATACCATTAGCTTAATTTAGAAAATAATTCATGAAAATCGTATTATTCCAAGTGCCCGCAAAATAGCCATGAGCTGAGAAGTTTTATTAATTTTTATATGTCGATCAGATACTCGTCTGGTTTGCCAAAACTAAAAATGTCTCGTATTAGTGATAGGCATGTTTGAGAAGGGGATACCATTAACTTAATTTAGAAAATAATTCATGAAAATCGCATTATTCCAAGTGCCCGAAAAATAGCCAAGAGCTGAGAAGTTTTATTCATGGGATACCATTAGCTTGATTTAGAACATAATTCATTAAAATCGTATCTTTCCAAGTACCCGAAAAATAGCCATGAGCTGAGAAGTATTATTAATTTTTATATGTCGATCAGATATTCGTCTGGTTTGCCAAAACTAAAAATGTCTCGTATTAGTGATAGGCATTTTTGAGAAGGGGATACCATTAGCTTAATTTAGAAAATAATTCATGAAAATCGTATTATTCCAAGTGCCCGAAAAATAGCCATGAGCTGAGAAGTTTTATTCAAGGGATACCATTAGCTTAATTTAGAACATAATTCATGAAAATCGTATCATTCCAAGTGCCCGAAAAATAGCCATGAGCTGAGAAGTTTTATTAATTTTTATATGTCGATCAGATATTCATCTGGTTTGCCAAAACTAAAAATGTCTCGTATTAGTGATAGGCATTTTTGAGAAGGGGATACCATTAGCTTAATTTAGCAAATAATTCATGAAAATCGTATTATTCCAAGTGCCCGAAAAATAGCCATGAGCTGTAAAATTTTATTCATGGGATACCATTAGCTTAATTTAGAAAATAATTCATGAAAATCGTATTATTCCAAGTGCCCGAAAAATAGCCATGAGCTGAGCAGTTTTATTAATTTTTATATGTCGATCAGATATTCGTCTGGTTTGCCAAAACTAAAAATGTCTCGTATTAGTGATAGGCATTTTTGAGAAGTGGATACCATTAGCTTAACATAGAAAATAATTCATGAAAATCGTATTATTCCAAGTGCCCGAAAAATAGCCATGAGCTGAGAAGTTTTAATCATGGGATACCATTAGCTTAATTTAGAAAATAATTCATGAAAATCGTATTATTCCAAGTGCCCGAAAAATAGCCATGAGCTGAGAAGTTTTATTCATGGGATACCATTAGCTTAATTTAGAACATAATTCATGAAAATCGTATCATTCCAAGTGCCCGAAAAATAGCCATGAGCTGAGAAGTTTTATTAATTTTTATATGTCGATCAGATATTCGTCTGGTCTGCCAAAACTAAAAATGTCTCGTATTAGTGATAGGCATTTTTGAGAAGGGGATACCATTAGCTTAATTTAGAAAATAATTCATGAAAATCGTATTATTCCTAATGCCAAAAAATAGCCATGAGCTGAGAAGTTTTATTCATGGGATACCATTAGCTTAATTTAGAAAATAATTCATGAAAATCGTATTATTCCAAGTGCCCGAAAAATAGCCATGAGCTGAGAAGTTTTATTCATGGGATACCATTAGCTTAATTTAGAAAATAATTCATGAAAATCGTATTAGTCCAAGTGCCCGAAAAATAGCCATGAGCTGAGAAGTTTTATTAATTTTTATATGTCGATCAGATATTCGTCTGGTCTGCCAAAAGTAAAAATGTCTCGTATTAGTGATACGCATTTTTGAGAAGGGGATACCATTAGCTTAATTTAGAAAATAATTCATGAAAATCGTATTATTCCTAGTGCCAAAAAATAGCCATGAGCTGCGAAGTTTTATTCATGGGATACCATTAGCTTAATTTAGAAAATAATTCATGAAAATCGTATTATTCCAAGTGGCCGAAAAATAGCCATGAGCTGAGAAGTTTTATTCATGGGATACCATTAGCTTAAGTATGTTTTCCTGGCTCTGAAGATGATTTAAGATATGAACAGATGATGATTTTCGGCGTAAAACAGAATTGGATCATCACGTTAAATTAAATTTTGGATTGGATGCTTTGCCTATTGGGTGTGTTTCTCAATTCCCAATTGACTACATGCACTACATGTTACTAGGTGTTGTGAGACAAATGACGAATTTGCTATTCAAAGTCAGAAAACAGCTATTCTCATTGAAAAAAACGCAATTGACAGCATAAATACAAATTTAGTGGAACTTCGCAAATGCTTAGCTATAGGGAGTTTCAGCGAAGACAGCGGAGAGCATGTGGAGAAATTTGGGCACCTTGATAATTACAGTGCTTTCAAATTTTAAAATTATATGCAGATCAGATCAAGAAGCTGATGAAAAAGGCAGGGCAGCCCCTCCAACAAATTAATAACAGCATAAGGGAACAAGAAAATATTCAAAAAAGTTTTGAAAAATATTATGATATTATCAACCCGTTTACACGTTAGGGTCATGTTTTCCAAAAATACTATTGTAGGAATGATCAAATTTTGAAAATAGAAGAGCTCGATAATAATAACGTAAAATGTAGATTAGTTATTAACTTAGATAATTTCTTCGAATATCCTTTACCATCCAAACATTTAGGACCTTTTTCCACGATTGCCGAGGAATTGACAGTAGAGACTTATACTTTTAGTATCAGCGAGATATCAAATAAAATACTCAAATTGACCACAAGCGATACTTCCGTTTTTATGCCTATGCAACATCTATAATAAAATATTTATTTTTAGAAATGTTCGATTATCAAAATTATGGTCAACACTGGGAAACCACAGAGGATGTCGTGAATTTTTGAAACTCGATTCACAGATGAAACCGGTCACATCGATACAAAAGACCAATTGTGAAAAAATATGGATAAATAAACCACCGTGTCAACCACCGCCTTATAATTTAGCTTACAGTCAATCAAACCCATTAATAGCATTAAGCGTAACAAAGAAGGAAATAGCCACACCTGAACAAAAGAAAAGCTTATCATTAAATTCCTTGAATTTGAAATCCAAAGTAATTGCAACAACTTTAACACCTGTAATTTCTAAAACTTTAAATCTAATATCAGCATATAATTCAACTGCAACTACGAAGCCAAAATTCATCTATAAATTAACATCCAACAATACGCCATTAAATATAGGTTCAAGAGCACCAGCTACTGGAACCTCGTCAGCGAATGTAGAATCAGCTGTATTGACGTCTTCAGTAATGACACCATCAGCTACTATTTCTGCAACGTTTATGTTACGCCATGTTTGGAGGGTCGTTCTAAAATTTATATAATATAGCTATTTAAATTTCGAAGTAGGCATAAACCGAAAGAAATGAATTCAAATTTGAGATTGGTTTACACAGTACTTTTTTGCATTTATTTCATTTTTTTTCACAGAACCATAATTGACCACAGGACAAGTTTTTTTATTCCGCCCTCCCCCCCCCCCCCCCTCTTATTTTACACTCTCTCCTTTCTTAAAGAAACATTCAGTAAATGTTTTGCCGGTTTAAATTATCATGATCTGAGCGTTTCTATCCATTGATTAAATCTCACTTACATTATAATTAGTATAAATTGATACAAAACATAAATTTAAGTATTATTGATTCGATTCATTGGAGAATTTAAAAACTAAAGTTTGTAGGAAGGGTATAATCTAAGACCTAATAGAAGTTTGCTCACTAGTTCGTTTGGATGACTTGAAAATTTTGAGTATGAACTGGCCTCAAAATCCCTAATTTCTTCCCGTATTGTTGAAACCTTTCAATATGCTTCGTCTCTGTGAATTATATAGTGTCAAGAAACATGGTGTATCTATTGTAATTCTTATAAATTTATATTGAAACGGTACCCCACATATGTTTTACGATCAATTTATATAGAATTTGTCGTTGTAGCTCTTAACTCCATTAATAGGATATTTTTTGATAAATTTATGTTGTACTCTAGGAAGCCTAATCACTCACATCATTGAGCATAATTTGATTGGAAACAATGATGAACAAATGCAATTTCAGCGACATTCTGAAAAATTTCTCAGCAGAGGGCCGAAAAGAATTACGAAAAATAAGATTAATTTAGTTGACTGTAAATTTATGAAATTAAGGCGGTTTGTGAATATATTAAAAATTTGATGAAAAACAAATTAGCATGGTGAAATATTTTTATCTACCGAATTAAATATTGATGGGTGAATTCGTTAAACATTAAAATTTTGCCATCTAAACAAAAACATGAGGCGCATTTATAAAAAGTATAATTTATTATTTTATTATTTATTTTTTTAGTCTCTTCAATCTGTGCTTTTTGCAATAGGTATTGTATGTACCATAAAATGTCTCTGTTACCTGCTAAGTAAGAATAACTAAAACAATTAAGTACATAATTTAAATTCTTAATTCTTTTGTATATCTTAAAATGCTTTTAATCAATGATTTCCGCACCGACAAATTTACATCAAGTATTTTGCTTAAATGTACATATTTATGAATTTTGCTTGAAAACCTATTAAAATTTTAAGTATAAAACGAAATAAAAACAAATCTAGTAACATATGTACATATGTAAGAATCTTACAAACAATTCTAATAAGCTTATTTATTTACAAACAACATAAATCTATCACATTTTCATAACAACATTATATCATTATATTATCAATATAATATGCTCTGAATTTCCCAACCATGTCACATAATCACATGAAACTAAACCAATTTCATAATAATAAAATAATTCCATGTTTCTCATTCTTAAGCAACGCACAACACAACATCTGTATTCCTTCAAATTTTCATTTTGACCACCCAATATATATCTGAGTGTTTGGATATGTAATGCCTTTCTTTATGTTGAAATTAGAAAAAAAAAAAAACTGAAACTTGTCATGTATCAAAAAACTTGATGACTCACATTACCGTATATCCGATACACAAAACAAAATTTTCATTATTTTCTTTAATACAACCTCGAAAGGAAAACAACACTCCCAATAAACATTGTGTTGTGTAACGCAACATATCAAATATACAAAAAAAAAACAAAACGATTTTTATGAAAATAAATTTTATAAATTCTTCCAATAAACGAAAATACCTTTCTGGAAAGCATAACACCAAAAAAATACAAGTAGTTCTAAAAATCAATACGACAGCGAAGATGGGAGTTTCTGGGAGAGTTCAACAAAAATTTCTGGTCGTGTTACAAATAAAATAAAATGACATCGCAGTCTATTTATATTTAAATCTACTAAATTTCACTTATACCAACTTGACAAGTAGTATAAAACAAAAGAACATAACGAATTGCTGAACAGTTACCATAATAACAATACAAAACGAGCGGCACAACGTGAAACATTCCCTAAAAAAAAATTAAAAAGTCAATAATTTGTCAAAATGAGAAACGTAAAACACGAAAAGTTGGAAAATTTACGGTGAAAAAGGTGAAAGATATCAACAATCAATTAGTCTTTATTTATAATGTTTCTCGTCTTTTTATTTTTATAACATGACGAGTTGCAAGCCCTCACACCACACCACTTGTGCAGACATTCGATATTATGTACAAAATAGGAACATTGATTGATAGGTTAGAACCGTGGAAGCTGGCTTGATTTGTGTCTGATATTTAGTGTGAATTGTGTAACAGTTGATGAGAGTGATACATATCCGTAATATATACACCATTTTTGTGAATTTTTTGTTATATTTTAAATTCAAATTAAATTGGAATTATTTTGTATAATTTATCACTCGATGTTTAAGAAACGTCCATACTACATTAAAAAAAATGTCTTCTCGCCTCACTGTGTTTATGTTTAAGAATGATATATTACAAACATTTATTTATGATTTTGTCTCTCTTTTACGTTCTGCTTCCCCTTACCCGTTTTAATTGTAACTAAAAAAAACATGCTGAAAATGGGTATAAGGAGGTCGATATATTAAGGTGCATTGATGTTATGTGGACTACAGGTTCTTGCAAAATTAAACCGAACGATTTTTTAATTCATAAATATGCAATAATATTTGTGGTGTCTTTTCGTTTTCAATGATCCGATCAGCACCTTCCTTAAGTGGCTATCTTAACAAGAACGATGCCATTGAACTCTGTTTATTTTTTTTTTGCAGAAACTTATATATAGACATATGTACATAGTATCATATACTCGATAACGTAAATTAATATACCTATGGAATAATAAATGTTATCAGGAAGTTGTATTACCCAAGAGAGGAGAATTGAATTATACGTGATTGAAACCGCATCCTAATATAGACCAGAAACGTGTTTTAATTTTGTACGAGAAAATGTAATTATCTTCGATTGTTACATACATACATACACATACACATACATACATAGTAAGACTTTCAAATTTGGCGTACACACAATTTACTTTATTTCAGTTGGAAAAATAATATGCGCGAATTCCCTTCAGATGATGTTGATGGTGGAAATTAATTTTTTAGTATGTGAATTTCGGAAATTTATTTCCCTACTCAATATATTTTTTGCGCACTAGTAATATTTATGTTGCGTGCTATTATGAGCTGAAACATAATTTTTCACCGAGATTGTTTACGAATACCTTTTATCCAATGTACCGGGTGACCACTATATTCGGTTACAAATGTTTGAGTATCCGGGAAAAACAAACGAAACTAAATAATCTTGAAATTTTTAAAACGTGAAGTACCGTTAGGTTTTCTATATACATCAAAAAAATACTAGTTAGTTTAGTTGCGTAATAGCGTTGTTGTGACCATGTCAAACTTACGATCTCTAATTGTGGATAAATTTAAAAGTGGGTCGAAATGTGGAGAGATCTTTCAAGAAGTAAAACATCTTGGAATCAATAGACAATTTATTTACCGTACAGTCAATCGTTTCTGTGATACGGGATCAAATGAAAATCGCAAAAAAACTGGTCGAAAAAGAAGTGTGCGAACAAAAAAAAACATAAAGATAGTACGGGAGCGCATACGCAGGAATTGTGACAAATCGGCAAGGAAATTGGCAGAAAAATTAAATTTGAAGCGCGAATCAATCCGAAAAATACTCAGGGACGACTTAAAAATGTCAGCCTTCAAGAAAAAGAAAATTCATGGACTTACGGTTGCCACAAAAGAGAAACGCAGAGCTAGAAGTAAAGAATTGCTTTCATGGCACGCGGGTGACGACATTATCTTCTCAGATGAAAAACTTTTTGTGATTCAAATTCCGCACAATGTTCAAAACGATCGTGTTTGGGCGGTTTCAATAAAGGATGTCCCAAATTATAAAAAGCAAATATCGAGGTTCCAAAATGCGTCTTCGGTAATGGTTTGGGGAGCCATATCCAAAAGAGGAGCACTTCCACTTGTTTTTATTGATAAAGGTGTTAAAATAAACGCGAAATATTACTTGGAAGAGGTTTTGCAGAAACATTTATTGCCAGAAGCTCAAGCAATGTACGGAGAGGAATATTATTGCTTTCAACAAGACGGAGCACCTGCACATACGGCGAAAGTAGTTCAAGAGTGTTGTATGGCTAATTTAACTGATTTCATTACCAAATACGAATGGCCGCCTAGTTCACCAGATTTGAATCCCTTAGATTTTTCTATCTGGGGGTTTATGGTACAAAAGCTTAAGAATTACCGATACAACACTTTGGAACAATTTAAGACGGTAATTTTGAATATTTGGAATGAAATCCCAATAGAAGTCATCCGTGCCGCGTGTGGTGATTTCGAAAAAAGACTAAAGCGTGTAATAAAGGAGAGAGGCGATACAATTGAATAATATTATAATATTTTAAACTATGAAGCTTTATGTTACTGATTCACAAATAAAGTTTGAATTTTATTAATTAATTTGAAAAATACAGCTAGTTTCTTTTGTAACCATATAAAGTGGTCACACTGTATATTAAAGAAGCTTGAAAGTATTCGTTAATATAAAACAGTATGTACTTTTGTTGCTTATTACACGCAACAGCCACATAAAAATCTCCAGCCGCGAGTAATCCCTTTTAATTCTACAATTTATACATAATATTATTATATGTAACCAAATAGCAAACCATCGAGTTGCGTGCCTAGATTTTAAATTTTGGTTGATTGTACAAGAGGAATTAATTTCATTTGGGTGATAAAACGTTTTACATGCAATTGCTATTAATAATTATAGAATTAATTATTCGAAAATCAATGTTGTTAATACTGTTTAACTAGTATGAAAACATTATGTATAAAAGCTTATATTATGTAGTTTTAATATCGACAAAACAAACGAATGATTTATTACAAATTATCACGGAATTTAATCAACATTTCTTAAATTGTGTACGAAATCTATTTATCTCAACATTTTACTACTTGAACATGTATTTTTACGACATTAATCATTGACCCAAATTAATGTAGGTAGGTCTCAGAGTTGTTATTTTACAAATACGATGGTATTATAACCAATGCGGAATTATTCAAATAGATTAAAACCTTGAAGACTGACATGCTTTTTGAATTTTGTTCAGATGCAGAATATAAATTCAAACACATCCGACAAACTAGTAGGTTTGCTACTAGCGATTTTCACGCAGTCATTCCTTTTACGAACTATAGGCGTCCGGACTATAGGGTAGAGAATAGTGTTGTAAAATCGAAATTGATATTTTTTCTTTAAATCTCCTGAAAAATTTGTGTTTTTCAGTGGTGTCACTATTCCTTGTCTTATGATCGTATAAAGTGGTAAATTAAAGAAGGAGTAATGTTGCAAGAATTTTGTAGGTAATGAAATTAATATTCACCGCACACTGAAAAGAAAGTGCTATGCTTTATTTAAAAATTCTGACATGTAAAGTCAAAAATGTTAATTTGTCCCATTTTTTTGTCAAACAAGCGTGAGCAATGAATGTGGTTATTTCATAAGTAAAATTGACCATTGGCTGATTGGTAAAGTCCCGAATAACCAAAAATGGTGATCACAATTTGTCACAAAATGTAAGTTCCTTTTTGTCACAAAATAAGTTGACAATTTGGAAATTATTTATGCGGGTATTTTGTGACAAAATGTACGTTGATTTTTCCACCCAAAAAAAAAAAATTTTTGTCGCCAATTTGTCACAAAATGTAAGTTCCTTTTTGTCACAAAATAAGTTGACAATTTGGAACATATTTATGCGGGTATTTTGTGACAAAATATATGTTCATTTTACTCCCCCAAAAAAAAAAAAAAAAGATTTTGATCATTTTTGATTCGGTGAATTTATAATTCGCTAAGTCACTACGTTCTTGCCTCATACTAAATGTATGAAGTTGGAATTTTATTTTTGTAGTTTGTGTTTGGTCGTAGCTACCTGAGTACCTGATGAGTAGATCGAACTTTTTGTTTGTGCGAGCTTATCTGTACGAAACCAAACTACCACATAGAAAACTCAAGGAAACTTTTCATTTTTTAGAGTCGAGACATTTTGTATTGACTCTCGGCTCGGGTTAATGTACGGGAGGATTTTGATATTTCTACATTTTTGGTAGATATCATTTTGTTTCATTTTGTTTTCCTTAACACAAAAAGTCACAATGAAGTTGTCTAGTATTCAATCTATAGATCATGTTTTCCGAAAGAGGCAGCACCAAAAGAAGAATTTTAGTGTTATATGTTTGCCAAGAGATGCCACTAATTGGAAGTATTTGTAGAATAGTAGGTCATTTTTTTAACAGACGACAAAAGCGTTCTTAATTGAAAATGAAATAGGTGTGTAGATGTGTTTGTGACCAACTAACACAATTTTAATTTATTTATTTAAACAACACAAATATTTTAATTTATCAATTATTAATAACAATTTTTCTAAATATAAACGATCACAAATAAAAGGTTTTGTTGACAACATGCACAAAAATGTTTTTGTTTTTAAAATTTGTGAAAGTAAAAGCTAAAGAAATTGAACATATATAGAATGGAAACAGTTTGTTCCCCTATAATAAACTTTTTACTTCATGTGAAGCCAATTGGAGAGGAATGGTAAAAGCATTGCCACATGACAAAAATACACACGTTTAACTAAAAATATCCATTTATGAGTAAAGGCTGCACATTTCTAATTAAATATAATAAAAATAATTTATTAATTAAAATTCCAATAATTTGACAATTTTAATTGAAAACTGCGCATTTTTTAGTTCTATACCGTTCCCAGAAACTGCAGAATTGAAATTGCCCATTATTCAATACAAATCGCCAATTTATTCCATTTTTATTATTTTAATTAATAAATTATTTTATATTAATTGAAATCAAAAATATCCCAAAATTTATTCTAAATGGAAAATTCGTTTTTAGGAAAACGTCTGTATTTGTTACACTGACATCTATTGATAATCCATGTAATGTGAAATGTTCATTTTTTTGTGTGAAGATGGCATTGTCGGCGGTTAAAGAAATATTTGACATTTAAACATGATCTATTGACCTTTTTCCTCAAACGTCAAATGATGTAAATTTACTGCCGAAGGCGTAGGAAAAGCGTCATGTCGATATCTTGTTTTCTGTGTTTTAGGCCAAAAAATTAAATGTTTACTGTAGATTTAACTTTAGAACCGTTTTTATATTGATTTTAGAACCGTTTTTATATATCATGAGATCAGAAAATTAAATTTGCTAGGTGGTTTGGCGTCTATCGGAAGGGGCTCCGTAAACTTCCAGTAGGCGCAAGTGTACGTACTGCCTCCTCGTGGCAACCACCGGTAACTGTAACCATTAGGCTGAATGTAGATTTTTGTGACAGGCTAAAGTACGGCGCTAAAGGAGAAAACCTTGACAAAAAATCCCTAATCTAAGGTGGAACAGCATATGCCGATGGATGAATGGCTGATAGGTTAATCAGTCTATATATGCGGACTCTGTATACCAGGCACCCTCCAGTTTTATTTAGCCTTCCTGTAGTAAACCTGGGTGACCTACAGGCGAATTTTTTTATTCCCAGCAACTCGCAAGAGTCAAATCAAACGGTAGACGAGGCACGGGAAGGAATACACGGGAGTGGATCTGCCCTCTCGAAGTCCTTGAGTCCCAATTCTACCGCTCTTCTAGCAGAAATAAATGTTATTACATCTAGGAGGGAGAGCAATGAGCCCAGATAGTATGTATCACGTACCGTTGGGCAGTATTATCAGGTTCATTAAGAGCCTGAATATTGACTGGACGGATAATTAAGTAGGGCTTGATGCACAAAAGATCTTTTAGGTTGCAGTGCGGGGTGGCTTGAGCCCACACATGGCCCTCAAGTAATAATAATAATAATAATAATAGGTAAAGTTGCTTTTACAAGTTTATATTAAACCTATCATGAGATCAGAAAATTAAACAATTTCGGAAAAACCAACCAGTTGGGTGGCAACATATTATATGAGCATTTTACAAACAAACTGCACAGGAACATAAAACATTAAAAGAAACAGTGAGCACACTATTTAATAATCGGTAGATATTTCAAATTTTAATGCCTAATCATAATAATATTTTGGGATTCGATAATCAAAACAAATACTACGATTAAACTATCTATGTATTTTTGAAAATTTAGAGGAGCGGGTTGACGATTTGATCAATTCTTATTCAGAAACAAATTAATGTAAATTTAAACAGAGTAGTTATTTTTCTATTTAGAATAAAGAAGAGCATAATCAATATGTTTAATTGGCAAATTTTCCGATAATACGATAAGAAGATTAACAACACATTTAAAATTATACCACAAATGTAAACCAAATGGCACGTTTTTATGTAAACAGGAAAATTGTTTTCAAAATATCAAATCATTTAAGAGGCATTTGTTTTGTCAACACTTGTTGAATTTTAAAGCAGAGGTCATTTATAATTTAGAGAATATAAATCAATCACCAAATTATGAGTCTATAAATGTAATCGACTATTCTAAAACAACCCCCTTCAGCGGAAACAATAGCCAAGAAAATTTTAAGCCATCAAATAATAAAACAACTGTGTCTAAGAAAAACGATTTCTGTATGCTTGATAATCCAGAATACTCGGATAATAATCTTTCTGGATCATTTAGCACGATTGCAAACCAATGTTCTATAATAACCGCGGGGATTACGCGGGGCACAAAACTCAAGCACATATTCAAACAACTGTACCTAATTCAAAATCCGCGAATCTCGATTTCTCAAGTTTATCAAATTGATTCTATTTTACATAACAAATAAAAATTTAATCTAAAAGACGTTACTACTATTCAGAAAGAAATTAAAGAATTTTTAATTGGCCCATTAAAATTTAATTTAAAAAAAGTAATTGAAAAACTGAATCAAATTTACCACCGATTAATCAAATTGATAATTTCAAACACATATTCAGTTTTCTAGATATTTTTCAAATAATTGATACCGAGTATAAATTGATTTAGTATTTAAAAGAAAACGGCCTTTTGTACAGCATAATACAATTTTCCGTAGATGGTCGGTTAACCGAATTATGATGAAAGGAATTTTAAGGGAATATTGTTTCCTCTCAAGTTTTAGTTTAAAAAAATTTTACAACTGGATGGTGTATTCGATTTTGCAACCAAATATATAAATAGCCCAGAAAACGAAAAATCACAATATCCCATTTTGTTCAAGGGGGACCTCTGGAAAGAGAAACGTATAGTAGATTGTACCCTGATAAAATTTTTATTAATAATGGATAATTTAATATTAATTCCATTTTTTCTATATATGACATTTCGTTATTTACTATCATAGAAGAAATAAAATCATTAGAGATTGAAGGTGTCGTTATAAATATTGGAAATAATTAATTTCGAATTAATTTTATCTTAGGTTTGGTCTTAGGTGGTAACTTAGGGCTCAATACCTTAGTTGGATTTTCTAAATCATTTTCAGCAAACTATTAATTGTCGATTTTGCAAAGTTAATAAACACCACGCTTCAACTCAGTGTGTGGAAGAAATTGAATCGATTCGTACATTAGAAAATTATAATGAAGATTCTTTGCAAACTGGAATTCAGAGAACTTCAATTTTTAATAGCATTCCCGCATTCCATGTAATCGAAAACTTTGCAGCTGACATTATGCATGATTTATTCGAAGGCGTGGTATTAACTTATCTAACATTTTAAGTGACTTGATATTTTAAAAAGATTTTTAAGATTTGAGTTTACTTAATAAATTTAAAAAATCTTTTCCATATGGGTCAACCGAAATAGGACACTTATCAAATGATATTACGAAAAATCATATTAAAAATAGAAAATTTCAATTTCCAGCCAGAGAAATGTGGTTTTTATACACTTTTTACCTCTAATAATTGCTGATCTCATTCCAAAACCAATAAAAACTTGGATATTTTTTCTGCGAATTAAAGAATCGGGTAGAATAATAGAGAATAATTAGAGAATCGGGTCCCTTAAAAAATACTTATTGCTTCCGCTATAAAGTGAAACACCAGTTGTAACCGAATTTGCAGCACAAATAATTGAAAATTATGATATTGATTTAAAAAAAATCAAATTTTTCTCGTCAATTAAGGAACTTAACCAAGAAAATGTGCCTTATCTGATATTACATAAGTATTCTGCAATTTATGTGAAGCATTATGTTTCATATAAACTTTTGTCCAGAGGTGGAAATTATATGATTTTTCCACTTAGATATTTTAATATCCCTGCTTTAACTGTTCATGAAACTAAGCAAGGGGTTCGCATTAAAAATTTCTTTTAAAAACTATTTTTATATTTAGTTATATACTACAATAAGTATCAATTTTTAAACCCGTCATTTTAACGATTTTAGTATACATTTACTTAATCTTTTTTAATGAAATTTCACTTAATGTCAAAAATAAACTATTCTGTTTACGAAAAGAACGAAATTCCATTTTTTGCACATCAATAACTAGCTCTTTACATTTAAATTACCATTAGAAACAATTAACCGGAATATACAATTTAACAAATCCCGAAAGATAAACATTTTAAAATATGGAACATTGTGACGCTGCGCCTGCGACGCAGAAGAACTTATCTAATTTTATAATATTGGAAAATGTTGTACTCGACCAGAACTATGCAAATATCGATAATGCTCAGCCACTGGATGGCGACCCGTTTCACATTAATAATAATGCACCAACAGACATCGAATATATCCGACCATCAGTTTCATCGGAGATAGATAAATGTAATAATTTAGAAAATCAGCGAAATAAATTTACAGATTTATTGGAGTCATGGGAGATGTGGTATTTACGCACAAAATTTGAAAATAAGTAAACTTTTATTAATAAATTTGTTGTACATGTAACAAATATTTTATTTTATAGGCCTTCCCTTGAGGTATTTTGAGCTATTATTTACCCAACCGAGTTAGGCAAAAGAATTCAATTTGAAGACTATTTGTTTTCTTGGCAAAAAGACAACGGGTAATATTTGAATTTTCGTTACATTTCACACTAATTAAAACTGAACTTCAAAATATGAGAAGCCCTCGAGATTTTTTAGTGTTGGAAAAATGGCAAGCGAGTTTTAAAAATCGGGTAAACGAAATTATAGAAAATAATGACTCATCAACTTGTTCATATATTTGAAGAACGGCCGCTTTACAAATATCCGTTTGGCCCAGATTTGGTATGATTGAAATGCCTGGTAGTTTATTCAAATTTCAATTGATATATTCTTATAGATAAATATTGACTGTTGAATAATCTTAATCAATGTAAAGCAGCAAGAATATAAGAGATCGTTTGTAGAAATGTCTAAAAAATTCGATAAAGGAAAAAATATTTATATTTGTATATTATGAAAACTAAAAACACACAAGCACACACGCCAATAAATAGACACGCCGACACGCGCATATACAAGCACGCACACTTTAATCTACATATATTCAAAAAATCAGGGTTCATTCATTACAGCATTTCAAACAGAATATGACACTCGGATAAGGTACCACTCACATAAGGTACACTACGGCATATTTCAAAACAGAATATTTCAATATGGCATACAGGGTGAGGAAAAAGTATGGAAACCCCGAAAAATCTCGCGGAATTTGATCAGAAAAAAATGTGCAAGGTTTAATCTTTGGTAATTTTCAACAAGGATTGTAATGGTGAGCTTGGTTGTGACCTTGACTTTCATTTTCAAGGTCATTTGGAGATCAAGGTCATTTTTTAAAATTAGAACCTCTATTTTTGATGACAGAATCGAAAAGGGCGATAAATTTTACGTCCGAGTATGTATTTCACATGACCTCCCAAAATCATCTGAAGGAATTTACATTGTATTTACAAAGTATGGAAACCCCTAGAAATCTCGCGGAGTATGTCAAAAAAAATGAGCAATGTTTAGTCTCAGGTAATTTTCAACAAGGGATTGAATGGTGACCTTGATTGTGACCTTGACCTTCATCTTAAAGATCATTTTGAGGTCAAGGTCATTTTTTTCTAAGGAAACCCCAGTTTTTGACATCGAATTCGAAAAAATTGATCAATTGTACATCCGAATATGTATTTTCAATGACCTCCCAAGGTCACCTGAAGGAATATATTTTAATTGTAATGCTAATGATTTGCTATGAAAATTAAAAAAATCATAAATAACAGAACATTATAATATGTTGCTATGAAAATTATAGAAAAAAGTAAAAAAAATAAATTTTAAATATAAAGAACTAATTTTTTTAATTTTCGTAGCAAATCATATTCATTATAACTAAAATATATTCCTTCAGATAACCTTGGGAGGTTATGGAAAATACATATTCGTACGATTGATCGCTCTTTTCGAATCCGATCTCAAAAACAGGAGTTCCCTATAAACAAATTACCTTGACTTCAAAATGACCATGAAGATGCAGGTCAAGGTCACAACCAAGCTCACCATTAAATTCCTTGTTGAAAATTACCTAAGACGAAATATTGCTTATTTTTTTTTGACATAGTCCGAGAGATTTCTAGGGGTTTCCATACTTTTACCTCGCAATGTAAATTCCTTCAGATGACCTTGGGAGGTCATGGAAAATACATACTCGGACGTAAAATTGATCGCTCTTTTCGATTCTGTCATCAAAAATAGGGGTTCTAATTTAATAAAATGATCTTGACCTCCAAATGACCTTGACGATGAAGGTCAAGGTCACAACCAAGCTCACCATTAAATTTCTTGTTGAAAATTACCTAAAAATAAACCTTGCTCATTTTTTTTGACCGAACTCCGCGAGATTTTTAGGGGTTTCCATACTTTGTCCTCACCCTGTATATATACACACACTCTATCTCAATTTACTAATCAGTTATGCGAATTTCACAAATATTTTATAAATAATTTCTAAACTGATGTTACATTGCAATTAGTTAAATTTACAATTTTATTTTTTCCTTATTTACATAGCGCTAACTAGGCTGTATCACAGATAAGAATAGACAGATGTGGATCTTGTATGGGCCATATTTACATTCTAAATTTCAATACCAAATTTCAATCCAATTCTTTTAGAGCAGGACGTACATTTCTGCCTCTTTTTATCTTTTTTAACGTATGGCTATTTTGATTATATCAAAGCAAACATAAACCAATTTCAAACAACATTTTATTTTATTTGTCCTGCTCTAAATGGATTGGATTGGAATTTGGTATTGAAATTTAGAATGTAAATATGGCCCATACAAGATCCACATCTGTCTATTCTTATCTGTGGCTGTATTTTAACCCAATTTCCTTGCTAGTTGGCTTTTCTTTTTTGTTAATAACAGAAAGCTTTTTTTTCAGTGCATAAAGACAGCGCACGAAATATTTTTTGAAAGTCTAAAATCTAGAAGATTATCTATTAAATGTGTTAGCATTTCCCGTTCTTAGTTTTAATTATAGATATAGGCTGTTTTCGAAACCGATACTTATTTGATACTTATTGACTTATTTGACGCCATCTTAAATAAGTATGAAAAACCGTTCGAATTGATTTCACGTACTTATTTTGACAGCGGTAATAAAAAATTGTTTGTTGTCTAATTTTTTGAATAAAACATATTGATACTCGCAAAATAATAACCCAATCCGCTTTCACTTAGGTATATTTAGTGATTACTCTTGAAATAATAATGTGTCTAATGAATTTTGACGACCTAAATTATATTTGAATGAAATATTAAAAATTTGAAGGAATACATTTGTGTACCTTAGACAAATTTTCATTCACAAATTCACAAACAATTTAGATTTTTTTGTAAGAAAGAGGTAGAAAATAAGTCACCTCACCAGGATACTTATTTGAATAAGTTAGGTTCCACAAATAAGTATCGGTTTCGAAAACAGCCATATTGTTGAGATAGATGCCGGTAATTCGATTACACCCTGTAATCACTTTCAACCCCCCCCCCCCCTCCTTCCACCACATTTTTATTTTCAAACATATTTATTTGTAAATTTTATTATTATCTCGTTTATAATTACTATGACTGAAGAATTTGTTTGAAATGTTTTTCATTTTCTCATCAAATGATTAAATAATTAAATATCCATCACAGATCGAATACGAATATTAAATTAAATAAAACCGGCCGATCTACATAACAATGCATTCAATTATAATTTTTAGAACCATTTACATACCTTTACATTTTTAATAAATTTCCTCGTACCTTCACCAAACCGGGAAGCAAAATGTTAGCAAATAATATAAAAGAATTTTTATGTTTTCATTTTGTTTTTCATAAGTAAAAGTAAAGTTCTAAATTAAAATTAAATGTTCTTACCATTTTCTGTGTGTACTCGTAAATACGATTATATAAGTATGAATACACAGCAAAAAGAAAACCAGATATTGCTTGGGTGTGTTACTTTTACGGTTTTTATTTTTTCATTAAATGTAGTTATGCAGACATCGCGAAAAACCCTACAATTTTCATGAATGAAACTAAATAACTAAAAACAAACTGTCGTTTTATGTAAGTATTGTAGTTAACCAAAAGATACAAAAAAAAAAAAAAAAAAGTTTTCTTATTATTTAAATATTTTTTATTGCGCTGCTATGAAGAAATAAGATTTTTTTTTTTTTTGCCAAGGTTTAATGTAAAACGATAATTGCTCTCTTAACTATCTCTTGGAACAAAAAGGGTATTTTAATATCTTTAATGTATAATTAACAAGGAAATGAAAATGAGATGAACATTTTGTTTAGGTTTTCTCTAAATTGCACACCACTTGAATATGTCTCAGGAAGTCATTATATCAACTCATAAAAAATGTGGGTACATAACTTTTTACAGTATGTATACACAAAACAAAATTTAATCAAAAAATGTGATAAACTGTCATGGACTTGAGAGAAGAAAATTTTATTGATTTTTCTTAATGTTTTCCCTTAAACATCAAAAAATGTCACCTTAAATTATTTATAGAGCTTTATATTCGTTGTGTGTTATATTTTCATTTGGTATTCGTTATTTTCATACTTGACAAATTTTATAAGAATTTAATTAATAAAACAAGATCCTTATTTTTCTTTTTGACCAGTCTTTTATGTGTCTCCTATGTAAATATATGTACATAGTATTTTTTCTTTAAGGCAGCCAAGTTTAATGTGGTCGGATAATTTCTGAATTTATTTTGTTTGTAAAAATAGTCTATGGCTTCCATCATGATGATATATTGACTTCCTCTTTCGTATTAAAATATATTTCTTTGCATATTTTAAAAATAAAATAAAATGATGTACATAATGACAAAATGAGGAGCTCTTAAATTAATTTTTCCTTTCTTTAGGTAAAATTTTATGTATAATTTGTGTTTCCACTTTAATTTTGTGGGTGAGTGAAAATTTCTTTAAAAATAATAATTGACAGATTTTTTGAAGTTTTTACATGTTCTAATTTAATTAGAACATAAATCAATGGATGTAAATATTTTGTAAAAACTGTCAATTTTATTTAATGCTAAAGTGTTCAATATGGTTATGATATAAATTATTAGGGAACAATATTACGGAAAGTAATTCGGTGATATTGTGGCAGTCAAATTCGAAGTTTTATGTGGTTAGTTTAAGGAATGAATTAAAACTTTTTCTTAAGATGAATGGGGCGAGGGAGGGGAAGGGCAATATCATTGTCTACAAAGAAACATTGCGTCAGAGCAACGTTGTGAATCATACGATTTGTCGTAAGTTAAAAATAAAATTCACAGTCTATTAATTAATACGTAGTTCCGAAATAAATGTCCGATTTTCAAATTGTAATGCTTTGTCATCATTATACGTGTCAATTTTGCGATAACCAATTATTGTTATATACCGCTATTTTCAACAAATCTTTTCCTATGTAAGCCACTTAGTTGCTTTTTGTTTATCTTAAGTCTAACGTTCCTATAGCTGCTAAAGCCGACGATGGAGAAACGCAACTTCCGTCCGGTTTTTCTTTAGGTGTTCAAACTTGGAACTACTACTGCCGAAACGGCAAATAAAATCAACACTACGTTCGGCCAAGGATCGCACCATTCGACGCTGGTTCGAAAAGTTTCATAACGGAGGAAAGGCTCTCGAAGCCCAGGAAGGTACAGGTCGGAAAGATTTCTCTTGATGACGTCATTCTGAAGAATATAGTGGAACGTGATCCTCATGTCCTCGGTCCGACAGCTGGCGGAAGAATTGTCTATTGGCATCGCAACCGTTTCCCGTCATCTGCGCGACATTGAAAACACTAAGAAGGTGAACAAATAGGTGCCACACGAACTCACCGCGAGTAATCTCATTCGCCGATAATTATCAGCTCCACATTGCTTCTACGCAACATAAACGAAACTTTTCTCGACCGTATCGTTATGTACGACGAAAAGTGGCTTCTACACAATAATCGTAAACGAACGGCGCAGTACTCAGCCCAAGCACTTCCTAAAGCCAGCGCCCACTTGAAGAAGACTTTGGTCGCTGTATGGTGAACTTCAACAGGAGTGGTGCCTTACCACTTTCTGAAACCTGGTGAAACAATTATTGCGAAGAAGTACTGTGACGAACTGAAAACACGGCGCACGAGAAACTTTACAAAGTTCAGCCTGCATTGGTCAACCGACGGGGCCGGTTCTGCTGCACGATAACGCTTGATCGCTTGTCTCACATCTCACCGTACGCAAACTGAATCAAGTGGGGTATGAAACTCTGCCTCATTCACTATACGCCTCAGACATATCACCTACGGATTATCACTTTTCGAAACACCTAAATCACTTCGTCAAGGAGAAACACTTCCATGATCAGGCCTGTGCCGAAGATGCATTTAAGGATTTCATCGCCTCCAGAACCCACGATTTCTACTCGACATACGTTTTGAGAAAAAATGGGTTCCGTTCGTTATGGCATATTTGATTACATAATATGACACTACATCATATTTCATTACGTTTCATTACATTAGAATTCACCAACGTGCGGCTAAAAAAGTTATTGAGAAAATACAATATTCGGCAACTTGTTGTACAAATGACACCACTTCCCAGCCGAAGCTAAAATCAATAATTCATGCTGCGATTTCGACTTCTGTCACGAAGAAAGACTATAGGGGAATAAATGGTAAGCGTAGTCACCACAACCATCGGTCCTAATATTTGATATATGATCATCAAATTAAAAATGTCACCTCTTAAAAAAGAAATGTAGAATCTCACATGCTGAAGCGGTTAATTCTGAGGTAGAACAAGATCATCCCGAACAGCATCGAGATGAGGTTGGCAAATTATTATTCCCCACTAAAACTATTTTTCTGCAACACACGAGAAGAATTCGAAAAAGATACTTCCGAACAATTACTCTTCACGTGTGTTGCCATCGTCCTAAGAAAATTTAAATTTCTCAATGCATGCACAATCTAGTGGCCTTGACAATTATAAAGACGCAGTTTAGAACCAGGAAATTAGCCTCTAGTCTAAACCTATAATGACATTAACACTAAAAACACCATTATAATTGTATCCAAGATATAAACTTGTCACATTTGCGTATATCGACCGGGACATGAACATTAATTTTGGTGTATTTAGTTACTAATGCCCGGGATAAAGACCAAATAATAATTACAAAAAAGTGGACATTTTTTTTATATTTTTTTTTTTGTGGTTTTTCCCGGTACCTTATTGTCACCATATTTCCTAACCATGTATTTACCTTTTAATGTTAACTTTGCTTGTTCTCTTTCCCGAAAAAAAACACACTAAGTAAAATTGACAAATTATGATGTGGGATTTAGCAGGGACTTAAATTCATTTTTCATAATTATCCTAATAAAAGACACACAATGTTTAGTATAAATCGTTCGTTACCATTGTTGTGTGAAGATTTATACACGAGGAGATTGTTGTTACTGTTTATTGTTCATCGTTGTTATATATAAGAACAAGGGTTAGCAGCAACAAAAACAATAAAAGCAAACATTTTCTTCAGCAATTTTTTTTTTTTGTGATAAATTGAAGATGGAAATGTTTTGCATGATAAAAATAATTAAAATTACAGAAACGAAATATAGTAATTTATGTCTTTAAAATTCATACACACACACATATACAAGAATATATTAGTATAGTTAGCAAGTCGTAATTGAAATGTGTACTTATGTGCAGCTTTCTCGTGTGGTTGACAAGTAAAAATATTACATACCACCCAACCCGCACGTTTTGCGGAAAGAGATCGGACATAAACGAATCAATATTTTAGCTCAGAACGTTTCTATATTGAAAAATATTGTCTTGTCACGATTACAATTTTCAGTTTTATCACATAAAAAACATACATACATATATGTAATACTTACAGTGTTTTCCGAAAAAAATCTTTTCTATCAGATGGAAATTGTATATTATTTACTGTATGTATGTATGTGTGTGTGGTTTTCCTTTAATGGTTTCATATATTTTTATTTTGGTAAACTTCTTTGTTGTGGTGAATAAAAATTTGTTGTGTTTTTGTTGTCCAAAAAAAAAAAAAAAAAAAAAGAATCGGTTATAGTGAAAATGTGGCTGCGGCTGGTATGGGGAACAAACACATACGCGTATAATTAGGATTCTGTGCGCTTTTATTTTTATTTTTTTTAATAATCATCATTAAATATAATTTTCACAATTTTCGGAATGTTCTCAGTGATAATAAATGTCGTCATATTGTTGGTTAAATTTTGTTATGTGTATATAAAACCCCTAAAAACACTTCTTTTTTTAATGTCTTGATGAGCTTTATTAATAGTGCGGGCAAAATTTTGTATGGGAGTTGTGAAAATGAAAACGAAAATCGGTTAATATGACTTAAAAAAAAAAAAAAAAAAAATTTTTTTTATGGGCAAAAAAACAACAACAACAAAAAGCTTTTAAATGGACATATAGATGGACGATAAATTATTTAAGCTGCTTTCATTTGGGGGTTGAATAAACTTAAATAAAGTCACATTTTGCGGAAAAATTATTCTGATAATCGTATCTTTTTCCTGCATTAGAATAAAAGGTTATTACATTTTTGTCGTTGTTAATATTTAGGGCATATCTCAGTACGACATCCACACATAATCTATAAACCGATTTGCAAGAACCGAAAGCAATGTTTTAATGTAGCGAATTAATTTTGAAAAGTAATATAATTTTGGAGATAAACAATTTAGGTGTCGCCTTTATAATTTACGATTTCCTGTATACCCTTTTGTTACTTTCGTTTGACGGGGGATTAATTTATTTCGAAAATTCTGATTTTATATGCCTTCCAATTAAGTTACTAACGGATAGGTCGAAATCATCATTTGTTCTCTAACGGATCAAATAATTAACTTTTGCTTACTGCGGAATATTTTCAACCAGATGGACGACCTCCAGATTATACGTTATCATAAAGTGAGAGATAATTTTAATGAATTTTATTTTCGAAGGATCAGAATGTCTGATAGAAAAAATATATGCTACAATTTAAAAAACAACAATGACCTTAAAACGAGATCTGATCAATTTCTTTCCCGCTCAAAATCATACAAGATCTATCAAATTGTTTCATGAGGTTGAATGAATCGCATTTGTAAATGAAGATGTCTTGTTCATTCTTCTGATTGCCTAATGATTCGGACGCTAATATTAGAAGTTTGATACACTTTTTCCAAGTGAAAACACAGCAAACACAGATCAAAGGAACTATACGGTGTACCGTTGGAATAAAATTAGGGATAAAAGTCGAGAAATGCCAATAAAATTAAATTTGTTTCGTTCATTTTATGGAAAATATTTTTCTATGATAGAATGAATGAATTTTTTTCAGGCAAATGAAGTTCTTCAGGCAAATGAAGTTCTCCCGAAAATTTATTTTCATCTTTTTGGCGGTATTCTTCACGGTAGACTTTTAACTACAGTGAGCATTCTATACAAGCAACTACTCTGAACCAATTTTTTCAAAAAAGTTTCTTATGTAGAAAAAGTTGCTTATATAGAAAAAAGGAGTATAAATTTTAAGAAAAATCAGTTTTGTGATTTATAGATAAATAGGCAGTTTTATTAGTTAAACTAATATTAATTAAGTCTTTTAAGAACTGCTTTTTCTCTGATTCGTCGCAGAAACAAGATCTCATTGCTTGTAAGGTTATTTTCCTCTGCCCATTTTACCGCGACGTTGAAGGAATCTATCACCTTATCGATGCTAATTCTGCTTCTTCTTCCATATGACCCTCTTCGTTCGCGATGCTCTCGTCATTTGCTATTCCATCTTCTATTTCAAAAAGTACGCTTCTCTCGTTGGTACCAGTCGCCGATTCCATTATTTCGTTCTCAGTTAAATCATTTTCGATTACCAAATTGTACAGTGTAGCCAGGGGGATATCGTACTCTTCCACAAAAAGATCACCCGGTATATTAAATTCTATTGCGTCGATCGATGAAAACAGATGTTTAAATGAACTCATGACAACGGATCGTGGGAGTTCATTCCAGGCTTCAACTATCAAAAACTTAAATTAATATTTTTAAGAGCTGAGACCATGTCGTTATTTTCGTTTACACATAACGCCACGAGTGTTGACAGAAGGTGCTTCCGATACCGCTGCTTAAGGGATTTTATGACATTTTGGTCAAGTGGTTGCAACAACGGTGTATTGTTGGATGGGAAAAAAGTAACCTTGAAGTTTTCATCACCGGAAAAAGTGTTTGCTGTCCCATGACAGGTGGCATTATCACCAATAAAATTGCTTTTACTTTGTAAATTGTAATCCTTTAGCTTCCAAGTGACGAGAAACTTCAGGGATGAACAAATCGTTGTACCACTCCTAAAAAGGCGCAGAGGTTTGCCAAGCATTTTTGAAAGATTTGTAATACAGTGGTAAATTTACATTTTTAAAACACCGAGGATTTTTTGATTTTCCAATCATCATCAAATCGAGTTTATGCGTTCCTGTTGCATTTACACAAGGCATAATGGTGACCCTTTCCTTCATGGTCTTCCGTCCAACAGCAGTTTTTTCGAAAACGGTAGCGTTTGTTTTCTTGTGCAAACCTTTGTAAACCAGACCGGTTTCGTCACAATTGTAGATCTGTTCCGGTAAACACCCATTTTCGGGAATAATCCTTTTGAAATCGCTTGTAAATGTAGCAGCACTCTCAGCATTGCAGGAAAGTTTTTAACCGGAAACCGTCAAAATTCTTATGCAGTGGTGTTTTTTGAATTTATCAAGCCAGCCATCACTGGCTGAAAATTCTTCGTGTCCATTGAGTGCCCTTTTTAATTCTAGTGCTTTTACTTTAAGCATCTCGTTTGAAACTAATTCGTTTGCTTCTCTTCGTAGTACAAACCATGCGTATAGTGTATCATCAAGATCAGGATTTTTTAATGGCTTCATTCGCTTGATTTCTTTTTGATTAACGTACGTTTTTGAGGCGAATTTTTCCAAGTTTTCTTTATTATTTTTTATCCTAGTTAAAGTCGACTTATGGATATTGTAGCTTCTGCAGATCTCTGTTGGTGTCTTGCCATCTTGGAGTTCATTTAAAATTGATAATTTTGTTTTCAAAGAAATTGATACTCTGCCTTTCTTCTCCATTTTTACGGAAGAATGAAAATTAAAATGAAAAATAAAACCATGGCTGCTTGTACACAAATTTTGGAATCAAAAAAGTTGCTAATGCAGAGGTTGCTTTAAAAACATACTTGAACGCATCTGAATCACCCTAAATGCTAAATGTAAAAATGCTCAAATATCATTGGCGTTAGCAGTGTGTGTGATGTATATGTACATGGTGTGGTGTTAGTGATAAACAAATAATTTTTAATTTTTTTTATATGGTTTTTCGTAGTGACTACTACTGCTAAAGATTAATACATATCTGCTGTGTAGTATTCAGCGTTTTTTCATTCCATTTTTTCATAGGACGAGAATTTACCCCCAGGTGCAGTAAGCAAATTTGAAGACGAGGAACTTACAGTTTGGCTGGATGAAAATCCGTGGCAAACTCAAAAATAGCGTGCAGAACAGTTAGGAGTTACTCAGCAAGCAATATCACTTCGATTTCATGCCATGGGAAAGATACAAAAGGAAGGAAAATAGGCTCCCTATAAACTGACCGAATAGTTGATATCTGCAAGAATTTTCTTTCTCGGTAAAAAAAACGAATTTTTTACAAAAAATCATTACGGGTGATGAGAAGTTGGGTTTGTATGACGATCCTAAACGCAGAAAAACATGGGTTGATCCAGACCAGGTCTCAGCATCAGTTGAAAAATGAATATTCATGCCAAGAAAGTGTTACTGTATGTCTGGTGAGATTGTAAAGGAGTATTTACTATGAGCTTCGAAACCTGGTCAAACTGTTACAGCTCCTGAACGTTACCGGGTCCAATTGATTAAATTCGGTTATGCTCGGTAGAAAAAAATACCATTTACGGGCCAAGGGAGGTGGAAGGTGATATTGCTGCATGGCTCGTCCACATACAGTAAAATCAACCCACGAACTCATCTCCTTAGGCTAGGAAGTTGTACAACATACGGCGTATTCTCCAGACTTGGCTCCCTCTGATTACCTGTTATTCAATCAAATTTGTAAAAAAGCCAACTTAATCATATTTATGTAATCCATCATATTTGAAAGTCGAGCGGTTCAAGAAAACGGCTCGATGACTATTTTGCTTCAAAACCATCAAGTGTCTGTCGCGAAGGCATTCATCATCTACCCGATAAATTACAAAAGATCATAGATAGAATGGCTTTGTAACAAGTATCTTTTCAATAAAGTGGAATTTGCCCAAAAAAAGACAGAGTTTCTACTTGCACACCTGGGCCCTATTGCACCAACTACTTATCACTTATTACTTATCAACTTATCATAATTTTTGATAATTTTCTGTTGTACCAAATTGAAATTTGATAATTATTTTATTGAGTTATAATAAGTAATAAGCACTCACTTTTCAAAATTAAGTGGCACCAATTCGCGAAATGATAAATTATAAGTCATATTTTGTTTCGGTGTCAGTTTGATTTCTCATTTTGATTTTCTCATTCTTCCGTTTAAATTTTCTCTTTTTTTTAGAAACTTTCTGTTTGTTTCATGAAATAAAAGTTTTAATTCAAACAAAATACTATTATAATAGGTATATTTTAATATGTGTAATTAATAATTATGTTCAATATTACGAAAAAAAAAAAAAATATTTCCATATTTCAGTTTTAAAAATTCTGTTGAAAAACAAACAACAATCTACTGAAAATTTACTTGTGCAAGTGAATACTGATTCGTACCAAAATGTTTGCCAAATTCATGTGGAAAAGTATTCGAAAGTAGCATGGAAAAGTCTTTAATTCCGTTGGAAATAACTTTGGAAATTCACAAAGAAAGATCTATACCTTTGGCATGAAAAAGAGTACGAAATACCGTTCACAATGCGCATGAAGTACCGTTGACAAAGCGCTTAAATTTCACTTGGAAAAAGTGTGAAAATTCCTTGGAAAAGAGTATAAAAAAATAATAATTTCATATTCCATTACACATCCAAAGGACACCAGTGAATCCAAATTGAAATTTATCGACACCCCCATTCATCGCATATAAGAGTTATTTCTGCAAACAAAACGGGAGTCAATTCTCCCCAAAGTTAGATTTAAAGGATGTTTGTCTACACACAGAGCCCACCAAGCAATCCAAGAGAATATAATGATATTGATAAATGCTCTTCCCGGGTTATTTGAGGATCAATCTTTACCGTTTGGTTTAGAATGTGCTTCCTTACCAATCAAAAGGCATAATGCGATCAAAATTACCGATTGGTTCAGAATGTGCTCTCTTACCGATCAAAAACATCCCTGCGTAAAGATGAACAAAGAATTCATAGATCGACCATGGTCTATGCAATGAGAAGGAGGTCTAACCCTTAAACACTTTTATGCGCCGATGCGGCTATTTCGAATGTAAATATTAAATATTTCTTTTATTCTAAATATTACCACTCGAAGATTTTAAACTCTTCCACTGTAGATTTTCTGATTTTTATTTGAAATAATTGAATTAAACGAGATTTGTTTGTCGAATTTTCTAAAATTACATGAAATAAAAATCATAACAGTGATTGAGGGCTAAGTAAAACGAACTTATAGCCATGTGTCATCGTTTTAGCTACTGCCTAAGGTAACCACATTGAACACAGTTCATGAAAAGGAAACAAACTGAAAAAGAGAGTTGTAACAGAAAGATTGGATCAGAAACAAAAGCGAGAAATAAAATTTTACCCAAAAAATAGCGTTCGATGTTGAAAGGCCGAATGTCGGAAGGCCGAATATGACGAAAGGCCGAATGTCGAATGTGTCGAAAAGCCGAATATCGAAAGGCCGAATGAGTCAAAAGCCCGACACACATTTGTGGTACATCTATCAGTAGAAGCGATACGAGCAATACAATTCCGTTGATCTGTGTCTGCAAGGACGACGAAGCATTAAATCTGCAATTCGCTCCTATACATTCGTCGATGCCATACTAACCCAACGAATTAAGGCAACCACAAAATAACTTGAAACATTTGTGGTACAATTATCAGTAGAAGCGAATGAGCGATACGATTCTTTTAATCTGTGCCTGCAAGGTTGACGAAGCAATTTCCATTGTCGTAAATATTAAGAACTTTACGGAGAAAGTCAAATTCGATAGACAGTTTATAAATTTTAATTTTAATTTGGTCCGTACTTTGATAATTCTGTTTCTGGATTTTAGTTTTATGGATTTTTTTTTTTTTTGAATTTCCAGTTTTCTAGATAAGGTGCCAACTGAAAAAAAATTTATTTCTTTTTCGTTTTTTATTATAATTAATCAATTCTTAATTATGACAAAAAAAAACGTAAGAAGATTTTAATATTTAAGGCGATTTACTATTAAACATTTTTATACATATAGTAATTTTGATAAAAATATAAATTTTGGGTTTCATAAAATTTTCATTCAAAAAAAGATGAAAAATTAAAATCAATTTCGACACAAACGGCCTTTCGACATTCGGCCTTTCGACACAATCGATTTTTCGACAATTGGCTTTTCGATATTTGACCTTTCGACACATTCGGCCTTTCAACACATCGGCCTTTCGAAATTCGGCCTTTCGGCGTTCGGCCTTTCAGCGTTCGGCCTTTCGACATTCGGCTTTTCGGCCCTATTTTAAATATAGAAGAAAGACATCTACGGTTACGAGCAGCATAGTAGGCGCAAACAAACCTGGCCTGAAAGAAGATCAGTACGTCAATTACGAGGGCGTATATTTTCCAGGTATTGTAATTGTGCAAGAACTAAAAGGTCTCTTAATGAAATTATTGGTAGTGAGAGGTAAAAATTGAAATTGGACTGAAGGGGAAGATACATTTATTTATCCATTGCAAGATGCACAGGCATTTTCACAATTGCAGAGCCAGAGCTCAAAAATATCAGAACTATCAATACCATAAGAGAAACAGCTGAACTTAAAAATAATAAATAGTTACGTAGCACCTAGTACCTAGAACTGAAGTTCCTAACTTATTTTGAAATACTCAAAAGTATAATTTTTAAATTTTTTTTGGTAATTACAAAAGTAGCTGTAGCGGCCCTGTTCATCCAAATATTTTTGCTCAAATTTATAGCTCGATATGATTTTCAGCCAACCAAAACTTTGGTTTGATTGAAATCATCGTACGATCCACAATCCCACCAATAAAAACCTATCCAAACACAAACAGAAATCATTGAAAATTCAGGGTAATAAAATTCCTTTTAAAAAATAAAAATTGTATTATAATTAGAAGAATTAGTCAACATAAGTTAGATGCTGCAGCCAGTATAAACAAAATATAAAACTTGGAAAAATTGTGTAATTGATTTTTTTTACTTTTTTTAATCAATAAAATTATAAAAATTATAAAGTGAATATTACACCGAAATAAACTAGACGGTGACCCTACTAAAAAAACACGTGTAAATCTTTAATATAGTGGCATAGTTATCAAATTAAAGTTAAAAAAAAAGAAATTATAATCAAATTCGTACTAAAATCGTGAAAGTTAATTGTTCACATATTTAAAATGAAAGTCTAAATACTTTTTGTGATCAGTGTAAAATTATTTTGTGATGTACACCAAAATTCATGATAATATTGAAATCGAAATTACATGAGCCACAAAATAAAAATACAAAATACTGAGTCAATTTAAAATCAAAAGCCGTATATCCATTAAACATTAAAAGCCGTATATTCATTTTAAATGCTATCGGTGTACATACATATATGCAGTTCTAAAGGTCGAACAGATTAAAGCGGGCAAACATAAATAATCTGTAAATTATACGAGGATTATAACATAATTACCACTGGTAGCAACAACAAATGTAGCGAATCTCATTCAGCCACCGCCAGAGAACAACAAATATAACACGCTGAAAAAGACTTTGATTGACAGGTATTCGCTGTCACAAGAAAAACGCCTGGAGGAACTCGTCAGTAAGCAAGATAACGGCGACCAAAAACCATCAAAGGTTTCAGGGCTATGAAGGGTCTAGCGGGTGACCACATCAGCGAAAATATCTTAAGCAAACTCTGGGTGATGAGAATGCCTAAAATCATTCAAGTTGCACTTGTCAGATTCGAAGATAAGCCAACAACAAATGTTATTTGCAAAGCGGATCACATGTTTGAAGAGGCAGAATTATCCAACATTTCACCGATAGTTTCCGCCAAATCATCTTCGAGTAAATCAACAACAGCAAATAAATCGGAAATTTCGGAATTAAAGGAGCAAACATCCAAGCTTCAAAAGGCTGTTGTAGCCCTTACCACAGGTAATCCTAGTCGATCCAGAAGTCTGCAGCCTTCAAGCCAGACACATTTCAGATCGAGAAGCCGCAGCAGATCTCAAAATAGGTACAGATTTTGTTGGTATCATTTTAAGTTCAGCGCTAGAGCACAAAATTGCATTAAGCCGTGCGAATTCACAGCCACCAACACGGTATCCACAAACTCTAATTTTTTAAACGGCTAAATTCAATTATAAATGCGGCCGATAATCGAAATTATGCAAACCGCCACCTTTTTATTAGAGATCACAAGAACAATCTCCTTTTTCTTTGTGGATTTCTTGTGGGCTGATCTTCCTGTCATTCCAGTCACATACTTTCATGGAAACCGATCTCTCGATCCAGTTTTGTGTGTTTCAGAAGCGAATGGCACAACAATTATTACTTATGGGACCCAATTACCTTTGATCGATATTGGGTTACGGCGCACCTTTATCCACGCATTCGTGGTCGCATCAGTTAACCGACCAATAATCGGTGCTGATTTTCTTACGAAATTCGGTCTACTCGTCGACCTGAGAAGCCATGAATTTAACTGTCGACGCAAGGACAATTGCCGTCAACACCCCCACACCAAAACACTTGGTGGTTGAGAATGGCTACGGACAAATACTAGAGGAATTTCCGTCCCTTACCGAATCACCTAATTACAATGTCCCAGTCAAGCATAACGTGGTTCATGATATTATTACGAACAATCAACTCCCGTATGCGAAACCACGTTGGCTGGATGCCACTAAACATAAGGCAGCATACAACGAATTTCTACATATGGTCGAATTAGGCATTATGTAAACCGTCGCCTCTCCGGTTTCTTCTCCACTCCACATAATTCCAAAGAGAGACAACACCATGTGGAGATTACCGTCGACTAAATGCAATTACGGTACCGGATCGTTATCCGATGGCGCATATTCATAACTTTTCAGTGCATCTGAACACCATTTTCACCAAAATTGACTTAATTAGGACATATTACGTAATACCTTTAGCAGCCGAAGACGTGCCTAAAACGGCAATAACAACCCCATTTAGCCTTTTCGAATACAATCGAATGCCTTTTGGTCTTCGGAATGCTGCTCAAACCTTTCAACGCTTCATGAATGAAGTGCTAAATGATCTTGATTTTATTTTCGTCTACATTGACGATATTTTGGTTGCAAGTGAAACAGAGGAGGAACACAAATCTCATTTACGGCAAAATTTACAACGACTTGCCAAGTACGATGTCAAAATAAAGACATCCAAGTGTGTTTTCGGCGTTCCACAGTTAGAATTCCTCAGCAACCACATATCTAAAGATGGCATAAAACCTTCGCCAGAGCGAAAATAAACTTAATTTACCTCAATAAAATCGATTCAGAAATTCGCCGGAATGGTGAATTATTATCATCGCTTTATTCCACGTTTAGCCGAATTTCTACAACCCAATCATGCGCACTTGACAACCTTCTAAACAAGACCAAAAACAGCCAAAAAATACTTGAATGTAAAGAAGCATTCATCACAGTCAAAAGTGCACCAATAGCAGCAGTGTTACAACAATTCAATAAAGGTAGTTGGGAACCATTAGCGTTCTTTTCAAAGAAACGTACAACGACTGAAATCAAGTATTCCACCTTCGACAGAGAACTGCTGGCTGTATACTTAGCCATTAAACAATTCCGATATTTCGTAGAAGGTCGAACATTCACAGTCTACACAGAGCATAAACCCTTGATTAACGCTATACACTCAAAAATAGAACGCAGCCCGCGGCAGACTCGCCATTTGGATTTTATATCCCAATTCACGACCGACATCCGACACATTTCAGGTAAACAAAATGTGGTCACAGACACTTTGTCACGTTCATGTGACCCACAAACTGCCTGTATAAACAAAATCCCGAATACAAACGATATCAGCGTTTAAGAAACGGACAACGGACTTAAAGCTCTAATCAATAAATCTCGTCCAACAAGCACCAAGTACAAACTTGAACTTGTAAATTTCATTGATTATGAAATATACTGCTAAATCTCCTCTGCTAATCATCGGGTATACATTCCTCAATCACTACGTCGGGTAGTTTTTGATTCACTGCACGGCATTTCACATCCAGGAATCCGCGCATCGCGAAAACTTCTTTCTACGCGTTATTTTTGACCCAATTTGAATCTTGATGTCAAAAATTGGGTAACAAACTGTTTGTCATGCCAGAAACCAAAAATATCTCAACATACTTACGAAATCACAAACTTGACAAAATCAGTCTTCCTGCAACACGCGTCCAGCACAATCATGTGGATATAGTCGGTCCACTTCCATCATCAGAAGGCAACCAGTATTTGCTAACGAACGTCGACAGGTTCACCCGCTGGCCAAAATGTTACTTTTATTACTTTTCTTTAAAAACAAATAAATAACTCTATGTGACAAGTGAATTTTGAGCAAATATTACAAAAAACATAGCTTTACACTATAGAAAATCCCTACGTATTCTGCCGTCCTAAACATATTTCACATTTTTGTAATTTTTACAACTACATATTTGGCCAAATTGAGTTCTTAATGGCAAACGATAGCTAACAATAAACTTTATCATTAAAATTAAAAAAATAATAATAATTAAAACTAAATTGAATATGTAATTTCGAAAAGGGCACATGTCTGAAAAAATAAATTTTTCAGGAATTAAAGAAAACTATCTATTTTCTAAAGTAGTATATAAATTTATACAATTTATTTTAAGGTTAAGTGTAGGGTCAAAAAGTAATTGAAAATTATATAAATATTTAATGTTAATCTTTATTTTAAATATTTTTTTATGTATTTATATGTACATACGAGATGTGCCCTTTTCGAAATTCATAAAATATAAAGTAAATCTAATTAAAAACACAACGTATAAACTTTATGAAACTGTTAGCATAGGTATCAAAGTCATTTCAGCGACAGATAGAGATATATCGCGGTCGCCGATTAATAAAATGCATTAAATTCGAAAAGGGCACATCTCCAAGAGTTGTGACCTTTTCGAAATTATCGTTATACAAACCGACACTGTTGGCCGTATTAACACAAGAAATGTGTCTATTTCAAACCAAATAGGTGCGGGGATATATTTCCATCACATTAACGTGAAAAAACGGTTTTGTTAAAATTTTCGAGATGTGCCCTTTTCGAAATTGCATATTCAATTGAGAAACGCTTAGTAAGAAAATAATTTCATTTTTACTGCAAAATACGTTAGTTTGAAAATCGGAAAAATTTCTTTGCGATGTAAAACAAGTTTAGTAGATTGCGCTACTGCGTAAGGTAGGGCCTTTAAAAGAAACAGCGAAGACTAGGATGTGTCTCAAACCCCAGAAATGGATGACCTGATTATTTAGTTTTATGTACCAATATGGGGAAATTCTTTTTATTTCTACCCATGTTCTTTTACTTTGATTCTTTGATGAAGCTACATCTAGTTTAACTTACATTTTAGAAGCACATTGTCTCTTTTAACTTCCACTGTTTCCTATTCCTTCTGGCGAGACTATAAATAGTGAACTCATTTTGCTGGTTCATTTGGCTTAATTATATAATGAGATTTTCCTGTACTGTAAACATTTTTTTTTTTGGTATTAAATGCTTTATTGTAGAGATTTTAAACGAATCACTCGTAACAATAATCGTCTTAGTAATTATATATTAAGTAATATCACCATAGTGCATAAAGCTGAAACACTCACCTCCTGAAACAAAATAAAAAACAAAAATTAGAATCTTTGTATGTACCTTTAATAAATATATTTAATTTTAAAAAATGAATTCAAGACGCTATTGTATGTACCGTACCCTAAACCTCAAGATTCAACATCTTGTACACAACCATTAAAATATGTATACCCTGACCGAGAGCGAAAAATGTATGTTTAGTATACATATGATGTACATAAATGTAATTGAAAATTCAAATTACCTGAAAAAACATTAAAACTTTAGAATACTTTTTTAAATTTAACCAAAAAAAAAACCGAAAAAATTATGTTCTGACATCGCTTTGAGGATTAAACTAAAATAAAATAAAAATAAAATAAATTTTTTTTTTACTAAATTCTGATTTTTTTTTTGTTTTGTTATTTGTTGTTCCTTACTGTTGATTTTCTTTCCATCTGTGAAAAGCTCATTTCCATGAAAATTACTTTTGACTTATAACTGTCTTGAGACCAGGCGAAAACAAAAAAAAAAAAATATCCCCATTATCCGTAAACAAAAGTAGAGAAAATTATAAATAACTTTTGTGAATTTTAACTTCCGCTTGCCATACACATATACATAAAACCCAACCAACCATCCAACCAACCAACACAACTGTTTCTGTTACATTATTATACCATATAGATTTGGTGTTTTTGTTATTTAAATTTAAACCCAAATCGCGTTTCAAAAACACAAACAAATTCGTGAGAGATAGCATATTTTTTTGTTCAGTAAATATACATTTTTGTGACGAGACAAAAATCCACTCTAATAAAATTGTTACAAATTTTGAACCCTCTATAACCCAACCCTCCCACCATCTACTAGTTGAAACAAACTTTTACAATATACAATTTTAGTAACAAACAAACAACAATATCACTAAATGAGGAGTAACACAAATTCTCTTATCTATCTCGTATTTTTTTAAAGTTGGAAAAATGGTGAGTACCATCAAAGACAAAAAAACCAAATGAAAAAGTCAAATGCAAAAAGATATATAAAACATAATTTTCCTGGTGGCAGTCCAATTTTTTTTTTTTTTTTTTTTACCACAAAACAACAGAAAAGTGTATGGCACATAAATTAATTTTGATTTGAATTTTAATGAAGTAAATTTTGGTTTCTGAGTGCTACGACGGTATTATACACGTACATACCTTAAAAAAAACAAGAAGCAAAACTGGGAAGATATATTTTCATTTAAATTCTATTTTAGGATAGGAATAATAAAATAACCACCGGAAAATTATAAGGATGACTTTGAAAATATTAAGCTCGCATTTAATTTTTTTTTTTGTTTTACTTTTCATTTTCAATAAAGTCTTATTATTATTTATTCTTTCTTATTATAATATGTACATGTATAAACACTTTCGAAAAAATCTAAAAAATTTAAATATCGCATTATATTTTATAACAGAAACCGTCAAATATTTTCCCAAATAAAAATAAATTTATTCTTTATTGATTTTAGAAATTGTGTATACTTTCTCTCTAGATACTTGTTTAGAATATAATATGTACATATATAAAAACACACACACACACACTCACACAGTATTCTTATCAGTTTGGAATATATATTAAAAATAACTGTATGTTTACTCAGTAAATGATAAAGTAAATAAGATATATTCATTTTCGTTTCGTAATACATGTACATAATAACAAAAAAATAAAAATAAAATCAGCAATTTTTGTACTCACGGCTGAATAAATTAGAACTTTGTTCTGCTTTAAAAATAAATTTCAGAAACAACAAAGTTGTACGTACAGTTTAGTGCCATATTTCGTGTGAATTGTTGGATAAAAAAAAAATGTTTTAATTTAAATCGTGTGGAATAAAGTGATTTTGGAAAATTTCCCCCTAAATCACAGACATTTTAAAAGTCTGTTCGACATGCGAGTAATTTATGTTTATTACATATTTACCGCTTACGAATAAATAACAAAGAATACCATATCAAAACAGCACATATTTATTTTGTGCGAATAAGAAACGTGAACTAATAGTTTAAGATGAATGAAGACTTAAAATAAAATAAAAAGTGAAAGCTAAATTTTTCGAAACTTTGGTTGATAATTTCAATTTCTTTTATGTTTTTTTAATTTTTTATGTTCGCCTGGTTTTATACATGTTCACATCAATTTATGTTAATCATCGCCAATCGATTGGCAAAAAAAAACATGTATAGCTGTTTTTAAGCAGTCACGAAAGTTATCAACATAACACACTCTCTTACTCTTACTGTAGAGCCATGTGGGCGTTCAGCCACCTCGCACTGCGATCTAAAAGATCTTTTGTGATTGGACCCTGCTTAATTATCCGTCCAGTCAATATTCAGGCTCTTAATGAACCTGATAATACTGCCGGCCGGTACGCGATACATACTATCTGGGCTCATTGCTCTCCCTCCAAGACTTTTAGCATGTACTTTTGCTAGAAAGACGGTAGCATTGGTACCCAAGGACTTCGAGAGGGCAATCCCACTATCGTATATTCCTACCCCTGCCCAGTCTACTGTTTTGATTTTACTCTTACGAGTTTCTGGAAATGATAGGTCGCCTGTCAGTCACCCAGCTACACTAAACGAAGGCGAAATAAAACTGGAGGGTGCCTAAGGATGTGACCGGAGGGTGCTAGAATAGGGGTTTTTGTTAAGGGTTCCTCCTTTAGCGCCGCACATAGTCTGTGCCAAATAGCCAAAAATATGCCAAATGGCTCAGTTTCCAGTGGTTGCCACGAGGAGGCAGCACCGTACACTTGAGAATTGTGATCAGGTTACCCTAACACAATTGTACCCATCACGCTTCTATCTGATACATGACCAGGACAGCTCACGAGATGCGCACCCTCTTGGAAGGTTACGGAGCTGATAGATTAATCTAATCAACTTTAGTCCTCCCGTTATGACCCCCGTCAACTTTAGTCCCCCCGCACGTTATGACTATCTAAAATCTATGTGTATGTTCCTAGGTCTCTAACTCTTAGAGGATACGATTCACTTAGAGCTAGCTTCTGATGGGAGCTATCACCTAAGTGAATTTAGTATTCTATTAGAGTTATGGTGGACTGAGTAAATGGATTAAGGTGTTCTAAGTGATAAGCTTGGCTTTCGTTATGATTTTCGCACTTACAACCAGTGTTACCACTTTGATACAATTGTATCAAATTTGGTACATTTTTCCGCCCCAAGAATTTCGGTACGTACCTTTTAACTTTGGTACATTTCTTTGAATACTTCTACTTAATTTGTGTTATTTAATTACATATACAAGAAGCTCGTTTTTTTAACACGGTTTACCATAAAAACTTATGCATCCACTACCAAAATTGATCCAAACTGTTTCGCCTAGTTCAATAAAAGCGCAACAAATAAAATGTGGTCGCACGAAATCCACAGAATACGTAAACACAATAATTTGGCCATATACCGCAGAAAAAATCAGCAAAATTCTTCAACAAAAATTTTCACTTATTATAGATGAAACTAATGGAGAAATGGAGTGGCATGCACAGCCAAAAAGAAAACATCTTTTGTACTTCTTTAATTTTTGCATAAACACCGTTAAAATTACCTGCCATAACTGACACGTTATCACTGGCGACGCCTATTAAATTTTCAAAATTTATATTAAATTTATGAAAATGTACTTTCAATAAATCAAAAATTTCTGTCGCGGTGGACTTTTTTAATTTTATCAAGCCGAAAAAATTATTAATAATTTTTTGAGATGTTGGATCGAAATTTCTGCAAATTATTACCAGGCATTTTTCTGTCGTTAGATCTAACGACAGAAAAATGCCTGGTAATAATTTGCAGAAATTTCGATCCAACATCTCAAAAAATTATTAATAATTTTTTCGGCTTGATAAAATTAAAAAAGTCCACCGCGACAGAAATTTTTGATTTATTGAAAGTACATTTTCATAAATTTAATATAAATTTTGAAAATTTAATAGGCGTCGCCAGTGATAACGTGTCAGTTATGGCAGGTAATTTTAACGGTGTTTATGCAAAAATTAAAGAAGTACAAAAGATGTTTTCTTTTTGGCTGTGCATGCCACTCCATTTCTCTTTGCGTAAACGCCGTCTTAAAACATTTTCCCGAGGCTATCGAAAGAAACATTAGAAACGTTTATAATCACTTTTCACACAGTCGCAAACGACTAAACGAATATTCTGCGTGTCAAGCGGATTTTAAAATTTTGCAAAACTCGTTGGCTTTCACTTGAGATTTTAAGAATTTTAGAGCAATGGGAGGCCTTATTTTATTTTGTATTGCTTCAAAGTAAAGGATAAAACTGATTCTGCCCACGATATCCTCGAATTCCTTACGAATGGCGAATTTAAATTATATTTGCTATTTTTATCATTTATTTTAAAAATTGTGAACGATGTTAACAAAATTTTTTAGTCTGAAAAAGCCGAAATGCAAAACGTTTATTAAACAATCAAACGCGTTTATTTGGAAATTTTAAAAAATTTCATCGTTTTAAACAACATTAATCTAAAAGTTGATGTAAGAGATACTAACAAACATCTCCCAATTACCTAAATGTTTTTTTTTTCATTTGAGGAAACATTTTTAGCAGAAAACAAATTTAAAATCGCAAGCTTTGCTGGCAAATAAAAAAACGTTTTCAACTTAATGACAGCAAATTGGGAATTCTAAAATTTTGAAATGTATAGCTGAAATTGTAGCCGGAACTATGCCAACAATTCGACCTTTGTTAAACAATTATCCTTTTAAAAAAACGAATGTCTCAATTGAAACACTAAATGAACAGTGGCGAAGCTTAAGGCTGTATGGTACTCATTTTACCAAAATAAGGGTATCGTAAAAATCAATTTGTGGCTACAAATATTTATCAATTCACAAATTTTTTTTTTATTGATAAAGCTTAAGGTATTTTTGAGGGATTAATACAGGATTATTTCAAAATTATTTATAGTTTATTCGTAATAAAAATTCAAAGTTGACGAAATTTTGGATAATGGTGCTTACGGAAAATTCAATTTTCTTAAGTTTTTCTCACTAAACCATGTATATCTTTTATATTGACCTATGCAGAAAGATATTTTTGAGGGATTAATTCACGATTATAAAGATTAATAATAAAATAAGAAAGATATAATCAAAATACTAAGAATATCGACATATTTATCGATACGAAAAAATTCAGTATCGATAAATAAATTTTTTTTTGTCAAAAATGGGTATGACCTCGGCTAATTTTTGATTTCCTTTTACTCTACGAGATGGCTAACCCCAAAAAATGGTGAATGTCCTGGATCTTATCGTTTTATAATAAATTATACATTTTAACATACTGAGTTGCCATAGAAACAACGAAAATGAATAACCGAAATAGTATATAATTTTATTCTGGAAAAAAGGGAAATAAGACAAGTCGACATACAGTTATATTTATTTTACATCAAAATAAAACAAAAATATAAAACGATATTTTTCTTTAGTATAGACACAGTTTAGACGCATTTTTGGACATTTAAATATCGATACCAAAACAGAAATTTTTTTTGAGTACCATACAGCCTTAATTGGAAATAAAAATTTGTTGACACACATGAATTCTGATGACGCTGTTCAAAATTGGATCAAAGTTAAAAATTTAAAAAATAATTTAGAATTTCCTATTTGTACAGAATTAGCCGACTACATCCTAACACTGCTGTCGTTGCCGCACAGCAGTGCAGCAGCGGAAAAGGCCTTCACATTAAATTGAATAAAAAATAAGAAAACAGATCATCTTGATAATAATATTTACTATTAGTAATGTGATGTTTACTAAAACATTAGTTAAAGTAAATATGGATAAAGATATATACCGGAAGAAGATTTGGGAAAATTTGCTGCGAAATTTAAATTTAAAGACGCTGCTTTTGAGCCATATTAAGTTTCATTTGTTGTATGTTTCAACTGTTGAACGAAAATAATTGTGATTTTTGCAAATAAAAACCTTGAAATGATTTTATATTTTTGCTTTCTTATGATTTTATTTTTGGTACTTTATTTTCAAAAAAATGTATCAAATTTGCTACTAATTTCAAGTTTCCAAGTGGTAACACTGCTTACAACACAGTTTGGGGAAGGGAATGGGTTACTAAAGCCGTTCCTGGAGACGTTGCAGCAGAATGCCTTTGTCAGAGGACTCAGGAACGAGATCATCAGAGCACATATTATGATATGATCTCGGAGACACCATTGTTGGAGCTAATAGAGAAAGCGAGCAGGCTCTGTAGGTTCAACTGGGCTACAAACAAAGCCACAGGCAAAGTCAGGTGTAACAACTGAATGGAGGAATTGTTTGCCAACTATGCGAGAAGCCAGGGCATATCGCCAAGAATTGTCCGAGGAATACTCCCGGCCAAAAACAGGCAACTCAGCATCTATTATGTGAGATTTGCCAATTATGTGAGAAAATTGGGCATGAAGCAAGGAGATGTCCGAAAAACAGTCGTAGATCTGCACGTACTGCAAAAAGTACGAACACCTAATAGCGGACTGCAGGAAAAAGAGATCGAATGATGCCAGGTACGATGAAATCATTGCACAACAATGTATACCATTCCCACACAATTTGGCAAACAATCAACGCAACTTTCAGAATAATTAATCCACTCTACCCTACGAGACTGAACTGCTCATTAGCTCAGTATCGGATTTGCTTGACCGTATACTTTATAAATATCCGACTCCTAGCTTATGACTCAATTCGTCAGCGGTCCAAATCGAACTCCAGATCAATTTTTGCTTCAACAATTTGAATATTCTAGAAGCTTTTATCCAGGAACGTAGAAACCACAGCTTTGCTCGTATCTACTGTTATTCTTACTGCAATGAATAGATTCACACCTTCCAGTTAGTTTTAGTAAGCAAAATAAAAAAAAACACTAGGTTCGATAAAACGTGCAAAGATGCGATTTTCTCTGAACAAGCTGCTTTCTCCATTTATCAGAGCGATCCGGCAGTAAAATAACGTTCTGAACTTTCGTGGGGCAGGTACAACAGGACAGAATTAAATGTAAATCAGCTGGTTTAAAACTGTTTTATCGTGTTAGCCCTTAGTAAACGATTCCACCTTTCGATGATAACAAGTATTTTTCTATCTATTTGGAAAACAGTTAATGCTTATGCAATTTAAAAAAGGGGAATTAAGTTGAATCACTCAAAATAACATCCTTTAGCTCTCATATCAGTTATATTAAAAATTATGGAAATAATAGTTAATTTTAAACATCTCGGACCTTCAGTGGCTTCGTAATCGCCGATCCTGTGGTGATCCAGAGCCCATGACAGAGTTTGGCATTAGGGTTTGAGCTTCGCGTTTATTTATTTATTGGTATTTATTGAGGGTTTCTTAGCTATCCGTAAAATTCAAGTTGTTGTGGATGGTTTGACATGAAGTGTCCTATTGTTAATGGTTCTATCTCTAACAACGTTTTTGAATTTTATTAATGATTTTCTTGCAACAACCTCCAACAAATACAGACACAATTTTTCAAAAAAAAATTATAATTTCTCTAAGGTAGATAAAACGAATAAAAATAATACGGCAATACCTAGCATCTAGCATGGAAGGAAATTAGTAAAAACAAAAAACATTTCTGCTTCTAAAAATTCTACAGTAATATTTCAGTCTGAAGCATCCTTGTGGACAGTTCGAACTAATTCAAACTAATAAATAAAATACGAATAATATAAAATTAGAATGTATCTGCATTACCTTGTGTGACCGATGCCCCAAAACCTTTATCCGTAAGCGTTACATTTTCACTCTCTATTTGATTTTCAAATTACATGGAATAACCTATTTTGTCTTCAAGAGACCCACGGAACAATCGTTTAAATTTGCAAGGTGTATTAAACATAAAAAAATATTTCTCGCAATGCTTTAAGTCACCTCCACGGAATATTTTAATTGACTTCAAATGTTGTTAACAGGTAAATGCTGGATTGTCACATATAATCAACATAAAAAAAAAATCCTCGGTGCCGTTTTTAAGAAAATCTATTTGGACATTTTCTCTTCGGTTTTATACTGGAATTGATCTATAACTTAACACAAACGGCCTATTACTAAAACCTATCTTTGTGCAAAATTTCGACCAAAACTATCAATATTGATGAGACAGGCAGAAAAAACCAAACTAAAAAAAAATGTGTGGCTGGAAGGACGGACGGACAAAGCATTATTTTAATCGAAGTTTTAATCTTGGTAATCTAATTCGTCAAGAAACGTGAACATCTGGAACAACAATAAAACAATCCTCGGATTATACGTAGTTAGCATTGTGTGAACGACGATAAATACCCTATGTTTCTATCTGCGGATTTTGGTGTGTAATACAGCGGATGGAGATTTTTTATGTTATACTTTTTTGGCAAGAAACAAGAAGAATTTCAAATTATTTATGAACAATTACAATAAGGTGAACTAGTTTAAAATATACAATACGATGTACTATGACAAACATTATTGTTAAAAATGATGTCCAATGTCGTGCGAAATTTCCTGCGAAGAAAAGAAAAGTAAACTAGAATTAATTCAAATTGTAAAGTAGAGCTTGTTACTACTTATTCTCAACTATAGCTGATATCGCAGCATAATCCTTTAGTCCAACTACATTTAGCTAGTAGATATTATTATCATTAATGTTAAATTAATTTAATTCTATTTGAATCATTTTATTATAAAAATATACAAAATTTAGATTGCGTTAGTCGTATGCGCACTGTTGTAGTTGATGTAATTTAACCTAAAGAAAAACATAAAATAATAATTAGAATTTGTTCGATTAATATATATTAAATAAATACTTATCTCATTGTAATTAAAATCACCAGTTACTAAATTAAGAAATAATTTAAAATGTAGTTAATCAAATCTTAAATTAATTTTCATTAGTTGATTTGCTTATGAAAATTATGTCAAATCTAAAATCAAAACAAAAACTGTCAAATATTATAATCATTTTTATGTATAGCTCTGCCATCTATTGAATATTAGAATATTTAATATTGACGTAGAGCAATTTGACTTACGTTGTATTTTTGTGTAAAATATAAAATAATCAAAATAGGGTATATAAGAAATTATGAAGGCAGAACGAAAAAAGCTATCAAGCAAGAAACATAAGAATAAAAAATAACTTAATAATTATTAAATTGCATATTTTTAATTTGTGCAAGTTTGTGCTTGTGTTGTGGAGGCACAATAAAATTCATGGTCCTTCGAGCCGGATTGTGCCCCCAATTGTTTGAAAATAATTCAAGTAGTGTATTGGAAAACGTAGTCAATTAGCTGTAAATTTACGTAATATATTAAAATAACGTGGTCGAACCATATTGAAGAAAATTCGGGAACGAGAGTGTGCAGCCAATTAGCTGTAAATTTACGTTGTGTATTAAAATAACGTGGTCGAACCATAGTGAAGAAAATTCGGGAACAAGAGTGTGCAGCCAATTAGCTGTAAGAAATTTACGTAGTGTATTGAATAACGTGGTCGAACCATACGTAGTGAAGACAATTCGAAAACGAGAGTGTGCAGCCAATTAGCTGTAAATTTACGTTGTGTATTAAAATAACGTGGTCGAACCATAGTGAAGAAAATTCGGGAACAAGAGTGTGCAGCCAATTAGCTGTAAGAAATTTACGTAGTGTATTGAATAACGTGGTCGAACCATACGTAGTGAAGAAAATTCGGGAACGAGAGTGTGCAGTTAATTAGCTGTAAGAACGTAACGTGTATTGAATAACGAGGTCGAACCATACATAGTGAAGAAAATTAGGGAGCGTCAGTGTGTCGCCATATTGCTGCGAGAAATTTACCGAGTGTATTTTAGATAACGTGAGCAAACCAGAGTGTATAAAGGTCGTAAAAGCAGTTGCATGTGCCTTGTGTGGCCAGTGTCAAAATAATAAAGAGAATTGTTTACGTTTCTGGTTGTGCGTTCATTTTGTACGATTTTTGTTGTGAGGTTAACTATAGTTAATTATGAGTTTGACTGCGGCACAACAGTTAGCCATTCACGGAGCTACACGGAATTCGTTGCAGGCGCAATTGAAGAATTTGGAGGAACACGTAGTGAAAATATCTAGTGATACTAGTGATGTTGATGCAATGCAAATCAGGAAGCTGCGGGCAGCAGATTTATTAAAGAATTTTATGTATGTAGAAAGTCAAATGTTTACCGTCGATCCGAGTATTGAATCGAAGGCCGTCGAATTCAGTGAACGTTATTATAAGGTGGATTCAAGTTTGAGCAAATGGATAAGGCAGTCAAATGAAGTACGAGACAAGAATGGGAATGAAGGAAATGCTACTATGTCAACAACAATATCTATGCCACAGGTTCCGTTGGATGTCAGATTACCCAAGATTACAATCGAACCGTTCGCAGGCGACTATACACAATGGCAATCATTCTACGATGTATATATGAAGACGATTCACAATAGCAACTTGACAGCGGTACAGAAGTTTACATACTTGAAGGGGTACCTCCGTGATGAAGCTGCCAGTTTAGTCAAACAGTTTCCGATTACAGAGGCTAATTATTTTGAGGCGTTTAAAAAATTGGTTGATAGATATGGGAGACAAAAGTATACTGTCCAAGCATTTATGCGTACCTTTTTGAATCAACCTGCAATAAAACATGGCAATTCAACTAATATTCGTAAATTATTGGATGTATCAGATGAGATCTTACGTGGGCTAAAGGCACTAGGACAACAGGCCGAGTCAAGGGATGTTTGGTTGTTACATATAATGGAATCAAAATTAGACGTTGAAACCAAAATGCTATGGGCACAACATTCATGTGAGACTGATTATCCAACCTTAGACGATTTTCTTAAGTTTCTGTTGAACCGTTCAGACGCTTTAGAAGCCACGAAAGGAATTTCGACACGGGATTCCTTTAATGATGCCAAATCTACAAAATCCTTCATTTCAACGAATATTTTAAAATGTTGGCTATGTTCGGGTGAACATTACTTATCGAATTGCGATAGATTCAGGGGCATGCCAATAAGTGAACGTCGAGAATGTATAAAATCTAAGGGATGCTGCTTCAACTGTCTTAAAATGAATCACGCTGTATTTACATGTAGATCCAAGATTAAGTGTGCTGTTTGCTTTCGGAAGCATAATACATTATTACATCCAGAGGATAGCGGAACAGAATCCGGTCCAACTACTTCTTCAAATAATCAGACGAGTAATTCAGTAATGGAATCTAAGCTCGATTCCAAGATAGCAGCAGTGGTGGTTAAACCGACATCCACAGAGGACAAGGAAACATGTTCTTATTCATCGGCCAACGTATCGACGGCGAGTATTTTGCCAACTGCGGTGGTGAAAATTATCGATAAGCATGGGGTAGAACATCGATGTAGAGTTTTGTTAGACTCTGGTTCCATGTCATCTTTGGTTAGCGAGAAGTTATGCAATCAATTAGGCCTAACACGAATATATAACCGCACAATCGTATCTGGTGTCGGTGGCTCCACATCACAAACGTCTCGTGGTGAGGTTCATATAAAATTAAGATCGTGTTACGACACCGAAAAGGAAATTTTGGTCGTTGCTTTGGTGTTGTCGAACTTATGTTCACAGTTGCCGGGTCACTCAGTTAAGTTGGATAAAAAAGAGTTCCCGGTATTTATGGCTGACCCAGGGTTTAGTGAACGAGGCAGGATCGACATGATATTAGGAGTGGGATCAGTGTTTGATTCATTGCTAAGTGGAAGACTGAGACTAGATGATGGTATGAGGGCCGTAGAAACGATTTTCGGATGGGTAATTGGTGGTGAGGTGACAAGATCGGAAGAAAGTCAGGCATATATTTGTGAAGTGCAACATCAATCAACCGCAAACGTGGATGAACTTCTACAACGATTCTGGCAAATAGAAAATGTACCAGAATTTAAGGAATTAACTGAAGAAGAAATCAGATGTGAAACATTATTCAACGAAACTACAGAAAGAAGTTCAGATGGACGATTCATGGTGAGATTGCCTTTCAATCAAAAGATTCCGGACCTAGGCGTATCGTTGAATTTAGCTCGGAGTAGACAAGCATCCATGGAAAGAACATTTGCCCGCGACGAATCATTTGGTCTAACATACAAACGATTCATGGAAGAATATTTAAGTTTAGGACACATGGCTCTAAGCAGCTGTGATATATCCAAAAATTATTTACCACATCACGGAGTAATAAAGGAGTCAAGCACCACCACAAGACTTCGTGTTGTGTTTGATGCTTCCGTAAAAACATCGAATGGGATCTCATTAAATGAAACATTAATGGCGGGTACAATCAACCAAGCGTCCTTATACCAAATACTATTACGATTTAGAGAATTTAAAATCGCTATGGTATGTGACGTAGAAAAAATGTACCGTCAAATTTTGGTACACCCGGATGATTGTAAACTACAACAAATCGTATGGAGGTCAAATAGTGATGAACCATTGCAGTATTATGAACTGACCACCTTAACATATGGGACGAAATCCGCACCATTTATTGCAACGCGAGTGTTAGAGGAACTAGCTCGATTGAACGAAAAGGAGTATCCTGAGGTATCAAGCACGTTACGAAACAACACCTATATCGATGATGTTAGGTTTGGGGCAAATTCACTGGACGAAGCATTAGGGAGGAGACTCGACTTGGTTAGGGTCTTGGACGGTGCTGGGATGAAGTTAAGGAAATGGGTTTCCAATTCAATCGAATTGTTGGATATGATTCCCAGCTGTGATAAGGAGAATTTAATAAAGGATTTCACAGAAGATGATTCGGGCATTACAAAGGTGTTGGGCCTGCAATGGAATCCTGAGAAAGACGTTTTTAGTTACAAAATCGAATTGGGTAAATATGTACCGACTAAAAGAGGGTTACTATCGGAAAGTAGCCGCATCTTCGATCCACTTGGATGGCTGACGCCAGTGATAATTAATTTAAAAATATTATTCCAAGAGCTTTGGTTGAAACCGGTTGGTTGGGATGATGCCCTGCCCGAAACGGTCGAATCAGACTGGCTTGCACTTCGTAGCAAACTGCAAGATTTACAATCGATAAAAATACCAAGATGGCTTACAACATCAGATCAAACTGAACTACATGGTTTTTGCGATGCGAGCAAGCGCGCTTACGCCGCCGTAGTGTATACTTGTCACAGAACTGAACAGGGCAATTTTTGCACAAAATTAGTTGCAGCAAAATCAAAGGTAGCTCCTATTAAGACGCTGTCAATTGCACGACTGGAGCTATGTGCTGCGTTACTGTTAGTTGAATTAATGAAATCCGTTGAGGGCTCACTGACTATCACTATAAGTAACAAATACTATTGGACTGATTCGACCATTGTATTAGATTGGTTGTCGAATGTACCAAATCGGTGGGAAGTGTTCGTGGCTAACAGGACTTCGAAGATATTGCAGAATACACGCAGAGAAGATTGGTACCACGTTCCAACGAAAAATAACGCCGCTGACTGCGCTTCACGAGGTGTAATGCCGAACGAGCTGATAAATCACGAACTGTGGTGGAATGGTCCACCATGGTTGAAAGACAAAGAGTATTGGCCAAAACAAAAAAACATCGAGAGTACCACGTCAGTATTACTAAATATCCACAAAGAGGAAGACTGGTTAGAAGATTTAGCATTGCGGATTTCATCATTCCACACAATAATAAAGGTAGTAGCACGATTAATCCGTTTATTCCAGAATGCAAAGACGATCAACAAGAATAATCCAAAAATTGGTCCTATAACAAGAGAAGAGATTTTTGAAACCGAATTAGTTTGTTGGCGATATGTGCAAAATCGATTAATGAAGGAAGACATCACGAATTTAACACGATCAGAACTAGTAAAATCGAATTTGAAGTTTTTGAACCCATTTATTGACGGTGAAGGAGTTGTTCGAGTTGGGGGTCGTCTACAGAATGCCAAGGTACCAGAGAGTGTTAAGCATCCTCTCATCATTCCGATGAAAACTAAACTCGCTAAACGTTTGGTAGAAGAATACCATTTAACCTATCATCATGCTGGTCCACAGTTATTGCTTGGATTGTTAAGGCAAAAGTACTGGATCATTCGTGGCAAGGATATGGTCAAATTAGTAACAAGAGGATGTGTATCGTGTTTTAGAGTAAATCCAATTCCAATGGTACAACAGATGGGTAATTTGCCGTCTTATAGAGTGGAACACATACGCCCATTTATTAAAGTGGGCATCGATTTCGCCGGACCATTCATGGTAGTCAATAAACGCGGTCGTGGTCAAAGGCCTTCCAAGATATACGTTTGCCTGTTTGTCTGTGAAAGTACGAAAGCCGTACATATCGAATTAGTATTGGATTTAACAACAGGCGCATTTTTGGCTGCATTGCGTAGATTTGTGGGACGAAGAGGGTTGTGTACAGATCTATATTCTGATTGTGGGAGCAATTTCATTGGGGCCAACAAGGAGCTGTTAAACTTATTCAAATTCATAAAACAAAATAATAAATTGATCTATTATTCTTTATTAAAGGACAGTATCCAGTGGCACTTTATGCCTCCAAACGCTCCACACTTCGGCGGTCTTTGGGAAGCGGCAGTGAAGGCTTTCAAATATCATTTTAAACGGGTAGTAGGTGTGACGATAGTTACGGTGGAAGAAATGATGACACTCACTATTGAGATTGAGGCTATATTGAACTCACGGCCATTGTGTGGAATACCTGATAGCCCTGAAGATATAATGACACCAGCCCATTTCCTGTTGGGACATTCGATGGTTTTGGTCCCGGAGGCTGACCTGACACGTTGTCCAATCAGCAAGTTGGACAGATGGCAGCTGATCCAGCAATTAAAGCAGCATTTCTGGAAGAGGTGGTCCATTGAATATTTGACTGCTTTGCAATCGCGATATAAATGGCAAACTGTAAAAGAAAATATGCAAGTCGATGATATCGTGCTTATTATAGACAACAATTTACCTCCGACTAAATGGCTTATGGGTAAAGTGGTCGAACTAATACATGGTGGTGACGGTTTGGTGAGAGTAATAAATATTCGTACAAAATCAGGATTGCTGAAACGTCCGATTCACAAGGTATGCAGATTACCAATTGAATCAAGGGATTCAAGGCCGGGAGAATGTTAAAAATGATGTCCAATGTCGTGCGAAATTTCCTGCGAAGAAAAGAAAAGTAAACTAGAATTAATTCAAATTGTAAAGTAGAGCTTGTTACTACTTATCTTAAACTATAGCTGATATCGCAGCATAATCCTTTAGTCCAACTACATTTAGCTAGTAGATATTATTATCATTAATGTTAAATTAATTTAATTCTATTTGAATCATTTTATTATAAAAATATACAAAATTTAGATTGCGTTAGTCGTATGCGCACTGTTGTAGTTGATGTAATTTAACCTAAAGAAAAACATAAAATAATAATTAGAATTTGTTCGATTAATATATATTAAATAAATACTTATCTCATTGTAATTAAAATCACCAGTTACTAAATTAAGAAATAATTTAAAATGTAGTTAATCAAATCTTAAATTAATTTTCATTAGTTGATTTGCTTATGAAAATTATGTCAAATCTAAAATCAAAACAAAAACTGTCAAATATTATAATCATTTTTATGTATAGCTCTGCCATCTATTGAATATTAGAATATTTAATATTGACGTAGAGCAATTTGACTTACGTTGTATTTTTGTGTAAAATATAAAATAATCAAAATAGGGTATATAAGAAATTATGAAGGCAGAACGAAAAAAGCTATCAAGCAAGAAACATAAGAATAAAAAATAACTTAATAATTATTAAATTGCATATTTTTAATTTGTGCAAGTTTGTGCTTGTGTTGTGGAGGCACAATAAAATTCAATTATTAAAACATAAAAATCTGTTTTCGTTGACTAAAATTTAGATCCAATTTATTTGGTTTTTACGACGAATCATAATTATGTATTGTACATAAGGTAGAGACGAAATAGTTTTTATTTTGTAATTAAAGGTAATTATAATAAAATTTCGGTTTCGTCTGTACCTTTAGGTGTTCCCCAATACTAAATACTAAATGAGTACTTACATACATTTATGTAAAAATTAAATAAGTTTTAATAATATTTGCTATAATTTGAATAGCATATCATTGGATAATTATTTAAAACAATTCATGAATAAATCATAAATCGTTTCAAATTCTTCCCGTTTCTTCTTCAAAAACTATAACAAGAAAAAATTTTACCCGCTGTTTTAGACAGAGAGTAAAATAAAATCCACCGATTAATTTTCGTATTCGTAACCCAAGGATTACTTTATTATTCGTGTTAATAAAATCCTATTTCATCCTAGCCAGACTGCAGTTTAATAAGTCCGATTTAGCTAAATTCGATCAGGGGCTCGTATTCTTAAAATTCGCCGAAAAAAGCCGCCGGTGAAGTATTTCACGGGTATATAATACGGGTATAAAATAATGTAATAAGCAAAACATGCATTTTATTTTCTAAAAACTGTTGTACCCTGTGGTCTATATATTATTTGGACGCCCAAAGATATTTTGGCAAAACTTATAGCTGATACACCAAAAAATGTCAGAAATTGGAATTTTGCATTATCGTCATGTTCTCAAAACTTTTGTCTTACTAAAACATTACTTTCAGACCCCTCAATATCAAAATAGGGTAATCTCACTTTGATCTTATTAGATAATGGAAAGAATATATTGAAGAGAAAGTTGTGGAGTACGTCACAATACATCATTGATTTTTCTAAATTGTTGGCTAGTTCATGCCAATTATTCATAGATGGCATAAGGGTCAATAAGGCAAACTGTGCCTGGCTTTTCATTATTCTAAATATTGACTTTTCGAACGTCAACCATAAGTTATTATTCTTTGACAGAAATAGCCAGGCCTACTGTTCGAAATTTCGTGTAAGTACTTTTCGTTTTGGCTTGCGTACTGGTTAATTTACGATGTTAATTTGTGTCTTTTGAAATGTCTCAATATTTCGTACATAAAATTATTTACAAAATAATAAAATAATTTATTATCGATATAAGAAAATCTTAAGATACTCAACAACGTAGATGAGTTCAACCAAAGCCTTCTGCTCGACCTAAAATTTTCGACCCACAAAGTGGTTATCGCAATTACAGCAACATTAATGTGCTTTAACCTAAGCAAGAGGGAAGTAAAAATGGATAATATACCGTGAAAAACGTACATAAAACCATTAAAAAAATTGAGGTGAAATGTTTCATCCTTAGAGCGCTTTTCCTTTAGGCGACACAATAACGATATATCATCGCCTATACACCACTGATTTGTTGGTACCGAAATACGGATATATTTCTATTGGACGATAAATCGGAAACATCATTGCCCTGTTGTATGGGTCCGATAATTGGTTGACATCCTGACAGATACCTTTCTTTAATTACGAGATGTAGCCAGAACCGCTTCATAATAAATCGTATTTGGTCTTAAATGCAATAAGTGCAAAATGTATAATTTATTTACATGCGACAACAGGCAGCAATAGCGACTCACAGATGACAGTAGTTTGCAGTTTTTTATAGCGACGGATATCGGTAAAGACATTCCAATGGAAAAGCGACGACATTATCGGTATATAATATGGCAAAACACTCTTTCGATATAACTTTACTGGGTGCTAATTAATTTGGTTTGACGTACAAGTTTTTCGAATTAAATGAAGCTGTTTCTGCTGTAAACGAATCATCCGAGTTAAGTGACACTATTTTCAAAATGAACGAAAAATATTCTGCATTGAATGAAACCTTTTAAGGAATAAATGAAACCAATTTCGAGTGGAATGAAATTTTTCACAATTTAAATTAAACCTTTTCAAAAATATGTGAAACCAAATTAAATAAATTTAAAACCATTAAATGCATTGTGAAATAAAGAACACGTGAAGTTTTCCAAAGATTCTTCCATACGTATACGTATACGAATCCAATTGGAATTACACGAATTTATATTGGATTATTAAAGATTTCATATGTAGTGATGCAGCGTACAAATGAGTTTTAAAAATTAAAATAAGGAAATTATGAATTGTTAGTCAAATTTTCGTATAATTTATAATTTTTACCAACGATTTTCATACTGAATAAACTACTCTCCCCAGTGGAATAATAACAAAAGGCTCGCATTATAGCATTTGTAATACATTCGATATTTTATATGAATAAAAAATAAAAACAATAAAATATATCATTACAATTATTATAATACTATTTAACTATAATTTAATCAAACCAAATCAAAACCGAAATTTCAAATGATTAAAAAGGCTATTAAAGATTTTTGTATTTACATTTATCAACTTACATATTTGCTGTTATTTCTCTCGTTTGATAAAAAAAACAGGATTTAAACCTCGGTTATTGAAATATGTACAAATATTTTGGAATTGTTAAAAATATATTCCAATAAGATTTAAAAAAAAATTCAAAAGAAATCTACCCATTAATCGAAATTTTAAAAAAGGAATTTTGCAGAACTTTTATTAAACGAATGATTCGTATGGATTCGAGTTTTATAACTAGGTATTGTAGAGGCCTATTCCATGAGCTAGCCAAACCGTCACCATTGTTGCCAATGGCCAATATCGTGCATGGAATAGGCCTCAACAATACCTAATTAAAAAACCCTAATCCATACGAATCGTTCGTTTAATAAAAGTTCTACAAAATTATTTTTTTTGAAATCACACTTTAACTTTAAAACGCCATATACCATTTTTCTATGAACAATTCAAAAATAAATCAATTAAAATTACTTTAATATCGAACGAACAAGAATTTTTTATGTTTTTTTGATTTGCTTTAATTTTTATTTTCTGCTAAAGCTTGATTTTTGAAAATGCTTTTCTAAATACTACTCAATTTGTTGAAATAACACTCCATTTTCCAATATGAATTTGTTTTAGCAGTGTAATACTAATTAGTAATACATTGATAAATCTCTGCAATGTCTAGAAAACTTCACACTCGTGAAATAAAGACGTTCTGATTCTCCTATAACACCAATGGGGATTGTCATCGTGTCTAAGATGAGATTTGACTAATCTGTAGCTGAGACTATTTCAATTCTATATTTGATCATGCTTTCTAAATTCGCTAATCTTTTAAATTCTTTGCATATCCTTTAATGTAATTGATGAAGGCCTTGTCCGATCGAATTTATAGCTTTTATTAATTAAACTTTCTTATTTTTTGAAAAATAGTTCAAATCAATTGGCGAAAGTTTAATTAAAACTTAAAAGAGTTTGATTTATAATCGTATATTTGTATAGTTTAATTTAAAATGGCAATGGGTTATTTTAATTTATAAAAATAGTTTAATTTATTTGTCGGAAAAAATTAAACGAAAAATTAATTTAATTTAATTTGCAAAGTAGATAGAAAGGAAGAAGAAAAACCTTTCATGATTTTGTGCTGCTTAGATAAAGTCATTCACACGCGATATCTTACACGATATCGTAAATTTTGGATCACCAATCTTGACACCTTTTCGCCATCTATTTACTGGCCGAAAAAATACCGCCAGCAAACAAATGTGAACATTTTTTCGATTGTTTGTTTTTTTTGTGGCGCCTATTAGCAGTATTTGCCTAAGTTTGGACTTAAACAACGACCATTCATTGTGATTTGAAAGGATTGAATTCATCCCTTAAGTTCCAAAAGAATTTCCAAAAATGAAAAATTAAACACTTTGATTCAAAATATAGTTAAATACCAAACTAAAAGTATTTAATTTCACATTATAAAGCAAAATTATTACTCGAACCAAAACTAACCTCAACGTAATGCTATTCACACAGGAAAATATCAAGCCAGCTTACTTTATATGAGTATATGATAAGAATTTTAAGCGGGTCGGAGAGAGCATATCGGAATATTTTAAGATTTGCTGCAAAAATCAAGAGGACTCAGAGTACTGTTATGGTTCTGGTATAATCCATTATAGAATATTTTATGAGCTCCATTTATTCAGAATAGGCAGAATTTGTAGCAGCTGTATGTATCGTTCGATATTATTTTATGATGTGTAATTATTTATCTGTATGACTTTGTCATAAAACAATCCAGGTGAAGGACTTGATCTAAGCAGTGCAAAACTGTGTAAAGTTTCTTCCTCCGTATTAATCGATATTAATTAAGATATAAAAGATCTTTTCAAAGATCAAAAGAAATGAATTTATTAAGTCCTATGAGAGAATCTATTTTAGAAGGCGAGATCAAAGGTAGGATTGGAAAAGCCGCAGCTACATGGACTTCTCCAATTTCTTCTTAGTTTTAATGAATTTAAATGAGTGTTTTATTTAACAAATAAAAAATAAACAATTTTTAGTGATTTAGGCATTTATTGACTTTAAATTTATTTATTTTGGTTTCGTCTATTTTGGAAAAGGTTTCAATCTATGGAGTCATTCATTCCGTACAAGTCATTGAATTCAAAATAGACAATTAGTTCAAAAAACGTATAGTTTTGGAAATACATAGGTTCGTTTAATTCGGAAACGGGTTAGTTTAATACGAAACCGGTTTTATTTAATTTGAAAACCCTAAAAGTGAGGTTCGATTTGGTAAGAATTATTCACAATCATGAATCATTTTTGACAAATAGCGTTAAGGGCATGGATTTCGAAATTTATACATAAAGCTAAAAACACAACAATGTATATCAATTCAAAAACGAAAAACACTCGTACAATCATTATACCATCAGCATTTCGCTTCAAACTTGTAGCAGAAATAATATTTTCGTAATAAACAGTATAATCCAAGCACTCTCAGTAAAAATGACAACTAAACCGAAAAGCATCCTCGCGAGGAAACTTTTCGTTAGCCGTCTGGTGGTTAATAGCATAATGCAGCGTAATTTAGTTTAGTCAGAAATTTAGTCGAAAAAATCGACATAAGGCACACAGCATTAGATTCAAGAATACAAAATATGACTGCCAGATAATTTCACCAGACAAAAAAGATGTACAGAATCCTGAATATAATGCAGTATGATAAAGCGAGTTGGGGCCATGAATTTCGGGTTGAAAGAAATTTATATTCTCAAAACCTTTCTTTGGCTAAATGTTTAGATTAAGACCTCATGAAACAAATATTATACTGCAAGACCATTTCTGGAATCTTGCGCTGATATATTTCTGACAAAATTTTTACCAACGAACCTTTAAATTCTATAAAAATTCACTTTGTGAAGTTGAAATAATTTAGTTCGATTCTTTGACATGTTTGAATTGACATAACTTTCTAGCTAAACACATTCCTGCAAAAAATCCGTTTTATTGGTTGTCAACGGAGACTAAACAGCAAAAATCATAAATTTTGCTTCTCAGACTCTAGCGTTAAAAATTTACGTTTAAAACAGCGAGAAATGTTTTTATGAATTTCACATTTTGACGAATTGTTTAGATATTGAACGAATACTGATTTATTGGTTCTCCTTCTATTTATCGGCGCCATCTATTGCTATTTTAAATGACGGCCAACAGCTTGGCATAACGCATCGATCACTAATTTCATTAAAATAATTTTAGTTAATTTGAGATGCTAGTAAATAGAGAATTAAATTCAAACTTGTTTAATTCTAGAGTAACATTTGTTACGAAAAAATGATTAACGCGGATTTTAATTTAAGGAAATATTTGAAGAACCTGAATCATTCTTTCAGAAACTTAAGAAGTAAATGAACTTGAAATTGTAATTTTCCTCCTTTCCTTCGGTTTTGTTGTACGCAAAGTATGTAACTGTATACCCTACGTATCCCGTAATAGCAGACTACCCTTAGTTTTGGTCGTACAATCTCATTCAATCAATCAACCGCATAGTAAATGAGAATTGAGGGGCTGGGTGGTGAAGTAAAATACTTTGATATGTGCAATTTAAAATGCTGCAAGTATTTAGTTTGCTGAATTTTTCCTGTTTTTTTAGGGAGGAAATTTAAAAGAATAAGGATAAGTTTTTTACAATTATTTTTAATTATATCCTACAGCTTAACGTTTTTCTCACCATCGGATTTCGGGAGCTAAAGCAGCGGTTATTTATTGAATTATGGATACGAAGCTCATTTACTTCTGCTTTTTATGAACTATTAAATATTAATTGTTAATTTGTTTCAGAGATTGAAGCACAGCGGTTAGCTAAGCAATCATTAAACATGAAGTTTCCAGTCGACGCACCAACCAGTCAACAATGTGCCAATACTAGCTTTAATAATGTCGTTCCAGAAGTTCTTGGAGTTGGTGATCCTGTCGTATCGCTGACACCGGTTAATGTACAAGATCTTGAACATTTATATATGAGTAGATTAAATCCAAATACAGAAGTGAATGCTTTGGTTGACTATTTACGATCAAAGTTCGAAGGGGTGGAAGCCGTCGAGTGTCGTTTATTGTTGCCAAGAGGCCGGAATAAATCTAAATTAATATTTGTTTCTTTTAAGCTAAGTATTAACAGTAAGTTCTCTAGCCAAATTTTAACGCCTACGTTCTGACCAAAAGGTGTTTTGATGCCTTCTACCAGAAAATCCAGTTCAAATAACGACAATGCAGTTTCGCACCGATTAAAATTGAAGACATGCAGCTGTATCCAAAATCACAATATCACCAAAGCAATCAATATCACCAAAGCAATCAATATCACCAAATCAATCATTATCAGCCTACGAATTCACCTATAAATACTTTAACTTTTCTGTTGTCACTATATTATCACAACTCAAGCGGTATTGGTTCTAAATCGGGGGACATATTTCTCAATGCTTCTGATGAGGAGTATAACATAACATAACTGAGACTTGGCTGAACCAGTCTTTTAAATTAGAGGAGTATCTTCCAAATTCATATGAAGTTTTTCGTCGTGACAGATCGAAGATGCTAACATTGATCGGTTGGGTGGTGGAATTATGATTGGAATCTCAAGGCAATTAAGATGTCAATATGTGTTTTATACGAATGAACCTGAATTATTAGTTTTGAGAATCCAATTCTTCTCTCAACAAATATTATTATCCGTACTATATATTTCATCATCTGCTGCATCCGAGTTATATGATCGTCTTGCCAATGTAATTGTAAATGATTTAGTACCATATAATCTTCACCGGCGACTTTAATCTGCCTAAGATTAATTGGATATTTTTTGGCACGGATATTATTCCAGTTACAACTAAAGTAACCGCAACTCTCATTTTGGATACTATGTTTGGTTTGGGTACTAAGCAATGCAATAATATCCTTAATGGAAATGGCAGACTGCTAGATTTGTTGTTCTGCTCAATGGATATGGACATAAAAGTTTCACCATGCAATGATCTCGGTAATTCTGTGAGTATTTATCACACACCCCTCAAATTAGATATCACTTTTTGTAATTGTTTATGTGACTCTTTTAACTCTAATAGTTTTGAAAGTGTAATGTCTTCTTATTTAGATATGGAGATTTTGTTAACCTGAGGAACTTTCTCGATGGAGTGGACTGGGACAATTTACTGTTACCAAACAATGCCGATTGTTGTGTGGATAATTTTTATCGTATCTTTACAAATTTGAAAAATCGAAAGAATAAAATGCATAAAATATGTAGAGCGAATCCATCTGATTTAAACTATTGGTTATATAGCAATCTAAGAACGAAATTTAATATATTGAACAAGTTTTTATACAATAACTATGGTCTATATGGCATGCATATCGAAATTGACATAACAAACGATCCTAGACGGTTCTGGTGTTACATGGAGTACAAAAAGAAATCTAGTGCATATCCCGTTCAAATGTATTTCAATGATATAGTTTCAAATGCTAACCAAGCGACATGTAATCTATTTGCTGAATTTTTTGAAGGAGTATATACTAAGGATAATACAAGTTGCTCTTCGATTAGTTGTGATAAGACAAGTATTAACTCGAACTTAACTTTAACATATCAGGAGGGGTTTATAGCTTTACATCAGCTAGAATGTAAAAAGGGGGTTGGGCCTGACGGTATTCCTCCTTGTTTCATGATGAGTTGCGCTGATGTCCTTGCGGCTCCGTTAGCAAAGATTTTTAATCTTAGTTTTTGGTCTGTAGTTTTCCCCAAAGTATGAAAATTATCATCGATTATACCAATCTTTAAGTCTGGTTCACGTAGTAATGTTCGAAATTATCGTAGAATTTCTTTATTTTCAAGCCATCTGAAACTTTTTGAAAGTCTAATAATCTCTATCAATTAGATTCAAATAATACCAGTGCAATGGATACGATCATATTTGACTGATAGAAAGCAGTAGGTATGTTAAAATTAACAACTCGATTTCCAGAAAGTTTTTAGCATCGTCTGGAGTACCACAAGGTAGTCACCTGGGACAACTCATTTTTAATATTTTTGTGAATGACGTGATTGTTTGCCTGTCTAACTCAGAAGTTCCTATGTACGCGGTAGATTTAAAAATCTATAAAACTATTAATTTAATTAATACAAAATATTGTATTAAATTTAAAAAAAATTATGTTGTGCTAAGCATGAGCTAAACTATTAGCTATTGACCGCCAAGGTGTCTGTAAACGGGTCGATCTCAATCATAATTTAACTGTCCTGTCCAATCCTACCAAGTTGATGTAAAACCGAGGGTATGGTGGACCCGGCGTCATAATTAATGACCGAGACCATATTCTACTTATAGCTTGGTCGAACACTCAAGATCAATCAATCAAAAATATTTGAGATGCTTTATGCCTTTTGAAAGCAAAAATTTGAAGAGGGGAAAACATGGCACGAGTTCCAGACTTCCAGAATTGAATACACTTTATAAATACAGTGCCTATATGCTAAAGATCGCTGTTTGGGAATATCCGCTGTTGATTTGTAAGTAACTGAGTTCCAGACCAAATCATCGTCTTTTAGCAATTAGAAGAATGAAATGTGTGCCAAAAAACAGTCAATGTTTATTTTTTTATTCTACCAGTTTGTAACTGCACACTGCATACTGTTCCATCAGTTGGATCTGAGTCGGGTTAGTGAGATATTGGTGAAGTGAACAAAAAAAAGTAAATTTTTCAAGATTTTTACTTGATTGAACTTATCAATTTCTTCAAGTGTTTACTTGTTGGTCAAGGTGATGAGTTTCTGAAGGAACACACAAGAAATAGTTCACTTAACATAATTTGTATGAACTAAACATTTTTTAAAATAATTTTTCCACAAAAACATGGAGCGGAGGAAAATCATCCCCGCCATCATTAAGCATTTATGCATCAAAACCCACTTTCGTAAAAACCAATGTTAGGTGACGCTTAATTAGTGATATGGATTAGATCAAAGTTTACATACATTGAAAACAACAACACAAATTGAACAAATTTTCGTTTTTGGATCAAAATTTTCATCTGCGTAGCTTGTTCTTTACGTTTCCTGGTGTCATGAAACATTATTTGATCCGGATTAGATCAAACGTCAAGAAATGCAGCTATTATAAAATTAACCATTTTAATAAACATAACAAAGGTAATTTTTTAAAAGACATTATCAAAATTCCGTTGCGCTATTTAGATGGTATAACTATTTCCTTATTGTTAAGTTTACTATTTAATTTTATGTTTATATTTATGGTTATTTGTATTTTCTAAAAAATGTAAGTTGTAAAAATATTTATTTTTCCATCTGAATATTTTCACGTCATAGATCAAAAGGTGAGAGAAATCTTATATTTTTTTTATTGTTTGAAATCACTGAATGCACATCATGCTAAATATACTACATGAAACTTTAGAATCTCTTTACTGTCAAAGTGAAAAGTTAGTTAAATTTAGAGTTGTATCGTTTCACTAAAAAAGACAAATGAAACGAAAATTGGGAATGATAAAATTTTTGGAGAGTATCAATACCAAGGCATATTACAAAATCCAAATCCAACCGTCTGAGGCTTCATAAAGCCCAGACTTCCTTAAATGTTGCGAGGCTGAATAACTGTAGAAATTGTCTTACATCCAAGATTTGTGTATAAGTGACCTAAATCTAACGTTTTAAAATAAACGTTTTGTTAAAATGATGCAATAGATCTTCAATTTCTAGCGTGTTTGAGTGTATGTAGCGCCTAATATCGACTGCGAAATTAACTTGAGCTGATATATTTCTAAGTTTTGCCAACAAAATAACTTTGTGAAGTTGAAATAATTTAATTCGCTTGTTTGACATGTTTTAATTGATATATCTGCTAAATTGACTGACACGTTCCTCCAAAAAATCCATTTTATTGTCTTTCACCGGGACTAAATAGAAAAAATCATTAAGGTTTGAGTAAACTATTTATCAAATCTATGAGAAATGTTTATATGGATTTTACTTTTTGACCAATTGTTGAAGTATTGACGGAAGTCTGATAGATTGATTCTCCTTTTATTTATCGGCACCAACAATTCTTCTTTTATAGCTTGGTATAATGCATCGACCAATAATTTCACTAAAATCAGTTTTTTTTTAATTTGAGATGTCGTATGCTTTTTGACCAAAAAAATTTAAAAATTCGTTACGTAAATTCGAAAAACCGAAATTTTACATTTTCTATTCCGGAATTTCGAATTTGAAAAAATGGTACGAGTTCCAGACTTCCAGAATTGGATTTACTATATGAATACAGTACCTGTATGCTAAATGATCGCTGGTACGGAATATTCATTAAAGACCAAATCGTCGTCTTTTGGCAATTAAAAGAATGAAGTGTGTGCCTAAACCAAAAACAGCCAATATTTACTTTGTTTTATTCTACCAGTTTGTAATTGCACACTGCATAGCTAGGTTGGGCCGAATTTTTTTTTTTTTTAATTTTTGGCCGCCCCTTTGAGCCCCCAAAAATTTTTTTTTTACATAACGTAGTAAATCACCGATTTTTGGTTAATTATCTACTGCGCATGCCCATATCGTGGATTTATTTATTTATTTATACTGAGAAAAGTCTACAAATATGACTTGAATTTATAACATACTGAACATGGTAGAATAAAAATTAAATTAAACAAAAAAATAATAAAAATTGACCTAAAAATATTTTTAGGTTGGAGCAAAATGTTGCTTCAACCTACTTTTAAAGCTGTTTTTACTTAAGTAAAAGTCGAACAGATGGTCGATTTTATTAAAACTCTTCGACATCATGTTTACCGGTTCATTGTCACCATAGTTTGTTCTGTGTTTATTTAGATGAAGGAACTCATGATCTCTTAAATTCCTACTCGGTGCCTTTATTTTAATTGATTCCAGTATGGATGGTGCATCGATTTGATCAAGTAAAATATTTCCAATAAACGAACACTTTAAAAGCTCTCGTCTATTTGCCAATGTTGTCATTTGATAGGTTTTGCATCCAGTAGCATATGATGGTAATCGCTTCAGGTTAACGTGGTGCGGTAAGTCATGGTCATAATCCCATCCGTCTTTACACGTTATATACCGTATAAACTTTTTTTGGATGATGCATTATTGCGCATGCTCTGCGCATGCATATTAGTAATTTAGTAGTGTTACTGTTATGGTTGTATTCGAGCTCAGTTGTGTCAAATCATTTTACTCGTAAGTTATCGTTTGTGTTAAATTGCAATTATTTTAAATTTTATCGTTGTTTTGTGTATTGTTGTGTGGAAAGTAATTTAATAATGGCTATAACTAAAGCTTCTATTAATACTCGGGCCAACAGAAGATGTTATGTTTTTGGAATGACAAAAGATCTTGATTCTGTAATACCTGGTATGCTCCCGACGTATAAAGACATGATGAGATGCTATCAGAGTATTCGTTTAGAAATGAAAGGCGATGGTAGCAAGGAACCTCATACTGCGGAAATTTCGAAAATACTAGCACAGAAAATTTTTCAAATTTGGCATATTACCTCACTTCCTACAGTGACACACAAGCGTGTAGTATATCATTACAGCTTACCACAATAAGTATCAAAATATTATTAAACCCCTGAAAAGTAGAAATACCGTTTTTCTACAAGAAAAATTTAAAAAATTTGAGACTGACGCAGAACACCTTTTTGATATATGTGCCTGCAATTGCAATCAATCTGATATGGCTGTTTGCAGTTGTGGGAAAGCGAGCAAAGTTCCCACCGACGAAATACCGTTTTTGATAGATCAAAGAAGCGAAAGAAAGATGGCTAAATTGAATCCAGCAAGTTTCGGGATTCGATTCATCTGAAAAATCTATACCAAGTGATGATAACAGTAGAAGTGATGCGGACAAAGATTTCAAACAGATACATACTTTGAAGAAAAGAAAATTGAACGAGACAACACAATCTTCTACCCAAATGAGAATGTCCTTGCTGAAAACTGCAAAAGCTACTGATCTTACAGGCGCTTCAAATTGAACGGTTGCCACGATTACAACAGCTGTTCTTGAAGATTTCAAGCTGACGAGAAATAAAAAAAAAATAGAAAACAAATACAGGCAAACGAATTTACAGATACATATATTGAATATTTCTTTTAAATAAGGATACAACTTTAAAACAATATATATTTTATAAACTCACTTTTATAACTTATAGATATAGCATCTCGTTCAATCAAAGGTCTTTATTTTGATGATCGCAAAGATCAGACTTTAATTCAGGTGGAGGGACGTCGAGAGATAAAATGCGAGGAGCACATTTCACTAGTGGAAGAGTCGGAAAGCAAGTATTTTGGACATGTGGTAGTTCAAGCTCCAGTTAAATCGGCGACCATAACGCGTGAGATCGTATGTTACTTGCAAAAATATAAAATAGATTTTACAAACTTAACTGTTCTCGGGTGTGATGGCACAAATGTCAATACTGGGTGGAAAGGGGGCGTATTACGTTTAATAGAAACCCATGTCGGTAAGCCTCTTCAATGGAGTATATGTCACAGCTGAGCGAATGTGAGAAGAAACCGGTAATAAAATTTCAACCTATTCAAAGTATTATTACCGAACATCAACATAAAAGATTTGAGTTCCGATCAGCAGTATCTTTATAAGATATGTCGCGCTGTGAGTGAAGGTTATTGTTGCTCAAGCTTAGCAAGCAGTAGTCCAGGGAAGTTATCTCAAGCTAGATGGCTAACAACTGCCAACCGGCTGTTGAGATTATATGTAGCGACTACTGAACCATCATATTTTTTTCAAACTCTCGCGGGCTTCGTAGTAAAAGTGTATGTACCCATATGGTTTCAACTCAAACAAAATCCAATGTGCCTACATGGTGCCAGAATTTGTGGAAGATGATTTAACTTTCTCGCCAGTTTCCAGTTGATGTCAGAGAAATAATTCACAAAGTGATTTCGACCAACGCTTAGTTCGCACACCCGGAAAATTTGTTACTTGCGATGATTACAGATCCTGAAAATTGTAACATTAGGGAGCTGGTCATTAGAAGAATGGTTAAAGCTAGGCTAGAGAAGCCGCATGAAGTCCGTTTCTTTAAAGTGCCTAAAATAAATTTCCAAGCACCAAGTTATATGGAAATGATTAATTGGCAAGAATTTCATGTAACTGAGCCGCCATTTACCACGAGAAATATTGAGCGAGAAGAATGTTCCCGTTTTATTTATAGACAATTTTCCTTGTCACACACAAGCAGTTGAAAGATGCGTTAAATTGGTAACGGAAGCATCTTTTAAAGTATTTGGCGAGGAGTCGAGAGACAAAATTACATTCGTTTGAGAACAAGGGACAGAACTACTCTAGTGTTGAACAATGATTCCAATCAATTGTGTTATTAAGATATGTGGATTAAATTACTTTCGAAATATATAAATTAAATAAAAAAACTTTGCTTTTATTTCTTAATCCAACTTAAGTTAAGCAAGCGGGGCTCGGATAAATAATTTGCTACACCATTAGGATTTCTTATTTATGTATGTTAAGGAACAAATTGCGCAAATATTAAACGCTACCGCAAACTAAAAAAAAAAAAAATTCTAGGGGTCAACTCCAGTAGGGCGGCTAAATATTGTCAAAAATGGAAAACAAAAATTTAGTGAAATTATGAATACTTATCACACCTTTCAAACACTATCCATGTTAAGATTTCGCAAAAAAATTTGTTTTCATTCTTTTTCGGCCCAGCCTACTGCATACTGTTCTATCGGTTTGGTCAGAGTCGGTGAAACATAGGGTGTAGTGAATAAAACATATTTTTTTTTCAACATTTTTATTTGATTAAACTTATCAATTTCTTCATATATTCACTTGTTGGACAAGACAAGATTTGAAGATCAAGGTTATGCAAGTTTAAAAGAGGCCACAGACGATACGGTTTATTGTACGATAAATCTAATGATTTGACTTGAATCTGTTATTGAATTAATAATCTGAGTGTGTATCTGCAATCAAATTTTATGTACGATTTATGTGCATTCATCTAAGAATTATTTACATATTTTATATTTCGTTTTAAAACTGTACTGTGTTTACCATAGCTGCTCATTTTGGCTTAACGCAGCTTTAAAGAAGAAGAATTTATTTGTTTAGAGAAAATTCATGCCTATGGGAGGATTTGACTTGCAATAACTCTTACAACAACACAAGTTACAAACTATTTAAAAATTAATTAAAAGATGTAAATTCAAAAACATGCCTAGGGTAGATTGTTAATAGGTTCAAAGACAGTTATGTATGTGGAAAAAATACACTACGCAAAATTCAATGTTAGCCGATTACTAAGTGATCTGGATTATATCAAATTTTACATACTTTGAAAACCACAACAAAAATTGAACAATTTTCGGTTGATTGAAACGGTTTTTTGATTCACCATTGATTGAAATGGTGTTTCCAACTATTTCCTTATTGTTAAATTTACTATTTAATTTTATGTTCATATTTATGGTTATTTGTATTTTATAATAAACGTATGCTGTAAAAATATTTTCTACAAATAAATTATCTAGTTTATATTTCCATCTGAATATTTTCACGTCATAGATCAAAAGGTGAGAGAAATCTTGTGTCTTTTATTTTTAGAAATCACTGAATACTGAATGTACAACAAGAAACATTAGAATCTCTTCAAAGTGAAAGGTTAGCTAAATTTAGATTAGATTTAGAAAACATTTTTATAATAAAACAGTGAACTTGAAACAATCATACTAATTTGATTGACAATTTTAGAAATATAAGATTAAATATCTTGGTTAGTCCGATTTTAAATGAAAGTAATTAAAATAATCATAATAATGCAATATATGTGTATACCCACAAAATGTACTTTAATTTGGTTTTTTATATATCAGAAAACAAAAATCGTGTGAATTTCTTCCAATTTCCAATTAAAACAATAAATGCATCGACTTTTGATCCAGCTTAAATCTGGACATTGAATCCTAGCTGTTGTTTCTACATTAAAATTTTATTAATCATCCTAATACATATTATGAATTTGAGTCAGAATAGCGTGTTGCAAATCAATGTCTGATTGAGTATATTATCCGTCGCAATATCCGGAGTTGTTTACTGTTGAGGAATACTAAGGTAATATCCTTTATATCTAACTACAACCATAGTATAAACACATATAGTACTACCATCATACGAAAAAAATGTTTCACCGGTGAAGTTCCAGACGTCGTGTCGATCGCTAGTAAACACTTAGGATAAAACGCTAGTAGTCGCCTAAATATATGCAAGAGCAACCAATTAATACAATAGAAACAAAACCACACAATACTTAATAGACATTTGTATTGGTTTCGTATACGTGTACATGTTTTATCGTACTCTAACACATTTCATATTATTGAAATACTGCGTACCAACAAAAATGTTTATAGACATTTTTGTTGATTTTGTGTATACAAAATACACCAATACTACTAATTTAGATTAGCGAGGTAGTCGTCATTCACAATTTCGAAAAAAAAATCAACAAAACCGCAATACGCATAGCAAAATAAAAATTCATTCATAATGAAGGATGGATGAAACAATAATATATTGCCAATGTCATTAGGCCATTACATTATTGTAAAAACCGGTTTTGAAGATTATTTTTGACTGCATTATGTGTTAATTGGATGAGAAAAATTTAAGATATAGTTTAAGTGCCATATAAAATCAATGCTTTTTTTTTATTCAGCGGTTCAGTCGGTTTATTAGCCTAATTGGCGATTGGCATGTCTCTGATTTTTGATTGTCCCTTAGGTCCAAATGTAGAAAGTTTAAATATCCATAGCAGTTTAATAGCATTTTCGAATAAAATTCAGGCCGATTAGGAATGAACTTGGTTATTTATTAACCGACTATGATGAAACTAGAAGAAAAATCCCGTAGTACTGGCATAAATATTACTTCTTTAACTTCCACTAATGTAAATTTGGACATTTTGGCTTAAATATTTATGAACTAAAATTCACTCGAATTGAATAATATTTATTCGGTAAATTGCATCCTCAATATGTTTAGAATTAATGATTGAAAAATCGTAGAAGAAAATCTCTCTACATTTTCAAGTAGGATGACAAAAGAAAACCACCATTTTTCACTACTTATTCAATCAAACAATAAAATTTTTCTGTATACAGAAAAAAATTTAAAAAAATCTGCTTTGATTTTTGTGCAAACACTGCACTTTAAGATGACAATCACCGTATATAATGTAGTAATTGGGCATGCACGATGGAATATGGGCAATTAGGAAGGAACATGAAAATTTCTTAACAGATTATGATGAAATTCGGCATGTACGACGAAAATGAGATTCTAAGATGAGTTTTAGATGATTTTCTGGAATATGGCCAATTTGGAAGGAACTTGACCGTTTCCTAACCTATTATGATGAAATTCAGCATGCACGATGGAAACGGGATTCTAAAATGTTTTTTACATACAGTTTTGGACAATGGCCATTTAGGAAGGAACATGGTGATTTTAGTTTCTGGTGTATTTCCAAGTAAAATGAAAACTGGCATTATTATTCCTTTATTCAAAAAAAGTTCTCGTTTTAGTGTTTCAAATTATCGACCAATTTCCTAACTTTCTAGTTTTCAAAAATATTTTCAAAAATATAATCACGAATTATAGCATTTCTTTAAAAAATATTCTTTTTAGCAACAGAGAGTAACAGTACGGATATCAGTATAATATTGGAACAGAGGATGCTCTTATAGATTTTTTGCACACTATTTAAGATGGTTTGAATAGTGGTAAGAAGGTTACTGGGTTGTTTTTGGATATTACAAAGACTTTTGATACCGTATCATACAAAGCATTACTGTTAAAGTTGAAGCAGGCTGGGTTTGGAGGCACCCCCTATGCCCTGCTTGAGTCATGTTTATCTGACCGCACTCGGTGTGTTCAGGTTCACGACGTATTTAGTGACTATTTAACAATTGATAGCGGAGTAGCGCAAGTATTCAAAAATCAGCTGTAAGAGGTATTAATTTTAAAAATTCGGGTCACCATAGTTTGGAATTATTCAGAATATCTCATATTTTGAATCTGCGAAATCTGTATACACATTTATAAAATTTTAAAATTGTTTACAAAAGAGGCGGTTACACAAAAAAGAAAATAATTAAAAATGTAACTCTACCTAACAGTGTGCCGTGTCACGTGCCTTTTACAAGGATTGATGATTGTAGGAGATTTTTTCGTTTATTGGTCCTTATTTATATTTAGTTCACTTTTTTAAGCTTTATCTTTGGTTTTTTTGCTTAATATTTCATATTTTATTAATTATTTAATAAAAACCCGACGTTTCGACGGTACATTCTGTTATTCTCAGGGGCACAATTTTTACTACCTATACTAGAGTTTAAATTAAAATTTACAAAAACTCATTTTAACCAAAAAAATTTAAGTTATACAATTTGAGTGAAAAAAAAAATAAAAAAATTTAGAAAATCTTCAAAATGTTGTCGTAATAATTTAACAAATATTTTGAAACTTTCTGGATATTTAATAAATTTTGAGATAAATTTTGTTGTTTTTTGATGTAAATGCTTTCCAAAATTAACCTTTTATTAAGATTTTGCTCCTTATCAAGTATCTTAACGTCATCTATAGATAACAAGTGGTTACTTCCACGGAGATGTTTCGGTAAAGCACTGTGTGACGGTTTAAACTCATACGTAGAAACATAAATATGTTGACGAATTCGTTTTTTAAAATTTTGGTTAGTTTGACCGATATACTCTTTTCCACACGAACATTTTAATTTATATATGTATTAGATTTGATTGTAATTGTAACTCTATGGGAATTTTGTCTTTTAATTTAGTGAATAAAGCCATGTCCAAACTGTGAAATGCTCTACCAACAAGTTGTATATCATAATTTTGTAAAAGAAATTTTATTTTTTCGAAAAGAATTTTAACATATGGGATCGAAATGTAAAGTTTGTGATTATTTTCAACGATTAAATTTGAATTTACGCGCGTATTTTCCAAAATATTTCCCGAATTACTATGTTTGTCGATAGCTTTCTAATTCCTCTAGTAACTACACCTCTCGGATAGCTATTTTGAGTTAGAACATCACTTAAAATTTTGAAATTTTCGGCATGAAAATCCTCATTCGATAATCTCAATATTTTTTCAGCCAACAGAAACACTGCGTTATTTTTGTAAGATGATGGAAGCCACGAGTTATAATTTAGATACCGACCCGACCAGGTATTTTTGTGTTATAAATCTGTAGTTAAACTTCCATCCTCATTACGTATTACAATAGTATCTAGAAAGGCTAAACGACCTTGATTTTCAATTTCACATGTAAATTTTATTCGCGGGGTAAAACTATTAAATGAATCCAAAAAATTATCAATTTTCGAATTTGGAATAGCCGCAATCATCCACGTACCGGTAAAAGAAGATATGTTTGACGGAAGGTGTTTTTAGCATTTCGGTTTCAACGTGTTCCATTACCATACATTCAAAAACTTTTGGGCAGCAGACAACACAGAAATAGGTCTGTAATTATCAATTAAAGAACGATTACCACTTTTAAAAACCGGGGTGACATATGAAGTTTTCCAAGAATCAGGAAAGTAACCTACAGACAGTGATCTATTGAATATTAGTTCCAGAGGGAATACTAATGAATGCGCACACTCGTGTAATACAATTGCAGGAACTAAATCTGGACCTGGATTATGATTTAGCTTTAAATTAGAGATATATTTAAAAATGAATTCAGTATCCAAAGAAATAGAACCCAAACTACTAACTCCTAAGCAACTGACAATAGGTTGCTCAACAATGAGGGGTCAGTCGATAATAAGAAATTTGATGAAAAAAACATCAAAAACATTTCACTAATCTCAGCAGTAGATTCAGACTCTTTAGCTTCTAATTTTAAAGTACGAGGGTAACCAGCCGTTCCTCTTTTAGAATTGATAAACGACCAAAAAGATTTAGGAGTGCTTTTGATTTTATCTTCAACCCCATTGATATAGCGACGAAATTTACATCGATGCAATTTACGGAATTCACGTCGTGCCTTTTGAAATGATAGATAACAAAGAGCGTCAGAAAGGTGCTTGAATTTTTTACGTAACCGACCCATTTTAATCTTGCTAGAACGCAGCTCCTTATCAAACCAACGAGCTTTATTTAACTGACGATTAATTCTAACCGGAATGAATTTTTCAATTCCAAACAAAACCGTTTCACAGAATCTACTTACGGCGCCGTTTAAATCACAATAGTCGAACATCTCAGTCTAATTAATAGAATTGAAAAACGAATTTAAACCTTGAAAGTTACCGTTAGAATAATCATAAAATGAGTGATTAACAGTATTTACAAACTCCGTTTTAGCAATCTCCAAAGTTAACAAAATCGATTTGTGATGTTCATCATTTTTCACTAAATAGTCGCTTTCCTCAAGTAGATACTGTAATTCGAAAAGATTACCTGAAACAAAAATTAAATCAAGTAAACGCGCCCGAGAATTAAATACATTATTGGTTTGTATTAAATCTAATGACGACATGGTGTCAATAAATCGTGATTCAATAGTAGAAACAGAATTACTGGGTAGCATACCATGAGAATGTTGTGTCCAAAACAAATGGGGTAAATTAAAATCTCCAAAAACTAATACAATTGTGTTATCATCCAAGCTTACAACAGTATTCGTGATTATATTACAATGCTCTTTGTATCGGTCCAAATTTGAACCAGGAGTAATGTAAATGTAATGAACGCCGACTACAAAATTCTGTAAGAATACCTTAAATTTAACCCAAATGACTTCACACTCACCAGCATAACTGATGTTAATCATACTACTACTAAAACACGATTTTATCGCCACCAGGACGCCACCACCACGAGAAAGCACGCGATCATATCTAAAAACAACATACTCGGTCCCAAATAATTCAGCGCTTAAAATATCAGAAGAAAGCCATGTTTCAGTTAAAATAATAACATCAAAATCATTTTCAATTACCGCTAAAGAAAATGGTTTGGTTTTCGAGCGAAGCCCTCTAACATTTTGGTAATACATTTTTAATAAGAATTTTTGATCAATTTTGGATTGACGAATCTTAGAAATACTATTTGAAACTGATGATTTAGGTGTAGATATTGTTAAATCGACACCGCAGCTCGTACGTTTTTTGGTCGAATTTCAAATTCACGAATCAATACCCCCACTGGCCATCCATCAGGTTGAAGTAGCCTGTCGAAGATTGTAGGACTAACTCCAACTTTAAATGAGATAAAATTAAGTTTGCTAACATCTTGATTTGCAGCAACTAGTAAGCGGCAATCTATCTCCTCTTCATGTATCTGTAGTTTATTGCTCAGATATTTACGCACTGCATCGGTGGTGGTAGATGACACAAATCTTGAAGCATAGATATATCTCCTTTCAGGAACTGATTTTAAAGAATCATCAACACACGAACCAAATATGACATTGCTTACGTTGCTTACGTTGGTCTCTATGTTATCGGTGATTTGAGACGAGACACTTGATCTGGCTGAACTTACATCATCATCCGTTGCCGGTTTCTTTTTTGTTTGGCGAGTAATTCTAGGTTCAGCTTTTTGACCAGAACTAGCAAAGTTTTTGACATCAATAGATAGCGACTGTAGCAACTTCAGCATCACTGCCATTTGTTGAGTTAGCTTATCATAAATTTCGGAACAATCATCGCAAAACCATTTCACATTCTTAGAAGCAAATAACGTGAGCATATTGTTGGAAATTTTTACGCATCCAGCATGTACTATTTTGTTGCATTGCCCACTACAGCTTATGAGTTTATCTGATACGGAACTGTTGCACGTAGAAATAGCACATTTTTTGTCACCCATTATATGTACGTGGTTCGATACTGAGATGAAAACAAGATACGTTCCACCACAAATTTGAGAACAGGTTTATTTATCTAAAATAAGTAAAGCAACGTTCATGAAAAGTAAAGTAACGTTCATGACGATAAAAGTCCAAAATAATTTAAAAAAATACATTTTCATAAATTTCTGTATTATGATCAATAAGTAAACTTATACTCTTTAAAAATTATCTGTGTAATACATATTTAGAAAAAAAATCGAATTCATTAAAAAAATCCTTGGGGACAAAAACATGTGAGATTTAAATGCAAATGCCCCATGTACATATTGTATTTCGATGAACCAATTTTTTTGTTGCTTCCAAAAGTAGCTTCTAACATGTTAACAGCCATCATTTAACCCTTGTGTCAACACGACATACCCGGGTGTGTTTTTGATTTTTGTAATTGAATGAAGTTTTTTTATAATAAAGGTAAATTACATTTATCATTATGATATCTTTTCTATATTTAGTGTTTATTATTCTTTGATGCAAAACTCTTTATTAAATTCAAGCACATCAAGGGTTTATCGTGTTGGTGAAAAGTCGTTTTATTCTCGTGTTGACACAAGGGTTAAAAGCAATTTTAATTTAACGTGCAAAATTAATAAATGGCGTTCATTCTGTTAACAAAACGAAACAGAGAAACCGAATTTGAATAAAAATGTTTAACCAAAAATAATATGTATTAAAACCGGTTTTCTTTACAACAAAATAATGGCTGTGAAAATATTTTTATTTTTCATTCTTTCATTATGGATGTATTTGTTTTGTTCATTGATAAAAATATTACGATATTATTCTTTTTTTTTTTTAGAATAATCCGCGAACAAAGGAAAGAAATATGGTTTTTGCGTTGGTTGAACGAAAAAGAAAATTTCGACGCAACTACTTTGATGTAGTTTAATAGTAGAAATAATAGATGACATTTAGGCGATTTTGCCTATAAGTTAGGCGAATTTGAAAATAAAAATTTGTTGAAAAATTAAAAACGATATCGGTATCGCCATCTAACACTTCACCGGTGAAGCTACGGTGGTAGTACTATATGTGTTTATACTATGCTACAACTAACATCTAACATAATCCAAATCTATATAATGTGAGCATGTTGTTTTTAATTAACTTTATTAACTTAACTACTCTATGTAGCTAGATAATAAATTTGTTGCGGCTTTTACTCAACAAACTTTCGTGTTAAGGATGCAGGAAGGGCTGTGCCCGCATAATTCTGTAATAAGCTCCAAGATATTTAATTAATGTTTTATTGCACATGTTCTAGTAGTGTGCTACACATATCTAGTATCACCCTTATAGTTGGCTTACTTAAAAGCTAACTAAATCCAGAAGCGTCTGCCCATAGTGGGCGGCTCCCTGGTCAGCGTCTGTACTCCAGGAGGGGCGGCTGTTTAAATACTTGACAGGAAGTATAAAATGTTAGGGGAAGGAACCCCGAATAATAAACCAATGATGTTCACGAAGTCGAAGGAAGAGTTTACGGTGCAGGCGGGCGGATCCCCAGTACCGGCTGTAGGGAATGGGCAAGCAGGCTCCTTGCGGTCGATATCCAACAACTACAATGTTACAACTGTGGCGAACTTGGCAGGCGTAACAGATATAAGTACAAGCGAAATGAAGGTGTTAAGCGGTCATGGAGAGAGTACTCTTACCGATCCTGGTACTTCAGTCGACCAGTTGGCTGAGGTAGCAGATAGAGGTAGAGGTACTGCCCTACTGGAGGCTTTTGCAAGTCTTCCATTGAGACTGGGCAACACGGGAGGTATTCCAACTAGGGATTGCAAAATTACCGAGATTTTACTTCACCGGTTTTCGGTATTTTTTTAGCTAAATTACCGGTTTACCGGTAATTACCGGTAAATATCGTTATTGGGAATATATTAACAAAACGCCATTATAATTTTTTAAAATTAGAAGATTATACATATTTCAGTATTAAAGTTAAACATTTTACGTATCGTACAATACTAATCAGTCTTATATTAGATTACCCATTCGTACCACATTTGAACGGACGTACTATATTATCAAATGTACCACATTTTATACCATAAGAGGATCGATTGTACCAAATGTATGCCGATAATCATACAATACATAAATTTCCGACAGAATTATTTAACTTACATACTTATGGATATGTAAATATGTGTATATTGTGTAGTGATGGAAACAGATTATATAGGAGTTGGCTAGTCCGCTGGTGAGCAAAAATTGAGCTGGGGTTGAGTGAGGGGCTCCGTTAGGGAACGAGGGTTGGAGATTAGATTGAGTTTAGTTGGGGATTAGATTGAGTTGAGTTCGGTAAGCATGTAGTTTTTAGTTTGGCTGTCGAGTTTGGAGTGGTTTAGAGGGTTTTGATTTGGCTTGAGCCGGGGTTGAGTTGAAGCTTAGTTTTGATTAAATTAGCTTGAGTTGTCGTATTACGCACAATTCAAACATCAGTTGAACGTCTTCCTGCCTACTCCTAAAGTATTAACGTTTGAGTACCTGTACTTAAAGAATTTCTTGATACAACTGATCAAATGAATGTCAACTAGTTTTAAATTTCTTCAAAACGACAATGCGCATGGTTGATGGAACCTTGAAACTTTAGCAAACGTTGAAATTGAAAATCAAGTTTTTGTCGTTACAAGTATTTTCAAAGTTAATCAATTTTTTTAACGATACCTCCGAATTAACGTTGAAGGAGACTGTGAAACACCGAATGAAATTTTTCACTCTATATATAGTAGTAATGAGACCAGAAGTGTGTTTATAAACTTACATTGTAATTTTCTACCCTGCTAAATGCTGCCTTGCTGATAGCAAGCATAATCATCAAATGGATCGACATAAAGACAATATTATGCATGCATCATAAATTCATAATAAATAAATTATAGTCGGATTTGTTTACTACAGAATTATCCAATTGAGACGCAGGAAAATAAACGCAAACTAAAACTATAAATATTTATTTTTAAATCAAATTGGGTACTTTATTTTGAAGGATTATCGGTGCCATTTATGTATGAAAAATGATATCACTCAAATGTTCACCACGGCTGGATTTCCAGACGTCGATCCGATGGTCAACATTTTTGATTACATTTTCCAATAAGGATGCTGCTATGGCATTTATTTCGGCAATGATGTTGTTTTTTAGGTCTTTGATGATGGCTGGACTATCAACGTACACTTTGCTTTTCAAAGATCCCCGTAAAAAGAAATCTAATGGCGTTAAATCGCACGATCTTGCAGTCCAATTCATATTTCCGCGATGCGAAATTAAGCGATTTTCGAAGAACCTTTGAGTAGTACGGCAAGATGCACCGTCTTGTTGAAACTAAACATCACCCAAGTCGATTCCTCCAAGCTGGGCCAAAAATAGTTCGTTAACATTGTTTGGTATCACGTAGAATTGATTGCAACCGCTCTTTCGTAGTGCTCTTGATAGCGATAAATGGCAAACATACAACCCAACAAAATGGCATGAAATGACAGAAAACAAACATGGCGTCTTTGTAAAAAAAAAATTTATTTTCCTGCGTCTCATTTGGACCACCCTTTATTATAAAAAACTCTGAAAATTGTAGAATAACACATACAGAAAGAGCAACTTGAATTTTTTTGCGACACGAAAAAAAAAAATTACCGAAATTATTTCGGTAAAAATTATCGATAATTACCGGTTATTTTAAAATCAAAATTGTTCGGTAAAACCGGTTTACCGGTTTATCGAAAACCGGGATTGCAATCCCTACTTCCAACTTTCTGTAGGGGCAAGGAGCACTGAAGGACAGCTTTTTGCAATGTTCAAAAGGAGTTCGAAAACACAAAGATCACCAATAAGGAGAGCGAGAGAAAATATAGAACGTGCATTATCTATGCCATCATTGGTGGGTGAGAGTGCTACCCCTGGTACCACGGAGAACAAAGCAAGCTTACTAGTAAAACTAGGGGCAAAAATTGTGGAGCTCTCGGAATTTATAAAACCGAAGCAAAATGTGCATCATGACATCAAGAGCCTGGTCAGTGTTATTCGGTTAACCTATGAGCCGGCAATGAGCAGGAGAGTGAAGAGCGTTGGTTTACCCCCGGGTTGTCAGACAGGGGTAACCCTGTTGGAGGAGCAAGGTCCTTGCAATACCGGGCCCGACAATAGCGGAGATGGCGGATCCAGTAAGCGAAAGCTTTCCTCACCAAATCAAATCGAGGGAAAAGAAAAAAAGAAAAAAACGAGATAAGATTCCCATCCTACCGGCCGTAGGGACCTCGCAACTACGGATGCTGGAAGAGCCAAATATCCAAGGTGGTGACGAATGGCGCAAAGTAGAAAAGAAGAAGAAAGGCTCTACAAAAGGACATCAGCGAAAGAAGAAGGACGCGCTATTAGTAAAGATGGGTGCGGTTTCGTTTGCCGATATCCTAAAGAAGGTCAAGGTTGACACTAGCTTAAACAGCCTAGGGGAGAAAGTAACGAGCATACGTCGGACGGCGAAAAGGGATCTCCTATTGGAATTGCAAACCATTGGGGAGCAGACACAAACCTCATTGTTCCGTGATCAACTTAAGAAGGCGATCGGTGGTGAAATTGATGTGAAACCACTTTCTCGAAAAAAGTTATCCTGATTAAAGATATACATGAGGTTACTACTGCTCAAGATGTGCTCATGGCACTGGAGAATCAGTTCCCCGAGGTGAAAAGTGTGTGCGTAGTTAAGTCCATTAGTAAGGCTTATCGCGGAACGCAGACGGCAGTAGTCAGGATACCAAGTAGTATGGTGAAGAGAATTATCTCAGTGGGAAAAGTCAAGGTCGGTTGGGTGATTTACCGAATTCGAGAAAGAGTAGAACTGATGCGGTGCTATAAATTCTTCAATTATAGGCACCGAGCGGTGAACTGTAGGAGTGTTGAGGATAGAGCTAAACTCTACTGGAGGTGCGGGACTGAAGGACATGTGGCTAAGGACTGCAAGAACGATCCCCAATGCATTCTTTGCACCAATAACGGTGGCGCGAATAATAAACACGGGATTGGAAGCTTTAAATACCCAGCATACCAGGAGGCGTTGCAAAGGAAGCATTTATGAGAGTAGTACAAATAAATCTCAACCACTGTGAAGCTGAACAGGACCTCCTGCAGCAGATGGTAGTCGAGGTAGAGGCGGATGTCGCGATCATAAGCGAATAATATAGGAACATTCCCGATAACTGTATATGGGTTTCTGATGCATCGAATCGTGCTGCTATTTGGACTTGTGGCAGATTTTGCTTCCAAGAAGCGAATAATGGTGCGGAGTGTGGATTTGTTAGAGCAAAAGTCAATGGCATCCACGTATACAGCTGTTACGCTCCCCTAGTGCGTCGATTGAACAATTCAAAGCATTCCTCGATCGGCTTACGAATGAAGTTCGGGATAGAGGTCCACTAATAATAGCTGGCGATTTTAATGCATGGGCTGTTGAATGGGGAAGTCGAGAAACCAACGGTAGAGGTACTGCCCTACTGGAGGCTTTTGCAATTCTTCCATTGAGACTGGGCAACACGGGAGGTACTCCAACCTTCTGTAGGGGCAACGCTAGCTTAGTAATAGATATCACGTTTGTAAGTGACTGTCTGGCAAACAGATTGGTATGGAACGTAAGTGACTGTTACACACACAGATTGTGTTCGAGCTACTGAACCGGATCCCATGGCGGATATCAACCTCACGTAGCAGGAAACCTTCTGGATGGAGATCGAATGCGTTCGAGGAGAAGGTCTTCATCCTTATGATGGAACAGATGGTACTGACCGGTACCGCTGAAAACAAAGCCGACCAACTCATGGGCTATGTTACTAGAGCGTGTGATGCAGCAATGCCTAGAAGGATAGTAAATAACCGCAGGAAACCTGTGTACTGGTAGAACGAAGAGATTGCGGATTGAAAATCCGGCTCTGTGGGAAAGGTATCGTGAAGCAAGGTCGGATCTAAAGCGAGTCATAAAAATAAGCAAGCGTACGTGTTTTCTTGATCTGTGCGAGGAAGTCGATCGGGATCCTTGGGGAAGACCCTACAAAATGGTCATGAAAAAGTTTGGGAATAGATATTCTAAATCCCCTACATGCGCGTCGATATTAGGCGGCATATGTAAGGAATTGTTTCCGCAACAAGCTGAAAATGCGTTGGAAGTAATATGCGATGAGGCGGATTACGTTCCTCCAGTGACAGCGGAGGAAGTCCTATTAGCGTGCACCAGAGTAGGGAACAATAAAGCTCCCGGTCCGGACAACGTACCGAACGTGGCACTGAAGTCTGCAATTAGGGCATACACAAATGCCTTTACCGAGGTGTATGATGGGTGTTTGAGGGAAGGGATATTCCCGCGGAAATGGAAGGAACAGAAATTAGTTCTACTTCCAAAAGGAAAGAAAACATCTGGAGAGCCATCTTCCTATCGTCCGATCTGCCTATTGGACTCGGCTGGTAAGATTCTGGAGAGAATCATGTGCGATCGGCTTCACCAGGCCATTGTTAGAGCAGGCGATCTATCAGAACACCAATATGGTTTCCGCAAGGCTCGCTCCACATTGGATGCGATTAGGTATGTGGTAGGCATGGCGCAAGAGACAGTATCTGGTTATAGATGGTTGCGAGGTGGCGAAAAATATTGTGCCATAGTAACACTGGATGTGAAAAATGCCTTCAACACTGCTAACTGGAGCTGCATTCTGGGAGCACTAACTCCGATGGAGGTGCCAAAATACTTACTGAGAATGGTTGTAAGTTACTTCATGCAAAGGGTATTGAAGTACGATACCGATGAGGGTGGAAGCACATACCCAGTAACTGGTGGAGCCCCTAAGGGTCAGTATTAGGTCCCACATTTTGGAACGTAATGTACGATGGCGTCCTTCGACTCCCCCTTCCAAGTGAAGCAAGAGTGGTTGGTTTTGCGGACGATATTGCAATAGTGGTCACAGCAAAATTCAGAGAGGAGATCGTCGAAATTTGCAACAGAACGGTCCGACTCGTCCAGCAATGGTTAACGTCCGTTGGCCTGCAGCTGGCTGAACATAAGACAGAGGCAGTTCTCATTTCTAGTAGGAAAGTAATGGAAAACATAACTCTGGAGGTTGGGGCACAAGAAATACTTTCACAGCCAAGTATTAGGTACCTGGGAGTAGTGATAGACTCCAGACTTTCGTACAAGGAGCAGACCGCTGCAGCGAGTGAGAAGGCGGGTAGAGTTAGCGCTGCGTTGGCTAGAATAATGCCGAACATGAGAGGGGCACGTCAAAGCAGAAGGGCCTTGCTTGGTAATGTTGTGACATCCATTTTAATGTATGGCTCACCAATCTGGGCGAACTCAATGGAGAAGGAGACGTACATGAAAAAGATGGCGACTGTACAGAGATTGACAGCGTTGCGAGTAATATGTGCCTTCAGAACTGTGTCGGACGACGCTGCTTGCGTCCTTGCAGGGATGCCCCCCTGTACACCTTTTGCAAAGGAAAGGCAATCCACGTACCAACGACGTGATTAAGGAACGCGAGAAGATAACCGCAAGAGAGCGCGGAGTGAAACCGTGTCTGAGTGGCAGAGAAAATGGAGTGACTCGACCAAAGGGCGGTGGACCTATCGCCTGATCCCAGTGGTGGAAACCTGGTTGAACAGACGACATGGCGAGGTAAACTACTACCTAACGCAATTCCTTACGGGACATAGCTGCTTTAGAGCGTACCTTCACAGGTTCAAGTGCGATGATTCACCCGATTGTCCAATGTGTACGGGCATCTTGGAGACCGCTGAACATGTGGTGTTTGAGTGTCCACGATTCAGAGTGGAAAGGAAAAGCATTGGTGCCCTTCTAACGCTGGATAATATAGTAGAATATATGTTGGATTCAGGAGATGGCTGGGAGGCCGTGAGTGGAGCAGTTGTGAAAATTGCGACTGAATTGAGACGCCTCGAAAGAGACAGAAGTGCGAGGAGAGCGAACAACTAACTTTAGCCGAATAAGGGCAGTGTAAGCTGACCTTGCCTCATGAAGTAATACCTGACGGTGGTTCCATGGGGCCGAGCGGCATAGAGTACCGGTGGTGGGGTTTAGTCGATGGAAATCCGACACATGCCCATATGTTTAATATGGGAGGTCTTTGAAAGATTCCCCACCACCGTTAAAAAAAAAAAAAAAACTTTATAGTTGGCTTGTACGATGGGATAGAGGCATATACAGTATTATAAATCATAAAATGGTAATGAATAAATTCTTTTAATACTTATTTTGGTTTTTGTTGGTTTGATTTACACTACTGCGTTTTTTTGACAGCTGTCAACATTACGCTAAATATTTTGCAAACATTTGCTTTATTTAATTCTTATCTATATATTCGATATTTGAAGCATATGCATAATATAAAATTTTTAATTTTGTTTATTACAGAGGATTACGATAAACTATTTTAAAACTATAATTTAAAACTGTCTGATTGAATTTACGAGTACACGTGCCACATATAAATCATAAGCGTAAACTATTAAGTATAATAATTTTGATAATGACAAATTTTGACGTATCATAGCTAGTAAAGTAAACAAACAGACCAACCTATAAATGCAAACAAAATGAAATAATTCTAAAGAAATTTCTTTATTTCTGTGTAATAAACTTATTTCTCCATAGAACCATTAAAAACTAATTCTAATCTAAATAATTCATTAATATTATACATAGTACATATTTCATATCTACGTACGATAAAAAAAACAACAAAATAGATACTACTGTTTACATTTAAAAGAGAACAGCCAATTCGCGTAATCTAATACCACATTAAAAAAAAATCCGCGATATCATTTTCAACATACTAAAACTCATTAAATTATCTTGTATATATGAATGTATGTATTTGCGGCAAATACTGCCAAAAAATGTAATCAATATTCTAGCGTAAACAAAGCCACATGTATGCACATATATACGAATCTAGACTCTAAAATTTTTATTAGATTTATTTTGTCTCATATGTCGCGGTGACATCTGATAACCACAAGTAAATAAAGAGTGCCAGACTAAACAATAATAATAAATTTCATCTTCAAGATAATTCAGGAAATATATACTTAATTAGAACAAATATGCATCTAAGCAATTTTTTGCAAAACGTTGTTGTCTTCCTCTTGGTCAACCTTAACTAAACTATACCTCATTTATATAATACTGTCTATATGCTTTTTAAACCATTTATTTTCGGTTTTGGTAAAATTGTTATCGCGCTATTGTCAACTTTTTGTAATCCTAAATGATTTATTTAGTTAAATTTGATATTGATTGTGTTCTGACAATCAAGATGATGGATTAGAATGCCGACGACGACGACGACGATGTTAGAGAAGTATTTTTTACTAAATTAAATTTTAAATACATATTTGGTTTTTAGACAAAAAAAAACCAAGACGACAGTATCAGTATAGAAACAGAATCGTGCGAACAAAAATCTTAAGAAAGAAACTTAGATTTTCTTGGCGAGATTTGAAAAATTAAATTTTCCTTTTTTTTTTGGTATTATTTTGTGATTCTCGTATTCGTTTACATAGGGACTGAGGAATGAAAATTCATCTTTCTTTTCTTCTTATTTAATGGAAAAATTAATCTGTTGAAAAGGTTTTGTTGTGGTGTGATAAGAAATTGAAAGATATACATGTACATACATAAGATTTAAATAATACAAAATGTGTTGTGTTGTGTACGAAAATTGTATATTAGGCGTCTAGAGAGGAAAACATTTTTTGATGTATATTTTGTTTTTATGAAGAAGACAGATGTGAACTCATGAATTTTTGTTTTTGTTGTTTTGCAAATTTTCACTTTGATTTTTAGTACACAATATACAATGATTTTATACTAGAAAATGATATGGTGGTTTAGTGGGAGAGAAAAAAAAAATTCATTGATGTAGAAATAATGTTAACATGAAAATATACTTCTGTGTATTTCAAACGATCAAGTTGAATGCTAATGTTCCAGCTTTATTTTTAGTACCAAATCAATTTTTCAAAGCTTTTTTATTGAAATAAATTGTTCAGTTTTTGTTTTACATATACTTACATATTGAATGAAATGGTTCGGTTTTGTGTTTGAGAAACCTTTAACCTGTCTTATAAAATTTTGACTTAATTCGGTGGGATGGAGAATAAACAATTCTCGATTATTTTAATTTAACAATGAAAATGACTCAAACCTATTTTATCATCTTTAGGGTTTTTGTCAGATAAAATGTGGGCATTACTACTGCCAACCCATAGAAATAATGATTCGCGTACTATTTGGGAGTGAATACAAAATTTCTAACTTTCTTTGATTTTTAATTATCACGGCGAGATATAACTCTTGAACAAATAAAAGTCCTGGCAATACCAGCTAAAAAATTACTCTTGATAGTAACTTCACTGCGAATGTTGACAAACACGATAGAATCATCTTTTACATACTGGTTCAGCTTCTGACCATACAAGCGATTTTCGACTGAAGATGTCTCCAATTTATCTGTAAATCGGAGTCGAGTCGACATTCTCCCTTCATGAATTTTGGAACCAATATGCCTGTTCTGCTCAACGGGTACATAAGTCTGAACATTCAAATAGTATCATTTAAATAAACGGGATCAGTATATTTAAAAACAAACAAATCTGGATTAGGCCTAACCTCGAAAAATAGAAAATAAACTCGGCACTTTAAACGTTCCCATACCAAAACAAAACCTATTTACTTATTCAGAACATAAAGTTAGTTGATCAAAACATCAGTGGAGCTTTACCCCTGCTAAAAGGTTCGTTTTGTATGTTTCGGAAACATCCTGATTCAGTGAAAGCAACAAAAGGCGGATGAGGTACTGAGACCAATGCAGCAATTGAGTAACTTGAGGAGGACAATATGTGTTATAGTGTGTTGTCAAGATGGAAGAGCATTTTTTGAGCACCAATCTTCTGCTGTGCTAAAAAAAGAAATCATATTTGCCGTTTTGTAGTTTTTAGTGATTTCAATTTTTCTATTTTTGTTTGCCATGTCTTAATATGAAACTTGACTATTAAATAACGTGATTTTATGGAATTTGATCTAGGATATTTGGTCTTTTTAAAAAGCAGAAATATATGTATTTGTTTGCAGAATCTAAATATGCCCCAGTCTTGGACATTTTCCCTTATACGAAGTTATGTTTTCAAACAGTTTAAAAACGCTGCTTCTACTGCCTTTATTGCAAGGAGTCACTCCCCAAAATAGTTTACTTATTTTGGTCGCATATTATATGTTGAATGAATAATAAAAGATTTCAAAAATATTCTACTTGAACTGAACTCAGAACAAGTCAAGGAAACTTCCAACTCAAATTTGCACTCAATCCGCAAATGAATTCCTCACTAAACCTCAACCCAACCACGACTCAACTCCTAACCCAACCCTCAACTCAATCCCTAAACTAACATAGTCCGAAAACTGTACGTGTCTGAACTGTATGTGTCGGTCTAAAATAAGTCAACCTCTAACTCGACCCCCATCTAATCACAACTTCAAACTCAATGTCCAACTCAACCCTCACTCTGCCATTGTTCAAATTCAACTCAACCTTAACTCGAGCTTAAATTAACAAAGCGCTTAAATTTTAATTTTTAAATGGCTTTACTTATTAGATATTTATTTGCAAGTGCAACAGATTGAAACTGGTACATTTTCAACGGTCATTATAATCATGTCAATATCTCTAATATTCTGAATGAGAGTGATTTTAGGGTCGTTGATGGTATGTCTAGTTTGTTGGATTACTTATCCAATATAATACGAAAAAATACTTTTTGCACGAAAATTAAACAAAAACATAAGTTTGGTATCAATGTCTAGTTAACACTAGAAATTAATTTTACTGCCTCCATAGGAGGTGTTTCAAGAAACCATATTTTAAAAATCAATTTATCCATTTTAGGAACTTAGTAACAAATAAAACCAAATTTTTGAAGAAACGGTATTTCAGTGATCAATTAAAAAAAAATCTGATTCTAGAAAAAATTGGAAATTGATTAACCAAACTATGTTTAATCGTGCGAAAACATTGAGCCGTTTTATCATTGAAAGTGGTAAAAGTCCATTTTTCAACAAATTTAAGTTAGTGATAAAAATAGACAAATGACAGTATAATCTTTCTAACGGTAAACACTATAAATTGTTTACCGTTAGAAAGATTATACTGTCATTTGTCTATTTTTCAACATAAAAAAAATGAATCCCTAATACTTGTGCAAAAAATAAGAAAATTCATAATCCCGTATATTTTTGCATTTACTGTTTCTCTATTCTTTCATTATCTCGTTTCAACAAAATATGGACTTATACCACTTTCAAATAAAACGGCTCACATGTATGTAAGTCTATAAGATAGTCCAGAGAGTATTAGACAGTAAGTATAATAAATTCCTTAAACACAAGATCTTCCAACGGATATGACTTAATATTCGTAAAATTCTATCTAATATTATACATGTCATCTTGTGGATTAATAAAGATTGTTTGTATAATAGCATTGTTCCAGATTTCTTGAAAAAAGCAATTATGACTCCTATTTATAAAAGTGGAAGCAAAAAAAAATTTCCAACAATAAACCCATATCAGTCCTTAATTTGATGTCTAAAGTTTTTGAAAAAGTTATTTATAATAACATAAATGAGCCGTTTATTTTGAAAGTGACCTAAGTCCATTCTTCAAAAAAATCATGTTAATGATAACAATAGATAAATAACAGTATAATCTTTCTAACGGTAAATAATTTATTGTCAAAACAAAAAAAAATTAATCTCTAACATCTGTGCAAAAAATAAGAAAATTCAAAATCACATATGTTTTTTTATTTATTGTTTTTCTATTCTTTCATTATCTCGTTTCAACAAAATATGGACTTAAGCCACTTTCAAAATAAACGGCTCAAATGTACATTTCATCAAACATAAAGTATTAATAACCAATTAGTGGCCTGTAGCCCCTACGGGGCCGAATCTTCAGTAAATTTAGTTCGCTAACTCAGTGGGAGCCCTTACACAACTTAAAGCCACTTATAGCTGCCCGTGAGTAAATACTGGCTTACGTAGCTCCTAATTTTTTTGTTTATAGTGATAGCAAGTGCGAGTCTCAATGGCAATTGCAATCTTGATATTGTAAATGACATATTTGGATCGGTTAAAGTGATCAGCTTTATTCCTAGCATAAAAACAATATTACCTTTCCCAACACCTGTAGTAACTCCTAGTTTCACAGATATTTTAAATAATTCAGTCACCACAATACGAACATCATTGAACGAACCCGATTGTAATTTCATATTCCTGATAAGCATAACTATTGCACCAACTTCCAGGATTAGTTTGTGTGGTGGCATTCCAGAAGGTGTAATAGAATTAATATACTCTAATGGTATGTTTAATTGTGAACGATCTGTTGTGATGATTGAATCGACACTGCAATACACCTCGAAATCCCCGTAAATTAAATTAAGCACTTCTTTGTTGATCTGGTAGCAATTATCATTTAACGGGCAAACAATTGCTCTTACTGAATACTGATCTATATTACGGAGATCCAAAGAATCACCAAAAGTATGGTGAACAATTGAGTTAGGTGGGAATTTCAATCATGTTTTGTCCATTAGTACATTGCAGTATTTTATTTGCCAATTGCAGCCACCACTTGGTAAATTCTCGTACCATAGAAAGCATAAGGAAGTATGACTTCTTTTAACATAATAATAAACCGGTTTCATTTTAAAAAGTGAAAATGTAAGGTATATTGTAAATTAATGTAATATGATCAAATTTTAGAATTCATAAATCAAAAATTTCTTTATAAACAACATTTTTAGTAAAAATGCTACTATGTACTTCCATGAATCAGATTTCTCTGGTGCGACGTTGGCAGAATCTTAACTTTGACGTCATAGGAACGACTAACCCTTGAGAATGCAACATAAAGTTGTCGGTGTCCAAATACCGGCTCCGACAGGTATATCCCAACTTTGTCCATTGTTTGACCTTGAGACTTTTTTTTATGGTCTTAGCAAATGCTGCCTTAATAGGAAATTGTCGTGGTTTAAGTTTAAAAGGTAACTCCAGGTCGGAACTTGAAAGATCTATCCTTGGAATTAAAACGATGTTACCCATATGAGATTCACCTCAATAACGTTATCTTTCATGTTTTTCACAACTAATCGTTTGCCGTTGCATAATCCTTGTTTAGTGTTGAGATTCCAAAGTAGCATGACTATAGTTCCAACTTTAAGATTCAGAGTATGTTGAGGTAGCCCAATCGAATTTGTTCAGGAAGCAAGCCAATAATTTGATTATTGATTCTGTCCATATCAACGTCCTTTGGGCATAAAATTACTTTTCTCGATAAGGAAGGGATGTCATAAAAAGAAATTGATTTTCTAAAAGTTTCTGTCACCAAATCATCGCCACAAATAAAATTTTCGGGAATTTCAATAGTGTCAGGTGGTAAGTTATTCCTACAATCAAGTGTTCCAGCTCCAAGTTGTAGCAACAAATTATTATAGTCTTGATCAACGCATTTCATGTTCTCTACTAAACTCAGCTTCTAAAAATTGTGCCAGTTTTGCAAATACTTTAAGCTTGATTGAACCACAGCAGACCGCATTGCATGTGGAACAATAGCTAAACATTGCCGGAAATTCCCTCCAATTAACATGATCTTTCCACCAAACGAGACTATGTTTGCATAACTGCATGCAGCAACTTGTCAATTGTATTAAGAATATGACTGGATGCCATAGTGCACTCATCTATAATAATCAATTTTGCACGACGAATATCTTCTGCACCATCACTTTCCATTCTCAATCCTGTGAAAACTAACTGCTTTCTTGCGCGAAAATGACGAATCAGTGTTTCATACAAATATGTTTTCCCGCTACCTCCAGGATCATCAAGAAAATAACATTTTGGATTTCTGATTTTATCTTGAGTTGCACCAACAATTTTGTGAAATACACAGGACTGCATGGGGTTAAAAGAGGAGATCATATTTTCGGCAATCTCCTTCTTTTCTTTAAAATTGAATGGAGCGTAGTCAATATTATTTCATCCGCTTGTAACATTGGGTAGGTTAAAAGGCTCTAGAGTAAATCCTAGTATTCTTAATGTGGATTGAATGTCCTTTAAAGCATATGATTCGCAACTGATGTAAAGCTCATCCCAACCGTGGAGTTTGCGGCATATATCTTCAATCATGTCTTCCTTCGAAGTCATGTCTTCCTTCGAAGCCTTCATTCGAAGTTATTATGAAAAACCCGAAACTTTAACGAACTTTTGTACGGGAGGTACCCGAAGGCTTCCGATGATTCATGTTAATTACATCCAAAATTATTGGTAGTATTATTAAACTGACCTGGGTCAAATATGATACAAATCGGATAAAATTTGTCAAAGTTATTATGAAAAACCCGAAAATTTACCGAACTCTTGTTCGGGAGGTAACCGAAGGAAATGAAATTTTCGTACGGCAGAATTCAATCTGAGATGAAATTCATACATGGTAAAATTTTCATGACGATCGGTTCAGCGGTTTAGGCGCCTATTCAATACAGACAGACATGAAATCGCCTATTAGTAATATAGATATGAATTTATTGTAGGGTCCAGTACTGCATCAGCTGTAGTGAATCATTTGAACAATATATTTGTCGACTCGTTTAGGTGGTGATCTATTTGTTGACATTTCAAAAGCTTTCGATGCGTAGATCATCGAATATTGATCGACAAATATAAACTACTTAATTCCACAGAACAATTATTATCAATATTGATGAATTATTTAAGTAATCGCAAGAAGAGCACTAACGTTAATAATGTTCATACCACAAGGATCTATTTTGGGTCCTTTATTGTTTATTTTCTATATACTTAAATGCAGGCGCGGATCCAGAAGGAGCTGCAGGAAGGGGCGAATATAGAAATTATACCGTTAACAAAACAGTTTTTTTTAAGAAGTATCTATATAAATTATAAGATAAACAAAATAAAAAAAATAGTTTCCAGTAACTTTATTAAAAATAGTACAGTTACAGTAAAAACTCAATTCGCCTATTTAATTAATTGGCGTAACGGTCGATGATATCCGAAGGTTTTATTTCATTTGTAATATCGCTGTGGATATGTAAAAGTGCCAGTCCCATCAACCGATTTTCGGTCATGGTTCTTTCAGCGCATATAACACTTACAGGATACGTGTCGATAACATACATAATTAAAATATTTTGAATGGCAGGCAAAGCTTCTGCATCACACTTGGCAAGTGAGGCTAATGCGCCAGCTGGAACGATCCCATTATTTCATTTCCCTCGTTGCCATTTCTGTTGCCATATTTGAACTTCGCCTAATAAGATTTCCATAGAAGTATTTATTTTCTTTAAATAAAATTGAAACTCGGTGAATACAGATTCTGTTGAAGTTTGTAGTGTTTTTGAAGAAATATTTATAATATTTGATGGAATTGCTATCCTAAATCCAATATAATGAAACTGTCGTTTCCAGTTCTGATTCTAATATCTTCTATATAATAACCTCTAGAACTAAAACATTATTATCTACTTGTTTGTCTTGTAGCAAGTCTTGGCAACGCAATGCCAACGTCTAATTCTTCCATTAAGTCACTCGCTTCTTTAATTAATAATGGTAGAAAACACGGCTTCACTGTTCTTTCTATGATCTTTGAGTTGCTAAGCAAATCTGACAATACATTTTTGGCTGAAGTTTATCTAAATTAATTTTTTGCAATAATTTACTGAACGGAAGAGGAATAGCAAACTATAAGCTAAACTACAATAGACTGGACATTGCAAATACATAAAATAAATCGTTTAGCTTTCCTTCCGTGATGATTCAGACTCTTTCCACTTTGTTATTATATATAAGGCATTAATGATTTGTGAAAACGAGGATTTAAATAATATTACAGAGTCGTGTCGCTCTAACCACCGTGTTTCACATAAAGACTTGAGCTGCTTACTGAAAATATTTTTAAGAACGAAATTTCCAACAGAATTTCTGATAGACTGTTAGAACACTTTTGGTGATTTGCTAATACTAATATTAAGTCCGTGACTAGTGCAATGACATTGAACAGCCTGTGGCAGCTCATTCTGTATTACAGCAAAAACTCCTTTCTGAACTGATGTCATAACAATACTGCCATCAGTACATATTCCTATGCAATTCGAAGTAATAAAAAAGTTTTCTTTCAGAAAATTTCAGACTGTTTCCGCAATTATCTTTCCAGTGAGAACTGGTTCTTCATCGGAAAATAAATGGCCGGTGTCGTAATTTTTCCCATGAAAATATAAGAACGTAAGGAAATTCTTCAATTCTTTATGGTATTTCACCTGCTAGTGCTAAATCAAACGATTATTTTTTAACGTCGAGAAAATTAATTGTTTGTGCTTGGGGGGGGGGGGGGGGGAGGGGCGATCACCCCTATCGCCCCCCTTTGTATCTGCGCCTGCTTAAATGATATTTTTTGTATGAGCTTATTTGGTAAGTTTCAGCTTTATGCTGATGATGCATTTAATTGATAATTGTTTAGAGATTTTGATCTACTGATTTTCATATTTAAAGTTATTTAAAATCTAACTAAATTAAATTACAATTTTCAAAAAAATAATGAAGATTACGGTTATAGCACACGTTCTATTCAAAACTATTATATAACTACCCTCAGAACTAAAATTTTTTAGCAGAGGATTGATTTTGTTAATAAGTTACGTGCTGGCAAGATTTTGCAATTTCAAAAATGGCAAAATGTTAATTTAATTGTACGTTGTAATATAATTATTTTTGTTTCTTTTTATCTTTCTTTATTGCGGTCTGCTTGCTGTAACTAGTTGTTTGTAACTTTTTGATTGGAAATAAATAAACATAATAATGGAAAAAATCAACCCCAAACGCATGCCCAACTCAACTTCCAAATCAACATGGTCTTAAAAACTATGTGTTTACTTAAACTCAACTTAAGCTAATTTAACCAACAATTCAACATACAAATAAATCCCCAGCTGAACTGTTCACTAAACCCTAACCCAACCCCAACTGAACCCGCAAATGAAACCCAACTCAATCATCAACTCAACCGCAAACTCAAAGCCCAACTCAATCCTCAAACCAGCTTATAAAAAAATTGCTCAACTGCTCACTTAACCCTAATCCAACCCCAACTCGATTCCAACTCATTCCTAATTCAGCCCGCAAATGAACCCCTAACGTAACGTTCAACTAAACTCCAAACTCAATGCCCAAACCAGTATGAGGTAGTTTGGGACAATTCATAAGGCAGGTACTCGACCCTCTTCACCATAGAAACAGATTGATGAAAAAAATTCTAAATCGGGCAAAAATTCTAAATCAGTTTTCGACATACCATGGGTGCAGGACCGACATTCAAACGAACATTTTTTCGTTGCTTTTTCGGAGTCACGGACTTTCAGAACGCCGAGAAAAGTGGTTTTAGAATTTAGAAAATTATTCAAGATTCTTACTGAGCCAATTTCAAGAGCAAGTAAGAAAATTTCAGTTTCAATGTAATTTTTAGGCCTCGATTTAACTAAAAACATGAAGAGTCCTACAAAATTTAGTTACGAAACGTATTCGTAGGTCTATCAATTGCGCTACATTGTTTTTACACGAGATCTGTTTAATTGTTGAGAATTTTAGTGAAGAAATCTCTTTGAATGCTGAATTTTATTCATTTGAAATTATAAAATGTCTAATTTGATGAAATTTAGGTTTACAATTTCATTCAAAAATATTAACACTGGAGGAGGAAGGGGGGGGGGGCAAATGGGTAGCAGGTTCGAAAGATCTTTAATTTTGGAACATCATGACAATTTATTTCACATGAGGTCAGAAGCTAAAAATTCTAGAAAAATGCCTACATCAAAATTCTTAGTTGGCCACAAATATTCAATAAAAGCCACACAGTTTGCCAATCTGAATTTTATGGAATATTTCTGGCCAATCAAGTGCCAGATTAGCCAAATTTTAACCTGTCACACAAAATTTTGAATTAAAATTGGAAACCAATGACATTTTTCGATTTTATCTGAAGTCGGGGAATTTTCATGGAAATTCTGGAACAATTTTTTACACGAAAATTCGTTTCCACTTCTTGATCAAGTTAAAAAAAAATCCAATAATGTAAGGTTTCATTATGTATTTTGAAAACCAGCTATTAATTCTATTAGTGTCTCCTATACATACCTCAGTCGAATTAGGCCAATGTTGACCTGGATTCATAATAAACAAGACCAGGCAGAAAATTTTGTGGTTCATTACAAACCTTTTGCTTTTTAGAAGAATACGTCTTAACCCTAATCCAACCAACATATTTTTGTTACATTAGTAAATCCAAATTAGAATCAAATAATATTAGCAAATTTTTGCAAAGAATGCCAAGTATGTTTTAATGTTAGGAAATTCTTCAAAATAAAATACATGCAAAACATAAATAAGTTAATGTTATTTTGAAAATCGTACCGTTTTAAAAATGAAATGTGCCAAAAAGACACACCTTGGTTGGAATAGGGTTAAACATTTTATTTGCATTCAAATCTAAGAAGGAAGACTAGGAAAAACATTAGATGTCAAATTCCTAATACGATTTTGTCCAAAGCTTGGAGCATTTTAGTACCCAACTTACAACAATTCATGATTATCCAAGGATTAGAATGGCAAATTCGAGATTCTGCTTTTTAAAATGTATTTGCCATTAGTGGAAAGTTAACAGATCCAACTACTACAGGATATCCACTAGTACAGGATATTTTTCTACACTCGAACGTTTAAACTGAGATATCTTACTGGAGACTGATACGACCGCTTGCTCGAATGCCGTTATTGTTGGTTGCCGATGAAAAATGCAATTGAAAAGTATTTAATTTAGGTGTACCATCCTATATGTGGAATCGCAATCTGAATAGATTTCTAGATACCAGACAGCAAAAAAAAATTGAGTTACGATTGATGAAATTTCACGTAAGTTTTAATATCGAGATTTTACTCACATTGAAATTCTTGATAATTAAAAAAAAAAACTCAAATATGTGACTGTCTTGGAAGATGTTGTCTATGATGCAGAATTTGTCAAAATTTACTTTCTGGAATCTGGAATATGTGGGAAATTTGCACTCTTGAACTAAATTAATTTGTGGTCAGGATTATAATGTATCATTTACGATTCTACGTATATGAACCAAAAATTATGAATGTAACATTATATAAAAATGAATTAATTTAAATTATTTCAATGAACAATTTGATAAATTTGTTAGATCAACTAAAGCAAAAAGTAATCTGTTGATTGATCCTTTTTCTGTAGTTAAAATCATGTGGAAGACTCTTGCTGTTTTGGAACTAAAGAAAAAAGTTTAAAACTAAACAAAACAAGACTAATATTGAAATTTGAAACCACAACCAGACAATTAAATTTTGCAATATACGAGTAGATATTATGGTAAAAAATATTATCCAAATATGTATATACCATTTACCGATATAAATCTGAAAGATTTATGGAAAAATATTAATTTATTTTGCAAAAATCATAAAATATAAATTATACTTTTTAAGATCATAATATTTTAAAGCAATATTTCTACCAAAGCAAAAACATTTAGACATAAATACATACAATTTTGACACTTTAAATTCAAATATGTATTATGATTTTCTCAGCAATGTCACCATTTGATTTATGTAAAAATAACTGCATTTGTTACTTAAACAAAAATCTGCCCGCTTAATATACGGAACATTGTGCTGAAACGATAAGCTTCGGTTTTGCAGAGATTATGGCTGGTGAGAATAAAAAGTAGTAAATGTTTTTACTAGCAAAGTTTCAAGAAAATAACAAGCACTTACTCGAAATTGTGTTATAGTGAAAATATTTAGGTGAAATTATTTATGTAGGTATACAGCCATTATGTCAAATTTAATTTAATGGTACTTTGGAACTCAAATGCAACACCCATCATGTGTTCATTTATTTTATAGAACCTGTCGCTCATTTTAGATTTGACATTTTTAAATTCAAGTAGTCGATATCAGGCAACATTATCTCATCATATCAACGGTTTCGTTTTATTAAAATCGCTCTTCATGAAATGTTGTCAGCTACTAAGAACTTCGAAAGCAGCATGTTTATAGGAAAACCACAATTCTTTCAAAGATTTTCATTTAAATTTATCATTGTCTAGCGATAGCCCAATAGACATGGAACTGGTTAAAAAGAATATTTGTTCGTAGAACGACTAGAACAAACCGCGGTCTTTTTGAAAGTTTCTCCTTAAACTTAACTCAAAACGTATTTCCGATTCATGAAGTTCTTAGGAGATTGACATGGTGATGGGTAAAAAATTCAATAGATTTGTTATTATTATTGCTAACTTAAAACATAAAGAATTATTTCCAGTCTACGAAGTTTTTAGCAGAGGACAATATTTCGTACATTGTAATGAAATTTCTAGGAAAAACAAAAAAAAAAAAAAACTAGGATGGGATGGGATGGTAAAATTTAAAATTGATTTGTTTTTTAATATTCTATCTACATATTTGATTTATTGTTTACTTAAAAAACTGGAAGAGAATGTAATATTGTTGTCTGATAACATTTTGATTTTTCTGGGGTGAAAAATCTAGGTCTATTCTAAAGCAAAAGCACAGTTTTTTTTTTGGGATTTAACATTTTTAGCAGATAGCAGAAATTTTCTTAGTGATAGTGATCAACAGTTACTTAGCTGTTAGGAGTGTGCAGTCATTTTAAGGGATTTTTAAGATGGCGTAAAACGTACTATGTATATGCATCGGGAAATATCGTTGCTAACTTCTTGTCAAAGCGTCAGGACGAGGTGTTAGTTTTTAGTATGTGTTATTTTGGTCCCTAGCTTATTTTAGGAAACAAAATATCGCAACAGAAATGTCGCAGAAAAATTTAGCAGCCAAATTAAACGCTTGAAAGAAATCTCGAAAACGTTTTATTGATGACATATGCAAAATTTTTGGCTTGCGATATTTATGTTTTACAACATTTTTGCCTTGCAATATATGGTTACGCAACATTTTTTTAGCTACATTAATTAATTCTTGCAAAATGCATGATTTGTAAGTTTCGCGCGCACCAAAATTCCAATAGAAAATCGTAATTACAGCTTAAATTATTGCTCGCAACGTAAAGCGAATAAATTTGTGACGAAACATTTGTATGCGATATTTTTTGTAATGAGAATTTTTGTTTGCGATGATAGTTGTATGGGAGAAACTGTAACTTTTATTTCATCGAAACATTTTATGGCTGCGAAATATTTAACCTGCGACATTTTTGACAGATCTATTGATTGCGACAAATGTATTCCCAGATTTTTATTGCGTAATTTTTTTCGAAAATGAGCTAGGTTCCCGTTACATTGCCAAAATGTTAAAGACGTTGTGAGTTGTGATTTTGATACGGAAGAAAAGGAATGACCAGGCCAGCCGAAAAAGTTTGAAGATGAGGAAGTGGAAGCTTTACTCGATGCAGACCCGAGTCAGGCGGAAGAAGAACTTGCAGAATTATTACAGGTTGATCGATTTCCAGACATTTAAATGATATTGATATGACTTACAAGCAAGGAAATTGGGTACCGTGCGAGTTGAAGCCGTATCATTTTATAACGGGTGATGAAAAATGGATAGGCTACAATAATCCGAAGCGCAAAAAATCATGGTGCAGGCCAGGCGAACCATCAACGTCGACAGCAATGCCGAATATTCGTTGTGCCAAGCTCAAGCTCTGTATTTGATGGAATCAGCTGAGTGTAGTGTATTATGAGCTGGCCCAATCCAACGAAACCATCACTGCGTAACGTTACGACAACGCTCGGCCTAATGTTGCGAAGCGCTTAACTGGGATAATCTACTAAAGCTGCCGTATTCTCCAGATAGTGCTCCTTCAGATTAGCACCTATTTCGATCGATGATTCATGGCTTGTCTGAGCAGCGCTTCCAATCTTATGAGGATACCAAAAAATGGGTCGATTCGTGGAAAGCCTCTAATGAAGTTTTGTTCTTAGGACATGGAATCCACCTACTACTACCAGAAAAACAGGAAAAGTGGTGGCTTGACTGATCAATTTGCAACCAGCTTTTCATAATAAAACTGTATTTTTACCAAAAAAAAAAACATTAAAATTAATCCACGTTCCCAATACTAATAATTTTGAGTAAGTGGAAGGTCTGAAAGGAAAATATTTAAAAAAAGTAAGGGGAAAAATATTGCGGAGCAGGCATTTTAAAATTCAAATATCAGGCATTGATGGTCGGCATTGGCATTGGTGGCGGCGCGTCATAGTAAGCAACGGAAGCACTGCTTCCGTAAAGATTTTTGGTTAATTTTGTAAATATAATTCATTACAATTTACAATATTAGCATAATAAATCTTTAACATATTTTACATAAATAATTAATATCTCATGCATAATAAGCATCAATATGTTTCATTAAATCGTAAAATCTGTTAAATTCCATCAGATTTATCATTTTCTAAAACAAATACAAATTTTTCTTTCATAAAATAATCTTCAATGAGCCGCCTTCACGTATTTTTCTCAACGAATAAAATAAATGTTGTTGTTGTACGATCGTTTTAGAATGGAGAAAATCTACTAAAGGAAACGATTACATATTTCGTTTTTTATTCGGGGTTTTCGATGTTTTTAAAAGTTATAATTGTTATAATTATTGAACTTGTGAAAAGTAGCTAGGCCTACCTCTGCATATTGTAACATGTAAACCAAATATAATTAAAAAATATTTTTTTTTTAAATAAAATACAGGGTGTCCTATTCAAAACGCGACTCATTTTTAAATACATTTTTTTTTTATATTTATCAAAGATGGTTTCGCTTTTTAAGTTAATAGCAGTCAGTACTGTAATTTCATTCAAATTCGAACAGCATTGCAAAATGAGATTTTCAATCGAATAAAAAACCTTCATTGTAATGTAATTTATGAGAGAAAAACTCAATTGAAGGAATAAAGCGGGAACTTCAAGCACAATTTCAACAAGTATCTCCCAATAGATCTACCATATTTAGGTTGGTTAAAAAATTTAACATAATGTATTCCGAGATTACATCTTGAGGGCTTTCTGGTTTATTTATGAAGCACACTCAAGTTAAAAAGCTTACAGAAAGTGTTAAAGTAAATCGTCTTGGTTTTGACCAAAACATTTTGAAACACCTAACTGGAGATTAAATAATTTTCAAATGGGTGCTTTATTGTTTTAAAAAAACGTTAAGTCGTTTTGAATAGGACACCCTGTGCCCTGATTCTCTAAAACATAAGATAATGTGTAAACGTGAAAACTGGTAAAAAATAAAGCTTTTTTTATGAGTTTGCAACTTTTCGATATTATTTTAGTGGTAGTCCTCCCGAAAAATTTCAAACTCATAAAAGTAAGTTTTGTGTTTTACAAGTATTCACGTTTACACATTATCTTATTTTTTAGAGAATTAACACCCTGTATTATTAAATTAATTTAGGAAATTTAAAATAATTAGGGATGAATCCACGTCCATTTATTTAAAGGCTTCCGTCGGCAGAAATACCAAGCGCCAAACTGCCTAATATACAGCTCTTTGCTAAATAGATTATTGACGCGTACTACTTGGATTCGATCATTTAGATAATCACAAAGCCATATGTGCATCATTCCACGAAAACCGCAACAATAAAGTTTTAAGCAGAGAATTGTATGATCTACTCTGTCAAAAGCTTTGGTTAAGTCAACAAACATTGCTGAAGCCTTAAAACCATGATCAATGATATCACTTATCTGCTCCAGAAATTCTAAAATCGCTTATTTTGGAGAAGATAGAAAGAAGAGAAATTGGTCGATAGTTGTTTAAACAAGTTTTATCATTTTTCTTATATATAGGTAGAACAACAGCTCCTTTCAAGGCTCTAGGGAAAACACCAGTTTCTACACTTAAAGATGAAAGACAAGACGTCAACAAGGTAGCAAGCCATTTTTGTAACAATACTATTTGGAATTCCATCTAACCTAGGAGGTGATTTATTTTTTAGGGAGTTATTAATATTATACAGTTCCCCAGGAGAAATAGGTGAGAAATAATACTATTCGTGTAACTATTCGATTTCCTTCCAAGACAGCCATCACAGTCGGACCATTGGAGTTTCCTATAGGCACAAAAAAATCGTTGAATTCATTTGCAATAGCAAATCCGAAAAAGTAACATCATTAAGACCATTAATTTCTATGATTTCAGGATTACCAGGATGCTGTATGATTATAATATTACAGTCTGCCAGTTTACGAGCATCATTGCCATTTTTTTCAAACTGTTTTAATTAGAAGTGTTTTTTAGTTTGCTCAATTTTAAGGTTTATCACATCACACAGTTTGCGGTTGTAGTTAGCTAGTTTACTATTATTTGGAAACTTTTTTGCTAGATAACATATTGTATTCCTTTTACGTATGTGTCTTAATAAATTATACGATATCCTTGGCTTAAGCTTGGCTGAGACCGATCTAGTGGAATTAGCCAGAAGACCTCGTATATAAAAGTCTAGTGAAATCATCAATGCAAATTTGAATATCAGCGTCATTCAGTCTGTAAATACACACAGCACACAACATTAGTTATACAGTTCATACAGTACATATAGTTTAAAATTTTACTAGCGTAAATCATAACGGAAAAAGACATAAAATAATGATCTAAGAATACAATAACCAAAAATCTCCGAAAAATATAATATAGCATTGCCATAAAACAATGGATATGAAAACACCGAAAGTATAAATTAATCATTTTATGCCAAAATAAAAAAATATCAAATGTAAATGAACGGTCACTCAATAAAAACATTGAAGTAGTAAACAGTAATGGTAGAGAGGAAACATGATTATAGAAAATACTAGGTTGTTCAGAAATTAATGCAGGTTTTCAACCATTTTATTTAAAACGACATATCTCAGTTTAGAATAAATTTTATTAATCGAAATAAGAACCATTAGAATCTACACATTGTTGCCAATAAGATACAAGTTTATTAATTCCAGTAGCTTAGAATTATGTAGTTCTAGAAGCGACGAATTCTTCGAAGGCATTTTTGCGGCTGTTTGGTCGTTGAATATTTTTTTCTTGTAAGAAGTGGTCGAGATACTTGAAAAAGTGGTAGTCGGTTGGCAAGAGGTCTGGTGAGTATGGTGGATGAGGCAGAGCTGCGTAGCCAAGTTGGTTCAACTTCTGCAGCGTCGGTTGTGCAACATGTGGTCGAGCATTATTGTGCAGAAGAATTGGGCCCTTCCTATTGACTAATGCTGGACCCAGATGTTTTAGTTCTTTATGCATTCTGTTAATTTGTTGACAATATTTTTGTGCTGTGATATTTTCGCTAGGGTTCAAGAAGCTGTAGTGGATAATTCCGGCTGACGACCACCAAACAGTCACCATAGTCTTTTTTTGATGCAGCTCAGGTTTGGAGAAGTGTTTAGGAGCTTTGCCACAGTCCAACCACTACGCTGAACGTCGTCGGTTTTCGTATAGAATCCACTTTTCATCGCACGTCACAATGCGATCGAGAAATGGTTCGTTTTTGTTGCGCAAAAGAAGTGAAGAGCAAATTTCATAACCGCGAATTTTTTTGGTTTTCATTCAATTCGTGTGGCACCCATTTGTCGAGCTTCTTCAACTTTCCAATTCGGCTCAAATGTTCCGAAATTAATCCAATACTTACGCATAGGTCCCCTGCAAGCTCTTGAACAGTCGTGCGTGGGTTTGCTTCCACCAAAGCCTTCAATTCAATGGCAGAAGGACGTCCGCGACCTTTCTCATCTTCAAGACTGAGATCACCACGATGAAATTTTTGAAACCAACGTTGTATTGTGCATTCGTTAACACTTCCTTGGCTCCAAACTTCATTAATATTTCGAGCCGTTTGTGCTGCACTGCGGCCGAGTAAAAATTCATACAAGTAAATTTGTCAAAATTCTTGTTTTGACATCTTAGCTTCAAAGGTCTAAAAATAGGCAAAACTACAATTTAGATTCAAAATAGATTATGTGGTAAGAAAGAGAATAAAATAAGCTTTAAAATGGCGTATAATGTTAAACCCTTTGCGTAATTATTTATTGTTAAAAAATTGTTCAAACAAATAAAATCATAAAACCTGCATTAATGTCTGAACAACCTAATAAATTTAATAAACTCCAAAATAATAATGGTAAACTACTCAAAAATGCGTTGTACCACTCATGTAATACAACCAATTCACGCCGTAATAATTTTTGCGTAATTAAAGAAATGCCATCTATGACTGTGAAAGAATTGTAAACAGCTTTTTCAGTGTTATTCATGTAATTAAAATCCAAAATTGGCATATTCTCATAGCACAGAATTCCACCATACCACAAATATAGAATTTGTAAGTTGAATTCATATACCGCCACTTAACAAAAAAATACTACTGGTAAGTAATAATTAAGTGAAATTAAACATAATAATAAAGTGAAAAATAAAAATAAAATTTGTGAACTTAGGTGAGATATGGTTTGGCGAAAACATTAAAATTAACAATAGAAAAAGCAAAATTAATTAAATTAAGAAAAATTACATATATAAATAAAAAATAATTGCCTGGTGTAATGATGTGCTGTGATGATATGTGTTGTGAAGTGATTATTGTGAAATTAATGTGAAGAGGAGTCGTGAAAAAGAAGCCGTTAACCACAAAAAGTTCGACTAACCTCTTCAAGATTGTTAGGCGAACGAATGAAATATGCTCTCTTGCCAGCATGTTGACGCAGCATAATAACGCGATCTCTGATTCATAAGAAGCGAAAGTTGAGCTCCTGCTTAATTCTTTTCGCTTCTTTATACAAAATCAACTGGTAATCTGATAGATGGTGCATAATAAATATTCGACTAGGTGTAGATGTTTTTAAGTTAATCTCCAGGTTGTCTGTTCAGTTTTTTAAAAAAGAAATACAACATTAATTTTTTGGTGCTGTATTTCTCTCGAGACATTAATGACCGAAAAAAATTAAAACAAAGGCTTTATTTCGCAATAAACGTGCATTAAGCTCCCAAAATGTTTTTCGGCCAATTTTTCCCATGGTCCTAGGACCATATTTCCCTGTCATAAGTTTATATACGAGTAAAAAACTAAAAGTTTAAAGTTCTTAGGTCAGGGAAAAGCTGCAAAGGAAAAAGGAAGAATTATCAGGATCATGTTAAGATTGAAAAAATGATATTTTTTAATAATGTATGTTTTTCAAAGCTGTGCAAATAATTTATAACAGCAAAAAGGATAATTCATATTACTAACAATTTTTACTATAGTGAATTATTAGACAGAAGACAATAAAATGGAAGGCAGCAACCTCCACAATGTATAGGCAACTAAATGAATCGGAGGTTCAAAGGCGACATCCCTCGCCTTAAAAAAAAATGTGAACCGACATATTTAAAATTATGAATTTTAATTAACATTTTATTCTTAAACAGTTCTGTGACACTTATTTCTAATTCGCGAGTATTAAATCATTTTTAGATCCACTCGTTTCAAAAGAAGCGATACGAACGATACAAACCCATTAATTAATACAGTCAAACCTGTTTTTGTGCGGTAGATAGGGACCGTACAAAAAAAATCGCACAAAAAAAAAATATTCGCAAACTCCATAAATCGCTATAATAAATAATTTTGTACAAAAATTACAAAAAATTTTTTTTTATGCGGTGGATAGGGACCGCATAAAAAAAGTTTCCCTTAGAAAATGCATATGTCAAAGTTTTACGAAATAGCGAGAAAATGCTTTCTAAACAAAATAAATAATTAAATTACACGTGGAAACATTTTAAAAAATTTTAATTTCTCATTTTTAAATAAAACGGTAAATTTCCTTTTTTCTTACATATTGTATATTTTCTTAGTTTATGTTCAAGGTTAAAAATCAGTGTGGCTATTACTACGCATTTCATTAGTTGTGAAATAAACATTTCTTCTAACTAAATTATATTCTTTGTGTGCAAGATAATATGTAATTACATATTGAAATTTGCTCGAATATGGAATATATAAGAATATTGAGCATGTCTAATGATTAATGAACTTGGCTGATGCATTAGGTATAAAAATGGCTGAATAGAATCTCGATATTCATATACCGCATAAAAAAAAATCGCACAAAAAAAATCGCATACAAAAAAAAATCGCACAAAAAAAACGCATAAAAAAAAATTCGCATAAAAAAAGACCGCACAAAAACAGGTTTGACTGTATATGTCTGCACGGTTGACAAAGCAATAACTTACTTAATATAAAGAATTTAATTTTCAAAAGTTTTCAGTAGATAAATTGGTAACTTCACAATGGTCATATATTAAAGAGCCACCCATCCAGGTTTTACATCATTTTAAGATATTTTTGGTTACATTATTTAAAGTTACTGTCAAACAATTACTTTAATATAAACCCTAATATATTTTCAAATTTGCAACTGAAAAAAGAAGGCTAATATTCAATATTTTGATTGCGAATTAAAGCCCCAACTTTTTCGGGTTTTAATACCTCGGGCCTTATTTCACGGCATATTTTGACGTTCTGTCAGAGGTTACTCACCAGAAAGACCCAAAAAATCTAAGTAAATTTGACTTTTCGATTCCTGCCCGCTTGAATTTATAAATGTTTAGAATGTAATGTTCAACATTAGCAAGCTAGATTATTTCGGGAAAACAGCATTAGTCGTCAATAAAATAATTTTTAAGCAAAGAAAATCGAGACTCCAAGAGTCGACAAGGTTAAATTGGAACTGGCAAAATGCACCATAAAACGCGTGATAACGCTAAAAAACAAATCCACTCATTGAAGAAAGGGTCAACACAATAAATTTGTAATAATCTACAAAAGTATTGTAGAAGCTCTTTTCACTTAAATATCAGCTGGGAAACTAAATTCCTGCCACATTACTTAACTGGAAAATCCTCAAGGAAATATTCTACTGAGAATCACTAAACTCTACAGTATAACCATAGACATTCATACTAGATTTCTCATTTAATAGTAACTAAAGGAAAAAAACAAAAACTTCTGATAATTCCAATGTATCGTTGTGTTGTGTATTTTATAAGGCAATGATTTTAGAATGCGTTGCAAATATAATACGTATATGCAATACACCGATAATATTTGAATGGAAAATTTTTGTTTTTATTTTCGGTTTTTAGTCAAATGAGAGATCTATTATGATTGTCTATGGTATAACTTTGCAAAAAGCGTTACAGTGTAAATCTGACTATTTTTGGAAAAATTCTGGAATATGACCAATTAGAACGGAACCTGGCTAGTTTTCAATCGATTTAGATGAACTTTAACATTTTCGATGGAAATGGGTTCCAAGGGTATGACCGAATTTAGATGAAACCGTGCTATTTCATAACCGGTTATTAAAAAATTTGTTAATATGACATCCTTAAATTGATTTTTGGAATCGAAGGGTGGAAAAAATGTTTTTTTCTTAACCGATTTTGAAAAAAATATCGACCTACTAGCATATACGTAAAACCGAATTTAATAAAAAAATCTGTTTGATTTATTTTAATAGTGTTAGTGTAGGGTTATAGTATCCAGACACTATCGAAAACAATTTTAATGTAAATATTTTAAACGAAAAATGTGATACATATTTTATTAGACTCAAAATCATTTTGCAGAAAATTGTTGAATGTAAATCATTTGTTGGACTTACCGCCATTTTTTATAGACAAAATCTCTCGTTTGATTCCTCAAATATATTTATGAATGTTTTAGTCGAAAGACGATGAATTAAGTCGTGTTTTCCATGAGAACCGCACTAGTACTCGATAAACTTTAAACTCCTGTTATTCTATCTAAACCGAAAAATTAATGCATAAAATGCGAATGTGAAGTGTATGCATTGATGTAAGAAGTAGCAATAAATAATTACAATTAACGCTTAATTTTTGGTTACACTTGATAAACCTATGAATTTTTCGAGTATAAAATATTCTTGGGTGTATTAACCGTTACCGGCCACTAGAGGTGAATATGTACCCCAGGCCAAATCACCTTAATTGAAGTTATCAAAAACTACGAAAATCATACTTGTCGCGCCACATAAAGGTTGTTGAGGAATGTAGGTTACTTGCCTGGTACATAGAAGGAAGAAAAAAGTATTAGTAGCGCTATAAACGATGAATTTAGGAACAAGTAATGATTTTTCAATAGTAATGTATTTTTGTCAAATTATCTTGATATTGGCTCTTGTAAACCATATTAGAAATTGAAAAACATGTTTCAGAATGTCCATGAATTTTTTGGAGTCTCAATATTTTAAATTTGTCTTTCTAGACCGATTTTTTGGCTGGGGTGAAAAATCACCCCATTGTGGCCGCTATGTTACGGGAGCGAAGTGTGGCCGCTAAGGGTTAATAAAAACTAAAAAATAAGCTAACCTTGTAATTATTTATTGCTAGTTGTTACAGCAATGTGTATTTATGTTAAGTACACTATTTACACACTAGCGCTTTATGCATTTATTTTTTTCGGTTTACTTAGAATAAAAGGAATTTAAATTTTATCCAGTTCTAGTGCTGTTCTGATGGATAACACGACTTTATTAGCCTGCTTTTGAAAAATGTAGAATTATATCAGAATATTAAAATTTACCAATGTTTCGCAAGAAACGTTTTAAATATTTCTATTCATAGTTACACATAATATTGTGGGGTGCTATTATTTCAAATAAATTCTCAGAAATTTTATAGGCAAGCTTGGGAGACATAACAATAATAATTTTTTAAGAAGAAAATACTAATGTATTTCAAAATTTTAGAAAATTATTGTCTATAACAATTCCTGGAATCTAAAAACTGTTTTGTATTGTAAATTGATTTCAAATGAGATGAAATAACTAAATCAAATAAAATATAAAAATGTTTTATTTTGCCTGGGGCAAATAAATCTATTGTCGCCCACGTATTTCTTTAAATCTTTTTGGAAAAAATAATATAGATTATTAGATGTTACACGTCAGTTCCAGAAGTGTGAATAAAAATGTTTACGTGATTTTATTAGCTAAACTACGGACAACTACGAGTTGTATTTTCAGATAGATCAGAACTTCTAAAAAAAAAATAATCAACAGGTCAAGGATTGTCGTCCCAAATAGGCCGTACAATAGGTTGAAATACAAAATGAAATATACCCAGCCACATGCGACCTAGTTAGACTAGTTTATAGAAAATTAATTAATTAGTAATTGTGTACGTTAAGTTTATAGACAAAGAATATCGCTTCAATTACAAATAGAACAATCATTTACATTTCAAACAATTTCATAGAAGCCATTAAAAACTGAAGGATTATATTTTTTCTTTGCTTTATGACAAAATAAATTTATAGAATTTTGTATTTCGTCGAATTTATTGATGCGCGTGCCTTACCAAACGATTTTATAGAATTTCGTTTAAAGAAAGCTTTGATTGGATTTTATGATCAAGTAAATTTAAAAAATAAAAACAATTTCTACGAAATTATGTAAATGCTGACGTGCTATTTAACAAGCAGTGGGGAAATATTAAAAAAGAAATGGAGCGGGTTATTACTTGAAATTCGTTTATATTTTGACACTGAGCTGTGAACATTTTTGAGTTGTTTAACATGGGTTTATACTGTTATGTGATATTAAAAAAAAAAAAATCTGCATGTTATTTTTTTTCCAATTTCCTCGCGTTATTAAAATGCTATTTCAACCTTCTCTCTAGAGCCTCATATTTTCAACCAATTCTACCTCGATTTCATACAAATATTAGCTTGTATCCCATTTCATACAGGGAAACTAAAGCTAGTTTTTATACCCACTGTGCCAAAAAACTACAAAAACCTCAAACATAAAATAAATAAACGTATTAACTTTAAAAGCCCTCATAGAAGATTGGTTATACACACAATTTAAGGGTGTGTATGTGTGTGTTTACATTGTGGCTAATTCTAATCTAATCGAAATAAACGTTTCTTTAATAATTTAAAACCAATAAATATTTTACACAAACTTTCGATGGAGAAAAAAAAAATGGGGAAAATATACATACGTACATACTTACTTAACTAAATTTCACCTAAGGCAAAGGGATTTTCCATTTTGCCAACCAAATTAAAATTCTGTACACATGATTCCCTTTTCTTTATGTATTAAATATAAAAACAAAGAACCATACCAAACAAAAAATAAATTAGAATTTTCTTTTTTATGTTCTGGTATTGCCAGTTTTATTTGGGTATATGTATATACTATATGTATGTTTGAAAATATGTTGTGAAGAAAAACGCTAAGTAAGAGCTGAATTGAAAATTCCTCTTTTGTACATTGTAAAAACAATACGTATTATATAAAAGCTACGCTATATGTAGAACAAAATATATAAGAGTTCGCTAATAGAATTGAATTTATTATTTAGTTTCAATATCATTCTTTATGTATTATATGCAAGTACCATGTGTATTTAAATCTAGAACGAACCCTTTTTCATTTTTTTTTTGACTGCTTCCAATACTAAATTACAATTTAATCTTTTCATTTTTTATTCGTCTTATGTGAATGGTTGGGTGAAATTTGTGATGGATAATAATAAAATCCATATTAAAAAAATAATCCTTGAACTTTTCAACATCAAATGGGTATACAAGAAAAAAAAAATTACAAAGTCGCCAACAAAGTTTAGTAAAATACTAAAATTATTGTTTATAGTAGACTAGTTATATTTGAATACGATTCGAAGATTTTTTTAAATTTTTCCTCGTACATTTATTGATTTTGTCGTACGACTTGAGCACAATCCGTAAAAAACAATATATTTTACACTATTTCTGCAATCTGATACATAAGAAACTAATTAATGTTTGTACTAAAAAAAACTGTGTATATAGGAAAAATATGCAAATAGACGCAATATTTTCTTGTGCATGACAAAAAATATATGCAGCAAAAATAATATCCTTTTTATCTTATAAGTAAATAACAATATGAAAAGGAAACAAGAATATCTTTTTGTTGTATTGTATGTACCATTGCTATATTCCTACACTTCATCTCCTATATATGTAAAAGAGATGGAAATTCCGTTTGTTCGTGCTTAATTTATAAAAATGTAAATTATGTCTCAAGCATGGATTACACTTCAAAATATGTTTCATTCCGGAATTATATTTTTTCTGTACCATGTTTAATACAACAAAAAAGCATAAAACATAAAAAAAAAAATCCTTTTTTGCATCTTGAATTTGTTGAAATAGCCATTTTTTTCTTATCAGTATCTTAATATTATTTTTTTATATACTATGAACACAGTCATACACCCGGCCCTACACACACATTATTATCTCTCGAAAGATGTTGAGAGGGTAAGTAAGATTGATATACATTCCATTGTTGTTTAACTATAAGAGTACAGAAAGCCCATAGGAATTGAATGTATACGTTGTATAAAAAAATGTGTTGTAAAATTCCAATTTCCAAGTAACTGATAAATTTTTATTGGAAAATTATCAAATTTTTAAAGTTTTTCTGGATTTTATTATACAATACTTGGAAATTAAAATAAATAAATTAAATTTTCGATCGTATAACTTTCCATGTATCAGAAAAATGTTTTCCAGTATTTTTTTTTTTTTTTTTTGCAGGAATAAGTTTCCTCAATGGAAATGTCTGGTTTGTTTTTATTAAATGAAAACATAATTTTCTTTGGATTTCTCCAAACCACACTCAAAAAATTGTAAAATAAACCAGAATGGTCAATTGGGATATAAATATGGTGTTGAATTTATTAGAATTTTGATTGTTGTAGACATAAAAATGTTTTACCTCTGTACATATTTAAAATGAATGGTTAAATCAACATTGAGGTCATGTTGATTTAGTAAAATAAAAGAAAATTTAGTAGGAATATTTACATATTACGGACGTACATACATATTATACCGCATAACCATTTCAAAACAATAAACAATAGACACACAAACGGATACATTTGTAATTCTTTTGGCAACAGTTAATTATTATATTTAAAACTTTTCAAATTACTATACATGTACGAGTTTATTATAAATAAAAAATAAATTGAAAACTTTTATAAATCTAGTATACTAATAATGTACTAAGTATAATTAAAAAAAAAAAATTGTTACATCTCTTGCCATTTCATAAATAATACCCATATTTAATTCCCTAGGGATACATATTTATATTATTTATTAAATTTAAACAAATTTAAAACTTGGTATATTCGATGTACAAAATACAAAAACAGAATATTCTCGTCCTCTATGTATCATACATTCTTAAATTATATCTCTACAAAGAAAGAAAAACCAACCCAAACGAAATAAAAAGCAAAATCCATCTATAAAAGTTGAAATATGGAAAAATAAAACTGTAAAGTCTAAAACGAACTTATTTTCTCGTATTTATATTACCTAATATGTATTATAAAAAGCGAACCGAACGTTTCTTCTTAGGCTTATTTTTTTTTCATACAATACAATTTTGTTCGGTAATATCGCTATTCTATATTATATCCTCCTTAATAATACTCTGTTTTATTTTTTTTTTCCTAAAGATGGTAGGTACCAAACCAACATACAAATCCATATAATATGAAAAAAAAAAAAATATTTAAAATGAATTATAATTTATTTATCGAACTTTCGCCTTTACATAATATATTTGTAAAATATTTAAGGGGAGGGTTGCGGTAAAAATAGAGTTCCAAATTTTTTCAACAAAAATAGATCGAATCGATAAAGGTTTGATCCCACGTAATGAATTTAATGAGTCTAACAATTGTTATAAACCGAAAGAATCCAAATACGTTATACCCATTTTCAATTTGGGGCAAGAAAATTTTATTTTGTATTGTACCAAATGGTTTGATTTGAACTCCTCCATAAATATGAAAGACAATCTTAACCCGAATAAAGGCATAACATAGGCATAATGCCAGTGTCCAAGTTGAATTGTTACTAAATATGCTAATTTGACCAATAATTTTTTGGAAACAATACGAAGCCAATTTTTTTTCACTAGATTTAGAAAAAGGCTAAAACTGTCAGATCAGGATGTTAATATTTTTTTTTTTTTGCTTTAAATACTCCAATGTTTTCCAGCAGTAATTTATTTGTAAATGTATTGCCATAGATAGTTGCAAAGCTGATGCTTTGGAAAGAAATTTTTGTGGATCTTCTGAATGAGAAAAAATGATTTTCGAAGCGCCGCCTGTCTACCTTTTGGCTATCTACAACTTCAACTTCAACACAAATTGATTCATCATTATTATTATTTTTTTTAATGGGAAATCCCAACCAACCGGCAGTGGTATTTTATGTTATCATCTCAATATTAATGGATTTATGCGAAAAGTTAATAAGTAGGCAAATGTTCTAACTAAATTAAATTGGCAATAAATTAAAATTTTGAAAAAGCTATGTATTTAGTACCCGAAATTTTATTTTTCAAGATTTTATTCGGAAAAGACAATTTATTGCCATATGGTTCTTTTCAACTTATAATTTCAACTACATTCATCTTCATTTTTGAGCCTTTGCAAAAATATAACTAAGTGGAAATTTTTCAGTTTCTTTCCTTTCACTGAATAATTAAATTTAAATTGTTATCTCACAAACCAGTTCGTTACTAGGAAAGTATTTGGTAGTCTGTCTTAATGTGTTTTACAGATAACACGTAGAAGTATATTAGTACAATTGTTATGAACAATTCATCCCATAGATAGACAGGTTTTCAATATTAAAAATTTTTAATTTATTTGATAAGCTTATGAAAAAATCAATTTTCTCATCAGGCCGCGGCGACTGGACTGATACAATTTATATTCTATATACAGAATATACTATGCAGGTTGAATTAGCGAATTATACTAATACAGCCAAACTCTCTTACAAATTTTTTCGTCACATTCACACAGCTCTATTTCTGTGTAAGCAAATTTTATCAATTAACAATTTTTTTACTCTAATTTGAATTAATTAATTAATTCTTTAATTGGAAATATAAACTAAAAATTGTATAAAGTTATGTAAATTTGTGAACTTTGATCTAGAATCTAGAGATGTAATATTATAATTGTTGAATTGTATAAGAGTTATAATTATTATTAGACATTAGTGTGACAAACCAGTAAATTTGTTTGATGTTTTTTTTCTTAACGACCTTCCGTAAATTCGTATAAAATGAACTTCCAACAACGAATTAAATGATACAAGTTATGGTTATTAAAAATACCGTGCACAGTAATCGTTTCAATAATTAATTGTTCCTAACTAAACAACATAAAAACTGAATTATATAATATTTGTATATCTATAATTAAAAATGAAGTAAGAACATTTACTTAAAGTGCTAATAAATTTTGAAGATTCGTCAAATTAAAACCTATCAATACGTAACTTACAAGTACCACTCTATTGCTTGTATTACCTGTTATAATATGTATTGTATATACTACAAAAACAAACAAAAATAAAACATATTATCATCAACGAAGCTCTTCAACCTTAATCATTGTGGATACTGCGAATCATCATACGAATTCGATAAGTTTTTTTTTTTTTTCAGCCGAGTGGCTGTTTTAATATATCTCTGGCCAATTCGTTGGGATGCGCTTCTAGTTTTGAATAATATTTAGAACTGAATTCTTTAATTGTTTCTTTAATGGTTTTAATCCCAAGGTCATCATGTATATTACTATTTCGAATGTACCACGGAGCATTAGTAATACTTCGAAGTATTTTCGCTTGAGTTCGTTGCAGGAGCTCTCTGTGTGAAGCGCTGGTGGATCCCCATAACTGAATACCCTTCCCATCAGCCAATACATTTTGGAAAATGTCATTTTTATTTGGTTGCGCTTTGCTTCAATATGTTGTTTCCATGTCAGCCGTCTATCCAGGTGCAAACCTAAGTACTTGACCTTGGTTTGTTGAGGAATATTAATATCGTTTAGTACCACTGGTGGGCAGGTGCGTTTGTTCAGCGTGAATGTAACGTGTGTTGATTTTTTTTTCATTCACTTTTATTCGTCATTTCTTCAGCCAGTCCTCGACTTTTTTCAAATGATTCTGTAATTCCTTTGAGGCAGTTTCGGGAGTTTTGTTTGACGCCAGGATGGCCGTATCATCGGCCAATGTTGATATTGTTATTTTGTTGGTTACAGGTAAATCGGCTGTGTACAACAAGTATAATATTGGCCCTAGAACGCTGCCTTGCGGGACACCTGCATTAATATAATTTAAGCAAGTAGTTGCGCCATTTTGTTTGACCATGTAATGCCTTTGAATAAGGTAGTTTCCCAAAATTGAGTGAAATTTCTTCGGTAGAAGCTCTTTAATTTTGTATATTAGCCCATCGTGCCAAACTTTATCAAAGGCTTGTGCTATATCCAAGAAAGCAGCAGAACAATATTTCTTTTCCTCGAAGGTGATTTTGATTGCGTTTACAATTCTGTGAATTTGCTCTGTGGTACCATGTTGGTTTCGGAACCCAAATTGATGGTCTGGTATAACGCGCCGTTCTTCTAATATTGGTTTCAATTTTGTTAGTAACATTTTTTCGAATAGCTTTGATATTGTGGGCAGCATGCTTATTGGACGATATGATGAGATCTGCGTTTTATTTTTTCCAGGCTTATGTATCATTGTGATCAAAGATATTTTCCATTTTTGAGGGATATAACTGATTCGCATGATCGCGTTGAATATGAATGTTATTAGTTTTATGCATTTATCTGGCAATTCCCTTATCATTTTTCCAGTAATGAGATCATGCCCTGGTGCCTTTTTCGGGCTTATGCAATTTTTAATTGTATTCTTAACTTTTTCCAATTATACTTTATAGGTTTGTAGGATAAACCATCATCCATTTGCTGGGGTAGCACGAAATTATTATCTTCTTCGTGTGGTGCGAATACTGTTGTTAGATGATCAGCAAAAGCATTGGCTTTTTCTTCATCGCTTCTCGCCCATTTTCCAGTTGGTAGTCTAATCGGTGGATTCGAATTTGTTGGCCTTTTCAAATTTTTTGTTGCCTTCCATAAAGAGTAATCTGTCCTCTCGGTTGCCGAGAGATCACTTAAATAATACTGGACGCTTTGGTTTTCTTCTTCCCGCAAAGCAAATCTTAAGGCTTTGATAGCTCGATTTAATTTCCATTTCAATAACGGTGATTTTGTTTGCTGCCATAGCCGGCGAATTTTCCGTTTTTCCTGGATTAGTTCCTGTATATTATGTGACAATTTATTAACTTTTTCAGAACTATTTATGACAAGTGTAGCCTTTTCAGCTGATAATGCCATGACGTCTTTTAAATTTTCGGCCGCCGCATCAATATCAGTTGGTGTGGTCAGAGGAATATTAAGCAGGCAATTTTGTTCGACTAGCCTCTTATATTGATCCCAATTAGTTTGCTTGTTTGTAAGACGGTTGGGTATTTCGTTGCTTAAGACATCGGTACTCACTGTTACTATTATCGGTGAGTGATCAGAAGACAGATCATAACAATCGGTGGCCTTAGCATATGTACGTGGAATGCCCTTAGTTACACAAAAGTCGATTAAATCAGGAATTTTCTTTTTATCCGTCGGCCAGTAAGTTGGATTACCGGCAGATAAATAATCCAGGGACTGTTCCTCTATAGCTTGATAAAGTTGTTTGCCTTTCGGCGATGTTAATCTGGAACCCCAATGAGTATGTTTGGCGTTGTAATCACCTCCCGCAAGACATTTATTACCCAGCTGGCTGAAATAATCCAAGAACTGGAGTTCTTTTATAGCATGTTTTGGAGGACAGTACACTGCCGATATGACATAGTTTCCAGACCACTCCTGAAGACAGATGCTCGTTGATTGTATATGTTCTTTCTCATATTTCGTAAGTTCATAGTGCTTTAATCTTCTTTTAATCAATACAGCTGTGCCTCCATGCGCTTTCCCATCTGGGTGCTTGGTATCATAAATAGAGTACCCATTAATTTTGAAATAGCTATTTTTAGTGAAGCGTGTTTCGGATATTAACATTATGTCAATATTGTGCTCAGTGAGGAATGCTTGAACCTGCTTTATGTTGTGCTAGGCCATTTACATTCCATATAGCTATTTTGATGATGGTCATTTTTGACTTTTTACGACTATCTGTATCAGCATGTTCATATTCTGCATCATTAGATCCATGGTTCTCTCCATCATCGCCATGAGGCTTTGCATCATATTAGTCAATTTGTTTAAAGCTTTTGAGATGTTTCCCTCTTCACTTGCTTGCACTTTAGGAGCCGTACCTTTAAGAACACTTGCGTATGAAACCCCTTGGTGCACACTACCGTTGACGTGCATGCTTGTTTTTTAGCTGAAGAATGGAGATTAAGCATTCGTTGTTCAGCTCGCTCCTTTGGATTGATTCTTCTTTTCAATTCAAGATAAATTGGGCACCCTCTATAATTAGCTGTGTGATTTCCATTGCAGTTGCTGCATTTTCTCACTGATGCTTCCGTTTTGGCTTTATTGCAAACCTTTGAATTATGGACTTCACCACATATAACACAAACATCGTTCAAAGTGCAATATGCTCTAGTGTGTCCATATTCTTGGCACTTAACACACTGTACCGGCCCATTTTTTTTCCTGGGTTCTTCGATGGTAACCCTTCTGTGCAGTAGATATTTTAGGTCATATATTGTATGTTTGCAGGCGGAACAATGGCTGCGGCGCCTTTTCCCGATTAATAATATTGGTAATAGATTTGCATTGGAAACCTTTCTCAGCAAGAGCAGCTTGAATTTCGTTTGCATCTACGTAGCTCTCTATTCCTTTCAATACTACAACTAATCCTTTTTGGCTCTTTAGTTGGTACGTGTAGTAATGTTTACCAACTTGATCAAAATGCTTGATTAACGCTCTGTAAGCATCAATATTGAGCGGTTGAATTTTTGTTTCTTTTATATCTCCTCTTTTGATAACGGAAATATAAAATGCACCTTCCGAAATAAACTTGATCGTTTTTGCAAATTCTCTGTTTGATTCTTCCCTCAAATAGATTGGTGGCGGCTTCTCAATTTTTGGAGTTTTTTCGGGCGGCGGATCTTCAACAACCAAGCAAGAATACCTATTGCCATGTGTTAATTCAACGGAAGCTAACTTAGTGAATTTGTTCGCGCTTGCAATGGCCGCTGATCTAGGGCTTCTCCTTCGCTTTGATCGGACAGTAATATACCGGTCAATTCCCGTTTGCACTAAACACTGACCTACATCATTGTTCATTTTTTTTTTCATTTGTTGTCAATGCACTTACATTGTTTATATTATCGTCAATATGTATTTGTCGACGATGCACTTTATTTTCTTTATGGTTCAACACACCAAAGTTATTTAAATTAATTTCTAGTTCATTTTGATTTAAATTGCCTGATAAAGCAATTTTTTGAGCATTTAAAATTTATTGTCGCTTTGGACTATGCTGCACATTTCCACTTTTATTAATAATTGAGGTCGTGACGTTCGGTAACAAATCGCTTGCGGACATCGCTGTCTGCGAATTTAGCCCAGCCTTTTTTACTTGAGGCGGAGATTCGAACATCACGGTTTCACTTACTTTTCACATCACAAAATTTTTTCACCACAAAAAAAAATTTAAAACTGCTGATTCAATTTTTCACACAAGTAATAAGTAAATTATTTTAAATGTTTACTCGGTGGTAGTAAAATTGCAACTGAGAATACAATACAATTCGATAAGTAAAAGTTTCTATTTACTGTCTATTTGTTGTCTATTTAAAGTTTGTTCTAATTTTAAATCAAAACTAAGTAGTGATAAGTATTCAGGTCATAGGGGTTGGTTTCTTTTTTGTTTCATTTTCTTTGTTTGCAATTTATCGGTAATAATTTGTAAATGGATACTACAACCTAAGTATTGTGACTAATTTTATATAAAAGCTTTTTGTACTTCAAATTGGAAATTATTAAATTTTGTACTTCAAATTGGAATAATATTTCTTGGTATTCAATAAATTTTAATACTGGTTCTCAGTTAGTGAATTTCCTATACACAAAAAGTCAGTCATTTGTTTCATTATTATTATTATTGTGACATTTCGTTAACAAGATGATAAAAATTAATAGGAGCGCGCCAAGGCTACTAGCCGCCGGGGTGCGAATAATTCTTGGCGCCCCCTATATATTTGCTTAAAAAATTATTGTTTTAAATTATTCAATGTACGCTGTGGCGTCACTAAGTACCCGCAGCATCCGCAACCGCGGGGGCCCCCGGTTATTGGGACCCACGAGATTTACCAAGCGTTCGAATATTAGTTCAAAAATAAGATTTGATAGATGGTAGCTCAGATTAAGCTTAAAGTAAGCCACCCTTTCAAAATTGTAGAACGGGAAATTTCTAGGAAATTTTTAAAAAAAGGCGGTGGTCCAGTTTTTACAGAAAGAAAAAATTGTTTCATGTGGCTATTAAATAATTTCTTAAGATAGGCCCAACAATTCCTTCTCGATTGCTAAAGGTGACAAGTAATCTGACTCCATAGAAATAAAAATGGCTTTTGGTAAACTTGTTTGAAATTAACCCTCTAATGCATATAACCGCCTAAAGGCGGACTATACGTTATCATGAATATTTTTTTCTTGGGTGCGAAATTTGAAGTTACACCACTGACGACGCGACGGCGTAAGTCAAAGAAAGTAAGGAACTTTTGCTGGTCCATGAGAAGAAAGAAACATTTGGAAATGAAATAATAAACATAAGTTTATTTTGCAGTTTAATAAAATAACAGTTTTTCACTAATTAAATTAAATCATTTAAATTTAATACTAAATTCAATTCAAAATTATACAATATAAACAGTGTAAATTGAGTAATCACAAAAAATTGGCCCTCCTCGCTTTTTTTATTGCAAAATCATTAATGATGTTTAAAAAGTCTAACAATAGACCCTTTTGAACGGTCAAATTCAAAAAATTAAGTTATAGTACCCTGTGAGATATTAATGAAACAATTTTTGTATCGGCAAACAAGCCTTTCTTAGGGTTTAAAATCACCCCTCGCTTAAAAAAATGTGTTGAAACCTTAAAACACCAAAACTATTTTTTAGAAAAATTAGCTCCTTTACGATTCGTTTTCTTGGTTATGTTTTAAATGTCGTAGTCGTTCTCGTTCTATTTTGATCAAAATATTATCATATCCACATTATAGGGTACATTCAAAATTCAGCCGACTGCGCAGTTTGTTCAGTACTTCGTTCAAAAATTAAGTTTTACAGCAAAAGCAACGCAGTCGGTATGCAGTTTTTGCAGTCGTTTTATATTAATTGCATAGATGCAGTCAGTCAATCAATAGATAGAATGGTAGACAACTTCATTGTGATTTTTTGTGTTAAGGAAAACAAATTAAACGTCAAAATATAGTTCATATTTTTTGCATGAAGTAGCACAGATACAATTTTATTTGTATATGAAAGACATTTATTAAATAATGTTTTAATAAAAATTTAATTGAAATGTATTCATTTTATGTCATTTTAAGCTAAGGCGGTAATTTTTTATGAAAATCCAGTGGAAAATTAAAACATAAGGAAAAGGCAAGTCGTATTCTTTATTATTTATTTTTAATAAAATTAAGTTACTTTCAAACAATTTAAGATAGTTGTATATAAACTGCTGTTTGTTTTCCTTAACACTTAAAAAAATCTAACATATTTTAGCTGTTAAATTATCAATCTATTATTATTTATAAGCAAAAAAGCATATCTGTGTTTTTTTTTTTGAGAAACTGGTTAACTGCAAAAATACCATTTTTGGGAAATTGCATTTGAAACAAAAATGACTATAATTCAAATAATTTTGAATAATTTATTTATTTTGTTTGTATTATCAAATTAACAAGATCGCAGAAATCAATTTACATAAACATATTTTCAGTATTTTCTTCTATAATTTCCCGTATAATATATGATTTAAATTTATACGATTTTCTATAATAAAATATGTTATGAAATAAAACAAAAATTATTTTCTGGGCTAGAGAAAATTATATCGTATGAAATAATGTTGGGCTGGGATAACGTTGTAATTTTAGTATTGCCAGATGACTTTTTTTTTTTCTGAGATGAAATTTTGGGCTAACTTCACATACATTGCTTTTCGTGTGATGAGCTGTACTCAGATATGTAGGAGTGCAGTTGCAGTCAAACATTGAATTTAAACTTTCTCGTGTCCAGCAAGCAATGCAATCCATGGAAAGAAAGTAATGCCCACGACTAATAAAACCTTTCCGAACTGAGTTAAGAGTCATGATGACACCTGTAATTTTCCATGCCATTGATATAGTTTATGTCTAACGTGTATTAATATTTGGTACCCCGTTACATAATGGCGTCGAAATTGGCTTGGCTGACAAGCAGCCTCTAAGGTAAGTAATGCTGTTAATCAGTTATAATCGAGTGTGTTAATTGTTACTGTCTACTAGCTGTTTTGAAGTCAAATGTTCAGATGTTGATATCTGTATGTGATATTTAACTTTTAAATAGTTTTTATTGGATATTCGAAAGTTTTCCACTTGAGTAGTTTTTTTTTGTTTCTGCTTATCCAAAATAACTTGTGCTGTAATTGCCAATAATACTATTACTAAAACAAGCTTTCAAACGAGAAGCGAGAAGCGAAACATCATCCTCTCAAACCGGCACAAGCATAATGCCATAAAGTTGCAAAGAAACGACCAAACGATGAAAGTAAAGCGTGTAATAACGACTCGAACGAGCATCGTCAATCACTTGCAAACATCACGGCTATCGCTAAAGTTAAGGATCCACCTTTGCGTTAAAACCAGAATCTGTCACGAAGTCAGAAGATGGCGATTATTGTGTACTAGTAGCCATCGAAGCAATAGAAACAATAATGCTGTATTATTCAAACGACTCAAAATTTGTTTACCTTACTAGAGGCCTTGCTTGGAGATAGTCCTGACCTAAATAAGACACTTGGCGAAATTAATGATGAAATAGATTAACCACAAGAAGAATACGTTACATCAGATGAAGGGACTGTCATACCAGCCTTCACTACTCGGCGTTATCAATCTAACAGCCCATTAGGCAAATGGAATATTTCTTTCGGTGGTAGCTCAGATGATCTGTCAGTCTGGCCGCGGCGTATTCCATCCCTGATACAGAGCTTCTTAATGAAACATGCTTACTTTTAAAAGGAGTGGCCGCTGACAAGTTAGATTGGGCCCAAATATCACCTGGCAACAGTTGCAATTAGATTTTGAAAACCGGTTTAAAGACCATCCTACGAACTATGACATCCGGCGAATTTTAGAGGTTCGGAAACAACGACTTAAAGAGGCATTTATTGAATTTTACAATGCCAGTCAAGCAATTTATTTACAGTATTCTGCTCCATCGTTGGAAACAGAAACCGTTGCACAAAAAATTGGTATTACCGATGAACTATTACAAAGTAGTATCAGCTTAGTCCCGGTGGCACAGTTGTTAGCATGCTCGCTTCAAGCTCCAGAGATCCCGGGTTCGATTCCCGGCGGGTGATGAAAAAATCACGGCTGGTTAATGTAAGGATCAATGAACTAATCATTCATTATCCGTTATAAAAATGATTACGAAACTTCACTATGAAGCGGCCAAGTCCCTCTATGGGATGTAGCGCCAGCGAAAAAAAAAATCAGTTTAGAGGATTCCTGGTAATGAATTCATCGTGATCCGAAACTTCTCTGTATTCGACGATTTGCATCCGAGATTGATCATTAGGACGAGCAAGGAAGTCAAACTATCAATCGAAAAGTTTCGATTCTACGTTAACCAAGATTTGGTTATGAATGTGGGCGACCAGATACGTTTAAACCGAATTGCTTTCGCTGCAATCCAGGGAACGAACAATGGAGAGACCGCAATCTTGGGAATGCGGGGCCTCAACGAAAATAGTTTTCAGAACCACCCAGATCGATACAGCCAGCAATACTAATCCCGAGATAAATTAGAAACCCACGGTCGTTTGAACAGAGAATCAGCCATTACTGCCTTCGGGGTCGGTAGTGAAATATTCTTGAACAATCCCGAAAAAGGTTCATTATATTCCATCCAACTTCAAAATTGCGGGTGCAGATTTAAAACGAGTTTTTGGTTACCTTTGGACCAAAATTACTTATGGCGACAAACAACATATGATGAAAATATTGATAATTCCGAGCCTAAAACAAAAGTAAAGCCCTATCCTTTTGCAAGACCCTCCATATCATTTCATTTCTAATTGCTTCACCACTCTTATCTATATCTGAACTTACACAAATGTCTTTAACCGTTTATGTTATTAGTAAAGGTACTATTGACAATTTTCCCTCATTCTCCGAACTTGGGCTTGGTAAAACAACTAAACTTATGCATACTATAAAGGTTGTAAACGGAGTAACACCTGTAAAACAAATGTATTATCCCGTCAGCCTACCTGTGCAAGCCGGTTTATATAAAGTTATTGATCGTATGTTGGCTCTGGGAGTGATTGAGGAGGCAAACAGTTCTTGGAGCTCACCGGTTGTATTTTTCCGAAAGCTCAACGGTCAGGAATCCGTATCCACTGTAAATATTCTACGGATTCCTGAGCCGATTGGATCAGACCAGGTTCCTCTCTAGCATTGATCTAAAGGATGCATTCTGGCAGATCCCATTGGATCAGGAGTCCCAAGATAAAACAGCGGTCGCTGTCCCTGGCCGTCGATTTCATTAGTTTACTGTAATTCCATTTGGGATGCGCAATGCACCACAGATATTTGCAGAATAATGCATTAGGTGATTCCCAATGAACTACAGGACCAAGTATTTGTTTACCCCTCAAAGTTCAAGTGGTTTCTGATTTCCCTATACCGAATACAGTGAAAAAATGGAGATTTCTTGGGTTATAAGGATGGTATTGCCAATTTTTACCTCAGTGTGCTACAATCGCTGCTCGATTAACCGACCTTTTAAAGAAAACTCAGAGGTTTATCTGGTCTTCTGAAGTTCAGAAGGCGTTTAACCTATTAAAACAAGCTCTTTGTACCGCACCGATACTAGGGTATCCTAATTTCCAAAAAAACATTTTTGTAACCAATGCTATGCAAGCACTGTAGGTGTTGGTAGTATTTTGACAAAGACCAATGATGACAGCGAAGAACATCCGATCGCATTTATGACGAAAAGGTTAAACCGTGCACAACAAAATGATTATGTCACCGATGCGGCAATCGTAAGTGTGGAATATTTTCTTGTTTATATTGAAGGAAGTCACTTCAGTGTCATCGCCGAATATACTTCACTTAAATGGCTAATGAATAATAAAAATTTGAGTGGAAGATTAGCTCGTTGAAGCTTAAGCCTTGGATTTTATTACTCCAGAAGGCATCGGAAAAGAACGTCTAATGTCATATTCGATAGCTTGTCTCAAAGATATATTGACGAGATAAACACTGCTAATTTACATGGTAAATGTTCTGCAGAACTATCGGAGAAAATACCACCATTCGTTACAACAACAAGAGTAACAAGAGGAACAACCAATGCACATAGGTTTACGGTGAAGCTCCCGAAACCTCGAACTGAAGAAATCAAGCGCGAATTTATATACCGAACATCAAAAAAGTGGAATTCGCTAATACATTTCAAATTTCCGAAGGAATATAAATAATGAATAAATTTAAGGTAGCTATTAATCTTTACTTGCAGGATCGCGCATTGGGTGCAGAAACTCTGACAGTTACAAGGAGCTAGGACCGTTAATAAGTCCGCTCTGCACCCAATTAAAAAATTGATTAAAAAAAAAAAAAAAATTACAAAACCTAATTTTAAACACATTCCCCAAATAGACTTTAACTCTCCAGCGTTTACATCTACTAAATACTGTAATATCATGAAAACCATTCAAAATTTACCTGGGCAGTTAAAAAATTGTATAGTGCGAGATGGCAAAATTGTTGTCAATGTCTCTAGACGACATAATAACGACTATTCCGATATACCGCCTTAGAAGATTTACGCCTAGGCATCATGGGATTAAGAAAAGCCTTTACCTACTCCAGCGATATTTTTATTGACCTAAAATGTCATTAGATGTCCAAGCTTATGTTCTTTGGTGTCATATTTGCGAAACGTGCAAATCTGCAAATCGCTTAACACACCCAATGATGGGTGATCAAGCTTATACCTATGCAGAGATTATACATAGATTTCCTGGGTTTTTATCCGCGTTTCTAAAGCAGAAACTGTTATTTATTTATCGATGCGAAATGCCAATTCTAGAGATGTTTGCAATTTTGTAGAAAAAAATATTTTCCTTCAAAATAATCTTTCCGAACGTGTAAATTCGCTCGTCATACGAGCTTATGTATATATGTGATGATCAGCGCAATTGGGACTTGCACTTGTATTCGACACAATTCTCTCCACTCTCGTCCTATTCGGAGAGCACCTAATTTCCCATCCAACCAAATATCGGCTACTTCGAGAATTAAATGTAACAGGCGAACTTTAAAAGTATATGCCAACGATCCACAAACAATTCATGACATATAGGAGAATATTATTAATTATACCAGAATGTCATCGAAAATTTTGGTAAAATAATGATAACTTGCCGTACAGGAGCAGGTTATTTACAAGATATTATTTTCCAATACTAAACCGGAACCATCGTATAATCATTTGAAACAAAAATTTAGATACTAATCAAATAATTTATGTGTTTTATTAAAAATTTAAAAGTTAACCTCAAATTGGAACACCTTTTATTTATTTTGTTACTTAAATTTTATCATAAAACAACTTAGTTTATTTTTTAATGTAATTTAATGAAACAACTTTTACCCTCATGATTTTTTAATGATGAAAAAAGTGCAGGATAAAAAAAAAGAAAAACGAAAACGTCAATTAAACCCCTCGGGATCTTTGCTGTTCTCGGGAAATATAAAGATTTGTGTTCATAAAATAAATAAAAGCTTTTATTGGTATATTAGAAATTTGTTCATAATAACATTTCTAGGTTCCTTGATTAAGAGCAATCACAGAGCTTCGGTAACGTAAGGAAATGCTTTAAGGTGATTAAAGGCGAATGACCTAGAAGGCAACCCAAATTTAAGCAGGAAACCCAAGTTCCTGGGCAAAATTCCCCTCCATTCTGACAGCAAAACGATTTCTCAGGGAATTAAGTTAAAAGTAACCCTACTAAAATTTGTATTAGAAAACACAATTCAATGAGCTATTTTTATATTTTCAACTTGAAACAATCCAAATTACTATTATTATAGTTATAATCGTCTATATTGCAGCTTTTTTTTTTAATTTTCTTCAAACAACTTAACCAAACTAGTTACAAAGTTTGGTACATGTATTTTAAAAGGAAACCCAAAGAAAACACAGAAAATTATGTTTCTACTGTAGGTTGAGTTAATTCATGGTTTCTCAGAATATTTGTTAAAAATCCTCTATATAATACTAAAAAAGTAATGTAATAAATTGGAGACGACGGTTAATTACAGTTGTACATTTATTGCTGTATACACGATTACACATACATAACAAAATGGTATCTAATCTAAAATATTTTTCGTTTAAAAACGGAAACATAAAAAATATATCTTCAAGATTTTTTTTTTTGATACATAAAACATTTATTATATTTTCAGCCCACCCATACACGACGCATATGGGACGATGATGCTGATATAGTATACTGGAATGACGAATTAAACACGAATAAAATTTATTTACATATAATATTATGGATGAGGATATACCATTCAAAACGCAATGCCTCAAGCTTATACACTAATAAATATTTGTATGAATTATTAATAATATATTTTTGGTATCACATCCCAACTACGAGTATAAACTAAGGTTATATTTATGAATTGCGGTCAGTTATGCCATTAAAACAAATAAGTACCAAATTAAACTTAAAAAAAAAAAGGTTGAATGTCTACACATGTACGGTTTTCAAAAAAAAAAAAAAATAACAAAGTAAGACTTTTTATATCGAGACGGTCTCTTGAATAAAATTATGTGCGTTTACAAGTTTACAACACATCTGGTGTGTGTGCGCACGAGAGATAATCTCAATTTGCAAATTCGTTTGCTTAATAATCATAATTTCATATTTTTTTGGTTAGCTTACACATTTTCAAAAAATCCTTATTATTTAAGGATCTTAGATAATCTTAGATTTGACACTTACCTTTATAAAAATAAAAATGTATAAAAGCAACATTAAATTTAATTTACCGGCAAATGTTTTCAAAATTAAATTCTAAGTAATATTTTAATTTTTTTGTTTTTGTTTGAATAAATTGTAAAAAGGGGTGCAGAAAATATTTTTGCACGAGTATAAGATGAAGAAATAATTTTCTGTTAGGAAGATTATGTGTACCGAGTGTCTGAAAGCTTGTTTAAAAATATCAAAACATAAAATGTAAAAGAAGAATAAAAAAATAAAAATTTCTATATTTATGGGTTGAATCTTCCGTATCTGTGTGAATGTATAAAAAGCTCAATGAAAACGAATTTCAGACCGCAAGATACATCTCTGTCGTTTTCTGTATTCATGTACTATAAAATTGAAAATGACGGTATGCCCTTTCGGCACAAATTTTTTTTTTTTTTTTTTCATTACTCTTACTACGTTCATGTTTCCTATAAAAATGTGTAGAATTGTACATCTTTTACTTATACGTATCGCTTCGTTCTTGTTATGATCTAAAATCAATATGGAACATACTATGTACATAACATTCGTTAAAAAAAATTTAACTAGAAAATATAAAACCTGTTATATTTTTCACGAATTTTCTTTTCATGAACGAAAACACATCAAACACACAAATAAAATCGTACAAGAAAAATCGGGAGACGCAAAAATCTATTTATTGCTAGAAATCTTCTTCTGTATATTATATTATCAATGGTATCAGATTCGATAGAAATAATGATAAGAATAAATTTACTTAAATATAAACGCATATACATATAGATGGTACAGTGCGATCAGTAAAAAAAAAATTTAGTAGATAGTTAGTGTGAGATTTTATCATTCGATTAGATATCAAATTTGATTGAAAACGGATTATTCTTGTAAGGGTTCCAAAATTGACGTGGATTTAAAATATGTTTAGCATGATTCGAATCAAAAGATTAGGAGGTTCCTAGATTTTGCCAGATTTAAGTGTTATTTATATATACGGCTACTGTGTTAATGATTTCACAAATATTTAATTGCTAATTCAAAATTTACACATGTTTGTACATAAAATATGAGAAATAAGATTAACTTCGTTATTCAAACAAAGCTTTTGCGTGGAAAGAACTGAACGCAACAGTGCGAAGGGTACGAATACAATAAAATGGAGCGATTACTTAGAAGACTAAGGAAAATAAATTAATACTGCTGGGAAAAGCAATAAATAAAAGCAAATGTGGGGGAGGAACATTTGTAGCATAAATGTATATCTTCTTAAACAGAAAAGCTTAAAGTGTATAAATTCAAAAAAACGTATTATTCACTCCTATTTAAAATAGTCCTAATTGGTTTATCGTTAGAAAGGCAATGAAGTAAATACTTCTTTTTCGAACAAAAACTTTTACAATGAATTTATAATTTATGATAGAATTAGTCAAAAAACTTTAACTTATTGTGGATCCACAAATCAAATTCCCATCCATAAGTTCATACTAATCCAAACATATCAGCTAATTTATTTTCAGTTTTTGTTTACTTTTTATTTTCCGGCAATAAATCACAGATTATATTTGATTAACATGGGTGGTGTGTATATTATAGACGCAACATTATGTCCGAATCTACACAGACCATAATTAACGTTCACTAAAAAAAAATCTTAAAAATTAAAGTAATTTAAAATAAAAAAAACCCGATTAACCATCGCAAAAAAACGTTATTTTTCTATTGACGATAGTAAATGTTGAATAATCTCTACTTGCGGAAAAAAATAAAATGTGAACACAAAAATAAAATGTGGAAAAACATGTTAGTACCCCCCCCCCCCCCTCCCCCCCCTCATAATTAACAACGAAATATTATTTGTTTAATTACTAATCATGCAAAAATCTTTAATTGTTTAATGGATCTTTAACTGTCTAATATTAATTTTGTTATTAAATCGTTTCAGCTCTGTGATAACATATGTGCACAACATTACAAATTACATAGAATACATGAAACAAGAAATATCAAAAATTCAAACAGTGATGCAAGTCGAAAAGTTGTAATTGTTTTAGGCATATTGCAAAATATGTTGGTGGCTGTAATAAAAGGCCCACTCGTGCTGGAGAAACGATTATCGATGCTGGCTGGGTAACCTCTGTAGGACTGTCTCATCCAATTGGACATCGCATTATTGTATTTGTTGTGCCTGCTGTTTCTTTCATCCTAGCAATTCCTCATCAAGTTACACTTGACAATTTAAATGAATCTTGCTCCTCTAGGTTATGTGTTTGCACTTGCAAAACTGGTGAAGGTGCAGGAAATGCAAACATATTGCTGCATGTCTTATTGAAATCTATAATATTCAACATATTATTTTATTTACTGATTAATTATTGTATCGTATTAGAAATCCCATGCTTTGCAGTCTAAAACAGCAGTTTGATAAAACCGAGAAAATACTGGCAAAAAAGATAGTGCATTTTGTGTAAAAGAGCATTTTTAATGATGTCGTGTCTGAACACCAACAGCAGATACACAAAACGAAACTTCTCAAAGGTAATTAGCAATAAACATAATTATTAATTCCCTATCAAATCAATTACCATTTTTAGTTGCTGATCATTCTGAGCTCTACAACCTAACATTTGGTTATAGAGCCGAGTCTTGCTCGACAACTCGTGAGTATTTTGCGAATTTTCTTTTAAATTAATGGATCATTCCTAGCGCCAGACTTCAAAATCCATTTTAAAATTATCTCCAAAGCAGTACACGGGGTTGTAAAAAATTGTTGCAGTACTATTACGTAAACAACCGCACACTGGCTCAAAGAACGAAAACTAAGGAGGTCAGAAAGCATCATATACATTATTCACATATGCATCCAATAAAGGCCGTAATTCGGTAAAAAACTCGCGTCTATTTATGCAGGATCATTTAAACGATACGACCACGGTCAATAAGCTGACAACTAGCTAAGCGGGAAAACGCAAAAAATTCACTTCTATTCACAATCGGGTTGATGATTTCCCCACAACTTCCGTTCCCAGCGTACATTGCAGATGCAAATTTATTTTATAAATGTGACGTCTTTTTATTTATTTAAATTTGACAAATGTGATAAATATTTTTATAATATAAAACATTTATTTATTTTTATATTGAATTTTATGTGTATATGGGTTGGGTACGAAATTCGGCTATACATAGTTGTAATTTTTTTAATACAGAATTTTTTAAAAACAGATTTTTGCAAAAGATAAATATGTACCAATCCCGTGTATATATAGGATGGAGAGTTTATAATTAAAATAGTGTAATTTCAAGTATTCCAATTCTTTATTAATTTATTTTCTTCGTTGAGCAACTCAGCTATGCCGTCCACACCCTAGGAGTATTCGTTTTTAACTTGTTTTTTTCAATGTTTCTATGATTCTTTATAAATAAAGTTGCATTCAGTTGTATCAGCTTTTAAATCGGCATTAGCAGGTTCGGTTGTGTTCGCTTGTACTTCTTTATTTCGGCTGTCCTGATCTGACTCTTCTGCCCCAGAAAGTAGTTCATCATCATACCGACTGATCCAAGGCTTTATATTGTCACAACTGGTAGTAGTTTTAATTGGACCTCCACATTCCTCGACCTTTTCAACTTCATATCTATCACTGCCTTTTGCTTTCGGAATCTTGTACGAACCGAAGAATTTGATACGTAATTTTAACCTTGGTCCAACTTGGGTATGGCGAATTGCAACTAATTCCCCAACTCTGTACGTCTGTAGTCTTTCTCTTTTTATTATAGGTTCGTTTATTTTCTTCTTGAATTTTTGCGATGTTTGTTCTGGCATCATATCTTAATTTATCTCTATCATCCATACTTTTGTTTATCATTTCCTCTTCAATGATTTTTTTCAACTCTAAATCTTGTGGTAATCGCATATCTCTTCCCATTAATAATTTGAACGGAGCCATACCGGTACTTCGCTGATAACTAGAGTTTAAAAACATTTGTATTTTCGGTACGTGTTTTACCATTTCAACGGATTCTGAATTGAAACTTTTGTTAACATCGGGATAAGTATTTCGTTGATACGTTCCACTTGTCCGTTGGCTCTTGGAACGACAGTTGTTATAGCGGAATGCTGAATTTTCCGTTCATTACAGTATTCTTTAAAAATGTTGGATTTAAATGCTGCACCATTATATGATATAATCCTTTGTGGATTCCTAAATATAAAAGAATGTTTTTCCAAACATTATAGAGCTTCCTGTGCTGTTGTTGTATTGGTAACATAAATCCAAACAAATTTAGTGAAGGCATCTATCATAACAAAACAATATTGGTAACCTTTATTTACGATTGACATCGGTCTTTGGTGATCAATATGGATTGTCTGTAGAGGTGCATCTTGTTTGTCAATAGGATGTAGGAACCCTTCTTGTTTTCCTTTCCTCAGACAATATGCAAACTAAACAACTGTTGATTACCTGCTTAATTTGTTTTGAAGAATTTCTAATAAAATAATCTTTACTAAATATATTTTATATCTTAGTCGCCGCAAAATTTCCTCTTTCGTGAATACTCTCGTTATGATTTACTTTTGCATGCCCTGCGGAATTACTACAATTTAATTATTGGTACACAATTTAATTATCGGTATCAAATTTTCATCTTCACGCTGATTTCGTTTTAATCGATATAATAAGTCGTTTGAATAAACCAAATTTATTGCATTCCGACTTAAAGCATCCACATGTCTCATATTTTCACTTGATCGGTGTACTACTTTGAAATTAAAGTCTTGCAAGACAACGCCCATCTTGCAACCTTTGTTGATGGACTTTTATTGTTAATTGTTGTCACGAAAGCATTGCAGTCAGTTACACCTTTAAAATGAAGACCTTGTAGGTAAACACGGAATATTTTTAATGCGTTAATAATCGCCAATACTTCTAGATCATAACTGGTCAATTTTTCTTCTGCTGGACTTGTTTTTCTAATAAAATAGTAAACAGGATGTAATTTTAAATCCTCCATGTCTCTTTGCAATAAAATTGCTCCAAATCCGGCAGCGCTAGCATCTGTATGTAATTCTGTCTACTTCATAGTGTAATATATTCAAAACTGGTCTTCTTATTAATTTTTCTTTTAACTGATTATAAGCGGCTTCTTGTTCTGGTCCAAATATAAATTGATTCTCTTTTCTCAACAGATCACTTATTGGTTTCGCGATTATGCTATAATTTTCAATAAATTTTCGGAAATAACCGGTAAGCGACAAAAACTGCTGAATCTATTTCACGGTCGTTGGTTGAATTCTTCCATTTTCTATAGTATGCCTTAGATATGTAATTTTCATTTTCAGAAACTGGCATTTATCCCAAATTATGTTCAGTCCGACTTCCTCGGTTATTTTTATGATGACTTTTAAATTTTTAAAACAATCAGCTTCATCCTTCCCTAGTATAATCAAGTCATCCATGTATACTAATACAATACCTGTTCTGAAAACATCATTTATGAATCTTTGAAAGACTGCAAATGAATTACATAGTCCGAATGGCGCCTTCAAAAATGCATATTGCCCATCGGGAACTACGAACGATGTATATTTGTAGCTGTCTGGGTGCATTGGGACATGGCAAAAACCCATTTTTTTAAATCTATCGTACTAAAGATTTTGGCATCTTGCAATTTGTTAAGTTGATCTTCAATTAACGGGACCGAATACCTGTCCTTAATAATTTGCTTATTTAGCTTCCGGAAATCGACACATAATCTAGTTTTTCCATTCTTTTTCTTGACCATTACTATTGGACTTGAAAATGCTGAGTGGCTTTTCTGTATTATTCCTTGATCGAGCCATTATTTTATTATATCATCTACGATAGCTTTATAGTGGACTGACATCCTTCTAGGGTGCTGATAGATTGGTATGTCTTCTTTCAGAAATATCTTAAGTGATACATTTGTTGTTTTTTCAGCTGTTAGTTCATACGAATTTATTAAAGAAAATAATTCATCTCTGATGTTTTTGTCTTTGATGTGTAAAATATCTGGTTCTGGAACATTAACGTCTAATTCAATATTAAATATATGTGGAAGATCTTCAAATATCTGCTAAAGTTTTTCGCTTTTTGGTGAAATTTTGACGCCCTCATCGTTTATCACCAATTCGGATTGTGAAAGTAAATTATTGCCTATTACCATAGGAAAGTATATTGATTTCTTTAACACAACATGGGCTTTGGTTATATAAATTTGGTCATGAGTAGGGCTGTGAATTTTAGGTGCTAAAAAATGCATTTTAGGTACCTAAAATATGCTCTATAAAATTAAAAAAAGGTGGTAAAAAGGTTCCAAAAATTAAAATTATTTGAGTAATAAAGCTGCTTTTAATTAATTTATTAACTTAAATTTGTTGCTTATTTCATCACACTAAAAATAAATAAAAAGTATTGACTATTTGCTTTGGTGGAAGCTCCAAACCCGGTTTAAATTCTCTAAAAATTTGGAATCTCGAGGCGCTTTTAAAAATAAATTTTTGGCGTAAGCAATCATCTCTCTACATCGGGATGTATTGATCTTATAGTTTCGGCCACTCGATATAATCCCGTGTGCCAAACAAGTAACGCGTAAAATTTTCTGGTAGACATAATTTTAATTACAGCAGCGCCTACACCATAAAGGCACAGCATCTGATAAAAACATTAAAATTTTGTCTAGGTTAAAATCTTCGCCTACAATTTTAACGGAATCGTCGAAAAGTCTAGCTACTGTCAAACTATTAGCTTTGTCTAATATAGCAGTATTCAATAAAAACTTTTTGCGGCTTTCATCTGCATCCCTATTTAAAACACCTTCCACAACGTTAGCCACATATCTTCCGGTTGTGTCGGTTGTTTCGTCTATAGTCACCCGTATATATTCGTATTTTATCGCACTTTTTACTTGTAAAATAATTTCATCGTTTACAGGCTTTTTGTTAAACCAAAAAATCCGCGTGCTTAACGTTTCCATTCCTCACCTCAGATATAAACGTCTGATTTGTAGTTCTGTGGTTTTTTGTGGCACTTTTTTGTGTTTTTGGGATCTTATATGTTGATCTTTTTGTAATTTTTTGACTGCAACGATTGTCACATTACAAATTTGACAAAACAAAACACTTGTCCATCGATGAAATCGACTGAAAAAAACCTATTTATACCAAATTTTTCCTCATGGATGCCAACAAAAGAAAAAAAAATACATTTAAATTTGTTTTGGAACTAATGTAAAAACTTCACTTTTTAGAAATAAAAATTCTGAGCAAATGTGTTTTCGTATTCATATTTTTTAACTGAGGAAATTTTTTATGTCGCGTTCATATTTGTCCCTTGTCTTAAAATTTATTTCCGTAGACCAAAAATATACGATACCAATTTGATGTAAAATCCGGACATTTCATGATTATTTTGGAAATGATTTTGAATATTATACAATTTAGGCGACAAAAAGGTTCAAAAATGTTTATTTAGGTCAAAAAGGTTCCAAACCACGGAAAAGGTGAGAAAAGGTGCTAACAAACCGATGCCATATGGAAGGAAATTTTATGAATCAAGTTTCTATGTAACCAAAACACGTAAACCTGGCTCCAGCACGAAAAGGTTTTTACCTAAAAATCACAGCCCTAGTCATGAGCTTAAATTCTTGCGGTGAAGTTTCCAAACGTTTCGACTTTTGAATGTCCCAAACCGGTAAGTTCTATTTTCTCCTCATTCGAATTTAAGAAATTCATCCGATCTTAATATGTGCACACAGCTGCCGGTGTCTATTAATGCCCTCATGTTAAATTCGTTGAATTCAGTATCTTTTAAAAATCGATATGTTGTCATTGTGCAAACGAGAAGTAGCGCCCAATAATATTAATGTGTCCCGTTCATCTCCCTGAATATCCTCGCATATGTGATTTATTAAAGACTGATCGTCGATTTGGTCGTTTAAATTAGCATTTTTCTTGCATAGAATAAACGTATTGTTTATAAGTCTCCGTACTAAGTTTCTTGCGATTTCTTAACTTTTCGTTGACTTCCGCTACACAAAAAGTTATACTAAACTCTTCTAGTAGCAACCCTTTAAACATCTCCCATGTTTCTATATTTCTTATAGAGCTGAATATTCTCGGGCTGTTGATTTTAAAAGTCACCTGGTATTTATTAACATTTCGGGTGGAGACCAATCGTACATTTCACAATAACTTTCGTAGTTCTCGATCCAATTTTCCACCTCAACCTCGCCTTCACCATTGACAATTTCCATGGTATCTTCAACTTCACGAAATTGTATATGATGTTGGTCGCCCTTTCGAATTCTTGTTTTCAATTGAATTGTTTCCATTAATTGATGTTATTATTCTGTAATTATTTTCCGGCAGAATTGGTGCTATTTTGTAAAATAAATAAATTTGAACAGGAAAGTATGGAAACCATATTGTTTACTTTTTCTCTAGCGTCGGTAATAATCAATCATAAACGTGAAAAAATAGTAGCCGATAGAGTACAAACATTTCCGCTAGATGGAATCTGCGATGCTCCAATCGTCAATAGTTCAAAATTGCGTGAAGCCGGTTAATTTGGATATTGAGAACTGTTGAGAACGTGCAAGTGGCATCTAGCATTAAAAATAATAAAGTGATTCAATATTTTGTGATATATATTCACAATGTGTGTAGAGACCGTAATGCAAATTCCACAAATAAAGCTGGTAAATAAATATCAGTTCAAGGGAACTTTACAAAAAATTTCATTTTTAATAAATAAACAAAAAAATATTTTTCGTTCGTTTATCCTTATCAAACTTTAACTTTTTGTCGCCAGATTAACAAACAGTTCTCTATTCTAAACAGCATAGACTCAAGGGCTAATTTAGAAAGCGGTGCAGAGCAGAAATAAAACAAAACCGTGCTAATTTGTTTCAAATTACTAAAGCGAAAAATGAAAAAGTTATCTAGTTTTTATTTCGAATTTTAAAAAAGAAAGAAAACCCATTACAAATAGTCTTCCTTCATGCTTTCTTCATAGTTATTTATTTTTCCCAATATATAAAATGTACTGCTTTTTCTAACGGCTACTTCTGCTTAGCCAACATTAATAATTTTGAATATACGATTAGGCACCAATAAAGAAATATAAACAAAAATTTTATATTGGGTTGGTGACATATTCCCGAGCGACAAAATCCCGCGGGACATAATCCCGAGGAACAAAATCCCGCAATCAAAATGCCGAAGGTGCAAAATCCCGAGAGTACAAAATTCCAAGGATACAAAATACCGAGGGTACGAAACTCGAGTGTACAAAATCTCGAGGGGACAAATACCGAGGTTACAAAATTTCGTAATACCGATTAAATCCAGAGAGGTGACATATTATAACTGGGTGTGTAACGATAGCCCGGTTTTCATAATTTCGGGCAGCCCTTTCTGGTGAATGAGAAATTCAATTTAAATTCAAATAAGAATAAAAACCGAGATTTTCTGAAAACCGGGATTTTTATTTTTGCAGAATCGTGTTTTGAAAAGCAGGATTATGAAAAATGGAATTTTAAAAAGCGGTATTTTCTTGGGCGGGATTTTGTAAATGCGGGATTTTGAAATACGGACATACGGTATTTTTATATGCGGGATATCTTTACGACCCCTTGATTTTTCGTGTATAAACATCTTTAAATCGGGTTGTCTACCTTATCTAGAGAAAAATAATACAGAAACTGAAAATCCAGAAAAAAAATCCAGAACAAAAAAAATCCAGAAACCTAAAATCCAGAAACGCAATTGTCAAAGTGCGGACCAAATTAAAATTTATAAAATGTCTATCGAATTTTACTTTTTCCGTAAAGTTCGTATACGATAATTCTTTCAGACACAGATCAAAGGAATCGTATCGCTCTTATCGCTGGAAACGACTGACTTAGGTTTGGGTGGCGGTCCACCAGGGACCAGGCATAGACACAAAAAGGTCCGTAGCCATACCACAAATTAAAAATTTTCCTCCAACTCATTGAAACCACTTTGAGCTTGCTATGAAGCGCTGGATACTCCTGACGTCCTTCCCGCTGAGCTCCGCCAGGTCGTTAAAAAGGAGTGCCCCTAGAAAATTCAGTCTGTTTCGTGCCAGACGAGGACAGATGCAAAGAAGATGAAGTACTGTCTCTTCCTCCTCTTCGTCCTCGCAACTACGACAGTAGAAGAAACCAAGTCTACTCGCATGTCTGCCTATGAGACAGTGCCCTGTAATCACTCCAACAACTACACTGATCTGACTCCGCTGAAGTGAGATCAGCTGTTTGGATCTCACCAAGTTCAACTTTGGCCAGATCTGCCGAGTTATTACGCATGAGGTACTATTTGACCATCTGTCATTCGTCAACTTACTGGCTTCCTCCTGAAGCAGCAGTTTATATACCGCAAGAGGCATTTCAATATCCTTTTTGCTGTTTGAAATGTGGTCCGTTGTACCACGTCGAGCCAGTTCATCGGCTTTAATGTTCCCCGTATTAACGAAATGTCCTGGCACCCATATGATATGGATGTTGAACTGATCTGTCATCTCGTTAAGAGATAAGAGACAGTTCTGGACTACTTTCGACGTGAGAAGGTGTGATTGAAGCGCTTTAATGGCAGCCTGACTGTCCGTATATATGCGAATATTACAAGTCGATATTACATTATACCTCAACCAGTCCACAACTTCCTTTATCGCAGTTACCTCAGCACGAAAAATGCTACAGTAGTCAGGGAGACAAAAGGAGAGGTTTAACATGAGTTCCTCGCAGAACACCCCAGCCCCTACTCTTCTATCCCGTTTTGAACCATCAGTGAAAAAGTTTAAAACTCCTGGTTCCAAAACTGCATCCATCATCCAGTCCTCTCTGGATGGGATAATAGTTCGGAACTTTCTATCAAAAGATAGTGACGGGACAGTATAGTCGGTGGTCTTGGGAAGCCCTTTGTTACAAAGTATAGATGAGTGCCCTGTATTAACGACTGACTTAGTTTTCCAAATTATTTAAAAGCTAATTTTGATGGATAATTTAAGACTTGCCCTTATTATCTAAGAACAAATTGATTCTGGACCACCAGTTTAGATTTAGGAAGGAGAACAATAAAACAAGTATACATAGACAAGTTTACGAAATCCTAGAAGATCTAGAGAAAAGAACTTAGCGTTCACTACTCGGAGGAAATAATAAGCTTTTAACAAACCATGGCTTATGGGCTTACAAATTAAGTAATAGTACAATCCCCAATTTTTGGAATTGAAATCCTCAATTTTCGAAAATGCTGTCGGCAAACTGAAAAATCAATTATTCAAAAGTCTAATGGAAGGCGTCCCAGTCATCCCAGTAAACTACAAAAACATCATTTGACTATAATACTGACAGCCAAATAAACTAAAAGGAAGAGGAGAATTTTAAAATAGGCTTTTTATTTGTTAACACCAAACCGGTAGCTCTTGTAAAATTACCAGTTTGAAGTTTTATTTTTTAAAATTATTTTTGGAAGAAAGCTTTAAATATTGTAATGCCGTCCGGGCCGAGTTTTGCTAAAAAATGGCAATTTTGAAATTGCATATTTTAGTAGAATAAAATGTTTCCACAAAATGTAGTTCTTATATTAAAATAAATAATTCGATCTTGAAATAACCTTCAAGATAATATAAAAACTATTTTTTAAGAAACGCCCAGTTTTCAAAATAATTCAGGAGCGGGAACCTTTAAAACAAACAGATTCTAATTCCAAAAACTTCATCAATATTTTTTAGAAATAATTACTCAGTAAAATCATTTTGATTAAAACAGAATATTTAATTTGATGTTCCGAGAATATTTATCATTTTCTTTTAAAGGTAACTGTTTTAATCCCAAATTCTGATCAAATATTCATACTTATGTCTTTGAATTTTAAGGAGGACACTCCTTTTCTGTAATAAATATTTTTGTTATACATAATACGTTTTATAAATTTACATTTGTTTTTGCAGTTCAACTTAACAAATCTGTTTATTCCATGCTTTGCAACAAGCAAATTCTTCAATTTGGAGTATCAATGCACTTCTTCCGTAAAGAATAGAAAATACGTCATGAAATTATTGACCAGGAACCGAGAAAGTACCGACTAAAACCAATTCTGCAGATAAATCCTAAATTATGTTTTACAGTGCTGTTTGTTCAGCAGAAGGAGACGGTTTTGAAATTTTGCCAATTGCAATATGTTAAACATTTGCTAGTTGCTTAAATTTAAATTATTTGAAAAAATATTGTAGTAATTCCCAGACCTAACCAAAAAAATATTGGCTTCTACTTGTGAATATGCTTATACACATTCAATTAAAGCCAAATTATATTTACATACATTTTTATCCTTCTCTCAAGCCTCAACGTTTGTGTCTAAAAATACAAAAATTTCTTGTGTTTCTGACAATACAAAATAATTACATTTTTCGTCCCCTTTACGAAAAAAATATTTATGTCAAACAAGAAATAAAAAGCAATTAAATACAACACATTTATGTATAATCAAAATTCCTGGAAGACACAATCAGATGAGAGTCAAAAATATTTATTATAAAAATAGTATTACTTAGTGTATGTATAACATGTAACGAGCATAAAAGATCTGCTAGGGGTTGGTCGACACACATTTTAAAATTCAAAATTATGTATATCGTACCAAGGAAATATAAAAAAATTTCCAGCTATACTATTAATCATTATACTCTTACACTTTATGGTGAAGCTTGATTTATTATGAACTTTAAAATAATCGATTGATGTGCGGAAAAACAGAACAGGATGATGAATGCTAAAACCTATTTTTTAGTTCCTTAATTGATTTGCAGAATATTTTTGTGGAATTGTTAAATTATATTAAAAAGATAAGGAAGATTGGATTAACTCTGAATTAGGCTAATGTATAGCTAGAAGAATTTCATTAAATTTCACCTTTTATTAAAATCATTCAATCAAACAACTAATTAAAAAAATACCCATCTGTAATTTTTCGCCTTCTCAGAATTAATAATTTGCTACTAACAACTTCATAGCTAATGGATAATTAGGATACCTCCAATTACGAACTATATTAAAACAAAAATCTAATTAAAACTTTAAGTGGCTTCAATAAAAAAAAAAAAGGAAAAACAAAGTAGCTAATATGCGTTGGTTTTATTTTCTTTGGACTGTTTACGTCATCATAAATTAGCAAAAATATGTTTCCTTTGCCTTACAAGTTACAACCAAACTGTGTAAAGACGACAAACAATTCTTTTGTACGCAATAATTGGGAATCGATATTTTCCTCGGTCTTTCTATTGTCAACTTTATAATATTGTATAAATACAACAACAACATCATGACGTAAAAACCATATAATCATCAATTTACTTTTCGCCTGGCGTTACACAATCTAGTGAATAATTTCTATATTCCTCGTCTAAATGGTAAATTCATCACGTTAGCGATGTTGGTGAACAACAAAAAAAAACGTTTTTTTTTTTGGGAATTAATCCTTCTTAAATTTTAATATTTTTCTTTACAAAATAAATTTTTTTTTTATTCATAGCTAAAATTACATAATGCCATACAAAATAAAATTCAACCCATTTTTTAGGTCGAGCCAGAAGAAGCACAGAATTTTTTTTTTTCGGTATATTCATCAAGAAAGCATATTAAGCAATAAGCACATAGAGTGTTATAATGAATAGAGAACGTATTTTATTTTTTTTTAAATTTTAATTAAGGAAATTTATTATTATTTAATATAAAAAGTAAAATATAAAGAAATAATTGACGTACATTAAATTCAAGATTAAATAATTTATATTTTTACGCCTCACATAATATAATAGTGGAAATTTAATATTTATTTTTTTCGTTTGCTCGAATACATGACTTGGTATTTTGAATATTTTTATATAAAGACATTTACTATCTCATAGATATTCTATGGTATACGCTATTATAGTTCCCCTATATGTAAATTTATCTGGGTTTTAATTGAATGTAGGAATATAATGTCAATTGATTGAATATCATGTTTCATATACACAAACATTATATAGTACATAATATTGTATTTAAATAAATAACTCAAAACCAATTTTTACTTACTCGATAACAAAAAAAATTTCGATTATAAATTATAATAGAAACTGGAGCTTACCTAAAATGAGAAAAAAAAAGAAAATGTTTTGTTATTTAAAATATTTAAAGCAATAAGATTTAAAAAAGAAAATGTATCCAAATCTCTGGAAATATAAAATAAAAATACAAGCTATAGTTTCCAATATAAATGCATGCAGTATAAAATTCAATTTGCGGTTTTTAGTTTTATTGTTACTTGTGTATACAGAAAAAGTTTTACCCCACCGAGATTATATTTTATACATATAATTTGCCAGTTTATTTATGTCAAGGACAATTGTATTATATGCATAAACTACTTAATACATACGTTGAACCTTGATCATGTACTGTATTTATTTTATTTTATTGCGTTAAGATGATTATTTCAAGTAATATATATGGACGTATGAAGCGCACAATGCTAGAATAATGAATGTTCATTTTAAGTGAAATAAAAATTCGATAACTAATAAAATGATAATTGTAGCATTTTTATATATCATTATAATTTATATTACTATGTCTAGTAGGATGTAAAAAGAAACTAGAGATATTTTTATCTTAATTTTTATTAAGACTAAAAAAATAAAACTTAATTCTAAGTGTCAAACAAATTATGCTAAAATGATGAATGTCCATTGTCATTCATCGTTTTTGCAGTGTTTCATACATAAATTAGTCTTCCTTTACATTTCTAGAATAAGGCAGTGAATAAAAGAAAAATGTTGCTTCTTCTGAACAAAATTTCTTCAATGCTTGACTATCTTTCAATTTGGCTTCCGATGTTAGCAGTTTGCTTGTATAAAGCTGTCTTGGTAGCTCAAATTCATTGAAGTTGCTTCCTCTCAACAATTTTAGTTGCTTAGGACTGTTTACCGTTGACAGCCACGGGTAATGAAAATCTGAATTTTCGTATGGGCCTACTGGGCTAATTTGTTCTTATAAAAAGGTTTCAACATTTTTTTCCAAAACTTGAAGTCATTACTTGTGCATTGTTTGACATGAAAAGGTCTTGGTATTTTCCTCGACTCTCTTATGTGTGATGCCCACTCATCAGGCAGTTCGATGGTTATCTTCTAATTGATAAAAGCCATGTTTCGGTCACACTCCATGTATGTCCACGTATGGGGGGAAAATAACATCTATTCGATCAAAGCGGTGACATGTATGTACAATAGTGTAAAAATCTAAATACTGTGTAGTTTGATTTTTTTGACAGCAACTCTGTGACTATCTACTAGAACTACATTGTATTAGCGTTTGGTACTTTGCTAAAAATATAAATCTCACAGAATACTACCATAGACAATAAAAATATAAAAAAGTGTTTTTTTGGACCCTCATCGTTCTATCATTGTGCCCTTCATATGTCTTTTACCAGTAGTATTGAGGATGCTGATTTCTTAATTCGAAACGATAATAATAATTATTTATTGAATGTGTAACGGCGATGCAAGGCAAAATGAAATTAATTTTATTTTGTGTCGCACTAAAAATCACACCAATCACATCAACAGATTTCTCTTTCTTTTTGCGTGTAGTTCAGTTAAATGAGAGATCTGTGATAAATACGTTGTCTCTGGTTAAACTTTGTCTAATTGTCAAAAATATCCAACGGTTTTGGTTTTTGTTTGTTTGTTGGTATTTATCTTTGCAATCTTTTCTGGGGCTCAAGGCACTCCCAACTATTTCGCAGTTCGTTTATAACGTCCTACCTTACGCACTACTAAGCCAAATCGAGGACGTATGGCTATAGACCCATTTTTGCATAGACCACCATTGCATTGCTTCATGCCAGCCTATAGTACTGACATGAAAGGTCGTGGATTCCGCACTCTCAACAGGGGGTCATAGATGTGTTCATCGTCATCACCGATCGTAATCAGATGATGAAAAATCCCTTTTGCATCCCATCCTTACAGGGATTCGAGCCTGGTACATCCCGATCCAACCGCCGCGCTGCCGCTTTAACCACTGCGCGGTTTTGGTTTACTTTATTATTTTTCGACAATAGCTACATTTTTTTTTTTTTTTAAACTGCCTAACGCTTTATTCTTGAATCTTTCCTATATAGGAAACTCACAAGATGTAATCAAATCTTACAAACTAATACAAACTTTTGATTAAGACTTAACCTATGTTAGTTCTTAATACTAACTTGCACTTTGTATTACTTTAAATTAGATAGCTAGATCTAAAGGATCTTTTTTTTTAAGACGCCGGTATCTGGGCCTTTTTAAAATTTCTCTAGCTAAAACATTGGGATGATGTTCTAATTTCAACTGGTACTTTTTACTGTACTGCTTGATTGTGTCTGCTACTGTTTCGATATGTAGGTCCCGATGTATGTTTGTGTTACGTATATACCAGGGTGCATTTACCATTATTCTTAGTATTCTTGACTGCATTCGTTGCAGTTTTATTATGTTGGAAGCACAAGCGGACCCCCACAATTGAATACCATACGTCCAGATGGTTTAAGTACCATTTTATATAGTAAAACCTTACAACAATCTAGGCTTAAGTTGGAATGTTTCCCTATTAACCAGTTCATTTTAATACACTTTAACTTGATTTGTTGACGTTTAGTTTCGATATGCTTTTTCCATGTAAGCCTTCTATCTAAATATAGGCCGAGATATTTAACGTTTTGGTGTTGTGGTAGAATGATATTGTTTAGTCTCACAGGCGGACAGGTAAGTTTGCGGAGTGTGAATCTAATGTGCGCCGATTTACGCTCGTTGACCTTAATTCTCCATTTAGTTAACCATTTTTGTATTTCGTTTAAGTGATCTAATAGCTACTTAAATATTTTTTACTAGCTGGCCTGTGGCCGCGTGGCATGTCCAATCTACAATTATGTGTGTCCAGATGCTGGGCCCGTGAGGATGGTAGCTTCGATGATGTTGTTTATCAAAGATTTGACTTGCAGTTTCTCACATTGCATAGATTTGGAAGCTTCAGATTCCGCAATAAAATAATTTGTATTCCAAGTTTTGTTTTATTTATTTATTTTTCAGATACAAAGTCGACAATTTGACTTGACATAAGGCAATGTGGTGGAAACCCTGAATTTAGTGATTAGTGAACAGTGTCTTCTGTATTCATGACAGTGTCGAAGAATAGATTTTGTCGTCACCAAGTACATTGTTACAATTCCATCGTTAATTTTGTCAAAAGAAGAATTTCTTGCAGATACAATAGCTCTTTTGTACATGAAAGCGAAAGGCAATGTTTGGAGAAAGTCTCCAGCGAATACGAAGGTTACACCACCCATTGCTTTATCTGAAATTCTAATCTCTTTTAAGTTCCGTTTACAGCTTCAATATGCGATTGATGTCCCATTGTGCACTCATCCCATAAAATTAGAGCAACTTCTTGGAAGACTTTGCCTAGTTTCTTGGTGATAAGAAACATTTAGAAGCAATTTAAAAGTAGAATGGGCGGTTTCCCCACCGCTGAGCAGTGTAGCTATTCCAGCTGAAAGCATCTTCGAAACGATTTACGTTGAACTAACTTTATCCAAAATTAAACTGATAAGAGACCGACCAAACGGCGCAGTAGTTAAAACTGCGGCGGTTGGATGCTGTGGTACCGGATTCGAATCCCTGGAGGGCGAGATGCAAAAGGGATTTCTCATCTTCTGATTACGATCAGTGACGGTGATAAAGATGAACACAAATATGACCCCCTGTTGAGAGTGCAGAATCTATAGACCGACCCACCTTTCATATCAGCACTATATACTGGCATGAAGTAATGCAATGTGCAGGATGTTTAACAAAAAAGGGTCTATAGCCGTATGTCCTCGATTTGGCTACTACGGCGTAAAGCAGGATGGTAAAATGAACTGCGAAAGAGTTGGGAGTTCCTTGAGCCTCAGAAAAAATATTGCAGATAGATGAAAGCAGACAAAAAATTGATAAAGAAGGATCTCGCTGTTCCACCATAAGCGCCTGCACCGTACAACGTAAAAACCTGCCCTTCCGTTAGTTTTCAAAAGATTGGTTGTACAGCATCCTTAGGTGAACACATTCGAATTGGTTGGGATGGATACTGTACATTTTGCCAGGCACAGAGTCTGTTTTAATTCTGGGATGTTCTTCGACTTGTTGTCCATGTTTCCTTCGCGAGAAATTGTTATTGTCCCAGGAGTAATATTGTGGCACTTCGTCATAAAATAAAGTTTTCGCGAATTTATCATTTCTGCACAATTCGAAAAAAGCCACAAGTGTTATTGAGGGTAGATTATTGAATCTTTGTTGGAGGTTGTCTGCCATAAAATACACCCTCTGTCCGTAGATTGCCAAACGGATAACTGTTGGATATCATTGGTGGATGTGAGATTCTACAACGTCCTCTGATGTGCTAATAAACCAACGCCCGTTCAAATAATTTTCGATCTCACTGAAACAGTGGATTAATCAAACAATTCTAAATGTATGTAACAAAATATAAAAAAATAGCATTAAGTAGCATCAACAATTTTTAATACATTTTACGAAAAATAAAAAAAATTATAAACTGTGAAAAATTAAATTTAGATAGAAAGGCTGAAGCCTGGATATGTCAGTTATCACGAAATATTAAATACCAAAAAATAAATAAAACAAAAATTATAGAGAGAAACAAGTTGCTAATCATTTGTATACAATTTTAGCCAATTTTATAAAAAGGTTTCGAAATGAAATGATAAAATAAATTATGTTTACAAGTTGCATACACTAACTGCCAATTTCAATGAAATCCTCAACATTGCTTTTGGTAAATAGATAACCGTCAGATTTTTAGTAAACATAACATAAGATGGTTTGATTTTTAAGTACTCGGGCAATCGATGGAAAAAGTACGTGCATTAGATGTAAATAACCGTTTAAAATGGTCACCCCGTGTCCATCTTTTACCATTTACATTTCACAACATAAATATTTTTATTTGGAACTGAAACGTGTTGAACACCAATCAAAATCCCATTCACCATTTTTCATTTCTAACCTTTAACAATTAGATCTAGTTATAATATATTTACATCTCTAGTATATACTGTTGAAAATCTTTAAGAATTTGAATTACTCCGTTCAGAGAGCATCCACAATCACAATTTCTTTTCTGAAAATTCGTGACTTTCTTTCAGATCACAATATTATGTGAGCGGCGTGATAATTGGCTGATATAATTCTTTACTCAGTGCGTTAGACCAGACGGAGCATTGTTGTGGACCAGCCGAGAAAACAAATAAATAAAACACAAACAATACAAAATCAGAATTAATGTCAATTGTCTTTTTTAGCCGATATCCCACCTCCGTCTCACATAATATTTCGTAGCGCGATGTTATTTTAAGGGGGTCCATCAGCTGTAATAAGAAAGAAAGAGAAGAGAGAAATAGTTATTTACGTCACAAGGGCGGTAAATGAGTTATTACAGTACGAGTTCTATATTTTCTGTACTGTAATAGCTCGTTTTCCGGACACTTTTGTTCTGTACCGCCATAATTCATTTCCCGAACAGAAATCAATCACGTAATCATTGATTTTCGGTATAGTATGAAATAAAATATAAAACCAAACAAAAAAAAAAATAACTAAGGTAACTTGATAATTTGAAAATCATTTGGATTGATTTTCTTTAAATTTCAAATTCAAGTTTTTACTTTAAAATTCAATTTTAAATGAAAAAATCGAATTAATGTCCCATGTAGTATGAAATAAAACGTTGTACGTTACACGTACGTTAAATGATCGTTACAGTACTCGTAAACGTCGAACTCGTACTGTAATAACTCATTTACCGCCCTTGTGACGTAAATAACTATAACGGAAGAATTGCTGTTTTGTTCTGAAATCAGGCATATGTATGTTAAAATTTTTTAAAATGATAAAATGTTTACAATTATTATACGATTCTAATAATAGTTGAAATTAAGGGGGGAACCTCCTCGAAATATTAATTTTTTTGAATTTTTTTTTTTACTTTAAAAATTCATTTAGTATCTGAAGAATATATTTCCAAAGTTTCAAGCCCAACAGAAAGTCCTAAAGATCCCTAGGAAGTCACCGAAGTGATACGATGTAATGCGTTCTCTTCGAGAACGAAAACTTTAATAGAGTTTTTCTTGAAACGTGCTTTTTTGCGCGCCGTGGAATGTAACTCAAAAAGTAATGGACCAAACAACTTGAAATTTTGTACACATATTCTTTAGCTTATCGGCCTTTGCACAAACCTAAAATTTCGAATAAATTGTTTAAACAAATATTGGTTTTAACGAATTGTTTATAAAGAAACACGTGCTTTTTTTTTCTTTTCGTCCTCTAATTTTCAATTTTATTTTTTTTTGCAACTTTTAGGTTCATGCAAAGCGGAATGAATTATTTTAATAAAACAAATTTGTTTCGTTGATTTTAGTTAACTACAAGGACCTGGGCGTTCCACGGCGCAAACTTTAGTAGTCTAGTTCGAGCACCTCTAGCGCCGCCATTTTGTTTTTTTTTCACTCATAAAAAATTATTTTTGTATTCATTTAAACGTCAATATTATTATGCAATTAGTTTCATTGGAATATATGCTCTCAATTTTTTGTAAAAAATTATTGAAAAACCAGTTGTCTGGAGGAGGTTCCCCCCTTAATTCACGAAAAGTTCTACACTGTATTTATGATACCCGTATATTATATACCATTATAATTAAACTTTAAACTAGACAATCTGATGTAATTAGACTATTATAAACAGCTCCCGCAGGAATTATTTCCTACACATAAAACGCAACCCCGACAGCTCTTTTCTGATCATGACACCAAACAAATAAATTGTTTCGATTAATTTCATAGATTTTAGCTTCGTAAGAGTTTATCCAAATTTCAGACAATAAAATTAAATCGAGTAACACACTCAAACATGCTAAATTCACCAAAAGTAAGCTATAGTTTTCCCTTATTATTATAATATTTAAGTGAAATAAAGAAAAACTATTAAAAACAATATTATCATTAAAATAATTATCTGTAAGTAAGTTGAAGTCACAATCATCAACAATACTACGATCTAGATTATTAAACGATGAAATTGAAAAATGAAAGAACTAAAAGATATCCCGATCAGAGTATGTCTTCATGACCCTGACTTGACCTCCATCTACTTTCCTAAACATTATTTTACCATTACGAGCCCAAAGATATTTGCAATTTTTTTCCTTTTTCATTTGGCGAGATTTCGAAAACAGCTGTTTTTTAAATGCAATAAAAATTTTATTCCCCTATACTGATGAGGTAGAAGAGATTCCCAAAGTAGTTGATATACGTTTATTTAAATTTTTTCTGGCATCAAGAATCTGGTTACGTACATGTTGATTTCGAAAATTAAGGATTATTTTTGCTGGTTTTCCAGAGTCAGGTTTATTTTTTACACAGAAACATAATGAAATATCATTCACATATACCTTCACTTTCAGAATATCATTTTTGTACAGTTGCTCCAATTTTTCGACTTGCAACTCTAATGGCACAATTTGATATACGTAAAGATATGGTTAATCAGATATTGATAATATATATGTCAATGTCTCACACAACGATACATAATTAGATCTTATTTAAAAGTTGAAGCAATACGATTATATTTCTTCAAAAATAGTCAGATAAAATTGCTTACCGAATATATGCAGGGACCTACTAGATCACATACAAAACAGTTTCATTAACACATCTAACAGATTTCGAATTGGTAAAGCTATTATAAAAGGAATTACATACTAAAGGAAGCCAAAGAGCTATGCAACAATTATACCACGACGCTATTTCAATATCATAGCAAATCGGACAACCTGACCCATTCGTGACCATATGACTTGTAATCCTTATTGACTCGGAATCAACAGATGCCTGAAAATTTATCGATCCAGTACAACTGCGGCAGACCAACATTCGTACATACATATATGCCGATTATTCTAACAGAAATGTTTACTATTTTTACAAGAACTTCATTCTGTATTCGATTCTATTCGAATGAGAAACACATCTAACCTTATGGTATATAATATAGTCATTAAGCATATTATGCATCATGAACCACATACCGAACAATCATTATGCTGGAATGCGGAAGCGACAGTATGCAGTAAGAAATTCCCTAAACAATTCGTTAACAACACCGACATGACAAAATATTAATTTTCCAATTATAAGCGTTTTGATAATAGACTCAAAACAAAAACGAACCACCATTTCGAATAAATTTAACTTTCATGTTCAATGTTGAGTACTGCACTTCTATAATGAGCATTAAATACATAGAAATGTATTCAGGCATATCGTTGTGTCCAAAGACATACCGAAGAAAACGCAATTACAACAAAATATTACCCCAAGTAATAACAGCATTACGACAAACATCTAAAATAATAACACAGAAATATCAAGCCATAATCAAGTACAATAATAGCTCAACATTCAGTAACTTAGCTCTATGGAGAGTGCCTGGCAACTACCAATACGACCATGAAGTCATACCGTAAAATTATTATCTTTAGATATTCCCCAACATTACAAACATCAATAAAGTAAGAACAAAATGAATGCTTGGTAGGAATTATAATAACCCCAAATTCCATTACATCACATGTGGCAAAATAAGAAAAAATCTGGAAAAAAGGAAAAAACACATGTAAAGTTGTTCCCGGCTAAATATTATATTGCCCAAAGATATTGAACGAATCAATCTAAAATTATTATTACGACAATCAAAAGACACCATACATTCAGTGGCTTGAAAATTGCTAATGGGATATATTGTAATATAAAACGTTTTAAGTTAAATCTAGAACCAATCTACACATTATGATATCTGATGCAGCATCTGTCATGATGCCTATCTCATTGATGCATTTCTCTGTGTATTTGATAATTACCGGCGAGGCTGATGCACCATTAATTTGGTAATACTTTAAAATTCTTCAAAATATCGGACGGGTCGAATGAACAAAACAACTTTATCAATCATGAAAGGTTTATTGCCAGCCAAGAACTCAGCTTTAAACTATTTGGTCACCTGAAACAATTGGAGAAAATCCTATAATCAAAAATGGCCAAACCACCGAAAATTTATCCATTCAACCAAGGATTTCAATGAATTTGCAAAAAACATTGCCATAAAATTGCGTTTTATTATCAATACAGGAAGCTCCTCCCGTATAGTAAATGTTTTTTTTTTAAATTACTTTACCGATTGTGTAAAGAAATTTTGATCGATCCTAAAATAGTGTTACAATTCATGAAACCAAAGCGAAAAATGTTGATTGATTCACCAAAGAAGATATCACAAGATAACAACTATACTTACCAAACCAAGTTATTATGGACTCTAATTTCCAAAGTTTTATTGGTTTGTTTGTTTTTGAAGTAAGCAATAAGTAGCTAGAAAACGTACTTAAAATATACTTCGACGATTCAACAAAAAGGTGGACTAACCGACCATTGACGTCAAAATTACTATTACTATTTTATAGCTAAACATAATTGTTACTTGCAAGGGTATACAATTTCAGCTCCAACGTACGATTAAATTTAATGACATACAGTCTCGCTCATAATGATTCATTATATTTACTAACAAACGTCAAATTTTCAATCATTCGTTACACTAATAAGACCAGAATAAAATGTACAAATTTAATTATATCTTAAATAAGTAAATATGTATTATACGCTTAAGACTCAAAACATAAACAAAAAACTCAAATATAATTGGGTGGTATATTCACAAAAAAATATTATATTTTATTTGTATTTATAATTAAGGCTGAAATATACAAACATTTTGATGTCTTTAGCCTAAATAAAAATGCAAAGGGAAAATATGACAATTTAGCATAAATCCAAGCTTAAAAAAACTGAAAATTACTAGACAGTTATTAAACACCTTGGCGCGCAAAAAAACATTTTCAACAACAATTTTATTATAATTTATTACGATTTTAATTAAAAACATTGAAAATCGTCAACTCAACATAAAGTTTATCATCATTAAGTCAGTTACCCACAAGCAACGTATTTTTTTAATTATTTATATATATTTTATTTATGCTGCAACGGCATTTTACTTGTATACTTATTTTCTAGAAGCTATAAATATAAATCTTACATTTCTACTAGAATAATTATCTTGGTAATTATTAATTAGATATATGTATGTACATCATGCAACTATATCAACTTAACAAGAAAAAACAAAATAGTTATCAACGTTAATGTATGAGAAGTCATTTTCCCACATTAAGAAAAAGAAAGAGTTTAAATATTATATCATCGCGCGCTTTGTACTTCAAGAATACACATAACACATCTCTATCAATTAATCATACTTACATCTTTTATATAACCATGCATAATATTAAATATAAATACATACTCGTATATACAAATTTAAATTTCATACCATCTAACAACATGCCTCGAATAATAAAAGTTAATTAGAATATACACAACACCTTTTTTATATTTTTCTTCAAAAGATAGAAATAAATTTAATTTACATAAATCTAAAAATAAAATAAAAATCCGTCTAAATAAGAAGAAAATTATAAGTAATTACTTACGATACAAATATTTTTTCTCTTTGTATATTCACAAAATAGAATACAATACGAAATATTTTTGAAGAATGGAGGGGCAATCACACAAATAGAGGCAGGCAGGCAACCAATTCAACATTAAATATAGTGTTTATATTTACAATTCAAACGCTGCTCGAGAAAATAAAATGTTGAATACAATAAAAAAAAAGTATTTTAAATTTTCTGTAACAACAACAAATTTTTTTTTTTTTACTAAAAATTAAAAACCAATATTTATTAGAAAATGAAACTTATTTTTTACGAAGAAATAACAGAACCATTAAAGTAAAAATACCCTCAGTACATTAAAAAAAAACATGAAATGACACAAAAGTCGTAATATTAAATTAGGAATAAATTTTGAAATTATTTTAATTAAATTATGTTATTCTAGGCACAAAATTATTTATTTTTTTATGCTTGAATATAATATTAGTGTTTTTGTTGAAGAAATGTTAATGGATAAATTATGGAGTTTTAATGAGTTGAGGAAACATTTGGAGAAATATAATGTGGTACAATTATTTTTAGTGCAATAGGTTTATGTGATGTTGCCTGATTAAGAACATATGTACTTAAATAATTGATAAGTTTTGTTTATATAAGGTCAACAAAACCATTAAATTTAAAATGAAGTAATCTACTCTTAAACTCTAAAATTCCTACAGGTACTACTTAGTTGATTATGAAATTTCTCGACGCCCACTTAGTGATGCAAAATATTTATAAAGAGATACAATTTTTGTTCTCCATTAAAATTGGTCCGTGAACGACGCTGCAAACCTGTTATAAAGATTTTTTTTTTATCTTACATATCTCTACCCATCCACACATAAACTAAGTACGTTTTATGAAGTAATATGAACCAAAATCATATGCTCATTATGTTAACATTATTGAAATTACAAAAATTCTTTGAAATTCAACAAATATATGTAGTTCGTTTGCCTTGTTGGTTTTTGATCTTTCCAATCTGTTTTTGAGCTAGAAGTATTTCCAACTCTTTCACAATATACTTCTAACATCCAATCTATACGCAATAGCTAAATCATATGGTAGTTATTTTCAATAGTAATCAGATGATGAAAGATGGCTTATGCATCTCACCCGCCCGGGATTTAAACTACTTAGGCACTTCACGATCCAAAGTAAATGAAGCACAATTTTCTAAAATTAAATAAATTGGAGCAAATTTCAACATACTCGCAACCTAATACTCTATTTCAACATTATTGGCAAATCTATTCAAAAAATTTGTTTTATACCGCTTCGGTTATTATGACAACTGAATCTGGTAAAATTTGATTTAGGTACTGGTCCCGGCTAGCTATTTGCAAATAAGCCAGTACAATTAATTTTCTAAATTCAATTGTCTAGTTCAGTGCTTTATGGAAGGTAAGTAAAATAAAATTAAAAGTATAATATGTATTTCTATTTTGTCAATATAGAAATTTCCAGGCTGTAATATGTAGTTGTAGTATCTATTTTTCTCAAATGGTGCTTACGGGTGGGTACCAAAAAGATCGTTCTGAGATCTCTCTTGTCCAAGTTAATGCAGTGTCCGGGTAAATATCCAATAAAATCTCCAATAGTTTCCGGGTAAATTCAAATAAAAAATTAGCTGGTTTAATTTGAAATCACTGTTTTATTGTTGATTTGTTTTCTTGGATGTAGTTCACTTTAGAATGAATTTAATTTTTTTTTTTTTTTTTTAACTATCGTGCCATTTTCTCTTAAATTATTCTAGTGACATCTAACATTATAACTATCAATTAATGATTGCAACTTGGTAATTAAAAATATTACAACAAAAATTGCATTGGATAATTTAAAAACTCACCTTTTTTTTACACAATACAATTGGTGTAACATTTTTATTTTTATTTTTTTAATTACCAAGCGATTTATAGAATAAGCGTATTTTATTGTCGAATAATATTTGTAAGCAAATTAAATGTTTTGGCTAAGAAAAATTTAATGAACAACAGCTGGAAAATATTTATACATTTTGATTGAGTGACAGACAGCAAAAATGTTGAATTAACTATGGAATTAATCTAAATTCAAAATAAAAATGTTGATATGCACGTCATTAATTTTTTACTAAAAAAAGAAGAAATTTTCCTTATACATATTGGACACCTCCATAAATTGGACAGTCACTTCGCTCCAATATATAGAGGTTTCACTGTATTGTGATCATTAGCTGCATTTCTTGACGCAATAGTGATCCGGATCAGATCAAAGTTTACATTGAAAACAACAACAAAAATTTAATTTTTGTTGTTGTTTTCAATGTAAACTTTGATCTGATCCGGATCACTAATGCGTCAAGAAATACGGCTATTGTCTGAAAAACCATTACAACCTGCAACAACTAACCCAAGCATTAATATCTCAATTGAGTGAGGTTAGTAAATTGCTGACTAATATGTTTAATAATTTTCTAGCGGTAATAAACAAACTTGCCCCCCAGAATTCAATGGGCGCAATGTTTAATAACAACAACACCATGCCTGGGCAATCAATCGACAATAACGTCGACAACATCGGCAGCGTCTTCAAAAAATTGGGCCAACAAATTGTCATAACTGGAACTGAAGTCTACACCAATTTGGAAATGGTGAAACCAAAAAATTACTTACACGTCTCAAGAGGATATTAAAAGTTATGTTAGTCATAACAGGTGACTGAAATCGAATGTCACGAACTTGTTCCAAAAATGCGCTCTATTTTTCCATATAGATAAAACTCGAATTTTTATTAATTTTAATAACATTGATGTTTTTTGCGTGGCGGAAATTGGCTTACTTATAAGATCAATGGTCAGTCTGTTGCCATAAATGGCTATAATATGCTACGGTACGACAGAACACACAAAAATGGTGGATATGCATACATATGGTAAAACTGAAGGTATAATAGCTGAAATGAAACTCCCGTCCATGACAATGCTAATAGTAGTATGTTACAATCCCCCGCCTACTATACTAACTGACATGGATGCTTTCCAGAAAATGCTATCCTCTAGTGTATTACGATAATCATTTCGTAATAGGACTTCAATTTTAATATCCTTGACAGGTCGCAAAAATTCCATGATCTTCTAAAAGCAAATAGCCTTTTCTCACTTCCGTTTTTATCAACTCGTGGCCCATCATGGCTAGATCAGTTTATTGTTTCTATTCCGGATCAGGCTAAAATTTTGGGGTTCAAGCAATACTCTATGCCACATATATCTTGATCATGAATTTTTACTCATCTCCTATAAAGTAAAATCTAAACGTGTCAAAATTCAGAACAAGCTAATATACGACTATAATAACATAGATAATGCTGTAATCTTTTATTGCCTTATGGGCGCTGATTGGGGTCAAATGTATTCGACCGATAACATTAATTCTATGTCTCACTTATTTTATGAGTGCTTATACTATGACAACTGTGTCCCGATGAAACGAATACTGGATTGCCAATCTGTAGCTTCTTGGTTTAATTTTAAAATTGCTAATAGAATGTTACTTCGGGATCGGGGGATCAGGCCTTTGGTAAATTTCAGAAAACTTCCGATATGAAGTACCGGAAAACATAACAGAACGAACGAAATTGTGTTACTGATTTGATTAGAGTCGCTAAACAAAATTATTACTTTGGTAACCATAAGCTATCTATGGCAAGAATTTGGGGAAATAACTATTCGATTGGCATAGGGAAAAGTAGGTCTGATGCTTTAATTAACATTGAACCTGATGTAGTAAATTCCTATTTTTGCAGCATACCCAACAAGTCGGTTGTCATTCATCTTCCGGATCTTAATGCTACAAGTAGTGTCACTGCTAATTTATTTTCAGTTTGCAGTGTAATGGAATTAAATATTTTGAAAAGTATTAAAGTATAGCATAAAATCTAACGCAGCTGGTCATGATGCAATTAATCTAAAATTTTTAAAGAAAATATTACCTTTTGTTTTATCACCAATGATGTACTTAATTAATAATTATATCATGCGGTCAGAATTTCCTGATATATGAAAAACAAATTTAATGATACCGGTTAAAAAGAACCAGAATAATGATACCAGACCAATCAGTATGGTTTCGGTATTATCCAAAGTTTTCGAGATTCTCATGTCATGCGTGATCAAGTCAATAATCATATAAAAAAATAAAAATATTTAAAAAAGTTCCAATCAGGTTTCCGTAACAATCATAGTACCACCACCGTTCTTCTTCAAGTTATTGATGATACCGCATATCATCTTGACCGAAGTAATTCTTTTGTTGTATTAATATTGATCGATTTTTCCAAAGCTTTTGGCTGTTTAAATCATATGTTACTGTTGCAAAAGTTGATTTTTTTTTAACTTTGATAAAACTGCGCTTAAACTTATGTATTGTTATTTATCGGACAGATATCAAAAAGTCATAATAAAGGATGAGTTGTCGGCTCCATAACGTATTCCTTCTGGTGTTTTCCAGGGAAGTTATTATTCTCCCTATTTATCAATGATCTACAACAGGTTATGAAATACTCAAAATGTCATTTGTATGCAGATGATTGTCAAATTTACTTTGGGGGCGTTAAGGATAACATCTCTGAAACCTTTAATAAAATTGACATGACTTATCCAACATATTAGGCTGGTCTATATCTAATGAAGTTTCATTGAATATTTCTATGTACATTTCAAAGCGTGATTTTTTAGTCATCCCAAATATTTACATTGATAGTAAGATAATTCCAACAAGTGTGACAAGAGTATAACACGATCGAGTTAACGAATGGAAGATCATGAAATTTCCCACACTGTTGAATGGGTAGACTAAATGGCTTCAAGGCCTTAAAAGTTAAAACCACAAGGATTAAAGGATTGAAAGCTTAGATTTACATAAATATGTGGTTTTAGGAAGTTATGTTTGTGTCTTTAAATTTTTTTGATGTTATAATGAATCATTCTTTTTTGCTAAAACTGCAAGCGTGTCAAATCAGTATTTTTCTAGCCGCATATACACAATAAACCAATTATAAAAATATTACACTGCAAACTACCCTAGCTACCCGGTGTAATTTTGTTTTAATTGATTTCTTTCGTACACCTGACTAGAAATAAACTGATTTAATAGGCTGCTACAAGCGTATTTCCTTGAGAAAAATTGTATTTAAATTATTTTGGATTTAATTGTTTCCCAGAGACACAACCAAGATATATTTAATTGATCTTTAAAAATGGTCGACCACTGAACTATGTATGGCAAACCGATATCAAAAATTAGATATATGAAGTTATGTGAAAACTGTGTCTTTTAAATTTTAATTTTAATTTATTAAAATTATACTGATTAGAAAATCATATTTTCTATTATCTAGACTAAACTATTATTTGTACATATTTGATTGATTTGGAACAGTTTAGTCGGTGCACGACCTCACAATATTACCAAATAACGTGCTTTCGAATGTGTAATAAAATAATTTCGAAAAATTATTAATGAACTTGAGATATTCTAGCACTGAGTTTTTTTATTGTTTTCTTTATAAAGTACATGTAATAAGCCCATTCCATTCAATACAACCTTACGGATTTATTTATTGCTTTTTTGTGTCATATTTGCAATGTTTTCAACCATTTCCTTACACACAAACGAGAATTCAACTAAACCATCAGTAACCACATCCCTTTCAAAATATGGGAAAGAGGGCAACACCATCCGTTAAATACTATAAAAAAAAAAAAATCTAAAAGCACAGCAAGTTCTTCTTTGGATATTGTTTATTGGACGTAATTTTCAAAATATGGATTATTCTGAGATATCTCTCAATTATAATTATCGTCCAACAATTTAGAACACAAATCATGTTCCAAATATGGAACTTTTCTCTTGATGTACACAAGCTTTAACAAATAGCAGGCGATGACAGCCTTCCAAAAGGAAATCTTGGTGAAATTTTCTATTTATTTTTAACAAACAGTAGATCATCCAAACGGAAATGGACTCTAATTACCAGGAGGAACTAAATAGCAGATTCTAAGACGAGTAGAAGGTAGCAAATTATCGTTCTCTTAATATCCAAAAAAATGAATTCACAGCTGCAAGCTCATTTATCAAAAACAAAGATCTTCTACCGGCCAAACCATGTATCCGACACTGTAAAACATTACGCTTCCACATCATAGAACAATTAGGTCAATGAGCTGCATACGGCAAGATTGTGAATACATTTGGGAACATTCTGCATCCCTAATAACTGTTTTGGCACACATACCAGGATTGTGACAAGATATTTCTCAACAATTTTTGTTTTGGTTGCAGAGAGCGAAATGTGCGAACGCCAGCTAGTCAGAACTACCGTCAATTTCACAAGAGAAGCTCACAATCGAGTGCGAGTTATTTGAGAGGTCCACGACTCGGGGCAAATGTCAATTAACCATTAGAAATGAAGAATCCCAATAACAAGTAACTCTCAACCAACCCACTTCTAATAGTAAAGCAGAAAACGAATTTAATAAAATGTAACGTAGGTAATAAATAATGAAATAATAAATCCTTGTATGTAATGTCAAAATCAATTCAAAAGTGGTACCCCGGTATACGACCTTAATTCGTTCCTAATGTTCGGTCGTATACCGGGCGAGTCGTCCACCGAGGCAACCTTTGCCAATTAATCCGTTCCCATGTGCACATTTTACCTATACAACTAAATTAATTGGTTTACAAATACAGTGCTACACCTACAGTGATACCCCGGTATATGACCAAACTCGGTATACGACCGGAACGGATTATGTAATTCTTTTTTACATGGCTTCTTATGAGAAAGGTTGCTTCGGTATATGACCAATTCGGTATACGACCAGGGGCCCTATTCTCGAATTCCACATCCATTTTCTACATGTGGAAATCTGTCAAAATTCACAAAAACCTTCGGAAATTTTATTTCATGTATTCTTGAATTCCCTACTAATGGAATTTTTTCGGTACTAAGGGAATATTTCCGAATGGGTATAAGCATGGGGAAAAAATTTCACATATAAGTACGAAAAATCAAAATGTTAAAATTTATATTCATACTTTATTATGATGTAAAAAAATAAAAATGTTCAAAAAAACATAATTTAAATCATTTTTCCACTTTAAATTAAGCGGAACAATATTTTTGATCTACACTGCTCGTCAAAAAATTCCGGACACTTGAATTTCTTCATAAATTTTCAATTTCTAGAGCAATTACGCATTGTCTAAAAGCACTGTCATATTAAATTGTACATAACCGAGAAATATGTGAGCAGAAACCGTATTTTTTTATTTTAAATCCAATCAGAGCCACAAACAATAATAAATGAAAAATATTTAAAATTTGGATTGTGGATGGATTGTTACGTTTCTAAATAAATGAGCATCAATCAATTGTTTTTAAACGTTAAAAGTAACATTTATTGTTAGTATTATTATTACAGTTTACGTAAGCAGTGCTTAGTAATTATTATTAGACAATATTATAATTATGAGACCAGAAAATGTCGCAAAAGTAATCGTTTTGAGTGAGGATGGCCGTAGCGTGCGTTATATTGCTGCCCACCTAAATTTCCCTCGAAGTACAGTTCAAGACGCTATTAAACGATATCGTGAAACTGGTCAGTATTAGCGAAGGGTTGGATAAAGTCGTAAACGAGCAACAAACGAGCGGGACGATCGATTTATGCTATCAATGGTACTGCGAGATCGTTTCCAAACAGCTAGAATCGTTGCTGGTCGATTAGCACAGGTACGTGGTGTCAATATTTCAGTCAATACAGCATCGCGAAGATTAAACGGACATGGATTGCAGTCTAGGAGGGCTGCTACAGGGCAAGAGCATCTCCCAGCCCATCGAAAACGCGTTTAACTTTTGCCCGTAACCACGTCAGTTGGACTACGGACGAATGGAAGTCCGTGTTGTTCGCTGATGAATCAAGGTTCAGTCTACGATCACCGGATGGACGTGAGAGAGTATGGCGGAGATCTGGAGAGCGATATGCGCAATGTGTCATATCTCCAAGAGTCCCATTTCATGGCCGCTCACTAATGGTGTGGGCAGGCATTTCTATAGATGCCCGTACGGAGCTTGTGTTTCTATGCGCCGGCAACATAACTGCCGAACTGTATATCGTGGACTGTCTAGAAGATTTTGTGGTTCCATACGCCTCATTTATTGGACCCCACGTTGCAAACGATGTCAATAATTATTTGGATAAGGTGGGAATAGACCGAATTGTTTGGCCCGCTCGCAGCCCTGACCTTGATCTCATTGAGTATACGTGTGGTACAAGCTAGAGCGGATTTTAAGGCAAAGAGAAGTCGTCCCAGAAACCTTGGATCATCTTCAATCAGCTCTGCAGGAAGAATAGGAAATGATACCTCAGAAGTACGTTGCAAACCTGATGCACAGTATGCCAAGATGAATGCTAGATGTGATCAGAGCTCGTGGAGGAAATACTCGATAATAGAGTACCGGCCGCTTAGATTGATTATTGATTTTGATTTAAATAAAGATGAAGATATATCAATATCCCCTTGTCGGTAATTTTGTTATTTCATTTGTTTTGATCCTGTGGTCACTTTTATTAAACAAAAACTTGTTCCATTAGTACATTTTGGCGCATATTATATTATTTCGAACAACCATAACTCAAATAATGCGAATAGTTACCGTAAACACAAAAATTTACTAAAAAAATGTAGTGTCCGGAATTTTTTGACGAGCAGTGTATATAGAGCTACATCAATTTTTATTAATCAGTAATATTGTGTTTTTTTTTTGTGAATGTGTTATTGAGGTTATGTTTAGTGTCAATAAATGATTAGTTTCTTTTTATACCAAAAATTTACATATTTTGTCATAATAACTATTTTAATGACATGATTATGAGTTTGATCGGTTATTAAATAATAATTTAATAACCAACAAACCCATAATTCCGAGTATTTGTATTGCTACTGCAGCTGAGATGAAAGAAAAATCTTGCAAAACATATACAAACCGTGCCGTTGTGGCTAATAAAAGCAATTTTCAATTTTTTTTTGTTGTATTTTGACAATTCCAACATAAACAAATTGTCAAATTAAATTCCCGACACTACGAAGTTAGATACAATTAATAAAAAAATCCGAATGATTCGAGAATAGGATATTTGGTTACATGTGGAATATACATAGGTAAAAATACCAAGGAAATTACCAAGGGAATATTGACAGATGTCCACATGTGGAAAATGGATGTGGAATTCGAAAATAGGCCCTCTTTCTCGAATTCCAAATCCATTTTACACATGTGGACATCTGTCAATAATCCCTTGGTAATTCCCTTGGTATTTTTCCCTATGTATATTCCACATGTAACCAAATACCCTATTCTCGAATCATTCGGATTTTTTTATTCACCACCCATTAATTGTATCTAACTTCGTAGTGTCGGGAATTTAATTTGACAATTTGTTTTTGTTGGAATTGTCAAAATTGAAAAAAAAATTGAAAATTGCTTTATTACTAGCCACAACGGCACGGTTTGTATATGTTTTGCAAAATTTTTCTTTCATCTCAGCTGCAGTAGCAATACAAATACTCGGAATTATGGGTTTGATGGTTATTAAATTATTATTTAATAACAGAACAAACTCATAATCATGTCATTAAAATAGTTATTATGACAAAATATGTAAATTTTTGGTATAAAAAGAAACTAATCATTTATTGACACTAAACATAACCTCAATAACACATTCACAAAAAAAAAACACAATATTACTGATTAATAAAAATTGATGTAGCTCTATATACATACAATACAAAATATTTTTCCGCTTAATTTAAAGTGGAAAAATGATTTAAATTATGTTTTTTTTTACATTTTTATTTTTTTACATCATAATAAAGTATGGATATAAATTTTGACATTTTGATTTTTCGAATATGTGAAAATTTTTCCACATGCTTATACCCATTCGGAAATATTCCCTTAGTACCGAAAAAATTCCATTAGTAGGGAATTCAAGAATACATGAAATAAAATTTCCGAAGGTTTTTGTGAATTTTGACAGATTTCTACATGTGAAAAATGGATGTGGAATTCGAGAATAGGGCCCCAGGAAGGATTTAAGGTCGTATACCGGGGTACCACTGTAATTTGAACACTGTTATAGTAAGTCTTAACAAGAGACTGATAGTCGCTATTTTTTAATTATACGAAACATTTTTATATAAGCATGCTCATTTTTTTAATCTCTATTTATCGCTAGCTTTACGAAAAAAAGAGCAAACACATTATTTTTGTAATAATCCCGTTATATTTTTGTGTTTGTTTTTGTTTACAATCCTACATAATATGTTAAGGCGTTTAGGGTTAATAGTGATAAACTAATAATAATTTTATTTTTTCATTTTTTTATGTTTTCCTTTTTGTGAAGAGAATGAAAATAAAAAGAAATTGAAAAATAACTTTTGCGCATGCACGCATTAAGTTTTTATGATAAAAAATAAAAATAATCGAATTTTATGTCGTATAAAAATATAGTCGTGTAGACGTGTACTGAAGCGGCGTATACCGAACAAAATTTCCTCAGCCAAAAAAGGTCGTCTACCGAGTTTGTCGTGTACCGGGGTGGTCGTATACCGGGGTACCACTGTATTAATAAATATAAATTCGATTCGATATTTCCGTGAAAAACGTACCCCTATTCAAAATACCGCTGCTGCCCTAATAAATGTACAGCCGACAAAACTCACCCACATACATGCTGATATCATCATTAAACCATCAGAAATTAATGGTCTTCTCGGAGCGTGCTTGGAAAGGACTCCGTCCAGTTTCCCTCTCATGAAAACATGAAAATTAATCAACTTTCCGCACAAAATAAAACGTCTGATGAAACACCAATTAAAGTTGAAGATTACATTTGGCTACCGATTGCATTCGGTAATAAAATTGAAAATTGTTCCTTCTGTGCCGTCTGCGTTATACTTCATTGGTATATTGATTTTTGGAGGAATTTCAAAATATTGTCGAACATTTTTATCCTTGAAATTCGTAAACGAAAGCCATTAGAAATTAAGTAATTCGTCGCCGCTGCTCGAAAAAGATGGTAACAGATTGTAAAGCAATGAAGCAGCGGCACGGCCCAGTCTGTTTGTGGACCTCACTGGTAACGTTTATGAGGAAAACGAACGGAACAAACAAAGTCCAAACACTGACACAAAAAGACGCTTGCCCACTTGGAGGATTTTTAAGATGACCTGGAGAGGCTAATTACATTACTGCAATTGACGTGAAGGATGCATTCTGGCAGATACCGCTTGCGATAAATAAATAAATTAAAATAATTTAACCAAAAATGGAAATGCTCTGGTTACAAACGTACATAATTCTCTCTTCCCTTGGTGAAAATGAAAAGTAAGGTCGGTCACTCACTTTACAGTTCTTCAATGTGGTCTATTGTGGGTTATGGTTATTAAGGTTTTCAACCACGGCACATGAGTTCCACCATTCGTTTGTATAATTTTAAAGTCGCATTATATTTACACGATTGTTGGTATATTTATTATTGAGGTATATTTTTAGCAAATTTATATAAGTACAGGAAAACGTATAAAGTTTATTTTCTAAGAAATTATGTTTAAATCATTCGGGTTACATAGCAATACCCTAAATTACTCTTTAGGAAATATATTACATATTTTTATTCGGCTTATTGTGTTCTTCTCCACCTCAGTATTTTAATATTTTCTATGTTTACGACTTTACGAGTAATAACATTGTACAATTTGGGTAAACAGTTCTGAGAAAGCCGAAGCGGAAATTGTATTTCAAATTATTCTTATTATGTATAAATTCATCAAATCCATTTCCTTGTAAAATGTTTATATGTAGCTTATTTTCAAGGAATGTGAATTTCGAGTTTCGCTCGTCGTTATGTTTTACAATCATTTTTTTCTTTACGGCTGCCTTTATAACAAATTACAAAGTGCTTAGAATTTTTTTAACGAGAGTTTTTAAATTACTGTATCCATTGATAAAATTCTGTTCACAAAAGTTTTCATTAAAAAAGAAAAAACAATTTTGTTTACCTTTTTTTAAAGTGACAATGATAGTTAAAGCCTATATCTACCACAAAATTTCGAGAAAATGGTAATACAAAATTAGATAGATTACTGACTATAATATTTCAATATTTGTTGAAACTTATGTTATTTTCAACTTAACCCAAGTGTAAGTGAGTTTTGAACTGCTGCATTTTAACTAAAGGATGTTTCAATTTGAGGTTAATTTTAAAATTTGTTGCTATTTATATTTTTTGTTCTAGACTGCCATATGTTATTTGACAGATGACAAGTAGAAACATTCCGGTTATTAAAAATGGAGATATATACGATTGGATAATGCGTATTTATAGTTAAAAATTATTTTAACTTTGGTGAAAGTTATGCAAAAGTTTTGACGTCTATTGGAGGAGGGGACCAAAGTTGGTAGATTAATATACCAGCTCCGTAACTTTCCTGTAGGGTGCGCATCACATAAGCTGTTCTGATCATGTATTAGGCAGCTGCGTGATAGGTACAATTGTGCAAGGGGTAACCTGATCACAAGTCGCAAGTGTACGTACTGCCTCCTCGCGGCAACCACTGGTAACTGGAACCATTAGGCGGAATGTGGCCTTTCGGGACGGGCTAAAGTTCGGCGCTAAAGGAGAACACCTTGACAAAAAATCCTAATCTAAGGCTGAACAGCATATGCCGAAGCATGAATGGCTGATAGGTTAATCAGTCCAAATATGCGCACTCTGGATACTAGGCACCCTCCAGTTTTATTTAGCCTTCCTGTACTAAAGCTGGGTGACCTACAGGCAACTTCCTATTCCCAGCAACTCGCAACAGTAAAATCAAAACGGTAGACGAAGCACGAGTAGGGATATAAGGGAGTGGGACTGCCCTCTCGAAATCCTTGAGCCCCAATGCTACCGCTTTTCTAGCAGAAGTAAATGATACAATAAACATCATGGAGGGAGAGCAATGAGTCCAGATAGTATGTATCGCGTGTAGAAGTACTTCCTACAGTAAACATCTAGGAGGGAGAGAAATTAGCCCAGATAGTATGTATCACGTACCGGCCGGCAGTATTATCAGGTTCATTAAGAGCCTACATATTGACTGGACGGATAATTAAGCAGGGCTTGGAGCACAAAAGATCTTTTAGGTCGCTGTGCTAGGTGGCTAAACGCCCACATGGCCCTACAATATTAATTCTAATTCTAATTCAAAAAATTGTCCGTGAATTATGCCCATTCGAAATATTGTTGCAAAATTTGTGGAAACTGGTTCGGTAAAGGATGAAAAAAGCAAAATATAACATCGTATTGATAGTTCGGAAAAAAAATATTGGTGCTGTAAGTGCTAGCGTTAATGAGAGCCCAAAAACATCACTTCGCCCATCATGCACAGCAATTACACATTCCACCAACCACTTTATTCAGAATTTTGCACAAAGATCTTCAGTAGCAAGTATGCAAGATACAGATAACTCAAAAAATAAAGCCATCAAAGTTTGTATTTGTCGTCAATTCGCTAATTTTCAACAAAATCATCTTTAGCGACGAAGCAAATTTTAAACTGGGTGGATTTGTAAACAAACAAAATTGTACTTTTTACACTTTCTGCCGTAGGCACTTGGCGAAACACACTTAATACACACATTTTTAAATTTTTTTAAAAACACTTAACTAAATTATTTATTACTAAATTATTATAATTTTGCGAAATATTTAACAAGTGTTTTTAAAAAAATTTAAAAATGTGTGAAACACAATTGTCGAATCTGGGGTGAAGAAAATCCACGAAAAATAATCGAAAAACCCATGCATCCACAGAAAGTAATTGGCTGTTGGGGTTTTTGGGCTGGTGAAGTAATTGGAGTGTATTTTTTTGAAAACGAAGCTGGGATTGCTGTTTTTTGTAAATGGACGTCGATATCGGAATATGACTACGAATTTTTTGTTTGACGAATTGAAAGGCCGAATAGAAAACAATAATTGGCCGTCTAGATCTTCCGATCTAACACTCCTAGATTTGTTTTTCTATGGAGATGTTTGAAGGCCAAATCCTATATCAATGATCCACAAACAAATGATGACCTAAAGGAGAATATTATTAAGTGTATTCAAGAAATTGAGCCGCAGTTATGCCCTAATGTCACCGAAAATTTTTATTTTTGTAAAATAATGATAGCTGGACGAACGGCAGCCGAAGGACACTTACAAGACATCATTTTTCATTAATAAAAACTGGAACCTGTGTAATTTATTTGTTTTATTAAGAATTTAAAATTTAACCTCCAATTAAAATACCATTTATAAGGGCATCTGTTAAAAACAGATAGTGTGTGGCAATGGCAATACTAATTTCGCTGGTTTTAAAGATGAATCTTTAAACAAATAACTTTCTTCTTTGCTGATGTGACCAGAATGTCTTCCAGGTAAACAAAAGTTTGGTAAAGCATTGGCTTTTACATCAAGCGACAGATGTTTTGGTGGACGAAGACAATGATTCGAATTGCATAAGTGTAAATTCATATAAAAAATTTTCCAGTACGGAAAATGACATTATATCTCTGGATTGCTGGTTCAAAGAAATCTGCCAAGGAATACTTGTCTTTAATGGATTCTTTCCTTATACAATTCAACGCATAAAGAAAGCATTCTATTCGAATTATTAACTTGAATTTGGTTGGTGGAATTTGGGGGTCCCGGTCGATACGGCATATTTCATTACGGAATATGAAAAAATGGCATATTTCAAAACGGCATATTTCAAAACGGCATATGGTACACTACGGCATATGATACACTATGGCATATTTCAAAACGGCATATGGTACACTACGGCATATGATACACTATGACATATTTCAAAACGGCATATTTCAAATCGACATATGGTACACTACGGCATAAGGTACACTACGGCATATTTCAAAATGGCATATTTCAAAACGGCATATGGTACACTACGGAATATGGTACACTATGGCATATTTCAAAATGGCATATGTCAAATCGGCATATGATACACTACGGCATATGGTGCACTATGGCATATTTAAAAACGGCATATTTTAAAGCGACATATGGTACGTAACGGCATAGGGTTGGTCACGACTTACTATTTTTCAAAATACTGTTTCGAAACTCTTTTCTCCAAAATCTTGTTTTACAAAATCTTGTCACCAAAAACTTGTTTCCTTTTTTATATGGATAATAGTTATTTATGGTACTAGTGAGCAAAACGAGATATTATCCACAAGGGATAAGTTTGTCCCACGAGGCGATAGCCGAGTAAAAATTCATATTATGAGTTTTTTATGAGCCATTCGAAATTGCTTGTTCTCATTCCATTAATTTACATCCTACAAGAATTATTTCAGATTTCGAACTAGCTTCAGTTTCTGCACTAAAAAATTTCCTGCCGGATGTAATTTTTAAGGGTTGTTTATTTGGCAAAGTTTATGAATTTGGCAAAGAACAAATATTTATTAAAAACCGAATCGACAAAATGAGATCTGGTGAACAATTATTTCCAAATAAAATATCTAGAAAAAGAAAAAAAGCTTAAATATATCACGATAAATCGACGGCCTAAAGAGGAAACGTCTTCCCTTAAAGGCTTCGCAAATAAACATAGCTCTTTATAGATTTGTAGCACTAATCCATTAAATTTAGTTTAATTTTTATTATATTTTTTCAAACATAGCTCAGAAGAGAAACTAACTTGTGAAATTATAATTTTAAATAAAATGTGCGTATGCAAATTAATTATTAAACTTTGTTTTTTATTAATTGAATCTGAACCTTTGTCTTAATGTACATAAATGCCTGCTCATGTGAAAAATTAACTTAAAATAAGGGACTTAGAAAAACTGAGTTGGGTATGTAATCTTGCATTACAAAATAATTCGATTTGCATTAAAAAATTTCGCATACAAAATTTTGCATTACAAAATATTGCAATTACAAAATGTTGCAATTATAAAATATTGTAATACAAAATCTTGCATGACAATTTCCCGTACATTTTTTTCTCTATTGTGAGGAAAATAAATTGAAGAAAAATGACATCGACTAATTTAACTTAGAATTGTAGAGGCTAACGGCTTCGGTAACTCTCATGGGCACGCGGGGAGGTCGCTGCGCTCCCCCCGCTTAACCCTCCGAGGGGCTTTAGATTTGAAATTCGGAGGACGTAGGAGCTGGGATCAGCAAACATGTCGCACTGTGTGCCACACGTAGGAGTGGATTATATAGAATCTATTAATGACACCTACTAAAAAGCAAAATAATTGCACTATTTTGTTATGCAAGATTGTGTAATTGTAAGATTTTGTAGTTGCAACGTTTTGTAATTGCAATATTTTGTAGTTGCAAGATTAATAAAAAAAACCAATATTTTGTTAATGCAATATTTTATATCGATCCCAGAAAAACTATTTCACTAAATATTCATTATTTCACTATAAAACAATCAAAATAATTATTTCGGAAAACAAAATTTAAAAAAACAAGATTTTGACCAACAAAATTTTGGTAAACTATTTTTTATACGGTAAGAATTCAAAAAACAAGATTAAATGGCAAACCAAGATTTTGTCTTGCAGGCAAATAACCCCATCACACTGGTATATGGTATAATAGGGTATAAGGTACACTACCTACTGCATGTATAATTTGATAAATTTTAAATTTAAAACGTTTAATATTTTTATAATTTCTAAACCTGTATTTATCAAAATGTATCCATTTGAATTACAACGAAATTCTATTAAGCGACAGACAATTTTTTAATTAAAGAAAAATTCTAGTAGGTGAAGGAAAATTTAAGTAAATAAAGGATATTTCTACTAATTGAAGGAAAATTCTGTTAAGTGAAGGTTTAAAGGAAAATCCGTTAAGTGAAGGAAAATTCTATTAAGAGAACGAATTTCTAAATAATCAGTTAAGAAATAGCCACGTTGCAGATTAACTTAGCTTATTCCAGAACTTGATCTACAAATCATTTTAACATCCCATTTCCATCGCACTTGTCGAATTTCATAATAATCGGAAAGGTGAAGGAAAATTTAAGTAAATAAAGGATAATTCTACTAATTGAAGGATAATTCTGTTAGGTAAAATTTAAACTTTTTAGAAAATCCGTTAAGTAAAGAAAAATTCTATTAAGAGAATGGATTTCAGCATAATCGGTTAAAAATAGTCAAGCTTCAACCTAATTGACAATAATCTAGAATTTTTTCACAGAGAATTAAGAAGAAAATTCTCTGTGGTTTTACCTAAAAACCATTTTAGAACCCTATTTTCGTCTTATAAACGAGTTCATACTAGTGATTTGAAAAAAGGCATTACTAAAATAATAAAAAATCCTACAATAAATGCGCTATTATCCAATTATGTTGCTAAATTTTGATGTTAGTATAAAATAAATTCCTTCTTTAAAAATAATTTCAATGAATAAGAATAAACCGGAAGGGCCAATATACATATTTTCACTTTTAAAATTAGATTTAAATAAAAATGAAAAATTATAGATATTAATAAGCACTTCCCGATTATATCTTTATTACCAATATTTTTATTTCCGTGTGGAGAATAAATTTAATTGCATTAAATGAAGGAAAATTCATTAAAATGCATTAAGCGAAAAAACATTCCAATAGGAAAAGGGCAATTTTAGAAAGTATAGGGTAACTTTATAAGTTTATGGTAAAAACTATTTTAGAATCCCATTTCCATCGTACTGTTGAGTTTCATCATAATCGGTTAAAAAATAGCCGATTTTCATTTGAATTGGCCTTATTCCAGAACTTTATCTAAACCTCATTTAAGAATCCTATTTCCATCATATTTGTCGAATTTCATCATAATCAATTATGAAATAGCCAAGTTGCATAAAAATTGCCATATCTCAGAACTTTATCTAGAAACCATTTAACAATCCCATTTCCATCACTCCTTCCAAATTTCTCTTTATTATCGGCCTATAAATAGACATTTTCTATCAAAATTAACCATATTCCAGAACTTCTACTAAAATTCATTTTAGGATCCCATTCCCATCACACTTGTCGAATTTCATCATAATCGTTTAAGAAATACCCAAGTTCCATCATGATTGGCCATGATCTAGAAATTCATCTAAAATTCTTTTAAGAAGACCATTTCTAACGTATAATGTTGAATTTCATCATATTTGGTTAATTAATAGGTAAGTTCCTCCCTAATTGGCCATATTACAGAACTTCGTCTAAAATCCGGTTTAGTATGTATTCCATTTTCATTGCACTTGCCAAATTTCATCATACTCGGCTAAGAAATAGCCAAGTTTTAGAAAATGCCATATTATACCATATGCCATATGAAAATATGCCATCGTGTACTTTATGCCATAGTGTACCATATGCCGTTTTAAAATATGCCGTTTTGAAATATGCCATAGTGTACCATATGCCATAGCGTACCATATGCCGTTTTTAAATATGCCGTTTTGAGATATGCCATAGTGTACCTTATGCCGTAGCGTACCATATGCCATTTTAAAATATGCCATAGTGCACCATATGTCATATTTTCATATTCCATTTTGAAATATTCCGTTTTGAAATATGCCATGTTGAACGGATTCGGGAATTTGGATAGCAGGGGACACAGCGACAGCGTCCAAGTTTTCAAAAGAGTGTAAATTCTGCAAAGACCAAGTTTAATTTGAATCGATTTTCCGGTGAGAATGGAGACCCTAACTTGAGAGATAACAACTTTTGTGTAAGTTGCGCAACATAAGTTAATTGGTAATGCATGAAAAATTCGCTTTCTTGCGAATAATACAATTCACTTTTGTAGAAGGAACTAAGAATCGAAACTAGTCAATAAGATAAATGTAGAAACCCCTAAGAACAAACAACCAGTTCTCTAACGCTCCATAGATAGTTTTGTTAAACCCAATTAGGTAATTCTCATGACATATTGTCCTATTTAGTTATGTGTAACAAACTTTCGTATCTGAGATTTCCAATATCCTCTGACGAGGACCGAATTAATTCCGTGTAAATTGATTCCCCGAAAATGGTGTATGACGAAATTAATTAATTTTCAATATAAATTAAACTGCGCCATCAATTTTTTAGAAACTGGATTGAAACCGCACGATATTAAGTAATTCATTAAAAAAAATACTAAAATTAGTATTTCGCGCGGGTTTAATTCAGTTATTAAAAATTGATGTCGCGGATTTAATTAATACAAAAAATGAATTAATTTCGAGACGAAAATATCTAAATGGAATATTTGAAAAACTGGAACCGGAATAGGTTTCTCTTTATAATACTCAGTCAGAACCGACGCTGGAATGAGCCCTTAAATAGTTTAAAGGGTTGCACAGCTGTGAATAGAGAGAGATACGTCTAGTTACCAAAAATAAACTAAGGATCAAGGTAAATTGTAGGTGTGTTTAATCATTGAACAACATTTTGAAATGATTGAAACGATGATATTCAAATTTAAAAATGATTTATATTTTATTTTATAGTACATAAATCATCCGAAATACTAAACAAAATATATTTAATAATGTTTTCATGTCTCGTAAAATGACACCTACTCGACAACAATCCAAATTTGTTAAAATAACAAACAATTCAGCAAGCTATTTGGCTCACTTAATTAACATAAAATCGTCCGAAGTATAATTAAATTTTACAAATTCAAATTACCTGATATCTATACAAAACTATACATAAAAACACGCGCCACATTTAAACCAATGAAATGTAGCATCTGAATTTCTAATTAAATATTTGTTATTTGTGTTATCAATGCAACAATAGACAAGTTGAATAATTGAATGGGGAATAATATTAATGCAATGTCATTAAATTTTTTGTATTACTATTTATAATATTCCACACAATTGAAAGTTTTGATTAGTTTTTGTTGTAAAAAAAAAAAAAAAATTGCAGTGGTGCAACAAAATATAATTTATAAAATTTAAATATTAAATTATTTATGTATAACTATAACAAAGTTTTTTGTTTTATTTTCTCATTACAATAATATTGAATTGATTACATTTTTATTTTGTTTTCTTTTTTTAATTATTAATAATAATAATCGATTATTGAATATGATTAAAATTTAAAATGTGTTTATTCACTTATAGCTTTTGTGTAATTTGGTGTGATTTAATTACGTGATTTGAATTTAAAATTGCGGCATAATATGTTTGCTTTTTATGTGTATGCAGCTACCGCACACGTTAATGTTTTGTATTTTACATTTTGCGCTACTTTTGAAAAAAGTGGATTCAAAGGAGATTAGCAACATTTAAACGATTCTTGACAAGAACCAAGGCTTAATTTTAATATTAATTTTTGCTCATTAGTTTTTGCTTTTAAATACTAAATTTATGATTCAAACCTGTTAGATTTCGTAAATATGTAGTTCCAGAAGTATCACCAGACTCACCTGAAAAATAAAATAAAAAATCGTTAAAATCACAGACAAGCAAAATAATACATAAACTAGCAGTTATTTATAGCCTATACTAAAGTACAAGTGAGATTTACAAATCGCACGCAATAAAATCAATCGTAGGGAAACCTTTCATTATTCATCACATGTGATTTGTATTAAAAAAATAAAAAAAAAAAAGTGGTAGGACTTTTATCGACGAGAGGTTATATCTGAGCTTTATCAATTTATTCATGTATCTTTACAACCAATATTTTTATAATTCTAATTTTATAATTCACCTTCTAGTAATATATAAAGTTTATATTGAGAAGAAAAAAAAAATCTATCGAGATATCATCATACGTGATTAAAATACATATATACCCACGTAAATACAATAAAAAATTAATAAAAACCTAAATTTGTTGGAAAAGTGAGAAATATTTCGCCCGCCCGCCAATACATACTTTATAAATTCAATTAAAATTTAATCGCACATCGAAGAGAAAAGCACAAACAGGCATTCATGTATCTACATTGCTATAAGATATCAAAACATTTCGTGGAATGAATAACCAGTTTCTAAAATTGGAAATTTCGATATACGAGTACATAAGCATATACATGAATTAATTTGATTTGCGGTAATTTTTGTGAAAATAAAAATAGAGCGAACGCTGGTGTTGTTTTTGTCGTCTAGACAGAATATTTTGTTTTCTTTTCGTTTGTATTTTTTTTTTTTTGGTAATCAAATCAATTTAAGTTTTATTTATTTAGTTTTTTGCATTAAGACACTTTCATTCGATGTTGATTGTTTTTCTCCTTAGTTTTGTTTGATTTTATTAGTTTCATTATTTTGTATTGACAGAATTTAGATTGGAATTTATATTCGTTTTCCTTATACCAATCATCTTATTAGTTTTTTATGTATGAAAAGCTTAAAAGCTTTTACTGGATTTTAGTGCAAAACAGAGAAGCAATAGGGTGATTTTATTGTTTTACGGGTGCAGATCTAATCGAATTCAAATTTTTTATTTTTCATTACAAGGTGCAAAATTTACAACTTGATTGATATAAGATAAAATTGAATAGCTTAAATCCTTTTTATAAAAATTGACTGTTGGCAACATAAAAGTTTTCATTTAAATCTAATCTATACGAATTCAAATGATAAACTTAATTCAAACAGTGTACATACTATTATTTGAACTTGTTGACGATTTTTTGTGAAATCGAATAGAGTTTTTGTTTTCCTTTGTTGGACAATCTATCTCCTCTTAAGACACATTTCGAAAATTTATTGCCTTTTTATATTCGATCGGAAAATTGTATCCGTTGATTAAAATCTCACTTACATTACAATTAGTATGAATTAATACAACACATAAATTTAGCTATTATTGATTCGATTCTCTAGAGATTTTTAAAATTAAAGTTTGTAGGTACATAGTTACATACATATGTACATTATATCGATGACCTATTTGATAAATCAAAAATGTTGTGAAGTTTTACTTTTCCTCTTTGTGGTAGTGAACAGATTATTCACTACATAGTCGGTTTGGATGAATTGTCAATTTTGAACTGCAACCCATAATTTCTTCCCGTGCTGTTGGGACTTGGGACCTGCAGGTCTCTGTAAATTATATCGTTTCACACAAACCATAGTATACATAATATGATTCTTAAAAATGTACACTGGAACCGTAGAAGAATGTCCGAGTTTGTTGTATACCGTATAAGTCCAGGTAGGTTGTATTATTATTTCATAGAACAGTAGTTTAGTTTCCATTGATAAACTTGACTTTCTTCATATGAGCCAATACGTTAGTTTTATTTTGAATTGCTTTCTTTTTGTCCATATAAGTTTATGCCATGTTAGACGTTTGTCGAGGTGAATACTATTTGAATTTGTGGACATGTTCCTCTTCACATGTAAACGTTACATGATTAGAACTTTAATTCGATACTTTTTCATCCTTTCTTGAATACTGTTAACATTCTCCTGTAAATCTTAGTTTGCTTTGTTGGCCTTCATGTGATAAGAGTACTGTAGTGCCGTCTGGGAATGTTGCAAAAGTTAGTTGATTGCTTTTTGCTGTTAGTTGAAGATTTTTTTGATTTAAATCAACTTTTTGCTTTAAATTAAGTTAGCAATATAAAAATTGGAGGTATTCAATAAAAATGTTCACCTTATTGAAAAATACCTTAACAAATAAAAAGAATTTAATTAAATTTTTTAAAATCAAATTATTTTAGTATTTTGGTATCGTTATAATTCAGTAGTGTGTTCATCACCGTGTGTTTGTTTATTTGTATATTAACTAATGAAATGCGTACTCTGTTTTCCCAAAGCTCCTAAATATACAAGCCATCAGCATCGACTCTTTAAATTAAGAAGCTTAATTTAAGGGGGATACATTTTACGATTTCCCATAAGAGCCCGTGTAAAATTGAACATTTTTGATTAAAATTTTATGAATCAAAAATACTCGTAACAGAAAATGTTTTTAGGTTTATATTTAAATCAAACCTTTGAGTATAACATATTTTAAAACTAATAATTTAAATTTAGTAATTTGATAAATATAATTAAAAATAAAATTGTACAAATTTACTTTTTCTTTGTATGGATATGTAAAAAAGTAATGTAAATACAGTATAAAATTAATAAAATCGAAATCAATGACGTAGGATGTTATGAAGTTAGCTACACAAGGTTTTTTTCGTTTTCGAAAATTCGAATTTCGAATTTTGAAAATATTTTTAACAGTGCAATAATTCTGTTAAATATTTATAATATTTTTAGCGTATTTCTTATGAAATACATTCGAATGATCGTTAAACTTGCTAAAACATTATTTTGGATTGTTTTGCTGAAATTTTAATTTCAATATTTCAATATTTGTATTACCGCCATTTGATTTCCAACACGGAAACTACACGTCCATTTTGTTTTTTTAAATATATTTAATTAGTCGAGTTTATAAGTAGGTGGCACTAATGGTTTATTATAAAAAAAAAAACTTGAACTAATGGTATGACGTCATGACATAAAGATGTGTTTGTAAATAAGGGGATTTTATATATTAAGTTCGAATTTTAACCTAACGGCTTGTATATCTAGGAACGCTTTGGTTTTCCACTCCAAAATAGCTTAGACTCCAAGATGTTGCTTTAAGTTTAGAAAACATTCCAGTAAGTCCTCGACTTATGCGAATTCGACCTACGTGAAGAATTCGTGCAGAACTCGACTTACGCGAATTCGACTTACGTGAATTCGTACTTTAAAACTAACAAAAATTTCTCGAATTTAAGATTTGTTCGACTTACGCGAGTTTTCACGAATTAATCACGTAAATCGAGGACTTACTGTACTTCATAGGGAGTGAGTCATATGTGACTGCATGTCACGTAGAACGATACATGTTGTCTATAATTTAGCTGCAAATTATTCACAGCTGACTACATAAGAAAAATAAAACTAAAAATGTTACTTACTTCACGGTGTACTGTTTATTGTTTTCTAAAATTCTTGACAATACGTATTGTCGATTGGGGGATCTTGGGTATCACGTAGCGGAAAAATTTAGAACTGAACGAGCTATACCAATCTGACATTTAAGATATTATAAAATGTCATTTATGTTGATATTTTGTTATTCTGAAATGTAATTTAAGGATAGATTCCTTTAATTAAAAAAAATATAAACACCTCTAGTGCTGATATATATAATACGCGCGTGATTTTTTGTTATTATGAAATGTCATTTAAGGATAGCTTGCTTAATTTTTATATTTTCTTGTAGGACGGCACTTTTCGAACATTTACAACCGCCAATAGTAAATATTGATTCAAGATGTGGAAACCATTAATCAATTTGTGCAGCAACATGGATTTATTAAATATTAGGAATACCAAGTAAATAATGTTTATATTTAATTAGCACATTAAAATATGGGGGGAACACGTTTAGTAGAGCATACCATTTGAAAACGCCATTTTTTAAAAAGCGGAATTAAGGGTAAACTACATTTGGGATTGAGTCTTGGCTCAGAAAACCGTAGGCCTGAATATATAGTCGTTACTACAACTATAACTACTGTTGTAGTAACAGTAGCAATGTTATAGTGATCAAAATCCATCACTATTGACGATTGGAGGATCGTGGTACCCACGGAGACCCCAGCGGAGAAATTTGAAACTGAACGAGCTATCCCAATTTGACGTTTAAGACATTATGAAATTTCATTTATGTTGATATTTTGTTAATATGAAATGTCATTTAAGGATAGCTTGCTTAATTTTTAAATTTTCAGATAGGTTGGTGCTTTACGAATATTTACAATCGTCAATAAACATTGCTACTAAATATCCAAGACAAAAAATTAATTCGAAATTCATGTCGAATTAAGACATGATTTTCGAAAATCGTTGCTATGACCATAGCAATTGACGATTGGTCTGTCATGATTTGGCATGCAGAGCTTAGGGTATAATTTAATTCCGATAGTTTCACTCATGTTTTATATGGAGGGAAATGTCATTTCATGCAGAGCGTAGGGTTTACATTATTTCCGATAGGTATCGCATTTTGCAGGTTTCCAATAGACAATGCATCGTTAAGACTATAAATTCGGACTTTACTATTTGACCGCAAATACCGTATTATGGTTCGAGTCTTGAGTTAAAAAACACTTATTTTGGTTTGTATATTTACTAAAATAAATAAGGAAATCTTCGTATGCGTATTATTTCTTAGATAGATAAGAACCATCTGCGTGTATTAAAAATAAACTATATTTTGACATATGCGTGTAAATATTGATTTATAGTGGTATCCCGGTGTACGACCTTAATTCGTCCCCACGTGAAAAATTTACCTATACATACCTATACATTATGTTTTTATGATAAAAAATAAAAATACCCGAATTTTGCGTCATATAAAGAGCAAAATTTCCTCAGCCAAAAAGATCGTATACCGAGTTGGTCGTGAACCGGGGTGGTCGTATACCGGGGTTTCACTGCATAATCAAATGCCTACTTTAATAATTTATATATTGTGTATAAAGGGATCCGCTCGAAACGCGATATTTTAAAATGCGATATTTCAAAACGCGATATGACGAAACGCGATATGGTACAAAACGCGATATTTCAAAATGCGATATTTCAAAACGCGATATGGTACAAAACGCGATATGGGACAAAACGCGATATTTCAAAACGCGATACGGTACAAAACGCGATATGGTACAAAACGCGATATTTCAAAACGCGATATTTTAAAACGCGATATGGTACAAAACACGATATTTTAAAATTAAAATTTTAAAACAATAATAAAAATTAAAATAATAATAATATTATTTTAAAATAATAATAATTATTAATCTTCCTTTATTTAATAAAATTTTCCTTCACCAAAATGATAAAATTGAACATGTACGATCAGAACTAGGAAATCGCGTTTTGAAATATCGCGTTTTGAAATATCTCGTTTTGTACTATATCGCGTTTTGAAATATCGGGTTTTGTAATATCGCGTTTTGTACCATATCGCGTTTTGTACCATATCGCGTTTTGAAATATGTATCGCGTTTTGAAATATCGGGTTTTGGCAAATTGCGTTTTAAAATATCGCGTTTCAAATGGGACCCGTGTATAAAATATACTTTGTTTATAAATAATGAAGTGCATGTTTATGAGGCAAACGAATTGATTTCTTCGGTTAATACGACCGCTACCAAAATGTTTATGTTTATCAATAAAGGCATCGTAAGTGGGATTATCATTGGAAAATGGATTAATGGATCAAATGTGGATGTAAGTCTACAGTTAAATATTTAAACGTGAATGTATATCACCACACGGTACAATTAATTATCGGAATATATTCCCATCAAATAAAAAAAACACGTTAAAATCAATATTTTCACCACAGATATGAAATTTTATGTACTATGGTACTATGTATATGCATGCATATGGTAATGAATGTTGATTATTGAAAACTGATAAGCAACAATGCGTGCAAGTAATGATAATTGTGAACACAGTATATTCCGTGCTGAAATATTCTAGAAAATGGACATTTCCTTTGTAATTTTAAAATATTAAATCTCTATTAAGCAGAACCGAAAATTTAAATTCTGGGAAATGAAGATTTAATTGCCTTATCCAGAATTTTTTGTTGAAATATTTTGAAAAATGGAGATTTCCGTTCTAATTTTGGTATAAAATCTCTATTAAACAGAAAAGAAAATTAAGTTCTGAAAAATGAAAATTTATGTAATCTTGAGAAATTCTTCAAAAATATTTTAGAAAAGGAGGAATTTACTGCTCTTTCTAGTAATATATTCTGGAAAAGAGCCGGATCATATTCTGGAAAAACGGAGGAAAATTCTATAAAAATATTTTGGAAAAGAGATAATTTACTGATCTTTTCTAGATACATGTTTAGGAAAAGTAGGAAATATTTGGCAAACGGGGGAATTTACAGCTGTTGTGTGGTTATTTTATTTTCCGATAAAAGAAATAACTAAGTTACCTCCCGATTTTCTATATTCTAAAACTTTACCTAAAAATCATTACTGTCAAATTTCACCATTATCGGTTAACAAATAGTCAAGATAACCTATGACCATGACCATCATGATAACCATCCCCATCACCACTATCTCAATGATAATCACTACCACAACAATCATCATCACCATCATGATCTCAATCCCCATCTTCATCACCATGACCATGACCATCATCAATACAATCATCTCAAAAATCAAACATATAGCCAAGATAACCATGATCATCATAATAACCCTCACGATCACCACTATCTTCATGATAATTACTACCACAACAATCATCAAAGACAATCAATAAAGAATCTTATTTCCATCGTACTTGTCCAATTTCATCATAATCGTATTCAAAATTACCAAGTTCCATTAATTTCATCAGAAAATTGTTTTCCATCGTACGTGCTCCATCATAATCGTTTAAAACATAACCAAGCGACAGGATAATTGGCCATATTTCAAAAATCTAACCAAAACTCATTTAACAATCCCATTCACATCGTCCCTGTCAAATTTCATCATAATCGGTTAAGACATGGACAAGTTACAGGCTAATTGGTTATATTCCAAAAATGTATCCACACATCATTTTAGATGCTGAGAATATTTTAGATTTCCAAAATACAACGAAAAATAATGCATTACACACTTTTAAAAGTAATGGCATTAACTGCAGTTTACAAAAAAAAAAAAAAACAGAATGTTTTTGGAAAAGTGGCATTTTTATATACATAGTTCATATTATTGCTACATTTTAAATTATTACATTTTGTAGTTTTAAAAATTAGCACTTTAATAAATATGGAGCTATTTTCTAGTTGGAAATATTTCTACCATTGTACAAATTGGCGCTGTGTCACATGGTATGATCTACTAAATCATAGCCTAAATTTGTAATTAATTCTTGTAGTGAACAAACTGAAAGCACGCTGGATAAAGTTGGGACAAATTCCTAACAGAAAGAAGCAAACACAATTCCAAAACCTCGGATGATAAAGACCCACCCCTAAAAAAATTGAAAGTGGTTTGATTCAATATAATTTTTAAAAGATATTGACACACAAAATAACATGTAAGTGATTTACCTATTTCTTATAAATCAGTTTCATTTTTACAATTTCTTTTATTAATAGACCAACTGGAAATTATCCGAAACATTCGACATTTGAAGATCCGACTTAGAATTCGATGGAGACTATTGATAATTGAATGCAGTGAGGCCAGCATATCAAATTCGAGTTTTTTTGACTTATAGTGCAACGCAACGAACTTAAATGTTAACAACGAATTCAATATTATCTGTGGTAGTCCTTCACCGTCCCCAGATTGAAAGCCAGCTAAAATAAATAAATCTGATGCACTTTTAGAATTGGCAAGCATCCAAATGAATCAGCTGATCGGAATTGCTCAAAAATCGTTTATTCACGAGGAAGAAACATCAAAAACTCCTGTGCCGCGTATTTTTTGACACTGTATGTGAACAAGTGGAGAATTATCTTTTTTTAATTTTAATAGCAAATCTAGATTTGCTAAGAAAATAAAAAAATAAAAAATGAATTTGGCAAATTGCAAATTGAAATATTAGAAGTAGTGAATCCGAAATTTGCATAAAAATTAAAGGAAATTAAATACATTTTTGAATTAAACTTTATTTAGTTTTTTACATTTTCAGATCTAATTTTTCGTCCTCTATACATTCCCACAGTTGTTTTCCTTTCAAAGATATTAATCCTGACTTAACCACCACTGGATACGTTTGGTGTTGTAGTCACCTCCCGCAAGGAACTTATCTCCCACAGTTTTGAAGTAATTTGCAAATTGATGCCTTTGTTGAACTGAATGTTTCGGCGGACAATAAACTGCAGATATGGTGCATTCCTTGTCCATTGCTCCAGATAGATGCTAGGTGCTTGTTTATGGTGCATGTTTGGAGCATCAGACTCATATTAGTCGCCATCATTTGCATAAACTTGTTCATTGATGCATTGAGGGTATTTACCACTTTATAAATTCCCTGGTCGTTGTTTCGGTTGGAATAATACCTCTGACTGCTTCCAGGTACGATATTTTTGCATTGTTCTTATAATTAGACTTATGTATAATTGCTTCGGAAATAGGTTAGATAGATGTTTGCATAAATCGTATTCTCCAACATTTCGAATCTACATATACATACAGGGTGGCTGATGAAAGCCGCTACCAAAAAAAAATTGAATAACTTTTTTTCTATTCAATGAATCTAGTTAATTTTTTTTTTATTTTGCAGATTGACTTTTACATTTAACAAAAATGGATAACTGGGACACTGAAACAAGAATTTGGATTGTCCGCCGCTATCACGCTCTGGAGTCCGTAGTTTCGGTTCAAAGAGAGTACAGGCGCACGTTTGGCGGCAATCCTCCGAGCAGATGGACCATAATGAGACTTGTAAACAATTTTGCCGAGCATGGGACAGTCAACAGAAGACCTTACCATCGAAACCCTTCAGTTCGAACGGAGGAAACAATCGCTGCTGTAGCTGCTGCCATACAAAACAATCCACGTGTTTCGACAAGAAGCTTATCTGCTCAAATGGGTATAAGCAGACAGTCATTACAGTCAATTATGCACAAAGATTTGGACTTATTCCCATATAAAATTCAATTGGCCAACAAACTGAACGCTGCAGACTTGCCGATTCGCTTGGAATTTTGCCAGAAGATGCTTCAAATGGTGGAAGAGGATGGAAACATGTTGAACTGTCTTTTCATGTCTGACGAGGCCCATTTCGATTTAAACGGCAACATAAACAAACAAAATTGTCGAATATGGAGTGCTTCCAACCCACAGTTACTCCATGAGACGGAATTGCATCCACTTCGTGTCACAGTGTGGTGTGCAGTTTCATCACGCTGCATTATCGGGCCCTACTTCTTCGAAGAAAACGGTCACACCGTTACGGTTACTGGAGACCGTTACTTGAGCATGTTGAGAGAGTTTTTCTATCCAGAATTACGCCGAAGGAGAATTTCTTTCAACTCTGTGTGGTTTCAGCAAGATGGTGCAGCTCCTCACATAGCCCAACCTGTTATGACAGAATTGCGACGAAAATTTCCCAATAAATTGATAAGCAGAAACTCCACATTCCGTTGGCCACCCAGGTCGCCTGACCTTACTGCACCTGACTTTTTCTTGTGGGGTTATTGCAAACAGGAAGTCTACAAAACAAAACCAACAAATTTGAATGAACTAAGGCAATCCATTCGAGAAATAATTGCGGCTATTCCTGTCTCAACTCTCCAAGCAGTAATGAACAACTTTTTGGTAAGATGCCGCACATGCATCAACGAGCAGGGGGGGTATTTAAATTCCATTATTTTTAAAACTAATTAAGCTATATTTAATAAAATTGAATGAGCTTTAACATGAATAAAAGAAAAATGAATTCCATACACTGAAAAAAAAATTATTTGAGTTTCTTAATGTAGCAAAATTCATCAGCCACCCTGTATAAGGATAACATCCACTAAAGTAAGTCCACTTAAATAAAGGATTAAATTGCGTATAAATGCAGGTCGATTTAAATCAGAAAAAAATTAATGATTTAATCATTTCCGTCCTGCTTGTAGGTGTAGACATAATTGGTACCAAGTTTATAGGTCAGTACGACATAACTTCCTCTGGAACTTGCTTAGTTTTGATATTAATATTAGTTGTGAAACCCTCCATTGTATTGGGAAAAATTTAGTTCTAAGTATTGTGTTGAATAAGTAGGTTAGTTAGAAATCGAATACTCTTATCTGCCAACTCTGGCAAAATTTTTCCTATGGTACCCTTTTAGGATTTAACTCTCTCTGTTTCGCTGTTCTTACTTCTAAGATAAAAAACTTCGTCATTGTACGATTCATACGCAATGACCATTCCAAATACCTTTGAATGTTTTTATTAGCTTCACCCGTAGTTTCTGATGGATATGGTTGATTGAAACACTCATAATCTGCGTTTTCTATTGGTGAGAGCCATGTTAAATAATTAGCTTAGTTTATCTTCCGCTAGTCGATGTCGTTGCCATTTCTGCCTTAAATTTTTTCCTCCCACACTTCACACCATTTGATCATTCCCCAATCTTTTCTCTCTCGTTTTGTGCTGGTGTGACTTCCAAGCTGTCAATTGAACACATTCATTGAGATGATCTGATATATATAAAAAGCTTCTCTCTAGCATCTTGATTTATGACGTATTCATAAACTACGTGATGTATGCTCTCATGTTTATGTCCACATTTGCAAGAATTTGACTTTGCCAGTTGGATTTTTGCATGTAAGTGACTTTTTCTCATGACCTACAAAAAATTACGTAAAAATTTCAAGTAGTCCTGCCATCCAAAGAATGGCTCTATATTTTGCCATTTTTTAAGGGAGCTCAAGAGGCACGGTCTTATGTCTATCAAAAAGAACAATATCTGCATACGTACCGTGCTGCTTTTTCCTAATTGTATAAGCGGCCCGCCGTTTTTATAATATTATATATATATACATATATATATATTAGGGTGGAGTGAAAAAATTTTTTTTTTACAATTTTGGTACGGGGGCCTTTCAGAAAGTTACTTTATAGTGTTGTTAATGACTGGTTAAAATATTTTTAAAATTCATTAAAATTTAGCGGTGGTATTTTACAATTGAAATTTTTCTTTTTAGCCGAATTAAACTAGACTTTCATTATACAAAAAATCCTGAAGTACATGATTCTTTAGAAACCGATAGAATACCGTTTAATAATTGAAATTACTAACGTCTCGAATGCCACTCCTGTGATAAACGCCCACTATCCACTTTTAGGGAGAAGAAACAACATTTTGGCCAATCACTTTTTACTTTCTTTTGTGTAAGTAAAATAAAGTACAGAAATCATGAAAATGTTGAACCTTGACGTTATTGGTAATTTATCGATTTTGGGGTCCTGCGAGTCCGAAAAATTAGATTTCGAAGTGGTTTTTGTCGGTCTTTAAGTTAAAAATCTGCAATAAGTTGAAAAAACATACTTTAAATGGAAAATACCATCGGTAAATATTAATGAATTTTAAAAATATTTTAACCAGGTGGTTTTGGCACTAAAAGGTAACTTTTGGGGGGCCCCCTAATTTTTGTTTTTTTTCACTCCACCCTAATATATATATATATATATATATATATATATATATATATATATATATATATCAATCGGAATATCGCCAGCAAGGAGAGCAATAGCCGTCGGTTAATACGGTTCTGCCCTTGTTATTTCAGTAGTGTTCGTCTTTGAGCGCCTCTTTGGGTTCTATACTGTGGTGGTAATTCATTATGCCTACACCTAGCACTTGTGATGGACGCTACAACAAGATCTTGAAATATTATAGGGAGAAAGGGTCACTTCATGACGAAAGTTTCTTTTGCCATTCTCTTTATAGTACAAAGAAGGCCCTTTCCACCTTCTACTCTTGACGTGAAAGGTGAAAGCGACCCTTTCATCAAACTCGACTGCGAGCATTTGACCGTTCTCACTATCTTGATTGGCTATATCTTTCTGTTGGATAAAGACAGTTTTGGCGGAAGATACCCCCATTTTGTTTTCGTTACACCAGTAAACAGTTAGTTGTATGCGCCCTAAACTTTTTCTTGCTTGCTTTTAGTTTTCAGCAGAAATTATTACCTTATCGTCTGCAAGACTGAGGTACCATTTCAATTCCGTAGTTCTTACTGCTTTTGAATACTAAATTCCAAAAGTGTGGTCCCAAGACGTGTGCACACACTTTGATTTAGTATGTTATGGTTGGTGACGACAGTTGCAATTCAGCCAGGAATATGGATTAAATATGTATATGAAGGTCAATTAATCCTCTTTAATTCTTTCTTTATACTAGGCTACCACAAATGATTAAAATTTCCAGATACGTCTATGGAAACTCCTAGAACGTACTTTTGCTCAAACTTTTTAACTATGTTGACCAAGGTCACCATATCGCCACCAAACTGTTCGTTACCATATTTAACCATTACCACTGAAATACATCCAGTAACCAACCAATATCGAGCAATTTACCCTAGACTATGGCATCAGTAGCAACATTGATGTTTAAGCTTTTGGGTCGGTTTAATCTTATTCTACTGTTTGGTGAACAAAATTTTTCAGAAACAAAATTTTTGGGTTCAGAGGGGAAAGCGATGATTAAACTATTTTTGATGACCTTAAACTTACTTATAGGTTATATCAATCTCATTTTTTGGCAAGACACGTTGGGTATGAGATAAGTATAGTTAGTTAAGTTTGCCAATTCAGGAGCATCCAAAACTATTTAGTTATATTCCCCTCAAAATAACCAAATTCCACTGATTATCAAATTCAACTAGTTCACCTCAACATAGTCTTCTATCGTCTCTTCCGGTTAATTCGCAGCAACTAAACTAAGAATCTATTGAGAGTACAGAATCTCGGATACCATCAAAATTTCGTATGACAAATGTAAGAATCGAATTTTATCTTTGTAATGACATGAGCATCAGATGAGCAGTAAAATGCTTCACAGATTCCAGCAAATACATGTTGACTGGCATATAAAACAAATATTGACAAGGTAAGCAAACATCGAATAATTCTTTGTTCTATTGCGATTTATTAAATTTAGGTATGCCTTTAAAGCTCCTCTGTCAAGTTCGAAACAGTTGGAAAGTATAAAGAAAAATATAAGAATTCGATTGCGAAATCACTAAAAGAACAGAACGTGACCACAGTTAGGAAAAGGAAATGTAAACATGTAAGCCGCCTAAACGACCACCGTGATATCTCTTTTGAAATTCAATATTTTGTTTGGAAGAAGGTGTGTGTACACAAGCATAATATGACCTAAAATCATATTCTTTGGAAAACCTAAATATGGAAATTAATTCCTAATTGTATTGAACGCACAGTAATCAATATTTCCATAAGCGAATGTGTCTATAGCTGAGACAAGATGAATGAGACAAGATGAATGATCTGATACCCAAAATCAGAATTCAAATCCATTTTCATAGGCGGTTTAACTTTCCAATGATGTAAATCTTGAGTTAAATTTATGTATATATGTTCACCAGATCAAAGCCTAAATTATTTTTGATAACCTGGAAATTATTTGTCAAGTTAATTTTCCAAAATAGGTTGTTAGGTTTGCATTGGAGAAAAATAAAACGACCAAGGTCATATTGCGTTCAATTTATAAAATTCGCGGTTAGATTCAAATCCAGTACCATTCTGAGTAAGCTCTCTTTGTAAAAGTTAATTTACGTAATACATTTTATGGAAGCATAAATTATTCGTACAGCTTCAAACCACTTTGAATAAAACACATAATTTTTTTTATGTCATTTTTAAAATCACACGAAAATGCAAATCTTATATATTATAATTAAACAAATTTTTGTACTTTCTTTCAAGCTCATAAATCAAAATTTTAATTCATTTTTATCCACTAATTTCTTTAAACAGTGTATCATCATCGTGATTAAAAAAAACAACAACGAGAAACAAAAATGTTTGTTATATCTCTCACAAATTAAATAACTGAAAACAAATTTGCGTTAAAAAACGTAATAAGATTCACAAAAAAAAAAAACTTTTATCAGATATTCTATGATAACAGAAAAAGCAAAAAAAAAAAATATATAATAAGAATAATAAATTTTCGAATAAGAAGAAAACAGAAAAATTAACTTTCAAATTTTAGAAATTTTGATTAAGATCACAAAAATTAAATTTATTTTGCTTTAATTTTTTTTTCTAATTTGTTTCGCTTCTTAACAATATTTGCTTTTTGTTTTTTTATTTTTAAGAAAATAATAAAAATTATATATTTATTTTACAGCATGAGTCACAAGGTTATAGAGTAAAATAAAATTAAAAAAGTCAATAACAATGTGAATTTTACATGAACAAGAGATGATGAATTTCTTTGAATAAAATAAAAATTGCTTTGTGATAAGAATCCTGACGTCTGAATTACGAGATTTATTTATATTTAATATTACGTTGAAGAAGAGTGATGTATTTTGTAAAGCTTATAATATTATCCGCTCGTTGGTATGCAAATCACGATCTCGTATTTACTTTAGATGTTGTGTTGTATTTTAATACGGTACGCATAATGCATATTTATCATGTTATGTGTGGGAAAGTGTAGCAAACATCTTGTACGTAATGCTGTACATACGACATAAAATGTTACCGATTTACTTACAAACACGTCGCACAGCTATATACGTAGCAGTGAGAGGAAATGTTGCTGTCAGATTTTGTGTTTCATCTAATTTAATTACAATTTTTCTATCGTAATCGCGGGATTAGTACACTTTTTACAATTAGATCTCATAATCTTAACTTTCTAAATTTAGAGATAATAATCATTTTTAGTGCCATTATGTCTACCCTTTTCAGAAATTTGTTTTTATTTTTATTCTTTTTTCCATTTATATTATTTTCAAGTGAAATCATTAATTTTATTTATGTACCGACAAATTTTGGTTTGGATTGCCATATGGTTTTAACTGCGAAAGTAATGCAGATTTTGAATGGAGAAATTTGGTGCGGTACATGTCTAGCGATTTTAATTAAAATGTGTCCTCCTCAATTTGACGCAATGGTTGAATACAAGAAAATAATTAAAATTAATTACTAGAATAAAATCTATCGAGAACAATTTTCTTGTCTGTGCATATTTATATGTCAGAAGCAGCCAGCGTTTTATTTTTTTCTTTACTTTATTTACAGAATAACGTTGATTATTAATAATTCGTTTATTTCGCAAAAATCTACTTCAACTTTGATGTGATTTTCTAAATTTTAATTTCAATTAAATTTTGTTCGATTTCATGTTAATTGTTTATTGTATTGTAGCTAATGCACACAAGTAAACATATTAGAGGTTACACGAATTAATTAACTCAACACTGATAAAAATTGCTACACATCTGCCTTATGGGTATTACAACCCAACAGAGAACACAAATTAGAATAAATTCAAAAGACACAGAATACTAAGAGCTTCCTTAAGGAATTCATATCGGTCTAATCAAAATTTGTGGTCGGCTAACTTATCCATATAAAAAAAAATTCAGAAACAAAAAATCCCGAAAACAAAATCCAGAAAAATGTCCAAAAATTACAATTCAGACAAACAGAGTGCGTCAAAGTGCCCAATGGCAAAATTTATAAAAATTTTACAAAATTCAATTTTTCCTTAAGAATTTTTAATGCTTTTGATCCTGGAAACCACTTCGTCAACGTTGCAGACATAGGTCAAAGGAATATTGTTCGTATCGCTTCTACTGATAGATGTAACACAAATGACTCAAGTTGTAATTTGATTCACTTAATTCGTTGGGTTAGTGTATAATGGGCGCCCACGATGCCTCAACAACAAAAATCCTAAAATAAATCTCGAAAAACACAAAGTATCAGAAGACCCCATTAGATTTTTGTTAACTCCGTTCAACAAAAGAACATTTGCGCAGAGAAAGACTTTGAAGAGTTTTCAATTAATAACCTTTGAAAAATTTAAAATACTTGCTGTTTTGGGATTGATTTTTTTTTTGTTTGTCAAATCGAGCGTAACCCGTTCATATTGATTTTACTGATAGATGTACCACAAACTTTTAAAGTTGAAACTAAATTCTTTCAAAAAATATTTTTTCTGGATTTTTTTTTTTTTTGATAATTTGTGTTTCATGGGATTTACTGCTGGATTTTAACTATTTCGTTATTCTGGATTTTAAAATTTCGGGATTCTAAGTTTAGTCTTGACTGTGTTAAAAAGCAAGAAAACAGGGATACCATCATATTCTAGCACGAAAAAATCCAAAAAAAAAATAATTCAAACTAAAAGTGCCGCCCATCGAGCAGGAAAGCCCCATTAAATTTTTATTAACTACAATATAAAAACAAAAGGAAACTACATAGTTTCATGTCATCCTTGTGCAAGAAGGACCAAGCTAAGCGGCTATGGGGAGTTTTTTATTTTAGCATGTGCAATACAAACGTAAATATTATAATAAATGTGAATATTTTTGAAATTTTTCTGACGTTTGTCCTTGTAATCCTTGAGCAAAGTGACAAATGATAAGCGGCTTTGGGGAGTTCTCTATTGTATGTAAATAATTATTAAAAAACATACATGTTTAAAAAATGCCCTAATCTCTATGGATGTTATTTAGAATTTCAAAAAATCATCTAAGTAGGTGTTTGAGGGTGGCAGCCCGCATCCTCTAAGGTATAAAACGAATTAAACTAAAAATTTGTTATGCATATTTAAATAACTTCATTTTTTATAATTTTTTTATTTTGGATAACGATACCAAACCAACCAAAAAAAAAACATTTTACAATACAAATAATTTTAATAGAAGATTAATTCCCGTATTCACGAAACTTTATTAAATTTAATCGATCATCACGTCATAATCATCATTGTTTTCCATATAAAACAAATTTTAATTTCTGTTTAAATTCTAATTACTTTCGTGAATACGGGCTTAAGAGATATTATATAATTAAGGGAGCAGTAGCATGTAGTTTAATGCAACGTATAAAATATTTTGTTATTTTTTTTATTTTCAAATCATCTAAAATCTCGTTTCTTTCAAAGAAATTCGAATTTATATCAAATGCCTAACATTTTTTATGATTTTTTCTAGCTCTATTTCTCAGAAAATTATTTACAAGTCAATAACAACATTATATAAACATCGAGACTATAATCTACTTTTAACTCAAAATACTTCATCCAATCATTTTTTAACATTTCAATATCTGTCTTGTAAATCGATTTTACAAACACTTTAAAATATGCGGTTTTTCGGCGATTCAATGCTAGATGCCAAATCTGCAGAATACGGTGGCTGGGAAAGCAATTGAAGTGTAATTGGTAATTCACTGACAGTTTCATAGGATGCTATGTAGACTAGTCCAAAGTTAGATCTCTATCCTGTTTGATATAGGTTGCTGATTAGCCTTTCAAACAAAGATAATGAATTGCACTACGAATTTGAAGTAATTACCAAAGATAACTCATTACAGCGTCATGTCAATACAGGGGCCTTACTATGCAATTCGACGACTATTTTCGACGGGTATCGTTTTGTATTAGAAAGTACAAGAAGAAAAAGGAACACAATAACTATTGTTTTCTTTTTTCTTCCTGCACCTTCTTATACAAAACGATAACCGTCGAAAAGAGTCGTCGAATTGCATAGTAAGGCCCCAGCCCCCAGGAAACTTTTTAGTCCATGTAGTAATTTCCTCATTTTGCTTGTTTTCCAATTCAATTTGTATTTTTATTAAATTTGATGAACAATAAAATAAAATTGTACGACCAAATAAAAAATAAAACATTTAATTTCTAATTTAGTTAACCTCGTAAAAATTAGAACTGGAGAATTTTAGAAAATGGAGTTTTGAAATACGGGATATTAGAATATATTATTAATAATAATTGTTTTATTGAGTTTTAATTATTGATCAGTGCATAATGTAATTTTTGTTTGATTTTCAAAAAACATTTAAAATTTCAAACCAAAAAACTAGGGGTTGATCATTAGGTATTTCAAATTAAGGGGAGGTTCTCATGAAAATCGATCCAAAAATTCGATTTTAGTTTGATTTCATTTTTGATAGCCTATTATGTGTAGAATATAGTCCCTAAACCGTTCGACTAAAATAAATTTTATAGAAACGTTATGGCGAAACGTTAATAATTCGACCCACTTTTCTACTTTTCAACTCAAAAAATCGTTAACAAAATCTTTAAATGCATTTCCTGCAAACGATGTTTTTTATATCTGTCTCCACGATAAAATGCTTTCATTTTGAAGTTCATTTAATTTATTGGAGGATAAACCTAAATGCAGATAAAATTTGACGTCTTTTTATTATTTTTTATAGCACTTTTATAGCATTTTTATAGTACAGAAAAATTGCACGTCCGCCATTTTTTTAATTTTCGACTTTTTATTGATATTGTTGGTCAACCTACAGCAAATATTATATATTTTATAAACATTTTTGGTTTTTTGATTTCCGATAGTTTTTACAAGTGGTACAGTGGAGACCGATAAGTCACCTTTTTTGAGACGGTCACGCTACAATACGTATAAGCAATTCCCATGACGTTATTATTCTTAAATTTTTTTTTTTGTTTTTAAAAATCAATAATTAAGTGTCCAAAATCATTAAGTTGTTTATTTACTTCCTTCTATGAAAAAAAAATCTAGCAAATCACCTTGTTGCTTGATGAGAACCGCCCCTTATTAAATTGAAATTATAAGCCGGGGGGGTCATTATTGGATTTTAAAAATATTCAAATATTCCTGTTATAAGCCGTGCTCATTATTGTATATTTAAAAATATCGAACATTCCAATTTTTATTTGTTTTAGCATGGTAACCGCCGCTTATTAACCATATTTTAAGTATCTCTTCTAGAAAGTATCCGAGAAAAAGGTACGTAAAAGCTCAATGGGTCCCTCGACACTATTAACTAAATTAGAAGAAACTCAAATTATCAGTTGGATCTTTGAGAACCACGCGAGAGGTTTTCCTCGAAGAAAGCACGAAGTTCGAGGAGTTGTCAAAGAATTGTTGGATCCCCAAAAAAAAACATGTTTATCGACAATTTCCCAGGAGACAAGTGGCACAGTAGGTTTCTCATGTGGTATCCAAAGATTGCCATTAGAATACCAGAAACGGTTAAGAGCTCGTATGCCGCCGTCTCGAAAAGAGATATTAGAGGATGGTTTCATCAGCTTGACGAATATTTTAAGGCAAACAATTTAACCGACAAGACCCATCTCGAATTTTTAATGGAGATGTGTCTGGCTTTTTATTGTACCCTACGGGTGGAACAGTTTTGGCCCCATAGGGAGCAAGCAATGTATACAAAACCGACAAAGGTTGCGACAAAGAGAGTAAAACCGTCATGTTTACATTTTCAGCTAATGCTTTGTACCCCTATCGTTTCCCACTATCAAAGAATACCAAAGACTGATTCGGGGTGGATGACGTCTGAAGCGTTTTTATATGAAATAAAGGAAATATTTTATCCTGTGCTACAAGAGAACTTCATAAAATTTCCAGTTGTGCTATATGAGCCGTTAATTTTGAAAGTGGTGCAAGTCCATTTTTCAAAAAATTTAAGTTAATGATACCAATAGACAAATAAAAGTATAATCTTTCTAAATGTGAACAATTTATAGTCAAAATAAAGAATAATAATCCCTAATACTTGTTCAAAAAATAAGAAAATTCAAAATCCCGTATATTTTTGCATTTATTGTTTCTCTATTCCTTCATTTTCTCGTTTCAACAAAATGTGGACTTGCCCCACTTTCAAAATAAACGGCTCATATGTCGATGGCTAAGACTCACCTGACATACGCTCTTTCGAAATTATGCGAAGAACTTAAGATAATTCTTCGATGTGTCATAGTATAAATACATAGTGAAGTTCATCGGTGAAGTGCTAGATGGCGATACTGATATTGTTTTGAATTTTTCAAAATATTTTTATAATTAAATTCGCCTAAATGTACGAATAAATACGCCCAAATGTCATCGTTTATTTCAATCCCTTTGATTGAAGAGCTACATATGTAATATGTATAGTCATACATACACAGAATTTTTTATATTGTTTTAGTTCAAGCAACACTACGACAATTCGATTTTTAAAAACTTGAAATCAAATTTTTCATTTGCGTAGTGTAGATCTCTACTGTAAATTTTATTGCTGTTCTACAAAATGTATTTTTTATTACAGATTCCAATAATGGATTTCAAACAAAGTCACTCCTCAATTATTATTTTTGGTGCAGAGTGCTACCTGAATGTTTCATTTTGCTTATTAATCGCCACCCGTATAACATGAAGATATACTCTAGTTCTAAATACCTCTGTGATTATCGGTAAATAACCCCGCTAAAGGCGAATTTTTAGCGTGAAACAGATTCATAAATCAAGAATTTATTCCTTGCGTGCAAAAATGTTGTATCGCATCTGAAACCCTACATAAAGTTTTCAACTTTTACTTGGGATTGTCAGCCTACGGCTTCGGGCTGTTACCAAGCAACGTGCTTTCGAAAAATATAATAAAATTATTTCGGGAAATTATCAATGCTCTGGGGATATTACTGCTGATAATTTCACAATTATTATCATAATTTTAACGTCAAAGTGTAATCTGGAAAATATCGACAAAATCGCGATACTAAGCAACTCAACGCCTTTGAATTCTGCAATATCTGGATTAATTCAAAATTATTTCGAAGATTTCGGAATGACTCAAATATTCTCAAAAATATTATTTATGAAAGTGTACTCATCATTCTCTCCAATTTAACTTAACGTTATATGATTTTAAGGGAATAAAAATTCCGAAAAGCTAAAAAAACTCGAAAAATGTCCAAAATATTGAAAATCTCAAAATTTATTTATATGGTTATTATTATTACTATTTCTATAACAATAAACGCTTTACAAATTAATTTCGCATAACATCAGAAAACGTGACTTATTTATATTTATATAATCCATATTCCCGAAAAAATTTAATAGACTTAGAATTCCAAAATAATCTTAAACATTAAGAAATTATGCTAAGCATATCGAAAAAGTAGACGTTGAATAATCTAGAGAATATTGAATAATTCGGAATGACTTCGGTGGTAATCAAACTCTACTCAACGCTTTTCAAATCTGGAAATTTAGATTGATTAAAAAATCGCAACATCTCAAATTTTGAGAACCTCATCATCTCTAACTCAGTGTAGTGCTTATTCAGCTCCAAACTCATAATATGGAATAATATGGATAATATCGAACGATTGATCATTAGTTCTATAAAATCTCTTAACGCAACGCCTTGCAAATTTCGAATATTTCGAAAAAATGAAGACACTAAAATATTCTCAAAGGGCTCGATTAATCTCGAATAATCTTAGAAATATGCATAATCTAGAAAAATCTCGAAATTCTCAATAAATTTCCAATATTTAAAAAAATCTTGAATTAACTAAAAATTCTAGAATCTAGAATTACCTTGAAAATCAAGAAATCACCAAAAATCTCGCATAATTTGTAATAAATAGATTTCATCGTTACGCCACAAGACATAAAACACATTTCTTTTCTATTGAAATAATTTACTCGCGTATTAGGGCCAAAAATGCTGTCGAAAATGTATTCGTACTTTTACTGTATTACGTGCAGAATATTGCAAAGTCACGAGACCAATATTTTATTTTCTGCATTCCTCCTTTAGAATGAAAAAAACGAAAATGTTCTAAGATACGAATTGGAATAAGTTCTAAAGAAGAAACCTAAACCCCCACACAATCGATAAGAACATTTCAAAAAAATATCATAGATTTCTGTTAAAAAACACAAACAGTACAAATCTTCATTCTATAATTTTATTTTTATTTTATTTTTTGCGTAACTTCTACTTTTTATGGTTTTTTAAAGAGAAGTTTCAAAATAAAAAATGTTTACAAATCAACAAATTTGGTTTTGTGAATATTTTGAAAAATTTCATGAAAGACCTTTCAGAATTTAAAATAACAAAATTGATATTTAATTGTATGTATCATAAATAATATTATTCAAAAATACATGTACATTTTGAATATTTGCACTACCAGTGTTTGGCCAGGGGATGTCTAACTAACCTTGCATACATTTAGGCGATTACCAAAGTTTTGCATCATATATTTAAATGCGATCGATGCGACATCTAGGATTCCACCGATTAATTTTTTTTTCATATGATGGTAGTACTATGTGTATTTTTACTATGGATGTGTACACCAAAATTCTACGAAAATTTTACAGCCAGCGGATGTTGCCGTCTTCAGGCCATTTAAATTGGTTTGGGCAAAAGAAGCTCAGTTATGGAGAATGGCGAACTTCTATTTTGCTCCATTATTAAAACAAGTGGTAAATAAATACACGAAAGTGATACAATAGTTAATGGGTTTCGTACATGTGGCTTGTATCCATTCAATCCAAATGCTATTGACTTCTCTAAGTGCATTGGAAAGTCGAGTGCTCCAGATCAAAATGCCGATGCAAATACTATAGCCAACCAGGAAGAAAAGCTAAAACACAATAAATGTTTCAAAATTTAGTGAAATTGTTGTTCATTTCAAAATAAAAAGGTTTTAGACCTTTGAGCAGAGCAGCCGGGTACATTCAGAAGATTTATGTGTTTGAAAAAATTATAGGAGTATGACATATAATAGACAGATGCAGCACAAACAGTGGTAAGTCAAATCTATGCATAACCATTTTCGGCATACATTTAAATTATTAGCTCTGACAATAACCGATTTTGAAATTGGTCCGGAAATTACTATTTCCAGCACGGAGCAAGTAGATCAATTTATTTTTGATGTAAGTAGCACAGTTGGTGTCTTAACATATTTAATTATTCTGGTATTTACTTTAGATGAATACAGCAGATGCCCAAGTCATTGATGCTTGGAAAACCTTCCACAAATACAAAAGAAACGAAGGGTACTAATCCTAATCCGAGTATTTCTCATGATAAAAAGAATAATAAGAAGACACTTATAACACCCACGTTTCATGAAGGCAAGTATTTACCTAAATATTTTTATATTTCAATTAAAACAAAGACGTTATATGGTATAGTATGTTAGATATTACGATGGAGACGGATCATTCGGATCTTTGCATGTCCCTTGATGAGTCAGGCATAAACAAAGACTCGTTACAGAACCTTTTTGCAAAATAGCTAGACCAAGAAATCGTTGAAAGCAACACTCATGAAGTCAAAAGTACTTCGTTAATCAATGTGCAGAAGCCCGACGCACGCAACAATTTCATGGAAAACCAAGATGAAGCAATGGTTGAACAATGTACTTATGAAGCCCTAAAAATGAATTTAATTAAGGAACTTCACGTGCGCAATTTGTTTGCTAAAAAACACAATCATCAGCTATGCTTATGCTTTGCATGCACTAGGAATTTATCCAAAACCGATTACGGAATTTTGTTCTCTATATATTAAAAACCGCATCACATGAAATGTGCAACGAAATTTTGTTTAGATTTGGAAGCTTTTAGTTGTACCAAATGCCAAACTTAAAATTGACAAATGACTAAAAAACGCCTTAGTGAAATATTTTTAGGTTAAGAGGAAATTAATAGATTTTACTGTGAAGAGAATTACAATTAATTCTTCTTTCATTGTTATTATTTTAAATTGCGATTATTTATGTGTAAATCTAAATTAATACAAAGTTTTAATAAAATGAAATAGCATCTTAACCTAATCATCTGTTTCCTTTAAATTCAGAAGCATCGATTATTAAGGCGGCTGGATCAAACTAGGCTTACGACTGGAAATTGGGGGCTCGCAACTGGTTCTCTTGTTTTAATATATCTTATTTTATTAATTAATTTCGTTCACAAGTAATTAATCCGCTATTTACATAAAAATAACTTGAATATAATTTAAAATGAATGATAACAGACATCTAAATGTTGATATTTAGGTTAAGGGGGCTGGCTCATGATTGGGTAGTTTTAGTAGTACTTTTCAAAATCGGTATTTTACGACCTTAGGGATTTTGTGCATTCTTTATTTTGGTATATGGGCTTACGTATCGTAAAATGTGGCCTAATTATCTATTATTTTTGTAAAAAGTTGTTTAGGCTAATTTTCTTTTTGTTTTTTCAATAAAATATATTCAATATAAAAAATTAGAAATTGATGGGACTAACCTAAATAGTTAAGGCTAGTTTCCCTTTCATAACTTTGGTTGAAATTTTACAAGGGATACTATCAAATTCCTGAACGAAAAAATCTAAAAAAATACCGAAAATAAAAAGTAAACTGCCTCTTCGAAAAGAGACTCCATTAAATTTTTGCTAATAACAATATGAAAACAAAAGGAATCTACATAATTTCATGTCATCCTTGCGCGTAAAGAATCCAATGATATGCGGATTTGGGGAGTTCTATTTTATAATGTGAATAATTATTAAAAAACATAAATTTTTCAAACCAATCTCTATGAATGTTGAACATTTCAAAAAATCGTCAAAGAGTTTGGGGGCAGTAGCCCCATCATCTAAGGTATAAAATGAATTAAAATAATAATTCAAAATTTTGTTTTATTTAAAAAACTTGATGTTTTGGCGTTTTTTGTTTTTTGAAATTTTTATTTTATTTTGAATAATAATACCAACCCATTTTACGAAGAAGTATTCCAATTTAAGAAAATAATGCCTAATATTATTTTAGGTCGAGTTTCCAAAACAAAAGAGAATTCGGCCTAAACTAAATATAGAAAATTCGATCCAACACAAATTTTCCCTTCTTGTATTCTCGCTCATAAAGCAAAACAAATTCTTATAAAAAAGTATTGTTTTGCAAACTACCAAAAGAAGTGCAAGAGCACAGCAACCCGACAAAATGGTCTAATCCTATATCGGGATTCAGCTAATTTAGTGCTGATTCGCCTTGATACATTCTAATCACCAACTCTTTTCACGTGATTCATCACGTCGATTATTCTACTCACAAATAATAACGAAATTGATTGGAATTTCCATTCAAAATTCAAAGACTCGTATCTATAACGTACACATATTTTCTGTTCATTTCCTTAATGTGACCAAATTTGGTTTGAATAATTTACAGTTCATTTTGACAGCAGAATCGCTATTACTCGGCACTATAATCTAGCTTCTGTAAGCGATAGGAGTACATCGACCCAACGCAGAGTTAGCTTCTGGTATTTCGACTTCTACGGAGATGAACGAAGGATATTTTTCTAAATAGACAGTTAAGCGCGACCCAACGAAAATGTTTCTTTTCTTTCTTAAAACAAATTTTTGAAACGTTATTTCAATTCGTATTATACCTTAGAGGATGAGGGTAGCCGCCTCAAACCGCAGAAAAAATCTCTAAAATAACTGTTTGCAATAAAACATTCCTAAGTTTGTTTAGTATTAAATGTCACTAAACTCAAAACAAATCACATAGTTAAGCCAAAATTAAAGACACCTACTGAAAAACGTACACCTGGTGCCAAACATATTAGCGCCGCTCGAGCTGCAAGAGCTATTAAATCTTTAATCAATATCCAAGCAATTTTTATTTTAAAAGCCTATTCATCAATGCCATACAAAATATAAAATTAAGTGCTGTGTCAGTGATTTTATTTAATTTAACATTAAACTTAACAAAACTAAATAAAATATACGCATTTTACTAAACCAATAGGCGTCACGAAACTATAAAATCAAAATTGGTCTGCGCCCAACTCCCTTCCAGACAATTTTCAATATCTTCACTTATTATCGAATTATTCGTTTGATATTGAAAATCTCGCACCATATTTCATAGAAATTCAATTAACATTTCTATACAATAAATCCAACGAAGAATAAAACCACGAACAATTCTATATACAAGAATATCGATGAACATAACAAAAACAGGCAAAATTCCGCTCGAAAAAACTTCCAAATATGATAAAAAATCATTTTAACGTTTGTCGTTAACTAAACAAAAATAAATCCGGCAGATACATGATATGTGTCTTCGTGTTGTTTTTAAATTGATATCAAATAAAACCAGAAAAAATCAAAGAAAAACAAACTTTTTATTTTTTATTTTTATTTATCTCGATTAACAGAAATTGAATTTTTAAATAAAAAAAAAAAAAAAAATCTCTAAATTATATCTCTTAAATTTAATTTGTTTTATTTTCAAATCGATGAATTTTATGATATTATCTAAAATAATAGTAAAACAAAAGAACTTATTTATTTTGTTGTCTTAAAATATTTGTTGCTTTCTCAGCTTTATTTTATTTTTATTTTTTTTAAATAAAATTCAATGAATATTATATTTTAAAAAAAAAACTGGAAAATAATTTTTATTGATTTTACTATTAATTTATATTTTTTTATTACTATAATTTCCATTATTGGTTTGGCATTGAACATACTTTATTTATATTTAATTAAATATCATTTTTTTTTTATATATGTATATACAGGGAAACTGTGTTGATGGAAAATTAATGGGGTTGCGATTGAAATTAAGATTTTTTTTTTTCTAGTTGTCTGACTTTCACGATACGTAATTTGTTATGGGTGATGGGAGTGAGAGAAAAGTCATTTAAAATCAATGTGGAAAAATTAATTAATAAAAGTCTGTAGACAATGTTCATTGTGATGTAAGAAAATTCAATTAAAATTATTTTCTTCTCTTGGTATGGGAAAAATGCGAAAAAGATTAATAATGAGATTTTAGCACATTGTATTATTGGTTCTAAACGCACAAATTGTGTTAGTGTGCAAATGGTTTTTCTTACGGATATTTTTTGTTTACTTGGTTAACTGGACCGTTTTATTAAATAACAGAAAATTCTTTTTCGAATTTTCGATAGTCAGCAAATACAATTTTGAAACTTTATTCGTTTTATAAATTTAAAATTTGTATCAGTTTGCTTTTTGTAATTATTCAATTTTAATATTCGATTCCTAAAATCTAACAAATTTAGAAAACTGTCGACATCTACTAATTCTGATATTAATTTACAAAGGAAATAGTAACAAACTTGTGTTCTAAATTTTCTGTACTTAATTCTTTATTTCAAATTTTTGAGATTTTTAAAATAATTATTTCATAAAATTCTGAATTCCAAATTGCTAAAACTTTGAAAACTTAGAGCGTGTATCTGCAGCTCGCTCTCGTATTAGACAGTGTCGTAGAATGCTGTTGGCAAACGTAGTAACCTCCATCATTCTCTATGGATCTCCTGTATGGGGTGATGCGATGGACTTCGAAACATATAGACGCAAACTGGTATCGGTGTATCGCCTAAGTGCTCTAAGAGTGATATGTGGTCTTCGCACAGTATCTACTGATGCGACACTCGTTATTGCGGGAATGATCCCAATTGAACTACTCGCGAAGGAAAGGAAGAAATGGTACCCTAATCGTGAGCAACCAGGAAGCAGAGCACTAGAACGCGCTTCAACAATGATAGAATAGCAAAGACGATAGGATAGCTCGGAAAAGGGTCGCTGGACTTACCGTCTCATACCATCCATCTAAAAATGGCTAAATAGGCAACACGGCGAAGTGAACTGTCACCTGACACAACTGTTAAGTGGACATGGTTGTTTTGGTGCATACATGTACAAGTTCAAGCACACTGATACTACAGATTGTCCTGTTTGCAATGATACACAAGAAGATGTGGAGCACATTTTTTCCAATGCCCACGGTTTGAGAATACTCGGAGGGAACTGTCAGCTGTCCTAAGGCAGCGCCCGACACCAGAAAACATAACGCAATTAATGCTTGATTCTAAGGAAGGATGGAATGCTGTAAGTCTATTGGCGACAGTGATACTGAACGAGGTGAGGCGCTCAGAGCGTGCAAGGGAAGTACAACATGCCGTGATTAGATAGCGGTGACAAACTCAACCTAAGATTGAGGCGCTACGAGGAGAATAAAGAGCCAAATGGCTAGTCACTTCCATGTGAAGTAATGTCTAACGATAGTTCCGCATGGAGGATGTGAAAGCGGCGGGTGTGTGGTTTTTAGGTGGTAGAAATCCGCCACTGTTGCTGAGGTTTTTGTCCCACCGATGCATCGTCTTCTGAAGATCTTCCACACCTTACCCAACCCAAAAAAAAAAAAAACACACACACAGACGCACTAATGCACATATACGCACCAAGCCCAACGCACACAGCCACACACACTCAAATATGATACATAACATACATATGTACATAAGCACAATCATTTTTCTCCTAACTATAAAATCGCGCATAAAAAAATTTTATGCGAGATTTTGTAACTAGGAGATTTTGCAATTAGGAGATTTTTTACTTTTTTAAATTTTCTTAAAAAATTTAAAATCAAAATTTTAAACGCTTTTTCTTGAAACAAATTTTTTGGAGCGGCGTACATGATTACAAAAATTCTATCCAACCGATTTTGCTCATTTTTGCACACCGTTATTCTACACAACAATGGCTCCATCCGGAAGCAGAATTAGTTATTTTATTTATAATAAGAATTTTTTCTTTTTTACCGAATTTTCAATGAAAAAAGAGCGATTTCTGAACTTTTTTTTTAGAAGTCCACCATTTTGTTATTTATTAATAAAATTGTTTAAATCTACTACGGGACGGAGCGACTAGTATGTAAAACAATAATCAATTCGATTTTTTTGTTTCAGATGACCTCAACTGCCGTAATCATGTACGCCACCCACCTAGCTCATTTCGAAGGGGTATACTTTGTCTTAAAAAAAAATATTGCCAAATTAAGTAAAAAAAAATTTTATTGTATAGCTTAAGATGTCAATAATAATATGTAAAAAAAAATGAAATTTTTGTATTTTATTTTGTTATATAAAAAAAATTCAGAAATCAGCTGCAAAAACAAGCCTGAACACCAGACTACGTCCTTAAATGGAGAAAAACCAATGTGAATTGTGCGTGCAACCGAGAATATTATATAAGAGGAAGTTGTTTAGCAATATTTAGAGTACTACAGAAGCTTTTTTTCTCGTGGTATAATATACAATAAACAAATCAGTGTTTTAAATTATTGTTCCAACAAAAATATTACATTTTTTTGGTTGATTATTCTTTTTAGGAAATCTGATCTTGATGAAAGTTGATACTTGATGAACAAATCAAAAGTTTAGATGCAAGACGTTAGAAAGTAGGGCTTGCAAAACCCCGGTTTTTACCCGGGTAACCCGGATTTTAGGATTTTTAAAACCTGAAAACCCGAGTTTTTGCAATCTCTAATTTTGAATAGAATTTATTTTGAAATATAAATGCGGGTTTTAAGTAAAAAACTCGGGTTTTTGGGTTCCTCACATTTGGAGAAACCTGGATTTTTGAGACCGGGAAAACCCAGTTTCCAAACCCTAAAGGTTGTAAATAAAAACTTTATTTTATTTGACAATTTACAATAACAATTGCACTATCGCATCAGTAGGAATTTGTCGAATTCTTACAAATGAAAGGAATTCAAAATTGAATTCATCTTTAGTTTGCCTGCTTCACGCTGGGTGCGCTAGACCACATTATTTTTAGTTCTGTAGGTTGGCTTTGTGAAATTTATTATTATGAGTCCAATGCATCTTTGATTTAAATCATTGATTAAAATCAGATTAAAATCAATCGATTTTTTGAAAAAAAAATCTTCGATTTAAATATCACATATATGTATGTATGTACCATGTTTCCACATGAACGAAGTTGAGTTAGATTGGATTGAAAATAGGGTTTCGTTAAATTTCAAATCGTTTCCATGAAATTGAACTAGGTTGAGTTGAAAGTTTTTGTTTCTGTTTAACATACCGTTATAGGTTAAACTCTGCATGGAAAGAAAGTAATAGTTTGTAAAATACAACTTGTCAAATTGTCAATTTTTTTGTTTTTTATTTTTCACGTTTTAAGAACCTAAACAAAATTGAAGGATAAAGTGTTAAAGTTTGTTTTAAATGCAGGTATGTACTACGTACGGTTTATTAATGTGTATACTATAAATAGCCAATCAAACAACATAATTTTATATTTTTTTGCCACAGCCCCTCTGAAAAATGTCACATTCTGGTCGGAAAAAGAACGTGGTCTGGTCAAATTATGAAGAAAATCCAAAAGTTTCAAATAAGACGGGAGTACGTGTTAAGTGTAAAAAATGCCAACATGAATTACAAGGTTTGCTTGCTCGTATGATAAAGCACAGCATTTTTCACCTGCAGCTATTTCTACGGCAACGTATGAATTTGACCGTAAATCACAACAAAAACAGCATATCGCTTCAATTGATAAATATGTGGTGAAAACTACTAAAAATGGCAGTAATAAGCTTGATAAGCAGCTAGCTAGAATTTTTTAAGCGGAAAATGTTGCTTTCAGAAAAGTTAATAGTAAGGAATTCATCAAATTTTGCAACATGCTCCAACCTGGATATAACACTCCCTCTGAGAGATATTTATCTGGTAGTTATATCAAATAGTTTGTCTTACTCTGGACGGATGGTTGCATGTTAAAAAGGAACCCATATTGTGTGCGTGTGTAATAAAAGAGGACGAAGAAGTAATTTTAATTGAAACAATAGACAATTTTGGGCAAAAACATGATATTCAAAATTTACGCAACGGATCAAATTATCAAAAATTCTGAAGCAAAATTGTTATGTAAGGTATCAAGTATTGTAACGGACGCTGGCCCTAACATGGCTGGCATGAGAAGTAATAATGAACACATTAATGAAAATTTAATCACTTATAGGTGTTCGGCCCATATATTAAATTTACTTGCACGTGATTTGGGGAAAAGAAGTGAAGAAATAGCACAGCACGTAGTGCAGATTGTTAAATATTTCCAGAACCATCATCAACCAAAAGCTTTGTTTGCTGCTAATGGAAGTGCATTGATCGTTCCACAAGAAGTTCGCTGGAACTTCCGACGTTAGACGAATATAAAATCCAACAATTAACAACAGCTACTGCTTCATCAGCTGGAGTCGAACGAGTTATTTCGACCTTTGGGCTAGTTCATTCAAAATTAAAAAATAGCCTAAGCGGCAAAATTAAAATTTTTGGCAAAGCAGCTGAATCTAAAAACAATGAATTAAAATAAAATTTAATAAATTGTATTATTTATTAAATTTTTTTTTAATATTTAATTTATAAAAATAAATTATAGTTAAATATGTACATGTTAAAATTATTTTTCTTTCATTAATGTGATATTAATAATTTTAACATACATACTTACATAGATATAATTTCCGGATTTCGAAACGTTCGTTCTTTATCAATTCTTGCCTGCTACTGCATAAATTGGTTTTATATCAATATTTCGGTATAAATAAAAATAATTTTTCTTTTTATTCTGTGTGATATGATTATGAAATACTTCATTTTAATTTTTAAATTACTTTATATTTTTATAATTTATTTTTTAATCAATACTGTACTGAAGCACAAGCAATGAAATTTACTAAATATGATAATTCCTAAATATTAAAATTATTTGATTTAATTTATTGTTTGAATGAATTTGTTTCTGTATATTATATTATCGTTCAATTACTATTCGAAGGAAATAATGAATTAAACTGACTGATATAAAAAAAAAGTATTTAATTGTTTTCGGGAATTTATTACAATTTAAGTACATTACAAAAAAAAATCAAGAAAATCTAATTTAAATCAAAAAAATCCGATTTTTTAATTTTTTTGAAAAAAATAATGTTAATAATAATAATGTAGGTTTAATAATGTTTATTAAGTACGCTAAATGTAAACAAACCTATATACCAATATTATTTCGAGATACAAAAAATTCAACATGCTACCAACTTTTGAAAACCAATCGAATTCCAAACATTGAATTCCATGCTATTTTATGTGACAAAAATTGAATTACAATTCCAAATAATTTTCCTTGGCAAATAAAACACCAGAAAAATAGCATTAATTTCCAAAAGGGACTGAAAAAATCCCAAATGACCTTACCGATTATATAGGGCAGCCAAAATACACTAGAATTACCGTGGAATACAAGATTAATCGAAAACTTCGAATTTCGAGAATCCTAACTTTAAGTAAGATCATTTATCTCAGGACTAAGCTTAATTCAACTCTAAGTTAAACTCAAGTAATAGGTATAGTATAAAGTGAATAATTTCGAAAACTAACAAAATCTCGAACAATCTATGTATAAAGATACCAAAGAAATCTTAAATAAGCTTGAAACCCTCAAAAATCGCATAAATTATCGAAAATCTCGAAGTAAGCCTAATTCTATAACATCACGCAACTACATCACTTTGCCAATTTAGAGGAATAGATGAGAGATTCGAATGATCTCGGAAACGTCGAATAATCTCGAATCATCTTAAAATTTGTAGAATAATCTCGATATTCTTAAAAAATTTCGAATATTTTCGAAAATAAACTTAGAATCATCTAGAATAATCTTCATAAATCTCAATGATATTAAAAACTATATTTCTCCTAAAAATAACTGAAATATACCTCGAATTATCTCGAAAATATTGAATAATGTTGATAATTTTAAATAAAATCTGTATAAATGCAAACTCGGATTTCGAGAATCTCTTAACAGATAGGTTCTAACTACGCTTAATTCGAAAATTAGGGCGCCTGATGGTTAATTTTGTGAGCAATGTATGAATTTTGAGAATTTTATGGAAATTTAGCAAAACGTGATTATAAAATTAATAAAACTCAGTCTGATGTTAATCAATCGTTCTCTCTGTTACCGTTCACTTCTTACAACTGAACAAAACGTTTAGTTTTTAATTCGTTTAATTCTGAAAATTCTTGAAATTTTCGAATGCGTTGAAATCTTTAAGCTTAAATCTCTGGAAATTCTAAAAGTCATAATTCATGAATCATAAAATTTGTAAAATTCATAAATTTTGATATTTTTTTAATTGATCCTCCATTAAATTTTAAACTTATTGAAATCGCTAAATTCTCAAAACGCAAGTGGTTTTCAGAGTTATGATTCGTAGGGGTAGAAAAATTAAATTGTTTTATTCGTCCATAGAAGCATTCCTAGCCAGTTTAACCTAACTTCTTACTTAATGCTTAGCATCAACTTCATTGGTATTACTGAAACACTTAAATTTAAATGAATATCGGCATCGTGTTGGGCAGGGCGTTAAGGGAGATAAACATTTTTTTTTTTATTCGGCCGTAGAATCTGTCCTAAGTAACACCAACTACTTGTTATTGTTTAATTCATTGATATGGCTGGAATTTTTAAGTAGGTCCGTAATGATTTCTGTGCAAATGAATAATGTTTGATGAATATCATGGGTTTGGCAGTGCGTCCATGGAGACAGAAAAAAAATTCGGCTATAGAAGTATTCGTAAGCAACTTTAAACTCCATTATTGCGGTTTAATTCTAAAATTGAACATTTGCACTTTTGCAAAATTTCACGAATATTTCGTCTGATAGTGTTGTTTAAAGTCTTGATCAATAATTATTACTTACTAAGTACAAATTAAGCATCAACTAGGCTAGAATCTTTAAATTCAATGTATGTACATACATATATACATATATATATATATTTCTTTAGTAAGGTAAACGGCTATAATATTGCCATAGGCGGTATTACTGGGGTGACATGTTGTACCATCACTATCGATTCATTTTCGATTGTGTTTTGTCTCTTGTAACAAGAATAAAATTGTACGCGATTTTTTTCTTTCATTACAATTTTTCTAATGCGATCTCAGCCTTCTGAATACTTTTCCTTTTCTTCACATCGATAAAATATCACAAACAAAATTTTTTGTGATAAAGAGTGATGAATGAAAGTAAAAGCTTTAGAGAAAGCATAATTGAAAAAGCGAAATAGAGTGTAATTTTGTTCTTGTTACAAGAGACAAAACACTATCGAAACCGAATCGAAAGTGATGGTACAACGTACAACATGTACGGATATGGTATCGAAACGAAAGTATCGATACTTTACTCATTACTAGTATCGTAATAAAAGTATCGATATCGATACTCTTAAGTATCGAGTACAATTTAAAAACACGATTGATATACCCGATTTCTAATGTATGTTTTTTAATAGTGACGGACCAATAAAGCATTTATGTAAATTTATTATAATGCAAAGTTAATATATTTGTGTAGCTCATATTTATTTATTGCACAAAATAAATCCAAAACAAATAACAATTAGTCATTTTATTTTTGAAAGTCCCAAACTTCAACATTTCAATCAGACAAAAAGAGCAGTTCGTCCACCCAGTTACCCATAAGTCTGTTACGGGTTTATATTAAAATCACTCCAGCCTTTTAAAACTATCTTTGTGATGGTATGGAGGTACCGGGTATTATCAGGTACTTCTTGGCGAGGTGGTACAAGTGAGGGAAAACGTTTTCTATTTCTTCTCACTGAATTATAGGGTTCGATTTTAGTGGACAAACTGAATTCGCCAAATACGAACTCAGCTCATCTTTGTCTCCGTCATTGCCAGAACGCCTTTTATGACGGTGACGGTAGTTAGCTAATTTTTTGTGTCCAAAAATCTATGAAGTTGAGGGCTTTTCTGGCCGATCCCCTTCATCATTTGATTCAGACGACGATGATATGGTATCAGATGCGTTCAATATTTTTCTGACGGATGAAATAGCACGGGCACCAACTAAGGTATCTTTAATCGAGAATCGTTAAAACAGCCATAATGTGGTTGTTCCTGATTTCACCAAACCAGCGGTTTAACACTTAACTCCTCCACAATATATTCTTTTAAGGTGTCAACGAATCGTTTTTCGTCGTCATTTACTATTACTGATTTTATTTATTCCCTTAGACAATTAATGGTAGGAATGATTCTGCTGGTAGTTACCTACGTAGCCGCCGCCGCATATATCTCTGGTCACGTATTCGTGTTAGTAGGACGGTGGGGGTAAAATTTATCAATTTCGATTTAAGAGAATTAATGTAGTAATATAAAAATTATGTTTTTTGTGTTTACCTAGTTTATAGAAATTTCCCCGATTACGATTCCTTATTAAAAAGTATCGAATAAGAAAGTATCGATACCAGTTGGGTATCGTTACAAAAGTATCGAGTACAAAAGTACTTGGTATCGTAATCAAAGTATCGATACTATAAAGTAACGATACTTTTTGCGGATCCCTAACAACATATCACCTCTGACATACATATGTGGCATATTTTTTAGTTTTTAAGATAATTATTCAACACTTGTACAAAAACCTTTGTTTAACGATGTTAAAAATTGTCTGATTTAATATAAAATGTTTTCGGCTTTTTATAGACAACATACTATTTGTAATGACATACTCATTATTTTCGATTTGGCAAATCAGAAAAATAATGGAGTCATACTCCTAACTAATATATCTACCAGCAAAAGTAGAAAAGATTCATCCCCTCCCCCTTTTCTTTCCCGCAGAGTCAATGAGATGAGAGTTGATACACTTTGAGAGTTGATACACTTTGTATTGACTCTGCGGGAAAGAAAAGGGGGAGGGGATGAATATTTTCTACTTTTGCTGGTAGATATATTAGTTAGGAGTATGACTCCATTATTTTTCTGATTTGCCAAATCGAAAATAATGATTTGTCATTACAAATAGTATGTTGTCTATAAAAAGCCGAAAACATTTTATAAAAAACCTTTGTTTAAATAAAAACTGAATATTCCTGTCTCATCCTTCTAAAATATTCCTGTATTGGTGTATAAAATTCAATAAAAATCAGTTACAATTTAACAGCGATCGTGGATACACGTGCATTGTGCAAATTTCTTACCATTTTGCATTAAATTTTTAAGTGCCGTTTTTTAGTGATATTTCCTATGTAAGTATTATTTAATTATTAAATTTAATTTAAATGAGTTTTATTATTAATAACTTTCAATTATTAAAGTGTATTTAAGTGAAAAAATTGAAGATAAATATAAATTTTGTTAAAATAGTTTTGTCAGTATTAGACACAAATGAATAACTGACTTGTCCCTTTTACTGACACATGTGTCAGTATTAGGTCTATAAGCATTATTTCTAAATCTTAGTCTAAGAAATGTGTGTTTAACCGATCTTAAAATGGTTTTTTGATTTAGTTGCAAAGTTTACTTATCATTGTACTGTCCTAATTCTGACACTAATAATTTAAGCAGTTTTGTCAGAAATAATTGTTAAAGGGGACTGTCAGTAATAAGTCCTTACTTAGCTCAGTATAAAATCCTCAATATGTCCATATAATGAAAGTAATCTGAAATTTATTTTCTTAAATTTAAACAATTTATTTTAATTTTAATGACTTTGTAAATAATTTAAATGATTTAATTAAAAGTAATTAAATATGGGTAAACTTAAAACTGACTATATTTTCGGTGCATTTAATTGTAATAAAAACCATTTAATTTATATGTCAGTATTATATACAAACCTGTCCGTAAACGAGCATTGCAATTTTTGAAATGACCACGAAATTGAAATGTCTTCAATACAGCCGGGATGATCTTAACGCTGCTCTTGAAAATATGGCGAATGGAATGACCGTAGACTCAGCAAGTAAACAATATAAAATTCCCCGAACAACTTTATTATACAAACAAAGAGGTGTATATGAGTTAAATGCATCCATCGGTCACCCAACAGTGTTGACTACTGAAGAGGAGCAAAAAATTAAGCAATGGATCGTTTATATCGGTAAGGCTGAGTTTCCCGCAACAAACGGTCAGCTTTTGGATAGTGTTCAACTACTGCTTAAAATCCTAAATCAACAACAACAACACCTAGAACGGATAATAGAGTATGATCGGAGTCTTTTGTAGATATATTTGAGTCTTTTCTGACAGAAAATCAATTGCGAGGCTTTAAAGACACCCGAGGGATATGGCGAGTTATTAAAGAGGACCAAAATTTTTACCATGTGTGGGTTGATGTAAAAAATAAATATCATCCGAAACAAATCAATTTTTCTACGATTAGTGATGCCACTAATTTGAATTCCACTATTGCGGATGATGTACAAGAGGAGAAGTCTGTTCTAGTAATTGGCGAAAAAACTTTGGAAAACATTGATCTTAATGCAGCATTTAGTGGTTTCGATGTTGATCAATTGTGGGAGAATGTTGACGGAGTAGGGGAAGTAATTACTTTGACAATAGATAACCACAAGGACATTGATGAAAATGCCCATGATCAAGCTAAAAGCATTTCGAAGAATATTGAAACTGAAAATGAGCAATTACTTCTATCGAATGTGCAAACGCCCTTTAAAAACAGTTTCTTTTGGCCAGAAACTAAACCGAATGAGGCATCTATAAATAAAGTCAAAAAACGGATTCCGTATGTTATAGTATCTTCGGAGAAATATATAAATTATAACACAAAAAAAAGCTGGAAAAGAACAATAAATTCAAAATAAACAAGATCGAAAAATGAAAAGGGAAGCCAAAAAGAATTCAGCGAAGAATAACAGAACCGTAAAAAGTCTAAAATACAAAATACACCACCTACTGAAAAGACTACAACGAATATCAGCCAACTTAAGATTGGCAATTATGTCATCATTCGGTACGAGGAGGAATATTTCCCGGGTATTGTTTTACAAGCAAAAAATAATGAAGTGTCAGTCAAAGTAATGGGAATGAGTGGCCCAAACTGGAAGTGGCCTGACAAAGATTATATTCTTTTTATCCCATTCAGGATATTGTTTAAATTATTCCTGAACCTCAACTTCTCAATTCTCGAGGGATCTACAGTGTTCCTGAGTTACAAAAATATAAATCTTAAGAGTGCATAACAAATGTTTTGTTATAAGGATAACCAAAAATATATTTTGTTTTTATATTGTTTTACTAATATTTTAGTTTAATTCACTTGTGATAGCCAGAATTAAAAACTATATTATGTTTATTTTTGTTTTTATTTTTAAATATTTTATTTTAATGTGATAACAGAAGTACCTTAATTTTACAAGTTTAAGTTATTTTATTAAATAAATAAACTCTTGGAATACTTATGTAGATTTTGTTTTATTTACCTTTCAGAAAATAAGCGTTTAATTTAGTAATCTTACACACCCAACAGTATGTCAGTATTAGAAACCAAAAAATTCAGTAATAGAAACAACGTTTTTGTGGTAGATCAGTGTTACGTATAGTGAAAATAATATCTCGTTGAAAATTCCTATTCCTTCATTCTCGAGTAAAACAACAACAAAAAATTAATTTGTTGTTGTATTTACTCGGGAATGAAAGAATAGGAATTTTCAGCGAGATATTATTTTGACTATACACTTTTCCTTTTTTGTTAAATATTTAAAATAATGAATGAAAATTATTTTTAGATACATTAGTAATTGAAAAATCTGCAAACATACATATTAAAAATAATTGGTTACATATAACGAACATCAAACTTGCATTTGTCGCGGAGTATGTCAGTATTATAGCCGTTTACCTTATAAGAGTGCTGCACTATGGTTCAATTAACTTACAAGCAAACTGTGCTAAAATATAGATCATTGATGGTCGGTCGGAGGATGAAACTCCTGTTTTATTATCTGTTTAATGAATTGGTACTGAAAATCAGATTTAATTCAAACTAATAGAAACATTTGAAAGACAGGATTCAATACAATTGGAGGTTGGACACAGAACGAACCCGTTTCCGGTTTGCAATTTTAAAGAAACCATGGTTTCGGTTCGATTCATTTTCAGAATTTTTTAAATGTTTTATAAATTATGCAGACATCTAAGTACATTTAAAATCTCTTTAAAGTATTTTTTGAGGAATTGGTGTTCTTTTACCAGTTTTTGGCAATATGGCAAATTTTTAGGTACATCCTTGGCGGATACAATTTAATTACCATTATTCATCCATTCAAATATTTTTCGAATACAAATTAAAAAATCAAAAACCAGTGGTTTCACTGGTTTTTCTGAACCAAACCCGTAGTTTCCAGTTCAACTAACCGAACGGTAAGGTTTTATTTTAAAGAAAATAAAAATTTTAACAGTTTTACTTCTTGAATTTTGGTTTGGTAGCCTTTACTTCTTGAATTTTGGTTTGGTAGCCTTTACTTCTTGAATTTTTGTTTGTTAACTTGGCATTAATCGAATATTTGATCGAAGTAATTTAAGTAATATTTATTTGACTTTACATTTTAAAAATTTCGTTTATATTATTTTATGATGCGTATTTTATAGGTTTACTTTTTTTATTACTGTAAAGATACCAAAGCCTGCAAACTGAATAACAAAATCTTCGAACCACTAAGAATGGTGGTATTGTTCATAATTTACATTAATTTTTTAATTGTTTTTTATTTTATATGAGCATCCTTTTTTATGATAAAAAGGTTATTGTGCTTGTGCTTAAAATATTCCGACCGCACATTTTTTCTTCCTACAAATTTTATGTTTCTCTAACAGATGGTCATGTACTTAAATATTTGCTTTTTGGGACGTTGAAAAACAAGAAAAGATTTTTTTGTTTAGTCTGCGACACAATGTCTACGTCAAAAAAAATTATTTAGTAATAAACGTGGTTATAATAATACTTAATAGTCATTGACAACAACAAAAATGTTTTTTCTAGATAAATCACAAATCCAAAAGCACAGGCTTAAATTAATTTCACTGTTCGTAAATTAATTCCGTTTTTTTAAGAATGAAATATTATTTTAGAATCAATATTTGGAATGTGTTACGGTATACCCGCGACATTATATCTCGCATAAAAATATAATTTTTATAAATGTTATTCGGTCCTTGCCGCCATCAATTTGTGTTCTTTTCTCATAAAAACTTTATTTTTAGAGGTTATTCAGTCAGAGCGAGAATTCAAACGAAATATAAAAAACAAACAATTCTTAATTGTGAATAAACATCTACGTTAGAGCCTCATTATACAAAAAAAAAAAGAAACAGAGAAATGAATGTATATTCTTCAAACGATTGTAGAGGACACACAGACTAAAGAAATTAGCATACAACTAGCATAATGACGTGGGTGGAGCAAGAAACCATTAATGAGTTGCAGATTATTAGATAAATTTAAATTCACTTAACCTTGATTGCTATACATTCCATTAGAAACTATAATATTCTATTCTATCGTTACACAAATTGTCTTGCGTTTCGGGCTGTATTTTTTTTATCTATCATTGCATAAACAATTAATTGAATGAACTTTCAAGAAAATATTAAACAAACAATTTGAAAAGCGAACGAAACTAATGAACTAAATTATGATTGTATATTTTTTTGTTTAAATAGTTTTTTAATTACACAAGTGCAATAGTTAGCTATAGATCTATATAAGAAAGTTAAATATGGGAATATGTAAATAGCATTTTAATTGGTAATAATCCAAACAAATATATTTATTTAAAAAAAATGTACGCATTAAAATCCAAGATTAACTTGAGATTAGTCAGAGAGTGTAATTCTATGTCTCATGTATGTACACATAATAACAATACATGGGATATAATACGAATAAAATAAGATTATTATTGTTTGTTATCCAAAAATGGTAATTTTATTGCTTCAACACAGTTAATATTCGTTTGGCGCCAAAATACTGTATGTATTTCAAAGGGGTTTTATAGATGTATTTTTTTCTGTTTGCTATATGCTTGAATCAAAAATAACAAATCGATAGTAAAATTATTTACGAAATGTGAATCTTTTAAGTAAAATTTCTTGTAATGTTTATTTATTTTGATAGATCTTATGCTCTTATACATTTATTTCTTGAAATTGAAATGATTTATTACACACACGATACGATGGATTAGATGGAAGTAGCTAAGTTGAATAAATTTATTTGTTTTAAATTTAAAAAAAACACAAAAAATAACTCAAAATACATAAAACAATATTATTTATTTATTTTGTTGATTTGGCGAAAATATATATTATTTAACAAAAAAACAAAAAAGAATTATAAAAATAAAAAAAATAAAAAAACTCAATTGGTATTACAAAAGGGAAATGATATCATGATTTTTATTGGTAGTTTCCTCATGCGATCAACAAGCGATATAATAATAATGATGGTGCAGAATAAATATTGATTGGGAAAATGTAAAAATAAATTGACCTCAATTTGATATCGATATATACAACAAACACATATTATAAATATTGTACATATAATAGTAAATCATTTAGGAACCATACGTGCTGTTTTCCTGCGAAAATTTCTGTCGAAATAATATATAAAATACAAAAAAAAAACGGGAAACTTAATATCATAAATCATGCAACATGTCAGTTATAATACGATTACATAATATGTGTATAGATACTTATAAAATACTCGTTAATTATAATGTTGAAATTTATTTTAATTCCATTGAAGTTATAGAAATGTTCTAGTTGCGCAGGCTAATACAGAGTAATTACGGGCGAAAAAAAAAAATTACGAGAACTATTTTAATGATATCAAGCAATAAAATATCAAATTTCTTGTACTCTATAAACATACTATATTTTTGAATTTATAGAACAATTTACTTTATTTAGAGTCTTCATGAAAAATTATTAATCAAAAGAAACTGTCAAAAACAAAGAATATGGAAAGGGTCATTTTATAAGAAACTGTTTTTTATATGTGCCGCCATGTTTGTTTCTGATTACCACCAAAATTGGCATTTGTGTTAAATCTAGTTTAGCAAATCATCATAGAAAGACTTACAATTTCATATCATATTGAAGTTGATCCATCTTGCGATGAATCTCATTTTTGGTTAAACGGCTTTGTATGCAAAATAAGCAAAATTTTTGCATTTGGAGTGATGAAAATCCACATACCATATTTGAAACACAAAAAACCAAACGGTGTGCATTTTTGCTTTCTGTTGTCATCTGCTGTTGCAGGGACTGGGAAATGATACAGAAAAATAAGGTTTTTGTTTGGCACGAATTGAATTATTTTGACAATATGTGGTTTCAGCAAGACGATGCAACATACTATACGATGCAACATACTATTTTGAAAGATAAGTTTCCAGATCGTGAGACTGTTTTTATTGTCTCCCGAAAAAAATTATTTTTGGACTTACACATTCTGCATTTCTTCGCTGGTGATATGTATGTATATTAAAAAAAACTTTTGTTGAATTTGATGCGAAATTAATAATGAGAATTAAAAATACAAATTGAAAGGAAGCAGTTTGTTGTTTCTTTGTAATGGTTGAGTTCTCTGAATTTGTCATTGAATCAACCAAGGCCAAATTATCAAATTATTCTAAGGTCGCATTGACTAATTTAAAAATATCAAATACCAATGTTTTTAAATATCTTAAATTACGATTTCCTCTCAAAATAAAAATTTTCAATTTTAATTTTATTTTACTATATTACAACAACAACGAAAACAAATTAGAATGGTTCCGTTTAAATTTGTGTACAAGACAATATATTTCAGTATAATATTTTAATAATTACTCACATATTTCAAAATTCTTACAAATACTCTTACATAGAATTATCGTTTGGATTAAAAATTTAAATGAAAATGTTTTACAACAAACCATACCAAAAAATTCTGACAAAGTTCAATAATAATAATAACAAACGGTTTTTGCATGACATTGCTGGCTAGCAACCTAGTCCCTTCGGTTTCGACCCCGAGATAGCTTTTTCTATTATCCTAGACAACCGAAAGACGCTAGACCATTATCTTGGCCGAAAAGTCATCGTTGCCAACAACAATCTTTCACAATTTAAATTTGTCATTTTGCCTCCTTTTTGGTAGAAAAAAATCATATTTAAATTGTCAGATTCTACACAATCTATTTGAAAATGTTGATGCATAAGTATTTGTGATATGAAGAAAAATTTAAAAATAATTAGTAAATCAATTAAATTTAAAATTATTTTTGACTAATTAAATAGTGCTTTAGTCACTTATAATTTGTGGACCATTGGAACATTTTTATTACGTCTCTATCCCGCGTCGGAAGTTGCCCAAAAATTTGTTCATAAAATCCCATTGAATGGGCACTCTGGAGAACCTTGTTATGTTCAAATTAGTGTGTTTTGGTGTTAATTAGAAAATATGGAAAAACAATTTTGATATTTTGACAGAGAATATCAAATACGGTGGCTACTTCTTCAGTTAGCATCTCTTGCGGAAGAAATAAAAGGTTATGTGACTGTATAAATTACAGCAGCTGCACTTCAAGGTCAATATTCAATTTCGGTTTATTGAAGGACAGTATTCTCAGTTGTTGAAAAACAGTCGGGCCTGAAAAATTTGCTATTCAGCGCAATAATGCTGCCATACAAAAGAAGAACAATTTGCCACGAAATTATATAAAATTTTTGAACATAATTAGTTGCCTAGGTCAAGGCAGAGTTCCAATTTATCCTTGCGGGGGTTTAAATGGAAGCGGAAGATATTCGCAATCTAGCAAAACTAAAAATTTACAAAAGGATGCTAATAAAACCGTGTGGGATAAGATTCAATGGGATTTTATGAACAAATTTTTGAGCCACTTCCGAGGCGGGATAGAGACGTAATAAAAATGTTCCAATAATCCACAAATTATAAGAAGTGTAGTGCCTAAAGCACTATTTAATTAGTCAAAAATAATTTTAAATTTAATTGATTTTCTAATTATTTTTAAATTTTTCTTCATATCACAAATACTTATGCATCAAAAATATAAATCACAAATACTTTTGCATCAAGTTTAATTGAATTTATTTGCTTTACAGTTATGAATTATTTTATGAAATTTATATCAAATGATACGTTATTTATAATTCTATTAAATAAGAGAAAAAAAATTCCAAAAAAGTAATTTTCATTGATTTTACATGGCAACAAACGTAAACGTTACCTTAAATTTTCCTCATCGCAATTACTAATGCATCGGATAGTATGTACATACTTAATCACTAAAATTAATGAATTGTATTATTTTATCACATCGGCAAAAATCAGGAAAATAGGGAACCGTTGTACGAAAGAAACATCAAAGAAATTAACCTCGCTGTTAGGCAGCAAAGAGAAATGGCAAAATTTTGTGAAGGAGATTAGCATGTTTTACTACTACATACTGCCAATTACATATTTATATTAACGGTTCGAGGAATATTTTATTAATACATACTCCAGTAGGAAAAAGGAGTATTTTAAGAACAGAAGCAAAAAACATTTCTGGGAAAACATTTTGAAAATAGGCGTATTTTCTTGACAAAGTACAAATTTACAACAACAATTGCATTGGTTCAAGTCTCCTCATATATCGCGCAAAATAAAATTGGACATCTACAAGGCGCTGATAAGGCCAGTTGTCACCTTCGGTTGCGAGTCTTGGACACTAACAGCGCAAAACATCCAGAAAATCGCTGTAACTGAGCGTAAGATGATAAGAAGAATTCTCGGTCCCATTAAAGAGGGAGTCACGTACAGAATGCGAATGAATCACGAGATCAGAAATGATCTCGATAAAGTCGACATCATAGGATTCATAAAATCGTCAAGGCTGAGATGGCTTGGGCACGTACTACGTTCACAAAATCGGACCACTAAACAGGCCTTGAAGTCGGCACCAGCGAAAGTAGGACCTCGTGGGAGACCACCTACCCGATGGATGGACGACGTTGAGAGGGACCTATACACACTCGGTCATCGTGTCTGGCGTTCTCTTGTGGCGGATCGGATTATTTGGAGGAGCATCGTTGAGGCGGCCAAATCCCTTCATGGGATGTAGCACCAGCGGAAAAAGAAGAAGAAGAAGAAGAATTGCATTGGATATAAAGCATTGCAATATTGAAATGTTTTCTCTATTTAAATCATAGAAAATAACAAAAAATAAATTAAAACTAAATTTCTAAAGTCTTTCCAACAAAATGGGTCCCTGCAAAACCAAAAATAATGTATATTGTAAAAATGGTAGTTGTCCATTTTTATTCTTTTTGCGCTTTTATCACTTTGATATTAATGTAAACAAAAATTTTTTTTTTTTTTTTTTTTTTTTTTTTGTATTGCATTTCACAACGTTTTTAAAAAACAACAATTGTTAAAAACTCTCAAAATTTAACTTTAAAAACATAAATTATTTTTTACATTTAAATTTAAAATTAAAAACAATTTTTAAAAATTAAAAAGAAGTGATAGTTTATATAGATTACTTTCTATTTTTAGTGATAATTAATTTTATGTGATTGTACCCGGAAAATAATGTACTACAAGCCTGACTGTTACCAATATTACTTTGCGCTTATACATGAAAGTATTGGTGATCGGATACACTATTATGTGTACCGAATGAAATTTGTGATTCCCAAATTTATATTATCTCATAGGTTACTACGCAAAAGAAAAAAACTGGTACCGTTATTTTGTAGAAAAACAATTTAAAAAAACGAATAAACGTCAAATTGGGCATTTGTTTTATTTGTTTCGAAATGGACGCATCATAAGGAGAAAAATGTGATTTAATAATTAGATTGTGCAATGATCATCCCGAGTATACCAATAAAAAAATTGGTAAATTGGCCGGTGTTTCCAATAATACGGTAACAAATGTAAAAAAAAATGTCAAATCAATCTTTCTGTGTCACGCAAGCCCGGATCCGGAGAAAAATCAGGTGCTCCAAATAAAATGTTGGATCAGAAAATTGTAAGAGTCATTTCGAAACATCCCTCGATGTCTGTGCGAGATTTGGCCAGAAAAACCAAAACAACCAAATCGATTGTGGAACGAGCTAAAACCAGAAATAATCTACGGACATACAAGAAGTCAAAAATCCCCAAAAGAAGTGTTGAACTATTTAATAGAGGGATCGATCGAGCAAAGAAACAAAACAAATGGTTGAACGAAAGAAAAGATTCTTGTTTCGTAATGAACGACGAGACCTACATCAAAATGGATTTCTCGACACTTCCAGGTCCCCAATATTACATCAAAAAGAAAGGTAAAGAACTGGCCGGAGCAATTACTACCATAGCTGTTGAAAAATTTGGCAAAAAAACATATGGTTTGGCAAACAGTTTGCCAATGCAGCTTAAGATCACATCCATACATAATAAATGGGATTATGAAAAGGTGAATGTTCGCCGTAAAATGAACAAAAAGTTTGAATGAATACGATTATTTAAAAACTGTACAATATGTGCAATAGAACAAGTACAGAAAAATAATGATTATATATTGCCGTTTAGTTTTAATTCTTCATGTACAAATCACAAATTTCATTCGGTACACATAATATTGTAGATAAAAAAAAGAAACGAATTTTCGCATGAACACTTTCAAGTATAAGCGATTAAATTTTAGAGGGTATCTGTGTGCCTCATCATGGAATCAGGCTTGTAGTACATTAGTGTTGGTTTTGGTTCGGGTCATAATGTCGACTGAGAAAACGTTGACTGAGAAAATGACCACTAAGAAAATATCGACTGAGAAAATGTCGACTGAGAAAATGTCGACTGAGAAAATGTCGTGTGAGAAAATGTCGACTGAGAAAATATTATCTGAGAAAATTTTCACTGACAAAATGATTCCTGAGAAAAGGTCGACTGCGCAGCTCAGGCATCATTTTTTCAGTGAAAATTTTCTCAGACAAAATTTTCTGAATTAAGTGAAAATCAATTGAAAATATTAACAATAAAAATAAAAGTTGATAAAGTTGTAAATGTCGATTTAAATAGACAACTAAAACTTAATTAACCGTATTCGGAAGCTATAAGAATTTAGATAAACTGGAAATGGATCCGGGTCATAATAGCCGCATTTCTTGCCGCATTAGTGATCCGGATCAGATAAAAGTTTACATTAAAAACAACAACAAAACTTTAATTTTTGTTGTTGTTTTCAATGTAAACTTTGATCTGATCCGGATCACTAATGCGTCAAGAAATGCGGCTAATGTCGACTGAGAAAATGTCGACTTAATTCCGGTTATTTACTGTTTACAACGAACACCGAAAATGTGATAATGAAGTCATTCATGATACTTATTTGGAACTATGCCGACCAAAAATAATTAAAGCTATAAGTATAACTCGACATCTTGTGATTAGATGCTCTACTCTAAAGTTTCCTTAATTTTTTTAAAAATTACCTGATGATGAACAGAAATTGGTTCGAAACTAACAGTTTGTAAAAATAAATTATCGCAATTAAATAAAGTGTTTTTAAACTTAAAAAGTTGATTAGTTGTCTGACTTAGCCAGTGACAAAGCAGCTAAGAAATTATTTCGAAATGTTATTTTCTCGATTATCTGCTTGTCTGAGAAAATTCTCACTTAAAAAATTATGTCTGAGAAAAGGTTGATTGATACTACGCAGTATTTTTCTCAATCAACCTTTTCTCAGACATCATTTTTTCAGTAAAAATTTTCCCAGACAACATTTCGTCAGTCGACATTTTCTCAGTCGGTTTTTTTTACAGTAAACAAAACAAAATACCGCTAATAATAAACAAAAATTATTTTGTTTTTTGTTTTACTCTTTACACGTTTCATACCTGAAACTCATTTGAAATTATTTTTATTAGATGCCGAAATGTTTCAAACCGAGCAGCCACAATAAACCATCACAAATGTTTATTGCGATACATTTTTATTAATATGTTCTTCATTGACTTATCTAATTTAAGTTCAGGATATGCGTTGGTATTAGTTACAAGAAAAGGATAGGCAATGGAAGTTGCCACTAGGATGACCAGGCCAAAAACAACTAAACTTGAACGAAATCTGAATAAATTTGAAAAAGTCGAAAATTTCGACTTAAAAAACCAGGACAAGTCTCGAATTTTGTTATGTATTTGATAAAAAAAAAAAAAAGAAAAAATTGGTTTGGTGGCGACGACCATCCACTGGTCAGAAAATAGATTTATAGTTAAATCTCTTCTAGAAAAGTTTCAAAAGCCGCCAACTTGATTTATCATTTGGATGTGCTGAAACCAATTCATTTAGAATCAAATTTGTTTGTTAAGTCAGATACCAAATTACAAAGGAATTAGTGCACAATTGCAAAAGTTCCGTTTGGGACAGGAATGGAGGTTCTTAAATGAAACATGGCCAGAATTCAACAAATATTCCAACACATTGCTAATAATACTTTGGTACATAAATAAAAGCCATAAATAAAAATTAAAAAAATTTGCCAAAGAGAACTTGTTTTCTAAATACATGACCAATCCAGACCTTTTCTACACTTCCAGCGCCAAATGGAATACGCACGTTTGTCAATAAATTTTAGTGAAATTTTATATTTACGTTATTAAGCCGATTCTGTAAGTAGTTCCTAATATAAAATCGAAATTTTTACGCTCTGAAAAATTTCTGGGGTTATATCATTTGAGGTCGGATTTCTTAGATACATAAGAGCCAAATTCAAGAAATATTGCGAAACATCTCTACTGAAAATATGGTACCATTAATCAAAATTGATTGACCAATATTTTTTTACATGAACAATTAATCTAGAACCGAACTAGGTGGCAAGTTTGTGGACGTATATTTTTAATAAAATTTTACATCTTAAATTTGCTATGTCAAGTCGATTCTTTAAGTAGTTCCTAATATAAAATTATAAAAATTCCGGCTCTGAAGAATTCCTTTGGCCATATCATCAGGCTTTAGTCGATATATTAAATCAAAAATTATATTCGCCAAATTTATTTTTACATATTGAGCCAATTCAGACTATTTTCTTAACTCTAGTATCATATGGAACAATTTGTTGACGGATTTTAGTGAAATTGTATGTCTTAAAAATTTTGTTGTTATTAAAAATAGCTCCAAATATTAAACCTTTTTTTATTTCATGGCCTGAAGGTTTTTTTGGCACTAAAGTTGGGCTGAGATCAGAATTTATAAATTAAAATATGACCCAACGGCAAAAAATATTTTGAAACATTACTCGTACTAGTAGTCGATACCATAAACGTATTTACGGTCGACACCATAAATGAAAAATTAGATTTGCCAATTTTGGTTTTCCATACACAAGCCAATATGCGATCAATTTTTGCCACCTCCAGCACCAAATGGAATAATCACATTTATCGATGTGCTTTTGTAAAATTTTATATTTGAGATATTACGCCGATTCTATAAATAATTCCAAATCTAAAATAGATTAAATCTCGTCTTAAAGAATTTTTTGGGCCATATAATTTGAGCTGCAGTTTGATTTTTTAATTAAAATTCCTTTGAGTTTTCAGGACAATCTAAGACATTTTCCCAGACGCCCGCAGATGTTTGAAAAACAAGAACATGTCCGGAGAAACCAGGACCTCGGACCACCCGTAATTGTCACTCCTCTAAAATGAAAGAAATTTATTCATTTGAATTAGCATATCAATTTATTGAAGAAGCGTTGAACCAAAAGTACTAAACAAAATGGCAGAGAAATGCGATTAGCAGAAAGGTTAACTCACTTAAAAAAAAATCTTTTACGGAATTAGTTTGGCACGCAAAAAAAAACAATTTTTAAAGAAACAATTGTGTATTGGCACGCCAATAATCAACTACTTGCGAACACTGCTGATCTAGATTATAGGGGTCAACTATTCGTTCATGATTGGATATTTATGCAGGAATTCAAATAAAAGATTTGGTTGGATTTTCAGGATCGACATATGTTGCAATATGCTCAGCTAAACATACAACTGTTTTAAGTTATGGAGTGGATTTCAAAACTTTGCTGGAGATGGATGAATTAAACTCAATTTGAGGATTCTGTTAAATCAATTTGTACTTTTAACTTAGATGGATGACCAAAAAAAATCCGCGACACACAAAAGTGATCTAATGAGCATCCACCACTTCTGCAAACATAATTTAGATAGTTTATATGTCATGACAAATGCTCCTGGTAGAAGTGCATTTAATCGAGTGGACAGACAAATGGCAGCAATTGGTCGAGAGTTTTGTCAGGTTTAATTTTACCTCACAAAAAAATTCGGATCACATCTAAATTCTCGAGGGCAAACCATTTGGATGTCATAGAAATAAGATGTCCATATTCCAGATGCAAATTTGGAAGCAAATTATTTAATTGTAACTATCGGACAGCATTTTGAAAAATCTGAATTTGAATGATTGTGGTTGGTAAATTGTAATTTTATTTGGCTTACGCTAATTTTATTTTATTTGGAAACAAAAGCCAATCAGTTTTTTAATTCTGAATTGAATTTTCTTTATTTAGTAAAACTGGAATACCTACGTAAGTACAAAAAAAATTAAAAACAAACCTATATTTTGTAACAGGTATTTGTTTGATTTTAAATTAAACGAAATATTTTTTTTTTCTTTTTAAATGTTGTTTATTGTGACGAGGCGGGGGGAAGAAATTTTTGAGGTTATTTCGAAATTATATTGATTTATAAAATTATTCGAAGTTTTTATATTTTTTTGAGATCATTAGAAAATATTTTAGCGTGTATTGGTGTTACATTCTAATCGAGGATTTTTCGCTTTTGATATTATTTATCGGGTTCGAAATAAATTAGATCAAGATAGGTTGATTGTTGACTACTTAATCGAATCGCAACGATATCGTTGCTAACTTCATGTCAAAGCATCATGATGTGGCTTTAATTTTCTTTCTGTTATTTTTCCGAAGTGTCAAAAATGTTACTTTTTTGAGCGTTGAATATGTCGAGCTCATGCACCAAGCTCATGCTTTGTATTTACTCTCTGTAAACCGAAAGAAACCATCACTGGGATGCTACCATCAACCATAGCAAAAATGGCCAGATTAAGGGAGCACACTTGTTTCCAGCACAACACTCGGCCTTATCTTGCGGAGCCAGTCAAGGAAATGTTAGAAGCGTTTAACTAGAATGTCCTACTACACCCGCCGTATTCTTCAGATATAAGCTCTTTCCGACTACCTATTTCGATCGATGGTTAAAGTCTTGTCTGAGCAGCGCTTCCAATCTTATGAGGATACCAAAAAACGAATCGATTTATGGATGAGATGTGTCATTCTAGCAACGTCAAATCCACATATTACCAGAAACTTGGTAAAAAGTAGTGGATAGTGACGGACAGTATTTTGAATGCTCAATTTATAACCATTTTTTCACAATAAAGCGGTATTTTTACCAAACAAAACTCCTTAAAATTAACGCACACCCCATTATATTGTATTTCGTATGTTTTAAGATTATATTAATCAAAATTGGCAAGGCGTTCGGTTTTATTAGTTTATGTATTCATCAGTTTAAAATCGAAAACAAGTTTCGAAATTTTTAGAGTATCTCGAATTGGGGAACAAAATGTTAGGCAATAAGGTTTTATGGCCCAGTTCAGTTAAATTGTCAAATGCTGACATTTTATATTTATTGTTTAAAATGTTTTGTTTGAGATGAATCAGTACCGCATTAATTTGCTTTATAAATTATTCATTTAGAATGACCGTGCAAAGTGTTTGATACTGGGTCAATCCCTAATGTGAACAATTAAACATACTATTTATTATCTATATATGGCGATTACGGAAAAGATGCTCTTTTACAAGCAACGTTTCTTTCCCAAAAATAAATAAACTCTAAAGGATTATTTTATACCAACTGATAAAAATCGCGACATAATATAATTATGTAAGTAATAACGCAAAAATCGTGGTACGTTCAGATTGGACCGTCTAAATTGGACTACCTTAGTTTTTTGATCTACTTATTTTGAAAATAAAGGATCGTAAAAAAGCTAGGAATTCGTTAAACAAATGGTCCATATTAAAAGTCCCAAGTTGTCATTGACTTTCTTTCTCATGTCATTTCAAGGTCAAGAAAAATTATATAAATATGTATCCCCCCTCGATACCAAACAACTTTGTATTACAACGTTTTTGGTAACTAATTAATGCTCAATTTTCGAATTATTTAGATTGGCCAAGTTAAGCATTCCTTGAGGTTAAAGCTTAAAGTATTTTCATGAACATTTGAGTATAGTTATTGACAACATAAGTCTGCTTACAGGTAACTGGAGCTCGAAAGTCAGTTTTGCTAAAGTCAACCGTCAGAGATGGGAAGGGAACCTACGCAACAAATGTGGCTAATCTTATGTCATAATGATGAGCATACTGCTATTTCTTTTGCACCAGTGAAGGAAGTTGTCCTTCCTTAGGCTCCAGCGGAACTAGACACTCACTTAAATGGCCACATTTGAAAGCTTAGTCCCTCCGATCCCTTTGAAACACTACCTGATGTGCAGCAGGTAGATTATTTACAAAATATATTTTCGATTTCGACGAAAATACTTTTAAATAAATTCATAACAGAGAGAAACAATCTGCTAAATTTTTTTTATGGCTTTAAACCTACTAAGATTTCCTTATTGCTTCTAAATCGCTTCTTTCAGACATCAATTTTGTCTTAACCCTCTTATATCAAGTTCTGAAGTATCCATCAAGTTTGTTATTTTGACAAGGCTATTCAAACAAGAAATGTAATTTAACTGAGATTTAATTGTTTTAGTTCAATTACTTAGGTAAATTTGTTGTTTGCTTAAATAATGATGGATTCCTATCAAAAGAATGTTTGGCGAACATAAATCTGCATCAAAATTTGATTAACATTAGTTTATTTGAATTTTTCGGGATTTTGACTATGTCGAAACCAATGACAATTAATTGTCAGTACAAATTTTGGACACTTTTGATGCATTTCCGAATTATCCCAGTGATAATTTCTGATATAGTACTCTGTGTCGATTTTTATTATGCTCGGATGTTTGTCGGAGTCAATATCACCGATATTGACAAATGTTGAAAATAAATTATGTTTTATGATTAATTAAAGAAATCGTTAAAAATAATCATACATTTCTATTTTTGATTCTACGAAAAAAAAAAAATAATTCTAGCTCTGACCCTCTGACACATTTATTATTTGCCTTGACAGATATTTTTCTGAGTAGATTCTTCTGACTTCTTTAATTTAAAAAAATTTTAAAAATCATATTTACCGTACGGAATAAATTAATTGTTCGTCAAACGACAAAAATACTGCATAAAAGGTTAAATTTTCTTCACCACAAAAATTGTAAGTCATGGTCACAGACCAGAAATTTGTATCTTGTTACGATATTTGCGATGGTATGTACTTCAATTTTTACTTTAGATAAATATAGTATTTTGGGCTCTAAACTATGTATTTATTTTATGTAATCCCTTAATGAGTTAAAAATATTATTAGATACTCCAAAAAATTTTTATTCAAAATTTAGATAAATCTGAGTCTAAGCTGGTAAAGAGAATTTTTACTGGAGCTCATCCGTACTAGCAATAAATCTTCAACACAACTTATTTCAATAACGATTTTTGTTTAAATTGGAAACTTATTTTAAATACAGAGGAAAATGAAATATGATTCTAAATCTCCTTACTTACATCAGATTTAATTTTAGTATTACTTACGTAAACCTACTTACTTTAAATAAGTTTCAAGCAAAAAAATACAAAAGTTTTCAAAAGAAAAATCATTTTAAAGAACGAGTAACAGAATTTGGCAGAAATTACAAGGTGGAAACCCTTTCTACAATTTTTGTTAGTTTATTTCCTAATAAATCCTAAACGAAATAAAGAAATCTTTCAACGAAATCGCCGTCGTTTTCCTCGAATTATTTTTGTGTTGGGTATGATGTAAAATTGTTTGTAAAAATAAATCATTCAAAGATGAAAAATTAACCCTTTAGTATCTAGTCTTCTCTCTGTTCTGAAGCGTGAATATTATCAATTTTAGGCTATTACAATAATAGGTGGTATCAAGATATGTATACGAAAATATGGCGCGGTGATGCATGAGCTTGGAAAAACTGTACATTAAATTTTGCTCCAAAGATGTATACATTTTTTTTCCATCTCTCACCTTTTATACATTTTACAACTTAATTCAAGCAATTTAAAGTTACCATCATAAAAAGTTATACAACATAATGAGGTGTTAATGGATTTTAACCATCAAATGTATTTTTATCCAAGGTACATAAAGAAAAAAGATTAACTCCTCATCGTGTACATGGCGCTCGAGTATTTTGATACCCCACAAACAAAAACAAATCTATGTAATAATTCACAAAGCGTATAAATGTTTATTACATGATCCTTGTGAGTTATTTAAATTTTGTCATTTTTGTATTAATTAATTTTAATCTTTGCGAAACATAAGCATAAAAATTTGTACGCTAATATATGAATAAATGTATAATATGTAATGTATATACATACATACATATAAACAAGGAAGATTTGCAGAAGCCGCCGAAAAAAGATTAAAAATTCCTTTGAAAATATTAAACTGATTCTATATGTAAGAATAAACATATAAATTATGTAATATATGCAAATATACATATTGCATAGATATATAACTGTATAAACGAAAAATCACAAAATCAAACAAAACATAAGTAAATAACAAATAAATAAACAAATAAAAGTCAAATTTATTAATTTAATATTCTCACAACTCAAATACTCGTATATTCGTTGCCGCAACATTGTCATCGTTTTTATGGGGACCTTCCTCCTCTTCGCCCTTTTAACAAATTTTTACTGTTTTATGAATATTCGAACGTTATCCTGTTTCTATTTTTATAAATCCATAAAAAATGAGACGTAATACATACAAAAAAAAAATTATTTGTCATATTCCTTATGATAAGATAAGAAAAAGGGAAATATTATAGACTTTCGGGGATTTACGAGACATTATACAAATAAACATTTATTTCTTGTCATAATGGTGTTGGATATATACAAATTAATATCATGTAAAAATATCTTAGTTTTATGAGACCTATTGATTTCTATCTTGGGGTTCCGGCAAAATTAAGTTTGCAGAACCTTAATAATTTATTTTACGTTAGGTAAAATTTCATATAAATTTATAATTAAATACCGTTTGAAAGGTATTTTTTTCAAGAGGCTCAATTACATTAACACCGGAAATGAGGAAATTGAAATTTATAATAATTTTTTCTTGGGTTGAACTTATTACACTTTTGAATGATCTTAATTAACTTTCACGGCGAAGAACCCAGGTATGTTTCAATTAAACTACACTTTGGTTTTTAACAAAATATAATTTTTTTTATTTAATTAAGTTTAATTATTACACCTAACGTTTCGAGCTGACATCCAACTCATTATCAAAGGTTAACTATTAACAAAAAGAAAACATTAACATTAATATATTGAAAATTTAAAAAACTTATGGTTATTTGGTAAACTATTGTACTTAATTATACTTACATAATAACTTAAACAATATATATTTTATCACATTTAAAAAAAACTTTAAAATTATTAAACATAAACTAGGCTTAAAACTATGTATTCTAATGTGTTATCCGTATAAATTGAAAGCTTACTAGTTAGTACGACAATTGTAACAAGAATGTTGACAAACAAAAACTACACTGGGGGAGAAGTAAAAATTATTGCTGATATTGTGGGAGGGTTAACTAAAATATTTACTAAAAGCTTTTGAATAAGAATAATTGTTTAAGCTTTTAGTAAATATTTTAGTTAACCCTCCCACAATATCAGCAATAATTTTTACTTCTCCCCCAGTGTAGTTTTTGTTTGTCAACATTCTTGTTACAATTGTCGTACTAACTAGTAAGCTTTCAATTTATACGGATAACACATTAGAATACATAGTTTTAAGCCTAGTTTATGTTTAATAATTTTAAAGTTTTTTTTAAATGTGATAAAATATATATTGTTTAAGTTATTATGTAAGTATAATTAAGTACAATAGTTTACCAAATAACCATAAGTTTTTTAAATTTTCAATATATTAATGTTAATGTTTTCTTTTTGTTAATAGTTAACCTTTGATAATGAGTTGGATGTCAGCTCGAAACGTTAGGTGTAATAATTAAACTTAATTAAATAAAAAAAATTATATTTTGTTAAAAACCAAAGTGTAGTTTAATTGAAACATACCTGGGTTCTTCGCCGTGAAAGTTAATTAAGATCATTCAAAAGTGAAATTGAAATTATTTATTTTTCCGTGTTCAATGAATTCTCGGAGATTAAATGGATCAACCTTCATAATTGTGCTATATAAATATAATATACCTCAAAGCTCGACTAGGAAACACCAAGAATGTATCAAACATTCATTTTGTGTATATACTATTACGATCTTTACCCGTAAAGAGGAAGCAAAATGTAAAAAAAATATGTATATATATAAAATGTCTTAAGATTTACGTGTCTGAATGTTAAACTTTAGACAGAACAATGTGTGTTCAAGCAATAGTTGAAGAAAATGTTCAAGTATGTGGACCACGAGAGTGATTTATATTTTAACAACAAAGAAAGGTTATTTTCATAATAAATTATTTAGTTTCTGTAATTGCTTATTTAGTATTTGCACTTTTATAGTTTCGCTTAAAAAACAATAACTGTTCTAGATTTCAGTTTTTTATTTATTTATTTGTATTATTCAGGCGGATTTATTTTTCTTAAATGGAAAAACATCGTGTATGTGATTCATGTGCGATGTATACAGTACAAGACATAATAAACAAGAGCCAAACTGTACTTGTAGTGAATTGAAATATGAAAAATTAGACAAGCCGTATATATTTAGAACGTACACAAACTCCACATACAAATATTGTTATTGGGTTGTTTGTATGCCAAAAATGAATCGCCAACTAAATATTTTTTTTACTTTTTTATATTAATTTGGAAATCATATAACGATGGATCTAATTTTAACGCTGCAATATAGAAAAGATTTTAGGTCATTTCTCGGTCAACATCTATTGATTTCAAATTTCTATATACGTATTGGCACAATTGTCTTTAAAACTTATAATAATAAAAATAAACGGGACAGTCATACTATTTAATGGATTGTAAATGCGCTTATTTTTATTTCAAACTCACCTTGAAATAGTTAAGAAGACATAAATAGTAATATGTTTTGCTTTTCAAAATTTATTTCAATTAGTTTTATACTTATGTGGTAACAGAAGAGATCTAAATAATATATTTACCAAGTCCATCTTCAGAGTCATAGAATAAAATAGATTACCTGGAAAGAAAGAAAACAAATAATTTATTAATTTCAAAATCTAGACAAAAATTCCAAACTTTTATTCAAGTATAAAAAATAGAAATAAAAACTTGATGACATCAACAATAAAAGTAAAATTAATTAAAAATAAAACTTTATTTAAACCATAAATACTACAATTCACACAATACTCAATCAACTTTCCCGACAGACACACATTCCATATAAATTTGTTGAACACTCTAAAAATAAATCGAAAAAAAAATGTATTATGAAATTAACAATGCTCTCTTAGGTCATAAAAGTTGAATGTAACACTTCCAAAGAAAACGTGAATAAAATTGGGTTCATAAAGTTCACTCAACAGTTAATAAATAAAAAAAGCATAAATTTCAAAGGAAAAAAAATAATTAGCCGATAATATAAAATTTAATTAAATGGAAAATTAATTAACCGAAGCAAAATATTTAATGGACCAGCTATCACGAAATTTATTTGCTTTTGTTTAAAATGGTTAAAAATTAACGTTTAAAAATCAAAGAGATCTTATTCACTAAAGATCAATTATAGCGATATGTTATAAGCTAAATTCTAGCTTTGGAGCTAGATTCTAACTGCTATACAATTTATTGCTTAATTCTGTGACAAGGAAGCACCTAACTGTCGCCCTAAAATGATCAGGCACTTCAACGAAGTATTACGCTATGTTTAATCGCTGGCAATCCTAAGTAAATAATTTTGACGATGATTCGTGAGTGTAGAAACTTTTGATACTTTTTTTTTACAAAATCAATTGCAGGAAGAAAACTAGTGTTTTCAATTACTAGAAAAAAATCTGCAGCTTCAGAATTCGGTAGAACAAAAAACGGTCTTAAAGAGTGCTTGTGGTTTTAATTTGGCAAGGATGAGAGTAGGTGTATAATTTGGTGAGACGACAACAAATGGCAAAAAAAAAATAAAATAAGGAGCAGATACAAGCTTTTCTATAGTAAATTGCAAATACATAGTTACAAGAAAATGAAAACGATTTTCTGATAACATCTCCTCATTGATCAAAATCAAAAATTTATAACGTTTTCATTTACAAATATATCTTAAAATAAAAGTTAGTCTCAAACGCTTTAATACTTTGTCGAAACTTTTTGCTATTTCATTATTGTAGTAAGAAAAATTGTATTGCTTTAGTATGCTGCGGTAAAACATATGGGGTTGTAATGTAAATGAAAAATTGTTTTTTTTCTAGTCTCTAATTCCTTTATAAAAACTCGGTTTTCTACATATAGCTTTGTAAAATCAAGGTTGCTTTCAACTCGAACATGTGACACTTGCAGAAATGTGTACGCTCGAGATAACTCGAGCAAGTTTGGGTTTTGTAAGTAAAATATTGGGATAAATTTTACTTTAGGACTTTAGTTCAAAACTACCTTTCAAAATTTTAAATTTTGTTATGTTTGGTTTTTAAATACAAATTCATATTTGTAAGAAGAGGAAAATAAAGTAACATAAGATGAATTTATCGTTTCATATTTAACATTTCGTAACATGTTACATAATAAAATGCACAAATGACGCAATGCACTGTAGTTCAAACAATGTAGATCAGATACAGTAGATATCACAAGCGATGGATGAATTTAATGTAATACGTATATACGACAAAGAAGTTTATCTCGTTTCCCATGTGTTAAATAAGTAAGTTCACACTGCTTGGTCATGAAAATGAAATCCTCGGTAAAAATGTCGGTCGCAACCCGTTAATTTTTTCAAGCTTTTTTGAGTATTAAACATATTTAACACAGTTCATAACCTCACATATTTTTGAACTGACGTTTCACAGGCATAAAAAATTGAATTCTCGGTACAGATGTATTGACAACGATAGTGATAGTTAGTAGCAGATTCAGGTGATGAATATCTAAAAGGTGGTGATCACAATTTCAAAAACGATTAAATATTGAAAATAATATCTTTGTAAATAAAATCAAAAATAAGTTTTGATTTCTACCATTTTTAGTAACGAATATAATTTCGTTTTCTGAAAAATTTGAACGTCTTGGTCCCCTTTTGGTATCGATTTTCTTTAACTAATTAAGGTTTTATGTTTAAACATGACAACATATTATTTTTCTTTAAAACAATTTATGTTTATAGAATAAACTATCAAAGTGGCAAAGAAGAGCAGTATTGTATTCAGCAACATGTTGAATTATCGATTTACGACGATTATCGAGGAAGCCGGTTTGCGGTCGCAATATTAACCGTTGTTAAGCCAACCATTTTACGACGGCACAAGAAAATAATTTGCGATGAAATGGAGGATATACCACAAAATATATTTTGTATTTGCCTTATGATTATATTACTTTTATTCCTTTTTCCTTCTATTATTACAAGTTTATTTATTTTGTGGTTTTCAAGTTTCATAATTTTCTTGGTGAATAGGGTTGTTTTTCTTTGAATTTCCTAAAAAATTTGCAACGCACAATTTGTTCTTTGAAAACACAATTTGTTCTTGGAATTCTTGGTTTCAAAGATTTTTCAGGTTTTGCATTTTTAGATTTAATTTTCAATATTTAAGTGAATGTTTAACAATGGTGGACAACAATTATTTGGACGTGGGTTTAACCTCAAAACCCACTTTAAGTTAGAAATGGTATTCTCAATACATTTAGCAAATCCGCCATATAATCAATATTCAGCACTTTGCTGAATTATATTTTGACATTTAAATAAAAATATAACCGCAAAATTTTCTGTACATATTTTACTTTGCTTTTTCAACTTTAAATTATTTTACACAAATAAATTGGATAACGAAAAATATGAGTTCTCAAATTAAAAAACGTAAGCCAAATTTCGTTCGGTGAGGTAGAAATAATGAACTTCCTCAAAATATAGGAAACCCGAAAAATATTAACTTAAAATTAATGGTAGGTTTAATTTGGGTTTCTATTCAAATTTGTCTGAACCTAAATAAATTTCTTATTTATGCGAATCAAATTTATTTGCCGAAGCTTTGACTAATGCTTGGAACGAAGTGGCTGATGAGTTTTCCGCAATGGCTGGCATTTCTAGAACTGGTGAGGAGCTGTAGAACAAATTTATCGATCTAAAAAGCTGCACAAAAAAAGCTAACGGAAATAAAAAATCTCCGAAAAGGTGGTGTTCCACCTCTACAACTTTGAGCTCTTTAAAGAGCAAATATTGCAATTAGCGAGCATCTGGATTCATTAAAGGGAGGAATCTCCTCCAGATATTAATTGTTTTGCAATTTTTATATTGCTTTAAAAATTCATTTAGGTAGATATATTATAAATGATTGCCCTCTTCATTTTATCTGATTAACAAGTCGAAAAATTTTGTGAATTTTATTGTTGTTAATATATTTTGTCTATAAAAAGCCGAAAGAATCTTATTGATTTTAATACACAGACAAACTTCTCTTTCTATTATTTGTGTGGGAATAAACAAACACAGAAATGTAGGTTTTCCTTGAGTTTTTTGATTTAGTGAATATAATTCGTTAGATCCGTATGTTCTTGCCTCATACTTAATGTATGAAGTGAGAATTGTATTTTTGTAGTTTGGTTGTAGTTACCTGAGAAGTAGATCGAACTTTAGCCGTGCGAACTTTTCAGTACGAAACCAAACTACCACATAGAGAACTCAAGGAAGGTTCTCATTTTCCGTTCAAGGTCGATACACTTTGTATGACTCTTAAAGTACGGGGGGATTTTGATAATTTTTTTTTTTTTTTGGTAGATATGTATATTATAAATGTTGGGCCTTTCATTTTTTCTAATTAACAAGTCGAAAAATGTTAGGAATGCCATTATTGTTAATATGTTTTGTCTAAAAAAAGCCGAAAAAATCTTATTGATTTTAAAAATTCATTTAGTATCTAAAGAATATATTTCCAAAGTTTTAAGCCCAACAGAAAGTCATAAATATAAAGGTCCCGAGTAAGTCACCGAAGTGATCACGTTAAACTCTAATTTTGAAGAACGAGAACTTCAATAAAGTTTTCTCGAAACGTGTTTTTTCCGCACCGTGGAATGGAACTCAAAAAGTAATGAACCAATCCGCTTGCAATTTTGTACAGATATTCTGTCACTAATCGGCCTATGCACAAACCTAAAATTTCGCATAAAATGTTATGATAAATATTGTGTTTAACGATTTGTTTATAAAAAAAACTGTTTTTGTTCTTTTTGTCCTCAAATTGCCCTTCTATTTTTTGCTAAATTTAGGTTCATGCAAAGCGGAATGACTTATTTAATGAAAAAAATTTGTTTCGCTGATTTTAGTTAACTACAATGATCAGGGCATTCAACGGCCAAACTCTAGAAGCCAAGTTCGACCACCGCGCTAGACGCCGCCACTTTGTTTTTTTTCACTCATAAACAAAATTTTGAATATTCCGGTAAGACTATTACAAATGATTTTTAGTAATAGAATAATCAAAAGTGTTTTCGATTTTTTTAAGCAACTGAGCCTTTATTCCAATGTGATAATAAAGTGGAAGATGGACATAGCGAGACATTGGGACAGATTAATAAATCTGATATTATATCGGGATCAGGTATGAAATAAAAACAGTTCATAACTTTTAATGCGGTTTCACAATTTATTTTATGTTGGTTAGATTTCAGTGACAGCGGCAGTGACTATGAATTATCAGATTCAGATAGTGAAGTTTACCCTTGCTCTGATAAGTACTTATATTATAAAAAAATATTTATTTAACAGAATTTTTTGTAAAATGCTTTTCTACAATTTGTCACAACACAACCCAAGCCTCACACCTTGATTTAACACCGGTTCGACCATAACGTGAATCATCACAAACTCTACGAACATTACGAACACCATAGCCGTTAGAAACATCAGACCCTGAAAACCTAGCATGGAGCCCCATTACACCGAAATTTAACATCGCTGTTAATTCTCAAGATAATGCCACCCCAATGCCTTTAAAAGTAAGAAAGCGCAAAAAACACCAGGAACGAACTTTGGCAAACAGTTATGTCCAAAAACTCGTACAACAAGGGGATTTCTGATATTAATTCAAAGGGTAAACAAATTAAGGGGCGAGAAATGGGACCAGCTTGTGTAAATTGCACTATGAAATGCTCAGATAAAATAACGCAAAATGATAGGGAAAACAATTTCAAACAATTTTGTAATCTCGGTGATAGATATCAACAATGGAATTTTATTGTTCACAATAAGTATGGAAGAAACGAAAAAACTAGAGCCATATTATCTCCAAAGATAAATCGTCAGTCAAACCGATTCTATTTTTTATCTACCTGGAATGAAGGCACAATAGTAGATAAGCATAGAGTAAGCTATGTTACAATTTTTCTATTTTTTAATAATTTTGATTTTGTTTATAGGTTTGTAAGCTAATGTTTCTAAATACTTTGGCCATTAACAGCCAATGGATTACAACTGCTTATAAAAAAAAAATTGTCTGGCAATGGAATTTTAGAATATGTCCAGCGAGGAACCCATCAAAGGCAGACTAATCCTGTTAAATTGGCTATGTTTGATACAGTATGCGAACATATTAAATCGTTTCCTACCATTGATTCGCATTATTATCGAAGAAATAGCTCTAAAAATTATCTGCTCAGTGATTTGAATATTGCCAGAATGTATCGATTGTTCAAAGAAAAAAAGAATGAAGCATCTATTTCGCACGATGTAACTGAACGCCAATACAGTGACATATTGAATGAAAATTATAATTTAGCATTCCATGTTCCAAAAAAGGACCATTGTGATGTTTGTGTTATATTCGACAATTTAACAAAGGAAAATCAAAATATACAGGAATCGACACAACAATAACACCTTTATAATAAAACTGAAGCTCGGCGGCTAAAAGAGCTTTATAAACTTGAGGCGCAGCAAAATTCTGAAATTACCGTGGCGATCTTCGATTTTCAACAACTATTGATTTGCCGCAGTCTAGTGCATCAATTTTTTATAACAAAAGAAAATATTTTGTGTATAATTTTACGTTTTACTGTTTGATTGATAATATTGGTTATTGTTTTGTGTGGCACGAAACCATTGCTAAGCGCGGAGGAGTTGAGGTTGACAGTTGTCTACGCAAATTCTTGGAATTTTATCCTAATTGCAAAGAATTTCGGTTTTGGTCCGATAATTGCGGTGGTCAAAATAAAAATAAAGTTCTGTATTCATTTTACGCAAGGGCCTCCAAAAAATATAATATAAATATTTCACAGAGATATTTTGAAAAGGGCCATACCCAAAATGAGAGTGACAGTATTCACTCCTGTATAGAAAGAATGGCTAGACACCAAGAGATATTTACACCAGATCAATGGAATCAGTTGATTAAATGCTCAATGGATTTTAATTTCCAGAAAAATGATTCAAATGAAATATTTTATATAAATAAAACAAAAGAAATATTTATCGATCATGGCAGTTCAAACATTTTGAAGTAATGTATAAATACAATTTCCTGGAAAATTTTAAAACGATTACTCTTATGAGAGAAACAGAACGAAAGTCAAGAGGTCGGAAACCAATCAAACACAACATTACTTTAAATTTTAAATTGATTCCAGTTTACAAAGAACCCCTGAAAATCAGCGAATCGAAATTCAGAGACTTAATGCATTTGTGCAATAAGAATTGTATAAATTCAACATACCACGACTTCTATAAAAATATTCCCTACGCAGCCACGGGCTCAAATAATTTAGAAAGTCCTTCAGAAGAAGAAGAAGTTCTATAACAACAAAAATTAAATTATTATTTAATTTTATATTAGAAAAATTGAATTTTATTTTATTTTTATTTTTATAAGAAGAGGAGAAATTGTTAAGAGTTTGCAATTCAGTTTCGATCTGCGAGCATGTGAAAAATAAATCATCTTTCAGTACATCTCATCAGACTATAGCGACTGAACTGCTAATTTTTATTACACTGATTTTTCCTATATAAAGGAATCAACGTGCACTTGTAGTATTAACAAGTGCACGTTGATTCCTATATATAGGAAAAATCAGTGTAATAAAAATTAGCAGTTCAGTCGCTATAGCCTGATGAGATGTACTGAAAGATGATTTATTTTTCACATGCTCGCAGATCGAAACTGAATTGCAAACTCTTAACAATTTCTCCTCTTCTTATAAATATTTATCAATTTGGAATATACCATAATAATTTAAAGTTTGAACATTTTTATTTTTGTTTATTTTTTAAGATTAACTGATATGTGATCCAATTTACTTTGTGATTTGAACACCAATATAAATAATTATTAACCACTTTATCAAAGATGAGTTTTATTTATCTCCTATTTACCAGGACATGAATTTTGGTCGCCTCATGAGTCAGTGAGGCGAGAATTACCGAATCGTGATGGTATTGGTTATTGTGTGTGTGTTCGAATGCTGTTTTATGCATCATGCTCTTTATGCTCTTTTAGTTTTTAGTTTAGTCATTTTTTGGTGTTTGTAGAGATTAGTAGCGTTGTAAAAATTATTTTCTTCTATTTTTTTATTTGTGAATAAATTAATACATAATTTTAAATTGTATTAATCCTTTTGTATATTTATGTATTGTATAAAAAGCATATTTTGAAGACAACACGTTTTTTGCAACTTTTAATAATAAAATCGAATCGAGTCACTCGATAGTCACTCAATATTGAAAAATCACACTTTACATTAATTATTTGTAGTATTTTTCGTTGGATTCATCCCAATTTTAAATAAAACTAAAATTATTTGGAAAATATTTCTGTATTATTTATTACCAAAGATTGTTAATATTATTTTATAAGATGCATTTTATACACTTTCTCATTGGTCAATTAACTATATTGCGAATTATCGTAACATTAATCAATTTGCGTTATATTCCCAAAATAAAAAAAATCATTTCTTTAGTTTAACTTAATATTTATTCATTTTTTAATAATTTATAAAAAAAAACCGATTGATTATAAATTAATAAAAAATTAATAAACAGACATAATTAGTTAAAACTAAAGAAATACATTTTTTTTAATATAACTACAAAAATAGTTGAACAATGAACAAAGCACAAATGTAAATTCTCCTGCTTCATAGCAAGTGAGATTTTCTCACACGCGAGCATAAGCACCAAAAATTTGAATCGATTCAACCGATTGGCTTATTTTTGATACTTACCGTCACAAAACGATACACTAATCCAAAGAACGTATATGATAGCACACAATTACAAAATGTATGTTATACGCCTTGTACGTATACAAAATTCTCATGAGGCAATGAGGAATTTTGCGACCAAAATTCATGTCCTGATTTCTTAATATTATATTATACATGGGTATATACTTGTTTACGAGCGAGTGTATTACAAATATAGTTTGTCATAGTGATTCATTTCAATTTTCCGTAGAATAATATTACATTTTCGAAAACTATAATTTTCTAAAAAAAAAACAACAATTAAAATCCATTAGCCATGATAAATATACCAATGTTACAATAAATTTTAATTCATAAAGTGTTCAAATAATTTAATTAAAAAAAATAGCAACTAATTTATCATTGAAAACTTTAATCTTCTCTCCTGAAAAATGACGATTTGCAAATGTAATACTTTTAATTGGATGCGACGATATGTTTATACAGAATGTACTTGTGCAAGTTGTATTAGAGAATTATACTAATACAGCCAAATTCCTTTCCCCCATAAATTCCCGTTTTTTTAAATTCTTTAATATGTATAGCTAGTAAAAATTTCTTTAATAATTTGCTAATAGTTGGTTCATCTAGTTGGTGTTAAATTAGTTCTCCATTTACAAACTGAAAACTACCACATTCCAATATATTTAAACAAGTAAGTACCTACCTTACAATTGTAAAATTAAAAAAAAATAGATAGTTTACTGTGAGATAAGGGGTATTGCTTTACTCTTTACGCCGCGACTCATTTGTAAGTTATTTGTTACCAGCTGTATTATAAATTCAGCTGCCAATTTAAAGAAGCAACGCCTTTTAAAAAAATATTTCGTCGTGGCATTCAAAAGGATTTCCTCTATTTCGAAATAATTTTCTGAGGATTTGATGCCTTCTTCGCGTTCACAAAAAACTGTATTTTTCGAATACACAATTACGCAATTATTTAGAATGATGTAAGTACAATTTTTTTTTGTTTGTTTATTTGAATAAACTTGAAAATTATTACAATTCTGATGAATATTATGATGATAGCCGCGACACGCAACAAAATAATTACCGCCAAATGTCATTCAAAATGTTTTTTCTTAAACACATTTTTTAAATTATTTTCTTGCTAGGAAGTCGCAAAAACGTTCGGGTAAACCAAAAAGTTATTTTCAGCTCAAAAGTTGCTAATTTATCCATTTTTAATTACTTATTCATATAAAAATTGGCATCAACATTGTCACTAGGTCGTTTGCCGATGTGTAATAGTTTCAGTCGCAATATATCTTTTCTGTCAATTGTATCACTAAATGGTGGTGCATATATAAAAATGTTAGTTTGTCATCGTGCTAAAACAATAAAATATTTAGGCTGGATATTGGTTTTTAAACGACAGAAAAGTTGCTAGATATTCCCTAAAAACCATATATTACGATCATATAATTAACTAATCAGTACACAGTTACTTATATAAATTACAATCATTTTATATTAGTCGGCCAATATAGTTGAAAATAGCAAAAAAAAAATTGTGAAGACGATATGAAATAACGCTCTGGCAACTGGTAACATAAAACGTCGCATTGTGGTCGTGCCAACGAAAAGATTAAAATTTCTTGTCCAATGTAAAAAAAAAATGAATTTCTTGAAATTTAGGTTGTACCAACGTCGGGGATGAGTCATTAAACTATAAAGTTATTTGATGCTACTTGGGGTTACCATTGTTTGATTAAAATCCCATTTAATTGACCATATTTTATAAGTTTACGTAAAATCATTTTAGAATATCATGGAATCGAGAAAACACATATGAAGGACAATGAATAGTTTTGAAATATTCCGTTTTGTACCTTGTGATATTTTTTCCTTACTACGTATGTACTTATATATTAATTATGATACATATTATGTTTATCGTTGGGCCCAACGACGAAACCATATTTTATAATAGTTTATGGAATCTAAACCTGACTATGACACCACAATTGGCATCGTTGATGCTACAGCCTTACAACCGGAAAAATCAAACTGATTCTTGTGAAAATCAAACGCCAGACTATATTAAAGCATTTCGTTGGTTTTAATGTAAAAGCATAGACAACGAATTAGGAAGACTATTTTGTCTGTTGTAAAAGCTAACGTCCAACTTTTTACAAATTTATAAATTTCAGACAATTTTAGATTTCATATAGGTAATTTGACAGAAGCTGAAATTTTAGAAAAGTTACTGGAAATCTAGAATTTAAACTCATGATTTATGAAAATTCAATATCTTTGAGATATTTAAGCTCGTTGTGATATTCTCGCTAGATAGTGAATACCTTCCCCTTTAATTAAACTCAGCAGCTTTAAATCGAAACTCTGCCCTAACCGAGACAACTATTTATAATTTATTCAAAATTTGCATATAATTTCGTAGCAATGGTTCTTCTTGTTTATGGGAGGATTATGAGTCTTAATGACTAGGAATGTAACATTCAACGAACCGAATGTTCATTGATCTTGAAGAGTCCCTAAACCTTTTATTTGTGGCACAAGGGATATCAGTCGATGCAGTTTTCACACTAATTGATGTAAACACACTCATCCGGGCATAACACAGTTTTCCAGAGTCCAATGTATTTGCATATGATGTCGTTCACATTTCGCTTTCTGACAGTAATTCATATGCCGTTGGTGTATATGCTCTAAATAAACTACAACTGTGCAAGGCAACGTTCAATTACGCTTTATTGAATGAGGTAACATTGAAAGTTTAAATTAGTTGTCCTCATTTACTCACTAGAAGTGACAATTAACTCACCCTTATACAATCCTGTAATACGAGTTTCAATTAGCAACGACATATTGAGAAAAATAACAGAAGTTGGAACATAAAACAAAGTAAGTAGTTAAACAGCCTTCCCAGTGAAATGAGACTTGAGACAGCATTTTTGATAACTAGTTGTTTGTGCTGTGATGTGTCGTCATGATACTCGCATGATTGTTATGAAAATAATGAATAGGAACATTGATACAGCCGTCATGACCTATAAACACGGGTTTACGCTGTGAATCGGGTGGGAAATTTTAGTTTAAGAATATAAGGTGTAAATGTCGTATTAATGTTTATATATTTGTTAGGTTTATATTTGGGTTTTTTCCCATTTTGAATTACAAACATAATCTCTCTTTAACACCACAATTTTACACCGCAAAAGAGCAACCTATATCATCGAGTTTTAATAACCACGACCTAAACTGTAATAATGTTTGAAAAATCGTTTAATTCATGTGAAATATGATATCTAAACTGAATGGCAAGAGAACCAAACAAATCGGCATTTTGAAGTTTTTAATCAATAAGCTTTGCTAAGATTGTTCATCATTAAACTATTAAAAACTATTGTGTAGGTTTAGCGGAAATCTACTCGAAGTTAAGAACGCGGTAGAGCTATGTGCTTAACATAAGATTGCAGAAATAAATGTCTACCGTTTTGTCTAATTTCATATTATTCCACAAATATTAAAAGTCAATTCCCATTTATTCATTACCATATATCTATCAAACACAAATATTCTAATTTTTACAATCATATCCCTAACATGAATAAAAAATTAACAACTAATTGGACCACTTGTCAATCTTTACAAACCAAATGATAATATACCCTAATTACCTCTTTTTCATTCAACCGTCACACCCAAATCCATCACAAAACTAGATATAACAAAAACAGAATAATCGTACACGTAAACACACACATTTGATTATATTTCTAACAGAAATTCTAAATCCCCCCGAAGCAATCTTTCTAATCAGATATGTTTTGTATTGTGTACCATTTCACAAAATGGAAAGCTAAAATATATTTACATAATATACAGAGAATTTGTTATAAATAAAATTAAAAAAGCGCCCCCTATAAGTCGTGATCACAAAATAAATAGTCATCAACCGATGATGTATTTAAAGCTATTTTGATACATTCTGTAAACAGTTCGCGAAATAGCTTTTAAATTTTTGTTTAGTGATCTAAAGACTAACTAATTTATAGGAAGAACATTGTTTTCTTGCTTTTTTTTAGCTAACTAAGTTTACGTGACCTTGAAATTAAACCTACCACGGGCAACTAATTATATTGACCAAAACTGTTTATGTTAAAAAATTCATTTGACTGAAATGACCTTGTCAGACCATTTCAAGGTCATCAAAATTAAATTCGTCAGAAAAAAATTCAGCTTGTATAATTGTTTCGCTAGCTGTAAATTTAAATAAAGCAATGAATGCCCCTTTTCATTTGCAATGCGGTACACAACGTACAAAAAAGGCAGAAAGACCGAAAATCAATAAAAAAATGTTTACCATAGATAGAATAACCCCTGCTGACTGACTAATTTTTATTACTTTTTGGTTATGTTTTTCGGTTAAAAAACAAGATTCTTCATTTTTCTTGAACATAAAAATCAAATCCAAAACAGCAATAAATTAAAATCGTAGCTTAACCAATATTATATAGAATATTGTAGGTAAACAATAACGACATGTGGCGACCATATCAAAATAACTAATCCATCAAACTCATCATAACATAAATTAATTATGTATGAGCCTTGAAATTCTATCTATAATCATAAGATTAGCAAACAAATCTCTGAATAAGACAAAGAGTATAAAATATTATTTATATATGTAGAAAGAATATTGTGTACACAATATATGGAAAGAAGAGGAAAATCCGAGAAGATTAATGAAATGGAACATTTGTTCAATAACAGAATTCATTTCATTTATATAGAAATACTAAAAAAAAAAAATGCTTCAGGCATGTTGTAAAAAAAAAAAAAAATTCAATATTAGACAACAAATCAAATTGAAATTAAAATAAAACAAAAAGTCGAACGCAAAAAAGAACCCAAATACTCAAGATAATTTTAACGTTCACACATGCCTGGCTTGTTCTCTTTATACACATAATAATAATAATCCCAACAAATAATTTTACTAATAGCCAAGATTAAAGTAACAACCACAAAAAAAAAAAAAAAAAAAAAAAAGTTAAAATGGACCATATTTTTCCTACTTATAAACATGTCGAACGAAACCTCTCCCGTACACGACAGTAACATCAGGTAGAAAATTGTAGGTATTTTCTTCTTGACAAAATATTAATCCTAATGTATACAACAAAAACAAAATCTTAACGTTACGTATATAATAAAAAAATCATTAAACTTATATATCGATTGCTTGACCATTTCTTCGTGTTCTGAATGTATATGTATGTGTAAGAGTATGAACAATACATACGCAACATATTATACGAGAAGATGAGATACAGTTTACTTATTTCTTTTAATTTTATTACTTTGGAACCTACATTTTTGCGGACAATGAATACAAATAGCATAATTTTTTTATAACTTTTTCGTTTCATTTTGTATTGATCGAAGGAAAGAGAGTGGCAAGGAGTCGAAGAGTGACACCATCGAAGTAAAACGAAATATTAACTCGTTTTATATGTCAATATTATTTATTTTGGTTTAGTTTTGCTCTTAAATGAATATTTAGTGGAATGGAATTGAAATGGCGAGTACTATTTCGTGGAAGGTAGCCCAAAACAGAGAAAAAACAAAATGAACAAATTGTATGTATTATGTTGAACAAATTGTTGATTATTGCTTTTTTTCGTTTAAAATTATACATTTGTGGATTTCATGACCTCAATTACTTATATATTTTTTTTGTTTTAATTAAGCAGGAAATCTTAATTAGATGAGAATAAAAAAAATTTTAAATTATATTTTTACGTTACTTATTTATGTATGTTTAATGGTTAGATGAGGCAAGGGATAAATTCAAACTGACATTATAATAAAAAACGAGCAGTTTATGAGCAAAGATATTTCGCACTGTATATTTTATAAAACAAACTTTACACATTTAATTGTTGTATTTTTTATAACATTTTTATTATTTTTTGTTTTTAATCAAGTTATTTTATTAGTATTTTTGGGAATTTACTTATTTAGGACAGTTTTATAAAATATATAGTGCTGACCTTATTTTAATCTCTATTGTATGCTCTGCTGTCATCTTATCACTACCTTTTCATCCGTTATTTGAATCGATATAATCGTATTCTATCTTGAATATCTATATATCTATCTTTTCTGAAATTTATTACTTACTTATTATAGAGCAGTACCACGCATAGTCCGGTTTCAATTTGATGGTCGATTCTCGAATAATCGTTTCTGCTGGATCGGTGAGAAATTTTTAGAAACGTTAGAAATGTTTTTATTTTGGAACCAATTTCCGTTTTCCTATTAGATCCGGGATTTATTACCCGTACCATGCGAGGTGTTGCTGTACTTATAAAATATTTGACGTTTTTCAGAGATGTGTGAATTATTGATTACCCAAGTAACAATTGTTAGAGCTGTCAGTTTCCTGTTTGCTCTAATGCAGTTCTAAAATAGCATTTGGTTTGCTAGTTGCATCAATATAGTAAAAATTGACATTAGGTGCTTTAGTAAAAAAATTATTTGCTCTATAATACACAGTTTAGACATTCCCAGCTCTAACAAATTATAGAGCAGATAGTTTTATTTAGGAGCTCTATAATAAAATATAGAGCTTTAAATTCTTTAGTATTAGAGCACTATATATTATAATGATATTAATTGTACAATAGCAATATAGTAGCAATATCAGCTATAATGCAGCTTAATAAAAACCATAAGTGTTATAAGACTTAGCTCCAGTTTTACATAATTTGATGTTCATAAAACGCTTTTCACCATTTAAAAAAAATAATAACTTTAAATTAGAGCTGGTACTTTATTTTTATGTTAATTTAAACCTAATATAAGTTTTTGTATCTTATATAGAGTTGACTGCTTTAATTGGGAAAATTGTTCATCTTCTGTCAAAAATTTAGTTAAATTAACTATTGAGTTATTTAATTCCTTATTAAAAGTCAGAAAAAAATCGAGAAATGTATAATTCTAAAGCGTGGAAAAAATATAAATTTAGCAGTACATACCGATATCAAATTAAAAGGAATAGGAAAATTTTTAACCAAATTGTTAATCCACCAAAAAATCCAGCAAAGCCCCAAAATTCTGAAAGCGTGTTTCAGAACTCAGCGGAGCATTTTGATAATCAATGTTCAATAATTTCTGGATATAGTATAGATGATGATTTGGATGATACCGAGATTGCTGATATTGAAAAGGCAAGTACATTACAAGATTTAATTTGTGACGACGGCGATTCTGAAAACGATAAAATAAATTAAAGAAAAGAACTTAAAGAATGGGCACTGGAATTTAACATAAGACATTAAGCACTTAAAAAATGATTAAATTTATTGAGAAAAGCTCAGCTGCCCGATGAAGGACTCCCTAAGGATCCGCGAACTTTATTAGAAACCCCTAGTAATCGATCGTTGTATCCTGTAGCTAATGGAAGCTATTGGCATCAGGGATTAAAGAACTGCTTAACACAATATTTCTACGATAATCTCGAGCAATCAATGAATATTTCACTAAATTTTAATATCGACGGGTTACCGATCTACAAGAATTCCCAATGGCAATTTTGGCCAATTCTCTTCAATATTTCCGAGATAAAAGATTTCAAGCCAATGGTTATTGGAATTTATTGTGGCAAAGGAAAGCCGGCCAACTTAACAGACTACATACCTACGTCAATTTGTTGATGAATGTAGAGATCTATTATAAAATGGCATTTTAGTAAATAGCCACAAATTAAATATAAGGATTAGGTCTGTAATTTGCGATTCACCAGCCCGAGCTTTTATTAAAGGTATAAGAATATTAATTTATCATCTTAATTTTAATTTTGACAAAAGGACTACCACGTTTGACGAAAAAAAAAATAATACCGTTATATAGTTAAAAAAACAAATATTGCTTCAATAAAACGTAATTATTCAGTATTATAGAGCTCCAAGCTGTAAATCTAAATCATATACATAATTATTAAAGCTATAATCGGAAATAATATGATGATTTAAAGCTACGTGCTCTATATTTAGTATTTTGCTTTATAAATGGTTTAGTATGGAATCCATTTATTAAAAGAAAAAACGAATAGCATTATAAAAGGGATACGTAATTCAGGTAACCTTATATTAGCATAATTTGTAATCATCTTCGTTTTCATAAAAATGGAGTAAAAAAAGCGACATAATGTCAAGAAATGTTGTCGATAAACAATAATGAGGAATTACTGATATAGTCGCATAAGATATCTCGATACCTGAATTCTTGCTGAGAACCCTTTGTAACTTTTAGATAATTTACAATTGTTAAAATGAATTCCGCCAAATAAATTAATTGAACATAACCTAGAATTTTCAAAGAATTCAAATACTAGCACGTGCGAATAGGTTCGAAAACATATAATTTTTTTTATTTTTCTTGTAAATACAAAATATAATCGAGGAGCAATAAAATTTTTCGTCCTATATTATTTATATTCACCATAAAAATTAAACGGCACCTAAAATTACATATTATCTAAGTTTAACAATAATTATGATATATATTAATTATTTATAATAATATTGATTTACATAACATCATCAAACAATATTTTATCAAAGTTGTTAAAAATATTTTATCAGAATTAAATGATGCTCGGTGTTAGATGAATTTATTTTTTTATTTTTTATCGCAACAATTGAATGTCAAAATTCATATTTTGTAAAGCCAATAGCTGTAGTTAACATCCTTAGATAACCATTATTGAAGCAAAGTGCTTCTTAATAAATGCTTTATGCAACTCTTACATCCAACTATCATTCAGCTAATAGCTTTGTTATAGCAGGTATATAAACGATTATACAACTTTCCAAGAGGAGAATTGTTGCTCTAAAATTAGCAAATTTAGTCCGACAGGAGCTCTATATAAGTTCTAGCAGCGCTGATAGAGCATAATAAAATACTACAGGCTCTAAAATATAGCTCTAGAAGCGATGATAGAGCTTATTTGGAGCTCAAATTGTTACTTGGGTATTTACAGGTCGTTCAATGTCGCATCAAAATACGGACAACGATGTTTCGGAAAATATTTAAGAGAATAATAATGAGAGATAAAATTAACAAATGGAAAACATTTTTTTTTGTTTTGCAGTGATTTTGGGAAGGTAAAATATATAACCTTTCATAAAATATTTTGTGACCCATAACAACCAACTTCCGACCAACTCCCAGCAGCTTCGTGCAGAGCCAAACGTCTCTTTTCTAAGAAGTTTGAGATACAGAAACAAGAGTCCAACAACCAAGGGTCAGCTAGCAAAATCAACAACTTTGTAAAACCCGAAATCGACTTCCAAAGACATCATGTTAGCATTAAAGATTCCTATCAAATCATAAACGAATCAAAGTAATCAGCGACTACAAATGCCTAGCAATTGCAGAAGATCTACATCTGCCGAACTGTTTGAATAATTTTTATGAACACAATAATTCTACTAAAATGAGCGCATTCAAAGTAGTTCGAATTAGACGGGGTAGAAAATCCATCTTTACTGCTTCAAAAACTTGACAAAAACGTAAAGTGTAAGTTTAGATGTAAAATCTAGAATAAAACAGCAAACCGTGGTTGGTTTAAATAAAACTATTTCAAATTATACATTCAAAAGTTTGGAATAAGATATGATAAAAAAACAAAAATTAAATTTTATCCGCCAATCACGGTAAAAAATTTATTGTATATGATCAAGTACATACACTTACTGACCTTGATATGAAATCAAAATGCTAAATAAAAATTACATGTACACCGGTACAATTATTAAATGTCAATCACCTGATATACACAAAACAAAAATCGAGAAATTAACAGCAATTTTTTTCATATAAACTAGAGTTAAGGGGCGTCCAAGCCAAATAAGTATTTTCGACAAATTTTCAAAATAACTAGAGCAATAAAACTGCGATTAGAAAAAGTCACCTGATCAACGCGTTAATTATTTACGTATCCAGGGCCAAAGAATTTATCACTCCGGAGTGGATGTGAAGATCACCACAATAGTTGTTACATATTGCAGAATGCGACCCACGGCCCAAATGTCTCAAAATGGAATAAAACTTGTGGCGGTCTTCATATTCACCCCAGAGTGATAAATTCTGTGCCTCTGGATACATAAATAATCATCGCGATGTCAAGTTCACTTTTCTTTTTTAATTGGAGTTTTATTGCTCTATTTATTTTGAAAAAATTTCAAATTTTTGTGGCTTGGGCGCCCCTGAACTAGACAGTGAAAAACCTTAAAATTTAAAATCACGGAGCTATCCAATCTAAGGCCAGATTATATTAAAAATTAGATTAAAAATTGGCGTTTCAATCCAGTACTGATTAAAATACATAAAAAGTTATTTGAAGACCAATAGCTCTTCAGAGTTTATTTTGAAAAAAATTAGGTGAATTTAAAATTATTACAAAGTCAACGATCTTTATTTAATGTTATAATTAAATGGGATAATAAATCTACAACCGCGGAAGAAGAAGAAGAATTAGAAAACTCAAAGGGAAGATCCAGTGTTATGCAGGCATTGTCAAGGTCATGCTGCCCAGAACTGTAATTTGAAAATAAGGTGTTTATTTTCTAAGCTAGAACATGACGCTAAGAAACATCTATTGAAACTGCACGATGCTGTAACTGTGATGACCGTCCTGGATTTTTAAATTGCATAGAGCGGCAAAATTATATTATGAAACAGGGAGAATTTTAAGCAAGGCGGAGTTATAAATACTGTTTTTCAATCCCAAAATGTAAATTCACTATGGTAAATAAAGTGCTTTAAAACTTTCAGCTAGGAATTTTCATCGTCTCAAGAAGATATACTTACTTCTAAAACCAGCAGCGGACTATTCAACTATCTTAGGTAATATTAGTAATTAATAATACTTCTAATCAAAATTTTTCTAATTCATGTTTTTCTTTTGAGGAAATTACGTCGCTGATTACTAACTCAAATCAATTTATTTATTTAAGGCATTATAAACTTAAATTAATGATACGGAATGCTAGTTCTTTACGTAAAAAATATACTGAATTAATAAGTGCATTGGTTATAACAAAACAAATATTGGATCAATATGCGAACTTGGTTAAATGTTAACGACAAACGAAAAGTTTAGTCTGAATTATAACTTTTTCGTTTTGATAGGAATTACTCTAATATTTCAAAAGGTAATAATAGTCCATACATGTCTCATTTGAAGTAAGTACTTTACCCTATATTCATCTAATATATCCAGAAGATTTTACAAACTTACATGCCATTAAAAAAATGCATACCGGCAACTCTCGATGTGATCGTCGGCAATATTCAGTACGTTTTGATCCTAGCATCAAACAAATTATAAGTTACAAGATATCATTGCAAATTCGAAACTTAGCAAATGACACGTGATTTAAAAACCCGGTGTTACCTGGAAAAATATTATTACTTGTTTATTAAATTACCAAAATATCAACTGCAGCGGGTGCAAGTTTATGAATGAAAAAGTTGTTTCAGCAATTTTCTGAAAATGCATTTACTCATTTAAATCAGTGAGTTTTAGTAAATATATTAATTAGACCGTTTTCCGGGATTTAAAATTGTATGTTTTGTTATTTTATTTTCTCGTTATATGTAATCTATTCTTCAAATTACTCTTCCAAGGGCTGCCCTTGGCCTTCGTTGGAAATTACTAATTGAATCACTAAAATCCTTGGAATGAAGATGCGCTCTATTATAGGTAGACATTGTCTTAGAAGACCCAATGAGAAGTATAGAGTGCTGCCAATCTGTTGGATAGAGTACTGCGGAATGCTTCGTTGTCAGTGTTAATTGTGGATTGTAGGAATGATACGGTTATCAATAATAATGAAACATTCCATCGTACCATTATACCATAACACCATCATAGCATAATACAGCCATACAATCAAACCAACACACCTACTTAACGCCATACCATTACACCAACATAACATCACACCATCATACAATAATAACATCACACCGGTATACCAGCATAATATCATCAAACCATTGTACCACGATACCATCATACCATCATAAAATTATATTATCATACACATCAAACCATCACACAATCATTCAATCATAACATCACACAATTATATATCGCATCATCATACCATCTTACCTTCATACTTTCATACTATTAAACCATCATTCAATCACATTACCATTCCATCATACAATATAATTACTAGAGCGGATTAAATTGTATGGAGAAAAAAATTTTAGTCTGGAGACTCCACTTTTCTGTAAATTCATTGTATTTGAAGCAAAAATGTCCACTACACCATATGGCTACGATGGATTTCGAGCCTGCATAATTTCATTTGAAGATGTTTTTTTTATATAGAGTGAGTTTTTTAAAATGCCAGGCTTTTATCTCGAGAACGGTGCTGGATAGGAGAAAATTTCTTTTAATGAAATTTTTTAAGGGTCGAGGTGACATCAGATGGTGACCTTTAATTCGACCTTGACTACGACCTCCAAGGTCATTTGATGGTCAAATTGATTGTTTTAAATGAAAAGCCCTATTTTTGGACCTCTGATTCAGAAAGGGCACAAAATTTTACGTTCAGATACGAAGTTTATTCTCTTCTTTTGAATGACTTTCAGATGCTAGTTCAAGGACAAACTACTAAATAATATGAAATCATCAGCAAATAATGAATTTTAATGGGAATGACTTAATTTAAATTTGTCGGCACCATGACCAAAGGTACCAAGTTAATATTGTGTTAGTATATTCCCCATTTCATTATTTGCAGATCATTTCATATTATTTATTAATTTGTCCTTGAACTAACATCTGAAAGTCATCCAAAGGTAGAACCTAAAATGCTTATCTGAACGTAAAATTTTGCGTTTTGTATGAATGGGTCAAAAATAGGGATTTATATTTAACAAATTCAATTTAACCTTCAAATAACCTTGGAGATCGTAGTGAAGGATGAATTGAAGGTCGCTATCCGATGCCTCCCCCTCGACTCTTAACAAATTTCATTAAAAGTAATTTTCTCCTATCCAGCACCGTTGTCGAGATAAAAGCCTGGCATTTTAAAAAACTCACTCTATATAAAAAAAAATCTTCAAATGAAATTATGCAGGCTCGAAATCCATCGTAGCCATATGGTGTAGTGGACATTTTTGCTTCAAATACAATGAATTTACAGAAAAGTGGAGTCTCCAGACCACTTAAAAATTTAATCCGCCCTAATAATTACACCATCATGTACGGTCATAACATCAAACCATTATACATACCATTATTATTATTAAGGAATGATTCATAATAATTATCCATCACACCAACGTACATTTGTTACAAATTAGCGTAACCTGGCTTGTATTGCTGGCTAAATTCTTATTCCGCGAGAGCGCGAATTATTGGTCAAGTTTTTTCCATAAGAAAAACAAAAAAAAACTTAATTTTCGAGGTTTTACAAAAATTTTTAAATATTTTATGTACACAAACAAACATAAATTTAAAATAGCAAAAAAAAATATATTCCGTCTGGATATTCTGCTGCTGCTCTCTTTCCCGAATCATCAGTTAAGTAATAATTATTTTTTAAGTTAATTTTATTAGATTATTCTAGTTAAATTGTTAATGCATTTTTTATAAATCAAATAAGTTCTATAATTATTATTATTTTGTTTTTTTTCTAAAAAAAATTTGTGCAATCAGAAATATCACTTTTCTTTCTTTAACAAAAACAAATTTTTTATATTTCTAATCTCACTATGCGATCCTCTCCCAAAAACAAAATTTAATTTATTGGTTTCCCGAGTGGGATGGTTCCATCCCTTTGTTTACTTCACTCTAATGTTTAAAAAAAAAAATTACCCAACCTATTTTATAATTTTTTGGCACACATAAACAATAAGAGTCCTTGCTAGCTCTCTAAATTATATTATTGAAAAAATTTAATTTTATTATTTTTTAGTTTAATTTGCCATTGAACCTACCATAAAATGTTTTATGATAGAGTTCCTTAGTTCGATGTTATATATTTTGTTGTTTTATTGTATTATTGCATGATCCTTTAAAATCTAAATATGTATGTATACACCAAAAAAAGACTTATTACTACTTATTACTACCTAAATTTATATTTTTATTGTTTTTGCAGCTGATGCACATTTATATTTTTTAAGTCCACTGCGCATTTTCTTAATTTATTGTTAAGGATTAAATGTTTTGAAAACTGTTATTTAATTTATTATTATTATTTTTTCATGAACCTCGTTGTAAACGCGAAACTAAATTAATACACCCATACCTCACTTTGCGACGATAATTCGTTCCATAAAAATGCGTCTTTTAAATAAAATTGCAACATAATTAAATAACCTTGACGTATTTTCAGAAAAAAAACATTTAAGTAACGATGCAACAAATAATTTAAGAGACGCAAAACTGAAATTTGTTAGTACGCACTATCCGTGCAATAAAACGATAACTGAAACACATCGTTTTTCAGGAGAAGGCTTTGAAGTTTGAAATTATGAAGGAATCCCATGTAAAAACGTTTCATTAAAGTTGAATTACTTGTGCAGGAGAACCTGAAGGTAAATACTGGTTAGACAGGACGATAGAGCACCTTGCACAGATTTCAAAAGTGCAATCATGCAATAACGCGATAAGTAGTACTTATCGTTTTATTGCACGGATAGTGCGAAATGTACCGTCGCAATTCGAAAGTCGCAATTCGAAACGTAGCAATTCGGAACGTCGCAAATCGAGGTATTGGTGTATTATGAAAAGTAATTAAAAGAAAAATTAATAAAATGGTGTTAAAACGGCAGAATTGCCCGTTTCATCGTCGTACCATCATACCATCTTACCATCATACCATTACACCACCATACCGCCATACTATTAAACCATATCATTCCATCACACCTTCATTCCATCATACCATCACACCATCATATCCTACAATTACACCGTCATACCATTATATCATAATACCATAATAACATCAAACCATACTCATACTACCATACAATCGAACTAGCGTCCACCACACCATCTTACCATCATACTATCATACCATCATACATTATCACCATACACACATCCCAATCATTATCCCCCACCCCCCCCCCCCCCCCCCCCCCCCCCCCGTCACCATTTTAGTTTTCATCATCACCATCAATATCTTCAACACCACCACCATCACCGTTAAGAAATATAATGATTGTCGTGTCGATTATATTTTTGATTTTGCACTAAATATCCAATCGGTTCGGTAAAGTTTGAGAAATTCCTCCTTGGTACTTTGGAATCTGATTAACACCATAAAATGACCGTCCTAAGGAATTGATTTGAACCGATTTGAACCAAACTATACACAATAATTGTGTATAGTTTGGTTCAAATAGGTTGAGGGCTGTGAATTTATATAAATATCACACATACAAGTTGTATATAAATAATTTAAGAAGAAGAAGATTTTAGAAAAAACAAAACTTAACCAAAATCAAAAGTTGCGAAAACTTTCAAAATATTTAAAAAATAAGCAAACGCCAAAAATTTTTGTTTTAATTATTACAGTTGCAGAAGATAAACCATTCGGTTAACTACAAAGCAGAAAAAGGTGAAAATATATCTTGGTTCTTTCAAAAATCGCATCTGAATCGCAGAATACATATTTCTAATGTAGACTTCGAAAGATTAGTTGATGACACAGTAGCGACTTTTGAACCAACAATAAACTTTGGAAAATCATCTAATGAATTAAGCAATCATTTGATCAAGCCACGGTGAATTACTGAACTTATCAAACCGCAAGTCTTATGGTGAAGATGAACTTACTAATTATATTGCTTACATTTATATTGCTTAATACAATGCTAAGCACGTTGTATTTCCCCAAGAACTGGAAGTTAGTCAAATGTAGGTGCAATCCTAAAAGGACCCTTAGTTAATTACAATCCTAAAACTAGGCAAATTCAACACATGCTTCAGTATAGATAGATATCAGCTTTCTAAGGTGTATTGGAAAAATATTTGAAAAACAAGTTTTCCATTACCTAAAACATAACATAATAAATATAAATAAATATACCTAAAATATTACGTAGATTCCTCTGAAAGTCTGAACATAATATAATTCTAAATTATCAGTTTGGTTTTCAAAGTTCTCATTATAAGTAACAAATTTGTGGTATTATACATTTATAAAATCAAATATAAACGAGGAACTATCTACAGGCATGATTCTGCTGGATGTATAAAAAAGTCTTCGATTTAATGTGGTACAAAGGCTTAATTTGTAAATTAATTCAAATTAAATTCGCGTCGCTCATAATTGGTATTAAACACAGCTTTTTAATCAAGAATCATTTTACTTTCAAATTAATTCCACCAAATCCTGTATACATAAAATTCCTTCTGGAGTACACAACTCCTTCAAACCCTGAAGTTACAATGATATACATATATGAATATGTACTTTCTCAAATGGAAAATATCCATTAACACTGATAAAACCAAAGCAATACATTTTATACATCGAGGAGCACCGCAATATATTCCTAACAGAACTTTGAACCTTAACGTTCGCTACCGTGGCAGAAAAATCTTAAATACTTGGGAGTTATTTTAGACGCCAAATTAAATTTTGAAGAGCATATCTAAATTACAGTTAAAAAAAGTTTGTTCAATTATCAAAATGTTATATTCAATGATAAGTAGAACGTCCATCCTTTCCAAGAAAAGTAAAGTTATTGCTTTATAAAACTAACATTCAATTAATTTTACTTTACGGATGTACAAAATAGAGCATTTGTGCAACTACACATATTCGAAAAATACAAATATAACAAAGTAAATGCCTAAAAATGGCTCTAAACAAAACCGAGTACTTACTACAATACAAACTGACTCCGTAAACTAGTGAATATCCAAACAAAACTGGTAGTAGAAATCCTGATACTTGAATTTAAAGAAATAAAATTACCAATTATTCAAACGAAAAAATTATACCCGGGGTTAGATTCTGAGGAAATGATAATTTTTTGTGACATTTTTTATTAGTACAAAAGAAAACCCTTGGAAAATTTAAATTTCTACTACTACTTTCAGTCAAACCACCGTCTACATGTAGAATTTAACTCGGGGGCTTTCAGTCAGATCACTTTGGCCTTAACAAGGTATCGTTAGTAATTATTTATTCAAGATTGACTTTTTTTTTGTGAAACCGGAAAATTCAAGAATGGATGTTTTAGGTTTAGGGTAGGCTTAGGTTCTTCCTCTTCATCGACATAGTCGAATGTTCTGAAAGTGTTACATAATATACTTTTAGTTGTTCCACCCCTTCTATTATTTTCTTAGTCTATTTTTTTGTTAGTTATTTTCAGAATACATAATTACTGTTCAAATAAATCTAGTTAGAATAAAAGGAATGGAATATTCTCTGCATTGATGTTTTGTCGCCAATCGAAATATAAGTGTTTACATTGAATTGAATCATTTTATTGCTAACATTGTATTGTGAATCTTTGTATTGTTAATATGTTAACTATCTTGATTGAATGAATTTATAACTTAATTTAAATGACGGCTATGTGTAACTGCGCTATTAATTCCGCCTGAACAAAAATTCAATGCGAACTCAGACAACAAACTATCTCAAATCATTCAGTAAGTACCAGAACCAGCGCTCAGTTCATAGCAACAGCCTTCTGAAAAGTAGGCAAGAAACTCCGATAACTTTTTAAAAATTCTGAGAAAACCACAAATATCTTGATGGATAAACCACCGAAAATAAATTGTTGAAATTGAACTCAGGCAATAACCTACAGTTGTGGAATTATAATTAAGCCACAATTAATAGAACATATACGTTGACCTAAAAAATTCGAAGGAAGGTTTTTATTTCAGTTTTTTTTTGTTTATTTTAAATACAATAATTTATAGGTACTTAAGTATATAAACAAATGAAGTTATAATTCTTAGGTTGACAATCAAAGTTTGTCAAACAAAAAAAAATAAAAATGGTAAGTAGTGGTGGTTTTTGACTGGCGCTTTAATTAAGCCATTTACTTATAAAAATAAATAATTTAGAAAAAATTCAATATTTGGTTGAAAACCCCTTTTGTTTCAAGACTACACTTTTTCTCCTGCCTATACTATTTGTAAGAGAGGCATTTTGGGCTGGCGTTATATTCTTCTAAACCTCCTGAATTTGGGTCCATAAATATTCTCTTTTTGTCCTTTTCTTAGTGGGACTAACATACAGCCTTGGCCAAAAATATAAAACACCAATCTTTTTAAACAATGGGTCTTAACGAACGAGTCATCCCACCGAATGCGACTCTTAATTATTGAAAATCACCAATTTTTCTTTTGTTTTAGGTTCTTAACAAGAAGTTGTAACGTCGTAAAAACATTTTTTTTAGTTTCGTATTTGATCTTGTGCAGTGAGGACGACTTTATCAAGTGTTTTAAAATAAAAAGAGTTCTCGAGGATTTTTTGAGAAAAAAAGTGTGTTTGTGATAATTATGACTAAAGCGCTCCATCTCAGTGAAGGAATAAGGGCACAAATTGTGCTGTTGGATTCCCAGGGTGTAAGCCAAACTAAAATATCGCAAAAATAAAAATGCTCTCGTGAAGCAGTTTAATCTACATTGAAAAGGGTTAAAGAGACCGGGGACTACGCTTATAAAAAACGCTTAGGCAGAAATCATATCACTTCGGTAAGAGTCAATCGATAAATTATGCGAAAATCTCTCAAAACCCGAAGAAAAACATTATGCTGAGATAGCTGCAGAGCATTTAACAGAACAAGAAGTTCACATTTCGGCACGGACAGTTAGAAGAAGGCTTCTACAAACTGGACTAAAAGGTTGTGAAGCGAGAAAAAAATCTTTGCTCTCACAGACCAATATAAAAAGTCGCGTGAGATGGGCTCGAGAGTTGTTTGATCAGATGAATCTACTTTTGAGGTAAAAATAAATATTAAAAAATAATTAGTCAAAAAAAAAAAATAAAAAATTATAATATGTTTTTAAAAGAATTAATAGAGAAATTTATGTTAAATTTGATGGAATTCCCACGCCTCAAGCGTGCACTGATAGAGGAATGGGAAATATATCGAAAATTACCTGCGAAAAATTAGTACGGTCTATGAATAAAAGAGTCCTGGCTGCCATCAAAGCCAAAGGAGGGCCTACAAAATACTAAAATTAATAAAATATAAAAAGTATTTCCTAAAAGTATTGAGTTTTAATTTTTGTCTGCATTCATTTTATAGATTCTGCAATTTGGGAGGGGTGCTTTATAATTCTGGCCAAGTGCTGATTCTCGGTTCTTTTTTTCGGTTCTTGGCCGTTCTAAATACTTTTACTACTGTTTAATAAAGCCACAATAGCAGAAGACCGTATAATCATCTAAATTCTGATCGAGAATTTTGATATACATATTTAAGGACATCTATATTCAAGTAAAGCATCCCCAAACCATTACTGATGCATTGCTATGATCCAATGTTTTTTTTGCATACCGAGGGTTAATCTCCTCGTTTGGGAGTCATCTTACGTATTGGTCTCTCATCAGCCCCCAACCACGTTGAATTTCCTCTCATCCCTCCAAATTATTAAATTACAAAATGCCGTAGGTTTTGTCAAATGCTCTTTAGCAAAAAGCAATTCTTTTGGCTACGTTCCGGTTACTTAATTGTGGCTTCCTTTTCAATAAAGCAAAAATGGATTAATCATAATACCACTACTGCATCGAATTCTGGTATCAATGAATTGTAATTATTAATAATTTATCTATGTCCCACAGCGGCCCCAAGAATATTCTACGTACAAATGCACCTCAATTGAATCGCCCCAGGGCAAGCAATGCCTAAAATGTGCCATACAACATTTGTGCGATCAATATCGAAATAGGCAGGCTTTAGTATTCGTAGTAACCGAAGTACTGTCAGTAGCTCTCGAAATATCTAGTGCCCATTAGAGACTCGTTATTATTGAGGGATCCATTAATCCTAGTGACAAATTCTTGTAGGGCAGTTTCACAACACATATTAACTCTGAAAGCTTGTTGTATGTTGCTCAGTGGAGAGATTAGCAAATAATGATCTCTAATAAATCGATCGATGATTCTAGAGTCTTAAGAAAAGTCGGTACGATGGCCCGGTTCCGCTTCAGAAAGCAACCATCACCCTACAGTAAACTATGCTGCCCCGAAAAATCTGTAAAATATAAAAAAGACCGAACGAGGAAAAAAAACAGATTAAAATAGAGAGTAGTGCTATTCGACAGAACGAAAAAATGATAGAAAAGGAAGAGTTTACCAACTGAATAATCAGAAAACGGAAAAAAAGCAAACACAATTGTGGGTAATGAAATAAAGCGTGATGAAAAAAACAACAAAACGGTGCACACATCTACTTGTCACAAGGCGTGTGACCATCCTCAACAAGTATTTGCCGGTAACAGAGGCACAAGAAATACGCGGCACAGCTATACATTTAACGCATTTAACACACACTAAGAATTACAATATAAACCTTCACAGACCGAATTTACAAAATTAAATAATTAACAAAAAAAAAAAAATTATAACTAAACAAAAATTAACGTAATGGAGTAAATTAAAAGATAAATTAAAACAAAAACAACACAAATGCCATTAACGGTTAAAATCGCACAAAATTTAGAAATTCCGCACACCCACACACACTAACTAACACAAAAGAAGAAACATTCCGCAAAATTGGAAAAAACACTATGGCAAAGCAAAATCCAAACTGCAATCACTGTTCACTGTGCTATAAAACTATTGTTTAAGCAACTTATTATTAGTTAATTAACACGATAAGAATTAAACACTTTACTGATAATTACAATTAAATTAAATGTAATTATTTAATTTATTTTTAATAGCAGTAGCTCTCTAAAAATTGATAGGTACACTGAAGCATTTACTTAACGAATAATTAAGAGATTGTTTGAAAATTTAATTTGTGGCAAGGCAGCTGGCCTCAACAACCAAGGAAGGAGAAGGTGACCGCCCAGGAAGGAGAGATTATGAAAGTTTACAGTTACTGAATATTACGTCTGTGAGAATGCCGTTAAATATCTTCATAATAACCATCCATCTATGCTATTATTTTTTTTTATTGACGTATTTTTGTGAAATGAAGGTCGCTTCTAATTAATTATTTTATATATTTATAAATGAAACGGAAAAAATTATTTTTGTCAGTCCTCTTCATTTCTCAATACACATTTTTATAAATATGTTACAAAACAGTTAGGTATAAAATGTATTTTTAATTCGTCTCAATTTTACATTGCGATAATCTGGTGTAAGAAGCACTTTTCAAAATCTAGCAAATCTACTCGTTGATTTGACTGTACCGCGATACAACAATATTACAATAAATTTCCACCAATCAATGACAATTTGAAAACAACATTCATTTTCAATATACATAAAAAAAACACAAACGCAAAATGACCAAACCAAAAACACTTAATAATCTCTACGCGTGTTAACCATAATTTTTATTGTACCTTATAATTTAATTATTTACAAAAAAACGTTAAACACATTTTAAGTGTATATTTTTATAGTAGAAGTAGATGTAAGTAAAAGTATTAAAAAGCACGAAATTTTTGTTCAAACAATATTTATGTTTATAAAAATCGATTAATTCTACCGTAAGCTGTTAAAATTAATACTGTTGACATTAGATAATTTCTAACCCAAAATTTGTATCAATGTTTACCAACTAAATTTCTCATTAAAACTTTTATGCCCAACTAGATATTATGTATCACAACAACAGAGGAGACGCAAAAAAATATCATAATAAAATTTTATTTCTCATGAAAGCAACTTAAGATACATACTTACGTATATATGTACATCTATAACAAACTTGTTTTTCTTTTTGTTTATGCTGCATAAGAAATCTCTTGAAAGTTATGTCATTCAACCTCTAAAAAACGTTGGTATATCTACTTATAAGTATATGTATAAAACTAAACAAAAGCAACACAAAAATATAACAAATAACGATACGGATCTACTTATATTATTAGATGGTGTGGAAGAAAGAAAAACTAAAATTTTCTAATTCTTGTAGATAAAGCACAGCACACAAGTCGAGTGGAGCAAATAGATGTAACCAAAAGATACTTACGTCAAAACAAAATATTTTGCACAGGAAATTGGTGATTGATTTTTTTATTTTTCATTAAATTAAATATCAGGTTTAATCAACTTTGTTCTCTGTTTAAATTTAAACACTATCTCTCTTTGCCTAGAGATTAGAAAGTGTTTTATAGTTTCGAGTAAATAAATAAAGTTGACTAATTGGTGCTAGGTAAGAGTGTAGAATTCGTTGAATATTTGACTACAAGTACGCTTTCTGTAATCAAAGAAAGCTTCTGTTCATCCTTTCCAAAATAGAATAAATATATCATAAATATCAAAATATTTAAGGCAAAAACATAAAGACAATGGTGTGGTTTTTGTTTTATTATTTAAAAAATGAAGAAAAAAATCACACCTGATGCGATTTTAATAAAAACAAATGTTTATTCTTAATACATACTTAATCAAAATTTTGCCGAAAAACACACGAAAACAAAACGAACAATGGCAATGTGCGGTTTTGAGACCCAGATGTGCTTTTCCTACACAATCCATATCAAACTCTATATACCGTCTTAAAGTCTTAAAAAAAGTTCAGAATATTTTATTCTAATAAGTATAAAACCTAAACCAAGAAATATAAAAATTGGCTATAAACTATAGACACGATTTTGAGATAAACTACAAGATTTTTTTTTTTTTTTTAAACAAATGTGGAGAATGTGAGGGTCGCTTTATATCTCTTTTAGCGAAACGCATTTTATTAGTTTATCCGTACATTTTATTGATTTGTTTTTTTTCCGCTTGTTGTTGTTAAATTTGGTTCTCTTATTTATATGTCTCTGATTCATAATGTTTGTGTGTATTTCTACAACAACGAGAGCCAACCATATATAAGAATTGTATAATAATGGGTATGATTTACTTCCCTACCGCACCAACATGACTATGTATAAATACAAAACAATTCTTGTCTTATACATATTATTGATTGGATACATTTTTTTTGTAGCTTTAATAAAAGTTTGGTTTTTTATTATATAAACTTGCACATAAGTATAGTTTTTATTTTCAATATAGAGGAATATAAGATTCTTATTTTTATTATTTAAGATATACATACTTAACCCTCGCAATATCTTGGTCGTATTTTTTTACTTTTAAGTATTTTATCGTTCAACTAACTATTTACTGGTGGACAAAACTTTATATTTTGATTTAAGATATTTTTGGTTGCGTTTAACCATCTTAATATTTTATTTTAAGTTTGGATCATAGTTTGTTTATGTAAGTCTTTTCAGCATACATAAAATTTGATTAAAATGTCATGAGATAATGTTAAATTAAATACTACGAGGGTTTATTTTAAAAGCGCTGCGGTTATTTCGTATCTCCTTAAAACATTTAAACTTAAGTTTATTCGTATATACGTATTTGACATTTTTTGTGACTTTTAAATCTTTGAAATTGAAGTACAAAATAAATCTATAATTTTATTTTTTTTCTGTTAAAAATGTTAAAAGTTCTATCGCACATGTAACATATAAATTTACAGCCATGGTTTTTTTTATGTAAAAAGATAGAAGAAATGACATTTTTTGTGCCCATTTAACACTCTCGAAAAATGAGATGGATCAATTGACCCAAATCATTTATTTTTGTTACAAAAAAAAAAAAGTGAACAACTATAAGTTCAAAGTAGCACAAAAAAAAGTTAAAGAATATTTTGTGACAGTTAATGGGGATACTACGGTAGGTGTTCCTTTTTAACATGACGTTAATTGGCGTATAATTTGGTTTATGGTATCTAAGGTTAAATAATATGTTTTAAATTTGAAAAACGACATTGTTCTTTTTGTAAGTAATTTAATATTATTAAGATGTAAAAATCTGCTATAAACTGCAAGATACTTTTCAGGTTCGGTAACAATTCGATTTAGGAAATTGAAATTTTAGTTTATTTTAACATAAACAAGCCGCATTCGCGTTTCGACCTTAATATCTTTAAAGGTTGGTTCGCGATGTCGGTTTTTTCCCTAGCTAATTTTTCCCTTCAACCAATCATTCAAACAACCAAAAGTACCTCCATTATTTCTGCTGGAAGAGATAAAATATTTGTATCTTTTAAGCAAAATATCCGACACGCATACCAACTAAATCAACCAAAAAAGAAATATTACGAGCATGTTATTTATTGCCCATTATAAATTGTTTTGCTATTTTTTACGTTTCGTCATTGTAGTTATGTATATCTTGATGTAAGCACTAAGTTTTAATTTTGAGAAATTTCATTTAGAAGATCTAAGTATTATTGTTCCATTTAAACTACGATATTTTTATGCTTTACATTTGCGCTTTCGTTTTTCCTTCCAACGATTACCAGTTTTCTCGGAAAACGTCAAAATTTACCGGCCTAAATACAGCGTGATTTTGGACTTACACCAAGATAGAACTACGGCGACGGGCTTGTTTACATTTTATTTTCATTCTTTTGTGGCCGGTGTTGTGCGATTATTTTGTAGTTTGTCGAAATTTATTTTGTGTTTATATTTTTAGGTATGCGCAAAGTATAGTAATTAACCGACCTCGCGAACCAAGCTTCAATAATAGATATTTGTGTACCAAGGATACGAAATGTATGTTTTATGTATATAAGAGCTAAATTGTATTTTTGATGTGAAAACATCTTTAGCGGCAGGAGTAAGTAAAAAATTGTATAGAAATCGGGTTACGGAAACAAAAGTGCCGAACAAAAAATATTGCTGGTGTGTGTGAATATCGACAAGAACAAAAAATAAATAAAACCAAAACCAACACAAATGTCTTATACAAGCCATATTATTTCCGTGACGCACGCATATTATTAAATCCAAAACCTACTATTTTCTGTAAGTGTTAGTGATATTTTATAGTACATATACTGTTTTTGATACAAACTACAATTTAAAATCAAAGTATGTAAAGATTATACTGTATTATGACACTAATACTTACAGAAATAGTAGGTTTTATTTTGTGTTTGTATGGCAATAATATGGCTTGTACCAAAACCAACACAAATGTCTTATACAAGCCATATTATTGCCATACAAACACAAAATAAAACCTACTATTTCTGTAAGTATTAGCGTCATATTACAGTATAATCTTTACATACTTTGATTTTAAATTGTAGTTTGTATCAAAAACAGTATAAAATATCACTAACACTTACAGAAAATAGTAGGTTTTGGATTTAATAATATGCGTGCGTCACGGAAATAATATGGCTTGTATAAGACATTTGTGTTGGTTTTGCTTGTACATATAAGACATTTGTGTTGGTTTTGGCCGAATACAACAAAATTAAAAAAAAACCGCCTACTTTATTTTATTTTGCTGTCTAAATAGTTGCTTTCCAATCGACCAACCGCAAGCACCCGCTAGTGAACCGCTAGTAGAATGGATTTTGTCTTCGTTAAATTTCTATAGATAATTTAGCAAAGACAAAAACCATTCTACTAGCGGTTCACTAGCGGGTGCTTGCGGTTGGTCGATTGGAAAGCAACTAATATCTGCTATATATAGCCGCAGCAGCAAGTGTTTTTGAAAATGAAAATTACATACAATTAGCAAAGAGCAAAAATTAAATGAAATAGTGAGCTGCGAAAATTGTACATATAAATTGATACATAATAAAATAATAATTTTAAAATTGTTTAATCGGTATGCTTTTTTATTAGTAGTTGCTTTCCAATCGACCAACCGCAAGCACCCGCTAGTGAACCGCTAGTAGAATGGTTTTTGTCTTCGCTAAATTATCTATAGAAATTTAGCGAAGACAAAATCCATTCTACTAGCGGTTCACTAGCGGGTGCTTGCGGTTGGTCGATTGGAAAGCAACTAGTATTGCTCATGCTGTTGGTAACTTGGTGATAGGGTTTGCAAAATTACCGAGATTTTACATTACCCGTTTTCGGTATTTTTTTAGCTGAATTACCGATTTACCGGTAATTACCGGTAAATTTCGTTATTGGGAATATATTAACAAAACGCCATTATAATGTTTTAAAATTAGAAGATTATACATATTTCAGTAATACTTAGGCATTGCAATATTTAATTTAAACAAGTTAAACATTTTACGTAACGTACAATACTCATCAGTCTTATATTAGGCTGCCCAGTCGTACCACATTTTGAACGAACGTACCACATTGTCAACTGTACCACATTTTATTCCACAAGAGGATCAATAGTACCAAATGTATGACGATAATCATACATAAATTTCCCATAGAATTATATTAACTTACATACTTATGGATATGTAAATATGTGTATATTGTGTAATGGTGGAAACAGATTATACCTATAGGAGTTGGCTAGTCCGCTGGTGAGCTAAAATTGAGCTGGGGTTGAGTGAGGGGCTCCGTTGGGGGTCGAGGGTTGGGGATTAAATTGAGTTTAGTTGGGGATTACATTGAATTAATTAGTTTTAGATTTCTTCAAAACTAGTTGGCTAGCGCCAATGCGCATGATTGATGGAATCTAGAAACTTTAGCAAATATTGAAATTGAAAATCAAAGTTAATCAATTATTTTTAACGATCCGAATTAAGGTTGCAGGAGACTATGAAACAGCGAATGAAATTCCTAAATTGCAAACTAAAACTACAAATATTTATTTTTAAATCAAATTAGGTACTTTATTTTGAAGGTTTATTGATGCCATTTATGTATGAAAAATGATATCACTCAAACGTTCACCACGGCTGGATTTACAGACGTCGATCCGATGGTCAACATTTTTGATGACATTTTACAGTAGAGACTTTGCTATGGCATTTATCTCGGCAAAGAACAAAAAACAAACATGGCGTCTTTGAAAAATTATTTTTTATTTTCCTGCGTCTCATTTGGACAACCCTTTATTATAAAAAACTCACAGATCATTCACAATGACAATACTTTTTACATTTGACTTACAGGTTTGTATGAATTTCCAACATAACGAGCAAAAATTTTTGTTCGTCAAGTTGGAAATTCATACAAACCTGTAAGTAAAAAGTGAAAAGTTGTTTCATTTTGAATGCTCTGTGAGATCGTAGAATAATACATATAATATAGAAAGAGCAACTTGATTTTTTTTGCGATACGAAAAAAAAAAATTACCGAAATTATTTTGGAGTGCATTCCCTAGTTGGTGAGTTTGGTTATGAGGGGTTTCGCGCTACTGTCTTTCCAATTGCAATGATTTTACGGGGAACATTGCGCCAAAATAGAACCGCTCTATTTAATTTATTTTAAATTGATCAGTGATAAAGCGATACGATTTTGTTTTCTTCAGCGAGTTTGCCGTGACCATTTACTACTACGGAATCTTGAACAAAATTGCTGCGTATGAGTAATGGTATATTTTAAAGCGTACAGGGCAGGTTTAGGTGATTAACTTAACAGAACTGTACTCTACTCATGCTCAACTAATGTCAGTAAGGTTCGTCCTCCAAATTCAAAATAGAATACTGCCGTGTTAGGGGCATAAGTTTGGATTCTTCAAACAAATACCTATATTTCTGCTTTTTTAAAAAGTCAAATATCGTTCAGCAAATGCCATAAAACCACGTTATTTATTAGTCAAGTTTCATATAACGACATGGCAAACAAAAATAGAAAAATTGAAATTACTCAAAATCAAAACTACAAAAAAACAGATGTGACTTTTTTCTTTGCACGGCAGAATAACTTCTAACTTTTTGAACCACAAATGTAACTTAGTTTAAATACTGAGCGAACAACATCCGTCTTTATGAAGGGGTTTCTGAGCCTTATCGAATTGGTTTGAAATGATTCAATAGATATGTATACAAAAAAGTTTTCATATAAATCTTTTGCGAGTTGAGGAAGAACCCGTTGTTTTTTCTACCAGGATGGTAAAAGGATAAATTAAACACAGCTGTTAACAAACGTCCACGTAATTTTGTGAGCCAAAATAAATATTAAAATGAAAAAACGTCAGCGTTAGGTGATTTATTATGTAGATATTCTATTTAAGAGAAATATGTATAATAACGATAAAATGCGTAATTTAATAATTATTATTTTATTTTCATGTATAAATTACGTTGTCGCTCTATAAATACCACAAAATATTGTCGCTTTATTGGTTGTGAAATTTGTTAAAATAACAGCAGCAACGTAAATTAAATCAGAAAAAAAAATTTAATAATATCACTGACATTTTTGTATTGTAGAAACTCTCCCAAATAAGTCAGGAAAGTTTACAATATACCTTCCTGTGAGGTGACTTATTGTAGACTTTTAAATAAGTCAGTATCCTCAAAATAAGTCGGGAATTGGACTCTAGCCTTACTTATATAAAAAAAATTGTGTAACTTAAGTGTAACAGTGAAATCCCTTGACACCTTTGACAGCACCGATTTTCAGAACAACGAAGATTTGTAACTTAAGTATTTGGTTAACGAACGAAAATTCGATATAAAGAAGTAAAATAAAAAAATATTTAATTTTCATAAATTCATTACAACGAAATTTCAATATAGCGAACTAATTTCTCTGATTCCTTTCACTTCGTTATATTGAAATCTCACTGTATCGTGTCACGATTCATTTTAAGCACTAGAGATTAAAATAATTTTCCGCACAGTGTCAATGGCAAAGCGAATAAATTAAAATCCCATATTTAAAAAAGGCACACTTTAAGTATACATAAGTATATAGTAAAGGCATACTTTTGTGTCTATTTCTGGTCCTGGTGGACCGCCACCTTATCCTAAATATATATGGACAATACAGCGTAAAACAACTAAGTATTGTATTTACAATACCATTGTAGAAACAATTATTTGTGATTTGCAATAAGAACCAAATTGTTAATTTAAATAAAAAGAATGTATGATATTTGAAATCTTTAAAAATAAAAATTAAAAAAAATTACCTTTTCTTATACAAAACAAAGGCAAAAGCACATTAGAAAATTATTTGTGCATCGTTAATCCCTTACAATTGCTATTTGCGTACCAACGCATCAAGAGTCAGTTATATCTACTTACGAGGTTGAAAGTCAGTTAAACGAAGTGCCAGCACTAAGAATTAATCTATTAGGGGAGAGTGTCCGGTTGTGGGCACTCTCCGGTCGTGGGCACCCCTGCATAACTTTTGACAGAATACAAATATGGCTGATCTGACTGTTGTCGTACTGGTATTTTGACAGTACGCAGTTTTCTAGCTAATATCGAAGTGAATATACTGTTTAATTTGCAATTTATAAACTCTTCGGCGTTGAATAAAAACGCATGGAAATTTCGTTTATAAATTTTATTTTATTTTTTATTATTTCTTCCTCGTTCAGGTTGTTTCTTCGTTCCGCCACTCAAGAGAATGATTTTATAATTTTTATTTGTGCTTCAGTGGATTATTGAACGATGTACTAAATTAATATTTCCCTAACCATACCATAATTTTTAGTACTAATTATAGCAATTTTAGGTACAATGTTTGTTTACAGATGTCACCCTTGAGCAACAATTGAAATGTCATAAGTTTTAACTTTGTTTTGACATTTTCACATTAGGTAAATATTATTATTTACATTACAAGAAATATATCTAATTATTAAATTAATTTCAGAAACTATACAACATAGATCATCAAATTACGTTAAAGATAAGTATTTACGATTAAATTATAAAGATCTTAATAATAATACATATATTGTTTTAATTTTAGGTTAACTACACTTATAACAGCTGATGGCCAGAAAACAATTTTGGACAAAATAAATAAAATTACATCGAAATTGTGTTTTTATTTGTGGAAACATCTTGAACGTAGCAAGTGACCGGTCCCCTATCACAACATGGACGAGCTTGTTCATTTGCTGCGATTTTTTTGGTTGAAGAATCAATATAGTTACTTAGAAGAATCAATATAGTTACTTTAGCAAACAGTTAGCTAATGCCTCTAGCTTTCAATTGATATTCAGATCTCCGCATAATATGAACTCAAAGGAAAATTCTGGGTCAAAAACAAAACTGTGCCCACAACTGGAAACTCTTCCCTATATAAAACATTTTGCGTCCGAGGTGCACACAAAATTTATTTGAATGGAAGTTCGCTGAAAAAATTATAACTAAAATCTAAGAGGCGTTAAATGAGATAAACAATTAAATGTTTTAACCGTGGTAAATATCGGAACCAAAACATCCAAATTGAGAATATAAAACTCATTACTCACGAGGCAATAAAATATATCTGAAATGATATAAATGAGCCTGAGCCGGAAAGTCAAAATTGGCGAGATTTAAGCAAAAAGAAAAAAAAACAACACTTTATAGAGTTCTGAAACTATATTTGCTTCAGGTAATTGTTGGTCCAAATTTTTTTTTTTACCGGATCACTTTATTAATTTTATACAAAACCCAAAATACACAAAAAAAATCATGTTAAAGGCTGTTAGGAATGAGTGATTTTTTACGTCCAATGACATCCCGAGATCAAAATTTATTAAAATATTTTCTTGGTATTCTGCAAACTGTGGAAGAAGTAAGTATTCATTTATGTGGAAGAAGCACGTGTTCACTAAATGAATCCAATAATCGGTTCCCTTTTCATTTTGTATGTATCGAGCTTACTGATCATGCATTAACTAAATTATTGGCTATATAGACCAACTAACTAATTCAGATGGTGAAATGTTCTTAAGTTTTTTGGATGGTTTAGATATAAGCAAAACGGACACAATTATTATTGGGTATGTAAATATACCTGTAAACAAAAGTTCCATTATTGTTTCTGACTAAAAAAACAGTTTGATGAGTTTGGGAATGGTTGTTAATAATACGTTTGCTACTAGGTCAATTAGTAACAATAGCCTTGATCATATTGCTTGTAACTTTAATAATATTAGCACCGTTCAAAATTCCACTATTTTTTGGGATAAGTGCTCATAATTTTACTTTTTCGTTTCTTTACTTCAACGGCAAATTTTACAGGCATAAATTGGAAAAAAAGGTTTTTTACTTTAAAAAAGTGGACTCGTTTTTTGTTGATTTTCTTGAGGCTGCAAATTTTGATATTACTGATCCGGACGGGACTTTTAAACTAATTATTGTTAACTATAATCCGTTAATTGAAAAATTCACTACGATTATTAGTGTTGTTGCTAATTTGAAGACTAACTTATGTCCTTGGATAACTTGCAACTTGTGGAAAGTGATGGGAAAATGTAATAACACGCTAAAGAGACATAAGTTAGACCAACGTAATTTGGATATTCAATATCTACTTAGTGCTCTCAATAGGAAAATCAAGTCTGAGAAGTACTATGCAAAGAAAAAGTTTTATGAAAATACATTTAGAAATGTGAGTCAGTAAAATTTATGGAAAAATATAAATCTGTTTCTAAATAAAAATAATCATAAATCTGAGATTCAAACTATTGTAGTTAATGATCTAAAATATAATAATATCTCTGATATTGTCAATAAATTCAATGACTATTTTGTTCACATAGGTAAATCACTGGGTGAACCAATTGGAAGTGATAGGGATATTCATAAATTTGGAACATTGTGCCTTAATCCATATTCAATATTTCACGGAAAAAAATAAACTGGTCCTCAGCTAAGAAAACGGACTTTTAATTCAAGAAAATGTACTTTTTCTTGATTTAAAAGCTAATTTTATTATTTCTTGCGAGTTTTTCTTCATTTCAAGAAACACAATTCTTATATGAAGAAAAACTCGATAGAAATAAGAAAATTAGCTTTTAAATCAAGAAAAAGTACATTTTCTTGAATTAAAAGTCCGTTTTCTTAGCTGAGGACCAGTTTATGTTTTTCTGTGTTCTAACCCCCGCTAACCCTGCGGAAATTTGTAATATTGTTTGTATTCTAGATAGTGATAAAGGTGGTGGGCCAGATAACATTCGTAGCTTGGTTTTAAAACATAATGTCACATTCTTCTCGGAATTTGTAGCGAAATTAACAAACACAATTCTTGACACTCGTGAATATCCTAATATTCTAAAACTTGCCAAAGTTGTGCCAGTTGATGATGATAAGGATCATGCTCCTAACTACAGACCTATTTCGACTCTGTATTTGACAAAATCAAAAAAAAAAAGAACAGAAAGAAGAAAGAAAGCTTTCGACACGGTTGATCACCAATTGCTTCTAGATAAATTGTGCTGTTATGGATTTCGTGGAGAAGCCAATAGGTTGATTAATAGTTACTTAACTAATCGTCAACAATACGTCATGATTAACGGATCCACCAGTGATGTCTTAAAAGTGAATTATGGAGTGCCTCAAGGCAGTGTACTAGATCCGTTGCTGTTTCTGATATTTATTAATGATATCTCGCTATTACCTTTAAATGAACAAATTCGAATTTTCGCATATGATACTGTAGTATTTTATGAAACAAAGGACCATTTGACAATACATAATAGTATGAAGCATGGTATGGACATTCTGCTGGAATGTTTCAAATCTAATGTGATCTCTTTGAATTTACATAAAATGAAGTTTATGATCTTTCATTCCCCACATAAAAGTCCTATCAATTTGTCATATTTGACAATAAATAATATGATAGAATTGAGTTTTTCAAGTACTTAGGAACAACTTTTGACACGCATATGACTTGGGCTGAAGACACTATAACCATTTGTAGTAAAATGGATCCGTTAGTAGGATTGTTAAGAAAACTTTATTTTTGTGTGCTGAGCTATGGATTGAGATTGATGTGTTTTATATTTATTTATTCGCACCAGAATTGTTTATGGAATTATTGTGTACGGAACAGCAAGTCGCAGCAGATTGAAATCTTGTCAAATCGTGCAAAACAAAAGTTTAAAAGCTGTTTTAAAGCTGTCTTCACGTTTCCCATCGCAAGTTTTATATCAAACCGAGTCCAAGGGTGTTTTACCAGTAGGTGCGTTGTATGAGTATCAAGTCTCACTATTATACATGTACAAGATGTTAAATGTTTCTTCAGCATTTTTGTAATTTATCGCTAGTAACAAATTATTATATAATTTTTTTTATTGTAATTATAATTATTATATTATTTTGATTGTTCATTATTGATGTATACGTACATGTGGTACACTATTTTCGTGAAAATCAAATTCAAGTTTTTTTTTCGGATTAATTCAAATTTAAAATGATATTTTTTTAATGGATAAGATTTTTTTATACTTCGAAATTTAATTATTAAACATAATTTTGAGTTATTGGTTTAAATTAAAGTAATAAAAACAAAATGTCGGATAATGAAGATAACGTTAAACCGGGAGCGTGAGTAATCTCTAAGGTTCGCATGCCAAGTTTTTGCCACAGCAGTCCAACCACGTGGTTAAATCATCACGTTCTGATCTCATTACCCGAGGACGTAATATAACAATTACCGACATAATTAATAATCCACCAACCAAAAATCATCATCCAAAAATAAAATACTAGAAAGATTATCGGAAAGCGAAAATCGGAGAATTCGTATTCTACTTGATGGAGTAGACATAGGTGATAACACGCCATCGCATCATCGCCGCCTAAAAATCATAGCTGGTACTAGTGTTGCTGTAAATAAAGATTTGCTGGCAAAAATTTGGCTAAATGGTTTACCAACAAGCATCAAATCTATTTTAGCGGTGTCAACCGATGATATTGATCAACAAATTACGTTCGCGGACAAAATACATGAGATGAGTATGCCAACTCAAGTTAGCGAAACAACCGTTCACAACAGTTCAAACATTTTTCAGAAAATTGAAGAAATTGTAAACAAAAAATTCAAAGAATTATCGGTTAACAACAATTTCAGTGGGGGTAGATCCTCTTACCGTAATCAACGATATTCGAATGGTTATTCACCTCATAATTCCCGGTATCGGCGGAATAGCGAAACACGTTTGCAAAAGCAAGCCGATAAGTTTCCTTTTTGTTACTATCACTTTAGATTTAAAGATAGAGCTAAGCGGTGCGTAAAACCATGCAGTTACGATACAAAAAAATAATTTCGACTACTACGAATGCGGCTACTAGTAGTTTAAATTTATGCCGCCGATTATTTGTTAGATGCAAAAATTTGAAAATAACTTTTTTAATCGATACTGGGGCAGACATTTCTGTTGTTCCTCGTAAATATTTTCCAGATCATAAGAAAAATAGTGAATTTTTCCTTGTTGCTGCAAATGGTTCGCATATTGGGACCTACGGTTCGAAACTTCTCAATCTTGATTTAGGATTGCGTCGTAGTTTTTTATATGCATTTACTATTGCGGAAGTAAGTCATCCCATAATTGGTGCAGATTTTTTGACTCATTTTAATTTGATAGTCGATTTAAAAGGTAAAAGAGTTTTAGATGGAAATACAACTTTATCGGTAAATGGTTTCGTTGCACAGATTGATTCAATATCGCCCAGATTATTTTTGTTTTCTGACGAATTTGATAGAATTATTAAAGATTCCCCCGCAATTATGTCGCCACCAAATTTCAATTTGGAAATTAAACACAATGTCGTTCATAACGTTCACACGAAAGGGCAATTACCTTATTCACGTCCTCGTCGGTTAGACAAAGTTAAGTTTAGTATTGCCAAAGCAGAATTCCAACACATGATCGATTTAGGAATATGTCAGCCTTCATGTTCATCGGTTTCCCCACCCCTTCACTTAGTCAAAAAGAAAGATAATAACGACTGGAGGCCCTGCGGTGATTATCGCCTATTAAATGCGTGTACAATTCCGGACAGGTATCCTTTGCCACTACACGATTTTACTATGAATTTAGAAGGTTGTACATACATATTTTTCAAAAATTGATTTAATTCGGGCATATCATCACATACCAATTGTAAGCAATGATATATATAAAACTGCTATAACAACTCCTTTTGGAATGTTTGAGTTCAGACGAATGCGTTTTGGTTTGCGTAATACTGCTCAAACATTCCAAAGGTTCATGGATTGTGTTTTGAATGATCTGCCGTTTGCCTTTGTATACATTGATGATATTTTAATCGCTAGTAAGAAAAAAGACGATCATATGTCTCATTTAAAAACCGTCCTCGAAAGATTGAATGCATACGATGTGAAGATTAAACCGGTAAAATGTATATTTGGAGCCTCTGACTTAGATTTCCTGGGACATAATATATCCACTAAAGGAATCCTGCCAACAAAGGACAGAATAGAAGCCATAATATCTTTACCTAAACCCACTTCAATTAAGCAAATCCAAAAGTTCCTTGGAATGATCAATTTTTATAATCGGTTTATACCCAATTTGGCTGGTGTCCTTGCTCCAATTTATAGTCACTTCTCCAATGAAGCGTTTGAGGAAGCTAAGTCCAAACTAGCTTCAACTACTTTACTGTCATTTCCAAATGCAAATACTAAATATTGCATAACTACGGATAGCTCTAATATTGCCATAGGATCTGTATTACAACAGTTTGATTATGAGCAAGGTAGTTGGAAGCCATTAGCTTTTTACTCCAAAAAATTACAGCCCGCTGAGACGCGCTACTCAGCATTCGATCGTGAACTTCTAGGGATTTATCATTCCATTAAACACTTTCGGCATTATGTAGAAGGACATGATCTGTTAATATTAACAGATCACAAACCTCTTACCACCGCATTAAACTCGCACACCGAAAGGAGCCCACGCCAAACAAGACATTTGGAATACATCGCCCAATTTACAGGCGACATCAGGTACATATCAGGCAAAGAAAATATAGTGGCAGATTATCTTTCACGACCTGGAATTGATAACATTAATATGATAAATATAGCCGGATGTGACATTAAAAAATTAATTCTGCTTCAAAGTGATGACGACGAATTAAAATTAATACTCCATCGACCAAGAAAGTCCTCTTGGATTGTGGAACAAAAAGAAACTACAGAACGCAATCTATATTGTGAAACGTCTACCGGAGTATCACGCCCTTATATACCTATACCTATGCGGAGAGAAATCTTTGAAGATATTCACAATTTATCTCACGTTGGAATAAGAGCAACTCGAAAAGCCATGAATGGAAAATTTTTCTGGCCAAATATGAATAAGGACGTGGGAACGTGGGCTAGATGTTGTTTGAATTGTCAAAAATCCGAAATTTTTTCCGAGTTAATAAAAGTATTAGGTAGTAATAAAATTCGTACTACAGCATATCATCCAGAAAGCAACGGCTTAATCGAACGAGTTCATAGACAATTGAAGGATTCGCTACGAGCAAGAGGAAATTTAAAAAATTGGTCTGAAGAACTTCCATTTGTTTTACTAGGCATGAGAACAGTAGTAAAAGAAGATTTAAAATGTAGTGCAGCGGAACTTGTTTACGGGCAGACGTCAAAAGTTCCAGGTGATATATTTGTCACAATCCTTAATAAATCGGTTTCATTCGAAGATAATGCTGCTAAAGCTACATCACACACATCCAACTTTTTGCAATTATTACGCGAGAAAATTAGAATTTTAAAACCAACACCATCCAGAGTTCCTAAAGATACGTACATTAACTTACCTAATTCCCTTACCTGCGAATTTGTGTTCATTCGTATCTAGATTGTACTCGTATTGGGTTAGAACCTCCATATGATGGGCCATTTAAAATAATTCGACGGTTAAGGAAATATTACGTGTGGGACGTTAATGGTAAAGAGCAAAGTATATCAATCGATCGTTTAAAACCTGAATATATCGAAACTTTAATCGATAATAAAAACGAAAAACATTAAAAGTTTTGGGAATAATTTCAATGTAAATTCCTATTCATTATCATTGTATAATTTTGTTTTTATTAAGTGGGATTTAAAATTTCATAGTTGTTTGATAATTGAGACATGTCTGGAAGGGGGGTGATGTAGTGATTGTTTTGCAATACACTAATTTTGCGGTTAATTTGGTCAAATTATAATATATAAAAAAGGACTAAAACATCTAATTGTAGTACAACATTGTTGAGCTCAGTTCATCTCAGTCCGTCAGCCAGACAAAATATAATACGAAAATACTGCACCACAATAAACTAATAAAATATTAATAAAATGTATGTATTTATATATTGATAAGATAAATCTAAACTAAATAAATCTTATTGTTTGAACATAAAATAATTATACAAGTTTATAAATAAATTAATTGCCAATAGTGTTTTATTACGACTTTAATTAATAATACGGTGAGCAGACCATTACAGGTATTCAACATTTATATCTAACTTTTGTTTATTTTAAGTGTTGGCTGTAAAATAAATAACAAGCAAACCAGCCAGCCATCAATAAATGTATTATTTCATTCCAATTCTAGAAGATAAAATTCTAAAAAAAAGGTAATAGAAAAATTATTATTGAATAACTGTATCTCATTCAGAGTAACAAATTTAGGCAATAACGGACAATTCTATTGAATAATTTAACAACAGGATGATTAATTAAATAGTCCAAGAGTAATAAAATTCGATCGTGCCTAAAGGGCAAACTAAAACTTTTCCAAAGTCAATATGTCAATTAGCATTGACAAACGACACACAAATGATGAATAAATTCACAAAGTATACATCATTGTCATTCACAATATACAAATAAATTAGTTTGTTAAAATTATCTACACTTGCCATTTTGTTTCGGTATATTGTACATAAAATAAAAGAGAGCATATTACAGATTATAACAAAAAGAAAATAATAAGTTTGTTAAATATACGAAAATAAGAAGATTAATATTACCAAAAAGAAGATATATCCGTATATTTATACACTTAAAAAAATACACATTATTAAAGGGTTAGAGAGTTTGGAGAGATTGCAAAATTTATCAAGATCTATGAAAATGATACTTTTAATCTATATTATGACAGCAACCCTTTTTTGAATATCGTATACGACTTACACATATTTATTCTTAGGCACGAGTCAGAGAGTTCGAGTTTTTTTTTTTTCGTATAGTCTACCGTAAAATATTTAGGGGAGAAACATTCATAACGAATGTATCGTAGACATAATTTTTTTATAATATTATGTAAGTAGAAGAACATATACCTATAGTTCTCGACCCCGAGCTATTAAAGCTACTTGATTTTCCAAGCAACAAACATTAGTGGTAGGTATCGAATTTCAACGTTATATATTTTAATGGTACCGATTAAAAGTCAGTTACCTTTCGTTTCTCATGTAAACAAGTATACGATAGTAAAAACATATTTATGTTATTTCTAATTTAATTAAGGTCAATGTTGTTTTTTTTTTGTTATCGCTGCAAGCTATTTTGGTAAAATAATAATAATTATATTCGTGATTGGTGTAAAAGATTTATAAATACATATAATCATTGTTAGAAGTGAAAGTTAAATGTTGTACAAATTATCATATGTATAATGGATTTTTCTACCCAATACAAAATAATTACAATATAAGTGCTTACTTAAGCATGTATGAGTAAAGTAGGATACCTGGAATGTATTCAAGGTTAATGCTTTTACTGTATAAGTATGTAAAATTGTTAAGATTCGAATCATCATCTTAATAATAAATTGTTTAACCATTTTAAGCTGTAAAAGTGAAATAAAAATAAATTCAATTACAAAAACATGATCCCATTTCCCAGCATCTCTCTTTTTAATCCCACTCTTGTATTGTTTCCAAAATTTATTTTACACAAAACAAATTTTTTTAATACCGAGGCGGAAACAAGAGAAGACAAAATGTAGGAATTTCGTCTGGATGACGTCATGAAAATATTGTTGAATTCAATTAAATGTCTGTATATATATATGGGAATTGACAATACATGTTCTTTGTGTAAACAATATACAAAATATGTATTTAAAATTTGTTAATGAATTATGAATGGAATAAGATAATAAAAATATTTTTCTTTTGGTTTAAATGATACACAACAGGGAATGGAAAAAGACGTCAGACAGAATTTTTATTTTTATTGTCTGTTATTTTACAATGAGCAATTTGGAATGTTTTTGACTTGAGAGTTAAATTATACATAAATTATTTGTTTAAGTGACGAATTAAAATTTATGCTTTCAATAATCTTTTGTAAGTTTACAATTTGAAAATATGTATACTAATGTACTTAATTAAAAATTAATCAAATATTAATTGAAAATAACAAACTAATCGGATGTCGGGGTTGAAGTTCTGACATAAATATATCCAAAACATTCAAAATTGCATGTACTTTCAACTGCCCGTAATGCTTAAAACTCCTCTCTTGATTCCACTTGATACAAACCAACTGGACACAATGCCCCAACTTACACAATTTTATTTGAACAATTTAACTGAGCTATAGTTAAATGCAACTGAGGTAAATCTTAGTTCATATATTCAATTATTCTGTAAGCTATACTCTCGCGGAGATGTTGAACTTAAAGCATCTATATACCATCGTTTGGTACGTTTAATATTTTAACAACCTGCTAAGTCGTCGAATGGCATAAGTGTTGTCACACTTGGAATAACCGGTAGTTGAAATTGCAAACGCTAGATGGACCACCCGTTATATATATATATGGCATTTTGTTGCGCCTTCAATAAGGGTCAAACGAGTATAAGTGATAAAGTGTTTGAACCGATTGCTTCGAGAAGCTTGTGGTGAACATGCAGTTCCTTGCAGACAAGGAACACGGAAAACCGCCAATCAAAAAAGCAACACAAGGTCATTTTCTCCATGACAATGCTCTATCACATACGGCAAAACCGATTCGCGATACGTTGGAAGCACTTTACTGGGAAGTGCTAGCCCATGCGGCATGCGATCATATGTACTTCGAATAAACCACTTTTAATCATTCTTCCGAATTTAACGTGTTTTTCATACTTGTACCCTTGGTAGACAGCGTAAATAAGTAATTAAAAATCATAAGGGACTCAAACTTTACCGAGTTCTGTACTTATGCGATAGAAATATCCCGGAGGGGGATCATGAAATCAGGTCTGAAATGTCTGCCTTTTATGAAAAGTTACCATTAGCAAAACCGATCGAAAAAGAAACCGTATCATGAAATCGGTCCGGTACCGGGGTCGAATCTCTATAGGGGCGGCATGCAACAGGGATTTTCCATCATCTGATTACGATCGGTGATGAAGATGAACAAAACTATGATCCTCCTATTGAGAGTTTGGAATCTATGGGCCGACCCACCTTTCAAGTCAGCACTATATATAGGCTGGCATGAAGCAATGCAATGTACAGGTGGTTCAAATAAAAAAACGGGTCTATAGCCGTACGTCCTCTATTTGGCTACTACGGCGTAAAGTAGGACGGTAAAATGAACTGCGAAAGAGTTAGGAGTGCCTTGAGCCGGTATATTTTTCTAAGTTGCTGCATATTTTGCAATGGAATTGTCAAAATAATAAATAAAGAAAGCAAATTTGTATTTCTTTTACGATTGACGTTAATTGTTTTTAGATTGTATTAAAATGGTCCTTAATCATACATTACGCATAGTCATTATTAATCTTCAGGTACTACTTTGCGTGGCCAATTATTGTCTAAAAAATATGAATTTTACATGTCTTTCAACTCTTTCTAAAACCGGCCAGTAGATTTTTTTCAAAATGACGAATTTTTATCAAAAATACGGTGGTAACGCCTAAGCACTGTTTTTGTAAGACCGGATGAGTTCCGTTAAAATTCTACCGGAACCTGATTTCATGATGCGGGCGCAGATCGAAAATTATATTGTCAAGGCAATAGGATTTACTAATACAAATAAAGCTCTTAACACGCTACATAACCAGAGGCGTTATGTATTGTGTCAAATGGGAGAATTTTTTTCAATGGGGTGTTGAATAATTATTCTTAATAAAATATACTTCTATGTGTTATTTGTGAAACACATCAAAATGGCCTTAGGATCGGTTGCTTATTAAGTACTTATTACACGAATTACTTAATTAATTATTCAAAATCAAATTAAAGTAAAAAATTATACAGTACTTAACTACACTAGCAACAAAATGGCATGCAAGTTAAATGAAGTCACCGTTAACAATGTATTTACTTCCAAAATATCGGATATCCACGAAATGCGTTGGTATGCAAAGTATTTTTGAAGCGGCTACCATCAGATCAATTTAGAAGAGGCCGACAGAAATAAAACTGCTTTTAGCACGAATGAAGGTCACTACCAGTTTTTACAACTACCTTTCGGGCTGAAAGGAGTACCTGCACCGTTCCAGAGAGCTATGAACTGTATATTAAGCGGATTGAATAATTTTAAAAGTCTTGTGTATTTGGACGATGCAGTTATCTTTGCATCATCTCTCATAGAACATAACAAGAGGTTAACGACTGCTTTATTTATTAAATTCAACTTAGCCACACTAATCAAGTTTTTTTTTATTTTCTATCAAGAACATTTCTCAAAAAAATGGAAGCAAGTGGTGCGTATATCTACAAATTTTAAACAGGGCCAAACACCGAATAAACTTTTGAGAATGAATTCGTTCCTTGGTCGCTTAAAAAAAAATTCGGAAATAAATACCATAAACACTTATAAATTCTTCTACCAGAATTTTGGCGAATGTCTCTGCATTGACTGGTTATGGCTTTGGCAATCGAAAATTTGGACATGTCATCTTGAATTGTCATGATATATTTGTTATTCCTATATGAAGAAATCATCGGACCCGCGATATCAACAAATATTTTTGGAAGATTTCAGACTGTTATCTATATATTCTTTACCACACCGTGATTCGTGATCGAGTAATTGCACTGCATTCGATGATTTCGGTTAATACTTCGTCGGAGTTAGCTAATTCTATTAGGCTTAACGCATCAGCGTTTCTATTTTGGGAACCCGGTTGTCGGGCTCTTTAGATTGCAGTTCCATATGAGTGGCTTAAGGTCTGTGATAATTTCAAAAATTGACACAGCTCTCGTATGCCACAGGTAAATCAATGCAATGGGCAGGTGGGTTGGTATAACACGTACACAATAGCAAATTCACTACCTCGTGATGCTCAAAGTAACCATTTTATTAGGGTGTGGTTATTGTAATATTGGTTAGTTCAATAAGGCTTCTGTTAAAGTTCGAAAAGTATCTTTGCATGTCCCATTCCAAATAAATTTGTAATTTTTTTTAAGAGACTAGTAAGTGATTGAGCGATACCAGAAAAAATGTGATATGAATGTACCATAATACCCTACAAATCCTAAAAATGATTTTAACGCTTCCTCACAGGGCACGTCCCCCCTTAAGGGATCACCTTAAGAAGATGGGCCTAAGAACGACAGACGGATGCCGTACGAATGATCTGTGCCAATGCTCAGCCATGTTCCAACAAAACCTAAAACATCTAGGAGAGAGAACAATGAGCCCATATAATAGTATGTAGCTTGCACCGGCCGGTAGTTTTATCAGGCTCATTAAGAGCCTCAATATTGACTGAACGGCTATTTGAATAGGGTCCAAGTACAAGAGATCTTTTAGGTCGCGGCGCGAGGTGGCTTGAACGACCACATGGCCTTTCAATCAATAATAATAATAACAAATACATAATTAATTAAGTATGTAATAAAAGATAATTAAAAATTATTTAAGTAATAAATCTTTGAAATTATTCAAATAAATAAAAAGGTAGTGCAAGTTAGCCACTCGGCTTCACTACCCCACCATCAATAAATATATCGTCAAGACTCAAGACACTGAAAGAAGCAAAAAACCGATTTGGACGCCAAGTACTTAGATTTTCTCAACCAAATTGTGACGACTAAGTGTAAGAAGAAGAAAAGGAAAAGTGTGTGGAATTATCGAATGATGGGTGGTCGAATATTCGAATAAGATATTTAACTCACAGATACAATCGATACCTCGGGAATATGTTATCAAATTACATCTAAATGTATTAAACTTACTGAAAGAGATTACCAATGTTCCGTCAAAAATGTAGTTACAGAAAATGTGTTTAATATGGGGTTATACGAGCGAATTTAGAAGCAAATGAAGATTACAGCATAACATACGGCTGTAAGCCCATATACTGAAGCTAAGCGAAATGCACTATTGCATGCTTAGTAGAGATGCGATGGAATACCACCAGCGACTGATAGCAGAGCATTGATTTGATATACTTAATAATCTATAGCTTAAAGATCGAAATCGACCCTTGCCGCAACCTGTAATGCAGGGTGGGCTGATTTAAATTAAATGATTTAAATCATTGATTTTTATCAGATTTACATCAACCTGTATTTTTTTAAAAACTCATCGATTTAAATCATTTTTATTATTTAAATGTTTTTTTAAAATGCAATTTAGTCCGTTGTTTAAGTGCATCTGCCTCTATTGCCTCTATTGTATGTATCCTAATAGATAAAACAGACTTAGTGAATTTTTCGAGTTCAATCTTATACAGATTATGGTTTAATAAATCCGATTTAGTCAATTTTCGAGATTAGCCGTAGATTTACGGTATTTATGTTTTATTTTGAGTTTAGTCACTAAAACGATGTAATGGGAGTGTAGTGTTTGACAAATATTATGAAAAATATACCAGTTCAAGTGTAATAACCGCAATTTAAAATGAGTTGAGCTAAATCGGATTTAATAAATCGCAGTCTGTCAAGGGTATTAGTATGTCAAACTCAGTTTCAGCTAATCGTCTTTATTGCACGTAGATTTCAATGAGCTTGATTAAATCGGATTTATTAAATTGCTGTATGTCTAGAGTATTACAGAGATAGTCAGATTTGAAACTAAGGGCGATCCGATTTATTAAAGACCTATCTAACTAAATTTCCGAAGCAATTATAAGCCACATCTTGGAGTCGAAGCAATCTTGGATTGGAAAACACACTATGCTTTTCATTAGTCAATACATAAATAAACAAACACACGGTTGCGACAACTACCGAATTAGCAAAATACTAAAAAAAATTGATATTATAAAATTTAATTAAATTCTTTTAGTTTTTAAGGTATGTTTCAAAAAGTTGAACATTTTTATTGAATCCCGCCAATTTTTTTATTTGTACATACTTGAAAAACCTCAACCTATATATGTGAGTATTCTCAGCCTGATTTAATGAGAAGGTAAGGTAAATTTTGTAACAAATAAATTGTTCCAAGCTTTAATTTGGTGTTTGATGACGTTACGCCACTGAGCATTGATAATCTGTGTAGAGTAAGCGGGTATAATTGATCTGTATGCGTATATACATTATATTGTACTATTCAAATTACTTGTTTTTTTCTCCCCTCTTTTAATTTTACCGTTTCTGATTTGGACCATCGTGCAAATTATAATAATTTCATTCTTTTAAAATCGATCAAGAAGCCTAATTGTTGACAAGCGATCAAATAATTATTATGTTTTAAACATTAAGCATAAAATTACAAAGTAATATACGTTCGGCTTAGTCTAATATTCGATTATAAGAAAACAAAAAAACATTAGAAAATCTAATATAAACCGAGGCAGTGCGATTGCACTTACGTTTTGTATGATCATTCTGGGCGGAATAAGGTAAATATAGCTTTGGCGAGGTCTTAAAAGTACAATCGTATAATCATTTTTTTTTACGTCTTCATTTCCATATATAGTCGCGGTATAGTTTTAAAGAAACCGTCAAATACGTCAATTACGGAAACGCAGAACTTTCGCGGCTTTTCCGCCGTTTGTATAAAGCCGTAGCTATAAAAATCGGTATTGTTGACACGAAGCTAACGGATAACGCGGTGCGTTTTACTTGTCACAAATGGCAAATCATAAGCGGTATTCCGGACTTTTATTTAAAAGAAGAGGATCGAGATAACGAAAACGGAAAGCAAGTAATTAACTAAATTCTTCGAAACAAAAAAAAGAACAGTTTTGTGAATAGTGCTAAGTTAAGAAAAGAAATATCTTAACGTAAAAAGAAAAGTTAAAATTATTATTTAGTGTAAATTTAAATTAAGTTTTGTAATCCATTTGGGATATTTCGTTGTTTAGTTTTTAAGATCATTTTGTTTCCTTTTTTTTTATAAGAAAGTTTAGTATATTTAGTAATTCACTAATTAAAATTAAGTACTACGCTACGTTGAGCAAAGCCATGGTTTTGGATCCACATCAGCGGTAATATCTAATGTAAGTTATTTTCTAACAATATGTTTCTTACTAATTAAATTTACTTATATATTTTTTTTATTATTATTATTTATCTATTTATTTAATATTTGTGCTATATAATAATTAAATTTTGCGAATTAAGACATTGTATTAATATCCATATTTTCATATACTCGTATCGTATTCAAAGCAAGTATAATTTTAAAATTAATGCAGTATGTCTTCGTAAAACGCTGCGTTTGTTTGTTTTATTATTCCACACTAAATTATAATCAGTGTCAGTGGCTAACTTAAATCAGTGCTTTTATTAAAAATGGTTTTCTATTTAGTTCGATAAATGTGCTCAGTGAAATAAATATGTGGTAAAAGAAAAGGTAGATTCCGGATGATATGGACGTACAACGCTGGGCGTGCAATGATATTTTAGCACGGGGTGGGAATAACAATGTAACCCAAAGGCGAATGTAACAGCAGTCGTCTAGGTTACATCTATATAATGGTGATATCAAATTTGTGAAATTAATATGAAAAGCCAAACGTGATACGGTTTGGCGTAGTTTTTTTTTGTTCTGTTCCTCAACGTAAAATTCTTATTACAGTTAGGTTCCGTTTTTTTCTTTTCTTTGTTCTGTGATACATAACCTTAAGATTCAACATTATAATACAGTTCAAGCAGCACTATCTAGCTCTACGCAGTTTTGGTGACAAAAACCACGCCCATTTCTCACTGAAGTCATAGCCTGGCAATTGTGCTGCGTAATCAAACATAGCTGCTAGAGAATTCTGTTAACGGCTATTAATTTAGAATCTGGTTGCTTTTATAGCCAACCCATAAATAAACCAGGCCGTTACAATTTCATAGGATAATACTGGGGATATGTGCGAGTACGTTCAACCTATATATGTGTGTTTTTTCAAAATATTTCAAATATTAAGTATACTTAACAAAAGCCTTTCAAATTTTACTGCAAAATTTATAATTCTATGGCAAAATTTATAATTCTATGATTCAACAAATTAAAAATAATTTTTTTTTTTTTTAAAATGCTGACAATGGTTTTATTCTTGAATCTTTCTACATAAGAAACTAACAAGAAGTAATCAAATCTTAAGCTAAAATTATTACATATTTTAAGTCTTAACCAATGTTAATTAACATAAACATTTAATAAATTTACCGGTTCACAGGTTCATCAGTCAGAGTGGATCTGTTCTTTTCAGTCTCCTAAATCGCGGCTGTTTTAATATATCCCTGGCCAATTCGTTGGGATGCACTTCTAGTTTTGAATAATATTTAGAACTGAATTCTTTAATTGTTTCTTTAATGGTTTTAATGCCGAGGTCGTCATGTATATTACTAAAATAATTGACAAAGCTAATTTAAAACCAAAAGTTCATTTAAATTAAAAAAATGATTTGTATTTTTTTAAAAACTACATGAATTTTTCCCATCCTGCTATAATGAGACCAACTGCAATTGTAACGTATTGATGAATATTATAACGTGTTGGTGCACAGACAGGTGATCAGCCCAACGAATGATTTTATACATAATCGCTTCTATGTTTATCACAGCAAGTTGTTATTAATTAATCAAATTTTTGTTTAGCGGTGAGAACCGAACTTGGGACCACCCACTGCTTATGACTGCTCTACATTCGACGATATACATACATAGATAAGGAAATTATAAAGAATTAAGAATTACAAATATTTCGCCCAAAAACAAGACCATTAGGGACAGTGCAAAGTGCTAAGTATAAGTTGGCGTACTGCCCTGGGTTTTAGTGTGGCAAAAATTAGAAATCGAACTGGGATCAATTCTTTCTCTAAATAAAACGGATGTTTTTACAAAAGCACTATGTTATGGTAATGAATTCTGCTCATTTCGAAGCATTTTGATGTAATGCCAGAAGTAAAAAATCGAAATCAATCACCCTAATAAAAGTGGAACGAAAAAATGAAATTAATTATTATTAATTTAGTTCACTTTTTAAGCTGTATGTTATAATAAAATAATTTTCTTTGGTTTTTTAGATTAATATTTTTTTATTTTTGATTAAATATTTAATAAAACCCCGACGTGTCGACGGTACATTCCGTCATTCTCAGCCTCAGGGGTACAATTTTTACTACAATTTGAAAGACATTTTTTATTTTTTAATAACGAATGTTTTCCTAACGTAACTAGAGTTTAAATTGAAATTTACAAATTACTCAGTTTAACCGAAAAAATTTTAAGTTATACAATTTGAGTGACAAAAATTTTTTTTAAGAAAATCTACAAAATGTTGTCGTAATAATTTAACAAATATTTTAAACTTCCTGGATATTTAATAAATTTTGAGATAAATTTTGTTGTTTTTTGATGTAATTGCTTTCCAAAATTAACATTTCATTGAGATTCTGCTCCTTATCAAGTATCTTAGCATCATCTATAGATAACGAGCGGTTACTTCCACGTAGATGATTCGATAAAGCACTGTGTGACGGTTTAAACTCATACGTAGAATCATAAATATGTTGACGAATTCGTTTTTAAAAATTTTGTTTAGTTTGACCGATATAGTCTTTTCCACACGAACATTTTAATTTATATATTAAATTTGATTGTAACTCTATGGGAATTTTGTCTTTTAATTTAGTGACTAAAGCCATGTCCAAACTGTGAAATGCTCTACCAACAAGTTGTATATCATAATTTTGTGAAAGAAATTTTATTTTTTCGAAAAGAATTTTAACATATGGAATCGAAATGTAAAGTTTGCGATTATTTTCAACGATTAAATTTGGATTTACGCGCGTATTTTCCAAAATATTTCCCGAATTACTATGTTTCGATAGCCTTTCTAATTCCTCTAGTAACTACACCTCTCGGATAGCCATTTAAAGTTAGAACATTACTTAAAATTTTGAAATTTTCGGCATGAAAACCCTCATCCGATAATCTCAAAATTTTTTCAGCTAACAAAAACACTGTGTTATTTTTGTAAGATGATGGAAGCCACGAGTTATAATTTTGTTACCTCGCAAATTAAATTTACGTGTGAAATTGAAAATCAAGGTCGTTTAGCCTTTCTAGATACTATGGTAATACGTAATGAGGATGGAAGTTTAACTACAGATTTATATCATAAAAAAACCTGGCCGAAGAAAATAATAGTGAACCTTGTTGAAGTGCGTATCCTGAGCTCGGGAAAGTTGAAATTAAAATTATTGGAAGTGCCGTTTTTTTTGGCGGCAATTTTAAAATTTAAATAAATTTCACAATACATATGTATGTATGTATATGAAAGCTTATTTTATACGTCGTTTTTAATTTAGATATCTTAGATTTGTCTGTATTATCAATTAATATGATTTTTTCGGCTTTTTATAGACAAAATATATTATTTTTAATAGCATTCCCATTATTACGACTTGTTAATGGTTATACGATGTATTATACCCTTTTAAAATTGAGAACTTTCCTTAAGCTGCTGGTAGTTTGGTTTCGACTGATAAAAAGTTGGTCTACTCTCTACTCATCAGGTACCTACGACCAAACTACAAAAAACCATTCCCAACTTTTACGTATAATACTAGGTAAGAACGTAATGATTTAGCGAATCAATTGACCAAATGTAAAATGCTATTAAAAGTAATAGCGGTATTATCTGAGTAATATGATTTAAATAGCGAAATATTTTTTTGCCTTTATTTAAATCATGCGGCGCTTTATATCCAATGCAATTGTGGTTGTAATTTTGTCAACAAAATACACTTATCATATAAATAAATAAAGCCGAAAAAATCATATTAATTGAGAATATAGACAAATCTCAAACTCAATGTTGGTGATATGTATACATATGTACACATTGTCTTGTGGACAGTTTTCATATCAACATTGTGACATTTGGTACATTGGTATATACGTTCGTTAAATAGGCGGTAAATGAATACACATCAAATCAGACCACCAACATTGGTTGACATACTGGTAATGCGGTCCAGACGGTGTGGCATGATTTGCTTTAGTTTATTTAGAAATTTATTGCATTTTATATTAATGTTAAAATTATCGTACATACGATTAGGTTTAGAAAATTATAATTAAGCAGACTAATTGATTTGTTTCTTTACGGCAATGAAGCTTAATTTAATTTCGAAAAGGGCACATCTCGAAAATTTTGACAAAACCGTTTTTTACGTTAATATGATGGAAATATATTCCCGCATCTATTTGGTTTGAAATAGGCACATTTCTTGTGTTAATACGGCCACCAGTGTTGGTTTGTATAACGATAATTTCGAAAAGGTTACAACTCTTGGAGATGTGCCCTTTCGAATTTAATGCATTTTATTAATCGGCGACGGCGATATATCTGTCGCTGAAATGATTTTGATACTTATGATAACAGTTTCATAAAGTTTATACGTTGTGTTTTTAATTAGATTTACTTTATATTTTATGAATTTCGAAATGGGCACATCTCGCATGCATATAATACATAAAAAAATATATAAAATAAAGATTAAGATTAAATATTTATATAATTTTCAATTACTTTTTTAGAAAATTTAATTTTTCAGGACATGTGCCCTTTCCGAAATTGCATATTCAATTGTAGGTTTACATGTCTGCCGAGATAAGAAAACCATTCCTCTATATCTATTTAATAAAAGCTGGTTATTTTATCATTTAGGTAAGTTCCAGTAGGAAAACATGCTAAAACGTACATTCTTGTTCCTGTATTTGTCCATAACGTATAATTCTAAAATTTAGAATGCACTATTTCAAACTTTTGTAAATATATAGTTTGGTACACATTCGCTTAAATTTACGTAACCAACATTAGACGTATCGTGTATAGGTTACGTATGCCTTATACATGAACAGTGTGTTCATTTTTCCACATCATATGCTCCAACGTTGGTCGACCGACATTTGTCGATTTCGACACCGTCTGGTCCGGCCTTAAATTATATTATTGTGGGCTTAATAGGACACATAATGAGAGTTTTCCTTAAGTTTTAGATTTGGTAATTCACTAAATCATTACGTTGTTACCTAGTACTATACATAAAAGGTGGGAAAATTAAATGTTTGTAGTTAGATCCTAGCTACCTGATGAGTGGACCAACTTTTTATCAGTACGAAATCAAACTACCAGCAGCTTAAGGAAAGTTCTCAATTTTAAAAGGGTATAATACATTGTATAACCATTAACAAGTCGTAATAAAGGGAATGCTATTAAAAATAATATATTTTGTCTATAAAAAGCCGAAAAAATCATATTAATTGATAATACAGACAAATCTAAGATTTCTAAATTAAAAACGACGTATAAAATAAGCTTTCACATATGAATTGTGAAATTTATTTAAATTTTAAAATTCCTGCCAAAAAAAACGGCACTTCCAATAATTTTAATTTCAACTTTCCTGAGCTCAGGACACTCACTTCAACAAGGTTCACTATGATTTTCTTTAGTAACAGAACTTTTCATTAAAACTGATTTCCAGCACACCGTGTTACGTCAGGAAAACATTGTTTATTAAAAAATAAAAATTTTCTTTCAAATTGTAATTTTGCCCCTGAGAATGACGGAATGTACCGTCGAAACGTTGGGTTTTTATTAAATATTTAATAAAAAATTAAATATTAAGCTAAAAAACCAAATAAAATTATTTTATTAATTATTATAAAAATAACAATAACAATAACACCATTTAGTAGATCTGTAATTACCTGTAATTTATTTTTCAGTTTGGTGCATCCCAAATTACAAAATCGGTTGGGAGTGGAGAAACCTTCCAAATTGAATTTTTTTATTAAAACAGTTATACTAAATGCAATAAATAAGTATGGAAAAATATAAAAATTTGGATTTTAATTTATTTTTGGAAAAATAACTTGATTTAAATAATGAAATCCGATTAAAATCAAGTTTTTGATTTAATCAACTTCTTTTGGGAAAACTCGAGTAAATCGGAAACCATTAATATTTGTTTCATTCACTTTTTAAGCTTTTTTTTGTTATAATAAAATAATTTTCTTTGGTTTATAACTTAATGTTTTATTTATTTTTATTAATTATTTAATAAAAACCCGACGTTTCGACGGTACATTCCGTCATTCTCAGGGGCATAATTTTTACTACACAATTTGAAAGAAAATTTTATTTTTTTAATAACGAATGTTTTCCTAATGTAACTAGAGTTCAAATTAAAATTTACGAATTACTCAGTTTAACCGAAAAAATCTAAAGTTATACAATTTGAGTGACAAAAAATTTTTTAAGAAAATCTACAAAATGTTGTCGTAATAATTTAACAAATATTTTGAAACTTCCTGGATATTTAATAAATTTTGAGATAAATTTTGTTCTTTTTTGATGTAAATGCTTTCCAAAATTAACCTTTTATTGAGATTCTGCTCCCTATCAAGTATCCTAGCGTCATCTATAGATAACGAGTGGTTACTTCCACGCAGATGATTCGATAACGCACTGTGTGACGGTTTAAACTCATACGTAGAATCATAAATATGTTGACGAATTCGTTTTTTAAAATTTTGTTTAGTTTGACCGATATACTCTTTTCCACACGAACATTTTAATTTATATATTAGATTTGATTGTAACTCTATGGGAATTTTGTCTTTTAATTTAGTGAATAAAGCCATGTCAAAACTGTGAAATGCTCTACCAACAAGTTGTATATCATAATTTTGTAAAAGAAATTTTATTTTTTCGAAAAGAATTTTAACATATGGGATCGAAATATAAAGTTTGCGATTATTTTCAACGATTAAATTTGGATTTACACGCGTATTTTCCAAAATATTTCCCGAATTACTATGTTTGTCGATAGCCTTTCTAATTCCTCTAGTCACTACCCCTCTTGGATAGCCATTTTGAGTTAGAACATTACTTAAAATTTTGAAATTTTCGGCATGAAAACCCTCATCCGATAATCTCAAAATTTTTTCAGCCAACAGAAACACTGTATTATTTTTGTAAGATGATGGAAGCCACGAGTTATAATTTAGATACCGACCCGACCAGGTTTTTTTATGATATAAATCTGTAGTTAAACTTCCATCCTCATTACGTATTACCATAGTATCCAGAAAGGCTAAACGACCTTGATTTTCAATTTCACATGTAATATTAATTCGCGGGGTAAAACTATTAAATGAATCCAAAAAATTAGCAATTTCCGAACTTGGAATAGCCGCAATAATATCATCCACGTACCGGTAAAAGAAGATAGGTTTGACGGAAGATGTTTTTAACACTTCGGTTTCAACGTGTTCCATTACTAGGTTAGCCACTGTTGGACTAACTGGCGAACCCATCGGTGAACCAAACACTTGCCTAAAACATCTTCCCCCGAAACTAAATTCAGTATGATCTAACACAAATTTCAACCCTTCTACAAATTGTTCCGACTCCAAACTTGTGTTACTATATGCTTTTATGCTATTCCACCATTTTTTAACCAAAATTATTACCAAAGATGAGTCAACGTTTGTAAACAACGAGACCACATCTAACGACACTAATATATAACCTGTTGGTAGAGACACATTTTTAATTTTATTTCTAAAATCTTCCGCGTTTTTTACAGCCGAAAAGTTATTTCCCACATAATGATTCAAAATGTTAGACAAAAATTTGGATAAATTGTATAAAGGCGAACCTAAATAGCTTACAATTGGTCTCAAGGGAATACCAATTTTGTGTACTTTTGGTAGACCATACATTCGTGGGGTCGTACCATGATAATTTTTAAGAAATTTTGCCAAATTGTTCTCAATTTTTTCTAAACGTTCCCACGAGCCAATTATTACATTTAATTTAGATTGCATTGAAGAAATACCAACTTTCCGAATTACACTGTACGTGTTGTTGTCCGACAAGAGTAACTCCATTATTTCTACATATTCAATTTTTGGCATAAGTACCGTTATGTTACCCTTGTCAGCTTTCAACACATACAATTCGGGTTGCTCATTCAAAAATTTCTTTGCCTTTTGAGCCCCTCGAATCAGTTGGATCTCTTCAATACTCACAAATCTTTTACCCAAAAAATTGTTTGTTTTGAAGTTCGTCAACACATTTACCAATCTATTTCTGATGTTACTATGAGCCGTCTCATCTAGTCCTGAAATACCACTCTCCACATCCGCTATAATTTTGTGATAAGGAACAATTTCTTTTTTAAAAGGTAAACAAAACTTATTACCTAACTTTAAAATTTTGATTTCTGGATACTATGGTAATACGTAATGAGGATGGAAGTTTAACTACAGATTTATATCATAAAAAAACCTGGTCGAGTCGGTATCTAAATTATAACTCGTGGCTTCCATCATCTTACAAAAATAATACAGTGTTTCTGTTGGCTGAAAAAATTTTGAGATTATCGGATGAGGGTTTTCATGCCGAAAATTTCAAAATTTTAAGTAATGTTCTAACTCAAAATGGCTATCCAAGAGGGGTAGTGACTAGAGGAATTAGAAAGGCTATCGACAAACATAGTAATTCGGGAAATATTTTGGAAAATACGCGTGTAAATCCAAATTTAATCGTTGAAAATAATCGCAAACTTTATATTTCGATCCCATATGTTAAAATTCTTTTCGAAAAAATAAAATTTCTTTTACAAAATTATGATATACAACTTGTTGGTAGAGCATTTCACAGTTTGGACATGGCTTTATTCACTAAATTAAAAGACAAAATTCCCATAGAGTTACAATCAAATCTAATATATAAATTAAAATGTTCGTGTGGAAAAGAGTATATCGGTCAAACTAAACAAAATTTTAAAAAACGAATTCGTCAACATATTTATGATTCTACGTATGAGTTTAAACCGTCACACAGTGCGTTATCGAATCATCTGCGTGGAAGTAACCACTCGTTATCTATAGATGACGCTAGGATACTTGATAGGGAGCAGAATCTCAATAAAAGGTTAATTTTGGAAAGCATTTACATCAAAAAAGAACAAAATTTATCTCAAAATTTATTAAATATCCAGGAAGTTTCAAAATATTTGTTAAATTATTACGACAACATTTTGTAGATTTTCTTAAAAAATTTTTTGTCACTCAAATTGTATAACTTTAGATTTTTTCGGTTAAACTGAGTAATTCGTAAATTTTAATTTGAACTCTAGTTACATTAGGAAAACATTCGTTATTAAAAAAATAAAATTTTCTTTCAAATTGTGTAGTAAAAATTATGCCCCTAAGAATGACGGAATGTACCGTCGAAACGTCGGGTTTTTATTAAATAATTAATAAAAATAAATAAAACATTAAGTTATAAACCAAAGAAAATTATTTTATTATTAATATTTGTAATGAGGGTGTATAAGGAGCTATTGTTTTTAGGTACTTGTTATATTCATTTTGAAGCATTTTGCTGTTGAGTGTGTATTAAAAATAAAAATTTGTTTTAAACGATTTTTTAATAAATAACTAGGGGGCTCTGTTTTCTGTTCTCGACGACACCTGCTCACTACTACTCATCGATTAATTTATACTTAATAATTTATGTTCGGTGATGAATGCAAATGAAAAAAAAAATTAACCTGTTAGACCTACTCCGTATCTCGATCTGAAAGTACTTTTCTGAATTTGTATAAGTAGTAAAAAAAGAAAATCTAATTTATTACAAATTTCTTTAAGTTCAAATACCTCGTATAGACATGGCAACTATCAGCTAATTATAATACGAAGAGAAGAAATATAATATGTACAATTTATTTTTATTTAATTAAGTAAGTAAAAGTGTACAAAATAATAATTATCTGTGATATAAGCCACGGCCTTAAAATATTGGTAAGATAATAACCTGTCTTACCAGCTGATAAAAAAGATTATTAACCCTGCATTACTAACCTATGGGTCCAATGGACCCAATTTAAAATTTCTTTTCAAAAAATGAATGTTTCGTAATTGTAACCAACTTCACGTCAAAATGTAATTTAAATTCCGGTATTTCCCCACATTTTAAAATATATTTCATTAGTGTTTTGTCAGTCGGAGTGTCAACAATACCTCTTGCAAAATGTGTCTGGGTCTGTTGGACCCACGTTAGTATCGAGTGTGTATTATTTATGGGTTATTTGGACCCACGTTATTATTCACGTATTTTTTTTTTTACATAAAGGTCTGGGTCTGTTGGACCCACGTTAGTATCGAGTGAGTATTATTTATGGGTTATTTGGACCCACGTTATTATTCCGACTTTGATCGATTCTTACAGAGCTCGAATTGGTTAATATGCTCTAATGAATAAAGCAATTTACACGATATATTTTTGTTGCCTTTTCAGATTTTCAAAATCTTCTTTCTGAAACTATGACTGAAAAAATTAGCCACTGTGAGATATTTTCCCGAACCGTTACCTTTTCATTATTTTTATGTGATAATATGAAGTCTATTATTTATTTTTGAATAAAAATTACCTGTGAACAAACTAAATAGATTTTTTTTTTTAATTTTAAATTGTAGTTTTATTCAATTTACCAAAAATTAATAAATGTATATTTTGGGCGCTAAGGTTTCTCTTTAAATTGAGTTTTAAGATATGGGTCGATTGGACCCATGTTTAGTAATCATGTAACGTAAATTAGCGTTAGTAATGCAGGGTTAAAAAAAGGATGATTAAAATCATATCTTCCTCGAGAAAATAAGAAAAAAAATCTTTGTAATTCCGGTGCTCTTGTTTCACACCTAACTTCAAACATAAAAGCATTTCACCTTTTTTTTTTGTTCCTCTAAAAATCAACACTTTAGCTACATCTTTCAGGAACGAACGTACTTATACAACTTTGTTGACCTCCTTTAAAAGTAGAATTTAATGTTCTATATCTAAAATCATATACTGTTTACAAAAGCAAGTCTAACAAAATCTTTATAAATTTCGTACTTACTCCCATTCTCATTTTAATTAGTAAGATGGTTTTTTTGTCTTGAGATTGGTAACAATGTTCTTTGGACTTTATAACTAAGTACTTCTATTAAGAAAACTTGTTTGTCTTATACTATTTTTGAATTGTTTGTTAAAAAATTTAATATTCATGAACTTATTTTTTGTGTTATGGAAAAACTAAAATTTCTGCAACTAAATACTTATATCCATTTTCATTTTTCTATCTACCAAATATTTTGACAAACTTGATTTTAAGAGATTTACATAAACAAATTTATAAAGAAAAAAACTTTTATTATTAAGTAATGCAGAATTTGTTTATTATTATCCGTAGCGGTGTATACGGTGGTACATAATTGAGAGAGTTCTTTGTACTATTTGAGTAAACACAAGCTATGGTTTTTTATAAATTTTACTTATTTATAACAAAGATTTTGTTTTCATGCTATTTCGTTTCGCTTCAGATACCAAGTACGCACGATTTTACGTTATTGCTTAAGTATGTCATTTTGTAATTGCATTATTTTGTTCGAGTACATTTTTAATTTATTGCCAACATGATTTTTTTTTTTAGTTTATTAACTCTTGTTACAAACATTAAAATTGTTTTTATTAAAATGTAAATATCAGTAACTTTGATCATTATAATTGATGGGTACACAAACTACATATTTTTTTATATTACCACATAAATACATAATAGTGGTTTGCGGAAAAGGGTGAAAATGATCAAACTGCAAAAATTAATTTTTGTGGATGTCTATTGGGTCAGCGTTAAGCTACTGATTGTGTAAACATTGAAGAATGTAATGCCTCCTTATGGCGATGGCATCATATAGAATGAAGGGATTTAAAAAGATGAGTGGCTTGTTTCATCCCAGTGGTAGGGACTGGTAGAGTACTTGAGTTTTTTCCCCGATTACTAACAGAAGATACAATTTCAGTCCCCTGTTAGTCCTGTATACTCTATGTTAAGCTTACGATATAATTTTTAGGGTTAGTAATTTTAGTAATAGTTCGCCTCTACCACTTATAATTAACTTAAAGGAAACCCTTAAATTCACCCCTTTTTGCTGTATATATACTGTATTAAATTATTATAATCTCATTTGTAAACAAGAAACCTGGTATATGTATATTAATTATACCAAAAAATACAAAGGGTTTTTGTTGCAAACCTTTAAAAAGAATATCCAGTTGATTATATTTTTATTAATCAAATCCGTACATGTATTTGTTCAAGATAATTTATTAAATAAATAAATAAATAAATAAATAATTTACTCGTACATATAAATACATATTATGTAGTATATCTTAAGGGTTGATTAAATGGGCTGATTTTTATTATTCAATCTCGCTCGCATATTGTGCATTTTTATGTTTTATTTGCCAAATCAAATCGTGAAGAAAAATAAATAATAAAAAAAATCACAATGTAGTTACCAGAAATCCGTTGCTTTGGCTTATATACATTTTTTCACACTTTTCACCAAAAAATCAATTTATAAATAAAAAAAGTTTTTATGCTTCAGGGGCATATATAAATCAAAAATGAAAATTCAGAATATTTCGTGATAAAATTTCCATGCAAAAAATCAGAACATAACAATAACTACAGTAAATACAATAAAATGTACAATATATTGTATGTACATTTCCAAAACTCTATCATAACCATACATACTGATCACTCCACTGTATGTGTATAAAATATGAGGAAGGGGAGATATAATTTAATATCATATTTCAATGGTATACAATATTTCAATACACAAAGTTATTGTTTGTTTCATGTACATACATTTTGACGAATTCCCGCAATGTTTTTCCCAACAACAAAAAAAAAACTAAAGGTAAAAGCAAGATAATTAAATTGGGTGTAATGAAAGAAAAAATCAAACGAACATTAGAGCGCGCGGAAAAATTCAGCCCATCAAAAATGTTTGTCAAACGTAATGTATTTTTATGGATATTATACGTACTACATACACATACTAAATAATAATTGCATGAAAATATTTAGAACTTTCTTTGCGCGCAGACTCAATCTGGACCAAAAATATATTACACTGTAGTATACAATATAACATATCTATAGCAGCCAACAGTGAACAAAAAAAAATCCATCTCCGAACAGAAAAATTGTGATTTACAAAATTAAATATTAATTCAATTAGGATGGTTGTAAATATCTTAATCATAACTTAAAGTAGCTACCAGCTTTGTATATTTTTGTTCTTGTTGTTTCATATTGTTTTTACTTTCATTTGCTCTTGCTTTTAGTTATGGTTTTTGATGATTTTCCTTTTTTTGAATGCTGTTGTTGTCGTTGGGCTCCACAAAAAAAAAACTCGGATGAAGTAAGCAAAAAAAAAAAGGATAAAAGGGTTTGTTTTTTATTTTGGTATTTTTTTTTCTAACAATAGATAGACAGAAAAAAGAAGAAAATGAAATTGGAAAATCAAGAAAATGTGAAAATATGTCAACGGTTAAAGCTACTACTTGCTCTACATAGATTTAGGTGACTTGATAACATTTAATAAGTAAATTTATTTCTAATTTATGTTGTTTTAATGAAATTTTTATGCGGGCCAGTGTCCCGCACTAAAACCAAATCTCCTTAAATTACTAATTTTACTAAATCTCCCAAAAAATATTTAAAAAAAAATTCATTACTTAACATTTTGGATTATGGTGATGATTCACCTGCGATAATGCATTATATATAACAAAGATATATGAAAAAAAGAGGTTTAATATTTATTAGAAAATTTTCCGCCTATATAAAAATATGTTTCCCTACTCAAAAAGGATTTTACTCTCTATATTCATTTGTACGAGTTTGCGGATGTTTTTTTTTTTTCGACACAAAAACTATATATCCTTGTTGTTGTTATTGAACGTATATATGTTACAGAATAAAAAATGATAAAACTATACATATATTGAAAATGTATACAATTCACCACATGAGGAAAATTTTGTGGAAATTATTCATACGGATTATAAAAACGTAAAAAAAAAATGTAATTTTAATATTTCAACCGAGATTAATAGAATGGTTTTGTTGGCTTCTAAAAATATTTTCTCCCTGTACCATACAAATGAAATATTTATTATTGATACATAATATTAATTTGATTGTACTCGTAATAACATAAAGGGAACGAAAATCCAAATTGAATAAATGGAAATTATTCATTCATTTTTCCATATTACATGCATGTGGTCGATGGTATTAAGCTTGGTATCATGTTTAAGGTATAACATAAAAATGAGGAATTTATTATAGCATGACTTGCCCGTATACTTGTGCAATCAAATTTTCCAAAGATATTAAACAAGGGTGAACTTTTTAAGAGTCTTTTGTGTAATCATTTTCTAATTACAACTTTATAGTTTGAGAATATAATTTGATTGTGACATGGATTTCATTTTATACGTGATAAATTGGTATAGATTGAAATGTCATTATAAATAAGTATGGGAAAATTATATTGGGTGGGAGATAACAAATATATTTTTAACATATTTTTTTACGATTAGGAATGTGGGTAGTTGGGTGAATTGAGTAACAAAAAAAATAAATGATTTTATTTGATTTTTTAAGGTTTTTACTTAATAACTAATCAATGTCTTGAAGTATTTATTCGACAAATAAGACAAAATGTGAAGATCAAGGTAATGAATGCTTGGCTAAAGAGTGAAAAATTCGATTTAATTCGTATACTTACTAACAAGAAATTTTTTGAAAAAATAAGTTATAGCATTTACAAGTTTTTATTCAATTCACCCAATATATTTTCTAGATCCTGTAAAAACATTATGTAAAATACTCAAATAAATTATACAATGTTCATATCACTGATGAAAAACTAAAATATTCAGTTCTCATAAATTCCAAACTATCTTTAAAATTAAAATTCCATCGTAAGTAGTCAAATTTGGTATAATAAATTTCGGTGGAATTGAAAACAAATATAAAAATTAAATTTAATGGTTGTTAAACTTAGAATCCAATTTATACACTTGATTGGTTTCACTTGTTGTTTTGGAAAATGCTGCCATTTTTCTTAGACAATTTTTTTACCACTTTCCCTTTATATACGGCAGCCGTCAAACAAAAATATTTTTTTATGTGACATGACGGCTTGTGTAGTCTTTTAAATAAAGTTAATTGGCGACTTAAAGGCATTTTATTACGTGAGTACTGTAGTGTCCTAAAGACCATTATTCTCAAAAATGATTTATTGAGGGATTCTTATATATTAGGCCATTATCTTTCGGAACGAGGACGAAGGGCCGAATTTCAAAGGGCCGAATGTCGAAGGGCCGAATGTCGAAGGGCCGAATGTCGAAGGGCCGAATGGGTCGAAGGGCCGAATGGCGAAGGGCCGAATGGCGAAGGGCCGAATGGCGAAGGGCCGAATGGGTCGTAGGGCCGAATGGGTCGAAGGGCCGAATGGGTCAAAGGGCCGAATGGGTCGAAGGGCCGAATTTTTTTGTTTATTTTTTTTTTGTTTTTAGAAATATATTTTTTTTAATTTCTTGTTTTAAGGAATATTTTGTAAATTTTTTTATCAAATATAAATTAATTACTTATGAGTTTATACATATTTTATTAATCTTTGGATATTCTATCGGCAAAAATATTGCATTAATTTTGTTGTTTATATTTTGTGTTCTTTTTGTAATTATCAAGTGGAAAAATATTTGTACATAATATGTATTTCACCAAAACCAAAAAAGAATTTTGTCATAAAATGTCATAAAAATCAGAACTTTTTTTATTCGTTAGGATGAAGGAAAATTCTATTTGGACGAATAAAATAATTTCTCTGTGATTTAGTGATGTAACCTAACCTAACCTTTAAGCAGAATTTCCAAAATGTCTACTTAAATTAAGCGAAACTGTTTATTTTAAAGTATCTTGTTGTCTCATGTGTTGTTTTGAATATTGTTTCAACTTGAAATGTATTACCTATTTTCATATGAGTCATTTTGAAAAACAACAATTCAACCTGGCATTAATATTTAGAAAATTAATATTGTTTTTCATAAATAAATAAAAATTATAGTTCTTAATATCAAATTCAGTACATTTACAAAATATTCCTAAAAACAAGAAAATTAAAAAATTATATTTCTAAAAACATAACAAAAAAATAAACAAAAAAATTCGGCCCTTCGACCCATTCGGCCCTTCGACCCTTTCGGCCCTTCGACATTCGGCCCTTCGACCCATTCGGCCCTTCGACCCATTCGGCCCTTCGACCCATTCGGCCCTTCGACATTCGGCCCTTCGAAATTCGGCCCTTCGAAATTCGGCCCTTCGACATTCGGCCCTTTGATATTATTCCGATCTTTCAGATATTTTAATCCAAATTGTTCTATCTCCTATAGATTTTGAAATAATTAATAATTAATTGTTTTGTTCTAGGGCTAGGGTATGAGGCTACCCTAACGCTAAAGTATGAGGAAATTCTGAAATAAAATATTTTTGGCATTTTATTTTGATTTTCTATTTGGGGTTTTTATTTTGAGATTTTTGGCTGTCCTATATCCAATGCATTTTAGCATTAATTGTAAAACAAAAAAAACGTGTTGAACTGTTGTTGACAAAATCGTGTCTTATATCCATTTTTGACTTTTCTAGGGAAAATTGGTTTTCCGGTTTTAAAAGAAAGAATATTTAATTCGTTTTTCTTGTAAAATATTCAGAAATGTTAAAATTTTAAACTAAAGTTAACAAAACATCAAAATTTGATTTGAATGGTTTTTTGATTGATTGATACGGATGTACGACCAAGCCTCAGCAAGATTCCCGGATCCACCGTACACCACCTAACATAATATAACAAGACCGAAGGATAGGAAAGGAATGTTAGCATTACAGACTCGACCCGGTTTCAGCCTATACAAAACCTCAATTTGTCTTATACAAAACATCAAAATTTGATTGTGAACAAATTTTAGTCCTAAGTTTAGTCTCATTGTAAAATATTTATCAATCTGGAATAGTTATATCAGAATAATTTAATGTTTGGATCTAAGTTTAAAATTCGATTTCTCGAAAATTTTACAAATAGACTATAGTACACACATGACGATTTGTAGTTCATTTTAAAACGAGCTCCAACAGAAACATTAAGTATTTTTATGTTTGATATTAATTTTGACCCATTTAGAGTGTTAGTTATGTGTAGTGCGTGCTACGCGCCTTTCGTCGATACATTCTTGATTAGAGAAAATTTAAGACAAAATCCTTCTAACCAGCTTTATATAATGACTAAACACCATGCTTTTAACGTTTCTTAGATTTGTACAAATTGGGTGTTATTTTTGAAATGAAAAAAAAAAATTGGTGCTACTTATAAAACAATCCAAAATCCCAAACCGTTGGCTTATATTATTGACATACCAAGGATTTTGTGACTGAATTCAAACTGGATAAATTGAAATTTAGCTAAAACCGCCTCGCCTTGAACTTAATCTATACAAAAAATACGAAATATAGGGTTTCACAATAACCGGTTCAGATTTGACAAATCGGTTATTTTGGATCTGGCAACACTAATGTCATTCTTTCTTTGACAGAAACCCAGTATATTATTGCTAGTTGACGAAATGAGTCGCTTAACGCTTCAACAAATGTGGGAAATGTTGCAAATTTACTTCCACAACAAAGACAATTGGTTCGAAATCGCAAGAAAATGTCGTACAAAATTTGGTCAAAACACGGGACTCACACCCAACGGTATCAAGAAGTTTGTGCATAAAGTGCGTGTACGAGCTACCTAGTCGACAATCCAACGCGTACCCGTGCTCGTCGTGTTCGTTCAGCCGAAAGTATCGCCGCGGTGGCCGAAAATGTGCGCCAACGGCCGAGAATATCAGTTCGTCATCGTCCATCGGAAATGAACATCAGCCGGTCTTCCATGCAATGAATTCTGCGTAAAGATCTTGGTTTGTGGCCCTATAAAGTTCAATTGGTCCAGCAATTGAAGCCCTGTGACTATCCGCTATGGTGTCGATTCGCTGTGTGGGCCTGCGACATACTCGAAATTGATGAGGATTTTGCTCAAAAAATCATCTTTTCGGATGAGGCGCATTCCCATCTCGGTGGGTTCGTAAACAAACAAAATTGTCACATTTGGGGAGTGGAAAATCCACAAGGATATGTGGAAAAGCCAATGCATCCATTGCGTGTTACTGTTTGGTGCGGGTTGTGGCGTGGCGGCATTATTGAGCCGTATTTCTTCGAATATGAGGCCGGCGCGACCGTTACGATCAACGGAATCAACTACCGCCACATATTAACATCTTTTATGTGGCAATATCTTGAAGATATTGATTTGGACGATTATTGGTTCCAGCAAGATGGTGCGCCATGCCACACATCAAGCGTTACAATAGCGAAACTGCGTCAAAAATTCGATGGCCGCATTATCAGTCGAAATGGTGACGTGAATTGGCCGGCAAGAAGCTGTGATTTGACGGCTTTGGATTTTTATTTGTGGGGTGCCGTGAAGGACAAGTATTACACGGATAATCCACAAACAATTGAGCATTTGAAAGTAAATATTGAAGCAACCATTGCCGAAATAGATCCGCACACAATCCAAAATGTGCTCAGAAATTGGACCGTCTGAATGGAGTACGCCAAGGCCAGCCGCGGCTCCCATTTGAATGAAATCATTTTCCATAAATAACCAGGAGGATTGTACTATCAAACAAAAACATAAATTTGGAAATATATTAAGGCGTTTTTGTTTTATTAAATTTTTAAATCTGAACTTCTTATTGGGACACCCTCTATTTGTAATAAAGGAATAAACAAATTAAAGTAGTTCAGTTCTCGACTTACATCCCATTTTTGATACAAGTTTTCATACTTTTATAACATATTCTCCCAATCTGCAAAGTATTTTTGAATTTATAAGAGCAACATCGGCAAAACACGGCCAGCACTGTTCTATTTTATATCAACAGAAATATTTCTAACAGTTGTAGGTTGTGATTTTTTAAGGTTAATCTGTGCAGAATTTGTGCAGTAAGAAATTCTATTAAGTTATACACACCTACACATATTATTTTAGGTATTTTGAAAAAGGTAAAAAAATTTGGTTAAATTATAAATTCAGAAAAGCTCCGAAATACTCTTACTTACTTAGAACTTATATGAAAAATTTCGTTCATATGAATGCAAAGCCACAAATTTGAAGAATAAGTAGAGTTTAAATACTATAAATAAGTAATTCGGCAAATCAAGTTTTTTTCTAAATTTCTATTATAAAACTCTTTTATGAAGTTCATATGAATAAGGACCAGTTTTTTATTACTGACATTTAAACCAAGTTTAAATTACTAACTAGAATTTAAACGAAGGTGAATGGCTGGTTTCATATTTAATCTTAGTTTAAATAATAACAGCGCTAAAACCCGGGGGCCAAGCAATCTTATTTTACAAATAAGAACCTTCAATAAGAACATCAATTGAAAATTCAAATTAATTTCTCACCTTTAACAAACAAACAAACAACAAAACCACAAAAATATTGTTTGCAAATCTCAAGTGGTCTCAACTAGAGATTGCGATTTCCTGAGAAATTTTATTTCTCGAGAAACCGAGATATTTGTTTCCCGATGAATTTCATTTCTCGAGAATTTGAGAGTTTTCAAATTTTTTCTCGAGTATCTTGGAAATTCTCGAGAATTCTATTTTTCTTCTATTTACTAAAATTTTATAAAAAAAATACTTTTTTCTAATTTTGTTAGAAAAAGTACAACTTTTCAAAATAGTAGTAGATTGCGAAACGGCATATTTTTTATAACCCGGAAATGAAGAATATTTCAAAACAGTACTACTTAGGATGTTCTAAGTTTCTAACATCACTTTTTTCGATGTTCGATAGTGTTCATATCTCTTTTTTCCAGAATAAAATTGTATACTGTTTTGACTTATGAATTACGCTTTTTCTATTGCGATCTCAGCATGCCCGCATAAAACATCATTCTATTTCTACATAATTACATTCATCACTCTTTATAACCCTCTTTATTTCTTTATCGATTTGAAGAAATGAAATAGCACATACATTTATTCTACAATGATGAGATCGCAATAAAGAAAGCATAATTCAAAAATTGAAATAGTGCACAATTTTATTCTTGAAAAGAGAAAGATGAACACTATCGATCATCGAAAAAAGTGATGTTAGAACATCTCAGCACTGATCTCATCTTAAATTGAAAAATACGAACATTGCAATTGGAACATCCTGGGGTATTAAAAATTTTTGAGGATTAACAGTTGTGATAATTTTTTCCATATTTTTGCAGTTTTCCAGCATTTAAAATAGATTGAACCTTTGTCACATATTTTATGAAATGAAAATTAAACGTAGAGTGGAGTTTTAGTTTCTATAAAATAAAATTAGATCAAAGTGAGATTCAATTTTGAATAAGTTTATTCTTTTGTTAAGAAATTCGTATCAAATTATTTATGCCGTATGCATTATTTATGTCGAAAATTAAACCTTCATTTAACAATTCAGTTAAATGTCCAGTTTTTGTACATCATACATACCTAATTTCATTGGAATTTGGATGACTTTGGCATGTCTCTATCATGTCTTTGGCAACAACGGAAGGTCCTGCAACCTCACTCGCTCGATTTATGCAAAGTTTAATAGTCCTGAACAATTCGTGACTGTTCAGCAATTGCGATACTTTTAATTCTTTTATTTTGTCATCAGTCTCATCTCTTTTCTTTGTAAAAAGGCAATGTCAGTAAACTGCTCCGCAGTTCTCACCAATTTTAATGCTTTTTCAAATTTTTTTCGAGTTTGGTTTTTGACGTTTTTTGACGTTTTATATTGATCCAGTTTTAAGGGGAGAACCTCCTCCAGATATTAATTTTTTTGCATTTTTTTTTTTTTACTTTAAAAATTCATTTAGTATCTGAATATGTTTCCAAAGTTTCAAGCCCAACAGAAAGTCCTAAAGATCCCTAGGAAGTCACCGAAGTGATGCGAAGTAATGCGTTCTCTTCAAGAACGAGAACTTTAATCGAGATTTTCTTGAAACGTGTTTTTTTGCGCGCCGTGGAATGTAACTCAAAAAGTAATGGACCAATCAACTTGAAATTTTGTACATATATTCTTTAGCTTATTGGCCTTTGCACAAACCTAAAATTTCATATAAATTGTTTAAACAAATATTGGTTTTAACGAATTGTTTATAAAGAAACACGTGTTTTTTTTTCTTTTTGTCCTCAAATTTTCAATTTTATTTTTTGTTTGCAACTTTTAGGTTCACGCAAAGCGGAATGAATTATTTTAATAAAAAAAATTTGTTTCGTTGATTTTAGTTAACTACAAGGACCTGAGCGTTCCACGGCGCAAACCTTAGTAGTCTAGTTCGAGCACCTCTAGCGCCGCCATTTTGTTTTTTTTCACTCATAAAAATTTTTTTTTGTATTCATTTAAACGTCAATATTATTATGCAATTTGTTTCATTGCAATAAATGCTCTCCATTTTTTGTAAAAAATTATTGAAAAACCAGTTGTCTGGAGGAGGTTCCCCCCTTAATATCTATTATGGAACAGGGGAAGAAAACACTTTAGTCGACCATAATAAATTGCGAAATATCAATATTATATTTCAATTAACCCTTATTAAGCGGATCCCGCAGTTAGAATTAAATGGATCTTCTAAATTAAGTATAGGGCTCAATAAAAATTTTCTCCAAAAAATCGTTTTCGAAATACCTATCCAACAAATTTTAGGTGTTTGGGAATCTACAGTTTTCGTTTATTGTCAAGTTTGAAGTTAATGTAAAATTATAAGGACAAATTTGTTTTATATTTCTAATTTTGTTATTTCCAACAAATTCCAAAACGCTTTCAAAATTAATATTTTGGTAAAGAAGTTGTTTCCTGGAGCAGGCAGACTGATATGCATTTTAAAAATATGTACACCAATACCTCGGTTTGCGTCCATGTTTGGTTCTGGAAAAATTGCATGCAAAGTGAAACGACGCAAATCGAAACAAATTTTTTCATATAAATATATGAAAAATACAAAGATCGGTTCTGAATTTAAGAAAAAAATGTATATAAATTGCTGAAAATACGAAATTTTTTCATTATTTTCAATAAAACACAAAATAAAGTTTAATTACGTTGTATAAGTGAACAATACTATATCGTTAATTCAAATTTATGTTATTAATTAGTTCAAATAAATCACGTATCTTACAACTACATAAATTATAGAAACATTTATTTGTCAGTTTGGCTCGTACTTGGAGAAAAGTATTCTTCTAATGTAGTTTGAACTGGAACTGACTTATTATGAAGGCACATTTCTTCATATCTTTGGAGATTAATAGAAATTTCTCTGCGAAATTTAGAAAATTCGGCATGATTGTCATCCACCTCAGCAAAAATTTCAGTAGCTCTATTGATGAGTTTCAAATCTTCCGAAATTTTTTTTGAAATTGGCAGCTGTTCCTCTGCCACTACCTCTACGTTATCTTTCTCATCATCTTTTTTTTACGAAAAAACGCAAATGGAGTAAAAATAAAACGCAAAGTAAGTTTTTTTTTAAAAATCAACGCAAATCGAATTAAAAAAAACGCAAAGTGAAAAATGTTTTCATCAAAAATATATGAACGCAGACTGAAACATCGCAAAACGAAACAGCGCAAACTGAGGTATTGGTGTAATCTCAAAAATCATAGAGAAAATCTCAAATAATATTGAACCAGGAGTCTCAAAAGAAACAAAAAATCAGTACCATAATGCTTGATTCAAATCTAAAATTTCAAAAATATCGTTTAATCCTGGAAATCTCGATAATTTTGAAAATCTCGAAAATTCCCGAGAATCTCGTAACTGCAGTGTGTACAATTTTGTGACTTAACCTTATAATCTCAAATAATCCAAAATATTCTTAAATAAACTAAGAGAATTGGGAATAATAGTGAAAATTTCAAATGATTTCGAATAATTTTGAAAATTCCGAAAACTGTAGAAAAATCTTGAAAAGTTCGTTTAAAAATTCGAATAATTTGCAAATATTGCTAAAATCAAACGAATCCATGCTGAATTATTATCAAATTACCAAGAAGTAATCTAGAAATATCGAATATATAAAGTTAACTATGTAATACAAAATTCTGGTGTGCACTCTCTCTGTTGCTGCTAAAGCATTTTCTTATGGCAAGTTAGCGGTTAAACGGCATTCACGATGCCGGTTTAAACAATAAACGTTCGATTTTCGTCAAAATTCAAACAGTCACGGATTTCATAATGACGCCCCAAAATGAAGTCCTTTATTTTATCCCTGTATTTAGTCCTGTAATTCAAATAAAATTAGTGTTTTTAAAATTCCCGAGATAAAAACACAATTTCTCGAGAATCAAGAATTCTCAATTAATACAGTGAAATAAAAATTTTCGGGAAACGAAATATAAAAATTCTAATTCTCTCGAGAATTCTCGAGCCTGAAATTCCCGGTCGCATTCTCTGGGACGATTCACGCCATTAAAATAGAGTAGAATTGCATTTCCTTCGTTTTTATAGTTCAATGGACGCTTGTTTGAATTATTTAAACTTTGAAGAATTCCTTTACATAAATTTTGCAAATTTTCGACTAATCAGATAAATATCTTACTAAACAAGAATTATTTATTTTTTTTATAGGTACGTATGTACATATAGTCTAAGAGCTGGTGAATGTATTGTTAAAATGTTATACCGGCTAAATGAAAATGTTGCTTTTGTCCCTAAAAATAATATCGACAACTCTGGGCCTGAGCCGCCCCAGAATGGTTGCATTAAAAGCATTCAAATATAAAATATTAAAATATAGGCAGTTAAAAATGAAGTATATCTCTTGAATTTTTTATAATTTTTTTTAGACCTATTTAGGCGATTTCTCTGAGCCTGACCTGTCGATCTGTCGGTGCTGGTTTAAATTTTTGTATCTTTTAGTAACATGGGAAATATACTATAAAAATGACAAGCGGTATAAAACATTTTAGATGTAACATTCAATAAATTACAGTTTACATTCGCCTCGCGTTACGTCAGGCCAAGCCAAATCGATCAACTTTAAACATTCGTATTTCGAAAAATAGTAAAAAATAGTGTTTTTAAAATTCCCGAGATAAAACCACTATTTCTCGAGAAACAAGAATTCCCGAAATTAAAGAAATAAAATTCGTCTAGAAAAGAGATTTAAAAATTCTTACAAAGTCTCGAGAATTCTCAAGACACGAATTCCCGATCGCAATCTCTAGTCTCAACGGCTATCTCGTAAAACATAAATCGTAAAACTAAATTAGTTAACTTCAAAAATCGCTAATACTTATTTTCGAAAAATATTTTTGTCTAATTTAACGCAAACCAAATCTCAAATAATATCGCAAACTTAGAATAATCAAAAATCTCGAAATTTTCAGAATTATTCTCGCAATAAATTAAAAAATTCCGTCGAACAATCTCAAAAATGGGGAAAATCGACAAACAACATACCCGTAAAAACCTTTTAGTTGTATATTAATTATGTATGCAAAACACGAAATTTCCATCTAAGTAGTTATTTTACCGCAATTAATTAATCATCCTAATTTGTTTATACATTTTACTCGAAAAGTTGTCTCAACTTTCTTTCAAAAAACTTAAATTAACATTCGGTTGCGGTAAATCGAGCTTGAGGTGTGTAAATTTAAATAAATCGAGCTTGAGGTGTGTAAATTTAAATTAATTTTTGTAAATAAAAATGTTTCTAACCATTTTGAGAATACAAACTTAAACTTATTATTTTTATGGGCCAATATAAGTGCCTTAAAACTTAAATTAACCTCTAAACCCACAGTAAAAAAAAAAACAAAAACTGAATTTAATTTTTTGCTTTGCTTTAATTATTAAAGCTAAACTCTTCTGGAACTTGATCGACCAAAAAATTCTATTTTTAATTTAAGAAAAAACATATTTAATTCGATAAGCAAAGGCAAATTTTAATTAAATATTCCTAACTACTTACTTAAGAACTATACGAGTAAATATTGCTTTTTGAAAAATGTAAAAGGAAAAATTTAAATTTAAATTATATTTTTCTGGACAAATATTTTATTGATTTTTTTTTTAGCTTTAATAAAGCATTAATAGGGGATTAAAGCGAGAACTATAGTTAGAATAAGAAAAATAAAAAAAATAACGTAAGAGAGCGAGAAAGAGGATTTGTGTGTATTCGACCGTATGTAAAATAAGAAAAAAAATTATAATATTTTGATTAATTATTTATTATTAATTAAAACGAGACTATTTGAACTGAAAACGAGAGTATTTGAAAACTGAAACATAACCTAAGAAAAATAATTTGAAATATTACATTTTTTTAAAACAAAAAACTCTATAGTGTTTAACGTATTAATTTTTTACGATATACATAAATGAATTTAATATAATTTTTCCTAAAATAACTAAAAATTCAAACAAAAATTTCGCTTTAAACTTTTTTGAAAAAATTTTAAGTTATCTATAGTCGAAATGTCAAAAGTCTTAAGTAAATAGTACAGCAAAACTATTCAGTTTTCGTAGCCTTTTTGCTTTGACTTTAGCGTTGTAGTTTTTCCTTAAGAGACCTATTTATGTATCTCGGCCCCGATCACTTTTTCAATCGTCAAATCAATTCAATATTAATCTCGTATAAGTTAATTCTATAACTATAAAACTGAAGAAAAGCTTTTGCTTATTTGCGTAATTTTCGGGTAGTGATCACGTCGAACATTAAAAATATTATTGTAAAATCTCTTCGGACGCGCAACATCAGACACAAAATGATCGATTGCAATCAGTTTCTTTAGAAGATATACTCAAAAATAAAAGTTTACTGCCTCGTTACCAAAATACGCCCTCGGTGATTTCTTGGGAGCAATTGGCAAAAAAGTAGCACGCTTCATTGATAGAAAGGTGAAAATTAATGCAACCCATAATTATCTAACCGAAGTGTTACAGAAGCGGTTACTACCAGGAGTTCGTGAAATGTCTGAGGAAAAGAATTACTACTTCTAACCAAATGGTGCCCATATCGCGCTTAATCTAAATCTGGTAGTTTACGTATAGGTCTGAAAATAAGGTCAAAAATGTAAAATAATTAACCGGCATCTGTCCTCGTCTACACCAAGAGTCCACTGGGCAGCAACGGACCGAGCTGTCCCGTACTACTTAAGCAAAATACATTTTGTGTTCGCGAGACTGCTAATTAGATTTCGCACCTATTGCTTTCCAACTGTAAATGTTGGGTCCTAAGTAAGTAGATACATTTATTATTTTATTGTGATTCTTTTTACGGGCCGTAGTCAAAGGGCAAGCCCCAAGTATTCCGATTTTTTTCAATATTACTGTCGGTAAGCATCCGATCACACCAGTTATTATTGTGCCAAACTTCAGAGAAACCCGAATGAATGATATCATTTCTTAGTCGAAAGTAGTTCACCAGTGTCAATTGAAATATCAGAAATATTTTTATTATTTCCTAAACATCGAGAACATGGATACTGATTCGGTTAGTTTCTCTTGGGCAACAAATAAAAAGTTACACGCCTCTATAAATTAAACTATTTTTAGCCATAATATTTGTATGAGAAATTTTATTACTGAAACGCCTTTCGTTTTTTGACTGAATTGTTCTTGACTATATTCTCTGAGAACAATTTTGCCTGGAATTCCTTTTTTGTTGTTTGACTGATTCTCATTTTCAAAAGTAATTTCAGTCACAAATCCAAAAAGAATTTCAGTCAAAAAAGTGTTGACTTAAATACGTTTTTAGTTTTTTGATTGAACTTCCTTCTGAAAAGGCATTTCAATCTAATACCATTTTGATGAACTGATATTAACTGGGGCCCCGGAGCCAACGTATAGGTCTATGAAGGCATTTCAGTCAAAAAAGCAACCAAACAAACTATAGCTATTCAAAACCAATGTAAAATTTCGGTTTATTGGTTGAGATAACATTCCTAGTTGACTATAAATTAGTTGGTCTTAAATTTGCTCTTCAGCGTAATAATGCTCCCATACATAACAAAAGTCATTGCCACGAAATTATTCAAAAATCTTGAATATATTGTCTCGGCCAGAGGAGGGTTTGTAATCAGGTGAGTATAAAACATAGGTGGCTAAATCATTATTTAATTAACCAAAAATAATTTTAAATTTAATTGGTTTACGGTTTTGTTTTTGAATTTTCTATATTGCACAAATAATAATGAGAACAAATAATTTTGGTAAAAACTAAATTAACTCTAATTTTCCCTAGAATTGAAATTTAAAATTTTTTTTGATTGAAATGGAAAACAGAATAATTAGTTGATTAAATTAAATTAAATATTTTCGAAATGTTTGTTAAATTGTTTATGTTACGTTGCATTAAAAATTGAGCACGCTTAAATAAATTTGTTAAGGACTGTACACACAATTATTAGATGAATATTTAGGTCACTGTCAGTGTCGACGATGCTCTTCGTCTGAGAGAACTGATTGTTTAGAATAACAGGAAAAGCTGGTTCGTTCCAAAATGATGGTACCAGATTATTGACACAGTTCGGGCCGCAATTAGTGCTAAATTTGGGAAACTACTCATCTCAATGACTAACACCTAAAACGTGGTATCTTTGGGAAATTTGATTGTTTTTATTGACAATACTTTGACTCTTAAAATTAAAAAAAAGACGTAAGTATGAGCTTTTACGCACACTTATGAAAATCAATATGTTTATTCCTTAAATAAAATATAAAAAGATTACTTTAGCAAAACCATGATATTTCGGTTACTAAGAACCATTCTCAAATGTATACAAAAATTAAAACTAAAAATAGAATACTTATGTATACCTATGTACATAAATATATATAAAAAATTACCAAGAAATACCACTGGTAATAAGGTGTGTAAATAAGAAAAACATATTTGTTTTGTTGATATAATAATATTAAATTAAAACTAAAACCTCCATTGAAGATTTAAAATTGATTTTTTTTTTTTTTTTTTAAATTATATTAACAACCATTTAGAACGCCGAAATTGAGCAGATTTTTAGGAATTTTTTGAAGTTGAAGAAATAAATGGATCTTTTTGAAAGTTTATTATAAATATTTTAACGAGTATTTGCCATTTTTAAACATTAAAAAATATTGAAAATTGATGGAGATATAGTATGATGAAACCACATGGTCGCGGAGGCATTTGTTTTACGGTACCATTTGTAGCGCCGTGGAAAATGATCTGAAACAGAAGGGCAAAAGGATGTGGTCAGTATATGCTTGTGGTCACTTGATAAACCTATAATCTTTTAATAATAAGTTAAGAATTGGAGAAATGGCAGACATAAAATTAAAAAAATCGATATTTTTGATAATTTTTTCTTCCTGCCACTGACTGAACATTTTTCATGCGCTTTTGATACATTTTCTAATTTATTAACTCTTCTAAATTTCAATGGTTTAAATTAAGTAAAGCTTTTTAACGATACAAATGTGACGATCTGTTTTGGCCGCTTTATGAGAATATATACTTTACTGAGTATTAAGAAAGTGTTGTTTGCATCATTTAACACAATAGTAAAGTTTACTTCATAGGTTGTTTGAAAATGGAACATAAACGATAAACTTTTATCGGTTTTATCATAAAAAACACAATACCTAAGTGCTTACATAAGAATATATAAGTATATGTAAGTAGTTACTTACTTGTAAATATTGCAATCAGTATAATTTGAAATTTACAGTTCTGCTTTAAATAGACATAAACTATAGTGATTTAATCAAATAAACAGAAATAATGGGCTATAAAAATTATATGACAAACATGAATACGTAAGTACATGTGGAGAAAAGCAATCAGCGACAGGCTTTTTATATGAATATAATAGTGAAATTTAAATAAATTTAAATGTGTATTTTTTCACAGGAGAAATTACCAGTTACTTAATTACTAAATTTTTCATTTTCATTTAAGCTTCCTAATTTTCTTATTTGGTTCCACATTTGAGTTTTACTACTAACGCGATGCATTTGTTAATACCTGTAATGAAGAAGAATCAAAAGATCACCCAAACGGATTCAACCTTAAAATGGTTAGAAAAGTTGCCCACTTTATTTTTTCTGCAACCAAAACAAAAGACAAATAACAAATTTACGACTTTGGTTTTTCTGATTTCTATTGCTTCTTCTTATAAAACAATTGACATCAGCTGCTCTCAGAGTATTGTTGATTTAAATCATCTGATTTTTTTTTGTTCAAATTACTTATTAATTTAAATTAAAATATCAAAAAAATTAAAATTTACGACACACTTACTTAATACTTTTTACGACTTTTTTTGCTGGATATGTAGCTAAACTCACCCTAAAGCTGTAAAATTTGGAATTTTATAGGTAAATACTAAAACTGTCTCTATAGGTATTACAACTACCAGAAAGAAAGAACTTATAAAAACCTTCAAGAAATTTTTCTCAAAAATCTCGGTTGGAGTTTCGGAGAATTCTTCCAAAAAATAAAACTTAGAGAATGATTCGATTTTTTACGGTTTATTCTTCGTGAAGTGGATCTCATTTGAAATTTTTATGAATTGAAATAAATTTTTGTTTAAATATGTTTTCCATAAATTTGTCAACTTTATTTGTATGAATTAGCCAAGCAAAAGTTCATTTTCTGCAATAAGATTTTTGATTTCTAATTAAGGTTTTTACCTGAAAAATTGTATACATTAATTGAACAGTAATGTGCTTTTAAATTTTAAGAAAAAGGGAGAAGTAAAGATGATAAGGATGACATAAATCAAAATAGCAAAATTGAAATGATATACTCAAAACTATAAAAATGGAGAAGCACCGTTTCTTCTTAAGCCGGCAGCTTTGCTGAATATATCCCGATTTTTTTAGAATAAATCGCTAGGAAAACTATAGGCACTAGGAAAACATGCCTTGGCCTAAATTTCAACAATTAAAAAATGGGCCATAGTAAAAATAAATGATCATGAATTCTCATAATTGACATCCTAATGTTCAAGAAAAACCGGAGTTTGACCGTTTCTGCCAAAAAGGTACAATTATTTGACTACTTAAAAATGAATAATTTCAACGAGAGGGAAATCGACGATTTTTATGAAAAGAAACCGAAAATTTCATTTTCACTGCAAAAATGTTATTACGAAAAATAAAAACATGTTTTTGACATTTTGTATATTTAGAACAAAGAATAGAGAGAGAAAATGCTCAAATATCAATCGGCGTTAGTAGTGTGTGTGATATACATATGTACACCTTGAGTGGTGCGAGAGATAAACGACTACTTATATTTAAATTTTTTTTTATAAGTATGGTTTTTCGTAGTGACTAATACACTTAAAGGTTGATATTATATGTATGTAACTGCGTATCAGCAAAACAAGCAGGTTTTCTAGAGAGAATTTTACCAGGTTTTGACAAAAAATCACCCCACTTTTGAATTTGAACTAAAACTTTCACGCCGGTCGCACTGGGACGTTTTCGTCCCGTCAACCAATTTGTGCCGCTGTTGCTCAGGAACTAACTGGCAGAAAGCGGGCAAATGACGATTGAAGGACCATACCTTTACTAAGTTTTTTAGAGAGTGGAGCCAGGCTCTGCCCCGTTTCCTTTTTCGGGAATTTCAAAGTGAAATTTCACTTGGGACGAAATCGTCCCAAGGAGGGTTAAATAAATTTAAGTGTCAGAAAACAAACAAATTGTAAAATAAGTTCTTAAGTACTTACTTATATTTAACAATAATTATCATACACGCTATTGCAACGCCGCACTGGGGCCCTATTAACTATTAAGAAAAAAAATGCGATTTTGCATTTCGGAATTATAAAACGACATTATCCCAAAAATGCGCTCTTGGTGGCCTTATTATAAATGCGATAGCGGATTTTTGGGAAATTGTAATGATTGTGTTAATGAATAAATTTTTTCTGTTTATATTTAATATACGTACAATTAAAATATATTTTATTAAGAAATATTAAATTTATTTTGTAATAAATAATTTTTATATGTCAAATTAATTTTTTTTTATTTGCCAAAATAAAATTTTTTAGAAGAAAGAGAGATTTGCATTTATGATTCTACGAAAATATTGAGGACGCTGCCGCTAATTATCGAATAATATATTCAATTCGAGTGAATTTTAGTTCATAAATATTTAAATCAAAATGACCATTACATTACTTAGTTGTTATGGAAAATTAAAAGAAGTAGTATCCTATTAGTTCAAGAAGGTGACGGAAGTATGTGCACTCAAAAAATTGTTACTGCTAAATTAATAAAATTGCAATTAATTTAATAAAAAAGTTATTATTATACGTCCAATAACAACTTGTTATCAATTTAATAAGCAGTTCTAAAAATAATAATAATTCAGAGAGCCGCCAAGAGTGAGAATAACGTAAAAAAAATGATAATAAATTTAATAATACAATTATCGATTGAATAGTAAACTTTATAAATTTAACAGTAGAAACTGTAAATTTAATAGTTTAAATGATTACTTTAATAGCAAAAATTATGCATTTAAGAATAAGATTAATAATTGTGTATTTAATAATACAGTTGTTGAATGAGGTTTTTATTTAATGGCATATATTATCAATTTAACAAGAGAGATTATGATTTTAATAGCCAGCATTGTGTTTTTAACAAAAATGATTATAAATTTAATAATAAAATGAATTGACATTCACAGTATTTTCGATTTGGCAAATCAGAAAAATACAGAGGCCAATCACCCATACTGGAAAAAAGTAGAAATATCATGCTTTACTTTACCCCAGAGTCAATACAAATGTATCGACTCGCAAAAATTAGAACCCTTCTTGAGTTCTCTTTGTGGTAGTTTGGTTTCGTACTGAAAAGTTTGGTCTACTCATCAGGTAGGTAGCTACGACCAAACTACAAAAATACAATTCTCGCTTAATACCTTAAGTATCAAGCAGAACACACTGACTTAGCGAATTATATTAACTAAAATAAAAAAAACCCGAGAAGAAATCTCATTTTTGTGTGTGTATTTATGCCAACACGAATGATTAAGAAGTTAAAAAATTGTCTGTTAATCAAATTGATTATTCGGCTTTATTATAGACAATATATGTATTAGTGACGTTGACAGTATTTTCGATTTATTATTTTAATGACTACGACGATAAAAATAATACTTTTCTATTATTTTTACAACTATAATTGTTGGAATAATGACTATAAGGTGATTATTTTAACCACACATTAAAAAAAAAATATTTTCTCTTTCGCTCCTTTTTTGCAATTATTTTTTTGTGTTATACTTTAAAACAAATCATCAAATTAATAGTAAAATTGTTCAAAGGAAAAATCATCTATTATTTTAATACTTAATTGTATTGAAATAACAATATGTTATTACGTTGACAAATATGGCTATCAAAATGATAATTTGCTGTTACTTTAAAAATTTCTGTTGTTGGAGTAATAATAAAAGTTTTTTTTTAATAACAAATTATGACAATTTTTGTTATTATTTTCACCACGATCTCGTTACAATAAAAATTATCAATTTGACAATTATCTAATAATTTTAATAAAAAAAAACTGTTGTTTGAAAATTGTTTACTATTAATATAGTTATAGTACCATTTTTACTGCCTTCTATAATAAAAAAATATATTTTGTTATTGATTTAATAACCAATTTTATTATTTTAAAAAAAACCTCTGTTTTTTCAATAAATTATGCTATTAAGGATTTGAAACAACCGATTTAACAACCGATTTATTCCAAGGATAGTACAAATTTTTTGAGTGTGCATGTATTGAAATTTGTTATGTAATTTTATTATTCTGCGTGGCTTACACAATAGTAAAGATTTTGTTTTGATTACAGAACAATAGCTATAATAGCAAAAAGTCATATTGATATATGCATCATACGAAGTGAATACTCGCTTTAAATTAATTAAATAAGTAAACTCAATAATTCAAAATCTTATGTCTAAGAAACACGAACATTCAAAAAAATTTTTTGGACCAAGAATATTGTGTATAAAGAAATTTTCTCGAAATAAACCCCGTATTACGGACCTTCCAGTACATATGTACATAACAGGCGAATAGCATCCGCAATGCATTTCATAATAGTGCTGATTTCATCGCCAGAAAATCGGTTTGTTCATAAAACCCAATATAAAAAAATCAAAGGTACATACTTAGTTTCAAAGTAAACATTTTATAAGTTAGAAAGCCAAATTTTTAGCCCTCAATACTACGGATTCAAAAGTTGTAATGATTTACTTCAGGAAAAAATATCGATATTTTGAATTTCAGTTTTTCTTTGTTTTACTGGATTTATGGTAACAACCATTAGCAAATTCATTGATACTTGAATTAACTGTGTATTTAGGCTTATTAGTAAATGCATTACCATTAAAAAAATCTAACCTATAGTTTTTAAATATTTGGAGAAATTATTTGCTTTAGTGATCATTACTAAAATGGTTCGTCGAGTTCCACGATCAAACAAAAAAGAGAATAAAATATGGACCCTTTTTAACATCTCTGTCAAATTTCAGGTGAGAATATATGCGATAATTTATAAGGGGTAAAAAATTCTTCTGAATATACATATAATTAAGTAAACAAAAAAATTAAATCGAATATTCGATTATCCTCTATAAATTATTGTGGCGGATTCTGCATTGCTGATAAAAGCTGATCAAAATAAGATAACTACAATTGGGAATTTTTAGATTTAAATACTGAAGAAAACTTTATCATTGAGATTGCTTAATATATCCCTAATCCTACTTTAAAGGTTCACAGTTATACATTAATATTTAATTACAAACTAAAGTGCGTTTTGTAACAGGTTTTTGGAATTCCCTAGATTATAAAGAGGAAAGAATACAACCACTTTGCTGAAAATGGATATCACACACAAGCAACCTTTTGAAACTTTTTCGGACTTAAACAATTTTTGTTTCAAATGTAATGATAATGAGTGTAATTCAAATCCGATTTCACAAAATGTCGAGGTTGAAGTGAAAGCGAAATTAAAAGCTAAGTATATTTTAAAAAATCAAAAATAATTAAGTGGTCAGTCTGTGCTAGAAAGAAGAGTTACTTTTTAACAAAGATTAACGAGTGGTTATTAAAAAAATGTTTGTAAGTGAATCGCAACCTACTGTAAGTGAACCACAATCTGGAACATCAAAATAAAACGCAAGAAGAAGACCATCGAAATGTGTTAATGATTGCTTGATTTCAACAAAACGAAGAAAGTTATTACTTAGTTGTGATTATCTAGTCCAAAAGAATTCGAAGAATAAAAGACACTATTCGTACACTCAAGATAACCTAATTAAAAACACACCGGAACCAGTATTGACATTATTTTGAGAAATGGGATTATCCAAAGAAAATTGTAATACTCCTCTTAGAGCATCCCTGAAAGAGCAGAACATCAATGTCCTACAAGAAATAATAAAATAATAATGGCTATGGATAAAAATCAATATCAAAGCAATATCAAAATCAAACCATTGGGCAAGAAATCTGGAGAAACAGTCGACCAAATTCGGTTCAGTTTTGCAGACCTATGACATTTAATTAATATGTGAATGAAACGAAAAATGTTGTTGGTCAAACAGTGGAGGAAATAAGAGATCAAATTGGAACCGACTAGTTAAATGTACGATAAGTTAATGGCAGGGAAATTTTTGTGAAACACAAATTATTTTTAACAATGATTTATAGAAAAGTCCTTAACGTTGTTACGGAAACAAGTTCTACGAAAGATTAGTTTAAGAGTGTACGTATTTTTAATTAAGATTGTTAAGTTTTTTATAAATCTACTTAGTGTCAAAAAATATGTTTCTGTATAACTAAAATGTAAAAAGTCACGAAACCCATTAAATGTTCATATAAAAACATTACGTGAATTATTTCATTTTTGGCAAGAACTTATGAATCACCCTGGAAATATACGCCAAAGTGTCTTCCTTAAAAAACCAAAGCAATTCTTAAAAATCTCAATTCGTTTTTACGCTATGATTTTATGGCGATAAAATCGCAGAATGAAGAACACTGCGTCGTTTGTCAGTATTATAGCCGTTTACCTTACAGTTAAGTTTCAGAAGGTTTCAACTAAAATAATGCAAATAAGTGATTAAGTATGTTGGAATTATTGCGAAAAAATGAAATCCAGTTTTTATTTTTGTTTTCAGTGGGTTTATCGCTAAACAGTTTTTTCGAATTGGCACTCAAAACAAATTAAATTAAGTAACTGAATTACTTAAGATAGTTTTTTTTTACTGATTACTATCAACAATTGAACGACATTCAAATCTGATACGTACTTATGCAATGAACACTAAGTACTTTAACCTTATCTCAAAATTAAGTTTTAGTACTTGAATAATAATTTTCTATGCTTTGTGTTTTTTAATTCGCATGTTTTTGTAGATGAATTTAACGGTGTTTTGGGTGCAATTAAATCTAAAAATTTGTTAATTTTTTTTTTGGGATATGAACATCAATATTCTTTATCATACATATGTTCCGGCGACTATATGTTTATGATGGCTTCTCACGGCTTGAACGTTGAAGTCTCTGATTAATATTCCGACTAGAATTGTAAGTACTTCATCTATTTGTATTGATCACTTGTTTTTTAGACATACTTAGTTTGAGATTTTAAATCATTTATGAATCTTATGTATTAGATCTTAAAACCATGGATCATTGTATGACAGCTATTCTTATTGTGCCAACTTCTTGCGTTTCGAACTACAATTATGTCAAAAATCAAACCTAAACGTAACATTACCAATTTTCAAAATTTAACGCATGATTTGAATATGGAAAGCTTGCCGTCTGTTTATTCTGAATTCAACGTTTCTTGTGCGTACAGCAGATTCATTGAATTACTGAAATACTAGTTATATCCATATTCCATACAAATACTTCCCTTGTTTTACTAAAAAATAAAAATATAATTATCAAACCATGGATAATGGATTACTAAAGGATTATGTCGTAAGATAAAACTTAAAAATAAATTATCTAAAGAACCAGCGAAATTTCCGGATATTTTAATTTTAAAAAGTGATGTCAAAGTGCTATGCAAATCTGTTAATAAAGAGGTGAATATTGCCAGAACATTATCAATCTAAATTTAATAATGCTAGAGGTGATATAAAAAAAAGAGTTGGAATTTGCTTGAAATCACTGAATTTTTTAGTGACTATTTTGTAAATACTTATTGTTCATAATATAAAAACTGATATTAATAACGCGAATAATTATTATAAGGAGCTTATTTACAGCAAATCAGTATCTCCATCATTTGTTTTCTATGAAAATTTTCCTCTGGTTATTTCATCTCTCAAATATTCTAACTCAACCGAGAATGATAATATAAGCAACTTCGTGGTTAAGAAAATTGCTATTTAAGTATGTATATTGTGGAAGTGTGTTGGCTTATATTGTGAATTTTAATTTTTTTTTTAGGGAATTTTCCGTCTAGGCTCAAACCTACACAGGTTATTCCTGTTTTCAAAAGCGGAGATAAGAAAAACAATTTAAATTATCGCCCAATCTTCTTGCTTCCCGTATTTTCCGAAATGAAAAACTAACGTATTCAATAATTACTGAGTACTTGAGCAAATCGAATTTTTTGCATAAGATGCAATTTGGATTTAGACAATTCAAAAGTACAGAAAATGCATTACTAGAACTCACCAACTTTTTATATAAAAATCTATAACAAAGAAATTCTGTTGTAATGGTTTTTGTAGGCCTGAGAAAGGCTTTTGATATGGTGAATCATAATGTGTTATTGAAGAAACTTTATTTTGCTGGTTTAGTGGATAGACGGCAGTGTGTAATAATGAAAAACTCTAAAAGCCAAACCAAATTAATTAATAATGGAGTTCCATAGAGGTCCGTCCAGCGGCCTTTGCTGTTTTAGATTTATTTAAATTCTATATTTTATGCTAACTTTAATTCTGAGGTAGTTGCTTTTATTGAAGACCTTGTTTTTATGTACAATACACCACATAGAAACAGTAACATTGAACCATAGACATTCATACTAGATTTCTCATTTCATAGTAACTAAAGGAAAAAAACAAAAACTTCTGATAATTCCAATGTATCGTTGTGTTGTGTATTTTATAAGGCAATAATTTTAGAATGCGTTGCAAATATAATACGTATATGCAATACACCGATAATATTTGAATGGAAAATTTTTGTTTTTATTTTCTGTTTTTAGTCAAATGAGAGATCTATTATGATTGTCTATGATTGAACTATTACAACATGATTTAATTTTATTGAGACAATGTTGTGTTACACATTCCATGTGCTTGAGTTTGAAATCTAAACTTAAGTTTTATAGAACTTATGTTCTGTCCTATTTGTGTTTTTTTTTTCTCTTTTTTTTCCGCTGGCGCTACATCCCATAGAGGGATTTGGCCGCTTCATTATGAAGTTACGTAATCATTTTTTTTTTTTTTTTAACAGATAATGAATGATTAATTCACTGATCCTACACATTAACCAGCCGTGATTTTTTCATCACCCGCCGGGAATCGAACCCGGAACCTCCGGAGCTTAAAGCAAGCATGCTAACCACTGTGCCACCGGGGCGTGTTTTGAAGACTGTTTATTTTGCGTGCGCTTGGGGAGTCGAGGTTGCCTTATGGTTTGGTTTGTTGGGGAGGTACTTATTTCGCTAGAATTTTACCTGTGCCAGTGATAATTGCCCACAAGCATATCATAAAGAATATGAGTAATAAACCGAAATTAACAAAATCTTTGTCGCTATTTTTTATGAAGGTTTTTTATTCGAAGAAGGTTAATGAACTTAAATTAAGAATGTCCCAATTGCGGATCGCTATTTAAAACTTAAGGGTTTGATTATTTCAATATTAATTGTAGAATGTATTTATAAACAAACCTGTTTGCTTTTATCTAGTTTGAGTAATTTTTTCTTAATTTAATTAATAAAAAAGTTGCATTTTTACTTGTTTGACCCATTTTTTGATAAATAAATGATTTAATCATGTCCTTATTGTGGATCGCTTTAAAAATTCGATTCCCTAAAGCGGATCGTTTGCTGTCCCTATAATGTGGATCTCATCAAAGATTCGCGTTTGGTTACAAAAAATATATTTTTATGAAAAAAACTTTGTTTCTATAAATAAATAGCGTTACAATTTGAACGATACAAAAAGTACGAAATAAAAAAAAAAAAATTAAGCTAGCTTCATAAATGCATAACTAAATAACTTAGTTGCAACCTGCCAGTTTGCCAATAGAATTTCTGTTCTTTACGTCGCATTATTCATCCCGAACGATGTCATCACAAAGAGATATAAAAAGATACCTCCGGGTTATTATTATTACTGAATGGCCATGTGGGCGATCAAGCCACGTGTACTGCGACCTAAAAGATCTTTTGTGCTTGGATATATTCAGCCTCTTAATGAACCTGATATAATACTACCGGCCAGTACATGATACATACTGTCTGGGCTCATTATTCTCCCTCCTAGATGTTGTAGTCTTTGGCGGAAAATGACTGGGCATCGGCACAGGACATGTTTCGCTGTTCCGCTTCCAGGTCACAGAAGCGGCATCCGTCTGTCTTACTTAGGCCCATTTTGTTAAGATGATACCTTAAGGGAACGAGACCTGTGATGAAGTCAGTCAGCATCCTCAACTCAGGGTTCCTAAGTTCAAGACATTCCTTTACCCTGATTCGCGAAGGTGATATAAATCTCTTCGCCTGTCGCAAACCTGGAAGCTCCGGGTTAATAAATGCTGCTCTTCTTTGACCTTGCATCCAAATATCTACCGGAGCGGATCATATAGTTTTAGTTTCGATATGAACGCCATTCGAAGTCTGCTTAAAAGCGATCTTAAAAGTGATTCTTCGTCTTGCATTCTCCATGCAGCAAAAACCTCAATGAAAAAAATAGGCTAATTTGAAACCAACGGAACTACGATTAAAATGTTGTTCCACGTGCCGAGTGTAGCAATTGAGAACTTTCCCGTACTATACTCACCAAAATTTACTTAATGAGACTGGTAATTAGATTTCACAACACTATTACAGTTGTATCCTGATACCTTTTTTAAGGACCATTTTGTAGACTTCCCAAATGTAAATTTACCCTAGCTACCATTTACGAGCCGCAATGTTCATCAGTAATTAATTATTGTTCCAAACTTCAGGAGAAACCGAAATTTATCTTTGCTTATTTGAAAATGATTCACCAGAGTAGAAATTCGGCAGTACGTTTATAAGTTTTGGGTTTAATTTTTATGGTTTGAACAATTTTACTTAATCTGGGGCCAGATTTTGCACAAAAGGCGAGAAGCGAATTTATGAGCCTTTTCTCCAAAAAAAAAAAAAAATGTGAAGAGAGAGAGAGTTTATACTTAATGTAACTGGCTTCGATCGCCATAGAAAAGCCGGCATCAAATGAGTGAAACAGCGTACAAATATATTCTTGGAAAAGACGTAAACTCGCTTCTTGCCTTTTGTAAAATCCGCCACTGTTGACGCGTATGATAGATTTTGACAATTTTGTAAAATGTATGTAAGTATGTATGTTGAATGCTCCGAATTCACTAAAATTTCTGTTGGTACGAGGAACCCAATTATTACATTTTGCTCCCCACCCAACAAATAAATTTCTGTTTGCAAAATTGTTGGTGCCTCTTGCTTTATCAGTATTTAGATTTTTTTAAAAACTGATTGAGCATATAATGCAGTTTTAGGCACTTCAAAGATTTTACTGGCCGTGTGAACAGCCTACCCATACTTCAAAGCACCTAGAGCATTGTTCAACTTTAGAATACTGTTTAGGTGCATAAGATCTCCATTAAGTACAAAAAAAAATCCTATAGGTGTACCTAATTCGGATCGCGCGTTCCGTATTTGAGACACGAATGTAATTTTTAAATCATGCAATTCTTCATTAAATTTAGTTAATAAAAATTATCTACTAGTACAAAGTAATTCTAATTAAAAATACCCACAGAAGTAAGTTGCGCTAAATTTGATCTACACTTTTTGCTTGATTTAATTCATATTTTACTAATTATGTAATTTGCCCGTGTATGACTAAAATTATTTATGTATTTGGTGAAGTTCATTTTCAAAAAACAAAAAAATTATTTAAAAAGACCTAGATCCGAATTAGCTCATCTTAAAATACCGTATGTCGTTTTTAATTTGCAATTAAATTTGGCCCTTTTAATGAAATAATTAATATATGTAATTAATTCTATCATACTGAATTCTTAGCTAATGAGTGGATCAAAAAAGACGCCGCTTGGTCAAATTACACAGAAATTCTTAATGAAAACAGTGAATACTTTAAAACGAAATATCTCTAATGTGGGAAGATTTTGCAAGTCATTGAGCAACGACTCAATTGGAAAATGTAAAATTATTGACAAAGAAACGGAAACAAATAATACGTCGGCTGCATTATGCAGCACCCGAAATATTTTCGAAATTACCATTTACCCAAAGCTTGGTTTGAGACGGCGGGAGCGCCTGCTCTGGTACAGCCTTCGGAAGTCCGATGGAATACTTATTGCGACATACCTACATATTTATATATTCTCTTATTTACAGAACTGGCTTATATTAGTAAAAGTATCCGAGTAAAACCGAGAACAAGTCAGCTTTGACGCAAATATTGGTAAATTGGTCTTAAATATAAGAATCAAGAGAAGAGCGGAAAGCTTTGTCAAGTTTTAAAATCCATTTCCAAAGCTATTTACACTTGCCAAAGCAATAAGACAAAGTTATGTGAGCCGTTTATTTTGAAAGTGGGGCAAGTCCACATTTTATTAAAACGAGAAAATGAAGGAATAGAGAAACTATAAATGCAAAAACATACGGGATTTTCAATTTTCTTATTTTTTGAACAAGTAAGTATTAGGGATTATTTTTTTTTTCATTTTGACTACAAATTGTTCACCGTTAGAAAGATTATACTTTTATTTGTCTATTGTTATCATTAACTTAAATTTTTTAAAAAATGGACTTGCACCACTTTTAAAATTAACGGCTCATGTAACTGCGTACTTGCCTGGAATGATTTAGGGTGGAAACAGATGTGCAGAATTTCTGCATGCAGTGATGCACGCAGTTATCCATTCAAAACACATGTGCTGCATGCAGTTATTTAGTTTTTGACGTTTATTTGATACATATTTAATTTTTATGTACAATTTTTTTGTCTTATTTTGTCACAAATTAATTAATTTGTATATCCTCCATTTTGGCACTTTTCACACAAAACGTATTTTCTGTTAACAAATTAAAAAAATTGATTGGAAAACATAAAAAGTATACAAATTGTACTACTGTCTTCCCTCGAAAAAAAGGACTGGTTCTTATTCTTAAATAAACGGACCACTAGTCCTTTTATTTGAGAAGAAGGACTGGTCCGTTTATTCGTAAAAATTATATATTTTTTTAATTTTAGTCAAAAAACTTAGGTTGCTTTTTGTTAAAATACCATTATTTTATTAAATTAAAACTATCAAAAATATTTCGTTCAATCATTAAAATAGTTCTTTCTAAAACTCAATTGTCCATTTATGAAAAATGGGAAATAAAACTAATTGAACTGAACGAAGAATTTATCAAAATAGATGAGGTTATCTATAAAGTTGAGGGTTCATTAAAAGTTGTATTGTTTGTAAGCTCCCAAGAATATTTTGGATATAAATTATAAAAATTTATTATTTTAAAACCATATAAATTAATATTATGAATTATTTGTGATTTTATTTTAATAAACTGTGATGAAATATGTTGTTACTATTTATTTATTTTTATTTATTTAAATAACGAATAAAGAATAAATCAATTTCGATTTAACTTAAACTTATTATTATCAAATTTTAAATCGGAATTTTCGTATAGAAGGACTGGTCCTTATATTTTAAGTCCTTTTATTCAAATATTTTTCATAAACTTTTATATTTTCAAAAAAAAAAAAAACTTAAATAGAAGGACTGGCCCTTATTTTCGAGGGAAGACAGTAAATTTGTTTTCTTTTACGTAATGTAGCCTACTGATTCGCAGCAAAATTAGAAATAGAGACAACTTGCAGAATTCTGCAAGGCAAGCAGAATGCAGGTATTTCATTCCATATAAACTAGTGTTTTCTAATTTCGATGCTTGCAGAATTCTGCACATCTCTTTCCACCATTAGAAAAGGATTTATTATTATCTGGCAATACAATAAGTTCTGCTCACTTTGCAGCGTTTCTTCTTTACATTAAGTACAAAGGAAAATAATACTGCAATTGAGTTACTAGAAGAAGATTTTAGGTTATCGTCCATGGCATTGTTTATAAATACAAGGCCAATTTCCTTTTATTTCGTCTATATCTGCCTGTAGTGCATCAATTATAGAGGCGATGATAGGTTCAGAATGGTGAACATTCCTAAGATCAGTTTAAACTAATGAAATTTCCGAAGGAATGTAAACCAAATCTACAAATTGACATCGGCAGTATATTGGCAGTGAACGAATATTTTCAAAATTTCAAAAATATTTTAATAAATTTAAAAAAATAATCTAATTTAATACGAAAAGTTGATTTAAATCAAAAAAATCAAATGATTTCTATTTTTTTCAAAAAAATACATTATTTTTTCCCACCCTGTTGTTTGTCCTATTGGTGTTTTGAAGAATATTTATTTTGCGCCTGTGGAGTCGAGGAGTCGAGGTTACCTTATGGATTGGTTTGTTAGGAGGTACTTATTTCGCTAGAATTTTACCAGTGCCAGTTGTAATTCCCCAGAAGCATATCATAAGAAATATGAGTAATAAACCGAAATTAACAAAATGTTGGTCGCTATTTTTTATGAAGTTTGTTTATTCGATGAAGGTTAATGAACTTAATGTCGGAGTCAATTATAAAACTTGACAAAGAAAAATCTTGTACACATTCAAAAATTTACAACCACTAACTTTAAAAATTCTTATTTAAGGTAAGTAAATGTCCCAATTAGCGTCAATGACCCAATTATCGGCAGTTTAACAAAACAATGAGAAAAAACAAGAATATGTGCATTTCTGTTGTACATACCGAGGGTACTATATATAAAAAACACCTGCAATTTAAGAATTCAGGTGTTTTTTATATATAGTCGCCTCGGTACAACAAAAATGCACATATCCTTGTTTTTTCTCATTTTTTGTGATTAAATGGGTACTGCATATGGGAAAGATTGGCTTTCGAGTCACAAAAATCAATTGGTTGATAGTGTAGCGCTGCTAGTGAAGGAACTAAACCGTGGTGGTGTGAATTATTTTTAAAACGACATCCAACCATATCAGAGAGGGTATCTCAAATTTTATCAGCCAGCAGAACGTCGATTAGAGAAAATGACATCCGCGCATGTTTTGGAAGGATATCATCATTTAAATAAGAAGAACATTTTCAAGATGTCTTAAAAGATTTATCGCGCATTTTTAATGCAGATGAAACAGCATTTTTCTTATGTCCGCAGGAGAAAGCGGTTCTAGTGCGGAAAGGATCCAAGAAGGTTTATAATAGGATCGCGAACGACGAAAAGAAGTGCCTAACTATGTTGGTAACCATAGCCGCTTACTCTTATAAGAGGATTCCCATTAATATTATAAAAAACTATACATTAGATTGGGGTATCGGCAAATCCGAGAGTAGATGGATGACATCCCAAACGTTCTTTGAGTACATAAGGTAAATGGCTATAATATGGATCTAGGCGGCTATATGAACCTTTTTTAAAAAATACGGTAAAATAACGTTTTTCTCTTTATCTTTTGCTTTTGTTGTTGCAATATGTTTCTAAATGTTCGTTAGAATTTTGGCTATGCAATTCGGTAATATTTTATTTATATGTTTTCATTGTCTTTCGGAACATCGGTCAGAGTGCATGTACCTATAAGCAAAGGAAAATTTGGACAAATTTCGTGTCAAGTAAGCTAAGGATTTTAATAATTTTAAAATACGCTTTTGTTTTTAATTTTTTTTGTAATCAAATATGGTTTTTGTTTAAGATTCATTTTTAGGTGTTACCTTTAATATTTTAAAATAATTTTAATGTTTTAAATCAAAATAATTACTCAAAAAGTTCATTAAAGGATCGTCCGAATTGGAATTAGAAACATGTATAATTATTTAACAAAGGGGTCTATTATGGACATACGGTTCATATAAGGATAATTACACGAAAATTTGTGATGTGAAATTAACAATTTTATTGCATTATTATAAAATTTTTGAATATTGTTTTTAATAATATTTAAATTAAATATTATTTTAACCGAATTCGGACCTACATTTTTAATTTTACTTTTGTCTATAAATTGAAAATTATGTATGGGTCCATATTACATCCTTGAACAGATCCATAATACAATACATTTGTGCATTTTATGTCCTTATTAGAGTTAGGTTGGGATTAACATAATCATATATTTTGTTTATCTTTTTAGCGTAGAAAATAATAAATTGATCACAAAATTAGTTAAAAAACATAATTATGATATTTATTAAACCTTAATTGTGGACCTTTACTTTTTATTAAGTTTTATTAAATAAATCTTCGTTTTGCACAGGAGTTCATATTGAATTTTACAATAACGAAACATAGAATTCAATACACTAAATCGGACGTTACAGCGGCCCTAAAGGATATAGACATGGGAATGAGCGTATATAAATCTAGTCTAAAATACAAAATTCCGAAAACAACCTTAATGAGGAAACGGAATGGTACTTATTCGGTATACTCGCACATCGGCCACCAGCCGTACTAACACCACTAAACAGCAACTAAAGACCAGTTGCTAGACAGCGTACAACTGCTGATTTTAAAGCTAAATCGTCCAAATAATTTTAAGAATGGAAGTCCAGGAAGGCGTTGGTATGAGGGCTTTCTTAAACGACATCCTGATATTTCAGAAAGAGTAGCTCAGCACCTAACAAATAGCCGCGCCAGTGTTACAGTTGAGAAATTACGGTCTTGGTTTCAAAACGTCAAAAATTATTTTAACGACAACCTTACTAACGTTACCACCGATGCCAGTCGTATTTTTAATTGTGATGAAAGTGCATTTTTTTTGGCTCCAAAGGAAAACTGCGTTCTTGCGATTTGCGAAAAAAGGTGAAAAGGCGGTGTATAACTGCATAAACAACGACGAAAAGGAATATTTGACGACTCTTATAATGGCTTGTGCTGATGGCACTCTTCCACCACCAATAATTGTGTTTAATTACAAAAGAATACCATTAAACTTAGTACGGACCATGCCCAGGGAGTGGGGAATTGGAAAATCGGGATCTGGATGGATGACTGGCGAAGTATTTTTTGAATACGTGGCAAATGTTTTCCTACCGTGGCTAAAACAGAACAATGTAACTTTCCCAGTTGTTTTGTTCGTTGATGGTCATTGTTCGCATTTGACGCTTAGCCTTAGCGAGTTTTACAAGGAGAATGAAATTATTTTGATTGCTCTTTTCTCCAATTCAACTCACCTAATCTAGCCACTTGACGTTGCGGTGTTTCGGCCATTAAAACAACCATGGAAAAATGCTGTTCACAATTGGAGAATAAATAATTACTTATCCACAAAAATTGAAAAAGGAAAACTTTGGTCCCTTGTTGTCCAGTGTCTTACACACTGCTGCCAATCCAACTACCATTCAAAGTGGCTTTAGAACAATTGGTTTGTTTCCGTTTGATTCGGAACTTGATAAATTTACTAGCTCTGAATCAAAATGGACTGGACCACTAGAAGACCAAAATTTATTTTATTTGTGGAAAAGTGCGAAAGAAAAAATAGAGAACGCAAACATGCCATCTGCTTCGAATGTTGCAATTAATTTGGACACTACGGCTTGCGGATTTAAACCCAGTAATCAAAATCTGGATGTTAATCAGGCAAAATGTTTAAATATGGGGTTTGGTGATACCACACTGGACAATAACATAGACCTGAGTGGTACATTAGCTCATCACAGTAGAGCTACTTTGACTGACATTGAGGGAGTTGGGCAGGCATTGGATGTTAGCATGGAAGAGTTAATTACAACATCTACAGATGATTTTATGGATCAAGTGGGAACTCCATTTAAGGAAAGTATTTTTGGCCGAAAGAAGAAGCCAAAACCATAAAGCGGACACAAAAAATTGTTCCATCTGTAAGTAATAATTTCATCTGATGCTTACATTTCATATTATGATAAAAAAGAACGTGAAAAAGATAGAGTATTAAAAGAAAGATTGGGTCGAAAACAAAAGCGAGAAGCCGAAACAATTAAAAAAAAATATTTACCCCAAAAAACAGAAAACAATAGAAAAGACATTAACGGTTACGAGCGACATAGAAGATGCGAACAAACCTGAAATAAAGAACGATCAGTACGTCATAGTGAATTACGAGGGAGAATATTTTCCAGGTATTGTACTTCCGCAAGAACCAAATGGCATTTTAGTAAAAGTAATGGTAATGAGTGGTTCAAATTGGAAATGGCCTGAGAAAGAAGACAAATTTGTTTATCCGTTGCAAGATGTAATTTCCATAATTGCAGAGCCAGAGCTCATAAACGCCAGAGGAGTTTATGCCATCAAGGAAATATCTGAACTTAAAAATAAAAAATAATTACTTATAACGAATATCGCGATTATAATAATTTCGGAACTGAAATTTAGGCTTAATTTGAAATACTCAAAAGTGCAATTTTTAATTTGTGATAACTACAAACGTAGATATATGTTCATAAGTATGGTTTCTAACTGGTCCATATTAGACACGAAAAATGTTTACTAGGTCCATGTAGTGTCCAAAATGCCTTTTTAATTAAATATTAAAATAGTTCAATTAAACATTTTAAAAGTGAACTTTTATTGCTTTTCTACAAATAAAAATTAATAAATCTAAGTGAAAAGTCCTTCCCCGGATATGTTGAGCAAATATTAAACAAAATACAGCTTTGAACATTCGAAAATGCGACACGTATTATAGCCGTTTACCTTAGCTAACGTATTTTATCCTTGGCTCATTAAATCTAAAAAACAATTTCCCGTATGATTATTTATGAATGGGCATAGCTCTCACCTGTGCTCTCCTTCTGGCCGAATTTTGTAGAGATCATCAAATTATTTTAATTGCCTTACTTCCGAATACCACCCATATTTGCTCCAACCATTGGCATGCTTCCATCCAATTAAAAATGAATGGAGAAGTGTTCTACGAAATTGGAAAATTAAAAATAAAAATGTCAAGTTCAGCAGAGAAGATTTTGCACCTATTCTTAAAATTTGCTCAGATCAGGCTCTCAAGAAACAAACAATCGCAAATGGATTCATCACATCCGGACTATACTCGTTCGATGCAAACGCGATCGATTATTCAAAACTTATAGAAATTGCAAGACCAACGTCTTTCGACAACATTTTTTAGAAAATTTCGAGAAAAGAATCCCAATAAAATCCCATATAAAAAACGAAAGTGCCAATGTTTTACCAAACGTCGATACGACCACTGCGTCGCTAAAGATCACATTGGATGATGAATTTTGGTCCGGTAGCGAAAATTTATCGAATTGTACTATTGGAGATGATGGCATTGTCACTTTACCGAAAGAGCTATTAACACCATCTAGGATACCAGATGGGACTCAATCTGTTCCGGAGTAAACTGCAAATATTCCATCATATATAATCGAGCAGAATTCACCAAAAAGACGAAATGAAACTATTATTGGCAAAACTGAAGAATTCCCCACTCCGTTTAAAAATTCGTTTTATTATTCCGAACTCCAGAAAACAAAAAAAAAAGTCACAAGAAAAAAATTAACGCGTAAAATAAGTACTTATTTGAAATCTATAAAAAACTTAAAACTCAACATTGCAATAAAAAAAATTAAGAGTGATCGTGATCTTCGCACTTTTTTATTAAGCTCTCTAGTCTATCCCCTTTCCAATACTAGGCAATATGCCATAAAAACCATTTTATATTCTTTACTAAATCACAAAATTTGTGTATCGGCATCGGGACATATCAGCCTGATATTCGACATTCGTGATAAGAACTGGTTTTGGCTTAAATTACATACATACATAAAGGGAGGGTCATTTGCTATCTCCTAAGCCCCAATAACTCATTTCTGGCCCTACGGATTTTTTTTACTCGTAAAATGTTTGAAGGAGGTAAAAAACTTAAAACTTAACTTTTCACGGCAATAAAAAAAAAACTAAAAGTGATCGTTATTAGGGTTTAATAGATAGCAAATGACCCCTCTTTTCTGTCAATTCAATTTGGCAAACGATGCACCAAACACCCTGTATTGTTAAAATTTAGGATTTTCAAAAGTTTACTTTCAATGATAATATTAGATTTAAGTGTTTTATGTTATGTTATAATAAGGCAATCGACACAAGATTTTGTGATTCACACTTTCACAGATTGCCTGGTAAATTAATAAAAAATAAAATAATAAATCTTAAATCTCAATTAAGATTCAAATTAGAATAGCAGTTTCAATTAATATTCAACAAGTTTCAAAATATTCCTTAGGTGCTATCAAATGACTTGCGATTCTTGTTTATCTAATGTTACACTATTAATTGTGTTGAATTGTTCAAAACAATTAACACTAACAAGATAAAAATTAATTAGCAAATAAATTGTTTAAAAATAAGTAAGTTTATTTGCTTGCTAGAGTGGGTTTGCTGAAGCAAAGCTTGCAATAAAACATTCACTTTCTGGTAAAACTGAATAAAATAACAGTCAATTCGTATGTTAACAGTATTATATTATCCAGTTTTAGGGAGGACAATCTGGCGCCTATTATGATAATTAACTAAATAAAATAAAAATATTTACCGTTAAAATATGGAAATGTATTTCTGTTATCCAAAAAACTCCCAAACTAAACAAAATTATAGTTGTTATTCGCACTTTTCGGTTTCACTGTACATTAGATTTTACACTTTTCTGTTGTTATTATGTTGGGTATATTTTGTAAATGGTTACCTCTCTTCCACTTCACTATTCCACCAAAATGATCATAAACACAATAATAACACTAAAAAACCGCTATATTAGCATTGAAAATATTAGAGACGCATAAAGAAATTCACTAAACAACAAACGCAAACACAACAACACACACTATAATTTTTACACTAAAAAAACAGGTAATTTCCTTTTATTGCACGAAATTTTCCCTTTTTCCTTTACACACTTGAAATTTTCTATATTTAAGATAAGGAACCGAAAACAGAAAAATTAAAAATCACTTAACCCCGGCATGAGGATAAACAATACACTAACAAAATAATTTCAAATCACTTTCTTATCCACGCACTAAACAAAAATAATTTTTTTTTTTTATTTGTAATCCATTAAAAATCGAGTGCAACACCATTCGAATTATTAATCCAGTGCATATCGTGTAAATGCATTTTTACTTTTTTTTTTTTTTGTTTACAAAAACATGTTTTTCCAGTTTTTGATTATCGCATTAAAAACACAAATGCACTAGGAAAAATAAAATAATTAAATGAGATAAAATAATTGTTATTTTTCTTAAACTTATTTGTTTAATTTTATCGAATTATTATTTTTTTTGTTAATTAAATCGAAAAAACTAAAATTAACGTCTACAAGAAACACGGCAGCGTATGTTACCACTTCATTGTTCGAAAATGTACTGAACTGAGCAACAATTTCTTTAATACAAAAAAAAAAAAAAAATGATTTATTGTTGTTGTATTTTCCCGAAGTTGTCCGATTTACAAAATGACGTTTAAACAAAAACAAGCAGTACTAGATGTGTAAACAAACTTTGCATTTCACAAAATTATAAATGAAAATAATTTATTTAATTAAAATGTTTGCAATTTGTGTAAACAAAAATTAATAGTAAATAGAAAAATATAATTTATAACCTTAAAATGTATTGATTTTTTGTATATAATCTGGTACGATTTTGATCTGGTACAATTGTGTACTAAATATTTTTTTTTAGTACAACTAATGGAATTTATTTATTTAAAAAATCGTTAATTAAATTTATTTAACACCTAAAAAAAAGGTTTAAAACGTGAAATAAATCCAATTACTTAAAACAAAATCGCCGGTATTACATATTTACACAGTGAATTGGATTTAATAAATGAATATACGAAAATTTTATAAAACTATTAATTTGCAGATTTTATTTCAAATTGCAAACAAATTTTCATTCTACTATGATAACAACAAAAATACATTTGTTTATATAAAGTAACATAATGAGAATGAGAAGAAAATCGCAAACAAAATTATGAAAACAAACGTTTGTAATAAGACAGTTGTTTTATAGGTGACCAGATTTAATTTTTGTCAATGCATACATTTAGGGGTGACGATGAATTTTTATTTTAGTTTGAATCTTCCATTGGAAGTAAGTTTATAATTTGAAGATGAATTAAATTCGTGCAACAATATTTTTATCATTACCGTGAATTTTTTATTTATTTATATAATTGCAATCGGTGGATATATCATTGATTTACATAATATTAATATGCATAAATTATATTTTCAAACAGTGCTTCTAAACCTAATTTAAATGTATTGAGCTTTCGACAAATTTTAAATTCAACAGGTAAATTTGTTAGGTAGTTGGTAATAACGATTTGAAATATTTATGTTTGTCAGTTGGTACCAATGTAATAACTATTCAATATACCATGAAATTAGCAAAGTTTTCGATGGACACTTCCTATTCAATATTGCAATAAGCAAAACGTGTAATTTATATTTTGATAATAAAATCCTTAAAATATAATAATAATCTCGGCTAAACAAAGTGTTTCGTTTTTTTTAGTTGGCGACGAGGATAGTTCCAAATCTACAAAAATAAAAAAGGAATTTTATGAAAATTTTTAAATAAAAAAAAATGAGTGATGAAACAAGAATGGTAATTCCCATAAATTTTATCGAAACTTTTGATTCTTCAAAAAGTAAATTTGACAGGTGCGTCAAACATCTTGTTTCTTTCTTGTGTCATTCTCGACGAAAACAACGCTGCAACGAAACCCAAGATGGTTGGAACAACTAACGTCTACAAGGTGTCAATAAAATGTGCACTTTTCAATCGAGACGACCCGGAAATTTGGTTTACACAGCTGGAAGCACAATTTGAAATCGGTGCCATTTTAGTCGATTCCACCAAATACGGACATCTAATTGCTGCTCTCGATCCTGAAACGGTGAAATGTGTCCGCGATCAAATTCTCACACCGCCAAAGAACGATAAATATACGCAACATTAAAATAGATCATACATAATCGAACGCTTAAGTGAATCGGCAAAAATAAAACTCGATCGACTTCTATTAGGATTGCAGCTCGGCGATAAAAAACCATCTCAATTGCTGGGGGAAATGGAAACATTCTCCATTAATCAGGTTACTGAACCAGTTTTGAGAAATCTGTGGTTATAACGTCTCCCAACACACGCACAAGAAATTTTGTCGTGCATGGATGATTCTAATCTGCAGAAACTAGCAAACGCTGCAGACAAAATAGTCAACGTACAAAAACCGACTAATATTTTCAACCTGAAAGCCTCGCCACGAGACGACGACAGAGCACAACAAAATAATTTAACAGCTCAGATCAACTTCCTAACACAACGAGTGGAAGCATTGTTCGGTCATCACGGGACATCTGAAAACAATTCATATCGCGGACGTTCGCAAAGCCCCAGGACCAATGACAATAGTCGTCAACGCAGCAGTACGCGATCAAAGGAACAAGTGACAAGACACCCGAATTGCTGGTATCATTACAAATATGGTATTCAAGCGCGAAGGTGTTTAAAACCGTGCTACTTCATCGAGGCGCAACAATCAACAACGAATCCGGAAAACCGGTAGGCATCGTACTTCACGCGGCAAGTAACGGTAGCCAAAACTCAAAAAGCCGCTTAATCATAGTTGATTCACAGAATAACCTACAATTCTTGATCGACACCGGCGCCGAGGTTTCGGTAATACCACCGATAAATCTCGAGAAGTCAAATTCGTCCGCATTTAACGCGGCGAACGCTTCAACGATCGATACATATGGTTGTAAAAACCTCACTCTCAACATAGGTCTTCGTAGACCATTGACATGGAACATCGAAACATCCGGTCAACCTTGCCACGCAAAAGTACGTCGGTTGAACGCGGATAAGATGAAAATAGCCAAAGCTGAGATTGAAGCTTGGACAGCACAAGGAGTATGTCGGCCCTTGAAGAGCAATTGGGCAAGTCCACTCCACATGTCACAAAAGAAAGACGGAAACTGGCGATTATGTGGTAACTGTAGGGCATTAAACTCGATAACGAAACCTGATCGTTATCCGATACCCATTGTGACCGATTTCACACATCAACTCGAGTCATGCACGATTTTCACGAAGATTGATCTCATCCGTGCGTATCATCAGGTTCCTATCGAAGAACGAGACATAGGATTGTTTCAGTTCACCCGGATGACGTTCGGGTTACGTAACGCGGCTCAAACATTCCAACGTTTGATTCACGCAATATTTCGAGATCTACCATTCGTGTTTCCGTATATCGACGACCTACTGATCGCCTCACAAAACTCGGAAGAGCATCTAAAACACATCCGGATTGTTTTCCAACGCCTAAGTGACGCAGGACTAGTTATAAATCTCAACAAGATCGAATTCATGAAGAGCGAAATATCTTTCCTCGGATTTCATATCAACGCAAACGGCATGTCGCCTGATAAACACAGAGTGGAAGCAATTCAAAACTTCCCACAACCAACGACAAAAGACGGCATTCTTCGATTTTTGGGGATGATAAATTATTATCGAATCTTTTTACCGAATGCAGCACACGATCAGGGGATTTTATACGAATTTTTAAAAGGGCGAAAAAAGAGGAAGGATAAATCACCAATAACTTGGACCGACGAATCTATCAAAGCATTCGAAACCATGATAGAACGATTTTCTCTTTATTAGATAGACTCACTAGAAAATATTTGTCGCTACTGGCGACGCCAGTAATTCATACGGGATAAAACACACTACACGCTACACCGCACCCACAATAATCTGGTGATCACCACGACGTGAAAAGTACCAAATCAAGCGGATACGTATTAAATATCGCAAAACGAATAGTACAAAAGCGGGGCTAAATCAGCCAACACCACGTGTCATCAACACACGTACCAGCAATTTATAAATCATACAACGATCGATTTATAGGTTAAATCAAACGTACAACGTGCCGCCATCAACGGGTTATCAATCGGCACAGATTATCATACGAGCATATATTATCACGGCAGACAATACTTCGAGGGAACGCCATCAGATGCATCAATCAACAAAATTAATAGTCGGGTAATTTACGACCTGTAAGGTAAGCGATTTTATTTTCTTTGCACTGTACCGTGAAAAATTCATTTGCTGTCTCGTTGGTTAATTTTATCTCGTTACGTAACAAACAGTAAATACGGCTATATTCCCATTTTAATTTTTAATATTTACGGAATTTCAATAAATTTGACGAATCATTTTTTTTTTACGGCCACGCTTATCCAAAATATATTACCGTGGCATAAAGAACGACATCTATTAAACAAAATGGTTAATACCGAAGATAATACCAGTCCAACCGACGAACAACAGGCGAAAATATACAAAGTAGCTATCAAATATTCAGCGTTTAATAAAGACGACCCCGAAATATGGTTTACGCAATTCGAAGCTCAGTTCGAACTAAGCGGAATAACTGCAGATAAGACGAAATACGGGCACTTACTAGCTGCACTTGACGCGGAAACGGTTAAATGCGTGCGCGATTTAATCCTAAAACCACCCGCAAATGACAAATATTCGTCGCTGAAAGCAGCAATTACCGAAAGACTTTGCGATTCAGCTATAAAAAAATTAAATCAATTACTTTCCGGTTTACAACTCGGGGACAAAAAACCTTCCCAATTACGCGAAATGCAGGCGCTCTCAGTTAACCAAATCACAGAACCGGTGCTACGAAATTTGTGGTTGCAGCGAATGCCCATAAATATCCAAGAGATACTATCCTGCATGGAAGATTACGAACTGAGTAAAATAGCCGCATCGGCGGATAAAATAATGGAAATTCATATAGGCCAGTGGGCATTTATAATATTTCCAAACCGTCATCATCTACGGCAAGTACATCCGACCACTCATTGTCAGCGCGCATCGACGCTTTAACGAAGCGCTTCGACAGTTGGGCTAATAGCGAAAGAAAATCTCGCGACGGCCAAAGGTCGCAATCAAACGCAAATCAGCGATCTCGCAGCAAATCCCGATCTGACTCGCAAGTCAAAGCTTTTCCAAACTGCTGGTATCATTTTAAGTTCGGGTCCAAGGCTAAGAAATGCACTAAGCATGTTCGATCAAAATCGAACTGCAGGATCGGAAAACCACTAGGCTCGTCACTCTTCGCGGCGAGTGATAGCAGCCATCCGAATTGCCGCCTAGTTATACTCGAACGAATCACCAAAAAGCAATTCCTTATCGACACTGGAGCCGATATCTCTGTCATAACTCTAACTTCTCAGGACAAATTCGCAAAAACAGATTTAAAATTGTTTGCAGCAAATGCAACAGTGATCGAAACGTTCTGTACAAAAAATCTTACGTTGAATTTAGGACTACGCCGTCCATTCGAATGGAAGTTCACAATAGCTAACGTCGACAGATGTATTATCGGAGCCGATTTCTTGCTTCATTACGGTCTGTTGATTGACGTGAAAAATAAGAAATTGATCGATCCGTTGACTACCTTGTCAATAGACGTAAACCCAATCGTCTGACCGTCATATCAACTAACATTGATTAACACGGAGGCAGGGAATCCACAAATTCGCAATTTATTGAACAATTTCAGGCAGATCACACACGAGATGCCAATGTTCAATACGGTCAAACATAACGTTGTCCATAAAATCGAAACAGAGGGCCAACCGTGTTCAGCGAAAGTTCGACGACTCAACACGGAAAAACACAAATCGCCAAAAAAGAAATCGACCTCTGGTTGAAACAAGGCGTATGTCGGCTTTCTAAGAGCAATTGGGCTATGTAGTCCGCTCCATATCACGAAAAAAAGGACGGCGGCTGGAGACTCTGCGGTTTAAATCAAAAAACGAAGCCCGACCGATACCCAATACCGTTCGTTACGGATTTCAGCCATCAGCTGGAGGGCTGTCATATTTTTTCAAAACTCGACCTGGTGCGGGCCTATCATCAGGTTCCAATTGACGAGACAGACATAAAAAAAACGTCTATATGCACCCCGTTCGGTTTGTTTAAGTTCCCCCGTATGACATTTGGGTTGCGAAATGCGGCTTAAACATTCCAGCGGCTCATTCATTAAATTTTGCGCGACATAAAATTCGCCTTTCCATATATTGATGACGTATTGGTTGCATCGGCCAACATCGAACAGCACATCGAGCACCTGAAAATAATATTCCAACGATTACAGGATGCCGGCTTAGTCGTCAATTTAAATAAATGCACATTCGGCGAGAAACAAATAAGTTTTCTAGGATTCGATATTTCAGCAGCAGGTATTAAGCCGGCCCAATCTCGAATCGAAGCGATAACTAATTTCGCGCACCCAGCTACAACGAAAGGCATTCAAAAGTTCTTGGGCATGATAAATTATTATCGTATTTTCCTGCCAAACGCAGCTCAAGAACAGTCTAAATTATACGAATTCCTTAAAGGACGAAAGAAGAACGACAACAGCAAAATCGAATGGTGCGATCAGTCAAGCGAAGCCTTCGAGCGTTGTAAACAACAACTGGCAGAAGCTACACAACTAGCTTATCCATTGCCAAATCCAAAAATGGCGATCATGGTAGACGCGTCAAATCAAGCAGTTGGTGCGGTGATTCAACAACATACGGCAGAAAGTTGGCAGCCACTAGGTTTTTTCTCGTGGAAACTCTCAAATGCGGAAAAAAATACAGCACCTACGACAGGGAGCTGTTGGCAGCTTACGCGGCTATTAAACACTTCAAACATTTCGTGGACGGCCGAGAGTTCACTCTATATACCGACCACAAACCCCTCACATACGCTCTACAGCAAAACTTAGAGAAGGCTATGCCACGCCAACGCAGACATCTTGATCTAGTCGCTCAATATACAACGGACATACAGCACGTTTCTGGTAAAGACAACGTCGTTGCTGATGCTTTTTCTCAGATTGACGCACTAACCGTACCAAGTAATATAGATTACTCACTCATGGCCGACGAACAATCCAACGACAGCGAACTAAAAGCGCTAATTGTAAATAACGACAAACTCAAATTCGAAAAAATGCCAGTATTCGGAACGGACAAACTTCTATATTGCGACGTGTCGACAGGCACATTAAGACCATACGTTCCAAAAATACTACGAAGACAAGTTTTCGAAGCATTCCATAACATATCGCATCCGGAAATACGGAGTTCAGTCAATCTATTGCGGAATAAGTTCGTAAGGCCAACGATTAACAAAGACGTGCAAGTAAGGGCAAAATCCTGTATAAACTGTCAACGATGCAAAGTGACAAAGCACGTTAAAAGTCCATGCGGCAATTATCCCGTCATCAGCAATCGATTTTCCGAAATACACATCGATATAATAGGTCCTTTGCAACCATCAGAAAATAGTAGCTATTGTTTAACAATGATAGATCGTTTCACGCGATGGCTAGAGGCTGCACCGATGCCGGACATAAGAGCTGAAACAGTAGCAGATACGCTAGTAAAAACTTGGATAAGCCGTTTTGGAGTTTCTTACATTTGGAGTACCCTTGTATCACTTGGAGTACAATTATATCAAGAATTCATGCAAGAATACATCGATCTAAACCACATGGAGTTAACACAAGAAAAACCAAAAGATGAAACTGCCGAAAAATATACTACATACCTCATCATGGTGTAATCAAACCAGGCAGCACAACAATCAAGTTTCGAGTGGTATTTGATGCATCAGCAAAAACAACTACGGGAGTCTCACTAAACGACATTATGATGAATGGCCCCAAACTGCAAGAGGATTTAGCTGACATACTACTACGATTGAGAAAACACAAGATCGTCATTACAGTCGACATTGAAAAAATGTTTCGTCAAGTTTGGCTCAATATAGAAGATCAAGACTACCACCGTATACTATATGGAGAAAGGAGCCATCCGAGCCCATGAAGGCATATAGACTAAAGACTATAACGTACGAAACCACAGCCGCCAACTACCTAGCTGTAAAAACGTTAATTCAGCTATCCAAAGATGGATAAAGTACACATCCTGTAACAGCTAAGGTCATCATGTCATGACAGGCTTCTATGTGGATGACCTACTCACAGGTGCGGCCAACACTGATGAAGCTCTACTGGTACTACAAGAACTACAAGAGCTCACAGCACAGGGTGGGTTTCATCTAAGAAAATGGGCATCCAACTCTCCCAAAATATTACAAAATATTTCTGGCGAGCAACAAGCTGACGGAAACATTCAAATAAAGCTAAATGAATGCATAAATACGTTGGGAATACTATACAACCCGACAGAAGATTTGTTTGAATTCGACATAACCGGACTACAACTAACTAACAACCAGCCCACCAAACGCTCGCTCCTATCTGAGTCATCAAAACTCTTTGACCCCATAGGATGGTTATCACCAATAACCATCACGGCTAAGATTATGATGCAGGATATATGGAAAACGGGAATAAACTGGGATGAACACCTACCAGAAAAAATAAACATCAAATGGCAGAAATACAAGGATGAGCTAAATGAAATATCAAATATAAAAATTCCGAGATGGGTCAACATGACATCAAAATGCAAAATTGAACTGCATGGGTTCGCTGATGCATCAGAATATGCGTATGCTGCAGTGGTATATTGTAGGACAGTGAATGATACCGGTAAAATTACAACCCAGCTATTAATGTCTAAAACACGAGTTGCACCAACAAAAACAAAGATATCCATTCCTCGTCTCGAATTAAACGCAGCTTTACTATTGGCCAAATTGATGAAGCACATACGGGATACCACGAAACTTGGAGATATTAACACGTACGCTTGGTCAGACTCTACCATAACACTATGTTAGATCAAAGGTGACCCAAGCCGCTTCAAAACATTTGTAGCAAATAGAATTTCGACGATTAAGAAATTATTACCAACAACCAGGTGGCATCATGTGAAATCTCAGGAAAATCCAGCAGACACTGCCTCGCGTGGCATAACACCCAGTGAACTCATCTACAACAACTTATGGTGGTATGGACCCTCCTTCCTGAGAATTACGCCACCCCAATGGAATACTGAAGAAGCTACTCCAGTCTTACCATTAAATTTACAAGTGGAGCTAGAAGAATAGGTAGTGCTGATGACGGTTATAACGGGAGCGCATATATTCTCAGAGCTATTCAACAAGGTCTCTGCGTGCAACAAAATTAAGCGCGCAGTCGCATACTGTCTACGATTTATCAACAATAGCAGACAAAAAAGTGTTAGCAAGGGCTGGCTAACCGGAAATGAACTTCAGGTTGCAGAAAGAACAATCATAAAATTAACACAAGAACAGGACTTCGGAAGGGAAATCGCATGTTTAGCCAAGGATCGTAGGCTAGATAAGGACAGCAAGCTAATTTCACTAAATCCATTCCAGGATGACCAAGGACTGCTACGTGTAATGGGATGTCTTCAGAACTCAAATCTGGCAACCGCCAGCAAACAACCTATAATCCTAAGCAAAACCAACATAATTACGCAACGGATAATCGAGGACACCCATAAAAACACACTACATGGTGACATACAATTGACACTGGCAATCCTGAGACAAAAATATTGGATTATTGATGGCAGGCGAGCCGTACGACAAGTGATACAAAGATGCATAACATGCTCTCGTCACAAACAAAAGAATATGGAACAACTAATGGGCGGTTTACCATCATCAAGAGTGAGGCCGGGAAGACCGTTCGCTAAAACGGGAATCGACTATGCAGGGCCCATCCAACTAAGAACTACCAAGGGTCGAGGCAACAAATCCTACAAGGGATACATCGCTCTATTTGTATGCATGGCTACAAGGGCCATACACATCGAGATAGTGAGCAGCCTAACAACAGAAGCATTCATAGCGGCCTACAAAAGATTCATCTCCAGGCGAGGACTGTGCACGGATGTATTCTCCGACAATGGAACCTATTTTGTTGGAGCAAATACTGTAATGAAAAGGACGTACCGTGCAGCCTTGACAACATTACCAGACGACATAGCACTTGAGGGATAATTCCACATTTTGGTGGAATATGGGAAGCAGTAATAAAGTCCGTAAAATTCCACCTCAAGAGAGTGATAGGAGAATCAACTCTTACATTCGAAGAGTTATATACTCTCACGACTCAAATCGAAGCAGTTCTCAATTCTCGACCCCTAATTCCACCAACCAACGATGCCTCGGATTCAACAGCGCTAACACCAGGACACTTTCTGATTGGCGACTCCCTCAAGGCGATGCCAGAGGCAACTACCAGCAACATGGGATTGAAAACAAGATGGAACATGGTCGAAAAGATGGCACAAGGATTCTGGAGACGATGGTCGGCAGAATATCTTCACCAACTTCAGCAACGGGCCAAATGGAGAACCGTACAACCAAATCTAGCGGTAAATGACCTGGTATTATTAAAAGACAACCAACTACCGGTATCACGTTGGAAATTGGGACGGGTTCTTGACACTCATGCCGGAAAGGATAGCTTGGTGCGAATTGCGACAGTTAAATGCAAAGACGCGACATACGAACGACCAATAACAAAATTATGTAAGCTACCTATTGATGGTGATTCAAAGGAGACACTACCTATGGAACCAACCTCACCGATGCAGGACGTAACAACCAAGGATGCCAGTACAGCTCCTACTGACAACAACAAGCCATCGACTAGACAACAACCACACCGCCGATCCAAGACTATAGGAAGGATAAACCACCTAGCGATAGCTGTTCTGTCAGTGTGCTGTATATTCGGATTCGTTAATGCCAACGTCGAAATCGAACCTTTCAACCAGTCTACTGGCATATACTTCGAGAAGCTAGGCAAATTAGAAATTGTCGCTATGAAATGGACTCTGGCAATTCAATATAACATGAGCAGCTATTGGGAAGAAATCAAAAACTACAAGGTAGCTCACAATGAACTACAAGCAGTCTGTAATGAGCTGTCTGGATTAAACTGTAACATTCTAGAACAACTGCAATGGAAATTCAGCAACCTGATCGCTGATAATGAGTTGCTACTAAGCAGCAACAAGGAAAAACAACGCGTGAAACGGGGTTTTGGAGATTCAACGGGCATCATTCTGGGAGACATGTTCGGAATTCTCACTCAACGTGAAGCCAGTGAATATGAGGCTCAGTTTGAGAAGCTCAATAACAATGAGCACGAACTATTGCCAATAATAAGGAATCAAACAACCTTGATTGACAACACAGTCAAGATGGTGAAACATAATACGAACATCACTGCCATATCAATAAACAACTTAATAAAGAAGCAAAACCAACTACGACAAGAAATGACCCAGCTCCAGGAATATCGAACATATGAGGATAGGGTTCGTTCGCTATTAATCGGATTCCTCGAATTAAGCATAGTATTAGATAACCTAAAGGATACTTGCTCCAAATCAGTTAGAAGAGCAGTTATCATTGATTCGTCAACACGTGCCAGCATCCATCACCATTTCAGGCCACGATATTCATGATCTCGTTCACATTTACCAAAGCATGAAAATTCGCAGTAGGGTAACACAACAGAGTATAATCACTGAAATTACTCTACCACTCTCATTCACGTGGGACAATACGTTGTTGTAATCACAAATTATCACGTCAACCGAATATCTCGCCACAGATGACCGCAAGGAACATTTCGCAACGATGACAAGAGATGATGTAAATCGTTGTCAAATTTTCAAACCAACCCAATTCTTATGCGAAATTTCACCAATTGTGAGTGCACTATACAACCAAGAGCTATGCGAGTTACCCATACTACAACGTAACAAAAATCTCCACACCATGTGCCGGAGCAAGACGATGAACGCAACCAACCTTTGGATTAAGCTACACGCACCTAATCAATGGATATATGTAGTACCACACAAAAGTACGGTTGATATCATCTGCAATCATGGGATCCAGCCATACACCTTCAAGAACTCTGGACTAATAAGGATTGACTCCGCATGCATATTAAGAGACGCTGAGTCAGTAATTATAGCTACAGGGGAAACCGGCAGCAATATCACAACCACATTTCATGCCTCATATGGAGTGTTACTTGGAGGTAGTCACCTAAAGGACTTCAGCTCATACATAAGGAACAAAACGAGTGTGAATAATTCGCTAGAGCTAATCACTACACCAGAAACAGATGATCTCGAAAACCAAATTACAAATTTTGGAAAAGAGTGAGGACGTTTTACCAGATCAGAACTTCCACCATATTCATCACTACATCATGATTCACATAATATTCTGGGGCATATTGCTAACCGGAATAATTTGGATTATAGGGCGCCGACGCAGAAGACCGGTTTCCAACCACCAACAACCATCACCACTACCAAGGCTAATAGTGAGTCCTGTGTAACATACAATCACCATAACAACAACCATACCTATTTGAGACTAAAAGCTGCCCGGGAATATGTTAAGGCAAGCTCAACAGGTTAACGAGACGTGTTGTCAACAAGCATATCAATTATCCAACTTGTGCAACAATTTGTATATAATAATATTGATACCTCAGCATAATAAATGCGATATTCTACTTGCTACGAAAATTTTACATTTACTGGGATTTCCTTCAGGCTAGAACTATTGTGGAGTCAGTCCAAGCTTGCATCTTAGCTTTCAGAATGTTCATGACCTCTGAAACTTGTCTCAGTAATTTCGCTAATAATAATGCTCCACAACTCAATCGACTTATTGGAGATACCTTCCTTTTGCTAATTTGCAGTAAACAGCTGCAGCGTACGCTAATTCCGACGCGTCACAAAATCAATGGAGCTCTAAATTATAGCACGTATCTTCGGTGTCTTGTGTTGCGCCAGAGAACTCATCAAATCATCGACATACACATTTTTCAGAATAATTTCATAAGGAATTGGAAGGTTTTATGTTCATTTATGCCTAGTTGTTTGAGGATTCCTATGGTAAGGTGCGAAAGATGTACCATAATTTACTGTTTTTAACATGTACTCCTTAATTTGCCCTTGGGGATCAGTTCTCCGTAGTACCCTTTGAAAATTTTGTTGTAGTTTGGTCACCAGGATCTGCCTGTACATATTTTCAATGTCTGCGATAAACACCTATTTGTATTTTCTTCACCTTGCGATGATTGGAAATAGAACATGTTGGGCCAACTAGTTGAATATCGTTAAAGCTTAGACCATTTGTTTCCTTCATTGATGTGGAGACATTTTCAATCAGCACCTGCCCCCTTCGGTTTGTGCATTGACATCCCCATTCGATCTCCCGCAGGCATTAAAATCACCGGCGATAACGGCAGGCTTGCGATTCGAGCATCAATTACGAGACGGTCCAAAAAGTTTTCAAACGTTTTTGGTGAAGCATAACAACTGTATATATGAATTCCTTGAACTTTAACCCTGGTGAAATCAGCTTTGATACCTGAAGCTAATTCTTGAAAAAGAAAACGACCACAGGACCAAAAAGCCGCTCTATAAGTAGTGCCGGTTGCCCATTTAACACTATTGCTAATCCTGTATTGCTCACTAATAATAGCAATGCCAACTCCTAGCTCGCGCAGTTCAGGATTTTGCAATAATCTCTTCAAAGGTGGGCATTCTCTAGACCCCACTATGTGGTTATCCTTACCTTTATCATGACACAGGCCTTAGCAAAATGATCCTCCTTTCCGCATTTAATGCAAATTTTGGATTTATTCTCAGTGCTTTTAGATTCTCCGGCTCTGTGTCCAAAGTTAAAGCATCGAATGAACCTAATACCCATTCAATGCGAATTTTTGCGAAACAGCTGTTCTTGTACCGCAAGATACTTCTCTAATCAATTTCGAAGCGCCTACCTCAAGATCAGTGAATCCCTCAAATTTACTAATTGTTGCCTGGTGGAGCTCCCCTCTTCGGTTGCGACCTCGTCAAGATTTTTACTGATAAAATTCTGTTAATTGAAGAAGCATTTCACCTTTAGCCGTTTTCCTTATTCGGGCTACGTTGCTTCCAAGCACCTCTAGGCCAATATAGTCTTTAAACTTCTTAAGAATATCAGCGTGGGTCATATTTTCTTTACGTTTCCGGATTCTTTTTTCCACCTGATGCCAGGAAGTTTCACTCTCTGGCCGCTCCTCGCTCTCGTCCAGTGCTCGTCAAGTAATCTTGAAGAGGGATGTGGTGAATCTTGTGCCATTGTTTTGATTCGCTATGGTTTTTTTCCTCTTCTTATTAATTTGAATTGCAGCGTTTCCTTCTTCCTCTCTTAACGGAAGCAGCTTGTTGGACCATCGAATCCTTTTTTTACCATCTTCTTTAACGTAGAAAGTGCTGACATCAGGAGATGTTTGCGTCATTTGTGTGGTCTTACTCTTCCCAACTGCTTCTGCCTTGCTCCCTATCTTCCACTTTGTATTCAGGTCTTCCGAGGCCTACCTAAAGAGTGATTTTAGGTTTAAGAACATGCTTTTAATCTTCTGAGGCACATTATGTTTGGTTTTCGCAAATTCGTGGGGCTCGGCTATTCTGCCACCCGATACTTGGATAGGATTATCGGGCCGACTGATGGTCGCTACAGCTACTGTTTTACTCACACTCAGTGATGGTAGTAGTGTAGTAATTGGAGATCATTCTACTTTCGCTCTTTTATCGAATATGTTCTCTTTCTCAGGGCGTAATTGCTCATTTCTACTTTCACTTTCCCCTGTCGTAGTATCTACTGAAGTGGCCAGGTGGTCCAATATTACAGCATTGCAGTTGCTGGATCTCGACAGCTGGGAGCCTAGTGTGTGTGTATGTGTTTGGGTGTGTGTAAGTGTTTGGTTGTTGGACGTAATAAATCAAAATTTTTTGATTAGGACTGTGGAGCTGCAGATGCTTTCTGCACCTGGTGTACATTATTGTAATTCTTTCAGAGTTTTGGTTGCAATTGACATAATATATCATTTATTTAGTATAATTATAAAATTATTTAAAAATTTTAATTAGCTTCAGATAACTAATAAATCTTCTTTGTTTTACTGAAAAGTTAGTTTATGAATTTATAATCTGTTTCAGATTGAAGTTTAAAATAATTTTCGAGTTCGGTTAAGTAATCAGGTTGATTGTCGAAATCTAGCTAACCTATCCAGTCCCTCGGTATTGTTTTTGTGCAAAAAAGGTGAGCTGGCAGCCTTCTACTCTACAGGCGCAATTGCTTGGTGCTTCATCGTACAATTAAGTCAATCAATCAATAGTTATTATATGTCTTCACACACATTTTTGCGAGTGAGCTTGAACTCGGTCGTTAGTTTTTTTTAACAATAATTCAAAATTATAATGGATAAACATTCTTCAGTAGAATTACATAATAGAGTAAAACTCAAGAACCTCATCTGATATCATTGGATAAAACAACAATTTGTTTAGGAAATTTTAGTTGCACTTTAAGTCAATTAAATTTGTAGTCAGGGAACTTATTATGAAATTTCCGTAGCGTTCCGCTATATTCGTTCATTTCATAACATTGCAAACTATTGTCAAATTTGGTTGTATGTATTTGTGTACCCAAAATAGCCATATTTGAATGTTCATCGCTCGCCGTAAGCAGTTAAAATTTTATTTGAAAATAATTGTTGTGTTATAGGAAGTACATTAAGTTGTTAGGAAATATCCGCAAGTGTTTTTTTGTTCTACTATTGATTTACTATTATATTTCCCATTCAACTATATAGTATAGGTACATACACCAACCGCCGGTATTATGTACATAAATAATTTTATTGTTGTTAAACAATCAAATTTACTATATCGTAAACCATTTTATTCCCTGTATACTCGTAGATCATCCAACACATGAAAAAAAAAACTTTCAATTAAATATCAATTTTTTTACGATCTAACTACTTACGAGTGTACATTGTTTATTACAACAATCAACAAGAATAATGAAAACTATCCGTGTTGTTATTGCTTTTTTATTTTGCACAAGTGTAGACTTTTTATTTAAACTCACAACAAAAATATAATAATCAAGGATTTATAACCGAGAAGAGTACATCTATCATAAATTAAGTTAGAAAATAATTAAATTCTTTCTGAAATGAGAATTGTATCGTAAAAATTTATTAAATTTGGTTTGAGTTGCATTTTGTATACCACTGCTATACTGCAGCAGACAAGATTTATACTTTATATATTTATAACGAAGTGAGGTGTGAGCGGGTGATTGACCATAGTATTTTTTTGTTGTTAAATCTTTCGGGAGTCGATTGTCTGCCCCTTAGAGAGTTTTTAGTTTTTACGTTTTACTATTTTCACGAGTCTATGAACAGAGAATATTTTCTTTATAGACGTAAATCAATTTCAATTTTAATTTTAGTTAGACTAGCAGTTTATTCTCTGCGGCTAGCTTGACTTTTATTGAACCATAAAAATTGGATGTCTTCATATCTTCGTGTCATTTGTTGTGGCAACTGATGATAAAAAGGAAGCTAAATTACTTGCCATAGTCTGAAACAGACAACAAAAGCGTCTACCAAGCAAAGCTTCAGCTCCTACAAACCGTTTGTTTGTTGCCAAAGATCGTTTTGTGGCTTTTTCCATAGTGGTTCAGTCCATCGCCAACAGCTCTAATTTTTAAGCCAACGTACCATTTACCGGTTAGAAATCGAAATATCGATATTTTGAAGGTTTGGTTTGACCGGTATTATCCGAAAATAAAATATTGATATTTTTCATAACGAGGAATATAATCTTGTTTTAGAAAGTTCATTCAACCACTCGCCACGCCGCACATATTTTTACATTTAAATTTTTTTTTGTAGTTAAACGAAAGGTGGCAATTTGCAGTTCAAAGCAGCCCATAATCTAATGTATAAGCTCCGTGTTATAAGCAATGTAGCGTTAGATTACTTGATGTTTTAATTGTGATGTTGATTTTTGTCGAAGCTGTGAACTTGACAACTTAACCAAAAATGTTCAGGGCGATGAAGTGTGCTTCTCTAAAATTACAAATTAACACATTCATTGGTTTGCAAGTGATGGTATGATAAAGGGAATGTGGGAGAAGAGGTAGAAAGTATTTTAATATTTTAGGTCGGCAAATCGCACAGTATTTTTATTACAAGCTAATTTAACAAACAAAAAAAAATATATTTTTTATAAACAAGCTTTTATTTTAATTTGCACTAAAAATGGGAAAGTAACCCAAAAATAAATAAAAGTGCAATATGTAAATTCGGGATAAATACTCTATTCCTCTTCGTGACCCAATAGCAACAAATATCTAAACACTGTATTTCGGCATTTCTCTCTGGTTCCCCTCCCAAGGTTGCGCTCATAGATAATTCTATATATTAAACCGAATGTAAGTCCACACAATTGTTTTGGTTATAAATTTTAATAAATTGAAATAAGAGCTTGTTTTTAAACTTTTTTATTTTATTTTCATTTTCTTGTTTTTTTTTTTTGTTTTTTAGTCTATGGTTTAATTTTTTGATGTAAACAAAACTTTGGCACAGCGGCCAAAATTTGAAATCAAAATTGTTTAAAAAGCCGCGCCAAACTTAAATAATATTTGTATATAAGTAACTAAATTCAAAACAAAATCTAAATAAGGAATAAGGATGTATAACAATGTTATCCGGAATTTCGAATCATCGTAAGCCGAGTGCAAAAAATCAGCAATTTGTATATTTTCTTGATTTTGTTAACGTGAAAACAACTGTGGTGGCGGGAAGTATTTTTATAGTGTTTTGAAAAAATACAATGTTTAACGAAACTCAACGGTGAATTTATTGTGTATTATCTTTCTTGTTGGTGGATTTGGTTATAGCGAGCTAGTGTAATATCATAACTGTAAAATTGTTAAGCTAGTTTGGATGAGATTTTCTAGTTATGCCGCTTGAGACAAAATGACTTCAATTAATATTTTTTACAGTATTGGCTGCTCCAATCAACATTAAAGTGAGATTGTCTACGTGTGGCATGCAAATGAATTTGACTAACTTAAGGTAGAACTAAATTGCATTTTATTAGATTGAGTTTAACTTTCTTGATAAAAAGAAACATTTCATATTTAGATAATAAAATGAATGTTAGTACTTTAACACTGTAAAGTTCTTTGAATGGAGTAAGCCAAGGTCATTGAACAATAATTTGTAAAGCCTTATTTTGGAGAAATTTGTACGGTTTTATAATATAATCGGCACAGGTTGACCAGATACAATTCAAATAGCAGAAATGGGGATAAATATGAGCAAAACACAACATATACGCACAACGCACACTTTAAAATAATGAATAGTAGAACTCTTTTCAATGCAAATATTTTAAATATAAAATATGAAATATGTATAAAATAAATCAGATATAATATAAAACATAAAATATAAAATATATTTTTATAAAATTATATTTTATATTTTAAATTTTATATTTAATATTTGTATTTAATATTTTAGATTTTAGGTTTTATAATAAATGTTATATATTTTATATTTCATATTTTACATTTTTTATTTTTTATTTTATATTTAATATTTTTTATTTTATATTTTATATTCTATAGTTTATTATTTATTATTTTATATTTTATATTTCATATTTTATATTTTATATTTCATATTTTACATTGTATATTTTAAATTTTTTATTGTATATTTTATATTTAATATTTAATATTTTTTGTTTTAAGTTTCAAATTTTATATTAAATATTTTGTATTTTACATTTTATATTTAATATTTTATATTACATCTGATTTATTTTATATTTCATATCATTTAACATCTTTTATTTTATATTTGATATTTTATATTTTACATTTTATGTTTTATATATTTTATTTTATACAGTCAAACCTGTTTTTGTGCGGTCTTTTTTTATGCGAATTTTTTTTTATGCGTTTTTTTTGTGCGATTTTTTTTTGTATGCGATTTTTTTTGTGCGATTTTTTTTTATGCGGTATATGAATATCGAGATTCTGTTCAGCCATTTTCATACCTAATGCATCAGCCAAGTTCATTAATCATTAGACATGCTCAATATTCTTATATATTCCATATTCCAGCAAATTTCAATGTGTAATTACCAATTATCTTGCACACAAAGAATATAATTTAGTTAAAAGAAATATTTATTTCACAACTAATGAAATGCGTAGTAATAGCCACACTGATTTTTAACCTTGAACATAAACTAAAAAAATATACAATATGTAAGAAAAAAGGAAATTTACCGTTTTATTTAAAAATGAGAAATTAAAATTTTTTTAAATGTTTCCACGTGTAATTTAATTATTTATTTTGTTTAGAAAGCATTTTCTCGCTATTTCGTAAAACTTTGACATATGTATTTTCTAAGAGAAACTTTTTTTATGCGGTCCCTATCCACCGCATAAAAAAATTTTTTTTGTTATTTTTGTACAAAATTATTTATTATAGCGATTTATGGAGTTTGCGAATATTTTTTTTTTGTGCGATTTTTTTTGTACGGTCCCTATCTACCGCACAAAAACAGGTTTGACTGTATTTGATATTTTATATTTTACATTTTATATTTCACTTTTGTATATTTTATATTTCATATTTTATATTTAATATTTTATGTTTTATATTTAATATATTATATTTTATATTGCAAATTTCATATTTTATGTTTCATATTTTATATTGTATAATTCTTATTTTATATTTCATATTTTATATTTTTTATTTTATATTTTATATTTGAGTTTTAAATTTTGTATTTAATACTTTGTATTTTATGTTTTCGATTTTATGTTTTATAATTTTTATTATAATATTTTATATTTCATATTTAATATTATACATATATTATATATTTGTATATTTCATATTTTAATTTGTATATTTTGTATTTTAATTTTATATTTAATATTTTATATTTTGTGTATTATATTTTATATTTCATTTTTAATATTTAATATTTCATATTTTAAGTTTTAAATTTTATATTTAATATTTTGTATTATAGATTTTAGATTTTATGTTTTATATTTTATATTTCATATATTTTATATTTAATATTTTATATAATATATTTTATATTTCAAGTTGTTAATTTTAAATTTAATATTTTGTATTTTATGTTTTAGATTTTATATTATATAATTTATATTATATATTTTATATTACATATTTTATATTTTATATTATACATTTTATAATTTATGTTTTATATTTTAAATTTTATATTATATATTTTATATTAAATATTTTATATTTTAAGTTTTAAATTTTATATTTAATATTTTGTATTTTTAGTTTAAGGTTTTATTTTTAATATACTATATTTTATATTGTAAATTTCATATTTTATATTTTATATTATACATTTTATAATTTATGTTTTATATTTTAAATTTTATATTATATATTTTATATTAAATATTTTATATTTTAAGTTTTAAATTTTATATTTAATATTTTGTATTTTTAGTTTAAGGTTTTATTTTTAATATACTATATTTTATATTGTAAATTTCATATTTTATATTATACATTTTATATTTTATGTTTTATATTTTAAATATTATATATTATATTTACTTTCTATATATGCTATTTTACATTTTTTATTTTATATTTTATATTTCAGATTATATATTTTTTATTTTATGTTATATTTTATTTTTTATATTTAATATTTTGTGTTTCATATTTTATATTTTAGATTTTATGTTTTATATTATATATTTTATAATATATATTTCTTATTTCATATTTTACATTTTATATTTTATATTTTTAAATTTTGTATTTTATATTTTATTTTTATTATTTTATATTTTATATTTGAAATTTTATATTTAATATTTTGTATTTTATATTTTAGATTTTAGATTTAATATATTATATTTTATATTGCGAATTTCATATTTCATATTTTACTTTTTATATTTTACATTTTATATTTTATATTTCATATGTAACATTTTATATATAATATTTTTTATTTTATGTTATATTTTATATTTAATTTTTTGTATTTAATATTTTGTATTTAATATTTTAGATTTTTTATTTTATATTATATATTTCATATTTTACGTTATTATAAATTTTATGATATATTTTATGTTTTATATTTTAAATTTTATATTTTATATTTTCCATTTTATATTTCATATTTCAAATTTTTTATTTTATATTGTATATTTTATATTTTTTATTATATATTTTATAATTTTTATTTAAGATTTTATATTTTACGTTTTAAATATTAAATTTAATATTTTGAATTTAAATTTAAGATTTAATATATTATATTTTATATTGCTAATTTCATGTTTTATGTTTGATATTATACAATTTATATTTTATGTTTTGTGTTTTATATTTTTTATTTTATATTTTAAATTTTATATTTTATATTATATGTTATATATTTTATATCTTTTGGTTTGTATTTTATATTTTATATCTTTTATTTTATATTTGATATTTTACATTTTATATTTTGTATTCTATATTTAATATTTAATATTTTGTATTTCATATTTAATATATTAATTTTATATTGCAAGCATGTGATATAAAATATGAAATAATAAAATAAATCAGATATAATATAAAATATATTTTTATAAAATTTGTAACGAAATCCTTAGATTTCGTAATGAAATCTTAAGATTTCGTTAACAGACATAACGTCAGCGGTCTGGTGCGGTATAGTAGCCGGCTAAAGCTCAGGGTTTGGCGTGGGGATTTCTAGACATGACGAAATGCTTGAATAACCGCATATAAGGAAGAACGCAAGAATAAAAAAGAACAGACACAATCGCTTTGTTTTGCAGAAATTAAAACAAAATTAAATTATAAACATTATAATTCTGACCGAAACTGATCAACCCGACATGAGAACCTACACCCCTCACACTCATCACGATCTCCCACGTGTTACTCTACTCACTCATCATTTAATGGGACCATGCCGATAGTACCAGAATAATGAGTCGCCAACAATGGAATGCCAAACTCAACGGTAAAAACTAGTCTCTAATGATACGGTAATGGAGAATATTATCGACGCATGGAAACCAACTTACAATGAGAAAAAAAAAATGAATTAAATAAAAGAACCTTAAATAAGAAATATTTAGCAAAATAACGACAAACTACTCGAAATTAAAAAAAAATCTAATCCTGAAAAGAAATGTTATGAAATAAGAAAGATCCAGAAAGAAAACCGGACAACGGTAAATACCGTGATAAAAGTATGGGCGTGATTGCAACTTCGCGAAAGCTGTGGAAAAAATATTTATTTGATGAAAATATATATATGCAAACGAAAACGCGACGCGAGTACAATCAAGATCAGCTCACAGGAAGATATTTTAATTCAAGAAATATTTTTTTTTTTTTCAATTTAAATTAAATTTTCAACAATGAATAGCAAAAAAAAAATTAATACAACAACAAAAAAAATAATGAAATTTATAAATAATCAAAGAAAATATTGAATTTGGGCGGTTAATTTACCGCATAAAATAACGGACAATAAAATAAAAGAATTACAGGAAAATTTCCGCAGTTTTCGTTCACTGGATTCAATCAAAATAACCACAGTACCTGGATTTCACTTGTAGCAGCTCTCAATTCGTCCGATGCAGGATCCCCCTCAGTTCGCCATCAACATCCCGCTTGATTGGCAGGATTGCTGCTAATAATTTTTGCAAACTTTACACCCAAAACTGGCCAACAGAATAAAATCGCAGTCGAATGCCAGTACGTATATATACCCATATATATATTTTTTTTGGTGTGTTTTGTTTTGTTATATTTTTTCGACTGTATGATCTTTTATATACTTGGATTTTATTTTATTTTTTATTTTTTTCACAAATGCCACTGTTGATTTAATCGGTCACTAACACAGTTTTTTTTTTTTTTCATCAAGCACTACCATAAAATAATTACCGACAGTTCGAATAGCATCACACAAACTTCTTGATAAAGTTCTGTTAATTTTTTTTTTTCTTCACTTTTATGAACCTTTATTGATTGTGTTCAACAAGATAGACATCTGGGCCACAATATTTGAACCCGCAAAAAAAATTAACACACTCTAGCCATTATGGTTTTATACATTTATTATAAATTTTATTTTTTTTTTTATTTTGTTATTAAATTTTAAGATATACATAAGCACAGAATTGAATAATATATCTCTCGATCTGTTACAAATTCATTACATGTTCAGTACCACTGAACTCAGATCGGATTAAACAGAATTATCACTGTTATTGTTTCTTTTATTAGTTTTAAATTAAACATGAAATTTTCCTCAACTAATATTATACAATGCAAAAGAAACTTTAGAAATTGTATTAAAGATAATTAAATTTTGGTTTTCTAAGGTGTTTATCACAGTACATATTATAAATTTTATTAAATAAACAAAACTTTTAGCATTATAATCAATATAGGGTACTTAAACTTTTAAACAAATTGTTCATCACTAGATATAATTTTTGTTAACAAAAAAAAAAAAAATAAATGCCAACAAAACTTTTAAGCACAATACTTGCGATTGAGTCCCAATAGACTCAACCATTCTTATCAACACTCCAAACTTGACTGTCTTCAAATATTATTTTTTTTCTCCTCGATAGCATCGTTCAAAAAAAAAAATCAACAAAAAATTGGCACATGTACATCTTCATCACTCCCCCCCATCAGCGCTCTCGCGTTGTTGCAATCACGCACCACCAATACAGCGTCAACATAACAATGAAAAAAAACTAATTAATCTCTTAAACGAACATTCTCGATCATCGTATCATTAATTTGGCCAATCACCATGGACCGCATAAGCCATACACCCATTATAGAATACATACGGACGAACAAACAAAGTTCATTACTCTCAACCATTACAGTACAATCTCAACGATCGGATTTACCTTTGTTATACATACTCCACATTCAGGAGTAACCATGTTCACAATCATTAAAGCTGAGCTAGTCAAGCTTACGCCCACGCACCAGACCAAACAAACACGGAGCATTGTTACGCAAACGAAGGCAGCGTAACAAACGTGGGGACGACTCACACCCGAGATAAAGTCTCACAAGCCGGGCCAATTCATTAAGATTTAACGATATACTGGAACATCACGTGCGAATATCCTTCACATGGAAGGTGCCCAACGATTTTCCGTACAAGTCTTTGACAGAATATGCCACGTTCCCTACTTTTGGCTCGATCACGGCGGGTATAAATTTAGTTCCTAGTTTAGCGGAGAATCTAGTAGAGGCGTTGCTTTGTGCAAAGGATCTGACGAACACCGCTTGTCCGAGATGGAAGTTTCGATTTCGGCTACGCAAATTATATCTGCTGGCCACCTGCCCATAAGCGACTTTTAAATAGTGAATCACTTGATCTCTAATCAGATTCAATCGATCTGGCTTGGTCATCATCTGCACCTCATTGGTATCTTGGTCAAACAACAATTTACGAACTTTGTAATCAGAACCGTGTAGCGTCCTGTGCTGACCGAAGACGAGGTAGTGCGGGGAAAACCGAGTAGATTCGTGTAAAGTGTTCCGCAAAGCAGCTGTTACCTCTGTCAAATGATTATCCCACCCAGTATGCTCGTGATCATCGATATACGAACGAATAGCTGACAATAACGTCCGATTTACGCGCTCGGAAGCGTTGCTTTGTGGAGAGTATAATGGGGTTCGGATATGTGTGACTCCATATTTCTTAAGCAACTCCTGAAAAAGGTTAGATGTAAATTGCTTACCGTTATCGGATGTAATAATTTCAGGGACTGAGTAAGTTAGAAACACTTCATCCTCCAGATAACTGCACATAAGCGAAGAGGAAGCTTCCCGCAATGGTTTCACGAAGATGAATTTTGAGAAATGATCCAATACCATTAATATATACGCATTTCCGCGCTTTGAACGTGGGTAAGGTCCCAGGAAATCCACATACAATTTCTGGAAAGGCCTAGTGGATTCAACCTGCGCTCCCATAGCGGGTCGAGTTGAGAAATTCACAGGCTTGTTCATTTTGCATTTAATACAAGCGGATATGAACTGTTTAACTTGAACAGCCATCTGCGGCCAATAAAATTGTCGTTGCAAACGTTCAATGGTTTTCGCGGTTCCTAAATGAGCTGAGGTTGGAGATTCATGTGATTGTTTGATTAAGTCATGAGTTAAAGATAAAGGAATAACTAATTTCCATTCGGAGATATCGGAATCAAGATACTTAGATCCGTATGCGGGAGAAATGAAAAGTTTGCCATCTCGTACTGATAAATTGTGGGAAGCATTCTCTAGCTGGTTCACTTTATTGATCTGGTCCAGGTATTCATTATCCCTAAAGGCTGGAGAATCCAGGTCAATCTGAAGAATTGGAACATCAGTAGACTTCTTTAAGCTATCTAAGTGGAAACTAGTGCTAGATGTATTGACTATTCCTGCCGATTTGCATTCAAGAGGCGAAGAAGATGTAGTCACAGGGTTGTTTTTAGAAGAGGTGTTTTCGTCAGAAAAAGCTCGCGACAACGTATCAGGTACAATATTTACGGATCCCTTTCGATAACCAATTTGGAAGTCAAATGCTTGTAACTTCAAGCTCCACCTTGCTAGACGCCCAGATAAGTCTTTTTGATTCATTAACCAGCGTAAGCTGGCATGATCCGTGTAAATTGTGAATGGGTACCCTTCGATATAAGGACGGAATTTTTTTACACTCAGTACTGCCGCGTAGCACTCAAGCTCAGTAACGGAATAATTTCTTTGAGCTGAGTTTAACTTTTGAGAAATGTACTCAATCGGGTGTTCTCCGCCTTCCGAATCCGTTTGAAAGAGTACACTTCCTACACCGGCAGCACTGGCATCGCACTGTATAAAGAAGGGTCGACTGTAATCTGGATGAGCTAACACAGGAGGAGATGCCAAAGCGAGTTTGAGAGAATTGAACGCCTTTTCTGCAGCCTCGGACCATTTAAGTTTTTTGGACTTACCGGTCAAATCTGTAAGAGGAGCAGCTAAAGTAGAGAAGTTTTTTACAAAGCGGCGGTACCATCCGCACATTCCCAAAAAGCTCCTAATTTGTTTCGTCGTTTTTGGAGTTGGAAACTCCAAAATTGCTTTACATTTGTCGGGCCGTGTGCGGAGGCACCCACCTCCTACGACGTAACCTAAATAATTCACCTCCTTGAGGACGAATTGACTTTTAGTGAGGTTGATCGTCAAGCCGGCTTTCTTCAGTAGATCTGCGACTTCCTTCAACAATTCGAAGTGTTCCTTCAACGTTTCTGATGTAACCAGAAGGTCATCGAGGTACACAAAGACCTTATCGTGCAATTGGTGGGGGATCACTCGGTGCATAAGGCGGCATAGTGTCTGTGGGGCGTTGCATAAGCCAAATGGCATAACGGTGAACTGATACAAGGGCCGTCCAGGTACCGTAAACGCCGTCTTATCTTTGGATTGTGGGTCGAGAGGGATTTGCCAAAAGGCATCTTTTAAATCAATCGCAGATATATATCTGGTTTGATCCAAACGACCCAACAATCCATTAATAAGAGGCAGCGGATACGCATCCTTGACGGTGACCTTGTTCAGTTCTCTAGCATCTAGGCACAGACGAACTTTACCATTAGCCTTCCGAACCAGAGTGACCGGAGAACACCAGGAACTTTGTGATACCTCGATAACCCCTAACGCTAGCATCCTATCTAACTCCTCATACATTAACTTTTGGATGGCTGGGGACACTGAGTAAAACCTTTGTTTTACAGATTTAGCGTATCCCACATCAATGACGTGTGTTAACATATGAGTGCGATCTAGACCCATCTTCGAACTGGAAGGAAAGAGATTTTTGATGTCATTTAATGATTGTTGATCCCTGCTGGACAAGATATGCATTTTAGATTCAGCAGGTGAGTCAGACAAATCATTTGGAACATTTAAGGCAGATATTTTTGGCATTATTCCGAAGCGATTCCAAAAGTCGATTCCAAGGTAAAGGGGCTGTTCCAAGGAGGGAACTATGTAAAGAATCATATTGTGAGAAATTCCATTGAAGTTAACGAGAGCTCGAATATAACCAAAGACACGCTGGGACTGTCCACTAGCAGTGTTGATTTGAGATGGAAAATTATAAAATTTGGTGGATGAGTTATTTAAGAAATGTTCTGACCCCGCCCCCAAGACACTAACACTGGCCCCACTATCTAAGAGACCTCTAAAAGGTGTGTTGTTTATCAGCACGGTAGCGTAAGGTCGAGCATCATTGGCTATGGAATCAATTAAAGAAGAAATGACGGAAGATCTCATAAGTTCACGTTTTTGAAAATATACCTTGGATCGCATTAATCTAGAGATATTACGTTTTCTGACGGAAACTGGAAATTCAGAATATGGAAGTGATGATGAAACCGAATAGGGAATAGTTGACGTAAATTTTGATACAGAATTAATAAGAGAATTAGAATTATAGAGGGTGTCTTCCTCTGAAGCTAAGTTGTGGTCTTCTTTGTCGTTAAAGTTTGTCGTCGGGCAAGTTCTGGATCGGTGTTGCTGCCGACATCCTCCTTGATCGTGCTGGGCAAAAGAATTTTCACCGGCCCCTGGTTCCCAGATCTCCATTGACCTCTTGGCAAGTTTCCCGAGCACCGTGAACATCTCGTCGAAATTGTTCCCTTCAAACCGCACCGATAACAAAACGGACCAGCTGGAGTAATTGGACAATCCATAAAAGTGTGACCTATGTCGTCACAATTAAAACATATCGTGTTATTTCCAACATTATTGGTACCCCGCGAATTGGTTGACACTACGGATTCCTTTTCTCGGGCTCTGCTTAAATTTGCATTGACAGTATTATTCCTGAAGGCAGCTATAGAATAATCCAGACCGGACGACTCGAGCTTAGATTCGGGGAGGGAACTTTCCTGGTGATTCGGCAGGTTTACTTCATTAATTGCTCGTCTGTAGGATGATGAAATTTCGGGCTGAATGCGAAATCTTCGAAATGTTTCTTCCCAAGCCACGCAGCTTTTAATCAAATCATTGATGCTTTTAAACTGTCGGTCGGTCAAATGGTACTGAAGAGCTGGCTTCATATTAGTCATTAGAATTTGAATCAACTCTTCATCACTGTATGGAGAATGACATTGAAGCGTTAGGCTCCAAACATTATGATAAAAATCAAGAAAACTTTCATGAGCCTGTTGTTTTCGAGACTCTATAATTCTACGAATATCAAAGTTTGTTCGCCTGTCTTTGAATCTTTCGATAAACGCTTCTTTTAATTCCATCCAGGACGCCTTGGGTTTAAGTTTCCGGAATGTCCAATACCATTGCAAGGGAATATCTTTCAAGACAGTATGTAATTCAGCCAATAGGGTCGGTGGAGATAGATCCATGGATGACGCCACCGTTTCCAATTGGAAGAGAAACATTTCAACATTAATTCCAGTTGGAGATCCGTTGTATGAGATTCCACTTCTAGAAAGTCGCCGATGATCGGAATAAGACCTACTAGGCACGAATGCATTTGAAACGGTTGGAATGTCTAATAAATTAGCAGTGGGGGTGGTGGTTCCACCTGCAAAGTCGGATGCACGGAAGGTGCTGTTATGCAACTGAGTAATAGATTGATGAGGCAAAATAGAAGGTTCATTGGGTAAATTAAGAGACGAAGCCTGATGTGTGAATGGAAGAATATTAGATGTATTTACTATGTTTGAAACTGGGCTATTATTAGTAACTAACGGATCTTGAAATTGAACTTGAGATGAGCTATGCGGTGGAATCGTCGCAATCTGTTCCTTAGGTACGGATGTGTGAGCTAATATTTGAGTCTGCAATTCATTCTGTCTCTGATTTAGCGCAGCCATCTGCACCGATACTTGATTCAGCTGGGCTAATATGGCGCTCATGATCGGATTTGGATCGGCAGCAGCGCTTTGATCCAAAGTATTTTCAGGACCATAGATTTGTGTACCAGTCGTAGTGGTTAATGAACTAGCTGGTTTTACTGCATCAGTAGGTGTCTTGATGGCTTCCAAAAGGTTCTCGGATGTCCCTACTGCCGTGATAGGACTAATTTGGATTGCGGCCGCTTTGTCCAACGACTGATTTAACTTATCCTCATCTTCGATTTCCAGCGAATCAAGTAGTTCTTGACATGATTTTAGTACTTGCCGAGCGGATGTTTTATACGTGTTGGAGAGACAAGCTCGCTCCAATCTATCCCGAACATGCAGTAAGCGGGAAACTATCGGACGGATTTCAATGACTCTTTGCTGAAATTCTAATTGTCTGCAATCTTCCACATCCTGCTTAAGCCGCAGTAATTTCGTCCGACAGGTCTCAATTTCTGAATCTGGTCGTTTGCTGGCCTTGAGATGCATTTTACCCGGAACCACCGCTGTACCATCTTGTTCGGCTTTTATTCGGAGTCCCAAAAGTTCGGTAGCATTTGAGAGATTGGAAGCGATCTCACGTAGCTCGCACTCGACTTCAATTTCGTCGGATTTTAGATGAGATATATCCATTTTCAAAAATTCAAAATAATCAACGTATTATAAAAAAAAATTAGTAATTAAAGTTAATAACAACAAAAAAAATAAATTTGACACAAGTTAGATAATGAAAATATAAACACTGAAGAAAAATAAAAATAATTCAAATTGAGAACACAACTGTTCTATATTAGTTTTATGACTATAAAAGTCACCGAGTGCCGTTGCGGTTGAGGAGGTAAGGACTCTGAATCACGATCCCACGGACTTACACGTGCAGGCTCTTGACGTCCACTCGACTCAAAAATTGACAAACGCCGAAACACTCCTGCTGGATTATCCCACGGACTGGGATTTGAATTCATTAATCGCAGCAAAAAAAACAAATGATAAAGTGTATTTAGTATAACCAAAAAATAAAATTAGAGAAAACTAAACTATTCTAAACCCATAAACCAAAACTAAAAAAAATTAAAGAAAATAATCAAGAATAGATATGTAAATAATCAAGATTAATATAATCTTTATGATATAATATAATCGCAATAATTGAATTATAATCAAAACAAAAAAAAATTGGGAGATCGGATGAAGCAAGGGAACTCAGGCCCTCATGCTGGGTTGAAAAGAACAAAATAATAATTTACATAATAATAAGTTTCTGTAAACAAAGCGATTGGTACAAAATAAGACAAACGAAATAGAATAAAAGGACCAGAGATGTGCCATTGATCATCGAGACGACAGACCGCCCAATCGACACCACCTTGGCAGAAACAGCTGGTTCTGCAATCTCGATGCTCAGGACACATGGAACCACGATGAGTGACGTTCAAGCAGGATCAAACGACGCGAGCATCGGAGCCTACTACGAACGCCTCTCATTGAGGTAGTCGGATATAAAAATTTTAATGTGAAAAATATTGAACAAACTAATGCAAGGGTACGAAGAATAAAAAAGAACCAAAGAGAAGAAATCAAATTTCAAAAAAAATTCTCGACCCAGAACAAAGACGTATGAGCTTCAGCCACAATCGACGCAACATAGCGGAAATGGAGAAACCCACACAATCGGTGCAATGAGAAGAGGGGTTTAACATCCACATCGGTGCGTAATCAAACAGCACAACGCCGGTTACAATCACCAATGTGAATGCCAACCGGGAAGGAACTTGAATGAACACACTCGCGTGAATTCAAACAACGCAAGGTCGGATACAACAACGAGTATGTCCATCAAGTGAAATAACTGAGAGAAACTAAAAGACGAAATAAAGAAGGTTGAATTTAATAGCCATTAAATTTGGGCGCCACTGTAACGAAGGAACAGGGGTGCACAATATACGATACAAAAAAAAATTGAAATAATAAAACTTAAAGTTTGCGCTGACGCAATTGCCCCGAAACCAAACTGATTTAATAAGGAAGGCAATTACATGAGCAAACCGATTGAAAAACAAAATTAACTATTGGAAACATGTCTAATTTTTACGGAGGTGGTTGTTAGTCCAACCTCCAACCGTTTAGTCGCCTCTTACGACAAGCAAAGGATACTAAAGTGGTATTCTAATATGCCCCTCACTTTTGGGCGCCACTGTAACGAAATCCTTAGATTTCGTAATGAAATCTTAAGATTTCGTTAACAGACATAACGTCAGCGGTCTGGTGAGGTATAGTAGCCGGCTAAAGCTCAGGGTTTGGCGTGGGGATTTCCAGACATGACGAAATGCTTGAATAACCGCATATAAGGAAGAACGCAAGAATAAAAAAGAACAGACACAATCGCTTTGTTTTGCAGAAATTAAAACAAAATTAAATTATAAACATTATAATTCTGACCGAAACTGATCAACCCGACATGAGAACCTACACCCCTCACACTCATCACGATCTCCCACGTGTTACTCTACTCACTCATCATTTAATGGGACCATGCCGATAGTACCAGAATAATGAGTCGCCAACAATGGAATGCCAAACTCAACGGTAAAAACTAGTCTCTAATGATACGGTAATGGAGAATATTATCGACGCATGGAAACCAACTTACAATGAGAAAAAAAAAATGAATTAAATAAAAGAACCTTAAATAAGAAATATTTAGCAAAATAACGACAAACTACTCGAAATTAAAAAAAAATCTAATCCTGAAAAGAAATGTTATGAAATAAGAAAGATCCAGAAAGAAAACCGGACAACGGTAAATACCGTGATAAAAGTATGGGCGTGATTGCAACTTCGCGAAAGCTGTGGAAAAAATATTTATTTGATGAAAATATATATATGCAAACGAAAACGCGACGCGAGTACAATCAAGATCAGCTCACAGGAAGATATTTTAATTCAAGAAATATTTTTTTTTTTTTTCAATTTAAATTAAATTTTCAACAATGAATAGCAAAAAAAAAATTAATACAACAACAAAAAAAATAATGAAATTTATAAATAATCAAAGAAAATATTGAATTTGGGCGGTTAATTTACCGCATAAAATAACGGACAATAAAATAAAAGAATTACAGGAAAATTTCCGCAGTTTTCGTTCACTGGATTCAATCAAAATAACCACAGTACCTGGATTTCACTTGTAGCAGCTCTCAATTCGTCCGATGCAGGATCCCCCTCAGTTCGCCATCAACATCCCGCTTGATTGGCAGGATTGCTGCTAATAATTTTTGCAAACTTTACACCCAAAACTGGCCAACAGAATAAAATCGCAGTCGAATGCCAGTACGTATATATACCCATATATATATTTTTTTTGGTGTGTTTTGTTTTGTTATATTTTTTCGACTGTATGATCTTTTATATACTTGGATTTTATTTTATTTTTTATTTTTTTCACAAATGCCACTGTTGATTTAATCGGTCACTAACACAGTTTTTTTTTTTTTTCATCAAGCACTACCATAAAATAATTACCGACAGTTCGAATAGCATCACACAAACTTCTTGATAAAGTTCTGTTAATTTTTTTTTTTCTTCACTTTTATGAACCTTTATTGATTGTGTTCAACAAGATAGACATCTGGGCCACAATATTTGAACCCGCAAAAAAAATTAACACACTCTAGCCATTATGGTTTTATACATTTATTATAAATTTTATTTTTTTTTTTATTTTGTTATTAAATTTTAAGATATACATAAGCACAGAATTGAATAATATATCTCTCGATCTGTTACAAATTCATTACATGTTCAGTACCACTGAACTCAGATCGGATTAAACAGAATTATCACTGTTATTGTTTCTTTTATTAGTTTTAAATTAAACATGAAATTTTCCTCAACTAATATTATACAATGCAAAAGAAACTTTAGAAATTGTATTAAAGATAATTAAATTTTGGTTTTCTAAGGTGTTTATCACAGTACATATTATAAATTTTATTAAATAAACAAAACTTTTAGCATTATAATCAATATAGGGTACTTAAACTTTTAAACAAATTGTTCATCACTAGATATAATTTTTGTTAACAAAAAAAAAAAAAATAAATGCCAACAAAACTTTTAAGCACAATACTTGCGATTGAGTCCCAATAGACTCAACCATTCTTATCAACACTCCAAACTTGACTGTCTTCAAATATTATTTTTTTTCTCCTCGATAGCATCGTTCAAAAAAAAAAATCAACAAAAAATTGGCACATGTACATCTTCATCACTCCCCCCCCATCAGCGCTCTCGCGTTGTTGCAATCACGCACCACCAATACAGCGTCAACATAACAATGAAAAAAAACTAATTAATCTCTTAAACGAACATTCTCGATCATCGTATCATTAATTTGGCCAATCACCATGGACCGCATAAGCCATACACCCATTATAGAATACATACGGACGGACAAACAAAGTTCATTACTCTCAACCATTACAGTACAATCTCAACGATCGGATTTACCTTTGTTATACATACTCCACATTCAGGAGTAACCATGTTCACAATCATTAAAGCTGAGCTAGTCAAGCTTACGCCCACGCACCAGACCAAACAAACACGGAGCATTGTTACGCAAACGAAGGCAGCGTAACAAATTATATTTTATATTTTAATATTTTATAGTTATATTTTCAATTTTATATTTAACATTTTTATTTTATATTTGATATTTTATATTTAATATTTAATACTTTTTGTTTTAAGTTTTAAATTTTATATAAAATATTTTGTATTTTATATTTGATATTTTATACTATATCTGATTTATTTTATATTTCATATTTTATATTATATATTTGATGTTATTTATCATACATTTTATATTTTATATTTCATTTTTTATATATTATATTTCATATTATATATTTAATATTTCATGTTTTATATTTAATATATTATATTTTATATTGCAAATTTCATATTTTATATTTTGTATTTGATATTTTATTTTTTAAGATTTAAATTTTATATTCAATATTTTGTATTTTATGTTTTATAATTTTTATTATATATTTCATATTTTAAATTTTATATTTTACATTTTTGATTTTATATTTTATATTTTACATGTTATATTTTATATTTTTTATTTTATATGTTATATTTTATATTATATTTTTACATTTTTAAATTTTGGATTTTATATTTAATATTTTGTATTTTAGAATATAGCTTTTAGATATAATATATTATATTTTATATGTTGAATTTCATATTTTATTTTATACATTTTATATATTTTATGATTTATATTTTATATATTAAATTTTATTTTTTATATTTTACTTTTTATATTTTACATTTTATATTTTATATTTCATATTATACATTTTATATATTATATTTTTAATTTTATGTTATATTTTATATTTAATTTTTTATATTTTAAATATTTTGTATTTTATATTTTAGATTTTATGTTTTATATTTTAAATTTTATATTTTATATTTTCCATTTTATATTTCATATTTCAAATTTTTTATTTTATATTGTATATTTTATATTTTTTATTATATATTTTATAATTGATATTTAATATTTTATATTTTATATTTTAGGTTTTATATTTTATATTTAATATTATGTATTTAAATTTAAGATTTAATATATTATATTTTATATTGCAAATTTCATGTTTTATATTTGATATTATACATTTTATAGTTTATGTTTTGTATTTTATATTTTTTATTTTATATTTTAAATTTTATATTTTATATTGTATGTTATATATTTTATATTTCATATTTTATATTTTTTATTTTATATGTTATATTTTATATTTCATATTTTATATTTTTTGAGTTATATTTTATATTTTAAATTTAGTATTTTATATTTTATATACTTTGCATTTTATATTTTATATCTTTAATTTTATATTTAATATATTAAATTTTATCTTGCAAGTATGTTATATAAAATATAAAATATGAAATATAAAATAAATCAGATATTATATTTTTATAAAATTACATTTTATATATTTATATTTTAAGTTTTATATTTAATATTTTGTATTTTAGATTTTAGATTTTATGTTTTATATTTTATATTTCGTATATTTTATATTTAATATTTTATATTTTATATTTCAAGTTGTTAATTTTAAATTTAATATTTTGTATTTTATGTTTTATATTTTATATTATATAATTTATATTATATATTTTATATTACATATTTTATATTTTGTATTATATATTTAATATTTCATATTTTATATTATACATTTTATAATTTATGTTTTATATTTTAAATTTTATATTTTACATTAAATATTTTATAATTTAAGTTTTAAATTTTATATTTAATATTTTGTATTTTTAGTTTAAGAGCGAATTTCATATTTCATATTATACATTTTATATATTTTATGTTTTATATTTTATATTTTAAATTTTATATTTTATATTTTACTTTTTATATTTTACATTTTATATTTTATATTTCAAATGTTACATTTTATATATTATATTTTTTAATTTATGTTATATTTAATATTTAATTTTTGGTATTTAATATTTTGTATTTTATATTTTAGATTTTAGATTTTTTGTTTTATATTATATATTTCATATTTTACGTTATTATAAATTTTATATTTTATATTTTCCATTTTATATTTCATATTTCAAATTTTTTATTTTATATTGTATATTTTATATTTTTTATTATATATTTTATAATTTATATTTAAGATTTTATATTTTACGTTTTAAATATTATATTTAATATTTTGTATTTAAATTTAAGATTTAATATATTATATTTTATATTGCTAATTTCATGTTTTATATTTGATATTATACATTTTATATTTTATGTTTTGTGTTGTATATTTTTTATTTTATATTTTAAATTTTATATTTTATATTATATGTTATATATTTTATATCTTTTGGTTTGTATTTTATATTTTAAATTTATTATTTTATATTTTTATATTTTATTTATTTTGTATTTGATATTTTATATCTTTTATTTTATATTTGATATTTTACATTTTATGTTTTATATTCTATATTTAATATTTAATATTTTGTATTTCATATTTAATATATTAATTTTATATTGCAAGCATGTGATATAAAATATGAAATAATAAAATAAATCAGATATAATATAAAATATATTTTTATAAAATTATATTTTATATTTATTTTTTCAATTTTATATTTAATATTTTTATTTTATATTTTATATTTGATATTAGATATTTTATATTTAATATTTAATACTTTTTGTTTTAAGTTTTAAATTTTATATATAATATTTTGTATTTTATATTTGATATTTTATATTATATCTGATTTATTTTATATTTCATATTTTATATTATATATTTGATATTATTTATCATTCATTTTATATTTTATATTTCATTTTTTATATATTATATTTCATGTTTTATATTTAATATATTATATTTTATATTGCAAATTTCATATTTTATATTTTGTATTTGATATTTTATTATTTAAGATTTAAATTTTATATTTAATATTTTATATTTTATAATTTTTATTATATACATATTTCAAATTTCATATTTTATATTATATATTTCATATTTTAAATTTTATATTTTACATTTCTGATTTTATATTTTACATGTTATATTTTATATTTTTTATTTTATATGTTATATTTTATATTATATTTTTACATTTTTAAATTTTGTATTTTATATTTTATTTTTATTATTTTATATTTTAGATTTTAAATTTTATATTTAATATTTTGTATTTTAGATTTTAGCTTTTATATATAATATATTTTATTTTATATTGTTAATTTCATATTTTATTTTATACATTTAATATATTTTTTGTTTTATATTTTATATATTAAATTTTATATTTTATATTTTACTTTTTATATTTTATATTTCATATTTTACATTTTATATATTATATTTTTTTTTTTTATGTTATATTTTATATTTTAAATATTTTGTATTTTATATTTTATATTTTATGTTTTATATTTTAAATTTTATATATTATATTTCATATTTTATATTTTTTATTTTATATGTTATATTTTATATTTCATATTTTATATTTTTTGTGTTATATTTTATATTTTAAATTTAGTATTTTATATATTTTGTATTTTATATTTTATATCTTTAATTTTATATTTAATATATTAAATTTTATCTTGCAAGTATGTGTGTGATATAAAATATAAAATATGAAATATAAAATAAATCAGATATTATATTTTTATAAAATTATATTTTATATATTAATATTTTATATTTTAAGTTTTATATTTAATATTTTGTATTTTAGATTTTAGATTTTATGTTTTATATTTTATATTTCAAGTTGTTAATTTTAAATTTAATATTTTGTATTTTATGTTTTAGATTTTAGATTATATAATTTATATTATATATTTTATATTACATATTTTATATTTTGTATTATATATTTTATATTTCATATTTTATATTTTATATTGAAAAATTCATATTTTATATTATAAATTTTATAATTTATGTTTTATATTTTAAATTTTATATTTTACATTAAATATTTTATATTTTAAGTTTTAAATTTTATATTTAATATTTTGTATTTTTAGTTTAAGGTTTTATTTTTAATATACTATATTTTATATTGTAAATTTCATATTTTATATTTTATATTATACATTTTATATTTTATGTTTTATATTTTAAATATTATATATTATATTCATTTTTTATATTTTGTATTTTACATTTTTTATTTTATATTTTATATTTCAGATTATATATTTTTTATTTTATGTTATATTTTATTTTTGATATTTAATATTTTGTGTTTTATATTTTTTATTTTAGATTTTATGTTTTATATTTTATATTGGAAATTTTATATTTTATATTATAAATTTTATATTTTAAAGTTTATATTTTATATTTTATGTTTATCATTTTATATTTTGTATTTTAGATTTTAGATTTAATATATTATATTTTATATTGCGAATTTCATATTTCATATTATACATTTTATATATTTCATGTTTTAGATTTGATATTATACATTTTATATTTTATGTTTTATATATTATATTTTAAATTTAGTATTTTATATTTTTATATCTTTTATTTTATATTTGATATTTTACATTTTATGTTTTATATTCTATATTTAATAGTTTATATTTAATATATTAAGTTTTATATTGCAAGTATGTGATATAAAATATGAAATATATAATAAATTAGATATAATATAAAATATAAAATATATTTTTATAAAATTATATTTTATATTTTAATATTTTATATTTATATTTTCAATTTCATACATATTTAATATTCTGTATTTTATATTTTAGATTTTAGGTTTTAAATTAAATGGTTTATATTTTATATTTCATATTTTATATTTTAATTTTTTTATTTTATATTATTTATTTTATTACATATATTATAGATTAGTATACTTCATATTTTAATTTCTATATTTTGTATTTCGTTTTTTATATTAAATATTTTATATTTTAAGTTTTAAATTTTATATTTAATATTTTGTATTTTAGATTTAATGTTTTATATTTTATATTTTGATATTTTATATTATAAATTTTATATTTTAAAGTTTATATTTTATATTTTATGTTTATCATTTTATATTTTTAATTTTATATTTAATATTTTGTATTTTAGATTTTAGATTTAATATATTATATTTTATATTGCGAATTTCATATTTTGTATTATACATTTTATGTTATATTTTATATTTAATTTTGTATATTTAATATTTTGTATTTTATATTTTAGATTTTTTGTTTTATATTTTATATTATGTATTTCATATTTTACATTATTATACATTTTATATTTTATGTTTTATTTTTTAAATTTTATATTTTATATTTCATATTTCAAATTTTTTATTATATATTTTATAATTTATATTTAATATTTTTTATTTAAATTTAAGATTTAATATATTTGATATTATACATTTTATATTTTGTGTGTTGTATTTTATATTTTATATTTTAAATTTTATATTATATGTTATATATTTTATATTTGGCTTTTAGCCAAAGGCATTAGGAAATGCAGTTGTGAAGCTTTCTCAACTGGAAAACCAACTTACTGGCCTACTGGTCCAAGTAAATTACCAGATCTGATTGATTTCTTTATAATAAAGAATATATCTGCAAATTATATACAAGTAGATGAAAGCCACAACCTAAATTCTGATCATTCACCGATACTTTTAACGTTAAGTGAAAAAATTATTCAGAAAGAAAGGAACCCTTTTCTAGTAAATAATCACACCAATTGGGAATGCTTTACATTATCGCTAGAAGAAAAAATTAACTTAATGTTTCCATTAAAGACCGAGGAGCAATTAGACACTAAAATTAGTTTCAATTTTTAAGTTTTAATTACATAATTTGTACTTACTCGTATAATTAGTAATATACAACCGTCACGACATGAACTCTTCGTTGGAGAAAAAATAGTGTGTGTTATTCGGATTAAAAGTGACTTTGTTTGACTCGCAATTTTTGCTTTTGCTCGGCTACGCATACTATTATTCTCCTAGTATTAAAAGTACGTACTTTTACACCTAGGATTAAAAGTATAGCTTAGCAACACACACATTTTTAAAATAGTAAGAAAAAGGCCAACTTTAATACCCAAAAACAGTATTAAAACTAGAGGCTTTTAAGACGTTGGGAGAAAAAAGCTAATATGAATATGAAAAAAGCTCCTGGCTACGATCATATTACTACAGAAATCTTAAAAGAACTGCCAAGGAAAGCTCTGGTGAAGCTCACCAATCTTATAAATGCAGCATTTAGAATCAAATATGTGGAAAATTGCAGAAGTAATCATGATCCCAAAACCTGGGAAACCACCACATATAACCTCATCTTACAGGCCAATTTCGCTATTGCCAGTCATATCCAAACTCTTTGAGAAGCTTCTGGTAAAAAGGTTAAATCCGATAATCGAGAGTAAAAACTTAATTCCAAATCATCAGTTCGGTTTTCGTAACCAACACTCAACAATTGATCAAGTTCACAGAATAACCAGTATAATTGAGAAAGCACTAGAGGAGAAAAAAATCTGTTCATCAATATTTCTAGACGTTGCCCAAGCATTTGATAGAGTGTGGCATGAAGGACTTAACCATAAATTAAGAAATCTTCTACCAATCCAATTTGCTAATATACTGGAATCTTACTTAAAAGATAGATTATTCAGGATTAAGTTAGATGATAATTTCTCTGAACTGAAAGAAATCAATGCAGGAGTTCCACAGGGCAGTGTATTAGGGCTGGTTTTATACCTACTGTACACTTATGATCTTCCTGCATTAGAAAACAATACAGTGGCGACTTTTGCAGATGACACGGCGATCTTAGCTGTTGGCACAAGCAGCGAAGAGTCAACACAAAATTTACAATCAGCAATAACTAAAATTTATAAATGAACAAAAAGATGGCGAATAAAACTAAATGAAACTAAATCCGTTCACATCAACTTTACAAACAGGCGATTCGAACATATCCCGATTACCATAAATCAAGAAATAGTACCGTATGGCTCGAGGCTAGACGATAAGGTAGGAGCCGGAGTCTTCTGTGATAAACTTAATGTTAATATTTCTGTTCATCTCCCTGACTACTGCAGCGTGTACCAGGCTGAAGTGGTGGCGATCGGGGAAGTCATGACATGGTTGAAGCATAATGTGGTATCCGGGAGGGATATCGCAATTTATGTGGACAGTCAGCCAGCGATAAAGTAACTTGGGGCAGTTTGTCTGAAGTCGCGGGTGGCGCTGGATTGCCGATCATCTCTTAACGAGATGAGCGAGTATTTCAGCATCCAGATAATCTGGGTCCCAAGTCACTCGGACGTCACGGGGAACTGCAGGGCGGACGAACTAGCTAGGTACGGTACGACTCTCCAGATGCAGCCGGAAATGGTAGGTCTGGGGAGGCCTATGGCAGTGCTAAAATGGGCGCTCAGTAAAAAGGAAATCGCCTTGACAAATGAGAGGTGGATCAACACTCTCACGTGCAGGGTAGCAAAGCAGGTTTGGCCAAAACTGGACTTGCGGCGCTCCAAGGTACTAATATCCCTGGGAAGACAAGAAATAGGATGGGTCGTAGGGATAATGACAGGTCACTGCCTTTTTGGGAAGAATGCGAGAAGGCTGGGGATACAGACGAATGACTTTTGTGGAAGTTGCATGGACGAAGAGGAGGAGGAGACTTTGGTACACTTCCTATGCTCATGTCCGGCGCTATCATACAGAAGGCATAAGTATTTGGGTGTGTACGGTATGGACAGCCTTTCGGAACTCGCGGACTGTGGAGTGCGAGATTTATAACGCTATATAAATAGCTCTGGTTGGTTTCAACGGGTATTAATGGGGAGATGGGATCCTGTGGTATCACAACGGGCCACTGTTGGCCTAAGTGTGCGATAGCAGCCACTTCAACCTAACCTAAATGTGGGGTTACCTCTATGTTATCAAATTAACTCTAAGCTGATCTGTGCGAGATTAGAAATAAAGCTACCCTAATAAGCAATAACAAATATTTCCCATTTTATATTTTCTTAGTCTCCAGGTTGTTCTCATTTATAGACGTACACATGTAGGTATATTAGCCGTTATCAGTAATAATTAATCAGTATTTGTATATATATTTAATATTTTTAATTGAAAACCTTTGATAAGAGAGTATGTAGCTACATCTACTATAATGTATATTATGTAAAACGAAATAAAGGGTTAACAAAATATTGGGTTTTTCGAATTCAATTGTTGTTGTTTGATAGGTTTCCGATTACAATATGTATTTTTTTTTTTTGTAAAAATATTTATCGATTTGGCTTTATTTTCAATCAAGTTGTTTAAATGGTTTCATTTTTCCCCATTATATCTGGGGGATGAATTGTTATTTTTTGTTTAGCGTTAGCAAATAAACGTTTTAATTTACAATAGAATTGAAATACAATTAACAACAAAATCTACGATTTTTTTTTAGGATAGATTACCATTCAGTTTATAATATTCAATGTTTCAAATAGTGTCACCGCTCATGATAGTTTTGAACGTCCTTATCAATTTATATTCTAGCTAGAAGTTATATTATTATGATTATTGCAGGGTGACAATAATGCTTTTAAAAAAATTGAATTTTAAAATATTTTATATGATGTCGTAAACTCATACTCGTCTATAAACGAACTATGAGATATGTACTATATGTAAGTAAAAAAAGTGAAAATCAAATCGTTAGTTTTTTCTACTTGATACGAGCTTCAGGTGAAGAAACCATAAAATAGACAACGGCTTAGGTTATTGTTAATCAATTTTCGATCAGATTGTTTCAACGGAAATTTTATATATTGCTGGAAACACTTGTCTCATAATATCGTTTATTATTTCATCACTTAGTTATACTCATCATATCTATTCACAGCTGACTGAATCGCAAAATTAATTTTTAATTGATTAAATATAAAAAATTGTTGTATATTTTTCCAATGTCTTCCATGTTACCACATTAAGTAATGGAACACATAAATAAAAATTATCTTGACATTTTTAAGCATGATACCAATTTAAAGTGGGAGAAACCCAATTGATTAATCAAAAGGAATAACATAATACTTTTCTAAACTAACATTTCTTCGTAAAAACAAGAAAAATATAAAAAATGTGTTTATATTTAGTTACAATTCTCAATTATTGTAGTATGTACGCTTGTTTTACTGTAGGTAGAGGATAAATTGCAACTTTAATCAGTAAGTGTAGGCTAGTTTTGATGTTTCGTTAGTATAACAAGTAGATTATACATGTTTTAAAGGTAAAATCTGCTTTGGCAAAGTGAGTAACTGTTACGGGAAATTAAAGTGCCGTCACTTTAAAAAACTGTCTACGAATCTAAATACGCCGTAAAATATATTGCCCCTTGATAAAAGTTCTTCATATATGTATGTATGTTATGGAACTTTATCCTGTAGCAGAAAAAAAATTAAGAACTTTTAAGGATCAATGACAGCTAATATTGCGGTATAACGAAAATCTATCCCAACGTTATTCATTTCAATAAAATTTTAATAAATTTATTAAGGTTATGAAATCAGTTAATGTAGTGGATAAAACTGCTCTAAATCAAGTTTTTTATTTCCTTAATGCTAATACACAGAGATAAACTCCAATTAAAAGTTTTTTCTTTATTTGTATTATTACAATTATTACAACTTTTTAAAAAAAAAAAAAAAAGGAAAATATTATGTAAATGTATTAAGTTACATATTGTACTACCTCATAACTCGAGAGAGTTGTGCGTAGATTTTAATGGGTTCTTAATTTAATTGGTGGATTAAAGAATTTAGTTTATAATTTTATTTGTTAGATACTAATTATACAAAATTAAGCCTTACTTAGTTTAGAATTTAAATATTAGATCCATATATTTAAACAACGGGGGTCGTTAGATTGATCGTTTTAATTTGATTTTAGATGCTCAATAATATTTTTCCTAAATAATGATATTTTATTTAAATGTTTTATGTCAGGCGGTAATGAATTGAACATGGTTAATCCCCTAGATAATATATTACTATCTCCTGCTTTGGTTTTAAAGAAGTCAACAACAAAGTGCAACCGTCTTCTCGTGCAATATTCGTGAATTTCTCCAACTTGTATCTTATAGTTAATATGTCCATGAATAATTTTATAAGTTAGGATTAGTAATTCTCTTCCGCCAAAAAATTTTAAGGAATCAAATTGATTGAATCATTTTGCTGTAGAGTACCTAGTAGGGACATTTAATATAATGTTGTATAGCCCTACATTTTCATTAATATATTATATACTAAAAACATTTTGGTATTATATTATGTACTAAGTGTTTTGTAATGGTTAAGCAATAAATAAATAAAGATAATTAACTTGCACCTATACACAAAAATACCGAGCTGAAAAGATTACAAAACATATTTCTAGAATTTAGTTCTGTTCCGTATTTTGAAATGAAAATTAAATAATTAAAATTGTAATTTAAATTCTATAAAATAAAAATAAATGTTTAATCCAATATAAAATTTAACTAACAACAAGTGTTTAATTCGTAACCAGTAACCACCCACAGATTTATTCATAACAAATTTGGTGGCAGCGGAGGGATGGTCTGCGAATAGCGATACAAAATTATCGTGCATCCATTCGAAAAAAAAATCGTTTTGGTTAAATCTGTTTAAAATCTAACATAGTGTTTCAAAAGTTAAAATAAACGTGGTGAACTATAAAACAGTTTAGTGATACAAATTCGTGTATCCATTCAAAAAACTAAACCCCGTTGTGGTTAAATCCGTTAAAAAAAAAATTTAAGATCAAATGTGGTGAATCATAAAGCGTTTTAAAAATTCATCTCGTGAGTGCAAAAATACATATACCGTACACTCGCAAAATGTGAATTGGTGAAAACCTTAATTTTAAACAGTCATACATAGTCATACCATAAAATTGTGAAATTAATAAATAAAATTGTATAAAAATTACATTAATAGTGCGATACAACCTTGAAAAGACATATTACACCGTTAACTGGCGTCACTCAGTTTTAATACTACCGACTTAATATGAAAAAGTTAAGTGTAATCAGAAACTGCATAACCTTATAAGAAAAAAAAAAATTAAATAAATAATAGTTAATGTACAATAAATGGACAAAATAAAAAAAGTTAAAATGTACATACATGAATAACAAAGAAAAAAATAATAATAGTAAAATTCATAATAATTCATTGATAAATCTAAAAAAAATTTAACAACACGAACAAAATAACAAAAAGTGAATTAACGATCGATTTACTTCATACTTATTTGTATGTTATCTGCAGCATGCAATCGTATCTAATTGTAATTTCATCAATCATTACATCTATAAATAAAATTCAAGTACTACACAAACACTAATTAGTACATGAAACTGCTGATCAACATAAATTATTTTCCTGCAATAATTTGAATCAATCATCATCTTCTCTTGATGTTAATGATAGCGGTACTGTCGAAAAAAATATTCAAACAATCAATTCAAAAACTGACTTAAAGTCTTTTGAAGATGGCTTAAAAGACCCAATCAAATTAATAATTAAAGCATGTAGATTTGATAATTTGACAGATGCTATCTCTAAAGCTATAGAAGAAGAAAGCTTAAGTTTAGCAAATAAGAATAAATTTGTTAAATCCGAAAATAACTCAAACAAACAAATTAAATGTCAGATTTGTTCCAAAATATTTTTTCATTTCGAAATAATTTACCTAATACACACCATAATAATTACTACAGTAATTCTACAAATTTTAATCGACAAATCAAACCAAATATCGCAACAAATAATAATTCTCGAATCAATCAAATAACTTTATCATGTGCCTACTGCAAGAAGCAAGGACATCACATTAGCGTGTGCCGATCCAGGGAGAGATCCAATCAACGAATTAAAAACTCGGTGCAACCAACGAGGTCACATAATACGGAAAACTCAACCGAATCCAACCGGGAATCCAAGGATGTAGCGATTCGGATTCAAGAAATATAAACCTATATCCAGTTCTTTCAAGTTCATGTCATCCTTTACGTCAAACAACTAAAGATTTGTTTTCATTTTCAATTAATTTTCATAGCTATGACATGAAATTCGTAAGCCTTCATTTAGACATCATATCAGAAAATCAATTTTTTCTAATAGATACCACCGGCGCAGACATAAGTATTATTAAAAAGAACTTTATTAAACCCAATACACTTTGGGGGGGCCTTGACGTAAAAAAGTAATATTTTTATTGACAAGGGGGGGGCCTTGACGTAAAAAAGTAATATTTTTATTGCCAAGGGGGGGCCTTGACGTAAAAAAGTAATATTTTTATTGCCAAGGGGGGGGGCCTTGACGTAAAAAAGTAATATTTTTATTGACAAGGGGGGGGCCTTGACGTAAAAAACTAATATTTTTATTGACAAGGGGGGGGCCTTGACGTAAAAAAGTAATATTTTTATTGACAAGGGGGGGGCCTTGACGTAAAAAGTAATATTTTTGTTGCCAAGGGGGGGGCCTTGACGTAAAAAAGTAATATTTTTATTGCCAAGGGGGGGGCCTTGACGTAAAAAAGTAATATTTTTATTGCCAAGGGGGGGGCCTTGACGTATAAAAGTAATATTTTTATTGACAAGGGGGGGGCCTTGACGTAAAAAAGTAATATTTTTATTGACAAGGGGGGGGGCCTTGACGTAAAAAACTAATATTTTTATTGACAAGGGGGGGCCTTGACGTAAAAAAGTAATATTTTTATTGACAAGGGGGGGGCCTTGACGTAAAAAAGTAATATTTTTGTTGCCAAGGGGGGGGCCTTGACGTAAAAAAGTAATATTTTTATTGCCAAGGGGGGGGGCCTTGACGTAAAAAAGTAATATTTTTATTGCCAAGGGGGGGGCCTTGACGTATAAAAGTAATATTTTTATTGACAAGGGGGGGGGGCCTTGACGTAAAAAAGTAATATTTTTATTGACAAGGGGGGGGCCTTGACATAAAAAAGTAACATTTTTATTGACAAGGGGGGGGGGCCTTGACGTAAAAAACGAATATTTTTATTGACAAGGGGGGGGCCTTGACGTAAAAAAGTAATATTTTTATTGACAAGGGGGGGGCCTTGACGTAAAAAAGTAATATTTTTGTTGCCAAGGGGGGGGCCTTGACGTAAAAAAGTAATATTTTTATTGACAAGGGGGGGGCCTTGACGTAAAAAAGTAATATTTTTATTGACAAGGAGGGGGCCTTGACGTAAAAAAGTAATATTTTTGTTGCCAAGGGGGGGGGCCTGACGTAAAAAAGTAATATTTTTATTGCCAAGGGGGGGGCCTTGACGTAAAAAAGTAATATTTTTATTGCCAAGGGGGGGGGCCTTGACGTATAAAAGTAATATTTTTATTGACAAGGGGGGGGCCTTGACGTAAAAAAGTAATATTTTTATTGACAAGGGGGGGGGCCTTGTTGTAAAAAAGTAATATTTTTATTGACAAGGGGGGGCCTTGACGTAAAAAAGTAATATTTTTATTGACAAGGGGGGGGCCTTGACGTAAAAAAGTAATATTTTTATTGACAAGGGGGGGGCCTTGACGTAAAAAAGTAATATTTTTATTGACAAGGGGGGGGCCTTGACGTAAAAAAGTAATATTTTTATTGACAAGGGGGGGCCTTGACGAAAAAAAGTAATATTTTTATTGACAAGGGGGGGGCCTTGACGTAAAAAAGTAATATTTTTATTGACAAGGGGGGGGCCTTGACGTAAAAAAGTAATCTTTTTATTTACAGGGGGGGGGGGGGCCTTGACGTAAAAAAGTAATCTTTTTATTTACAAGGGGGGGGCCTTGACGTAAAAAAGTAATATTTTTATTGACAAGGGGGGGGCCTTGACGTAAAAAAGTAATATTTTTATTGACAAGGGGGGGGCCTTGACATAAAAAAGTAATATTTTTATTGACAAGGGGGGGGCCTTGACGTAAAAAAGTAATATTTTTATTGACAAGGGGGGGGCCTTGACGTAAGAAAGTAATATTTTTATTGACAAGGGGGGGGGCCTTGACGTAAAAAAGTAATATTTTTATTGACAAGGGGGGGGCCTTGACGTAAAAAAGTAATATTTTTATTGACAAGGGGGGGGCCTTGACGTAAAAAACTAATATTTTTATTGACAAGGGGGGGGCCTTGACGTAAAAAGTAATATTTTTATTGACAAGGGGGGGGCCTTGACGTAAAAAAGTAATATTTTTATTGACAAGGGGGGGGCCTTGACGTAAAAAAGTAATATTTTTATTGACAAGGGGGGGGCCTTGACATAAAAAAGTAATATTTTTATTGACAAGGGGGGGCCTTGACGTAAAAAAGTAATATTTTTATTGACAAGGGGGGGGCCTTGACGTAAAAAAGTAATATTTTTATTGACAAGGGGGGGGCCTTGACGTAAAAAAGTAATATTTTTATTGACAGGGGGGGGGCCTTGACGTAAAAAAGTAATATTTTTATTGACAAGGGGGGGGCCTTGACATAAAAAAGTAATATTTTTATTGACAAGGGGGGGGCCTTGACGTAAAAAAGTAATATTTTTATTGACAAGGGGGGGGCCTTGACGTAAAAAAGTAATATTTTTATTGACAAGGGGGGGCCTTGACATAAAAAAGTAATATTTTTATTGACAAGGGGGGGCCTTGACGTAAAAAAGTAATATTTTTATTGACAAGGGGGGGGGCCTTGACGTAAAAAAGTAATATTTTTATTGACAAGGGGGGGGCCTTGACGTAAAAAAGTAATATTTTTATTGACAAGGGGGGGCCTTGACGTAAAAAAGTAATATTTTTATTGACAAGGGGGGGGCCTTGACGTAAAAAAGTAATATTTTTATTTACAAGGGGGGGGGCCTTGACGTAAAAAAGTAATATTTTTATTGACAAGGGGGGGGCTTGACGTAAAAAAGTAATATTTTTATTGATAAGGGGGGGGGCCTTGACGTAAAAAAGTAATATTTTTATTGACAAGGGGGGGGGCCTTGACATAAAAAAGTAATATTTTTATTGACAAGGGGGGGCCTTGACATAAAAAAGTAATATTTTTATTGACAAGGGGGGGGGGCCTTGACGTAAAAAAGTAATATTTTTATTGACAAGGGGGGCCTTGACGTAAAAAAGTAATATTTTTATTGACAAGGGGGGGGGCCTTGACGTAAAAAAGTAATATTTTTATTGACAAGGGGGGGGGCCTTGACGTAAAAAAGTAATATTTTTATTGACAAGGGGGGGCCTTGACGTAAAAAAGTAATATTTTTATTGACAAGGGGGGGGGCCTTGACGTAAAAAAGTATTTTTATTGACAAGGGGGGGGCCTTGACGTATAAAAGTAATATTTTTATTGACAAGGGGGGGCCTTGACGTAAAAAACTAATATTTTTATTGACAAGGGGGGGCCTTGACGTAAAAAACTAATATTTTTATTGACAAAGGGGGGGCCTTGACGTAAAAAACTAATATTTTTATTGACAAGGGGGGCCTTGACGTAAAAAAGTAATATTTTTATTGACAAGGGGGGGGGCCTTGACGTAAAAAAGTAATATTTTTATTGACAAGGGGGAGCCTTGACGTATAAAAGTAATATTTTTATTGACAAGGAGGGGGCCTTGACGTAAAAAAGTAATCTTTTTATTTACAAGGGGGGGGCCTTGACGGAAAAAAGTAATATTTTTATTGACAAGGGGGGGGCCTTGACGTAAAAAAGTAATATTTTTATTGATAAGGGGGGGGGCCTTGACGTAAAAAAGTAATATTTTTATTGACAAGGGGGGGGCCTTGACATAAAAAAGTAATATTTTTATTGACAAGGGGGGGGCCTTGACGTAAAAAAGTAATATTTTTATTGACAAGGGGGGGGCCTTGACGTAAAAAAGTAATATTTTGATTGACAAGGGGGGGGCCTTGACATAAAAAAGTAATATTTTTATTGACAAGGGGGGGGCCTTGACGTAAAAAAGTAATATTTTTATTGACAAGGGGGGGCCTTGACGTAAAAAAGTAATATATTTATTGACAAGGGGGGGCCTTGACGTAAAAAAGTAATATTTTTATTGACAAGGGGGGGCCTTGACGTAAAAAAGTAATATTTTTATTGACAAGGGGGGGGCCTTGACGTAAAAAAGTAATATTTTTATTGACAAGGGGGGGGGCCTTGACGTAAAAAAGTAATATTTTTATTGACAAGGGGGGGCCTTGACGTAAAAAACTAATATTTTTATTGACAAGGGGGGGCCTTGACGTAAAAAACTAATATTTTTATTGACAAAGCGGGGCCTTGACGTAAAAAACTAATATTTTTATTGACAAGGGGGGCCTTGACGTAAAAAAGTAATATTTTTATTGACAAGGGGGGGGCCTTGACGTAAAAAAGTAATATTTTTATTGACAAGGGGGGGCCTTGACGTATAAAAGTAATATTTTTATTGACAAGGGGGGGCCTTGACGTAAAAAACTAATATTTTTATTGACAAGGGGGGGGCCTTGACGTAAAAAAATAATATTTTTATTGATAAGGGGGAGGCCTTGACGTGAAAAAATAATTTTTTTATTGACAAGGGGGGGGGCTTTGACGTAAAAAAATAATTTTTTTATTGACAAGGGGGGGGGCCTTGACGTGGAAAAATAATTTTTTTATTAACAAGGGGAGGGCCTTGACGTAAAAAAATAATATTTTTATTGACAAGGGGGGGGGGGCCTTGACGTAAAAAAATAATATTTTTATTGACAAGGCGGGGGGGGGCCTTGACGTAAAAAAATAATATTTTTATTGACAAGGGGGGGCCTTGACGTGAAAAAATAATTTTTTTATTGACAAGGGGGGGGCCTTGACGTAAAAAAATAATTTTTTTATTGACAAGGGGGGGCCTTGACGTGGAAAAATAATTTTTTTTATTAACAAGGGGGCGCCTTGACGTAAAAAAATAATATTTTTATTGACAAGGGGGGGGGGCCTTGACGTGAAAAAATAATTTTTTTATTGACAAGGGGGGGGCCTTGACGTATAAAAATAATTTTTTATTGACAAGGGGGGGCCTTGACCTGGAAAAATAATTTTTCTATTTACAAGGGGGGTGGGAGCCTTGACTTAAAAAAATAATTTTTCTATTGACAAGGGGGGGCCTTGACGTAAGAAAATAATTTTTCTAATGACAAGGTCAAAAAAAATTTAAAATAATTTTTTTATTGACAAGGGGGGGGGGCCTTGACGTGAAAAATAATTTAATTATTGACAAGGTGGGGGGCCTTGACGTAAAAAAATAATTTTTCTATTGACAAGGGGGGTGGGAGCCTTGACGTAAAAAAATAATTTTTCTATTGACAAGGGGGGGGCCTTGACGTAAGAAAATAATTTTTCTATTGACAAGGTCAAAAAAATTTTAAAATTTCAATATGTAATATTCAATTTTTAAAAATTGATATTCAATTTTTAAAAATTGATATTCAAATTTTAAAAGTTGATATTCAATTTTTAAAAATTGATATTCAATTTTTATAAATTGAAAATCAATTTTTAAAATTTGAATATCAATTTTTAAAAATTGAATATCAATTTTTAAAAATTGAAAAGCAATTTTTAAAATTTGAATATCAATTTTTAAAAATTGAATATCAATTTTTAAAATTTGAATATCTATTTTTAATCAATTTTTGATAATTTTTAATCAATTGATATTCAATTTTTAAAAATTTATGTTCAAATTTTAAAAATTGATATTCAAATTTTAAAAATTGATATTCAATTTTTAAAAATTGATATTCAATTTTTAAAAATTGATATTCAAATTTTAAAAATTGATATTCAATTTTTAAAAATTGATATTCAAATTTTAAAAATTGATATTCAAATATTAAAAATTGATTTTCAATTATAACATTAATTAGTCACGTTCGCACTCCCATCTATTCCCCACAGTAACACCTCAGCAGAGCGAGTCAATCGGACATTACTTTCCGCCATTCGTTCTTATCTGGATGAGCATAATCATAATGAGTGGGATTGCCATTTGCCGGCGACTCAATTTTCTCCACATTATCTTGTGTTTGGGCAACATATGTCATTGTATGGATTCGATTATGCTTTGCGCAAATTATTATCAAGTCAGGATGATAATGAACTTCACATGTTGTCCAAACCCAATCGGTTAAATGTAATTCGAAACAAAATTGTCCGCTATCTCAAGGTTGCTCACGAATCAGCTCAACGAGAGGGGAGCTAGGAATTTTACCCGGATCAACCAGTTTTTGTAAGATCGTTTGTTCAAAGTAGCGCTCATAACAACTTTTCTGCTAAACTACCAGCTAAATTTATTCCCGCCTTTATCATTGATAAAGTAGGTAATGTTGCCAATAGTGTCAGGGGTTTGGAGGGAAAATTTTTGGAACATTCAATGCTATGGATATTCAATTATAATCTTGCATTTTATTACCTTTGTATTTATTCAAAGGCCTGGGCTCTGAGACTGTATCTCGGGTGTGGGTCTAATTACTTTACCACGATACTTTAAATTTTACAATTTTGAGTTATGTTATTGGTTGTCAAATATTAACAGAAAGCTTTGAAATATTTTAAATTTCAATCTTTGATCCAAAAAATCCGCAACTTGTTAAACCTCCAACTATAAGTAACTCAATCCAACATTTCAAAAACCGGTTCAACAGTTTAAGAAAAAATATGAAGAATTTACAACTAGGCAAAATATATCGCAATTGATTTGCCAAACGAAATGAAAGGTTGAAGAAGGGTAAAAAAGTCAAAATAAATAATAAAAATGTTATCACGTCTTAAAAAAAAAAAAACTTTTTATTCAAGGGTAATTTAATGCTCATTAGATATCATTTTTATTCGAACATTGCCAAAGTAAGGAAAATTCGCTTCCAACCGACAAAATTATCCTACTAAAAAAACAATTTTATATTTGAATATTATTGATATTTTGCAATAAACGATTTACAATTTATAGGTGAAAAAGCTCTAAAGTACAATTTTATGGAATTTTGTTTTTATCTATTTCTTTTTTTTTTTTTTTTTGTTAACGTTACAGTAAACTTTTTGCAAAACACAACCGATAATCTTCAATCGAGACGGAAGTAAATTTTTTTTTGTGGCATATAAAATTGGTGGAATATGTTTTATGATAATGTGTGTGTGTATTGCAAAACCAATTTACCTGGTGATGCTCAATATACATATAAACATTATTTCGGTTCAGATTCTTGTCAGCCAATGATAACAACATAATTACATATTTTTGTTTCACGAAATCTCTGAGACAAGCAATATTTCTCAAGCTGTATTGCATGAGGTACACAGTGTTGAATAAAAATTGAAAATGTATATAACTACAGAAGAGTTAGTTATCATTTTTCTTCCAAACTCAAAATACAAAAGTTTTTCGAAAGCAAAACGGTAATAACTAGATAGAATGGAAAAATGATAATAATAAATATATTCTTACCATTATTATTATTATTTTATTTTTTTGGTTCAGTATATTATAGTGTTGGAAAAGAATTTCCATTTTTCTTCTGGTTTTTCTATTACTCTTCGGGTTACCGTTGAAATTATATATAAATGGTATAAACCTGCATTGTTGTTGCTTGCTTTCTTGCAACACCTCAACTGTGTATGTCATAAAGTAATTTAAATGGAATGGTTTTATCACAATATATCTCTATTTATAAATTTTCTTTTGTTTGTCGGGTTCGCTTTGTATCCAGTTTTTTATTATTTAGTTTTATTCGTGCCAGCAACTCTTTGTACAGCTGGATTATGTGATGTTATATGATTTTGTCCAGCGCAACGAATTCATTTTCATCCAGACGTTACAAACAATTTGTTAATGCATCAGCAAAATAAGATAACAACTTGGCATTTTTTAAAGTAAGCCATATAAATACATCTTAAGGTAATTTATACGAGATAACATTAATGTGAAATATTAACTGATCTCTTAATTTATAATCACCATAAAAAAAATTTAAATTTGCATCGAAAAATCCATTAAATTTTAATACCTCATCAAAGCCACAGATATAATGACTTTGACCTTATTTATACAAACACACAGGCACAGTAGGACAAAAATCTGCCAGATAAACTTACGAAGTGCCATAAAATAAATAAATAAATTTCTATATTTTCAATGCTGCTGCTGCGCTACAAAAAAAGGTGATATACAAATCCTTAGCTGCTACATATGTATATATACATACAAACAATATATCTTCATACCATAAAAAAACCATAACCAACTCGAAATTTCCAATAAAAATCCGAAATTTAAATTAGTTTTTCACCAACCTACACACAAACACCGAAGAAAACGAGAAATCAAAATCTTCAACATATAACAAACTGCTGATAACAAAACCACCAGAAGACCAAATATAACACAATAAGAAGAAAAAAATCGATTTAAATTTGAATACCAAACAAATAAACATTAATAAAGTTACAACAACAAAAACGTGGTACTATTTAACACTCGTGATTTAACCGAACTATAAGATAAAATTCTTGGGATTTTTATATACATTTTTGTATTTGTACAAGCAAAACCTCAATCTTCATTGACTATGAATATCTCTTGAAACTACTGTTCGCTTCTAAATTATGTATTTTGGTTTATTTCACTACAATGAATTTTCTGCTTCCTAAATACACCACTATATTATACCATATAGATGGAATATTTATATTTTGTAGTCACCGTCTCTTCTCGCGAACCAAATAACCAAAAAAAAAAAGTTATTTAACAAAGGTGTGAAACCGGCTTGATTAGTGCAATGAATTTCGTGATAAACATATTGTGCCATATTATGGAATAAGAAAAGTAGGCCAATAGGATCGAAAGTTCGGTTGATGTTTCTAGATTACTTTTACTTTATGTTTTCTGGGGCGTAAATTACGAAACAATAGGTTTCGGAACCCCTAAACGTGGGCTACCCATATGGGGGCAAACATACTTTTAGAGAGTTTGACCCAATTCCAAATAATATAATTTTTATTTAAAAATTGGGTAAATTTACTTGAAATTACCCCTAAGCAGCTCAAAATGTTAAAACAAATACTTTATTTTATTTTATTATTTTGCTTAACGGATTTTCTGTTGCTATTTGTAGTAAAGAAACTGTGGCAGATAACTTATTGTTAATTAAAATAATTAATTTCCACATAAATTTTAATTAAACTTAAAATCTACAAAATGGTGATTTACAAAGCTTGAGAACACTGTAATGGGAGAATGCATCATCTGATCGGAGCCATTCTAGTGTCAATTTATACGTAAAGAACTTTTAGAAGATAATTTATTTTAAATTAAAATAATTAATTTCCACATAATTCAATTAAAATTGCAAACTATAAAATAGCGATTTACAAAGCTTGAAAGCACTGTAGCGAGAGAACGCCTCACCTGATCGGAACAATTATTTTGTCAATTTGTGCATAAAGAATCTATGGCAGATAATTTATTGTAAATTAAAATAATTAATTTCCACATAAATTTTAATTAAAATTTAGGTCTATAAAGTGGCAATTTACAATGCTAGAGAGAGAGCACTGTCAAAGGAGAATGCCTTATCTGATAAGAGCAGAAGAGGCATTCTCCCGGAAGAACCAGTACGTACCGCCATATATCAGTGTGGACTCCGATATACCTCTTGTACTCTGCGGCGATTTCAACATCGATGCCATCGCTAAGGACACCTTCGACCTAGACTGCGTCTCCAACACACTAGCCTCGACGACTTTGGGAGGCACTTGTTTGGGTGTCACATTCATTTGACACATCACCGCCGAGACCCTGTGCTTCATATCGTACTTCTCAAACTATCGCCCAGTAGTTAATCGTTTGCAAACAACCCTTGTACTCTCTGTTGTGTTAGTGTCATGTCACTGTATAAACACACTCTCTCTATCTTTAAAATGAATTGTGTCAAACTTTACTCGGTAGAATTTAGCATAAGCAACGTGTCGTGGAACACATGAAATAAGAATTAATAAGTTTAATAAAGATTAAAGCAAACACAATATCGTGTATTATTTCTTCATAACGAAACATAGTGGCAGCGGTAAAACGATTTGTGTAAAATTAGTGAAAAAAAGTGAATTGAAAAAAGTACGCCGAAAAATAAAGGAAACATAACCTCAAAGAAAAAAAAATGGTCAATGACAAGGAGGAGGTTTCAGTTATCAGCCTTCCGAATATAGGGGCACCGGATGGGTTCAATTTTGCAAAACCCGAATTATGGCCGGTTTGGAAAAAACGTTTCAACAGATACATCAACGATAAATCAAATAGTTTCGTTCAGAGACCAAGGACGATCGAAATTAGTCGATCCGTCAAAACCATCATCAGTGAATCTGCCAAGTGGGGAAAACCAAAACACACACAATTCCACGTCATTCAAGGGAAAGTCTTGTTGGTTCTGTGGATGTTCGTACCATAAACGGGACAAATGTGTGGCGAGAAACCAGGATTGTCGGAGCTGCGGAATCAAGGGCCATTTTTCAAAGGTATGCCATTCTAAACAAAATTCAGTAAGATATTCTCGCTGAGACAAAATAAATAATATTACAACTATGTACTTATATAGATAATAATAACGAGACTAACCCTAGGAATAGTTCAAATTTGAATTTACATAAATCTATGTTTGTTGGTCATGTTAATAGCATTAATTCAGGGGCGTCGTGTGTAAATATTGTAATCGTGGAGTTTGGGGAAAAGTGTTAGAAATTCTTAATTGATTCAGGTGCCGATTGTGTCTGTCTGCCCGACTGTATGGTTCCTCGGGAGTATTTAGGGAATATGTCTCGCTCACACAGGGTTCTTCATGGACCAGATGGAAAGGTTCTTAGATTTAGATATTAGAAATTCATATACTAGGACGTCAAGCGCTTCAATTGCTGAACATAGTTCAGCCTCCGGTTACAAATTCGGTAGTTGCGAGAGTTTATAATCAATGTTCAATTGACGTAGAACGAGAATACCCTTGTTTATTTAATGATATCGGAGAATTCAAAGGCGAAATGTCAATGAAATTAAAACCGAACGCTATTCCATTTGTGCAAAGTGTCCCTCGGGTAGTAGCAATACCTCTTATGGATAAAATAGTAAAGGAAATTAACCGATTAGTGACTTTAAATATTATTGAGCCAGTCGAAGAAATAACAGAATGGGTTACTCCAATACTAGTCGTTCCTAAGTCTAACGACGAAATACGTTTGTGTGTTGATTATACACAACTCAATAAATCGGTAAAACGTTCGTATTTTCCAATACCGAAGGTGGAGTCTACTTTGTCAAGGCTAAAAGGAGACAAATATTTTTCGAAAATCGATTCTAGTAAGGGGTTTTACCAAATCAAACTAGATAAAGAAAGCCAATTGTTGACATGCTTCATCTGTCCATTTGGGAGGTTTATATTCAAGCGACTTCCTTTTGGAATCAAGTGTGCTCCGGAATATTTTGTAAGCAAATTTTCTAAAGTTTTAATGGGAATTAAACAAGTTGTCTTTCATGTAGATGTCATCCTTGTGTTCTCTCAAACACTGGAAGAATATGAACAGGTGTTGAGAACAGTTTTATCAAGACTCTAAGATGAAGGCGTAACAATTAACAGAGAGAAATCACAGTTTTGTGTAAGCCAAGTAAAGTATCTAGGACATATTCTTTCCGATAAAGGTATTTCAATTGATCAGGACAGAGTCAAAGCTTTGTTAGATTTTCCTTAACCAGAAGATAAGACGGGATTACTTCGTTTTCTAGGTATGATAAATTTTGTCGCTAAATTCCTTGAAAGTAGATCTCAGCTGATGGAACCACTAAATGCGTAATTAAGAGATAATAACCCATTTATTTGGGGAAAAATGCAAGAAAAGTCATTTCTGGAAGTAAAAATATTGTTATCCAGCTCTCCGGTCCTAACCTATTACGATCAGTCCAATAAAATTATTATCAGTGCCGATGCATCTTCGTATGGCATCGGAGCGTGTTTAATACAAGAACTATGACAGAGACCGTAATTACGTAATAACGTAATTACGCTCAAATCGAACGTAAAGCCCTCAGTCTAACATGGGCAGCTGAAAAATTATCTGAGTATATCACTGGTATCAGTGTGGTCCTCGAAACCGATCACAAACCTTTGGTTCAAATTTTACGAAGTAAGAATCTGGATGTCCTTACTCCTCGTCTTCAACGATTTAGAATGCGTTTGATGAGATATAACTATACCGTAGTTTACGTTCCGGGAAAATATATGAACACTGCAGATGCACTCTCACGAGGCCCCATTCCTCATAACGAGCCGTTTGAAGAACTAGCTATCGAAACTCAGGCATTTGTTAACTTCGTCATTGGGAGTAGTCAAATACGGGATCAATATTTAGAGAAAATTTCTAAAGCTCAATTAGAAGATCCAGTTTGTAAAATTTTAAAATCGTATAATTGCATAGAGGAAAGTATTTAATCAAAAAGAAACATTCTGTGCAGAACCTTTTCATACTCGACCAATGGAGAAAATAGCCGTGGATTTGTATAAGTGTGACAGGTGGTATCTAATAATCACAGATTATTACTCTAGATTTTTCGAATCGTTTCCTCTTATATCCATGACAGAAGATGTCATAATAGATAAAGTCAAAGAGATGTTCTCCCGATATGGAATTTGTTCCATTCTAAGGACGGATAACGGTCCTCAATTTTCACACAGGTTTAAACAATTTGCTCGTACTTTAATTTTATTCATATAACAAGTAGCCCCCATTATGCACAGTCGAATGGTGCGGTCGAGGCAGCAGTAGACACGGCAGAAAAATTGATTAAGGAAAACAAAAATTTGGAAATGAATTTAGCTTTATTAAACTATCGTTCGATACCATTATCAAACGGTTCTCGCCAGCTGAATTGCTGATGGGTCGCAAATTCAAAACTCTTTTACCTCAAGTCCCCGAAGCATTGGCGGTCCCCAATTCAAATGAGATTGTTAGTAAAGAAAATGATCTGAAATACAAACAGATTAAAAATTATACTAAAAGACACAGGTCAAGAGACTTGTCTCAATTAAATCCCGGTGATGGAGTATGGGTTGTGGATTTACGTGCATATTTGTCGGGTAGTAAAAAAATTAAATGAGCCGCGTTCGTATTTAGTAGAAACTGAATCGGGAACTTATCGAAGAAACAGATGGTTTTTAATTCCTGCTCCTTATTCTGAAATTAATAATCATATAGAAACCCACATTCCAACGCACGAGAATTCGCCAGTTTCGGATGCCGAACCTGAAAGTGTAAGCTTTCGGTAAACAAGAAACAGAGAATATTTTTGGGCCTCAAATTCAAGAAGTTTGGAAAAATACAATACCAGCCCAAAATGTCTTTCTTAATAGTACAGGCAGGAGATGAAGTGTAGTCTTGAAGCAAAAACGTTTCCCAACCAAATATTATGATATATTTATTCCAAATCATTTATTTTTAAAAGAAAGCGTCTTAATTAAAATGCCAGTCAAAACCACTACTTGTTTTTATTTGATAAACTGTGACTGTCAACCTATGAATTATAAATCATTTATCTATGAAATATTTAAAATAAACAAAAAAAAATAGAAACTTTATTTGGAATTTTAAAGGTCAAAATAGGTGTTTTACAGGTATGTACATAGCTCTCGAATCGCGTTAATTCCCCAACCGAATGCCTTACTCAACCCCAACACAAGCTAACTCAGCCCCTATTCAACTTTAAATCAATTTAGATCGAACCAAATCTCAACCCTCTACTCAACTCCACACTCAATGGCTAACTCAGAGCCAAAGGCTCAAATAGAAATCGCATTATGCATTAAATAAAATAAAATTGAAATTAATAAGTGTTTAATATGTAAAGGTGTAAATTCGCTAACACTTCGACTACATGGCTGCTTTGTATTTATAGACAGTAATTAAAGGTGTGATTAGTAATTCAGTATCGCTATAGCGAGAGCTTGTTCGAGATTTCGGGAATATTCGATTCTCTTAGAGTTTCTCGATATTGCCCGCAATTTGCAATTAGTTTGAGCTAGCAGTTTTATTCATTTTTCGAGTTATTCGAGATTTTTGATTTTATCAAGCCTACATATTAAAGAATATTCGAAATTCTTATAGTAATTCTCTTGAGTTTTTCAATATTTTCCCTTTCAAAGTAATGTCGAGCTTTTCGGGATTAATCGAATATTTTTTGTGATTCGAATTCGGAATTTAAAATTAACTTCTGCGAGAAAGTATATCATCTAGAAATTTGCAAGGCGTTCTGTGGAACGAAATTATAGAATTAGTGATAAATCGATATTATCATTAAAGATTAGAGAGTTTTAAGCATTTCGAGAACAAATTAATCTTGATATTAGTCGCAATATATTGCAGATTGTACAAAATTGTCGTAGATATTCGTGAATTTATCGATATTACTCTGAATTGCGTGAAGTTTAAATAACGATGAAGGGTTGATTTGCTGCTTTATATTGAGTTGCATTTTGTTAGCGATTGGACCCGATTCTGAAACGATAAAATCCATATTATGTTATTTTATTCCCCCGCTTCATGTATGAATTTATATTGAAAAAACAAAACCAACATAACATAACATTTTTGAACTCAGAATCGAGCCTATTATTTCACTGTGAATTTATTCAACTTTTACAAATAATGTGACAGTATATTGCGAATTTTTTAATTAAAAAAAATTCCTGCTTTTAAAAAAATTCCTGCTTTGTAAATTTTCTCAAAGCAGATTTTAGCTGCACAGCATTTATTTTTAAGCTCAGCCATTATTATGGCTTGGAGAAAAAAAATAAATTTCTTGTGGTTTGTTATCAAGTGGTTTTTGTAGGTATGACAAAAAGAACTTAGAACCAATTAAAGCCTTGGTCAAGTTGAACGATATTCAGTTGAGTATGGAAATTGATACAGGAGCAGCGATTTCTGCTTTATCATTGGAAATTTATCAACATCACTTTAACAAGTTTGTTTTGGAGTTAACGGATATAACCTTAACTAGCTACAACGGTACTAAAATTAAACCGATAGGTGTGTGTAATATGCCAATTACTTATAACGGTGTTAGTAAACATATAGAAATCACGATAATAGATAACGGTGGTCCTCCATTGTTAGGGCGAAATTTTTTAAAATTATTTAGCATTGGATAGCTTAAATGAATTACAGGCTTTTTTAGGAGTCATCAATTTGTATAGGAAATTTCTGCCAAAAATCACAGAACATTGTGCACCCTTTTATCAACTGTTGAAAAAAGATTCGCAGTTCAGCTGGTTGCGAAAACATAGCGATGTGGTTAATAATGTTAAAAAACTGTTAAAGTGTAACCGTGTAACGAAATCCACTAATCTCGTACTGAGATTTGAAGATTTCGCTAACAGACATAATGCCAGCGGTCTGGTGCGGTATAGTAGCCGGCTAAGGCTCCGGGATGGCGTGGGGTTTTCCAGACTTGACAGAATGCTTGAATAACCTCATAAAAATCAAAATTAAATCAAAGGAAGAAAAATAGAGGACACAATCGCTTTGTTCACAGAAACACATTGATTAGACCGAAACGCTATGTAGCGAACAACCTGACACGAGAATCATCACTCCCTACACTCATCACGATCCCTCACGGATTATTCTATTCACTCATGATTTAAAAAAACTGATCGAAACAATAAAAGTTTAATTATGAAAATGATAGCGGCATAAGGCCAAATACGTAAACTGATGAGAATGTAATATATAAAATCAGGTAGTATACCACAAAACAATAAAATCAAATGATACTCAAACAACAATCAATACCGAGATCCACGTAGTGCGTGATTACCACCCCGCGAAAGCTGAAAAAAAAGTTATCTAATGTAAATTATATGTACTGGTGCAAACGAAAACGTGGGACGCGAGGACAATCAAGTTCCGTTTACAGAAAATTACGATAATTCTAATAAAGTTTGGAATTTTAAATTTACAATGAAAAAAGCAATAAACTTTAATAATTTTTTTTTTTTAACAATGAAAAGGCAATAAAAGAATACAATGCAATGGAATTTAATTTATAATTAAGTACAACAAAACAATTTAGAAAATAAAAGAAACTTCATTGGAATGGACGGTTAACTGACCGCAGAATAAACGGGATGAAGCTGCTAGAACCAACAGTTGTCGTTTTCGTTCGCTGAGATCTAAAATAAACAAAAAAACCTGTGTTTTATCTGTAACAGCTCTCACGATGACGACGCAGGTTCCCCCTCTTAAACACCGACACCGTCCCGCTGGATGGGCAGGACTGCAGCAAATATTACTCAAAATTTAACACCTTTGACTTTTGGTTTTCCTTTTGTTTTCTTATTTAGGTTTTTTTTTTATGTGAAGACGCGTGAGATGCGCGTCGAGAATTTCAGAATTTGGTCTTTGTTGTATTAACCAAACACATTAGTTCACTTTTGATTTTGCAATGTTTTATTTTTTTTTTTTTTTTTTTTTTTTTTTAAACCCTCGGAGACAAATAGACCCTTTAAGTAGAGCAACACCTATTTGTCCGAGTAGAGACACTAATCACCAAAGCAAAACATGCTTTCTGAATTTCGAACGGTGGTTCTTACTACAGTCTTTACCAATCACGTTCTTTCACTGATTTATTCTTCTACCTGTTTATTATTATTTTTTTTCACTTCAACAACGGAACAAATAGACCCTTTAATTAGAGCATCACCTATTTGTTCAAATGATCACTTTAATGGCATTAAAGAAGGAATTCGGGGAAGGAAATATATTAAAACCCCAACGATTCATTTATCAATATAATTTTCTTATTAATTCCATTTCTTTATTTTCACATTCACATACATAATCCATAATCATTTAATACAAGTTTATTCTGTTCATTTATGTTTTTTTTATTTTATTATTACAACAACACAATATATTTTTCCAATCTTTTTAAACGGTTTTCAAACCAAACTCACAAAAATAATTTACAATGTTTGTATTAAAATATATCCAATAAAAAAAACTTATCAAAATTATATTTTTTCGAATTTTAATATAAAAAAAACTGGCTTAACCAAAAAAAAAAAATTATTTTAAATTTAACTAACTTAAAATTTCAGAATTTATTTATTTTAACTTGAAACCACTGGCTTCAACAACTCAAACATCTTGACCATTTTAAGTCCAAAACTTGACTGTCCAAAATCCAAGACTTGACTGTCTTTTCCAATCCCCAAAAAAAATTATCTTCTCTTTTTTTACTTAGTAGAAATTTTTCATCTCAAAAAAAAAACAGACACACGTGCATCTCAATGATACATTTTCTATCACCGCTCTCACGGTGTTGCAATCACGCACCACGCCCAACAATACATTCCCAATATAATGTAAAAAGAAAATACAGATTCTCACGAACGAACAATCTGGAAAATCACACCATCAATGCGCCAATCAAAAAGCACCGCATAAGTGACACACACATCATTATTACGAATACAGCATCTCAATCTCATCTACAACAAGCAAAAACCCCCTCATTGAATATTATGATACTATCATCTATCATATCTATTACATAAGCTTTGCATTGACTATCAACAGCGGTCATTCAGGGGTCAACCAAAGCAAACAAACCGGACTGGGCAAAACCACTAACGCGCACCAGACCAAACGCAACAACACAATATGTTACGCGGACCAAGCGGCGTAACAACCGTTAATTAGCTCATTTTGATCCAAATGTTAAGGTGACATTAATTGTCAATTACCCCACACTGGGTTAGGTGCAGTTTTAGCTCACCACTATCCAAATGGTGTCGAAAGGCCTATCGAATTCGCATCCAGAAAATTATAAAAAAGTGAACAAAATTATTCACAAATAGATAGAGAAGCTACCGCGATTTATTTTGGTGTGAAAAAATTTCATCACTATCTATTTGGCAGAGAGTTTATTCTGGTGACTGATAATAAACCGTTAACATATATTTTTGGACCAAAGAAAGGAATTCCGATTATGGCGTCTAATAGAATACAGAGAATTGCGTTAGCGCTAACAGCTTACCGTTTTACGATAGACTATGTCAAATCAAGAGATAACTTAGCTGATTACTTTTGCAGATCACCAAGTATCTACGTAAAACAAGTATCTTAGACAATACTATGGATTGTGAGGACCTACATATTAACTATGTTAAGATTCTTACTCAAGCACCCATTACAATGGAAGTCATTAAAACCGAAACTTCTAAAGATGAGGTCTTAGCAAAAGTTTTGAAATTACAAAGGATTCGAAACTACATCCATATTCTTGAAGTGTAATGAATTGACCATTGATAAGAAAGTTTGTTTTGGTGATATCGAATAATCGTTCCCCGCTCCATCAGAAATGACATTTTAAACCAGCTTCACAAATCACATTTTGGCGTTAGCAAAATGAAAGCAAAAGCAAGGGAATATTGTTGGTGGCATAACAAAATCGTGTGAACAATGTCTTCATACAAGGAAAAAGGAATAACCCAGGCAAAACATCTTTAATTCCATTGCAATAGCCAAGTCAACCATGGGATCGTATTCATATCGATTTCATGGGACCATTTTTTAAACGAAATTTTTTAATAGTAGGTGATAGCCATAGTAAATGGCTGGAATGTATTGATATAGGAAATAATATCACTAGTAAAGCCACTATTAAAGAACTAAGATTACTTTTTGCTCGTTTCGGAATATCTCGCATATTAGTTTCTGATAATGGTACATCTTTAGTATCCCACGAAATGAGTGAATTTTTGGGGAACAATGGTATTAGACATATTACAACACCTGTTGGTCACCCAGCTACATAATGGTGAAGCAGAAAACACTGTAATAAACCTAAACAATGCTTTGAGAAAAGCTTTATTCAATTCGGAAGGCAATCGGGATATTACGAAATATCTATCATTTTTCTTATTAGATTATCGTAATACCGTTCACATGACTACTGGAAGTTATCCCGCTGAACTTATGTTTAATAGAAAATTAGTATTTAATAAAAGTCAAAACCGGCAAATTAAATATTATAATGGTGCTGATAAAAAACTATTTGATATTGGTGAGTTGATAATGGTTAAAAATTATACCATTCCAAATAAAAATTCTTGATCATGGGCAAAAATAATTGAGCGTAAAGGTCCTAGAATTTATTTGGTTCAATTGGAAAGTTCACCAATAATTTGGAAAAGACATGCAAACCAAATTATAAAGCGTAATAGAACTGTCGATAAAAAAATGATTTTTACTCACCGCAACCTTTAATAGATTGTACGCAGGTGATTAATAATTTTTATCATAGCACATCTAATATTAAGAATAATAATGAAGGAGAAAATTTAGTAGCGGAGGATTCTAGCGAAAAAAACAATAAAGGAAATTTTATCGAGCCTTCAGATGAGGAAGTTTACGAAACTTCTAAAGATATTGATAATATGAAGATTAAAGAACCAAATGAAGTTTTGTCAACGAGTCCTATAGATATAAATTGAGAGATACTGTAAAAAAAATTATTTGAATTGTATAATTTTAAATTATGTGTTCGATCACGAACTAGAAGGGGCTATTATAATATATTAAGTTGCATACCCCTGTTTTTGTGTACGTAATTATTAATCAGTTAGACGATTATGGTTAGCATATTTTTGAGTTAGTTCGCTATCGACCACCAATCATTGAACTTTATAGTAATAAATAAATTAAGTATATTGGATTTTGAATGCAGTTGTTTCTATTTAAACGTTATTATAACTATATTCTCACTTGCATGCTCAACTGAAATTGCTTTTTTATCCATCTAAACAGTGAATATTCGTTTTTGCAAATGGTATTATGATTTACATATATGAAAATAAAACGAAAAATTGAAGTTACCTAAAAGTTAGTGGTGATAATAAAATGTGACCGGTAAATAAAATTATAATGAAATCACAGTATAGAAGAAAACCACAATGCTGATTGATTGCCAATTGGTTTGCTTAAATAGCTGTTGATAAAATTAGTATTATTGAAAAATCTAAATTTATTCATGCGCAATGCATGTATTGCATTCATGCATCAGCCGCGACTCCTAATTACATCGTGTGAAATTATTCAAACTACTGTTAAATTTAATGGCATTTATTTTCAAATGGAGAGCATATCTTGTAAACATAAATTAGGGTAAATTAAGTTCTATATAAATTACGGATGCCCATTAAAAATTAAAAATAAAATAGTTTGTTTCAACAAAATGCATTTGACATCGCAGTTCTATAAAATAGAAAGTAAACAAATAAATATTCCCAAAAAGCTTTATGCTTGGGTTGAAAAATTAGTTTCTAACACTCTCATGAACTCACATAGCTAATAATATGTTCGAGTATGAATATGCCATATAGAAAAAAAAACTATAAAAAGTTTCATTAACTTTCACATGCACACAACTGTGGTTTACCACAAACCTATTATTTTTAGCTTTACAATAGAATTTTATTTGAATTATATTTAAATTCTATTGTTGAAAATGGATTGTTGATAAAATTTATTCAGATTTTCATGAAAACAAATGAGTTTATGATATATAAAAATAGATTCCAATTAATGAATTTTGCTTTATTATTATTATTTAAAAAATCCCCATTTATATTTTTCAACACTTTATCGATTTAATTAGTGAGACACTAATTAAGTGTTTTTGGGATAAAACTGAAAAAAAAAAACTTTTATATCTGATTTATTCGCGTAACTCCATTCATCGGCAAGGTATTTACAAATTATCATTTAAACAAAAATAAAACCGACCATCAATACGTTTTTATCGCTAGAGCTATATTATAGTGGCTGTTGGTTATTCATATTCATGAAAATTCGTGATTTATCGCACAAAAGAAAAACTTCAGAACCCTTACTTTTGAATGCAACTTTATAAAATATGAATCGAGATGGGGGTGGATGATAAACAATTTTCGATTAGGCGAGTTTTTTTTATATGTATGATGTGATGTGCTATGTATTACAAAAATGAAATTTTTAAATTTAAACTCCGGGAGCCACAGAAAACGTTTGGAAGATATCATCAATCTTACAAAGAGAATATACTTAAATTGATTGATTTGTGTTAGACCAAATACTTATTAAATTTTATTTCCATTTATTTCCATAAGAAAAGTACTATTCTTTTGCCGTTATTTTCCCAATTTTCTAGCTTTTCTGATGGTCTAAATTTATCAAATTTTGACTTTAAGCAGCAAACTACAGGTTTATGATGATAATTGGATTTTTATTACAATATTGAATTTTCTTTCACTAATTATTCTGATTTATTTTCCACAGAAGCACATCTGATAAAGATCGAGTATCATTTTAAAGAGATAAAACTGTATATACGCATAATTCAAACTTTTAATTGAAAGAAACGAAATTTGACTTTTAAATATATGTACATATAATGAAAAATCATAATTCCAAATATATTGTAGTTATTTTCTAAATTTACATTTTTTTGCGTAATAATTTGAAAAATCGTGATAACAGGTCAATGAGTAACAGTCCATCGCGTGGAGCTGGTAAAAAATATTTTAATACAAAATTAGATAAAAATTTGAAAATATTGACAATTTCAAATTTAATTTTACGTAACCTTAACTATTTGAATATATCTTAAAATTTAAGTTGCCTTCCTTTAAGGAATGGTTGCTTGAAAATCGCGCGTTCCTTTTATTGATTTTAACTTTGCAAACCTTGGTTTTTCAATTTTTGAAGTTGGATGTCTTGGAATTTATATTCAGCATCTGAGAAAATAATCAAAAATCGTGTCAGACTTCAAGGTTTTGCCCCATCTTTATATATATAATTCTTCTGTGAGTGTGTATGTCACTGAACTTCTCTTAAACGACTGGACCGATTTTGATGAAATTTTTTGTGTGTGTTCAAGGGGATCTGGGAATGGTTTAGATTCACAATTTTATCCGCTGGACAATGTTTTTTTAATTAATTTTTAATTTATTAGTAGTTGTTGATTTTGGAATGTTTTACATTGGATCCGAAAAATGGTGTAAAAAATGTATGTGCGCACATCAGTTGAGAACGGCTCAACCGATTTGGCTCAATCTTTTTCTATTATGTTTGAAATTGCCAGGAGATGGTTCTTACGAAAGAAAATTTTGGGAAAATCCTTCGGAAAAGTCGGAAAATTCAGCAAATCGAAAAATTATGTTTTTGTATAGGATTTGGCGCGTAGCTAACCAGATGGTAAAAACCAGATGTTTTGTAGAGGAGAAAAATTGGAAAATCTGAGTGGAAAACTAGGAAACTTCCGGAAAAACCCGAAGAAAATTGAATTTTTTTTTCAATGAAATTTTGAATTTTTTGTATGTTTTGATAACCGATTGGGCTTAATCTTTTTTTATTGTGTTTGAAATTGCCAGGAGATGGTTCTTACAAAAGAAAATTTTTGGAAAATCCTTTGGAAAAGTCGGAAAATTCGGCAAATCATAAAATTATGTTTTTATACGAGTTTTGGCGCGCATCCAAACCAGATTGTCTTTTAGAAGAGAAAAATTGGAAAATCTGAGTGGAAAACTAGGAAACTTCCGGAAAAACCCGAAGAAAATTGAATTTTTTTTTCAATGAAATTTTTAATTTTTTGTATGTTTTGATGACCGATTGGGCTTAATCTTTTTTTATTGTGTTTGAAATTGCTAGAAGATGGTTCTTACAAAAGAAAATATTTGGAAAATCATTTGGAAAAGTCGGAAAATTCGGCAAATCAAAAAATTATGTTTTTGTACGAGATTTGGCGCGCATCCAACCCAGAATGTCTTTTAAAAGAGAAAAATTGGAAAATCGAAGTGGAAAACTCGGAAACTTTCGGAAAAACCCGAAGAAAATTGAATTTATTTTCAATGAAATTTTGAATTGTTTGTATGTTTTGATGACGGATTAGGCTCAATTAGGCTCAATCTTTTTCTATTGTGTTTGAAATTGCCAGGAGATGGTTCTTACGAAAGAAAGTTTTGGGAAAATCCTTCGGAAAAGTCGGAAAATTCGGAAAATCGAAAAATTATGTTTTTATACGGGATTTGGCGCGTATCCAAATCAGATGGTCTTTTAGAAGAGAAAAATTGGAAAATCTGAGTGGAAAACTCGGAAACTTCCGGAAAAACCCGGAGAAAATTGAATTTTTTTTTTCAATGAAATTTTGAATTTTTTGTATGTTTTGTAACCGATTGGGCTTAATCTTTTTCTATTGTGTTTGAAATTGTCAGGAGATGGTTCTTACAAAAGAAAATTTTTGGAAAATCCTTTGGAAAAGTCGGAAAATTCGGCAAATCAAAAAATTATGTTTTTGTACGAGATTTGGCGCGCATCCAAACCAGATTGTCTTTTAGAAGAGAAAAATTGGAAAATCGAAGTGGAAAACTCGGAAACTTCCGGAAAACCCCGAAGAAAATTGAATTTTTTTTCAATGAAATTTTGAATATTTTGTATGTTTTGATGACGGATTAGGCTCAATTAGGCTCAATCTTTTTCTATTGTGTTTGAAATTGCCAGGAGATGGTTCTTACGAAAGAAAGTTTTGGGAAAATCCTTCGGAAAAGTCGGAAAATTCGGAAAATCGAAAAATTATGTTTTTGTACGGGATTTGGCGCGTATCCAAATCAGATGGTCTTTTAGAAGAGAAAAATTGGAAAATCTGAGTGGAAAACTCGGAAACTTCCGGAAAAACCCGAAGAAAATTGAATTTTTTTTCAATGAAATTTTGAATTTTTTGTATGTTTTGATGACGGATTAGGCTCAATTAGGCTCAATCTTTTTCTATTGTGTTTGAAATTGCCAGGAGATGGTTTTTACGAAAGAAAATTTTGGGAAAATCCTTTGGAAAAGTCGGAAAATTCGGCAAATCAAAAAATTATGTTTTTGTACGAGATTTGGCGGGCAACCAAACCAGATTATCTTTTAGAAGAGAAAAATTGGGAAACGAAGTGGAAAACTCGGAAACTCGGATAGATTAGTGTTGAATTCGATGAAAATGGAATGGAATGTCCACTCAACTCAATCATCTATTGAGAATAGAGTTGAGTTGTTTGATTTTTTCTATCTTCAAAATCAATTTTCGTGAAGGACAAAAGTATTTGCTCGAAACGAAGTAATTTGGGGCGGGACGAAGTTCGCCGGGTCAGCTAGTTTGTATATATATTTCGTATTGGTTATGATACCATCGTATTCATTATTGACGCTGGCTCTGGACGCCATTCTCTTGATAGTATTTCCTACTCTATCGCACGATCTCTTTCCATGAGTTGTTGTGTGAAAATGCCATTCACTGCCACTCTATCTTTATATATATAATTCTTCTGTGAGTGTGTATGTCACTGAACTTCTCTTAAACGACTGGACCGATTTTGATGAAATTTTTTGTGTGTGTTCAAGGGGATCTGGGAATGGTTTAGATTCACAATTTTATCCGCTGGACAATGTTTTTTTAATTAATTTTTAATTTATTAGTAGTTGTTGATTTTGGAATGTTTTACATTGGATCCGAAAAATGGTGTAAAAAATGTATGTGCGCACATCAGTTGAGAACGGCTCAACCGATTTGGCTCAATCTTTTTCTATTATGTTTGAAATTGCCAGGAGATGGTTCTTACGAAAGAAAATTTTGGGAAAATCCTTCGGAAAAGTCGGAAAATTCAGCAAATCGAAAAATTATGTTTTTGTATAGGATTTGGCGCGTAGCTAACCAGATGGTAAAAACCAGATGTTTTGTAGAGGAGAAAAATTGGAAAATCTGAGTGGAAAACTAGGAAACTTCCGGAAAAACCCGAAGAAAATTCAATTTTTTTTTCAATGAAATTTTGAATTTTTTGTATGTTTTGATAACCGATTGGGCTTAATCTTTTTTTATTGTGTTTGAAATTGCCAGGAGATGGTTCTTACAAAAGAAAATTTTTGGAAAATCCTTTGGAAAAGTCGGAAAATTCGGCAAATCATAAAATTATGTTTTTGTACGAGTTTTGGCGCGCATCCAAACCAGATTGTCTTTTAGAAGAGAAAAATTGGAAAATCTGAGTGGAAAACTAGGAAACTTCCGGAAAAACCCGAAGAAAATTGAATTTTTTTTTCAATGAAATTTTGAATTTTTTGTATGTTTTGATAACCGATTGGGCTTAATCTTTTTCTATTGTGTTTGAAATTGCCAGGAGATGGTTCTTACAAAAGAAAATTTTTGGAAAATCCTTTGGAAAAGTCGGAAAATTCGGCAAATCATAAAATTATGTTTTTATACGAGTTTTGGCGCGCATCCAAACCAGATTGTCTTTTAGAAGAGAAAAATTGGAAAATCTGAGTGGAAAACTAGGAAACTTCCGGAAAAACCCGAAGAAAATTGAATTTTTTTTTCAATGAAATTTTTAATTTTTTGTATGTTTTGATGACCGATTGGGCTTAATCTTTTTTTATTGTGTTTGAAATTGCTAGAAGATGGTTCTTACAAAAGAAAATATTTGGAAAATCATTTGGAAAAGTCGGAAAATTCGGCAAATCAAAAAATTATGTTTTTGTACGAGATTTGGCGCGCATCCAACCCAGAATGTCTTTTAAAAGAGAAAAATTGGAAAATCGAAGTGGAAAACTCGGAAACTTTCGGAAAAACCCGAAGAAAATTGAATTTATTTTCAATGAAATTTTGAATTGTTTGTATGTTTTGATGACGGATTAGGCTCAATTAGGCTCAATCTTTTTCTATTGTGTTTGAAATTGCCAGGAGATGGTTCTTACGAAAGAAAGTTTTGGGAAAATCCTTCGGAAAAGTCGGAAAATTCGGAAAATCGAAAAATTATGTTTTTATACGGGATTTGGCGCGTATCCAAATCAGATGGTCTTTTAGAAGAGAAAAATTGGAAAATCTGAGTGGAAAACTCGGAAACTTCCGGAAAAACCCGGAGAAAATTGAATTTTTTTTTTCAATGAAATTTTGAATTTTTTGTATGTTTTGATAACCGATTGGGCTTAATCTTTTTCTATTGTGTTTGAAATTGTCAGGAGATGGTTCTTACAAAAGAAAATTTTTGGAAAATCCTTTGGAAAAGTCGGAAAATTCGGCAAATCAAAAAATTATGTTTTTGTACGAGATTTGGCGGGCAACCAAACCAGATTATCTTTTAGAAGAGAAAAATTGGGAAACGAAGTGGAAAACTCGGAAACTCGGATAGATTAGTGTTGAATTCGATGAAAATGGAATGGAATGTCCACTCAACTCAATCATCTATTGAGAATAGAGTTGAGTTGTTTGATTTTTTCTATCTTCAAAATCAATTTTCGTGAAGGACAAAAGTATTTGCTCGAAACGAAGTAATTTGGGGCGGGACGAAGTTCGCCGGGTCAGCTAGTATATTCATAAATTTTTTTTAACTTTTATAATTTGTTATTGTACTAGATAAATCAGGTAGTTGTAGGGCCGCAATTTTTCTCCTACATTTTTTTAAATTGCAAATGGATTAATAGTCGCTTGTTTGTTATTCCAATGAAACCCTTGTGCTGCATTTTGTATTATAATTGTATAATTTTCTGCAAAGTCACGAGAAAAAAGCACTTCTGTAGGATTCAGGCATAACTAGTACTCTATGTAGGCAACTCTGAAAACTAAACTAATAATTATCTTTTGATACCAAGGCTCCACTACTCAACCTATATAAACTTATTAGAGAAGAATATGAAAAAAATAGTTGTTACAAGACAACAAAACTTCTACGGTACACGACGGTTGGAAGCTTGGGGTTTCTTAATGCTGAGCAAGGATTCATCCATATTTCTGAAAATCTATCATAAATCAAAATTAATTAATTATCACTAATTGCTACACTAAAATTAAACTAAAGAATTATTTAGACTCTGGAACCCTCTTGTAGCACTTAGTCAACCTAACAATAAAGTATAATTTGTAACAGCTACATATTATAATGATTACCACCACATTTGTCATTGACACAACTTACAACTACAGTTAATCTCAAACTACTAGAATAATAGAATAAATTAATTATATAAACAAACATAACCCTAAAAGCTGCAAACTGTTAAGCCTGTAAAGCTCAAGAAGTCCCTTTCATCAATTAAAATTGCTAAGAGCATACGTAATCAAATAAATACAACATCTTGTTCATTGTTAACTCTGAAAAAGTATATCAACTTAATCATTATTAGTTATAAAATATTATCTAATAATGAGATATTAGGTTTATCGGTACAAGCCAAATAATTAGCATGGTATTTAGCATTTATTCAGTCGCTATAGTCTGATGAGATTGACTGCATAGAAAATAAATTTTTCATCATTCTCATACAGATCGAAACTGAAATACTTGCAAAATTCTTAATAATTTTCTCCCTCCGCATAAATTATCTAATAATATATAATTATTTAAAACTTAACATTTCCCCCTCAATCCAAAAATCCAACTCTTCCCCCATAAAACCATCACCACTCCAGTTTCAAAAATCCTATCCAGAAAGTACAACCACCACTATTCCTCTTTTCTTCGACACAACCGACACTAACTCCAAATTATCCTGGACTCCCAATATAGCCAATCCAATCCTAAAACTATAGTTTAACTCAAAACTACTACTATAAGTGAAGCATTTTCGTGAACCTGCCACTTAAGGTATAGAAGTTTGGTCTGTGATGACTGTTCTGTAGTGAATTTACAATTATTATCACCAGTACCCAAAATTAAAATTGAGGAGTGTCTGATCAAAAGTAGCTATTTACATTTTCCAACATGTAATTATTTTTTTTCTATAATTTTTTTTTCGATATCAGAATGGACCAAAAGTGGCTATTTCTCTATCAAAAATGTTCATAAATTCAGAAACAGTCGAAACAAGCTATTTGCTACAAAAAAGTAATCCTTAAAATATGTGCGTTTAAAACATTTAGATCAAAACAAAATATTTTTCGAATAACGTAAATAGCCACTTTTGATCAGACACTCCTCAATTATAAGACACCAATTTGTATCTAAAGTAAGAATTCAGAACTGAAGTTCTGTAATTTAGGAGGATAAAAATCAAAACAATAGAATTTCTAAAACTACCTGTTCGCTGGATACTTTAAATTTCTGGGAATCTGCGTTGGATTTCCACGAATAATTTGAAAATCAAGATCGAAATTAGTTAATTATTATTAAATACTACTTTTAAAATTTAAATTGACATTATTAAATCAGAGCTTAAAACCCCACTATTTATATGTTACAAATCTCGCAAAATCAACTCATCTCATTATAGCAGAAACACCAAGCAACATTGGAAGCTGTACATATTTTCTTATCAAGATCATCTATGTGATATTATTAAAAGATTAATTAGTTTTATCGTTTGGTACATCTTATCTATTTCCAATTTTAGATAAAGTTCAGCCGAACTATTATTAATCAATTATTGTACATGCATAAACGGAAAAAATCGGTAAGCAACACACCCCATACACGCCCATCGCTCAACATCCTGTCGTGTCACAGCGCACCGTGCGCACGATCCCCCAACCATTAAATTCTTCAATAAGAGCCCTCCATGAGACTCAAGCGGCTTTAAAAGATAATCACCAGGATCGCCATCACAATTCCAATTGGACCACCCGAGCTCGTGAAAACGCCACACGGGTTGAGAAACGCCGCACAGGAGGGGGAGGGGGGAGGGGGTGTCCAGACACCCGGCCCAAGGCATATCGATCTATTAGCCTTACATCGCTTCTACTGAAAACGATGGAAAATCTTAAATCGTCAAATAGGAAGTGCGATCCTCGCTGAAAATCCTCCACATCGAGATCAGTTACCAAACTAGTAAATCTACCCTGACGGCTGTGGTCTAGTCATCAACATTGAAAGAGCAGTGGCTAACAAAGGAATTCCCCTTTGCGCCTTTGTCGACTTTGAGGAATGTCACAAGGTTACAGCCAAATCAGGTGGTGAGTCAGTAAAACTATCAGGGCCGTAAAGATGGCATGGGTTATTGACAGACTATTGATCATTCTTTGTAGCCATGGGGTAAAATACAGAGAGGTATGCGGATGATGTGGATAACATAATCAAAGGCAAATTTGATAGAATCATTTCTGGTTTCATAAAAAATGTAGTGTCAATCCAAATAAGACTGTCATTGTACCATTTACGTGGAGGAAAAAGCTTGCGCTTATAACCCCCTCGTTAAACGGTATTACTGTACCTTTTTCTAAAGAGGTTAAATATCTGGCGGTCATCTTAGATCAAAAACTGAATTGGAAACAACATATACTAAAAGTTCAGAATAGAGCTACGAAGATTTTTGGGCCTGTCAGAAACTCTATGGACGAATATGGGACTTACAACCAAAAATGATATACTGGTCATTCCTTATAATCATTAGACCTCTATCTATGGTTACGTATGCGTCGATAGTATGGTGGTCTAAAACTGGGCTAGAGCCGTCGCAAACTTTATTGAATTAGATTCAGCGTATAGCCTACATCTGTGTTACGTGCTCAATGAGTTCATCTGCTGCGATGGAAGCACTTTTTGAATTGACTCCGTTATAAAGGATGCTGCATTTATAGCCCTGAAGATGCAGGCAGAAGAAAATATCAAAACAGGTCATCTGGAAATCCTTAAGGAATTTCATACATTTACATGTATGAAAATTAAACTCGATTTCCACAAGCCATTCTGTTTGTTGTACTAGGCCGGAATGTACCGACGTATCGCTAGTGCCTTTCAAGCAGAAGAACTTACCACAGAATTTTGCTCTAGGAAAATGCCTAAAGATAGATGGAAGGATATATATTGTATCAGACAGCCAGTCGACCAAAGATTTATATCTTGTGCCGTAGAGTTAAGGCGGGTATGGAACTGTTTGAAGGTAATTAGGTAAAGTGTCGCCTAACATTTCTACAGTGTCTGCTCCGGTTAACAAATCATCAACGTAAAAATCATTTTTAATATACATTGCTGCATCAGGATGTTGACACATGTTTTCGATTGCCAATTCAGTTAAACATCGTGTTGCAAAAAATGGTGGCGATGCTGCACCATACGTAACCATACAGTTATTAATTTATATGTTTTTAATGGCTGAGATGAATTTTCTCTCCCATATATTCTCTGATAATTTGCATCTTCCTCATCAACTTTAATCAGCTTATATATTTTATCAATATCAGCACATATCGCAAATTTGTGGGTTCTGAATCGCAGTATAATGTCCCACAGTGATAATTGAATCGTTGGTCCTTCTAACAATGTATCATTCAATAATATCTTCCTTGTGATTCGACAAGAATTGTGGGGTAGTGAGGCTATCTTGCTTTAATACCGCGTGATGTGGTAAATAATTTGGCGTTAATTTCTCGATTTGTAATCTCTCTCTTGTGTTCCTACTTTCCGTATTCCGCCATGAAATTTCGGTATTCGTGAGCTAGCTCAATGTTTGATGTCAACTTTCGCTGGTAGTTTAAAAGCCTTTTTGCCGCACTTGATGAGTTACCTAGAACCTCTGCATTCGGTTTAAATGATAATTTTACAATAAACCGTCCAGGTTCATCTTGTTTTACATGCTCTGTGAAGTGATTTTCGATATCTTGTTCAAATAAGATTTCATCACTCCAGAACTTATCTTGTTCCCAAAATAGCCGTTAAGTTTGGTCTACGTTGAATTCTAAATTTAGATTGGTAACGTTTGAGTCTCACTGAATAAGTGAATACCTCGTGAAACTACATATTCTAAAAACGTAGTTTGCGCTACTAGAGACGAATATGATTTTTTGCCACCTCTTGACAACTGATTGGTAAAACTTAGAATCGGCTAATTTCTCTTCTATTTCTTCAGCTTTCATTAATTTAAAAGATTCCGCAGGTAATACTAACGGCAAAGCTTTTAATATTAGGAAGTCAGCTTGCATGGTTCCATTCTTGTTTCTTGGCATGAATTCAGTTGTTAAACATCCTTCAGTTACAATGCTAGAAGTTGCCAAGCCTGAAATGGAAATAAGCGCACTGCTTTTGGGCAGGTACCATTACTGGAAAATCTCGCATCGATAAATGAAGCTTGATGTGATCCACTGTCCAATAGTCCTCTGCACATTTTAAGTCCCCCTAAACCACCATTCACTCTAAGCATTGCAGTCGGAAGAATTGTACGACTCTCTGCACAAAATTTCTTAATTTACAGGTTCTTTACGTCTTGGCTATTCATTGATGTTTCCGATGATGGTAATTCATTTGCAGTTAGTTCTTCATTTGTCTTCATATGTCGTCGCTTGCTCGTTTTACACCTAAAACCCATATGGCGTGATCCCATGATAGTAAAACATAATCCTCTCTGCTATGAATCCTCGTCGAGCTGCGAGAGATCTCATCATGACAGCATTCCTTAGCCACCAAATTTTTTTCATGGAGATTTTCAAAATAATCATGCTGCTGTTGTACAAATGTGCGCATAGTCGTGTTAAATTGTTTGTGTAAAAATCTCTTCAATAAAACTGTTAGTGTGCAATAACAATTTTCTTGATGATCGATTTCGGAAGGTATATTAAGATTAACTAAGCGCCCGTTCAATTCATGGCGAATACGAATGTCTTCAGTGTTGGCTTCGAGTGGTTCATCGAGTAAAGTTGAACAGAAATTTTTCACACGTATTATCCCTTTGCACTGTTACGCATTTTTTTCAAACTTGTTTCCAGTTTTTCAATGTAAGTATTTAAATAATTATATCTAAATTAATATTAGCTCTTTTTTAGAAACAAAGTAGTGTCTTGAACTTAACAAACCTGTGCGGAGACTATTAACTGGATTCCTCAAAGGAAACGTCTCCTTAAAGTATCATCTGAAGAAAATAGTCTGAAGTATGACAGACGGATGTCGGTTCTACAACATCAAAATGGAATCAGCGGAACATGTTCTGTAAAAATGCCCAGCCATTTTCCGTCTCATCTAGGAGGGAGAATAATGAGCCCAGATATTATGTTTCACGTACCGGCCATTAGTATTATCAGGTTCATTAAGAGGTTATCGGCTGGACGATAATTAAGCAGGGTTAAAGTATACAAAAGGTGTTTTAGGTCGCAGTGTGAAGTGTCGTGAACGCCCTCATGAGCCCACTGCAATAATAATAATAACCCTGGAAAATTTTCACAATATATGTAACTTTAACTATATGGTCAAGCATAAATAAATAAAAAACATGTTCTTTTTATAAAATCAAAAAAAAAATTAAAATACATGTAGTACATAAAGCGTACATAGAAAAACAACTACCAAACTTTTTTCAATCATTGAACATATCAAAATATATTAACAATCAGCAGGGATTTCCAAATCTAAGCATTGGGATGAAACAAGACTTATACAAATACAAAACTCATACACAAACGAAATGTAAACGTACCTACATACATATCTATAAAGAATGAAAAACTAATTTAGAAAAGTTTGGATTTTTTTTTGTATGCATAAATTAGATTAAAAAATATTTTTCCAAAAACTTTTCGTTTTGTGCGGAGCTTTTATTTTTTATTTTTTTGTTCAATTCCTGAAAATGTATTTGAAATTCAATTTTTTCCTCTTTCTATCTAAATATGTGTTATTTGATTTTAAATTATCATAAAGTTGAGCTTTTTTCTATAAACGTATAATATGACTGTGTGTCTGTTTGTTTATTTTGTCGATGTACGATTTTTGTTGGAGAAAATGTCCTTAAATTTTCCCATATTTACTATAGGGAAATATAATAAAAAAATAAATAAATTGTATACCTATGTGTTTTTCTAATTGAACCCAACATTTTCATATTTTGTTTAGTGTTTTTTTTTTTTTAAATATAATTCTGTTTTTGAAAGCCATTTTAAGTTTATTTTTTTGTTCAAACTTAGTTCACAGTTCTTGTTTTTTAAGCACACACAAACACAGTAAGAAAAGTTTCAATGATGATGATTGTTGTTCGAAAACACATAAAAATTTTCTATTGTTTGGAAGGAAGTATAAAAATATCAGTTTACTAGAATTTAAATAACGTTTAAATGAGGTTTTTTACGAACTTTGTGCGTAACATATGCGTATGTTTACATATCTACCGAAAAAGGTGGTGTTCATCACCGTAATAAATCAATTTAAATAAATTGATAAATAATATTGCTATTTACCTAATAAATCCAGTTGAAGTTTTAAAAATACATACCGAAAGGGCGCAATAAAATACCAAAAGACATCCTGAATGATCCCTCAAAATTCATACAGTATTACCATAACAATTACCTTCCTAACATAATAATACTAATGACAAATAGAATTACATCTTAAATACTACACTGTGTTACCTTTTCATTTCAATCTCTCTCGGTATTTCGTAATATATTACATAGTAAAGTACTAGATAAACAAAAACTGTCCTAGATGTGTGTATTGTACCATTTTATGATGTATGTATGATACAATATACACAAACATTTTTTGATAAGGATAAACATATTTATTTGTACCTTAAATATAAATATTATACCAACAACTAGCTCAGAGGACATTTGTATAGCATCGAACAAAAAATAAAACTGATATTCAAATTTTCCCTTTTTCATCCTTTTGTTATTTATTATTAATAGTATTGATACATTTATCTTCATTTTGAACAGGATGATGATTTATGATATACCAAAATATCATTTTCCGCCATCAGTTTGAGTAAGAAAAATGTTTACTAATACTAATTTTAAACCTATTATCGATTATTTTTTAATTACTGCTAATGTGAAAATATTAAAATCGACGAATTATTCTCTGTAGTATATACTTACAATATGTTAATCTTTACTAATAAGAATTAAAATCTGTATGCCTGTACTTATGTTCTTTATTAGTTTCCATACCACTCATCAAACCAGATTCAGATTCCTCTGAATTTTATTTGAAAAATTTCGATTTTTGAAAAAAATTTACGAGTCTCAGTTTAGATAAATGGTTAAATGAAATTAATTGGTTCATAAAAAAAAAAATTGATTTTTGTAGCATCTTTTATTTATGATCAGATTTGTCTCGTATTTTCAAAGGAATCTTGCCCCTGAAAATTTCTTAAAAAAAAAAAATTGACGGAATAAGTTAGAGGTAGTTGAACCTAGTAAGTGTTACGTCAAATACGGAAAATTGTTGCTGTTAAATCAGAATACTTTAATAAATTCGATTGTGAACCTCTGTAAATAATAATATTTATTGTGATATTAGGGCTATCCATAATTGTTTAGGATAAAATTAAATACCTGTTTCTAAAAAGGTTTTGAAAATACAGTTCCAGAAGAAAGATTCTAAGCCGCCTTCCAAGCCGCCTGTGTCTTGAACAACGGGTTAATAAATAGGCCTACATACTAATAATAACAGAAGCAATTTTAGAGTTTGAATCAAACATAATCACATTTACTGCGTAAAAAATGTGTAAAAATGTAATCACATATTAATCTGTCTTAGGGCATCCAATATTTGGGTAAAAAGTAATACCGGAATTTTCGATTTTGAATGTTCTCGATTTCGGAATTCCGGAATCAATTGACGGAATTGACTTTCTATTAAGTAATCTCTGATTAAAAATTAAAAATCAAAATTTTACAAAAAACACAATTTTTTTTTGTTTTATTTCGTTTAAAATTATTTCGTTTTATCATTAATGTTCATATTTATGAACGATGCTAAATCGCAGTTACTACTTACACAATTTTTACCCTCCGCGGTCGCACTAGGACGATTTCGTCCCAAGTGAAATATCACTTGGGAATTCCCGAAAAACAGAAAAGAGACAGGGCCTGGCGCCCCTCTCTAAAAAAACTTAGTACAGTAACAGTCCTGCAAGCGTCGTTTGCCCGCTCTTTGATAGTTAGTTCATGAGCAATATCGGCACAAAGTGGTCGAGCAGGCGAAAACGATCCAGTGCAACCGGCGTGTAAGTAAAGTGGAAATTCAAAAAAGTTAATTTTTTGTCAAAACCTGCTACAATTCTCTCTAGAAAGCCTGCTCGTTTTGCTGATACGCAGATACGCATAATATAATTTTTAGGTGTGTTAGTCACTACGAAAAGCCATATAAAAAAAAATTATATTTAGTCGTTTATCACTCACACCACTCAATGTGTTATCAAACACACTACTAACAGCGATTGATATTTGAGCATTTTCGGTTTCTATTCTGTGTATACAAAATGTCAAAAACATGTTTTGTTTTTTATTTTTTGTAATGATATTTTTGCAACATTTAGGTTGTTCATTATGAGAATACGTGGTTATTTATGTTTTAATATGGCGCATTTTTTAATTATTGAAATTTAGGTCAAGACATGTTTTCCTAGCGTGTTCGCTCAGAAACCAATTTATTGTAAAAAAATATAGTAACTTTTGTACTTAAATAATTGTAGATTCTCATTCTAAAAGGGTACAAAAGTCATCATGATTTTTTTAGATTTCTCAAAGCGATTTAATTCGTTGAAAACTGTACGGGGACGTTCTTCGGCACTTCGAAATTACAGTGCGACCGAAGAGGGTTTAGAATAAAAAAGGTATAGATTTTATTATATTTTAAAATTTGTTGTTATTAAATAAATTCTATAAATTTAAAAATTCTTTAAACGCTTAAAATTATATGAATCATATAAATTCAATAAACTCTACAAATAAAGTCTAAAAATCCAATAAGGTTCTTAAACTTTATAAATCCTATAAATTCTGTATATTTGATAAACTTTTTAAATCCAATAAATTCTAATTTTGTAGATTCTTTGAGTTCTAATAATTGTATCAAATGTGTCTGATTTATAAATTCTACAAACATAAAATTTACTAGTTTTATAATATAAACACAACAATTTCGATAAATCTATAAACTTTAAAAATTTTATATAGTAAATTCAATAATTTCTATAAATTTTCTAAATTCTACAAAGTCTATAAATATTATAAATTCTAATATTTTTATAAGCTCTATAGATTCAATAAATTTTATGAATTTTATAAATTCCATCAATTCTATAAATTCTACAAATTTCATAAATTCAAAAATTCCGATAAATCCAATGAACTTAAATAATTCCATAAATTCAATAATTTCTATAAATTTTATAAATTTAATAAATTACATGAATTAAATTCTATGGATAAAATTTTAAAATTCAGTAAATTCAGCAAATCTCATAAATTGTTTAGTTCTTAAAAATTCTGTAAATGCGATAAATTCTATAAATTTTATAAGTTCTTCAAAGACTGTAATTATTTAAATTTGAATATGTTTATGAAACCTCTAAATTCTATAAATATTAAGGATTATATAATCTCCACAAATTCTATAAATTTTATAAATTCTTTAAACTTTATATGTAGATTCAAGAACCCAAAACCATTAAGGCTTATTTTAACAATTCCTTAATTTCTATAAATTCAATAAATTCGATTCTACAAATGTTATTATTTCTAATAATTCTTTCATTTTTATAAATTTTCAATAAATTCTTTGAATTCTATAAATCGAATAAATTATGTAAATCCTATAAATTTGATTATTTCTATGATTTCTATAAAGCCTAAAAAATCAGTAGGTTGTTAGGTTAGTTGGAGTGGCACAGAATGTATCTCCTTTACCCTTTCTGGAACCATTTAGAACTATTTAGGTAGGCTATCCATCTTGAACTTACAGTATTTATCCCTCTGCGTGCTAATGCCGGACATAAGCAAAGGAAATGAACCATAGTCCCTTTCTCCTCCTCGTCCAAACAGCTTATACAGAATTCATTTTGACCCTTCAGACTTACTTTCCCGGTTACAGCAGGTGAAAAATTTAGTAAGTTTATAAAATAATTTTATAAATTCAATAAATTTTATGAATTGTTTGAATTCTTTAAATTTTATAGATTTTATAAGTTTTAAAAATTGTTTTAACTGACAGTGTTGTATAAATTCTGCTAACTTAAATTGTTTTTCTATTTTTTCCTAAAATTTCTCAATTTTTATAAATATGTACTATAAATTCTTTGGACTCTGCAAATTTTATAAAATCGATAAATTCTATAAATTTCACGCACTCAAATTCTTTAAAGTTTGTAAATTCCACAATTTTACAAACAAATTATTTTTATTCTCACTCCTTATAAAATGAATGTGGAAAAAAAAAATCGGCAACATTCATCATCATTAAATGTGACGCATCGCTTAGGCTAGAATTTTGGTGGCGATTTTTTCCGCTGATAAATATGCTCTTTTAATTTCGAAGGCCACTGCCATCGTCCCAAAATTAAAATCCTTTTTGAAAAGCAGAGAAAAGCAATCTTACGTACGGCAGGTGATAATGCTAAAACGTGTATCTACTTAGGTTTTTGATATTTTTCAGGAATCTGGAAAATCGAGCAAATTTGTCATAGTAGAAACATAAATATGAACTAAAAAAATTAAATATTTTCTCAATTTTGAACATTTTGATGTCGCAAATCTAATTAAAAAAGGCTAGCAATTAATAATTTTCTTAATGATAGATAAATCAATAAAACGATTTTGTAGATACAATTTTGCATCATCACCAGCGATTTGTTTATTATTTCAATTTTTCAAGAACTAATAAAATCATAAATTTTTTGAAACAACGTTCCCGTAATGAGCATTCTGGGCCAAGGAATAAGATTATTGAATTCATCAATTATATATAGCCGTTCGAGCTTGAATTGCTCTCATCAAATATATAACTAGAATTGGACGACGGCAATTCTGAATTTGTTTGTTTGAGTCAGAAATCAGACTATATATGGGGCTGTATAGTTATTGTGTACTAAGTACCATTTTCAGTTTAAAAACTAAGAAACAAAACACCACTTATTTGCCAGGTATATTTTAGAGACGGATATAACTAAATATGTAAATGCGTCAGGTAATTTTAAGGGACGAGAAAAGTGAACGCAAAAGAGAAATACTCTAGAACTTCCAAAAGTAGCCAACTCCCTATTTTGACCAGCTCTCTAAATTAATCACTTTTTAATCAGTATCCGAAATATTATTTATAATTTTTATGATGATTATGAATTTTCAAATTATTAGATTGTTTTATTGCTTAAACTAAGCACCTCGATAGATGGACCAATGTTTCTGAGTCCCTTGAATAGTGGCTTTAGCGAAATTTCCCTGAATATAGTTTTTTTTAGTACAAGAAAGAATATAACATTAAATTATGTTGAAATTACTTAAACTAGTGTGTAAAAAAGAAATTCACAAATTCCGGATTAAGTGTTTTCAATTCCGGAATAACCGAAACCAAAATATGGGCCGGTATTCCGGAATACCGGAATTCTGAATACCGGAATTGGATGCCCTAATTATGATTGAAAAGTACTTGCGATTTTTAATTTCTTCTAATACCACAGTAATAAATTCAGATTTAGTTGTTATTCAGCGTGATTTCATAGCATGCTTAAAATGCATTAACAATAGTAATTGCGTATACTAACGAATTATGATTTGATATCAGTAATTAATTAGCTATGCATAGTGGAACACATCAATGATTTTTACTTTTTGAGTCCATTATTGAAAATTTTACTTTTAAGTGAAAGTAATTAATACTCGTACGTAAATCCTTTGTTTGCTGCAAGAAAAATAAAAGGAGAATATAGCATTTCCATTTCATACATTTCCACTTTTAAAATATACTTTTCTGGACCAAAATTATACTTTTCTTTTTAAAATCTAAATTAAATTTTTCAATTTTGGTTTTCTATTTTTCAATTTTAGTTACATAAAATTCAATTTTATAATTATATTTTTCTATTTCGAGTTTATATTTATCATTGTAAATTAATATTTTTCAATTTGCATTTTATGGATTTCAAAGTTCACTTTAAAATTTCCAAAATTGTATGTAAGGCCAAGACAATTTGCTTTATTCTATATAAATTTATTTATATAAGTTAAAGACAAACAGTTGTTAACGCAATTGATTGGTTCCCAGGAAATTCTCCAAATGTCGAATATCTACAAATTACATTCCATAAAAGCCATAAATAACGTTTAACCATATGCATTTATTTTATATAAGTACGGAATTCGCCATTCGATAGACATTTGACATCCAGACAATTTTCTAGGAATTGGTCAATTGCGTTAAGCGTTAGAGTTTAAATTACAGTATAAACTAACACGCTTATTGCCACTAATTAAAGTTAAGGTAGAGTTACAAACAAATATGGGGTCCAAATTTTTACTATGAAATAGACAAAAATTATTGTAAACCATACCTAAATATTGGACTCATCTACCGCAGCAAAATCTCACTGAAAATCAAGCAGGTCTTACGCATTTCACGTGCTAAAAAGTCAATTTTTTGAGATACTTCAATGCCCTGGATCCGCAAAATATGTACATTTCTTTCTTATTATTATTTTAACAAAATAATTTTAAAGGTAAATCGAATAAACTACATACAGCAAGCAGTTATCGAGATCTTTAATCTTTTCAATTCTAAAGATTTTTGGTTGGAGAATTTCCTATTATTCAACTATCGAGTAGTTGTGTTTATATGTAGAATAAGCGTTGGAAGAAGCGAGTTTGTAATTTACATAATATATTTAAATAGAATTTTACAATTTTGTTGACCTTGCATACAATTTTGGAAATTTTAAAGTGAACTTTGAAATGTGTGAACTGCAATTTTGAGAAATATGAATTTACATCGATAAATATAAATTAGAAATAGAAAAATATACTTATAAAGAAAACCAAAATTGAAAAATTTAATTTTGATTTTCAAAAGTATAATTTTGGTCCAGAAAAGTATAATTTCAAAGTGAACATGTATGAAATGAACCCGGAAATGCTATATCATACATTGTTTCAAGATCTGTTATGTCAACCAGATAAGTTTATGGAATATTTTAGCTTGAAGGAATCCAAGCAATCAAACTTACGTGAATATATATCGGTGAAAGAAAGAAGACTGGCTGTAACATTGAGTTAAAAATAAGTTTTTCATGTACACCTTATTTCATTTTATTTGTATTCAATGTGTTAGTACAAATAAAAAGTACTTACATTTTATAATGCAAACAATAAACCAATACTATGAGTGATTATACCCCATAAATATTATAATTTCTAAATAGTTGGATTTTATGAAGCGAAATACGGCGATGTCAAGTCCAAAGCCTCCATTTCGTTATGATTATTACTTGTAGAAGTATTATGAGCCATCAAGTTTTCAGATCCCCACGTGTTTTGTGATGATTCTCCTTCCGAAGAGTTAGGTAAGGGACACCTCTGCGAACCGAAAGAGTTAAAAAAAAAATTCTCACAGCGCTATACGACAAATTGTTTATGAAACTTTACGTTCCATATGGGAATGCTATCATGAGAAATATATGCCCTTGCCAACTACGGATCATTTGAAAAAAGTACCTAATGATTATTTCAGAAAATGGAATTTTCCTAATTGTGTTGAATGTATTGATGAGAAACACATTCGAATAAAATGTCCTCAAAATACATGATCACTGTGAAGCGACGGCGGAATATTTTCTGTTTAAAACGTATATAAACGATTAGAAGCAAAAACATTTAATATGCCAAATAATGAAAATCTTCCAATAACCGATGTTTAACCTCCATATGTATTATTGGGCGATGAAGCATGTCCATTGAAAAGTTATCTACTTAAACCTTACTCGAGATTGAATCTTGCTTATGAAGAACCGATATTTAACTATAGGTTGTCTAGAGAACGTCGTTGTATTGAGTGCGCTTTTGGCATACTAACCGCTAAATAGAGATATCTGAACACTGATTAGGAAATGTATCCAGAGAATGTGAATATTTTATTGTAGGAAAATGTATCTGCTTACTGCATATATAATTATCGATAAAGAAGGTTTACCTACATCACATGATTATAATAATATACAATAAACACGTACAATGCGGTATAATCATTATGGAATAGCTTCATGTCAAGTAAGAGAACTGTTTAAAAATTATTTTATCATCTTTTCTGGGACTCAAAAAAAGGCACTCCCAACTCTTTCGCAGTTCAATTTTTACGTCCTACCTCACGCAGTAGCCAAATCATTTTGCATAGACCACCTGCACATTGCATTGCTTCATACCTGGATATAGTACTGACATGAAAGGTGGATTCTGCACTCTCAACAAGGAGTCATAGTTGTTCTCATCTTATCTTCATCACCGATCGTAATCAGATGATGAAAAGTCCCTTTTGCATCCCCCGCCTTTATAGGGATTCGAACCACTGGTTAACCACTGTGCCATTTGGTCGTTCTTGATTAATTGCATGATTTAAATGTTTGTGTGGTTGTACATAAAATCGATATACAAAAATCTCATATTCGGATCAAATTAAAATTAAAATTGACTCAAATTGATATACACAGTTAAATCTCATGTCTTATTTTACTTTTACTAATACTTGAACATATTTTTGTATTTTATTTTACGTATAATTCACACAAATAAATTCTTGAAGCTTGATACATAGAATAGGAATATTTATATAATTTATTTATTTATTTATTTAATATTTACAAATTATACAATTAAACTCTTTACAATATCAATTTCCCAATGGATTTATTGTCCTTTGAAGGGTAATTGATATTGTAATTCACATTTTAAAACATATACAAAATTATAAATTTTTTACATAATGCGATACAATCATTACAAAAATTTAAGAAATATAATTATTTATAAGATTTCCATAATAAATTTTTAGCTGTTTCTTAAATTGAGGAAAACTCATTGAAGCTTTAAGTGATTCTGGCAACTTATTGTAATTTGAAGGGCCGGAAAACCTTATCGATTTGCGCCCAAATTCGTTACTGATAGATCCACATGATATACTATTAATAAATCGGGTGTCATAATTATGATTACAGTTATTAAATTTAAGATTAGAGAGTGCTGAAGAAACATTTAACATCTTGTACATGTATAGTGAAACTTGGTACTCATACAATGCACCAACTGGTAAAATACCCTTGGACTCGGTTTCATATAAAACTAATGATGGGAAACGTGAAGACAGCTTTAAAACCGCTTTTAAACTTTTGTTTTGCATGATTTGACAAGATTTCAATCTGCTTCGACTTGCAGTTCCGTACACAATAATTCCGTACACAATTCTAGAGTGAATAAATGTAAAATACATCAATCTCAGTACATAGCTCGGCACACAAAAGAAAAGTTTCCTTAACAATCCTACTAACGGAGCCATTTTACTACAGATGGTTTTAGTGTGTTCAGCCCAAGACATATGCGTGTCCAAAGTTACTCCTAAGTACTTGAAAAACTCAACTCTATCAACTACAATGTTATTTATAGTAAAATAAGACAAATTGATAGGACTTTTGTGTGGGGAATGAAAAATCATAAATTTCGTTTTATGTAAATTTAGAGAGATCACATTAGATTTGAAATATTCCAGTAGAATGTCCATATCATGCTTCATACTATTATGTATTGTCGAAGGGTCCTTTGTTTCATAAAATACTACAGTATCATCTGCGAAAATTCGAATTTGTCCGTTTAAAGGTAATAGCGAGATATCATTAATAAATATCAGAAACAGCAACGGACCTAGCACACTGCCTTGAGGCACTCCACAATCCACATTTAAGACATCACTGGTGGATCCGTTGATCATGACGTATTGTTGACGATTAGTCAAGTAACTATTAATTAACCTATTGGCTACTCCACGAAATCCATAACAGCACAATTTATCTAAAAGCAATTGGTGGTCAACCGTATCAAAAGCTTTCTTTAGATCAAGAAAGAGAGCTCCAACATATTCCTTTCGATCAAAGGCATTGTAGATCATGTTAGCCATTTCGACAAGTGCCAACTCAGTACCCGAACCTTCCCTAAAACCATACTGATGTGCATAAAAAAAGTTTGAACTGTTAAGGAAACTCCTGAACCGTGAGTTTAGTATTTTCTCAATGATTTTGTCAAATACAGACAAAGTTGAAATAGGTCTGTAGTTAGAAACAAGATCCTTATCACCATCTTTAAATACTGGCACAACTTTGGCAATTTTTAGAACATTAGGATATTCACCAGTTTCAAGGATTGTGTTAGTTAATTTCGCTATAAGTTCCGAAAAGAATGTGACATTATGCTTCAAAACCAAGTTACGAACGTTATCTGGCCCACCACCTTTACCACTATCTAGAAGACAAATAATATTACAAATTTCCGCAGGGTTAGTGGGGGTTAGAAATATTGAATCTGGATTAAGGCACAATGTTCCAAATTTATGAATATTCCTGTCACTTCTAATTGATTCACCCAGTGATTTACCTATGTGAACAAAATAATCATTGAATTTATTGACAATATCAGAGGTATTATTATATTTTAGATCATTAACTACAATAGTTTGGATCTCAGATTTATGATTATTTCTATTTAGAAACAGATTTATATTTTTCCATAAATTTTTCTGACTCACATTAGCAAATGTATTTTCATAAAACTGTTTTTTTGCATAGTACTTCTCAGACTTGATTTTCCGATTAAGAGCACTAAGTAGATCATGAATATCCACGTTACGTGGGTCTAACTTATGTTTCTTTAACGTGTTATTACGTTTTCCCATCAGTTTCCACAAGTTGTATGTCATCCAAGGACATGAATTAGTCTTCAAATTAGCCACAACACTCCTAATCATAGTGAACTTGTCAATTAACTGATTATACTTATCAATAATTAGTTTAAAAGTCCCGCCCGGATCAGTAATATCAAAATTCGTAGCCTCAAGAAAATCAACAAAAAAGAAGTCAACTTTTTCAAAGTCAATAATCTTTTTTTCCAATTTATGCCTGTAAAATTTATCCTTGAAGTAAAGAGACGAAAAAATAAAATTATGATCACTAATATCCGAGAAAATAGTGGAATTTTTAACGGTGCTAATATTATTAAAGCTACAAACAACATGATCAAGGATGTTGTTACTAATTGACCTAGTAGCAAACGTATTAGTAACAATCATTCCCAAACTCATCAAACTATTTTTGTATTCAGAAACATTAACAGAACTTTTATTTACAGGTATGTTAACATCCCCAACAACAATTGTGTCCGTTTTGCTTATATCTAAACCATCCAAAAAAACTTAAAAATATTTCAACGTCTGAATTAGGTGGTCTATAGATAGCCAATAATTTAGTTGATGCATAATCAGCAAGCTCGATACATATAAAATGAAAGGGGAACTGATTATCATCACACCTTACAACATTAAATTTCACATTATTTTTTACAAAAATAGCTAGACCACCACCTACTCTATCATTACGACAAGAGAAGATACTCCGAAAATTGTTTAGTTGAAACGAAATAGTGTTGTTACTCTTAACCCATGTCTCACTAAGCACAATAATGTCAATATCTTCATCCAACCTCTCACTAAATACAATAACATCATCAAACGTATCTATATTATTCATACCGCGTACATTACTTTGAAGAATGTTTATTTTTTTTTTTTTTTTTATATAATCAGTACTTTTATTGCTCAATGAATAATCATCAACATTCAAGAAATAGCTATTTTTACAATTTTTTTCTAAAATCTTACTGAACTTAGGTACTCATAAAATTTATTAATATTATAATATATAGAAAACATGACTATGTGTTTGGAACTATCAAAAATTATGAATGCAGTTAAATTTAAAATTAAAACCGAAATTTTCAATTCATAAAAACTAGAATCAAATAAACACTGTACAAAATATACTTTGCACCACATTAACAATAATAAATTTAATTTGGTAATTCTCGAATCAAAATAAAACAATTTAATATGATGACGACGTTGTAGTGTTGTTATTCTCTACATCTGTTTCCTTATTAACCGGCGAATCCTCCCTTGCCCTAGAGAGCTCAGGATTTTCAATGTAACATTGTTTAAGCCTGTCAATAGTGATTTTCTTACGATCTCCATTTATCTTTATGTTAAACATTTTTTCGTAACGCTGCATTACCAGGAAGGGACCTGTCTAAGGCGGTTGTAATGCCTTACGTAAGGAATTCGTTCGTAAGAAAACGTGTGTACGAGACTTCAATTCCTGGCGCATAAAAACCTTTTCTTGACCATGTCATGAAACTAAACGTAGAAAAATTTCTCCAAAATTATTTTTTAATGCTTTAACAAACTCCCTTTGAGGAATGAACGGTGTGGTTGAATCGAGAAAACTACGCCGAAATAGTTTCGAGGTCATCGCGGTAAGTAGTTCGTAGTCTCTGAAACTTTTACGGTTGCTTTAACTTCCGGGTGTGATAAGCTATGAAGAGAGCTACAAACCATTTTTCTAAAGTTTACAGGAATAAAAGGACGATGTTTCTTTGTTGAAACATCACAATACAGTACCTTATTTGAATCGACCGAAACTGGCCCTCCTTGAAGTTTTAGCGATGTATTCCCGTTTCGTAGAAGCTCTAATAATTCTTTGTCCAAGACTTGTGCGTCGGCAATAGCACCGTAGTCAATACTTCCTGTAATTGAAATCCGACCAATCCTAGAAAGGGCATCCACCACTACATTGTCAACCCCGGAAACATGTTGGATCTCTGTTGTAAACTGATTAATGTAGTCCAAGTATCTACATTGACGGGGCGACGCTTTCTCTAAGTTATGACTGAAAACAAAGGTGAGGGGCTTGTGATCAGTGAACAGGGTAAAGTTACGACCCTCCAAGAGATAATAGAAATGTGTGATTCTTGCGTAAGCTGCCAATAACTCCCGGTCATCAGCACTATACCTCTGCTGTGCGGCTGAGAAACGTAACGAAAAAAAACTTAGAGGTTGCTAAAACTGGTCGCTCATCTGTTGTACCACGGCTCCTATGGCTGAATCAGATGTGTCGACCATAATTGATAGTCTTGCCGAGATTAATGGATGTGCCAGAATTGTGGATTGACATAACTTTCTTTTACAATCGTTGAAGGCTTTAATTGATTCCTCCGACCATTGAATAAGGGCCTTACTATTCTTCTTATATCTCTTCAGGAAGTCGTTTAATAGAATTTGGTCTTGAGCTGCCCTTGGTATAAATCGCCTGTAAAAATTGATCATTCCGAGAAATTTCTTCAATTGCTGAACGGTTTTGGCCCCTCCATCTGCTCAATAACTTGCACTCGTTCAGAAGAAGGTAAAATCCCTTTGACCCAAGAAATTTATTTCGGTTTTAGTGAAGACGCATTTGCCGAGATTAATTATCAGTCCTTGATCAGACAACTTTGAAACACTGCTTTTAAATGACTCAAATGTTTTTAAGCCAAACAAAACCGAGTGCATCAATCGCTGAAAGGACTGTGCGGCATTCCTGAGGCCGAACGTCATCCGCGTGAATTCAAACAACACGAAGGGTGTAGAGATTGCAGTCTTTGGAACATCACAAAGTTCAATAGGAAGCACACAAGATCAACAGTAGAAAAAAAATTGCATCCTTCCAGCTGAAAAGAAAAATCTTGAAGATGTGGTACTGGGTATCGATCTGGAATTATGACAATATTCAGAGCTCGATAGTCACCACAAGGCCTCCACTCTTCATTCTTTTTTGGAACCAAATGCAGCAGGCTTGACCAGGAACTTTTGCTCGGTTGACATATCCCCTGGGACAGCATTTTTTTCGAAATGCGATTGGGCTATAAGTAATTTGTCCGGTGCCTATCTGCGAGTTTAGCATGTAACCGGTGCTCCGTGTGTCTCCAAACAATGAGTTACGTTGTGCCTGACGGTCGCTAAACCCAAATCCTCCCTGGCAATTTCGTCAAAATTGGCAATTAGTTTGATTACACTCGGGTGTAGAAGTGATTTGGGATAAAGAAGGGTCCTGGTTCACTGATAACGATCCGGCCGTAAATAAGGTAGTTAAAGGAGCGATTATGGTATGTCTGTTTTTGTATATCGACCACTATATCCGCACTTTTTAAAAAATCCGCGCCAATAATGAGCATAGAGACCTCTGCGACTATAAATTTCTACGTAAAATTTCTTCGCAAGCCTAGATTCAAATTAATCACTTTAAAACCATATGCTTTGACGCGCGTTCCATTTGCCGCGAATAAATTAAATTCGGTTGAAATGTCCAAAGACTGCTTTGTTGAATCCGGAGGAATCACCGATATATCCATTCCCGTATCTATTAAAAATGTTTGTTTTGTATTTAGTTCGGTTATTATTAAGCGGCTTGAATGCCTGACCTCATCACACGTCACTAAATGCGAGAGGGGAAATTATTTTTTGGCTGGAAAACAGCGTCTTTCTGCATAAACTCCGCGTGTCGTTTACAGGATGAGACACATTTTAATGCTTTTTCCTCAAATCGTCTATGGTAGTAACACTCATTGTCCTTTGTAAAGACTGACGAGACTGTGAACGCCCAGAGACTGTCATTAGATGATGATCTGGATGTATTGCGACTTTGCGGTTGGTATTGAACAACGCAGATATTAGTTACATGATTCGCGTCTCAAAATTCGTCAATATTTCCTCTAAATTAATGCTTTGCTGCATCACGGCCGGGTTTGACGTATGTGAATTTGTCGAAGAAATAGCAGAATAGGATACTGAATTAATACGCAGTTGCGACATCGTCTCAACTACATTATCTGCCCGTTCCGCAAGCACCGACAAGGACACATCATTTTCAAACGGTGTTAACACCATTTGTGCTTGATGGGGTAATCGTTTCATCCATAGCTGACGAATAGAATCGTCGTTAAAATTTGTACCAGCATTGAGCCGGAACTGGGCCAACAACTGGGATGGTTTTCTATCGCCTAGTGAAAGGCCATGCAAGATATTATGTAATTTGGATTTCTCCGATTCACCTAAAACCTTAATGACCTCCTGTTTAAAAATTGTGTATGGCGTATTTCCCTTTGGTCGTGTAATTAAACCAGCGAAGGTATATTGTAACCGTAAATCGAGAGTTCCGACGGCATGGGAGTATTTCGTGGCCTTCACTTTTATATTAGCAACCAAAAATTGTTGCTCCAGGATCTCAAACCACACAACTGGATTTTGATTATATAACGGTCGTGGTGGTTTAAAAGCTACCTGAGAAACAAAATTAGGTTGATTCGGCATCGTTGTATCACTTCCTGCGGCAGACGCGACGCCACGGCTGTAAGCGCCAGAACTCGACTGCTCGTCTGTATTAACACTCGGGAAGGTAACGCTTTTGTTTTGAGATGCAATGATCGATCTCACTTGATATTCAATTAATCTTTGCAATTGAGTAGCGGTTAACGCGATCGTATACTCTGCGTCATTTTCTTGCACGGAAGTATCTGAATTTTCCGGAGTGAGAGATGCCGCGCCGGTATCCACTCCAGAAACAACACGCCGAAAGAGCAAACAACAAACCAAAAAGATAAGCGATAGGAACCAAAAAAAACATGTGATTTCGAACATTGTATACATTATGTATATATCTTGGACAAGTTAGACGAAATAAAAATAGTACTTACAATTATGCGCTATAGATCTGTACTAACATAATTACATAAAGCCATTTAAGTGCTGATGAAATCGCACCCACCCCCAATAGTGTGCAATTTTTAAAAAAATGTTATTTTTTTTCAAACCGCTTAAAACGCTTGTGATTATGGTAGTATAAATCTTTATTATTTTAAATTATAAAAGATTATGTGTGGTCTTTTACTAAATTTATAGTTTTAATTTTTAATTTCTAAATTTTGATTTCAATTAAACTATAAATAAAGTTGTCTGATTTTCACTTAGTACTACGTAAATGAACCGTGTCTCAGATAAAAGCTCGTCGGTTTCTTTCTAAAATCAACTTGGTATCTAACGGTTACGGTTTTCGCTGCAGCGGCAACCAAAGTCTGAAAATATTTAGAATTTCCCGATAAAATGTTGACTTTGAAAAATTTTCAATAAAATTCTAAGACCTCTGAAAACTTGAAATTTCTTGAAATAAAGCTAGAATATTTCATCCGCTATTAACCACTTATAAATATTCAGCCTCACTTATGAATATTAAATCTTCACATGGTATTCTATGAACAACTTTTAAAAAAACGTTTAAATTAGCTAACTATACTAAAATCAGCTTAAATGGTAAAGAAAAAGTGTTGTCAAAAGTGTAGTCAAAAGTCAAGTCACAAGTGTAGTTAAAAGTGTGGTCTCAAGTGTACTCACAAGTGTATTCACAAGTGTAGTTAAAGTTTTGTCAAAAGTGTAGTTAAAAGTGTAACATCATCAAAAATGTAGTCAAAAGTGTAGTCACAAGTGTAGTCACAAGGGTAGTCACAAGTGCAGTCACAACTGTAGTCAAAAGTGTTGTGTGTTGTCAAAAGTGTATAACAAAATCTGTATGATTTTGTTAGCAGAATCATGAGAGCAGAGGTTTTGTGCGGTTTGTGTAGCTAGCTAGAGCTCACGGTACGGCGTGGGGTTTTCCAAACTTAATCTCATGATTGTATAACCGCATTAGTGATGAGAAAAGGACCAGACAAAATTAACGGCATTTTGCCACGTCCTTAGTTACTAAAGAAATAATAAACTGGGTGCGTTCATTAGGGAATGACAGTAATGACTGCCTATAGGGCCCCTTTATCGTCGGGTCGCCTACCGGAAATGCCGTTTCCCAATCGCAGCGGTGACCGACGCCGATAAGAGATGGAAGGGCACCCTACAGACAGACCTAACAACGATTCCCCGGAGCGCCCGAACTACACATGTAGCGTGCCAAAACACCAAAAGAAAAACGTCAACATCCGACTTAATTCCACACAAGGCAACCGTATCAAGGTTATTACGGAATAGTCAACAAGCCACTCAAAGTACTAAATAAAGCAAGTTAAGACTAAAACGTGATTCAAATATTCACCGTAACCACAACTGCAATTTATGATAAAAAACCTGAAAAACCTATTATGACACATACCGATAAATACGAATACCGATGAAACGAAAAAAAATGTAACTTATATTTTATGCAATTTGAGCAACAACACCAATATTTTTTTTTCTCAGTTTTCGTTTCATTTTCACATTAAAACTGCACAGTACCTTTTTTAAGAAAATCGGCCCGATTTCTTCAGCTCACCACCGTCGACGCAGCTTCCCCCTCGCTCGAACCCCACTCCGCTTGATTGGCAGAGTTGCTGCCACAACACAATACACTTGCACGCACCCGATCAATTAGCAGACGGTGGTGCAATATCAACGACCTTAACGGTTTTTTTTCTTATTATTATTTCTCCAATTGATTTTATTTTCTTTTCTCAATACGCCTCAATTTATGCCACTGGGAAATTCACTAAGCGCAACAATCGGTATATGAACGATTTACCATAGACTTTCCACAATAGAAAAAAAAACAAAAAAAAAACGGAAAACTCACAACCTTGATCACTAGGCAGCATCAATAATTTTTTTCTTTTATTATCACAAACAAGTTTACTTCCCAAATTGAAACACAAATTCATTAGGGTTCATTTATTAACAAAATGTTTACGTCATTTAGCATTTATGGCACCCACGTATTAAAGGAAGGTAGAAAAAAAAATCCCTCACAACATGTATACATATTATAGCACTACAGAATATTTATTAGCCACCCGGCGTTAATATTATACAAAAGATAACTGTTATTACACAAATTCCATAAAATACAACTGTTATATGTATGCATTTTTTTTTTCTTTAATTGACCCTTAAGTCTAGATACAATATTTTGATACTCAAGTCATTTTCTCAATTATTCTCACTAAATTTTATTGTTATTAGAATATCCATAAAAATATATTTAATATATTTTTTTTATATATAAACTTAATTTACACAAAATGCTGATGTTTTTTTTTTCAAAAAAAAAAAAAAAATACTTGACTCCTCAATGTCCCAAACTTGATCACTCAAAATTTCAAATTAGACTCTCCCAAAAAAATTATTTTTATTTTTATTCGCAAAAAAAAATTCAATCACCTTACCCAAAAAAAATTAAACCGAACGCATTTCTTCGGCTTCCGCGCGACGCGGCGTGACCATTCCCACCACAAACCAAATCAAAAAACACGAGGCGATAAAACAACAACAATCTCTATGTCATAGAACATTCGAGACGGTTGAATACACTAAAAATCAATAACCGAGATATTACACGTCGCACAAATTATAGTACATACAGACGTACTTATTATATTTCAGATTTATTTCGTTTACCTCTACAATCTCTATTTACTTGTTGTCTCCATTCTCTTATGTTCAATACAAAAACTACAAAGTATGACCAAACCATGATTCTATAAATCCCAGGTTAGCTCGATTTTTCAAAACACGTGTTCGTGACGTCATGCAATTCTTTTTTACTTTTCGTTTTTTTATTTGTGTTGTAATTTATATATGTACGTATTGAGAATTGAGTGACGTCAAAAAAAAAGATGACCATTTGTTTACATATTTCGAGCTAACCTTGGTTTTATTGAATCATGTGACCAAACAAAACAAAAATTATTGAAATGGGAGACTCTTTTAACCTAAATGGACTATAAGAGAATACAGTGCAACGTAGAAGTGCGTTAGATTTGCATTTAAAACTGCACAAACAAAACAAAAACAAATGTGCAAATGTTTACGACCACAAGGGCGGTCGTAACAAGTGTAGTCAAAAGTGAATTCAAAAGTATAGTCACATGTGTAATCAAAAGTTAAGCCCCAAGTGTAGTCAAAAGAGTAGTCATATAAGAGAAGTCAAAGTGTAGTCAAAACTGCAGTCGACAGTGTAGTCAAAAGCGTAATCAAAAGTGTAGTCAAAAGTGTTGCCAAAAGTGTAGTCAAATGTGTAGTTAAAGGTGTTGTCACAAGTGTAGCCAAAGGGGAATCAAAAGGGTAGTCACATGTGTAGTTAAAAGTTTAGCCACAATTGTAGTAAAAAGTGTAGTGACAAGTGTAGTCAAAAGTAAAATCAAGGGTGTAGTAACAAGTGTAGTCAAAAGTGTAGTCAGAAGTATTGACAAAAGTGTAGTTACAGGTATATTAGAATGTGTAGTCAAAGGTGTATTTACAAGTATAGTCAAAAGTTTAGTCAAAAGTGCAGTTAAAAGTTTACTTACAAGTGTAGTCACAAGTGTAGTCAAAAGTTTATTGAAATTGTAGTCAAAAGTTTATTCAAAAGTGTAGTCAAATGTGCATTCAAAACTGTAGTCAAATGTGTAGTGAAAAGTGTTGTCACAAGTGTAGTCAAAGGAGAATCAAAAGTGTATTCCCACGTGTAGTCAAAAGTTAAGGCACAAGTTTACTCAAAAGTGTAGTCACAAGTGAAGTCAAAAGTAAAATCAAGGATGTTGTAACAAGTGTAGTCAAAAGATAGTCACAAGTGTAGTCAAAAGTGTGGTCAGAAGTATTGACAAAAGTGTAGTAACAGGTATAGTCAAATGTGTAGTGAAAGGTGTTTGTAAGTACTGTGTAGTCAAAAGTTTAGTCAAACGTGCAGTCAAAAGTGTAGTCAAAAGTGTACTCACAAGTGTAGTCACAGGTGAATTCAAAAGTGTAGTAAAAAGTGTAGTCACTAGTTTAGTCAAAGTGTAGTCAAAGTTTAGTTACAAATGCTACACCAGCAACAGAAAATTGGCCCTTCGAGCTACAGAAGCAACCAGCCATGGAACAAGCTCCAACTACCAAAAGCTAAAGTCTTAAAGCAAAATTTTAGTACGATCTTACAATACGGTGAACGGGTGAAGCTAATAAGCCTAACAAGTCAAGGATATGGTGTTCAAAACCAATCAACTGCAGCCACACCAAGAACCTTATCGGGGCAGATCCGACCTTTCGTGAACCTGGCCCAATCAATATATTTTTAGGAGGTGATTACTATGGTCAAATAATTACGACGAATCTGCTGAAAGGTGCCCCAAATGAGTCAATTGCGCAACATACAAAAGTAGGATAGATCATCCATCACCAGTAACATAATTGCCATCGTAAACCTGATAATCGACTGGCGACTAAAAAAATGTTGGGAGCTTCAAAATGCGAAAAATAAAAGGGAATTCACAAAATAAGAAACTGAATGTGAGGAAATCTACAAATCTCACCAAGCCAATTGAAGATACAAAGTAAGAAGTCCATTCAACATCGGGCAATTTGCATCTACACCTTTAGGTTGTTAAAGAAAAAATAGCGACTGCTCGACTACTGGCGAAAAACGTTTTGCCAAAAATACAGAAGTGGCATTACAAGTTTATGGATGAATATGAACTCTTAGGTCATATGAAAGAAACTGGGCAGTAAGTGGGAAAGCTGAGCATTATTATTTACCACACCAAATAATGTCCTGCTGAATGGCCCTACGCCCCAACAAGACCTCCTTAGTATAATACTCCGAAATTCATGTATACAGCCCACATAGAAAAATGTCTCGCCAAATCACAGTGCATAAAGATGACCAGCAATATCAACGCATCTTGTGGAGAAAATCACCCGATCAACAAATTAAGGAGTACAAACTTACCACTGTGACTTATGGCACATTGCGCGAACATTGCAACAATTAGCAAGGGATGAAGAAATTAGAAGAAGCCCTATTTGCTCAAGAACAGCCCATAGCATTACTCAAAACTGGCGAACCACTCTGGTCTGATATAAGCCATACCAAAAGAATTGAAAAATAATGGGATTCTTGAATTCAAACTTGATGATCCAATCAAAACTCTTGGTCTACATTTTAATCCAGTGATAGACAGCTGAGCCTACTTTAGGACAGTGAACAACTTTTCGACCACCTAGGATGGCCAGCCCTGGCACCAGTTACAATAGTAGCCAAACCTATGATGCAAGAACTCTGGGTAGGCGGACTATGCTAGGAACGTGAGTCTAGATGAAAAAATCCAGGTTTTGCCTAAAACTAAGGTAGCACCAATTAAAACTATCTTGTCAATACATGGGGCTTTGTTACTCGTAAAATTGATGGGAAAAGTCAGTGATTACTGTATCATGGAGTCGAGGGCATCCTCACAAGTACGAAATCTTCGTCGCTAATAATTTTCAGAAATCCAAGGAAAATCAAGTGCAGCACATCTGCTGATTCTAGAGGAGTTCATCCAACCGAATTGAAGAAATACTGCTTATGGGGGACTAGTACTTTATGGCTTAAATTAATTACTTAGTTTGGTGAAAACTGCCCACAACGGACTTCGTTCAATGAGAATATAGGGCTAGAATTGACGCAGGTGTTATCACCAACACGACGACTTAAAGGAAGCCCAAGAAGTATTATATAGAATAATTCAACATTAAGAATTCCAAGGAGAAATCAGATGCATACGCAGAGAACGATCAGTTTCACTTTCATTGATGAGAAAGGAATACTTCGAGTAGGACGTCGCATAACAAAGAGCGAACTAGATTTCGATGTCAAACATCCGATTCTACTGCCACCTAAATATCATATAACGAAGCTACTAATTGCAAACGTACATTTACGAACATTTCATGGAGGGACCCAACTTACCCTGACCTATTTACGAAGAATTGATTGGTTTACAAATGGCAAACAAAGAGCACGCTCGGAAATAAATAAATGCGTAAAATGTCATCGCTTGAAGGTTACAACCAGGCTACAGTGATGGCATATTTACCAAAAGTAAGGATAGTCCCTTCTCGTCCGTACACAGACACCGGCATTGTTTTCGCAGGCCCAATTCCAGTGAGAGTGGGAAGGGCTTATGGAGCTTATAGGGCTTATGGAGGCAGCAGTGATATACATGAATTATTACCTATAGCAAATAATTGGGGAAACCTCATTAATCTATGAGAAGCTAGCCACGTTTGCAAGATGTTTGAACTTAGCAGTGGAGCTCGTTGATATCTTCTTCTACACCATTATCATGAGTGAAAAGAGGTCCCAAGCATTTGCAATTTATTAGAGATCAGGTATTTTGTTTTGGAGTCGTAGATTTTGAGGCTAACGAAAGCTGAGTTTGTAGTGGATCAAGTTACCGCTTCATTTTTTTTTTTTTTTTCGCTGGCGCTACATCCCATAGAAGGATTTGGCCGCTTCATTTTGAAGTTTCGTGTTGTAATTTTATAGTAATACATATAATAAAACGCAACTGTTAGCTTTGCTATCTTAGAACACACTGAGAAGAGTTTTATTCATTATTATACTTCTAAGTCTAACTATTACATATACATTGTCGCCAACATCATGGCATGCTGTTTAAATATAACAATATATGTATGTCGCACTATGCGTGCAAGATAACGATAAGTACTACTTATCGTGTTATTGCATGATTGCATTTTCATATAGTTCAGAGAAAGTAGCACATCCCAGTTTAACTCATTTTTTAAAACGGGTCCTCCTGCGGATGCTGTATCACTTTCAAATAATACGATAAGTCATTTTGTATTTTTTGTTCCCGTTATAAATATGATAACTTGACTTATAGTTTTCTTGATTGAAACAAATTGTATTCTCAATATTGTATTTCTAATTATCGTTTTCTTAGCAGGCAAATAATTTTTAAATGCAACTGTAAGTATAAAGGCCGATTTAGATGTAGAAAAATGTTTGCCTTGCAAAAAAAGAAGAGATTAGTACATTACAATTTTTGTTTGGATGACAAGAACGACAATATAAACATGCAAAATTTTGCAAGGCTGTTTTTTCTTTTTTTGAGCAATTGTTACTATAGAAATGAAAATTTAACTATAAAATATATTCGACCCGACAATATTTTTTGATATTTTATAGTAACAAACTAATCCAAACACAATAAAAGTATATTATGAAAACCCATACAATGACTAGACGTCAAAAGTTTATAGGAGGCAAAACCAAATTTTCAAAAACAGACATATTGAATGTGAACCATTATCTTTGAAAATTTTTGAATACAAAAATTTAATTAAGAGCTTTCGTATTTATTTTAGTTTGATCAATTTCCCCCAATTAATTTAATTTATGTCACTACCGATAAATGCAAAAAAAGATGGCGTCAAATTATCAGCCTCCAAAAATTATAGCATCGCCATTTTTGTTTACATATCCTTTCTCTTTTTAACCAGTGTTTATTTTTCTATTGCGTGCAGTTCTAACCGCCATGCAAAAATTTTGTCGGGCAAACATTTTTCTTCATCTAAATCGGCCTTAAGTTATCGCTGTTTATGTGACAAATAATTTTAGGTTTTATAAACTATAAGTACTACTTACAGTATATTTCATCAGGGAAAATTTTGCAAGTAGGCATAGTATGTCTTGTTGAACTTTTATTGCTTGGAATGAATTAAAACTATCGTTTTTTGACAAAAAATTTTAATTTAAAATTCCTTAAAAAATATAAATAAATCTTTATTGAAAAAATTATAATTAAATAAATTAAAGGTTTATATAAAAAATAACATGTTCACTGACATTGCCAAAATTGATTTAGAAGTAATCGTCTCATGTAAGTACTTTTAAATTATATAAATATATGTAATATAATATGTAATATTTCAGGAAGTTCCTATTATTTTATCCTTTTTGTTATAACAACTTTGTATTTTATATTTTCATATTGTTTTATTTTCTTTGGATAAAATAAATAAATTAAATTAAATTTAAATTATTATAGTTGTGTGATAGAAATACAATGGCAATACCGCAATTTCTTGAACTCACAGTATGATGAAGAATTACATAGGTAGGCAACATTGACTCTAATTAGTATCCTGAATATTTTTTTTGTATTAATCCACATGACAGTTCAGTCTTTACTGGTAAATAATTAATATTAAACTCAACGATTTTAAGTCAAAAATTCGGTTCTGCTGGAAATTTTTTGATATAAGTGAGATACAAATTGTCATCATTTTGTCATTAACTTTCATACATTAATAAAGATTTTTGAATTTTTTCGAAAAACAAATCCAATGGTTTACTAAGAAAACTAAAGCAATTTTTAGCACAATATTGAAATAGGACGGAATTTAATGTGTTTTTACCATCGCTTATATCCTGTGTACCGAAGTTTTCATAATTATACTTTAGGTTTTATTTCTCAAATTAATCAGTAAGAAGTCAATGATGTTCTCCAATGTAGCTTCGAACCACAAGTATCTACGTCATTAAATCAAGTTGCATTTGTTAATTATGATAAAATAAAATTCATTTTGCACTTTCAGATCCATTTTCCTGCCACGTCACGGAATTTGAGTTTTAACCATCAGATTAAAGCTCTTCTGTTTTTTTTTTAAATCAGTATCTTTGCCACAAGATAGAGTGAAAACCAAAAAAAGGTAGAGAAAACTGAATTGTTGGCAATTCTAATTATCGTCATGTTTTTTAATTTAAATTGACTACAAAAATTATGTTCAAAATTGTATTGCAATACTGCGATATGTAGAGTTACAATAGTAAAAAAAAAATTAATTTTTCTTATAAAAACTACAACTCGACTTACAATTTAAGAATTTAAAATTTTCCCAGTCAAAAAAAACTATAACTAGTACTTACAATATTGTTTTAATAAAATTGTACACGACGAGTAACGCGTTCACCTGTCTAAACTAATTTTTTTAGATTTTTTAAATGATTTCCGAAATTGTCAGAAGAAATTAACTATTTGCAGTAAAGAATATTCTTAGTTAAACATGTGAGCAAAAAGTTCTAGTTGAAAAACCTGAAAAGCGTTCTCCTGAAAATCAACGTTTTTGACTTATCGTTTTATTGCATGCGGTGTGCGATGTGTAATTTATAACACCCTCACTCATTAGGAATTTATATAAATCAAAAGTGCTAATAAAGTAATAACCTAACATTACATTCTTAATGCATTGAAATTACTACCCAAGTCCCATCTCCTTTGAAGACAATTTAGTCTTTGGGCCGGATACACCTTTGGTAAGAACATCCGCTGCGTTTTCTTCTGATGATACATAACAAACTTTAATTATTTCATTTTCAATTTGGTCCCGTGTGTGATGATAACGAACATCGATATGTTTAGTTCTTGTGTTAAAACATTCGGAATGCGATAGATGTATTGCGGATTGATTATCGCATTTAATGTGCACAGGTTGGCCAATATTTTTGTCCAACTCCTGACCAAAATTTCGTAACCATATTGCCTCAGGAGTAGCCCTAGACAACGCTATATACTCATCCTCCGTGCTTGACAATGCGACTGTTTCCTGACGTTTGCTACTCCATGATATCGCACCATTACTAAGTACGAATACATATCCAGTACATGAACGTCGCTTATCAACATCTGATGCCCAGTCAGCATCGGACTGACCAGTTAGAAAATTTACATCAGAAGTCGAATAATTTAATTTGTAATCCAATGTACCACTTAAATACCGAATAATTCGTTTAACTGCCGTCCAATGCGGTTTTCCATAGTTTGTATTAAAACGACTGACGTCATTAACTGCAAATGCGATATCTGGTCTCGAACCTTGTGCAATATACAACAAACAACCAACAGCAGCTTGATACGGTATATTTGCCATTTCCGCCTTTTCTTCCTCTGTTTGAGGACACATTGAAATAGATAACTTCTGATTCATATCGCTTGGTGATGACACAGATTTACAATTTTCCATTCCAAATCTTTTAATAACATCCGAAATATAAGATTTTTGGTCGAGTGTAATTACACCATTGTTCTGTATAATTCGTAAACCAATACATGATTTTGCTGTACCCAAATCCTTCATTTTAAACGAAGTACTCAAGGCATGTTTGAGTTTCTTTAACGTATTTTCGTCCTTCCAGAAAATCAAGAAATCATCAACGTAAATTGTAAACATAAGCGATAAATCATTGGCATAAAATACACACGGATCGTGAACCGATTTCCTCAAACCATAAGTCTTTAACATTTTTGTCAATTTTTCATTCCAAACACGACAGCTTTGCTTTAAACCGTAAATCGTTTTGTTCAATTTACATACGCGTTTGGAATTATCATCGAAACCTTCAGGTTGTTCCATATAAATCTCTTCTGACAAATCCCCTTGCAAGAACGCAGCAACAGCATCCATTTGATCAATTTTCAAGCCGTTTTTTACTGTAAGGCTCATCAAAAATCGAACCGAAGAATATCGAACTACAGGTGAATAGACCTCTCCATAGTCGATACCATATACCTGGGAGCAACCTTTGGCTACCAACCTAGCTTTGTAACGTATAATATTACCATTATCGTCCCGTTTAATTTTGAAAACCCATTTTGATTTAATTGGTTTTCGATCTTTTGGCAAGTCAACCAATTTGTAAGTACCATTTTCGATTAATGAGTCGATTTCTTCATTCATTGCCGATTTCCACATTTCACCCTCGTCGCAGTTAAATGCCTCTCTGACCGTAGTTGGATCCTTATCTACATGAGTCATGTGTGCCGAATAGGTTACATAGTCATCAAATGTTCGTGGTTTAGGTATTCTCGCCGATCGTCGCAAATCCGAAGCTTGTGTTACCTCATTTTCTGGAACAAATTTTCTATCGTGTGCGTCTTCATATTCATAATGAATATCTTCATCATTGTTCAAGTTTATGTCACTTTCATTGATTATTGACTTATTTAGAGAAGATTTGCTCTCATTTACTCTCACTGCATCCGAACCATCCAAACAAACTGCTTTCTCAACACCATTTTTTTGTAAAAAAATTACATCTCGATTCAACTTTAACTCTTTAGTCATTGGGTCAATACATCGATAACCTTTTACGCCCTCACTAAAACCGACAAAGACCATCTTCTTGGACTTTTTGTCCCATTTACGACGATTTTGTTTTGGCACGTGTAGGGTAAGGTGGGGCAGATTCGCCACTTTTTAGTAAAATCTCGATAGAAAAATTATTATTGATATTTTTTTAAATCGGTGAATGGTAATAAATACTTCCATATTTACTGAACCAGTTGTGAATGTAAGGATTTTTCCTTATTATTACAAAACATTTTTTTCTAATTTCTGCTGGAACTCCATAAAAAGATGAAAGTGCCCCGGCCCGGGGTACTTTCGCCAAGTGAAGGGGCACTTTCGTCAACTTAACTATTTTAGTGGAATCGTTAGTAATCCACGTTATAAACAAAATAATTTTATTAAATAAATAAAATAAAAACATATTTATTCAATAAAATATTAAATTTAAACTTAAACGTATAGGAGGATGTTCTGGTGTTGGCAGCTTCATATAAGCATAATTTCTATAATTAATGAAATGTCTTCTTTGGTTGGCTCAACAAATAGTTGAGTTCTAGCATGTTTGCGCAAGAAGCTTTCGATGTAGGAGTTATTAGCTTCCACTTCGGTTATTTGACCCACGTTTATTTTATAAATGTGGCACGCTCGACAGTATCAAGGGCATTTGTCAAAGACGAAACTGCCCCGTAACAACGTGGCGAATGTGCCCCAAAGTAGCAAAAAAAATACTAAATAAAGAAATTTAATTAATTAATTTTTATTGATTAATTCACACACTAACACTTTAAAGATAATTAAGTTATCTAACTATATTCAATGAAACACTCAACAAAACTAAAAAAATGCTTAATAAAAAATCTTACGTTATACCATACCAAATATTACACAATACCGGGGGAAAACACGTTTATACGTGTATTTTAGTTGCGTTTTCAATGATGACTGTCAAAGTACAGAGAAACATTTGAAATAATAATGACATGATTCAGTAATTTTTTCAGATTTTTTAAACGCTGTGAAGGTAGCTAAACATAGCTTGACGAAAGTGCCCCGATGACGAAACTACCCCACTTTACCCTACCATAACTGGATTTCCAAACAGTTGTAGATGACTTACACTTTGTTTCCTGACCATGCTTCTTCCGGTGTTATTGTGTCCAAAACTGAATTTGCAGAACACTTAAGGATATGCGCTGCCATATTAACAGCTTCGGCCCAATATGACACATCCAATTTTGCGTCGAATAACATACATTTAGCTTTCTCAACCAATTTACGATTAGCTCTCTCAGCAATCCCATTCTGTTCCGGTGTATATACAACGGATTTTTGATGTTGTCAGTGCGTATAGCCTTCAATTTTTGGCCTGTCTGCCTTTCAACCATCGATTTGAACTCAACAAATCGATCGAACACTTCCGACTTTTCACGTAGAAAGTACACAAAAATTTTCCGTGAATGGTCATCGATAAACGTTAAAATGTACCGAGCACCTCCAATTGAACGATTTTCCATTGAACCATTCAAATCTGAGTGAACCAAATTTAAGATGTCATTTGTTCGTGTTGTAATTTTTGCAAATGGCTGCCGTGTCTGCTTTCCTTCCTTGCAAACCACACAATTCTTTATTTCGATTTCATTACATTCTTTGAAATCAATACCATCTACAAGACCATTTCTCATTTTGCACAGATCAGAAAAGTTGATATGTCCCAATTTGCGATGCCATGACAAGGCATTTTTATTATCTGTCATTGCTGCCATACATTTTACCGATTGCACCGGAAAACGATAGACACCATTTTCCGACTTCACTTCAGCGATACACACTTTCTGATGATTAAAAACCTTACAGCCTTCCTTATTGGAAATTAACTCATTTCCATTTTTAACCATCTGTGCGACTGATAATAGATTTGCTGACAAACCAGGTACATATAAAACATTATTGAAATCCATCTCTGTTTCGTTAATACGCACAGCTATGTTAACAGCGCCTTTGACAGAAATTTTATCTTTGCTAGCCGAAATTATTTGCGATACGTTTGACGAATCTAATTTGGCAAATAAATTTTCATAAGGGGTCATATGCTGTGATGCCCCGCTATCAATGTACCAATTTTCTTGGTGGTCTCTCGATAAAAATGCTGTATCTGTTGTTGCCACAAAAAACTCCGTTTTTGCTACATCACTTTTATTCGATGACTTTTTCTTTTCATCAATTATACTACTACCGGAGTGCTCTGATTCTTCTTGGCTGTAACAATTTTTTGAAATATGTCCTCGCCTACCGCAATTAAAACATTTCACGTTACTTTGGACTCTCGCCTTTTGTTTATGTTTACCAAAGAATGCTGATGGTGATACTTTCTCATTGAAACCCGTATCTAATAATTTCGATCGAACTAAATCCAATGTTAACTTTGCACCACTACTTTCCAAACCCATAATCATAGGTTGAAAGTCACTAGGCAAACCGGCCAATAATATACTTGCGAGCCATTCATCATCAACACTGAATCCGTTACCATGTAATTTATTTAACGTGTCAAATATTTGACTAACGTAGTCTCTCATTGAGTCACAGCTTTCCAATTGCGTTGTCACTAGTTTTCGTAACAAACCAATTCGACGAACGAGGCCTTTATCTTCAAACAATTGCTCCAATTTTGCCCACAAATCATACGCAGTTGTACATCCAGCTATATGTGGATATAAAGATTTGTCAATACTTAAAACAATACGGGCCTTGGCTTTACGCAATTTTTCTTCATCAGTTTCGGCGTTTTCTCCGGTTTTAATACAATTTTCATAATTGTTTAATTCCAATAAATTTTGAATCGCATATGCCCATGTGTGGTAATTTTCACTGCCATTCAATTTATCAATTGATACCCACGCTTCACTGCTCGCCATTTTTTTTTTTACAATGTCCCGCTACACGTATTAAAAAACAAATGCACGACGCACCACAAAAAAAAACTATTTCCTTTTCTATTAACTTATTATTCGATTTATCACTATGTACAAAAATGCGCGTACAAAGCAAAACGTTTTATTTATTTATTTATTACTCAAACCCACGTGTCTGGGCCCATAACCTGTTGTAATTTTATAGTAATACATATAATAAAACGCAACTGTTAGCTTTGCTATCTTAGAACACACTGAGAAGAGTTTTATTCATTATTATACTTCTAACTTCTAAGTCTAACTATTACATATACATTGTCGCCAACATCATGGCATGCTGTTTAAATATCACAATATATGTATGTGTAATTTATAACATTTCGTAATCATTTTGTGAATGGATAATGAGTGATTAATTCATTGATCCTACCCTTAACCAGCCGTGATTTTTTCATCACCCGCCAGGAATCGAACCCGGAACCTCCGGAGCGTAAAGCAAGTATGATAACCACTGTGCCACCGGGACCGCTTCATTCCTTCACTAAATGATCTTACCTCTAAATTAAAATATTGGTTGAATAACCATGTGCATATATAGCTGAATAATTAAGTTTATGTGAAGTGAGAAGATATGTTCGCGAGAAGCGAGTTAACATACTCCCTTTTTAATATTACAAGCTTCTATTCACATCTACAAATTCCTTACTAAAACTGATTGAATCTGATTCCAGTGAAAAATTTAAACACTTTGTTTGTTCTTTGACATCTTCCTTAAAGTTTTACGCAAACTTACCTTTACCTTCACAAAGCTGGATTTTGTAAAGGTCATTCCAGTTTCTGTTAGTTTTACTATTTTTCTATTCAATTTTTATTATCGTTTTATCAGTCTTGTTTTTCATAAATGAATACATTTCCATTTTACTCGATTTCATCTCGATATAGAAATGTCACATATATTTAATGTTACAGTTTTGTATTTGGGTATAGTAAACAAATTCCATTGATGGTCTTGTTATCTCATTCTTATTTAATATAAAATCTATAAATTGATAGTTTAACAATAAGGATAAAATATATTTTTTTCGATGCAATATATTATAGCAAAAGATCTACACATATAGATAAAATAAAAATATTCTCTTATCATTCCAGAGGAATTTTCCTTTTATTATGGATTTTATTCAAGGGAAACAACATAAAAGATGGAATATCTTAAGCAAAAATAATTCGAATTTTGTGAATATAGAAGCAAATAAAATTTTATATTTTTCCAAAACAAAACACAAAATAAAAAACAAAACAAAAAAGAATGGGAAATTGATTAAATTTTGTAAAATATTTTTTATCAATATTTTTCTTACGATTTTCCAATTCATACACACATACAGAAAAAAAAAAAACAAGAAAATTTGCATAAAATTGAAGTTACCTTTTTGTTGTTGCTGTACTTTTCTATTGTGTACTATATGAATTGTGTGTTTGGAATAGGAAAACCATTATTTTGTTTTCCGGAGAAAACAAAAAATTATATCGAATAATAGTACTATGGGTTTTTAGGGGTGATTTGATTTACTGACCTTCAAAATGAGGTTTGTTTGTTGTTTTTTTATGGTAAGCAAAATACGAGTAGATTTCGCAATTTTTTTTTTTTTGTTCTCTGTTTTTGTGTTATCGGAAAACGTATTTTTCGTTCGTAAATAACATGACTAGAAAATTAGTTTTATATTGCGGAATATGTATTTAAATGAAAATACGGTTGGTTTAGTAAGTAAAAAAAGAAATATTACGAGGACGTAATTTCAAGTAGGGAAATTTTTTATTTTATTTTTTTATGTAAATGGAGAGAGTTATTGGTTTATAAACGACGTTTTTATGTATTTTGTCGTAGGTCGAGATTGATATAAATTTTATGGCAAACACTGTGTTGGAATCTGCTTATTTTGTAGTAATTGTGTAATTATTTATTGAATAATGAAATAAATAACAATCTGGGGTGTTAATTTTTGCACATAATTTGATTACGGGAATTATTTGTTACAATAAAAAAAAAAGAACTCAATTTTTCCCATTAAATTCTATGCTGGAGATTGTTGAAATAATCCCTATGGAATCGCTTCCAAAAATGTTGGGCTCGCTGCTCAACTTGCCGCCATCTCGATAAACTGGATGTATTTGAATCTTTCATTTTATAATCAAGCACAGATGACAAAGTTGATCCCGTCAAAAAATGTGCCGGTGTGAGTGCTTCGAAGGAATCACCATCTTCAGATGATGGACATAACGGCCGAGAATTCAATATACCTTCTATTTGACATAATAGGGTGATCAATTCTTCGAAGGTTAAATGGATATTTCCTGTAAGTCGGTGGATGTGAGTTTTTACGTACTTAACCGCTGATTCCCATAGACCGCTAAAATTAGGCGCGGATAGAGGGATATGGTGCCAATTTACATTATTTTGGATGCAGTAATCTGCCTCTTTCAGATGTTTATTGACACCGACAAAATTTGTGGCGTTGTCGGTAAAGATGTCGTTTGGAAAATTGTTTCTGGTCGAAAATCTTTTAAGGGCTGCTATGATATGAACAGCCCTGGTCACCATACAAACAAAGACTGCGATATAGCCTTTAACCATTTTGGCTCCACGACCCCTTTTGCTTGCTAAGATGATCGCTCCAGTGTAATCAATACCGCAGTTCGCAAATGGCCTGGCTGCGATCATTCGAACAGATGGTAAATTACCCATTAACTATTTGGCATTAGTCGCTCTATTTCTAAAGCACTGGATACACTTTCGTACTTCATCCCTCACCGTTGATCTGCCGTTAACGATTCAACATGCTTGTCGGATTAGATTGGATTTATGGGATGAAGATATTTGCGATTTTAAAAAGAAATAATCATTCTGCTAAGGATGTGTGATTGGATGCTTAAAATTGTATGGAAAATTTGAATTATTTAGCCTACCGCCTAATCGCAGTAAGAAATTCGGATCCAAGAACGTAGTCAGTGTCGACAGCTTGTGATGCTTGGACAATTGCTGATTCTTTGCTAGCATCTGAATAGCGATATAATATACTTTCTGCTGTACCCATTTTATCAATTTCTCAGTAGCTATTTTGATTTCACTTGGATGAATCGATATATAAATCATAGTGTCCTGATCGCCTTAGTGATCGCGCTTCGTGGACCTCTCCTCTGGAGGCATGTTCACTTTAAATGATAATTGGTCATATTTAGAGCTCCACTGCAGGCCTACTTAGTATTTATGCTGTCGGAATCACTTCATCGATAAGTACCAAAGATTCTTCCTTTTCAGTAAGCTGGTCGCATAGTTCATTAATGTTTGATCTGCATTTTCTAAGCGAAAATCCTCATTGTTCGAGTACGATGCTGAGCTTCTCTTTTAGGTGTGCCGCTTTTTCTACAGTGTTTGCCCTGGACAAATAATCATCGACACAGAATTTATTTAAAATTTCCTCTGATATGTCGACATATTCTTCCTTTATTTCGAATGCGGGTTGCTGCAAACATCGAATCGCCAAGAATGCTGAACTGGCCATGACAAATGTGACCGTTGTGAGCGCAATTTTATTGTATCGAAATTTGGCTAGCGTGGTCTATAATGTGGGTTGCATAATCAGACCGACCAAGAGTTCATCGTTAATGGAATTTCCTTTTGTGGTTTTGCTGGACCCATCAAACACGATTCGTAGTTTGGTTGTTGAGCTCTCCAATTTGATGACCGCTTGGTCGGGTAAATAAAAACATTTACTTTCTGGTTGATTTTGTTGATCTGGTGGAATTTCCCGTATATGACCTAAAGTGAGATACTCCCGCATAACTTTAATGTACTCACGCTTCAGGTTAAGATCGAGACTTAGTTTTGTTTCTAAATGACAAATCTTTTGTTGCAACATTTAGCGAATTTCCCAATACGGTTCGTGAAGTCTTAAAAGGTAATTTTACGATGTATTTCCCACTATTTTCAAGTGACAAATTTGTTTTAAAATGTTTTTCACACTCGCTTTCTTCTTCCGATAATAGTTTATCAGAGATATTGGGCATTTCCTCAATTTCCCAGAATTTTTTTAGAGCTCCGTCCGCATTTAAATCGATGTGGTAATTTAATCTGGTTGACCCGGAACTATCTGTGACATCGGTTACTTCGACACAATCCAGCCAAGAAACTGTTAAATGGTAGGGAATTCGAGTGTATTAACCGATACATATTAACCACGGATCACGCGATTTAGCTCCATCAGCTAATACTTTATTTCCTCATATTACTTCATCTGAAACATTCCGCATGTGATGAAGTGCTTTAGCGGAAACCTGGGTGATGAATGGCTATTCTATAAATTGCTTGAGAAACTTTGTTATAACTTGCTTCTTTTTGTCAGGTCATCTTTATTGTCTGGTCGTAGTTTGCTTCAGTAATGGCAATATGACACACTAGGGCAGCTGCATCATCTTGTAATGATACTGTAGTTTGTGAACGTTCGACATCTTAGTCTGTATTGACGCTTCAAATAAGGGAAGAATTTAAAGTTCAAAATCTTGAGCAAAGATATTAAATTGTTTTTGGTAGTATTTTGTAGAACATATCTCTCTGGAGGGTTAGGTTGCTCAAGTCGTACTCCTTAAGAAAACGTTTTCAGAAATCAGAGAATATATTAGTAGACACATACTTATGAATATCAATGGAAACCTTAGTAAACCTTGGTTTTAATTGCTGCAAAAAAATTAAACTTCTGCATAAAACTAAAAAATTGAAATCGGTACGACTAAGGAAACCAGTTCCTTAAGTCGTACTACCTGGTACTCGACTTAAGTCATGTCAGTTCATAAAACCCCGAAACTATTTTGAAAAATCTCACAAAACTGTTAGAGGCAAACAAATTACTAATAGATATATAACTTATACTAAAAGGCAAAAGGTATTTAACTAGTGTTTTCTTACCTTAGGAGCTTCCACACACCAGATGAAAATTACACTCAAACGACTATAAATGAATTTATTTACCAGAAACATCCTAATTTAATGAAATGCATAAGTACAGCCGAGCAGTATAACTATATACTGTGCGATTTGTATCGCGGGAAAAGTACTTTTAAAGGCATTGAAGTGCGATTTAAGCACCGGTGCGACATAGGCGACTTTCCCCTATTTTATTATTTTACAGAAATATCTGATGTTGAAAGGTAGAAGTTTTATATGTCGATAAATTGTAGGATTTTTCAAATTAATCAGTTTTGAAACGGTGTCGGAATCCAATGGCTTGCTCGAATTTATTCACTTATAATTGCTTTACAATTAATAGATAATCCTTATGTTGATGTTAGGCCTCATTCGTCGTCAGATATGCTACAATTGCTACTATATGTTTTCTGTAAATTTTAAGAGTTTCAGGTACAATGGCTTGGGAATGAGAATGACCAGTCTTTCATAGAAAAACTCTATTACCTAAGTATCTCAAAGGAAATCTCATTTTCCACATCTCGTCAAAAATGATTCTCAATTTTTTGTTGTTTATTATCAATTTTCTCCATCACAACCTTAATACTTTCGAAAGTATATTCATGATTTTTCAAAGTAACTTCAATTACCTAAAAGTTGAAAAAATTCAAATAATTTAAGAAATTCAATTTCTAATAGTTCAAGTTTGTAGATTTTTACAATTCAAAATCAATTTTTTTGCAAATCAAAACCAATTCTCGTTATTTCACCAGTAATTAAATAATTTGTGAATTTCGAATGCAGCCCTTTCTTAGAACTGGCATTCGTTTTTTAATAACCATTCAAATTTTGTATTTTATCATTGTGATTTATGATTGGTAAATGATACGATTTTAAATATTGTAAGAATTTATTTTACATCTGATCATCTTTAAGGTGTGTGTTATCGATTCACTAGTAAAACTTTCATTTTTCGATAAATTTTCCATTTTTTAAAACGCTAATGCCACACACAAAAAAATATATTGTGACCACAAACACTTTAATCAGCAAAGACTTAAAGTGTTTGGAATATTTATATGTATATTCACAAAGCCAAAAATCGTTTACGGGTACTACTTGCTTCATTTCTACCAAAAAAAATGAAAAAATGTTACTTCTCCCAAGTATATAATTGCTAGCGGCCAATTTTTAAAAAAATTGTTGTAAATTATATATTAAATAAGCTGGAACAAATCTATTAATTGAGTCGAATATAAACTGTTGGCAGCAACCAATAGTTTTGTTTGTCTTAAAAAATAATTAAAATTTTGCGACCTTAGAATGAAAAGCTTCTATTGGACATTTTTAAATTTTTTTAAGTTAGTATGTATTATCGCATTTTTTGAGGCTGTAGAATTCAAAAATGTTGTAAGTTCATTCATTCTATTATTAATTTTGAATATACAAATAGATTAGAAGAAAATACAGCGATATTTTCGAATTCTACATGATCTCAAAAAAAGCGAAGTTAACTTAAAAAAAAATTTAAAAATGTCCGATAGAACCTTTCATCTCTTTTAATGTCGCGTTCTCAAAAACAATATTTCGTCCAATTAAGCATAACATTAACAACAAAATTAAACCCACAGGTCTTACTTAGGAAATAAAATTCCTCCATCTAAAACCTTTACGAGTTAAATATTAAGTGAACTTTCTTAGACCCATGCTTTAAATATTAAACCAGTGATTCGCCACCGGTTAAAGGTTACTTCCCAGTTTAAGCTTGGTTTAGCATCATTCAAAGCCTGGTCTTGGCTGGTTAAATTATCTAAGATCAAACATGATTACTGCAAAAGAAACGTCCGATACTTGATCTTCATTTAAGCAAATTTAGAAGTCAATGCTCGCGAGCATGGCTGATTCACAACGTTGCGGCACTTACGTATCTATGTATTTTCTTTCGGTTTCAACAAACATAACAATTTTCCTAGGTACTTCTTGGTACTTGTTTTTGTATTGAGAATTTTTTTCTGTTCATTGAATGAGAAAACAAACAATCCGGGATTCAATATCAAAGTCACGCTCTATAAATTCGCTATCCTCTAATGGTAGTAAATTTTCATTTTTTTAATGTATAATTTTCCTTCGTGTATTTATCCCATATTGGGAAAGATTGTATGAATAATGCAAATATGCGGGAATTATTGTTTAAACATGAATTGCAGTTTTTGAAAACATGGAATATACGAAAATAACTACATATGTGGGTCTAACGCCTTACTGTCTAACCAAATGATTTAATTAAATTAGAAATATGTTAAAAATAATAACAAATTTGCAAATTTAGTACTCACACTTGTTCAGGATTTTTATTTAAAGCATCGTCTATTATTATTTTAGAAATTTTCACTCTGTCTCGATTTTCTAATGATTGTGGATTTTTGACGTAATTGCTTAAAATTTCTTTCGCTGAAGTGTAAAGGAGCTGATGAATATCATAGGTATAAATGCAGAAAATTTAAAATGAAACTATGTATTTGTTAAACATCAATTTAATGGTTATATTTAGAAAGTAGTGCCGTATTTTTATATTGAAGAATTATATTGAAAAATCTGTGTTTCACAGAATAATACAGAAGCACATTTAAAAATTGTAAAGTGAATAATTTTTTTCGCTTGAATTCATTATCAAAATACACATCGTACACGTTTCTCTATGGAGTACGCATTCTTCTGTCAGAAGAATTAAATTGTTTTGATACCCTTTAACATATTGAACGAAAAATTCATTCATTTTTTCCGCTCCGCTTCGCCCATGAACAAATTTAAATTAATTTTTAACTAAAAAATAGGAAACACTTTATAAAAAAAAATACACACACTTTTAAGATATTGAAATTAAAATGTAATACCGGTGCGGCCCTATGAAATATTTCATATCAGAATTCTCCCGCCCCCATTGCTGGTACGATTACGATGACATTTTTAAATGTTACCGGAATAGGTTCGAAATACTCTCCCATGTTGCTTATATAAGCTATTTTAATTTTTAGATTATAACTTGTTTTGTTCTCATGTCTTTGCTTATTAATTTTTGTTAAATTAATCACTCTTAATTTCATATTATTTATAAAAATGTAAAATATATAACATTCAAATTTGTAATCCACTTTTAACTGTGCACTTTGGATTATGTAACCAGAATTACCCAAAAAGTGTTCAAATTATTTATTTTTATCCTAAACATAAGTATTGTGTACCTACAAAGATTAAATTTTTTTAACAAACAATTTTTGAAGTTATACCATAGAATAATTACTAAAGAAGCATATTTTGTGTGAGTCAAAGATACCTAAGAAAATAATTTCAAATATTTTAAATTCACAAAAATACCCAATCTCTACTTAATTAATATTTCCTCTCTTTTTTCTTTTATGAAATTGTTTTTGTTTCATAAAACAATTTTTTTTTTGTTTTACAAGAACATCAACTCTCCAGTTAAGTATTTGGCTGCCCAATTTCGTTCAGCTAAATATTTAGCTGAAGGCTAAATATCTCTTTGTACAAAAAGGTATAATTAACTTGCATTGAATTGAAGCAAATGGATAAATGAAGAAAGTGTGGAAATATTGTTTAACTGGAGATTGGCAATTTTTTGTGGAATTGGGCATAAGTGTATTAATAAAATTGATGACACTTAAAACAGTATAATTTACCAATTAAAAACACAATGGTAAAACATACCATTTTAATTGTTATCAAAAAACGAAAACCAGTTCTATTAAGCAAGGGCTGCATTCGAAATTCACAAATTATCTCATTATGAGCAATAATAACGAGAATTGGATTTGATTTGCAAAAACTTGATTTTGAGTTGTAGAAATTTGAAAACTTGAAATATTAAAAATTGAATTTCTTTTAAAAGTATTTCAATTTATTTAACATTTAATTGAAGTTACATACTTTGAAAAAAACGGAAGGGAAGGGAGATGGAAAACCTAGTTTTAAAAGCGCCGGTAGATGACTCTGTCACTTACTTGTATATGGCTTTGTCATTTAATTTAGGATTTCTGCAATACTAAACAAATTTGACCATCAATTTGAAGTCTAAGCAATATTATTTTCCTCGTGAATGTATGATATAGATTCAATATATCCGAAGCATATACAAATATTGTATTTTTAACAAATCATTGTTGAATGACATTTTCATCGTAAATATCAAATGTAATCAAAATCGGTTAAGAAATAGCCAAATTCCATCCTAACTCGCCATTAATATATTGTTACTATAGAAATTACTATAAATTTTGCATCCAGCCTAGTGCTAACTGATTAAACTATTATTATTAAATAATGTAAACTAGTTCACTGACATACGGAATCCTGAATGCATCGGCTGGGCTCACGTCGAAAACATTAAAATATTTCAATTTACATCAAATAGAATATGGCAACTCGAGCTGGCAGATCCTGAATTTTACACGCCCAGTTCAATCGATCTTTTAATTGGAGCGGAATTCTTTTTGTATATCTTATGAGAACTATTAGCGCAGAGATGTTATCTAGAGTACAATATTTCAACGAGACCGAAATTTTTTTTTTTATGTTGATGATAAAAGTGATAATACATCACATCATCTACCTGTTCAAAAAATTGGAGATCAATTGAAGCATTGCGTAGAGAACATTTTAACAAAAACGAGTTATATAAATTTGTTGATCTGTTTTCCGAGGTACATAATATGAAATTTTTCGAAGAAATATTCTGCTATGGTTAATATACCTTCCGAATTCCAATAATTGTTCCCTAGGCGTCTTTAAGACAAAATGAATAAATTATTGTGTAATATGGAATTTAAATTTCTAAATTTACCTAAAATACTTTGCTGGTGGTAAATAATGGGCTAGATACTCGATACTCAGATGAGCAGATAAGCAGTTATTTTTTGCGAATTTGCTAGAAATGTTATACACGATAACTTAGCAATCCAATTTGTTTCTGAATTTCAGAAAATGGGCTACTTTAACGCACTTTAACGTTTGTGCTGAATACAAAAATATATTTTACTTTGCTAAAATAATCGAGTAGTTTACGCAATCAAATTTTCGATTAGCAAATCCGCCATATTTGCAGAGTTGCGAATTGCTAGAGTATCGAGTATCTGGCCCAGTATCATCAACATTTAAAAATAAATTATATCTAGTAAGCTTTTAAATATCTAGTAAGCTTTAATTGGCGATTTTCATCAAATGTAGTTAGCGTCGGTTTCTATGTAAGTAAAGGGGACGAGTATTGTCAAATTCAACTGTTTGACAGTTCTGATCACCCTTGTTCTATGGTTAAATTTTGTTCATATTGTTTTCACCAGATGTCAGTTACTTTGTTGGAAATCGCGAATATATCAAGACATTTCCATTTCTGTGACATTGACATTTCTGAGATTGACAATTCTGTGACGTTTTATTGACATTTTGTGATATTTTAATGACTGAAAATTTCCACGACATGTTGATCGATACATTATTTGTGAGTTGCTTTAATAAAATCGCATTTAAAGGTATTATTTCTGAGTAAGTAAGGTCGCATATAATTATTCTTAATAGCAATCTATTATGAGACGCCTTTAAAATAATAACACGCCATTAGGGTAGAGCAAGTTTAGAAAAAAGGCGCTGGGCCATATTGAAAATGAAATACTATGTAACAAGGAGGTGTAGCGATTCACTCATTCAATCGCTCATTTCATTCAATCATCACTACAATTATTTAGAAAACAATTTAATTAAATTCAAATTTAATAGTAAGTTCTGCATCTTTATTAACCGCTGATGACACATACTAAATACATTTCAACTCACCGAAATATTTAGTTAAGATTCTCACACCTTTCACATTCCCGTGTCTCGACTATTTAGTACAAATCACAACTTGATGATTTGTAACTATTTCACTTGAGGGCGCTAGAGGGCTCTAGAGCACTGAGTAAAGAATTATATCGGCCAATTCTCACGTTGTTCACATAATATTTTGATCTGATCAAACGGCAAAAATTTTCAGAAAATAAAATTTGAACATTGTGGATGCTCTCTGAATGGAATAAATTAAATTTTTAAGGATTTTGAACAATACACTAGATATGTATAACTGGCTGGATCTACTTGTTATATAAAGGTGTTCTTATCTAAATCCGAATTGATGATCATTGATCAGGCATAATTTTTTCCTCGCGCAGAATTGGTTTAAGTTTTTTGTAGTAGCATTTTTTCGAATAGCTTAGAGAAAGTCGGTAATAAATTGATTGGACGATATGAGTTTACTTTTGTTTCATATTTACCATGTTTTAGAATCATTATGATGTGCGAATTTTCCAGGTTTCAAGAAAATAGCTTGTTCTAATTATAGCATGGAAAATTTATGTTATTTGTTTGATACGTTTTTTCGAGAGATTTTTGAGTATTTGCCACTTATCAAATCATGCCCTGGTGTTTTTCTTGGATCAATGTTTTTCTTGGATCAATGTTTTCCTTGATTTTCTTTTCTACTTGGCGCCACTTGTATTTAATTGGCTGAATTTCCTCAGCTTCTGCATCATCAGGTATAAATTCGGGACTTCCAATTTATTCGTTGGTTATAAATACCTTACTAAGATGTTGTGCAAATATATCTGCTTTATCTGCATCATTTCTTGCCAAGTTTCCGTTAGGAAGACGAATCGGTGGACATGAAAATATTGGTCGTTACAGCTTACATGTAGCTTTCCACAGAGAGTAATCTGTTGCTTCGGTCGCTGCAAGTTCACTGATATATGTTGAACCCCTTCATCACGTTCATTTAATAAGGCCATTTTCAGGTTTCTGATCGCTTTATTTAAATTTGATTTAAGTGTAGGCAATCTGAGTAGTTTCCATTACCTGCCTATTGAGCGTTTTATCATTAACAGCTGCTGAATATTCTGAGATGGTTTGTCCAACTTTAAGTAAACGGATCTACATGGTCTCACAATTGCTTCAGCTTAATACAGCTGTTAGGTTAGGTTAGGTTGAAGTGGCTGCTATCGCACACTTAGGCCAGCAATGGCCCGTTGTGATACCACAGGATCCCATCTCCCCATTACTCCCGTTGAAACCAACCAGAGCTATTTATATAGCGTAATAAATCTCGCACTCCACAGTCCGCGAGTTCCGAAAGGCTGTCCATACCGTACACACCCAAATACTTATGCCTTCTGTATGATAGCGCCGGACATGAGCATAGGAAGTGTTCCAAAGTCTCCTCCTCCTCTTCGTCCATGCAACTTCTACAAAAGTCATTCGTCTGTATCCCCAGCCTTCTCGCATGCTCCCCAAAAAGGCAGTGACCTGTCATTATCCCTACGACCAATCCTATTTCTTGTCTTCCCAGGGATATTAGTACCTTGGAGCGCCGCAAGTCCAGTTTTGGCCAAACTTGCTTTGCTACCCTGCACGTGAGAGTGTTGATCCACCTCTCATTTGTCAAGGCGATTGCCCTTTTACTGAGCGCCCATTTTAGCACTGCCATAGGCCTCCCCAGACCTACCATTTCCGGCTGCATCTGGAGAGTCGTACCGTACCTAGCTAGTTCGTCCGCCCTGCAGTTCCCCGTGACGTCCGAGTGACCCGGGACCCAGATTATCTGGATGCTGAAATACTCGCTCATCTCGTTAAGAGATGATCGGCAATCCAGCGCCACCCGCGACTTCAGACAAACTGCCCCAAGTGACTTGATCGCTGCCTGACTGTCCACATAAATTGCGATATCCCTCCCGGATACCACATTATGCTTCAACCATGTCATGACTTGCCCGATCGCCACCACTTCAGCCTGGTACACGCTGCAGTAGTCAGGGAGACGAACAGAAATATTAACATTAAGTTTATCACAGAAGACTCCGGCTCCTACCTGATCGTCTAGCCTCGAGCCGTCCGTGAAAAATTGCACTGCCTCGTTTTCCAAGATTGATCCGTTTCTCCAGGATTCCCTTGAGGGAAAGATGGTACGGAAACCCTTATCGAAGCACAACGTTGGTGTAATATAATCCAGATTCGCCAGTTCTTCGCCAGCGAATCTACCTATCGTCGAGTGTCCCACCTGAAGACACTTCCATTGAGAGACAGCCAAGAGCCTCGTAGCCACGTTAGCTGCCATCTGTTTACCATAAAGGTCGATTGGAATAAGGTGGAACATAACCTCTAAAGCGCGTGTAGGTGTTGTCCTAAGCGCCCCGCTTATAAGCATACAGGCCGTTCTTTGCACCTTCTCCATCATACCTCTATAAGTTACCTTATCTAGAGCTGGCCACCAAACGCCAACCCCGTACATTAGCACAGGTCTTACCACGGCGGTATAGAGCCAGTATACCAGCTCCGGTTTCAAGCCCCATCTCTTACCTATAGCGTTTCTACACGAGTATAAGGCTACAATAGCCTTATTCACTCTTTCCAAAGTGTTAGGCTTCCAGCTGAGCTTACTATCAAAGATTATGCCCAGAAATCTCGCTCGGTCAGCAAAAACTAGTCCGCTGCCGTTTATGATAGGAGGGCTAACCACCGGAATTTTATATTTCCTAGTAAATAGTACCAGCTCTGTTTTGGACGGGTTAATCCCCAATCCACACTTGCTGGCCCATTTCGTAACGATCAGGAGTGCATTCTGCATAACATCCCTAATCGTATCTAGATATTTGCCTGAGACAGCTATCGCTACATCATCAGCATATGCTACAACCCCTATCCCCTCTCCCTCTAGTTCCAGCAGCAATCCATTAATCACTGCACTCCAGAGAATGGGGGACATTACACCTCCTTGTGGGGTTCCTCTAACCACCCGTCTTCTAATCTTGGACTCTCCCAGCTCCGAGGTAATAGTCCTGCTTACCAGCATCTGATTTATTAACCTACTTATAGAGCAGTCCACTTCCAAAAAAGACAATCCTTCCATGATCGCCTCCGTTTTTACATTATTAAAAGCACCCTCAATATCGAGAAATGCTACCATGCAAAACTCTTGCAAGTAAATTGATTTCTCAATTGTGCGTACTAGATCGTGCAGAGCTGTGTCCACCGACTTTCCCTTACAGTACGCATGCTGCGATATTGCCCACTTCCTGGGTTCAATTCTTGATCGAATAAACACATCTATCAACCTTTCCAGGGTTTTCAGCAGAAAGGATGATAGAGTTATAGGCCTCAAGTCCTTTGGACGAGCATGTGAGCTCTTTCCCGATTTCGGAATAAAGACTACTTTGACCTCTGTCCAATTCCTAGGAATATAGACTAGTTTCAAACATCCCCTGAAGATAACCTCTAGCCAGGGGATGATGGCTGCCGAGTTCTTTTGAATCTCTGCTGGTATAATCCGATCCGGGCCCGCCGACTTATAAGGCTTAAAACCCTGCAGCGCCCACCTGATCCGCTCTCTATCCAATATGCCCTCCATATCTATTGGAGGTGTTCCTCGATGAGCTCCAGGCTCCATCGAGTCATCAAAGCTTCCCGGAAAGTGGGTATCGATGAGAAGCTCCAACGATTCCGCACTTGAAGCTGTCCATGACCCGTCTGGTCTAATTAAGTAACTAGGACTAGTTGGGTTAGTAGATAGAATCTTCCTAAGGCGGGAAGTCTCAGAGACTTCTTCCATTCTACCACAAAAGAGTCTCCAAGATCCCCTCTGTGCCTTCCTCAATTCTTTTTTGTACTTTCTTAGGTCCTCCTTATAGGAGTCCCAGTCCCGTACATGCCTCGTGCTCTTTGCCTTATTAAAGGCTGTCCTACACGCCTTCCGAAAGGTCTCCAACTCCATGGACCACCATGCCGGTTTCTGCCTGCCCCTTGGCTTTATCAGGGGGCAAGAAGCATTAAAGGAAAGATTGCATGCTCTTGTGACAACATCCACAATGCAATTCAATTCTTCCACTGTCTCCGGAGGTCCGGGGACCTCCGGCAATAGTTCCTCCAACACCTCCCCATATTTCTCCCAGTTTGTCCTTCTAGGATTCCTGAAAGGCTTCTGGGTACCCGGGTGAATGTTAAGGTTATAAGTTATATATTGATGATCAGAGAATGAGTGCTCCTTCGCCACTCTCCATCCCCTAATCAACTGAAAAATAGTATCCGAGGCGAGGGTCACATCTAGAGCCTCCTGCCGATTGCTAATGATAAATGTCGGTTCCTGCCCAACATTGCAGACTGAAAGGTTAGTATTTAATAAGTAATCAAAAAATAACTCACCCCTCTCATTAATATCAGTGCTCCCCCAAATTGTGTGATGCGCGTTTGCATCACATCCGAGTATCACACCAATCCTATTTTTCCTTGCTTCTCGGATCAGGTCCCCCAGGTTATCCGGCGGGATCTCCTTCTCCCGATCCATATACGCAGAGACCAGCCAAAACTTGTCTCTGCCAACCTCCATACTGATCGCAGTAACGTCACCACTACTGTATTGAGAAAGTAGAAAAATTTTTAAAGTATTTTTCACTAAAATGCAAGATCTTATCTTCTCAGAGTTACTTGAGTACAAAGTTGTATACCCTTTCACCTTAAGGCCACAGATCCTGTTTTTGTTAATCCAAGGTTCCTGGATTAACACTAGCTCCTCTCCTGATCTAGTCAGTCTGAGAACGAGAGCCGCCGAAGCAGCCTTCGTATGGTGAAGATTAATCTGCACAATATTAATCACCATGCATTATCTCACTTACCTCTTCATGCATTCCCTGTTTCAGGCTAATGCTACCTTCCTCCGGGGGGCCGCTAGTATCCGCCGTGTCACCCCCCATAATTGATGCTTCGCTGCCTTGAGAATCCCCAGCCTCTCTTCGTTCAGATTCCGACAGGGTGTCCCCATCGGATCCAAGCGAGAGAAGGCCGCCTCTCTCCAATAGCAGCTCCACGTCATCGTCTGTTATAACCCCATGCGCTTGCTCGACTGTCTGCCGCTGGGTCCGTCCGACGTCCACCTCCGGCCCGTCCTCCGAGCGCATGCCTACCTCATCTTTTTTAAAAACGTTGAGAGTGATCGACCCGAAACCGAAGCTGATCACCCCCTTTGTCTCTGCCAGGGGAGTAAGGGACTCCTTATTGAGCAGCATGATTGCCATTCTGAAGCCCCCTTTAGCCTCCTCCTGTTTGACAATCTTCCAATCTTTCGTTGGAAGATTTGGATTACTTGCCTGAATAATCTCAAGGATCTCTTCTGGCTTTTCTGGTGAGGTTGGTAACCAGACGCGGGCCCTTGGTCTACTCGGAATTTCTTCCTTTCGAACTGCCTCAAGCCTCGCGCCTTCCCATACCTCACCTACTTCGGCTATTGCCTTTTTATAAAGATCCACCGATCTTTGATCCGAGCACGCAGTTAACTTTACGCGCCCTTGATGCCATCCCGCATCTCTACAGAACGGAGGGGGTCCTGGATTTTCTCTCAGGACCTTGATGAAAATGGAGTTTAGTGCATTATACACTTCCCTCCACTTTCCTGCCGTGATGCTCCCATCTTCTTGACTTCTGTCAATTACCGCTAGCACCAGTACGTTCTCCTTTACTATTTCACTGAACAATTTCGGTTTTTCCTTTGGATCTCCCGATATCGCTCCAGTGACGGTCTTGGCTCGTTTGCTGTCGCCCTCTTCGAGCTCATCCTGAGACCTCGGCCTTTTAGGCACAAGAACCCTATCCGAGCTGTCGCGGCCGACAATCTCCCTCGCCCAAGCCACAGATTGCTTCTGTTCTACTGTAAGCTGCCCCTCAGGGGTTGCAGCCAGTTTATCCAGAATTTTATGCGCCGACCGTTTCTCCCTGTATCGTCGCTTTGCAGGAGGGATCCTTCCCGATCCCCCGCTCTCTTGCCTGGCATTGGTATCGCTGACTCCTGGCTTTGATGCCATGGTGCCACTTACCCCTGCCACTGATGAGGTAGCTCCACCTTTAAGGTAAGAGCCACTTTCTTCCTTCATTGTTTCCGGTTTTTCAAGGGTACCGGCTCCCTTATTTTTATTATTTAGATGATCCATATATTCCCACGAGTGTCGGAGAAATACTGGTCCACCTGCGCAGAGATCCGTATACGCAGGTAAGGCTAAATACAACTGGAGGTAGCCAGGTATCCAGAGGGCTCCGTTAACGACTGGGCTTTGTTAAATGGGCCCCCAGCCTAGCTGATCATCAGCACGGGTCGCATAACACCTTAATCCAGCCCATTGGCTCACCAAGCATCACATCCCAGCACCCCCGCCCCTATTCATCTTTCACTCAACCATTCACCCATCCATATGGATATCCCAAACCAATAGGACCCATTTCATCATTCAAGGGGGTAACCCGTTTAAAGGGGCCCCTCACTCACTACCTGGAGACCCCGGAAATGTGACGCTCAGTTTGCCTGTGGTTATTAGTTGATGGTTTTATGGCGCCATCAGTTCGCCATTCCATACCGGGTATCATAGGCACTCAGAATTTATTAAACTGAGGTTAACCACTCCCCAGTTTCCTGAGACTCTCCTCCCAGCAGGGCTGCGGTTGGGGGCGGCTTATTTAATATTCACCGCTAACCTATCTAATAGGCCGTCCACTATCCACCACCTGTGACCCCCCCGATAGCTGCAGCATGCCCCGGGTAATACAGCTGTTAGGCATTGTACTTACTGCTGCATCAATTTCATGTTTTGTTTTTAGCAAGAGGTTTAAAGAACATTCTTTGTTTAACGTATAATTGAATTGGGTCCAATTAGTATGTTGATTCGTCAGAAATCTAGGTGGCGATACTTTTATAACTTGCGCATGTTCAGTGTTATTAATATCGGTGAGTGATCAGAAGATAGATCATAACAGGTTTCGGCCATTATAAGAGGTACCTCTATACCCTTAAGAGGTTAGAGCTACATCCTTTGGTACCCAAAAATCCAGTAAACCGGGAATTTTTCTTCTCTCAGTTGGCCAATAAGTTGGGTGGCCAGTAGATATGTGATCTACTTTTTCATTTTGATCATTCCCACAATTGTTTTCCTTCGAAGATATTAGTCTCCAAGAGAGGTGCACCAAAAATAGACCATTCGTAAACAGTGGAGTTGCAGCGCTAAAAAGATTTGTTTCATGTAGAGGTGTTAGATACCCCATAACGTGTAGTATTCGGAATCGCCACTTGTGACATTTTAGCGCTTAAATCTTTCAACCACATACTATAAAAGCTTAAATAATATAAAAAAATATAGAGTTGTAAGTTATCAATTATAAGTCAGTATAAGACGAAAATAGCCATTAGTATAACAAATATCAGTGATGTAAAGAGTCTACTTATCAACGGCTCAGAAAACAATTTACATAATAAGTTTGTAAAACATAAAATTAATAAAGAATAAAGTTTGTTAATAATAAATAATAATTAAAAAATTTGTTCAAATAAAAATGAATTAATACGTGAGTTTAATTTAAATTATCTAGTGATCTGGGTAATACACAACAGAGGATTGACAACGGCTCAAATTTTATTTGAGCCAACAATGAATTGCAAAGGCTAAAAAAGAAATAATAGAACAGCAAAACAATGAATTTATATCTATTTTTACATTACAGAAAGACATTGAGGTCAAATTGAACCCAGCTTGTGCACTCCATTTTAGAGGTTTATGGGAAACGGCGGTAAAATAAATAAAATACTATTTCAGAAGAAACACAGACGAATCTAACCTGAATTTTGAGGAAATAACAACGCTGGTAACGCAGATAAAATGTTTGCTGGATTCTAGATGATCGTACCAAATTATCTGCCACCTCTTGTAAATACAAATTAATTATGTTGTACTAATCGGTAATAATAATTTCATGTAATCATAGAAAATTCGTTGCCATCTATTTAAATGCAAATTCATTGTATTAACCATAGCAACATTTTGCTTGACGTTGTTGGGTAGTTGTTGCGTCCCTTCTTTCTCGTTATAAAAAATTTAGCAAACTATTCGACGTGAATAACTTAAAAACCAACAAATTTTTCAAATTAAAACAAATTAAATAAAAACGCTGAATTTTTATTTATCGATGTATAATTTTTTATGCGGAATGCATTTCGATGGTAAAAACCATTATCTTCAGCCGCTTTATTGCGTCTAATTACAACATTTATGGTGAAAAATATTTTTGTAAAGAAGTTTTTAACAGAGTCTAGACAAACAAAATAAGACAATACCATACAATTCAGGTCATAATTTTCCCCACATGAGCGGACTCGGTACAGTAAAAATATGTACATGATCAATAAAAATAAAAATTATGATAAAACAATTGAATATAAGGTAAACTAATTAACAATAAATGTACGCGAATACAAATTAAAGCTAATTTTGGCAGAAAAGTTTGTGGAGGGGATCGGCGCTTCGTTTAAATTCAATAGTCTGTGTTTGTTTTTGATAATTTATAGACTTTCCTACGCATCTAGTTGATATGTATCGTTTACCGATTTTAGAAGGGATACATTTTCTACATTGTGTTAAGATGTCCGTTATGAAGTGTGTGTGTGTGTGATGCAATCGTGGATTGCGTTGGTATGTTGTATTTTATATGACATATACCTATGTGCTCCTTAAATCTCGTATGTATTGCTCGTTTTGTTTGGCCTACATGTACATATTTTTTCACAATCACCACAGCTAGCTTTTGCAAATTTGGTAATTTGTATTTTATATAGATTGAATGCTAGACAACTTCATTGTGATTTTTTGTGTTAAGGAAAACAAATAAACGTCAAAATATTGTCATATCTTTTTGTATGAAGTGGCATAGATGCAATTTTATTTCTATGATTACAGACATATACATATTAAATATTTTTTAATAAAAATGTAATTGAAATGTATTCATTTTATGTAATTTTAAGCTAAGCAAGTAAATTTTTTTGTGAAAAGCGTGTGAAAAATTAAAACATAAAAAGAAGGCAAATTCGTATTCTTTAGGTTTAATCTTGTGCCGTTAGAGTTTTTTCTATGGTTATTTTTATTAAAATTAAGTTATTTTCAAACATTTTAAGTTAGCTTCTTAGCTTCATATAAACTGCTGTTTGTTTTCCTTAATACTCAAAAAAATTTGACATATTTTGGCTGTCAAATTATCGATCTATTGCATAAAATGTTTTGTAGTTTATTGTTGCTGGAGAAGACTAACCCTATGTTATACTTTTTGAATATCGCATTTAATTCGTTGGTGATTATAGGTTCAAAGTAACACTTTTACCTTTCTAACATCTTCCCGATCGACCGTGAGTGTTGCTAGCTTTTTGATGTATGCCAGTAGCGAAATGAAATTTTTGATAAGAAATGGAAGTTGACACATTCTAAAAAATATAGAATTTCTAATTTGTTCCTATGGCCAGCTTGCACTTTAATCCCAAGTTGAATGTTGAATCAATAAAATAAATTGTTTTCCAAACACTTGATTTTTAATTCACAATTTTTATTTTGTTTTTATAATTTGGTTTTAAGTTTATAAGTTTTAATGCTACCAGTTTTCGATCATGAATATTATCATGTAAGCATAGCTTAATTTAATATAAAATTAAAGTGGAATATACTAATTATACACATTTGGCTTAGAATGCTACAATAAACAACAAGAACAATAATTGAAATGAAATTACATAAAGATTAATTTATAATTATACATAGTGGTGAAATGTTATTATTATTAATTAAATTAAAAAATAATTGAAATGTTGTTAATAATTATAAGGTCCAAATCGACAGAAGTAACTAAAATCGCAACTACGACTATAGTGTCTATTTTGGTATTTTTAAACCACATTAAAACGTCAATTTTAAGTACAGATTTAATTTGTACATAGTTACGATTGTAGTCGTGGATATCGGTGACTAAAGCAGTCAGTTCTTACAATTGACGTTTAGTACCGATTTTTTTTCGAAAATACATAGATTGCCAAGTAGTTTGCTGTTGTTTTTTATTTATACATATATTGCACATTAGCAGCATTTAAAAATTCCATTAAAACCTAACCACAACTAAATTCGCTGTTTTAATGATGTTTAAAAATATGGATTTCGGAATTAAATTCCGAAAACTATAACTGTAATTAAAAGTTTTATAGTTGCCTCTGTCGATTTGGACCTTAGTATAGACCAGGTAAGGGTACCTGAATATAATCCAGCGTTATTATGATATATTTCTGGTAACCAGCCAGAACAACAAAGAAACCAAAAGGAAAATAGAACTTGTAATTAACTTGTAATTTTAAACAATTTATTAACTTTTTGACTTCAGCTTTTTAACAACTTGTTATCGACTTAGGATGACTGTCCATTCGCCTTTTTTATTTAGAAACTATGCATTACAAAAAAAAGTTTTCCTTCTACTAACATTCCATTTATTTTATGTGTTTCTGGTGATATCTATTATAATACATTTATTCTAGAATAACAATTTTTTATGAATACACTAGCGACAAAATCAATGAATAGAAAACAATTTAATTTGATCTACAAACATCTGCTCATGTAAATTTCTTTAATTAATCAGGTTTTAAAAATTTTAAATAAGTCAAAAGGAATAAATATAAATTAAGTTTAAAGCTAAAATCGACAAAGGCAACTACAACTTTTAGTTGCAGTTACAGTTTTTTCAGAATTAAATTCCGTAATCCATATTATTAAACGTCATTAAAACAGCGAATTTAGTTGAGATTTTAATGGATTTATTAAATGCAAATAAAACTATAGTTTTTCGAACACAAGGTACCAACATAAAAAAAATATTTTTTTTTTGATGTTCTGGGGCGACCTATTCCCAACCACATAATTGTCTATTGCCAATTATGCCAATTTGACAAAAATGCTACACAATTTTACGTGAAAATGGCATTCTCGTACATAAGTGTAAATTGTATTTGTAACTAGAAAATTGTAGTAGATTCCTTTAAAACTGTCAAATTCAACACAAACGTCCAGTTATGAGTGCAAAACAAAGGCAAAAGCGATATAAATTCATTATTGTGGTTTCGACAGTAACTAGGTATATTGTTATTGCCAGAGTAATAGGATATAACTAAAGATGTCATGAATGTAACAGAAAAGTTATATATGTACAAAAATAAGAAAATGGAGTCAGAGCAAGAGAGCCGTCATCACGGAAAGTAATGTAAAATTATATCAAATAAAAAGAAAGCTTAATGTAAAATATCACAAGAGTTTATTATTTAATATTTCAAGTTTAATATAAAGAATATAAGAATTAGTAATATTACATGGCGCAGCCGATTATTTATTTAAGTAAATGGAAAATATTGTAACACCACGTGCCTTGTCATTCGAAGGGAATGTACAGGTTAATTGGAGTAAATGGAAGAGAAATTGGACCCTGTATGTAATTGCCTCGGGATGTGATCAGAAAACAAAGGAAATTCAAGTTGCTGTATTATTACATTCATTAGGCGAGAAAGCGCTGGAAATTTTTGATACATTGGAAGTGTCTGCAGACGATAAAAAATACCCGGATAAAATTATTGAGGCATTTGATAAATATTGTATTCCAAAAAGTAGTGAGATTATTGACCGACATTTGTTTTTTGAACGGAAACAAATGGATAGTGAGAAATTTTGTGATTTTGTTACTGAGCTGAAGAAGCTGGCAGCAAACTGTAATTTTGGAAATCTAAAAGATAGTTTAATTCATAGTAGAATTATTAGTGGATTGCAGGACAAAAAGTTTATGGAATTTCTACTTAAACAGGATGATTTAAATTTAACAAAACCGATTTCGTTATGTAAAACTGCGGAATTAGCTTCGGTACAGTTAAAATTAATAAAAGCAATTGTTGAGAATTTCGGTGTGATTTCAAAGAGAAAGAGAAGTGAGATTAAATCAGAGTATCAGGAAAGAGTTTGTGGATATTGCGGGAAAATACACGCGAAAGGAAAATGTCCAGCATATGGAAGATCATGTAACAAGTGTTACGGAAGAAACCATTTTTCGAATGTCTGTAAAAACACAAACTATACAAAAAATAATAATGTTCGTAAAGTTAGTGCGGTTGAGGTGCGGAAAAACCGGAACAATATTCTTTAGAGAGTATTAATGCTGCGGAACCAAATAACTGGTATGAGAATGTTAAAATTGGAAATAAATTTGGAAAAATCTTAAAATTAAAAATTGATACAGGTGCACAATGTAACGTTATTTCAATCTATACATATAGAAATCTTGGACTTAATGAAAATTTAATTCAGGACTCAAGAGCTATATTGACAAATTATAGTGGATCTAGGATTGAGGTAGCGGGACATTGTGTTTTAGAATGTTTGTTTAAAAATAGAATTTATTTGCTCAAATTTCAGGTTGTGAACTGTAATTCACCTCCTATTTTAGGATTAAGATCAATTAATGAATTAAATTTAATTTACAAAATAGATAATATTGAAAATGCATTTTTAGAAATTTTGGATAATTTTTCGGATATGTTTAGTGGCATGGGCTTAATTAAAGATTATGAGTATCACATAAGATTAAAAAAAAATTGTGTTGGAGTAATCCAACCTTGTAGAAAAGTAGCAATGCAATTATTGGAGCCTCTGGAGATGGAATTGAATAAGATGGTTAATGAGGGTATAATAGAGAGGGTGGATGACCCGACGAAGTTTGTTAGTTCGTTAGTTATTGTAAAGAAAAAAGATAGAAGTTTGAGAATTTGTCTTGATCCACAACACTTGAATGAGAGTATTATGAGAGAGCATTTTCAGCTTCCGACATTTCAGGAAATTGCGGCAAAGATGGGTAAGGCAAAATATTTTTCGGTGTTGGATGCAAATAGAGCTTTATGGCAAGTGAGATTGCCTGAGAAATCTAAAAAATACACAACTTTCAACACACCCTTTGGAAGATTTTGTTTTAATAGACTTCCATATGGATTGTGTTCTGCACCGGAGGTGTTTCAAAAAGTAATAAGAAAAATATTTGAAGGGGTAGAGGGAGTTGAAATTTACATTGATGATATTATCATATGGAGTTCCAATTTAGAAGAGCACAAACGTAAACTTAAAAAAGTGTTTGAAATTGCAAGGAAATGTAATATAAGGTTTAATAAAGCTAAAAGTGTAATTGGTGTACAAGAGATAAAATATTTGGGACATAAATTAACTAAAGATGGTCTGAAAGTTGATGATGAAAAAGTTAAAATAATTAAGGATATGGAAACACCAAAAAATAAGCAAGAGCTGGAACGATTTTTGGGAATGATCACCTATGTCAGCAAATTTATTCCAAATATTGCAACACTAGCTAGTCCGTTAAGACAATTAATAAAGAAGAACGTTTTGTTTGATTGGCAAGAAGTACAAGGTAAAGCTTTTAATGATTTAAAAGCTAGTCTGACTTGTGAACCTGTACTTCAATATTATGATATGTATTAGTAAACCAGTACTATTATCAGTAGATGCCTCAAGAGACGGATTGGGTGCCGTTCTATTACAAGAGAATTTGCCAGTAGCATATGCTTCTAAAACTCTTAATTCGACTCAACAAGCTGTAACAGTTTTCGGTTAATAGAACCGAAAGCGTTAACAGAAATATCCGTCAAGGGATTTTAGGGTGGTCATTTAAGCCGACTAAACTCAGGGAAATGGGGTGGGGATTTCCTAAAACCTTGACAGACCTTGATAGACCACAGGATTAAAATGGAGAAAGCAGCGATCAACTTACCATAAGGTTAGGGGGGGAATTCCATTCCCAATCTCACTCCACGATGTACGAAATTATCTCATTCTGAAATTAAGAGCACTATTCCGAAAAGACCGACGATTTTCCATACAAAAGAAATTACAGTTTATTTTTAACTAATAATTTGATCTTTTACAATTTCAACAAAATAAATCAAGAAAAAAAAATAATATAAAGGAAGGAAACTAAAAGGAATTCGCTCTTGGTACCAAGTAGAATACTGACTTAATATCTATGAATATATATCTACCTAAACCGCATTAAAATTGGTATATAACCTTAACAATTAGCGACCCTAATAAACCAGGGTTCTTCGTATTTTATTTTTTAAAGTAAATTAATTATGATTTAAGGTAAATTAATGTATCAAAAAAAAATTATATAGTTTATATAGTAAATTAAAAAAAAAATTCATGAAAACTCATCTGTTTACTATCCGATGATGCTGAAGATGATGATTGATGACAAATGTTGATTGAAGTTATAATGATGACACCGTAATTGTTTTTTTTTTTATTGTTTTTTTCTTTGTATTATAACACTAATAATGTATTATAAATCACCATACATACGCAATAGATTGTAAGGCTTTTACTGTCCTTTATTAAACAATCGACTCAGGTTACACTAGATTGTTTTGTTCAATGAAAAACTACACTATAACACTACATATTTATGATTTCTGTTCTTGGATTTTAACATTTTTTATTAATCACTCGATATAAGTTAATTATATAACTAGGTACTATTATTATTTTCACTTAATTAAAGTTCGGTTTTCCGCTATGGGTTTTCCGTTATGTTACCATAAGTTTATCTCTTATAGTCGAATGTTCTTTTAAATTCATTTGGAAAAATACTTGCGGACTTATCTACGTATTATCACATTAATATATTAATAACTGAATAGATAGAGATTACACACAAAAAAAAAATCGGTTTTCCGCTGCGGGTTTTCCGTTATTTTACCATGAGTTAATTATATTTCTTGTAGTAGAATGTTCTTTACACATAACTCGGTAAAATACTTTCGCACTGATATCACTTATGCTTAACATTCATAAAATTATTAAATTTATGCAATCGTTCATAAATGAATATAGCATTATTTAACTGTCAATAATAAAAAAAAAAATCGTTTTTCGCTAGTTTACCGCCTTGACAATGTTCTTTTTTGTTTCATAGCCCGGCAAAATGCATCCAGACTAATTTCACTTATGATTACACTCGTATATATGTATATGTATTATTAAATATAATTTACTTAATTTTTAATAAATTATAACAAAAAAACATTTCGGTTTTCCGCTTTGGGTTTTCCGTTAATGGCAGGAGCCTTGTAAGACCTTTTGTATGTAATTCATAAATTATCGTTATTTTATAAAATAATTTTTATTACATCTCACTCAAAAAAAAATAATTTAACTTGCGGAATAACCACCAACAATTTCTTTTGTGATTTTATGATTTTAGATGTTTATTTATTTTTATTTTTTTATTTTCTACTTGTTATTATTGTTCAATTTTTAAAGTATCTTCTTGCATAATTATTTTTCGACTGATTCCAAACTCAAAACCTGCATTCCATCAAATTATCGTATCCCCCACCAAACATGAAACAATTCACAATAGTTAAAATAAAATATTTCGAATTACAAGTTACCATAAAATTTCTCCAAGCCAACACTCTCGGTGACGATGCATCGTTACAAAGCATATGCTCAAATTGAAAAGGAAATGCTTGCCATTGTGTTTGGTTGCGAGAAATTTTTTCAATATATTTATGGCAAAAGGGTTACGGTAGAGAGTGATCACAAGCCATTAGAAACAATTTTTAAAAAACCTTTGAATACAATTCCACTACGTTTACAAAGAATGAGGCTTAGACTTCAACAGTATGAGTTAGTCAAAAAGTATGTTCCTGGAAAAAAAATGTACTTGTCGGATGCGTTGTTTAGAACGTCTACGCAGGATGAAACGGTATTGGATATGGATATTGAGGGTCATGTTAGCATGGTAATTGAAAGTTTGCCAACTACTAATGATCGATTAAATAAATTTAGGGAAGAAACCAAAAAAGATGTGGAACTAATGCTGGTATTAGATCTAATTAAAAATGGATGGCCTGATGATAAATCACAGGTCCCAGATTTTGCGAAAGTTTATTTCACTTTTAAGGAGGAGTTGTTTGAAAAAGATGGACTGATTTTTAAAAATAATTGTTTGGTGGTTTCCATCTCTATGAGAAAAGAAGTATTGGATAGGATACATTTTAATCATTTAGCCATAAATAAATGTAAACTTAGAGCGAGAGAATCGGTGTTCTGGCCGTGTATGAATAATGAATTAACAAACTTCATATCTAACTGTGGATTATGCTCTAAGTATCAGAATTCAAACAAGCCACAACCATTAATAAATAGAGAGGTTCCAGAAGGTCCTTGGGAAACCGTCGGTTCTGATATTTATGAAATTGATAGAGTACATTATTTGATTGCAGTGGATTATTTTAGTAAATATCCAGAGATACATATGTTAAATTCATTGGAATCATCGGAAGTTGTGAATGTTTTAAAATCAATTTTTGCACGTCATGGGATTCCAAAAATACTATATACGGATGGAGGGCCTCAATTTATGTCACATATGTTTAAGGATTTTGTTCAAAAGTGGGCATTCACACATAAAACGTCCAGTCCATTTTATCCTCAGTCAAATGGAATGGTGGAGAGACATATTCAAACTGTAAAAAAAATGTTGTGCAAAGTCAGGGATTCTGGTCGTGATGTTTACTTGGCTCTGCTTGAGTTAAGAAATACCCCTCTTGATGAAACAATTCCATCTCCAGCGGAGCTCTTGTTTAACAGAAAAATTTCAGGTTTGGTTCCAAATTTTAATATAAAGAAAAATTATGTGGAAAAAATCAGAAATAGATTTGTAGATAAGCAAGAAAATCAAAAATACTATTATGATCGTAAATCATGCAAATTACCACCCCTTAAAATTAATGATAGTGTGTACGTAAATAATAAATATAAACATAGGAAAACAGGATTATAATTGATGAAGCTGATAGACCTAGATCGTATAAAATATTAAATGAGAATGGCAATATTATTGAAAGGAATAGAAGAGATTTGATAAAAACAAATGAAAAATTCAATGTTAATAATTTTGATTATGATAGGTTTAATTATTTTGATATATTAAATGATAATAATGATTTCAACAGAGAAAGCTCTAGTGGAAATACTTGTAAAAATGATAGTGAGAATGTGGAAATTAATGAAGCGGATAATAATATTAATAATCATAGTTTTTCTAGTATACCGCCCATTGCCACACCAGTAACATCCAGCTGGGGAAGACAAATTAAAAAGCCTTCTTATTTAAATGATTATGAATAAGGTTAATTGTTAAGTTCCTTATGTATTCATATGTACAATGTAGCTTTTAAGGTTATTGATATGTAAAATATGCTTAAGGGGAAAGATGTAGTAATAGGATATAACTAAAGATGTCATGAATGTAACAGAAAAGTTATATATGTACAAAAATAAGAAAATGGAGTCAGAGCAAGAGAGCCGTCATCACGGAAAGTAATGTAAAATTATATCAAATAAAAAGAAAGCTTAATGTAAAATATTACAAGAGCTTATTATTTAATATTTCAAGTTTAATATAAAGAATATAAGAATTACTAATATTACAACAATTTGTGTAAAATTATACACCACTTTGGTGGTAGAGGATATGAAATTCACAATATTGTCAAATTTCATAATATTGTGACAGCATTTATGTGTTCCGGAACTAAGGAATTTATGAATATTTTCTGCGCGATAACTGGTAGAATTCCAGCGAAATTTGAATAGTACTATACGTTAGCAAAATCAAATATAATAATAATTTTTTAAATTAAAAAAAGTAATTAAAACTAAATAAGTAAATTACGTGATAAATTTAATAATGAGTCGGTTAAGTGAAGACAACAAGAAAGCTACTAGAAATAATAACTACTTAAATTTATAGATACAACAGAAAATAAAAAAACCGATTCTATCTCAAATAGAGTAAAAGAGATTGTTGGGTGAAAATATGCCATCATTACAATGCCCGCTCAATGTATTACGGGAGAGAAAACCAACCAACACATAAGATACACAAATTAGGCATGGGTGGTAGTCGAGCTTTAGCAGCCCTAGATGAGTCAAATGATCTGCTTTATAACTTAATAGCACCGACTATTACACCACAACGTAACCCGTTTGACGATACTGGCAGCGACGATGTAAGTAAATAATTTATTCTACATTTTATACGTATTTGAGAAAGAGGAAGGTTTATTCTAGGAAGTATTGAGTTCCCAATTTGAAGTGGAATATTTGGATTTAAACGAATCAACACACCTCATAACTTCAGTCAAAATAATTTAAACTCTGAACAAATTCCTGTTCCTGTATACAACAATTTATCGAGTAACTCAACGACTACACCACAAAATATTCAAAACAGTTCCTCTACTTCCCCAAACCAATTGAAAATAAAATTAAAGATAAGGAATTGGAAGCTCTAGAAGAAAAAATTAAGCTCATTAAAATTTAACAAAAAGCCGCGAGAGCCCAGAACCTTTATTATAAAAGTATGTTCCAACAACATAGTCATTTTAATGATTGAAATATCAACAACATGTTGATCGATACATTATTTTGGAATTGCTTTAATATGATCGCCATTAAAGGTATTATTTCTGAGTAATAAATTCTCTTGGTATTTAAAGTCGTATATAACTCCTAATAGCAAATCGCTATAAGAGGCTTTAAAATAAAATCACGCCACTAGTGGCGCAGGTTTAGGAGAGCTGGGAGATATATAAAATGAAATGCTACATGACAAGGAAATGGGATTCGGTAACAAATGATAATTAACGGTAATTCTGATTTTGTATTATTTGTGCTTAATTATTTTGTATTCTCGAATGGTCCACAGTGATGCAAATTACTGAATGGAGCACTGAGTAAAGAATTATATCGGCAAATACTCACGTTGCTCACATAATATTGTAAATATAATAAATAATAAATTTTTGAACATTATGGTGACTTACTGAATGGAGTGAAATAAATTCTTAAGGACTTTCAACTGTATACTAGAGATGTATAACTGGATCTAATTGTTAAAGGTCAAAGATGAAAATTGGCGATTACGACTTTGATTACTGCTCAACACGTGTCAGTTCTAAATAATCTAACATTATTTGTGGATCTGTGATTTGGCGGTTATGGGAGTAGAATGTTTATATTGTCATGATCAATTGTGTTATAGGGGAAGAGGTCTCCAAATTTAAGAAAAGCCGTGACATAATATGCCAGCCCAAAATATCGCCTGCCCAAAATAATGGAAAATCTTTGTAAAATATTATTGGTTGGTTTGGTGATCTTTAACGGTTGCTTTCTGGGAAAAGTGTCGTCCGAGAGTCGAATAGACCCAATTTTTTTTTACAATAATCATAATAATAAATTCTAATAAATCCAAATTTCATTCTAGATAAATCTAAATATAAACATAATTATTCGTAGGCACTACCGAATATCAAAACTAATAAATAAATGGTACTTTATTGATGGCCGGTGGATTTTTTGTATTCGGTAAACTGGGTAATAAAATTTCCTTTTTTCGCTTAGAAAAATCCATATCTTTATCCAAACACATCACAAAATTTTGTATAAACAATAATTGTTAATTTTAGGTGCTCAAAACTAAACAACTCTAATTTAAATAAATTTTAATTAGTATACTTGTTTTAATGAAAATTTTTTTTTTAGTTATTTTGCTTTTCATTCTATAATCCTTGTTAGAACAACAGATAGTTTTTTGAAAAGTTTTAGTTGTTCCTAAACATAATTATCTCCCAAAAGTGTATTAAACTATTTATTTATCTGCTATAAAATTTAAGCACTCTACATCGTTGTATATTTCGGTTGTTAGTGTTATTTGTATGTACAAGGAAAACAAAATCCAGAGAAAATCAAACTCCGCATTTATCCTTTGAACAAAATAACATTTATTTGAAAACATTTTCATTGTATTTAAATTTTTTGAGCTTTTTTTGCTGAAAGTTTACTGAAGTTTTACATTTGTTTTTTATTTTAGTATATAGTTTGAGCAGTTACCCTTTTTTCGATGTTTATTTTCTCCTATTTCTGTTGATTAGTTTAATACAAATAAAGTAACAAAACTAAACGAGCTTTTATTTACCTTTTAATCTGCTTTTCCGTTCTTTTTTTTTTCTTATTATATTTTCATGGTGAAGGTAGGAATTGAAGTTTTCTTAGTATAGTTTTATTTGTATGTTAGCATATTTTTTCATGTGATATGCAATCAGAACAAAAAAGTGTAAATTTGTAATTTTTATTGTAGTAGTTTGTTAGTGAACATAAGTTTGTCGAAGGAAGTGAAAACATAATAATGTAGGTAGTTGGGAAAACAAAAGAACAAAAAAGTATTATGTTTGTTTCGGAAAATCAATATGGTATTGATTATTTTTTTCTTTCAAACCATTGCTGGAATGCATAATGCCTTGGCATATATTATGCAAAAATTGTGAATAATGGTTAAAAGGTTTTTTTTAACAGACTGATTTAAACGTTTTTTTTTAATGTACATAAATTACACATATATGACCAATAACTGAAAATAAAATGTTGGAAACCCACATCACCAATAAACCACAACAGTTCTGTAAACAATTTTATTTTATTTTATAAAATGATGATGGATTTCTCTAATACCCCAATTTTATGTAATTTATGCATATAAAATATTTTGTACAGTAAAAATAATTTGCACACAATTTGACGTGCGAAATATGTAATAATACAATATTTAAAATAAATTGTAAAAAAAACTATAACATTTTCATTTCAAGCTTTTGTGTATGTACTATGTATATGTATATATAAACAATATGAAAAGGGGTGAGATTGAAATCCCGTATTTGAAAATTCCGAAAAATCTTTTTTGGTATAATTTTTGTCGGTCAGCAATCAATTGTGGATCAGAAAGAAACTCGTTTGGTACATTTTTTTATATTCTTCTTTTGTAGCCAGCTACTATATACCGCACCAGACCCCTGACATTATGTCTGTTAACGAAATTTTAAGATTTCATTACGAAATCTGAGGATTTCGTTACAGTGGTACCCAAGCTTAAATGGCTATTAACTTTAACTTTCAATTTTTCTTTTTTCGTCTTTTAGTTTTCACATTTATTTCACTTGATGAGCATACTCGTTGTTGTATCCGACCGTGCGTTGTTTGAGTTCACACGAGTGTGTTCATCCAAGTTCCCTTTCCGGTTGGTTGGCATTCGCATCAATGATTGTAACCGGCCTGGCCCTGTTTGATTACGCACCGATGTGGATGTTAAACCCCTCTTCTCATTGCATCGATTGGGTGGGCTTCTCCTTTTTCCTTGTTCTGGGTCGAAATTTTTTTCGAAATTTACTTTCTGTTCTTTATCTTATTTAACAGTTCTTCGTACCCTGGCATTATATTGCTCAATATTTCCAATATTAAATTGTTTTTTTATCCGACTACCTCAATGGGGCGCGTTCATAGTGAGCTCCGACCCTCGCGCCGTTTGACTCTGCTGGAACGTCACCCATCGTACTTCCATGTGTCTTGAGCATCGAGATTCCGCAACCAGCTGTCTCTGCCAGTGTGGTGTCGATTGGGGCGGTCCGTCGTCTCGATGATCAGGGCACATTATTAGGCCCTTTCTTTCATTTCGTGTGTCTTATTTGGGACCAAGTGCTTTGTTTACAGAAACTTATTATTATTGTATATTTTTTTGTTTCCTTCCCAGCACGAGGGCCTGAACTTCCTTGTTTCATCTCGACTTCCCCCTCTCTTCAATTTCACATATATACATATATTTTTTCTCGTTAAATGCAGATATCGCATTTCAATTTATTTATAGTTTTTTTTGTTCTTTTAGATAATTGTTGGTTGTTCTAAACTACCTGGTGATTGTGTTATCCCATAATTAATTTAAGTTAACAAATTTGGGGAAAATCATATTTATTACTATTTTTGAATGTTGGTTCAAGAAATCATTAATTAACACTATATAGGTATATATTTGAATTTATTACTCCCACCATTCGCTGGATATTAAATACGGTTCAATTTTTGAAATTTATTATTTAACATATATTCATTTGGTACACATATACTTGGAGTGGCAACCAGTTGCGTGAGTTACTTTGCTATTTGTGCTCATTTTCACACTTCGGAAATTTTTTTTTATTCTCCTTACCTATACCAACTTGCTCTACAAATCTACGAAATGGACGCAGATCATTTGATGCAAGACGAGTTCGAGATTGAGTGCGATGTTCGCCATGGACAGCGGGATCCTATAGGCAGATTACAAATACTCAAAACCGCATTTGTGAATGAAGGCGACAACCCGGTAATTAAACTTTTTCGTCCTCACTTAGCAGGCGCTAAAAATCCAAAACGCGAGATACAAAAGTGTACCAACAAACTACATGAGCATCGTGAGTGGGCTGTGGGACTTAGTGTAAATAGTAAACCTTCTCCAGTAGTGCTTCAAAGAGCAGAAGTAAGAGTGATGTACGTCATTGATCGGTTGAGGCGGTTAGAAATACTAGTCGGTCTTATAAAAAGCAGGCAAATGCGCTTGCTACAAGGGGTGACTCGATGTTATCCGCAATACAGTCAGCAATGCAGAATGATACTAGTTTAGATGACACCATAAGCAAATTGAAAGAGTCCGAGCATTTTGAAGCAGATGATTTATCTTCATCGGACAACGAAGAACAATATTTGATGGAGCCGCGAATGGCCTACCAGTGGAACGAATTTTGTTCCGAATTGAACATTTTGCTCGCACGTACCGTTTAACTAGTGAAGAGGTGTGCGATGAATTGGGATCAGTGCTGAAAGGAAATGCTTCAAATTGGTACTGGTTCTATTTGGAAAGGAATCCTAAAACTACATGGGATCTGTTAAAATCGGCGCTAATAGCATCTTTCCAGGACCGACGAACTGATTCCGATATCAAACGGATTATTGAAAATCGTAAACAAAAGAAATCGGAGTCCTTCCGAGATTTTTATCATGAAATCATATGTCAATCACATTGCAGTTCCTCGTTCCTATTGAATAACCTGAAATTCTCCATATTTTACGTAGCAACATGCGACCTGGTTTATATCTAGCTTTGGCAGGAAAAACAATTAGTTCCATAAATGAATTGGTACAACGCTGTTTGACACTAGAAGATGCTTGGAGCCGTACAAAATACGAACCGGAACTATTATGTCAGCCAATGAGCATCCATAAAGTAAGCTTGGATTACACAGATACCTTTTATTCAAATCCAAATATGTTACAGTCAGAAACTCAGGCGAGACCTAGTATCAACTCGGATGAGATTTGTGTTCTCAATAAGCTTACAGCGTTGTCACAGAAGGCAGATATTCACAAGTCTACAGCGAATCAATATCAGCAAAATAAGGATAATTCTAACCTCAGCATTTGTTGAAATTGTCAGGATATTGGGCACATGTATACAAATTTCCCAGAACCCATCAAAGGGATTTTCTGTTTCGGTTGCGGTCGGTCGGGTATTCTGAAGCCAAATTGCTTTAAATGTTCGGGAAACGATCCAACGAGGCTTCGAACATCTAGGAAGACGGTGCCTCGATTATTGACTCGTCCCAGTACGGAGAAAAATGAAACTGTTGGAGGCTCCAGTACACCAGCAACACCGTCGGGCGATCGTCACATCTAACTGAATCAAACGCCAAGCAACTCTCGACTGTTCAACCATCTCGTTATCATCTAGGAACTAAGCGATACTGGCAAAATAAATGTGCAATTCGCGAAGAAATACTAGAAACCTTCTTATCGGACCAGGCTGATGAATGTCCATATATCCAGGTTTCTCTGAATGGGGTAACATACCAGGGCTTGCTAGATAGCGGGGCCACCATTACGGCACTTGGGCATGGCAGTGAGTCAATTTTGGCGAATAAAGAGTACAAAGTACATTATTTGTCCACGAACGTAACCATCGCAAGCGGTCAACGAGAACGAATGCTAGGACATATTTATGCGAAAATCGGTTTTAATGGGAAGGAAAGAGGTATGAGGATTCATTTAATTCCTACTCTGAAAAAAACCCTTTATCTAGGAGTTGATTTCTGGCGAGAATTTAATATCGTTCCAATGACTATCTAGGTGGATGGCCTTTACCAGCAAAAGAAGTACTGAAACATGACCAGACGCCAGCAGAAACAGACCGTCTGAATAAAGTAATACGGCAGTTCCCCTCATTCTCCGAAAAAGTTTTAGGAAAGACTAGCGTGGTAACTCACAAGATTGATATAGGGACCGCCAAACCAGTAAAACAGCGTTATTACCCCATTTCTCCTACAAAACAGGCATACTTATATCAGGAACTGGATAGAATGCTCTCGCTTGGGGTGATAGAGGAGTCGTCGAGTGCATGGAGTTCTCCGGTGACATGTATTCACAAGTCGAACGGTACAGTGAGATTGTGCTTGGATGCCCGTAGACTTCACGAGGTGACTGTAAAGGATGCGTACCAGTTACCCGTCATTTACGGGCCCCTGAGCCGGTTGGACCAGACCAAGTATATCTCTAGCATTGACCTGAAAGATGCATTTTGGCAGGTTCCGCTGGATCCGGAGTCTCGTGGTTTGACAGCTTTTACTGTGGTGGGACGTCCCCTGTATCAGTTTACAGTTATGCCGTTTGGGCTCTGCAATGCCCCTCAGACAATGTGCCGGTAAATGCACAGGGTAAAGCCTCACCAGCTCCACGACCAGATCTTCGTTTACCTCGATGATTTGTTGATTACATCTAAGAATTTCGACGAGCATATTAGGTTATTAGAACAAGTCGCGTCACTATTGAAGAAGACAGGTTTAACTATAAACGTTGAAAAAAAAAGTAAGTTTCATTTGAAACAGATCAAATATCTGGGTTATATCGTGGGCGATGAGTGGTTACAGGTGGATCAGGAGAAAATTAAGGCCATTGTAGATTTTCCAGCACCAAATACTGTTAAAAAACTCCGTAGTTTTCTAGGCTTAGCGGGTTAGTATCGCCGTTTTATTTCGTCCTATGCCTCACCAACTGCACCATTGACTGACTTACTGAAGAAGAGATAAAAGTTTATATGGAATGGATTTCGTTAACAATACGATAGAATCACCTGGTGCAAAATCTGGTCGAACTCTAACTCTAGCGCCATGATATTGTTTAACTGTTTCTCGAATCACTCTTAGTTTTTCTTTCGCATTAAATTTAACTAAACTGGGCCTCAAAAGGTCTTCCTTTATTGGAACTTTCGTTCTTGTTCTCCTACTCATGAGTAACTCAGCAGGTGAAGCATCTAGCATTGAAACATGATGATTTCTGTATTCGAGCAATGAATACTCAACATCAATTTGATCTTCTCGTGGTTTACGTATTACATTTTTTGCTATATGCACGGCTTTTTCGGCTTGGCCGTTAGAGCGAGGATATCTAGGACTAGAAGCCCTAATTTCAAAATCCCACTCCCGACTAAACGTATCAAATTCTCTTGATGAGAATGACATATTATCAGAGAGCATTACTTTCGGTATTTCATGAGTTGAAAAGATACTTTTAAGACTTTTTATAACGTCATGGGATTGTTTAAACTTTAATAAGATAATTTGTAGACACTTAGTTATCAGTTACTATTAAATAATCGTCTGTCCCTGATTGTAAAATGTCACATCCTATTTTCTCAAAGGGGTAGTCAGGAATCTCATGGGGAATCAATGGTTCTTTTGTATAAGATGACCTATACTTTTCATATATACGACATTTATTAATGACATTCTCTATCTCATCATCGATACCCGTACCCGGCCAATATAAAATTTCTCTTGCTCGTTTTTTGGTCTTACTAATTCCTATATGTGCTTCATGGAGCTTTTTCTTTTTGAGTATTTCGCTAAGCAATACTTTGGTAACTATTATTCGATCACCCAAATATACTAAACCTTCATCGCAAAATATTGCGTTTCTCCATTTCCAAAATTGTCTTATATTTTCAGGAAGCATTTTTTTCATTTGGCCAACCTCGTTGATAAACCATTAATATTTGGCTTAAGATTTCGTCAGAAATCGAATGACCCCTTCATATTCTTGAAAATCATCTGAAGATTCATTATTCAAATATGATCTGGACAAATGATCCGCGATGGGCATCTTTTTGACAGAGACATACTTTAGGTCAATTGCATAAGTTAACAATCTCATCTTCATCCTTTGAAGGTGTGAAGATTTAATTTTGCCAATTTATTTCCTAATGGTGCTAACCAAAGGTTTATGGTCGGAGTGTATCTTAATCTTTCTTCCATAAATATAATAATGAAATATAGTGCACGCAAAAATTACCGCAAGTAATTCTTTCTCAATTTGTACATATTGTTGTTCCGTATCGATTAAACTATGAGACGCGTAAGCTACTGGTTTTTTGTTTTGTAGCAAAACACTATACCTAGTCCATGTTGGCTTGCATCGGTCTGTATGACAATTTTCTCATTTTCTTTAAAAAGTTGTAATACAGGTGAATGAAAAATCATTTGCTTTAAATTTTGTACTGCCTTTGTATGGATTTCTAACCATAAAAATTCAATGTTCTTTTTTAACAATTGACTTAAATGTTTTGAACCCTCAGCTTAGTTTGGTATGAAACTTCTCATGTAATTTATCATGGATCTGGCATTTCTATTATACCTTTTACCCTATTTAGATCTGTACTTATACTGTATCAACTGAATAAATGCCCTAAGAAACTAACCTTAACGATTCTGTATTGTAATTTAGACTGATTGAATTTTATATTTAGTTTTTTAGCCCTATTAATTACTTTTAATAAGTGTTCGTCATTTTCCTTCTCAGAACGCCCAAAAATTAAAATAGCATCGATATATGTATATCAAAATTCCTGAAATATCGCCGAAATTTTTTTCGTTCAACTTTTGAAAGCTTTCTGGCGCTATTTTAGGAGGAGGGATCTAAACATATCCTCATCGTACCGGTTGGTTTCTCCACAACTACCAAATTGCTCATCTTCTCTGTGGGTGTGTAAATATTTAGGGGTATTATATTTACATCCGCCCCTGTATCAATTTTGATCCTAATTCTATTATTGCAAATTTTCTGTTGTCAGTTAACGATTTTTGAACGGATAAAAATATATTATCAGGCACCCGTTCAAGCTTAAATGCCTTCCTGAAGCAAAATGCTGGCTGATGGAGGGAACATTCGAGGTCGTTGCAAGCGTTATGCGACATGTTTTTCTATCCACCGTAAAACATCAGATTAAATGTTAACCTGAGCTCTTGTTTTGACCGATGAGCTCAAAATCTAAAAAGACATGACGAAATATTTTTTGTACTCTGCAAGTGTGCCTACTACTTATGATTGGGACATTTAACTAAATCCAACTCGGATTGTCTCTGATTTAGAGAAAGCCAGCTTATCGGCAGCCAACACGTTTTTTCCGGTAGCTCCATTTGATAGATTCCTGTTCCATATAAAAGAAATTATTTGAATAAAGGTGCAAACTCACCGTGGTGTGGTAACAAATTTACCAAACAAATGCTCATGTTAAAAAGCTTAGCTTTCGTGCCTTCTGAAGAGATTTCTGAAGATGTTTTAAAAATAACTTTTGACCGAGACGCCAAACGCATCGTAAAATGGTTTGAAAAAAGATTATTTAACAAAAGATAAACCACAAACCGAAGAAACCCGTTAAAGCCGAATTACTCTCCAGATTTTTGAAGCGTCTCTCGTGGAGCTCTGGTCCAATGAAAGGAGAGGCGGAACCCCCATTTTACTATGCCTCTCCTAGCGCTATGTTTTGTAGCAATTCTGTTTCAAAGACGGTAGCATTTGTACCTAACGACTTCGAGAGGGCAGTCCCACTCCCGTATATTCCAATCCCGCCCTGTCTTCCGTTTTTGACCCATCTGTAAACCATACAATTGACCCTTGCTCAAAGGACGGTCCCTCTGTAATCCACATATCCCGGCATGTTATCTAACACGGAATGGTTTGTGGAAGTCCAGTTTAGTTGGCATACAGTCGGAAGGCATTCCTATGGTAGGGTCTGATTTAAATTCTTTAAGGATTTCCAGATGACCCGCCATATTTCCTGGTTTGATACATCCTTCTGCCTGCACCTTCAGAGCCATAATTGCAGAATTAGCCACATCATCCACATAGTCCTGAACATCAAACCCATGGCTACCCAAAAGGACCAGTTTTCTGTGAATAACCAATTGTCATAATAGAGAAGAGAGTACGCCTCTTCGGGCAACCCTTTACGGCCCTGATGGTTACTGACTCGCCGCCTAATCTGGCTGTAATCTTATGATGTTCCAGCATGGAGTGGGTCCACTTAATTGTAGAAGGCGGAACCCCCTTTTCCATTGCTAGAGGTATATTATCAAACGCCCCCTCAATATCCACAAAGGCGCAGAAGGCAATTTCTTTATTGGCCACCACTCTTTCAATCCTCGGTACTTTACCGCTAATTTAAATCACAATGAATTTACTTGTTTGATATGCAAGTTGGTCCCGATGCAGCAGATTTTTGACGAGGATCTCACTTCTTATTTGATAATCCAGAATGTTTCCACCATTTGCAATATAAACGATGTGAGAATAAATGGCCGATCTTCCTGTGTGTCCGGACGACCACTTCCCTTTGGTGTAAAGATCACATTTACTTTCATCCAGAGTTTCGGAATATAGTTAAAAGTATTTTTAGTAAATATTATTTTATTTGCAAATTGTAAATTTTTTCTGAACTTTTAAAATAATACCAAAAAAAAAAAATATTCGGGATTTTGAAATGGAGAATTAGAAACTACACTAACGAAATTAAATATTAAACATGTGTGTAGATAATATGCATCGACTCTACATACTATATATATGTACATATTCGTATGGTAAAAACTAGAAATGAAAATACATGAAAATTGTGGAAAAATAATAAATTTTCCCAAAACAAAACACACAGCATAGAGAAAAGAATTATTATTATAAATTATTATACATTTTTTGTTATTATTATAATAAAATAAAATAGTTTTTTTTTTATTTATAAACATTTGCATATAATGTACATATACTAACATGTAATGAATAATTCACAAATGAATGTTGACCATTTTTTACAGTTTTGACAGCAACAAATTTAATATTTTTATGCTCAACAAACTTACTGATATCTGTATGATATACAATATAAACATTATACTTTCGTCTTTATGCTGAATTTTTTATTTTTTTTTTTGTTTGGTCTTAGTTCTGTTTATATTTACTCGTATATTTCATAAAAGTGGTAAACACATATTTGTAAATTAAGTGAACTGCATCCAACTTAATTGCTAAAGGGACGGGGATCACATGGGCCCGAGTCTATTCAATCGGCCAAACTAAGGATAAAAAAAGAAAATCACGATATCTGCAAAAAAATCGCTTTTTAGTTTTTTCTGAAATTCGTTTTTGATTTTGAAGCATTACCTAATATGCAATGTTTGTTCGAAATTTTATCTAGACCAAACGGATCGTTCATTTGCAGTTAGGTTTAACCAACACACAGATGAACTAAAACACACATACACAAATTAATTTAAAATTTAAATCGAATTTTCCACAACATCTAGCGGATGAAGATCACACTTATATAAACATGGATACAAACCTGCAAATAATTCACAGAATACCAAAAGGTGACGCCCTAGATCAGTGGTTCTCAAACTTTCCGGCTCCGTAGGGAGCCGTGGAGCTGTTGCCAGGGAGCCTTGAAGCTTCGTATTAATATCTCTAATAAACCGCTCAATTTCCTCGTATACAAATTTCTGAATCTGCTTATTATCAATGACCGCTACGGTTTTCTGTGCTGTTAATATGGTTTTCGTAAGACATGTGATGTGTATACGAATTCCACGATCACGAGGATTTTGGTCGACAAGTTCTTATTCTACAATGAAAATGAACAGGAATTTCAGATCGTAAACCTTGATCTGCGGGACAAAAAAAATCATGGTTAAAAATGAGGCCTTTTATGAAGTAACAACATTTTTAAACCAGAGGTCGATATCCGAAGTAAATTCTCGGTAATATAGGATCTAAACTTAAATTAAAAACTATAGGAAGTTAGGTCTATAAAAATTGCGAAATTGGATATTGAAAATGTACGTATTTAGTATGTATGTAATTTTAAAAAATTACTAGGTAGTACTTTAATTTAATTTGAAATTTCAAAAATTATATGGTGAATTTGTATATCAGGTTAGTATTGAGAACTCCAATTCGAAAATTCCAGGGTTGTAATTCCGAGTTTTTTGTAATACTGTTCCAATACCGATTTACCGGTTGATTATCGAAATATTAGTAAATTTAGTAACTATTTTCAGACATAAATCACAAATTATTATTAAGTTTTATAAATTGGTCGAATCCTTTATCCTTAGTTTTACACATCAAAATGGCATATCATTCATTCTATTTTTCAAACTAAAAATCTTCAACCTGATTGATTTGCAAATCTAATCTACCCAAATCTACCAAATCTAAATTTATCATGAAAGTTGGCAATTAAGGAAACAGTATATAAGCACCAGGTTTGGGGCATAAAACCGTTTACTATTCAACGCAACACGCTTAGCTAGAATTATAATACGAGTAGCAGTTTTGTTTAAAGGCCGATTTAGATGAAGAAAAATGTTTGCCCGACAAAATTTTTGCATGGCGGTTAGAAGTGCACGCAATAGAAAAATAAACACTGGTTTAAAAGAGAAAGGATATGTAAACAAAAATGGCGATGCTATAATTTTTGGAGGCTGATAATTTGACGCCATCTTTTTTATATTTATCGGTAGTGACATAAATTAAATTAATTGGGGGAAATTGATCAAAATACAATAAATACGAAAGCTCTTAATTAAATTTTTGTATTTAAAAATTTTCAAAGATACATGGTTCACATTCAACATGTTTGTTTTTGAAAATTTGGTTTTGCCTCCTATAAAATTTTGACGTCTAGTCATTGTATGGGTTTTCATAATATACTTTTATTGTGTTTGGATTAGTTTGTTACTATAAAATATCAAAAAATATTGTCGGGTCGAATATATTTTATAGTTAAATTTTCACTACTATAGTAACAATTGCTCAAAAAAAAGAAAAAACAGCATTGCAAAATTGTTTATATTGTCGTTCTTGTCATCCAAACGAAAATTGTAATGTACCAATCTCTTCTTTTTTTGCAAGGCAAACATTTTTCTACATCTAAATCGGCCTTAAAGCAAACAATTATGAGGGATTTATTTTAGTTAGCCTGACAACACTTTTTAGCTATAATACTAACTTCCGTGGAATTGAATGTGCCTTTTAATGGTATATGTAATCATAACTATTGATAAGTTTTGTTTAATACTCGAAACGACCATATGTATAAAATTTAAGTTGAATGTTTATTTTTATTTCTAGCGTATGTAAACCTCAATATAATAATGAGGTCAATCAATTTTCTGAAAATTAAAAACCAAACTGAGTGCGTCAAATTTCTAATACAAACAATGAACAAATTGAGCGTTCAAAACTGACAAATTATGTGCTCACTTAGAAATTATTTATAAGTAAGGATTAATATTCTTTAATTTTTTTTCTAGAAAACTTAATTTTTCGGTACATTACGGATATTACAATAACCAAATTACCGAGAACCGGTAATTCAAAAATTCGGTAATTTTCGACTCCCTAGTTCTTTGGGACCAAAGAAAACTGATTTAATTAAAAAACAACTGAACTACTATTATCTACTGAGTTCTTTTTTTTTTTTTTTTGGAAGAATTCGTCATAAATACAATTTCAAATGTTGGGTATAAAACCAAAGCAACCTTAATTATACAAGCCATAATCTAAAAAACGAAGCTTTTATAAGGGAATTAGAAACGACGAAAAAATCAAAATTTCCATAGTAAAACACATAAAACATATGGGAAATCACTTTTTTCATAAATGTTTGAATTTCAACATATATGAATATCGTTTAAGTAAATCGTTTTCATTTTCTTGTAATAATTGATTTATTTAAACCAAAATATAAAAAAAAAGTTCATAACAACAGCTTTCTGGTCAAATTAAAAAGAAAAGCTTACTACAAATCGTGTGCATTAAGTCAATATACATTACATAGATGGCAGTACAAATTTTTTAAAAATCGTACCAAAAATTGCCACCTGGGAAATTTTAAGTTCAAAAATTGTAGGAAAAGCAAAACAAATTCTCAAAATATTAAGAACGTGTGATAATTTTGTGATTAAACAATTTTTTTTCGTATTTTTCTGTATAAATCTGAGACATCTAACGTATACTAGTAAAACTAAAGATAAATTTAGCAAGTATTATTTTAATTCGTCAGAGCCAACTTTGATGTATTTTTCAAAATGAAAGTTCGAAAAATATATTTTAGAAATAATTTAATTTTAATATTTCTGCAATTAATATTTACTTAATACCAATATACCCTTCTTGTATATTGCTGCTAAATATATGTAGAACATTTTTGTATAAAAATTTTGTAACATTTTTGCTTTTTTCATTGAAAAACTTGAAGCTAAAAAACACCATTTTTACTATGGATTCCTATGGAAATCAGTGAAAAATTATACCACTAAAAAAGCTTCTAAAAAATACGTCATAATGATTATGGCTCTATACTCTAGAAGGCTCTGAAAAAATACGTCATAATGATTATGGCTCTATACTCTAGAAGGCTCTGATAAAACTGCTAGGCGGGTCAAAGCTTTCAAATTGGTTCAGTACATTGAAAAATGGTAGTTGAAAAAATCTAAAAAAATCTAATTTATTTTTTTTAATATTTCAAGTACTTCCAGAAATTTCATAGTTCGAAAATTCAGAAGAATATATTAAATCCAAATTTTGTTTTAAATACCTAAGTAAATATAATTTGACACAAATTAAAAACGAACCAAATTCGGGTCGGGTTACGGTCAAATTAGAAAAAAGTGCAAAAATTGGATTCTCTCTCATGTTTTTAAAATCAAGCTTAATTATTTTCTGGAATTGTAAAATTTTTGCATATAGGCATTTTTTAACCTTTCGAATAAAGCCGACAGAATATTTTGGGTTGGTAGATCCTTGAATAAGAATGCCCAAAATGCTTAGTTGTAAATTCATTATTATGGAATAACATTTTTGCGAGCCCTGGATTTTATTTTTTCGATTTCAGGGGCCGCAGTATGAAACAGTTTGACGAGCACTACCTTAGATAATGTAATAACCCTTTACTGCTCAACGATAGAATCGTACGACATAAGTCGGTAAGACTGATTAAAAAAAAATCAGGTACACCTCAATTTTTACCGTTCAGAAAACACCAATTCAGTAGTAGTCAAGAATTGATAAGGAACGAACTTCGAAATCCGGATATTCTATTTACAGTGCTGGGGGGGGTGGGGGGGGGGGGGGGAAGGAAATTGGTCAAACATTTTATTACAAATTCTTTTTTTTGCTAAAATTACAAAACTTTTGAAAGCAATTGGCTCATTGTTTCATTTAAATAAATTTTTGATCCAATTTTTTTTTTTTTAAATGTACCTGTAATGTAGGGGAAAATCGAAAAAAAAATACCAAAATATTCAAAATACGTTGATTTGGGGAGCTAAAGTAATCGATAAAATAAACACTTTTTTTTAAATTTATTTTTAATTTTTTATTGATTTATAGAAATTTTTATGGTTTATGGCAATACACCTCCGATTCATTGAGTTTGATAAATTTTTCAAAATCGCAGAAGGTATGGATTCCTAGGTGTTCATCAACAAACTTTTTAAAGCTTACATTGATTCTGGGCGCTTTCTTGCTACGGCTAGCTTCATTATTATAGATTAACAATTTTCTATTTGGTTTAAGCCTGGGCTATACGGTAGCCAGTCCAACATATCAATATTTTTTCTAAAAAGTACTTTTTTACGTTTAAATGAAGAGATAAAAATTGGTTTTACCGTTAGCCCTTATTTAGCCCTTTTATATATAAATATGATACTAATTTAAGTTTATTGCAAAGAATGGGCATTGTTCTAACCAATAAACAACAAAGCAACTACCGCAAGATCCCATTGATGGAAATTAATAGCCTTAGGAGTGGAGTATATGCAGTAGGGATTGTCGCAAGATGCCATTAGTGGGGAATAATAGCCTTAAGTGTCGTGAATCTAATGGTGTATATCGCATTTCGCAACGGTGGGGAGGAATACCAAATTTTAATTTGCGATATGACGTTAAAAAAAAATTTAAAATTTCGTATTTCTCCCCACCATTGAGAAATGTCATACACAAGTTACATAATGGCACGTGTCCCACTACTGCACAATCCGCATCCGGCCTTAAATAAAATAAGTAATCGGATTAACACACGGACTCATAATTTCTACATTGTAATGGAAAACGTCGATATAAGCATAAAAGATAATTATGCCAACTTATTTTTCTTTTATAAAACATCAGAATATATTTGACTGCAAAACGACGAAGGTTAAAATAAATTTGTTATTGTAAAAAAAATTAAAACCACGACTGAAGTTTTTATTTAATTTTTATTTCCCTGAACCTAAAACAATAACTGGCGCAGCCGGTAGTGGATACTTTTCGAGTATTCATATACAAAAAAAAGTAAAAACGTGGAAAAAATTGGTTTCGGAAAAGTATTGTCGAGTTGGACAAAACACGCGGTTTCGTAGTGTTTGTTATCACCGCTAATAGCTATTTTTTTTCTAAAATTAATATTGAGTGATACTCCTTTTTAAACAATATTATAAAAGAAAAAGTGCCAAATAAAAAGTACAAATAAAGTGTAATAAAATCAACAACCAACACTTAAGAGCCGAAAAATCATGAACGTGATCACACCCTTCCTAATTGCAGTTACGTGGTAAGTGCGAATTGTTGTTATTTTTTGGTCAATCCTACATATTCATAAAAACCGCCATAATCCTTTCCATTAAAATTGGATTGAATATATCTCTCAAAAGAAAAAGGGGCGAATCCTTATATTCTGACGCTCAGGATTCTGTACATGTATATACAGGCCTGAAATAGTTAGGAAAAATTTGAAACAAGATTTATAATATTGAAACAGTGAAGTGAAGACATACTAAAATTAATAAAATATATTTTCGTATAATAAAATAAAAAAATTTTTTTTAATTAGAACCAATCAATTTATTACACTTCGCGGCATACGATCATTGATTAATAATAAAAAGCTAGAAATTAGGGAATAATAGAATAGATTATATGAGTGAAAACTACAAAAGACAATTAGAAGATATAACAAATTTAATAAGAAGCCTATCTCTAAAAAATAAAACAATGGCTGAACACGAACAAGTTACCAAATTAAACTTATTATTGAATGTTTTTAAATTACCTGACCCTATCAAATCATTACTTACATTTTCTGGAAAAAATAATACACTCCATGAATTCATAAAAAATGTGGATGAAATCATGGACGAAACCGAAAGAATAATGGGAGTAGGTCAAACACCCGTCAATTTTGTGCGGGCTATTAGAAACAAAATAATCGACGAAGCGGATAGCGCCTTAACCACTTATGGTACCAACGTAAATTGGGAGGAAATGAAGGCTAACTTCATATCACATTACAGTGACAAGAGAAATGTGACTTCACTAATAAGGGACCTACATACAATATACCTATATCACTATCGAAATTTTCAACGCAAAAATTATGGAAATTCAATCTGCAATTATAAATTGCGTAAGACTGTCCAATTCAGATGCAATAGTCAAAACAACGAAAGAAAGTTTATACAGAGAAATGTGCGTATCGACATTGCTCGCGGGTTTAAAAGAACCCTTAGGATCAAGTATAAGATCCAGAAATCCAACGAACATCTCGGACGCATTCAATTTATGCCTACGAGAACAAAATATGTGCTATATTAGGAATTACAAAATCGTGCCCAGTAACACACATTTCGATCAAACAAAACATTTTCAGAGATCATTACTATACCCTAAGCCCCTGAATCAAAATACTTACTATAATCATAATCCATTCCCTTCTGGCCTCAACGTCAACCTATATTCAGTTCACCACCTCTTCGCCAAAATTTTGGACAACCAAATCCAAAACCCTTACCACCACTATCCAGGCAACAACCTCCTCCAATCCCAAACAGAAACAACAGAATTCAACCAATGGACACACAATCTCACATAAACCAATTTAGACAGACAACTAGCTTCCAACCAAATACTTCTCAAAAATTTAATTTCCAACAAATAGGACACCCAAGATTCCAATCCAGAGAACTATTTAACGCAGAACAATATGAAGACCAAAATACCCAATATTACACACAGTTCGGGAAGAAGCAAATTATCTTCCAGACCTGGATGGGTATCAACCACCTAATGAAGAAACTAATCGAGAAGTTAGCCCCGAATGATCCGACGAACAGGTTTTTCGGCAAGTTGCCTCAGAAAACCAATCGGATAAATTCTACACTAAAATTAAAATTTTTGATAGACACTGGATCCGATTCCAGCTACATAGATCCCAAGTTTATCATACCATCAAAAATAAAAATAATAAAACCATTGTTCGTGAAAACCCTCTTCAAGGAACACGAAATAAACCAACAAGTATAGTTCCAGGCTTTCCCGAATTCAAGACAAAGGAACCATTACTCTTCTACCTTTTTAAATTTCACCAATACTTTGATGGATTGATAGGTTTAAACCTAATCAAACAATTAAAAATAAAATTAGATTTCCACAAATCAGTATTGGAAACTGATAAAGTGACCATCCATCTCATATATAGACCAAATTACACATCGACAATCCATAAAATTCCTCCACGGAACCGAATTCTCATTCCCATTCCAGTAGATGTAAAAGAAGGAGATCTGTATATTAAACCCGTTCAAATAAATTCTCAAACAATTATCCCCGAGGGAATTTATAACGCAAGAAACTTCGAAATTTTAGGCGAAGTTGTAAATTTCGCTAATAAATAAATTAGAAATAAATCATTCCTCAATTTACAAAGATTCTCCAAATATTCAAGATATCAGGGACCTAATTAGAACTAGTCACCTGAACTCCGAAGAAAAATCAGCAATTGAAAAATGATGTCAAGATTTCGAGAGTATTTTTCAAAAAGATAAGATCAAGATTTAACATTTACCAATGCGGTAAAACACTCTATTGATCTTAAACAAGAAAAACCTATTTTTACTAAATCCTATCGCTATCCTTACGTACATAAGGAGGAAGTAGAAAAACTAATCTCTAAAATGCTTCAAGACGGGATAATTCGGCTATCACTTTCCCCATGGTCCTCCCCAATATGGATTGTACCAAAGAAGAGTGACGCTTGAGAGACCATTGACGACATGTATCCTTTGCCAAACATCAATGAGATTTTGGATAAACTAGGCCGATGCAATTACTTTACTACGCTAGATTTAGCATCTGGTTTCCACCAGATTGAACTAAATCCCAAATACATCCCCAAAACTGCTTTCACAGTGGATTTGGGACACTATGAGTTTGGATGCCTTTTGGCCTTAAAAACGCTCCATCAACCTTTCAAAGGGTTATGGATAACGTTCTGCGTTAATTTAAGGACTTCAAGGAAAGTCTTGCCTTTGTTACATGGATGACATAGTCATCTTTAGCTCATCCCTTCAAGAACATATCACAAACCTAAAACAAGTGTTCTTGAGATTAAAAAATGCAAATCTGAAAGTGCATTGGACAAACGCGAATTCTTGCATAAAAAATTAGCATTTTTGAGCCATATCATATCTGAGGATGGTATTAAACCAAACCCAGAGAAAATAAAATCAGTAAAAAAATTTCCATTGCCTAAAACAGAAAAGCAAATAAAATCCTTCTTAGGGTTACCCGGCTTTTATAGGAAATTTATAAGGAATTTTGCCGATATAACTAAGCCATTAACAGCTTGTCTTAGAAAAGACAAAAAGAAGAATACATCAACTTCTTTAATATGTGCAAAGAAATTTTATGTAATAATCCAATTCTTCAATATCCAAACTTTGAAAAAGAATTCATAGTCACCAAAGATGCTAGCAATTTCGCTTTGGGTGCTGTACTTTCCCAAGGAGAAATAGGGAAAGATCTGCCCATCTGCTATTCTTCAAGAACACTGAATACATCCGAACCAGATTATAGTGCAACAGAAAAAGAACTTCTGGCAATAGTTTGGGCCGTTAAACAGTTCAGACCATACCTTTACGGTAAACGCTTCAAAATTGTAACAGACCACAAACCACTTCAATGGTTAATGAATCTAAAAGAACCAAACTCCAAAATGGTCAGATGGAGGCTAAAATTAGAAGAATATGACTATGAGGTAATTTACAAAAAAGGCATATTAAACAGTAATGACGCATTATCTAGAATAAGCCCGGAAATCAATGTAACCACTATAACATCCGATCAAAGTGAGTTTGAAGGATTCCCAGGAGGCGACTACGATAAGGAATCAACAACCAAATCAAGTGATTTTTTAGGATTCCCAGAAGACAACCATGATAGGGAATTAAGTACCAAACCATTAGACATACTTCATATGGACACATTTCATATTGAAGGACGGAAATTTCTTACAATATTAGATAAATTCTCAAAATACGGACAAGCAATATCGGTAACGGACAGAACAAGTAACAGTACTCTCAAAGAACTGAAAAAATATATATCAATACATGGCATACCTCGAAAAATTGTAACCGAAAGTCCTATTGTTCAAGCAAAGATATCGAACTACATTTTACAACCCCAGGTAATTCAACTGGAAACTCGCCTGTGGAGAGATTCCGCTCAACTCTAATAGAAATCTACAGAATTACAAAGAGTACTTGCACAAACCCAAACACAGATATTGACGAGGTAATGACGGACGTAATAATAACATACAACAATACAATACCTTCCACCACGAAAATGACTCCCTTAGAACTAAATAACGGACATTATTCAAAATTAACAATATTTCCTAGAACCATCACCAATGACCAAAATAAAAGAATCCATAAGAATAATATAAAACGAATCATTCCAGGGCCACCACAACAACTAACAACGGTATCATACCAATACAATTAGGCAACGCTAAGTAGAATTATTCAAGACTATACAAAATTGCTACATATAATTTACATAACAACATACGAACCACTGATACGAGGAATCAAAGAAAATTTAGATAAACAACGAGGAATCCCCGAAAGCCATTTACCATTCGGTAATTTGAGCCGGCTATTTACTACACTCTTTAAGATAATAACCAATAAAGCATCCATATTGAACGATACATTTAATCATATCAAATTAGGACAGGTAAACAGATCAAGAAAAGAAATCAATGCTACATTCAGAAACCTACCTGGCATCGATTATACGATAACACAGAACGCGTGCAATGACATACACGGAAACGCTGACAAAATTAACGATCAAATTAGTTTGAATAATGAAATGCTAAAGCGATTTAGAGACATAGAGGATGTAATATCTTCAGAATTAAAATTAATACACGGAACAATAATGAACTTTGGAAACACAACCCAAGACAAATTAGAAACTTACACTTTCGAGCAAATCTTACTTAACACTGAATACAACATAGAAAGATTACAAAGACATTTGGACGAAATATTACATACAACAACGAGAAGGAGCGCAAATTTTTATTAATCAATTACGAAAACAAGATATACAAATTACTTCGAAACACCAATTATATCAATTTATAGATATTACAACAATTTTTGAAAATCAATTAATAATATTCATTGTTACAATACCAAAATTTTATAGAGTATTTTCAAACAATATTATATAATTCCAATAACAATAAACCGAAGATTTTCTATTCCTATTCAAAACCACTATATCACAATAAATTACCATAAAATACAATATGCAAACGAACCGTGTAAACAAATAAACTATGAATATTACTGCAAAGAACACAACGTTCAGCCAACCAACGCTGATTGTATTGCCAACATCATATTAAACATCCAAGCACCCTGTCATCTGATCAACAGACCAACAGAGGAATCAATCTTCCAAATATTCTGGCAACACCTCATCATCAATAAAATGAATAATACGGAATATAGTACCACTTGCGGTAAGCCGGGAACCCGCAACTTTAAAAACATAAAATTAATAAAATTCATCAACTGTTCAATCACAAAACTTTAATGAAGATTTAATACAGTTACAACCATTTCACGAAATAATAATAAAGAATATTTCCACACGAATTGATCTACCTCAACTAAATTGGTCAATCAACAACATAGAAAGTTTAATCAAAGTGCAGAATGCGCAAGAATTTCAGATATCTATCATCATTTATATTGGATCGTATCAGCGATTGTAATATTCACAATCCTAACTTACCTGATCATATGCAGATAGTACCCAAACGGCAATCCATGTGCCTGGAACTCGAATTTAAAAATTTTATCAAATCATCAGCTACCCAGTAACAATTCCTCAAATACTGAGGATAGTATTTCTCTTAGGAGGGAGCAGTTACATAATGGCACGTGTCCCATTATTGCACAATCCGCATCCGGTCTTAAATAAAATAAGTAATCGGATCAACACAGGAAAAACACGACTCATAATTTCTACATTGTAATGAAAAACCTTGATATAAGCATAAAAGATAATTATGCCAACTTATTTTTCTTTTATAAAACAACAGAATATATTTGACTGCAAAACGAAGAAGGTTAAAATAAATTTGTTATTGTAAGAAAAATTAAAACCACGACTGAAGTTTTTATTTAATTTTTATTTCCCTGAACCTAAAACAATAACTCACACCATTAGGTTCACGTCACTTAAGGCTATTGTTCCCCATTAGTGGCATCTTGCGACAATCCCTGTGAAATTCATGTTATTGATTTGAACAATAAATTACTCAACCGAGCAAAAACGATATGACGTAACAAAAAAATTAAAATTTGGTATTCCTCCCCACCGTTGAGAAATTCGGTATACACCATTAAAATATCAATCTGGCTTGACTCATACTACTTAGGATCTGCTACATTTCTTCAATATTTCTTATGTCTACTTTTGACTGCGGAATTGTAGATGTTAATTTTGAAAGAATAAAATCTTCGATCATAATACTTTCGTTATCCTCGAACCTTGATTGTAATGTTAATTTTTCCAATCCCTTTGCCAAATAAGCCATAGGTTCAGAAATTTTCGAACATTTGGAAATGATCGCTTCAGATTCAATTTTTTGACCAGGCTTTTTTTAGTGAACCTTAACTCCAATAGTGCACTACTCCGAGTCCAATAATACACGAGCTACATGTCTGTTCGCAGTTCGTATAGTACTGATTATGGTGAGACTTTCTTAGATATATTTACTAACGCTCCTAAATGCAACTTAGTATTATGATAGCGGTAAGCTGTTTTCTATGCCCGTCGTATTTTGGAATGGATTTAATCGGGTCTGTAGATTCAATTTATAAATTCAGTTTTTCGTGCTTGTTTGATTTTTAGGTCATTTGTCTATTCTTCGACTCTTGTCAACTAAGCTCTGTTAATCGATTTTCACATTCAACGTCCATTTCATCAGAAGAATCAGTTTCGTGGAAGTCTGATTCAATATTACGATTATTGTTTATTTTAGTGTTACTTTATTTGTTGTTGTGTCATTTTTAATTATTATCATTTATATTTCAATTAGAAAATTCACTAAATAGCCAAAGCTAAAAGAACAAGAATTGGGATAAATATATTCTCTTGTTTCTACTATAGTACTTATTGAATAAAAAATTAGTTAGTGGGGATGTTTCAATATGACACCAAATACATAATTCGTGGTTCAACATTAATTCGATTCTTAAAGATTCATGAATTTTTCGAACTAAATTATTCAAACTACGTGACGCCCAAGTCTAATTCTATATCCATAGTTAAACTACACTAAATTAAAGTAATAAATTTCAACTCTTCAATGATTTTCTAAGTTATTCATTACACCATTCCATATTTCCGTTCTGTAATTCTATAATAAAAGGAAAAGAAATCAAATTTGGTAAACATATCATTCCACGACCTTACTCAAGCTCAATATAATATTCCATAACCAATTTATCAATTTTCATTATTGAACGATTTCCAATTTAATTGTCTCATTAAGAGTGAAATGGCATGACCTATTTTGCTTCATACAAACATACATAATGTATGTTATGTATGTAGGTCCAAATTGATAAATGATGTTGTTTTCCTCAAACTGTGTTGTACATATTACTGTAATATTTACATTTATTTAAATTAAATACAAATCAAACTGCACATACTCGTGTATAGTATGTTTGAAGCAATAAACAAAATACAGAACAATATTTTATCGTTTCCAAACAAACCCCAAAATATATAGCGGAATGGTAAAAATAAAAAAAGAAATAATAATGGTTGTGTAGTCCCGCTCCCCCGTTTAAAATAATAAAATAATCGTCGAACAGCAAAACATATCTGAGTACATGTATACCCGAATAGTGATAAAAATTTTGTAAAAATAAAAATTTCCTTTGCAAAAATTCACTCAAGTGTTTATTTGTGAACTAACATTTGTTTTGTTAAATTTTTCTTAAACTTATTTTTTGTTTTTTGCCCATTGTTGTTGTTAGAAAAAACTATTGTTGCTGTTGCCATTAGTCCATGTTGTTGTTCTAATAATCGAAATAGAATATAGAATATCTATAGAAAAAATATTGGCTTGAAAGAAAAAGGGAAAATCCTAATCACCCCATTTCCCCCGTTATGGAAAAAAAAAGTTTTATGTTTTTTTTTTTGTGTGCTGTGCTCAATTCAGAATGGGTTTGGATATATAAATGTGTATATAGGAAAAACGAAAACAATAACAAAACAGTAATAAATGAAGGAAAATGTCTTATCATATGTACGCTATACCGTATACATAATCAAAGTGCAGAGGAAATAAACTGTCTCGGATTAGTTTTTTATATACACAACAGAGAGTCTTTTGTTTCTAGGAAATTAGCGGTTGATCAACCCTTCTATTTAAAGCTCTATTATGGACGCACAATAAAGCTATATTATAGCATGTATTATGTTATTCACTGTATTATACACAATGGTGGAATGAATTTATTTTTATTATTTCAATGAATTAAATAAACATAAAAATCAAATCATTATGATGATGAGCATTACCTTGTACAACTATTGAATGACTTGTATTCAAGTTTTTCGTTTTTGTTGATCATATTGTTGATGAATTATATGGGGATTTGGAGGTTTTTGGCTAATTAAATAAAAGCCAGTGTGTGTAAACAGCAGGTGATGGAAAATAGAAATGTAATGTTGTTTTAATTAGATTAAAGGCAAAACCTTACTATAACGTTTTCTGTGTAAAGGGGTCAATCTGACCCCACGGATATCTACATCTAAAAAAATAATTACATACATTCAACAACAAAAAAAAATTCACTGAAAATCTCATTTTAACTACTTAGTCAAATTTATATTTTAATCAGATGCGTCATCTGATACAACTTCCTCTTCATCCGAAACCATTTCGTGTTCTTTATTTATCCGACGGACTAAATTCAAGGCACAATCAACCGAATGAGGCTTTCCTGGTTGTCTACCAATATACAATTCATCGTTCAATTGGAAAGAATTCTCTGCGTGGCTTAGACAGAATATTTTAATTTCATACTACCTCGGCTTCGATGGTATGTACTGTCAGAAAAATCAATGGTTAAATTTGATGATGGTTGATAAGGTTCTCGAATGTTTGCCAAGAACATATTCCATACATTTTGGAATTATGCTATCTATTAGTTTTAGCCTGTTACGGTATGGATATAAAAACTATCCCATACGTAAGCATAAAACACATTACGTGTTTGTTAGTAGTTTCTAAACGGAGTCTTTCCCCTGTAAACCAGAGGAATTTGGTTTAGCCTGAACTCAGTCTTCCGAGGTATAATTTGGTCGTGGGTAATCCGTTTTCACAACTACTCTAAAATAATTCGGAAAATAAACAAAACAGATAACATCCGATCTCTCTCTCAGCCACATCTCAATGACCCATCCCCTATATGCTAAATTTACTCACTCATACTTAAAATTAACTCAAAATATATACAAGAAATCCAAAAGGTGGAGTGAAAAATCCTAAATCTTTGAGAAGAAAACAAAAAATTAACGAGGATGCGAAGACAAAAATATTGTGGCGAAAATTTACAAGAATTTTGCAAATATTTATGTAATTGAACTTTGCCAATCAAATAATTTAAGAAAATAATAAAAAAATAAATGAAAAATAAAAATAATAAAAGAAAATAATCTTAGCTGCGCATATCTGGTGACTGGAAATTGGTTGTCCTGGCTGTGGAACGATTGTATCCGCTGATGCTCCCACGAGGTAATTTTTTTCCTGCTTTTCTTTCGAACTTTCTCGTACAATACAGGATTAAAAAAAAATGATGACAAACAAAAGAACACCACGGGGATAGGGTGTTAAATACAGTTGAAATGTCCTGTTATTGGTGATACTGATTGACCCTCTTTCCGTTTACAACTTGACATACGGTATTCGATTGATTGTAATTACACACGTTGACCCGCGGCGATTCTATGCAAAAAGTAAGAAACAAAAAAAACAAACGCAGTACTTCCTCCAGGATATAAACACAATATGTGGTCGTAACACCAGATTACGTACCATGTACCTAGTACGATGCTTCGTACTAGGTTTCCAAAAATAAAAATCACACCAGAAAAAAAACCCACGATTCACTGGCACCTCACTTGTGTTGCAGTAATATCGTAACACACGCTTTAATAAGTCCTCCAAAGAAAATCAACTTTGGTATTGAAAATTACCAAAAAAAAACCCACTAAAATATAAATAAAACACTGTAGGTTTTGATTCACTATTTTTATCTTTTTTTTTTGTTGTCTTTTATTTAAAGTACACAAAAATTTTTTTTTTATATATGTACTAAAAAAAATTATAAGTTTACAAACTTTTAACCAACAATCAAATATAATCCAAAAAAAAAATTCAATTTATAATATTATCACATTGGATTGTTTATAATTATGGTTCCATTATTTTATTATTAAGCTTTTAACTTTACACTTAAAGAATTTATTTTACTGATATTTTACACCACAGTATTTTTGTGAAAAAAAAACTTGTTGATTATTTCAACATCGAAATCATAACTCGACTGACCAAAAAAAAAATTTATCTCACGATCAATTCTTGAAAATTTTTAATATCAACAAAAAAACATCTCCCCCACCCTTTGATGCTCCCGCTTATTCTCAACCAAGCAAAAAAAACAAACCGGGATAAACCGCTGACTCAACCCATACATACATCGCAACACAGTGATCATCATCATCAATGATCAAGAGGAGAAATATTGATTTATATTTGCACCCCAGTAACAATTTTAAATTAAATTGTTACAAGCCGCTCCCGTTTCGTTTGATAACCTCAAAAATTGTATCGATTGCTGCAGTTTTTCAAGGAATATCGTCGCTAGAATTGCCAAAGCGAAGTCTCCCACACATGCACTTGCTGCTGATTATGAACCCTATGAAAACAAGATCCATAATATGCAGAAGAACTAGACAATCTAATATCAGCTAAAGTTCCTGGCAACGATGATCCTGAATTGCGAAAACAAGTTTTAAAATGGATGATTCATAAGCCATATGGAGACCTAAACCCAGATGCACCCTGCATCATGTCCTGCATGACAAGAAGCCAAAGTACTGACGTCGCTACGACTCGGAATTGGCTCAACATATCAACGACTAATTTTTACATGAACATGCCGTATACCGCAAGGACAAAAATGGTCATCGAATAACACGGGATGATCGTTGCTCCATATAATGCTTATCTGCTAAAGCGATACGATTGCACATTTATAAGGGTCATGACTGTTCTGCCACCAAAATAATAAAGAATATTTATTTACAATGAAGCAGACACTTATGTAGAAGGTAGATGTATTACTTCACCAAAAGCATGCTGGTGATTATTTGGTAATGAGATCCAAAAGATGGGTCACTTCGTTCAACGATTGGACACCCATTTGTCCGGCCAATGCAGAATCACAAATATCGATCAAGCACAAGAAGATTTGACAGTCATAGGAGAGAAGAATTCAAGCGTTGAGACTACAAGATAAAGAAGACCATTATTTTGGCAGATACCAGAACATTGTAAATGGGTAGGAACATCAAGTAAATGGGTGCCTATAGAAAACGTCGTCTACGCGCCTTTGGCAGAATTCATAATGTAAATTTCGCCACCCAACCGGAACTTTATCACATGCGACTGTTGTTGTATCACATTAAGAACGCAACAAGTCTCAATCATGTCTTGCCCAGTGTATAGAAGGTTTACAGGAATGCCAAGAGTAATGAGAACGTTGTTCTTACAGATTCTGATCCTTCGTTCTCCCTAAAACCCAAAACGCATATGTGAGATGTTTAAACGAGATTTGTGTGAAGATGTTATCCAAGAAGCCAGACGAACTGGCAAATCTGGCGAAGAACAGAAGGTAAAAATTTCCGCTTCTGGGTGGAACAATTCGGTATGGACAGTATTGACGACTATGAGAACCAGCTAAACGAACAAGTCTTCAACATCGATAATTCAACTACTCTTGGCAGACGCATGTACCAGATGCCTAAAGGAAAACAAATCGAAATTGTTGATAAAATCTTAGTAAAAAATACGAACCTTAGTCCAAAGTGTTTCTTTATTAATGGACCTGGTGACACAGGCGAGACTTTTATCTATAAGATACTCTACTACATCCTGCAGGATCAAAATAGTATCATCAATTGTATGGCCTTCACAGACATCTAGGAGGGAGAGCAATAAGCCTAGATAGTATGTATCATGTACCGGCCGGCAGTATTATCAGGTTCATTAAGAGCCTGAATATTTACTGGACGGATAATTAAGCAGGGCTTGGTGCACAAAAGATCTTTTAGGCCGCAGTGCGAGGTGGCTAAACGCCCACATGGCCCTACAACACTAATTCTCATTGGACTCAAAGTACTATTGACATACATCTGAATCGATCTCAAACATAAACACGAAATCAGTTAGAGCAGCCGAACTTGCCAAAGTTCACGTTTCTTTCATTATTATGAAGATGGAAAGTTTCCATTTCACAACCATTGTTTCCAATCACAACTATGAAGAAATGAAGAATCGAACTACACAGTACACTAGCGCCACTTAATAAAGAAGTAGGTAAGATTAATACCGAAATTATCGGCCAACTGACTGGAGATTCCAAAGTATATGAAAGCTTTGATTCAGTCAAAGATCAGCCAGAAGTGGCGCTCAAATTCACGTTCGAATTTCATAACTCCATCAATTGCCGAATTGCCACTACATTAATTGCAATTAAAAACGAACACAATCATCATGTTACTGCGCAATTTAGATGTCTCTGCAATGGAACGCGATTAATTGTAACCGAGCTATGCAATAATATCATTAAAGCAAATAGCATCACTGGTGAACAATCTGGCCGACACGTACATATACCAAGAATCACACTAGTCTCCAGCAAATGCCAACTTTCATTCGAGGCGGAGCCTAGCATTACAGATCTAAATAATAAACGGTCAGAAGTCGTAACTTCTCTTAATTCCGATTTAAGTACAATATTTGAGTGGGGTAACAACAACTTAGTACAATTTAACGAGAAAAAGACACAAATATGCACATTATCACGTAAAAAAAGTCGCAACGACTACCCATTTGTGGTAAAAAACCATATCCTTATGGGTTGCGACTCAATTCGACTGCTTGGTGTTCAAATAAGTAACAAACTCAAATGGAATGAACACATTGTTGCATTGGCTAAATCAGCTTCAAAAAAACTCGGGTTCCTGAATCGATGCAGAAGGTTTTTCAAATCGCATCAAGTTCTCCAGATATATAAAACCTTCATCCGACCATGTATAGAGTATTGCTGTCAAGTTTGGGGAGGTGCGTCTGGTACCACCCTCCACTTATTGGACAGGGTTCAACGCCGCGCTATCAGAATAATACGGAATCCCAGACTTACTCAAGAACTAGACAGCTTACAGCATCGCAGAGATGTTGCAGAACTCTGCGTCTTCTACAGATGCTTACATGGTAAATGTTCTGCAGAACTATCGGAGAAAATACCACCATTCGTTACAACAACAAGAGTAACAAGAGGAACAACCAATGCACATAGGTTTACGGTGAAGCTCCCGAAACCTCGAACTGAAGAAATCAAGCGCGAATTTATATACCGAACATCAAACAAGTGGAATTCGCTACTACATTTCAAATTTCCGAAGGAATATAAAATGAATAAATTTAAGGTAGCTATTAATCTTTACTTGCAGGATCGCGCATTGGGTGCAGAAGCTCTGACAGTTACAAGGAGCTAGGACCGTTAATAAGTCCGCTCTGCACCCAATTAAAAAAAATTGATAAAAAAAAAAAAAAAAAAAAAAAAAAGGCAAAGACATCAATTTCCTATTCGACCAGCGTTTGCCATGACGAGTGCGCAAAGCTCAAGGCCAAACTTTCCAAATTTGCCGCCTTCGACCTTCGAGTATCAGTATTCATGCATGGAATGTTATAGGTCGCTTTTTCACGAGTGAAGAGGCGAGATAGTTTAAAGGTCCTGCTAAACACCCTTCTAAACACGAACCAGAACACATAAAGAGCATAAGAAAAGGTATTTGATTATTGTAAATTTAATATCACATCAAATAAGAAATTCTATAACGTTAAATTTCAAATTTTGGAGGAGGCAGCCGAAGTGGAGTCAAAAATTAACAATAATTGATTTTTTGTCGTGTGTGTTCAGTCTAGTTCGTAATACCAGTTATGGTAATTTTAGAAGGAAGTAAATTCAACATCACTCTCAACCAGCCCATGGACTTCAGCTATGTATCATTATTTTCCATATGTGTTTTTCCTCAGAATCAAACATTATAAAAGTAATAAATAAATAATAAACAAAATAAATAAATTAAATAATAATTTAAGTGTTTAACAATCACACAACAATAGAATCGAGTCATATTTAAAGAAATGGCTTCTAGAATCTGTGAAGAACTGAGTTAGTTTCAATTTTTAGAACCACATCCGAAATTCATACTGAAATCAAATTTTAATCAAAGAAACAAAACAAAATAAACCAGTTTTCAGAACTATATTTAGAACACATATTGGAATTCCATTTACATTATACAAATTAGAATCTCAGTTTCATCCCACTGGAGGACCCCTTAAACGAATTTACCTGAAATCAAGACTAGTCCCAATCGTTTCCTGGCACTCTAAAACCCCCGCTCAACCCCCTCCCCGAAACCAATGATACAAACAAACATACACTACTAATAAACAATTTTATGGCGGTTAAATATACATAGTACATAGTTACATCAGAGATAGGTAGTGTCAAAAAATAGTATTTATGATACAATTTATTACTCTTTTTGACACAAGTTCTTGACAGTATTTCAAAAGCTGTGTTTTCGACACACGTTTTCATTTATGTTCAGAATTTACTGTTTCAACAGTTTGAAAATTTACCGGTATATTCAATAATTTGCCCACGAAATAATCAGAATATTTTGTTTTCTTTCAGCTTCTGATATTTTCTGACAGTTTTTGACCATTATTTAAGGTTTTAGACCAATTTTTGACAAAATTGTCGAAAACTCAGCTTTACCCATCTTTGATACCTACATACTATAATACACTCCCGAGCAACTGAATCGACTAGGCCATCAAAACGCATATTTTTTTTAAAATGGCTGGATCGATTTTCGAAAAACAACCTTCTTTTGACAGCCTAGTATTTTATCTTTTCAATGATACCTTTATCATTAAAATCCATACAGTACTTTTCAAATTAAAGCAGTCTTAGCAAATGCGATGTTTCGGTGAAAACAATTGGCGTGATGCAATCTCCTGTATAATGCCACGTTGACCGATATTTATCGTCACTTATGAGTCCAGAGTCAGACGTTGACCTGAACAAATCTCTACCAGTTTAATTCATTGTTTCCTTAAAATCATGGATCCACTCCAGAAAAATCCGCACAAGTTGTTGCTTTATTGCAAGAAGGACGCAATCAACAAGAAGTCGCTCATCAGCTTAACATGAGCCAATCTGCTGTCTCAAGAGTATTCAGAAGGTTTCAGGAAACTGGTACCTTCAATCGAAGACCACAAACCAGCCGGTTTCGGTGTACATCAGAGAGGGACGATCGATTTATCGTCCTAACTTCACTGCGAAATCGCCACCTCACGGGCGTCGATGTGCAGCAGGAGCTAAGACAAGTTCGAGATGTAGCTGTTAGTCAATGGACAGTAAGAATAAGAAGACGCTTAAAGGAAGCCAACCTCACTCCAAGACGGCCCGCTAGAGGCCCAAAATTGACAACACGCCACCGCAAACAGCGACTCGAATTTGCTCGCGAACACATCAATTGGAACATCGAGCAATGGACGTCCGTTCTATTTACTGACGAGTGCAAAATATGTCTCCATGGGAGTGATATGAGAGACCGGGTCTACCGGCGTCCAGGAGGGCGATTTTCGCAGTGCTGTTTTGCTGAAACAGTCTCATACGGCGGCGGTTCGTGTATGGTGTGGGCTAACATATCGTTTGAGGGAAAAACAGATCTTGTTTTCGTACCTGGTGGAGGCCGTGAAGAAGGTCTGACCGCTGAACGATATATCGAGGGCATTTTCTTGGATTATGTAGTGCCCTATGCAGGATATATAGGGAAGATTTCATATTGATGCATGACAATGCCCGGTGTCACACAGCTCGAACCACTCAACAGTTCTTGGATGAGGTCGGACTCGAGACGATGAGGTGGCCAGCACTCAGTCCAGACATGAATCCAATTGAGCATTTATGGGACGAACTAAAACGGAGGGTCCGAGCTAGAAATCCGGTACCATCTAACATCAGTGACCTGAAGATTGCGTTAGAGGAGGAGTGGGGTGCGATCCCCAAGTATTTGTCAAAACCTTAATAAGGTCAATGGTCAATGGTCAATGGTCTCACTTACAAATTAGCAGAAAAATTGCACAAAATATCAAAGACATATACAGCACATTCATAAACATGAAAAGTAAATAATTTTTTGATGTATGCATACGAAAGACTAAATGCGGAAATAACTTGGGGTCATTTTGACCTTAGCACACAGAAAATTGTATCGTAATTGCAAAATTTACAAGTAATTTGGGCCCGCTTTTCATTGTATTGCATAATAAATATAAGATAATGATTGAGGAAATCTTTTAGGTCCTGGGCCATTTAAATGAAAAGAAACTTTTTTTTTTAAAATTTAGAGAAGGTGAACAGTAACACTGCTTTATTACCAAGTAGCTGGTTATTGGGGTGCCGATCAAAGTATTTGTTTAAATAATCGTTTTTTTTGCATGCCGAATCTTGGTCACAGCATCAGATACAGTGATCTATAATTTAACAATGACCCCGCCATTTTTTAATTTTTTTTTTTTTGCGAAAGCGTCTCTGAACACTACTAAACTCGTTATACTCTATATTTCTGGGCTAAATTACCCTTGATCCTGCCGCATATGGATAAGAAAACAAAACATACACCAAAATCCATGATAATCTGGTGTCGATGTTTTCCCATTCGAATTCGAAGGCTGATTTTAAAGAACTTTTGTCCGTTACCCTATGATTATCTCTGATTTGTTTATCTAACTGATTCCATAAATGCTCTATCGGGTTTAGATCTGGGTTTTGTGGAGGAGTTTCCAATACATGTGGGCAATTATATAAGCACCAAGACCTAACATTATAAGCTTTATGCTTGGGATCTTGGTAGAAATAAAAATCGGTTTCACAGCGAGTTTTTTCAGCAGATTGTATTAAATTTTCTTTCAAAATATTCAAATAGACCGTACTATCCATTATTGTTTCAATAAATTGTGATTAATTTGCCCCTTCTGCACAGTAAAGTAATCGGTGTATATCGAACAAAGAAATGTCCTGATAACGTATTTTTTGAAAATCTCGATAATATACTGCTAACTTATCCGAAGTCAATGATATTGGGTGATTTCAATATAAATTTATTTAACTCCAGTGATAGTAAAACGGTTTGGATCAAATCTTTAGTCCCTGCCTGTGGATACGTTTTCCTAAATAATCTGAGTCCTGAATTTTATACAAGATTTTCCTCAACGCCATCGGTGTTAGAACACATTATCACAGATATGATCAAACATTTAGCATTAGTCTCTTTTATTCCCCGGTTTTTGATCATAGGATCATTCTGATAGATAAGTCAGATAATACACCCAATACTAAGTGCACTAAACAGCAGTTTAGGATAATTAATTATAACGAACTCTACCTCAATTTGACATATCTCACCTATCAGGCGAAATCCTTTGAAGAGATCATTCAAATGCTGTCTCAATTAATTAAATGTAACACTAAATTGGTAAGGAAGCAGAAATCGGATACATGGGTTACGGAGGAATGTTTGTCAATAATCAAGAGTAGAGAGATATTTTACTCGTTGCATGTCAAATACCCAATTAATTCATACTACACAGAAAGATTTAGATACTTTCGAAATCAAGCCGTGTACCTTAAACGGAAACTCCAGTCAGATTTTAATATAAAATAATTACAAAATTCAATTGGCAGGTCCAAAGCACCATAAGCGGTTCTAAATAAAATGATCTTCAATAAAGATTGTAAGAGCAATATTAGTCAAATTATTGGGATTCTTGATAATTATAAGATTATACATGATTCTTGTGATATTGCTAATATATTCAATAAGTATTTTGTAAACATAAGTAAAATCATTTTTGAATCACAGCAAAGTAAATCTGTTCCTCATTTTTCCACTTACTTGAAATATGGTAGTTTGCCAAAGCTCGATTTTTCAGCAACTAATGATCTAGAAGTATCAACAATAATTGAGAATCTTAATGCGTCAGCTGCTACCGGATAAAATCTAAGCACTTTCTGATTCTTGTGCTCGTTGAGTTAATAAATGAATGCATAGTCCAAGGAATTTTTCCAGACTCGCTAAAAATTACCAAGGTACATCCCATCTATAAATCGGCAAATAAGCTTCTTAAAATAAATTATCGTCCAATTTCCATTTTAAATGTATTCTCAAAAATTTTTGAGAAAATTATTGTTGATCGTATGTATGCATAGATATTTGCTAACAAATAAAATCATAAATTCACATCAAATTGGATTCGTTGAAAAATCTAGTACACAGTCAGCAGCCGCAGCAGTCCTCAACGAAATACTAATAGGTTTGTATAGGAAATGTTATGTTTCAATGCTCTCAGTCCATCTTAGGAAAGCCTTTGACATGGTTCCACATGATATTCTACTAGCAAAATTTGAAAAGTTAATCCGTCTGAAGCCGCTCTATCACTTCTTTCTACCTATCTTTTAAATCGTATTCAATACACTGTCGTAAATGGTGTTGAAAGTAACCAGTTAAAAATACTGTCAGGTGTACCGCAGGGATCGGTTTTGATCCAATAACATTTAATTTTTTCGTAAATGTTATTTTTAATTTACAATTGTTTGGTAGGTAAATTGATCATGTATGCTGATGATTCAATCCTTATCTATAAATCTGTAGATCCCATTAAGCTTCTTGATGAAATGACAAGTGATATTACAAAAATTCAAACTTGTTTGTATGCGAATAAAATGTGCGTAAAATTTTCAAAATAAACGCTTTCCTGTTTGCTTTCCATCCTACCTGATGGTCAATAACAATAAAATTTGTCAAGTTAAAACTGTAACTTATTTGGGGCTTATTATTGATGAGAATCTGAACTGGAAAGAGCACATAAACAAGATTAAAAAGTCAATTTGGCCATACGCTTTCGCTGTAAAAAGGATAAGGAGTTATATTGATGAAAAGACAGCATGGATGATATATAATGCATATATCAACTCAAGATTAACCTATATGAGTTCGATAGGGACAACTGCGTCACTTAGCAACTTGAAAGCTTTAAAGGTGTTGCAAAATAGAGTTATAAAATCAATTAAGTGCTTACCAGTTTTGACTTTAACTAAATTGATTTACTCTTCAAAAATACTACCATTAGATGTTCTGGGCAAGTTTGAGCTACTGCTATTTATTAGGAAGTCTCAGCTGTGCTTGAAAAAAAGTAACATTTCTTTTATGCCGCTAAGTAAGATTCATTCATATAGCACCAGAAGTAATGTAAATACTAACTTTTATATCCCTGCTGTAAGCACAACTCGTGCGCAAAGTAATCCTTTCTATAGAGGTCTCATTCTGTTCAATGAACTCGCTGAGGCTCTAAAATCTGAAAGAAATTTTCAAAAATATAAATTGCTTTTAAAAGCACATTTAATCGCAAAGTGGTTAGAGGCATAATTAAGGGATTCTAGCTTTATAAATAACACGTATTGGTTCATCCTTACATTTATCTTATTATTGGCTATATATAATTACAATATTATTGTGTTTTCTTTGAATATTTCTTTTGTTGAAGTCTGTTAATGGAAGGCTGGAGGGGAGACGGAAGGGGTTGAAGGAGAGGGGGAAAGGAGGAAAAACTAATTAAAGTATTAAATTCTTTATTGTATGGTATACTAAAACTAGATATGACGTATTGAAGAATGTAAATAATTTAGTGTATAATTCGTTATTTGATGTATTTATTATTTAAATTGCCAGGCATAGTCTTTTAGAATTTTTTGGCAATAAATCTGAGTAAATAAATAAAAAAATTATACAAAAAAAAAAAATTATAGGAAAAGCACAACAAATTCACAAAATATTAAGAACGTGTCATAATTGTGTGATTAAATAATATTTTTTCGTATTTATCTGCCAACAATTATAGACATCTATCGTACACTAGTAAAACTAAAAATAAATTTAGCAAGTATTATTTTAATTCGTCAGAGCCAACTTTGATAATTTTTTTCAAAATGAAAGTTCAAAAAATATATTTTAGAAATAATTTAATTTTAATATGTCTGCAATTAATATTTATTTAATACCAATATAGCCTTGTTGTATATTGTTGTTAAAGATATGTATATAGAAAACTTTTATATAAACTTATAATATTTTTCATTGAAAAACTTGAAGCTAACAAACATCATTTTTATTGTAGATTCCTACCATAGAAATCAGTGAAATGTTATACCACTAAAAAGCTTCTAAATACGTCATGGTGATTTTGGCTCTATACTCTAGAAAGCTCTATCATCAGTCGACAATTACGAGAATAAAAAATAACAAAGGAAACTTAAAGAATCGCGTTATCATCAGACTCTTTTTTGATTTATCTGCCTTTATAAATTCAAATGAATAAAAATCAACAAATTCAATTGGAGATAAAATACCATATCAGCCATATTCGCCAATCGAACTGAATTGAAGAAAAACCAACAATCTACCATTTAAGCAACAATCGGCCTGTGTCTGAAATCTCGTTGATTTTATCCATCTTGATAAATATGGAAAATAAACCAATAATCGTCATATATTTATTATTTTTAAATTATCCGTCTTTATAAATTTTGAAATCAAAAATCTTGTTGAATTTGTCCGTCTTGATACAAGGCAACGATCCAACGATTGGTTATTTCTTAAAAAATTTCATTAATTTTTGCGTAAAACAATTTCATCATAAATCTCTTTGAATTGATCCATGTTGATAAGTTCAGTTGAAGATAAAGCACCAATCGGCCATATCGTCAAAAAAATACCCGAAATCAGAATCTCATTAAATTCTATCAGTCTTGATATGAATTGAAGATAAAGTAAAGAATTGTTCACGTCGTCATACAAGTTATCTTCATAAATTTAATACACGGAAAAAAAGCCCACAAGATTGTGGCCTAATATAGGGAAGCATTCTACTATAACACATAGTTAATTTAAAGAGATGCGAATACAAATTGTTACCATTAAAATAGTAAAATGTACCATTAAAATAGTAAAATGTACTATTTTAGTAATAAGCGATTCCTACTTAACAAAGGAAAATATGCATTTCAAGTTAGTATTTATTGCCATAAAATTAGTATTTTCCGCAGCATATTTTTGTAGCGATTGCAATGTTTAATGGTGTTGGTGCAGCATGCAGGTCGTCATAGGAAATATATTAGTAGTACTGACATTCACAGTATTTTCGATTTGGCAAATCATAAAAATGCCAATCACTTCATCATAATATATCTACTGAAAAAAGTAGAAATATCATTTGTCATTACCCTCCCACCTTTACTTTACCCCAGAGTCAATACAAATGTATCGACTCTCAAAAATGAGAAGTGAGTACCCTCCTCGACTTCTCTATGTGGTACTTTGGTTTGATACGACCAAACTACAAAAATACAATTCTCGCTTGATACCTTAAGTATCAAGCAGAACGTACTGACTTAGCGAATTATATTCATGAAATGAAAATAATATGAATATGTTTCAGATTATACGAATGCAATTATAACAGCTATATTTTGTGGTAAATATTGCTTTTTATATAGTAGTGGTCCCTATTTTAGACACACACACTCTTTCTCGAGGAAAGGATTCAATTTATTTTTAATGATTTTACGTTCAAAATTAAGAGAATCGTATAAAACAAAGGAAATTGTATCTTATAGGAATTATTCCTATAATACATTGGATTTGTAGAAATGCATATAGAAAATATTCCAATATGGCATAATAAATTAGCTCTTATTATAGTACCGATTCCAATATTGCATTTCATGCTATGCAGAGTGGAAAGTCAGCTATGTATGTACATAGTATGTTTTACGAAAAATATAGTGCGGGATGCTATAATTAAATTCCTATAAATATATAGGAAATAAATTAGTAATTTTTTTCTCCGTGTAGAAGAAAATAAACAATTGGCCATTTCGTCAGAAATCTTTTTGAAGTTGTTAGTCTTAATAAATTTAATTGAAGATTTAGTCCAAATTGTAGAAAATCGATTTGAATTTTATCTCTTGATGAATTTACTTCTAAAATTGATTGCTTTAGCCCTATTAAATATTGCGCAAAATATTTTCAGGCGCCCACATGATAGATAGATTTGTTGGTGAATTATCTCAATCTATTTAGTAGACATTCGTTTAAACGCAATATCATTTTTGAAGTTATCATAGAAATAAAAAACTTTCTAATATTAAAAATTAAAATTATTTATTGCACATACTTTCATTGTCATTTTGTTACACACGTTCTTCTTATATTTTAAAAAAAAAAAATCATTAATACAAAAAAAAAAATTATGGGGACATTCCCTTAAACCCAGTTACATTTTTGTTATTGTACTAAAAGGAATAAAGGTCCGAATAACTCATCACGAAATAACTCAATAACTCAAAGATTCTGTTTTGCATTGAATCAACGAGATTTTTCAAGAAGCAGGGCTCAATTTCCCCCAACTCCGCTTGATGCACAATTTTAACTCCGCCATGCTCCCAAACTGACGCCTGTTGGTATACACTTTGCCAGCAAGAACTCCCCACAAATTCTCAATAGAATTAAGATCCGGTGAGCATGCTGGCCAGCTTAGAAGTTGAATTTCTTTTTGTTGAAACCACTCTCTTGAATGTTTTGATACGTGGATCGCCGCGGTATCCTGCTGAAATATCCAGTTTTGGTCCGAGTCATCATAGAAACTGAATAGAATATCTTCCAAAAGATCAATGTAATTGTTGGAATTCATCCGTGTGGAAATAAAATATATCGGAAACCTGCCGCTATAAGTTAAGGTGCTCCACATCATAACACTTCCACCTCCAAAATTCCTTTTTGATGTTTTTGCCTCAGAATTTGTCAAATCGTACCAATAACAGCTATAGCAGTCAGGACCGGCTAAGTTGAATTTCTTTCGTCTGAAAAAATTACGTATTGCCATTCATCTTTCCAGGTCATATAGTTTTTTGCGAAAGCCAACCCTTCCCTTGATTTTCTGCCACCAAATTCTTGCTATACATGTCTTTTGCTTACAGAGAGATTCAATTCGTCTTTATCTGTCTCGCAGTGAACCTGAATTTGGTTGCCATCATTTGGATTTGGATTGAACACTTATTTTCAAAGTGGTGTGTCTACCCAAACTGTAAGAAATTTACGTGGAAAATTCAGTAGAAATTAAATGCCTACAAGGCAATTTGTGGATCAATTTGTGAAGCGAGTTTGTGAAACTGGATTGTTCAGCGCCAGCAGAGAACATTGCAGCTGTTGCTCAGAATGTGTTTGAGCATCCATCAACATCAAGTAATGATAAACAAGTTTTTGTTACCCATGAATTCAAGAGCACACACAAGACAATTGGTTTCAACAATCGGTATTTTGCATACTATCTTCGGGGATCGAATAATCAGCCGTAACGGAGATGCGAATTGGTCACCACGCAGCTGCGATTTGAATCCGTTGGACTTTATTTGTGGGAAACAGTTAAGAATAAGTGTTACACTAACCATACAGATACTATCTAAGATTTGAAAGACCAAATCGAAGTTACCAGTATTGAGATAGGAGCCCATACAATCGAAAATGTTCTGAAAAATTGAATTGACAGAATGGGGTAATGTAAAACTAGCCGTGGAAGTCATTTGAATAAAATTGTATACCATACTTAATGGCAATGTATGTATACTCTTTCTAATAAAACAAACCGATTTGAAAATTATTCATTCGTCTTTGAATTTAGAGCCAAATTAAATTGCAAACGTCAGATGGGCCACTCTTTACAATAGTAAGTTGTTCAGTGTGGCTTACGTCTGGTGTACAATCCAAGTTGTTAAAGCGTTAAAGGGTTGTTTTCATAAAATAGAATTGTAAAAATTAAAGGTTAGATTTTAGAAAAAATAACAAACAAACATTTCTTTATTTTTAATTTTCAACCAATGCCCGTTTTTAGTTAATAATTTAAAATAATAGGTAAAAAAGAATTAGTTTTGGCCGCCTTTTAGAATCGGCCGGCTTTGTGCTGTGCACACATTGCTGTGTACATGTAGTAGTTAAAGAATAATTTGTTAATGGTCAACCACTCAAAAAATTAAAATATAAAGGGATGAAAGCTCAAAGGTGATCAGATCTTCGCTCTTTCCGAATAATTGTATTAATTTAATAAGTCGTTTAGCCAATTATGATTAATTTAATTTTTCGTATCAAATTAATATATTTGTTTATAAATTAGTTTTATACAACAAAAAACTATTAATTAACCACAAAAAATCGTATTCTAGAATTTTACACCGAAAGCAGTATAAAAAATTATACTGATATTTCTAACCGTGTAATTGGAAATATTCCAGAATATCATTTAAAAATAATTTTAGAACCCCACATCCAGTGTTATCAAATTTCATCATAATCGGTTGAAAAATAGCCAAGTAACTAATAATTAATTGCTTATTCCTCTATTTCGCTTAAATCCCACAGCACAATAGTTTAAATTAATCGAGAACACTTTAAATACTAACAGCTTAACGTTGCCATAAATTATATTAAATAACTCAAAAATAAATCAAAAATTATCATTTTCCTATTTGCACCAATTAAAAACCAATACCACAAAACCTATGATTTGACTCATAAACTCAATATTGAAACCCTTAATCTGTTCAAGCTGTTCAACGAAATTTAATTTGGATTTTTGAAAACTGCTTTATTTTGGACGATTTAAATAAAATAACGTAAAATATAAATTATCTCAAAACATTTCATCTAGTAAAAACTGTTTTCAATCCATAACCCCAACATATTTACATACTTGCATCGGATTAAGAGTAAATTAAAAAACAATAACAAATCGAGCGCGCTCGATGCCATTGTACAGTAAACGAAAAACAACCGCATTTAAATATATTTGTTTATACTTATAAAAATTTGTATACATATACACACAAAACAAACGGAAATTCTTTCTATACCATGAATAACGGTAATTCTAGAATACGCAACACCAATCGCAAAATACCTTTATCATTATGAGATTCAGTATTGTATAATGAAATTCACAATACTAGTATTTATCGTAGAACACTAACACTAACATTTAATAAAATCATAAAGATACGTTTTACACAATTCGTCACCACACATATTTATGTATTCCAATACGTGTGATGCGAAAATACCTGCCGAACGGTAATTGAGAGTACCGTTAATTATTGTTTGAGCACGTTTGATCACGTTTTCTTTGCTCAAAATCACTTCACTTTAAAACTATTTATTGCACTATGTATATGTACATACATACACACATACAAGTAAAAAACTACTTCTGCACTACATTACACAAAAAAAAAAGAACACATCACAACAAAACTATTATTACACTACACTATTATACAACATAATACCACAACACTAACTAATTTAATTAAGTTTATCAAATTTAATTCTAAATAGAAAAAATTTAAATTTAAATTAAAACAAAATATGTAAAATAAAATTTCACTTACGCAGACAGACTAAAACACGTCCATCTCCATCGACCGTTCATCGCCAACCAATGCATAAGTATTTTGTGATATGCAAAAAAAATTAAAAAGCAAGACCAAAAATTTACAATGGGATGCTAATAAAACCGTGTGGATAAGATTCGATGCGATTTTATGAACAAATTCTTGGACCACTACCGAGACGTGATTTAGAGACGTAATAAAAATTGTATGATCCACAAATTATAAGTGACTAAATCACTATTTAATTAGTCAAAAATCATTTTAAATTTTTTTTTGTGCATATCACAAATACTTATGCATCAAAAATATGAATCACTAATACTTTTGCATCAAGCTTAATTGAATTTATTTGCATTACAGTTATGAATTATTTTATGAAATTTATATCAAATGAACCGTTATTTATAATTCAATTAAACATGAGAAAAACAAATTTCAAAAAAGTAATTTCCATTGATTTTACATGGCAACAACCCGGGGGAGGGGGAGGGGTCACAGGTGGTGGATAGTGGGCGTCCTATCGATAGTTAGGTTAGCGGTGAATTAAATAAGCCGCCCCCAACCGCAGCCCTGCTGGGAGGAGAGTCTCCGGAAACTAGGGAATGGTTAACCTCAGTTTACTAAAAAAACAGGCGAACTGAGCGTCACATCTTCCTGCGCTTCCGGGTCTTCAAGTAGTGAGTGAGGAGCCGGATAAACGGGTAGCATGACGTCTGAGAAGTGGAGGGAGGTGTACAATGCACTAAACTCCATTTTCATCAAGGTCCTGAAAGAAAATCCAGGACTCCCTCCCGTTCTGTAGAGATGCGGGATGGCACCAAGGGCGCGTAAAGTTAACTTCGTGCTCGGATCAGAGATCGGTGGACCTTTACAAAAAGGCAATAGCCGAAGTAGGTGAGGTGTGGGTAGGCGCGAGGCTTGATGCAGTTTACAAGGAATAAATTCCGAGTAAACCAAGGGCACGCGTCTTGTTACCAACCAAGCCGGACAAGCCAGAACAGATCCTTGAGATCATTCGGGCAAGTAATCCAGATCTTCCAATGAAAGGCTGGAAGATTGTCAAACAGGAGGAGGCTAAAGGGGGCTTCAGAATGGCAATCATGCTGATCAATAAGGAGTCCCTTACTCCCCTCTCAGAGACAAAGGGAGTGATCAGCTTCGGTTTCGGGTCGATCACTCTGATCATTTTAAAAAGGACGAGGTAGGCATGTGCTCGGAGGACGGGCCGAGGGAGAACGTCGGGCGGACCCAGCGGGAGACGGTTGAGCAAGCGCATGAGGGTCAAGATAGCGACGTAGAGTTGCTATTGGAGAAAGGCAGTCTCCTCTCGCTTGGATCCGATGGGGACACCTTGTCGGAATTTGAATAAAGGGTGGCTGAAGATGACGTTCAAAGCAGCGAAGCGTTCACTACGGGGGGTGAAACGGCGGATACCAGCGGCCCCGGGGGAAGGTAGCATTAGCCTGAAACAGGGAATGCATGAAGAGGCAAGTGAGATAATGCACGATGAATAACGTTGTGCAGATTAATCTTCACCATACGAAGGCTGTTTCGGCGGCTCTCGTTCTCAGACTGACTAGATCAGGACCTAGTGTTAATCCAGGAACCTTGGATTAACAAAATCAGGATCTGTGGCCTTAAGGTGACAGGGTATACAATTTTGTTCTCAATACAGTAGTGGTGACGTTACCGCGATCAGTGTGGAGGTTGGCAGAGATAAGTTCTGACTGGTCTTAGCCTATATGGATCGAGAGAAGGAGATCCCGCCGGATAACCTGGGGGACAAACGCGCATCTCACAATTTGGGAAAGCACTCATATTAATAAGAGGGGTGAGGTATTTTTTTATTATTTATTAAATACTAACCTTTCAGTCTGTAATGTTGGGCAAGAACCAACATTTATCATTAGTAATCGGCAGGAGGTTCTAGATGTAACCTTCGCCTCGGATACTATTCTTCAGTTGATTACGGGATGGAGAGTGGCGAAGGAGCACTCATTCTCTGATCACCAATATATAACATATAACCTCAACATTCACCCGGTTACCCAGAAGCCCTTCAGGAATCCTAGAAGGACAAACTGGTAAAAATATGCGGAGGTGTTGGAGGAATTATTGTCGTCAGAGGTCCCGGGACTTCCGGAGATAGTGAAAGAATTGGATTGCGTCGTGGACGTTGTCACAAAAGCCTGCAATCTTTCCCTTAATGCTGCTTACCCCCTGATAAAGCCAAGAGGCAGGCAGAAACCGACATGGTGGTCCATGGAGCTGCAGACCTATCGGAAGGCGTGTAGGATAGCCTATAATAAAGCAAAAAATACGAGGTAGGTTCGGGACTGGCACTCCTATAAGTAGGACCTAAGAAAGTACAGAAAAGAATTGATAAAGGTACAAAGGGGATCTTGGAGACTCTTCTGTTGTAGAATGGAGGAAGTCTCTGAGACTTCTCGCCTTAGGAAGATTCTATGTAAGTCAAGTGCGGAATCGTTGGAGCTTTTAATTGAAATCCACTTTCCGGGAAGCTTTGATAACTCGATGGAGCCTGGAACTCATCGAGGAACACTTTCAATAGATACGGAGGGTATATTGAACAGGGAACGAATCCGGTGGGCGCAGCAGTGATTTTAGCCTTATAAATCGGCGGGCCGGATCGGATCATACCAGCAGAGATTCAAAAGAACTCGCCAGTCATCCTCCCCTGGCTAGAGGTTATCTTCAGGGGATGTCTGAAACTGGTCTATATTCGATCTAGTACGCACTATTGAGAAGTCAATTTACTCGCAAGAGTTTTGTATGGTAGTATTTCTCGATATTGAAGGTGCTTTTAATAATGTAAAAATGGAGGCGATCATGGAAGGATTGTCATTTTTGAAGGTGGACTGCTTTCTAAGTAGGTTAATAAATCAGATGCCGGTTAGCAGAATTATTACCTCGGAGCTGGGAGAGTCCAAGGTTAGAAGACGGGTGGTTAGAGGAACCCTTCAACGAGGTGTAATGTCTCTCATTCTTTGGAGTGTAGTGATTAATGGATTGCTGTTGGAACTAGAGAGAGAGGGGATAGGGATAGGGTAGCATATGCTGATGATGTAGCGATAGCTGTCTCAGGCAAATATCTAGATACAATTAGGGATGTTATGCAGAATCCACTACTGATCATTACGAAATGGGCCAGCAAGTGTGGATGGGGATCAACCCTTCCAAGACAGAGCTGGTACTATTTACTAGGAAATATAAAATTCCGGTAGTTAGCCCTCCTATCATAAACGGCAGTGGACTAGTTTTTGCTGACCGAGCGAGATTTTTGGGCATAATCTTTGACAGTAAGCTCAGCTGGAAGCCCAACATTTTGGAAAGGGTAAATAAGGCTAATGTAGCCTTATACTCGTGTAGGACCGCCATAGGTAAGAGATGGGGTTTAAAAACCGGAGCTGGTACACTGGCTCTATACCGCCGTGGTAAGACCAGTGCTAATGTACGGGGTGGGCGTTTGGTGGCCAGCTCTGGATAAGGTAACATTTAGAGGTATGATGGAGAGGGTGCAAAGAACGGCCTGTATGCTGATAAGCGGGGCGCTTAGGACAACACCTACATACGCTTTAGAGGTTATGTTCCACCTTATTCCAATCGTACCTCATGGTAAACAGATGGCAGCCAATGTGGCTACGAGACTCTCGGCTGCCTCTCAGTGGAAGTTTCTTCAGGTGGGACACTCGATAATAGGTAGATTCGCTGGCGAAGAACTGGCGAATCTGGATTATATTAAACCAACGTTGTGCTTCGATAGAGGGGTCTGGACCATCTGTTCTTCAAGGGACTCCTGGAGGAACGGATCAATACTAGAAAACAAGCGTGTACCAACTGAAGTGGTGCCGATCGGGGAAGTCTTGACATGGTTGAAGCAGAATGTGGTATCCGTGAGGGATATCGCAATTTATGTGACAGTCAGGCAGCGGTCAAGTCACTAGAGGTGGTTTGTTTGAAGTCACGGGTGGCGCTGGATTGCCGATCATCTTTTAACGAGATGAGCGAGTATTTCAGCATTTAGATAATTTGGGTCCCGGGTCACTCGGACATCACGGGGAACTGCAGGGCGGACGAACTAGCCAGGTACGGTACGACTCTCCAGATGCAGCCGGAAAAGGTAGGTCTGGGGAGGCCTATGGCTGTGTTAAAATTGGCGCTCAGTAAAAAGGCAATCGCCTTGACAAATGAGAGATGTATCAACCCTCTCACGTGCAGGGTAGCAAAACAGGTTTGGCGAAAACTGACGAGAAATAGGATGGGTCGTAGAGATAATGACAGGTCACTGCCTTTTTGGGAAACATGCGAGGAGGCTGGGGATACAGACGAATGATTTTTGTAGAAGTTGCATGGACGAAGAGAAGGAGAAGACTTTGGATCACTTCCTATGCTCATGTCCGGCGCTATCATACAGAAGGCATAAGTACATACTTAGGTGTGTACGGTATGGACAGCCTTTCGGAACTCGCGGACTGTGGAGTGCGAGATATTTTACGCTACATAAGTGACTCTGGTTGGTTTCCACAGGAGTAGTGGGGAGATGGGATCCTGTGGTATCACAATGGGCCACTGCTGGCCTAAATGCGCGATAGCAGCCACTCTAATGAGTGTGAAGTTTATGTTAAAAAAAAATAACAAAAAATTACACTGTTAAATTAGTTATTTTTCCAATTGGAATTTAGATTATATGAAAATTTAAATTTTTTGTATTTTTGGATTTTTCATACAATCAAACCCTGCAACAGGTTATTTTCATTATTTTCAGAAAGCTGGACCATCTGTTTATCTCGTTGGCCAAAAGCACTCAATTTTGTTGAGCCTTACTGTATTTTAGATAATTGAAAAGTTGACTGATTTTTGATAATTAAATAATTGTTTAGCGCCAATCCTGGAGATGTCCCGAAGGTCTCGCACATTTCCTAGAATAACTAGGCCATATAGCTGTATATGTATGTCACCAAGCTGGTCCAATTGTGATGAACATATATATATTTCACAGAATGTGGAATTTTTAATAATTTTGGATGATTTTAAAAGTAGTTCTATCGCCAACAATACAAATGTCCACGAGGTTTTTCCCTCATTCTCGAATAGTCCTTATTTTCGGATAACTTTGCCATATGCCAATATATGTGGCCAACCTGATCCAATTGTGATGAAATTTACTATACTTCACAGAATTTAGAATTTTTAATAGTTTTGATGGTTTTATAAATTTTTGTATCTTTGATCACGGAGATGTCCACAAGGTCTTGCCCACATTTTCGGATAACTTGGCCATATTCTTATGTTAACGAACGTTTTTCCCTTTATTATTGCTTCATCTCCATTTACCATTTTTAATTTTAACCCATGAGTCAGCTGCACAGCTCTTCCGATCAAGTCTTCCCGGACAGTCGTGTGTATTGCTCCAGTAACCTGCGTGATGACACACTTTCTTTCATTAACATCGCCCTCGATTGTTACGCTGCTTCCGCCTCGTTCTATACTCATGACAGGGATGTAAGTTATTGGGCAATAATACGGTGAAGTCAGTTTCTCCTCCTTCGAACTGATGTTTAATCTTTCCGCCTTACCGACTGTTGCCGTTAACTAATCCAATTCCTGCTCTCCTTTGGGTAGGAGCTTTTCCTATCTTTTGGTAGCGGCTTTTTAATTCCATGCGATAGATTTCCCGTTTATGGCCACTGCCGCACTTCCGATCTAGCGCCTTCATAATTTCAATATAGCTGTTGCGCTCTTGTTCCTAAATGGATTGTAAAACCTCTGCTGCTTCGCTTTTGAGAGCCACTATTAATGCCGCAACGCGATGTTATTGTTCCGTCGAATGTTGGTGGCTTTAATTTGATTGAGTGAACGGTCTGAAACACTTGCGTCGTTGTTCCACTTGCTTTGTCATTTAATTCTTTTAGAGACGTTTACATTTTTCTTTAACTTGTTGGACCTCCGTATGTAATTTTTCTTCGACATGCTGCACCTTTGTTTCTAATTTTCTTTAACATGTTGAACCTTCATTTGCAGCTACTCTACTTAGCCATGTATGTTATATTCAAGAAGTTTCTCGTCCATTCTCTTTCGACCATCTAAAATTTAGTCTTTAATTTCCCCGCCTTGTTGTTCCATCTGATGTTTAATTTCTTGGTTTGACTGATTTACTGTCTCGCTCAGCTGTTGTTCAAATTTATAAAACCATCAAAATTATTAAAAATTCTAAATTCTGTGAAGTATAGTAAAGTTCGTCACAATTGGATCAGGTTGGCCACGTATATTAGCACATGGCCAAGTTATCCGAAAATAAGGGCTATTAGAGAATGAAGGAATAATCTCGTGGACATTTGTATTGTTTGCGATAGAACTACTTTTAAAATCATCCAAAATTATTAAAAATTCCACATTCTGTGAAATATATATATATATATATATATATATATATATATATATATATATATATATATATATATATATATATATATATATATATATATATATATATATATATATATATATATATATATATATATATATATATATATATATATATATATGTTCATCACAATTGGATCAGCTTGGTGACATACATACATATACAGCTATATGGCCTAGTTATTCTAAAACATGTGCGGGACCTTTGGGACATCTCCAGGATTGGCGCTAAACAGTTATTTAACTATCAAAAATCAGTCAACTTTTCAATTATCTAAAATACAGTAAGGTTCAACAAAATTGAATGCTTTTGGTCAACGAGATAAAGAGATGGTCCAGCTATCTGAAAATGATGAAAATAACCTGTTTCCTATGCAGGACCTTAAATTTTCCTCATCACAATTATGTACTCGTATGTTAAATTAAATAATAATCGGTTGAGATGTAGGCAAGTTCTATCATACTTGGCCATATTCCAGAACTGCATCCAAAAATCATTTTAGAATACCATTTCCAACACAAATGTCAAATTTTATAATAATCGGTTGATATGTAAATAGGCAAGTTCCATCATATAAAAATTGGTTAACTACACCAGATTGGTTAACTAACTACATCCAAATCCAACCCCTAACTCAACTCCAACTCAACCCGCAAATTGACCCCTAACTTAAACTTCAAATCAATTCCAAATTCAATGCACAATCCAATAATCAACACAGCATATTTAAAAAAAATCGTAAATATTTATAAAACCAGGTATTTTGTGTCAATTCATATGGCACGTATCCCTTCCTCTTGACGTCGTACAGTATCTAAAAGCTTTTCAAATCTCCGCCTTGACCATAGAAACAGATTGGCGGAAAAAAAATTCCAAATTGGACAAGCCGTTCTCGAGATACCATGGGTACAGACATCCAGACGTCTAGACAGACGGACGGACATTTTTTTTGTGTGCTTTTTCAAACTCAGGGACTTTCAAAACGTCGAGAAAAGTGATTTTGGACAAACCAAATTTTTCGTCATTTGTGACAGGATTTCAAAGGACAGGAAATAGGAAATATTTATATCAACCATTTTAATGTTTTGTTTAAACCGCCTGAATGTTTACATTACACGAATAAAGAAATATACTTGTTGTCTTAAGAAATTTTTCTCCACAAAATACCGCTTTATCAAACAAATTGATAAACCATTTTTAAATAATTGTTGACCTAATTTTAAAGGCGAAATCATCTATATTTTAAAATTTGTTGGAGATAAATTGTTTAATTTAATTTTATTATCAGTTGCGGTTTCAACTCAACGAACATAATTTCCATTATGGATCACTAGCGTAATCTACATTTATCTTACTGAACTTATAATGAAAACAAAATATTCTTCATTTTCACTCTATAATGTTATGAATAAAAAAAACGAATTTATTTCGCTTAGTGTTTTTGGTATAAAAACTTTCGACACGACACCTCCAATACCCAAAAGCTTTCTTACAAAATTGCCCCAAAAAACCCTTTAAAAATTAAAACTATCAAGAAAACGATTTGAACAAAATAAAAATTTGAAACTTTTCTATACTTTCCCCCAAATAATACTATGTATACAACAACAACAATGGTAATCCACAACAAAAAAAAAATCGATTAATAAAGTATTCACGTTAAACTTAAAGCCACAACAGAATTAACTGTATAATATACATACATACAAATAAAAAGGGAAATAAGTTTCTTGTTGCTTAGTAAATTCAACTTTAAACGGTAAAATTTAGTATGTACACCGTTTCTTAATTAATATAAATTTATACGAAATCGGTATAAAAAGAAAATTCTTAGTGTTTTTTCCTTCAATGCTTTTTATCCTATTCCTAATAATGTGCGTATATTTTTTTGTTTCGTTTTGATTTTCCGGCCATGCGCTCTCCACCAAACCAATTTCATTAAGGGGAAATTCGCACAATACGAAAGCTTCTTTTCGGCTACACGACAAACTGTTCCAAATAAAATCACCACATTTCGTATACAATCGGTTATAAAAACTTAACGAAACTTTTGATAAATGACTGGTTGATGGCAACGTTGTAACTTAACGAAGATTCGTTTAGTTATATTTTCATGTTGTCCTTGTCGCACCACACCAGACACCACTAAAAAACCGTTGGTTGGTAATTTAGCGTATGTAAGAAAAATATTCAGTATGAAATTGTTCATTTGCCGATAATGATGAATAATAATGTTTTGTGTGTCGCCGCGTTGCGTGTTTTTTTGTTTGGTTTTTGAGTGTTAACGGTAAAATTAGAAACATTTTTATTAAATCGAGTGAAGCGTCCTTTTATTTATTTATTTGAAAGTGAGAAAAATAACTAAATTATTAAAATAAAATAATAAATTTGTGAAATATATTATTATTAATAATAATATAAATAGTTATTGTGTGTGTGTAAGTGATTAATTTTATAAAAATTATGAAATAAGTTTTTTTTTTTTGGTTGTTGTTGGATTATTTTTGTTATAAATAAAAATAATCATTTATTAATGTCATACTAACAAAAAAAATAAAATAAAAAGTTCCGTTATTTCCATTTTTTTTTTGGAAACTTTATTTATTTATTTTATTATTTAAATTTTTATTTTTGGTTTGGTGAAAAACAAAAATAAAAGAGGTCGAATTTGTTGTTGTTTTGCCTCCAAGTGAATAAAATAAAATTCTTCTGTTTTGTTTCGGGCTCTGTTTATTTATTTTTCATAATTCTCGCGTATAAATAATAAAAGTCCAGTTGTTTTTTATATTTGTTAAATTTGTATTCCATATAAAGAAGAGTGAGTGTTTTTTGTTTTGTAGTGGTTTGTGCTTTAGTGGTTTGAAAAAAAAAAAAAAAATTAAAATATATAAATAAAGCTTAAAAAAGAAGATAAAGAAAATAAAATCTGTGCTTTGTGAAATTTGTTCTTTCTGTGTGAAATTAGTGAAAAGTTTATTATTTGTGTAAATAAATAAATAAAAATAAAAGTCATATTTCTATAAAGTGGTTATAATTTTGGCTTATTTTGTGCTTTTTGTGCTCCGTTCTTAATTTGTTTGTTTCTCATGTATTGTACGATAATACGATAAGAAAAAGTGAAATTGTACCTACACCAATTCTACAACGGAAACAAATTTAAAAGATCCAACAACAAAATAGATATTACCACAAAGAAAGGAAAAAAAGGTTTTCTTTCAAATCTAAATATCAAAATAAAAAATTGGAAATATATAACAGGTAAATCCACATGATTTTTTTATACTACATTCTTTTCGAGATTCTTTCGAGCTTTTACAATAAAAATTAATTACTTAAAATGTTCCCTTTTTCCCTAGTGGGTGTGTGTGTAAAAATTTTTTTGTTGGGGTTTGTGCTCTCCACCATGATATTTGTTTTCTTTAAATTGTCTGTGCAGTATTTCAGTTTCAGCACAAAAGGAACATAAAAATCCCGTGGAAAAGATAAAAGATGTTTTTTTTTCGTGTACATTTTATAATTCTTTTTATGATAGATGATTTTTACTTTTTCTTCATCATTTTAATTAATCTTGGCAAAAAAAAAAGAAAAACATCTTTCTTTCTGAGTTTTTCAATTAAGAATTTCAAACTTTTTTGTTTTGTTACACACAGTGTTGTGTTGAAATTGAAATACACGTACCTACACTACTATTATACTAAATAGTATAATTATCATTGTGCCGTCATTTAGACATCCGGATTTTTCTTTTTTGGTCACATTATATTTGTTTGATTTTCATTTTACTAATTAACTTAGTCATAACAATAATGATGATAATGATAATATAGAAACGAACCGAAACATTTTGGATAAGCTACAGGTGTTGTCTATTACTTACTTAGTATGTAAGTTGAAATTTTGTAGGCTTATTGGACACGTACGCTAGGGAAAATTACAATAATTTTAATTATCTTATTGTGATTTGTAGTTCATTCACATACAATATTATTAGAATCTCAGTTTATAAAAGAGTACTAAATAAATCCTTTGTTAATTAAATTATAATCACTCAAGTGGAACCCAAATAAACTAAACTAGAAACCTTCATTTTTGACTCTCTACACTTTACATTGTAAATTGTAGGAAAATTGTTTTGTTAATTAGTTTTGGTGAATAATTTTTTTTTGTGTGTAAAATACCAAAAAAGGATATACTCGTAGCATAAAGAAAATTTATATTTTATACAAATATAGAAAAAAGGATAAGGCCTTCAATTAATCATGAAACCAACCATAATATTTGGAAAGAATAAAATTATGTTGTCTTCGTCGTCTTTCTGTATTTCTTCTTAATTAAGGTGATGAATGGTGATTTTAATCAAATTAAACGAACTGTATATATGGATCAGTGAATTATTGTGAATTAATATTAATGTTTTTTTTTTTTTGCTTTTGTTTGCCGAGAGATAGATAAGTGACGATTAATTTATGATGGGAAATGTTATTCGACTAGATATTACGGTTGAAAAATTTTGGTTAGTATTTTGATTTATTAAATGGTGGTTTATTAATATCTGACCAACTAAGATTTTGCGAATTAGCAAGTGTCGTTATTTAGAAGTTTTATTCACATATTTGTCGTTATTTAGCAAACGGGTGTTACCGATGGGTTTGGGTCACTACTGACACACCGTTGCACACTGTAAAAATAATGGCGTAGGTTTCAGTGGCGGGAAGTTCACTAGTTCCGATGTGGCAGTGTTCCATCGTACAAAAAAAAAAAAAAAAAATACCAACACCAAGCTAAGTGTGCGAATCTAAAAAAAAAAATGGAAAAATAAACTAAATAAACAAAAAAAGCTGGAGGAGTTAAGTATCATACAAAAATACATCGCTTGCTATGTTCATCCCTTTTAATTCAAACGAATTACCACATGATTCCTAAGTCGTTAATCAACATACGAAAATCAAAAATAAGGCGAAATCAATATGAGCAAGCCAAAAATGCACAAAACTAGAGAGATAATGGGGACAAAAATTATACAATATCAACAATATAAATCGCGACCTTAGATTAATAGGGTTGTAACTACTAACTACACTACTTGTTGTTTTGAAATATTAACGGCCAAAGTTTTGAGAACACATTTTGTAAGGGTTATTGATTTTTTATTGTAGCGTTTTGAATGAGATGATCACCTGATACAAAAACTATGAAATATGATTAACACTAATCTAATTAAATGTTTGCTAGCTAAGTAAACGGCTATAATACTGACATACGGCGTTACAAATGCATGTTTGCCAGTCATTATTAAATATATAATTTATTTTGTTTACAATGTTTGTGGGTTTTCTAAAACTTAAATTTATTTAAGATTATAATTGAGAAAAAAGAATTTAAATTGAAAAACATTTTCATTAAAAACTTCAATTATTTAATAAAAAACGAAAAGTGTACCTAATACTGAGTCATCGGAAAATTGTTGAGTCTATTACTGACAGTTTTGGTTTCTATTACTGACACATTATTTGTGTATGAATTCTTACGTTAGTGTTTATCAAATTTCCGAAAAGTGGCAATAAAACGTAATTACTTATTTGATTAAAAAACAAAATTTATTTAGTAATGTAGGAAGTACATATTTAAATAAAAAAATTAAAATAAAATTATACTTAGTCCTTATAGCTAACACATGAGATGCATACGGTTTTTAAAAATAAGAACTAAATTACACACAAATAATTTTAGTACGCAGATATAAAACTTAAACTCTAAATTTTTGTATTTCAGATACGCAATAAATTCTTCGCGAATTTAATAATATTGGTTCAGAAATAGACTCGATAATATCTTAGATAGGATAAAAAAGAACATCATCCTTCTCAGGTCATTTCCAATTAGGGCCGCTAATTCCCATCACTTTTTGTGAAGCTTCAGTCGATTTGGTTTCTAAAACCACACCTGGGAAATATTCTTCCTCATACCGTATTATCACGTAGTTACCGATTTTTAGTTGGCAGATCTTTGGAGAAATATTTTCGACAGGTTGCACATTTTCGACTTTGGACTTTTTTAAGGTGTTTTTTGTATTTGAACAATTGTTGGCTTCTCTTTTTAGCTTCCGCTCTAGTTTTTCCTTCATTTCTTCTTCTTTATCGAGTTTTTTTTTGTGTTGTAATGAATATATTCATCCGATGAGATGATCACTGTTGGTATACGTTTTTTTACCTTATTGATAGAACCTTCATTGGCTCTAGCTTCTGGCCAGAAGAAACTTTTTTGTAAGGCACATTTGCATAAACACTACATTTGCATAAAAATCCCCCTGAATTATTTTGTTCATCGGAATTTTATTTTGGGGGAAATTTCCAAGAAGTTTTATTTTTCTGCTGGGATTTCTACTGTTAACGTTATCACATCACCGTTATCACACCTCAATATTTTCCCATAATTGATCGATATCAGCATTGTTGAATGCTGCGATTAAATCACCATTATCTAAGATATTGTTGCCAATAACTGAAACGGGCGACTCCTGTTGCTCAGATTCTCCAATATAAATGCAGTTGCTTTTCTCACTAATTGTAGACAATTTAGCTGTTTTGGTGCCTCGTAAAATTGCTGCTTCACGCAAATCCAAACATTGTATACATTTTCGTCCTTTTTAACTCCATGCCAAACGCCTTCATTGCTTTTGAAGGGTTGTAGCTGATTTTCCGATAAAAATGACTCAAAAGTGTTTAAAAACGATTCTGGTCGTCTTCGGTTGTTACTGGTAATAGGAGTTGAAGTGTTTATTTCGGGATGCTTCAACATTTTTCCATAGTTAACCGCATCAGCAGAAGAGGGGTAAATTTCACATGTCCGAAACGCGTTTTGTACAGTCGACGCATTAGCAGCCGTCGGTAAAATTGTTGTCAGTAACGGAGCAAAATCTTCTTTATTTAGTTTTTACTCCTCATTTTGTAACTTCCAGGTATGAACAGCTATTTTCCACTCTTTTTTGAGAGGCCGAAAAATGCCTACATCTAACGGTTGTAAAAGGTGTGTTGCGTTCGGATAAAGCGCTATCAATATTATTTGATATTCTTTGCAAAACTTACTTAAACTTAGTGATAGATGAGAGACATGACCATCTAAAAATATTATTACTGGGAATTTGGCTCCGTTTTGCTTCAGCCATGGTACAAAAACACTTGCTACATATTCGTAGAAGACCTCGCCGGTCATCCACCCAGAATTGGAGCAACTCATACCCCCACCCTCTTTGCATTTTTCGGCCTAATGCAAACGGTATTCCTTTGTATTTGTATACAACCATAGGCGGTGGAATACTCCCTGAAGCATTTACATGATCTGGGTTGTAAGGCATTCTTTCTCATCATTGTGGGAAAAATTGTACACCGCTTCCTCACCCTTGGCTGCTAAGACACATTTTTCTTTTGGAGCTAATAAAAATGTGCTTTCGTCGCAATTAAACACTCGATCCGGATCGGAGATGACTTCAATTATTTTGTTGTCTGTCATATAGCTTCTCTAATAAGCGCACAGCTTCTAATTAAATGCTGAGAGACTCGCTTAGATATCTCGTGATTTCTTCTCAAAAATCCCTCGTACCAACGTCTACCGGGCCTTCCGTCTTTAAAATTATTTTCACGCTTTAAATTTTTCAGTAAAAGCTGAACACTATCCAACAGTTGGTCTTTTGTTGCAGGAAAACCTGCTTTTCCGATGTAAATTATCCAGTCTTTTATTTTTTGTTCTTCTGGAACAGTTAAAGTAGTCGGATGACGTAGGGGTGCATTTAAAGCATATACATCTCTTTGCTTATACAGCTATGTCGTCCTTGGAATTTTGTATTTTTTACTTGCTGCATATATTGTTATCCCATTTCCCATTTCTTCAAGTGCAGTGGTAAGGTCATTCTGGCTGTACTGAAGGCGTTTTAATTTGGTTACCATTCTAACCAAAAAACAATAGTGCTTTACTGACAAGTTTGGATATAATACTGATATATGTCTTTAAGGAGATTTATTATCATTAAGTGTTCCGAAAAATTAGAGTCAGTTTTATGGTTACGGAAATGTAACTTATTGCAAAACAAATGAATTATTAAATAAATATTTAAAATGTAAATAATGAAGTTAAAATAATTTAATAACAAATTAGGTTTTTATCATTATACTGACATACTTAGGAGCCTATACTGAGACATGGATGGACTTAATACTGACACTCGATTTTTATATTTATTTATGGTTTACCCATATAAAATATTAGTGTCAGAATTAGGACAGTCAAATTTTACATTAAATTTAAAATTAAACCCGAAAACCGTTTAATGAAACATTAAACATAATTTTTGGAATAAAAGATATAAAAATATCGCTTTTTGACCTATTACTGACATATGTGTCAATAAAAGAGACAAGGCCGTTTTTTATTTGTACCTAATACTGTCATAATTAATTTAACCAATATTTATATTTATTTTCATTTTTTTGCATAAGTACACTTAATTAATTAAAAATAAATAACCAAACAACACATTACAATTAAAATTAACAATTAAAAATCACTTACATGTTAAATATCACTAATTTACCAAATTTCAAAAATTAAGCTTAAATATTAAAGAATTTGCAATAAACAAGTGCAACCCAGTCGGCTGTGAAATTATAACTGATTTTTATTGAATTAAGTATATAAATCAATATGCAATTTTAAGTAGAATGAAACAGGAATAGTCCCTTTTGTTTTAAACAAAAAAAAAATTGTTCACACATAGAGTAATAATTATCTTGAAAACTACAAAATAGGCAATATATGTCAGCAATACCGCCTATGTCAGTATTATAGCCGTTTACTATAAAAATAAAATAAAAAAATATAATCTCAAAGCAAATAAAACAGTTTGTTTAGTCTTTCTTTCTATCAGTTTCCTTCTTAGTCCGGACCGCGAATAATTTGGACGGATGTTGAAGGCGCATTAATATTCAAAATTTTCTTATAATACTTAGTCTATGTCTTGCTGGGACATGGATTTTAAATGTTCACATTTGGCGTGTGGTATTTTTCGATCGGAGTTTACGGTCCTTGGATCTACCAAAGCAAAACTATTGTTCATTGGTGTTTGTTTTCGCCTAGTACTTTTCATTAAAGGTCTTAAATTAACCTCGATGTACCTTTCAAGAACATACATAAGTAAGGTTGAATTGAATGGTAGGTATTTCTTGGGATTACTTAATCATTCATACCGAGGCAAATGGCACTGCGTTGAAATTAAACATTTTGGAACTCGATGCATAATCTTTAAAATCATCCGGTTGCATCTGCAGAATTGTGTAGGGACGGCGACGGTTTATGTTTTTCAAGACTCTTAAGACGCCAATTGGAGAAAAAAAAACTCATTTCTTGATAATGTTTTCTCAATTTCACTATGAGCGTGGTCTAATTCTTGTATTGCTGAATGCCCGGGAAGTGAGTAACGCATTTCGATTGATTCAATATTTGGATGTTGAGCTAAGAACCATTTATTTTTGATTTATTTTAATTTTATTTTTGATGTTGAACTCATAGGATATATCTGACTGCTTTTGCTGATGATTTGGCACTTAGCTACGCTATTCCTATGGCTGATAGTACCTGGGAAATTAGTCAAATTCTTCAAAAGGATCTGGACAATCTAAGTCAATGGTTTTTTCATAATCGACTTATTGTTAGCGACAAATCAAAACTTATGCATTTTGGGCGAAGGGATGCCATTTCTCTAGCGCACCCTTAAACGTACCACATGTATACATGCGATAGATATATATGCTCGCCTCAATGCTTTGTGCTTGAGTTTGTACATGAATTTAAATATCTGGGTTTAACAATAGATTCACTACTTAACTGGAAGTCGCACATCAATAATACTAGGAAAAGTGTAATCTGGGCCATACATAAATTTTATAATCTTATCAAAATTTGCCCAAGGGTTACATTCAGGAAACTATACCATGCCGTAGTAGAATCAATAATTATGTATGGCATATTCCAGTTGGGGTGGTACTTACTTTACTAATATTGAGGATCTATTTATCGCACAAAAAAGAATCATTAAATTAATTTACAGGCGCCCTCAGACAACACCAACAGTTCCATTGTTTCGTGAACTAAATTTATTGCCATTTAGGTATCTCTATATTTATAAAGTCCTCAAAATGTTTTTTAATCGAAGTAACAGTTTTCACAATCGCACTGTAAACACATATAATACGAGAAACCCAAATAACTTTGTCGGTGTTCGTTGCAATAGCGAAAAATTTAGAAGATTCTATCTTTATATGGCTACATTATTTTTCCACATGCTACCTAACGATATCAAAGGTCTCAGCACTGTGCGGAAATACAAATTAAAACGTGAAATTCGATCCTGGTTGCTCGGTTTAGAAAACATTGAACAATACTTTTAGTGCAATTGAATTTTTGTATATCAAATAAAACTAAAATTGAGCTTGTTATTGTACTTTTGGAAAAAATAAAAAAAAAAAAATTTGCATTAGTTTACTTTTATTGAATTGTATAATTGTTGCTCCACCACAGATTTTAATATAAATCTAATGGAGCTTTACTTTATTTCTATAATTTGCAAAAATTATTTTGTGTAATATCAATATGTATATAAACTCCCTGAAAGTAGGCCATATGAGAATTTTTGTTCTGTGGAACACACGAATCTCTCCACGTAATGAGTTTGTTAAAGTCGTTATTTTCACAAATTCTTTCTAAAATTTTTATTAAGGCAGACGTAATATCGTTTCCAGACCGACCTCCCGTATACTCACTCCATGCTGCACGATACACACTTTTGAAGGTTGAAAGATGGGCAGTTAAATTGTAAATATTCAACTCCGAATGGTAAAATACCTCGCCTATTTCAGATTTGGGACAGGTGATTACGTTTTCAAGGTCGAAACACAGAATCGGAATATCACTTTTTTTGTCGTTCACTTTTAATATCCTCATTGCTTGCTTTAACAAAATATGTTCTGTATACTGGCCCTCTTTTAACTGATCCCTATTAGTTTTATACAGTTCACAAACTCCACAACGGTCCGATTTGGGTTTATGAAAATTTATCACGTGTGATGTGTTGGCTTCATTACAAAGTGTAATGTAAAGATCGTACATTTTAGCAATATTTAGGTTACTTTCTAAATACCGTTTGTTAGTCTTCAATCGGCAATAGTGTGATTGTACGGCAGGAAATGATGCTGTATGATCTATTACCTTATCTCGCAAATTATCTGATACCCTTTTGGTTTTTTTCTTGCCTCTAACGCTTTCCGATGCAATTCCAAGAATATGATTTTTTTTATTGTGTACCGTATGCACTGGTTTTTGTGAAATGGCCAAAGTGGTCAAATAAAACTTTTTGCATACAATTACTTATGCGATCACTACCGATTTTAAAAAAATAGCGGAATGTAAATGCACGCCTTGATTGTGAACCTTTCGTTGTTGCTCGTTTTTTTAATAATTTTTCGAAAGTTGCAGCAATAAAGTTTTGCTGTGCAGGCAACTAGACAGTTTTTAGAATTTATTAATGCCTTTGATGGCCTTGTTTTTCCTCTATAATTTATAAATTCTTCCCCCGCTTGGTATTTTCGTTTCCGTTGATTTACAATCCAATTTTTTTCGTCTCTTTTAACTTTCTTTGGCTTTGCCTGAAACGGTAAAATTATTAAAATCCAACAAAACACTGTTTAGAAGTTTTACATACAACAAGATTTTGAAGGTCTGGTTGATTTAATCCATTTCTATCACCTAACACTTCGTTATTATCTAATACTGTGAAATTATCCAAATAATTCACGTCTAAATAATCTGCTTCTTATATCACTTCGTGTAATTGATCATTACCGTTACTATCAATTATATGAATTTCATCCAAATATTCTATTATAATCGGCGGATTAATTGCCTTATTTAATTGATTATATTCCGACACATTAAGCTAGAATTGTATTCAAGTTATCAAAATTCATCATTAAATCACAGAAAAGGGTTCCGTAAATCAGGTTGGTTATCCTATGATTTAATAGAACAAGAATACTTTAAATAAATCTAGTGTAATTGGTTAAATTCTTAATTATAAATAATTTTAATTTAATAAAATACTTACACGAAACTGAAAATCAACCTTGCACGAACAATATCACAAATGAAATAAAATTGTAGATTTTACCGCCAAAATGTTTGACGTTTTCGAAAACGTTAATAAATAAAACCAATAAAATGGTTGTATGTGTGTATTTTACATTAACAAAGTTGTATCTAAAATATGTTTTATTACAATTTAATGAACAAGGTTCTAAGTGAAATTTTTTTAGTAGATAGAACCCAGTTTTACAATTAGGAACGAAAATTGCGTTAACATGCACCTTTGTTATACAGATATTTCGTAAACCGAAAGAGATACGATAATTTAAACATTTGCTTTTGTTTAGTAAAACTGTATATAAATCTGTTTTTTTTTTTAATTTTGTTAGATATAACCTTATTAATCTAATGTCGCGAAATAATATCATAAAAAAAAAAATTAACAATAAAAGAAAAAATAGAAATATATAGAATTATTATCATATAAACAATAAAAATAAAAGAAAACAATAAAAACGAACGATTTTCAATTCCTCCTGGCTGCTGCAATCAATGACCATCCAACTTCAATCAAAAAAATGTAAACGTCACACCAAATTGTACCATAAACAGCTCACTGTATGGTTTAATACTTTATAACGTACATTTTAGCACGATCTGGACCAACCGAACAATATATTGGAACAAACCGCCAACACCATGACTGTGCAACAATTTATGGGCAAAGCAAATGTTTCGTTGCCGTTGTGATAGTTTTTTTTTCTTCTTGCCGTAGAAACAAAAATTTACTTCTTTCGTTTTTTTTTTATTTTGGTTGATGGTTTAATTATGACGAGTAAAGATGCGTTATGAAGTAAATGTTATAACTTATACTTAACACACATGTATTTCTCTGGTAAATATTTGAGAATATTCGGGAACTTCTCACCAACCCAACACAGTTTTGCCAAAAAAAAGCGTTACAACACCAATCAAAAAAACAATAAATTAAATTGATAAACAACATAAGTTCACTTATACCGGGTGTTTCTTTTAAACTGAGACGATCAAATATCTCGAAAAATAGCCACTCTACGGAAAAAATGTCCATAATCAAAATTTAATCATACCGCGGGGGAAATACATTAGTGCAAAAAAATAGTCCCCCACCCCCCGCTTTGTAGGTGGGGCGCGGGGTAACTTTGAAACTAAGATAGGAACCCCTATTTTTTATTGCAGATTCGGATTCTACGGCTAAAAATACGTAGGATTTGACTGAAACATTTTTTTCGATTCATGTTAGATGGCGCTGTAATTGACGATATTCAATTTTTATCTCGGATTAAATATCTCGGAAAATAAGCACTCTACGAAAAAAATGGTAGAGATCAAAATTGAATTATTCCGCGGGGGAAATACATTAGTGTTAAAATTAGTAGCCCTCACCCCTCCATGTAGGTGGGGCGGGGGGTAACTTTGAAACTAAGATAGGAACCCCTATTTTTTATTGCAGATTCGGATTCTATGGCTAAAAATACGTAGGATTTGACTGAAACATTTTTATCGATTCATGATAGATGGCGCTGGAAATACATTAGTGTTAAAATTAGTACCCCCACCTACAAGGAGGGAGTGAGGGTACTAATTTTAACACTAATGTATTTCCCCCGCGGAATAATTCAATTTTGATCTGTATCATTTTTTTCGTAGAGTGCTTATTTTCCGAGATATTTAATCCGAGATAAAAATTGAATATCGTCAATTACAGCGCCATCTAACATGAATCGAAAAAAATGTTTCAGTCAAATCCTACGTATTTTTAGCCGTAGAATCCGAATCTGCAATAAAAAATAGGGGTTCCTATCTTAGTTTCAAAGTTACCCCGCGCCCCACCTACAAAGCGGGGGGTGGGGGACTATTTTTTTGCACTAATGTATTTCCCCCGCGGTATGATTAAATTTTGATTATGGACATTTTTTCCGTAGAGTGGCTATTTTTCGAGATATTTGATCGTCTCAGTTTAAAAGAAACACCCGGTATACAGTATTCATAAAAAAATTTCATTTATTTTCTTTATTTCAATTGTCATTTTTCCTTATTTATAAATACATATAACATACTTATATATGTTTATCTAGTTCGTTTAAATTTACTTTTCAAGTGTTTTTTTTTCACATTTTCAATTGGCTTTTTACTCAAAACATAAAAAAAATCAGAAAATTAATTAATTTAATTAATTCCTCGAAGTTCAATTTGTTTTTTTTTTCAATTTTTAAACCGACACGACGTGCGTGTCCCCCCCTCACAATTAGCACATTTTCAACCAGTACAAGATACAACAACAGCATGCCAAAAACATGCGTGGTACCATCGATCGTTGCACGGGATCTTATGAAAGTTTCACTTTAAAAAAATCGAAATTATTAATTAAGGTAAACAGCTATAATACTGATATAAGGCACAACAATTTCAAGTTTGGTCTTCTCTATTAAGTTTATAAAATTAACTTTTGGACATGCTTCCAAATTTTTTACATACTTTATTTATTAAAGTAATGAAATCGATTTTGTTATTAACATTTATGATTTCATATATAAAAAATTGGGTCTATTCGACTCTCGGACAACACTTTTCCCAGTAAGCATCCGTTAAAGACCACCAAACCAACCATTTATATTTTACAAACATTTTCCGTAATTTTGGGCAGGCATTATTTTGGGCTGGCATAAAATGGCACGGCTTTTCTTAAATTTGGAGACCTCTTCCCCAATATCACAATTGATTACGACAATTTAAATCTACTCAATTCTACTCTCATACCGCCAAATCCACAAATAATGTTAAATTATTTAGAACTAACACGTGTTGAGCAGCAATCAAAGTAATCAAATTTTTCACTTTCGACCTTTAACAATTACTTAGATCCAGTTAGTATACCGTTGAAAGTCCTTAACAATTTAATTTACTCCATTCAGAGAGGATCCACAATGTTCAAAAATTTATTTTCTGAAAATTTGTGCCGTTTGTTCAGATCACAATATTATCTGAGCAACGTAAAAATTGGCCGATATTATTATTAAGCTTATATATATCTTTACAAATATTTTAATAATATAATTATGTTATATAAAAATGTCTAAGTTATCCAGCCACAATATCGCATCGTTAGTCATCTGATGAATTTCCTCCAATCCGTCTTTAAATCTTCTAAATATGCATTCTTGATAAATGTGAGCAATATTTTGTATAGGATGTCCACAATCACAGGCAGCTGAAATTTCATGGTTGTAACGATTTAATTCAGAATTTGTCCCCCCGTGATTTGTTCTAAATCTATTGACTAAGGTCCAACGATATCTTAAATTTGTAAATCCAGGGACAACTAATGTTGGATGTTCGATTAGATGCTTGTTGACAAACTCTGATTCATTGAAAAGTGCCCTCTAGTTGTATTGATGTCATAATTAGTTAAGTCTCCCAACTCAGCAATTTTTGTTCAAAAAGGTTTTCAAGATTTCAAACGGTTTTCTATTCTTCCATCGATGTCGAAATGAATAGGAAGGTTTACATTTCTTGTAATTTTTAAATGTTCTTTGTATAATGCTAACTGTCTCCTAAGGTGAGGTGGTTCAATATTGGACAATATCGCCAGCCATGGTAATGGTGTTGTTTTAATTGTACCCGAAATAATTCGCTTGCAACTATTGAGTTTTGTATTTACATGATTTATATGGACACTATGTTCCCAGACAGGTGAGTCAGTCGTTGAATACACCAGTGACATTGCTGATATACGTAACGTTTTAGCGTTCGCACCCCATCGAGTTCCAGATAGTTTTTGGATAATGTTCACTTTTGATTTAATCTTTTGTCCAATTTTTAAACAATGACTTCTAAAAGTTAAAGCTCGATCCAAAGTAACTCCCAAATATATCGGATTCTGATTAAATTTGATTTGATAAATGAAAAAATGAAACTTCGGTTTTACTGGGATTCGCCTTCAGACGCCAATTCTTGTAATAATCATTTAGTAAATTCAAATCCAATGTCAAAGTACACTCTGCATCACCCACCGTTCTGTCATTGTAAGGAAATTGGTAAGCTATTGCCAAATCATCAGCGTAAAGAAACTTTCTAGATTTTGTTTCTGGCAAATCAGTTGTATATACATTGAACAAAGCAGAAGCAAGAACTGAACCTTGAGGCAATAAATTATTCACACAACGAATTCTACTTTTCTGATTTCCCAAATGTACAACAAATTTTCGATTCGATAACAGAGCAGAGATCATATTTAAAGTTTTTGAACATTTTAAAATCTTACTTAATTTCAACATCAATCCTTTCTTCCATATCGTATCATATGCTGCACTTAGATCCACGAACGCAACAGCCGTTTGTAATTTGGCTTGGAATCCTAGTTCAATATGTGTTACCAAAGACAAAACTTGATCACAACAGTTTCTTTCTGGACGAAAACCGGCTTGATAATTTGGAATATTTTCTTCAAGTGTTGGAAAAATCCTGTTATAAATAATTTTTTCGAAAATTTTATAACCAATGCACAGCAAAGATATCGGTCTATAATTTTCAGGTATATGTTTGTCCTTTCCAGGTTTTAAAATGGCACGAACTTTTGATAAATTCCAAATCGGAGGAATTTTGCCACGATTATAACAATCAGAATAAAATTTCGCCAACCAATTACGGGCGTTTTTTGATAAAGTAATAAAAAATTCGGGAAAAGCCTCATCCACTCCACAAGCTTTACTTGATTTTAGATATGTTAGTACCCTATTAATTTCATCTAAAGATACTGATGAAGCTAATGGAGAATCCGTAATTAACTTCTTTGATCTTCTCCATTTATTTTTAACGTTTCGAATTGTATCTTTGTGTATTCGAAATTTTGAGTTTTTGACTAATCTTGACGGAACCTCCTTCGAATGTACTGTTGTAATGTTAACCCCATTCTTATTACTAGAATCACCACTTTTCTTTAATAGATCCCATGCTTTTCTGCTTGAACGTAAAAAATCCATTGTTTCAACTAAATTTATCCATTTCACAGTACGCTCCTGTTTTAATTCATTGATTAATTCATCTGCACATTCTTTCGATTCGTACTCTTGATACAACATCCATAATCTTTCACATTCATCGGACCAATTTGGAATGTATGTTCTTCGAAACCCTCTTGGAATAAATTGCTTGGCCGTCGCTATTAGGAGTCCCAGAATTTTTATTCCGACTTCTAGAAAAACACATCTATGTTGACTTCTTGGAAATTTATTACTTACAGTTCTTACAGCAGATAAGACATTGAACGAATCATCTGTTGAAACAAAACATAAATCCGACTGAAATGTTGGTTTATCTTTAGCATCAAATAATAAGTATAAACGGTTTCTGTTTGCCCAATCAAGTATAAATTCTCCATTCAAATCATCTTGGTTGTAACCCCACAGACAATGATGCCTATTGAAATCACCCATATATACTGCGGGATGATTAAATACCGGCAATGGTGTAGACCAAGAAGAGCCAGGAGGTTTATAAACATTTAAAATTTTCACGTCATTTAATTTGATAACAATCCGCAATTCAAAAATTGAAGATCATTTTTCATATGGGTTTCCTGTAGAAGCAAACCATCACATTTATTGGTGTGAAGAAATCTTGACAAATACTCAACTTTCGCCTTCGTTAATCCTTCAACATTTAATTGACATATTTTAATAACAGCGCCGACGATACGCCATTGTGGTTGATAGTCTTCTTCAGCTTCATTATCAATATTTGTTTCACCGGGAGGTTCAGAATTGAACAGGTTCGGTGTATACTTTTCTAATATTTCGTTATCCATAACAGATACCGGTGGACCTCATAGGTTATTAGAACCACATAGTCATTTGAAAAAAAAAAACTAACGTTTAATTTAAAAAAATTACACAAATCAAAAAAAAAAATATGGAAGCAAAATAAATATTCAACCGTTTTTTTTTTGACAGTTCGCCTACTCTGCCGATATAATTCTTTACTCAGTGCTTCAGTCTGGACGGGACTATTCGAAAATACAAAATCAGAATTAACGTTAATTATCATTTGTTACCGAATCCCACCTCCTTGTCATATAGCATTTCATTTTATATATCCCAACTCGCCTAAACATGCTCCACTCTAGTGGCGTGATATTATTTAAAGCCTCCCATAGTAATTTGCTATTATGATTTATATACGATTTTGGATACCAAGAGAATTTATTATTCAGAAATAATACCTTTAAAGGCGATTTTTTTAATGCAATTTACAAATAATGCATTGATCAGCATGTCGTTGAAATTCCAATCATTAAAATGTCATAAAATGTCAATAAAACGTCACAAAAATGTCACTATCAGAAATATTAATGTCATAGAAACGGGAATATATAGCTATATTTAAAAGCTCACTAGATATAGTTATTTTTCAGTATTGACGATATTATTTGCCACCAGCAAAGTATTTTAGGTAAATTTAGAAATTTAAATTCAATATTACACGGTAATCTATTCATTTTATCTTAAAGACACCTAGGGAACAATTGTTGGAATTTGCAAGGTGTATTAACCGTAGAAAAATATTTCTTCGGAGAATTCGACATTTCCTCGCTAAACAGATAAACAAATTTATATTACTCCCTTTTGTTAAAATGACCCTCACGCAATACTTCAATCGACTTCAAACTTTGTGAACAACTAGATGATTAATTGTCAAATTTATCATCAACATAAGAAATAAATCGTCGGTCCCGTTTTTGAGAAAATCTGTTTGGCAGTTTTCTCTTCCATTGCAACCCCTCTATTCTATATCGATTGGACCAAAAGTTAACACAAACTGCTTATTACTAAAATCTATCTTTGTACAAAACTTCGACCAAAACTATCAATATTTGTGAGAATGGGAGGCAAAACAAAAATAATAAAAATGTGCGACTGGAAGGACGGAAGGACGGACACGACATTTTTCTGATCGTTGTTTCGGGGTCCTGGTAACCTAATTAATCGAGAAATGTGAAAATCTGGAACAACATTTTTTTTGCGATTACAATACTTACCCAATATAACTTCGTTATAGTGGGAAAAGTAAAAATCAAATGATTTAATCAAACATACCAACCCACCCTGGTTGGAAAATGGAAAGAATATTTTTAAAGTTGTTTCCTTTTTCACCAATTGAAATTTATTATGTTTTTATTTTAAGCGCAGTGGGGCCTCACTGAAAACAAGAAGCTCTTACTTTTCATGAAAAATTATTTTTTTGTTGTGAGAGCAGCGCAGTGATGCGCCCAATATGCACATTTCTTTCTTATTATTGTTTTACCGAAAACAATTTCCAACTGAAAACAATTTCAAACAACAAATTACACTTATCGAAATTCAATTTTTAATTTTACAAATTTAATCTTATTGTTAGAGTAAAATTTGCTATGACGCAATTATCGAATAGTTGCAGTTATCACGTGACGCGATACATGATCAAATTTCCTCAGCTTATACACGTATCTAACACAATTATTCAAAGTTACTTGGAGCATATAAAACGAAATATCATCACAATTCGAATAAATTACATCGCAATACAATATGTGAGGCACGATCAAAGACTTAATCAAATAAAGCCTAAGGCTTTGTGGACAAAAGTAATGCGCAAGTCGAAACTTGTAACGGGTTGAATTAATTTTTTGACAAATAGATGCAACGTGATTGTCCCAAGTGAAGCTATTATTAATTACTTGACCAAGATCATTAATTTTATCCACAAATTTGATGGTAGATCCATTGATGATCAATTTCGGAAAAGTAAATGGGTTTTCAGATTTAGTAATAAGCGTTACACTACATTAACCTTCATTAATAATAAAACCATTAGAACTAGCCCAATGACAAATATTACTTAAATCTAAATTACTAAATCAACATTATTTTGAATTTGATCAAAATTGCCACCTAGATAAATCTGTACTAATACACGTAGAAATGTCGTTCAAAAACAACGAGAACAGCAGTGGTCCCAATATAGAACCCTGTGGAACACCGTCATTAACTTTACCCAGATACGATACCATTCCATTCGAACTAACATATTGCTTACGATCATTTAAGTAAGAATGTAGTACTTAACCTAATTGAAGTAAGATCGAAATTATAAAATAACATTAACTTCTGCAAAATCTATTAAAATTAGTAGGGCAAACGAATTGGTTTTATCTAGGAATCGACTTATGTCATCTGTAACGTTTATCAGAGCTATTTGTGTACTACTGCATTTTTTTTCGAAAACCGGATTGATAAGTAACTGAATAGAATTTCATCTGAATCAATGTAATTCATGATTTGCTCAAAGAGGACTTTCTCAAGAACCTTTGATAAAACCGACAATATACTTAAGAAATGTGTATTTATTGAATCAATAGGAAAACTGGAAACATTATTCGACTTATTGCCAAGGTGCTTTAATGAATTCCTTCTTTGTTTTATTGTTTGAAAATGATTTTAAATTTCCAAAATAATATTTTCGTTTAGCTTAGCGTATTTTAACTACAATCAATTTTTTAAGGTTATTGGAGCGCGATAAGAACAAAGATCTCAGTGTTCGTTTCCATTTCTTGTACATTATTTGTCTTTGATTCATGAGTTGTAATATTTAACTTGTTAACCAAGGTGCAGAATCACATTTAATACCAACCTTTTTTAAAGGTACCTACACAAGTGGAAAACAAATAATGATAGTTGTAATTAAAAATATTAATTTGTTCGTCAATATTAGCGGTATATAAAATAAGGTACCAATTTAATTAGGTATAGTTGTAATAGATTTTATTGTCCTCTTTTGTTTCGTAGCCTAGGTATTAAATGATCTAATGTTTCTTCTAATCTCGTAAACTTCATTTGTAGCCTGTCTAGTCTAATTTTGTGAAGACTTTTTATTCCAGTCCTTTCTTTACCAAATGTTTTAATTGTGTTTATGTTATGTTTTATTATCTGTAAATTATCTTCGTAACCGTCTAAATTGATGATATGTAAAAGTCCACCATAGCCTATTATAATCCTTGCGTTCCCTAATTTAATAGGAATTATACCCTTATTCGCAACGTAAAATCTATTATTTTCATTTTTTTTTGGAATGTAATGAGTTTACTGTACCTGGAATAAATGTTTGATTTTAGCTTTGTGCACTGTTCTTTTGTTAGCTGTTAATGTTACACTGTTATTTTTTTTACGTGGTGTTTTTGAAATCGAAGCTTAATTTATTCCTTCTGTTATCTTATTCAACATAGTTTCATTTTCAAGGAATGTTTCTGGTTCTATTTTAGTTTCATTTTCTTGGGTTATCAGTGCTTCTTTTTCTTAAGCATTTCTCATAAGAATTAGATTGTAAAGTTGTTCACAATTCCCTTTGGTTTTTTTTAAATATTCGATTTGTATCCTGAAGTTTATCTGGGAAAATTTCGGGTTTTTAAATACATATGTCCATTCTTGAGTTCGAATGGAGTCATCTTAATTATGGAATGTATAGAGTTGGTGTATGTAATTAGGGTTTCATTCATGATTTCGACATGATCTTTGTCGTGGTTTTTATCGTATATAATTGTATAATTCTTTATAATGGTAGAGTGTGATTGTTCTACCGGAGAGTTCTCCGTGGAGGGTTGTGGTGAGATGTAAACTTATCTTGTATATTTCACAAAACCGTTTGAAAATTATAGAAGTAAATTCAACTCCTCTATCTATTACCAAATTTTGAGGTATACCATGAATTGATATACAATTTTTCATTAATTTAACTACTTTTAACCTATCTGAAGTTACTAAATGATATGCTACTGCGAATTTAGAAAATGTATTTAAGTAATATTGTGAGACATTTTTTATTATTAGGTTATTGGTTTCTTTGGCTTTTCAGTCACTTCTAATTTTATAGGTTTGGCATTTCTACCGTATTTTAATGCAACAACTGCAACGTTACTTGCATCTGTTGTTAACACAAATGGTTTACAGAAATTCGTATATTGAAGGATGGGGTTATGCCATAGCAAGGTTTTACATTTCTCAAAATAATTTACATACTCAGGCTGAATTAAAAAAGTTGTTCAAAAATGAATTCAAAATGTTCATTAATGAAAAAATTATATTGTATGAAAAAGGAATTACTTTTTTATTTCAGAAAATTTGTTAAAAAAATGAATTAAAAAAGGCGCAGATGTTTCATACAAAAATTAACTTTTTTAATTTTTTTAAAGACCTTTTTTAATTCAGCCTTTTTTAATTGGGTTTGACTCCTTCTGAACTGAAGGTGTATCCTAAAGAGGCCACTTCTTTGTACAAGAATTCGGACTTATCCAAATTCACTTTCAAGTTAGCTTGTTCCAATTTATTAAACTCTTGATTTAGATTACTACTCTGCTCTTGAAGAGAGGTGGAAGACATGATGTTGTCCATATAACAAAGACAATTTATGCCTTGCAAAACTTTAGGAACGTTATTCGTCACTCTTTGGAATGTGGATGGTGCGTTTTTCAGCCCGAATGGCATACGAATATAGTTGTAGTGTTCATTATCGACCGTAAAAGCTGTTTTTTGAATGTCACGTGGATTCACTTCGATTTGGTGGAATCCGTACGCCAAGTCAAGCGTTGTGAAATATATAATTTCCCAAGCTTATTCAGGATCTCTGTTATATTCGGAAGTGGGTAACGGTCATCTAGCGTTTGCTCATTGAGTTTACGGTAGTCAACTAACCTCCATTTGATTTCCCACTTGTGTCCGCTTTTTTTGCACCATACCAGTTTAATATACATTTTAAATTACAGGACAAATAAATAAGTTTGTACTGGGCCATTTATTTTCTCAACCAACCATCTTTACGAAAATATTACCTTAAATCACCATTTTGTCTGAATCTTAATTTTTTACATATTGACTGAACGACAATTTGGCTTTAGGGACACGAATTGATTTTCTAAGGAATTTTTATTTGTTTCATCATGTGTAAAAATAACCCTCTTTTGAGTCGAATAATTCGTTGAGAACAAGTTATACATTTTTTTGTAAACTCAATCGTTGGCCACAAATACATATGTACATTGACATCAAAAGTTTGTCTGTTCATTTTCGTTTGGTTTTAATTTTTTTTTGTGGAATAAATTTTTAAACCAAATACTTATAAAAATTCCCAATCACAGGCATCTCATAAATCGTATATGAGACAGTCAAATCTGATACGTACATACATATATATACATATCATATATGTTTGATTTAAGTAAATTTAGTTTTCCAATTTTATTATTGTTTGTTTTTTTTTGTCCAAATTTTCAAATTCAATTTATCTTATCTTTATTTATTTATGCTTGACCAAACATCGTATCTCCTTAGAGGCAATCAATATTTCATCTCCAGCATCAATATAATAAAACCAAGAGAAAAATCTCTATAAATTTTCATTCAATTTTCTATTAGATGTGTTATTGAGCTATTTTTGTTTTTGATTTTGGTGAATTGGTTGGTGTCCTAATTCTGTATTTTATTTTATTGATTTTTTTTAATTTTTTTTTTTTATGGGTTTAAGCGGATCTTTAAATTGAGATAACTTTGACAGAGATTTAACCGATTTTGAAGAATTGTTGTAGTTAAGGTTTAAAATTTTAAATTTTTTGCTCCAAAGGTTTTTATAGTTATTAAGTATTAGAATTTTTGTGAAACCATTAATTATGTATTTCCATTTCAATGCCTAAATTTATTAAAAATAAAATTATTTAAATTTCCTAGATTCTTCTAACAAAAGCTTTAAAAAAAAAATATTCTTCTATCTATTCCAATTTCTAGGAATCACAAAATAAAATATTTGTCTTCGTTTTACATGTTAGTAACCAAAGTTAGAATGCATGAAGCGTTTACCAAAACAATATTCAACATGCCTATATTATAAGTATATTAGGTTGTACTCTTATTATCTAAAATATTTATAATATGTGCGTATGTGGTTCCTGTACTATGTAAGTATGTATATACATATTTTGTGTTTTATTACCTGGAACATTTTATTTGGTTTTTCTTTATTTTCAGTAATAGTATAGTATTTCCATATCTATTAATTGATGTGTGCTTGGTTTGAAAATTTGTGGTTAGGTTGTTATTGGCATTGTGCATTAAAGCTTTTTTAGAGAATTATTTTTACACCATCAATATCAGTTGTAAATTATTCATCACTAATCAATAATTAGAAGCTGATTTTTTTTTTATGTAAGTATATTAAATTTCAGCCGATTCTGAGATAAATTCGGTAATACGCAGGATTCGAAAGTATTCAGGATACATATACAACAATTTGAGGTGAGATCAATATTTACCAAGTGTATGCTTATGGCCTTTTCATATTGAAACATAATATTATTTGAGCGATTCCGCAACCAAAGCGAAATTGATTGATTTGCACCATCGAAAATACAGATTTGTAGTTAGTTACCTTACATATACATATATAATCCGAAATGTCATACTTACTGCACGCTTAATATCTTCTACTTTAACAAATACTTACGAAAAAAATTCTTAGCCCACAGCACTTACTCAGATCATACTTTGCCAATATTTGATCCACACAGTTGTTTCGCTTGGATTAGTTAGATTTTCGAAAAATAAACATTTCCTCAGAAAGATTTGCCAAAATTGTGTCCATTTAAACTTCGTTTATGAAGATTAGAGATCAAATTTTGAATTTTGCATAAATCTTTAAGAAATTTTTGCTGGAAGTTGGACTAGAAATTGATCGGTGTGCGCGCTTGAGTTCTACCTTTCTTTTGAATGTAGAAATTTACGATTGCAAGCAAGGCCCGATTAATGCTTTTGCGTTTAGTTAAAATATACTTAGCAAACGATATATCCAGCAGCTCCGCACGTAATTCTTGAAGATTTTTGTAATATTGTCTTGAACTTTCTTTTGTAATCATTGTTTTGTTCTTAATTTTAAAACCGAATAGCCTAACCCCAGTCCAGACTCAATAAATCTTTTCAGATTCAATTTTAATGGATGAATTGTTTGATTTGGAAGTAGTCAGTGTTTTAACATTCTCTTGTCATCTTACTCATTTAAAGAAGTTTTCGTAGATAACAAAACTTAAGAGTGCAAGACAGATGTTCTCGCGATTAATGCTGCAGGCAATAATTTGTTGGAACAGTAGTAAACCTAAAATAACTTAAATCGATATCTTAGCACAAAGATATTCTGTAAAACTGACACTGACGGTTTAGCGCCACTCATCGTCGAACCATTAATTTTGTGGTTTCGGTTCTCTTTCTATGATTGTTTCTTATACTGTGAGTATTAACCTTAGACATTCCGGCGCACAGTTCGTTTGCTCAAACATTTAATAATAAAATTGTTTTAGACAATCAAATAACGGCTTAAAAGTTCAAATTGTAAAAAAAATTGTAACCGTCTACTGACTTCTGATTTTAAGATATGTGCAAACCATTTTTTTGGCTTTTATTTTTTGAATTGAACCCCTTAAAAACTTTTATTAACAGACCTTAGTTCAATTTAAGTAATTTTCAAACCGTTTTATAACCATTTAGTTAAATTACGACTGTTTATGGATTTTTTATAAAGTTGCTGTTTAAGGTAATTAAGTATCTATCGACAGACACTTAAGAAAACGAAATTGTGCCAAGTTGTTATGCTCGAATTCATTAAAGAGCTAGATGTATTATTAGCTTTGGTCCAATTGGGAGAAAATAAAAAATTAAAATTAAAATTTTTATTTATGACTGCAAGGTGCACATCTATAGAAAACTAAATTATATTAACTTTTGAAAAACAAAGGTCCAAATTATAATGACTTTTGAAAATTTACTGAATACAACTATGCTGCACTCTGTTACTATCCTTTAATTTTATTAAAGTAGGACAATTCCCAAAAACAATGACCACTTATGTATGTCTGATAAATAGCTGCTCCATCGAGAATGAATTTGGCATTTGACATTTGAGGGGTGTTACATTTTATAATTCAGACAATATCCACAAACTTGGGATCATTTAAGTAAAAACCATAACTGCAGGTATACCTATATGTAAATCATTATATGAATAAAATGAGATAAATGCGTACCTAACTACCTACATATATATTTTTTATATTTTATTTTACCCCTCTAAGTACGAATGCTTTTACAGTTTAAAATGAGAATGATGTTACATTATGGATATTCATAGAAACGTTGCTACGGTGTTTAAATCACGATTGTGGAATATCAACAATAATCCATTTCGAAAATATCTTTTAGAAAACCATAACTACAATAGAGACTTTTCCAATTTAAGAAATAAGAACAAATATTGAAAGTTAAGCAAAGCTTTTAAAAAATTTAATTACAAACAGTGTTACTTGCTGTTTTACTCTCCCCTATATAAAGTTATTTATCGAAGCGCTTCCCATCTTTACAGATTTTTTTAAAACTGTAAATAGAATTGGTAATATAAAAACTTGTCGCTTATTTCATGGAAACGACATTAGCATTATGGCAATCATTGGATTTTTTTGTTTGTAATTTAAAAGCAAATTTGCTAGAATCTTTTATTTACGATTTATAGAATTTAGAATTCCTGGTAATCGCACAGAATAATTTTGTTTTCTTTGATCTGAATACGTATATACAATTCATACATTTTGGTATTTCTCTTATTGATTTTTGTGAAAATTTGATTTTTTATATTGACTTTGAATGACAATATGTCATCTAGGCATGTGAATTGATTTACTGAAAAAATTGTCAAACATAAAAATAATTTATAATGTTGCTATGTTTATGTATTGAAGCTCAACTCTCTGAAGTGGATAAAATAATGATACGATCTATAGAAAAAGATTTTTTTAAAACAAATGCATTATTTAAAAAAAAAAAGAAAAAACAAATTTTACCAAAAAAAATAAAGCATAACCAAACAAAGTTCAACTTCAGAATTACGATTTGTTAAAGAAGTTTAAAATGCTACATAATTTAATAACGATTAACGCAATAACGCTAGATTGTTAATAAATCACCAAATTGATGAAAAATATTTGAAACCCATTATTTGATGAAACCTCATTATTTATCAACTTGTTAAAACCACTTTTTATCACTATAAATAAATCACATTTCAAAAATCATTGCAAATGCTTTGGAACGTACCGACTAGAAAAATCAATACATATTTATATTCCCACATAATATACCGATTACACACGGCGGTAAGCTTATCTTATATTTAAAAAAAAATTGTAAACATAACATCTGTGTGTATTCTTAATAGTTTTACTGGAGCCCAGTATGCCTAATGGAACCCGGCAATTTTTGGATACTTGTTAAGACTTTCACCGAACAGTCTACGTGAATTAGTGCTATTCGATTCCTCGAACGATACTTTTCCCGAAAGCATTCTTTATTGTAAATGATCACAAATTAACTTAAAATGTTTAACATGCGGTCTACGTCGAAGAGCATCGGCAAAATTTTGAAACCGAGAAAAATTAGTAAACATGCTAAAAACCAAGCAGGTAACATTTATGAGATTATGAGAAATTACCTTAGTATAGCAGCTGCAATTGGCTTATTGTTTCATTTTAAATGTATTTTTTTTTTTCATCTATTCAATCGTTTCTAGAGGCTCAAGGCACCCCAACTCTTTCGCAGTTGCCATGAAAGTTGGGTCGGCCTATGGATTCTGCACTCTCAACAACGGGTCATAGTTGGGTTTATGTTCATCACCGAACGTAATCAGATGATGAAAAATCTCTTTTGCATCCCACCCCTATAAGGTTTCAAACCCGGTGCCTCCCGATTGAATCGCCACGGCTTTAACCACTGCGCCATTTGGTCGGTATTTTAAATACATTTATGACCAGATTTTTGAAGAAAAAAAAATGTATCTGCTATTTAGGGAGAAACGCCGAAAAAATTTCAAAATATTCAAAATTCGTTGAATGGAGCTAAAGTAATGGAATAAGTTAAACTTTTTTTTCAATTTTTTTTTTGGTTTTTTATTGGTTTATAGAAATATTTTGTTTGCCCGCTTTTTGCTTTTATTACGGCGGTACACCTCCGAATCTCCAATTCATTGAGTTTGATAAATTTATCAAAGTCGCAGACGGTATGTATTCCTAGATGTTCATCAACAAACTTTTTAAAGCTTGAATTGATTCTGGGCGCTTGCTGGGTGCATGTAGCTTCTTTAGAGACCAACAATTTTCTATTTTGCTTAAGTCTGAGCTATACAGGAGCCAGTCCAACACATCGATATTTTTTCTGCGAAGTACTTTTTTACGTTTAAATGAAGAGATAAGAAAAAAGTAGGATTCTAATATATTATTGTTGTTTATCTGAAAGTCTATTTTATTATCTACAATTCAAAATATATGATAGTTATTCATGACTTTCGCAGTATTGCATGGTGTTGAAAAATAAATCTAAAATTTTCGTCGAAAAGCTCTAACACAGAGGGCTCAAATTCGTTTTGTAGAACTTGCAGATAAACAGCTGCTGTGATTTTGGAACTAAGGAATCACATTGACCGGTTTATTTTCAAGAAAAAACTCACCAAACCACATCTCTTCCCGTTTTCAGTGGAATCCTTAAAAGACACTCGTTGCTAAGCTTCACTCTAGGTTCTCTTCGTGCGAGAATTCTACCGCCTCCAATATGCAGCTTGAATTTGGATTCATCAGAGGAAATCACGTTACTCCACATCTTTTGAGCCCACAGCAAATTGTTTTTCACTGTTTTTGTTTGACTCGTAATGCGTAATGCTTCTGGACTGCTTCTAGTGCTCACAAGGTAGCTTTAACCAGTCTTCTTCTCACAAAGCTTGATGAATTTCGTTTGCCTATTGCTCGTTCAAGATACCCCTTTATGTCCTATGATGGTTGTGCAATGAAGCACAAAAAAAAATAGATTTATTTTATTCCACTACTTCCATGCGTTTAAGCCCACAACAGGGTACTTTGAATATATGGCATATTTCCGATTTTCCCCTAAATTGCAGGTACATTTTTTTTTAATTAATTGGGTCATATATGTATTTAAAATGAAATAATAAGCCAATTTCTTGTCAGAATCAATTATGCGTGCTCGAGCCGCGCTCCATCCTGTTGTTTCTGTGAAATGAGTTACACCATAAAGTGCATCATTAACACCGAATTTCTCGACTGTGATTTCTGTGAATTTCTTCACACCGGCCATCCCAGAAATTAAACATTTGAAAGAGGGAAAATAGTTAGTATCAAAACAACAGATAAAGCTGAATTATGCTTACCCGAATTCACCAGCTGATGGGTCATTTCTCTTCAATGACCTTCAATTTATTTCCGTAAACCTAAAAATAAAAGATATTTCACAAAGAATCATTGAAGATTGAACACAATTAAATATGATTTTATACTTATCTAAAGGCATCAGCTTATTCAGCATTATACAAAGCCAATCCTTTGGCTTTAAAAATATTCACAAATTATTTATTTAATGATTTAACTTAAATTTACCTCACAACAACTTTGACAATTAATTATTATTTTTTGTTTGTTATGATCAGGTGCCAACCCTTCAACATAAAATTGCTTATCAAAATTATTATAGTAAAACAAGTAACAACTTAATTATAGCAGTTAAGTATGTAAAATGCTAGATGGCATTAGCATTATTTATTTATTTATTATTACTTGAGGGCCATGTGGGGGCTCAAGCCACCCCGCACTGCGACCTCAAAGATCTTTTGTGCATAAGCCCTACTTAATTATCCGTCCAGTCAATATTCAGGCTCTTAATGAACCTGATAATACTGCCTAACGGTACGTGATACATACTATCTGGGCTCATTGCTCTCCCTCCTAGATGTTTTAATTATCCGTCCAGCCAATATTCAGGCTCTTAATGAACCTGATAATACTGCCGACCGGTGCGTGATACATACTATCTGGGCTCATTGCTCTCCCTCCTAGATGTAATAACATTTACTTCTGCTAGAAGAGCGGTAGCATTGGAACTCAAGGATTTCGAGAGGGCAGACCCACTCCCGTATATTCCTATCCGTGCCTCGTCTACCGTTTTGATTTTACTCTTGCGAGTTGCTGGGACATACTATCTGGGCTCAATGCTCTCCCTCCTAGATGTTTACTGTTGGAAGTACTTCTACACGTGATACATACTATCCGGGCTCATTGCTCTCCCTCCTAGATGTCTACTGTAGCAAATACTTCTACACGCGTTACATACTATCTGGGCTAATTGCTCTCCCTTCTAGATGTAATAACATTTACTTCTGCTAGAAAAGCGGTAGCATTGGGACTCAAGGACTTTGAGAGGGCAGACCCACTCCCGTGTATTCCTTCCCGTGCCTCGTCTACCGTTTTGATTTGACTCTTGCGAGTTGCTGGGAATAAAAAAGTCGCCTGTAGGTCACCCAGGATTACTACAGGAAGGCTAAATAAAACTGGAGGGTGCCTGGTATCCAGAGTCCGCATATATAGACTAATTAACCTATCAGCCATTCATCCATCGGCATATGCTGTTCCACCTTAGATTAGGGATTTTTTGTCAAGGTTTTCTCCTTTAGCGCCGTACTTTAGCCTGTCACAAAAGTCTATATTCAGCCTAATGGTTACAGTTACCGGTGGTTGCCACGAGGAGGCAGTACGTACACTTGCGCCTACTGGAAGGATACGGAGCCCCTTCCAATAGACGCCAAACCACCATGGCATTAGCATAGTATAACATTTTGAATTTATTTGTATAACACTTTATTGCTATATAAATAGTAAACAAAATATTTCAGAAATACTTCTAAATATGATAACATTTTTGAGAAAATACGGTGAATACACAAAACAAAATAACAACAGCAATAAATCCAGTGAACAAAACTTTGTAAAATTAATTATACAGTAAATAAAACAGTGATTACAAAATACAACAAAACAGTGATTTTTATTTTATATAAACCGGAACTAATTTGGACAAGAGATAACCCGCTTCGAACCTTTTGAACCTGCGCCTTCATTTTGGATACGAGAACTTCACACACAATTATTTGGACCTACGCTTTCATATTGGATACGGAGAACACACATACAACAATTTTGACCAGCGCCTTACTACGGGAACGAGAATTACACAACTTATACAATACAAATACATGAGCTTTGGGTATCTGGGTTTCGAAACCAGAGAATTGCGTCTTACAAGCGCGTATACAAAAACTACAGACCGAGCTCATTGGAGACAACTTTGTTCAGAATTTATACAATAATTGCACTATTCGTGGGGGATATGTACATAAAGAAATAGTTGAATTGCCTGTAGTATTCAACATTAGATACATTGGCATTCATTGATAAACATATTAGGGAATCTATTAGTTTTCGATTTTTGATGTCTGCCTCTGTCTGCCAGAGACCTAAATATTTTAGAAAATCTGCTCCTCTTATTGATGAATTGGTATCGGCCACGATGAAATCCCAATCGAAATTCCCACGCAGGCCTAAAGTTACGCAAAATGTTTTGGTACCACATGCTTTTATCTGAGATTGATTAGCTAGGAGTTGATCGCTTTGTCGGAACTATATTTAATAGGAATTATATTTAATAGTAAATTGATAGACGAATTGGACCTATTTCTCGCGTGTATTCATCGATATACGGGTATCTTTTAGGTTTTTTGGTTGATCTTTATTGTTGATTGAATCGTTGAAAATCGGGCTGTTTTTGTCATAACTAGATGATTGACGGAATAGACGAGCCCGCTCTACGAAAACTAATGATAGAAGTAGTTTAAGACGCGACTTTTAATCAAAGCGACTTCAGGCGTGTTCCTTTTAATCAAAGCGTTTTTGAGCGTATCATATTTCTCAGTTTTAGGTGGCGTTGCAACGATATCAGATGATATCAATTTGATCTTCATCTAGGGTAACTTTGTTTAATCTAAATTGGCCTTCCGCTATTTTACACCACTGTACGACAAAGTAATACAATAAAAGATATAACACATGTTAATGTTTTTGTGGTAAGTCGTTGTAGTTTTAATACATATTGGTTTCACTTTATGGTTCTCATATCAGAAATAACTGAAAATGAGAGTTTAGTGTTTACTTGTAGGAAGTTCAAAAATAACTGCTATGTGGCTCATTGTTTCTGAAAACTGAAATTCGCAGCACTCTGCGTTATGATGGAGTTTCACCTCCTTTCAATAATATTGTAATACATATACAATATTTTTATTTTGACGTGAATAATGGATATTCACATAAAATTCATAATCATTAATTAAGCAAAACCAAGTGGGGACGCAGTTCTAAATAAAAATCCATTAAGTAAGTATCAAATTAAAGAGCTTCCTCCTAAAACAATCATAAATTATACACAAACAATTCATGTAAAGATTATTACTCTAATTAAGCTTTGAAACATCATATTTATTTTTACAACCCTTTTTTTTAATCCGAATGGTTCATCTAACATTTTAGACTTTAAATCCGACTTGTTGTTCCGGAAAACATAACAAAAAAAATATTTGCTTATATTTAAATTAATTGAAACAAACAACATTTCTCACTCCGCATGCCACAGATACGTCATAATTTTTTGCGTTTTCCAGAATTCCAAATGACTTATGTTAATTGATTATTTCATTATGCTTTTCCTTAATTCATAATACATAAATACGAATACGAGTATGATTATCCTTTCGTAAATTTTTTTTGTATCTATTTATTATTTTTTTGTTTGGTTAATGTTACGGATGATTAAATCGTTAAATGAGCGTTAATTTATTAACTCATCTATTATTAGAAAAGCTTTGAATTTTTTTTTTGTGTGTCAACGTCGAAAATGACTGTTTAGTACAATGAAAAAAAAGTAACACTATAAAATTTAATGAGAGCAAAGCTTTTGTGGGTTATAATCATCGTACTTGTTGTATAGTTGAAAAATGAATTTACTCCGCCGGATTTTTGTAGATTGAATTTAATTTTTAATCATTGCACACAAATCGTTTTTTTTTTTTTTTTCATTTTACCCATTTGTGTGGTTGATCTTTTTAGGGCGGTTTTTTTGTTTGTTGTCATTATTCGTTGTCGTCATGGATGACAGTATCAAATGGATATGTTATCATTATTATTCCTATAGAGAATTTAGAAGAGCAGCAACAACAACAAAAATCAAAATAAAATCAAAAGCGATAATCGATTTTTTATATGGAAAATTTATTCTTTTTGTATTCCGTGTACAATACGAAGAAGATTCATTGTATAGCAAAAAAAGTGTATTATGTTTATAGAAAATGATTCAATATGTGACAATTTTTCATTTTTTTTTTTTTCGATGATAATTTCTCGGTTTTCAATATTATGTTTGCGTAAGGTTTTGACGTATTGCAGAATATAATCTATATGGATTTCTTTCCCTCCTCGTATACGATTCTCGTAAATGTTTATCTACTAGAGCTGTTCACGGAGTTTTGAAAAGTTCAGGGGTGGTAAATATCTCGTAGATAAGAATAAAATTTAATTTTAATTCCAAAACATGTCTAACATAAATTGTTACTTTTGTTGTTTCATCAGAGTTTTTATTTTATTTTGTACATTGCGATCTTTAGTGGGAACAGCACTAAACCAAACAAAGAATGTAATTGACCTATGCTCTGTTATTGTTTTCTGATTGCTGTGGTTTATTGTTTGAGGACATTGAGAATATAGGGGATTTATAGGGGTGTACAGTTTTTTTTGTGTTTCCTACATGTCATTTGATTTTATTGTATGTTTTATATGTACCTGTGTACAACACACTTTTAAAAGAAATTGCTCTAGGTTGTAAACCAAATTTGTATAAAATTGAAAGCTTCACAAATTTCGAAATGAAATAAAGTGAAACCGTGTAGGACGGAAACCATTATAACGCAAAATGCTTTTCAAGGAAAGAAAACCCCCGCCTTTAATGGCCTTTAGTAAAAATGTTTCACTGATTTCTCTTAAATTACCTGGAAATACCTATATACTAGTCACTTAAAAAATAATTAATAAACAATTTCGAATATAATATAAGTAATTGACAATTGTTTTAGCAAACGCATATTTAATAATAAAAACTGCAAGAAACGTGTAAATCGCTGCAATATTGGAAAGTTCGCGCGAGTAAACGCTTGTTTACAATTTTTATTAGAAAATACGCATTTCCTAAAAAAGTGTCAATTACATATGTATTATATTCGTAATTGCTTATTAACTATTTTTTTAGTACTAGTATAAAATTTACCATTTAATTTAAGAGAAATCGATTAATCATTTTGACTCGTACATTCATGTGTATAGACTATAAATGAAATTATAAGAAAGTGAATATCTTGGTTAGTAAATGGGTATCCTTGGACAGGAACGAAATTTGCAAATTAGATTTCTCGAAAACCTTAAATCAATTTCCTAAAAATTTTTAAACCAAACTTTTCTTTCCAAACAACATTCTTAGAAATTTCGATGTAACTACTTTTAAAGTAGGAAAATGGTAACCTACTTTAAAAGTAGTTAATTCTAATTTTCGTGTGAATCGAAAAAATGTATAAAAACTTCAAGTGTGAAATTACCCTATTTTAAAGTGAATTATCTTTAAAATAAGAAATAGAAAACATAATTTTAGAGGTAAATACTTAACTTCGAGTAAAATACACTTGTTAAGTGAAAATTAACATCTTTTAAAAACGAAAAACTCACCCTTTGAAATGTTAAAAACCCTAAAAATGGTATACATTTTTCCCCCATTTTTTCTTTTTAAATAAATAAATTGGATTGTACATTTTTTTAATTCATTTTTTATTAAATAGTATTTAAATAAACTATAGTTAAATATAAAGTTCTGTAATTTCAGTTCATATTCAAATTTAAATTTTTTTTATTATGGAATAGAAGCTAGTTTTAAAATAAAATTATTAATTTTACTGACATCTATGTATAGGGTAGTGCTTCATAAAGAGGCGAACCGAATATTCCATGAATTGTGATATTTCTTGCGGAAACATTATATTAAAAATATAATAATGGCTAATTATTGTTTTTTTTGTTTTAACCTGCAAGCAACAAGCGCAAATTTCGTTTTATTTGACGCAGAACAATTCAATTGCATTAAAAGTATTGTTCAATGTTTTCTAAACTGAGCAACCATGGTCGAACTTCACGTTTTAATTTGTATTTCCGCACAGTACTGAGACTTTTAATATCTTTAGGTAGGATGTAGAAAAGAATGTAGCCATATAAATATAGAATCTTCTGAATTTTTCGCTATAGCAATGAACACCGGCAAAGTTATTTGGATTCCTCGTATTATATATGTTTGCAGTGCGATTGTGAAAACTGTTACTTCGATTAAAAAACATTTTGAGGTCCTTATAAATATAGAGATATCTAAATGGCAATAAATTTAGTTCACGAAACAACGGAACTGATGGTGTTTTCTGAGGGCGCTTGTAAATTAATTTAATGATTCTTTATTGTGCGATAAATAGACCCTCAATATTAATAAAATAGGTACCACCCCAACTGGACATGCCATACATTACTATTGATTCTACTAGGGCATGGTATAGTTCCTTAATGTAACCCAGATTACACTTTTTCTAGTTTATTGATGTGATACTTCCAGTTAAGTAGTGAATCTATTGTTAAACCCAAATATTTAAATTTATGTACAAACTCAAGCACAAAACACTGAGGCGAACATATATTTTTATCGCATGTATACATGTGGTACGTTTGAGGGGCGCTAGGGAAACGGCATCCCTTCGCCCAAAATGCATAAGTTTTGATTTGTCGCTAACAATAAGCCGATTATGATAAAACCATTGACTTAGATTGTCCAGATTCTTTTGAAGAAAACGCCTAATAGCACAAGTACTATCAGCCATAGGAATAGCGCAGCTAAGGGCCAAATCATCAGCAAAAGCAGCCGGATATCTTATGAGATCAACATCAAAAATCGAATTAAAATAAATCAAAAACAATATTGAATCCAAAATTGATCCTTGGGGGACGCCATACCTAACAGCACTTGGGTTAATTAATGTTTCGCCTACCTATTCTAACATTTTAATGCCGATTTTGAATGTAACTTGTAAACCAATCTAATATTTTACCTCGAATAACAATATTACATAGTTTAGCTAGCATTATTCCATGGTTTACTACATCGAAAGCTTTTGAAATGTCAACAAACATTGCTGTAGGCTTTTGCGAACTATTCACAGCTGTATATATCTGACTAAGGAAATCAATTAGTGCTTCTTCGGTGGATTTACCAGCAGTAAACCATATTGTTTATTGTGTAAAAATTAATTTTATTAAGATAATGCACTAAACGACGTTTTATTAGTCCCTCAAAGACTTCAGGTACTTAGAAGAGAAATCGGCCTATAATTGTTCAACTGTAATTCAGCATCTTTTTTGAATATTGGAATTACAATTGCTAATTTTAAATTATTTAGAAATATTCCATTATCAAGGCTCAGGTTGTACAAGAATTTTAAAACATCCACTACTAAAGTACCAAGCGCTCTTTTTAACAACCAAGTTATCAATTCCATCAGCACATTTAGATCGTTTGTTTTATAAATTATTAATTTCAATAATAATTTCCGAAGAAATTATAGATTCAAAATAACAAGACGAGACGTATTTATTTGACTGTGCCCCAAAAATAAATTTATTAGGGTCAGTATCATCATTTCTAGTAGCACTAAATGTGGAAGTTAATTCTTCGGATATGTTTATAAAAAAATTATTAAATTCATCAGAAATCGACTTAGAACATGTAAGGATAGCTTCAGTTTGGAGTTGATATATTTGAGTTATTTGCGTATTTCGAGAATCACGTCCTAACACTTCATCTACAATCTTCCAAGTAGCCTTTCATTGTAGAATACGTTTTTTGCAGTATGAGCCCACTTTTACCTGCTTTGAAAGATTGACTACATATTTTTCCAGTTTCCTATTGAAAGAATATTTTATAATTTCTTTGCAAATTTTTTTAATTTGATCATCTTGCGCAAAAAGATTACAATTCATTCATTGTTTCAATTTTGTGATTTTGTGAACGTCGAGATCAAAACGAATAACATCTGCTGTGATCCAATTGTAAACTTGGATTGAGTAATTCACAATGTTATTGAGTATGAAAAAAACCAACATCCCCAGAACGGTAACTGTCATTACAGAAAGCTCTAATTGTAACCAAGTAAACTAAACTCACAGCATTGAATGTATCAAAATTTGCCCGTAAACTTCAAATGTTCTGCACAAATATGCTAAAATTACAGTTTGGAATCTTACCACACATTTAAAACTGGGTAGAGCACTAATATAAAGCAAATTCGATGTTTCGAATTAATCACGTTAATTGTCAGTGTTACCAACATATTAAAACTGAAATTGATAATAACAAATATAGCCGTCAATCCTTTATAAACGTTGAAATCATATCAAAAATGGCAGAAAACTAAGTAAAATTAACCAATAAATATTGAGCTTGTAATAGTAGGAAAATTTGCATACCTAATGAATTATAAAATATTTGATTTCCGGATGATCTCACAACTGCTATTTTTACTTCCAATTGGCTTGTGTGCTTCATGAAGCCGAAAAATATCATTGCGTGATTGTACTCGATAAATATCAGAGTCTGCCGATTTGTGTAGGTTTATTTGTCCATTATTACACCACAAATTTTATAATTGTACGTTGTTTTAATTTTCTTGGCTTCATCATATTACTGGGACTGGAATGCTGTCAATCGGTGCATAATGAAAATGCGTTGCTCAGGAGATGGTTTTGCGGCAACATTACATCCAAATCCTTAGTAAAAAGCGTTTTCTTTTTCTTCATCTGTAGCAATAATTCGTTAGAGAATGATTTATATGTATTTTCATTAGATGAAACAGTGCTAGTGCTTTTGGGAATCTCGTGAATGTTCACTATGTCATCATAATTAATTTCCGCTCATTTTTTTAACCATGTTGATAACCACATCATGGTTTGTAATTTTCAGCTTCTAGTAGATACATCTTGGACGTCTGAATCGACATCTGGTTCAATACAAGCATGGCTTTCAGGTTATCAAAAGTAGATACCTTTTTTCCATACGTTTCAGCAGGATCATAACATCACATAAATTAGGCAAATCATCCATTGCGTCGGAATCTTGGGAATCTACTTCTTCATCAATTATTAATGATTGGTTCGAAGTAGTAGTACTGTAGTAATTTCGTTGTTTCTCTATTATAATATAAATTCACGAGTAAATAAAACAAAACTGTACTTTATATGGTTATAAACATTTACACGTTTTTTAGTTCAATTGTTTTACATGTTTATTGTTTCATCACCTTCTTCCAACTGATTTTTATACGATCAACATCGTTCTTCTTTCGTCGTCCTTCTTCATTTCATTTATTCGGTTTTACTTAAAATGCTAGGTAATAGAGGCGCAATGGATGCAAAGGAGAATATGTGACATTATACAACATCCCTCCCATCTAGTTTGAATTCATTGCGCTTTTCTACTTTAACAATATTATCAAAAATTAAAATATTTTAAAACTAAATAAATTTATTAATTAAAGTTATTAAAATTATAGGTACTTAAAAGAACATCATAATACAGAATGGGTTCTTAAATAAATAAAAAAAACTAATTTCAACTTTCAAATCTCATTCAATCATTTAATTTTTTCTTATTTGCGAAGTACATAGATATTCAATAGTGAGATTTCACGTTAATTAAAATTGTCGCTTTCCGCAACCGCCGAATAAAGTTTGAGTCTGTTGTTGTGTACGACTTTTGTTTTATTTTTATTTTTTTGCTTTGAAGAAATTTGTATTCTAGAGTTAGTAATTGATAATACTTCAATAACCTTATGTGGTCCAGTCAAGATAGGATCAAGTTTTGACCGATGTTCGTTTTTTAAAAACACCAAGTCACCCACATGAAAACGCTGTTCATTAGCGTTTCGATCGTACAGACACTTTGATTTTTCCTTCTGAATGATCAAATTATTCCTGGCCAAGACAAACGATGTCTGCAATCTATTCTTCAGTTCACCCAAATAATCATCGAAATTATAGTTTATCTCGGGTTTGCCTTGAACAGATGAAGGTATGTTGGGCTTAACACCGTAGAGTAACTCAAATGGCATGAACTTTGTCGATGTATGTGGAGTTGAGTTGTAACTGAACATAGCGAATGGAAGCCACTGGTCCCAATTAGCAGTATCGCCATCTGTAAAATTCCTTAAATACTCACTCAGGGTCCGGTGCGACCTTTCGAATGCTCCGTTGCTCTGGGGATGATACGCAGACGTTTGTATTTTATTAATCTTGAGAAGCTTGCATATCCGTTTTAATAATTCCGATGTAAAATTGGCACCTTGGTCGGTAAGAATTATTAGCGGTGCTCCAAACGAACAAATAAAATGCTCCACGAATGCTTTTGCTATGGTTCGGATTTCCTGATTGGGCAATGCTATTGCCATTGAGTACTTTGAGAGATCGTCCTGGATGGTCAGTATGTATTTATTATTTGATAGTGATGATTGGATTGGCCCGACTATATCCATGAAAATCTTCTCAAAGGGTTTGCTGGAGGTAGTGGTTATTATCATTGGAAGTTTATTTTGGGGACCGATTTTATTTACTTTACAAGAGCTACACTTTTTGATAAAATTTCGGATTCGAGTTAACATATTTGGAAAATAGTAAAATGCCTTCAAACGTTTATAAGTGCGTAAAATGCCTTGATGTGCTCCAAGAGGAGTATTGTGAAATTCATGCAGCACCCTTTCAATGTCGTCATCAGATTCTAACAAAATGACTTTAGAAGTAGAATCGGCACTGTCTAGACTAGGTAGAGATACTTTGTCTTCAATTGAATTGGATCGAATTTGAGAACCCCCAATGAGCGAAGATGCCTCAGTAGTGTCTTGTTTCTTAGTAGTGGAAGTTGTATTGGAAGAATCGCAATTGAGGTGAGAGGCCATCTCAGTATTATTTGAAATGGAATTTGAATTTGGTATTTTAATTTCTTTTTGATACTGGGCTCTTGTAATAACGTGAATTTCCTCAATTTGGGGATTGACTGTTTGTTGCTGAGAAATACGACTCAGTGCATCGGCATTCGAATTTAAAATTCCCGACTTGTGCACTATCTGATAATCATATTCCTCCAGTTCCAATCTCCATCTAATGAGAATTGAGGCCGGATTGGTAATGTTTTTGAGCCATGTAAGGGGTCGATGGTCGGTTACAATAATGAAAGCTCGTCCATAGATATAAGGTCTATATTTTCTAACAGCAAAAATAATAGCTAGACACTCCTTCTTTATGGTGGGATAATGACGCTCTGCTTGGTTCAAAACTCTGCTCGCATATGCGATTGGCAGATCATGTTCCTCATCACCGGACTGAACCTTTTGTGAAAGTACAGCACCGATTGCATAGTCGCTGGCATCCACCGTTAACATGAATATCTTGGTGAAGTCTGGAAACTGCAGAATAGGTGCAGTTATGAGTGCCTGTTTTAATCTATTGAAAGAATTACTACAATTACTAGTCCAATTAAAGCTTTTAGTTTTTCTTAGACTATCAGTGAGTGGTTGTGATATACTTGAGAAATTGTCAATAAATTTTCTGTAATATGACGCAAGCCCTAAGAACGATTTCAATTGTTTTTGATTTGCTGGAGAGGGGAAATTCTGCACAGCTTCGATTTTGGTTGGGTCTGGTTTTATGCCAGTAGTAGTTATGACGTGACCTAAATAGACTATTTCTTTTCTAAGGAATTTGCACTTTTTTAGTTGTAGTTTAAAATTAAATTTTCGGAGAAGCTCCAGAACACTGTTTAATTTTTTGTTATGGTCGTCAAGGTCATACCCGTATACAACAATGTCGTCGAGATACACAAGACACCTTATGCCATTTATTCCGGCCAACACGTTGTTCATCATCCTTTGAAAGGTTGATGGTGCTCCTTTCAGGCCAAAAGGCATGCGATTGAATTCGTAATGGCCTGTGCTCGTACTAAATGCCGTTTTTTGGCGGTCGTTCTCCTCTATTTTCTATCTGATGATACCCATCAGCTAAATCCAACGAACTGAAATAGGAGCATTTTCCAAGCTGGTCGAGGATTTCTGATATATTTGGGAGAGGAAAGACGGAACCAATAGTAATATCATTAAGTCGCCTATAGTCAACTACGACCCTCCATCTTTTTTCACCATTAGTCGGTTTTTTTGGGACGACCAAAAGTGGTGAATTCCAGGGACTAGTGCTCGCGCGTATAATACCTTTGTCTAACATTTCAGAAACTTGTTGTGAAATTTCGCGTTGCATTGCTTCTGGTAAGCGATACGGTTTAGTATGAATGGGTTGTGCATTTTCAACTAGAGGAATTTTGTGAGAAGTTGCTTTTGTCATAGAAAGGGAATCACCTTCTATAAAGAAAACGTCATCAAAATCCTTACAAATTTTAAAAATAGATTTCTTCTCCTCTTCATTTAATTCATCCGTATCTAATTGTTCGCTCAAGATGTTTAAACGATTATCCATTCTATTGGACCAATTATTAAGTGGGTAGAAATCGAATTTATTCGTCGAATTAACAGATAATTTTATATTTGCTAACGAAACATCTGTTTCGTTTGTATTGATAATATTAACTGGCGCATATCCACCATATGATTTTAATATTGAGTGAGCAACGAATACGCCTGGCAAAACTTCACCAGATTGGCATAAATATTCATTATCCATTTCGACGTTTATTTTCATTAGCACGGTTTTTTCTGTTCGAGCAGGAATATTTTTATCATTAAAATGTGAACATAAGGGGATCGAAACTTCCAAGTCGTCAAATTCGAGCTTGAATTTAGAAAAATTCAAATTACACTTATTGAATGAAAGAAAATCGAATCCAATTATTCCATGGGCAAGTAAGGGAAAATTATCAGGAACAATATGAAAATCTTGTTCAACAGAGATAGTATCAGATAAATAAATCTTTGCTTTGCACGAACCAAGGGTTTCTATGACATTTGCCGTAATTCCATGCAACCGAATTTTTTTATTAGGATAGCAAATTGTTTCACCTTTTAAATATTGTTTTTTAATAATGCAAATATCTGAACCAGTATCCACTAGGTATATTGTTTTATTCGATAAAGAAACATTAGTCATTAATTCCACAAATTTATTTTGAGAGAAACAATTGAAATTAGAATTATTGAAATAAACGTCATGACTTTTAAAATTTGCTGTTAAGGTATTCATATTATTAGACGGATTATTGACTTGAATTGGTGTATGATTCTTGCTATTTGACGCCTGAGAATAAATTAAATTTATATCGGGACCGGAACTCTCATCTGGTAATTGAATAGAATTATTATTATTATTAGAACACGTATTTAGAGCTCTTGCACCCGAACCGTCATGTTCTTGTTGGTCGCTTCGAGTGCATGGGAGTTTTCCGACTGTAAAACTTTTGTATTAGCGCTCATACTTTGTGCGCGTGAATTATTATTGAATTGCCTCTTACGACAACCATCGATAACATGTCCTTGATTTTTGCAGTAATTACAAAATTTGTTTATTTTTCTTGGATGAGAAACTTCAGTGAAATTATTATTAACTTTGAAATTCGGATTATTAATTTGAGGATTAATAGATCGGGACGTTTGAAATTGTGGTCGCTTATAACAATTTTTAGCTAAATGCCCTGTTTTGCTACAAATAGTACAAGTTGTGTGACCAGCCGAATTTTGATGGATTGAACTATAAGGTTGAGAAAAGGTACGTCTCTGCGAAATAACAATTTCCTCTTCTATAGCTGCATTTATAGCTTCCGTAAGACTTTTGAAACGTGATGCCTTGACTATGAGTTTAATGGGTTCGCGCAATCCTTCTTCAAATGATTTCAGTGCTGTCCCAGCGTTAAGATTTCTAATAGCTTTTGCTGCTTCCCCACCTTCACGTTTTATACTTGCACCATCTAACATAGACAATATTTTTTCTAGTCTATTCGCGAAAGCACGCACATCCTCAGATTTTTCCTGCCTAACACTAACCATTTCATAGGTAAGAGACTCTATCGACTTTGACTCCCCAAATTGGGTGTTCAACTCTTTCTTCAAATCGTCGAACGTTTTAAACTCATTAAAAAACAACACATCATGGGCCTTGCCAATCAACTTAACATTCAACAGTTTAATAAATTTAACAACCTCCGGCGCACTAATTGACTCCACAACGATTTCGCAGCATGCAATGAATCTTTCTAATTCACGAGCACTCTCACCATCAAATTCAGGCACAATTCTAAGCGCCAAATTAATATCCAATTTATCCGCCATGATTACAAGATTATGATTGTCTGAATTTGCCTCCGTTGTAATAAAATTTGAGTTGAATGAAATTTGAAAATTATTTGAATTTTGATTTAAATATAGAGGTAAATCCAAATTATCGGAACTAACATTAATTCTTGAATTTAAATTGGATTCTGATACACTTTTAAATATTTTCCCTGATCTTAAACAATGCATTGATTTTCAAATTGATCAAAACTTCAACAATAACATATGACACTTATAAATAAACAGAAACACATGATAGCTACTTATTTTAAATACAAAGAAAATGTATACCTTTATACTCGAATTTACTAAACTCGTCTGGAATTTCTGCTGAACTATTATAAGATGATCTGGTTTTGCAAAAATAAGCTCGTGACTCTACTGTTTGCTATACTCGCGTTGCAAATATATACATATAATATTTTTTTTTATAGCATTCTTATAAAATCACGTTAATCTCGATTAAAGTTGCGTCGAAATTACGTCAGCGATAAACGCGTTGTAACTAATGCTAATAATTTTGCGTTTGTATCTTTAATTTTGTTGTCTTGGATCGGGATGATTTCCGCAAATCTATTTATTAAATCAGCATTTGCATTTGTGATGGAACAATATTTTGATGTTTCGAAGTTATTCTGAGTTAGGATGCTTTGATTAATTTCGAATTTTATCATCGATCATTTTTTTCTTTTGTTGGTAAAGCTATGTGTTTTTCAAGATGTCTGGTCTACGATGAATACAATTTCGCACATTTATTTTTCCGCTGCCACCAATGTAGTAATTTCGTTGTTTCTCTATTATAATTTATAATTAAATTCACGAGTAAATAAAACAAAACTTTACTTTATATGGTTATAAACATTTACACGTTTTTTATTAATTTTAGTTCAATTGTTTTACATGTTTATTGTTTCATCACCTTCTTCCAACTGATTTTTATACGATCAACATCGTTCTTCTTTCGTCGTCCTTCTTCATTTCATTTATTCGGTTTTACTTAAAATGCTAGGTAATAGAGGCGCAATGGATGCAAAGGAGAATATGTGACATTATACAACAGTACGACAAACATGACAAAGCCAATTTGTTGAGCCAATTTATGAAACGTGTTATCACATGAGCCTACGCATTTGATGTCAGGAAATTTCGCCTTGGTAATGTTCATAGAACAAATGTTGCATGTAGACATTATAATATAGACTATTATAAAGACAAAAAAACACTGATTTTGTGTGAATAAAATATGCAAAGGAAAACACACTGCAAACGAGGGAATTAACTCTATTATTGCCTTAAATCACACCAAGAATGAGAAAAGACGAAAATTTATGAAATCACACACCATAGTAGAAAATATGCAACAACAACGACATGCGTATTAGTCATTTCTTTGGGTTACATAACTCATTTTTTTATTCGATTTTACTACCCGTTTTTAGAGTGATGAGTTTCATTATTTGACGTTTTCATTAAGCTATAAGCATATGAAATGGAGCGTTTAATTCCTCAATCAAGGACCATGAAATAATTAATAACTACATGATCAGTTGGATCTTCTTTAACGACCTCTACAAAAACAACAAAATAATAATAATTACCAAACAAGACATCCGAGTATTTTCCAGAAACTTGGAACGTGTTTAGCCTCTTGAGTAAAAGGATCTTGCTGAATTTGGGGAAGTAGAGCAATTACAAATTCGGTCGGGCAATATTGCATGTATCTGCACCGAAAATATTTTCGGTGACTTTAAGACTTATGTTTGGTTGAGTTCATTCTTATCGTTTCTTATTAGGTTATTAAAAAGTAATAATTTATGTATTATGTACTTATACAAGATAATTAAATTTTAATTATCTTTCAATAGCGTATATCCATACAGAAATTGGCGTCTAATTTATTAATTTTGATCATTTGTTGTAAAACGAAGATCGAAGAGAGCTACATTTTTGTATGTAATTTTAGCAACAACAAGTGTGTATCACTTCTTATTTTTTTTAAATTAATATAGCGTATGTTTGCGTATCATCGTCGTACTTTGTTTTAACATTGCAGAGGCTATTCTAAATGAAAGACTTGAAATAGTTTAAACGTGCGGTCCAAAGCGGGGAGATGACTAACACATTTAAATATAATTTTATCACAATATATAAAATACTGGTTGTTTGAATACAAATTTTCACCTATAATAAAAATAAATAGTTGAAGCTTTAGTTTTTGACTTGATAAATCTGTGGCCATAAGGAAAAACGGCATAACTCACAAATTCGCATTTATCAGGAAAACGTTTTTACAATGAAGAGTTACTCAAAATCGTATGAGTTTTTTGAATTCTTGCTTTTTTAAATGATTATTACGGTTGTTTGTAATTGTAGTTGCTGGATTACTAGAAAAAATTGATATGATATGTATTCGAATATGGAGATTTCAAATTTGAAATAAAACGTAATATAGAATAACTCGTGTTATGCCGTTATTCCTTGTGGCCACAGAAATTTTGTATTTGATTTTTAATAAATTCGTCAGCGTCCTGTGTCGAATGCAATAGTATCATAAAAGCATTTGTGCGTCTTTAATAGTGTATTTTATAAATTGCTTAGAAGAGGTTTTTTTTTGTACTTGGTTTTATTATCGCATATAACAACACTAATATGATGGAAGATCGTAAATCTGATACGTCTACATCTTTGTTTATTTTGCTTACCTGACGTAACGAATTTTTGTTGCTTATAAATTTTCAACATTTGTTTAGCTAATGGCTCTACTATTTTTTCTTCCATAATTTCAAGTACATTACTGCAAAACCTGTCAAATTTAAGGTAAATACTTTCGGCATCAGGATATACATATGATTAAAATCGATGTAGATCAATTTAGGTCCATAAGTTTGCGAGTAAGCTGTATATAATTAGCAGAAGATGTCCATTTAGCAAATATTTCATTTAAATTTGACTCATCCCTATTATAATTTTAAGTGATTGCATAAAATTTGTGCGTCCTCATTATTTAACAAAAGAGCAAAGAGGTACATGAAATTGAAACAGAATGAGACAAAAAAATTTTTTTTTTTTAAATATTACCATTGGAGTTGTTATCATATTCCAACGAGTCTGATCGTTTGTATATTTTAGGTTGCGCAATAAGGGCTGCACTCTGAAGCTTTGATATTCTGTTATTATAACGATCGTATAACTTTTGATTGCTGATTTTTCATCCTTTGACAAAAACTGTCTGAAATCTATATAAATAAAGTGTTTATTTTGTTGTAATAATATTAAAACATTTAATTAAAAATAAAACAAATTAGTTATTTAAACCTGTCAAATTTTTTTGTTTTGTTTATTAAGTTTTATGTTATAAATAAAACATTAGGTTTTAACACTTTTGGTGCAACCCACGATCATTAATTTTTACTTATACTATACGATTTGTTTACTTATACTATACGAAAAATGTTTGCTTAAATTAGTAATCAATAATTTAAAATAAGTATTTGCTGAGTTAAAATAAATAACGAAAGTATAGCTTACCGCAGATACCCTCTTTGTCAATAAAAAAGTTTTATATCAGGGCACCCCCATTGTCAATAAAATAATTTTATGTCAAGGTCCCTTCCTTGTCAATAAAATATTTATATGTCAAGACATCCCCCTTGTCAATAAAATATTTTTATGTCAGGGCACCCCCTTTGTCAATAAAATATTTTTATGTCAAGGCACTCCGCTTGTCAATAAAACATATTTATGTCAAGGCACCCCTTTTATCAATAAAATATTTGTATATCAAGGCACCTCTCCTTGTCACTAAAATATTTTTATGTCAAAGCACTCCCTTGTCAATAATACATTTTTATTTCAAGGCCCCTCTGTTATCAATAAATTTTTTTTATGGCAAGGCTCTTCCCTTGTCAATAAACCTATTTTATGTAAAGGCCCCTCCTGTGTCAATCAAAATTGTTTATGTCGAGGCACCCCCGTTGTCAATAAAACGATTTTATGTCAAGGCACCCCGCTTGTCAATAAAATATTTTTACGTCAATAAAAAAATTGTATGTCAAGGCCCCTTCCTTGTCAATAAAAAATATGTATGTCAAGGCAACCCTTGTCAATAAAATATTTATATATCAAGGCACCTTTCTTGTCAATAAAATATTTTTATGTCAATGCATCACCCTTGTCAATAAAACATTTTTATATAAAGGCTCCCCCATGTAACAACCGCTTGTGGTTGTTATGTTTTATTTAATCTAAATCTGTAATTACGGTTGGAAATCCCAACAAGGTTGCCTGTTTATCCACTGCGCTGCATAAAATCTCTTCCACTACACGTCATTCTTTCTTTGGCTTAATTTGTAATAGAAAATATTTTTTTTTTTGGTAGAGTGTACCATTTAGCATTTTATACTTCTCCGTATTTTGGTCGGTTACTCGATTCGTTTTATCATTTTTGTTTTGATGGTATGTAATGACGTGTAGTGGTTGGTGTGTTGCTTCATCTGTTTTGTTTTGGTTAGCGCGTGGATTTTCCATGTAAATGGAATGTTCCAGTGATTAAATTAAATAGTATTGGTGTGTGCGAGTCGATTTTTGGGTGCGGTTGTATGTATATACGCCACCCGAAATCTATCGGTCGGGTCATGGTATATTTTTTTTTCTTTGGTAAATAATTTTTTGGGTGGGGATAAAATTTTTTGGTACACGTCGGGTTTATTTTATTTTTTTTCAGTCGAGTTTTGAATTTAAAATGATACGGTCATGTTTATTGTTTGGAAATTAAAAAAAAAAAAAAAAAATAAAAGTCAAGTTTGGAGTGAGTGTTGAATGGTGGTGTGTTTTGCTTAACCACCATTATTAATATTGTTAAAATTAAATAAAAAAAAAAAAAGAAGAGAAAATTTTTTTTTGGATTAAAAAAATTTTGTAGTGACTGTGTGTGGCCAATATTTTTGTTATTGAACATTTTAAAGGTTTTTCCTTATCTTGGGCCATATTTATAATTTTTATAGACATTAATAATATGTAATTTAGAGTGCCTAAAAGTCATATCATTTTTTTTGGTTGGTTTATAATAACCTTGTATTTTGTGATTTCTGTCGTTTAAAACTAAATAAAAATAAAAACATAAACTTTGATTTTTTTTGTTTGGCTATTGTTAGAAATTGTGCCAAATAGCTTTAATAATTTTATGTAAATACCAGCAAATGTTAATATAAATAAATTTATAAAATCCTCAATATACAGTGCGAGTTTTTATATCGGGGGATAAGGCAACAACCTTTTACTAGAGAATAAAGGAAATCGTTTGTGTGTTTTCTTCTTGTTGTTGGCGGGGATAATAATCTGCCTTTGCGGAAATTCGTGTGTGGAAAAAAAAAACCCATACAAAATTCAAATTTAATAAAAACCATATTTAACGGTGTTGGTGGGCCAAATTAAATAGCCTAGTATAAACGTATTGTGATTTTGTGGCAGCTAACCTTGCTGTGGGTTGAGGTTCGAGTTGAGGGGGAAGCTGCATCAGTTCCTGCGTCGGCGCTGTTGTAGCTGTTATTGTGGGTCGGTCGGGCCTAGAATTTGGTGTTGTTCAGGTAAGGTGTCACCGGACAAAAATATATAATAAGTCTGGGACACCGCGTGGTTTTTTTTTATTTTTATTAAAAAATTTGTGTGAGCCAAACTTGGTTTTCGGGGTTGTTTTGTTTTATTACTATATTTTTATTTTTTTTTAAATAAATTTTTTATATATATATATAAATATTTTTTTCGCGGGTTACAGGTTTCGGGTGGCGTCGCATATGACACACCCCAAGATCGATTCGCACCACATTTTGTTTTTATTTTTTTTGGCTAACGTTTTCATTTCAAATTTCTTTCATTTCATTTTTGTTTTCATTTCGTTTTTTTTCCGATTTGGGGTTTTTATGCGTAATTGCAGATTTTTTTTTTTATGATTTTTGGTTACATTTTGATTTAAAGTGATGTGTTACTAAATAGTTCATTGTGATCGCGTGAGGATGGGCGGCCTTATGCTGACCTAGGCCTTGAGCAGGGTCGCCGGAGTGGCACCGGCGTCCTTGTCGAACGCTCCCATTTATGATTATCTACCACTGTGGTCGTGGCACGGTAGGATAATTTTCTTGTCCCCTTCGTTTTATCTCTATGCGGTTTTCAAGCATAGTAATATGTCTGGTAACCCCCACGCCTAGCGGCGAGCTTCAGCCAGTGCAATACCGCAACCAGACCTCTATTGCTATGTTCTGTTTAACAAAATCCCTTTTGGGGGATTTTGTTATAGTGGCGCCCAAACTTTTCGGCTAATTTTTTGAGTTTCGTCTTTTCAGGTTTCACAATTTTTTTCAGCTTACTTGTTGTGAGTGCCACGTGCAAAGTCCGACGCTTGCGTTGTTTGAGCTTGCACGGGTGCTCACATCAACGTTTTCTGCCCGATCAACATTCAAATCTGCATTGCAACCAGCGTAAGCTGTTTGATTGCATGCAGATGAGAATGTTGATCCCTATTCTCAGCTCGTCTGATGAATGGGCTTACCATTTCTGCCATGTGGCATTGATTGTGGTTAAGCTCATTCTTCTTTCGTTCTGAGTTTAGTCTTATTAAATTTTTTTAGAGTCTTCGTACCTTTTAATTCACGTAATTTTCTATTTCAGTCCGACTACCTACATGGGGAGGGATCCAAGCATGTTCTAACCTTTGGTTATTTGATCTTGCTGGATCGTTCGTCATGTTGGTTCCATGTGTCATGGGTGTTGGGATCGCGAACTTGTTGTTTCCACCAATGTGGTGTTGATTGGACAGTTCGTGATCGCAGTACTCATTGGCACATCTTTAGTCAACTTCTACTTTCAGGTAAAATTTTATTTTTCAATTTTTTTTTCAATCCAAATTAAACTACTGGGACCACAGTGGTAATTTTTATTTTTTTTATTATTATAGCGTTCACGCCTAGCTCAGCATGGGGTCGTGATCAACTCTCACGTGATCACATTTTTTGTTATTTTTTTGATACAAGTAATACATTTTACTTATTTTTCCTTTTGCTTTTTCATTTTTGTGAAATTTTGTTTTTTGATTATTGGTTGTTTTTCAGTTGGTTAATGGAGCAGCTAAAATACTGTTAATAATTTTGGTTAGTTCATTTTTTATATTGTAGTAATTCTATTTCGGTATTTTGATTTTTTTTTTTTTGTTTTTGTTTTGGGTTTATATTTGCTTGCGAATGAATTCCGGCAATAATAATCTACCGTGGGATAGACCGGCAAGTGCGGTTGTTCATACAGTGTTTGAGTCGAGTGAAAGTAGTGCTTTACCGCGGATAAGTCCTTGGGATAACCATAGTAATTTTCCAGCTCCTCAATCCTTCCGACTTGTTGATATCTACGTGGTTATTATAGTCATAATTTAAAAGTTCATTCTAATTTCATTATTTTATTAAATTATTTACTTTAATTTTTTTTTCGGTTTTGGTTAAGTTTTTTTTGAAATTATTAAATTACTCATTCAATATAGTTAAAAAAAAATTTTATTATTCGATAATTTTTTTTTGATCGGGAATCGGTTTCATTTTATTTAAATTAATTTTACCGTAATTTTTGGTGTATATATATATATATACATATATATTATATATATATAAATTCACTCTATTTTCTTTTATAATTCTTTTTATTCATATTCATTTCAATAGTAAACTCAGTAAACATAAATTCTTTTTGTCCTTTAAATTATATTGAGGTATTAAGCAACACTTTAGATTCCAACACATTACCTTGGGATAGACTGGCGAGTACGGATGAGAAAAAGGTTTTGAGTTGAGCGCTAGTTCAGTATTGACGCGAGTGGTCCAGTGGATAGTAATTTGTGCTCGCAGCTCCTCAAACAGCCCGGCTTGTGGATATCTACTTGGTCATAGTGAGTCTAATTTGAGATTGGTGCTTCAATATATGTTTTCAATAAATTTCTTTAAATAATTAATTAATAATTTAAAAAATTTTTTTTTCTGCTTTAAATTAATTAATTCTATTTTGTTTTTCATATATATATATATATCCAAATATTGTTATATTTAATTTTTTTTGGTTGGGAAAATTTATTTTTTTTAGTAATTTCTACAATTAAATAATTTGTTTGATTTTTTTTTTGGTTGAAATTGCCAGTATCGCTGGTTTTCATTTATTATTTACGTTAAAATTTAATAACTTTTGGTTTAGGTAACTTTAATTATAACTATAATTTATTCAGTTTTCTATAAAGTAAATATAAGTTAGAAATTTTTTAAAATAATATTGTTAATTTACATTTGTCGAAAATTAACTCTCATTACGTTTAAAATCACGTTTAAATTCAATTTTGGTTAATTTTTTTTGTAGCTTTAATTTTTTTTTTTTTCTCTGTTTCACTCAATCTTTTTATAATGGACGAATTAATTAAGGCATTTAATGTGGATCCTAATTCAATTGATCAGGCGGAAATGATGAGAGTATTGACGGCTCAAGTTCAACTGCTGACCAACGAAGTGAGAATACAGCTGGATGCGGAACAAGCAGCCGGTGTGCATAGTCAGTTAAATCCAACGTTAAAAATTCCTGTTCCGGAGGTGTCTTTTGGGCCACCTCCTCACCCTGATTTTGCTGGTCCTGCAAGAGATCCACTTGTTTCCACGGCGATAAACCCGCAGGACAATAATTTGCCTGAATTAACTCATTCTTTCATGGAACCTGTCTCTAAAGAGCGTTCATCTCCGGAGCAGGCCACCCAACGTCCTAATTTTCAGTCAGCACCAGATGCTAGAGATCTTCATAATAGTACTTTGAATCCCGTGCCTTCAGCAATTCATAATCCACCTGTTCAGTTCAACTCCGATTTCAATAGACGTTCCTTATCTCGATGTGGGATTTCCTACACAGGTTCACCTTCTGGCATAACAGTGGACATGTTCCTTTTTCAGCTGGAATCTGTAGTGAAATCCAACAATCTATCACCTTCCTCTGTACTTCTGGATCTGCATCTTGTCCTGAAAGATGTGGCACTGCAGTGGTACTGGACCTACCGCAGGTATAATCCTTCAGCACCTTGGGATAGCCTCCGATTAGCCTTCCAAGAAAGATTTAAAGATAGGCGTACTCCCTACGAAATTCGTCGTATGGTTGAGTCTCGCAAACAGTTACCTAACGAATCATTCTTGGAGTTTTATCATCACATGTGGAATTTGGCCCTGCAGTGTCATACCCCTTACAGCGACGATGAATTCATACAACTACTGATGAACAATATGAAGCCTGTCCTTCAGTATCAACTTACTGATCGACACTTCTCACATATCAATGAGCTCATCAAAAGTTGTACTTCATGGGAAGATTCGCTAAAACGTTTTCGTTCTCCACCTGATTACTCGATGCACCCTCGTCGTAGTATCAATGAACTCGGTGTTGAGAGTATGTATGATTCAGAACCAGTCGTTCCAACTTCTAATCCGTCAGTTTTATCCGCAGATACGTCAGGAACCGCATATCGCGTGCCATCTGGTGTTTTTGTTCCGACGTCCGAATCTGTGCAACATATTTCTGCGATTAGCCCAAGTCACTCTTACCGTGTCCCAATGGGAACATCGGCTACAACTTCTACGTCATTTAAATTCCCTTCTACTTCAACTACACCTAATGTAAACAATACCTCCAGATCTGGCCGCAATTACATTTGCTATAATTGTTCTGATATAGGGCATGGTTTTCGAGACTGTCCTCGTCCTCACTTGGGTGCCTTTTGCTATCGTTGTGGTCTCAAAGGCACCATTTCAACAAATTGTGTTCGTTGTGCGGGAAACCAGATCAGTGGTTCATGGAGATCGGGGAACCAGGAACCACAGACCATCTCAACCCCAACCATAATTACCAAAGTAGATGCAGTCAGCAATACCGACCCAGAGTTTCGGAAGAGACTGATGCCAGATGGAAAGAATCAGTCGAACCAGTGAAAGTTCGCGTTGAGTCCTTTGACTCCGCAATCTCTTCTGGATCTGGTTCAGCTGGTTCCGACCTAATGGTATCGGACTCTTGCTTGCCTGTTTCTCCACCTGAATGTCGAGTAAATTCCTTTTCCAAATTGGAACACTCCATTCCTTCAACTTCTTCATTTAACAATAGTTCTAATTTTTCTGATTCCGTTCCGTCTCTCCCCAACACTTTTGGGAAACTCATCTCAGCTCAGTTACTTCGCTCAAAAAAATACTGGGAGCAACGTCGGATTTTGCGATCCTTTGTTGTTTCTTCAGTACTCGGTTCTGAGACAAGCGATAAACGGCCTTATGCTGATATTCTTGTCAATGATGTTCCATACCGAGGTCTATTAGATAGTGGAGCGAGTGTAAGTGTGTTGGGTTGTGGTTCTGAAAAGTTGTTGGCGGACAATAATCTTCATATTCATAATTTTCCTACTTCTATTCAGACTGCGAGTGGTCAATCTCAGAACGTCATTGGGTATATAAATGTTCAGGTTAGCTTTAACTCCCAATCTCATTACATGCGATTCTTTTTAGTACCTTCTCTAAAGCAATCTCTTTATTTAGGGATTGACTTTTGGAATAAATTCGGCATTACTTTGCAATTACCTGCGTTGAGTGAATTATCGGACTCCGCAGAAATATCTTGTTCTCCTAAATTCCATTCTCTCTCTCCAGATGATAACTTAAAGCTCTCTACAATAGTTAAAAAATTTCCGTCAAGTGCTAAAATGGGTCTTGGACGAACTACATTAATCTCTCATGAGATTGATGTTGGTGAATCCAAGCCTGTTAAGCAACGTTTTTACTCTGTTTCTCCTGCTAAGCAAAAACTAATGTATGATGAGCTAGATAGGATGTTATCACTGGATGTGATTGAAGAAAGCCACAGTTCATGGTGTTCTCCTGTCACCATGGTGCATAAGGCTAATGGCCAAGTACGCTTGTGTTTGGATGCCCGTGAGGTGAACAAGGTGACGGTCAGGGATGCGTATCCGCTTCCACTTATCAACGGATTGTTGGGTCGTTTGGATCAAACTCGCTATATATCAACTATTGATCTAAAAGATGCCTTTTGGCAGATCCCTCTTGACCCGCAATCCCGAGATAAGACGGCGTTTACTGTCCCTGGTCGTCCCTTGTACCACTTCAAGGTCATGCCCTTTGGGTTGTGCAACGCTCCCCAAACACTGTGTCGCCTTATGCATCGGGTGATTCCTTATCAACTGCACGACAAAGTATTCGTCTACCTTGATGATTTATTGGTTACTTCGTCCACTTTTGATGAACACTTGGAACTTTTGGAAGTTGTGGCTTCGTTGCTAGTAAAGGCTGGTTTAACCATAAATTTAGAAAAGAGTCAGTTTGTTTTGAAGGAGGTTAAATACCTGGGTTATTTAGTGGGTGATGGTTGCCTTCGCACCAACCCAGAAAAATGTAAGGCAATTAGAGAATTTCCTCGACCAAAAACAACTAAACAAATACGTAGTTTCTTGGGTTTATGTGGGTGGTATAGGCGTTTTATTAAAAACTTCGCGTCTTTAGCTGCTCCATTAACCGATCTGACAGGAAAAAAATCTAAGTCTAAATGGAATCTTCACGCTGAGGAATCCTTCCAATCTCTTAAAGTATCTTTATCGTCTGCTCCTGTTTTAGCTAATCCTGACTATGGGCGCCCTTTCTTCATCCAATGCGACGCAAGTGCTGTTGGCGTGGGTAGTGTACTTTTTCAGCTTGATCCTGATGGCGCTGAACACCCCATTGAATTCTTTTCGCACAAACTTAATGCCGCTCAGAGGAATTATTCTGTAACTGAGTTGGAGTGCTACGCAGCAGTACTTAGCGTCCAAAAATTTCGGCCCTATATCGAGGGATACTCGTTCACGATTTATACCGATCACGCTAGTCTCCGCTGGTTGATGTCCCAAAAAGATCTATCTGGTAGACTCGCCCGCTGGAGTTTAAAACTGCAAGCGTACAAATTTGATATCGGATATCGTAAAGGAACGGTGAATGTTGTACCTGATGCCCTCTCTAGAGCTTTTTATAGTGAGCCCACAGACGATGTAAGTAATGATCAACCTTTTCCTCCTGTTGAAACTACTTTGAATGATGATTCCTCCTTACTTTGTGATTCTCCTGTTATACAAGAAAATGTGTCTAGTTTAAATTCTTCAAGTGACAATTCGGTTTTACATATTGATCTTAACTCTTCAGCTTTTCAGGACGATGAATATGTACAACAGATCAATCGAGTACAACTATTAAAAGATTGCGATCACAACTTCAAAATTCGTGATAATAAACTCTTGATCTTACCTTCCTACGCTTCTCGTTATACGTCCACTGATTTGTCTGAATGGAAGTTAGTAGTTCCGTTGTCCTTGACTGCAAACTTAATTGAACTGGCTCATTCTTCTCCTACTTCTGCTCATATGGGTATTAAAAAAACTGTAGAACGACTTCAACGGCAATTTTTCTGGTTTGGTATGACTAAACAAATCAAACTTTTCATCTCTAATTGTTTACAATGCAAGATGAATAAGCCTGTAAATTTTAGCACTCAACCTTTGATGGGTTCTCAAACTGAGTCTACCAGACCTTTTGAAAAATTGTTCGTTGATTTCCTTGGACCTTATCCTCGCTCCAAACGAGGTAATACCTGTATCGCTATAGTGTTGGATCATTATTCAAAGTTTGTTCTAGTCAAGCCTTTGCGAGAAGCTTCCGCCTCTTCTCTGTGTAGCTTTTTGGAAAATGAGGTGTTTTTACTTTTCTCTGTGCCTGCAGTGATTACTTCTGATAATGGCAAACAATTCATATCTAACTTATTTAAAGATCTCTTGAAAAAATATAATGTTGATCATATACGTACTCCTATTTACTCTCCTCAAAGCAACGCTTCTGAGAGAGTTAATCGGACGTTACTGTCTAGTATTCGGTCTTATCTTGATGATCATGCACATAATGAATGGGATTGCCATCTCTCTGAAATCACTGCAGCATTGCGAAATGTTAAACACGACGTCACGAATTTTTCTCCTCACTATTTGGTCTTCGGTCAACACATGTCATTAAACGGTTCAGATTATGCTTTACGTAAACTTTTATCTCCTCAGGATGATAACGAAATACATGTGTTGTCCAAATCTAATAGATTGAATCTTATTCGTGATCAAATAACTCATTACCTGAAAGTTGCACATGAGAAATCAGCGGTTCGATATAATTTGCGTAGTAAAACTAGGAATTTCCTGCCTGATCAACCTGTGTTTGTCCGATCCTTCGCACAAAGTAGTGCTCCTGATAGATTTTCTGCAAAGTTAGCTGCTAAGTTTATTCCTGCTTTTATCACTGATAAAATCGGAACAGTCTCTTATAATATCAGAAATCTTGATGGAAAACCTTTGGGAGTTTATCATGCCAAGGATATACGATTGTGACAAATTATTAGTGAAATTGTTTCTCCTTCCCTCTTACTTTCATGCCTGGCTTTGAGATCTTTTCTCGGGTGTGAGTCGTCCCCACGCTGTAACAACCGCTTGTGGTTGTTATGTTTTATTTAATCTAAATCTGTAATTACGGTTGGAAATCCCAACAAGGTTGCCTGTTTATCCACTGCGCTGCATAAAATCTCTTCCACTACACGTCATTCTTTCTTTGGCTTAATTTGTAATAGAAAATATTTTTTTTTTTGGTAGAGTGTACCATTTAGCATTTTATACTTCTCCGTATTTTGGTCGGTTACTCGATTCGTTTTATCATTTTTGTTTTGATGGTATGTAATGACGTGTAGTGGTTGGTGTGTTGCTTCATCTGTTTTGTTTTGGTTAGCGCGTGGATTTTCCATGTAAATGGAATGTTCCAGTGATTAAATTAAATAGTATTGGTGTGTGCGAGTCGATTTTTGGGTGCGGTTGTATGTATATACGCCACCCGAAATCTATCGGTCGGGTCATGGTATATTTTTTTTTCTTTGGTAAATAATTTTTTGGGTGGGGATAAAATTTTTTGGTACACGTCGGGTTTATTTTATTTTTTTCAGTCGAGTTTTGAATTTAAAATGATACGGTCATGTTTATTGTTTGGAAATTAAAAAAAAAAAAAAAAAATAAAAGTCAAGTTTGGAGTGAGTGTTGAATGGTGGTGTGTTTTGCTTAACCACCATTATTAATATTGTTAAAATTAAATAAAAAAAAAAAAAGAAGAGAAAATTTTTTTTTGGATTAAAAAAATTTTGTAGTGACTGTGTGTGGCCAATATTTTTGTTATTGAACATTTTAAAGGTTTTTCCTTATCTTGGGCCATATTTATAATTTTTATAGACATTAATAATATGTAATTTAGAGTGCCTAAAAGTCATATCATTTTTTTTGGTTGGTTTATAATAACCTTGTATTTTGTGATTTCTGTCGTTTAAAACTAAATAAAAATAAAAACATAAACTTTGATTTTTTTTGTTTGGCTATTGTTAGAAATTGTGCCAAATAGCTTTAATAATTTTATGTAAATACCAGCAAATGTTAATATAAATAAATTTATAAAATCCTCAATATACAGTGCGAGTTTTTATATCGGGGGATAAGGCAACAACCTTTTACTAGAGAATAAAGGAAATCGTTTGTGTGTTTTCTTCTTGTTGTTGGCGGGGATAATAATCTGCCTTTGCGGAAATTCGTGTGTGGAAAAAAAAAACCCATACAAAATTCAAATTTAATAAAAACCATATTTAACGGTGTTGGTGGGCCAAATTAAATAGCCTAGTATAAACGTATTGTGATTTTGTGGCAGCTAACCTTGCTGTGGGTTGAGGTTCGAGTTGAGGGGGAAGCTGCATCAGTTCCTGCGTCGGCGCTGTTGTAGCTGTTATTGTGGGTCGGTCGGGCCTAGAATTTGGTGTTGTTCAGGTAAGGTGTCACCGGACAAAAATATATAATAAGTCTGGGACACCGCGTGGTTTTTTTTTATTTTTATTAAAAAATTTGTGTGAGCCAAACTTGGTTTTCGGGGTTGTTTTGTTTTATTACTATATTTTTATTTTTTTTTAAATAAATTTTTTATATATATATATAAATATTTTTTTCGCGGGTTACAGGTTTCGGGTGGCGTCGCATATGACACACCCCAAGATCGATTCGCACCACATTTTGTTTTTATTTTTTTTGGCTAACGTTTTCATTTCAAATTTCTTTCATTTCATTTTTGTTTTCATTTCGTTTTTTTTCCGATTTGGGGTTTTTATGCGTAATTGCAGATTTTTTTTTTTATGATTTTTGGTTACATTTTGATTTAAAGTGATGTGTTACTAAATAGTTCATTGTGATCGCGTGAGGATGGGCGGCCTTATGCTGACCTAGGCCTTGAGCAGGGTCGCCGGAGTGGCACCGGCGTCCTTGTCGAACGCTCCCATTTATGATTATCTACCACTGTGGTCGTGGCACGGTAGGATAATTTTCTTGTCCCCTTCGTTTTATCTCTATGCGGTTTTCAAGCATAGTAATATGTCTGGTAACCCCCACGCCTAGCGGCGAGCTTCAGCCAGTGCAATACCGCAACCAGACCTCTATTGCTATGTTCTGTTTAACAAAATCCCTTTTGGGGGATTTTGTTACACCCATGTCAATAAAAAAATTGTATATCAAGGCTCCTCCCTTGTCAATAAAAAATGTTTATATCACGGCACCTCCCTTGTCAATAAAAAATGTTTATATCAATGCACCACGCTTGTCAATAATTTTTTTTTATGTCAAGACACCTTCCATGTCAATAAAAAATGTTTATGTCAAAGCACCCCACTTGTCAATGAAATATTCATAAATCAAGGCACCCCCGCCCCACTTGTCAATAAAATATTTTTATATCAATAACCCCCCTTGTCAATAAAATATTTTTATGTCAAGGCACCCTGCTTGTGAATAAAAAAATTTAATGTCACCCTCCTTTCCTTGTCAGTAAAAAATGTTATGTCAAGGCAGCCCACTTGTCAATAAAATATCTTTGTCAATAAAAATATTTTCTGTCAAGGCCCCTCCATTATCAACAAAAAATTATGATTTATTTAATGTCAAGACTCCCCCCCCCCTTTGATAATAATATTTTTATGTCAAGGCACCCCCCCGGCCAAAACAAATTTGTATGTCAAGGCACCCCCTTGTCAATAAAATATTTTTATAATAAGGCACCCCATTTGTCAATAAAAAAATTTTATGTCAAGGCCCCTTCACTGTCAATAAAAAAATGTATGTCAAGGCACCCCTTGACAATAAAATATTTGTATGTCAAGGCACCCCATATGCCAATAAAATATTTTTGTGTCAAGGCACATCCTTGTCAATAAAAAAATTGTATGTCAAGGCCCATCCCTTGTCGCTAAGTCAGCACGTTCTTGCCTCATACTTAATGTATGAAGTTAGAATTGTATTTTTGTAGTTTGGTCGTAACTACCTGAAGAGTAGACCGAACTCTTTTGTTCGTGACAACTTTTCAGTATGAAACCACACTACCACATAGAAAACTCCAGGTAGGTTTTCATTTTTTACGAGTAGTGAATAGAGTACGGGGGGATTTTGATATTTCTACTTTTTTGGTAGATATATTATAAATGATTGGCCTCTTCATTTTTTCCGATTAACAAGTCGAAAAATATTGTGAATGCCATTATTGTTAATGTATTTTGTCTAAAAAGCCGAAAGAATCTTATTGATTTTAATACAGATAAAGTTCTCTTTCTATTATTTGTATGAGTATAAAACACACATAATGGTAATCCTCTAACCATAACCTTAATTGGTATTTCGGGCTTGTCTTCATAACTATTCTACTAAACTTTCTTAGCGTTTAGTTCCATAGTTTGTTTTCAATAAGTATCTAAGTCTGGGACATTTATATATCTTCCAGAAATCGTTATTTCGAGCTACCCGCTTGAAGTCTTTGACAGTGGGATAGTCTTTGATATTAACTATGTTAATAGGTGGAGGCTGTTTTTTTATGTTTAGTTTTGTATTTTTTTTTTTTTTGACTATAAATTGTTCACCATTAGAAAGATTATACTGTCATTTGTCTATTGTTATCATTAACTTAATTTTTGAAAAATGGACTTGTACCACTTTCAAAAGTAACGGCTCATATTCTGACGATTATACTGCTTTCCTCTTCTTTATGGGATTGCTTTTCTTCATGATCCAATCAGATTTTCTTCCTTGCCACTCCTCCTGCTTCATTCTCTCTCTATAGGAAGGTAATTTCGTTACTAAGCTTTAAAGCTATTTCTTCTAGATTTTTTAACTGCGCATGAAATACTCGTTTTCTGCTTTCACCAATTAAATTAGTTGTGGGAGAAGAAAAAATCGAATTAACATGTGATCTCATGATTCGGTTACCCTTTTGAAAAGGATTCTCATTTTCCCTTGTTATGTTTACAGTTACTGCAGCTAAGTTTGCCACAGCAGTAGCAGTGATTTTAGTGTTGTTTGTACCAGCTGAGAAGTGCATCACTGCGGAGAGATTTTGGTCGTTGGATTAATGAAATAATTGAGGTGTCAGAAAACTAGTTACTAACCAAGGCTTAAATCTAAATCTAGAAGCGCACGTAACGTTTTCAAGTGAGGCTGTTCTAATTTTGAGAAATATCTCATTTCTAGTAGTCTCGGTCGCCCAAAGTTGTTGTTGCTATATTTCTAATGAAATGGGTCTGTTGTTTTTTTTTTAGCATCATTTGTTTCTCCTCCATTAATATTGTATAATATGTACTTTATTTATTTGTTTATTAACCACTGCATGGTTTAGAACTGGAATAATTTTCTTTTTTCATTCTATATTAAAAAGTAAAAATATTTGTTTATACTATTTTCAAACCATACATATACTAAACATATTAAAGGTGAAAATTACCAAAAAAATGTAATCCTTTCAAATGTTTATGAATAATTTATTCTCAGTCATCTCATCAGGTTACTATAACTGACTAAACTGCTAATTATATCCTGATTATTTTCTACTAAATAAAATCATTTAGTGGTAGTATTAACAATACATAATAAACTCTTTTCAATTTTATTGTATTTAACGCATATTTGCGATTTCTATTTGAAACGTTAGGTTATTCCGGACTGACTGAGAATACAGTTTTCATTATCCTCATATCTGATCGAAATTCAATTTGCAAACTCTTGATAATTTTACCTTCTTCTTTATAAGTAATATACAGTTTTGTTTTTACGTTCGAAGTAAGCGCATCTCTTTAAACGTGTACTAATTTGGAGGAAACGTGTATTGAGGAGTGGATATCAACGCAATTAGATCGCAAAATAAAAACTGACTTTTAAATTCTTTATTACATCAAGCTAATTTATAATTTATTTTGTTTAATTAAATTTAGTTATTAAGTAATATTAAACAGTTTGTCAAATTAGAAAATATAATGTGGTTACGACAGGAATATTTATACTTAGGAATAAGTATATATAATTAGGAATGATAATTTTATCAATATAATTTTTGTGATACCAATTAGTAATGGTTAATTAGTACCGTCTCGTTCGAATGCCAATCCAAAAAGAACAAGAATTAATTATTTTTATTTATTTGTGGTTAAAGCATTAGAACGTTACAATTTATACCAATACATACTATGCTAATTGCTAATTACTCTTGTGAGTAATACACTATCAAATATGTCTATCGAACCATTGCACTATGTAGCAATACCTATATAGGTAGATCAATAAGATTGGTGCACCAGAATCCCTCCACGTGAAAAGAGTATCGAATTTATTTATTCGTTGTGGAAGCCACCTTAGCACATATTTTTCAAAACGCGATAGGTACTCCCATTCAAACACAATGCGTGTTGCGAATTTTAGCGCATAGGGCAAATCAATGGTAACTAAGCATATGTTTCACCTAGACTTATTACTTAAATCCTTACACTTAAACGACCGGGCACGCCAATTGGCGTCCTAACCAAAACTAACGTTATCGACCGAGAACGCCAATTGGCGTCATATATGAAATAATCATATTGCGATATGTAATCATGTAAAGCACTTTGACTCTCGCTAAAAACTGCAAATGCGATTTACTAGGAAATATGCAGCGTCGTATTTAATAACCGTTATCTTCACATAATTTCGTATTTTATGAAAATTGAAGCTATTTAGTTCAGTTGTTGATAAAACGTCGCGTGAATTTTTGATTCCTTCATGTTTTATTAGTGATATATTTTGAATGGTTCAGAACATATTATTTTTGTTATCTTTTATTTTTATTATATAAATTGATGTGGAATTTTTTTTTGTAAATTTAAGTTATTATTTTGGGTGTGATATGATTTCTTATGGTATAATTTTACTTAGAATTTGAATATAATAATTTTTAATCATATGTGATTCTAATAATATTGAATAAATAATGCATAAATTATAATCAAAACCTCCTTAATATGTTCTTAAATTTTCGTTTCAATATCTAAATTACTTCAAAATACACAAGAATTTGAAGAAAAGATCAATGTTTTTTCCCATTTTATAAAAATGACACCGGTAACAGGCCACATGTTCATAGCAAAATACCCCGGTCGATAAAGTGTTAAAGTGGGCAATCCAAAGCTTTTACATTTTAAATTTAATTTCAAATATTTCTCTGCTGATGAATAAGTGAGAAACTATAATTGAACAATTTGTTTATTTAATCAAATAAAGTTTGAACTTAACTTTTTGATTGAACAGAATCAAGTTCAAGCAATTCACTTGTTGCCAACATAAATTTTCATTCAAGTATTTTTCGATTTCCCAACACAAAATCAAGCATACAAAAAAATACTTCGTTTAAAATATTAATCAGATAAGAAGAAAATTTCCTTTCTCATACTGGATTGAATCATATATATGCGTACATATTTAACCGTCATTGTTATCCATTCTTACTCGTATATAAAAAACTGTAATAATTTTTTCAAATTTATAATACTTTTCGCAGCCTGAATTTTTTATTTTTTTTTATTTTTTCAGTTCATTTCTGTTCCAATAGGAATAATATTATCGGTAAATGTGTACAGAGTACATGTATTAAAAAAAAACTCTTTCCCTAATTTCGAAAAAATTAAAAAAATATTTGATTTGAAGTTTTTTGATAGAACTCCTATCTGTGCTTTGTAATTAAAACGTACGAAATTATCAATTTTCAGCTTTCGGCGTCATATACATATAGTACATAATATGTTATCGCATTTCCAGTAATGTGTGTGTATGTCACATTATATTATTACATTCAATTTAATTTTCAATGAAATAAAATTAGAATACTTATATAAGCTTTGTTGATTATAAAAACGGTAAAACCGTAAAACGGGATGAAGAAAAACGGCGAATAGAAAAACCTTATAACTCTAATATATTATAATAAAGACGCACAGTAGAACGCAATTTTCATTCTGTTAATAATTTTTTTTTTTTTTTACATTTTCAGTTATACTTCTTCACTCGACTTGTCGTTTATATTATTTTGTGACGGGGTTTGTGTTGCTGTATGTATGTTTTCTGTTTTCTACACGCAATATGACAGATAAACAAAAAATGTTCTATATATAGATCGCATATTTTCCGGTTTAATTTATTTATTTTATTACATTTTCTTTGGCTTTTCTTTTGTACATATTTACATATACACAGCGTCAAATAGAATGAGCAAAAATAAAAATCGAGTACGAATAATTTTGTTGTGTTATGTTAAATGAGAAATGAATAAACAACAAACAAAATTTTTTTTTTAACAACCACACACCATTATTTCCCTCGAGAATATTTTTGTTTTTGTATTTTTATTTTGTTGAGGCAACAACCAACAACCAAAACAGAAGGAATTGAAAAATTACAACAAAAAAAAAAAAAACACGGTACATATAGACTAGTGACTTTTCTCAAGATAATAAAATTGGGTGAATTGTGTTTACCGGAATTATTGTAACCGATGTTGTAAAAACGTTGTTGTTATTGTTGGCAATTTATGTAGATTTTGGTACTGAGCTTTTTATTAACTCAGAAACTGGAATATTTTTTGGTTGGTTTGTTTGGTTTAATTTTATTGTGGGCAATTTTTAATTAAGTTAACACAACTGGAAAAACTTTATGGTGGTGTGTGCGGTTCTACGAAAAAAAGAAGAAGTTCTACGAAACAGTGTTTTTTAGATTTGTTGGAAGTGGTGCTAATATATGAGTTAGGAAAACCATTAATTGTAAATTGAATTCCAGGGAGTATATATTTGTACAAAATTCTTCGCCTCGTTTTTGCGCCTTTTTATCATTTCAATTGTTACTTATATCATCGTGAAAAATCTATTTTGGTCTCTGTTATGATTATGAATACTCATCAAAATCATGATTTAAGTGGACATATTGTTTCTTAAATCAGGTGGATTTTCCGTTTTTTGTTTTTGTCGAATTTGTTGTTGCAAAAAAAAAACACACATAACACAAAACACACTATGTTTATATATAAGTACATTTTTAAGAGCGAAGAAGAAATATAAACTTGTACAGGAATTTATAACGAATATTGGTGTACGAATATAGGAGCCAACTTGCATTGAAATTAAAAACGGCTCTCGGCTCAATGTTCATTTTGGAATTAAGTTCCTTAAGTCGAATTTCCGGCAATACATACTCAGATAGGGCCGACTTGATAAATTAGGAGGCCTTACAAACAAACTTGCAAGTAGATAAGAAAGATTTAGATCAGGATGGCTAAAAAATCTTAAGAGTTGCAGTTGGGCAATTGACCGAAGCCAAGCCAACTAATTATAGTTATACGTACATAGTTATAAATATACGCAAGACCGCCTAGCTTACTTTTCACTACGCATGGCTTGCTTTGCTGAAATAAACATACATGTGTTAATGTTAATGTGTAATTTATCAAATTTATCCTTGCTGTGGCATTACTTCAAAAAAAATATTCTATGGATTATAATGTACTGTTTCAGCCCTTGTGAAATAGAACTCCACGATAATTAGTAAATGCAACTGAAAAAGGTTGTACAAAATTTGAATAAAATTTTCTTTTTTCTTTTTATAAAATGTTTAATCCTCAACCTCGGTACAAATTGAATCTAACAATTGTCCATCTTCCATCAGTTTCACAAGCTAACCTAAAAATTATATTTTAATTCGTTGTTTTGTTACCAAAAAACTGGCAAATATTCCGGAATTTTTTGGTAATTTACAATACTTCTAAAATTACTTCAAAAATAACCGTTCCAGCTCGTACGTCGTATGTCAAAATTAAATGTTCATTCCCTAGTAATTCAAAATATATTTGTATGTCACAAGAAATTATTCGTGGAGTATTATTCCTGGGACTAATTCTTTACTAAAAGTAGAAAATAATTGAACTTTTGTTAATTTAGTCAATTCGAATAAATTTGACATTGATTTAGATCCTAATTTAAACATTGAAACACATTTCTTTAATGAATTTTGTATTTTTTCTAAATTCTAATAGCCCTAAACCCTAATATCCAAAACCGATTAGCATTGTTGGGATAAAAAATTAATCTTGTATTGTAATGAAGAATACGAATCCATTTAAACCATTTGATGGTGACAACTTTTGTGTCACTGATGCAACAACTCATCAAATAAATACATTTCCTAAATTCTACCCCACTTTTTCGTAAACCCTATATATTTCCAGAAGATGTAAGATATGAGGTATATAAACAGATATCTGACATGAAAGCAGATGGTAATTCTAAATCTCCATGAAATTTTCCATTGTTCTGTGTATTGCATTGTAATAGATTACCGAAAATTAAACAACGTAACCGTTCCTCACATATTTCCTTTACCGAATATAACGAACATTTTGGATAGACTTGGTCGGTCTCATTATTTTTCTAGTATCGTCCTTTCACATGGGTATCACCATGTCTCCATTTATCGGGAAGATTGTGAAAAAACTGCATTTAGTAATCATATCGGACATTACCAGTTTTCTCGTACGAGTATAAAGCTTCGTATTGTGCGCCGAGTACATTTCAGAGGCTGATGAATAAATTGAAATGTTTGGTATATTTCGACGATGTTATGATATATGGTAAGAACTAAGAACCTATGTATATAATCATAACCAAATTTTACCGAAATATTCACAAATCTTAGAAATTACAATTTAAAAGTTAATCCTGAAAAGTGTCAATTTTTATGCAAAGAGATTTACTACCTGGGCCATTTAATAATTAAATCAGGTCTTAAGCTGGATCCTACAAAGCTCGATGGAGTGAAATTCTATCCAACACCAAAAACAGCTGAAAGTGAAATCGTTTCTTGATCGTGGCTATTACAGAAAATTTTGCCCTGATTTCTCTAAAATCATTAAGCCGTTGACTGACCTTCTTAAAAAAAATTCTATTTTTGTATGGGATACTTTTAGTGATAAAGCATTCACCAAATTAAAAGAATTTCACAAAACACAAAGAAATTATTTTATTCTAACATGCGATGCAAGCGACATAGCAATAGGTTTATGTCTTGTTAAGGAGATGTGATAGGTACTGATTTACCTATCACATATGCCAGGCGCGTTTTAAATAAAGAGAAGAATTATTCAATTCATAATTTTCGTCCTTATACCTATTGTAGAACCTTCAAAATAATTAGCGATCATGAACTCTGAAATGCCTGTGCAATATAAAAAATCCTTCGTCACGACTTAGGAGATGGAGAATTAAATTGAACGAATTGATTGATATGATTACAAAATAATTCATAAAGAAGGAAAATTAACAGTAACGCAGATTCGTTAAGCAGAATAGCACATGATATTCCTAAATTTGATGTTGTTGCCCATTGAGAATCTAAAAAGTTATGTGCTCTATTTTTACAAAACCATACGTCTTTTCCAAATAATCAAAGTTTTACCAATGATCCTATATCTACTCTTGGGTTGGTGACGAATTCCCGAAGGACAAAATCCCGCGGGACAAAATCCCGCAAATCAAAATTCTGAAGGTATAAAATCCCCAGGGTACAAAATCACGAGGATACATAACCTCGAGGAAACCCCTAAGGGTGATATGTTGTAACCAGGGAGGGTAAGCTTGCCTGCTTTTCAAAATTTCGCCTTCAAAATTCCGGATTCAAAATCCCGGTTTCCAAAATACCGGTATTCTAAATCTCAATTCTCAAAATCCTGGTTTTCAAAATCTAGGTTTTGAGGGACATACTTTTTTTTTTAATGCGGGCCGCCCTTTTGGTGAAGAAGAATTTTAATTTAAAGTAAAATCAAAATCGGGACTTTCTGAAAACCGGGATTTCCTGAAAACCAGGATTTTTATTTTTGCAGAACCAAGATTTTGAAAAGCAGGATTATGAAAATGGAATTAAAAAGCGGGTTTTTTTAGGGCGGATTTTGATAAAGTGGGATGTTGAAATGCGGGATATCATTACGGCCCCGTTATAACCGGGTTGGTATCGTTATCCAGAATAAAATAATTCTGAAAAAACAAAAAAATCCCCAAAAATCAAAATTTTTAAATATTATTTTAATACGTTTTATACCTAAGCTTAGAGGCTGGGGACTGCTGCCCCAAAAATCCCGCTTTGACGACTTTTTGAAATTTTAACATTCATAGAGATTGGATCATCTTTTGAAAATTTACGTTTTTTAATAATTTTTGACATACTAAAATAGAGATCTCCCCAAAGCCGCTTAGCATTGGATCCTTTGCGCAAGGGTGACAGGAAAACATCAGGAAACAAAAATGTTTACATTTGTAAAAATATTTACGTTTGTATTTCACATACTAAAATAAAAATCTCCCCAAAGCCGCTTAGTATTGGTCCTTTCCTCACGAGGGTGACATGAATTATGTAGTTACCTTATGTTTTCATATTGTCGTTAACAAAAATTTAATGGGTTCTTCCTTTATCTTCATTTGTCGTGTGTATACATCTTTAAATCAAGGGAAAACTCCATCAATTGGACAACAACTAGATTTTAGAATTTTCATAAGGTTTCGGGATTTTGTACCCTACGGATTTTATATCTTCGGGATTTAGTATCCTCAGAATTTTGTATCCTCTGGATTTTGTACCCTCGGGATTTGGACTCTCGGGATTTTATCTCTCTCTCCCCTTCTCTTACTTCTTGTCTTGTCTAAATCTTTACTAAATTCTAAAAATGGGTTGGCTTCCTTATCTAGAAATAAATAATACAGAAACTGAAAATCCCGAAAAAAAACCAGAAAAAAAAATCCAAAAACAAAAAAAATTCAGAAAAACAAAAATCCAGAAAACTAAAATCTAGAAACATAATTATCAAAGTGCGGACCAAATAAAAATTAAAATTAATAAAATGGCTATCGAATATTATTTTTTCGTAAAGTTCTTAATATTTACGATAATGGAAATTGCTTCGTCAACCTTTCAGACACAGATCATAGGAATCGTATCGCTCATATCGCTTCTACTGATAATTCTACCACAAATGTTTCAAGTTATTTTGTGGTTGGCTTAATTCTTTGGGTTAGTATATGGTATCGACGAATGTATTGGAGCGAATCGTAGATTTAATGCTCCGTAAATGCTTCGTCAACCTTGTAGACACAGATCAAAGGAATTGTATCGCTTTCAAAATTGAATTTTTTCATTTATTTTAAACAAAAAATCTTTTCTGGATTTTTTTTCTGAATTGCTTTTCCGGTAATTTCTAGATTTTTCGGGATTTTTACTTTTCAACTGTTCTGGAGTTTAAAATTTCTAGTTTTTTTTCAGGCAAAAGTACTGAACCCAATGGTTCGTAAGTGCTTACAATACGTGCCCTGTGGCATGGAGCTGAAACGTCCTGGAAGAAATACCGAGAGTATAGAGTCGAGTCCAAAGGTTGTTATGGCTCCCCAGGCCATAACATATGGTGAATGTTTTACTGTCAGCGAAATACATTCTGTTAAATAACGTTTGTCTTTTCGTCGCCTAACACTTATCCTTACATCGGGTCCACAGATATTGAACTTGGATTCATCCGAGAATATGAGCCAACGTCAGTCCTCGGGCATTCAGTTTTCTGATTCTATTGCGAATATGAGGCGTGCAGCTTCCATCTTTGCAGCCAGTAATGATTTTCTCGCAGGTCGAAAATCATAGAGGCCAAGTTCCTTTGGTCTTCTTTTAATAGTAGGAACTGATCAAACAAAACTTTCCTTTAAATCTTTAAATAATTTGAAGTTAATATTTCTCTAAAAATTGTATGAGGTCATCACATCATTCTATAATGTTTATTTGTGAAGTTCATACGATTCGGTGGAAAATACATCTTACAGTTAAAAAAGGGCTTTTTTGTTGAAGAAAATAAACAACTGCCATACGCTTATTAACGTTAAATAAAATTATGAAGTTTTGAGTAACATTTGTGTAACAGAGGTATTTAAAAATATTGTTTGACATTTGTAAAAGGTATCAAATATTGGTTAAAATTCTTATTCAAATAGTATGTATGTATGTACATACTCATTTTTATCTATTGCTGCCAATTGCAGCTGGTTTTAAATTAAAAATAATTAGTCACTACTAGAAGTCGCTAAAATTTCAATTCAAAATCCATTTCTTCAATTTATATTCATTTTGCAGACGATACACTTAAAAACATTTTTATACATTTAATTCTTCTAAAATGGAAAAAGCATAAAATTCATTTATTTTAACTTTATAGATTTGTACATTAAAAAAAAAAAAAATCAGAAAATGTAGAACTCTAAAAATGTACATAAAATAAATATTTCTTCAAAGTTTTTATTTCGAATAAATACTTTTCCAAAGTTTATTCCATATATAGTACTTTCTCGTATTAATACTTAAAACCGGTATTCGACTGTTGTTGGTGGTATACACAATGTCGGTTTATCGGCAGATATAAGTATATGTATATACCATAAGTGAAGGAATAAATTTTCAGTTTGTCAGATAATAAATAATCTACAATCGGGAAATCTAATAAAATAGCATGAAACTATAAAAAATTCTTGTTTCATATTTTCACAAATATTTTTAAATTGCATTTCCGTGTTTTCTTTTCCTAGGTATGCCAGTATGTTTGCGAAAACCATATTTCCATGTGGATTTCATTCGTATCGATTTTTTTTTTTTTACAACTGCCGTGAGAATTATTTTTTTGTCTACCAAAGTAGTTTTCGGTTATTATTTCTAAGTACGTATGTAATATGTATATTCTCATACATATAGTACATATGTTTAACCCTTAAGATTCATACTGGTTTAAAATCACCCCAGCTTTTTTTTGGAATGCAAAGTTTGAGCTGTCCACTAATATCACCCTTAGGCCAGCTGCAGTGCTCTTATAGAAGCCGAATAATGAGCATCGCAAAAACAGATACTGGTAAAAATCACCCAGTGTGTATTCTGCGTTAGAAAAACGTGTTCAGTGAAAAAATTCATTTTTGTTAAATATTGTGTGTTTGTAAAAAACATTTATCAACCATGGTATAACGACACAACTACCCCACACAACACATCCACCCTCGATAGTTAGCTCATTCTTGCGAATGAAATATGGTTTCATTCCCGGATCAGTAATAGAACTAGGCCATCCCTTCTCCGTCCTGCTTTATAACGAGTGCTACATCCTCATGACAAATTGGTAAATGGTGATCGTCTTGCAAAAACGCATTGACTGATTAAATAAATATACGCTAAATTCGTCATTTTGAGGTAATTGCTATAAAGCATCAGATACCACAAGGTCGGGTCCCTTCAGACACTTAATTGTATAATGGTATCCAGATAATATAATGGGCCATCGCTGAAGTTTGTTAGCAGCAGTAATTGCAATGTCTTTTTTACTATCGAACAGCGACACTAAACGCTGATGGTCCGTCACTAGCACAAAACAGCGACCAAACAAAACGTATGGATCTTCTTTACCCCGAAAATTATTGCTAACGCCTCCTTATTGAACTGCGAGTAGTTTTTCTCGACTGTCGATAAACTCGCAGAAGCGAACATCAACGGTCGATCGCCTTCCTCAGTTACTTGGCTAAGAACGGCGCCCATTCCAAAAGAACTGGCATCACATATGAGGTATAGCTACTTGCTTGGATCATAAAGGCTTAAGAGGTTGTTCGCACTCAGCTCGTTTTTGCATCTTCCAAATGCATTGGTGCACCTTCTGGTTCAGATAAAACTCACATCTTTTTTTGTTAATTCGTAGAGTGGTGCCAGTTCCGACGCCATCATCGGCATATATTTTCGGTAAAAATTTACCAACCCCAAAAAAGCCTTGAGCTGCGTGACATTTTGAGGTACTGGAGCATTGTTAATAGCCGCAATCTTACTTGACCACGTCCACTAATAATGTCGCCTAGATATTCCAATTTACGTCTAAAAAATAAACATTTATTTAAGTATTTTCATTAATGTGAACGTTATACATAGCAAGTTGTTGAAAAACTGCGTCCACATTGCGCAGACACTCATTTTGATCTGCACCAGCTATCAAAATATCATCGAGATAGTAAACAGTTTTCGGCAACTCCTGAAAAATTCTATCCATTATTTGCTGAAATATGGTAGAGCACTTGAGATACCAAAAGTGAGCCGCATATATCTAAACAATCCCGAAAAGTTCCGATGAGTTTTCAGCCACTACAACTTGCTGGTATGCGCCGCACAGTGTCAGATTTTGTTGAAAAAGTGGTCAAAATTATGAAACTTGGCTATTAGTGGAGATACATTTTTGAAATTTTAAAGATACCATATATAGAAGATAGAACACAGTTTAAGAGAAACAAAAAAAATTAGAAAATCAAGGGTGGAACAAACTTTTTAAAGGGGTTGAAAATCAAATTAAAAGAAGAAATATTGTATATGATTTGTATACTTAATAATTTAAATTTTTTTTTTTAAGTACATAGTATCACAAATATTAGTACATAAAACGTATTAAATAAGTTATTCTATAAACGTACTATTACATACATATATCATTATGTAGATTTAAAAATCTTCTGGCGGTGTTCTCATCATTATCATGCCAGTTTTCCTTTTAAATTATGTCTGAATTCGTGCCTTTCCTTCAGATCGTTTAATATTATTTTCAATATTGCCTCTAATATTACCTTTATGACAATAAATTATAATTTCTATGTTTATTTAACTCATACCGCGTCACAAGAACATTTAATAAATGATTTTTATCAGAATTTTCAAATAATGTTTCACAAACGTTCAAATATTTCACAGATACAGCCATTTTTCACTTTCGAGCTCAGTTTTTAAAATGAAACAAGTTTGAAAATATTTGCATTTATATAGGCAAGATCAGGTAAATTATAAGATGTTGGGTACATAGTACCATAAACCTTAAGACCATAAATTTACTTATTAGGAACAATGCAACAGTTAAAATATTGTAACTTTTTTATGGACTTTTACGCACCTAAATTTATTACACGCAAAAAGACATTATAATACTCTTTCATTTGCCCTAAGTCCCATGGTGGAGAAACATGGAGCAAGAAAGGTAAGCTTACCTAAACACAGAAAATAGTTAAAAAATGTGGGGTTTTTTACACCTTAATAAAATAAATTACATTCATAAAAATGAAAAAAGTTGACTTTGCTCAATTTCACAATAGCCCCAACTTTCAAAAAAATAACCTTTTATATAAGTATATCACTTATTGCAGTCTTTTGGTGTTCAAGTAATTTAGTTAAATATCAAAAAAATAAAAAAAATTATTTTCACAAATGTGTCATCTTTAGCGTGCTATTAAATCTAAATAAAATACAATAATATTTGTATCACTTTTGCTGAATGCATTGGACATTATACTAACTAAAAACCACAAATAAAATTAATTTTGAAACAAAAAAAAATTACAAAATCACTACTTTTGGCCACCTTTTCAGCAAAATCTAACACTATGCGCCGGCCAAATCCAAAACTGTAAAATAGTTACTTACTGTTACTGAGAGACTAGCTAAAATATCATTGAGATTTGGTAAGTGGTAATGACGAAAATTAACCCATTTATTAACTGTCACTTTTTGTGTCTATGCCTAATGCCTGGTCCTGGTGGACCGCCACCCAAACCTAACCTAACCTAACTGTCACTTTAAAATCTAAGTAAATCCGAAACTTTTGTCCTTTTTTGGAACTATCACAATGGGGCTAGCCCATTCGTTGTGCTGCACAGGAATCAACACACCAGTCTCGACCATCTTTTCTCATGGTACCGAATACCACTTACAGAATATGAGTTTGGTATCTTCCTTCAAGACAATGGTTGCTTTAAAATGTTTCATGGAAGAAGGCTTACTTGAAAATACAGAGGGATATTTCCTCTTTAGACCCAACACGTGGGACTCCAAACACTCCTCGCCACTGCCAAGCGTTTGTACTCCGTTAGCGTAGAAAACTCACGAATCCTGGTGTATTAATCCGGCCATTTACAAATTATCCGCGCATAGCAAAAAATCGGACTGGAACCACTTTTCAACATCTTAAGTAACTTTTCCAGAACTCAACACTCCATCATAACTTATCCGTTGTAGCAGTGAAGCGATTCTCAAGCCACTATCATTTTTAAATATCTACTACCACAATTCAAATAGTATCCGAGTCAAATCAAAATCCCTGTATATGACAATTTTTGAGGAAGATTATGTCACTTGCATCGTTGAGTCGTGGTTAACAGTCCATTTCAAAACGGAGGAATATTTTCCGTCGTCTTATGCTGTTTTTCGGAGAGATAGATATCTGCAAATGGACACTTATAACAAGGGTGGTGGTATTGTAGTGGCAGTTTCTAATAAATATCCATCCAGTCGGATAACATTGGCTAATTGCGATGACGAAATTGTTGCTGTTCGTGTACGATTCCATTTATATTCGCTGATTATCTGTGTCACATATATACCCTGTCGTTCAAGCATCGCAGTCTATCACAGGTTTGCGAATACTGTGCAATCTAATATTGTTCCATTGCTTCAACCGGAGGATCGTATTTTTATTTTTGGAGATTTTCATATACCAGATATTGTATGGGAGATTCTTGATCACAATTTGACCCCTATTAACATGAACGGCGAGATGGAAAACTGCATCTCTGAATTTTTTTTATTGGGTTTAAAATAATGTAACAATGTTAGGAATAATAGTGGCAACGTATTGGATCTGGCTTTTGTACCGTTTGATCATGGGCTGACAGTTTCTTCTTGTGAGGATTTAAGTGGATCGACTAGTATTTTTTACTCCGCTGAATATTTCAGTTTTATTTGAATGCTGCTTCAGTTTTATTTGAATGTTTTATTTGAGTTGGTGGAAGAAAATGTGAACTCACGGAATTTTAATTTTAAAATGGGTGATTACAGTTCCTTAAATGCATTTTTGGATGAGTATGATTAGTCGTTTTTTTATGCCTGTGATAATATCGACGATATTTTGAGCGAATTTTATCGGATCATTAACCTAGGTATTGAGAGATTTATCCCTAGGACGAATGCTTCATGCCCAAAGAAGAAACCGTGGTATAATAATGAGATGATAAATTTAGAAAATAGAAAAGACAAGGCTCACAAAATATAAATTACGTCCTATAATGTTGTTAATTACAACTCGCTCGTTGTATTGCGTAGGAAGTATATATATCTAAAACGATTTCAATATAGCAGTTATATTCTGGAAGTTGAATCAACGATTAAATCAAAGCCAAATAAATTTTGCCACTTTATTAATTACAAAAAAAAATCGAATGGTTACCCTTCTACAATGTTTTTAAATAATAGTTCGTGCAGTAACGTGCGGGATACTTGTGATTTGTTTGCCGATTTCTTTGAGAGTGTATATAATTCAAAATCTAATGTTTCAAATTTGAATAATGTTGCAAGTAAGTCAACATTTTCAATGTTTCGTCTGGAAGTAGATACTGAAGTGCCGGATTCGATTCCATTCCATCCATTTTTCTGAAATTAACAAGTAATGCAATTTCTGGCCATATTTCCTTCCTATTTAATCGAAGTCTCTCTGAAGGTTCCTTCCCTATCCTATGGAAACGCTCTCTTATTAAGCCGATTTTCAAATCTGGGTCTCGTAGCGATGTAGAGAACTAAAGAGGTATTTGCATTATTTCAGTTTTACCAAAACTATTTGAGAAACTAGTTAAAGAACATTTGTGGTTTCATGTTAAGACTTTTACTTCTCCCAGACAGCATGTATTTTTCCCTGGTAAGTCAACTGTTACTAACTTAGTGTTATTTACAAACTGTATTGCAAATGCACTATTAAATGGTAACATTCTACAGGTCGTTTACACTGATTTCTGCCAGGCCTTTGACAAGATCGATCATGAATTGCTGCTGTAAATTGGCTCTTTAGATAGTAATTTTTTGCCAATTAATTGGATTAGGTCTTATCTGGAATTTAGAACTCAAATTGTTAAAATTGGAAGTTTCACTTCAAGAGTGATTGATGTTTCTTCAGGAGTACCTCAGGATAGTAATTTGAGCCCCATGCTCTTTATTCTTTTTATAAATATGTAATGTGGTAAATTGTCTGAGTCACTCCGACAGACATTCTAATCTATGCGGACGACATAAAAATTTTCAAAACTATTTCTTACGCCAATGACGCAATTGACTTTCAATTTGATCTGACAAACTTTAAAGCTCGGTGTACATCTCATAATTTATTGCTAAACATTTCTAAATGTAAAACAATGGGTTTTACCCGATTACGCTTACCCCCTAGTTATGTTTACTTTTTTGACGGTTGTATTATTGAAAGTGTCAATATGTTTAAGGATTTAGGTATAACTTTTACTCCGAATCTGTCGTTTTATAAGCATATTGAGGGTTGCATTTCTAAAGCGAATTCTATGATTGAGTTTGTTAAAAGGATTTCCAAAGATTTTCAGGATCCTTACGTGATTAAAACTTTATACGTCGCGTTTGTTCGTTCGTTATTGGAATATGGTGTTGCCGTATGGAGTCCGTATTATATTAAATACTCAGATCGCATAGAGAGAGTACAAAATCGCTTTTTAATGTAAGTTCTACGAAGGCTATCTAGAGTAGAGATACAAGCGTACCTGCTTTCATACTTCCAGCATCCAATATTGAGCCTCTTTTTATTCGCAGGATAGAAATTAGCGCAAACTTTGTTCGAGACTTACTAGTTTCAAAACTCGATTATTCAGAAATGTTGGGTTTGCTCGACATATATACTCCTTTACGTGTGGTGCGCGATAAAGATTTCCAAATCAAATCAAGCTTCCACTTTGCAAATGTGAGCAGATTTATAATTCATCAGCCTCTTTTAATAAAGTACAGTCGGCTTTTGACTTTAATCTGTCTAGAGATGCATTTAAGAAATTGATGTTGAATCATCTTTTAGATCATTGGTAAATTTTATATTTTATATTTGATTTTGATTTGTATTTAAATTGTGTGTAAAATAAAGAATTAACAAAAACCTACGCTTTCGTCTTCCACTGAGTTAACCTTACGAACGATTATTTGGACACATTTTTTTTGCATGACCACGTTTATAACACAAAAACCATTTCCAGTTTTTCACTGGAAATCCACCACACTTCTCACATTTTTTGTTCATCGCCTCTTTATATAGGCTTTGTTTTGTTATATCACTATGTGTATTAAATTTGTTAACACTTTTTAACACAAGAATAATAACTGGTTGTTGTCTTATATTGAACTTTACCGATGAGGATTGATTGTTGAGGGACCTAAGGGGTCGACGCGTTTAGTTATTTCCAATAACAGCAAACAAATCATCTATTTATATGTACCATTTTCTTTTCAAGGTTACCCATGAACAAATTCGCCATAAAATATGACAGGAAGTTTCCCATTGAAGTTCCAAATGTTTTTACGTTTTCCCCCTGAACTGGAAATGGCTTTCTTTCATTCATGTTTGGATTAGCATATAATTAGCAATATAAATCTATAGACTCTTGACCTATATGTTGGTTTTCTAGCCACTCCGATAGAATAAGCAAAGTCTCGTAGATCGGAAATTCGGAATACTAGGATACAGAGCTGTGACATCAAAGGATGCCATAATTTCTTGTTGTTGGATTCGTCTTGTAACAGTTATAGTCTCAAGTTTTTATGAACCTGAAAATATTCCTTTGCAGACTTCTTCTTAGTTACCCCAGAGCAGCTTTTTCAGTCGGCTAGCGTGCAGTGGCTGGGGAGGTTCTTTGCTGAGCTAAGAGAAAGCTAGTAAATGCTGCTAGTTAAATGATTTCACCTGACGAAGTAACAATTGAGACGGTGGACATGTTACAGAAGACTAAAATAAATAATGTAGTAAGACATCCTATTCAATCGCTGTCCCAACAATGAAGTCATGCTAAAGAAAACAAAGTGATTGACTCAATAAAGATCATGGAACCTCAAGGTCAGAATAGCGGATAATACGTTATTCGATAAAACTAAATTACCCGTTACACAAAAAAATTGTGATAACCAGAAATTTACAATATGAAAGTTAACCAATAAATATATATAAAAAAACTAAATACATATTTAAAATAAAAACTTATCAAGATACTAATTAGTTACTATCCTGTATATAATGGTAACTTAAAATTAATGAAAATTAATTAAATTAATGAATACCTGTGTACAACTAATAGTTCATCCAATATATCGCCATTCAACTTTACTTATTTTGAAGCACATCAACCTCTAGCATAAATGTCTTATAACAATCTGGTAACAGGTTATAGTTGACCTTATATTAGATACTTTTATGGTGATTTTCGTAAAAGTAAATTATCCGTCCAAGTACTCGAACAAAACCATATTCCAGCGTCTCCTGTTGCAACTGGATATTAAACCGTTTGAGATGATCAGATGAAATAACTTCAGCTCCAGGTGTTTAATTGTCACCAGGAAGAATACCGACAAAACCAACCAAGCCAAAACGAAAAAAATAATACGGACAGTATCCACAATAACGTAAAAATAAAATCTTTATTTTTGTTGTAAACTAGAATTTCTTCACGTACCTTGTAACTTGGTGCCTGTATTGCACCAAGTTGTTCAAATTAATCCAGCACATACAAAAATATTTGATAAAAAAGGTTCTAAGAGACTGCTCGCACCAACAACCTTAGAACACACTGCACAAAATAACAACCGGTACAACCAAAATAACCTTTTATTGTTCTGGTGATTCTAATCATAAATTTGTTGACTAAGGAAAAAAAAATTAGTCATACAACAAACCACTGCAACATAACTGAATGAATGGACATGGAAAAAAATCGCAAACTTATTAATGAATTTCACTTTAATTTTTATTTAGTATAATTGGTCTTTATTCGTATGATTATGGTTCTAATTAAATCACTTGTTAAATTAAAACACATCTGACAATTAGTTTATGTTTAAGTGGTCACAAAAATTTTTTTTTACTTAGCGTTTCTAATCTTAAAAACTAACATTATTTTTTTCTATTTATTATTTCCTAACTTAACTAGGGTATTCATAAATTTACAGTCTCAGTTTTTATTTTAAAATTATCACTTTCTGTTTATATGTTAATTACCACTCATTATTTAATTAAAAAAAACAAATTTTCACCATCTTTCAATATCAAAAATTTTAAATTGACAAAATATTTCTGATCACAATTTTTCTACGTGCTACTCTTTCAGGCAAAGCTAAAAATGGAAAATCCCCATCCACTATCACTACCTCCACCATTACACCTTGTATTCAATTCCAATGAGTTTCTTTTACTTGTTTTCCAAAATATTTGGTTTGCAGTGCTGGGCAAACTAATAATCCATACGATCCCAATCACCGCGCGTGGTGAATAAAAACAATCAAACAAAAAAAAAACTCCGGTTTACCGGTTACAGTCTCCATTGTAATTTGTGTGTCAGCTCATAGACATTTTTAATGTTCCGACCCGGGAGAGGGTCTAGTTTGGAAAACTGCCAATTTGAAACTTTTACCTCGGCGCACTATTATTCGAAACGATATGTCTCATTTGGTTACCGGGCTTGAGTATCTTTGGTAGTGCATATAACTTGGGGCTGGACGGATTAGACGCCAAAAGTCTCCATTGTAACGCTGCACCATAACGTATACGTAATCTGGCCTCCCTAGCTTTCTTGACCAGTTCTTTTATAGGGTTTGAATTTACTATTTCATATCTATTCTAATATTTTTCATTCTTTGTCAATCGTCAATTATCCCTATCGTCTTATTCAGCTTTGTTTAAAATTTCTACAGCATTTCCTTCCACCTACCTATGTAAATAATAATAAAGTCAAGATTATTTTAGAAAAAAAATCTCTTAATGACTGTGACGTGTACCATAATTAAAAACTCTGTCGATCAATTTTGAATGTTCCCTCTATTCTGCTAAAGTTGCTGAGGTGACTTGGTTGAAACCCGTGTTGGGGTTCTAAGATCAAACTGAGTATTTTTTTCTACTTACCTGCTCTTCAAGTTTAGATGTTCACAAAAAGTCAAAGTTAGTCAAATGTTTGATAATAAGCGAAGTAAAATCAACATTTATCAAGAGAAATATTCGAATAAACTTCATAAAAATGCTCGGTAAGATAAACAATTTTTTAAACAATTTTTTTTTATGAATTTATTAATTCGAATTCAAAAGAAAAATTTATGTATAAAAAATGTAAAAGATTATAATTCTGAGTAATGCAACTGGTATTTTGCAAATCAAATGTATTTTTTCGGTAACACTCAATGTTTACCCTGTCTAGGCATCAGTGAAAAGTCAACAATTTATTAGCTTTAACGATTTTGTTGCTTTTACAATATATTATTCATACCAAAGCGTTTTTTAAACGAGTCTATCGGATAACGTTCCATCTAAATATTTACTGTAAACTTATGTGAATAGGGAAATTGTTTTTTTTATATTGTATTTGTTTGTTCATCATCCAATGCATTAAACTTGAAAAACAAAAAATAGTTAAATTCAACTGTTGTTTTTGACCCTGTATGAATAAATCGGTATATGAGTAACATCAGAGTGTAATTAACAAACAATTGAAACGCACACGATATCTAAAGTGTTAACCATACTTACTAAATATATCATCATTACACAACACATATTTTTGGGAGACATGACATTTTTATGATGCTACCTCGATATTCATAATTAAATTGTAATGTATATATAATCGTTTCAAAAAATTTCCTTTAACCTAATCGATAAATAATATCCTGTGAAACAAAACTAAAATAGTTAATCTACATAAATCACGAAGTTGTGTAACTTAACAGCAATAACAAGAAGTAATAAATAAATCAAGTAAATTACGTAACTTAAAATTAAGTAATTTCTCTCTTATCACACAAAGTGTCATTTCGACAATGGATTTATTTTTGGAAAAACTTTTATTTTCACAAACAATGTAAAAATATACTCATGAATAGAAATATAACATCAACAATACTCTGTTCTGTACGAATATTGGAATAGAAGTATTTATATAGAATAACATTATTATTGTGAAAAATATGATATGGTCTTATGTTTTGTTGTCACTTTGCAGTGTTAAAATTATATGTTACTTTCAATTAAATTCAATGACTTTCATAATTATTATTATCCTTCGTTGAGTGAAAATTTTATATTGTGGCAGCAATGATGGAGAATTATTTTTTAAAAATGAGTAATTGATTTTATTTTAAAGCAGAAACATACTTCCGGTTTTTAAACTTTTTAAAATTTCAGTTGACTATTATTTGAAGACTTTTTAAAAAAAAATTTATTAGACTCTTCAATTGCTTTGTAGTAATTCCTTTTCCGATTACATTTAATCAGTATATAAGTAAAAGCAGAAGAGGTCATAACTTTACATAATTTGAGCAAATATTTTGTATCCCAATTTAACAACGATTTTATCAACTTTTGAACCTGTCTGGTTGAGGACAAGTTTTACAAAACGTTACACAAGAAATTTTACCACCCTTAGTTTAATTGAGTCAAACATTTTAGTCAAAAACCAATGGTGTTTCAGTTAATAAATATAAAGGACTGAAGCCTCACAAGGTGATCAGAACTATGTTCTGGAAAATTACGTGTATATGGTGGCTCAACTCAAGTCAGTTGAATCTAACCTCTCGTTCAACTCCCAAAAAATTCCCTAACTCAGCCCTTAATCCCTTACTAATCAACCGAACCCCTCACTCAACCTTAATTCAACTTGAACTAAACCTCTATTTAACCCCATGTCGGCCCCCAATTAAACTGTCAACCCAACCCTACACTCAACCTTCAACTTTATCCCTTTGCCTAAACCCATTATTCAACAATATTCGAAAAGTCTTTTCACACATGAAACCTTAACCTAGCCTTTAACTCAATACCCTCCTGGACTACATCTCAAACGTCAATTTAATGCAATAACTCCACAGCTGAACGGCTGAATTAACCAAACTGAATTTCTACCCAACCGGGACTCAACCCTCAATTTGACCCCCATTTCCCAATTTAACATGGGCCGAGAAAGTATCTGCTTACATAAACTCAACTCAAGCTAACTTCCAACTCAACCCTAAATTTCTCCCTGACTGAACCCCTCACTCAACTATAGCTCAACTCCCAACTCAACTCCAAACTCAACGCTCAACTCAATCCCTAATTCAAAACGGTTCGAAAACTGCATGTCTACAGGAACTCAACTCATTCAGTCCTATCTCCAACTTAACCCACAACTTAACTTGCAACTTAACCCCAAACTCAACGTCTAGCTCAATCCTAGAATTAACACAGTTTGAGGAACTATGTAAGGTAAGAGCACCCGTCACCGCCACCCCACCAACTAAACACTGCGCGCAAAATAACAAAATAATAAGAAAACCGTTTGGAATTTGTATATCGTATATATTGCATGATAACATACCGAAGCATTTCGAAAACTTTTTCAAAAACGTTTTCAAAAATCCGTTACAAATTCTATCTAACATTTCATTTCAATAGCGTTGGTTGCGACCTTGCGACCGAAAGAACATTTTTGACAGGTCTTGCAATAATTATTAAGAACAAGTGGAAAATTAATTTCTTAAGTTTACTTAAATAGTTTTAGCGAAAATCATTGAAGTGATAAATAGTGTTTCGTGAATCATTTCCCGTAAGTATTTATATACAAATACTTATGTATTTAAAATTATATAATAAAAATAGCAAATATTGTGTAGCGGTAATTGACACCACGAAGTTTACCATTTGAACCAACTACCGCCACCCCTGGCGGTGATAGAGTTTTATAATTTTAAGATTTTGAATTAAAATTATACTTTTTTAAGAAGTTATTTATATGATAATTGTAAAAGCATTAGCTGTATTTTCTTTGGTCCAATTACCGCCACTTAATATTTGAACTCCTGCTTCCGTAAAAACACTGACAAAAATATAGTGGCGGAATTAGGAGTTTTGCTATGGCGGTGACAGGTACCAAGTAAAGGTATATTAAAATTAAAATATTTAAATAAAGAAACTAGATATTTTGATTTTTTTTTTCTAATTAATTTAGAAAAATAACCAAAAACGTGTGCTTTTTGTTTTTTATTTACCAATAAATGCCGTTTAATTTCAAAACAGTAGTATTTATTCAGAAGACGATGATAGGTGGAATAATCGGTCGTTGGGTCGTAACAATAAAATATGGCGAGGCAGGATAAAAAATTTCAGTATAACATTGATGCCATGACACAGGCTATCGAGGAAGTAAAAAAGGGACAAAGTGTTAAGGCTGCAAGCGAGAAATGTAATGTACCACGAACTATACTGCTTAATTGTAAATACGAGCTAGGAGCAAAGCCAGGTCCTATAGACACTACTAGTCAAGTGGATCCAAAAGTTAGCAAGGTTGGGGTTTCCTATTACAAAAACTCAGCTGCAGGATTCCGTTGCAGATCTCACAAAATCATTAAATCGGCCAAATCCTATTACTGGTGGGAGACCTGGAAAAAAATGGTTGGTCGGTTTCTTAAAAAGACACCCAGAATGGGGTTTATGTGCATTACAGTATTAATTACAGTAAGAGCATGTGGTGACCTCGGACCACCAATGGTTTTATTTGCATATAAAAGAATTCCCAATGGAATCGTAAAAAAAATGCAAATTATATTGATACAATTTTTTGGTTTAAAGGAAGTGACGTTGTTAATCTAAGCGTGTTGGAAGATGGTTCCGTTTTAATTGTGGGCGAACCCAAAGAAAAAGAGGCAGCTATGAACACTATTATAGCAGCACCTGTGAATCCCTTGCATGAATATTCAAATTCGAATGATACGAACTATCCAACACCATTCAAAAATGCTTTATATTGGCCAGAGCAAATATTACACCGGTTGTGGCAACGTCAAAAGAATTTATTTCACATCTACAAGCTCAAAAATGTGAAAAAGAGCTAAAAGAAAAGGAAATGGCTGCAAGACGATTGAAAAGAGAACTGAAATTCAACGAAAAAGAAGCACACAAAGAAATGGTCACTGTTATATCAGAAAGAAAGAAAAGGAAAGACACATTTATTGTTGAAGACTATGTGGCAGTTTATTATGAAGGTGAATTGTTTCCTGGGCATGTCGTCGGAAAAGTAGAAGTTCTTGATGAGATAAAGGTCAAAACCATTACTATGGCAGGATCCAACTGGAAATGGCCTGAAACTGAAGATGTATTAAATTATCCAATAACTGACGTTGTCAAAATTTTTTCGCCATCATTAACAAACAATCGAGGGCTTTATTCAGTTCTAGAGATAGCTTTAATAAAATCTGGAAACCAATTACACTAAATTGATAATTAGCCTTATATGTACGGGTCAATATTCCTAATTTAATTTGTATAAATGCTGGTTTATGAAGTTTTAAATACAAAATTGATATGCTTTAAGCTTATAAGCAATAACTATAAAGGCAAAGACGGTGCTTTTTTAAGTTTTTTATTTTAAGAACACAATATTTTTTTTTTTGTTTATGTTGTTATGAATGAATCAATATTTAATTAAGACTGTTACACTAGATAAATTATGGTTGAATGTGTTTAATTATCTGTTATTTACATGTGGCGGTAGTTGATACATTTGTTGGGTAATTTTGCCGGTAATAGGTACAACGCAATATAAGGATGGCGGTGATAGAGAACAATTGATTAATCAAAAAAGTTATTATAATGACTTAATTTTCCAACGAATTAAATGTTTTTCTTTAGGATATCGTGACTAAACAACAATAAATTAAATAAAAACAAATAAAAAAAATTTTGGTGCTAAATAATAAAAATACACTAGATTTTCTCAAACTAAGCTACTACGGTGACGGTAGATGGTGCTCTTACCTTACATACTTACATAAACTTAACTCAAAACAATTCAAGCTAACTTCCAACTGAACCCAAATATTTCCTTATCTGAACCTCTAACTCAATTCAACCCGAAGCAAATCCCAACTCAACCCCAATATGACCCCTTAATCCTTAAATCAACCCCAAATTCAACTCCCAAATGAACATATTCTAAAAAACTAAGTCGATACATCAACTCAAAGTCAAGCTTATCCAAATTATTTATTGGTGTAGGGCACTTTATTATTAAATTATCTAACGCTTCAGCTTCCCATTTTAGTTCGGGATCATTTTCAGAAGTCTAATGATAAATATAACCTTTTTTTTAACTGCCTAAGGCTTTATTCTTGAATCTTTCTTATAACTATATTAAACTCACAAGATGTAATCAAATCTTACAAACTAATACAAACTTCTGATTAAGACTTAACCTATGTATGTTATGGTTCTTAATATTAACTTGCATTTAGTATTTAATTTAAATTAAAAGCTAGACAAAAAACTTATATTCATACGAGTGCCATTTGTAGCATATTTTTTGACAATATTGATAAATCTTTACTTCATTTAATGTGTAGCATTTTCAAAACCGATTTATTCTAAAATTTGTTTGTTTAAACAAAAATTAATTGGTTTATATCAAATTTGTATACTTAGTTGAATCTGTTCGAAACAAATTAAGAATTGGTCAATAAAATAAAAGCAACTCAAGCTAACTCTAACTTAACTTTCAATTTGACCTCCAAATAAATCCCCAACTGAATAATCACTCGCTCAACCAAGCATATGTATACCAATGGTGAAAAATACGTCCAAACACATATTTTTGGAAGTCATGTTTTAATTTTATGATTTTTATGTTTTAAGTGTAATTAAATCTAATTAAAAAAATTCATTCCTTTGTCCCCATGATTGTCAAACAAATCTATAGCAATAAATACAATAACCCATGCAAGAAATTTTAAAATATTTGACATCCTGTATCTTAAAAAACCATGTTGCATAAATAAATGATAAATAAAATCCTGATATTTTTTATCACTTTTGTCATTAAACGCACTATTTACACAACAAAAAATCAACTTTTTTCTTGGTTTTTTGGGTTTCAGCTGTCAATTTTGAATTTATTTTTTTTTTGTGATATTTTCGGTGCTTAAATTAAATTAAATTTGTTTTTTTTAAGATATTTATGTATATGGTGTTTACACAGTCATCTATTTATATAAACATAAATAATAATTTATATTTAAAATTATTTGTGTCTCTAAAAATAATTTGTAAAAAAAATTAATTAGAAAATACTAACATTTAATTAAAAACCTGACAACAAAAACACTTTCTTGAATTATTTTACAAAGCGATTTAAAACAAAATTTGACGTTTCAATTTATAATTGTTTCTAAATATTGCGTTTGACGTATAGTATTACGAAATGAAGTTAGTCTGGAATAAAATATCATGATGTTTTTTATCATTTTTCCCGATTGAGCACGTCCATTGTTTGGTTTACTCTGTGCTACACATTCAAGACATAAAAATCATAAAATTAAAACATGACTTCCGGTTCCGTATAAAGAATTTGTGATTTCTCGTATTTTTCTCCCTATATAAAAATTGGTAAACGTGGATCGAAAATTATTCTTTATGTTCTTTAAATATCTGCTGAACTTATACTTCGCACTACAGCTAAATGGATCATGAAAGTCAAATTCCTGGGTTTTTCCTGTAAATTCATGTATGAAGTTGTATTGCCTACGCCTTTTTTTTGCATTGCCTTTAATTTTGCATTATTGGTGATAAATTTAAAATCTAACGGTTTAGTCTTCGAGCTTAAAATATATAGGGAGAGTGTACATTCCAATTTGTATGATAAAAGTGTAAAAAAATCTTGTATCATTTCATAAGAAGGTGACTGAAAAGGGCAGATATTCTTAACTTTTCACACATGAGTTTGACTTTGACTCACTCACTGTACATCACCAGGAAAAAGTTGAGAAGAGTAAAGTGAAAATTAATACTCAAAAATGCCAAAAGTGGGTACTTAATAATAACAAATAAGCTCTAGAGACATCGACAAACCAACAAAACTCCTAATAAAACTAATCAACTAACTGGAATTCAACCGTCAATTTAACCCCCTACTGAAACTCCAACTCACCTACAAATTGGCCTAAACTCAACCAAACTCAACGCCCAACACAATCGTTAAACTATCAGGGGTACAAATTGAAAATGCGGGATTGATAACAGATGGCGTTACTAACGCTATACGCATCAGGCAGTACTGTGACTATGTTCATGTCAAAGCTACGTCTTATAGCTTTAATTTTCAGTATGTGTCAATTTGTCGCAGTGTCAAATTCATAGTTTTTTTGAGCTCTCAATATGTCGAGTTTCGTGCCAACAAAACAGCATTTACGGGAAGTTTTAATTTACTTCTTTAATTTGAAGAAAAGTGCTGCTGAAGCACATCGATTGGTCTCCGAGACTTATCCGAGTCATGTTCCATCGGTTTCAACGTGCGAGAGATGGTTTGTGCGGTTTAGAAGTGGTGATTTTGACGTTGAGGACAAAGAGCGGCCGGGCCAAGTGAAAAAGTTTGAGAATGCTGAATTGGAGGCAATACTCAATGAAGACTCGTGTCAAACTCAACAAGAGCTCGCAGATTCATTGGGAGTGACACAACAAGCCATTTCCCATCGTATAAAAGCCCTCGGAATGATCCAAAAGCAAGGACATTGGGTGCCGTATGAGCTGAATCGAGCGCCGTTTTTTTGCATGCGAACTGCTGCTCGAACGGCAAAAACGGAAGGGTTTTTTGCATCGCATTGTCACTGGTGATGAAAAGTGGATCCGTTACGATAACCCGAAGCGCAAAAAATCATATGGTTACCCCGGCCATGCATCATCATCGACGGCCAAACCAAATATTCACGGCGCCAAGCTCATGCTCTGTATTTGGTGGGACCAGCTGGGTGTGGTGTATTATGAGCTATTGAAATCGAACGAAACCATCACAGGAGCACTATACCGAACTCAATTGATGCGTTTGAGCCGCGCACTCAAAGAAAAACGGCCACAATACGAGCAAAGACACGACAAAGTAATTTTGCAACATGACAACGCTCGGCCACATGTTGCAGCGCCGGTCAAAACATACCTACAAACGCTGAAATGGGAAGTCTTACCCCACCCGCCGTATAGCCCAGACATTGCTCCTTCCGATTACCACCTTTTCCTATCGATGACACATGGCCTAGCTGACCAGCGCTTCCATTCTTACGAAGAAGCCCAAAAATGGGTCGATGACTGGATAGCAGCCAAGCCGGCCGAATTTTTTCGCGACGGTATCCGTAAATTGCCAGAAAGATGGGAAAAAGTTGTGGCTAGCGATGGACAATACTTTGAATAATTCATTTGTTACCATTTTTTCAGAATAAACGTTCAAAAATAGAAAAAAATCCCGCATTTTCAATTTGTACTCCTGATAGCATACATAAATATTTATCAACGTATATCGAAAACCACGTGGTAATAATAAGCACTTGGTTTTGGGTAAATTCGTTTGGTTGTTACACGATCCTTTTTACGTAGAGGTTCGAGAAGCTTGTCATTTCTCTGCCTCGCCTTCTGAGGGTACAGATTAGCAAAAAAAAAATGCAAATCGGACAAGTCGGTCTCGAGATATCGTGAGTAAAGAAATCCAGACAGGTCGGGTATTCTATTTTTGCTTTTTGGTCTCTGGACCCTTGAAAACGTCATTAAAAGTGGTTTGAACAAAAACAAATTGTTTGTCATTTCTAGCAAAATTTCAATAACTTTGGTCCTTTCAAATTTTATGGCTGAAACTCATTTTAAAAGGGGAATTGATTAAAAAAAAAATCGGTCAGGAAATAGTTTGATTGAAATGGCTTTTCAGTACCTAAGTATAAACGTAATAATATAAACTATAATAATATACATAAACATGGATTTAAAATCATAATGAAAGTGAAATGTTGTGTGTTGATAATTAGAAATGTAACCATAATTATTTTTATGAAAGTGACTGTACATAATTTTTGGAGAAGTATTATAGTTATTAATTGTTGAAATGCCTACATTTTATAAAATGTTTAAAAACAAAATTGTTGATAAAATAAAAGTTTCTCACCGAGGGCCAATCTTTGTACCTCAATATAATTCCGGTTGTCCGATCGAAACTTTAAAACCCACAAAAAATCGGGTATCCAAATATTTCCGAGATTAATTTAATTAATCTAAAATACATAGTTGTTTTAGATCTCGATAAGGGTAAATCCAGGTTACATTTAAAAAACTCCCTTACTTTTAGGTTTTATTTGAGACCAAGCAAAAACACAAAAATTATGATTGTTATGAAATTTGAAATGCTTAAATGACATTGACCTTTTTTCCTTGAAAACGATAAATTTAAATTGAATTTTGTCGTACTAATTGGATTATTCCTTGGGGAAATAAAGATTACATCAAACAAAGATTTGAAAAATTAATAATACTTAAACCATTAGGTTTAGGTCTGATTTTATTATCTAACAATGAATTTAAAAAAAAGCTTTCATCTCAAATATATCATAATATATGAATGTACCTGGATTAAAAGATTATCATCCTTAATGTTTCAACAAAAAAAAAAAAAAAAAACAAAAAGAAATTGCCACACGAAATATTATTAACGTGACTTTATAGATTAAACATAAACTTTGATTTTTATAAATAATTTGGTTATATAGAGTTATCCTAAAATTCTAAAAAATATGTACCTACACATTATATATTTTTAGTACATTGAAAAAATAAAATATTCAACCCTAAAAGTCTTTTAAAATTAATTAAATTTACATCAATTATAGGCTGTAGAAAGTAATGTCAAATTTTTGTTTTGTTCCGTTTCGGTTAATTTTCGTAGAAAAGTTTAATTAATATTAAATGAATAAAAAAAACATAAAAATAAAAAATCCACTCTGCTAAAGTTTTTTTTTATTTTGAATTAATTTGGTAACACAACAAAAATACTTATTTGGCATAAATGTACACATAGTACCTTACTATTATTATTAACGTTTAATTTATTAAGAAGGGTTTTTATCAAGAAAATATACATACATATTACGATTTATAATTAATATTTCAACCGCAAGATAACTTTTTGTTGTCGACATAAATCAATCGACATAAACATGTATATTATCAACATAAATAACCCAAAAACAGAAAAACAAAAAAAAACAAACATCAATTTAACTTTGTTGTAAAAGTATTTTAGTTTTTGATTTAAAAAAAACTATAAATTATTTATTTATATTAAAAATAAATAAACTGGAAAGTATACATAATAAACTCGAGTTTCTCTACAGACAGTTCAATTGAAAATGTTATAAAAATATGAACTTTGGGTAAATAAGTACAAAAAAATAAAAATAAAAAATAAAATAAACTTTGCCCCTAAAAGTCTGTTTGTTATGTAATAGTATATTATAACACAAGTTCGGAAAGGGCATCGTTTTAAAACGGGTAGGAAAATTTGAGTACGAGTGACAGCGAGGGCCCAAATCGAACGAGTTTTGCAATAGTTAATTCCGCGAATGTGTTTCACGTTATTTTGTCTACGGGATTTCGGAATTTAAGAATTATTCATAACTAAAGAAAATTCTTCAAAATATTTATAAGACCAACTAAAAAGATTTTGGAAATTTTACAACAACAATGCCTTGCGTTTCTTTCAAGCAAGCATCGTTTTCTTCCTAGTTTTAAACTTAAAATATTATGGATTGATTCTATGAAAACAGCGTACAAGAAAGCGCGTATTTGAAATTTGCACTCAGAAAAGCTCACCGCACATCAAGAAAGTTCACATCAGATATAAAACATTCATTCGTACATAAAAACGTCCACACAATATAATGCTTTCATGAAAAAATGCATTCACGCTTGTTTATGTCGATAATTTCAAGCGCATATGCATTTTTTTCTTGTACTTGATGAACAAATTTTTAAAATAAAACAGTTAAAGGCCACGTTAGATCAAGGCATGTTAGCATTCTAGCAGACCGAAATGCAAAACACTTAGTGTTTCTATAAAGTAATGTATGTATTTCTACTATGCCACTACATAACTATGTATAGTCGATCAACTGTATTTCTTGAATGTGATTGTTAACCGATAAATGTAGTAATAAATTTGAAAAATTCAATGGGTGATTGTTTATTATGATAGTAGGAATTTACCAATGCAGATAAATGTCTTGGTTGGTTAGTTATTAGTAGTGCTGATTTGTATCAAAAAATGTGTCGCTAAAGCGCTGTTTTTCATTCAACATCCGAAAAAAAAAAAATATTTTAGGTACCCATTTTAGGCCAATATTCGAACACCTACAATTTTGTAAATTTTCTAAACCCTATCACTTCGTTTTAGAAATTACTTAATCTATAAATTCCATGACCTATATTCCATACGTTTATGGATATAGAATTCCTAAAAGTAAGTGTTCTGTGAATTCAGCTCTGTAACATTTTTCCAATTTCTCATACACTCTTTAATTCGAAATTCTTTCAATTTTATAAATTCTGCAAAATATAATGACAATACAATAAATTAATTCAAATTTAAAATTTTTCAGAATCCTATCAAATCTAAAAATTTCGTTATTCTATAGATTCTACAAAATTCCATGAATTGTTTCCTAAACTCTACGAATTCATTAAATCTTCTACAACAAACAATTTTTGGTTCTCTGAATTCTGTAAATTTTTTATTCTCAATAAATTCTATAAATAATAGTGGAGCAACATGAGATGAATATTGTTTGATATTTGACCAAAAAAATGCAGATAATTAACGCAAAAATTAAAATCTCGGGTTATATTTGTTTTTCGTGTATGAACGATGTATGTACGATTTTCTTGAGAAAATCCTTGGAATCTGACACCAAAGGGGCCTACAAGCAAAGTTGGTTTAAGGCCTAGGCTATCCAAAATAAGATTCAATATTGGAAAAAATAGAGGATTAGATAGGGTGTTTAGAACAACCATGTTTGATATGATCCACCCAATATACAGCAAATAGAGTGAAATATCCTTATAACGAATAACGTTTTAACGAAATTAAAATTTCGGAAACAAATTTTTATTCGCTAAAATGTAAATTTTTTTATGTGGCAATGTATTATGGCTAACCAAATGAGTTATAAGAAAATAAAATAAAAAAAACGTTACGTAAATAGATAACTAAATAAAATAAATAAATACATTTCTCCAGTCCCTTTGGATTCGTTATAACGAGATTTGACTGTATTATGAATAAATGATTTTCCCGATTTTTGCGAAAGCCAGTCCAATTCGAAATAAAAACTCAACTTTTAAACTAAAAACTAATTTACAGTTATGTTTTTGCTCAAGTCCAAATTACTATTCGAATTCAATTTCTACTCAACATTTTATTCAATTACTGCTTAAAATTCAAATACTTCGATACTTACTCAGATTTCTGCTTAAAATTCTGCTACAAATTTAACAAACCGTTTGCCCTAAACTAGAGTTTTAAATTCTACTCAAACTCAGCATTTTAATAACACTCAAAGTAACAAAGTTATTCTCCAAATTTCTAACCATGCACATTTAGACAAATCTTGGTTGGAATTTTTACTTAATTTTTAAACAAAATATCACAAAATTTCTAGCTTAATTTTAATCATAATTTTGTGTTAATCAAATTTGGAATTCAAAATCAATTTTTCAATATTTTTGAAATAAATTGCATCCAAATTTTTACTCAAACTCTCGATTGGATTGAAATTGAATTTTTAGCCCAATCCAAACTTTGTTCAAATCTGATTTTACCCCGTTCTAAATAAAAATTTTGCTCGAATATTTTTAACTAAATTTTTAAAATTCACTCAAACCTTTATTAAAGGCAGTTCGGATTCCAAACTTAAGTTTTGAGCTGAGAGCTCTTGTATTTGTTTAAATCAAATTGTAATTTACACTCTATTTCTAATTTATGTTCCTACTGAAGATTTTATTCAATTACGTTTCTACTTATTATAAAACAAAAAACATTCACTTGAACTAAAAAATATGTTGGAATAGTGTTTCGAATTTAAACTCAGTCACATAAAATGCATTAAATATTTTGCTCAAAATTGTTTTCAAAATTTGTTTCTCAAATGCAATATAAAGAATACAATTTCTACTTAACATTATCACTCACATAAATTTGTTAAAACTTTAAAATTCACTCAAGTTTTTATTTGAATTTCATTCAATGAGCTTGATCAGAATTACAATCAACATTCAAGTACAGTTTGGAAGTTTAACTCAACTTCGGATTAAAATGGCTCCCAAAGTTTATTCAAATCCAGATGGAATTGTAATCTAATTTTATTCTGGAGATGCATCCTATGTTTTATTCGAATCAATTAAAACTACAATTTTCTTTTCCCATTTTTCAATTTTTTGATCCAATTCAAATTAAATTGAAAACATGTATTTTGGTATTCCCTAGACATATCTATTCTGTTTTTTTTGGGGGTTTTCGCTGGCGCTACATTCCATAGATGGATTTGGCTGCTTTATGATGTAAGTAGTTTCACAATGAATTTTTTTAAAATGATTAATGCATTGATCCTACTAATCAGCCGGGAACCGAACCAGGGACTTCCGGAGCTTAAAGCAAGCATGCTAACCACTGTGTCACCGAGGCGGCCAATCTATTCTTTGCTCCACCTAATTTGCTCTAATTTTTTTGTTTTTTAATTGAAAACCCACTCAGTAGGTAGAGCTATTATGCGATCTAAATTTAAGTATATTTCGCTAAAAATTTTGTGAAATCAAAAATTTCACCAAAGAGTTTATTTGGGTTACAATGCCAAAACCATTTTTTTAAATTTAAATTCCTAATTCAAATTATACTCTAAATTTAAGATACAAATTTCTAAATTAAATTCAAAGGACATTTTGTTGGTTGTTTGAGATCGGTTGGTATTGCAATTGCAACCCAATTCTTCCTTAATTGCAATTAGAATTATGTTTAAATCTAGCTTAAAACACTAAATTTTTGCTCAATTTGTACTAATTTAATTCCATCTAAAATGTCATTTAACCTTCACTCTGTGTATTGGGGTCAAATTGACCCCAGTCGATTTTAAAATGAAAAAATTGCGTTTCTTATTATATAAATGGCGCATGTCCTATAAGAAAGCCTCAACTAATATCTTATACACGCAATACAATGAAAAGCGTGCCCAAATTACTTGTAAATTTGGTAATTACGATAGTCTGAAATAAACCAAGCACATTTTTGTGTACTGGGGTCAAAATGACCCCAAGCTATTTTCGGGTGATATTTTCTATATAAATCAAAAAATGACTTACTTTCTATGTTTATGCAAATTTATTGTATACGTCTGTGATGTTTTGTGCAATTTTTCTGCTAATTAGTAAGTGAGACTGAGAGAGAAACTGCTCCGAACGATTAATAAACGATATTTCTAGTTTAGTTTGTGTTTGTAATTCAAGGTGCTTACCAGTAAAAGTAGTTAGTCCTGGTTGTAAATATAGCTATTATAGCTCGAAAAAGGCAGAGCAGCCAGAGCTCCGTAAACTTTTCGATAGAGTTTCTACTCCTGAGGTGTCAGATGAAGAGGAAATAGCGAACGACAATATTGTTGTGAATTTTTCCGACTGCGACGAGGGTGAACAAGCTGAGCTGATAAACGTTTGTGATTCCGATGAGGATGAGTATATTGAGTCGATAAATTTTGATGTTGATGAAAACTTTGAACCTGGCATTGACGATCGAGGAAATGAACAAGAACATGTTGGAACACGCGTTCTACTACTACGAGAAAGAGAAGGCTTGACGGTGCAAACAGCAAAAAATCTAACCACTCAATTACTAGCTTTCCAAGAAATCATCCCAGAAACATTGGTGAATATTTCGTGGCTGAGACCAATAGAAAAGCGTGGCAGTTTTATACAATGAATAGTAAAATAACAGAAAACCACCGTGCTTGGTATGATACTAATTCGGTGGAAATGTTTGCTCTGATTGGCATTTTAATTTACGCCGGCGCTCATAAGAACAGGGACGAGCGATTTTATGAATTATACCGTCTTGACGACCGATCGTTTCATCGAGCTATGATATTCTAGGAGAACCTTATGAACCATCATCAAATTCAACCATTGATGAACAATTGGTTCTAACTCGAGGAAGATATTCTCCCCGACAGTCAACCAGGGAAGTATGGGATTAAAATATTCTGGCCACGCGACGCAAAGAACTCTTATTATTGTACGCAGAAGTACTTGTTGATCAGCAACCAAGGAAGCCTCATTCGGTTGATTATATCTTGAATTTAGTAAATCGGATATCCGCACCGTACGACAACATAGAAATAAAAATTAGCATGGACAACTTTTTTATATTTGTACTTTAGCCGATCAATTTTTACAGAAAAAAATACACTAATTGGAACAATTAGACAAAATAAACCCGGTTTGCCAAAGAGTTTACTAATAAGGGTGAATTAAAAAAAAGGAGAACTAAATCTTCAACATTTTGTTTTGATAGCAGCCTAACACTTGAGAATTTTATCCTAAAGAAAATCGTTTCAAAAATAATTTTTGACTGGTGCCGCCCCGGTGGCACAGTTGTTAGCATGCTTGCTTCAAGCTCCGGAGGTCCCGGGTTCGATTCCCGGCGGGTGATGAAAAAATCACGGCTGGTTTAATGTAAGGATCAATGAACTAATCACTCTATCGGCCAAGTCCCTCTATGGGATGTGGCACCAGCGAAAAAAAAAAAAAAAAAAAACTGATGCAAGCCAGCTCACCCTCGAAAGTTAAAAAAAAATGTAAAAACAACAATAGGTCATAAAATGGGATTATAAATAGGTTAATAAGACGGGAATCAACATGCGAAGAAGTGAAGGCTAAGACCGTTAGCAAACAAAAAACCAGAACAAGATGTTATTTTTGTGATGATCATCTTGTCAAAACGACACCAAAATCCTATATCATGCATCAAGAATAAGAAATGGTTTCGGATTAAGATTAAGTGGTATCAGATGACACATCTGGTTAAAACACAAATTTGACTAATTAAAATGTGATTTTTTGTGGATGTAATTACTTTTTCAAGAAAAATAGAAATATTTAATAGAAAAATAAACAACTTTTAATTACTTTCCCTATGAAATATATGAAGATATCCATGGGGTCAGATTGACCCCTATACACAGACAACGTGATAGAAAGCTATACACAGAGTGAAGGTTAATCCAGAAACATTTTTTTAATTTTTGTTTAAATTTCACTGAAAATTTTGTTAGCGTTGTGATTTGAATTGTAACTCAATTAAAATCGTATCTGTTTAATTTCAAACTAAAATTTATGAATTTAACTCCGACGATTTTTAAATCCACTCAATATTTAGTCAAGCCCTGGTTGAAATTTTTATTCATAGATTGGAATTCAAACTCTATTTGTTGCTAAATTTCTGCGGAAAACTACGATTACCTTTTGATTCATTTTAAATACAAGATGTTGTACAAATCTAGTTTGAATTTCTAATTCAATTTTTAAGCTTTTAAATCAAATTTAATACCTACTCAAAAATTTATTCAATTATATTTGGGAATTCATTTCGAAATTCTGATTTTATATTGGATATGTTGAAATTCACAATGTTGTCAAACAATATGTTGACTTTTCTCACGTAAATGGCACTCAATATTTTACTAAAATTCATGTTTGAATTCTGAGTTAATTTCGTTTCAAAATTAATTTGAAAATTTTACCTAATCATTCTACTTAAAATTTCATCCACAATCATTATGTTCAATTCAGAATTGAAGCTAATTTTGTTACCTTTAGATTTTCCTCTAATTTTGGTCGAATATAATCTACCATTTTGGTGAAATAATGCAGGTAGTATATGTATTATATTATCATCATATTTAAAATGTCGGCACTAGTAGCATTTATGCATGAAACAGTATTACTTATAATGTTATCATTTAGATAATCAACATTTCCACTGGATCTATATGTAGAATTACATCTACCGTAAATAATTAATCCTGAAATTTTATAATTATCGAGATCAAACTTCTCGATCCAACCTTCCGACAGGAGAATGATTTGAGGCAATTTGTCAAGTGCGGCAATGTTTGCTAAAATAAATTATTATTTTTTTTTCTTAAGCTTCTAACATTTTTGGTGGATTATAAAACAGTTTAGCTTATTCTTAATATAGCTGGTAGAAGATGTTTGAAAACCTATGTTGATATTTGTTGAATGGGTTGGCGTAACTCTAAAAAAGGATTACTCTTAGTTTTGTTTTGGAATGAATTCAAAACAGCTTCAGCTTTAACCACTGCATCACACATTTAATTCTTGGTGTAAATATTGCGTAATATTTGTTCCGGTAACAACCGGATGAATCCTGGAGATAAAAATCTGTTTACGTGGTTAAACAACTTTATTACCTAAATATTACTACTTTCATAAATGACAGAATAACTGAAAAGATATTGCTAAATGAAGTTCCAAAACTGGCTGTAGCTTCATTTTACAATCAAAGCAGATGCTTAATCTGTATTTGTACACCAAAAATTTGACCGCCTCTGTTTATAAATTAAATTAGTTTTCAAATAAGTTTAGCAACATTTGTTAAATCCCATTTGCGCCAAGAACTGAACTTGAGGAAATTTCGTTTTCATTGGTTCCAACATGTGATCATTTTATAAACTTTAGTTATTTTCGGTTCCCCGCCCATAAGGTTCGCAGACCACTGATATGGTAAGAAAACAGAACCCGAAATTTTAAAAATTCAAAAATTTTCAATTCAAAATAAAATACATTTGTTTTCTCAAATTTTGATTGCAATTTGAAATTTTCCAAAATGTCGTCTTCAATTTTTTATAATTGGGTGGTTTATGTAGTAAGTATTCGTATCCTGATGAGGTCACTTATTTTCTGTCTCTTTCTCACAAATAAAAATAAATTTGCTTATGCCTATGAATAAATCTCTATGAGATAATGTTACTACAGAAGTATAGACAAGTTCGAAATTTGCTTTTGCCTTCATTAGGTAAAAAATTTAACCTTTTACAATACAATTTTAATATTTAAAAACTTATTTAGGCAATTAAAATTGATTAATTGTTATTTCATACAGTTTAGATACTAGATATATATACCGGAGTAGAATGTTTTGACCAGCGGTCTTTTCATAAAAATAAGTGAAATCAATTCGAACCATTTAACTTACTTATTTAAGATGGCGTTGAATAAGTCAATTAGTTTGAAATAAGTGTTGGCTCGAAAATAATATTTTTAGTTAGTTTAATTTTTTTTTTTGAAATAATGTTTATTATGTTGGCTCGGCTTGATATGCTAGAATTAAAATTGATTGCAGATAATCGAAGTTTCCCGTAATTCTTGAAAAGATTTAATTGTTGGTATCATTTCTCTTTGCGTGGTATATTTTATAAGCCAAGGTTCCCGAGAAACTCTTTAGTCATGAATATACTCAAAATAAACTCAGATTACCCTAGACCACTAATGGAGATAGCCCATAGAAAATTGAACCAATCCTTTCTAAATTATTAGTTTCAAACTTTTTAGAAGCTTCTTTTAGGCTGATCTTGATACCATGATGTTACACTTCCTTTGGCTACATGAAATACACTAATATTTCTAATATTTTATTTCTATAAACATTTTATTAATACAATTTCTTTTTATTTATTTCAGGTACGTTCTTGATGGGCGACATATCAAGGTAAACAAAAAAATATTGAAAATCTTGCAATTTAACTTTTATCACGATTTTGAAGAATTGTTGGGTAATTGTTTACAATATTTTTTCTCACACTTTCTAAAATTATTTTGTTTGAAACTTTTTGATATCCTTAGTCGATCTCGGACCATTCAATTCTATAGGTATGCTTGGTTTTAAAACTACATTGTCAGCCAGCAGCCTTGTACCAGGTTAACTATTTCTTAACATTAATTAAAATATTAATATTAAGAAAGAGTTGTGTTGATTCTTCACCTTAGTTTCACAATTTAAGCCAAAATAAACCAAATAAAAATTACGTCAAAACAGTTTTCATTTTCACACCAAATGAGTTGAATGATCACTGACACGTATAGTATATTAAACGTTTGCCCAATTTCATCATAAGTTTATCACAGGTCGCTTACTCCTAAAATGCAAAACACAGTAGCAATATCAATTATATTTTTTTGCTGGAGTTGGAAAAATACTCTTGAATTGTTTATTTGTACAACAGTGGTATGATTTCTTGGATTCCTGAAATTGTTGTTCAAAAATCTAATTTCAAACTCGTTCAAATATAATAAAAAATGACAGAAAAGTATTTGCTAACAATTTAAAATTACTTTTGCGTATGCTGTGTTACAAATGCTCGAACAAGATAAATAATACTTCACGTAGAAAATACACTTGGATAATAATAAATTAATGATTATACATTTTCAAGAATTTTGTATCGGCTTTCCTAAAAAAAAATGGTTAACATTTTGGATCGGTATACTCTTATATATGCAAATACTTGAAGACCTTTTTAAATTTTATATTAAAATGAAGCTTATTGGCTTTTTTGTTTTTAGTTTAAGCAAGTTTAGAGAAAATATTATACGTATGTAGGTTTCTCAGAACACAAAGTACGAAATATATTTTTCATATTTGTCTTTTGTACTTCTGACCTTCTCAAGAGTTATATAAATTTTCAATAAAAACGTAACTATAACATAAATAATTAATTAAATATAAATTTTTTTTTAAGTGAAACTTCTGTATAGCCACGGTAGAGTAAATATTTTGACTATATACGTACGTCAAAAATATATAAAAACGCATATACATGCGATTGACATTCCCTAAAATTATGCATTTACTCATGTAGATTTGAAACTTAGAATTAAATTTTCATGTATGAAATTTCATTTGGAAGGATTGTATTTTTGGATAATTTGCACGCGGAGCCATTCCATTTCTAAACCACTACATTCAATAAATAAGCGCCATCTGTTTTATATAACTAGTAACATAACCCTTCATAAATGAAGAAAGTCAAATAAATCCTAGTTTTTTTTCAGAAAAATGCTAATTTACTTTTTATCGTTCCTTTATTGTCTAAAGTTTTATTTTAAGTGATTAGAACTTACCCATTTTTTTTTTCTTGGATTAGGAGGTGAAATGCATTAATGCTTTTGGGTCAGATTTTTATCGAACCGTCGCACAGTGGGCAATAAAATGATTTCTTGTGGACAAAAATTTGCATACACTTCAATTTTCAAGCGATCTGAATATTTTTTTTTTAAATCACTCGGGAAAGGGTAGGCTGCAATACGTCAGTAGTACTTTTCGCTATATCGCAACTTCAAAAATCGCAAAGGAGGACTCCCCGTTTTTGGACTTCAATCGAGTATATACGTATGGCACCATGAACTTTCCAAGCACACGGTGCTCCATCAAGTCTTCAGTGATGGCGTTAATTTTCAATTTAAGCACTCGAGCAATTAAATCAATCTGATGTGGTTTCTCGTAGTTTCAAGGTTCTTAATAATTTCAGATCCATTGAGCCGAATTTAACGGTGTGCATATTTCGAATTTCGGCACAGACGATACAATCTATGGCTTCAAAAATCTTAAATGTATCCTCGTCCTTGGGAAGAGGATAGGTGGGCATTTGGAAGTACTCACTCTTTAACCGATTATATACATATATAGTTATGCGTGGTGGTTCGTATAACAAAAATGAAATAGATTTAACAATCGTGGATAAGTTTTAATAGTATTTATTGAATTCAAGTTATAAGTATGGAAATACAATTATTAATGACCAAAGTTTTTGCTTTTTGCTTCCCTCGTTAATTAAACCAAATAATGTATATAAAATACATGTTAATATGCTTGTTGTAGCTAAATTTGATATAATTATGATTTTGTTTCATTTTCTTTATTTCAATTAAAAGTCACATGCGTTGTTTACAATATTTACAAAGGATGCAAATGTTGTAACGATATTTCATATAATTGTTAGTGTATTTATTAATTATGAATTTATAATGAGTTGCTGTTATTGATGTTTGATAACATGCTCTTGGTAATATACGGGTGAGTCCGTAACTCCTCCGGGGCAGAATTGTTGCCGTCCCTGGCAACATCATCAGCTTTGCGGAAAATGTTCATGTCTGGTGCCTTTATAATTTTCTGGTACCATTGGCTAGGCGTGCATGTTGGACAATAACGAAGCATTATGAGGTAATGATTATGGCTATTATAATCAGTAATCACTGTTTTTATGCTCCAAGCTCCGTAATGGTGCGTAGACTTCACTAAATTGTGGTGAAGTCGCTGTAATTCCTCTACATTTTTGATAGTATAATTTGGTAATTCATTGGTTGATAGGACGTCTGTGCTCTTGGTTATAATAACGTCATTAAAAGGAACATAAGCGTATGTCCCTTTATAGTTAGTGTTCTAATTCTGGTTTTGAAAAATAGTTGGGTCTCTGTGCTGTTGAACTCCCTTATTTTCTCCTTTATTGAGATTAAATTTTCGATGTTATCATAATATTGGAGGGTACGAAGAAACATTTATTACGTGTAAAAACTGGGTTGTGCTTTGGAACATTCTTGCTTCGCCTAGGCCTATAGGTGCTATGCCTTTGTTGTTTTCATAGTCTGTTATTATTATTTCGCCTGCCTCGCCCCTGGGATGATGGAATGACGTTTAATATTTTTCTTGTGCACATTTCTTCTGTTAGTTTTTGTTGTTAGTATATTGTCAGATTCAACAGTATGTTTAATGTATTTGGGTTGGGTATTGTCTCTAGTATGGATCTTTTCGTAGATGATGTCGTTTACCTTTAACTGGACTGGTTTTTCCTTTGATTTATTTGATTTACTGATTCTCGCTTCCTTTTTATTTTGTAGGTCTAATGCAATGTTCTGTGTCCTGGTATTATATTCAGATCTGACTTTTGTTATCAAATTTTCTGTGTCGATGTCGTTTGGTAGTTTCTGGATAATGATGTGTGCTCTTTGTAGTTCCAGTGGTGTGTGTCCTGTCGCCGAATGTATAGTGTTGTTATATGACAATATAGATTCTATTATTAGTTCGTCTGTCGTGAGTTTTGAATTTTTGCTGAATTTTACCCTGATGAGTTCTGTCATTGTGCTGTGTAGTCGTTCTACTAGACCATTTCCAGTACTTGATTTTGCTGTGGTCACGTGATGAAAAAACTTGAAATTTTCTTTAAATTTTGCAAAATTTGCTGAGGTAAATTCCGTAGCTCCGTCTGAAATTATTTCTTGCGGAACGCCTTCTTGAGAAAAGTGTTTCTTTAGACATTTTATTATTCCTGTAGTTTCTCTAGTTGTTAATTCATAAGAATGTTAATTCATTCTTGAGAATCCGTCTATCATGGTTAGAAAATTTTTATTTTTTAATGCGAATGTGTCCATATGGGTCATTTGATTGGGTTTTGTTGCCGTTCTTGTCAAACTAAGTTCTTGATTGACAGGTGATCTATCATATTTTGATATGTTACATATCTCACAGCTTTAACATATTCGCTGACAATCTCTTTGAGGTTGCCAAATTTATATTTTCGTTTGATCTTTGATATATTCTCGGTGACAACTTTGTGGTCTTCGTTGTGTGTGTGTCCATTACTATCTTAAGTTGTTCGACTGAGTCATTGATTTGTTTAATTTTTCGGTCGATTGCTGGTTCTATAGCTAGCATATTTTCTTGAGTTTTATTAGTACGTTCGATTGGTTGGCACAGGTTTACTTGTGTGTTGTGTGTCGTGTCTTTCCAATTTTTCAGAAGTTTTGATATTTCGTTGTTACATTTTACGGCTATGTTACCTTTGAATTGACTGGCGATTTTATTCATGATGGACTGTATCGATTTTTTTATCTTCTCTGGGTCAGGTGAAATACCATTTTTGCTGATTATGTGTCCTAGAAATTTTAGCTCATTTTGGAAAAACTTGCATTTTTCTTTTTGAACTCGCATGTTTACATTTTTCAATACAGAGAAAATTGTTTTTATATGTTCGTAGTGTTCTTGCTTTTCGTTACTGTAGATTATTATATCATCCATGTACACTAGACAACACTTTCCTATCCATTTGTTAAATGCTCGGTTCATCAACCGTAAAAATGTGGCTGGCGCGTTCTTTACGCGAAATGGCATCCTGGTAAACTCGAAGTGGTTGCCCAGTGCCAAAAATGCCGTTTTTTCACAATCTTCTTCTGCCATTAACACTTGGTGAAATCTTGCAACCCTGCAACTGGTCTAATAATTCCTCTATTACTGTTACTGGGAATCTGTCGTCCATTGTCTTTTTGTTGAGTTCCTTAAAATCTACTTCGAGTCTCGTGCGTTTATCGTTTATTCCCATTTATGTCGTCTGGCTTTTTGACTAAGATTATAGGGCTGTTCCTTGATCACTCCGGTTTCCCGTTCTTTCCCTGATCACTCCGGTTTTCAATAATTCTTGGATGTGTTTTTGAATTTCCTTGAATTAACTTGGCGGTAATCTGTATTGATTTTTGTGCGTTGGTATATTTGTCCGTTAGTTTAATATGGTGCTTGATCTCTTCTGAGAATGGTGGATCCTCAGATTACAGTCACAGATTACAGATTACAGTGTATAACGTTACACAAATAACGTCACTACGTCACTAGTTGAATCTACTTTATTTACTATTAGAACATTATTCGCCTCTCCTCTAATTATATTTCTAATTGCTCGCCAATATAGTAGCGGTTTTTCTTTTTATTTTCCATTCGCGGGTTGTCGTAATAGCGGTTTAACTAATTTAACTATATCTTCTATTTCACTAAGTAATGAAATACTTTAGCTGTGCTGTGTTTCCCGTAAATTCCATTAAATCTTTGAATATGTCTGGCATCTTGAGTTGTTCGTTTAAGTCTTTGTAGTTAAAATTTACCATATCCGTGTCAGTACTATCTAAAAATTTGTATACTAATTCACTAATGTCACTTTTGAAGTCTGAGTCGTCGTTAAAACTGAAATCCCTATTTGATTCGTTTAAGTCAACTTTAAAGTTTATTTTGTCAACACCGTTATGTCTATCTTCTGTCATTTATTTCTTCACTAAATTTTATATAATTGGACCGTTTTCTGTGTTTTGGCCTCCACAATAATTTCACGGCACTATAATTATTTTACCGTGAATACAAATTAAAACATTAACTCGATTTCAGTGTTTAAGAGTTACCACTATACTAATTCGTTTTCAGTGTTTAAGAATTACCACTGTGTTTTTTTTTTCTAAAATAAAACTGTCACTGTTATTCACAACATGAACTAATCTACTTGGGAATGTAGCATAAAAAAAAATTCTAGCTACTGGTAGATTAATAAAATTGGTGAGGGATATTTATTTGCAAATATTTCTAACTTACCAAGAGCAAAGTGGACATTTGTCAAGCAGACAAATATTAAAAACATTTGTTCGAAACTGCGATTCATCCAAAAATGCATCTCGTTGCTAAACATGATTTTTATTGCGAAATTTTTGTTCACTTGCAATTGCTCCAGAGCCCAATCCGCGAACACACGGCGTTGTGGGTTTTGGCTGATTATTTACCGTACCAGTTGAATTGAATTAGGCCACCAAACGTCGAATAGTAGAATCGGCATTATGGTTGTGGTAAAAATGGATAACCTTCCATGGTAATTTGCCATACACTACTGAACAATTCACAACAAATTTGACAGATGTTGCTTTAACAACATGGCTGCTATAACCTAACAAATTTCGAGCGTCCCTATTGAAAGACTGATTATATTATACTGCATTACATTATATGGCTACATAGTTGACTGAAACCGTTTCGAGTCTATAATACTAACATTTCTTTCCTATTTCGGTCTTGTTATGTAAAAGGGTCTACGATGGGGTGGACCCAGGAATCTTGCTTAGGTTTGCTTTCACATCTCAATCAATCAATCAATTTGCGCTTAGGTCTTTGATTCTCCGGAGGTGCGATATGGCTCACAACCGATATGTCTCATCTCTATGATTTCATTTTTTAATTGTGAAAAGTGAGAAAACAAGAAGTAAATTTTGCATTTAGTGTTAACAGTGTTAAATTTACAATATTAATCCTAATCCGATATATACTCGGTTCATTTTTTTATAGGAATCAAAAATTGGTATGGTTATTTGTTTCAGCCTTGTTGATTTTCTGGTAGAAAAATAGATTTGGCTTACATATTAATTAATTCTATAAAACCCATATACATAAATAAGGTGTAGGAATGATGTCAACAGAAAAAACTTTAATAGCTAAAACTAAAATATTTATAAGTTTAATTATAGATTTAGTTTGTATTCAAAATAAGCTAACTTTTAAATTCTTCTTGTTTTTATTTTATTTTCTAGTTGCTCGCCTAATTTTCATAACCACTAATATGATTTTTGGCATAGAATTAGATAAGTAAGATATAAAATTAAAATTTCAAATTTGGTATGGATTTTATATCTCTAATATAGCAGCAGCAGTAGCAAAAAAAAAAGTTTTGAAAAATACTTTTATTTCCAAAGTCTAAACCACTAATGCACAGGAAAATAGAATTTTTCAAAAATAGTTTTGTATGAGAGACGAGATGGATGACCTGAAATCGAATTGAACATTGTAACAAAATCCCCCAAAAGGGATTTTGTTATCAGAACATAGCAATAGAGGTCTGGTTGCGGTATTGCACTGGCTGAAGCTCGCCGCTAGGCGTGGGGGTTACCAGACATATTACTATGCTTGAAAACCGCATAGAGATAAAACGAAGGGGACAAGAAAATGATTTTACTGTGCCACGACCACAGTGGTAGATAATCATAAAAACAAAATTTGCGTTCGACAAGGACGCCGGTGCCACTCCGGCGACCTTGTCCAAGGCCTAGGTCAGCATAAGGCCGCCCATCCTCACGCGATCACACAGAACTATTTATTCACTCATCACTAAAAAAATTGAGGCAAGAAAATCATAAGAAAAATCTGCAATTACGAATGGAAACCGGATCGAAAAAAAAAACGGAAAAATGAAATGCAAAAAAAAAAAATTTGAAATAAAAACGAACCGTTAGCAAAAATTACAAAAAAAAAAAAAAAAAAGGTGGTGCGAATCGATTATGGGGTGTCGCATGTGACGCCACCCGGAACCTAAAAAAAAAAACCGCGAAAATATATATATATATATAATAAAAAGAAAAAGAAATATAAGAATAAAACAACAAAACCAAGTTTGGCTCACAATAATAAATTCTAAAATATAAAAAAACACGCGGTGTCGTTAGGGTTCTTTTATATTTTTCCCTTCTACACCTTACCTGAACACACATAAAAATTTGGCCAGTCCGACCACAAAATACCACTACTCAGCGCCGACGCAGGAACACAACAGCCTCCTCCGGCCCCACGAACCCCACTCCGATTGGCGGAGTTGCTGCCACAAACCCAATTCAACTTACGCTTAATTTCTAGCGTTTTAACCAGACCAATGCAATAACGGGGTCAATAATTCTCAACGGACGTAACTTCCGTTGGTTCAAAATTAATCTTCAGTATCAATTTACAACTGAATCACCTCACAATAGTTTTTTTTTTTTTTCACACAATTTAACAACACCATCCCAGAATAATTCCCATTTTAAACATACGTTTCTTATACAGTTTTTTAATTTTATTTATTTCTCTTAATTACAATGTTTAATGATTCAACAAAAAAATTATTATTTTCGTTTTACAGATAGGTACTTCACTGTAAGCACGAATATTATTACACAAACAAAATTTTTTTTTCTTAATTAAACTATTCGTAGGCCAAACGGCACTTAATCCAAGTTTATATCAATTATTATAATCAAAAAAAATTATATTTTTTTTTCTTTTATTTTATTATAATTTTAGTAATCAAAACCACATCTTAATTAATTAATCAAAAAAAAAACAACAAAACTTTTGGTTTCAGACGATTACAATTCACTTAACTAACCAAACTTGGAAAAAAAAAAAAAAAATATATCCGAATATTTAAAACTGTACGGACCAAAAAATTTTTACTTGACTTTCTTTTCACAATCCAAAAACTAGACTATCCAAAAAAAATACCGACGCGTACAAAAATAAAAATTTATTCCCCCACCCAAAAATTATTTACTAAAGAAAACATTAACCAATTACCCGACCGATAGATTTCGGATGGCGTATATACATACAACCGCACCCAAAAATCGACTCGCACACACCAATACTATTTAATTTAATCACTGGAACATTCCATTTACATGGAAAATCCACGCGCTAACCAAAACAAAACAGATGAAGCAACACACCAACCACTACACGTCATTACATACCATCAAAACAAAAAATGATAAAACGAATCGAGTAACCGACCAAAATACGGAGAAGTATAAAATGCTAAATGGTACACTCTACCAAAAAAAAAAAATATTTTCTATTACAAATTAAGCCAAAGAAAGAATGACGTGTAGTGGAAGAGATTTTATGCAGCGCAGTGGATAAACATGCAACCTTGTTGGGATTTTCAACCGTAATTACAGATTTAAATTAAACAGATCATAACAACCACAAGCGGTTGTTACAGCGTGGGGACGACTCACACCCGAGAAAAGATCTCAAAGCCAGGCATGAAAGTAAGAGGGAAGGAGAAAAAAATTTCACTAATAATTTGTCACAATCGTATATCCTTGGCATGATAAACTCCCAAAGGTTTTCCATCAAGATTTCTGATATTATAAGAGACTGTTCCGATTTTATCAGTGATAAAAGCAGGAATAAACTTAGCAGCTAACTTTGCAGAAAATCTATCAGGAGCACTACTTTGTGCGAAGGATCGGACAAACACAGGTTGATCAGGCAGGAAATTCCTATTGGTACTTCGTAAATTATACCGAATGGCGGATTTCTCATGTGCAACCTTCAGGTAATGAGTTATTTGATCACGAATAAGATTTAATCTATTAGACTTGGACAACACATGTATTTCGTTATCATCCTGAGGAGATAAAAGTTTACGTAAAGCATAATCTGAACCGTTTAATGACATGTGTTGACCAAAGACCAAGTAGTGAGGAGAAAAATTCGTGACGTTGTGTTTAACATTTCGCAATGCCGCAGTGATTTCAGAAAGATGGCAATCCCATTCATTATGTGCATGATCATCAAGATAAGACCGAATACTAGACAGTAACGTCCGATTAACTCTCTCAGAAGCGTTGCTTTGAGGAGAGTAAATAGGAGTACGTATATGATCAACATTATATTTTTTCAAGAGATCTTTAAATAAGTTAGATATGAATTGTTTACCATTATCAGAAGTAATCACTGCAGGCACAGAGAAAAGTAAAAACACCTCATTTTCCAAAAAGCTACACAGAGAAGAGGCGGAAGCTTCACGCAATGGTTTGACTAGAACAAACTTTGAATAATGATCCAACACGATAGCGATACAGGTATTACCTCGTTTGGAGCGAGGATAAGGTCCAAGGAAATCAACGAACAATTTTTCAAAAGGTCTAGTAGACTCAGTTTGAGAACCCATCAAAGGTTGAGTGCTAAAATTTACAGGCTTATTCATCTTGCATTGTACACAATTAGAGATGAAAAGTTTGATTTGTTTAGTCATACCAAACCAGAAAAATTGCCGTTGAAGTCGTTCTACAGTTTTTTTAATACCCATATGAGCAGAAGTAGGAGAAGAATGAGCCAGTTCAATTAAGTTTGCAGTCAAGGACAACGGAACTACTAACTTCCATTCAGACAAATCAGTGGACGTATAACGAGAAGCGTAGGAAGGTAAGATCAAGAGTTTATTATCACGAATTTTGAAGTTGTGATCGCAATCTTTTAATAGTTGTACTCGATTGATCTGTTGTACATATTCATCGTCCTGAAAAGCTGAAGAGTTAAGATCAATATGTAGAACCGAATTGTCACTTGAAGAATTTAAACTAGACACATTTTCTTGTATAACAGGAGAATCACAAAGTAAGGAGGAATCATCATTCAAAGTAGTTTCAACAGGAGGAAAAGGTTGATCGTTACTTACATCGTCTGTGGGCTCACTATAAAAAGCTCTAGAAAGGGCATCAGGTACAACATTCACCGTTCCTTTACGATATCCGATATCAAATTTGTACGCTTGCAGCTTTAAACTCCAGCGGGCGAGTCTACCAGATAGATCTTTTTGGGACATCAACCAGCGGAGACTAGCGTGATCAGTATAAATCGTGAACGGGTATCCCTCGATATAGGGCCGAAATTTTTGGACGCTAAGTACTGCTGCGTAGCACTCCAACTCAGTTACAGAATAATTCCTCTGAGCGGCATTAAGTTTGTGCGAAAAGAATTCAATGGGGTGTTCAGCGCCATCAGGATCAAGCTGAAAAAGTACACTACCCACGCCAACAGCACTTGCGTCGCATTGGATGAAGAAAGGGCGCCCATAGTCAGGGTTAGCTAAAACAGGAGCAGACGATAAAGATAATTTAAGAGCTTGGAAGGATTCCTCAGCGTGAAGATTCCATTAGACTTAGATTTTTTCCCTGTCAGATCGGTTAGTGGTGCAGCTAAAGACGCGAAGTTTTTTATGAAACGCCTATACCACCCACATAAACCCAAGAAACTACGTATTTGTTTAGTTGTTTTTGGTCGTGGAAATTCCCTAATTGCTTTACATTTTTCTGGGTTGGTGCGAAGGCAACCATCACCCACTAAATAACCCAGGTATTTAACCTCCTTCAAAACAAACTGACTCTTTTCCAAATTTATGGTTAAACCAGCCTTTACTAGCAACGAAGCCACCACTTCCAAAAGTTCCAAGTGTTCATCAAAAGTGGACGAAGTAACCAATAAATCATCAAGGTAGACGAATACTTTGTCGTGCAGTTGATAAGGAATCACCCGATGCATAAGGCGACACAGTGTTTGGGGAGCGTTGCACAACCCAAAGGGCATGACCTTAAAGTGGTACAAGGGACGACCAGGGACAGTAAACGCCGTCTTATCTCGGGATTGCGGGTCAAGAGGGATCTGCCAAAAGGCATCTTTTAGATCAATAGTTGATATATAGCGAGTTTGATCCAAACGACCCAACAATCCGTTGATAAGTGGAAGCGGATACGCATCCCTGACCGTCACCTTGTTCACCTCACGGGCATCCAAACACAAGCGTACTTGGCCATTAGCCTTATGCACCATGGTGACAGGAGAACACCATGAACTGTGGCTTTCTTCAATCACATCCAGTGATAACATCCTATCTAGCTCATCGTACATTAGTTTTTGCTTAGCAGGAGAAACAGAGTAAAAACGTTGCTTAACAGGCTTGGATTCACCAACATCAATCTCATGAGAGATTAATGTAGTTCGTCCAAGACCCATTTTAGCACTTGACGGAAATTTTTTAACTATTGTAGAGAGCTTTAAGTTATCATCTGGAGAGAGAGAATGGAATTTAGGAGAACAAGATATTTCTGCGGAGTCCGATAATTCACTCAACGCAGGTAATTGCAAAGTAATGCCGAATTTATTCCAAAAGTCAATCCCTAAATAAAGAGATTGCTTTAGAGAAGGTACTAAAAAGAATCGCATGTAATGAGATTGGGAGTTAAAGCTAACCTGAACATTTATGTAACCAATGACGTTCTGAGATTGACCACTCGCAGTCTGAATAGAAGTAGGAAAATTATGAATATGAAGATTATTGTCCGCCAACAACTTTTCAGAACCACAACCCAACACACTCACACTCGCTCCACTATCTAATAGACCTCGGTATGGAACATCATTGACAAGAATATCGGCATAAGGCCGTTTATCGCTAGTCTCAGAACCGAGTACTGAAGAAACAACAAAGGATCGCAAAATCCGACGTTGCTCCCAGTATTTTTTTGAGCGAAGTAACTGAGCTGAGATGAGTTTCCTAAAAGTGTTGGGGATAGATGGACCGGAATCAGAAAAATTGGAACTATTGTTAAATGAAGAAATTGAAGGAATGGAGTGTTCCAATTTGGAAAAGGAATTTACTCGACATTCAGGTGGAGAAACAGGCAAGCAAGAGTCCGATACCATTAAGTCGGAACCAGCTGAACCAGATCCAGAAGAGATTGCGGAATCAAAGGACTCAACGCGAACTTTCACTGGTTCGACTGATTCTTCCCATCTGGCATCAGTCTCTTCCGAAACTCTGGGTCGGTATTGCTGACTGCATCTACTTTGGTAATTATTGTTGGGGTTGAGGTGGTCTGTGGTTCCTGGCTCCCCGATCTCCATGAACCACTGATCTGGTTTCCCGCACAACGAACACAATTTGTTGAAATGGTGCCTTTGAGACCACAGCGATAGCAAAAGGCACCCAAGTGAGGACGAGGACAGTCTTGAAAACCATGCCCTATATCAGAACAATTATAGCAAATGTAATTGCGGCCAGATCTAGAGGTATTGGTTACATTAGGTGAAGGAGAAGTAGAAGAGGGTTTAAAAGACTTAGAGTTTGTAATAGTCGTTCCCATTGGAGCACGATAAGAATGACTTGGACTAATCGCAGAAATATGTTGCACAGATTCGGACGTCGGAACAAAAACACCAGATGGAACGCGATATGCGGTTCCTGACGTATCTGCGGATAAAACTGACGGATTAGAAATTGGAACGACTGGTTCTGAATCATACATACTCTCAACACCAAGTTCATTGATACTTCGACGAGGGTGCGTCGAGTAATCAGGTGGAGAACGAAAACGTTTTAGCGAATCTTCCCAAGAGGTACAACTTTTGATGAGCTCATTGATATGTGAGAAGTGTCGATCAGTAAGTTGATACTGAAGGACAGGCTTCATATTGTTCATCAGTAGTTGTATGAATTCATCGTCGCTGTAAGGGGCGTGACACTGCAGGGCCAAATTCCACATGTGATGATAAAACTCCAAGAATGATTCGTTAGGTAACTGTTTGCGAGACTCAACCATACGACGAATTTCGTAGGGAGTACGCCTATCTTTAAATCGTTCTTGGAAGGCTAAACGGAGGCTATCCCAAGATGCTGAAGGATTATACCTGCGGTAAGTCCAGTACCACTGCAGTGCCACATCTTTCAGGACAAGATGCAGATCCAGAAGTACAGAGGAAGGTGAGAGATTGTTGGATTTCACTACAGAGTCCAGCTGAAAAAGGAACATGTCCACAGTTATGCCAGAAGGTGAACCTGTGTAGGAAATCCCACATCGAGATAAAGAACGTCTATTGAAATCAGGATTATATTGAGTAGATGGATTATGAATTGCTGAAGGCGCGGGATTCAAAGTACTATTATGAAGATCTCTAGCATCTGGTGCTGACTGAAAATTAGGACGTTGGGTGGCCTGCTCCGGAGATGAACGCTCTTTAGAGACAGGTTCCATGAAAGAATGAGTTAATTCAGGCAAATTATTGTCCTGCAGGTTTAGCGCCGTGGAAACTAGTGGACCTCTTGCAGGACCAGCAAAATCAGGGTGAGGAGGTGGCCCAAAAGACACCTCCGGAACAGGAATTTTTAACGTTGGATTTAACTGACTATGCACACCGGCTGCTTGTTCCGCATCCAGCCGTATTCTCACTTCGTTGGTCAACAGTTGAACTTGAGCCGTCAAGACTCTCATCATTTCCGCCTGATCAATTGAATTAGGATCCACATTAAATGCCTTAATTAATTCGTCCATTATAAAAAGATTGAGTGAAACAGAGAAGAAAAAAAAATTTAAAGCTACAAAAAAAATTAACCAAAATTGAATTTAAACGTGATTTTAAACGTAATGAGAGTTAATTTTCGACAAATGTAAATTAACAATATTATTTTAAAAAATTTCTAACTTATATTTACTTTATAGAAAACTGAATAAATTATAGTTATAATTAAAGTTACCTAAACCAAAAGTTAGTAAAATTTAACGTAAATAATAAATGAAAACCAGCGATACTGGCACTTTCAACCACAAAAAAATCAAATTATTTAATTGAAGAGATTACAAAAAAAAAATTTTACCCACCAAAAAAAATTAAATATAAAAATATTTGAATATATATATATATATATATATATATATATGAAAAAAAAACAAGATAGAATTACTTAATTTAAAGCAGAAAAAAAAATTTTAAATTATTAATTAATTATTTAAAGAAATTTATTGAAAACATACATTGAAGCACAAATCTCAAATTAGACTCACTATGACCAAGTAGATATCCACAAGCCGGGCTGTTTGAGGAGCTGCGAGAAACAAATTACTATCCAATGGACCACTCGCGTCAATATTGAACTAGCGCTCAACTCAAAACCTTTTTCTCATCCGTACTCGTCGGTCTATCCCAAGGTAATGTATTGGAATCTAAAGATCTGATTAAGGCATCAATATAATTGAAAAAAAAAAATTATGTTTATTGAATTCACTAATAAAATGAATACCGAGAAAAAAAAATAAAAGAAACTATAGTGAATTTATATATATGTATATATGTATATATGTATACCAAAAAAAAAATTACCGAAAAAAAATTAATTTAAATATCAATATCCCAAAACCGAAAAAAATTAATGAAAATAAACTAAAAAAAAAAAAATATAATTAAAATTAGTATAAACTTTAAATTATAACTATAACAAACACGTAGATATCGACAAGCCGGAAGGGTTGATAAGCTGGAAAATTATTGTTATTATCCCAAGGACTTATTCGCGGTAAATTATTACTGATACTGGACTCAAATACCGAGTTAACAACCGCACTTGCCGGTCTATCCCATGGTCTATTATTGGCTGAATTCATAAAAAAAATTACACTAAAAAACCCAAAAACAAAATCCCGAAATAGGCTATCGATTTTAGCTGCTCCACTACCAAAATTGAAAACGACACAATAATCGAAAAAAAAAATATCCCCAAAAAAAAATGAAAATGACAAAAAAAATCAGAAAAATAATTGCCAAGTAATATTTATACCAAAAAGAAGAATGGGATCACGTGAGAAGTGATCACGGCCCCACGCTGAGCTAGGCGCGAACGCAAAAAAAATAATAAAAAAAATAAAAATTACCACTGTGGTCCCAGTAGTTTAATTAGAATTGAACAAAAAAAATTTGAAAAATAAAATTTTACCTGAAAGTAGAAATTGACTAAAGATGTGCCAATGAGTACTGCGATCACGAACTGTCCAATCAACACCACATTGGTGGAAACAACAAGTTCGCGATCCCAACACCCATGACACATGGAACCAACATGACGAGCGATCCAGCAAGATCAAATAACCAAAGGTTAGAACATGCTGTGATCCCTCCCCATGTAGGTAGTCGGACTGAAATAGAAAAAATTAAGTTAATTATAAGGTACGAAGACTCTAAAAAATTTAATAAGACTAAACTCAGAACGAAAGAAGAATGAGCTTAACCACAATCAATGCCACATGGCAGAAATGGTAAGCCCATTCATCAGACGAGCTGAGAATAGGGATCAACACTCTCATCTGCATGCAATCAAACAGCTTACGCTGGTTGCAATGCAGATTTGAATGTTGATCGGGCAGAAAACGTTGATGTGAGCACCCGTGCAAGCTCAAACAACGCAAGCGTCGGACTTTGCACGTGGCACTCACAACAAGTAAGCTGAAACAAAATTAGGAAGCTGAAAAGACGAAAGAACAAAAAATTAGCCAAGATGCTTGGGCGCCACTGTAACAAAATCCCCCAAAAAGGGATTTTGTTATCAGAACATAGCAATAGAGGTCTGGTTGCGGTATTGCACTGGCTGAAGCTCGCCGCTAGGCGTGGGGGTTACCAGACATATTACTATGCTTGAAAACCGCATAGAGATAAAACGAAGGGGACAAGAAAATTATTTTACTGTGCCACGACCACAGTGGTAGATAATCATAAAAACAAAATTTGCGTTCGACAAGGACGCCGGTGCCACTCCGGCGACCTTGTCCAAGGCCTAGGTCAGCATAAGGCCGCCCATCCTCACGCGATCACACAGAACTATTTATTCACTCATCACTAAAAAAATTGAGGCAAGAAAATCATAAGAAAAATCTGCAATTACGAATGGAAACCGGATCGAAAAAAAAAACGGAAAAATGAAATGCAAAAAAAAAAATTTGAAATAAAAACGAACCGTTAGCAAAAATTACAAAAAAAAAAAAAAAAAAAAGGTGGTGCGAATCGATTATGGGGTGTCGCATGTGACGCCACCCGGAACCTAAAAAAAAAAACCGCGAAAATATATATATATATATAATAAAAAGAAAAAGAAATATAAGAATAAAACAACAAAACCAAGTTTGGCTCACAATAATAAATTCTAAAATATAAAAAAAACACGCGGTGTGTTAGGGTTCTTTTATATTTTTCCCTTCTACACCTTACCTGAACACACATAAAAATTTGGCCAGTCCGACCACAAAATACCACTACTCAGCGCCGACGCAGGAACACAACAGCCTCCTCCGGCCCCACGAACCCCACTCCGATTGGCGGAGTTGCTGCCACAAACCCAATTCAACTTACGCTTAATTTCTAGCGTTTTAACCAGACCAATGCAATAACGGGGTCAATAATTCTCAACGGACGTAACTTCCGTTGGTTCAAAATTAATCTTCAGTATCAATTTACAACTGAATCACCTCACAATAGTTTTTTTTTTTTTCACACAATTTAACAACACCATCCCAGAATAATTCCCATTTTAAACATACGTTTCTTATACAGTTTTTTAATTTTATTTATTTCTCTTAATTACAATGTTTAATGATTCAACAAAAAAATTATTATTTTCGTTTTACAGATAGGTACTTCACTGTAAGCACGAATATTATTACACAAACAAAATTTTTTTTTCTTAATTAAACTATTCGTAGGCCAAACGGCACTTAATCCAAGTTTATATCAATTATTATAATCAAAAAAAATTATATTTTTTTTTTCTTTTATTTTATTATAATTTTAGTAATCAAAACCACATCTTAATTAATTAATCAAAAAAAAAACAACAAAACTTTTGGTTTCAGACGATTACAATTCACTTAACTAACCAAACTTGGAAAAAAAAAAAAAAAATATATCCGAATATTTAAAACTGTACGGACCAAAAAATTTTTACTTGACTTTCTTTTCACAATCCAAAAACTAGACTATCCAAAAAAAATACCGACGCGTACAAAAATAAAAATTTATTCCCCCACCCAAAAATTATTTACTAAAGAAAACATTAACCAATTACCCGACCGATAGATTTCGGATGGCGTATATCAAAAACATCTATAATTCCAAGACGAATTATAGTTTGTTATTGAATGAAAACGACCACGGAATGTAGTATTGGTAAATAAATGACGACGGCAACGTTGTATATTATTTGACATTTATTTTCATACAAATACATATTTACTTTTTATTTTTACACTCTTGACAAAAATATTGTATTAGTTTAAATTCATTTTTGAATTTAATAAAAAAATAATTAAGATAATATAAATTTACAAGATGTCTTGATGTTGAAAATTGAATTGTGCCTTAATACTTTTATATTTAACGTGTTTAAAGCATTTAAATATGTACGATTATTGTGTTTTCTAAAACAATGAAATGTGCTACTTTTTGGTCTACTAGTGTTATAAAGGTAGGTTAAATCTTTTTCCTGTCAAACACACTACGCACAGTGCATTATCGAAAACATCTGAACGACAAAATGACATCTTGTTTTCTGGTGTACAATTAATTAAATTATTTCATTAAAACTAAATAAATTTAATTATTTATTACACTGACATGTTTAGGTAAAGGGCAAGCGAATCATTGTCTTCAAACATTTATCTCGAATAACGAATGACGAACAAATATTTAGCGTATTTTGTACGCTAAAAACTACTTTAGTACTTTTGTAAATTACAACAACAATTGCACTAACCAGAAAAATTAATTAATTCAAAACGTAATTTGAATTATTTAATTCAAGCTCAAACAAATAAAATACTATTTATGTTAACAGAAAAACAGGAGAATTAACAACATAAAACCTATAAATTAAATCGAAAAAATAATTCTCGACTTATATTCTAGAGAAGAAAAAAATATCCAAATGTTTACATCCATACATTACAAATTTTCCTCAACAAAATTGAAAATATGCTGATTGTGTTGTAATTTATTTTGTTGTTCAAACATACACATAAATAGGCTTTGTTTTATTCGATATTATTATACGGCGTTGCCGTGATGTAAATTGTTGTTGTTTCTAATGTATTTTTTGTTTTCTAATACCAAAACAAATTATATTAGTGTTGGTTAATTTTATTATTGAAAGTCTATATGTACACAACCAACACTATAACCCGTGGTCACTTTGTACCTTTAAATTTTGAATAGTTCGTCTTGGAATTATAGATGTTTTTGGCGTATATACATACAACCGCACCCAAAAATCGACTCGCACACACCAATACTATTTAATTTAATCACTGGAACATTCCATTTACATGGAAAATCCACGCGCTAACCAAAACAAAACAGATGAAGCAACACACCAACCACTACACGTCATTACATACCACAGTACACATATATAAGGTAATATATTGCGCAGGATGTCATAAAATTTTAACAACAACAATGGCGGAGATTGTGACTGAAATGTTTATGAACTACTTAAACAATGATACATTGTTAATTATTTTGAATTAAAGTCAGTATAATTTTTCACACAATTTTAATTATATTTACTCAACACTCAAAATTATTACGCAAAACTAACAAACACGATTTGTTTGGTCACAATGTCCGCCATATTAAATTTTTTTTTTATATGGATGCGCAAGAAAGAACGAAAATGAAACATCGGAGTATATCGTCCCTCTAGTAATGAAACAGCGTATAAGAAAAATGGCAGTTTTGAAATAATTCGCATTTAAATGTTTAATGAAAAAACTTCTTGAAATAAAATCTTTAATCTTATAGAAAATTTAATTTTCTATGAAATAAAAGATTTTATTTTAAAAAGTTTTTTCAAAAAATATTTAAATTCGAATTATTTTAAAACTACCATTTTTCTTATACGCTGTTTCATTACTAGAGGGACGATATTACCTTTATTATGTGTACTGTGATTACATACCATCAAAACAAAAAATGATAAAACGAATCGAGTAACCGACCAAAATACGGAGAAGTATAAAATGCTAAATGGTACACTCTACCAAAAAAAAAAAATATTTTCTATTACAAATTAAGCCAAAGAAAGAATGACGTGTAGTGGAAGAGATTTTATGCAGCGCAGTGGATAAACATGCAACCTTGTTGGGATTTTCAACCGTAATTACAGATTTAAATTAAACAGATCATAACAACCACAAGCGGTTGTTACAACATGTTTATTATATTGTGAAGGTTATAATTGTATCGCCTCTCTGTTTAATGACACCTATAATCACTAAAGCAAATCCGTTTTGATCGGAAATCCAAATAAACTATGGTTTAAATAATATAGACACACATTTATTGTATTAAATTATGCCCTTATTGATTTAATTTCTTACAACTTTAATCAACCAAAACCAAAACAAAAAATCATAAAAATCGAGTAAATTTATTATTCTGATCATACCGATTTTTTCCTATTTTTCTATTACAGTATTTTCTTCATTGGAAAACTTTTCCATAAAACGTATTTACGATGCTTTTCTCACGTCGTCTCTATATTTTCGAATATCTATATTTAGCAAAATAAAACAGAATTAAATTAATCTTTGATAATAATAATAATTTTTTGTGTTGTTGTATTTTTTTCGAAATTCTTAATTAAATTATTGTTATTTATTTTTATTTAATAATTATTGTTTTGTTTTTTTGTTATGTAAGGTATAAAAAATAAAGTTTATCAATAAATTTTAATTAATTGAAATTGAATTAAATAAATCAGGATATGTAGGTTGGATTACGGCATTTGCTGTAAATATATTTGTGTATACTACACAAACACAGTAGGATTACAAACAAATTTATTTTATTCAAAATATGTCTAACTCAATCAGAATTATTGGGATAAGGGTATGAAATAGAGCCTGGTTTTAGCATTATTTTGGAAATAAATACTGTTAATTTAAAATTATTCATATATAGAGTTGTAGAATTAAATCAGAGGCGCTACAGAGTATATACATTTTTATTGTTTTGTTATGAATGCTTACACCAATATTTCGCACTATCAGCCTTCATTTAACTAATGTAAATTACATGCATGCATAGTATAAATATATAGTACTTCCATGTGAAGTTCATCGGTGAATTGTTAGATGGCGATACTGATATCGTTTTGAATTTTTCAAAAAAAATTTATATTAAAATTCGCCTACGAATAGATATGCCCAAATGTCATCGTTTATTTCTTTACGTTGATTGAAGAGTTATATAAGTCATACACAGATAATTTTTTATAGTATTTAGTTCAAGCAACACTAGACAATTCGATTTTTAAAAATATTCTTGAAATCAAATTTTTTCAATTTTTCATTGGCATAGTAGATGGCTGTACATAAGTAAATTTTATTGCTGTTCTACAAAATTTTTTATTACAGATTCCAATAATGGATTTCAAGCAAAGCCACTCCTAAATTATTTTTTTGATGCAGAGTTGCTACCTGCATGTTTCATTTAACTCATAAATCGCCACCCATATAACATGAAGATATACTCTGGCGGTGATTATCTGTAAATAACCCCGCTAAAGGTGAATTTTTAGCGTGTAACAGATCTATAAATCAAGAATTTATTCCTTGCGTGCAAAAATGTTGTATCCCATCTGAATCCCCACATAAAATGTTCAACTTTTACGTGTGATTGTCCTTCAAAACCTCACCTACATTTTTTTTTTGGATTAGAGGAATTTTGTAAAATCAAGAACCCATTATCTGAAGGCCTTGCAAATATCTTTGGCGTATATAATGATACTCTTCTCGGAAAGCCTGAGTAGCATTTAATAACATACAACTCAGGGTCAAGCACTAATCACCACGGAATATTATGCAACGCAAACTCAGTTCTCTAATAATTTTGAAAGTTACCTAATATGTACAATTGTACATATATATAACACCAAGCAAGCACCTCCACTTTAAAACTGGAATATATTGAATCATGGCGAAGCCAAGCAATATATCGATACATTAGAGCACCCAAATATAGGCTTTCAGAAAGGCATTCTTTATAATTTGAGGTTCTGTTATTTGGTACTATAATAATTTATAGCACTATTTCCAAGGCATTGAATGAAAATTCCAAATATTTTCGATTTTAGAGACATTCTTGTTGACATTCAAAATATGGACATAACACTCTAAGGTAAGCCCAAAAATTTCGATAAGACTCAAATAATCTGGTAACCTCTAAATGTCTTGAAAGTTCTGGAAACTTTCGTCCTATTAGAAAAATTTTAACATATTACTTAGCTTTGTTTTTCTATTAGATTGCTGCTCGAGATCGCGATAAATATAGGGACAAATACTAGAAAATTTTTGTTGGTTTTTTAGTACACAATTGTATACCTCAATAATTGTCAATAATTTAAAAATCAATTTTTGTTGGAATCTAATATAAATGTGTCGGAGTCCAAGGTTGGAACGAATTTTCCATCATCAACTGTTCGGACATCATTGCTTTATCAATGAAAGAGTTGAAGTCGTCCACACTCAATCCGTGCTGGAAATCCTTATGTCCCGCTGCGGTTCTCGAATCAAGTCTCATACCACCCATTCCAAATGAAATCCAAGGCCAAATTTTAGAAATGGCAAAATTAACAGGTTCCCTCCTAGTGCACCAACAGTATACCACACTAAATAATACAACAAGCGGCCAGTGACCACCGGTATATCACGCTTAATATTATTTATAGAGACCTGTTAATCCATGAAGAATGATTCACCGATATGACTATCAATTATCAATGACTTGGACAAACTGCGTTTGAACTACTAGAATTGACGGTAATTGTATATCTTCTTCTCTTTTACAATTTTTAAAATAACGAATTTTTGTCAAGATTTTTTGACATTTGGAAAATAAATAGAAATGAACTACTAGCTGTTTACTAAAAAAATTCCCTTCTTCCAATAGTTCATAATTTATTTTCAAATTTCAGAAACTCTGTTGTGGCCTACACAAAACCATAGAATTATTGCGAACTCGTAAACATAAATTTTATTAAAAATTATCATTTAAGTCAATGAATTAAATTACGTTATGTAGTTTAACATTAGATTAGATTAGATATTCAAAAAATTTCAATTGGACTGAAGAAATCGAAAAAAGTTTATCGCGATCTCGAGTAGCAATCTATAGAAAAACGCAGCTATTGTAAACCAAAATCAAGCAACCCAAAGCATATTAAAAAATGTTCAACCTTTATTGGCTAGCCCTAACACAGGGAATTAAAAAAAAAATCTAAATACCGAAAAATTTCCAAAATATGAAAATAATTCGTAAATAGTCTTTCAATCCCAAAATCAGCATTTCCTAGACGCCAGTACGATTACATATTCTGACGCTTAAAATCCATCCACCTTTTTCGGTGCAGACACACAGTTTATTTATTTCTTGTATGTGTTCATTGAATCTTTTCTGAAAGTCTCTTCCAGTATGGAAGAATTTTACCTATGTAAAATTTCGTGCAATCATTGCAATTGAGTCTGTATTTCTGCATCGTTTGTATGTTTAATCTTCTGGTGGTTGTTTCCGACGTTCTTTATTGTTACATCCAGAAAATTATTGCATTTATTGTTTTCTATTTCCAATTTGAATTTCAATTTTTGGTTGATCGTGTTGACGTTAATGTGCCAATTGTCGCAATGTGCCATTAAATAGTATTAATACATTATCTACGTACCTATGCCAATATATTATCTTTTCTCGGTGTTTGTTGCCGTTGTTGAATATATATACGTTCATTGTAATTGACAAATATATCGGCAAGTATTCTTGATAGGGGATTCTCCATAGCATAAAAAAATGCTTAATTAACGTCTTAGTTTTTAAAATAACCTGATGAAGAGCAGTTGGATGCTCGAAACTAGTAGATGTTTGTAATTTTTATAATCGAATAATAAAATTCACGTATTAAGAAATTAATAATTTTAAAAACTTGTTGTTTTAAAAAATTGAAATTTATTTTTAAATATTGTGAAAAGATTCGTTTTTACATCGTAAGATGTTTTAATTATTGGAAATTATTAAATTTCAAAATTATCAAGTTACCATAAGATTTGTGTTCACATAAGAAAATTAGCTTGAGGATTTTTAAAATTTCAACGTATCCGAATTCAGAGAATACAGTGGAACGTCGGTATTATCTGACAAATCAATCCGGCTTTTTAATTTTCCCAGTACAGTTGCGGCTTTACGGATTTGCTTAAGTATTGCGTGTATAAATTACAGTGGTGGCATTCAATTTTTCACTCTTAAGAAAATGACCCTAATCATTAAAAGAGGCAATTTTTTATTAGACGCCGTCCTGTTTATTCTTTTGCGTTTTTCTCGAAACTACTTTTTTCAAACGGGTGTACAAGATATCTCAAGATCTACTCAACCGATTTTGTTAAAATTTACAACACGTATTCCTTATGATATTACCTAAGGCGTGACGTGACGTAGGATTTCTTTGATTATATATTGAAATATTGAACAACAAAAGATTTATTTTTAGACGAGAACAGCGAAAATCATCAATTGCAACATTGCAATTCGAAAAATTGCGGAAATGATTTCTAGTTTACTTAAAAGGGTTTTTCAGTAACAAAGTTACTAAATAGTATAATTGTGACAATTGCTCACACTTTGCGGTTAATGCAAATAATAAAATTTAGAAAATGACGTTCTTTTAAAACTGAAGGCCTATGTATGTAACTGATAATACGAAATCAGCTGCATATGAAAAATTATCAGTGCCCTCCGTCAAATTCGAAGAATTCGTCGAAAAAATATTAAATACATTTGAAAAAAATATCTCAAATATGGGTTACGAAGAAAATGTTCTTAACAAACTTGTTATAAAGTTTATTCACCGGAAATATCTACATCGATTATGTGATGCGCACTCCACTCGCCTTAACAAATATATAATTGCAATATTTATACGTTTTAGCTTAACTCAATAACCAAAAAGGCATAAAAATAAAATTTTCCAATTTAGAGGAAAATGGAAACAAAAATTCTACTAATATTTAACTATTTTTAATTTTCAAATGGATTTCATTGCATGAAATGCCGCCAAATTTTTAAAAAGTGAAATAATTCAATCGCTTATTAGGGCCAAGAATGCTGTCGAAAATGTATTCCACTTATTCCAATTTGTACTTTTATTGTATTACGTGCAGAATATTGCAAAGTCTCGAGACCAATATTTTATTCTCTGCATTCCGCGTTTGGAATAAAAAATTGAAAATGTTCTAAGAAACTGGCATACCGAAACCTAAACGGATATTATTCTCAACTTGTAATATTATTTCTAGATATTACCGATATTTGCCACCTGCAGGGTTTTTTGAACAAGCAATGACTATTTGATCATCAATAACCAGCACGCCTGCTATGTCGTTTTGTAGGATTTTTATGAATATCTGGTAGTTCCTTTTGATTAAGGTGTTTGCTCAATCCTCTAGAGCCCTATAATCCTCTATTGATTTGTGTTATATTCCCATTATAACATAATATGGTTCTTAGCAATGGGTATTACAAAAATAGCTTAGTATCCTATTTAAAATGTAGTACTACCGCTGGTTTATTTACTTATGTTTTTTTATTTGGACTTGAAAATGCATTAAATTATCCACATTTGAAACGCTAAACAAAAATGATTTTAATCCAGATGTGAATGGTTTGAGTTTCCTACAAATTTTCAACTCAACATAGTTTATTGAAAATTTAACGAGCCAAAATTAAAAACTGATTTTTGCAAATTTGTTGTTGTAAACTTTTGAAGTCGAATACACTGATCATTTCTTAAACTGTTACCAATACCGCACTTTGCAATAAAACACCCGATTAATTATTAACACTGTACAATTTATTCAGGAATAAATTACAACACTTGTTTCCAGCACTTTAGAGCTCTTGATACAATTTCACTGCTTGTATTCTTGCAAGGCTGGAGCAGGAGCTAAGTGCAAATATATCGCTTCTTGTCTTCTTTTCATAAACCGGTAAATAAAATAATTTAATAAATATATTTTTAAGTATAATACGTACAAATATTTTAAGAACCCGCTGCACTGAAATGAAACAAAAGTGGGGGAAAATTGGAGCTTCCATTGCTAAGAAATATAGCGGCATAGTTAACAAAAAAATATGCCATTGCCGGGCCGGAGTAAGGTTGATGTTGTGGAAACCGTATGCGAAGGTTTTCTAGACGAAATTACATCGGAATTCGTAGATTGTAAAATTTATATTTTTTTATAAATATCTTATACAAATATCAAGAGGCGGTAGGAAATAATCTCCCAGTGAAATAAATTTCTAGACAATATATATTCTAAAATATATTCTATATATTCTAATAAATATATTCTAGACAATGAGGATTTAATTTTCAAATTAGAAAGAAAATCTTCATTTTCCGGAATATTTGAAAATTAAATATTCCTTTTCCAGAAAATTCAACAGTGAAATAAGTCTTGATCATATTTGGTGAATACTTTATATTGAAATAAATTCCCATATTAGAAAATCAAATAAATGAAATAATTCCCCAAACATTGGGGATTTATTTCATTACAGTAGGTTTTCAATTACCATAGTAATATTGGGGATTTTTTATTTATGGCTTGTGGAGAGTTGTTTCATTGAGGATTATTTTCTTGCAGCCGTACAAAGAGAACATTTCACGTGTTTAATTTTATTATTTTCCAGCAAATCCTGTCTCGGAAATTTACAAACTAACAAAATGTATTCAATCGGTTAACTGGAATTGCTCTATTTCGACGGAAAGCGAAAATTACGATAAAGAATTTTTCAAATTTATTATCAAACATAACGGTCTTAAACCTTTCATTCCTCTAATAAATAAATACCAAAATTCACAAATTAGTGAATTTTCAAAATTGAAGAAGAATGTAGAGGAAGCGGTACAAATTTGTAGAGCAACTATCAACCAAACAAGCGCTCAATGGCTCCTTGAAAACTCGTACATATCTCGCCCCGGATTGGAATAAAAAATTAATTTCTATTTATAATACTTAGTTCTTTCAAAGGAAACGACGCTACTAGATATGGATCGTATGCTGAAAGACTAGCTCAAACTGCTTACGGGAAACATTGCTTATTTTTTTGAATACGGTAAGCAACGTAAATACGGTAAGAAAATATTTTGGCAATTTTTTCTTATTTTGCTCCCGTAAAGCTAGTAACTGTATGATATCAGCAAAGTAGCGTTTTGCTGTCGCAGGAGTAATTAGAAATAAAATCTTTAATGCTTCGAACGAACAATTTATGCATTGTAAGCCAATTGTCTGAAACTAAAAACGCAATTTTTTGTGCGTCTAATTTTTTTACACATATTTATCATAACGTCGAGAATTTTTAAAGTGGATATACCAGACATGGTAAATAGTTTTTTGTCGGTATCCCACATTGAACTAATATCATATTCATAATTTTTGCATACTTGCACAGCTTTCTCCTCCGTAAAAGTAAATTATTCTTCCGTGCTTTGAGGTTCGTTGAACGGCAATAAATTCAAGTCACCAATACTTACTTCTAAACATTTAAATTTATTATAAGCAGTTTAATATAAATTTTTCATAAAAAAGAGAAAATTGCTTACTCATCATTAACTACATAGCTAGTTTTAGCGTTACGAATATCTAGGCGCCTCTCTCGGCTTGAATCCAGGTGTTTAGTGATCGGGATAGAAGAAACAGGCAACTTAAGACTTGGGGAAAGCGCCATTCGTCAATTTTTTTTTTACCACTCGAGAAAGCTGTTAAAATTTGCCCCCTTTTAAACTGCACACTGCATATCACAAAAAATTTGGGGTATTTAACCGACGATTTTTTTTCATGTTTTATTTTCATATTTTGTATTTATTTTTTGCCAGTGATCAATAATCTTGTTTTCAAGTCCTTTATAGTTAGTTATATAATTACTTCCTGACTGTCCCTTCATAAATGGAAATTAGATAAAACATTGATTTACGCTTGTGCTAGATGTAGGATTTTCCATTTTGGTTTGTCTGACGTCGAATGTATTTTTTCATGCTGAAATAAGGTATTCGGCCGGCTCGAAGTGGGTTTGTAAAAATTCAATTTGTGACTCTTTGTGCAAGGGCATAGTGTTAATGTCAGCCGAATGCTGGGTATCATTATTCATTGTTCGTATTTTTTTTTAATTAGTTGTAGGTTTCCCACAATTTCCCATTCGCAATTGAGCGTGTGTTTGGGGTGTACGCAATAAAATACAGGCATTCATTTCCATTTGGAAATCTTGTTCCTATTTGTGCTGCTAGGTGCTTAAAGCGGCTACTTCTTACTAAAAAATTTTATTTGTCCCTAAAATTGTTAAACTCTGCATTTACAATCAATGTAGCCAAAGAGTTTCGATTTTTCTTGTTCAATATTTTATGCTTTGCGTAATAATTTTCAATAATGATCTCGTTTGCACATTTAACATAATTGTCCATACTCCTATCTGGTATAAAAATAATATTACCTATAGGCACAATCTGGAAATAAAATGAAATATTTTAGTTCACGGTTCCATGATAAAATATAATTATTGAAATTGATAATTAAAAATTAACAGTTGGGGTTATTTTACAATTAAAGAAATATATTTGTTCATCACAATCATATTTCCACCGCCTATCAAACCATGGAAAATACATTCTACATTTTTAATGGGCTACAACAATATCGATTTATATTTAATTGATATGTTAAAAATTAAAGAAACTTACTTTGTTGGGTTCTGGTATTATAGAAGAAACTAATGAATCATAATCATCAAATGTTGTATCACTCATTGTACATCTTGATATATCCTTTAAAATAAAAATTGGTCTTAAAGCGCAATAATTTATTTAAAAATAATATTGGTATACCTGATTAGGTGAAAATTGATTCTTATATTTTGCCCAAAACTGATTGAGAGGGCCAGCTTTAGGAAATAAATCCGTCAGGCATTCATATTGTAAATTAGAAAAATTTTCCTTTGTAAACTATTGTTCTATTACAAAAAAACTTATTGTAATTTACAGATTTATGTATGTACGCGTACTCATTACATAGAGTACCAGAAACCGGCATAGCAAACATACAAAGCCATAATACATTGCAATTGGCTGTTCTAGTTTTAGGGGTTTCCTCAATTAATTCCGCCAAAAACATTTATTAATTTTGCGGCAGTTTCGCTGAATATTTAGTTTATTTTTACAATGAATTAGAGGCGCAACATCAACATTTTAAAAACTGAATTAAATCTGCCCGAAATTAATTGATTAAAAAAAATTGATATCGTGAATTTGATTTATGTTAAAAGTGTATTGACGTCATACAAAATTCTCGGCGTTCCTCGTTTTAAAGTAGGTAGTTAGTTATATACCAACCAGCAAAACATAAAATTACCTAAACTTGTTTTTACGTGACGACGATTGGGAACATACCGAGTAAAAAATTTTGTTTTTACAGTTATGTAAATTCATTCAAACACTATTTCATCAAGTTAACCGGTAAATCACTTTCTCCGTAAAAAAAAAATGCACGTGTCTTTACAACTACAGGTTCCCTGCCGGTGGCCACCGGTATACCACAAAAATTCATTCACCGACCAGAGTACCACCAATATATTGATAAGAAGAATCTCAGAGATTTAAAAAATACAGTTTCTTGAAACTCGTGCATGACGATGCAGATTTAACACAAGATGGTAAGTGATTCCAACAACCAACTCCCTTAACGTAAAACGACGAATTGAACACCCTAGATTTGTTCCGCGGTAAAATTAATACTTTATTACGCGATAAATTAGATTTCTCAAATCTATCAAACAAATATGATGGTGTATGTAGTATGTGTATCCAGTACCTTGTATATCAATTGGCACGTGCGAAATGTATAGTACTCTTCAAGTGTGTATTCAATTACATTTGGCAAAAACATAGAAATATGAACATATTTTCGGAGACGATAAATGTATCGGGTACTCGCTTTAAATGCCTTAACTAATTTATCCACGTTGTAGCCCTGCCTGCTGTAAAATACCGTATCTCCATACGAAAAATAAGGAAAAACATAGGCCAAAAATAGTTTCCGTCTTAGTTCAATTGAAACACACTCAGTAACCGACCATAAACTTCGAAGCTTCATATACATTTTACTACAAATCGAATTTATATGTTCATCCCACGATAAACACTTATTAATCAGAATGCCTAGATCATTTACAAATTCTGCAAAAGGTATACCCTCATTACACACTGAAATTACTGAATACTGACTTGTATCCAGTTCGTGTGTATAAACAACTATGGATTGCGTTTTTTTCGGATTCAAGCTCAAATTGTTCTGGAGAGCCCAATCCTGAATCTTCAGAATATTATGATTAATATTACTTATACCTGTATTAATATAATCGTCGGAGCAATTGGCATAAATTTGAACATCATCCGCAAACAAGTGATAACTACAGTCTTGTAATACTGTAGGCAAGTCATTAATATACAATACTGAACCTTGCGGAACACCACACTTATTAGTAATAAAACCCGAGTAATTCCCATCACTAAGTACCCTAAATTGTCTATTAAAAAGATAACTTGCAATAAGTTTGCACGCTGTCCGAGAAAATTTAAAGTTATTGCATAATTGCTTAATTAAGATACGATGAATAATGGAATCAAAAGGCTTTCTAAAATCAAGTAGAATCAAAATAGTAGCTTTATTAATGTCCGCATTCCATTTTAGTCCATTTTAGAATTTCACTAGTTAGTCAAAGAGGCTTACGTACTTTCATCTTGACTGACCGAAGTGGAACATACTTTTCATATAAATAAACTACCATATCATTGAATAAATCAAGTTGACAATTAACATCACTAAGTCCGTATAAGTCTTCTATAATGCGGCTTCATTAAATAAATTGTAAATGTCGATATTCTTATAATCCCTATACAAAATCTCTTGACTAAAATATTACTTAAATTTGTATCATAAGACCAAAACAACAAATCGTGATCCAAAAACCCAACTCCAACTTGAGTAAAAAAACTAATTTTTGTATTACTAGTAATAACAAGATCTAATAAGGAAGCAGATTTATCATAAAAATAAGTAGGCTCATTATTTAAACTGTTCCAAAACATCACTTAATTCATTAATGAACTCTTTACGCGGAGGTTTATAGACGACAACAATTAGTATTTTTGATAAATTAGTCAGCACTTCTAATAGCATGATTTCAAGATTGGACGTGTTACTTTTATATACAACTTTCGATAGTAACCCACTTTTAATGTACATATATACTTACACCAACACCGCCCGATGTAGTTCGATCGTTTCGAAAAAGGTTGAAGCCATTAAGAGACACGGAAAAATCATAAATATGGTTTCAGCCAGGTCTCGGATACAATATAACGTCAAGCGTAACACAATCCAATAACTGTTTAATCTGATCCATTTTATTTATAGACTACGAGCGTTAAAGTAACAAAATTTAAGGCCAAGCCTGTTGTTAAGAGCGCATTTAAGTACGACGTTCGAGCAGGTAGTATTACAGGTCGTGGTTGTTTTTCTTGTCACCATTCTCTATAAAACCCGCCAGATGCGAATTCCAAGAAAAAGGTATCTAGAATTATAAGGGTTAGACATTTATGAAAACTAATAATAAAAATAACAGTATATTATAAAAATACCTTAAAAATAATACAAATTGCAAAAATTGTTAAACCCTGCATGACGTATATAATATAAAAATAAATCATGAACAATTAAAATTAATAAACTCGTATTTGTAATTTAAACAAGCATTTATTGGTAACAATAAAGATACTCAAAATTACTGAAAACAGCTGTTTGTTAATTGGTGGGTGTTATTGTTCTAAATCGTAATGTCCTTGTAGCCTCTGTTTTATCCGAATTCACGTTACCACCCGACAATTCTACTGAAATATGATGAACATAAATTTGATCTGTTAAGGCCTTTTCACATGAATCGCGATTTTTCTCGTACGAGTAAAAATGATTCATTGATTTCTCTTAAAGTACATAGTAAAATTTAAACTAGTCACTTAAAAAATAGTAAGTAAACAATTCCGAATGTAACATGGTTGACAATTTTTGTAGCAAACGCACATTTCCTAATAATAATTGCAAAAAAGTGTTTTCCCGCGAACTTTCCAATATGGCGGTGATTTAAACATTTTTTGCGGATTTTATTAGGAAATTTACCTTTGCTAAAAAAATTGTCAACCATGTTACAGTCGGAATTGTTTACTTACTATTTTTTAAGTGACTAGTTTAAATTTTACTATGTACTTTAAGAGAAATCGATGAATCATTTTTAACTCGTACGAGAAAAATCGCGATTCATGTGTATAGACCATTAGCATTGGATCGTTTCACTCGAAAAATATGTGTAAATGCGCTTGCATGTTCATTATAACCAACAGCAGCAAATATTTTTTGTATCACAACTCTATCCGACATATTATTAAGTTCAGGCACACCACTCACAACCATATGACACCTTTTATTATCACGTTCTAGTTTTTCTATTCTGTTGCTAAGATTATTCACTTGATCACAGATGATTTTCACTTGCGACATTAAATTTTGGAAATCATATTTAAGATCAGCTTTAAGATCAAACACAATACCATCAAAATCATTTTTATATTTTAAAAAGGTTTCGTCCATGACATTCATTTTATCTTGCACCTTTTTCATACACTCTCGTAGAATATAGATTAAATTTAATTAAATACGAGCACAAAAATTACAACATTACTCGACAGACGCCATGACACAAGAGTTCATATTTTGTATTATTTAGTGTGGTATACCGGTGGTACACTGGCGAATGGGAGAGTTTTGCATCGTGGCATACCGGTGGTACACCGGCAGAGAACCTGTTAAAAATTAATAACGAGTACTAATTTTTTGCCTTTGTAATCCAATAAATTATTACCACGTAACAGCCAATGTGTTAAATCGATGCCTTTTATAATTTATCAAACCCCATTGTGGTACCATACTCCAGTTTTTGATTATTTAAAATCACACTACATAGAGAAAAAACTTACCAATAAAAATGTGTAAAAAAGTTCCCAATCCCCAACTCTTTAATAATGAACTGATGAACTCGCTGTCGTTTTCCATAATAATTACACAATTTTTATGATATTAAGTTGATCACTTTTAACTTTACTTGTTTTAACTCTAATTATTTTGAAAGTTACTACTTATGCCCTTATTATATTTCTGTTATTTTTCCACAACGAGCACGTCTTTCCTTTTTAGAGTCACAACTGGTTATGATCACGACGGATAAAGAGATTGATATTGCGTTCTCCTTTTACATCCTCGGATTATGATACGTTATTGGAGTTGTTCATAATAGTGGTAGTAGTCATTCCTATGTTATATACTATTTAAACAATACACTGTAAAATATAGAAATTTTTAGCAGTAGCAGTAATTCCTATAATACATAGTAAATATTTTTTAGTTATAGTAGCAATTCCTATATGGCATATTATACTAATGAAATAGAGAATGCAGCCATGGTAATGATACATTTTTTAATAATCTAAAATATACGTTGCTATAATGTGTGTACCATAACAATTACGTATGATTGCGGTCTCTTCTAAAGCCTATTAAATTAAAGTGCCATTGCTGCACCGATATTTTCTGATGGCTTGCACTAGCTAAACGATGGCTCCTGACTTTTTTAAAGTAAAAACATCTTTAAAGGTTTGTAGATATATTTATTCTGTTGTACCTCTTTAATATAATTTTTCTCTAATTTTGGATCTGTGTTTGTGACCATCGGATATTCGACCAGATCATCCACGTATTCCATCGGGTATTTGAGCGATTTAAGCGATCGAAGGTTACAATTATATAACATATTTATATGCGTCCTAGTATAGGAAGTTATTTTTATGAAATTCATGCTTCAACTGACTTCAGTCAGAAGGGACTATGGTTACTTCCTTATGAGTACTTCGTAGTTCCGCGTAATTTTCAGTTTCAAAATCCAAGTAATCGAACAATAAATCTCTGAATGCTTAGTCGATTTGACCAATAACGTAATAGAATTGGGTTGTCCGTCTATGTAAGTCACCTGTATATCAGTGAAAAATACAAAAACTGAACTAAGTTGTGAAAGCTTATTTTTTAAACTCGAATACACGTGTAAGGTTAATTCTAGGGAGACATTTTTAATGCAATTTAACCTACCATGCAGACAGTTTATACAGATGGTGAATATGGCCCCTTCTTCATCACAACATTATCCTTGCAAGAATCGTAACATAATCAAACTTTGTTACGTTTACGAATATCAGAACAACTGTAGATGACCTTGAACTCGAGCTCTCTTCGAGGTATCATTCAGTCAAGTTCACTTCCTGCTTTTTTGGGGTATCATCAAAATCTATTTGATGTTCGAAGATTTTAGTACTTCCTACTTAGCCGGTTCTTTTGAAATATTGGAAGCAATGCTAAGATTCTCTTACATTCGACGGATTGAGCTGGTAGAGTGTTTATTATGATCGTAAACTGTAAAAGATGGAGATTCCGAAGGATCAAGTAGTTTGGTGTGGCCATACAACTTCTTTAATAAAACGCAGCGACCAAGCGTTTTAATTTTAATACATTTTACCTAGTATAAATTAGGATTCTTATTCTTCGTTGCATCCATTACCAAAGAATTTCAATCATGCATAAAATATAAATCTTACTAAAAAAGAATCTAAACCTACAAATGAAATATATACTCGTTATAGATGACAAGTACAATCAACAAATTATGTATATCCCAAAACATATTACAAGAATAAACCATAAACTGATTTATATAGTTTCTCTTGATACATTCAGCTTTTTTTACTACGCAAAGCCGAAGAAGTAAAACATATTTTTTTTATACATATGATACATAATTTTATGCAAACAAGTTGAATATGATAATACTTACTTACATACATATATAAATTATTATATATTCAACGACCCAAATAAAATGACATCACAACGTAACATACACAAGATAAATTTAATCTTGAAAAAAAAAAATTTACTGGCTCGAGTGATTCTGTTTAAAAATTCAAAAGCACCAAAAAGATACATAATTTTCCTATAAAATATGATTTATATATAGAATATGGCAAACACTTTGAAATTATTAACTATACGAGTATGGTTGATACAACTGACGGCGAACGTACTATCACAAAAAACCAAAATTCAGAATTGTGAATCAGGGCATAAAAACAACAAAAAAAACATAAATGAAAATACTAAATTTTGTATAATTCTCATGGTAGTTACTCAATCTGTGTACCCAGTTTACAGTTATGATTTTCATTTACTAATAAAAACAAAACAAAACAACAACCGAAGTTATGTTTATATGCGCTCCGCAACCACAAATTGAACATGTTATATTAAATACACTTAGGTACTTATCTAGCACATATGAAACAAACAAAGAACCCACGGCGCATGATGTTTGCATATTTTATAGTGTTTATGATTATATTATGTTCATCCATATCTTGCTTATCTTAACCTGTACCATTGCACGCCTATTATTAAGCAAATTTTTACCTCATTCTTATTCGGCGGGCAAATACTCAGGTTAAATAATTTATTAGTTTTTAATTAATGAAAACATCAAAATTCATAAGAAACTCACTCGTATTATGTATATAGTAGAAATTGTCAGTGAACCCCTAAATACTTATCTAAAGTAAACAATCAAAAATAAATCGAATATTTTTGTAATTAATTTTTAATTTAAAATAATCAATCATTAATTCTAAAAAAAAAGAAAACAATTTTCCTTCTTTTGCTGTATACTCTGAAAGTCTAAAACATAAAATGAATTGGGTGGTATAATTATGGAAAATATTTGCGGTATTGTAAAGTAGATTAAAGCTTTTTCGATGAAATAATTTATTCACCCCCCCCCCATAGAATTTTATACAGTACGAGAAACTGTAGTATAATATACTATAAGTGTGTGACTGTGTTTTACCATCACCCGCGGTACTATAATATTGACAAGTTCCATTATTACACAACACTATATAGCTAGATCAAATGATTAATTGCTTATGCGGTACGGGAGGTAACTTTTTTGTTGACAAATATAGAATTAATTTTAAAATAGAAAAATAAACATTTTTGATGTAATAATTCTATGAAGAGGTAAGAAAATTGATTTTGTGGGGGGATCAATTTCTAATTATTTCGTAAAGAATATTTTTCAATTTTTGGTTCGGCTGAATTTATAGTAGAAGGAAATTGATTCTAAATTTTGATTGATTTTCTTTTTGAAATTTTAATTTAATTATACTGCTCATTCAGCAGCCATTATACGCGGACTGTGTTTGTAATCGAAAATGATTTAATTTTAAATTTTATTTAAATAAATTAAAATGCCCCCGTTTGGCATTTTCTTAGTAATTGAATCGCCATGCTATTTAATAATGGATAAAAATTAAAATTTTTACCATTGAATGTGAAAATATAAATTTTAAAAAGGTTTTAGGATTATTTAATGAAACCAATTCTAAGTATCTTTGTTTGCAGCATATTCTCAATAAAAAAGCGGGAACATTTTATGGGTTTGAACTTTATCTGCTACATGTACAATCAGCTATGATTCTGTGACATCAAGTTAATCCCCATAAAATGGCAAGGACAATCTCTCTCTAACCTTTCAATCTTCGTTTTGGAATTGCAAAGTTATCCTGGTTTAGATATCCAGACCAATTTTGAAAGCGTTCCTTTTATAGTGGGCATCCATTTGAATCGAACGGTTCTTCCTATCTGATTATGCGTTTGTTGTTGCCCTTGTATTGGATCTGACAAACAATTTTACATTTTAATTAAAGTTTTTTCTGCTTGCTCGATAAAAAATTAAAAATCGAAAACATCTAAATAGAATTGAAAAGTTGTGGCACTCCGTTGCCGCAAAAGTCTCTACAATTACGTTTAATAAAACTTAGCAAAATGTAAGCTTTTGCAATTGCAATCATATAGAAACAGTGTGTTACAAACAGTTAGACCAAAAGAAAAAGTTTTACCTAAGCTAGATTAACCAAACTCTGTCAACAGGCAACACTGGGGAGTAACAAATTACATTTATTTGAACTACGTAATCAAAATATAAGTTACAATTGTAAGTTTGGTTTTAATTGCTGTCTTTGCTATTATTCGTAAAATTATTTCAATTACTCAGTGTAATGTAATTTGCCCAACCTAATCAACAGGGCTCATATTCTTGAAATTCACAGAAAAAAAGTCACCGGTGACTTTCTAGTAAAATACGTCATTTAGGTCGAAAATTTAAATTGCTTTATACTAAACTCGCTGGCGAATTTTTTTGGTTAATTTCATGAATAAGGGAGGGCCCTTTTTGGTTAATTTCATGAATAAGGGTCTGCTATCTAAAAGGATATTCCTTTATAAGGTTTTGGTTGTAAGAAATGACGCTGCACCCTTTCCAAAGGTTACTGTTTTTAATATGTATGCTCTGACTTGATCAGATGGGTTGTTTCACCATAATGTCATTTGATATCTTTGATCTTCTGGAGCAATCATAATGTGCCTAAACATTTTTCCGATATCTCCTGTAAATACTACTTGATGTTAGCGGAACCTATCGACTACCTGATACAAACTGTTTTGCACTATGGGGCCAATAAGCAGGATATCGTTGAGAGAATATCTACTGCTTGTTTTAGCAGAGGCATCCGAACACCACTTTTAATTTCGTTGTTGTACTCGATGCTTTTATGGTATCATGATGAGGAATAACACATGTATTTGTCTCATTTATGGTTACTGCTTCCTCCATGTATCCTAAAACTAGGAATTATTCCTTGTAATTTCTATACAATTCGTAAACCTCTGTATTTCGCGCCCTTTTTCTCTATTGCGTTTAATCTTTGAAACAACTTTGTGTAGGACTTCTCGAAAAGAGTGGGCGAAGATGATAAATCGGCCATCGGTATTCCTTGTGGTGGTTTGAATGAAATATCGCCCACGTTCTTCATCGTTTACGATGAGATAATTTATTCTCGCAAATCTTCTATTTCCCATAATCGTCGCAGGGAGCGGTCAATATCAGCTTTAATTTGAGAGCATATAGGTCTAGTAGAAAGCAATTATCCAATCAAAAATGGCGTTTTACTATACTATTGGTTGATTGCCAATCCTTGTGACCTTCCCATCATTTATGTCTTGTAACAAGTGATTAGCTCCGATTAAAAAAATCAACCCCTCCAGGGATATTAAAAGTAGGATCGGCTAAAAGTAAATCGGCTAGAGTAAACTTAAGATACTGCTACCGTGAATCTTCCTCTGGATGTGCTTGTACAAGCCTATTAATAATGAGACACGCACTTTTCCCTTAGCAGTTGCAGCTTCTAAGCGCAGGTATTAGTAACAAAATATGCCTCAGATCCTGAATCCAAAAGAGCTGGACATCTCAATGAACTATCCGTGTTGGCTTTAACGTTTACCATGGCTGATACGCCAAGCGAATTAATTCCAAAAATGTTGGTTATTTGAACGTTCTGAGTTGGTGGCTGCAATGTAATGTTAACTCAATTAGACACGGGATCATTTTGATCTAGGCGTATTTTATGAGCATATGGTTGATCTACTAGACATGCTGAACTAGATGTATCAATAACTAGAGCTTGTGGTTTATTGGCAACTGTATAAGTGTAGTTTTCCTCAGGTTCGATATGTACCAATGCATAATGTTTTTGTGGCATTTTAACAACTTGTTTTATTCTTGCAATTAGAGTTTAGACAATTAAAGCAACGGTTATTAGCGTTTGTGCACTCACGGCGCTTCGCAACTGTCATTCCTTTAAATTTGCTGTAATTTATCAGCAAATGATCCTCCACCTTACAATCTGAAAATATGTCGAGAATTCATTGTTTTTGATGATTGAGGCTTACTTGGCAATGCACCTAACTTAAAAGATTCCAGAGAATTGGCTCATAGCTGAAGAAAATCGAATCAATCTTTTAGTGTAGCAAAAACTTTTTCCTCTGAATTTCTAGCCCATAACATTTTAGTTTCATCATCGAGTTTGTCTACCAGGACACCTATTAACCACGGGTCCCTTGATTTGCCAATGGGGCCCAGCACCTTCATAGCACCGATCACTTCACTCGCAACATCAGCCACTTTCCGAACATTTATTGTATCAACTCGCTCCACGGGATTTATTGCAAAAAATGCCTGCGCTGGTGTTAACGAGTTTTTCTCAAAAATTTTGGTATTATACAACTTGTAGAAAGACTCCCATCACGTGTAATCGCCTGAGAATGGCGGTATATGTATTAATCTTAGTGAGCTCCACATCAGCTGCATAGATAACCGCCTGTAACGTGCTTTCATACAGGTTTTTCTGTGAATGATCCAAGCTGCATTCTCAAATGTACTTATTCAAACTCGCTACTACGTGATAATAGTATTCGCTCAGGTTGAAAATTTTCGTTTCTGTAGCCGTAAAATATTTTAACAGTATCTATCTAATCGTTCGGCTAACTCATTAATTTATGTCGCCTTTGTGATTATGACTTTCTCATTAACCTAGATTACAAGTTTAGTCCTCTGATCTTTAAGCGCTGCTAGACGTTTCTTCGGATCAGCTAATACCTCAGTTGGTTCCTCAATTTAATAATATTTATTTGATTGAAGGCAGATAGGAGTGGTGGTGCTGCAGTTTTATAACTATCCAACAAGATGGCCTCCTTTTTGCAACGCGCTTCAGTTAGATTCAAAATGATTTTGAGAATCTAAAACTTTATTAACCTTGCTCCAATGAAGAATGTTTTGGATAAATCATTTGCATTTTGAAAACTCCTGCATTTTGCATGGCTAAAAAATATAAATTTTATTAACGCATTTCATCGAAATAAAAATTGTTTTATATCCAAGTCCAACATATTTTTTACTTGCATTGCATATTCATTCGAAGTATATTTTACGTGCGATCTTTTATTTTATTTAACTACATAATACTTATAAAAATTACTTTGTTTCAGATCAAGATCAAGACTCAAGAGTGAAAATTTGTGAGGAAATAACAATAAAAATTATCGTGCTGTCTTTTGAAAGTTCAATCAAATGTATAGAATTTCTGTAAAAATATAACAACTGCTGATTAGTTATATACAGTCAAGGTCAAAATTCTTTGTGTCTCGCAAAAAATGGAAAATGTTTCAGGAAAAGTAAAACATTCAGTTTGTAAAAATTATAAATTAACCTTCACTAATTAATCGAAGGTAAATATATGAATGGTCAATTACACCAGCCCATACGTTTACACTGAATCGGTGATAAAATTATGTTTGTGTTTTCGAATGAGGATTTTCAGCAACCTACGGGTGTAGGTAGATTGTGAAAGTTTGTTATGCCATCTCTTTTGAATTGAGATTCATCCGTCCCTAGAATACGTTTCACAAAACTATCGGTAATCAATAAGATTCTTTCCGCTTTTTATAGACAAAATATATTAAGAATAATTGCATTCACAAAACTTTTCGACTTGTTAATAAAAAGAAATTAAGACGCCAATAATTTATAATATATCTACCAAAAAAGTAGAAATATTAAAATCCTCCCGTACTTTAACCCAAGAGTCACACAAAGTGTATCAACCCTGCAGAAAAAATGAGAACCCTTCTTCAGTTCTCTATGTGGTAGTTTGGTTTCGTACTGAAAAGCTCGCACGTACAAAAAGTTCCATCTACTCTTCAGGTAGCTATGACCGACCAAACTACAAAATACAACCCTCACTTCATACATTAAGTATGCGGCAAAAACGTACTGCTAGGTCAGGAATTATATTCACTAAATCAAAAACTCAATGAAAACCCTCATTTCTATGTGTTTTTTATGCCCATACAAATAATAGTAGGAAATGTTTGTCTGTGTATAATCTGATTAAAATCAATAAGATTCTTTCGGCTTTTTATAGACAAATTATATTAACAATAATGGCATTCACAACATTTTTCGACTTGTTAATCAGAAAATTTGTGGTCTATCAGTAATAGTTTTTGAGCGGGTATTATATGTCATGGATGAAGATTTTCCTTGTGCAATACTTGATGAATTCGGTAGCGAGAGACGTTCAATTGTAAAGCGAGCCTGCTTCTGCTAAGAAAAGGATTTGTTGTTACATTACGAATTATTTTTTCGTCGACATCCAAATGATTTGGTGAGACTAAATGGGGGCTCCTCCCGGGTATTTGATGCTGTTACGATATCTCGCAGTCTTCCATGAATATTTGTAAATACTCTTGCGTCAGGAATGCGACGCGCTGCTCGTGATGCATTACCATGGCAAAATTCGTAAACAAAATGGATATCAATGTACTCCTCACCTGAGAACTGTGCCATCATAATATTAATTTTCTTAAATTATTTTAAATTTTTGATTCACAACACTGACACAACACTAGACAATTTCTCGAAACTAATAATTGAATCATCACCTGCATGCACTGAGAAAACTCATATTCATGTTCGATACACTTTATATCATATTTCGGATATAAAATATAGTTGAAAAGATGACAACTACAATTTAATTCTCAATTCGAAATATTTTATTTATTTTGTCTTATATCTTTAAAAGAAATGTTTTATATGTTGCTTGAAAATACTGAATATGTACGATAATATATCCTTATTTTCTGTTATTTTATATGAAATTTGAAAATTTGTTGTTTTCAAATTATATTTGGTTTAGCCTCGAAATCGATATATGTATGTATAGAAAATCTTCATGCGAATGAATTTATAAATTTTGTCGTCTTAGTTTAAATGGTATACATACATACATATGTATATGCATTGCATGTACCTCCTAACATTAATTAATTCCTAAGTAAGTATATGTATAAAATCGGGGGGTCAGGGTGGGTGCGTCAGGTATTTGAGGGCACTCACATATGTGCTTGCCATTTCGCGGCAAGTTATTTTTTCTTTTCAGATCATAAATGGAGGAAAATAAGCTGGCGGTGTTATCGTCGCTAAACACTCGAATCAAAGCGATTTTGTAATCTCGCAATTTTTGAATGTCGCCTAATCGTTTCTTCACAAGGTTTGTTGAGAGTTAGATAAATCTGATGGCTATGTGAAAAGTGTTCTCAATCGCAAAAAAAAAAACATGAACCACGTTTAGATACAGTCAAAACATCACAGTTTGTTCAGAGCATTATTGATGAAGACCTTTCAAAGTCTTTAAGGGCCATATTGAGAGATCTTCAGGTTTCTGAGTACATAACCCGTAGGTTTTGGAAGCAGTTATGAAACCGTGGATAGGCAGCATGCCTGGTGAACGGAATTTTTTGTTTATAGCATATAAATGGTTGCTGATTGCGGTTTATTTGTTTCAATAAAAAAAAACCGTAATTAAAAAAATTGAGCCTGTGGTTAAATGTTAATAAGGAAAATAATTTATCATCGAGAATAAATTTATTCAGAACCAACGATATTTCACAATTTCAACACCCTCAAAAATGTCATGCATAAGGTCCACAGCATAATTTTCTACACAATGGAAGCCTTCAATTCTATTCCAAACACAGTGTTCTACAATCCCGGTCAGCTTTCGATCGTTAATTTCTAAATATACAACAAGTAAATAGTGCATGTATAAATTAAAATTATAATTTGCTACTTGATAGCAAATTATAAGGCCCAGAAATTTTTCACTCCAACCGGTAGTAATTAGGGCTTGCGTCCAGGGAATTTCCGGAATTGAATTCTCGGAAATTTAAGAAATTAAAAGTATTCCCGTTTCCCGGGGATGTTGAAGAATGTTGTGAATGTTTCCCGGGAATGCAAAATCCAATTACAAGTTCCAATTCCAAATTTCAGTGTCCCGATTTTTAAATAAGGATTTAAAATCAATTTCTAATAAAAATATTCCTTGTTAGATTTTACTGGGAACTATTCAAAATAGTCTGTTATATTTTTAGATGTGCAGGAGTTCAGCCATTTTCCTGGCTTCGTAAATGAAGATCCTATATTCAATTATTTTGTCCCAGGGCGAAATATTGTTTTTCAAATATTCCAACTTGCTGTTACTTATAAAATCACTGTATTCCTCCTGCGGTCTTGATCTTACTCCCTTAAAGAAAATAAAGCACGCAAATTTTGTTTCAATTATTTATAAGCTGTTCACAGATTTCCGGTAGCAAGAGATCGTGTATTACAGCTTTTTGGAAGCTTTTTTTCATTAAATTTGCTAGAAAGCAGTCGATCCGAAGAAATCTTTATTTTTCTAACATTTACAATTTTATCGACCTCTTTTTCGATAATTAAATTGGCTAACGCTTATTAATTCTGCCTTTCGTGCAGCTTAAGTATGCATCTGAAACATCATCAACGTCTACGTAAAGTAAGATATTTGAATTCTGAAAAATAAAAGAATTTGGTGTAATATTTCGATTACTGTCCGTTATCCTAAATAAATTTAATATATCCGTAGCGAACGGAAACAAAATGTGTCCTTATCAAAGGATACATTTTATTTCCGTTATGGATACATTATTAGCCCATAGATGAACTGCTTACAGTAGCCGATAAAATTTATGAAATAGTCTCATCCAGTGTGGTGACAATTTCCACTTTACAACCATCAAATTCCCACGGCCCAGAATTATCAGAAGCTGTGGTAACTATAAAACAACCCGATGAAAGACATGTTAATATCGAATCAATGTTGTCACGGTTAAGTACAGGACGCAACCGCTCAATAACTTCGGGCTATCAACCAAGAAGCCCAAGAAGCGGCAGCAGACGTCGTTTCACCTTCTACAGCAATAAACCGAAATCATCAAACAATTATCAAAAAAAAGAATAAATCCGATCGCGAGTGGAATCTGATACGATTTCTAAATTACGCGCAGCATAAACTCCAATTTCTCGTAGATACCGGTGCTGACATTTCGGTCCTTCCCTTTAAATATTTCCCAATCAACACGTCACAAATAGACCCTGATCTGGCCCTCTCCGCAGATAATGGTTCAGTAATTCAGACTTAAGGGACAAAATTACTGAATGTTAACATTGGCTTACGGCGACAGTTTCTTTGTTTGAGCGCCTCATCGAATTTGGAGTGAATATCCAAATCTTAAAATGCGTTTTCGGTGTTCCGTCAATTCAACAAATTCAGCGATTCGTCGGAATGGTCAATTACTACCATCGATTCATTCCAAAGCTAGCCGAATCGCTTTCTCCAATTTTGTTCATTTAGCAATATTAAATAAAATACCCAAGAATAAAAAATATTTTTCTTGGCCCGACGAATGCAACGAGTCATTCGCCAAAATTAAACGAGCACTTGCTAACTCAACTCTATGTTAGCCCATCCCAATAGCGATACACGCTACAGCATATTCACTGATGTTCTACATGATCTATCTCATCCAAGTATTCGAGCATCACGGAAATTAATTTCAAGTAGGTATTTTTCGCCGAATATGAACGCGGACATTACACACTGTACCCGTACAAACCCAGTAAGTTCAATCTCTCTTCTCAAAGGTGAGAGCACTTTCACATAGATATAGTTGAACCTTTGCCACTATCCGACGGTTTTGTGTGTGTGTGTGTGTGTGTGTGTGCTTACCATTGTCAATCGTTCCACTCGTTGGCGTGAGGCATACCCTATTTAAGATAGCACCGCTGCCATTATTGCTAAGACATTTGTTGAGGAATACGTTTCAAGATTTGGGATACCTCTGGAAATCATGATAGATCAATGCAGTCCATTTGAGTTTAAGCTCTTTTACGAACTTACGCGTTTACTAGGTGCTCATAGGATTCGTACCACTGCCTATCATCCACAGGCAAATGGTATGACCGAACGATTCGACCGACAATTTACAGCTTTGCTCAAAGCTCGAGGGAATACAATAAAATGGAGCACTAAGCTTTCTATGGTCTTGCAACAGTAAAGGATGAATTAAAATGCTCTCCAGCTGAACTAGTTTATGGTTAAGCCATTAGATTACCAGGAGAATTTTTCGAGACCACCTCCAAGGATGGTTCCGATCTACATGACTATGTAGAAAGGCTTCGCGCAGTGATGCGTAACATAATTCCTGTTGGCACTCGCAAGTCAAATAATCCGTCTACTTTCCTTCCCAAGTCCCTAAACAGTTGCGAGTTTGTATTCGTTCGTATTGAGAGTATATGAACGGCCCTAACAGCTCAGTTCTCAGATCTCAGCATTTTAAAACTAATTTTAAAAAATTTAGTCTTGAAATTAATTTAATATAATTCATCCACTAGAATGATGTTATAAATGTATCGGTGTTATGTTCGATACATCTATTTTAATCTTAAACTAAACTATTATTTTGTTTGACTATTATTTGATGTTATAGTTGGTGGACGGTTTCTAATGTTATTTGTAGAAAACCGACCCACAAGAGAATTATCGTGTTAGTTGATTATAGGTATGCTAGTGGAATGCTAACTAGCCAATTATTAAAGCTCGTACCGAAGTATAGCTTCTTTTCTTTTGGTTCTTCCCGAGGAAGTACGTTAGCCTGCCAGGAGATACCGGGCTGTTTGTGTTAGTTTATTTGTTAGTTTATACTTACCGAATTTTCTCGTATATTGTATGTTGTGCAGGAATGTCCATGGAAGATTTTCGAAACACTTGTTTAATTATCACTTTTTAGTTTTATTTATTTATTTTATACTTTATTTGAGTTACAATTATTATTGAGGAGAGTGACAGTGTCTCCTTGAATACAAAATTAATAATGAGATTATTTGTTACGAATGAGTTTGAATTACGAATGATCTATTTTTGGTTACAATTTCTGTTCTTATATACTAATTTTCATACAGTATAATAAACAATCTTATGTTGTAAACATGAATTAATTAATTAATTAATTTCCTCATTACACATTTAGGTCTCTTCCGTATTTTATTTTTGTATTTTCATATTTCGTCAATATACAATATTCAGACTTATTTATGTAAACAAATTTATGACAATTCCGTATTTTATTATTACCAGACTTTATTATATAATTTTATGCATCGATTGCGTTTTACATTGTTTTATTGTTTTGTTACTTTGTATGATACATATGTTTCACAACAATGATTGCTTTCTCTGATTTAAAAATACAAATACATAGTATGATGAGGCATCCGACCCAACATCCGCAATTTTATTTCCACAGACATTTTGGGGACCTATTACTATAAACCATAATTTCAAATGAGGTTTTAGGCACCTCAAATTGGCATATCTGTTCGCCTCCTATAACCTAACATTATCCCCACAGGCTCCTAGTCTGTCAAATTAAACAATAATTAATTAACTCTTAACTTTTGTAACTTGAAAAGTAAAACATGGTAAATTCCCAAACATACTAATTGAACACTCTTAATTCCCCGCTTTGAACTAGTATTAAATTATGACTTTTCTATACATCTAATTTCTTTACAAACAAATTATCTACAGTGTAGGCTGGAAAGGGAGACCTGTCACCCGTTGATATAATAATATTTAAATATTTTGTACACAACAATGATGATACTATAATCTGCAGGGAGGCAAAAATATGTTTGCTTCTTGCATGCAAATAGAAGAATTCGATAACTATGATACGGTAGCTTTATTTTGTGCAAACTCCATTCAACCTTAATTTTTAAATTAAACTTGTATATGCAGATTGCAGACTAATGTACCTGAAAAAACGAAACAGTGGAGAAAAATACAAAAATGCTATATTGAAAAATAATATTTTCCATTATCCATAAATTTATCCTTTCCATACAGACTTTCCTTTTTATTGTTATACTGTTTTCGTAGGATTGGCTTTCAATATAAGTACCTAATTCACCCAGCTACCCTGCTATGAGGAGAGCGTTGTATTCTAACATATAATAGCTGTTGTTGTTAAAATTAATTTTCTGAATGAATGAATATCAAAAAAGCATTAGATTAAGGTAAATTGTGAATAAATAATGTTTAGGATTTTGGTGATAATGTTGTGAATTTTAAAAGGTATTATACTATGTATACTCTTGAATTTCACTGTCATATTGTCTTTCTTTATAATTAGATCTAATTTAGTGGATGAATGCACGACCTATCTTCTTATTCTTACGATTAGCGTTTTACTATACAAAATAAAGGCAATAAATTGTTTGCTCTTGTAAAGAGTAAACCTCGTAACTGTAAATATGTACCTATACCATAGTACATTTTTCATAGCTTCTTTCTCTTGTAGATTATTGATTTTATTAACAAAATACAAATAAATTTTGTAACTTTGTACCCTAGTGAACTAAACAGTGAACTGGAAAAATTTATTTTTCATTTTTTTATGTTGTTTATTTTGTGTGTAATTTGATTATGATGGTAATGCAATCAATCAATTGGTATTAAGTGCAATAGTGCAAATAGAATGTGGTACAGTCGTAAATATGACTTCATTTACTTGTGTACATTTGTACATAAATTATTCAATTGGATTAAATCACTATCGGTCGTCATGTGAATGCGAAAATTTGTTCACATTCCAAATAAAATTTTGACAAATAGTCAATTTTATTTTAATGTTCTAACATTTCTGATTATTTTACAAAAAAACAAATATTAAATTTCTTTTCAATTAGAAACGGAAAACCAATTTTCTCCTACAAAGCCAAATAAAATAAAAATTGAATATAGGGATATGTATTAAGTATGTACTATTAAAGTTAGTCGAAAGCAAAACTATCGATAATGCAGATAGTGTCTGGCTATCTCAGCCGAAAATAACTAGCCGACATATTTCAGCCGAAACAAATTTTAAATAAAATCAAAAATTAACAAAACAACTGGTATTTTCATGAAGTGATTTTACGGCTTAATATAGGCCCATTTTGGTTGCAGTGACAAACAAAAATATATTACTAGAAAGAGCAGTAAAGTCAGACCCCATTTTCCAAAATATTTTTAAAAAAATTTTCTTAATTTTTTTCCAGAGTATGCCACTCTTTTCCAGAATAGTAAGAACAGAAATTTCCCCCTTTTCCAATTTTTTTTTTTAATTTCACCCCGTTGTTTCAGAATATATCCCAGCTCTATTCCAGAATATATTACTATACTAGAAGGATCAGTAAATTTCTCTTTACCAAAATATTTTTAAAGAAAGCCTTTCCCTCCATTTTCCAGAAGATATTCCCTTTTTCCAGAATATTTTCCGCATTTTCTTATTATGTAACTAGAAAAAAGCAAGTAAACAGCAGTTAAATATAAAATTGGAGCCCCCTCCGCCCTTTTAAGAATTTATCATTTTTTGTTATTTTAGGCCATTACGCGCTAGTTATATACAACGTTTTTGATAACAATGGATTAAATACGCTTTAATTTTTACTTGAGTGGAAATGCTCGAGCCATGCTGATGCCATCTCAAAAACAGATTTCCAGAAAAGGTGATATCAGAGCACAACGTAAAAAGTTTATTTTCTGACGATTTTGGTTAAGTTTGCGGAAACATATGCTGGGGTAATTTTCTGCTCTTTCTAGTATTTTATTCTGGAAAAGAGCCAGAACATATTCTGGAAAAAGGCGGAAAAATTCTTTAAAATTATTTTGGAAAAGAGGGAATTTACTGCTCTTTCTAGCCAAGACATATTCTAGCAAAAATAGAGAGTAATTCTTTAAAATTATTTTGGAAAAGGGGAGAATTTGCTTTAGGATATACTGTTGGTTAGGCACACTAGTGGATATAATTTCTACACATGACTCTTTAAACGTTGAATTTATACAAATTGTTACATTTTATATGGGCCTTTGATTCGAACGAATTTTTCCGGACGAGATTTTTCTGGTGATAAATGTTGGCTATGCACACTAATTGAACCACAGATTTTTAAATTTTATATGGGCCTTTCAGTCAAACGAATTTTCCCGGGCTCCCCACATGAAACTTGTCCTGATAATCTTTTTGGGGATACCTGTTGGCTAGACAAACTAATTGAAATTCTCTTCAGACATGACACTTTAAAGGTTGAATTAATACAAATTTTTACATTTTATATAGGCCTTTCATTCAAACGAATTTTCATGGGCGCCCCACATGAAACTTGTCCTAATAATTTTTCTAGGGGTAACTGTTGGCTAGACTCACTATTTGAAACACTTTCCAGAAATGACACTTTAAAGATTGAATTTATACAGATTTTTAAATTTTATATATGCCTTTGATTAAAACGAACTTTCCCGGGCTCCCCACATCGAGCTTGCCCTGATAAATTTTCTGGGGAAATTTTTACATTTTATATCCTTTGGGCCTTTGATTCAAACGAATTTTCCCGGCCTCCCCACATGAAACTTGTCCTGATAATTTTTCCGGGAATAACAGTTAGCTAGACACACTAATTAAAATTCTTTCCACACATACCACTTTGCAGGTTGAATTTTTACAAATTTTTACATTTTATATGGGACTTTAATTCAAACGAAGTTTCCCGGGCGCCCCACATCAAACTGGTCCTGATGATTTTTCTGGCGATAACTGTTGGCTAGATACACTGATTTAAATACTTTCCAGGCATGACACTTTAAAAGTTGAATTTATACAGATTTTTACATTTTATTTCGGCCTTTCATTCGAACGAATATTTCCGAGCTCCCCACATGAAACTTTTCCTGATATTTTTTCTAAGAATAATTGTTGGCTAAGCACACTAATTGAACTACTTTCCAGATATGACACTTTAAAGGTTGGATTTATACAAATTTTTAAATTTTATGTTGGCCTTTGATTCAAACGAGTTTTCCCGGGCACCCACATGAAACTTGTCCTGATAAATTTTCTATGAAAAACTGTTGGCTATGCACACTAATTGAACCACATTCCAGACATTTATAAATTCAAGATATGGCACTTTAAAGGTTGAATTTATGAAAAATTTACATTTTATATGGGCCCCTTGATTCAAACGAATTTTTACGGGCTCCCCACATGAAACTTGCCCTGATAATTTTTCTAGGGACAATAGTTTTTAAAGGTTGAATTTATACAGAAATTTTTACATTTATATGGGCCTTTCATTCAAATGAATTTTCCCGGGCTCCCCACATGAAACTTGGTCCAGATAATATTTCTGGGACAACTGTTGGCTATCCACACTAATTGAACCACATTCCAGACATGACACTTTAAAGGTTGAATTTATACAAATTTTTACATTTATATTGGCCTTTGATTCAAGCGAATTTTCCCGGTTTCTCCACAAGAAACTTGCCCTGATAATTTTTCTAGGGATAACTCTTGGCTAGACACTTTTATTGAACCACTTTTCATACATGACATTTGAAAGTTGAATTAATACAAATTTTTAAATTTGACCATTTCCTTCTCTTCATTAAACTTAACTTGTAATTATCATCGCAATCAGTGGGCAAACAAATGAGCCTGTACCAATCCATAAATTCACTATATGGAAATTCCAGTTTATAGGTTGTTTTGTCAATTTTTCATTTATATGTTTCGGCTGAAATATGTCGGCTGGTAACTTTCGGCTGAGATAGCCAAGACACTACCTGCATTACCGACGTTTTATTATTTCGGCTAACTTTAACAAGGCAATATAGGGCACTATAGTACTCACGTAGACAATCGGAGCACAATTACGAAAAGCAATCTTTTTTTGAACTCAAATTTATTTTTATTTTTTTTTACACGGAAATTTTTGGGTTAATAATAGATCTCGAAGCCTCCCATTTTGTAAATATCTCGATGGGAAGGTTTCAGTTCGGTTTATTTTTTAATGTATCACTTGAGCCGACCAAGTCCATCTGTTGAAATTCTACCAAAAGTGGTCCTTTAATTCTCCAAATCCTAAAGTGCGATTACCAAATAGGTAATAATTTATACAGATATGATAAACTTAAGTTTAGAGTCTCCAAAACCTTATTCCATCATTTGTGCGCACAACTTTAAGTATACATACTACTAGAACAACTTAATTCTCATTAAAAAAAAAAGTTCGTTCGTCGAAACCCTAGAGCAGTTGATGTATTACCAGAGCCTTCTAGAGTATAGAGCCATAATCATTATGACGTATTTTTTCGAAGCTTTTTTAGTGGTATAAACTTTTCAATTAATATCCATAGGAATCCATAGTAAAAATGGTGTTTTTTAGCTTCAAGTTTTTCAATGAAAACAGCAAAAATGTTACAAAATGTTTATACAAAAGTGTTCTACATATCTTTGCAGCAATATACAAGAAGGGTATATTGGTATTAAGTAAATATTAATTGCAGAAATTTTAAAATTAAATTATTTCTAAAATATATTTTTCAAAGTTTCATTTTGAAAAATACATCAAAGTTGGCTCTGACGAATTAAAATAATACTTGCTAAATTTATCTTTAGTTTTACTAGTGTACGTTAGATGTCTCAGATTTATACAGAAAAATACGAAAAAGATTGTGTAATCACAAAATTATGACACGTTCTTAAATATTTTGTGAATTTGTTTTGCTTTTCTTACAATTTTTGAACTTAAATTTCCCCAGGTGGCGATTTTTGGTACGGTTTTTCAAAATGTTTACTGCCCACTGCCATCTATGTATATTGGCTTAATGCACACGATTTGTAGTAAGCTTTTCTTTTTAATTTGACCAGAAAGCTGTTGTTATGAACTTTTTTTTATATTTTGGTTTAAATAAATCAATTATTACAAGAAAATGAAAACGATTTACTTAAACGAGATTTATATAAGTTTGAAATTCAAACATTTATGAAAATATTCTAGAAATCATAATTAAGAATTTGCAACGTTTTCATTTACAAATTTGTCTTAGGAAAAAAAGTGATTTCCCATATGTTTTATGTGTTTTACTATGGAAATTTTGGTTTTTTCGTCGTTTCTAATTCCCTTAAAAAAGCTTCGTTTTTTAGATTATGGCTTGTATAATCAAGGTTGCTTTGGTATTACACAAAACCTACTTAATAAATAAAGCCTCCATGATGAAAAGAAGCTTTTTTATGGTAACAAAAAAATCCAAAAAAAATGTTTATTTCATAGTTTTTGTATGGAGAGACATTACCTCAGTTTATTCAAAATATATTAATGAAAATGACTCGGAATTAATTTTATTTTAATTCAATTTCATCTTTAAACTACCGTTTCCACCTGACTTGGAGGATTTTTCCGTGAGCTTTTCCAATTTACGATAATAATGATAACAAAAATAAGATATTTTTTATTAAAAAAGCTTAAAAATAGAGTACATATATGTAAAAAAGAGACAGACATATAAAGGGAAAGGCATGACATTTACAATACTAAACATAACAAACAATATGGAAACACGGTTAATATACGGAAAATGAAGCAAAACCTATAATATGAAGTATTTTATCAGATGCAGTAATAAAAAGAAAACAAAAAGTATGAAAACAAATATTGTTGATTTAAAATTTTCAAAATATATATTTAATTGTTACATATTTATTTGTACATTAAAATATTTTTGTCAAATTATTATTATTGACGATTTCCAGCCAGGAATAATGAAATAAAATATCTTGTTATGTATCTGAAAAAGCTTAAAAATGAGTACACAAATATAAAAAGAGATAAACATATTATGAAAAATAAAATGGCGCCCGCACGGCATTTACAAATAAACATTAATGAAGTATGACGAGAAAATGACAAACAAAAAACCAACAACAAATTATGAAAATAAAATTTTTATTTAAAATTTTTTTCAATTTATAATTTTAAAAATGATTAGGCATCGTTTTTTATTGAATTAGTTATGATTATGAATTATGAATTATGATAAGGATAACGATTTCCAGTTTTCCGTATTTTATATCTTCAATGTACCAAAACAAAAATTAATATTTTTTTTACTGGTAAGTAGTGTTGTGAGTGAAATAAAAGCTAATAAAATATTTATATTTGTGATTTGTGCAAACTGGATATTGGATAATCCTAATGCCAAGACGTTCCTATATGTATATCTCATTATATATTTAGAAGATTATTGTGTTTTATGGTGTAATTAAGTGAAAAAAAAGTGCAAAACAACATTTAGTTTTCTTTTTCTTAAAGAAAATAAAATCTGTACCTTGGTAGAAAAAGTGGCCCTTTTGTGTCCAAAATCTGATCATATTTGGTATTTGTGGCAGTTTAACAAATAATTATGGGCATGCATAAGGCATTTGTTCTCTTTCTACCAAGGCACATAAGAAATATTTAATCGATTCATAATATAATGTGATTCACCAAAATACGCACATAATCTTCTTCAAATATGTACAAAAAAAAAATTTCTCTACACAGCAGTTTTTGTTTTGATTCTTAATTTTATTTTTAGTTGCAAAACCAACATTATTTAGGTACATTGAAGATATAAAATACGGAAAACTGGAAATCGTTATCATAACTAATTCAACAAAAAACGATGCCTAATCGTTAATTATGTATTTTAAAATTATAAATTGAAAAAAATTTTAAATAAAAATTTTATTTTCATAATTTGTTGTTGGCTTTTTTGTTTGTCATCTTCTCATCATACTTCATTAGTGTTTATTACATATTTTCCATTATGTTTGTTGACCTTGTTCCTATGTATTTTGTTCTTTTATTATTGTAAATGCCGTGCGGGCGCCATTTTATTTTTCATAATATGTTTATCTCTTTTTTATATTTGTGTACTCATTTTTAAGCTTTTTCAGATACATAACAAGATATTTTATTTCATTATTCCTGGCTGGAAATCGTCAATAATAATAATTTGACAAAAATATTTTAATGTACAAATAAATATGTAACAATTAAATATATATTTTGAAAATTTTAAATCAACAATATTTGTTTTCATACTTTTTGTTTTCTTTTTATTTACTGCATCTGATAAAATACTTCATATTATAGGTTTGCTTCATTTTCCGTATATTAACCGTGTTTCCATATTGTTTGTTATGTTTAGTATTGTAAATGTCATGCCTTTCCCTTTATATGTCTGTCTCTTTTTTACATATACGTACTCTATTTTTAAGCTTTTTCAAATAAAAAATATCTTATTTTGTTATCATTATTATCGTAAATTGGAAAAGCTCACGGGAAAATCCTCCAAGTCAGGTGGAAACGGTAGTTTAGAGATGCAATTGAATTAAAATAAAATTAATTCCGAGTCAATTTTCATTAATATATTTTGAATAAACTGAGGTCATGTCTCTCCATACAAAAACTATGAAATAAACATTTTTTTTTGGATTTTTTGTTACCATAAAAAAAGCTTTGAAAAAAATATCGATATCATGGAGGCTTTATTTATTAAGTAGGCTTTGATTACACACATAAAAATAGCAATAATATAATTGCCCATAAATACATTCATAGATAATTCGTACCCCATAATAAATAAACTAATTTACTGCAGTGAAGGTAACATTTGTCCGTACCTACGATATACTAAACTTACGTATAAATTTGTACATTAGACAGATATATTATTTAAAACGATTTCAAATCAATACTAATTTATATTAGTTATCATGTACGTACCTAAATATAAACGTATAGATTAGTTTACAGCGATAACAATACTATATTACAGTTAATTTAAATGAAAATAAAAAAATTCTATATATGCATTAAATATTACATGAGCAATAAAAAAAATCGTACCTCTATGTAATTATATACATATAGACAAAGCTTCAACGTGTACGTGTTTAGATATATTACCATCATTAAATTATTTGTAGTTTAAAAACGAATTGTATACCACCAAACAAACGTGATTTATAGATCGTTTCTGTTTGGCAAGTTTTTTTTTTTCGTATTTATAATCACAGCTCTATAATAACGTAACAATTTTCTAATTTCAAATAGTTTGCTGCAGAATGTACTCATAAAATAATAATAAAATCGCGAGAAAATTTTACTCGTTCACATTTGAATGATAATAATTTTTATCGTTTGTTTCTGGCAGTGAGAAAAACCTCGAAATTGTTTTATCGTCTTGTTATATATGTTAACTGCAAAAAATATGGAAGAGGAAGGAAGTAAGGAACAATAATATGAAAAACTTTTTATTTTAGTATATTTTTTGAAATTTAACACGTTTTCCAAATAATCAAGAAAAGTTTTATTTTGATTTAATTTATAATTTTCGAGATGCTTTTTTATTTGCATTATTTGAAGAAACATTATTCTCAAATAAAAATGTTCTAGATACTATTGCTCGTTATATCTAAAACTTCAACATTTGTTCTAAAATTAACATATTCATAAAAATACAAGCACATGCATAAACGAGACGTAGAAAGTTTTTGGGAAAAGTATTCAAAGCGACGATATATCAAAGATGTTATCATAACGATGTTCTACATTTCGGTATATGGTTGGTTGGAATAAAGTGGGTTGTGGGTTTATTTTATTCAAAATGCAAAATATTCTACAATTAAATTTTTAATGGTTTTAAAAAGTTGAAATATGCCACATGACTTGATTTTATGAATGGGATCGAAATTTACAGTAAATAAGTTCGTCTTAATTTTTAAAAGTGGGAAACACCTCTGAACTGGGAACAAGTACAATTTGCGGGTGTTGGTGCATTTCTCTGAGTCAATCGTCCTGAAAATGCAGTAATCCCTCGGTCTGCGCGGTAGATACGTTCTGAAAAAACAGCGCGTAATCCGAAATCGCGCACTGTGAACCCTATTTTGCATTAAATTAGGGGGATACGTTGAAATCTTAAAATTCTCATGAAAAGTTTAAATTTAAAGTATATTAAAATAAGTCTTTATTCAGTGACTGCAAAGTTATATTAAATATAAAGTTAAACATGAATAACAAAAAATTCGAAACGTCCCATTAATTAATAGTAGAAAAATTGTCCTTGGTAGGGACATAATACATATATTAAAACCAGAAAAAATATATGTGGTTAGGTGAATGCACCTGACCCTGACCCAACAAATATCCTAACGCTTAGAAGGCTTCTTGGTACTGCAGCGCATTAAGAAAAACCAAGCACACGTCAAGCATCGCATTACACCAAACCGGTGAAGTTATTTTATATAATATTCAAACTTTAATCCAATCATTCAAATTTGTAGTTCACGTAATATTGTTAAATATAACTTGGTTAAGGGTAAATGATAACCATATTTGGCTTATCAAGCTTTTACCATTGAATTAGAGTAAGTAATGCAATGATTTGAATGGAAATGACGATTTCAATTATTTGGTAGTTAAACTTTTGAAATATAATTTTAATGTGATAGGTACTGTATTTATATAGGTAATACATCAATTTAACGGAGTTCAACGCAAAACTTGACAAAATTCTACACCTCAACATAAATTTATTATTTATTGTAATTCAAGTAAAACTATTCCAAATTGTGTATAGAGTGGGATCTCAATTTTTAGTAATACAGTTACACAGGCTACCAAAACGTTTATAGCAAAAACTCTTGCATACAGAAAACTTGAAAATGATTACCAAATCATGGCAGTAAAGTAGTAAAAACATGGAGGCTACAAAATCCTGGATCAATTTTATCAATTTTAGACTTGATAAACAACGATAAAAATTCTGTCGGTTATTGAAAAAATGTCCAAATATAATTAGTACATTATGTAGAGGACAATACAACATTTACAAAAAATTGCCTGTAGTAAAAATTTGAAATTAAAGGAACAATTTAATAGCAAAGATTCAATTTTGTTTCTCCGTAATTGTAAAGCGAGTACTTTATAATAGGGAAACCCCCTGTCCTAAGAGGCCTAGCTCCTGTGCGTTTGGGGAATAACGTTATTTCTGATGATGCAACATTTGAGCATATTAACAGTGCTACGCCAAGACTAATTAATTCTGAATTTGAGTATAATTATGAAAAATAAAATTCATAAATTTTATTGAATAGTAACCGTATGCCGCGGCAGGATATGATGAAATTTATTCTTAGCTCATATTAATTGCATTCAAAATACAAATATCGACTTTGTACTAAATATTGAATATGTACTAAAAATAAAATGCATTTTTTATCTATGTTAGATATATCTTCAGAAAAAGCTACAATCTTGAAAATAATCACACACACTATTTAAATATGGAAATTCCAAAACTCTTGAATTTCGAAAATCTCGAATTTTAAAATAACTAATTTCAAAATATCGAAATTTTCAAATATCGAATTGAAATTCTCGGGACCCAAATAATTAATATTACAAAATTATATTAATTATTCGGGATTTTAAATCTATAAAAATTATAATAACAAACATAAACTCTCGATTTATCACTAACCCTACAACATCACGCCTTGCGTGAACTTATACGTCTGTAAATGTTGAGTATAAGCGAGAAACTCGAATAGACTCGAATAATTTTGGAAAGCTTGAATAATCTTAGTGGTCCCAAAAACCTCGAATAATTTCTCCGAAGATCTCAAACAAACCTACATTTCTACAATATTCTTAAAAAATCACAGTGCTAAGCAAAATCTTAAAAAAACTCTTTCTCGAAAGAATAAGTTTAAAAATCAAATAATCTCGAAAATGCTCAAGGAATCAACATTTGAATAAATTAGATATTAATCAACAAACCCAGATATTAAACTATTCTACAATAATAATCTCAAAATCTAGAATTTCGAAAATCTCACCTAACTCAACTTTATTTATAATATATTCTGGAATAATCTTGAAAAATCTCAAATAATATCTAAATTCTAACACTCAGCAACTTTATAAATTGTGAGTCCTCGAGCCTCGTGAACTGAAACCTGAAATATGAGAGATACCTAATCGAGTAAACAATTGCTACTTTTTGATGACGTAACGGAAACCGTTCAAATTTCTGAAGACATTTTTAGAAACAGTTAACAAGTAAAAATTCATAAAACATATCATGGGGCAAAGAATCAAAGTTGAGAAATTTATCATGGCATTTGTTCTGATTTCTAACAAGAAGATTCTTCTTGCAGGCTACAATATCGCTACACATTTTACCTTTTCATAAGCTTTCGGAAAATTTTTATTGTTGTTTTCTAAATTGAGATTAATGAAAAATTTTGTTGAAACATGTAGGTAGGTTTTCGTCGTTATGGTGATACAATCGAAAAACGAACCCACCCTTTAGAATCAGGATTTTTTTCGTGGTAGACATAACCTGAAGAATCAAAATGTCATTTGATAAATGTTTCGTTTATGTATCTACGATCACCAAAAACCAATACGAATCGCACGTTTTATTGTATCATGAGCCTAAGAATTATTGGATGGATTCTAATTTCTAATATGTTACATTTTTGTACTATGTATTTGGTTAAAAATTAAAATCTAAAATTTATTTACTTTTTAAATTGAAAATGGATGAAACAACTGTTCTTAAATAAAGCGACGACCAACCGGTTAGATATGTATATAAATGTCGAATAGTTGAATAATCAAATACTAAATTTAATCCATTACCGAAACCGATTTTGGAAACCCTATGAATAAGATAGTAGCATGTGCTAACGATATAAATTATGGTTTCATCTGAAACGGCGTAGTGGCAGGTTACGGATTTGCACTACATACGATTATGTATTATAGAAAAGTTGTTTTTTATCAAAAATATTACGTTGAATTTTGGTGTACTTCCGTAGCCCTGTGGAATACTAATAAATAATTGTAAACCCAATTTAATTTAAGTCAATATTTTGTTTATAATTATTTTATTTTTATTTTTGCTTTGATTAAAACAATTTATTATTTAATACAAATATTTTATATTTTTCACCACTATTTTGTGTCACTCAAAATATATTATTTGGCGACCAATACCACGAACGCGGTGTTGTCGCTTTGAAGCTCAAGAGCAGACTAAAAATTTAAAATAGAAAAATTAATTATTTATTTTGTGATATGTTCGTCGTCGTGTATTGTGTTGTCCGTTTGTGTTGTATTGTGTTTTGTTCATTTTTGGATAAGCCGGTCAGGGGTTGGTTGTTTAGATGTCATGTGACATCATGCCTAATTCAGAAGAATTCATTCCGATTTCCGAAGCTATTTCCGAGTTTATTAAAAGTTGATGAAGTTCGATTATTTTTATTTTTAAATGTATTTGCCATTGTTTGTCGTTGTGTGGAAATCATCTTTGGAAATTCTTGTAATTTGTATGTTTGTAAATTACTCAATGTTCTTAGAAGCAATAGTTAATCAAATTTTAAGCCGTTTAAATAATTTAAAATTACTTTTTATACAAGAAGATTTGGAAAAATTTGAATCTGCAACAAGATTATTTCGATTTTAGGATTGAATTTGCTAATTTGAAAATTTGTTTTAAATAGTATAAACACATTAAACCAATTTTTCCAGAAAAGAAGATCGATACAAGTGCAAAAAGTTTCAAAAGCTATTATTTAAAATTTTATGTTGGTTTCTGTAATCAAATGCTGAAAAAATTTGAGCTTAACCATGTGTTTTGTTCAGAAATTGAAGCAATTGCTCCGGAAAATGTTATAGAGAAGAAAAGTCAAACCATTGTCAAACTATGCATATTTTCCCCAGACATCTTAGATACAAACGACCTACAAAAACTTGACAACGAATGGCGCGAAATTAGAAATATCGATTTCCATGTTTCGAAGATGCGAGGTGAAACTGAAAAAGAAAGAGTTAATTAAATTTAATTTGTGTTATATTATAAGTGAATATATTGTAGTGGTTATTGTGTGAACCGCTACATTACTCCTGCGCAAATAATTTTCCCCTCCCTGCGAAACATGGTTGGTTTCGGTCTGTCGAAGTATTCGGGCCTGATATTTGATCAGTCGAATTATGGTGGTGATCGCTTGTATGAAGTGTTCTTATCTCGTAAGACCCTCATCAAGGCGATGTGTCGCGACAGAGGAAAGGAAGAAGAATGTGGTCGGTCGATGCTTGCGTCAGTAGTTGTGAAGGAGGATGTTGGTCGAGGCCCACACCTGATAGGATGGGAGCAGGAGGCATCGACCAAATATCGGTGGGTACCTCTTATCTTCCTTCACTGAGGTATGCTGTGCTGCAGACAGAACTATATAAAGAAGTCTGGTGACGCAATTGAGTGAAGAATCGACCGAGTTTCCATGTCGTTGAAAGCGGTGACATGTCAGACCAGGAAGCGTACTGAAGTCTGGAGTTGATGAGCTTTGGGGCTAGCTAAGAGGTGTTTGGCAGTGGGCGCTTTGAGTCCAGTCCTGGACTAGACCGTGGCTGGAGAAAATCGACGAGTGTCTCGACTTCTCGTGAGATGCTGGGAGAGTCGAAGTGAGGCCCTGCTGTGTCTCAGTGACATGGAAAGTTATACGACGGCTGTCGAAGTGAGTGACTGTCAGTGACTGTGGTCGTATAAATAGCGGTGCGAGGAATAGCTGAATTGTCATTTTGCTGTACGAAATTTTGCGAAGTTATTTTCAAGAAAACAAAATAAAATACCTTTTATTGCATTAAAAATGAGTGAAAAGATAAAAACAAAAATGAAACTAGAAAGCTGTTGTTGCTGTTAATGCCGCTGCTGTTTGGTGAAGATGCTGCTGTTGATCATGATGATGATTATTATTATTATTATTACTTGAGGGCCATGTAGGCGTTAAGCCACCTCGCACTGCGACCTAGAAGATCTTTTGTGTATCAAGCCCTACTTAATTATCCATCCAGCCAATATTCAGGCTCTTAATGAACCTGATAATACTGCCGAACGGTACATGATACATACTATCTGGGCTCATTGCTCTCCCTCCTAGATGTAATAACATTTACTTCTTCTAAAAAAGCGGTAGCATTGGGACTCAAGGACTTCGAGAGGGCAGACCCACTCCCGTATATTCCTATCCGTGCCTCGTCTACCGTTTTGATTTTACTCTTGCGAGTTGCTGGGACATACTATCTGGGCTGATTGCTCTCCCTCTAGATGTTTACTGTAGGAAGTACTTCTACACGCGTTACATACTATCTGGGCTCATTGCTCTCCCTCCTAGATGTAATAACATTTACTTCTGCTAGAAAAGCGGTAGCGGGACTCAAGGACTTCGAGAGGGCAAACCCACTCCCGTGTATTCCTTCCCGTACCTCGTCTACCGTTTTAATTTAACTCTTGCAAGTTGCTGGGAATAAAAAAAGTCGCTTGTAGGTCACCCAGGTTTATTACAGGAAGGCTAAATAAAACTGGAGGGTGCCTGGTATCCAGAGTCCGCATATATAGACTGATTAACCTATCAGCCATTCATCCATCGGAATATGCTGTTCCACCTTATATTAGGGATTTTTGTCAAGGTTTTCTCCTTTAGCGCCGTACTTTAGCCTGTCACAAAAGGCCACATTCTGCCTAATGGTTACAGTTACCAGTGGTGCCGCGAGGAGGCAATACGTACACTTGCGCCTACTCGAAGGTTACGGGGCCCCCTCTAATAGACTCCAAACCACCTGATGATGATGATAGTGATAATGCTGCCGATTCGGTTGATGATGATAAAAATGGCACTAACTCCATTGTTTCTGTTGTTGAATAGACGATGGCGATGGTGGTGTTAGTCCCGCCGCTGCTAGTTCCGTTGATGTGAGGTGATCAGTGGAAATGTGGCTGTGTGGACCTCCATATGTAAGTGGTGTGGCTGACGTACCGTTAAATATCTTTGCATGATGTGTGACTCCCTGTCGCTTGTATGTGTGAGACCAAATGGTAGCCGAATAGTACCCCCAGGAAAAAACAAAAGAAGTGTAGTTCCAGAAGCACATTTGTTGTGGAAACTGGGGTGCCAAGAGAGTTGAGCGGAATATATAATAAGTGAATATATTGTAGTGGTTATTATGTGAACCGCTACAGTTTTATTTGTTCAAAATTAATTGAATTTCCATTTTATGATACAATTTTTCCTGTATTGCACCTGGCAGTACCGATGAGAATTGATAAATAAATTTTTAGGAGCAAAAAAAAATTTGAGGTAATATAATTATTCAGCAAAGTTTATTGGGAAAAATTGTCGTCTAAATTATTTCTTTTAAATGACATGACGTAATTATGATATATGTCATAAGTGCATAGCAAAAATTCGTCCATTTGAGATTTCCTAAGGCAATGTTACAGAAAATTTATTGTCAAAAAGGAAATATGTTGATGTTGCGCATATTGGCCCAGCTTTAAGCAACACTTGTAAAAACCAGAACTACTTTCTGTTTCTTCGTTGCTCTTTTTCTCAGAAATTATTTATGATTTCATATATCAATAATTCATTTCGGGAAGGCCAGCAAATTTTGAGTTTGATCAAATTATTTCGGGTATTCTAAATTTAAAAGATATTTAGAGGATATGAGAAGCGATTAGCATAGGCATAATGTGGACAATTTAACTATTTTCATCGATATATACTACTTATTAGATAAATCTTATTCCATTGTAATAATGTTTGATACAGAACTAAGATATTACAAAACTGTATCCGATACCATATTTTATTATATTGTGTCGACCTTCAATACAATATCAAATAACTTCCATCCGACTTAATCTTCCGAAAAAAAAAATTTTTTTGATCCAAAATTAAAAGTCTTTTCGAGTGACGACCCATTCATTCTGTCTATCCCAAAATTTACCCAACCAAATATTATAAAATAAAACTTTATCCAATGTTAACAATGTTTAAAGACCAAATTATATAACAAAATTCTGATGGTTTTCTTAACAAAAATAAACAGAAAATATTGTACATGGCTTAGGGTCATTCATCAACATCATCAAGATGAACATCTCTGTACATATATACATGGGAAATGGTAAAAACTACGCATCAAGAATAATTTTAATCTAAAAATACAAAAGGCATGTATACTCGTAAGATAACATCCTTTTGTTTCCTCCTCCAATCAAAATATTTGTCTATACAATTTTTATTATAATGTACAATACTCACATAATATAGATACGTTCGGCAGGCTGGCTCGTTTTTTTTTTTTTTAGTAGCCAAACCTATAAGAAAAACAAAGTAAAACAACATAAAGAAATTTGAAATTGTATAAATACACTGTACATGAAAACGTAATACACGCACCTACATAAAGGTTAAAATGTAAAGGATCACTTCTTAAAGTAAATATTTAATTTGGGTTACTTTATATACACATATTTTACACTATATACATACTTACATAATACTACAAAAACAAACACATAGAACATTGTATTGTGCTGTGCTGTTGCTGAACATGTCATAAAATGTAAGTAATTTAATTAAACGGAAATTAGCCAAATACATACACGCAATTTAGACTTTTCTTTAAACCGATAGTGAAAAACTTTACATTCACCTGTCACACAAGAGCGCATCAAGTCACATTTTTTAAACCAGGTCGCACACGAACTTAAACTATTTTTTTTTTGTTGCTAATTGCGAAACGAGCATGCAAGTTAATTAAAATGTTTAGTTTACTGTTTTTGGAATTATGACCAACTTTAATCAATCTCAAACTTAGACTAACATTATTTTAATTATAATTTCTTTTATATAAAAAAATGTTAGATTACAAAATACTGGTTGTATCTTGTATCCCAAGTAGTATCGGGTTTTAATTGATGACCATCTTATTGTTCCGTTTGTGTCTTACTCGAATAATGAAGAAAATTATGTGTTAAGAGTCGTTATGATTCCAATATCGGTAATGCCACCAATTTGATGTACCGTTGCCATAATTTTTCGAATATGTAAATTGTGTATGCACGTGAAGTTTATCCTAAAAATCACTTAAAACAAGAAAAACAAAGTTTCATTCATTCTAAATGCTGCATTTATAAGATTGGTGAGCTTCACCAGAGATTTCCTTGGCAGTTCTTTTAAGACTTCTGCAGTAATTAGATCGTAACCAGGAGCCTTTTTCGTATTCATATTTGCTTTTATCTCACGCATAACTTCTTTTGGAGTTGTCGGTAGGATTTCTTTACTTTTTTGCACGGCTTGTTCAATTATTATCTTGGCTTGCAACGTTTGGTCAACATTTGTCTGGAACATTTTTTCGAGGTTCTCAGCAAATTCTCGAGCTTGGTCTTCATTATTCCTAGCCCATTTCTAGCCTGCTATTCTTATTGGAGGATTCTGCCTTATTGGTCTTTTAATTCTTTTGGTTGCTTTCTCAAGAGAGTAATCAGTATTGCTGTCAGTAGTTATTCGATTGATCACGGTTCTTAGTTTAAATTTTTATCAAGACAGATAATTTCTGACGATATGGCTGATATGTTGCTCTATATTCAAATAAATTGGTTGGTTTAAATTTATTTATCAATATTAAAAAAAAAATCTGATAAGGTCGAATGTTATTTTATCCGCGATTCTATAAATTTGGTTTAATGTCAACATCATAATCTAGATTTTAAATTCCTCCTTGATCTCCTGGCTATATCTCCTACTTCGCTTTCGACTGCAATCTTGATCTCTCATATTAAATGTCATTTTATTGAATTCCAATGTACCTGTAATTTACCATATTCCAACTTTTTTTTTTTTAATTTTGTTTGTTTTCTGATTTTTACACAAAAATTAGTTATTTGCGCAGCAAGTGGCAGTAAGTAATTTTGTTTTAATATGGAAGAAACTTGCGTGCATAAGCCGTCTAATCAGCTGTTTTTGTAGAATTTTATCATGGATTTTGCTTATAGAAATCTGCATTTATGTGCAAAGCTCCATATTTGGTAGGGATGTCGAATTTGTCTTAATAATAAACATGGTTCAAGGTCGTTCTCACCGATTTTCCTAATAGGGTAGTAAGATGCATACATAAGCCATCTAGTAAGCGATTTGTAGATTTTTATCATTGCTTTTGCGTATAGAAATATACTTTTTGTGTAGGGTTGTCGAATTTGACAAAATGCTAAAGTGGATTGTAGGTTGTTCTCATCAGTTTCCTTAATAGATGCATACGTAAGCCACCTAATCAACGATTTGTGTAATTTTTTCAGGATCAACCGAACCGCTTCAGTACCATTTTGCAACTTTCACGTCGTGTAAGCGTCATAGCGTGTCATTTCTGTAATCGCAGTCTGCTGCAGTTCCTGCAGCTGGTTCATGATGACTTGTCTTCTATTGTGGTATTTGCCTGCTAAGCCATACTTATGTTTTATGCTGATTTCTTAGAATTCCGTCATATTCTAGGTTAATCTGTTTGTTGTTCTTGATTTTTGACCTAATTTTAATTTGATGAAAATCCTCTATGCTCGTTTGAGAATTTATTTACACATGTGATACATTTGTCTTTTTAACTCAATTATATCGATGTGGAGGATTTCTGATGGATAAGTTGAAATTGGCGTTTCTCGGATTTCAGGCTTCTTTGGATGCCAAATACACTTTGTGTATATTTTTTTATCAAACTTGCTATTTGTGCAATATAGTATTTCTCTAGGATCTGTTGCTTATTTTCATTAAAGATGTCTTCATCTATTGGTTATTTTTTATTTGATCTGTATATCACCCCCTGCTGATTTTATAATAAATAGTTGCTTTATCCATTGTGCGTCTTTGGGTAGTTCTCGTTTAATAAAAATTTTATTCGCGCCCGTGTTGATCAGAAATTTTAGTATTTTACTGTTTTGGTATTTGTTTGCTAGGTAAGTTGGGAGGCCTGTTTCGAAAGATTTACCTCGAAATTGTCTTCTACCTCTGATTCTATCTCACTATAATTTTCGATATATTTTCATATGAGTCTCCACCATTCTGCTCTTCCAAACGGAAAACTCTCTTTTGATTATGTGGATTTAGGTTTAAATCTGAGTTCAAATCCCTTTTAAGGTTGGGATTGTAGTGATTATGTCGATTCATATAATCTACTTTTCTTGTTTTCTTTGACTTGTCTACTTCCATTGGTATTGGTGGCTTGGGTTGGAATGAGTAAAACTAGTTTCATATTTGAGGATGATTCTCCTATTGTTGTTTAAATAATCTAAGGATTAGAATTTCCTTGAAGTTTATGACGTGGACTATATTAGTACGGTCGGTATATGTTATAATAATATTCTGCTCTTTGTAGAATTTTTACTGTCACTACGGTTGCTGCTATGTTCTCATATAGAATAGGATTCGGCAATTAATTGCTATGGTCTTATGGATAAAGTAAATATTATAAGAATTAAAAAAAACGTAAAATTCCACTTTTACACTGTACTTTGGCGGTCTCTGTTTCGGCACCTGTTAAAATTAAATGTTTAGTTTAATTAAGAAAAAATGTTTGTTGAACTTATGTATGTCCAACTTAATTCAATGTCAATCTTAAACTAATTTTATTTTAATCATAATTTCTTTTACATCAAAAAATGTTAGATTACAAGACAGATTACAGATAATTAACATGTTTAATTAAGGAATAAGTAAGAACTACAATTTTCTAAACACTTTAAGCAGATAGATTCAACACTTTGCCCATCAATATAATTTTTTTTTCGTGTTAAATATTTCTAAAAATGTTTTATTAAATACCGTTTCGTCTGCGGAATTTAAATATCGAAAATATATTTTCCGAGTGCGACGCAATTCTTGGAAATTTCTTATTTCAATTATTTTGAATACAAATAAGTCTCGCAAAAAAATGTCTTCCAGGCAATTTTAGAAAAGAAAGTCGTATTCACGAGGTTATTAAGGCAAAAGAAAATTACGAAATATATAATTTGAGTAAAGTACCTTGTATTTATAGGCATTTTTTATGCCAAATTCTCCAGATGTAGCTTGTCAGCACATATTTTAGTGGTTTTCATTACTTTACTGTCCCTTCTCATCAATCCGGACAATTCGAACATAAAACCCGATAATCCAATTATAAATTAACAATGGAGAAAAAAACATTCTTCCCATTCATCCCGAATACCATATGTAACATACAAATATTCGAACATACAATATATCATTTTTATGTACTTCATGAAGAGGAAATACTTTTGATTACGATTATTATTTCTCATTTTCCATTTTATTCTTTTTATCTTCGCTTACTTCGCTGTTCCATCATTTCAATTCATTGTATTCGCTCGCTGCTTATATTTTATTAGCATTATTTGTAAAGCTACCGTTCAATTTATTTCAATTTCTATTATTGCTAAAAATTTTGTATTGTCTTAAAATCGATCAAATTTACGAGTTCGTATAGTATATTGCGTTTGTTAGGATTTTACTGGGTACACACTTAATGATATATAAGGCGATTGAATGAAAGAAAAATTATAGACGAGGCGATATCATATAATGTATAACTAACTACCCACAAAAGGAATTTTATTTTAAAAAGATTTATGTTAAAAAATCTGTTTATTATCTCTTGAAGCTTTATATTTTTTGCTCTTTAGTACGTCTTTTTTTAATGATTGCTGTTATCTTTTTACTTTACAAATAATAGTTAAACAGAAAGGTATTATTATGATAACAAATGTTTTCTTAAAAGGGAATGAAATAACTACATATTATATGATTTATGTAATTAGTGGAATGAAATATATGACTGGAAGAGTGTTGCGTCTTCGAGGGGGGAACTAGTTAGGTGGATGAGCTTGTATGTATATTCGTTGAAAGGTAAGTTACTTTCGCTGATAACCTAAATCAGGTAGTTTGTTTGAAGAACAAAACGGTAAAATTTGGATGCTTTTGAAGCCATTTTGTTAACGTTCTGATAATAGATGGCATACAACCCACTAATTCGTTTACCTGCTGAGTTTTCCGATGGTATAGTTTTAGTTGTAGGTAATAAAGGTACAACATTAGTAAATGTTAAGTGGCGCCCTTTCATCACTAGCGAGTGTAGCAAATCATCTTCAATGGGCGCGAAATATTTAAATGAATGTGTCTCGATATCGCCACGATTGCATGTGGTATATTACTAAATAGTTCATTCGGATGTTCATTGGTTCTTACACATATAGCATTTAGTGAAGTTAGTCCTTGCGCCTCGTGAATAGTTAAGATTTTACTTGCTGGTGGTAATCCGCTTTGGTGACAGTTAGTAGACACTACGTGTTATCTAGAATTGGTAGTGCAGCGATATTTGGTGGAAACTTGAAGGATTTCATTGATACATCTATACCGTTTTTAGTATTGATATCTGGATAAAATTCTTTTAGTGCTAACGTAACATCAATAGGACATCTGTACTGTATGTAACATTTAATGGCTCCAAATTCTTTATAAATTTATTTGCATCATAAAATTGCATATTAACATGATGTAATCTGTCAATATATGTAATTTGATTTTTTTCCCAATAAGATATATTTTTGAACATTTACTCTGAGCATGACGACAAGTCTAATATAACCGGCATGCATCATCATATATTCATCAATAAATACCGTATCATAATTTCGAATTCCATTAATTAGATAGGAAGCAATCGTTTTATAGTTTAACACGGTTTTATTGAAGTCAGTCTTCTCCTTAATGCAACGAGCAGTAATTTTAGATTTGAGATCAGCTAGTCCTTCGTTAGTGGCGCATAAGACGAGATTAATGCCTAATTCATGAGTGTTTATGATCCACGTAGGTTTTCCACAGCCTGGAACACCTTGAACGGAAATAACTGTAGGCCGCTTGATGTCGTCCTTAATAAAAACTGTATTTAAATGGTTGTACGTTTGGAGATCCAGCATAACGTATCTTTGTGATGTCAGAAAAGAATTTGTGGATTCACAAAGTTTGACTAGATTTTCATTATCAAATCCAACCTGATGATTAATAGTTGTCTCCTCAAGGTACTTATTGTTGTCAGGCTCCACATCATTGAAATCACCCGAAATTATTGGAATTTTAAGATCTCTCCAATATTCAAATAAAAAAGCATCCTCTCTTTTACCATTCCAGGAATTACATGAGAAAGACGTCTCAAAGTTAATTAATTTTTCAATTGCGCAGCGATATTTAGCTGAAGATGATCGAGGTTTACCGTATTCATGTGAAAATTTTATTTCTTCCCATTTCCTCACACAGGTCCATAGAAACAGATTGTTAAAATAAAATTCGAAATTGAGCAAGCCAACTTTTAGATAGCGTGGGTAAAGACATCCAGACACTCAGACAGACGGACAAACTTTTTTTTTTCTTTTCGAACTCAGCGACATTCAAAACTTCGCGAAAATTGAATCTGGACAAACAAAATATTTGGTCATTTTTGACATGGATTTCAACTTTTGTCCTTGCCCGGACAAAAGTTAAATGATAGAAAAATAAATCGAGTTACAGGTTAAAAGTTAATATAATAAAAAAAGACAGCAGGAATAAAAATGTGTGTTGTTTTCCCTCTTTCGCAGTTTATAATTTTGTTTTCGATTTTATCAAAGCCTGATATATGTATCTAATCTAATAATGCCAGCGTGAAAATAGTACAGCAGGAACTAAAAATATGTACTGTTTTCCCTCTTTCGCAATTTATAATTTTTTTTTCGATTTTATCAAAGCCTCCTATATCTAATATCCAATATAATAAAATGCCAGCCGATATAAACATCCGAAAACGAGCCAGACTGGAAACAAACACATCTGCACAAAACAATACTTAACACGATTCGCAAAGAATATAACGTTGTGTTTATTGTTGCTTCTATCACTCCCAGTTTAAATTACCTGTGCCAATCGAAGAAACCTCAACGTCCTCTCTGCGAATGACAATTATTAACGCAGAATTATTTAGAAAGGCAAAATTCATTCTATGGGATTAAACTACAATGGCATCTGGTGTTGCTATGAATGCTGTCGATAAGCTTTATAAAGAAATAATGAAAAACCAGAAACCATTTGGCGGTAAAACAATGCTACTTGGTGGAGATTTCAGATAAACTTTGTCTGTAGTTGTACATGGTAGTCAGCCTGTAATTGTTGAAGCTAGCTTAAAATTTCATGGTCTTTGGGGAAAGTTTAATATTCTCAGGCTCCAGAATAACGTACGTTCAGTGGACCCATAATACAGCAATTGGTTACTTAAATTAGGTGATGGAAGTTTAACCAACAAACATGGTCTTATTGACGACTTAATTGAAATTCCGAGGAACCTTATTTGCAAATGCTCTTTAATAACTGAAATATTTGGTGAAACGCTGTCGTCAATTAATGCCGAAACATTTTCAAAAATAAAAATTTTATGTCAAAAAAATGCAGATGTGGACTTGATCAACGAAGAAGTATTGACACGTTTTGCGGAAGCCCCGTCACGTATTATAGCCTTGACTTGATTGATGATGCAAATGATGAAGACATTCAGAACTACTCGACAGAATTCTTAAATGATTTAACACCATCTGGAATGCCGCTTCATAAGTTGAACTTAACTGTTGGAAGTATCATAATTCTATTCAGAAATCTTAATACAAATCGTGGCCTTTGTAATGGAACTCGATTAATTGTTCGGCCGCTGAAACCAAATTTGATAATTGCCGACGTTTTAACGGGAATTCCCAGAAATTGACCTATAGCCCCGATCAACTCGAAATTACCAAAAGTTGTGTATAAAGAATTTTTTTCAAATTAAATGTCATGTTGCAATATCATCATGTTCTCTTTCTGTTATTGTTTACGCCCGTATTAGCTAGACTATTTATATAAAATATTTCTATTATAACTTATCCTCCTTACGAATCTGGATCCGCGAATCTTTAATTCAGAGATGTTTAAACTCAACTCAATGTTCTTTTTATGTCCCAGCACTGGCGCGATAGATATAATTTATGATTAGTTAGATGATCGCGGAGGTAAACAAATCGATCGTTGTTTACATTATGAATCGTCATCATGTGCTGTTTTTACAAAATCACTGATAGGACTGCGTGGTGCGTGATAGTCCACTGCGATAAACCTAATTTCAATACCACAAACGTAGCGCGGCCATCTTCTGGATATATTGGCCAATAACACCATTATATCGGGGATGAACAAGCATGGATGCTTGAGTGATTGGCTTGTGGCACTACCTGACCTTTCCAATGTATCGGCAATTTCCAATAATTAGTGATTCATCGCCTCGAATTTCAGACGAGATGTACGGCTTCGATGATTTTTGCGTTTTTTTTTTGTTGTAATAAAAATGGTTTATTTAAGTTTGATTTTAATCGAATTCACTTATTCAATTTTCGAATTATTTCATTTACATATTTAGAAAATAAAGCTGGCTATATTTACACTACTTATTATATTTTATTTATTAAATCACAAATTTAAGAATTTAATTATTTAAAAAAAAGTTAGTGAAAACAATCGTTATTCTTTCAATATTCATTGAAACGAGCCCAATAAGTCTAAAAATTGAAAAAGAATCTGCTTGGTTTTACAGGCAATCATGAAACTTAAATTGATTTGGAAAAATCAAATTCTTTTCAAATAATACTCAAACCAAAAATATATTATTATATTATACTTAATTGGAATTGATGAAAGATTAATTCAATTTTACCCAGAAGTTGGAAATAATATTGTACCAAGAATTGATTCTTATTTTTCAGCAAATAAAAAAAGGAAAAATCATTAAAAATTGGATTTGTGTCATATGCTACCTTAATCATTTATTGCCTTAGTATAGAATTCCTAGTCTTTTATTTGCCTTCAAAGCTGATATTAATTAATTTTTGTCAAGACGATGACTTAAATTTAAAGAAAAATAAATGGATTAAACTTGATACTTCGAAGAAAATACCAAAAAAAATTGCAAGATAATATTTAGCAGAACTTTAGAAAAGATTCGTTTCATCAATAATTCACAATAATTATTTTTTCGAATCCTACTTAGAAATGAGGCCAAATTTTAAATTCCTTGTAGGTATTTCCAACATAAGCTCTGAAATTAATTACAATAAGTACTTATTTTAATAAAATATTAGATAGAATAATTAAGTATACTTCTATTTCAGAATAAAACTTAAATTTCCAACTACATATATCAATTATATTTGAATTGTATTACAAACTGGATAATAAATTAAACTGAAAACTAAGTTTAGCCAGAAATCTTTAAATGCAAATGTTGCCTCGCGTGCACTGGTCACTAGTAAGAGTCGTCGAGCTACATCCTAAAAATGATTTAATCTGTGTGCCGTCGTGAAGTCGTTTGATAAACCGATTTTCTTCATTAGCATTAGTTATCAATATTGATGACATTATATGTCAATATTGATAGTTTTGGCCGAAATTTTGTATATACCAAGGTAGGTTTTAACAATAATACTGTGTTAACTTTTGATTCGATTCGACTCTAAAATAAAAAAGTTGCAATTGAGGCGAAAACTGCCAAACAAATTTTCTCTAAAACGGCACCGATAACTTTTCTTTTTAGTTGATGTTAAATGTGATAATCGAACATCTCCTGTTTTTAAATTTTGTAATCGTTGGCGGGGTTGGTTTAACACAGTAAAGCAGTAAAACAAATTAGTTTACCTGTTTTCCGAGATAATATATTTTTCTACTGACCCTAAATTCCAACAATTATTCGATAGTTCGTCTAATTTGAAATTAAAATTTTTAAAGTTACATGCCATTCAGTTCTGATGATAATAATATCGTCAATATTGAAAAAAATGATAGGCCTATCCTTTCTCATAAAGCGTTCCCAAATAAACATTTATTTGTACGTCTCCAAACCAACCATTTACATTTTACAATAATTTTACGTTATTTTGAGTTGCTCTTAAATGGTATCACGAGTTTTTATAAATTTGGATACCTCTTCCCCAATATCAAAGTTAGTCAAGACAATATTAATTTCCTACCACCACTCCACCAAATCAAAGACTAACACTTAATTATACATTATTTAGAACTACGACTTGATAAATCACAATCCAAATCTCATTAATTATTTTTCATCTTCGACCTTTCAGAAGTAATCACAGTAATTTTCATATTTTACATCTGGTATAATGTACTGTTAAAAATCCTTAAGAATTTAAATTAGTCCGTTCAGAGCACATCCACAATTCTCAAAATTTCGTTTCAAATAACAACATTATGTGAACAACGTGTAAATTTACTCAGTGCTTCAGTCTGAAGCATCATTGTGAACTTAAATGGTTCATTCAAACAATACAAAATCAAAATTAATGTCGATTATCTTTTAACCGACACCTCTTCTTCTTGTCACGTCTATCCCCAATCTTACCTAATACGAGCTTTAATACCAAGAGAATTTATTACTCCAAAATAGTACCTTTAAAGGACGTCTCCATTAATGTAATCCTACAATGCTTTATGTTTTTGAAATTTCAATCAATAAAAGATGAATAAACCTATTCATTTTCTTTTAAAATTACCTTTGGAATAACGGTTGGAATTTGCAAGGTGTATTTAACCGTAGAAAAATATTTCTTCGAAAATTCTCGGAAAACGGTTCAACCAAATTTTTTTTTCTGTTTTATTTTATTTTAACAAAAAATTACTCCCACGGGATATTTCAATTGGCTTCAAATTTTGTAAACCGGATGATGCTGGGTTGTCGCATTTATCATCAACATACAGGGTGGCTGATGAATTTTGCTACATTAAGAAACTCAAATAATTTTTTTTTCAGTGTATGGAATTCATTTTTCTTTTATTCATGTTAAAGCTCATTCAATTTTATTAAATATAGCTTAATTAGTTTTAAAAATAATGGAATTTAAATACCCCCCCTGCTCGTTGATGCATGTGCGGCATCTTACCAAAAAGTTGTTCATTACTGCTTGGAGAGTTGAGACAGGAATAGCCGCAATTATTTCTCGAATGGATTGCCTTAGTTCATTCAAATTTGTTGGTTTTGTTTTGTAGACTTCCTGTTTGCAATAACCCCACAAGAAAAAGTCAGGTGCAGTAAGGTCAGGCGACCTGGGTGGCCAACGGAATGTGGAGTTTCTGCTTATCAATTTATTGGGAAATTTTCGTCGCAATTCTGTCATAACAGGTTGGGCTATGTGAGGAGCTGCACCATCTTGCTGAAACCACACAGAGTTGAAAGAAATTCTCCTTCGGCGTAATTCTGGATAGAAAAACTCTCTCAACATGCTCAAGTAACGGTCTCCAGTAACCGTAACGGTGTGACCGTTTTCTTCGAAGAAGTAGGGCCCGATAATGCAGCGTGATGAAACTGCACACCACACTGTGACACGAAGTGGATGCAATTCCGTCTCATGGAGTAACTGTGGGTTGGAAGCACTCCATATTCGACAATTTTGTTTGTTTATGTTGCCGTTTAAATCGAAATGGGCCTCGTCAGACATGAAAAGACAGTTCAACATGTTTCCATCCTCTTCCACCATTTGAAGCATCTTCTGGCAAAATTCCAAGCGAATCGGCAAGTCTGCAGCGTTCAGTTTGTTGGCCAATTGAATTTTATATGGGAATAAGTCCAAATCTTTGTGCATAATTGACTGTAATGACTGTCTGCTTATACCCATTTGAGCAGATAAGCTTCTTGTCGAAACACGTGGATTGTTTTGTATGGCAGCAGCTACAGCAGCGATTGTTTCCTCCGTTCGAACTGAAGGGTTTCGATGGTAAGGTCTTCTGTTGACTGTCCCATGCTCGGCAAAATTGTTTACAAGTCTCATTATGGTCCATCTGCTCGGAGGATTGCCGCCAAACGTGCGCCTGTACTCTCTTTGAACCGAAACTACGGACTCCAGAGCGTGATAGCGGCGGACAATCCAAATTCTTGTTTCAGTGTCCCAGTTATCCATTTTTGTTAAATGTAAAAGTCAATCTGCAAAATAAAAAAAAAATTAACTAGATTCATTGAATAGAAAAAAAGTTATTCAATTTTTTTTTGGTAGCGGCTTTCATCAGCCACCCTGTACATAAAAAGGAAATCATTTTGTTTTATCTGATTCAGAGCGTGAAGGAGTTGACATACTATGTATGTATGTACGTACAGTCAGATAAATTTAAATCAGAATTGAAGTCCCTAAATTCAAATAAACAGTTACTTTCATCAAGCAAAATACGATGTCTAAACTCATTTCTAGACGAAGACGAATTTTTAGTGTTAGTGGAAGAAGACACACATTTATAATTAGATTTTAACAGTAAACATCAAATTTTACTACCACATAACAACTATTTGCTGAGTTATTATAAAGAGATGGACATATCAAAGATTTAAATGGGGTATCTCATAGCTATAGTTAGGAGCATTAGCAAGAGAATTGTGTGTTGCTGCACAACATGTTTCAAATTTAAATCATCGATTAAAAGGCGAATAATGGATAACTTAGCGTAGACTTTTGTTGCCCTTTCTTGGTATAGTGCAAAACCAAAGTGTAGCAAATCCTTATAGGTGTATGCTGTGCTATTTGTATGCTTCACATACATGCCCTAAAAGCAATTCATTTAGAAATTGTAGAAGGTGAAACAACAGAAGCGTGTTTGAAATGTTTAATCAGATGCAAAGACGTGAAAACTGTCAAGTCGATTGGCCCTACCAATGCACAGCATTTTGTTGGAGCCTAACAGAAAATATATCAACTTTACAACAAATCGGAATATTTCGAGGATATTAATGAATTTTGTAATTTAGAACAAATTCCTTCAAATTTTGAAGGAATATGACAGTCTTCGTTACAATCGCTTAAAACCCACATCAAAAGTATTATCGAGTAGGAATTTTCCGTATGAAAAAAGCATTAATATGAAGTTTTAGTTTGATTGGTATAAACCATCTGGGCTGTGGAGAGGACGGAAATTGAAGAATAGAAAGAGACCTCATAGAAAACCAATTTGACCCCAAAACTGATAAATACTACTACAACTGATATTTCATGATCACTAAATTATATTTTACTAACGTACAACAATGTAAAATATGTAAATGTTGTTACTGTTCATTCAATAATTTCAAATGTTTACCAAGAGATGGAGTCACATTAATGCTATTTAATATCTAGTAATTCTAAGATATTCATTTATTGGTAATAATAGGTATATATGTAAGTATAGGTATTTTCATTTAAATATCTGGTAGAAGTATCTTAAGCCGTAGTGTTAAACTGTAACACGGAACTTAGGTAGAATAAAGAAGTTGTAATGGGTTTATTCAGACCAAACTTAGTTCTGTAACTTGAGTCAAGAGATTCCCTAGTCCAGCGCTTAGCAAAACCAAGCGCAGAGTTCGCTCTATTGATGATATTTTCAAAGTGATCTCTGAAATAAAACACACATGAGAAAGAGAAGAGGAAGATGTATGAATCTTAATAGATACATAGCCAGTGACATTTTTAGTATATGATATGACCACACTTCGTAATGATAGGTATGTGCATTCATGGTTTGATAACCATGAAATACAGGACCTATGCCTGGAAGTCATTGCATTGTTAGGCTAGGACGCCTCTGAAACTACCAAAGAAAAAAACTTAAATGGTATATGGGAGAATGATATTTCTACATTTTGCTATAGTAGATATGTTATGAGTAGATGGCTTCTTTATTGCACTGCCTCACCAAGTCGTAAATATCGGAATGCTATTAAAAATAATATATTTATCTATAAACAAAGCCGAAAAATCTTATTGGTACATATAATGTTTACTACTTATTCAATAGAATTATTTAAAGTTTTTCATTCACTTTAATTGCTCAAGTGAGATGCACGGGGTTAATTGGCCTGCCTCAGCAAATATATTCTCAAGATGTCTGTCTGATGGATTTTTTTATGTATTGTTAAATATTTCATCATTTAGCCCAAAGACATACGGGTTCGTTTGATTTAGGTTAGATTCAATTTTTGTCTACTTTCAAGTTCTATCTCAATTTAAAACACAGCAAAATTTTACTGGCAGACGATGTAATAATAAAACTAATAAAATTATTTTGCTCTGTTAATTGTTCATTTTGTATTTATTATCATAATTATTTGTTTTTAATTAATGCAATATTGAAAATGTCTGCCATGATGGCAGATGTCATTATTACTGTTCCTTATATTATGTTTATCAAAGTTAATAACGTCTGCTTCGTGATCATATCATTTAGAAAATTCTGTCATTAGCTCTCTATCTATAAAATTAATAGAATAAATTGTTTATACTCCTTAGTTTTGATATTTATTATTTGATCGCGCTTTAGTTGTGCGCTAGGTAAACACTTATTTTAACTGATTTTACACTAAGTCAAAAGGCTTTACTCTTTTGAGCCTTCTAACTAAATCCGTATTATCCAGTAGCTGGATGGCCTCTATGTTAACATGGTGAAGTAGCCGTTGTCCATGACTTCTAGCAAATTTCATAATTTCGGTTTTGATGGATTCTATTCTCAAATCTTTGTGGATGTTGCTATTTTTGACAAACCATGGTGCGTTAATATCCATGTTGCTCTGCTTGGTACATCCCCACAGCTGTATACCATAAGTCTAAACAGGCTTCAATATTTGCTTATAAAGCAGAAGCTTATTAGGGATTGATAGATGAGAGTTTTTTCCCAGTAACCAATACATTTTATTGTATTGTATTTTAATCCCAACTCGTCTTTTGTCTTTTTTACATGAGCTTTCCAGCGAAGCTTAGCGTCTAATGTCTTACCGAGATATTTGGCAGTGTTTGCATGTGGTATTTCTTGATTTTTTAAATATACTGGTTTGTATACTAATCTCTTATTCGTAAAGTCGACATGTACAGATTTAGTTTCGTATGCGTAATTTTTTTGTCCAGTTGTGTACTTGCTCTATGGCAGTTTGTAATTTCTCTATTGTATCTGAGTTGTTGTCACCTACTGTGGCTCTCGTATTGTTTCGTGAGATTGGAACATCGCGAGGGTATAGTAAATACAGAAGTGGCCCAAGTACACTCCCTTGTCGAACTCCTTCTCATATTTCCTTAAGCTCAGAATATTTAACCTTCTTGGTTAAGCCTGAAATATCTTTCCGTTATATATGATTCCAGTATTATGCGGTACTGTTTAGGTAGGATTAATTTGAGTTTATAGATTAAACCTTCGTGCCAAACCTTGTCAAAGGCCTGTGCTACATCAAAGAATACTGCGGAACAAACTTTTGAGTGCTTAATAGTTGAGTTTGAAATCTTTCAAAGAGTTTAGACATTATCGGCAGCAACGTTATAGGTTTATATGATGCTATTAGATGTGGAGGGTTTCCTTGTTTGGGAATCATAATAACCTCAGCCACTTTCCAAAGTTTTGGCACATATTTAACCTGAATGCAACATTTATAATATTAGGTAACTTCATCGTAGCTTTTCTCGGTAGTTACTTTATTATTTCTCTGGTAATCAGGTCAAACCATAGTACTTTCTTTAATTTTAAATCGTTTTTAATTTCGTTTGCTATTTCAGTAAGCGATGTACGTTTGACATCTTCGAGAATTTGTATTATGTTTTCATCCAATGTTTCTCGTAATTTACATTCATGAGGTTGAAATATATTTTCAAGATGATTAGCAAATCCTTCAGCTTTTTCTTTGTTTTTCCTTGTCCAGGTTCCATCCATTTTTTTGATAGGATGAATCGGTATTATTGGCCTTTTCAGAGTTTTAGTTGCTTTCTGGAGCCAATAATCCGTATTACCGTCATTCGTCAACTTACTTAAGTAGAAATTAACTGAATCATTTTTTAATTTCTGAATTTCTCTTGGTAATTGTTGAGTAAGATTGTTTAGTCTTTTTTTATCTTGTGGAGCTCTAGTTTGGTGCCACTTTTTTCTGGATTTGCATCTAGATTGTTGATTGGTGAATATCCGTAATGAACTTTTCTACTTCTATGTCCAGTTGATCCATAGTTTTTAAAGCAACTTTCAAAAGTATTCTTTGTTCAAGGTGTACTTTGAAACTTTCCAGTCTAGTTAGGACTATTGGAGAATGATCTGAGGTCATATCCTCAACTTTCATAAAGTTATTAGAAATATTTTTGGTTATAAAAAAAATCAATCAGGTCAGATATTTTGCCTGGGTCAATTTGCCAATATGTTTTACTGTTGAAATGGATTCACATCCATTTTATTTAATGGTAATCAGTGATTATTTTCCTTTAGATGTAGTTAATCTAGAATCCCAGTGAGTATTCTTCGCATTGAAGTCACCACCTAATATAAGCCTTTACCCAACGGTTGAAGAACTCTGAGTATTGTTTGTTTTTATTAGAATGTCTTGGTGGACAGTACAATCCTGCCACCATAGGAAAGTTGTTGGTTTTTATATAAACCACTGTGGCCTGAATTTTTTCTTTTTCATACTTTGCTTTTTCAAATGTTGGATACTTTTTTTTATGATGACTACGCTTCCTCCTCTGGCTGATTTATCTGGTTGAATAGTGTGATATACGCAATAGCCCTTAAATGTTATGTACGATTGCTTAGTAAAATATGTTTCCGAAATAAGACACACATCTATAAGCGGGGAGCCGCTGTTGCGCCCATATTATTTTGGGATTGCTCCATGTTAAGATTTTCAAATGACAAATTAAAAGTTTTCTCAGGAGATCTAGTAACCCTTTCTCGCCTTTGCAACGGGCTGTTCTTATTTCCATATTCTTGTTATTTTGTGTATGCAAGGATCGGCCCTCCCCAGAATCCCTAGAGCCAGCCTCATCAGAGAGTGGATTGCCCAATGCTTCCATTGGTGTACAGCTGGGGTATTTCTTCTTTCTGTTTTATTCATTGCATGTATTTTTATAGTGTAATCCACTAGCCTCTAGTATTTAGCCAATTATTAAAAACGTTGCCCGGGTGTTACCACGTGGAGGTATACTGGACACATTTGGTGGCCTGTACATAGTTGCAAGGTTGGAATATAGTCCACAAAAGTCATGGCTATAGACGGTCAACCCCTATCCTATTGAGGCGCACTCAACACCCTATAGGCAAAAATCAAGGCCAAGCAAGTTTTTTAAAACAAATCTATAGTTTTTTACTGGAAACTTTACTCAAAAAATGAACAACTTTTGCGAGAAACATTTTTTTTACCCACCCTTTACTTTTCAATTTAGGATTGAATTGGTACATATGATGCAAATTATTTAAACTCAACGTGGCTATTACAAAACATTTTTTTCTGCAATCCGTTTTTATGAGGTATGTATATAAAACCTTTCACACATCCACACAGTAGCATATTAAATACAAATCCACAGTAGCATATTAAATACAATTTTATCATTTTGTCATGTATCGTTCGGTTATGTTGTGGTGTTTGATCGAATCTGAAATATGTAGAAATAGCCATAACTAAACAATATTGGGTTGTCTATATGACAATGAAAATAATTTTTTTATATTATTATGATTCCAAATTGATTACATTGTGACATGTTAAGTACATAAAAAAAATATCAAAAATTCTATTTCATTTCAAGTTTGTTTATGGTATTATGCTCTTTCAAACGAAATCCTACATATGTATATAAAAACGAAGAAATAGTTATTTCACATTATGTAAACATATATACCGGCTCATACTCATCACATAGAAACAGAATGACTCTGTCTATGTTTGAATAAATGAAAATTTGATACTAATCTCAATTCTACAATTTATAAGTTGTGGTGGACAATGGGGTACCTCGCCCCTCCCACACGCCAACAACAACACATATTGTGCTTTGAACATTGTTAAAATTGTAGAAAACATTTTTTTACATACAGACTTACAGACTTTGGGTTAAAGGAATGATACTAAGGACAACAAAAAGACTGACACAAGCAAAGTAGAATAAGTACAGAAAATTTGTTAATGTGAAAAACGTGGGAATTTTTGAATTTTTCGATCTTTTATTAATAATCCTTGTGACCGTTCCAAAAATGTTTTTTTTTTTCAAATTTTAATAACACAAAAATACACTAAGGATGTAGAAGACTTTTTATTTTGTTTTAGATTTAATTAAATCCGGCAGACCGTAAATTTATTTTCAATTATATATGTTATGTGTACTTGTTGTATCGATATCTCGTATAAACTTACAGTCCTTGTATTTTCCTTGAATTTGATTAGACTGAAATAAGTGAAAATACTTTACTCCATATATTAGGTGAAATAGGTACATCTGGACTGATTTATAAAAAATGAAATAAATAGAATATACATGAATCTTCGTTATTCCGCGTTTTAATTTTCTATTTAAATTGTAAAATCAATTATTTACATGGTTTGTTCTGCCTGTCAAAATAAATAAACCATCTTGTACTCTTATATAGAGAAAACTACCATATATGTATGTGTTGTAGCAGTAACAAGGAATTGGAAAACAAACAAGCAAAAAAAAATGTAAAAACTATAAATGGATGTGGAGAGTACAGAAACAAAATAAGATAATTTACAGTATTGTTTTCTAGTCTAGTGTTATACGGTTACAATGATAAATTGATATCCTAATCCAAGTGAAAAAAAAAATCGATATTTGAATAAAAGATGGTTTATTGTAGTGCAGAAAACTTGCCAACGAGTAAGGAAAACTTCCTAATACACTGCGCCAAAAAAAAAAACGGAACAGAAATTTTCTTCGAAAAAATACCCAGATTTGAATGCTTGTAATTTAGTCAAATAACACCTTCCAAAAAAAAAAAAAAAATTTGTTTCTAATTGAAGGAAATTTTGTCTTAAACTTTTGTCAAATAACTTTTGTGAGTAAAACAAAAACTGTATAAAAGAAAAAAAAAATATGTGCTATTTGAGACTGTAAACTGTAACGATGGCATGAGAAAACAGCCATCCGTTACAATAGTTTTAAATTTTCCGATAAGAAAATAATTTAACTTTAGATAACATTAAAAGAGCTACATTTGATTTAATAAACAGCCTCTTAAACTTTTGGCCACTGTATTGAGATCGCGCCAAAACTTATAATTGATTTGGAGGCAAACTTAGGAATCTTTTTGGCCGCCACTGTAGTGGCATCCCTCCTAATCAATTTTAAGTTTTGGCGCGATTTCAATAGAGTGGCGAACAAATTTTAGAGGCTGTTTATTAAATCACGTGTAGCTCTTTTAATGTTATCTAAAGTTAAATTAATTTCTTATTTTTTGTTGGTTGTTGTTGTTTGGTTTGTGAAATAAATGTGATAGCTATGTATGTAATCTCAGTTTTATCGGAGTATGATTTTCGTATTGTTTATGCCAATTATTTATGCGTTCAGAGCCCGAATCTGAAGCAATAATACATCCTATAATTGTACCCAAATAATAATGAACTGAGTTTGTCTATTTTAAGTGAACAACCTCAAAAATAGTTTTTTTTTAAAGAAAAAAGTATGTTCCCTCTCACGATTTTATAGTTAAGTTTCTAATTTGATTTCATTTCAGTTTTATTAATTTCAATTATCATCTTTCGGGATGGGTCGCTATTCTGTAGTTCGCAACTTATTCATAGTTACGTCCAGGATATAGTCTTGACAACTGATTACACTTCATCTTCCAGTGGACGGGTATTGAATTCAAGTGTAATGTGCACAGTTGTCAGTAATTATAATAAGAAATCAAGGGAATAGAGCACATCAGTCGGTGAGTTGGTGTCCTGTGTGTAAAGGACTATGCTTATGCTGCCCGAGAGCTTGAAAGTTAAGCTTGTCTGCTCCAGTAAAATAATTATTGACCCTCACGGCCCGGTGCTGTCTAAGGGGATGGAAGCAAGCTGTGGAAAGTGACGGTAATTAGGTTTATTGGAGACCATAAGGTTCTAAAGAGAAATTTCGAAACTTGGTGGTACTCACTCCTGCATTCGTGCGGCAGTTTGAAAGTTAACTGGGAAATGGGGCCGAGGAGTAAAATTTTCTCCAAAAAATTGGTTAGTATGTACATTATCCTAGTTCCTTTCCTTTTTGACTACCACTATCCATTCTATCCTCAATGGATTGTGGAATAGAGTTATTATAGCCCGACGAGCTAATCGTTGAGTGAGAAGGCGGGGGCTGATTAACTCTTGTACCTTCTCAAAAAATCACCAGTTTGCTCAAGAAGGCTCTAGCTGCCAGGTTGCAAGTTGAACTGAAGACACCGTATAAGTTGCCCAAAAACTGGCGTCCGGCTACAAAGCAATCCAGAGCGAGAAGTGGCGATATGTCTAACAAAGCTGCGAGGAGTTAAGCGGTACTTCTTGGAGAACATCCGGACTGGGAACACAGTGGACAAGATGTTACCTGAGGTGAACACCAGGCTGTTGCACGTCTGAGGGAGGATATTCTGCGCGTTAGAATGTGATATCTTTGGTAAAAAGTCAGGGGAGCTAAGATCGGCTCGATATTCCTTATGAGATCTGGTAAACTAATTAGTCGAAATTTGGATTCCACCAGATTACATTGCCGAAACACTATCTAGTTGCGGCGGCGATGAATGCAGAAATATCAATGGAGAAGGAAAGAATAGAAAATGTAATGAGGAAAGAAGAAATGGTTCAAGAAGAGGGCCGACCAGCAGGTGAAGTTGGCAACGAAGTCTTACTGTTGGACAAACAAGAGGAGCCTGCATTAGCTGTAGAAGAGGAGAATGATTCTGCTAAAGTGGAACCTGAAATCAGTTCCTTGATGTAAGCCCACCGCAGAAGGAAATAGAATTTGAGAAATAAAAATGAGTGTTGAGATAGAAGAACTGGTGGACTATTAGATATCTGAATCATTAGGTGTCAGGAAGAGTGTGTTTGACGGGTGTGCGCGCAACTTGCTGTGGCAGCGCAGAGTGAAGGCGAAGGTCCGATTGAAGAGACGTGGATTGTGTGGCACACAGTGCGAGCTCGGATAGCAGTAGATCGGCTATTCGGGGTAGTAGATTTGCGTTTAGAACACGAAGTGCTTGTCAGAGCGAACCGGCGACTAGGTTCTAAAAATGTTTAGGTTTTTTTTCATTGACTGAAAGAGGTTTCCATCATGTCAAATACAAATTCAAAAAGTAGAACCAAAAAGGTAGTTCTCCGCGATTACCATTTTCCCTTTACAATGCCTTATGATTGTAAGCTGGTAATGTAAAGATAAAATGAAGGCTGGTTTGTTTCTGGTACTTATTTTAATTTGAATTGAAAATTATTTTAATTAAATTTCTGTTATTAAGTATTAATATATATTTCTCTGATAAATGAAGACTTAAGTAATATCGCTAGTTGGTCGGTCTCTAATAGGCTCGTTTTAAATGCGAATAAATCTCAGTCGATCATAATTTATAAAAAATCGTTAGACACCTCGTCCTTTCCTGGTATTTTTCTGCAGGGTTCGCTAATTAGGTATTCAAATACTGTTAGAGATTTAGGCTTAGTTATTAATAAAACTCTTTCTTGGGGTGACCATTTAGTTAGTATTAGTAAGAGGGTCTTTGGTATGCTTAGTTGTTTGTATAAAGTAGTAGGATTTTCTGATAGTCAGTTTAGGAAAAAAATGTTTTTGTCTTATCTTCTTCCTCATTTTATTTATGGTGACGTAGTTTTATTCGGTATGCTTCAGGAAAATATGAACGTTCTCCAAAGATGTTTCAATGCATGTACTAGGTTTATTTTTGGTATTAGAAAATTCGATCATATTTCTGCCTACTCTAGCCTTGTTTTAGGATGTAGTTTATCTACCTTTTACGAATTTCGCGTTTGTCTTTTTATTTTTAAACTTCTCAAAGCTAAGAAGCCTTGTTATCTTTATAGGAAGTTACTTTTTAGCAGGTCTCATTCCTCAAACTTCCGCCTGATTCCGGCCAAAAATAGTTGTAGGTCGCTAAACAAATCCTTTTACGTTAGGGGAGTTTCTCTTTGGAATTCAATTCCATTGGAAATTAAGAGTTTAGGATCGGCCAAATTATTTAAGTCAAAATTTTTGGAGTGGCGTGATTGATGGGCAATACGTAGTTTTTTTAAATTTATTTTTAATATTATTGTTATTGTTATTATTGTTAATTTTTAATATTATTTCACCTCTTGCTGTACATTTTATTGTAAATGAGCTATTGCTCAAAATAGAATGTGTATGCATGAGATGGAAATTGTTTGAAAAAATTTAAAAGGTTTTTCTGCCTAATGGAAGCAGCTTCATCATTTTATTTTTGTTCTTTTGTTCCGTTTACTCTGTTTCCATCTGTGCTTTTCCTTTTAATACTAAATTATTGTTAAAGTACAATAAATAAATAAAATAAATAAATAAATAAATATTTGCAATATGTACGGCATGTACATGGCAAATTCCAAGTACCCGTCTTACAACAAAAAATAATTTCCAAATTTCTGTTTAGTAAGGGTGCTCATTCATACACGTTTCCCAACAACTACCAATCATTGTAGTTGGGACATTCGTGTAATTTTTTTATTTTGCAGATTTGCATTTTTTTTTTTTTTTAGAAAGATAGAAACTGGACTCATAGGGACTGGTGTAATGCCCTTTTTCCGGATGAATCGGAATGCATCGGTTTGATTGGTATATGCATCAGACGGGTGATGCAGAGTTTGGCGTTCACCAGGAGAACGATTAAACTCTTATTGTGTAATGCCAGTCAAACCATTTCTATGAAGGTTCGGTGATGGTTTATCGGCGGGTATTTCGTCGAATTACAAGACTGATTTGGTTTTAATTTCTGGAACAATACCACAATTAATTTAATGAACCATCCTCCGCGAAGTCCAGATTTAAACGCTATAGAGCACGTTTGGGATATGTTATAACACCGTGTAACAAAACTTATTACAGTTTATTTATTACAGTACATTTTAGCTACTTATCGCTAGGTGAAGGTGTTTCAGTAAAATTTTAGCCTGGTCATTTAAAATGGGTAAATCGACAGTCAGAGAAATATTCATTGAGACTTGTTCAATATTGTGGAAAATTCTTTCGCCTTTTTATGTATGTGTAAACCCAGAACACAGCAGACTTCTTAAAAATTTCTAAACAATTTTGGGAAAAGTGGAATATGCATAATTGTATCGGTGCTATTGATTTTTTTTTTTTATTTTTTTTATTTAACAAATATTACAACTGAATACAATTTCATCTAGTAATTTATCTATATTAAATGATGTTAACTGTTTGAGGAGAATAACCCATCGGTTAGCTCCAGGTTGGATACTTCATTAATTTATCTGTCCTAGTTCTAAGGGCTTCGTTCTTCGAAGCCGTCTTACTGGATTTTGGTTGTTCAGCATACGACGCAAATCCGCATTTTCATGTTGACTGAGGCGCTGTACGTGTTTCCTAGCATATTTCTTAATTTCTTCACTGACGTACTCCATCTTTAGATCCTTATGAAGGTTATCATTCCTTATATACCATGGTGCGTTGACCATACTACGCAAGACTTTATTTTGAAAAGTTTGAATTACTTTTACGTTAGTTTTCTTGGTACAGCCCCATAGCTGTATACCATACGTCCATACAGGTTTCAATATCTGCCGATATAATAGCAGTTTATTATGTAATGTTAGCTCAGAGTTCCTTCCTATGAGCCAATACATTTTTCTATATTTGATGTTTAACTCTTCTTTTTTCTTTTTAACATGCTCTTTCCACTTGAGTTTAGCATCAAGGGTCATTCCTAAATATTTTGCCGTGTTTGCATGTGGAATAAGTTGTGAATTCAGTCGAACAGGTAACCAATTAACATTTTTGTTGGTAAAGTTTATATGTACAGATTTAGTTTCGTTGAGTTGAAGGCGTCATTTCTTCGTCCAATTACTCAATGAATTAGCAGCGTTTTGTAATTTGCTGGTTGACTCCTCTATGTTGTTTCCAGTTGCCAAGATTGCAGTATCATCCGCAAATGTTGCAATATTTGTTCCTTTTGTGCTTGGCACGTCTCGCGTATAAAGTATATAGAGTATCGGCCCCAGAACACTCCCTTGTGGAACTCCCGCCGATATTTTCTTTAATTCGGAGTATTCCTCTTCATGTTTCACACGAAAGCGTCGATCAGCTAGATATGACTTTAAAATCAGGTAAAACTGCTTCGGCAGATCTCTGTGTAGTTTATATTCCAGGCCTCGGTGCCATACTTTGTCAAAGGCTTGAGATACGTCCAAGAATACACTTGAGCATATTTTTTTATTTTCCAGAGCATCTTCAATTAGATCTGTGATTCTATGCACTTGATCTATGGTAGAGTGTCTCTCTATAAATCCAAATTGGTGAGGAGGAATGAGTTTTCTGTCTTCTATTACTGATTTTAATCTCTTGAGTAGTAACTTTTCAAATAATTTTGAAATTATAGGAAGTAGGGAAATCGGCCTGTACGATGTTTTATTGTTTGGCGGCTTGTTAGGTTTTATAATCATTATCACCTCTGCCACTTTCCACTGGTATGGAACGTATTTTAATCTGAAGGCTGCATTGATTACTTGCAGTAATTTTCGTACTCCTTTTTCTGGGAGAGTTTTAACTATAAGTCCAGTGATTAAATCATAACCAGGGGATTTTTTTGAACTTAAGTTGTTTTTAATTTCATCTTTTAGCTCTTGTAGTGTTACAGGTTTTATGTTTAGGTTATCCACTTTATTTACTGACATTATATTTTCTTCAGCTGTTTGCCTTGGGAGGGGTTGAAATGTGTTTCCAAGATAGTCTGCAAACAATGCAGCTTTTTCTTTGGCACTTCTAGCCCAAGTTCCATCGTCATTCTTGATAGGAGCTATTTGTACTTTAGGCCTTTTAAGACCTTTAGTTGCTTTCCAAAGGGAGTAATTAGTGTCTTTGTTGCCAGAAAGGCCAGCCAGGTATTCATTAAAAGATTTGTTCTTGACTTCTTTGATAAGCATTTTTAATTTGTTGCTTAAATAATTAAGTCGTGATTTGCTTTGTGGTGCTCGATTCCTCTGCCAGATTTTTCGAGCTTTCCGCTTTTCTCTAACCAGATCTCTCACTTCTACTGGGTAGTTGATGTAACTTTCCGTTTGATTACAAGTAGGAGGAGTACTCTGCCATGCTGCTTGCAGAATACTGTTGTTCAGCAGCTCCAATTGAACCTCAAGTTCTGCCGGAGTTTTAATTGGTACTTGTAGTTCCGTATTGTCTTCGACTATTTTCCGGAAGAGGTCCCAGTTTGTTTTATTATTTGTTAACCTAGGTAAATTTTCTTTTTTGATAATGGTATCACTGAGTGTCATAATGACAGGTGTGTGGTCAGATGAAATTCCTTCACTGTTTTCGAGTAATACGTAGTTTACAGATATCCCTTTTGTTACAAAGAAATCTATCAAATCTGGTATCTTATTTGTATCCGCTGGCCAATATGTTGGTTTACCTCCAGACAGGAACTCGCAGTTTAGTGCCCGACCAGCTGCAAATAGCTCCTTACCCTTATGGGTTGTTAGCCTTGATCCCCAATATGTATTTTTAGCATTAAAATCGCCTCCGATTATGAAGTTAAAACCGAGCGATTTGAGTAACGTAACATAGTTTTCTTTAGTCAGATTATAACGTGGAGGGCAATATATTGAAGATATGTTGATTACCTTTTGACTATTTATTCGAACATTAATGGTGGCTACTTGCATAATTTCTTCTTCAATTTTTACTCCTTCGTAATGTTTGATGTTTTCCTTCACAAATATGGTTGAACCTCCTCTCGCTTTTCCTGACGGGTGGATGGCGTGATAGCACTGGTATCCTCGAATTCTAACGAATGAATCTTTTGTCAAATGAGATTCTGAAATTAGGCATATATCTATCTTTTCTATATTTAGGAAAATTTCTAACTCTGGAATTTGTTGCAACAGCCCATTTGCATTCCAATTGGCGATTCTGAATGTGTTATTCATCTTCATAGATTAGTACATCATAGAAGTGATTTCATTCACTGTTTCTTGCTTATTTAACCGCTTATTTAAAGCGTCCAGGCTTCTTTCTTGTTTTAGTAGCCTTAAGTTTAATGCTTCTATATTCTTTAAAATTTTTTCAAGAATTAGGCTTTGACCGTCTTCGTTGTTACTTACTACTTCCCGCTGTTGTACAATCTGGGAGTATGTTTTTCGGCCTGCTATTGCACTTGTTAGTGGTAGTTCTACCACTGGATTTTTAGATATTGTCTTATTATTGAACATCCCACGTTTAGCGGGCCTTGTTGTTTTTTATTTCTCAGATTTTGAAGTTCCCTGGCTACTTCACATCCTCTATAATTAGCGGGATGCTCTCCATTACAGTTTACACATTTTGGAGGCGTAGCTTTTGTGAACCTACAATCTTGGGCGAGATGTTTTCCCGAACATTTCACGCATCTAGGCTCTCGTTTGCAATATTTCTGCGTGTGATTATATCCTTGGCATTTCTTACACTGAGGTATCAAGCCTGTGAATTTTCTTAACGCTTCTATTCGAACTCTCATGTTAAGGACTGCCCTAATATTGAAAAATTTTTCCACTTTTTCCGTGCTATTAAAAGTAAGCATAAACAATGGGAGCCCCCTTTTATTCATTTTAATCCCTTGATCAGTTACAGTTTTTTCTTTCTTTAGGATATTTACCGCATCCTCTATTTTGAAGCCTTGGTGTTTAAGGTCTTCCATTATATCCTGCTTTGCACAGGTTGGATGAAGACCTCTGGCCATCACTTTAATCGGACGATCATTTTTGTCCTCATATGTGTACCATTCCTTGCCGTCATCTGTCAGCTTTGAAGCCAAGGCTCTATAACTTTCAATATCTGTTGTATTGATTTTCCAAATATTGTTGTTCAGTGCTACAACTCTGTAATCTTTTGTAGTCACCGATTTCATTAACGATTGGATAGTACTATATTCAGTTACGCCAATAATGTTGATTGGTGGTGGAGCCTTTTCCTTAATTTTGGCAGTTTGGTTTTCCTGAGCTGGTACATTTTGCTGATTTTGATTTAATACAGCAGTTATTGAAGTGTGGCTTGAAGCTACAATCTCTGGAGAAGATTCTGCCTTCCGTTTTTTCGCAGGTCTTTTCTTCCTGTTCTTTTTTAAGATCCAGTCAGTTTCTTCTCTTAATTCTTCTTCGTCAGTGTGGTACTCTGTAGCACACTGTTCTTCTGGCTTCTTGGGTTGCAAAGCATTTCTCTCATGGAAAACTGAAGCATCCTGTTCCTCAGGTTCCTTTGATTGTAAAGAATTTTTCAGTTTCTCATTTTCTAACTTAAGAGATTTTACTTCGTTCATTAAATCCGACGTAATTTTTTCAATGTTACATAGTTGTCTGCGTAGTTCTGCATTTTCTATCTCAACTGTTCTAGCTAATGATGTTGGTGATCTTTGCACTATGGAACTTCTTCCAAATGGGTCAGAGTTCATCAGCTCTGAAGTATTGCGGTCATTGGATATCGACGACTGGGAGCCCGCTTGCTCACCCCTCAAAGTCGCCGGCACTGGGTATCCGATTCCCTGCGCCGTAAGGTTATCTCGTTTCGAGTCCCCCATATTGGTTATTATTTTCAGGGAACCACCCTTAGCTAGTTTTGGTCCGCGAATGGTATTTTATTTCCCATTTACCCGCCCGACAAGTCAGTAAGAGTTTTCCCCTATCCGCCACCTGGGGACGCGCCCGATGGGAGTCTAGCAACTCCGCACGAGGGTGCTATTGATGGCAAGCACATTAGTATTGTGTTATTGGCAACGTGTGATTCCAATTACACATTTTGTCGCATTGCGGTAGGGGCTCGGTGTAGTCAAAGTGATGGGGTAATATACCTACATGTTATTTATCATTATGTATTGTAATATATTTTTAGGCATTTTAAAATCATCAATATTCGGTAAGCAGGTCCACCGAAATGAACTTCCAATTCCACCAAATAGCAATCTACCAAACAGTTTAGAAATGTTCCCATACTATTTTATCAAAGACGCCGCATTTTCATTTAAAAAACACTTAATGCAGTCGTATTCATCGAGAAATTCTGAAGAATTGAAAGACATTTTCAATTACAAACTTTCGAGAGCTCCTATGGTAATTCAAAATGCTTTTGGCATATCGGTGAATAGGTGGATGGTTCTACAAAATCCGATCAATAAGCTGCCTATAAATTCAGAGACGGTCGTGTTGGCAACTGTAGCATTACACAATTTCGTAAAACTAAATGACACCTTGCAAAAATATGTGCGCCAAAATTGCATCGACTGGGAAGATCAAGAATTTAGCGTACATAGTGGCGCTTGTCGCAGAAACATGCAACCAGTTCCATCCATTAGTGATCGCTCGACCAATTCAACGACGTTCGCCTTTAATTTGAGGGATAATCTAAAATAGTAGTACACCCCCGCTTTACGATGGGCTCGGAATACGATTCAATCGCTTTACGATGAATCGACTCTACCAAAATCTAACTCACTTTACGATTAAAAATTCACTTTACAATTTACATTTTGAAAACAACGGGATATTATTAAAAAATTTAATGTGATCTTGACTCGTCGATTAAGTTGTTTAGGTCATGTAAAATGTGGTTCTTTTTACGATAATTTTACAGTATGATGAAGTTAGTGGAACGAATTACCATCGTAAAGCGGGGGTTCACTGACTTGTGAATTGAAGGGACGTTCCGTTTCAATATAAAAACTAAATGATTTCAAAATCAGTCAAGAGTTTTTATATCAGATTTCAATTACATTGTATCACATTTGGTGAAATATAAAATAAAATAAAATGAAAATTAATAAAATATAATTAACTTAAATTTTAGTTTTGAATGCTGTTCAATACAGCCTGTTGAGATTTTAAAATTATTTTAATTTGAACTGGCCTCATCTTCTTCATGGCGAAAGTAAAAATAAAATCAAAAATATTTGTTCCTCGTCTTTACTAACAAGACCCTTATTCTCTAAAAACTAAGGTATAAACGTGTAAACTTGCAAAAAGCGAAGCTTACAGTTCGCAATTTTTCGATTTGACTACTATGTACTTAAAATAAAATCAAAAAATTGCAAACTAATAAAAGAAAGCTTTGCTTTTTCCGAGTTTACACGTTTACCCATTATCTTATTTTTTAGAGAATGAGGGTGCTGGTAGTCAACTTTTTTGTATGGTCCAGGTCTGTAAAGTTTCCAAAAAAATTTCTGAAATTACATCATCCTTGGCTTTACTCTTGGAACTTCTAGTTGACACAAATGAAACGTCACCCCCGCCATTATCTTCACCATACTCGGAATACAGATACTCCGCGGGCGCAGGAGAAGTGCTTCCTATTATTCTATAAAAATTACCGAATAATATTAAATTATACATCGTATTTAGTAGCTTCATACCTTTGGGATTTGATTCTGTCGTCTAAAAACGTCAGTAAATAGAACAGCTCCCATTGCGTCGCAGCAACAATATTAATTTCCTGATGGATGCTCCATTATACGGTTCTCTCTGACGTACTTGTGCCGAAGGTAATCCCATTATTTTTTGCAGTAAATAGATACTTAATACGAGTAGATTATCGAAAATCAAAGTACACTTTATTGTACGGTAATATTTTACATACCATCAACATCAAACTTGGTGGTAAATTGTTGCCAAATATAGCTTTTTCTTTGGTTATCCATGTACAAAGAATTTTTTTATCTTATACCTCTGTGACCTGTGTACGATTTTACAGTTTCTATAAATTATTCGATAACACAAGAATGTAAATAATTAGATTACATAATAATGAATAAACACGCAGCAACGTACTACTTTTTTAGAAATATCCGTATACCATATATTTTTTTAATTCTAATATCTATATACACATAAATCGTGTTATACACGAACGTAATTGTTTTCGATATATCAAACAGCATTAAAAATTATATTGTCTGCAAAAATTTCAATTTGTATTTGTAACGAAGTTGTATCGACTTAAAACAGTTACCATCTATCCTTGAGTTCAAAGTAAGGTGGCACAAAAGAAAAGTCACTTCGTTATCAGAAATATTTAATGCTGAGCCACTACCCTTGAGCAGTCATTTTTAGCGGGGCTAATACTCAGGAGTGTAGGGGTGGGGTTTTCAAGGGATGAACTCAGTCTTGCTAGACTGCTGTGTAACATAATAAAAATAAATTTGAGGCAAAAGAGAAAAAAAATTAATTAACGTTATTAGGAAAACTATTGCAACCAGGGGAAATTAAATGGATTGATGAAATGGATATTAAATGGAATTGCATTACTGTTAGAGTCTTCCATCTATCTGGAGGACATGGAAAGACACCTTATCATTGCATCACTCACCTTGGTCACAAGTTTGGTAGTTTACACTCTCATTATTATTTAATAATTATACACTAAATTTGACTTACAGTTTTGAACAAAACTAAAACAATATTGCACTTTATTGAATTTCAAAGATAACTGAATAAAAAAAAAAAATAAATTTTAACAATTTAAATTTCAATAATGTAGAACTGATACACCCAGCAACTTGAAATTATAATTCTTTTTGGAATCAATTTAAAAAAAAAATTATAAATTCAAGTGCAATTTTTGTTCTTAATTATAAACCCTGATCTAAGCCTAATAATAGCTTAAATTACCCAGCACCATCACAATAAATATTTGTATATATTTAAATTAAAAATTTAATAATGAAAAATATAAAAAAAATTTAATAATAATTAAAGCAAAATAAAGGAATAAATTTTCCTGAATGTAATAATAAAATACAATTAAAGAAATATAAAAAAAATTGCTTAGCTTATTGTTCCATCGATGTTTTCGTTGTAGTCCAATTGTATTTTTGAACGATGACGTATGCATACGTAACCAGAGAATTGTATTGAAATTCCACCAGCTGATTTAAATGAATTGAATCTGTCATTCAATTATTGTAACCATTTACATAGTATTAAAGTTATTTTAGATTTGGATTATTGTTAAATATTATGACGGTTATAAATGATGTGATTATAAATAATGTTTTATTATGTAACAGCAATTTTTATTATTATGTTCGGATTATTACTATCATCAATTTATTAATATTTAGCTTTAAAAATAAATTTTATTTCTTGGTTATTATGTAATCACTTTTCAATTAGGTCTTAGCCCACACATGTTATCGAGTGTCCTTGAGACGGTAATTGAAGCACATGAGATGTTCACCACTTATTTATGAAGTATCTTTAACCTCAGATAATATTGTTCTTAATTTAAATGTAACTTAAATTCCTAATTAACTATGTTAGTTGATATTGTCTAATTCAAATTATCATTTTAAATATTTTAATTTAAGTTAAATCAATCTAAAATTAATTGAACATAGATTGGTGCGTTAAAAATATAATTTAGGTAACTCGAATGTTCGATCACGTTACACCAAATCGGTTAATCTGAACACAGTTAACTATTTCGCACATGTCTCACTACAATTAATATTATAGAAGGAACCAGATATTAATGTTTCACTGGGTCTCAGTTCAGCACTATTTAAATACTATTCTAATTTAATTTAACTTCAGAAATCATTAAATTACTTATATTAATTCAATTATAATTTAACTATAATTTAATTATATGCACATTATCATTTATTCATGATTTTCAATTTCATGTCAATTACAGCAACATTTAACTTTTTAACATATTTTTAACTTAATGTCCCGATTAAACTCTATTTTTTTAATTTTTCACGACTTATTCATTGCACGTCTCAAAATCAACTCCCCTAAAAATCAAAAAAATTTCAACTCCAAAACAAAACAATAGCTCAACAAACACTCTCTCCTCTTTTACCATAGTTACACACACACACCGAGGATCATTATTGATAACTGGTACAGTCTTAAAGAAATTTGTAACCCAGTGGTGGACACCGCTACGTTACATATTTTGTGTCAGTTCCGTTTTATTCCCCTCCGTTCATTGCGTACATTTATCCGTTTTTCATACACATTGACAGAACAGTGAAACGGAACGGAGCGGATACATTCTGTTTGAACCTTGAGATCTACTTATCAGGTAGCTACGACCGAACTTCAAAAATCCAACTCCCGTATTATACATTAAGTATAAAACCAGAGGGTATCGACTTAGTGAATTATATTCACTAAATCAAAATCAAAAACCCAAGCAGGAATCTCATTTGTTTGTGTATAATGCACGAATATTTAAGTTAAAAATTTGTCTGATTAATATGAAAAAATGTTTCGGTTTTTTATAGATAATATATTAATTGTAATGACAAACCCTATAAAGCGAGAGTTGGATATTACTACTCTATACTATTTAATTTTGGTCGGCGATAAACTTTCAAAGGAGACAGTCGTGTTTTTTGTCTGCTCCATAAAGTAAAAGTTTTTAGTGTAATTTATTGTTTTGATTATTTTAAAATTATGTAATCAAATTTTTAGTGAAGTGTAAAATGAATTAATTTTAATTTAATTTAATTTTTCAATTTTTGAGTGAAGAAATAAGTGGTATAGTGAAATAATTAAATGTGAATTTGGAAAATGTAATCCATCGGGATGCATTTATCAGGCAATGTTTTTTGTACTTATAAATGAAGGAAATCAAATTTCATGATTTCTAAATTAATTGCATGATTTAGGCTTTAATGTCTGTTTAATTGTATATAAAATTCTAGTGCATAAAGCTTCTTTTGATTGATTTTATATCAAAAATTAAATTGTTCCAATTTAATAAACGCGGTTAAATTTAATACGCATGTCTGTTCTTGTTTCATCTAGTTCAAATACGTATACATACGTATTTTATTTTTATTTTAAATACAAATGAACAAACATATCGAAGATTAATACGTAGAACGGGCTTATTGGTAAAAGTTTTATATTTTGGTACATCGTACATGTAGTTTTAATGGCAGATTAAATACATCAGTGATCCACGGCTTGTTTGATCCATTTCTCTATTTCTCTCAAACAAAATAAGACATCGCGAGATATTTACAATTTATTAATGAAATGCAACTGGATCAAATAGGCTGTGAGCTTTGACTATATATTTTTAAATGGACTGCTAGTTGCTTACTTCATAAGCGATCCAACATACAGTGGCGGTCAAGAGGCAAATCGTGGCGAATTCGCTAACTAAAAAGTTCGTTACTATTTAATTTATTAGGAATAATCGAAAAATCAACATTAACATTAAATTTTATAAAAGAAAACATCATTAATATTTGAAATTATAAGCAGTTGCAAGCACTAAATATTAAAATAAACATTTATTTTTGTTTTCACATTTGCAAAGAAACAGTCTTAAGCCGCGTCCACACGGGGTGTGAAATGTACACTTATGCGTGCGTATTCGCTTATTTAGCGAATGTAGGCGGTTAGCGGGATGTGTACATTTATCACATTTCGGTACACACGATTCGTTAAATGTTCATTGATCACATGTAGGCGAATGTTAATGAACATTTCTACTCTGGTATATATTTTTAGTACCTTGATCATACAATTTTTAATGAAAATATTCAATCACATTCGTCATGTGAAAACCATCCACACGACGTTTACATTCGCTAAATGCGCGCATAAGTGTACATTTCACACCCCGTGTGGACGCGGCTTTATCTGTCAATGGCAAACTGGTATCACAACCAACTACGACACACTTTCTCCCCATTTTCAGTAAAAATAAAAGAAACCGAGGAAAAATTTTGTGCAAAAATCACAATTAAAATATCTCAAATCAAATTAAATTGAATTTAAAACTATAAAACGATGACAAAATAGAAAACACATGAAAAGGAGCCAAAAATTAAATAAAAATTTATTGATGTTGACAACTTTGACAAATCTTTAGTTTTCGTTTTTGCCGCAATTTGCCTCTTGACCGCTAGTTGTATGTTGGCATCATCATTTATTTGAAAATTATATTGAACTGTCATTGTATTAGCGGTCCATTCTAATTCTATTGTCTAAGGCTGTGAGTCACTGTAGAATGGGTTTGTAGTGGAATTTTTATAATTTTTGGTGTAATTTTAATATTTTAATATTGTGCATGGCATATAATGAAAACATGAAGAAGTATGCGTAATTGCGTACTAAGGATTATGTATATGAAAAGATTTATTGCGCATGTGCATATGCATAAATATTGAATGCGCAGAGGAAGAGTGTATGGAAATATTTATTTATTTTGTTTATGTGGATTTTAGTGTATGTTTCTATTATCTTTTTCTGGTTTTTTGATGTGTTATATATTATATTACATATGTTCAATTTTCATTACCAATTTATATTTATAGTGTCGTTATTAACTTGAGCGACATAAATTCAATACACATTTGTAAGGTTTTGCATTTGAATTGAAATGTGCATTTAGCGAAGACACATTATAAAATAAAAAAATAAAAACTACATGCAATGTAGTTTTATGTGCATTTTTAATACATCTGTTTGATGTCAATTTATGAGTTCTTCTTTTTCAGGTTTTTCCGTTCTTTTTCACCAAAAAAAGTTGTGTGTTGCAGTAAATATTATTGAATAATCCTTCTTGAGTACTCAAGTTTCAAGTTCTCAAAGTTTCCTTCGTGTAAGGTAGATAGTTCTTTTTCTACTTATATTGGTTATACAATAGTTTATAATATAAGGGATGTTTATATCCTTATATTTAGAATTTATGTTAATTAAATAAATAACTCTGCTATATATTGTATAACAACATTTTGTATTTAACAATTTTAATGAAAAATAATTTGTTTGTAATTAATTAATTCTTTTAATTAAGTTTGGCTAATTTTATATTTTAAACAAGTTAATTTTATATTGTCCTACTAATTGGTTTTTGATTTAAAGTTTCTGAGGGATTAATGAGCGTGATGAGAAATTTAATTAATTAATTACTTTTACTATTTCCATTTTAACAACTAAACCATGAGGATTTCAGAGTTTAATAACTTTTAGTTTATTTTAAAAGTAGTAGTTGGTGACAATTAACAAATTTACATAGATCTTGATTTTCAGAAATATTCGGAGTAACCCAATGCAAATTTCGAGAAACTTTGTATCGAATTAATTTGGAATTTTATCATTAATTGAATCTGGGTAAAATGTATTACCTATGTTCTGAAACTATGCTATAGAGGGACTTTCTGAGTGGTGTATAAGTGGGTGTTTACGTTTTTGGTGACGATTGGAGGAGTTCCAGAAGGAAGCTAAGTTAGCAATAATTTTGCAAGCTTTTTGATAAAATAATAAAATAGTTAATAAATTGTTAATATTGAAGGGGAAGAGGACTTTTTTAAATTATTTATTTATAGGATTGATGCAGATATAACTTTAAGTAGACTTAGATTAATAAGATCATAGGTGGTTAGAGGGCTTTATTTTAAGGATACTGATAAATAATTTAACTTGTTTCAGAATCTAAGATTGTTCCAGAATTAACCATTTTAATCCTAATTTTCAGGAATAAAGTTAAGGCCCAACTCAAAGCTCCAGGAATCAAGCAGTTAATATTCATGTAGTTTAGAAATGTTGTTGTTTTATTTACTAACTATCAACTTCTTGGGAGGCTGGTGCCGGGTTGATGCTTTATTACTAACATACTTTTCTTGTCCCTCGTTTTGTTATCCGTAAAAGAGTGTACGGTGGACCCGGCGTATTCCGGGAAACTTGATGGGGGCTTGGTCGTACACATTAAAGCATCAGGGTTTATTAGCGCCTTATAATTAATTTTGGTTACTGGTAACATTAATTATAATTCATTACAGGATAGCGCCCATTCAGATCAAACGCCTAGAATCTTAGTGGCAGATTTTGCTGAAACTATTATATACATGTATTATAGTTTGAACTAAATAGTATTATATGTAGCGACAGGGACCGGTATTGAGGGAATCATGTAAATAAACAGCTGATTTCGATTGTATTTATTAGCTTTAAGTCAATTCTAAATTAATTATGATTATGATTTGCAGAAGGGCCCAGGAACCTGATCCAGCAAACTAATAAAGGTCATTTTAGAGTGCAGTTTTAATTGTAATTTTAATAAAACATAAAAGTAGATTAGAATTATATTAATTTTCTTTCTAAGATATGTGGGCTATTGTTGATTAGGTTAATTGTATGGTTAATTAATTTTTCAGATTATAATATAGTTACAGTATTAATCATTATTATAGAGATTAAAATTAATCCTGATTTTCAGAATTTAATTTTAAATTGGATCAACCCTACAGGATCAAAAAGTAGTGAATAAGTTGTAGTTTAGAAAGTGTGTTGTTCTGTACTAACTATTCGATTATAATTCGATTATATAATTACTAACAATTTTTACTAAATACCGTTCGCTGAGTGGTTGTATCCGGGTCGAGTCTCTCCAAACTAAGAATCCTATCTTGGCCTTAGGTTTTGTTACATGTATACGGGTGTACGGAATGGGACCCTGGAGTTTGGGAATCCTGCTATAATGATGGGCCGTACAACCTAATCCATCAATCATATCTAGTAACAGCGCCTTATAATTTTCAAACTCATAGAATTTTGTGGATAATCTTGCTGAAACTCCTTATGTATTGTAGCGTGAACTTAAGTATATTTATAAGTAGCGACAGGGACCAGTATGGAGGAAATCATGTGAATGATCAGTCGATTTCGATTATATTTATTAGTTTTAAGTCGATTTCAAATTAATTTATGAGTATTATATATTTATTAAGTATATATTTTTAATTACGATTAGGATTTCAGAAGGGCGCAGGAATCTGATTCAGTATACTATCATAATAAATTTTATTTCAGAGTGCAGTTTTAAGTAGATTCGAAATGTGCTGTCATTGTGTTACTACTAACTATTGGCTATACTTAGGTGTCTGTAACCGGGTCAATTTCTATCTAACTAACTAAACCTATCCAAATCCTCTTTATGTTTTATGTAACAAGGTGTTCGGTGAGGCCCGGCCATTAATAACTCTGGGAGATCTTGCTTAAAGCTTGGTCGAACACTTCAATCAATCAATCAATCAATCTATACTATTTAATTTTTATACGCTTTGTTTTGATTTATTTATTTATTTATTGTTAACCTTATAATTTACATTTATGTATTTAGCTTTTGGCACACTTTATTGAGCAGGAGCTCATTCATAAGGGAACATAATAAAAGAAATGGATAATTTAGACAAAAAAAAAATCACGATTTTAGCCAGGAGACGATTTTTCTCTAAAATTTCAATAACTCGACAAGGAGTCATCGTACAGAAATTTCCATAGTATCTAGTATATTTTCAAGGTTTCTAAAATTCTCTATAAAATGGTTATTTTGGATTTGGAAATGAAATATTGAGACAGTTTGTTTACAGTCTGGGTATTTTTTCAAAGAAAATTTCTGTTCCGTTTTTTTGGTGCACTATATTAATCGATAAACTAAAAACAAACCCAGTCTAATTGAATATTTCGTCGTGTACGTCATTGTATGAAAGCTGAAATAATTTTCACATTTTTTTCTTGTACATAAAATAGAATAAACAAAAGTAGGTTAATTATACTTAAACCTCGTGCGAATATTAAGCCCAATAAATATAAAAATAAAGCATAAAAATAAACTTCCCATCCGTAGTTTATATTAATTAGTTACGAAAGTTTCTCAAACTAACATAAAATCATTAATTTCCTTTAACAAAAAAAATAAATAACTGGAAGTAAAAATATACTGTATTTATACATAAGACTAAGTCCTTTCAATATTGGATAAAAAGCAAAAAAAAATTAAAATATTTCAACAAGAAGATTATAGAACAGGAGCATTTAAAAAAAAGCAAATTTTTTATTATATTGAGAGACATTTGTCTTCATACAAACTTGTTTATTTACTTATGTACATAGATTATATAGAACAAAATCTTGTATTTAATTTAATCAATCAATAGATATTTTATACAATCGACTTAGAATTTTCCTATTTTTCTGATAAAAATACCTAGGTAATTCTACAAATCTATATTCTAGATTTTAGATTACATAGTTGATAGATATTTATATTATGTGGCATAAAAATTTTGTATCCATTTTGATAGATTTGCTGTATAGAAGATAGTTGCGGTTTGATGAAAATTTTATCATCAGGCCGCGACCACTGCTGGCCTGATTGTACCACGCAATTTTCATTCTAAATAAGGGGTATTCACATAAAATGAAACCCAACATACATTTAGAGAAACAGATTTAAAATCTAAAAGCTATACCTTTCTTCCGACCCCTACTGAACATTCCCAATCAATTATTAGAAGAAATTAAGTAAAATAAAATTCACTGGTCCAATCTTCACAGAATTCCTAAAATTATGATTTCTGCACTATTTTAGACAAAATCAAAACCAATTCCAGTTACAATACTTTAATTTAATATTTCTATTTGTTAACTTCTGTTTAACGATTGTTATTTAGTTGTTAAAAAACAAGAAAAATGTTAAAATAAAAAATTTACCTGAAGTTAACTAATTTGTACTTAAAAACCGTGAAGCACATAATGTATGTGAAGTTTAGTGATTTGTTTTTGCAGAGAATTCCTGCGTGTAACTGACGTGTAACAGACGACTAATTATCTTTTTTGTCCCGATGTTATACTAGCGAATTATGCCAATACAGCTGAATTTCCTTACAAAAATTTTTCTGCGTCACATTCACACAGGTCTGTTCTTGTGTAAGCAAATTGAATAATTGTTCTTTTTTTTAAATAATTATAATTATAATTTGAATTAATTAATAAATTCGTGTAACCACCAAAGATGCAACCAATCGTAAAGATAATTTTTTATGTGTTTTAACACGTAGAAGTATATTAATGTACACAAAAATAGAGCTGTGTGAATGTGACAAAGAAAAAAATGTATAAGGTAATTTGGCTTTATCAGTATAATTCGCTAATACCACCTGTGCAAAACATTCTGTACATATAGAATGAAAATTGTGGTATGTACTTACAGTCCAGTCGCCGTGGCCAAATGAGAAGGTTGATTTTTTCATAATCATAATAGCTCGTCAGTTCGAATTATTAACTTCAAATAAATTAAAGTGAAACCTGTCTACCCATTGAATAATTATTCTCCTGTTGAATAATTATTCTCGCGTAAATTAATACTAATATAGCTACTTCTGACTTCTACGTGTTAATCCGTAAAACACATTAAAATGATCTTTAGGATCGGTTACACTTTTAGTGATTACATGAATTAAATAATTAATTCAAATTAAAGTAAAAAAGAAAAGAAAAATTACTAAGCCGTTCAAAAGAATTCAAAATGGCACTTCCTAGATAGATGGAGAGCTGGTAGACAATTTTAAGTAGGTATTTGAGGCAGCATGAAAATTTGTGTGACGCTTCTTTAGCAATGTCTAAACACAAAATCAAAGACCTGGCTGAAGGGTAGCGGGGCATTGAACCTTTGATTTTTTTAAGTTGCAAAATTTTTTTGCAAAAAATGTTTTTGAGGCATTCTGAAATTGTAATGCCTTTTAGTTTAGTATTTAATAAAATATAAAACAAAAAAGCCAGATCATTTAGTTGGGTCTAAAATTATGCCAGGCGGCTTCAAAGTTGAATTTTGTAGACTTCTAAAAAATAAATTTGAGGCAAGCTGAAACTTAGACAGATAAATATATGTATATACCTAACAGATTCGCATAAGTGCAAAGTAGCATTACGACAAAAGCTCTTAAGAGCTCAGTACATTCCCGACCACCTGGCAGGTAGAGAGCCGCACCAAAATGACCTGTCTTTTTGAAGTTATGTTTTTTTAGGTATATATATTTATCTGTCTAAGTTTCAGCTTGCCTCAAATTTATTTTTTAGAAGTCTACAAAATTCAACTTTGAAGCCGCCTGGCATAATTTTAGACCCTACTAAATGATCTGACTTTTTTGTTTTATATTTTATTAAATACTAAACTAAAAGGCATTAAAATTTCAGAATGCCTCAAAAACATTTTTTGCAAAAAAATTTTGCAACTTAAAAAAATCAAAGGTTGACAATGCCCCGCTACCCTTCAGCCAGGTCTTTGATTTTCTGTTTAGACATTGCTAAAGAAGCGTCACACAAATTTGTATGCTGCCTCAAATACTCAAAATTGTCTACCAGCTCTTAGACTAAGATATTTTGAAAAGAATGAATGCTAGATGTTTTTTCGTTTAAAGTTTAATCAACAAAAACCTCCATAATAAGCAAGAACTCTAAAATATGTTATTTTCTACATATTTGGACGATTTTACGATTGCATATAAAACCACGAATATTTCATCTTCAAGAAGGTAATAAATATATCAAGCGCTTTTACGATAATAATTTCAAAATACCACAATATTGCGTGCAATTCAACTTTGAAATTAACAATTTGTTGAATTTAGTTGGAATTTTTTTAAGAGGCACTTGATACTTTTAGTATTTGTATTGTAGATATTTTATATATTGGGGCCTTTAAAATTTAAGATTTTAAGTTTTCAAACATGAGAATTATTCTATTCAATCAGTTTTGAATTCAATAATATTTTATAAAAAACATAATAAACTACCTTTGTTCTTAGTATTTGCAATTTTATTATGTAAGAAGCACAAGCGGATCCCTACAGGCCATACACAAAACCATAACAGGCTAGGCTTAACCATACAAAAACCATACAAGCTAGGCTTAAGTTGGAATATTTTCTTATTATTCAGTTCATTTTAACTTGTTTATAACATTTAAGCCATCTGTCTAAATATACGCCTACGCCAAGATATTTAACGTTTTGAATCTTGTGCTTGGACGGATCAGTCTTGTTATTTCATTATTTTGTTCAGCTCTCTAATTGACACCTTCAAATATATAAACAAAAATCAAATTCGTCGATTATGCGATTATACACTTTATGTTCATTTTGGACTCTTTTAAGTTCGTGGTAACTATCCTAGGCCAGATATGCATTGTCAAGCAATAAACTGCATCCCTTGCCAATACATTTAGACATTCCACTTGGTGTCAACCAAACAAACAGCTACGTTCGAAATATCCCCTTCCATCACTCATAATCCAATGCCGGTCATCTATATCTATAAACCACACCGCCGACGATGCTGATGTCCACAGTAATTTGTAAATTTCATTGCGAACACCGCACCACATTTCACACCACAAGATTCGAAAAAATAAAACGAAAAAGCAAGTCCTCAACAAACTATGTAGAACGGTTTCACCGTCCAAACAATACTCCGTCACTTACAAGTAACGCCTACCTCACCACATTTCAAAATCATAATGTTGGAACTTGAAAGAAAAGCTCGTTGTTATTAAAAAGAACAATTAATAAAATGGAAATAAGAAACACAACTTCATTTAACCTAAGCCATTTTTTTCGTATACGGAATTGAATTATTACAGACTTTTGTACTGTAAATCTTACAGACAATTGAACCAATTTATTATACAGTTTTGGCCCACACACACGTAACGATATTCGAACCTAGGCTTGAATTTTCCTTAAATATAGCCGTCATGCCTGTCGAAAGTTACGTTTGGTCACAGAGGTACAGTTGAGGTAAACAACGTATAGCTTTAAAGGGAAATATAAAAATTTATAAACAATCTTGCATAAATCACCCCTGATTTAAGTACGTAAAGTTTTATTCCAACCCGACACACATTAAGGGGGAACACCACTGTGAGATTTTCAAAAAATCGATTTTTTTTTTGCCTTTAAAAAATCCTTTAGACCCTCAAAAATATGATACAAATTCGTTTATAGCTAAAAAATTTTTTTTTTAGAAGGTTTTCAAGCATTTTCCTGAGAGCTCTTATTGAGAAGTTATTGATACCAAAAACTTTAAACGCGTTTTTCTCGAAACCGTGTTTTGGAAATCTGCACGCAGCAGAACTCAATCAATTTTTGTTCAATCGACTTGAAAATTTAACTGTAGCTTCTTAAATATATTTAAAATCGAAGTACATTTTTAAATTGGGTGACCCATCTTGTTTAAATAGCTATAGACCTATCTCTGTTTTACCGGTATTCAGTAAACTATTTGAGCGTTTAATTTATAACCGCCTTATTATAGATCATCTGGAGTCTAACAAAATTATTCATAAAAAAATACGGCTTTAGGAAATCAACATGTACTAACGCCGACTTACCTTCTTTAAAATGATAAAATACTGCCACTTACATATCTGATTGATTACGAATACTTAAGTAGTTACGATTTATAAAATTAGGAGTGAGCTGATTAGATGTAATTTAAATTTTGAAACTAACTTTTCAGTTACAGACAGACAAACTCGTACTGCTTCTAACTATCGACTTCCTAATTTTAAATTTAAGGCTTCTCAGAATTCTATCTTATATAAAGGTCTGTACCTTTCCAATCAATTGAATGAGAATGACAAAGACGTCAGAATTTCGAATTTTAAATCAATTATGAAAAATAAATTACATATTATAATATATTCATTACCAATTATAACTTAAATTTTTGTTTTCTGTTTTTTTTTCTTTTTTTACTTCTTATACTTTTAAATGTAATTCCAATTTGAATTCTGATTAAATTTTGTTTGTTAATTGCCTAATAAAACACACATATTAACTTTTATTTTTATCTTAGCTTATTTGAAATGTAAATTTTGTGTACATATAAAAATGTTTTCCTGTATAAAAAAGTGTATTCTTTTTTCTTTGGAAAATAAAGATAAAAAAAAAAAATCTGTATCGATCTGCGAGGATTGTGAAAAATAAATAATTTTTCAATCATCTCATCAGGCTGTATTGACTGAAATGCAAACATATTGATATTACCATTAATTTTTTCATTATATAGGAAGTATTTACAGTATTAACTAATTTTACAATACCGCTTAACAACTTTTAACAATTTAAATTTTATTATATTTAACCAGAGCCTTCTGGAGTATAGAGCCATAATAAAACGCCATAATTTTTTAGAAGCTTTTTTAGCGGTAAAACTTTACATTGTTCTCTATAGGAATCCATAGTAAAAATGAGCATCAAATTTTCAATGAAAAACGAAAATATTATAAAAGTTTCTATTAAACTTTTCTACATAATTATTATCTTTAACGACAACATCCATTGGTAATTAATAAATATTAATTGCAGAAATGTTAAAATTAAATTACATCATTTTTTGAACTTTCATTTTGCAAAATACATCAAAGTTACTGGCGATGTAAAATAGTACTTGCTAAATTTATCTTTAGTTATACTAGTGTACGTCAGATGTCTATAGTTGTTTACAGAAAAATACCAAGCAAAAACTATTTAATCGCAAAATTGTCTTACGTTCTTAATATTTTGTGAATTTGTTTGGTTTTTCTACAATTTTTGAACTTTAAATTTAACTATAAATTTCTCCAGCTGGTAGTTTTTAGTTCGACTCTACTAAATTTGTGCTGCCATCTCTGTAATGTGTATTGACTTAGTGACCACACGACTTTTAGCAAAGCAATCTTGATTATACAAGCCATCATCTAAAAAACGAAGCTTTTATAAGGGAATTAGAAACGAGGAAAAAACCAAAATTTCCATAGTAAAACACATAAAACATATGGGAAATCACTTTTTTTCCTAAGACAAATTTGTGAATGAAAACGTTGCAAATTCTTAATTATGATTTCTGAAATATTTTCATAAATGTTTGAATTTCAACATATATGTATAAATCTCGTTTAGGTACATCGTTTTCATTTTCATGTAATAATTGATTTTTTAAACCAAAATATACAAAAAAGTTCATAACAACAGCTTTCTGGAAAAACTAAAAAGAAAAGCTTACTACAAATCGTGTACATTAAACCAATATATGTACATAGATGGCAGTAAACATTTTGAAAAATCGTACCAAAAATTGCCACCTGGAGAAATTTGAGTTCAGAAATTGTAGGATAAGCAAAACAAATTCACAAAATATTAAGAACGTGTTATAATTGTGTGATTAAATAATTTTTTTTTCGTATTTCTCTGCCAACAATTATAGACATCTAACGTACACTAGTAAAACTAAAGATAAATTTAGCAAGTACAGTTAAACTCCTCTAACTCGGAATCGCACGGGTTCAAAAAAATTTCCGAATTATACAATTTTTCCGATTTATGGGATTTTCGCAAATAAAATTAAAACCAACGATAGTTAATTTACATCAACAATATAACAAGTTTTATTTCAGTACAAACACATATGTATGGTATGTTGTTTGTTTATATGTACATAAATAAAAAATCACATATTAAATAATAAAGTCAAACTTAAATAAACTACATAAGTATAGTAGGAATATTTGGATTAATTAAAATATTGCAATATCGATCGATGTCTGCTTTTGCTTTCGCGTCATTTCTTTGCCTTGCACATACGAAGCTCTTAATTTTGAAACTGTTTCATAAAATTCGCCCATCATAAAATTCGATTGTCGCCCATAAATTTCAAGAGTTTTAAACGCTTGTATGACCTCTCTATTCCCAACCTCAGTAATGTCATCTCCATCATCATCGCTCACGGCTAAGACTTCTTCAGGTTCCGATGCAATATTATCCACAATAATTTCATCTAGGTCGATAGAATTATGCTCGGTTATGGTACTATCATCGATAGTAATAAAATCCGAGGCACTGCAAACCGCAGCCCCAAATGTAGACTGTATTAAATTTTGAATCTCTACTATTCCACCTGTAGCGATTTCTTCATCGGAAGACTCAGAGTTTGATTGTTCCTCCCCTGCAAAGACGAAACCAACGTTGAGAAAACATTTTATAACCGTGTTGGCCGAGATTTGTTGGCACGCAATTTTTAAAAACTGAATTGAATCAAGAATTGTGATTCGCTTAGCGAGCGCGGAAACACTGCTGCAGCTTTCCATTTCTACAAGCAAGTTTTGTAGCATAAGCTTTCTATAATTTACCTGAAACAATCAATGAAAAATATTTAAATATGCATGTAATATTTTAAAGAAAAAACTTTTTATTTTTCATACATACGTACCTTCATATTAGCGATTATCCCAAAATCAAGTGGTTGAAGTTTGGCTGTCGTATTGGGTGGAAAATATACCAGTTGAATATTTGAGAGCTTTAAATTCGCATGAGACGCGGCATTATCTAGAAATAGCAAAAATTTTCAATTTGCTTCTTTCATTTTGTTATTCAATTTAGTGAGGTATTGTTTAAAAATCAGCCCTGTCATCCACGCCTTTCTGTTGGAATAGTAATCAACTCCTAAATTATCCAAATTTAGTTTTTTAAAGCAACGAGGCCGTGCAGCTTTACCAATTACAAGAGGTTTTCTATAGTTCCATCTGCAAATACGGTTAGCATTACCGTAATCCGTTCTTTAGAAAACTTTCCCCCAGAACATTTATCCCCTCGTATATTTCATCGCAATTTCCTATATTTTTTTGATCATATCCATCGCAAATTTCAAATAATTTTGCAATCCATTTCGCCATTACGGTTTCATCTACATCATTACTTTCCCCACATATCGTGTTAAAGCTAATATGATACCGCTTCCTTAAGCTGCGTAACCATCCGTTTGATGCCTTAAAATTACTAATGTTCAATTTACTAGCTATTTTCATTGCATCTGCCTGAAGTATCGGCCCAGAGAGCGGAAAATTTTTACTTCGCGCAACACAAAACCATTGAAATAAAATTTCGTTTACATTTTCAAAATCTGATTTTCTAAATCTTTTTGATTTTGAACCGTAACGAGTCTTAGATTTTTCCAGTATTTCGGCTTGTTTTGACAGATAATCATATACGGTAGTTTTGCCACATTTAAAGTGTGCACATAACTCCTTTACCGTTTTTTTCCCATTTAAACGCATTTCGATTAACTTTTTTTTTCACCCAATGACAAATTAATATTTTGTCTGGCTGGCATTTTACTGTACAGTTAAAACAGTCAGTTAAAACTGTACGTGTGTGGGTATTTCAGTTCAGTTAAACTTAACTGTACAGTTTAACTGAGAACTTTAAAATTTTTATATTTTTAACTGAAACAATTAACTGAACTGAACGTGTGTGGGGGTTTAACTGCACAATTCTCAGTTTTGTGTCGAAATTTTGAGATGAGAGGACGTTTCATACAATAATTAAAATATTGAATTATACAAAACTAGTTCGACTATTTATATAATTTTCATTTTATTTTGAAGTAAATAAAAATTAATTAGGGTTCAAAGAAGTCTGGAACATCTACAGACAGCATTTATAAGCCGGGTCTTTGGTATTACGACCTGTTGGATCATTCCGCTCATTCAAATCCAAGTTAATAACTGAAGGATTAGACTGAACGTGTGTGTGCATCTCAATTCACAGTTAAAACTGTCAGTTAAAACTGTACGTGTGTGGCCTGCCTAAAAGGAGTTTAACTGTACATATTATTTTAATTCGTCAGAGCCAACTTTGATGTATTTTTCAAACTGAAAGTTCGCAAAGTAAACTGCGCCAATTAAAAAACGGAACAGAAATTTTCTTCGAAAAAATACCCAGATTTGAACGCTTGTATCTTGGTGAAATAACACGTTTCAAAAAAAAAAATTTGTTTCTAGTTGAAGGAAATTTTGTTTTCTTTTCGATACTGGAAACCGTTTTATTTTTTTTTGTTTTTTTATGACTTTTTTGAGTAAAACAAAAGGTGTCTAAAAAAAAAAAAAATTTACTGCTGTTTAAAACTGTAAACGAACTTGTTCGATATTTCATTCAAAAATCCAAATAGGCCATTTTATAGAGAATTTAGAAATCTTGCAAAATGATACTAGAGGCGCAGACACACTGTTGTCACGTCATGTGAGCTCACATGCTGTCACAAAGACAAATTTAAACCGTAATATCATGCTTAGAAATATACTGATGTCACGTATTATCACACAACAGTGTATTTTGTATGATCTCTATGCCAGTTTGTCATTGAGCATATCCAGCGCAGATAGATCTCACTAAAAAAAAAAGACCTCACAAATTCTATGCGCTGGATACAAATATTTCATTCAAAAATGTAGATTAATCTCACTGTTTTAGTGAGATTAAAAATTCTCGTCTACATTTGAAAAACATTTCTTTTGTAGATCTAACTGCACTGGATACGCCCATTGTTTTTAACGACAGAAAATTGTAGTTCAACTAGTCAACTTGTAATCATTACATGGTGATGAGTCGATCCACACAAAATCATTTATATAATTCGAATAAGGAAAATAATCATTACCTGTTTGTACAATACATGTAACTTATTTTTGCTTCTTCACCTAAAAGAAATGTATACAAAGCGGCATAACATTAGCCGTGTTTTTATAGATCTGTGTAGGCCTTTTCCAGATTTAGTCGAAATTAGAAGCGAAGTTAATTAAAATGTTTAAATGACGGTCAGGTAGATCTTGAATGCTTCTACCTATAATAATAAAATTAGCACAAAATATTTGTCAGATTTTCCTAGGACTATTAATCTGGATAATCTCTCCAATTAGAGACGCCTTAAGCATTACCTTCGAAACAGACGACTTAAGAATTACCTTCGAAACACAATCGGTGAGGAGCGACTAAATGGATTGGCATCATTAAATATTCACAGAGATATGGTTATATAAATAGACTGTGTCCTCGATGAATTGGCATTGGTGTCATGACGAGTCAATATAAAATTATAAAAAAACGAATAAAAAATTAAATTCAAATAAATTCGAATGCATTATTTCCTTATAGAAATTATTTTTTATTTAAGGAACCCCCTCTACATCGAATTTCTGGCTAAGCCACTTCTATCGACGGCAAGCATATCAACATACAATGCCTTATTAATGCTGTTTCTACGTAATATAACTACAAAGGAAGCCATTCTATTGTTCTTTTAGCTTTAGTTGATGCTCAGTCATATGGTAGAAATAGTGATGGTGGGATTTTTTCTAATTCATTAATTGGTAAAAAATTACACAGTAACAGTTTCAGTGTGCCACCACCAGCACCTCTAATTGAAACCGCAAAACCATAACCACATATAGTCGTTGGAGATGAAACGTTTACAGTGAAAACTTTCCTTCTTCGCCCATATAGTAGAGATAACTTAAAAGATAATGAGCCAATAAAATATTTAATTATACAAGAACGTATCGTAGAAAATGCTTTTGGCATTCTAGCTACGAATTGGAGATGTTTTCGGAGGTATTTGGAAGTACAACCAGAATTTGTTGACAAAATAGTGCTTGCATCGTGGACAATGCATTTGAACCAGATTTCTAATCACTTCATCTTTCAGAATCAGCTTTACTAAATTTAGATTCCCTAACAAGAAATTGTACTCACGAATCCTTTCAAGTTCGAGAGAAATTAAGGGAATATTTTAGTTCTGGAGCCGGTAGTGTAGTTTGGCAACTTGTGCATAAGGGAAGAACTCATTCATAAATAATCAAAAATTATCAAATAAAAATATTTTTTTAAACCCCTGATATTTGTAGTTCACTTACAATTTCCTCCCAAGTTGCTTGTTGAATATGTTGATCGCGATAACTAGGCGATCCATGGTTATAAATAACCTCATGTTCCCTGACTTTTTCTATTATAATCTCGCCCATTTTTAAATATAACTAGAACTAATATTCCATTTACGAAGTTAAAGTTGTGATGTAAATTCAATTTTGTTTTGCCACAAATTTAAAATAACGGCAACTGTACAGAGCAAACACACGCACATTCAATGATTTCGGAGATTACCACCTATTAATTATTTTTACTTTTTCTACTATAACAAAGTTATATTGGGTAAGTATTGTAATCGCGAAAAAAATTTTGTTCCAGATTTTCACATTTCTCAACGAATTAGGTTACCAGGACCCCGAAACACCGATCAGAAAAATGTCCGTCCTTCCAGTCGCACATTTTTATTATTTTTGTTTTGTCTCCCATTCTAACAAATATCGATACTTTTGGTCGAAATTTTGCACAAAGATAGATTTTAGTAATAAGCAGTTTGTGTTAACTTTTAGGTACATTCGAGTATAGAAGCAGTGGAAGAGAAAACTGCCAAACAGATTTTCTCAAAAATGGGACCGACGATTTTTTTGTTATGTTGATGATAAATTTGACAATTCATCATCTACTTGTACACAAAATTTGAAGTCGATTGAAGCATTGCGTGGGGGTCATTTTAACAAAAAGGAGTAATATAAATTTATTTTTCTGTTTACCGAGGTAATGTCGAATTTTCCGAAGAACTATTTTTCTACAGTTAATACACTTGCAAATTCCAACAATTGTTCCCTAGGTGTCTTTAAGATAAAATGAATAGATTACCGAGCAATATGAAATTTAAATTTCTAAATTTATCATAAATACTTTGCTGGTGGCAAATAATAAGTGCGTTCGTTTGTGGTGAATTAACTGAATTATCTGAATTTACTGAATTAACTGAAGTGATTTGCCCGTTCGTTTGGTATGCTTCACTTCACTTAAAAATATTGAGCTACTGATTTATCTGAATAATAATTTTGCTTGTACATATAGATAATTCAGATAATTGTTTTTGTTGTTTTTTGACATTATTTTGTTTTACGCATCGAAGAAGCCAGGATATTTAGAGAATTTTAAATTATTTTTCTGTTATAATGGATGACGATTTGATCGAATATGTGAATTTCGGAAATCACGAAGAATTTGCAAATGAGAAAATGTAATGTGACACACAAAAATAATTAATCCTAGAAAATGATTGAGTAACTTTAAATTTTAATTCTTTTATAACACAACCCAATTACTTTTTAACAATTTGACATTTCTCTGAATTGTAGCAAACGAACGACCAATTCACTCCAGTAGCTTAATTATGTGAATAATAACTCAATTATCGGAATAGTAACTCAATATCAATTCAGTGCTGAGATGTTCTAACATCACTTTTTTCGATGTTCGATAGTATTCATGTCTCTCTTTTCAAGAATAAAATTGTATACTATTTCGACTTTTGAATTAAGCATTTTCTATTGCGATCTCAGCATGCTCGCATAAAACATCATTCTATTACTACTTTCATTCATCACTCTTTATCACAAAAAATTTTGTTTGCGGTATTTTATCGATGTGAAGAAAAGGAAAAGCATACAGAAGGCTGAGATCGCATTAGAAAAATTGTAATGAAAGAAGAAAATAGCGTACAATTTTGTTCTTGTAACAAGAGACAAAATACTATCGAAAACGAATCGAAAGTGATGTTAGAACATCTCAGCGCAGTTAATTCACCACAAACGAACGAGCTTAATATCGTCAACATTTAAAAATAATTATATCTAGTGAGCTTTTAAATATAGCAAGATATTCCCGTTTCTATGACATTGACATTTCTGACATTTACATTTCTGTGACGTTTTATTGATATTTTATGACATTTTAATGATGGAAATATCAAGGACATGTTGATCGATACATTATTTGTGATTTTGTGAATAAAATCGCCGTTAAAGGTATTATTTCTGAGTAATAAATTCTCTTGGTATTCAACGTCGTATATATTACATATGTATAACTCCTAATAGCAAATTACTATGAGAGGATTTAAAAAAATATCGCGCCACTAGGGTGGCGCAGGTTTAGGAGAGCTGGGAGATATATAAAATGAAATCCTATATGACAAGCAGGTGGGATTCTGAAACAAATGATAATTAACGTTAATTCTGATTTTGTACTATTTGTGTTTTATTATTTTGTATTTTCGACTGGTCCACGGCGATGCCCCGTCCAGACTGTAACACATAGTAAAGAATTATATCGGCAAATTCTCACGTTGCTTTTATAATATTGTGATCTGAACAAACGGCACAAATTTTCAGAAAATAAATTTTTGAACATTGTGGATACTCTCTGAAGGGAGTAAATTAAATTCTTAATGACTTTCAATGGTATACTAGAGATGTATAACTGGATCTATTTGTTAAAGGTTGAAGATGAAAAATGGCGAATACGACTTTGATTGCTGGGCAACACGTGTCAGTTCTAAATAATCTAACAAAATTTCTGGATCTGTGATTTGGCGGTATGAGAGTAGAAGATTTAAATTGTCATGATCAATTGTAATATTGGGAAGAGCTTTCCAAATTTAAGAAAATCCGTGACATTGTGCCAGCCCAAAATAACGCCTGCTCAAAATAACGAAAAATGTTTGTAAAATATAAATGGTTGGTTTGTTGTTCTTTAACGATGCTTTCTGGGAAAAGTGTCGTCCGAGAGTCGGGTAGACCCAATTTTTTTATATTTCTAATACAGTCAGGATATCCATGAACTTGTAAAATATAAATAAAACAATTGCTAACATCAAATTTACGTGAGGTTACGTGACTCAGAAATATGTAAATTTACAGAAAATAGCAGCGTGCTATCACACATGAGTTTGATGACATGACGTGATACACGTGAGGTGATATCAGTGTGTTTCTGATCCATTAAAATACTATGTAAAACGATAATGTGCACTTTTTACCCGTGATGTGAGTTTGCGTGACAGGACGTGAGCTCACGTGACGTGATAACAGTGTGTTTGCGGCTTAGGAAAATTTCTGTGCGGCCACTCCTTATCGAGTTATTGTAGTTTTAGAGAAAACGTATCAAAAAGCGTAGAAGCAAAATTACTTAGCACTCTAAGATAAAATGTTAAGTCACTTTAACACTAAAACTTTAACACACTAAAACTTCAATAACTCGACAAAAAGTGGTCGCACAGAAATTTTCCTAGGATCATTTTGCAAGATTTCTAAATTCTCTATAAAATGGCTTATTTGGTTTTTTGAATGAAATATCGAGCAAGTTCGTTTACAGTTTCAAACAGCAGCAAATTTTTTTTTTAAACACCTTTTGTTTTACTCAAGAAAGTCATAAAAAAGCAAAATAAAATAAAACGGTTTCCAGTATCGAAAAGAAAACAAAATTTCCTTCAACTAGAAACAAAATTTTTTTTTTGAACGTGTTATTTCACCAAGATACAAGCGTTCAAATCTGGGTATTTTTTCCAAGAAAATTTCTGTTCCATTTTTTAATTGGCGCAGTGTATATTTTAGAAATAATTTAATTTTAATATTTCTGCAATCAATATTTACTTAATACCAATATACCCTTCTTGTATATTGCTGCTAAAGATATGTAGAACACTTTTGTATAAACATTTTGTAACATTTTTGCTTTTTTCATTGAAAAACTTGAAGCTAAAAAACACCATTTTTACTATGGATTCCTACGGAAATCAGTGAAACGTTATACTACTAAAAAAGCTTCTAAAAAATACGTCATAATGATTATGAATTACCAGAATGCTGTTGTTACGAAAATTTGTAGCAATTTTGATTTACATAAATCAAATATTACAAGAAAATGAAAAAATTTTCTTATAACTAAGAATTTGTAACGTTTTCATTTAAAAATTTGCCTTAGGAAGAAAAGTGATTTCCCATATATTTTATATGAAAAGTTTGTTTTTTTCTCATTTCTAATTCTTTTACAAAAGCTTAGTTTTTTAGAATATGGCTTTGTTTAATCTAGGTCGCTTTGATTTAACACATACGTGCATGTTCTAATTCACTAATACTATAAGTACCTGGTTGAAAAAAATCAGAGTAACAAGTTTAGCAGTTCAGTCGCCATAGCTTGATGAGATGATTAAAAAATGATTTATTTTGTACAATCTTTGCAGAGTGAAACTAGTTGCAGACCTCTGAACAATTTCCCTCTTCGTAAAATATTTATAAGTATTAAATTAAAATTATTTATTGGTTTAGGGCTCTCTATATTGTTTTTATTTTTTAAAAATTTTTTAATTATAATTTTAATTATATAAAATTGTGCTCAATAATATTTAAATATTTATAAGTATATCTGAAAGTATCAGAATAACTTAATGTTTCAATTAGAGATTTAGATTATGAATTAAATTACATTTTAGCATTTTTATTTTTGTATATTATACCCAAGAATTACACTAATTTTCTACATTCTTATCATATTGATTAAATTTAATTTAAATTTGGTTCTAATGGATTTTAATGTAAAATGAAATTTTATTATAAATTGAAAAAAACTTGTACTCTTCAAAATGTCAATTCCCAATGTCAAAAGCTTGGAAAAAATATTCCTATAAGAAGATAAGCACCAAAAATAGATATCGAGTTTTACAAAGAAAATTTGTAAATTTTTGTCAGTTCATTTTCATGAGTAGGTACTATAGGTACTATATTTTAGTGTTATGTTTGAAAAACTTGAAAGAGCAGAAATCCATTGGGAATTGACGTTATAAATTTTTGGTCTTATAATACTAGAGTTGTATGTACATTATTATTGTTAACAAAAAAAAAATCAAAAGACGTAAACATCCAAAGCACCATTTAAATTTTCAAAATTTTAATTACACGCAAGTCTTTCCAAAAATTCTTTTTAGTGTATTAATTTACGAGTAAAACATAAATACAATATTTTCAAGTAATGTTGGTGAAATATTTTTATGTTGTTTTATTTAAAGTGGTAGCGCCTCAGGGTATAATTACACCTCCATTAAAATAGCTCTAGAACACCATTTCATAATTTGCTTATTTGTTAAATTACATTTCTATAGATTTTGGCATAATTGGTAGAAGAAGTCGCCTCTAGTATAATAATTTCACCCTAGTTTTATTTTAATATATTATAAAGTTTCACCAGACATAGCTACTAGCTACTAAATAGCCCTAGTAAAATAAAGTTTCGTTCACACTCATACTATACAATCCGCTTTTATAAACTTTTACATAAGTTTTATCTCGCATTTATCATGATTTATTTTTATATAAATTTATCATTTTTATTTGTTTTATAAAAGGTGACCCAATTAAAATAAACAGTAACAACAACTTAAAATAACAATAATAATATTTAAAAATGACGATAAGATAAGAACATAGATTTTTGTATCCGCACATAAAAAATAACCAAAAATTCTTTTCGTTTTGCTAATAAAAATAAATTGAAATGAAAATTTTGTGTTGGGAAAACTTTTGGTGTGCACAAAAGCTAGAAAGAAAGAATACGTAATTATGTATATCTTCTAAAGCTTTATGAAAATGAAAAGAATTTAATTTCTTTTAAAATGGAATAATAATAGTAATTATTATTAATATTATTGCTAAATAAAGTACTACGGTATTTTTAAGGGAGTGGGGTGGAATTATCGCATAATAATTTTTAATTGAAAAATATAAAGTGTTTGGCTAAAATGTAAATGGTTTGATGATAATCCTTTCATTATACAGAATTAATGATTAGTTAATTATATGGCATTTATTAGTACGTGCCAATTTATTTATTTAAATAATTTGCAAATTGTTTATTTATTTTTTATTTTTTATTGTATCGTTTCAGGTGAGGAACTTTGTACTTTGGCTGTAAATAATTGGTTTTACAGAAATAAAAACAATAAACAGGTAATGTAATAACAAAATGAGTGATTTAAGGCAAAGAAACTACCTAATTGAAATTATTTTCCTTTACATTTTTTTGCTGTGTTAATGTGAGAATGACACTGAAAATTTTCATCGTATTTCGAGTTTAATTAAAATAAATCTAATTGCAATTTCTTGTATCTTAATTAATATTTTTTTATTTCTACAAAACTCTTGGAATAAAGATCAATATTTAAATATTACAAATAAAGTTACACAGCCTTTTCTTCTTGAAATTACGGGTAGGTTTCAAGAGATAACCCTTTTATTAAATACTAGGTACTACCTTTACCAATCTCACGATTTTATGTTATCTAAGTTTTTATTTAATACTTTTGAAAAATGTTTTACTTACTTGTAATCAGCATGAACTTCTTTCTCATCCCATTTAAATAGCTGTTACATATGTACATAAAATTTCAGGGGTGTGGGATTTCCAATAGAAAACGACATTTTAAGCGAAGCTCATAGAAATAAAGATTTTGCCCTTGTCAAATAAATGAGAAAGTTCTAAAAACAAATATTGATTTGTTCTCGAACATTATATCAAATACATTTAGTATACAAATATATCCTTTTTGTTTAAAACTAAAAAAAAAAGTTAGTCCTATTTATACAAATGGAATAAAATCTGATATAACTGTATAAAATCCAATTTCTAAGTTGTCTGTATTGGATAAATTGTTTGAAAAACTTTTAGCTAAATATTAAGCTGCGATTTAACGGGGTATAGAGCTTTATTAAAAGCGATATTTAGAGTCGGTAGAGTGGTGGTAGAAACGTGTTAATCGCCTTGTAAAGCTCTATCCGAATCTCTACCAAGTGTTTCTAGTAGAGTCAATTCTTTCGTGTAAACACTTTTGGGGAGAGCTTTCTACCGCTCTACCGAGTCTCTACAATAATAACCAAACGGTTCAAAAATTGTTTTCTCTTTATTATTGTATTTACTGGTTGAAATTAGTCCTTTTGAAACGTTTAATGATTAACAAATTAAAATTTATTTAGCCAAATTTTTGAACTCTCGAGCCAGCAAGGGTGAACCACACCGCAAACCTGGCTAAATACAGTGATGTTCAATAAAATAGCACACTCGGTGATTTTTTCCAAATTCTTAATTAACTAAAAAACTACTTATCAATTCGCATTTAGACGGTTTAATTGTTAGACCATATTCTGATAGACGCTGAAATAAAACGTTTAGATGTTCGTGGTGCTCTTTAGCATTTTTGGAATAGATGGTTTTCAAGAACAATTGATTTTTCTAAAGTAGCCGAGTATTCTTTGTGTTGAGTGCTAGTTGCGATCCTATTGGATGTAGTTGGCATCATTTATTGCTAGTTGTCTTAAGGTTTTATTTGCCAAATACGTCGCTGATGCAGTACTATAAGTTACAGATTTTGCTCTATAAGTTTGCATTTGCTAATTTTCGGAAGCTCACCATAGTATTAATTGGAAGCTTGAGCCTTCGTCGGATATTTTGATTTGCCGGAACATTTTCTCTATGTGAGTTTTTTGGGCGATTCACTGCACTGCACTATACCTTTACAACTGCAAATTGGGGCTAAAAAACTTCAAATTAGTACTAAACAATTTCAAAGTGAGACTAAAAAATTTTGAATTGGGACTAAACAATTTCAAATTGAGACTAAACAATTTCAAATTGGACCTAAACAATTTGAAAATTTGCCTTTGGTCGGGGAACAATTATTCATCAACTGTCAATTTAAATGTATTATTTCTTAGGTTGGTCCTTAGGCTTCATGCCTCATGCATAATATTATCGCAATGACGTCAACGAACCTCTGATTTCGCTCTATTTAAATGCTTGCAAAATTGTAGCGAGATAAAGATTCGTCCAATCGGAACAATTCTGAACTCAATTTTTGCGTAAAGAAACAGTGGTGGCCGATTTTAATTAAATTTAGCATGTACGATGGAAATGGAATTTTCAACTGATTTCCAGATCATGAAATGTCCAAATTTGAAATTGTTTAGTCCCAATTTGTAGTTGTAAAGGTATAGTGTTAGTGTTCCTTTAGATCAAACCTGTATAGGAAATCCCGAGATTTCTCGGTTTTCAATTTATTTATTTTATAATATATCCTGTAAAACCTCGGTTTAAAAGACTATTTGGGGGTTGGCCTGTTTCTTATTTCCGACTATTCCGATTACGGTGAAATTGATTTATATATAAAGTTCTGAAAAATGGCCAATAATGGCAACATGGTGATTTCTTAACCGAATATGATGAAATTCAGCATGTACGGTGGAAATAGTATTTTAAAATGAATTTTAGATAAAGTTTTGGAAAAGAGCCAATTAGGAATTAGGACTTGGTTGTTTATTAACCGGCTATATTGAAACCCGATGTATACCACGAAAATGTGACTCGAAAATGATATTTAAAAAAAGTACTGGAATATGGTCAATTAGGAAGGAACTCGGATATTTCTAAACTAATTGGTCTTATTTCAGAACTTCATGTAAAACTCATTTTAGTATCCCATTTCCGTAGTGCAAGTTCAAAATGCTATTGATGGATAAACTTCTATATGGGATATTTAAACTTTCTACATTCGGATTTAAGCGACCACTGGAAATCAGAGATAGGCCAATTCCCTAGCTCTTATACCGAGGTTTTACTGTAATATATTATTCCTATATCCATACATAGTTAAACGAGCAAATACAAAAAAAATCGAAAACCGGGAAACCCATGAAAATCCCGGGATTTCCCGGTCACACTTTTGAGAAGAAACGGAACCGCAGGATTCCATTTTGAGAATCCCTATTTGAAACATAAATAAATCAAAACGATTACAACAAACTCAAAAGGGTGCATTACTTATCAAGATCGACTCAATGATAATTTGTGAACAAAATCAACTGATGTAAATTTATTTATTTTTCGTTTGGCTTGTTTAATACCTTCAAGCATCTTTTTAATTTTTCATAGAGATTCAATATCATTACAATATTATATCAAGAAGTAACTTATTAATTACAGAGGACAAAACATTTATTTTCTTGAATCACTTCTATTGAATCATTTCAAGCTCTTCGATGAGGCTGAGAAATCCCTGCAGAAAGACGGTTATTGGTCATTTTGTTGGATTAAAAAATCAATAAGCTATTCAATTTTGGGTTTGGAGGACAAACCTTACTGACATTAATTCTAAAATAAATAATTGAAATTTATTATTTTAATTGTTGGCATCTAGAAATGCATGCAAACCACTATTCTTCACTATAGCCATGTCTTGCTGAGTCAATGTATATATCTGTCAAGTTAAGCACTTAAACCTACCCTGTACGCTCTAAAATTCACCATTATTCACGCAGGCCAGATTTGTTGAATATTCCGCATTTAGACTATCGTGAATAGTCACGACAAACCTGCTGAATCGTTGTCGACATTGATCAGTTTGAACTAAATGAAATAGAACAGTTGTGTTAGGCATGGTCGCTATGTTAACAGTAAAATCACAGCAGCTAGAAAGACGGCAGCGTATCTCGCTTAGAAAATGTTATCCGAAAATATTTACCAGTTTTACATTTTTGGTATTCTACAAACCCATCTTAACCAAACTCAGCAATAGCCGGAGCAATACGTTTAATAACAAGGATTGCCGATTAAACAATTTTAAAATTATTATTTTATGATGTTTCGATATCTGTATGCAATTTTCACAGATAGATTTTTTTTTAGTGGCGACGGACACATTTTCTGTACATCGATTTTGCTACCCATTCTAAAACCCTGTATACGCCGCTATAAAAGTTTCACTTCAAAACAATAAAAATACACCAATACCTCACTTTGCGTTGCTATAGTTTTTAGTTTTTAGGAGTTTCGTTTTAGTTGCGTCACTAAAAACATTTTTGCTGGAAGTTACAGTTTGTTCCACAAGAAAGCCACGATTTGGCCACATATTCTAGAGTAACCCCTTCTACGGGTTAATCGTAAAATGATAATGAATTTACTGGGTCTGCAATAAAGCTTCAAATAAAAAAATAATTTTGCTTTTTAGATTATGGTTCAAGAAATAACAAACAATGGTAAATCTACCCTGGTGCTACAAAACATTTCAAACCATTTTGTTGTTTGAATCTTTTGGAATAAAATTTACATTTATTCAATACAATTTATTTCGATAAAAGACGATAAGTCAATCGGTGTACCATATAGGCCAACATACATAAAAAGTATAAAAGTTGTTTTCTTTCTTTCAATTTTCATATATTTTCCTATAGGAAGAAATAAAACAAAATAAAAAAATTGCATAGGATAAGTACTTAAACTTTATCGTTGCAAAGCATCTTTTAAAAATACAATGTCTTATATATTGACATGCAGTTGGACAAAAAATGTACGTACCCTTACTCAACAACAAATAAACAAAATGTAAAGAATTCGACTAGCAAAGGCAATAAGCACAACCATACTGCAACAACATGAAAAAGTTAGATCCTATATTTAATATTTTAAATATTATACACTTAAAATGTTAAAATATAATTTATTCTCATAATCAGCATTATATTTCGACCATCGTGTTGGGTACAAAACTTTAGGTATATATACGACTACAGAGCGGAAAACTTTGTTTAAACTTTTGGCAACAAAAAAAAAAAAAACGCTTAATTTTATTTTTGTGTGCTAAGTTTAAAGCACAAAATCAAAGTTTATGTATGTACATGGCTTGAAGAACAGATAAAAATTATAATTTTTTGGTTGGTGTGCTGTTTTATGTTTATGATCGCCCGTCAAGTTAAAACCTATTAAAGAAATTTTATTTGAGAATTTTTTGCTTGATGGTTCGAAAAGAATTTTTCATTGTATATCGTACAAACATATGTATGCTCCTTTTATATTATACATACACACACACACACACACACACACACACACACACACACATAAAAGATTAGTTTTTATGTTGGATACACAATTATATATTGCTTTAACAAAACATGGAGAAGAATAGACACAACAAAAATAAATTTCATCTTGAACGATACGTAAGATGCGGAAGAAGGGAATCCAACTTTTATTGTAATGAAAATAATTGAAAATCCAAGAAAATATTTTATTATTATTTTATTTATTATATACAAACAGCAGAAGAACACAGAAGATGGTTATAATGTATGTATTGTACAATACATCCATATTCGGTATTAAAAATTTATGGGGAAATATGTGTATTGCTGCTGCCACTTGTGTCTCAGCTCTGTATAATTTCGTGTCGATATGAGTGAGCGCGATGCGAGGAAATGAGGCGGAAAATATATTAAGTCTCATGAGATTATTAAGTGAAAAATTGAAAATTAATAAAATAAAATCCTATATTTTGGAGATTTTATGGTATTATTATGAAAATTGCTGTATTTTATTATAGTGCTCAGTTGACGCAAAAAAAGCAAAAAAAAAAAAAAAAAATTCGGATGATAAATCGATTAAATTGGTTTGGTGTTGGGATTTGGTGCCTATATGCATTAGCGATGATTACATTATAATTTATATATGTATGTACATAATATAATATATCGATTTTTAAGTATCTTTATCTCATTTTATTTAGACAAAGCTACTTTAGAGACGGCTTTGTTGGTTTGCACCAGAGAATGGAACGAGCGAAATCGATTCTAATTCAAAAACCATATTAAGTTTTTGGTGTTTGTTGATTGTGTTCGTTTTTGAATTTACTCGTTTTATTTTGTTTTTCTGGTTGAAGACACTTCCGAGATTTATTTTTTAATTTCTTTCGTTCTTCCCATTAAAAAAAAAAATTCAAATTAGTCTCGATTATAATAATTGTTTACTTGTTATAAAATTATCATCAAACTAGTCTTTGTTTTGGCAATGAACTGAAGCATCGTCTTGCTTAAACACAACATATTCCGTATGTTGTTTTCGAATATCCCCATGAAGTATAGTAAAGCCTGAGGAAGTCTGAATGATCCAATTAATTCGTAATCACACAAGCACATATATTATCACTTTTATAAACTTTTGTCACTTTTATAAACTTTTGTTGAAACTATGTCAGTTTCTTACATGTTTGCCCTATGCTGAATGATGAATCGGTTCTAACTACCAGCAAGAAATTCTCGCTATAAGTGAATGCAGCTGTTAAAAAAGGCTATTAGGTTATGTTTATTAATTACTTCTACCGCATCGGTACTACCGTATCGCACTTTGACAATATCGCATTTAATGATTTTATTTATTGCCAAATGTTAAATTTTTGGGTGAAACTAAAATTAGAACAAACATTTTGAAGGTAGTGGTTTTTCTTTGTTTTAAAAAATCAAACGATTTAAGCAAAATATGCAATTATGAGTTGTGCGATATAACGAATATAAAAAAAAAATTAATTTTAACTTTTATTTATTCTTCACTTTAATATTTTACGTTTTACATCACATTTACAACTAAAAACTAAAACTAATTAACTACCTTTTTATAATTTTCAAAATGCTAATAAATCATTTCTTAATTAAACTAAAAATTGCATATTGGTTTTTAGGTAGGCTCAAATTACCAACTGGGTTCAATAATAATTATTTGTCGGATGTTGACTTTATTAAGTTGCGCGTGTAAGCGGCATGTGTTCAATTATTTGTAAATATGGCACTTTATGATGTTATAACTCCTCCCGGGGGTAGAGAAAGGGTATCCTCGTCTTTTGATTTAATACCAAGTTTCTCCAGGAGATTTGAGCATTGCTTAATGTCTTCTTCTTTAATTGATTTTGAACATGAAGTGTTTGTCCCGGTTATTTTCACTTTTGTGTTGTTTTGGTGTAGCCTGATGTAGATGCATAATATAAGAATACTGAGAGATGAAAGAGATACTCCTCCCGATAGGGTCCAGACTTGTTTAGGAATCCCGAAAAGTGAGAAATATTTAGTCAGAGCATCGGTAGTGTCTATTAAATTTTTGGAATTGATTGGTATCATTCGTAGATGTTTTGAAAATGAATCGATAATAGATAGGAAATTGTTGTTATTAATGATAAAAATATCAATATGTACTCTTTCTAGAGGTTTTTGGGTAATTGGTCTGGGAGAAATTTTGATGTTATAAGGTTTGCGATCGTATTTGTTCATGTTGCAATTATTGCATGCATTGACATGGACCTTAATTTTATGTAACATTTTTGGGAAAAAGTACGATCGTTTCAATAGACTTTCTATCTCTTTGATTCATCGATGAGCTCTCTCATGTTCTTTTACAATGATAACATTTTGCCGGTCTTGATTCGTAATGTCCTCGACCATTTTTGTAACGAAAACAAAATGACTGTTTTGGGAGAAATTTTCCCGAAATAATTCTTGAAGCTTTTGATATAATATTTCGGGTGCTAAGATAGCAGATTGTTTCCCATTGTGAAACTTCTTTAAATATTTTATAATTTCGTCCTTTTCAAAAGAATTTTTAGATATTATAATCCTTTTGAAATTGGGGAATACATCCTCCAGAATTATTGTATCGAGATTTGAAATTTTGAAGATGATCTGATTTCAATAATAATTTATGGGTCGATCTGAAAAGTGGATGTAGTAAATAACCATCTGATGTATTTGCTGAATGAACAGTGTCTAGATCACTATCATCAATATTTGGAATTTCTTTGATTAGTTCAGATTCACGTGAAGTGTTATTTGTTGTTTCGTTAACATTTATTTCCTTGATTGCAGGCCTTCTACTAAGAGCGTCCGCGACTACATTTGTTTTTCCTTCTTTGTAAATGACTTCGTAGTCATAATTTTCAAGTTCTAATCTCCATCTTAGAATTTTGGAATTTTTTTCTGATGATTTAATGAATGTTAACGGTTTGTAGTCGGTCACTAGTGTAAATTTGTTGCCATATAAATAAGGCTGGTATTTCTTTACTGCCCATATAATTGCTAGTGCCTCTTTTCCGTTTGTGGCATAATTAACTTCTGTGCTATTCAACGTTCGTGAAGCAAAACCGATTGGTCTCTCGATTTTATTTTGTATCTGTGAAAGAACTGCGCCTAAAGCGAAGTCTCAGGCATCCGTCGTTAATATAAAAGGTTGTGAAAAATCGGGGTATGCGAGGATTAGATCCCTAGAGAGGATCTTTTTTAGTGTTTCAAAAGACTGAATGTAATCAGGATCCTTAATGTTAACTGATTCGTCTTTCTTTAAATATTTGGTCATATGCTTGGTTCGAATAGTCTTTGATAAACCTTCGATAATACCCAGATAATTCAAGAAATAGTTTTATTCTTTTGGATTTGTTGGTAATGGCCAATCTAATATTATTTGAATTTTATCTGAATTTGGTTTAACTCCATCTTGAGTTATGACATGCCCTAAGAATTCAGTTTCTCGCTTCATGAACTCACATTTATCTAATTGAATCTTTAAGTTAAATTGAGAAAGTCTTTTAAGTACCTTGCCAAGATTATCTATGTGGTTTCCAAGATTATTTCCTACGATGATAATGTCATCTAGATAAACCTGGCCTATTTTTCCTATCATGCCGTGTAAGATATTATTCATTGCCCTTTGGAAAGTTGCTGGGCCGTTTTTCAGGCCAAATGGCATTCTGGAAAATTCAAAATGACCTTTATACGTTGAAAAGCCTGTCTTTTCTTGAGATTTTCCATCCATCGGAATCTGATGGAAACCAGATTTTAAATCGAGTGTCGAAAAGTAGACTGATTTGCCAAGGTTGTCTAATATTTCCTCTATTTGTGGTATCGGAAATTGATCATTTATCGTCTTCTCATTCAATTTACGATAGTCAATAACCACTCTTACTTTTCGCATTCCCGAAGCTTCCAATTTTTTGGGTACAATCCAAATTGGTGATGAATATGGGCTATTTGAGTGATGAATTATTCCACTGTTTAGCATTTCTTGTATTTGGTCTTCTACATCTTTTTTAAAATGATGAGGATACCTATAAGTTTTTGTGTATACAGAAATTTCGTCCGTAGTATTTATTGTGTGTTTAATACTGGTTGTTGCTGACAGTTTTTGATCCTGTTTCAACAACACTTGCTGGTATTCGTTAATTGTGTTTATGAGTTCCATTTTTTCTTTTTCAACTAAATGGTCCATTCGGATAAGCTCTCTTATAGTTTCTTTGGTTATTTTTGAATCACCATAAATTGGGATGGGTTTTAATACTTCGAAATTGTTTACTTTAATTTTCAATTTCGGTAGTTTTTCCGGTGGATTTGGTTCATTTGTCAGAATATTCACCTTTGTTTCTAAATTATTTGCTGTATATAAACCCGGTTGTATCGTTATGTCTTTATTTAGTTTTTGATAATCTGCTATTACCCAATCGCCACTCTGTTGAGTTTTGAAGGAAATAGTGTGATTATAAAAATTTTCCATTGGATAGTATCGGGAAAACTTTAATTTTTGATTATTTAACAAAATTGAATTTGATTTGTAGTCAATTTTTGCATTTGTTTTGGCCTTATATTCAGATCCTAGAATGCCATCAAAAAACTTGTTGAATTCTAATTCATAATAGATCTGATCAGGCATATCTTCTCCTAAAAGGTTTATTTTAGTTCTGTAATTTACCTTGTGCGTACCGAGAATATTTCGCACAGATATTTCTTTAGGTTGTAAAAGATCTTTTGGTATGATACCAGGCCTAATGATATTTTTATTGGCTCCGGTATCAATTAATAGTTTTATAGTTTTTTTTATTTGTTTATTTTGGCATAACAGATAAGGCAGGAAGTTTAGTCTTCCGTATCCGAACTGTCTGCCTGTTGAAAATTTGCGATTTCCAATTCTGAATCTTCTTCAAGATTGTTGGGATCGTGACTTTCAACGGTGGGTAAAATTTCGTGATTATTTATTTGCTTTCTAATGAAAGTGTTCTTTGACCTTAGTGAAGGGTCTACTTCCATAGGAATCGGTACATCTTTACTTTGTACATTTCTAAAATTTGACATGCTGTTTGTTTGAACTAGAGGTTTATTTGATTTTTCTACTTTGTGACTTCTTTGATTGTTCGTTTGATGTATTTTTTGTTTTTGTATAGCAAATCCAATATTTTCATTAACTTTTTTTGAATGGTTTGCTATAATTTCGTTTGAATTAAATTTGCATAGAAATGCATAAGCTTCTTCTATGCTTTTTGGTTTTGCGGCCTGTGCATATTCAAAATAGGGGTTTCTTAAACCTGATAGGAATGCAGCTAATGCGTCTTCTTCAATAAAGGTATTTATCGCATGCCAAGACGTATTATATAATGCATTTTGTTTTGCTAAACCTTGATAATTTGGGTTATTTCTTTAATTTTATTGAAATAATTATGAACGGTTGTGGACTCACCTTGTTTGGTTGCCCATAACTGTGATTTATAATAGGACAGTTCTTGCCTGTCCCCCAAGAATTCTAGCAAAATCTCCTTTATTTCTTGGAAAGTGTTTGGATTGCCAGCTAGGCATAAGATGTCCTTCGCCTTTCCTTCGATTTTATTATTAATTGCCTGTAAGTACAATGCGTACTGTTGCGGCGTGCGAATGCGTTTAATGTATCCTCAGCCGTTTTTAGCCATGAATTTAATTGTTTGCGATTACCATCAAATATTGGAATCGACTTTATAGGGTCGGGTATTCGGAAAAGATCTACCGTTACTTTAGCCGTTTTATTTGTTTCAACTTCTTTAGTTGATTTTTCAATTTTCGCATTGAGATACGCCATTTTCTGGTCGTGATCTTCTTGCTTTTTATTTAACATGGTTAATTGTTGCACAATTGCGGAGAGTTGTTTATTTAACTCTTCCATTTTGAGTGCTAACTTTGATAGTAGTTAAAAAAAATATTCGAAAATTTGTCTGTCTCTATCTGAGCGAACAGAAAATTTTTCAAAACTTTTTTTTTATTATTTTTTTTTTCGTGCCTATCTGGTAGTACATGGAAAGGGATTTTATCGTCTCTATCTTGTAGTGGACGATGTGGCAGGTCTGCGTCTATCTGGTAGTCCTCACTTTTGCCAATTTAGGTAACACTTTTATTATTTTTTATATTTCGTGTCTATCTAGTAGTACACGAAAAGCGTTTTTTGTCGTGTCTATCTTGTAGTGGACGATTTGGCAGGTATGCGTCTATCTGGTAGTGCGCACTTTTGCCAATTTATATAACACTTTTATTATTTTCCTCTTATGAGATAGAGGAAATAAAACAAAGAAAAATAATAATAAAAATTCTTACCTTTGCAATCGTTTGAGCTGGTTCGGAGTTGATTTGTAGCGTTACGCGGCGTGATTCTCAAATCCTCTAGGCGGTTAAACCTTCAGCCCGAGATGTTACGGTTCGAAAACTAGTATCTTCTGGTATTATTTTGATAATATTAGCACAGGGCGAGTATATTCTACTCCCTTAAAAAGAATTCCCTGGTTAAAGAAATCGGAAAATATAGGCAGAGCGAGTATATTCTACTCCCTTAAAAAGGATTCTCTGACTACATAGATCGATTTAAATGTAAGTATAGTATAAGCAGAGCGAGTATATTCCACTCGCTTAAAAAAAGGATTCTCTGAGTACACAATTCTTACGGAACACAAAAAGATATTATTTCTTAAATCCGTATAACGGACTCACTGTGAATTTGTTTTTATTTGCTAATTCTTGCACTGTTTGAACGTTACACTAAACTTATTAACGCCACTTCGCGGCTGCGCCAATTATGAGTTGTGCGATATAACGAATATAAAAAAAAATTTAATTTTAACTTTTATTTATTCTTCACTTTAATATTTTACGTTTTACATTACATTTACAACTAAAAACTAAAACTAATTAACTACCTTTTTATAATTTTCAAAAATGCTAATAAATCATTTCTTAATTAAACTAAAACATGCATATTGGTTTTAGGTAGGCTCAAATTACCAACTGGGTTCAATAATAATTATTTGTCGGATGTTGACTTTATTAAGTTGCGCGTGTAAGCGGCATGTGTTCAATTATTTGTAGATATGGCACTTTATGATGTTATAACTATGCGTAAGAACTAAGAAGCTTTCAGAAAATATTAGGGTGAATTATCAAAAAAAAAAAATATTTGTACATCTATGTAAAATGACAGCCACAATGTTGTGTTAAAGTTGAGAACAAGCTCTTTAATGTGATCTCTGGTTTTAGAGGCCATGACGCAATTTGCTTTACGAGTGGTACATATATGTGAGGGAGTAACAAGATTCAAATACTTCTTACCGTTGGCGGCCGTGCTTTGTGTCCCCTATACCTCCACTGCTAAACTCTATATAGCTTGCAAATACCAATAAGCTGATGTTGTTTAGAAAAAACTTTAATTTCTGCAAAAGAATTGCAAAAGTTTTGAGAAAAAAAAACTGATGGCAAAGGTCATTACTTTAATATGCCTTAATATAATAGTCATTTCTACAACGTGAAGTACATGTGGGTAATCTACGTCAAAATCGATCAATTTGTTTTCTTTGATGCACTGTATCTCAAACAGGTATTGAAAATGGAGCCCTGTGACGTGTTAATCGAAACAGATTTCCCATTTATGAATAGTTAAAGCAACATTTTTAAAATGAGCATTTTCATTTCTGCCGTTACCTTGATGGTACTTTTCAATTGAAGTTGTCTAATGTTATTATTTTAAATAATAATTTGAGTTATTTTATATTAAATATTTCTCATTAATTTAAATCAAAAATATGCAGCAGTGGCCGGCAATGTGTATCCGTCAGCTAATCAAAGGCTTAAAGATGGAGCAAGAAATTACGTTTATTGTTACTGAGAGATTACATCAATATCGTCAATACCTAAATTCATCAATCAATTCTTTGATTCCTCAGTTTATCTCGCAGTGTTAACATAACTTAATGACAAAAAGATCAACATCGACAAACCTTATTGGATTTACTAGCAACTCAATTAATGAAATTGAAAAACAAGCAAGTTGATGCGTGGTGTATACTGATATTGCGAAAAGCATTTGGTTCCATCAATCATTGTAAAACATTGGAACGCTTATATCGATTCGGTATCTTCAAACAATTTGTGCCCGGTTTAAATCGTATTTGTCGAAAGATCGGCTATAACAACATACTACAGAGAGACATTGACAATGTAGCAAAATGGTGCCTTTTCAGCCTCAACATTAACAAGTAAGAGTACATAAATCCATCGAAAAGTTAACTCTGTTATTCAACAATACCAAATAAATGGCATACTTTTACAAAAAGTATTCGAGATTAAAGACCTACACGGTTAGAAATTTTGTAGTAAATTTTAATATTTTTTGTATTGTATGTATATAAGTCTACACCAAAAAAATATTCAATTCTAATATAGCCCTAATATTAAAAAGTGGTAGTTAATCCAGGGAATATTAAAAATAAAGTTTTAATGTATTACGGAATAATATATTAACTTTATTAACATTAGTAATAATTATAATTAATTATAAGATTTATTTAAGTTATTTTCAATACAAGTTGATTAAAAAATAATTAATTTAAAACCTAATTTGTCTTGAATTTAAAGTTCCATCTAATTTAGATTTACTATACAATTATTTAAAATAAATAATTAGTGGTATTAAAATTTAATATAAACTGCATTTAAAATTATTGTTAATGATATTAAAAAGACATAAATTTTATATTTGAATGTAATATTTGTAGAAGTAAAATCAAACATGAATCGCATTTCAATTAAATATTTTAAATATTACAATTAAATAAATGCAATATTAACGTTTAATACCATCAATATTACAACTGAATATACTGGTGTATTAAATTTAATTACTTTATTTATTTTATTCGATTCTTTTTTCATAAAATTGGTTTTTATTCTTTGTTTGTAATGCAAATACGAGCCGAGCCATACTTACATCTTTAACCAATTTAGAGAGATTTGCCAGAAGTTTAGTGGGAAACACATGTCTACATAACAAACAATTACACATTTTGATTTAAATATTAAAAAAAATACCTTTATTGATTAACGTTTTATATTTCAATTACAATATACATATCTTAAGTGAGTACATAATCTGAAAAAATTAAACTAAAAATAGGCAATTTTCGTAATATATTTAAATTAGTTAAATCAAACTTGCATTTACAAATAAATGCATATTTAGTTTATTTACATATTCATCAGTATTTACTTATAATATTTTATAGGGTTCTAATACGTACTTTTTATTATTAATTTCATAAGTTTCTAAAGGTTTTTTATATAATATTTCTTTATAACTTAAAATTATTTCATTCATGGTAACTTCAATAGAATAACAGTTTAAAGAATCTTCAAATTTAGTAGTATTATATTCTTTACACATAAAGAACGCTTCCTGATTAACATAAGAAATCATTTTGATTTCAAGATATTTATTATTATTTTTATATATAAAGAAACCAGGGCTGGGATGTTATACCATCACTTTCACTCGAATCGACTTTTAAAGTCGATTCGAAAAAGTGATAAGTCAATAGGGCAATTGGTTCAAAGATGAATTAACAAAAATAATTTTAATTTGACATTTAGTTGTTACAAAGCGTTAAATAAATATTAATTCTTAAAGATTTTATTAAAAAAAAAACAATTTATGATGGACAGTATTGTAATATATTTTGACGAATCGCTCGTATTTCACTTTAAATAAATTGAGTGATACAAAAGTATCATTATCGCGATTCGAAAATTTTACAGCATACCAATTTTCGACTTTCGGTTCGAATTTCGAAAATTTGAAGTTACAACATCTCACCCCAGGTTTATAATGGAAACCATCAGAAAATTCGACAAAATTGGCGGAGAAAATATTGTTTTCGGTTTTGCTTTCAAAAAATGATTTTCAAATTATAGAGTTTTCACTAGCTAACACAATAGGGGTTAATTTTCCAAAGCTAATTTTTTCAATGAATTCTTTATTTTTCCAGGAATTAAAAATCATTTGCTGATGTTTGGTAGCTAATGTTTTACAAATATTTATGTAGTTATTAATCCCTGCATTAAGTTTGATGAAATATCTATGTTTAGATTCGTATCTACACGAAGATAAATTTATTGGAGGACCCATTAATTGAATAACACGTGGATAGTGAAATAGTAAATGATGTTTAGGTAAGAGTTGATTCCTATAATCGTTTATTATACAACGACAGTGTATTTCTATATAATTTGTCAATACTTGTAGTGATGATCTTGAAAATATAGGCGCAAATATAATTTTTATTATGTCTAACATTGATGTTATACCAAGCCATAACTTAGGTAGTGCAAAAGAATATTCGTGAAATATGAAAGGAAAATGTAAAATAAGACAATGATTTTGACTTGCAGTTAATCCCAGATTAGTTGGGCTTTTTCCAAGCTTATATTTGATAAGAAAGACTTCCGATATAAATATCCAAACGAAAACGTTTGAATTTTGTTGTTGATTGTTTCAATCTTAGTAATTTTTTGCTCAATACATTTTTTCAAAAACATTCTCATGATGAAAGGTGCTGTACCTTCTAAGATGTCATGCATTAGATCGACACTGGGGTTCTTAAAAATATCAAAATATGATAGATCATTTAAAATGCAGTATCTTTTAATGCCTTTAGAGTCATTAAAATCTAGAAAGGTTTTAGCTTTACTATTTTGAAAAATTCTGCTATAGTCTGCAGATGATCTTAACATGGATATGTTTTCTTTTAAAGTGTATTGTGTTTCATCTCTATTCATTTCACAAATTCTACAGAAATATGATCCTCGAAAAGATTCTATAAACCCTAGCGCTGTATTAGCTCCAAGATTATCATGACGAAGACTAGCTAATGTCCCGAATAATTTGGTATTTTGAACAGTAATTCCTTCGACTTCAAGGATTTTAATATCTTTAACGATAGGTTGAAAGTACATTATTAAAATTACAACCTTCATTTCTAAGTTCATTTACAAAAAATAAAGCGAGTAAATGGATATTCTCCAGTCTAGAATTAAAATTAAAATCTTGATTTGCAATAGTAAAATATATAGCGCCGATTTTGTGAACAGTTGTTTTGCTTCCTAATAGGTTAACTACCTCGAAATCGTCGTAAAATATTCGTAATTTTATTGCATTATGATTCAAAATAAAAAAATCATTAGTTTTAAATGCATCGCCACAACAGAAATTTTCTAAAATTGCGTCGTCACAAACGTGATTGTTATTAAAATATAATTTAAAAAATAATTCATTTTCAAAAATTGATTTTAAATTTTGCAGTATTGGAATGTACTGGAAAGTACATTGTACAAATAAATTCTTATAAAATTTGCTTATATTGTCGTATTTTTTTCCCATCTGCCACCTAAGTTTATTGGGATTGGACTAACATAACTTAATTCTGAATTTAATTGTTTCTGTCTTTTATAGGGTGTGCTAAATTTTATAATAATATTAGAAAACGCTTTTTTACATGTTTGCAATTGATTAATATTCTCTATTTCAGTTGTATTAACCGATTGTGTTCGAATGAATTGTTCAACACTAGTGAAAGCACTATCTAAAAGTTCATTAACATTTAACAATATTTTTGAAATATTGGTTTGGCAAATTCCCATTGAAGTTATGTCATTACAAAACTTATTTACATAATCTTCAAAATTGATAAAATTATTGTATTCATTTTTGTTTTCCTCATTATTCAAAATATGATCTGTGTTACTATTGCGATTTTCAATTAAAGAAAATGTATTTGTTTTATTTGCTTCAGTGGAAGAGGTTTGAATTTCTGTTGAAATAATACGAGGACATGCTAATGCATGACGTCTTAAACCACTAAATGTGCAGAATTTTTAGAATTCCCAAGAAAATGGTTAAATTTTAGATGAGAAATAACAAAAGGAACAGTTGGGAATTCTTTTTGGCATAAAAAGCAAAAGAAATACATTTTAATTTTGTAGAATTTTGTTTTGAAATATTGAATTGATTTCTATTATTCTATTGGATTTGGAATTGTTACTAATTTTATAAATACACGTAGCAAAAAAATCATAAAATAATTTAAGGGAGTAGCTATACTCTAAATTAAAAACATAAAAAATTTTAAATAATAAATCAAACGTTTGTGTAAAATTATACCGGAAAGGAACACAAATCAATTTGTGATCCAATACAATAAAATACTGTGAAATAGCTTGCCTATTAGCACCAATAATTATTATATGAGGTTGTGTCTCCGATAAATCATAGTTTTCTTTTGGAGTATTTATCTACAAAAAAGGTTAGCTGTAATACTGGAATTTTGTATTTTTAATTATTGAATAAATTAAGAATACTTACATTTTCAAATTTTACAAACTCTTTTATAGATTTTGAAAAATTAGCCTTCTTTTTTTCTTTAGATTTTGATCCTTGTGCAGTAGATGGTAAAAGTTTAATTAAAATAATAAAAGGGTTGATTTCTGCGTTCCAATCTTGAAATTAGTTTAAATAATTAGTTACATATTTGTTAAAATAATGTAAAAAACAAATAACTAAAATAATTACCTTCAATATCTTTTTCAGTTTTACCAGATAATTCCAAATATATCTGGTTAGTAAGTTTTGCAAAGTCGTTCCATCTTGTAATAAACAAATTACTTTGTTCTGGATATCGAATATCAAAATCATATAATATCTAAAGAAAAAATATAAATAGTTAGCTATAGTAAACAGAAAGAAACAATAAAGGAGAAATTACCAGTTCCGGGTTAAAAAAGAAAAATTGAAAATTTTCAAAAATTTGGACGGAAGAATTGTTTTTTCTGGTTTCTAATGTTTTTAGTAGCCTTTCTTTAATCGCATTTTCTTGCTCTATTGCAAGGCAGTTTTTGAAAAATTCCTCGTCTTCTTCATCCAGAATATAAAGTGTCATTCACACCAGTTTCGTTATCTAGCTTTTTAATTTTTCCTTTACCATAAGTCCCATTACACTTATGTCTTTTTACATTTATATTTTTGATTTTGTTTACGAGATAACCTCCATTGGTTTCAGGATTGTAGAATAAATCCTATAAGAACACAAATCATATTTTAAAATTGTAATAATTAAATATGGCTCAATTTACACGTATATTTCGTTCACTAAAACTTACAATGCCATTAAATTTGCTATTTGGTATCTTATAGCATGGAAATAGCTGAATTATTGAAGAAGCATAAGCAATTTTTTGTTCTTTTGTTGGATAATTACCGCAGTTGGCTCTCAAAAAAGTTGTGGCTATAGCAACCAGTGCTCTTCTAGATGAATCTTTTAATTGGTTAGTACTTCGGAATTCGGATAAAATGTATGAGTTTTCACTGTTGTCGATTAATGATTCCAATGCCTAAACGATAACAGATTATAGAGAAAGTACAGATTTATAAAAATCAGTTTTATTCTACATGCATATATTTTATAAATAAATGAAATGAACTCACTTGTTTATTCAGAAATAATTCCAAGTCAACAGCAGCGTTCTGTTTTTTTACGTAAGTAGTTTTAATTTCTTGTGTGTTATCGGCACCCTTTGCTTCGAATAATTTCAGGTGAATAATAAAACATGCGCAGCCCAAATACTGCAAAATTATTTTCGTTAAATTTCCTAACGGAATCTCCGCACCATCCCTGTCTTTTAATAAATAAATATCCGTACTATCGGAGTCTGGTAGCACTATAAATATTTTTATTAATAAAATGAATCATTAGCACTAGATTTTATTGATTATTAAATAAATGCATTTTTTAAAAATGCATAACCTCAAAATGCTTACAAGATAGAAACACATCAGTGGCATTTAAAAATTCACAGCATCCTCTGTTTTTTTTTCTAATTCAACAAATTTACAAATATTTTCTTTAACGTATTTCACTTTAATAAAAACACCACTTAATAGTTCGCTTACCATTTTTATTTAATAACTAATTAATTCCTGAGAAAGGCATATGATACTCGTTTCTCTAATTGATTGAAAAGACTTATTAAAATATTACGGTAAATTCGATTACTGTATTCAATATGTATTAATATGCACGCTACTAATTTTTAATATTAAGTTGTATTGAATTTTAATTCTTTTGTATTAAATTGTATTGCTAATATATTATAATTTAATACGGTGGCACTATAACTTTTATTATATTATGTATTCAATTTTATCACTAAATTATATTAAAAGATTTTACATTTTTATATTAATTTTTACTATCTGTTAATACATTAAAGTTTAATAAACCATTTTTATTGAGAATTCATATGAAAATCATTCGATTTTAATATAACATCTATTAAAAATAATTATTAATTATTTTATTTTTTATATTCTAATAATTAAATTTAATATTAAATCATAATAAAGAAAATTTTAAGTTTCACAATATTTAAAACTACTATTTAATCTTATAGTATAATACGAAATCCTTTATTTTTAATTTTGTTGGTATTGAAAATACCTTTACTATTCAACTTTAGTATTATTAAATTGAAATTTAAGAGCAAATTATTAACTCTTAGTTATAATTTCTGAGCTATATTAAAAATAAATTATCCTTCTATTGCATACATCTGTAATACGGAGCGGCTATTAAAATTTACTACACAATTTTTAACCGTGTAAGTAGGGGTTACTTTCGTTGAAAACATGTGCTTTACTAATTACATCAATCAATGCGTATATATTGTGCCAACGTATATTATGACTACGTTCAACTTAAATACGCTGTCAATATCTGGTGTCCTTTTTACGACGAACCTACCCGAAACATCGAAAGTGGCCAAAAAAGTTTATTCGGTATATCTTTAAATTTCACTCAAAACAAACATAGTGAACAGAACAGATACCTGCAGGTAATAACATTTTATTTAATAGCAAGATGTCCTTAAACCCACAAAAATACCGAAATTTTAGTTGAAAACAGGTAAAATTCAAAATTTTTCTAAACAAAACACAAAGGAGAAAAAATATTTACATATTCGGACGATAAATTGGGAGCATCATTCCTCTGTTGTATCGATCCGATAATTGGTTGACATCCTGATAAATATTTTTCTTTAATTATGGAATGTAGTCCGAACCGTGTCTTAGTAAGTGCAAAATGTATAATTTATTTATATGCGACTTGTTAGTATAACAGGTAGCAATAGCGACTGATAAATGACAGTACCTTGTATCTTTTATCACCACCGATAACGGTGAAGATGAAGACGACATATCGGTATCCGCGACGACATTATCGGTATAATATGGTACAACGCTCTTTCGATATAAATTTACTGGGTACTAACTAATTAACTTGGTTTGACGTGTAGCTTTTGCGAATTAAATGAAACCCTTTCTGCTGTAAAAGAATCATCCGATTTAAGTGACACTATATCCAAAATGAATGAAAATTATTCGGAATTAAATGAAACCTTTTACGTAATAAATTTAATCAATTTCGAGTGAGATGGAACTTTTCACAAATTAAATTAAACCTTTTCAGAAATATGTAAAACCAAATTAAATAAATTTAAAACAAATAAATGCATAGTGAAATAAAATATTTACTAATTCTTCTATAACAGCGAAGAATGTCAGCTTGCCTAAGATGAATTTTGAGCAATCTGTAGCTGAGACTATTTTAATTCTACATTTGATCATGCCTTTTAAATTCCATTTTCTTAATAAATTGTTTGCATTTCCTTCGATATAATTGAGGACTGCCATGTTCTATCGGATTTATAGCTTTTGCAGGAATTTGCCAATTTAAATTAAACTGTTGACGATCGTAAATTAAACTTTGAAATTAATGAAAAGTAACCTGTTTTTTTAGAAAATACATAATTTATGATCTTATATTTATTTGTATAGTTTATGAATATTGTTTTAAAAGTCGATAACACTATTTAAAATTAAAACAAATATGTATGTGCAGTTTTCTGGGTATAGAGCACTACAAGTTAATTTTAAAATTACCTCAAAATTTGACGAATTATCACGTAAACAAAACACAAAAAAAAAACGAATTTCAGTCGGTAGCCAAAAAATTTGTGCGACTCCATCATTTCAACGTTTTAAATACAATTACATTTTGTTTTCCGTTTTTCTTTAAGTTTGCTTCTACTTTTTGTTATGCTGCGTACACTTTATCTTCGTGCTCTTGTTTATAAGTGTGTTAAATGCCCGATCGCTTGAGCGTGGCTGTGTGTGTTTTACAGCGATCGGGGTATGACTCGTTTGTTAATTAGTTGTTATTTAAAAGTGCTCTTTGTAGATATTAAATGTGAACCATGCAACAATAAAAATTCGTTTATTTTGTGTTTTATTTACGTGATACTTCGACATATTTTGAGGTAAGTTTAAAATTTTTATCTTACGTATATTGGTGTTAAATTGAAATTTTGTATAACATTACCATATGGTTCGGCTATAACCACATATGGAACTCGACTTTTACATATAGATTTAGGTTTGCGCCGAGATTTTCGACACCCATTTGTTGTTGCTTTTGTCACGAAACCAATAATTGGAGCTGATTTTTTAGTAAAGTTCGGTTTAGTCGTTGACTTAAAGCACAAGCGTCTTCTAGACACAAACAACAATCTTTCCGTTAATACAATGGACAATAAAGTTCCCATTGATATAATACCGCGACTTTTTGCTATCGGCGGCCCCTACGATGAACTTCTCCCCCGATACCCAGCTCTGACAGCCGGCCCATTGTGACCATCCAGTAAAACATAAAGTCGTGCATCGAATTGTCACAGTAGGTTATTTACTTTTTTCTCAACCCAGACGATTAGATTCCGAGAAGCATAAAATCGCAAAAGCTGAATTTGAACACATACTAAAGCTCGGGTTATGTAGGCAGAGTTCTCCAGCGCTGCTTCACCGTTAAATTTAGTACCGGAACGTGACAGCAATGCCTGGCTCACTTGTGGGGACTACCGCAGGTTAAACACAAGATAAAGTAAAAAAAAACTTGGATTTCGTCTACGTTTACATCGACGACATCGTGGTATCAAGTTTTGGAGAAAAGGAAAATCCTTTAATCATAGGAAAAGCGAGAAACTATGAGCCTTTAAAAATTTAAATGTAGAGCAAGCTTTCAAGATCCATTGGAGATTTAACAAGAATGCGTGGATGGCATCGGTGCTTTTTGAAGAATAAATCGGTAAATTTAACAAGAAAATGGCGCAACAGAACCGCAAATTAATTCTCTTTCTGGACAACGCAGCTTGCCACCCAGACACAATTTACAGCAACGTAAAACTACAGTTTTCCCATCAAACACCACATCGGCCTTATAGCCTTTAGATCAGGCGACAATTCGAAGCTTGAAAATAAATTATCGAATACCTTTAATGAATCGTCAACTCAAAGCAATACATGATTCTAATAGCGTAGAGCAATTATCGAAACAAAAAGCAGTATTAGATGCGTGCTCATGGTTCTCAACGGCGCGGCGTTGAAAAATACAATTCCGGAAACAATTGCAGACTGTTTCAGACATGGAGGGTTTAAAGAAGGGAAGAATGAGTTTCTCATCAATACACGAACCAGATACATAGAATGATGAAATTAATGATAGCTCGTCAAATTTCCGCGTATTTTTCAATAGTAACCTAATTGAGTAATTTAGAAGAAATTATAGCTTTGCATGACTAAGTATTGTTTTTGTTACATGAAGTTTTTATCTGAACTACATAAATTACACGTATGTACATAATATGCACCTAATACATTTACTATCATAAATAATAAGCATTTCTTATTTACTTTATATATATGTACAAGCAAAAAAAAATAAAACTAAAAAAAGCAAAACCTTTGTAATCTGACCAACTTCTAATCGGATATTTACCGATATTGTAAACGCTAAAAGAAAGCAACAATTCAAAAAGCATGAAATGTTATAATTCGTCTTTTTATACTAATATGCCAGCGCAAAATTAATGATTTTTGACAAATATATTAATCGCTAAATTAAAAGCTTTTTATTAATAAATAAATCCTCGTCTGGAAAACAACTAAAACAAAAATATGACAAATATTTTATTCTCAACTAATAAATTGCTTCTAATATATTTGAAAACCAGTCACTACAGAAATTATTGGTGGTATATATGGAAGCATATCAAGATCAACTGACCCCTAACGTTTTTGTTTTTATTTCACTCGTACACTGTTTGTGTGTTTTTGTAATTTATAAAAAAAAAACTAGAATCACATTAATTCCAAACAACATTCCAGAAATCCAATTTGTTTCTATTATACGATTTTGCCAAAATTCCACGAATCTACTTAATTCTACACATAAATCAAAGTTTTATTTGATTGTTTTTTTTTTAGTGCGCCTAGATTCGTTTTCCCGTACAGGGTGTCTATAAGAGATATTATTTGCAATTATGTTACTAAACAGATTAAATTAAACTGTTTATTTAAAATTAAACAATTGGTTTTACAAGTTAAACCATTTTTTTTGTTGTAGCAGGTAAGTTATGGAAATAAACCAAACAACTTTTATTGAGACATCCTTTAGAAATGTTCACCAATATTTTTTTAATATCACATATCTGAAATAAAATGCGAAATGCACACAGCTTATTAAAAAAGCGAGGGGAATCATCAAGAGGATTTTTTATACGTGTAGCACAGTTCACTAAACCAAATCAGAGTATCCCAAATTTATTTACCTGAACTATAAAAACGAAACATTTTTAATTAAAAGAAATAAAACAAAAAAAAAAAACAAATCAAATCATTTGAAATTTGATTTTATTTTCATCAACAATAGAACAAAAGTAAAATAATAAAAACTTTTGTGCTTTGTGTATAAGCGAACCCAGCGATATACTAAAAGGTTATGGCATGAGTCGAATCATGAAAATCATATAGCCTTTCAATTTTCTACGTTGCACAATTTTATTCTAGTTTTCTATTACATGATTTATTAATCCCCTAGGAACTACTCGTACACACTCTGGTTCATTTAATGATACAAGCTTTTCATTATTATATCTATGTATGTACAGTTTTGTATATATAGACAGGATATGATATACTACGATCCTCTACCAAAACAATACCGAAAAACCATGTAATAAAAACGACAAAATTTCCTTTTTTTATTTATTTTATTTTTTTTTTTTTTTTTGTAAAGGACATTCAAAGTTTTATGTTCATCAAACATAAAAAATATAAAAATTATTTATCCAATTCTCAACACCGTATCTATGTATATACATACTTGTGGCATAAAAAATTGGTCTTTATGAAAAATACATAAAACAGTGAATTTCTCCAGAGAATTTTCCCGAATTTATGAATGTATATATTTTATCATCTGTACAATTTCCCGGTATTCCTTTTTTATTGTTAAAATGATGCCATTAAATTTTAAGTGCATAAGTGTGTGTCAAAAAACTTTCATTTATTTACATGTGACAATATTTCTAATTCTAATTTTACAATATATAAATATTATAAATAACTTTAATTTACTTCCTCCGATAAGAACGACGATATTGTAACGAAATGGTGCGAGTTGGTGGTGGAACAAAAAAAAAAAAAAGAAAAATGTTATCAATTTATTATTGAAAATTTTTTGACAATTTTTCGTTCATATATTTCCATTTTGATTTTAATGCTGTACAACGCATAAAAAGTTGGTACGAGAAAAAAAAAACTGATAATATTGATGAAGGAGATTTTGATGGATTATCTATCAATTTATCAAGGTACGGACTAGATATATTTATATTTGCGCAGACGGTTCTTTCTCCATATCACACACAAAATATAATATGTTTGAAATATATATAAGTTGCAAAGATTTAAATAGGCCTTTGGGGTAAAAACGATGATGATGATTAGTATCGTATTTTAGTTCTATCCTATGTACGACGACGTACACCATCGATATCAAAAGGTTGGTTTTTGTTCATACATTTTACAAGGATGCGTATATACACTTCTTGTCAATTTTGATATTTTTGAAATTTATTTTACGTAATTGGATAGGTCATATATTTTGGATTTAGGTTGGTGAGATTATTTAGGGATATATAGACGAATTTATGAATACATATTGTTCGTACCATTTATATATTACAATCCTTAATGATATCAGAAAAGATTGATTGAGAATAAGTACTTGGGAACTGATTCACAGTAATCACCATCCGTTCTAATAAGTAATATTTCTATCTAATCTTATAAAAGCTCAATATCTGTCAAATTAGAAACAAAAAAACATTTTTTTTTGGGCTGCTCTTAATTTCATTGTGAATACAAAATTAATTAAATCCATATATTACAAAATATTATTTTGTTGTTTTAAATAATGTCTTCAGTCACAAACACTGGTGCCTTATATATAACAACTCATTCGTACATGTTTGTTTCTTACTTATTTCATAAATTGTAAGAAAAACGTGACTATTGTTAAACTCGAAAAAAGTCTACATCGATGGGTGTGTGTGTTTGGAATTACGGGCCATCTCAATCTATAGTAGAAGACGATTTTTATTGTGTAATGAAGTCAATTTCAACTTACTGTTCTCGAAAACGTGACCTTAAATTGACAATATTGTTAGCAATACATACTGCTTTTGCCTTGCTGACAACCATAAAATTAAATTTTTATACTAAAATGAGTTCGTTTGATATAGCTAGAAGGATGTTTGCTATTTCGATTTTACTTGAAAATTGTCATGATCGAAATTAGTTTAACTAAAATATGTCATGTTTAATCCTAATTTCCCATTTCGTTATGCACTTTACGCAACTTCCGACCTTCTTTGATTTCTACAACATTTCAAGTTATTTATTTTCTATCTGTCAATCTGAAAATAAAAACACGGAATTTAATGTTGTGTACTTTTTGTAGATTCAAATCATAAACTGCTAGAGTGTCACATGAAATTTTCATTTGAGAAACTAGGGTTTCAAAAACCCATGGAGTAAATAATTTTTCAACGGGCCAAGACTAACAAACTGTTTTCATTCCTTCCGATTTACGATAGCTAAGCAAATTTAATTCAAGCTTTGGAGTTGATAATAGAAATTTTGAATTATCACAGGCAGTGCAAAACGAGAAAAAATTAATTTCCGAAATTTTTGTTAAAGAATTTCAAAACAGATCATTCCATAACAATTGCCAGCATGAGTATTTATTCTCTCTGTGGTCTGGGTGGGGCCTAATTTTCCAATTTTTCTTGAAATAAATTTTGATGAAAATTATTTTTAGCCAATGTCTTGATTTATTTTTCGTATGGCGTACATGCTTGTGAATTTTTTTGTGAAACAAGCTTCATGTTGAACGTTCAATTTAGAATTAAGTGATTTTCTGTGATGATATTCTGTTGCCCCCATATTGGAGCCTTCATACTAAAAATTAGGATTAAAAGTAAAGAGATTGTGTAACGATAAATGAAGAACACAACGCGAGTGACTATTGTTTAGTGTGAAGGTCCAATATTTTTCTTTCAAAATGGCCAGGATAGTTTTCATATACTTAGTTTAACAGAGAATCGCAACCAGACCGATTTTCATTGAGGTTATTATCGATTAGGAAAACGTTGGGTTATATATTTAATGTTCAACGTTCAATTGTATTCAATTCTAATTTTTAGTTTAAAGGCTCCAATTTTTTATATTAAACTGTCCAAGGTTTTAGGTAATGATCTAGTCCAACAGAAAATCATCACTAGACCGATGTTCATTACGGTTATCCCTGTTTAGAAAAGCATTATTGGGTGCTGTATTTATCACTCAATAATCACTTTATGTTCAATATTAATTTTTAGTATCATAGTCCTAATATTTTTGTTAATGTTCAAGATTAATTATTGACAATGATTTAGTACAAAATAAAATAATCTGTAGACCGATAAACATAGAGGTAACCACTTTTCGGAAAGCACTGATCAATGACGGTTTTACATATGATATATTCAATCTTAATTTTTAGTATGCAGATGATAATTTCTTTTTTTGTTTAATGGCCACGATTAGTGGCTATGACCTAGATTAACAGAAAGTTATCACTAGACTGATGGTCATTGTGGTTAACACCGTTTAGGAAAGCGTTATTGGGTTTTGTATTTAACGTCCAATAACCACTTTACGTTCAGTCCTAATCTTTAGTATCAAAGGCCCATTTTTTTTTTTAAATTTAGCAAAGATTATTGGTAACTGTTTACCGCAAAAAAAAATCATCATACGGTCATTGAGCTTTCCACTGATTATATAGGAACTCATTAAATTCTAAATTAAACGTTCAACAGTGAGTTGTATCCCGCACCAATACTTTGATAGGATTCGTTTCGGAACGTTTGGGAAAAAGTTTCACAAATACAGTCTGTGCCGCTGTGCGGTATGCAGGAATGGATAAGCTAGATAAGGCATTTAAATTTGGTATTCGATATATTTATTGATCTCCAAAAATATTATCGCATTTATCTGTTTTGCCAAAGGTATTTAGATTCACAAGGGTATTGATATGCACACACCATCATATTTGTTTAATTTTAGTGTATGTTAAGTATGGTTTTTGGATTTTTCTTGTATGTTTAGTCTATGTCTAGTGTAGTGTATCACTAAATTGTGAAATTAACCGATCTTTAATTTAGGCTTTATTGCGATTTTCTTACACCGATTACAAAAAACATAAACAAACTGCAAATAAACCGGGAACCTAATTAATTCCACGAAAATTTTGTGTAGCAACGAAATTGATTAAGTATTAATAAAAACAATTAATTCCATGGCGACCATGTCGAAATTAATTAATTTTTTCTGCGGAATTAATTCAGAGCAGCCGAATAAAACCATTATCCGAATCCAGGATCAATTTTTAAATAGGATTGAAACTTAAAGAGAATGAAAAAGTAAACTTGCAAAATATAAAAAACTAACAAATCATATTGAGAAATGTGACTTAGACTTATAATAAAATGTTGGATGAAAGCAAATATATATTTATGTATTTTAATGAATTTTTACTATAATTATTTTGAAACAGAAAATGAATGCACAGGGAGTAAAAACAAATAAATTTAACAAGGTTAACATTTTAATTCCGGCACAATTTTGCTTCTCGAAAAATTTATAATTTTTTACAAATAATGACAACTTTACATGTTAGTTGTAAATAAATACATATATCCTACATATTGATATTTATTTGTGTATCAATTGTATTTTACTTACCGTAATTATCAGCTACCTAGATTTAATAATTCAACACTAAATTTTTATTAATTCCTTTTATTTTCAACGCAAATTTGGCAAAAACGTAATACAAACTAATAAAAATTCAAAACAAAACAAATTCCGAATAATTTCGAAATTTCAAGAAAAATCAAGGCTTGCTTGCACGTAAAGCAAAAAATTTTTTCGAGTTGAACAACTAGATTTACTTAAAATTTGATATTTTAATTTTGCTTGTGCTTGCAATAATAAATAATGTTTGTTTGTTTCTGATCGAAAATTTACGCTTGTTACCATTCTATAGTTTGCATACGATTATTTGCTTGGTATATTGAATATTTATAAATTCAGCTATTTACCTTTGTAAAATTACTTTTGTTTGGCAAATTGAGTTACTTTCTTACTAAAGTTAAAAATAGTCTTAATGCGAAAACTGAACCATAAATTAGGTAAAATAAAAAACATTTTAAAAAAATTTCAAGTTCCACTTGAACAAGAACAAAGAATATTGAGGCATCTAAACAATTTTTAAATTTAGGTTTTCTTGCCAAAAAGCACACTCAAATTAATCTCTGGTTATTATAACAAAATAAACCATATTTTCAAGAAGGTACGTGTTCCAAACTGATTTTTAAATCGGAGCTTTAGCACTTTAATTCAATTATTGCTGAGAAAGATATTGAATCGGCGGGAAATTTCTTTTCCAGGCCATATTTCCTTGTTTATAAATTTTTCTTGTTAATAACTAGCAGAGTGTAATATTGCCCCTAGCCAATATTGAACAGAAATTAATGAATGAAAAATGCAAACCAACGAAACGATTTATTTAATTAATTTATTTATTAAATATGATTGGAAACCACCAACCAAGGGTCCGCACGCATTGCCACAAAGAGCCGATGGTGCAAACCAGCAATTCTATCATAATTCATAAATGCGCGTAACCGCCTTAATTAATTTAAGGAGTTTTAACCAATTGAGCGAGGATATCTGATCTAAACTAGTAGAGTTCGGGTTAAGCAATATTTACCTAATTATATCGAAATCCTGCCAACTGCACACAAAATTAATGCAGCCTACATCATCTTCGAGATAATCTTGGTATAAAGCGTTTTGAGTCAGCCCCATGCGATTTAGCTAAACTCACACAGAGTGGGGTTCTTAATCACGTTCTTACCAGTGTTGGATGATAAGGTAGTAACAGGTATATATTTCTTTCGAGCTCCAGCTTTAGCTAACGAATCGGTAATCTTATTGTTCTCAATATCAAAATGAGTTGGAATCCACATAATCGAAACACTGTTGTTTGATGAAAGACGATTGATTAAATTTTTACAATTTCTGACAACTTTGGAAACGGTCAGAGTAATGTCTAACAAATTAGGCGCGTATACATATGCTGACAGTACAGAAAACAATAATTTTATTTCTTACATCGCAATTCACGGCCTCAATTACAGTATGTTTTAGAATAATGGTTTCCGCTTGGAAAACAGTACAATATTTATCAAGATTCCGGATGATCTAAGACCAAAGGAAGTATAGCAATAGATGCCAAAGCCTGCACTACATTTAGAGCAAGCGCCGGCTACTGAATCGTTCACATCAAAATGATCTGGTACTAGAGATATTATTTATTAAAGCTACATACAGACGTAGCAAATATTTGCCGAAAGCATAGCAAATATTTGCCGAAGGCATAGCAAATATTTACGAAAATATTTGTTGCTACATGTAAAATAATTGCCACCATGTTTAGGGAAATATATTTTTGGCAAATATTTGCCACGTGTGAACGATGCATAATGAGCAGAAAGCTGCAACTATTTGATGTTGTTTGTAGGATTTGAAATGCAGTACGACAGTTTTTCCTAAATTGTTTGTTTTTCTGGTGATAAACATTTGAACTAGTATTTATTCTATAAGAATATATTCCCAAGCTACCAGAATATAGTTTTGGGAAATAGGAAACAAAAAGTTGGGAATTTTTGCAGTTTGGAATTATAGCACTATTTTCCCCAATTGACCGGAAACACAGAATAGGGCCACGCGAGAAATCACAACATGAGAGCCAATCTCTCACCGGCTGTATATAGCTTTCCTCATACATGTGTCTTGGTTTGTTATTAATGGAGCACCCAAGTTAAGCAAGTAATTGACGTTTTCATGTGACATACGCATATAATTTTTGAATGCATTTTGATCCTTGGTCTCCAATTCTTTCAATAAATTCAAATAGCTCCCACTTTCATCATCACCCAGTCTCTGACCCACTTTAACGGCTTTTGCACTTGGTCAGCCAACCCCACAGCAACAAACGTAGCAGTAGGAAACAACAAGGAGCATCAGCAAAAGTAAATTATTTTCTTTTATATTCATTAAAATTTTATAATTTTTCGATTGACTTCACTTCACTTCAATCATTTTTAGAACACTGAAACTATAGAAATAGACAATAAACAACAACACAATAGCGCGTAAATAAATCTATTTGCATCTCTTTGCTCAACTATTATTTGCTGCTAAATATTTTGTGTAAGACCGGGCAAAGAGCTTTGCCAAATAGATCCAGCAAATATTTCCTAAACAAGTTTTGGCAAATATATGCTACTTGCGTACTTTTCTTAAGAATTAATCTATGCCGGACAACTTGGCTAGAATAAAGAAATGCAACTGTGGCAGATACAAAACATCTTCATAGCAAGAAATGGAGTTGAGGACATCGCTCCAGCCTCCAGTAATACCCCTAAAAGCAATATTCTGTAGGTTATTAAATTTTACGAAGGAAGATTTTAGATCCACCATCAGCCACAACACTATAGAAGCATATGATAGCATTGATTATAGATGACACACATCTTTGGAGATAAACCCCAAGTATTCCCGAAGGCTCTTCTACATTGCCAAAAGATAGCAGTTTCATTTTGAAGTTTCCAATATAGGTGATGCTTCCATCAAAGTTTACTATCTAAGACAACACCTAAATGTTTCACATAGTCTGATCTGATAATCCGAATCCCATAAAGAGACAGAACAGATAGATTGTTGACATGTCTATGCTTAGGAAAGGCAACTAAAACCATTTTACATGGGTTGACATGTAAATACTTGTGAACGCACCACTCCTCCATAATAAGTAAAGCAGGTTCCATCAACTCGGATAACACATTAGAAAATACACCAACGCAATAATTTGATTTGCTAATTCCCCTAATGTTAGTGGCCGCAGGGGCACCAAAATTATAATCGATTATGTCACAATTAGGAAAATCTACAGATAGAAGCAGGCCACCCAGCTCTCTCTTCGAGGAGGTAAAATTGCTATTAGATAGACGAAAGACATCAAGTGTACAAACATCATTTTTTCCATAAATATATTTCATAGCCATGAGTCGTATCCATAGCCATGTTTCATACTAGAGTCGTAGTCATGTTTCTGGCTATCTTGACAAGTTAGCAAGGTATGTCACCATACATGTCGCTTCTGCTCACAGACGACGAGGTGCCAATTTGATTAGGGTTACGGGGCGTTGACTCTCGGCCCCCGGTTCGTGGTGACATGGTCGAGAATATTTGGAGGGGTTATCACGAGGCTCCACATTGCTGTTAGAGAACGAGGAAAATTTAAGATCTTGGCACGCTTCCGTGAGATGATGTTTATAGTCTTGATGGTATCTAGCTGATTTAATAGTGTCAAGCGTGCTCCAGAAACTTGACCCTGACAATGCTTCTTTAAAAACCTTATTCCCCATTTAAAGGCAAAAGCCTCCTCTTTCCCCATCAATCTTACCTCCTCATCTGACCAAACCCTCTTCCAGCGTGCGAAATTAACTTGCTTATTAGCCTGTGTGATACTAGTGACGGCTGTGTCTATATCCATAGTATGGAGTTATCCGTTGGTGATAGTGATGGCCCAAGAAGGAGAGTGCTGGGTCGATGGTCCTGATAACCCACCCATAATTAGGCTAATTAGGAAGGACTTTAAACTAAAAGTTTATAAAATACGCTTCCTTCGACCCACTATCATCCTCAGGTAAGAGATCTAGCACATGGTCAAGCAAGGTTTGAGCTTTAAGTGGACCAATCGAAGTACGCGAAAATTACGGCCAGGGCGTCACTCCACCACCTCCATCATCCGATAGAGCCATCACAATACTTTGTTTTAATTAGACAGCCGGATTGCCCTGGTCCGTGCCACTTCTGAATTCATTGTTAAATGATGGTCTTAATATATTAAACAAAAACAAATTTTATTCATAAGGGACCAACATCTGGGACTTTCTACTTCTCATGTATACTCCCTGTTAGAGTGCAGATTCGTGAGCTTTTGAAGATGACAAGAGCTTTGGTAAATACACATATGGCCGAACGTTTTCAGTTTGCCTAATACCTAAGGTAGGGCGTGAAAAATAAACTGCGAAAGAGTTGAAAGTTCGTCAAGCCCCAAAACAGACTGAATTTCTAACATTAAGTATAGGATATATTTCCAATTTGGAAAATCAGTAACCAGAAATAATTTTACATTTCACTCTAGAATTTATAAATGGTGTTTTCTTCACCGACCGCGAATTTTGAACCAACATTTGCATATGGCAAAATTTAAAGTATTTTATATGAATTGTCAAACTTTAGTATCGAAACTTCTGAAATTTATTCGTAGAGTCTATCAGATTTTGAACTGAAAGTTTAAATCTATCTATGGCCTTCCTCAAACATCATTAACAATAATTAATGCTAAAATTAATTCTAGTTATCATGAATTAAATAACCAATTTGAAATTATTACTCAGTGAAACATTGAATTTCATATATTTATGAGGTTGAAAGCGCCGATAGTTAACAGTGAATTTTAATTTGAACAAAACGAATGATATTGTGTGTATTCAATTCGGTTTTTCAAACTGATCTGTCTTCTCTACCTTGCTTTCAAACTCATTCAACGTAGCAGCATGCTATGGCGAATTATGCCAAAATTCTCGGCTTACAACAAAGGTCCTCTATGCGGATAAGTTTTCCCGTTGTTATGCAATTGTCCTTGTTATGGTTTTATATAGACAAATTAAATGTTAAAGTTTTTTTAATGAACACACGGATAATATTTGATTCATTAAATGGTGGCGATATGTATATTAAAACCAAAACGGGTCGCTTGAAGCTAAATATTGATTAAAACCGAGGTAACTTCTGCACAGCTCTCCTCTTGAACAAAATAAAAATATTTAAACTGTCAAAATTACAGAAAGATTCATTTATTTCTTCTCCTTCAAAAAAAAAATTTCTACAAATCTTCTAAATGGTTGTCCCCCCTTAATTCATGATACAGCTTATTAATTACCAATTAGGCATAATTTGAAAATAAAATTAATTAATTGAGGTCATAATCAAAAACAATGATTTAATAATTTAATCTAGATTGAACGCTGAAAATCAAGTTAATTAATTTCTACTTAAGTACTTGTGTACACACATATCCATCACATAATTTTGTGATTAGCCAATAATCAATAATATGTGATATTTGATTATTTACGTACATACGAATATAATCCTACATGTATAATATATAAAACTTCATTAACTTTCAATAAAAGTCTTTGAAAATTAATCAATGAGATGATGTTTGTGTTATCATTTTCAATTTAAAAAAAACAAAATATATTTTTGCTTAAATATTATACAAACATGTAAATTTAGCAAATCATCTCAATCAAGTCTGCCTTCTTTGCTTCTTATACACATATTTGTGTTCTATTATCTATAGAACACACAGTACACATACTCGTATATATGTACTCGTATCCTCTTGCTGAATCATGATATTATTTTCAAATGACTGATTAAATTTTTTTTGTATCAAAATTCTTCTTTATTTACCCCGTATCTCACTTTTAGTGTCAAACCCATTTTATTTCTATTCAAACATTAGAATTAGAATGAAAATTGTTTACAAAGAAGAATACGAGAAGATGTCGAAAAAGTAAAATTAAATCTTAAATAATTTTCTTATTTCAATTTCAACATCACATTAAGTAATTTTGCCATTTCAACTTTTTTGTTGTATACGAGTACAAATTTTTAAATATTTTTGAAATGATACACCCCCATTATACACCTAAGATTTCGTTTGCTATATAGAGAGATACGAGTTAGAATCTAACGCACTCGTTGTTTATTAAATATAATTTGTACATGCCGATTAGAACAAAATTCGACATTTTTTTTATTTTCAAATTTTTAACTCGCACCTTCTAAATTATATTCATTCTCTCCGTTTATTTCGATTAACATTGACATCTTCAGGAAATTGATATTTATTGTATTTCTATTTGTTCTCTATCCTATCTGTACGAAGCAGAGCTTATGTAAAGAAATACGAAAATTTTATTTATTTTTTTGTTCCGTTTCTGACTAGGGTAAACAAAGCTTCATTTGTGGAGAAGAGGTTGTGAAAATATCATTTCCATTTTTTATTTGATTAAAACAATATTCGGCGGGAATGGTGTGATTTTGAAATTAAATAGAAATCGAAGATTTATATACATGTGAAAAGATATGTGGGTGGCTGATATATAAATCACAGCTCTAGAATCTATTTTATGTTTATATGTATGTGTAGACAAAACAATTTATATAAATCACAATTATTTAGAAATGTTTATTATATTTCAGTTTCCCCATTTATTGGGGTTTGTTAAAGTTCATGGTCGTATGAAATATTGTTAGCTTAATCTGGAAAAAGTACAAAAGCCGTAAAATACAAATTTATCAAATATGTAAATGTAATATGTAAATTTATTTGAACCGGTACAAACGATATTTCAAATTTTGATCGTCCCACAAAATTAAATCGAACAAATTTAATAAATTGCCAAATATGACAAATGGCTGCATTTTTAGTGAGCATACAAAGGACAATTTTTTTTTAGTATTTTCTTTGGTCTGTATTGATTTATTAATAATTTACTGCCTCTTCTTGATTAGCACATTAATCTATGTATAAATTCCAAATCTTTGGCAAGGGATACAATAAGCTGTCTGTTTAATAAAAATCTCAACGATCATATACGGAACGCTTTCATCGTGAAAAGTCATAAGAACGGTTGCGAAATGTGGATAAAGTTTGGTAAGGTCTTTCGTGAAAATGAAATTTTTACGTGCTTCGATGTCACCGTCTTGTCTTATAAAAAGTCGGAAGTTTGTATAACAGTTTGCCACTAAACAGTCAAATTCCGCAACCGTAAAGTCCTTCTGAACAGATTTCAAATTTCGGAACACAAAACATAGTTAAATTTTCGGTCTTACTGTCTGTTTAATGAAACTAGAGCTATTTAAGATATAGGATACCATATTCCCAAAAATAAAAATCCCCTAAAAAAATCCGATAAAATACAAAATAGCGTGCCCATTAAAAAGGAGCACCCATTAAATATTTGTTATCTCCAATATGAAAACAAAAGGAAGCTACATAATTTCTTGTCATCCTTGTGCAGAAAGGACCAATGCTGAGGGTTTTTTTTTTTATACATATAACCTTGCTTGCATCTTCTTTTTGACAATTCCAATGTGATTGTTATGCAATAGTTCCAAGATTTGTTCATGATAAACGGAATGAATAACGATACGATCGCCATAAAATATACAACCATCTTCACAACTTAGGCTATAATATCTCTTATTGTAATAATATTGTAAGGACATATACTTTACTAATATATGGAATCTTTCTGAGTCTGCTATCCTATTTTAGCGGTTGCGATGGGTAATTTTTCCCCTACTATAGCATTTATAAAACTAAAATATTCTTCCCCTTTACTTTCCTGGGGAGGTAATCGTGACAGAGCATCAGCATTATCCATGTTTTTTCCTTTTCGATAATTAACAGTATAATCGTACATAGACAACAATATCGCCCACCTATGCAATCGCATGCCCGCGACTGAAGATACTTGTATGTGGATTAAAAATTTGTCTTATAGGCTCAGGTTCCGATAAAATTGTAAATTTTTGTCCATAAATGTATTTATGAAATGTTTTCACAACAAATATTATGGCCAAAGCTTCCTGATGAAGCTGTGAATATTTTTGCTCAGCTGTAGCTAAAGTGGTCGACGCGAACATATCCGGCCTTTCTTCACCATCTACCAAATGCGATATTACCTCTCCGGCTCCGTATGGGCTAGCATTGGTAGCTATGATTATAGGCTTTTTTGGAGCAATAGCTCGAACATCTGATTTTCTACTAACAATTGTTTGCTACGTTCAAAGCTTTGTTAAAATTCATTAGATAAATTTGGAATAAGACACTTTATTCCAAATTTATCTAATGAATAATAATTTATAAGACCCAGATGTGACTGAAATTGGCTTAAATTAACTGGATAAGGAGCCTCAACAATTGGTTTAATCTTTTCTTCATTTGGTATTAAAGAATTTTTCAAAATTTTATGTCCGAAATAACTAACTGATTTTTCCAAAATTCGACATTTTTCTACTTTAATTTTAACATTATATTTGCTTAAACAACTTAAAGCATTATACAATTAATTTTGGCGATCATTTCTTTGCGAACCACCCACCTACATCATTTAGATAGCAATAAACTTTTTTTAGACCCAACAAAATTCTATTCATTATGGACTAAAAAATTGACGATACACTGGGTAGCCCAAAAGGTAATCGAATATACTGAAAAAGGCCTTTAGCAGTATTTACTGTAAAATATTGCCGACTTAACTCGGATGCTAAAATCTGTTGATAGGCTCTCAACAAATCGATTACACAGAAATACTCACAATTAGACTGGGGGCTATTATGAAATTTTTCGATTTCGAATTTTTACTATATCGAAAAAATTCGATCCGCTGCGGATTTACCCTATTATGAAACTTGGATTATCGAATTATATTATTACCAAGAAATATTATTTAATTTATTTAAAATTAAATTTATTATTTACAAAAAATCTATTTACCACAAAAAAAACGCAAAATACCATCAATCTTACAAAATTCGCCAACTAAAAAGCAGTCGAATTTTGCCATGTGCGCTCGAAAAAATTCGCGTCGAATTTCTTTTTTCATTTCATAATAGGGCGGATTTTTTCGATATCGTAAAAATCCGAAATCGAAAAATTTCATAATAGGTCCCCAGGTCTGCAAAAATATTCTCAATATTCGGAATCAGATAATAGGCCGTATTCCGGGATTTGAAATTTTATGTTATGTTATGTAATTTTTGTTTTTTCAATACAAATTCATATAGGAAGCGGGGAAATAAAATAACATAACATAGATTTTAAGGTGCCAGAATACGGGGCAATGTTTCGTAACACAAAATTTGTTAGTGGTCACACAACAGTCCATGCAAATTCGTATTTCATGATTTCTTTTTAACACTACCACAATTGGACTTGCCCATTTACTAGTTTTTACCGGTACTAAAATGTTTTCTTGACACAATCCTTCTAGTTACCTTTTCACTTTCTCTTTAAGTTTAAAAGTTACTGAAAATGGTTTGTGCAATACTGGTGTTATATCATCGGAAAAAAGCGGAGAATTACATCTCTTTAACTTAAGATCATGAAAACAACGACATCTAAAACATCTGTTGTAGTTACTTGCTGTACTTGACGGTGACCGGTTGTATTCGCGACTATTTGAGCGGCTTCGACTACGACTTTGGTTTATTTTTAAAGCAGAAATTTTATGAAAACTTGGTCTTCTTTGTTAATGTTAAACTGCGCTTGTAGCTCTCTTGGCTGCATAGCATGCATTTCCCGTTTAGTCATTTCCATATTGATCGCTACATCACAGCATTGCTCGAAATCGAATTGTTCGTTAATTAACAACTCCTTTTTAATTTCTTTCGTTGATTAAACGGCTTTTTATTTTAGCTTAGCTTTGCAACGTTACTTCTAGAAAATCTCTAAAACTGTAAGACTGCGTATGTGTTTTTACAAAAGCTTTTTTCTTCTTCCGATACGCTATTCATTTTAAAATATGTTTCCACATGATCTAGGTACGTTTCGAAATCCTCACCAGGTTCGTATTCCTCTAAATTTCCAAGCAAATTAAGCCGTTTATTTTCTGGTTTTGTCTTAGATTTACCTTCAGTTGTGGTATTCGGCATTTTAAACACTTCCCAAGTTACTTTCTTCAATTAAATGCATACTACGACTATTGTGTACAATGTGTGCGTGCAACTACCAACGAAGAGGTGTTCGGTTATTTACAATGACCTTGCGCACGTTGCACATTCCATTCATTCCCCACGAAAATTACAATTTCGTATTTTTTTCTTTTTTTTATATGTATTCGTTTATTCTCGTCGTTACTTGATATTAATATATCTGTCTCGAATCCCAATTCCAAAATTACTCAATTTCAAAAGATCAAACATTTATACGATGTACATACAATTTTGTTATTTTAATTATACATTAGACTTACTTCGCTTTCGCCTGATTACTGATTACTGACTCTGAACATCTTTTTCTATTTCTCCTTCACTCGAATTACAAATACCTAAGCTTTTATATATGTTAATATACATAGATAATATAAATACAACAAAAGTACATAGAACTTACAGTAAGTACAATAAGAATAATTATGGCGTAATTTATAAGGACATAACAGATCAACAATCGGTCGAGCGGAACAACTTTTATTCAAAAGAAAACAGGGCTTTGGAAAAATGTTTTCAATAGGTTGAGGAGTATCATTCTATTTCATGTATTCACAATGGAAAGTATTTCTCCATCATTGCTAACTGTACTCCGGACATCATTCATGTAGTGAAATTATCTTTCAGTTATTAACGAAAAGCAACAAAATAAAATTATAGTGTCCACCATTAATCTCAAATTGATCTAACCTCCATCTAACCAAATCTCTACTTTAACAACCTTACATTAGGTACTCCCTCTTTACAGCCTATGAAGTTTTAAACCTACATACTTCCAATACATACAATATCGGATTCCAATTTGCTCTAAATTTAATTTCTTATTTTCTTACCAAACTCCCAAAAAAATAACAGAAGCGCTCCAACAATTGGTGTGGAACCGACGCTGCTTCCTTGCGCGGGAATTACCAATGCTAAGCGGTTTTGGGGATTTTTTATTGTAGTTTGAAATACAAACGTAAATATTGTAACAAATGTAATTATTTTTGAAATTGTTTTGACGTTTTTCTGTCGTCCTTGCACAAAGAGTCCAATGGTAAGTGGCTTTGGAGACTTCTCTATTTTATTATGTGAATAATTGTTAAAAACATAAATTTTTCAAAAATGCTCCAATCAATCACATACATTTTTAAAAAATGCTCCTTCGAATGTAGGTCAAAAATCCATCCACAAAACTATAAAACGGATTAAAATAATAATTTAAAAACTTGATTTTTTGTTATTTTTTATTTTTTCGGGATTTTTTTATTTTGGATAACGATTTGTTCTTTGATATCACGAAATTATGCAGCTTCCTTTTGTTTTCATATTGTAGTAAACAAAAATTTAATGGGGGTCTTCCTTTTTAATGGGGCACGTTATTTTGCATTTTTTTGGGATTTTTATTATTGGGAATATGATGGTATCCCAATTTTCCATTATTTAATCCCTTCACTTTGATTCGTTCGATATCAAATTTCTTTGGCATAAATAATGTTAAAGCGCGTTCAGTCACCTCTACATGATTCCACCAAATTCACGATAAAATGGAAATTTTGTATATATCAGTTTTATAGCAGATACCGCAAGATTAGCAGCCATGTGCTTTAAAAGCTCTTATAACTGTTTTCCCTATTGGACAAAGCTTCTTAAAAAGTAGAAGCGATATCAAGAGCCAATATACCTAGTACCACACAATATTTAACTCGCTTTCTCGGTGAGATGCATCTTGTAAAATCCAAAACTTATTCCCTGAACTGTTATTTTCAGAAAATTCGTTTGGCACAAAAAACCATCGTGTTTCTTACAACATAACAGCATAATTGACATGAGTAAAAAACATATTTTAAGAAGCTCCCAATGCAAAGTTTAATAGCAACTGACTAAAAAAAATAAAAAAGCCGACTGAGTGATGAAAATCTGTTATTTTTACTTTGACTTCATGCCACATTCTCAAAAACTGTCGATGGTAATTTCGCATCAAAAGAACTAGACGGAATTAATTTATCCTCATCTTCTTTAAAAATTACAAGGCGAGGAGCTCCTATAGAAGTACATCTATTTAACGCTAGACGGAAAAAGGTGCACCGATATGGCGGCACCGAAGTGTTAGCAGCTGATCTAGTTTTGGCCAAATATGCCTAGTTATAACACACGAGGTACCAATGGGCCATCTATAGTTTGCTTCTCTCCTAGCTTCTTCCTGAAGCAAGAGTTTGAATGTACCGAGCGGAATTTCAACATTTACCTTATTTGGTAAAGTGAGTTAATTTGTACCCTGCCGAGTGAGTTAACCTGCTCTTTCAGTCCCCGCAACACTGAAGTGCCCTGACACCCAAATTAAGTGGAGGTGGAACTGATCTGCCATCTGGCTAAGAGATGAGAGGCAGCTCTGGGTTACCTTTAGTAGCGGCCTGATTGTCCGCAAAATACGAATATCCCTTACAGATACTACAATGTACCTCAACTAATCAACGGTCTCCAATATCGCGATTAATTCAACCTGAAAAATGCTGCAATAGTCGTTGAGACGAAATGAGAGGTTCACATTTAGTTTCTCACAGAAAACACTACACCAACTCTACCATCCAATTTTTTACCACCCTTGAAGAAGTTCAAAACTTCACCTCTTCATTCAGCCAGTCCTCTCTATTAGGCTTCCAGAAAAATTACCAAGGAGTATTCCTTAAATTCTACGCATGTTGAAGTTTCTATCATCTAGCTGGACCAATGATACTGGAAAGACAAATAGAACCTCTAATGTGAGCTTCTATCTGTATTTCCAGTATCTTTAACAGAAAAGAGCATAAGCTATAGGCGTAAGGTGTTTGGGATGGCAATAAGATTTTTTTCCCGCCTTAGGTATAAATATTAATTAAATTATTTAATTATTAATTAATCATTCTAGGAATGTGGCAAAGTTCGAGGCTGCCTCTGAAGATAACTTCCAGCCAGGGTAGAGCCAACTCAATGGTTTGCTGAACATCTGCAGGCATAATGCCATATCCAGTTGAATTGTATGGCTTAAAACTGTTAATTGTCCACACTAACTTCATCCTGTTTATTATTCGACTTTCAACACCTGAACCCATAAAACACTCGGCATTTCAGGGGTTCAGCTTGGAGCTCTCCGGAAAATGGGTTATCACTAGTAACTCCAAAGATTCTGCACTAGTTGTGGTTCAAGAACCATCCGATCGCTGGAGATGACCCGAAATGATAGGATTCCTCCTGTTTCTAAACGAAGCCCTATTTGTGGCTTCTGTAACCAGTTCATACTGAAGATATCAGTGATCAGAAAGGCAATGGACTTCAGACACTTTCTAATTTACCAAACTATCCTTAATAAAATCTGAGACAAGCGTGATATCTAGCACCTGTTGTCTGTTTCTAGGCATAAAAGTGGGCGTACACCCAAAATTACATATTTGAAGCTTAGTACTAGGCATAAAATCAGGAGTAACTCGAATGTGAGTTGTGATAATGTCATTTGTGTACACAGGTACACAAACAATTGTTGCCGGATCGTTTTTTTGTACACAAAAGAAGTTCGAGGAACCTACTTACGGCAGACTGTACTTGTCGTAAGAGTCCTTGCAACGATTATTGATCCCTATTTTATCTTTAAGTTCATGTACTGTGCCTCGTAAGGAGAGGCTCGTAAAATAGATAAAGGCGTGAGAACAAATGGGAGAAAAATTAGAAATTACAAAAATGTATAACGGGAAGGAAGAATAAGGACAGGCAAGAATTTTTTTTAATCGGTATTTTGGGGTCCAGGACCAAACGACATTACAACACCCATTAATTTTGTCCGCCTCACTTTATATTGGCACTGTAATTTATTAAATAAATTGTTTTTAATTTTTTTAATTGAATTCCCCATTTTCCGGAATTTATTAAAAATAATTTGTTTACATATTTCAATTTTTACCATTTTGTACAGTATAAAGATTTATTATAATATCTAGAAATGTTTGTTTTGTAAGATTTAGGGTGATAGATTGGAATGAGTAAATGCTGTCATGCCCAGACCCACTCTTTTCTATGGGGAAGCAGTCTGGAGGCTTGCTCTGCATAAAACTGTCAACCAACCGATGTTGACGAAAGTTCAGAGAACAATTTCCCTGTGGATTCGTGGTTCACTGAGGAGCACATACACTCAGGCACTGGAGACTCTGCTATTTTTGGCTCCTCTAGATATATTTGGAAAACAGTTAGCAGCTTGTACTGCCATACGACTGAAATCCAGCTCATTGTGAACCTGTCACAATACAGGGCACTGATTTATACTGTTTAACAAACCAATTCCCAAGACCACCGACTATACTGTCCCGTCACTATGGTTCGACCCAAACAGGACAGGATGCAGTTTTGGAACCAGGAGTTATAAACTTCTTCATTCATGGTTTAAAATGGGACGGGAAGTCGGGGCTGGGGTGTTCTGCGAGTAACTTCTGTTAAACCTCTTCTTCCGTCTCCCTGACTACTGTAGCATTTTTCAAGCTGAAGTAACTGCCATAAAGAAAGTTGTAGACTGATTGAGGTATAATCTAATATCTGCTTATGATATACGCATGTATACGAACAGTGTGGCTGCGATTAAAGCGCTTCAATCACACTACTTTACGTCGAAAGTAGTCCAGAGCTGTCTCTCATTTCTTAAAGAGATGACAGATCAGTTCAACATCCATATTATATGGATGCTAGGGCATTTCAATAGTACAGGGAACATAAAAGTTGATGAGCTGGCTCGATATGGCACAATGGTCCATATTAAAAAATGCAGAAGGGCTATTGAAATGCCTCTTGCGTTATGCAAACTTCTGCTTCAGGAAGAAGCTAGTAAGTTGTTGAATGACAGATGATCAAATAGTACCTCATGCATAATAACTCGGCAGGTTAGGCCAAAGTTGGGCTTGGCGAGATCCAAGCAGCTGATCTTACTTCAGGGGAGTCAGATCAGTATAGTCGTTGGGCACTGTTTCTCACATGACTATTGTCATAGTTGCGAGGACGAAGAGGAGGAAGAGATAGTACTTCATCTTCTTTGCACCTGTCCTCGTCTGGCACGGAACAGACTAAATTTTCTAGCGGCATCACTGTTCAATGACCTTCAATGAGTTGATTGATACGCAATAAACTGTGGTATGGCTACAGATCAGTTCTTGTGTAGTGGACCACCACCTCAACCTAACCTAACCTACTGCATTGATTTAAATGAGTCTCGTTGCTTATTTAACGCGAATAAAATAAAACCAAAAATGATACTGTATAGATCAAATTGTTGAATGAATTTTTATGTAAATGACACACTTAAGATTTGTACAAGTGTCGTATTACAAAATAAAACAATCTCCATTATCTCACTTATCAAAATTAAGTAATGGATTTAGTCGACAAACACAAAAAATAAAATAAAAAAAAATAAAGCGCCTCTTAACCAACATAATAATTTTTTGTCGTGACTATCCATCTACTTGAAATCCAATTTTCATTTTCATCCCCCAAAAATAAAACAAAATTTACTGAAATGCTTTTTATTTATTTATCATTCGTTATTTCTCTAGATTTTCTGTCCAATTTGTTGGTTTTTCGGTTTATGAAAAATTGCCAAAAAAAAAATAAAAATAATAAATAAATCAAACAAAATAAAAAATACAACGACGACCATCTAGTAAGTACACAACGATGACGATGACGACAATGATGTGAGGAAGAAGAAAAAAATGTCGTTTGTAAAAAAATTCTATGTTGTGTATCATCTTGTATTTGTCGGTTGTTAAAAGAAAATTATTACGAATTTGATTTGTCTTGTTTTTCCGCAACCAGATTTCTTTTCGAGCGAAATGTACGAGCAGAATTACAAATTTTACTGCTGTTTTCATTTAAGTATGAATTAGATTTTATTTTGTTTTTCTGTATCATGTACCATCCTCTTTATAACATTGAGTAAAAGACATTGTAATATGATGAAATTTTTCGGATGCGTATCGGGTGTTCCAATAACCGAAAAATTATTTTGAATTTCGCGGAATATTACTTTTGGTAAATATGTATAATGCAACCAATGTCCTCCTCTCCGTAATATTTATTAAAATCAATAAATTCGAAGAAACTGATCGAAAGTGAAAAAATTTCTGAAGGTCATAATATACAATACAATGTGTTTCCGCTGGAATAGACCCACTTATACGAAAACATGTGTTGAACATTTCCGACACATGAGTGGTATGTAGTAGCTTGCGCAAGGGACACCCTTTTTTCATATATAAATAATTCAAAACACAAATCGGGTGAAATAACTGCATATCATTTCGTTTTTTTTTTTTTTTTTTTTGCAAGCGGAACCACAATATGCTTAGCTTCTATATGGAGTCATAAATTATGTAAAAATATGCGATATTTATTCTAAAATTGAAAAACAAAAAAATTCATCGTTGATGCTGCTGCTGTTGTTGTTTCAAGTCTTGACATATTGTGAGATGACAAAAACAAAAAAAAAAGCTTCAATAAAAAGCTTTTATTTTATTTTATTCAAATCTGTTTTTTTTTTAGTTTTTGATAGAGCAGCACAAATCGATAAAATTTGTGTCAGCTAAATTAAAATACCGCCTAAATGACGTCATCATTTATTTATAGTATGTATAGGGATAAGAAATGATTTAATGCGTAAAATGAGTAACGTATATCCCAACACATCGTTAAATTTGCCTTTATAACCTGGCATTCGTCGGTTAAATTCATAGTTTATTCATCATGTATCTCAAGAATCACGTCAGTTGTTTTTTTCATTTTCTCATTCCCGTTAAGGACTCTCCTGAATATATTGCCCAATATAATTATAATTGGAATTATGAAATCTCAAATGAAATATAAAAACGAAATGAAACGAAAAACCCAACTCAACGTTGTTTAGGTTGGAAAAAAAGGATATAAAAAGAGAAAAATTGGTAAAAATCCTTGACATTTTCACATTTCCATTCATCGCGTTTCACATTATGCTGCTGTGTATTTGTATTTACGCTGTGGAAAATTTTATTTTATGTCTAATTTCTTTTGTAACCCGCCTTTAACTCTTAAATGTATATAAAGATTTTATTTTACTTACTTCAACTTTTTTTATTGTTTTAATGTTGTAATTTCTTTTAACATTTCTTTTTATGTTTAATGTATAATTATGTCGAAAACATTCTTGCGCCAGTCTTATCCTTTTTAAATAATTTGGTAGGAATTTTAAATGTTAATAATTTTTGTATTTTTGCCTACTTTCGGATCGTGCCAGAACAATAATACCTATATAGAAATGGTGAAACAACGTTAACCCTTTCAAACGCCATTTAAAATTGACTTTCTTCCAAAAATAAAATACGTAGCACAATTATGCACTGCTATGATATGGGCTTGTTCATAAAACTGTAGTGTGAACATAAATATATAAGAGAACGATCGCACAAGAGAAATGAGACAACAATTAAAAATTACGGTTGGTCGAAGCGATGAAAGTTGATGTACAATATATTGTACAAGGCGTTTGAGAGGGTTAAAAGCTCGAAAATATATTTTTTTTTAACTTCGTTGGTCATATAATGCGCATAATGAGTAGGTACGAGTATATGCTGTTAATAAGTGTTCAAAAGTTTTAAATAAATATTTTTTTGTGATTTCGAAATTTTGAAGGGAAGTTGTCAAATTGCTTGAAATACGATTATGGATAATAAGGCGGTTTTATTTGGATCCACTTAAATAGACGATTTGAAAATTAAAGGCTCGATTCACGATATTTTGGGTGAGATATCGCCCAGTGACTTTTTATTGGGCGGGGCTTATTAAAATAAACAATGACTTCAATTGGAAGTATCGCCAAAATTATTCGATGCGGAAGGGTGTGCATTTTGTTGATTCGAATATCTAAGAAATTAAACAAAAATTGGTTAGCTGATAAAATACAAAATGTTTTGTAATTCGACTGGAAATAAATATCAATTTTGCGTAAACTTAATTACTTAATTAAAACAAACTGAACAACAATCTGAAACTTTATTTGCCTAAATTCTGAGATATCTATTTCTGTTATTCAAATCAGGTATTGTTTCGCATAAACTTAATCTCTTAATATACTCGTTTAAGATACTCGTTGTTTGGTGGTTATCACTGTATTAATTTGATTTTGGTTGTAGACTTCATTTAAATATTTTATATATGCTTAAAACGGTATAAATTAAGAAAATAAGTAAATATTACGTTCATTTCTAACCAGAATTTCATTAAATGTTATGGCGTTTATCGTATGACATTCCACTCTAAGTGGTAACAATGTAACAACTCTAAAAACGTAAAATTTGTGTGCAATAGTTGTATTGAAAGCTGTACGCAATCGAATGTTGGGAATTTAACCGAATTAACTATTACGCTTAGTGGGCTAACGGACACCTTTAATCAATTCACGAATGTCATAATGACAAGCGGTGAAGCGGCATCTGTATCAACAATTGAAACAGCTTCTGAGTTAATTGATGGAACGTCAATCAGCCAGTTGAGAGTAATATTTTGATTGGGTCAGAAAATAACCTCAATAGTTTGGATACAGTCTTACTACGTTAATGGATTTTTTATTCCTCTAAATAATGCTACAATAGGCCTTACTCATCATTTAAAATCAACGTTCCTGTTTCGTATTATGTCTACTGAATCTTGACCTAATGGAGTGTTAATAAAAGATTTATTTGGGCGAAACTACAGCCGGAAAGAAGGCGTAGTCCACCTGCAACCGAGCCATGTCATTCAATCCTTATAAAGCTACCAGTCTCGCTGCCAACAAACATCAAGAACATGTGTTATTAAGGATAAGTCATATTTATTTATTATTCATCAAAACATTGGAAGTTTACATAAACAATTTGATTTATTTTTAACTAATATTGCTGGACTCGAGCAACTGCCACAAATCATTCTACTTTCCGAAGTCTGGATTGAACGTCATGAACTAGAGAGGTATAAACTACTGGGTTGTAAAATTGTTGATAATTGCTATTCTATGGAAAGAGCCGGATGGGTTGTTGTTTATCTGAGGGGATATATTAATGAAAAAAATGTGGTTCGTATTGATGCTACTAATTCTGACCTTATACAGGTGAATTTTGAATATAAGTCTGTTTTGTTTTCGGTTATATGTATGTAGGATTTAAAATTATAGCTGACGATTCCAAATAAAAACAATCCTATTGTTTTATTTTAATTACTTAGTGTTGCTCGGCCAAAATCTCAATATAAAGTGTTTATAACAAAAATAAATTACTAATAATTACTTGTTGTACAATTAATACATATACATAGATACAAAACATGATTGATAACTGTAACAATACTCGTTATTACTTGTGATCCCACAATTTCGGCCATCCTGAACAAAAGCCGCCTCGGCGTTTATCAAAATAGTGTAGACATCATTTAATCATGATTTTAATTCTTCGTAACATCAGGTAACCCGACAAACATTTTGTAATTTTTTACCTACAAAATTACCGAAGAAATCCTGATGACCGTGTCGGGCAATCACTGACAAATTACCTACAAAAGTACGAAATTTGGCGCTCTTTGGGCAGGCCGATATTACCGAATCGTTAATTTTGTTGGCCTAGATTACGGTAAAACGTCTGTATATAATACTTAACGCTTACGTTTATATTTATTTGGTAATTTTTTGGTCTTATGTTACTGAAAACCATAAGTCTTTGTTACTGAATGCATAGGAACATGTATATAGTATTATTCCGGGACAATTTTACTTTTCGAATAGGTTTCAGGTTACCGTAAAAGATTGGTCTGTGTTACTGAAATAAGGCGTAAACTTGTTTGGAATTTTAACATGTCAAATTTACATTATAGAGTCGGTAAATGTGTGACTGTAGATTACTATAAATTGTCAGTCTGTATCACTGAACGTTTACGTATACATTTAACGGATTTTTACGTCTCGATTTTAATTTACAAGCAAGTATTTATTACTAAAAGCATACGTAAACGTTTTAGGATATTTTCTGATTCAACAAATCGATAATTTAATGACGCATATTACCGTGAAATGTCGATCTGTATTACTAAAGATGCACATAATTTATTTATAAAAATTTACTGGTCGAATTTACTTCACAAAATCGGGATCTGATTTTATTACTCAACGGACTTGCAATTTTGAATTCCAATATTACTGCCAAGTGTCAGCCTGTATTGCTGAGAACTTATTTCAGGGGCTATTCCATTCCATTATTAGATTTAATAAAAGAAAACTGTAAAATTAAGTTTCTATAAAGAATTTTATTCAAATTGATTAATTTTAGTTTTTTTTTCAATTAATTTAATTTTAATTGAAGATCGTTTTAAAAATACTTTAATGGCGTTTTTAACCAACGTATCATTAATTATTTCCACCTTTCCGTGGTTGACGACATTAGTAACAAGTGAAATAATTCCTACATTGTCGCTAAACACAAGCTTCTGGATAGCTGCAAAATTGAAAAAATAATAAAAAAAGATAAAATTTAAATTATCAAATGTAATTACTTTTTTGTAGGCCAGCTTGCCCAGTCCATGAATACTGGCAGACGACTTTGTAGTCCAATAGATACTCCATAATTTGTTTGACCGACGTGTTTAACTTGTCGGTGACAAGCATAATCAAACTTAAAATCTGAAAATGCAATTATACGTTCATTAGAAAAATAAAATTTTAATAATCGTGTTAGCTATAGCTATTACCATTTGGTTCATGTAATTTTCATTTGCCAATTTTGAGTTGAACTGCACAACCTTTTCAACATTTTTTATGGGAAGTTGCGGCAAAATGAAACTATGATCCTTTTCTATTTTGATTATTTTTTTTTCTAAGATTTTTTTAACCATTGCTGAAAGTGACTGTAGCATCTCAAAAATGACATCAGTCTTCTGTTCCAGATTTAATTGCATCTCTTCAATTTCTTTAAATGCTTCAAGGTTTTTTTTTTGAATTTTTGCAAATCGTCTATCTCTTCGACTTTATTTATTTCTCCGGTTACCTCACCGACTTTATTTATTTCTTCGTTTAACTCTTCAACTGTATTTAAAAGTATAAAAATGAATTATACATATATATATCAACGATATATATATATATTTATATATATATATATATATATATATATATATATATATATATATATATATATATATATATATATATATATATATATCGTTGATGTCAATTCACAATTACGTATCTAAAAATATAGCAAAAATGTACCTAAAACCATTTAAAATTAGTCCTACATGACCAATGTCGTTAAAAGTGCCCAATTATAGCAAAATTATAATGATCGATATTGGTCTAAACGTTTTTAGAAACGTAAATTTGTTTTCAATTATTTTAGATACGTTTCTATTGACGATTTGACATCAACATATATTATATATGTGTTACATTCATCAAAGAGTCCATCGTCACAGCGAAAAACTAGGGTTCCATCTTTGGTGAAATTATTATTTCCTGAGAAAGATATAAATATATTTATTAATGTGAATAGTATGTATGTGAGTGTGGTATGTGGGTGTTGGTGATATGGAATTACCTGAGGAAATCGTGATTTCGCTCAAAGGCTCGCTTGCTGGGCAAGGTATTGCAATTACATTACCATTCTCAATATTTTTGGTGTTCTGATTCAGGTTTAAATGTGATGATTCGCCGTTAACCATACAATCATTGAAATTATATTTAGATTTTTGTTTAGATTTTTTTTTTAAAAGGGCGGTTTTTTCAGACTCTGAATTGCTATATTGAGCGTATGTTTTTTCTGCCCTAATTGCTTCTTCTTGTGTTTCTGGAAAATAAGTATTCAGCAAAATTAAAATAGACAAATAACAAAACGCTGCAAATTATTCTTACCGATATTATTTTTTAGCATTTTATAGCTATATGCTACCCAATCCGACCCTATATCTTCATTATTATTAAATGAACTAGTGTAATGTTTAGGCCACATTAAATTTGAATCAACCAGCCATTTGGAACAAGCTGCAACACATTCTTTGATTCCGTTTGGTTTAGTGGTTTCTATAATACAATACATTGGTGTTTACCTAAATAGTAAAAAAACATCATTAAAATATTGTTGTGCTTATTAAAAAAAAATATACATATATCTATAATAATTAACAAGTAAAGCCAATAGCCATATATATATAATAAACAACTTTGTTCTAAATATGCAAGCTATTTACATTTTTATTATGTTAATTCAGAATAGAAATTGTTTCTAACTAATAATAAACAAATAACTAATTAAGCATATAATTTGAAACATCAGTAGGTCTTAATAAATAGAAAATAAATGGTTATGAAAATAAATGGTTTACACGTCTTTACTATTACTGAAGTTACATGTTGAACTGAAATTTTGACCGACTGAAACTTAACGAAAAGTCTAACATGTAAACCGCAACCCAACCGAAATTGCGACCGAAATAATGACCGAGTCAGTCGGTTACCATTAGGTTGGTTGAGTCGGTTTTAATCTTCGGTGTAAGATGTAACTTCTGACTGACTGAAATGACATTATACGAGCTTATTTCTAGGTTAAAACTTAGAAGAATAAATCATCAATTGAAGTACAAAACACAGAATGAGTTAATTTTAATATATTGATATATACATATATATATATATACAATGGCTTACATGTCTTTGCTATGTGGTAATGGAAAAAAAACTCTATATCCATATTCCGGGCACTCCATACAAAATAATTTTTGTGCGACGTCTTCCAGTTTCCAGTAAACAGGATTTCTTTCAACCGTACCAGTTTTGAAAATTTGAAAATTACTTGATGCTACCGGAATATCATAAAAGTCCTCTTTTCCTGTTATTTCCGATCCATATATATATAACTCATTGTCAATTTTCTCTAAATATTGAAAAGCAACAATATTGTCATTATTGGTCAAAAACCATTTATTTTTATTGCTATCATTGATTTTAAAGTTTTCCATAATGACTGTTAAATATGTTTTTTTCTGGTCTGGCTTTTCTCCTGTTAATGTTTTTTTCTTTAACAAAGGAAAGACATTAATATTTTCCTTTAACTTTATACAGTTCATATTATTTATCTCAGAAATCCGGTTGCTTAGTTGAGAAAGTGGTTGATTATGTTTCCTCAGAAGTCGTTTTATAACGGACATGTAACTCTCAAATGGATATGCGCTGTAGTTGTCTAAAGGTCCATATATCTTTACATCATCTGGTAAATGTATCAAGGAATGTACATTATATACAATATGCTCATTTCCATAAATCTCAGCAAACCCATCTACAAATGCCTTTAGCATAGTTTTAGCAACCTCATTCTTTGTTTTGGAGAGTGTTTTATCACATAATATTAGTATGGATGCATGTAATAAAAGAAAGTTTGTATATTTCTCCGGTGACAAAATATTTTTCAATACAAACGGTCCTGAATATAATAGAAATGTTCTAAATTCAGTTCCTTTATAAAAATGTAACTCCGTAAGGCCTCTTATTTTCCTCTGAAATTCACAAGGTTGACTTGATGAGATATGAAGAAGTTTTGTAGATATTTTTTGTATGTCTCGATTTGGCAAGACATTTGGAGGCCTACCACTGACCCACATTTTTAGTAATTTTTTCACAACACCTAGACAAACTACATGTAGATAATCCAGTGGAAATTGCTTCACCAAATCTAAATCTAACTCTTCCAAAATAGATGTACTAATATGATGATCCTCATCATGTTTATTTCGGAATGAAACATTAGTGCGTAACTGGGCATCGTGTTCTGGAAAAGTCATTCTATTATTTATATAATCTCCTTCTTGCGTACATTTTCCGCATCCAAAATAGCCGCAATGTGATTTAATACCCAACACACTAGATTTTGCAGGAGCATCGCATATAAATAAATTAATTTTAATTGGAATATCATAAACATGGGTTGAATTTTTAATATCTTCGACAAGAGGGCGAAGAAAATCATTAAAACTAGATGGTTTGTTATTTCCATGATAGATACCCACAACGAAAACACTACTGCGAGGAATGTTATCTATTTTACCTAAAATTAGCCAAAAACTACTCTTACTACTTCTTGTTAATGGCACGCCATCTATATTGAAACTTAGTTCAATCTGACATGGTATTTCTGTTATATTGTTTAAAATGACTTCGATGTTCTCTTTTAACCCAATATGAGTATACTTTCCAGGTGGAATTTCTAGAACCTCTCTTGATTTCGGAGTCCGCAGTAATGTGCGACTATCTTTCGGAATGCAGGAATATCCAATATGCTTGAAATATGTTAAGAGCTCATTCAAAGCATTCATTTTAATATTATATTTAATGGCCCATCTAACTATAAAATGCGAAAGATTTTCAAATTCCTCATTTGGCTCTTTACCGCAATCTTCATCTTCAGCATTATCATCATCTGAATTTTGATTTATTAGCTCATCTTCATTTAAGCTTTCAGTATTCCTTGCTACTGTCCGCGTTTCCATTATTTCTTTCGGCGATATATTAACTCCTCTGTTTGATAATAGAAAATGATGCTTAATTCTGCTGGTATTGATAGGCACTGTGGTATAACGCCGTTTCAATGCTTGTTTTGACAAAGTCAAAATGTCCTTATATTTTGGCATTTTGCTTAACATAACATATTGAAAAAATTAATAAATTAACAAACAAAGTAATTATCACAACATGTTGCGGGAAGTAATTATTGGAAATTATGAAGAATTAGCCAGAATGAACCAAAATATGAAATTTCGAAGAAAAAAAAACGTAAAATTACCGCCGAATAATTTTGTATAAACATCGCTCCGATAAAAAACAAAAAAAAAACCAAGGAATTACCGAAAAAATTACAGAACATTCCAGAAGGATAATGAATTTGAACTATTAATTTAAATTGCAAATGAACAAAAATATGAAAAACCGAACAGAGTTTTGCGAGCAACTAACGGAATAGATAGAATAAAAACAATAGAAACAATTCTATTGTTATAGAGGAATAGATACAAACAAAGTAAGTATAACCAAATTTTCGAGAAGTAATTATTGGAAATGAACCAAAATATGAAATTCCAAAAAAAAAACGTAAAATTACCGTCGAATAATTTTGTTCAAACATCGCCTCGGCAAAAAACAAAAAAAACTTCCGAAAAAATTACATAAAATTACTGAGAGATTGAACTTAAACAATTAATAATTTAAACTATAAATGAACAAAACTATGAAAAAAACCGAGCAGAGATTTTTAGAAGAGAAAAAATCTTACCGAATAATTCTGTAAAATTACCGGAGATATTAAATATAATGAAAACGCTTAAACGCCTTAAAAACGCACTAGAAATATTACTTGCAAACTAGGAATTACCGCACAATGTTCGTAAAATTACCGCACAATATCAAAAAAATAAAACTGAATTATTATTAATTGAAATAATAAAAAATGTGCATTATCGACACATTAATAATTTGATTAAAAACTATTAACAATAAGAATTCAACTTACCGTTTTTAACAATTTAACTATTAGTTTAGCTGGACAATTTTTGATTATTATAATTTTTATTTCACGTGTTTTGCTTTTTTTCACTTTGGCACTTTTATAGACGACTATGGTGTACGTTGTTCGCTTTAGTAAATTTCTCACTGAAATGAAAATGAAATCGAATTGCACGTGCACGGTGCCGGTGCACCATAAAAAAAGTACCGAAATAAAGCTACGACATAAAATATGAAAAAAAAAGAATATATTTGTCCCACTCTTTCTTTTACTTTAAACATATAATTGAATTGATAAAGGATTATATTTGTACCACTCTTTTACTTTAAACATACCATATAATTAAATTGAGTAACAAAAAATGCAATATACAATTTTTTTGTTTATCTCTCGCTAAAATAAAAACAAAACAATTTAAAATGTAAAAGTTAATTAAGAGAAGTGAAGTGAATGATATTTTCTCTCTTGTTTGATAGAAACATATTTTTTGATTTGTTGTTTTTGTAATTGTGACCGGCGCGGCGCTCGGTATTTTTGCGTATGATATGTGGTCATATAAGTATGAGTAATATTTTACTACCTAATTTCTCTTTTGTTTGATAGAAATTTATTGTGATTTTTTAGTTTTGCAATTGTCACCGGCTCTCGGTATCTTTGCGCCTGACATTTAGTTGGCGGTATTGAAGTTTTAGGAGATTTTATCATTAATTCTAAATTTTTGCTCTGTTTTTGTATTTCAGTTTATGATAATCTGAAATTTCTATATCGCGGTAAATTGTTGGGATTTGCTCGGTAATTCACTTGCTTTAATTTCTTCATAGCGATTTATAATTATGTCAACTAAATTTAAGACGTTGTTCAATAATTACAAGGTAATTTTAGGAGATTTTATCATTAATTCTAAATTTTTGCTCTGTTTTTGTATTTCAGTTTATGATAATCTGAAATTTCTATATCGCGGTAAATTGTTGGGATTTGCTCGGTAATTCACTTGCTTTAATTTCTTCATAGCGATTTATAATTATGTCAACTAAATTTAAGACGTTGTTCCATAATTGCAAAGTAGTTTTTGGAGATTTTATCATTAATTCTAAATTTTTGTTCTGTTTTTGCATTTTGGTTTATGATAATCTGAAATTCCTATATCGCGGTAAATTGTTGGGATTTGCTCGGTAATTCGCTAGTTTTAATTTCTGCTTAGCGATTTATAATTATGTCAACTAAATTTAAGACGTTGTTCAATAATTACAAGGTAATTTTAGGAGATTTTATCATTAATTCTAAATTTTTGCTCTGTTTTTGTATTTCAGTTTATGATAATCTGAAATTTCTATATCGCGGTAAATTGTTGGGATTTGCTCGGTAATTCACTTGCTTTAATTTCTTCATAGCGATTTATAATTATGTCAACTAAATTTAAGACGTTGTTCAATAATTACAAGGTAATTTTAGGAGATTTTATCATTAATTCTAAATTTTTGCTCTGTTTTTGTATTTCAGTTTATGATAATCTGAAATTTCTATATCGCGGTAAATTGTTGGGATTTGCTCGGTAATTCACTTGCTTTAATTTCTTCATAGCGATTTATAATTATGTCAACTAAATTTAAGACGTTGTTCCATAATTGCAAAGTAGTTTTTGGAGATTTTATCATTAATTCTAAATTTTTGTTCTGTTTTTGCATTTTGGTTTATGATAATCTGAAATTTCTATATCGCGGTAAATTGTTGGGATTTGCTCGGTAATTCGCTAGTTTTAATTTCTGCTTAGCGATTTATAATTATGTCAACTAAATTTAAGACGTTGTTCAATAATTACAAGGTAATTTTAGGAGATTTTATCATTAATTCTAAATTTTTGCTCTGTTTTTGTATTTCAGTTTATGATAATCTGAAATTTCTATATCGCGGTAAATTGTTGGGATTTGCTCGGTAATTCACTTGCTTTAATTTCTTCATAGCGATTTATAATTATGTCAACTAAATTTAAGACGTTGTTCAATAATTACAAGGTAATTTTAGGAGATTTTATCATTAATTCTAAATTTTTGCTCTGTTTTTGTATTTCAGTTTATGATAATCTGAAATTTCTATATCGCGGTAAATTGTTGGGATTTGCTCGGTAATTCACTTGCTTTAATTTCTTCATAGCGATTTATAATTATGTCAACTAAATTTAAGACGTTGTTCCATAATTGCAAAGTAGTTTTTGGAGATTTTATCATTAATTCTAAATTTTTGTTCTGTTTTTGCATTTTGGTTTATGATAATCTGAAATTTCTATATCGCGGTAAATTGTTGGGATTTGCTCGGTAATTCACTTGCTTTAATTTCTTCATAGCGATTTATAATTATGTCAACTAAATTTAAGACGTTGTTCCATAATTGCAAAGTAGTTTTTGGAGATTTTATCATTAATTCTAAATTTTTGTTCTGTTTTTGCATTTTGGTTTATGATAATCTGAAATTCCTATATCGCGGTAAATTGTTGGGATTTGCTCGGTAATTCGCTAGTTTTAATTTCTGCTTAGCGATTTATAATTATGTCAACTAAATTTAAGACGTTGTTCAATAATTACAAGGTAATTTTAGGAGATTTTATCATTAATTCTAAATTTTTGCTCTGTTTTTGTATTTCAGTTTATGATAATCTGAAATTTCTATATCGCGGTAAATTGTTGGGATTTGCTCGGTAATTCACTTGCTTTAATTTCTTCATAGCGATTTATAATTATGTCAACTAAATTTAAGACGTTGTTCAATAATTACAAGGTAATTTTAGGAGATTTTATCATTAATTCTAAATTTTTGCTCTGTTTTTGTATTTCAGTTTATGATAATCTGAAATTTCTATATCGCGGTAAATTGTTGGGATTTGCTCGGTAATTCACTTGCTTTAATTTCTTCATAGCGATTTATAATTATGTCAACTAAATTTAAGACGTTGTTCAATAATTACAAGGTAATTTTAGGAGATTTTATCATTAATTCTAAATTTTTGCTCTGTTTTTGTATTTCAGTTTATGATAATCTGAAATTTCTATATCGCGGTAAATTGTTGGGATTTGCTCGGTAATTCACTTGCTTTAATTTCTTCATAGCGATTTATAATTATGTCAACTAAATTTAAGACGTTGTTCCATAATTGCAAAGTAGTTTTTGGAGATTTTATCATTAATTCTAAATTTTTGTTCTGTTTTTGCATTTTGGTTTATGATAATCTGAAATTCCTATATCGCGGTAAATTGTTGGGATTTGCTCGGTAATTCGCTAGTTTTAATTTCTGCTTAGCGATTTATAATTGTGTCAACCAATATTTAGTTTACCTTTGCCGTTATGCTGTGTAATTTTATAGTTTTTGGTCAGAAATTCATTATATTGTTTTTGAATTTTAGTTTATGCTCAATCTCAATTCAAATTACCTTTCTACCGTAATTTGATCGCCTTTGTTTGGTAATTCGGTAATAGCTCTGTAATTCATATTTTTGGCAATGCGCAAACAAAAAAAAATTTTAAATGAATGTAGAGGACGACAACATGTTAAGTATTAATTTGCCTCACTCACTCTAATTGTTAAGTATTTTAATAAACAAAAACGATAAAAAAAAAATTCTTATTCTCTTTTACTAATATTTTTTGTGTTGTTGTTTTTGTAATTGTGACCGACGATCGGTATTTTTCGGTTGTTGTTGTTGTAATAGTTACCGACACACGGTATTTTTGAGCCCGATAATAGCTGTCGGTATTGAAATGTTTGTCGGGTAAGTTGCTCGCTTTAGTGGGCGACACATCAGGCAAGTATTCTGAATGTCATAATGTTTTCATTCCTTCTTAATTAGGTATAAAGCTTCACTGTTTAACTTGGATTTTTAAATTCATCGTTGCTGTGTTCGTCATTGCTGCATTCGTCATTGCTAGGTCCGTTTTTGCTTGATATTCGTTGCTGGTTCATCGTTGCTGATTGTTGTTATTGTCGTTGTTTTTTTTTTCTTTACTCTTCTTCATCTGATTCATGATAAGGCATCCACATCTTCATATAATTGGCGCTCGTACTCGTGTCGATTGGGCCGTCATGTATCGATTTGAACCACATCATATCTGTCGGATTCCTAATTTTCTCGACTTTATATGGTCCTGAATTTTGTTGCAATTTTATTCCCTGCTATAAATTGTGTTCTTTCTATAGCCACAAGATCTAAAATGTTGTATTTTGTAGTTGGTCGTCTCCTTTTGTTGTAGGTCTTCTTGCTCTCTTCCTGTATTTTTGCTATTTGTTGCCTTGCGTCTTCCCTCATTATGTCTCGTTCTTCGGAGAATGCATCTTCAAATGCTTCATTCAATTCATCGGCTATTGTTATATCGTTGGCGGTTCTCACTTTTACGCCAAACAACAATTCGAATAGTGTACTTTTCGTACTTCTTTGCCAATGCGAGTTGATATACATCTGAATTTTGTTGGTGTACTTGTACCAACTCTCTGGATATTCAATAGAGGCTTTTGTATGTACGGAGAGTATCACTAGGTTTATTCTATCCACCTGGGCATTTCCCCGTGGTATTCCAGTAAATCATTCCATGTCTGATATTGTTTTCTTCACAGTATTCCTTGAACGATGTTGAGGTGAAGGCAGTAAGTACCTCTGTCTGTAATCACGTGTTGCGGATTACCAAAAATAACCTGTATGGTTTCTAACTTCTTCAGCACCTCGGATCTCGCCGTGAATCCAATTCAAATCCGTCTACAATAGAAAGAATATATTTATATTGTTTAGATGTGCTTACCATAGGGCCAATATGGTCGATGTGAAACGTCATTAGAGGTACAATATCCTTTGGTAACGGATAAAGGAATCCTTCTTGTTTGCCTTCTTTCCTGTCCGCTAAAATACACTGAACACAGTTGCATCTACAACTTTCGCAGAGTTTTTTAAGCTTTGGGATATAATATCCGTTTGAAATAACTTGCATCATTTTCTGGGCCCCAAAACGTCCATCTTCGTGTATCATCCTTATCACTTCTGATTGCATTCCCTTTGGAACGCAAAGTTGCTTCCGCCCTTCATTGTCGATTTTAAATATGATCAATATTCTCTAACATAGTCGTCGTAATCCCCATGTTCCAGAAGTTTGGAAATTAATGAAAATCTTTCGTCTTTCATTTTACTTGATTTAATCCTGTCGATGAATTCGTTTGAAATGATCATCACGGTTGTAACAGGATTCCTGCTTAGTGCATTGGCGTGTTTTATCCTTTTCCCAGGTCGCTGTTCTATTGTATACGTAAATTCCTCCAGAGCTAACGCCCATCCTGCAACACGCGATGATATGTCTTTCTTTGCCATTGTCGCTCGAAAGGCTAGACAGTCGGTGACAATTTTGAATTGTATCCCATACAGGTATACTCTGAATTTTAATACTGCCTTGGCTGCTGCTAGGACGTCTAAATCAAAACTTTGATAATTCTCCTGCGCTTCATTAGTTTTCCGGCTATAATAGCAAATAGGTTGGAATTTTTTATTATCAAGGTTTTTCTGTAACAGGACAGCTCCAAATCCCATATTGAAGCATCCGTGTGTAATATCCTTGAAAACCATATTCACGAATCTTTGAAACACCGACGGGGCGGCGCAAATCCCGAATGGAATAAAATTTAATTTGAATTGACCATTAGGTACTATGAATGACGTATATTTCTTACTTGCTTCATTGATTGGGACGTGGAAACAATCGTTCTCCAAGTCCACGGTAGAAAATATATTCGCATGATGGAATAAAGGATACCTATCCATTACTATAACCTTATTATGTCTTCGATAATCGACGCAACATCGCTTGGTTGTTTTTTTTTTATTGGCAAGGACTAAAGGACTGGCGAACTCTGAGTCACTTGGTCTTACTATACCCTTCTCTAACCACTCATTAATCTGCTAATCTACGATTTCCTTTTCAGCTGGCGAGAGACGTCGTGGAAGCTAACAGATCGGCGTTTCGTCTTTTAAAATTATTTCGTTATCGGTGAAATTTTCACTGATTTTGGTTCATATTGAAAAATTAAATTGTTTATAATGGGAACAGAGCCTTCATTCCCAACAATTGGATTTTAATCGACTTCTAAAGACATACACGAGAATAGGAATATTCACCTGATTCTAATTCCGTCCTCACTTAGCAAAATTTCAATCCCAACAAGAACGTCGTTGCCTATGATCAGCTTATTGTCCATCAAGGGTTTTGAGGCTACGTGAATTTTTGGCTGTGAAACATTCATCATCAATAAAAATGCTTGAATTAAAGTATCTTATTATCTTTATTCGGTTTTCAGCTATTCCCGAAACTTCTAACGGAGCTTCTATTAATTTTGGCGATCTAGAATAGGATATATTCTTCTTCGAACATCATAGTAATGTCGGCACCTGTGTCAATAAGTGATTCTACATCGTACCTAAGAATTCTTACGACTTTGTGATTAACTTTTCTAGAAACATTACTTTCGAAAGCGACGTTAGTATAGAAGGATTCTTCGTTGGCGTAGATGTCTTCTTTTTCGAACATTCATAACTTTTGTATCCGAATTAGTTACAATTAAAACATTTTGGCCCTCTTGATTTGTTTCGACATTTTTCTGCGCTAACCCCTTCTAAACCACAATTGTAACATTGACCTCGCGTGTGGTTTCTAGAAATAGGTTTATTTTCTAATCCCGAGCTATTTGAACTGCTAGGGCACCTTAACTTAAAGGTCGTATATAATTCTAACTTGGCTCCAAATTCTTTGAAATTACCTGCCTCATAGAGTAACATTTTATTACTTTCGATATCGTTTATACCGTCGATAGTGTACTGAATCACCGCAGTTTCCTCGATTTTACCTAATGAACCCAACTCTCTCATCGCAAGAAAATAGTCGTTAAGAGGTTCATCCTTCTTCCTTTTTAGTACCCTTAGTTGAACCTTGATATCTGCAGAATTTTTTTGAATTTTGAATTCATCTAACAAAAGTTCTTTTAATTTTTCCCAACTATCAAGATCGTTCCTAGTTCGGAGTGCTAACTTGGCTGATCCGGTAACCACGCGTTTAGCATATATCAGGGTAGCTATGGCGGACCACTTTAACAAACTTGAAACGTTTACAACCTCTTGAGTCCATTATTCAATTCGATAAGGACCACTTCCATCAAATTCTGGGATTGAGCTTTCAATATCTTTAAATGAAAATGAGGGAACTTCACTGCCTTTCGGCTGGCTATTTCTCAATTCCATAATTTCACGCCGGAAACGTGTGTTTTTACTCGATAAATTTGAGGTATCGTCGTCATTTTCAGCGACAGTACTTCCCCCATCATTGAAGTTTCTCAAATTTTCTTGAAAACTTCGCATAAAACGTGAGAATGGGGGATCCTCGTCGAAGGTCGGTTACCTTTGGATCTTCTTGAACCTTTCGGCATTGTAAAGCAAATGTGATTTATAAAAACGTAACAGGATTTTTCTCAAAAATTAATCACAATTAGGACATATGCTAAAGTTCTATATTACCTAATCTGCGATCAGCGGTACTTTTAACTAACGGTGTTAAAAACCACGCGAGAAGTTTTTCTTTTCTTTTTCCAAATATTTATATTGCGCACTGCACTTTTAATTGTTTTATACATCGGTGCGAACTCAATCGATCAGTCGTTAATATCCAATCCGTTTAAATCCTCAAAAAATTTCCAATTTACTTATTCCGGTAGAGCCCCCAAAATTGTAGGATTTAAAATTATAGCTGACGATTCCAAATAAAAACAATCCAAAGCCTTTCCAATCGTTTTACTTTAATTAGTTTTGCTCGGCCAAAAACTCAATATCAAGTGTTTATAACAAAAATAAATTACAAATAATTACTTGTTGTACAATTAATACATATCTTAATTAAAAGAAGCTGTTGTTAATCCAATTTTTAAAAAAAGGCGAGAGAAAAGGTGTTTCAAACTACAGACCAATCTTCTTACTTTCGTCGTTTGATAAAATCATTGAGAAGCTCGTGTTACTAGTTTTTTGAATGGCAACAATTTTTTACAAGACAGCCAGATTGGTTTCAGAAAATACAGAGGCGTCCAAAATGCTCTATTCGAATTCACTAACTTTTTATACTAAGGAATTGATCAGAGAAATGCGGTTGCCTCCTCTATTTTTATTAATTTTACAAGGCATTCGATATGGTTAATCACAAAGTTCTATTGAAAAAGCCTTTTTATGCTGAGTTTCGTGGGGTCACTTTGCTTTGGTTTTGCTCATACTTATCCGACAAATACTAGGTTGTTAAGATTAAAGGTAATATGAGTCAGCCTAAACTCTTAAACGATGGCGTTCCCAAGGTTTAGTATTAGGTTAATTGCTGTTTTTGATATATTTGAATTCTATTTTTTATATTGACTTTAATTCCCAATTGATCGCTTTCGCGGATGACCTGGTGGTTCATGTAAAATCAATCTGAACGTAACATTACAACTCAAAATATGCAATCGGACCTAGTTCTCCTGAAGGACTGGTGTCCCGTGCATATAATGTTCTTAAGTACAAAACTAATCGTATATGTTGTTTAAGATTAGCGATGCTTTTTTCTTATTAATTAGAGTATGCCATACTGCAGTTTTAAGAAATATATACTTTGCATTAATCGACTCGAAATTGTCTTATGGCTTAGTTTGTTGGGGTGGCAATTACTACACCAAAATTCAACCTCTCATACTACGCAGAAGCATTGGCAAAGACATTAAATCTCAAAAATTTAAAAAACAATTAAATTCAAATATCATAATTATCAGGCACTATCAAAACCTAAACCAATTAGGTATTATAATACCACTTATCCCTAAAACTTAGCAATACAACCATAGATAGTACAAAAAGGGAATAGAAAATATGTATATCTAAAAACAACAATGCTGAACAAATGGACCAAAGGAAATATACACATTTATACACTGTTGGAACAAATAAAGATAACAATATAGGAATTGGATTATTTAGGCAAGAAAGTAATAAAAGAGTATCTATCAAACTCAAAAATAATACGAATATAAAGACATTAGAAACAATTGCGATTAAAATTGGGATGTAACTCATTCAACTGAACAAAGAAGACATAATAATTATTCTAACAGATTGACAAATTTCGTGTTTATCAACTAAGACAGAAACGACTAAAAAAATAGAAAAGCAATGCGAAAGTTAAATTATAGATGTAGCGGGACATAATTAGGGTTTCCAATCCGGATATCCGATTTTCGAATAATCCGGATTATTCGACCAATTTTGACTATTCGATTATTCGGATATTTTCACATAATTATTCGGATATAATATTTCGTTTTTTACGTTTACTTTTACTCAGAAAACCTATAATATTATTCAAAAACGGATGGATGAACGTCGCGATACAACTCTAATGACTTTAATAATCTTTTTAGAAACTGGTAACATTCGTCGTTCCAATAAATTTTTCGACTACTCTAAAAAATACGCCGCTGTTGAATTGGCCATATAAATTTTTAAAATAATTAATCCATTTGAGTGTGGTAGGACTCATGATGACTGTGAGGATGTAGTTGAAGTAGAAACAATCTCAAGTGAAAATGAACATGATGTAACTCACAGTACAAAATCACTGCAAGAACAACTAGAAGTGGCAATTTCTTCAATTACACAATTTGGCGAACAGAATGAAATAAATAGCTCAACATTGCTGAGAGAAGATTTCCTGTTGTTAAGGAACTCTAAAACCAGGACAGAAAATTTAAATAATTTATTTAATGCTTTGCTTATAATTAAACCAACGTCAACAGCGACGGAACGTGTCTTTTCAATTGCGGTTTTAACTAGAACACAAATTAGAACTAAGTAGCCTTCATTTCGAGACATTTAATGCAATTGTTTCTTTAAATATGAAATAAATATCGGCCCTAACCCACATTTCTAACATTTTTCAAAAAATGTAAGAAACGAGTTTTCTTGACAGCTAATACCATACGCTTTAAGCTTGATACACCAGATTTGTCCATTGAGCTCGTCAAGAAAATAACAACTTGACAGAGTTAAAAGCCGAGTTAAAAATATTTTGATGTAGTATGAAAAATTGGAATATATTATTTTTTTATTTATTATCCGGATATTCGGATTATCCGAATAATTTTATTTGTAAGTATTCGATATTCGGATAATCATAAATGTCGGATATTTGGAAACCCTAGACATAATAAAACACTTTACTATTCTGGATAATGAGATACGTGGGAACAATTGAAAACAAAGTTGGGGACAAATTAACTAATAAAACCTTAATTTATCCAACACAGGTTCTAGACAACCAGCTGTAGCTGACGCTATAAGAGATTTAAATATGTACTACTCTTCTCTAAGAGATGAATGGATAAACATACTATACGGGGAAAGTACACAAAATCATTTTCATTCATTCAAAGTCAAAAAAAGAAATTTGAATTTAATATTCTATTATGTACTTTTGTTGTTTTTGTTTTTTACGTGAATGTATTGCAAAGGAAAAATCTTTACGCGTCTATAACATTGGAGTCCGACCACCTAAAGATCTTAGCCATACGAGGTTTTTCTTATCTGATCAAGGTCTATAAGTCTGTCTTTGTTTTATGAAAATCGGATAAGTATTTTTCGAATTAACAGACATCAATAGCGGGGATCTAAGGCATCTCCGCTCTAGCGCTTTGCTTGAGTTGAGATGCCTAAAACAAGAGATTACGAAGATCATTATTACGGCTACCGTGAAGAAAGCGACTTTAAAATTTAAAAATAAATTGTTGAGTTAAAGTTTAACTTTTGGGTGATAGTGGGATAAAAACTAGTAAAGTTTTCTTCTATCAGATTATTAAATCAGAATTGCTGTTTTATGTAGAATATTTATTTTCAATCGCTGTAGAATTTTCATAAGCGATATACGAGTAGCGAAGTGCAGTTTATTATGATTATACGGCCGCTGCGTTACCGGGTAAGATCTTGATAGATTAATTTGAAATACACATTTGGTTGCTTATATACTTTTATTATATGTAGCAGTGGCAGTGGGCCCAATTTATTATATTATATAGATTAAGTCGGATACAATTTTTATCGGGTGTCATCCTAAACGTGTTGACTCATCCGCAACGGGGTTGTGTGTTATAACGGAAACTTTAAGAAACCTTAGTGAGCGAGTAGCGATTCATTCGAGATATTTAGTTGATTAAAGGATTCAATAATTAGAAAAGTGCAAGAAAGTGTGACAATTCGGTTCATATTTTTTTATTTTTTTTTTTAAAACGAAGGGATACGCATACGAATTGACTTTGGTGAAAGTTCAAGTGCCAAAGTATGTTTCATTCTAACAAATTGTAGTAGTAAAATGGAATTTTAATTTTTTTTACTTGGCGATGATGTTGGCTAGTGGGGGAGGGGGAGGGGTCCGGATGAGTGTGGGCATGCTTCTTAGTTTTTCTATCTAATTCATTTCAACACATAAGGGTTTGTATTAAAAAAAAACATAATATTTAAAAAAACGTGTTGGTCGCCAAAAGATCAGTTACAGTGACAACACGCCGCCCTCAAGTACAAGACATCCCTTGTTATTAAAAAATCTATTTAGCACCCCCATGTACAACTCCCCTTGTTAATAAAAAACTATTTTTAACACCCTCAAGTAAAAGACCCCCCTTGTTAATAAAAATATTTTTAACACCCCCAAGTTGTACCAGACCCTCATTTTGAAGTATTTATTACTTTTGGTTTAACATTAAAATTGAAATTAACTTTATTAAATTCTAAAATTCTTGCTATTTAGGAAGTTGGTTGTTGCTTGTACATAATTGGATGAGCACTAACTTAGATAAACCTAATTGTAATTATGCACGCTTACCAGTTCACACACACATGCAAATTGAAAGTAATTATCCTTATAAGTATAAAATGATGATTGGGGATGTTTCATTTAGTGATTATAGATTTATATTAATTAATTTCTCCACTAAATTGACAATATTACCATCAGCCAGGCATTTCATTATAGATTTCAAAATATGTTATCACCAGATAATTAAATTAGACAGTGCAAACCTTGAATTTGGCGATTTGTATACCACGATGTGTCAGTGCGACAGAAATACATCCAAAGTTACCCATACTCATAATTCAATCTACTCATTCAACAAACCCTGATTCAACCTAAAGGGAACTATTTCTACAAACTCCATAACAAATTTCCAAATAATAAGTATTATAATGATAACTTTAAAATTTATAGATCGCAATTCCGAAGAACACTTCAAGAACAAAAAGTCGAGCATCCCAAAAAGTTTAGTAGTTTTTGCGGAAAAATCAAACTAATTTGGGCTATGATTAACGAAGTTATTTTTAATAAATATTCTTTATATTTTAATAAACTCATACAGTTAATTAAGAATAATGTTAATACTGTGGGTAGTAACTACTGTCTATCATTGGATATAATAATAATTGGTTACTGAATGAGTTTACGCCTATTACTGATACCGAAATCGAGCGGTTGATTGAAAGTCTGGACAACAATTCTTCTAAGGTTTGTGATAACATCTCAGTCAAATTCATTCAGATGTTGTCACCGATAGTGATAGCATCACTTACTGTAAAAGTTAACTGTGTTTAAAAGAAGGCGTAGTTCCTGACTAAATGAAAATTGCGAAAATTGTTGCGAAGCTAATGTTATTCTATAATTCCGATCATACTTCAATTAAGTTACTACATTCTTACATAGTTAAATGGTCGTAGGTAATTTAGTTCGAATGGAACGGTATCATATCTGGGTAAAGTTAATGACGGGGGACCACTGCTGTTCTCGTTGTTTTTGAACGACATTTCTACATGTATCTATAATTGAATCGTTTATTCTTGAAAAGGGGTCATGTCCACTTTTTCAAATTATTCAGGAAATAAAAAAAAACTATATATTGTCAACAAAAATAAGTTTAGGAGGGAATTTGAGTTTGTTGATGAAAATGTGAGTCGCTATGAAGTGTTAAGCTGAATTTTGAGGGTTATTTGTCAATTATTTCAGCTTTTATGCTCATTTTTAAAGCATGGACATGAGCCCTTTCTAGAATAAACGAATCGTTTATTCTTGAAATAATTGAAAATAACCCCAAAATTCAGCTTTATTTCATTTTTAACCATTCTGTAAACAGCCTCAGAGGGAATAATTTCTAAAATCAAAAACAGAATGTGTATTTATTAAAAATCATAAATTTCAGTAGTAGTGGGGCTACCTGAGTCCAAAACCAAAAATCCGGGGGACTTGGGCTGACCTACATTTTTCAAGGTCATTGTTGTTGTTGTAATTATGTAGGTCATTGTTATCTAGGTCAAATTATCTAGGTCATTGACCTACTTTGTTGTTGATTATGTAGGTCATTGTTGTTGTTATCTAGGTCAAATTATCTAGGTCATTGACCTACTTTGTTGTTGTTGTAATTATCTAGGTCATTCTTATTGTTATTATCTAGGTAAAATTATCTAGGTCATTGTTGTTATCTAGGTCATTGACCTACATTGTTGTAAGATCGATGACGAGACCGCGCCCCCCCATTTCCGATTTGTAAATGGTTAATGAACTTGGCAATGAAAAATTTAATATCCCACGTGTGATTTTAAATGGTTAATGAACTTGGCAATGAAAAATTTAATATCCCACGTGCGATTTTAAATGGTTAATGAACTTGGTAATGAAAAATTTAATATCGCATGTGTGATTTTAGATGGTTGATAACGTAATTTATTCGAAACTTGATCAGAATAATAATTTATTTGCTTGTCAATTTATACACAATGAAAACGTAATCAGAATAATAATGAATTCTTTTTAATTGACGTTTTATGTCCGTAAAATGATTATTGATTGACGTTTCCTGTCAATTAGTAAATAAGAAAATAATTTATTAATTCTACTTTGATGAGAATTGATAAACAATGGTATAGAACAATGAAAACGAGATCAGGAAAAACAATTTTACAAAAAAAAAATTCTTTTTAATTGACGTTTTATGTTTATCCGTAAAATGATTATTGATTGACGTTTCCTGTCAATTAGTAAATAAGAAAATAATTTATTAATTCTACTTTGATGAGAATTGATAAACGGTGGTATAGAAAAATGAAAACGAGATCAGGAAAAATAATTGTTTTTAATTATCTAGGTGAATATCTACTTTATTGTGAATTGATAATCGTATAGAATAATGAAAACATGATCAGAAAAACAATTTTACAAAAAATTCTTTTTGATTGACGTTTTATGTTTATCCGTAAATAAGAAAATATTTTTATATAGTTGAGCCATCATACTTTGTTGTTTTTAATTATCTACAATGAAAACGTGATCAAAAAAATACCTGTTTAGCAGTAAATAAGAAAATATTTTTTAAAGAGAATTGATAAACGGAGATATAGAAAAATTAAAACGTTTTCAATAAAAATATAAGTAGCTGTTTTGAGGGACTAAGTTTTATTACGAACAAAACCACAGCACACTCAGTAACTCTAAGAGATTAAAATTAAACGCGTAAAAAAATGTATAAAAAACAAATATTGAGGAGATATTTTGCCGACGATGTTGCAACGAACGATCAGATCGAGAGGGAGATTCCAACCTTCGAGATAATAGCTGAACGAGTTAAGCAGAATCGGAGGTACAGAATCAACAGAAGAGAAGTAACTTTTAAAATCAAGGAATTGCCTCAGGATGTGTCAGATCCTATTGAGTGGATAAGGAATTCCATAAACGGAGTAATCAACTATATCATTAAAAGTGTGCCAGTTAGTGATAAAATTGGCCTGGAATTTAAATCCGAGAAATTTCATAGTTCAGCATGGCTACATATACGATCGGTTCGAGATCTACATTTTGAAGATGTATGGGGTCTGCTGAGTAGTGTGTTCCAGAGCAATTCTGAAGGTTTAAACACGGATAGCTTCGAACTTATCATGACACAGATAAAATTACCAGTGGGACAAGGGCGACCACGTACGTCTACCTACAATACTCATGTCGAGGAATGGAGAAATAGAAAAGGATTCATCTACATAGAAAATAAAGATAATCTTTGCTTACCGAGGGCTATTGTTGTTGGGAGGGTGTATGCTAAAAATGGAACAGCCAAGGAAAAAAACGTGATTCGGCGGAACATAGGCAAACATCAGGATTTGAAAGTGCAAAAACTACTTGAAAAGTCATGTATAGTGATACCTGAAGAGGGTAGTAGTTTGGAGGAACTGCAGAAATTTCAACAGTATCTTACACGTTATCAGCTTTGTGTGTATGCTGCAGGGGAAAAAGGTCGAGAATTGATTTATCAAGGACCATCAGCTTCCATGAAAATCAACCTCATACATCACAATAACCACTACAGTGTGATTACTTCGCTCACATCAGCTTTTGTATGTAATTATTATTGTGAGGAATGTCACATTCCTTACAAGACCAAGAATAAACACAAATGTAAGGCTGCTTGTGCAGCATGTGCAGTGAAACCTCGTTGCGAATTAATTTCGAAAATTTTGTGTAAGGAATGCAACAGAGATTTTGTTAGTGACCGTTGCTTTGCCCAGCATAAGGAAAATGGTGTTTGTGAGAAGTTACGTCGATGTAATAAATGTCACCGTACAATAAATCGAAAAAGAGTACATCATTGTAACGAAATGTTTTGCTCGATTTGTAATACACATCAGCCCGAAAATCATCTGTGTTATATACAGCCAAATACAGCCGAACCGAAACCAGAATACACCATATTTATATTTTTCGATCTGGAGACACGTCAAGAAAAAAAATATCGTAATAAAGATGATGATGACACCACAACCGTGCATGAGCCTAATCTTTGTGTTCTTCAACAACGTTGCTACAATTGTACATATATAGATGATATGAATACATGTGACACCTGTGGAGATAGGCAGAGGATTTTTCCCTCAGGAACAGATGTTATATCGGATTTCATGAAGTACGTGCTTGCGCTGAGAGATAAATTTAAAAAAATTGTGGTGATTGCCCATAATGGACAAGCTTTCGATCACCAGTTTATTTTAAAGTATGTACTGGAGAAAACCTCACATAAACCAGAGTTAATTATGAGGGGATCAAAAATAATACTCATGGAAATCGATAGGGTTAAATTTATTGATAGTTTAAATTATTTCCCGATGCCTCTATCAGCACTGCCATCAGCGTTTGACCTGCCATCAGACTTCAAAAAGGGGTATTTCCCTCATTTATTCAATACTAAAGAAAATGAGAAATACGTTGGTAGTATACCGGACATGTCATTTTACTCGCCCAATACGATGAAGGTTTGTGACGATTGCAATGATACATGCAAAAAACACGGGTGCCGAAATAATTTTTTAAAATGGTATCATGATCAGGAAAATTGTGAATTTAATTTCGAAGAGGAGTTTGTGTCTTACTGTGTATCAGATGTACAGATACTTACACAAGCGTGTTTGAAATTCCGCAAAAATATGATTGAAGAGTGTAACGTGTGTCCCTTCACAGAAGCTACAACAATAGCATCTACCTGTAATATGATTTTTAGAAGAAAATTTTTAAAACCATCAACAATTGGTGTTATTCCACTAAAGGGGTATCGTAATATAGATACACAATCTAAGTCAGCTGTGAAATGGTTAATAGAAGAAGAGGCCAAGCGGAAAATAAAAATTAAACATGCGTACAATGGCAGAGAAGTGAAGATTAATGGAATGAAAGTGGATGGGTATGCTGAAGTTACAAAACAGATATTTGAATTTCATGGGTGTTATTACCACGGACACGAGTGCTTGCCTATTAATCGAAATAAGGCATTACATGAAGATGGCGGAGACACCTTGAATTCTCGACGATTACGAACAGCTGAAAAAACGGAGAGATTGCGTACGCTGGGATATGAGGTGATTGAAATGTGGCAATGTAACTATAAATCCACGGTGAGTGATAATCATCCAGTGCTTGAAAATATACCCTTGAATCCTAGAGATGCATTTTATGGCGGTCGCACCGGTAACACGAGGACGTATTACAAAGCTAAGGCTGATGAGAAAATAAAATACATCGATGTATGTTCATTATATCCGTACGTTTGCAAGTATCGTAAATACCCTGTTGGGCATCCTGATGTACTAATCGGAGAAGAATGTAATGCTATCGAACTGAGCAAAACGGATGGTTTGATAAAGTGTAAGATATTACCACCTCAGGACCTATATCACCCCGTCTTACCTGTTAAGATGAACCATAAGCTAATGTTCGTTTTATGTCGAATGTGTGGAGAGAAAAATCAGTCGGAGTGTAATCATCACACCGCCGATGAACGTGCATTAACGGGGACATGGGTAATAGATGAAGTTTTGAAGGCTATTGAGAAAGGATATACGATTATTGATATTCAAGAAATCTGGAGGTATAAAACTGTCCAACATGGAGAGGAAACGGAGGGATTATTCACCAAATTCATCGATAAATTTTTGAAAATAAAACAACAAGCTTCAGGATGGCCTCCAGATTGCACAACTGAGCTACAGAAAGAAGAATATATTATGAATTATATGCAGCAAGAAGGCATACAACTGGAAATAAATCAAATCTTGAAGAATGCCGGCTTAAGAATGTTGGCCAAGCTAATACTAAACAGTTTTTGGGGAAAATTTGGTCAGCGGGAAAATCAATCAAAAACAACTATTGTGAGAGCCCCGAAAGAACTGTATGATCTGATAAATAATTCGTCAATAAATATCAACACCGTTCAAGAGGTAAACGAAGATGTCCTAATAGTTAACTGGGAGTATAAGGAAGAAGCTGTCAAGACGTTACCTACCGTAAATGTCTGTATTGCAGCGTACACTACAGCTCATGCACGATTAAAGTTGTATAGTTATTTGGAAAAGTTAGGAAACCGTGTATTGTATTATGACACAGATTCCGTTATCTACGTTTCATCTGAGGGAGAATATGAACCTCCTACAGGTTCATTTTTAGGAGACATGACGGATGAGCTGGAGAGTGAATATGGTCATGGCAGTTATATTACCGAGTTCATATCGGGCGGACCCAAAAACTATGGATTTGAAGTTTTTTCCACAATAAAAAATAAAAAACTCGGTAAATGTAAAGTTAAAGGGTTCTCTCTAAACTATGAGGCCTCTAAATTGATCAATTTGTCATCGATGAGAGAGTCTGTTTTTGGAGAAAATATTCCAATACCTGTTATTTCTCATAATATTAGGCGCACAAAACAACATGATGTAATAAGTACATCAGAGATCAAAAATTACAGAATGACAAGTACCAAGAGGAAATTTTTGGAAAATCATGATTCGCTACCTTACGGTCATAAAAAATTATGTATAAATAATATTTAAAAACTTTATTTTTATTTCTAATTGTAAATTTAATAATAAAATATTATTTGAAAACTAAACAATGTTTTTTTTACTTATCCATGAATTATGTGTTGAATCAAAACCGAGCCATTTCACATAAACTTGGTTACCTTTTCTCTTTAAGATTTGTTCCACAAGGTAGGTATCAGGGTGTTTAGTTTTTTGAAGTTCTTTCTCATAAAACTGTCCTGCTATGCGTACTCCTTGATAATCTTCAAGTAAATATGTAACTGGGAAGCGATTATTGACGTTGATTACTTTAAATATTTCGGTAGTCCAATTAGGAGTATACCCTTTTGCGAAAACATTTTTATATTTACTAATTCGAACAAAATCGCCTACGTGAAATTTGTTCTTATTCTGTTTCAACTTAGGATTCGCATATACTCGTTTCCAAAGGTTCGCTTCATTACGTTTGGTAACCTCAACAGGTGCTAACTTTATTGTTCGATGTTTGCTATTGTTGTATTCCTCTACAAGTGTTTCCAGATTATGTATCCATTTATAAGACCCTTGAAGGCTGAACTGTCTCCACATCTTTTCTTTAAGTGTCCTGTTAAACCTTTCCACTATACATACTCGCTTTTAACGAGCTAAATGTAGAATAATGATTAATATTCTTTTGTTTCATTAGTTCTTTGAAGTGTTTATTAAAAAATTCATTTCCCTTATCAGTTTGAAGATTTCTCGGTATCCGTTTACTCTGAACGAAGATCAATTTCATGGCATCAGTAATAATCTTGGAAGATTTATTTTTTACAGGTAGCACCCAAGCAAACTTGGAAAAGGTATCGATTACCGACAAAAGATATTTAAAATTTGAATTTACTTTTGCGTACGGTATCATTTCCATGAGATCTGCCTGCCACAGGTCATCGATCCCCTTGATTTTAACCCTACGACGTATAAAATTTTTACGAGCTGGTTTATGAAGCTCATTAATTATCTGAACACGACTCATTGAATTTGTGAATTCTAATAAAAGAGTACAAGTATACACAATCTTATATAAACTTTTTTTAGAAACACTGTCACTCACAAAGAAAAAAAATCGACATTTAGAGACTGACTAATTCATTGGGAACAACACCATGAGAAAAAGAATTAACAACAAATAATTTGGTTATTTTATTTTATTTAAACAACAAAATTTAATTTATATTTATCGGTTTTAATCATAATTAAAACCCCTGCGTCACACAAAGTTTTCATTTGCTGTATCTCTTCCTCTTCCAATATATTGTAGCGCTCTGGTAGAAATAAGGTATTTTCCTCTGTCTCTACTATCGTCTTCCTTCCGTATTGTGTCTGGACCGCTTTCACATCAATGACAATGTATTTCTTTCCAATTACCATGTCAACGAATCTGATGGTTGCCTTCTCTGTGAACGCCTGAACTCCATTGAGTTTTTCCAATAACTGTTCCGATTGTTTATCCATGACTTATTATTTTCAACTGTACTTCAAACTCTCAAATCAGTCTAACTTTATACTTTTTCGAAAATATTTTTACCCCCTCCACTAATCCCCCATGGCTAATCAACAAATGGGGCTTCGCCAATAAACAAAATGGGACGTCGCATGGCTAATCAACAAATGGGGCTTCGCCAATGAACAAAATGGGACGTCGCATGGCTAATCAACAAAAAACCTGTTAATGAACTTTCCAAAATCGCACGTCGCATACCCCCGCGCCGCGAATGAAGACATATTCATTAAATGTGATCGACTTTTTTGTACCACCTATAGTTGGTCCTGCTTTTTTTAATTGCGCACAATTATTTAATGAGATACCCGTTTTATGCAAACAAAAAATAGTAGACGATTATTACTCAAATATTTGTAAACAGAATTTTGATCAATAAAAAAATTTAAACTTAACAAATTAAATAGAATTTATTTACATCGAATGTTTCTCGTCCCATTTTTGGAAAAGTTCATGTTAGTGGTTTTATTTTTTCATTAGTAATACATTGTTTGTCATCATCATCACCATAGAGTTCCGCGGTTATTTCAACATCCATTTTACAGTCTGATGATTCCTCAGCGTCGTCGTCGTCAATCTTCAATATACTTATAAGCTGTTCTAATTCATCCACATTCGATTTATTCATTTCATTACAATACAATTCCCCTTCCGAATATTCCGGCGCCAGGCTGACTGAATGTAACACGCTGCTTCGTAATTTTTATATTCTCCGGTAGATGAACTGTCTCAAACAATTCCTGATTAGCCAATTTTATTTTCTCAACAATATTGTATTCATTGTTTGATCTTAAAACTGTATCAAAAGTCAAAATTATTAAGAATTTGATTGTAAAATACCAAACACTTACAAAACATTTCACAGTCATCTTCGTCTGAATCTTCATATTGTAACATTTTTTTTTATATTAACAAAATAAAGCGAATAGAAATTGGAAAACTAGTTTTAAAATTAGAAAATTGTATATAGTTTTAGGTGTAGGTATTACAAATAACTAGATTTAAAAAAAACTATTTCTACTTAAATATTGGTTGTTCTTTTTTCAATTTCTTAAGTTATTTTGATTCGCGGCGCGGGGGTATGCGACGTGCGATTTTGGAAAGTTCATTAACAGGTTTTTTGTTGATTAGCCATGCGACGTCCCATTTTGTTCATTGGCGAAGCCCCATTTGTTGATTAGCCATGCGACGTCCCATTTTGTTTATTGGCGAAGCCCCATTTGTTGATTAGCCATGGGGGATTAGTGGAGGGGGTAAAAATATTTTCGAAAAAGTATAAAGTTAGACTGATTTGAGAGTTTAAAGTACAGTTGAAAATAATAAGTCATGGATAAACAATCGGAACAGTTATTGGAAAAACTCAATGGAGTTCAGGCGTTCACAGAGAAGGCAACCATCAGATTCGTTGACATGGTAATTGGAAAGAAATACATTGTCATTGATGTGAAAGCGGTCCAGACACAATACGGAAGGAAGACGATAGTAGAGACAGAGGAAAATACCTTATTTCTACCAGAGCGCTACAATATATTGGAAGAGGAAGAGATACAGCAAATGAAAACTTTGTGTGACGCAGGGGTTTTAATTATGATTAAAACCGATAAATATAAATTAAATTTTGTTGTTTAAATAAAATAAAATAACCAAATTATTTGTTGTTAATTCTTTTTCTCATGGTGTTGTTCCCAATGAATTAGTCAGTCTCTAAATGTCGATTTTTTTTCTTTGTGAGTGACAGTGTTTCTAAAAAAAGTTTATATAAGATTGTGTATACTTGTACTCTTTTATTAGAATTCACAAATTCAATGAGTCGTGTTCAGATAATTAATGAGCTTCATAAACCAGCTCGTAAAAATTTTATACGTCGTAGGGTTAAAATCAAGGGGATCGATGACCTGTGGCAGGCAGATCTCATGGAAATGATACCGTACGCAAAAGTAAATTCAAATTTTAAATATCTTTTGTCGGTAATCGATACCTTTTCCAAGTTTGCTTGGGTGCTACCTGTAAAAAATAAATCTTCCAAGATTATTACTGATGCCATGAAATTGATCTTCGTTCAGAGTAAACGGATACCGAGAAATCTTCAAACTGATAAGGGAAATGAATTTTTTAATAAACACTTCAAAGAACTAATGAAACAAAAGAATATTAATCATTATTCTACATTTAGCTCGTTAAAAGCGAGTATGTATAGTGGAAAGGTTTAACAGGACACTTAAAGAAAAGATGTGGAGACAGTTCAGCCTTCAAGGGTCTTATAAATGGATACATAATCTGGAAACACTTGTAGAGGAATACAACAATAGCAAACATCGAACAATAAAGTTAGCACCTGTTGAGGTTACCAAACGTAATGAAGCGAACCTTTGGAAACGAGTATATGCGAATCCTAAGTTGAAACAGAATAAGAACAAATTTCACGTAGGCGATTTTGTTCGAATTAGTAAATATAAAAATGTTTTCGCAAAAGGGTATACTCCTAATTGGACTACCGAAATATTTAAAGTAATCAACGTCAATAATCGCTTCCCAGTTACATATTTACTTGAAGATTATCAAGGAGTACGCATAGCAGGACAGTTTTATGAGAAAGAACTTCAAAAAACTAAACACCCTGATACCTACCTTGTGGAACAAATCTTAAAGAGAAAAGGTAACCAAGTTTATGTGAAATGGCTCGGTTTTGATTCAACACATAATTCATGGATAAGTAAAAAAAACATTGTTTAGTTTTCAAATAATATTTTATTATTAAATTTACAATTAGAAATAAAAATAAAGTTTTTAAATATTATTTATACATAATTTTTTATGACCGTAAGGTAGCGAATCATGATTTTCCAAAAATTTCCTCTTGGTACTTGTCATTCTGTAATTTTTGATCTCTGATGTACTTATTACATCATGTTGTTTTGTGCGCCTAATATTATGAGAAATAACAGGTATTGGAATATTTTCTCCAAAAACAGACTCTCTCATCGATGACAAATTGATCAATTTAGAGGCCTCATAGTTTAGAGAGAACCCTTTAACTTTACATTTACCGAGTTTTTTATTTTTTATTGTGGAAAAAACTTCAAATCCATAGTTTTTGGGTCCGCCCGATATGAACTCGGTAATATAACTGCCATGACCATATTCACTCTCCAGCTCATCCGTCATGTCTCCTAAAAATGAACCTGTAGGAGGTTCATATTCTCCCTCAGATGAAACGTAGATAACGGAATCTGTGTCATAATACAATACACGGTTTCCTAACTTTTCCAAATAACTATACAACTTTAATCGTGCATGAGCTGTAGTGTACGCTGCAATACAGACATTTACGGTAGGTAACGTCTTGACAGCTTCTTCCTTATACTCCCAGTTAACTATTAGGACATCTTCGTTTACCTCTTGAACGGTGTTGATATTTATTGACGAATTATTTATCAGATCATACAGTTCTTTCGGGGCTCTCACAATAGTTGTTTTTGATTGATTTTCCCGCTGACCAAATTTTCCCCAAAAACTGTTTAGTATTAGCTTAGTAAGCCGGCATTCTTCAAGATTTGATTTATTTCCAGTTGTATGCCTTCTTGCTGCATATAATTCATAATATATTCTTCTTTCTGTAGCTCAGTTGTGCAATCTGGAGGCCATCCTGAAGCTTGTTGTTTTATTTTCAAAAATTTATCGATGAATTTGGTGAATAATCCCTCCGTTTCCTCTCCATGTTGGACAGTTTTATACCTCCAGATTTCTTGAATATCAATAATCGTATATCCTTTCTCAATAGCCTTCAAAACTTCATCTATTACCCATGTCCCCGTTAATGCACGTTCATCGGCGGTGTGATGATTACACTCCGACTGATTTTTCTCTCCACACATTCGACATAAAACGAACATTAGCTTATGGTTCATCTTAACAGGTAAGACGGGGTGATATAGGTCCTGAGGTGGTAATATCTTACACTTTATCAAACCATCCGTTTTGCTCAGTTCGATAGCATTACATTCTTCTCCGATTAGTACATCAGGATGCCCAACAGGGTATTTACGATACTTGCAAACGTACGGATATAATGAACATACATCGATGTATTTTATTTTCTCATCAGCCTTAGCTTTGTAATACGTCCTCGTGTTACCGGTGCGACCGCCATAAAATGCATCTCTAGGATTCAAGGGTATATTTTCAAGCACTGGATGATTATCACTCACCGTGGATTTATAGTTACATTGCCACATTTCAATCACCTCATATCCCAGCGTACGCAATCTCTCCGTTTTTTCAGCTGTTCGTAATCGTCGAGAATTCAAGGTGTCTCCGCCATCTTCATGTAATGCCTTATTTCGATTAATAGGCAAGCACTCGTGTCCGTGGTAATAACACCCATGAAATTCAAATATCTGTTTTGTAACTTCAGCATACCCATCCACTTTCATTCCATTAATCTTCACTTCTCTGCCATTGTACGCATGTTTAATTTTTATTTTCCGCTTGGCCTCTTCTTCTATTAACCATTTCACAGCTGACTTAGATTGTGTATCTATATTACGATACCCCTTTAGTGGAATAACACCAATTGTTGATGGTTTTAAAAATTTTCTTCTAAAAATCATATTACAGGTAGATGCTATTGTTGTAGCTTCTGTGAAGGGACACACGTTACACTCTTCAATCATATTTTTGCGGAATTTCAAACACGCTTGTGTAAGTATCTGTACATCTGATACACAGTAAGACACAAACTCCTCTTCGAAATTAAATTAACAATTTTCCTGATCATGATACCATTTTAAAAAATTATTTCGGCACCCGTGTTTTTTGCATGTATCATTGCAATCGTCACAAACCTTCATCGTATTGGGCGAGTAAAATGACATGTCCGGTATACTACCAACGTATTTCTCATTTTCTTTAGTATTGAATAAATGAGGGAAATACCCCTTTTTGAAGTCTGATGGCAGGTCAAACGCTGATGGCAGTGCTGATAGAGGCATCGGGAAATAATTTAAACTATCAATAAATTTAACCCTATCGATTTCCATGAGTATTATTTTTGATCCCCTCATAATTAACTCTGGTTTATGTGAGGTTTTCTCCAGTACATACTTTAAAATAAACTGGTGATCGAAAGCTTGTCCATTATGGGCAATCACCACAATTTTTTTAAATTTATCTCTCAGCGCAAGCACGTACTTCATGAAATCCGATATAACATCTGTTCCTGAGGGAAAAATCCTCTGCCTATCTCCACAGGTGTCACATGTATTCATATCATCTATATATGTACAATTGTAGCAACGTTGTTGAAGAACACAAAGATTAGGCTCATGCACGGTTGTGGTGTCATCATCATCTTTATTACGATATTTTTTTTCTTGACGTGTCTCCAGATCGAAAAATATAAATATGGTGTATTCTGGTTTCGGTTCGGCTGTATTTGGCTGTATATAACACAGATGATTTTCGGGCTGATGTGTATTACAAATCGAGCAAAACATTTCGTTACAATGATGTACTCTTTTTCGATTTATTGTACGGTGACATTTATTACATCGACGTAACTTCTCACAAACACCATTTTCCTTATGCTGGGCAAAGCAACGGTCACTAACAAAATCTCTGTTGCATTCCTTACACAAAATTTTCGAAATTAATTCGCAACGAGGTTTCACTGCACATGCTGCACAAGCAGCCTTACATTTGTGTTTATTCTTGGTCTTGTAAGGAATGTGACATTCCTCACAATAATAATTACATACAAAAGCTGATGTGAGCGAAGTAATCACACTGTAGTGGTTATTGTGATGTATGAGGTTGATTTTCATGGAAGCTGATGGTCCTTGATAAATCAATTCTCGACCTTTTTCCCCTGCAGCATACACACAAAGCTGATAACGTGTAAGATACTGTTGAAATTTCTGCAGTTCCTCCAAACTACTACCCTCTTCAGGTATCACTATACATGACTTTTCAAGTAGTTTTTGCACTTTCAAATCCTGATGTTTGCCTATGTTCCGCCGAATCACGTTTTTTTCCTTGGCTGTTCCATTTTTAGCATACACCCTCCCAACAACAATAGCCCTCGGTAAGCAAAGATTATCTTTATTTTCTATGTAGATGAATCCTTTTCTATTTCTCCATTCCTCGACATGAGTATTGTAGGTAGACGTACGTGGTCGCCCTTGTCCCACTGGTAATTTTATCTGTGTCATGATAAGTTCGAAGCTATCCGTGTTTAAACCTTCAGAATTGCTCTGGAACACACTACTCAGCAGACCCCATACATCTTCAAAATGTAGATCTCGAACCGATCGTATATGTAGCCATGCTGAACTATGAAATTTCTCGGATTTAAATTCCAGGCCAATTTTATCACTAACTGGCACACTTTTAATGATATAGTTGATTACTCCGTTTATGGAATTCCTTATCCACTCAATAGGATCTGACACATCCTGAGGCAATTCCTTGATTTTAAAAGTTACTTCTCTTCTGTTGATTCTGTACCTCCGATTCTGCTTAACTCGTTCAGCTATTATCTCGAAGGTTGGAATCTCCCTCTCGATCTGATCGTTCGTTGCAACATCGTCGGCAAAATATCTCCTCAATATTTGTTTTTTATACATTTTTTTACGCGTTTAATTTTAATCTCTTAGAGTTACTGAGTGTGCTGTGGTTTTGTTCGTAATAAAACTTAGTCCCTCAAAACAGCTACTTATATTTTTATTGAAAACGTTTTAATTTTTCTATATCTCCGTTTATCAATTCTCTTTTAAAAAATATTTTCTTATTTACTGCTAAACAGGTATTTTTCTGATCACGTTTTCATTGTAGATAATTAAAAACAACAAAGTATGATGACTCAACTATATAAAAATATTTTCTTATTTACGGATAAACATAAAACGTCAATCAAAAAGAATTTTTTGTAAAATTGTTTTTCTGATCATGTTTTCATTATTCTATACGATTATCAATTCACAATAAAGTAGATATTCACCTAGATAATTAAAAACAATTATTTTTCCTGATCTCGTTTTCATTTTTCTATACCACCGTTTATCAATTCTCATCAAAGTAGAATTAATAAATTATTTTCTTATTTACTAATTGACAGGAAACGTCAATCAATAATCATTTTACGGATAAACATAAAACGTCAATTAAAAAGAATTTTTTTTTTGTAAAATTGTTTTTCCTGATCTCGTTTTCATTGTTCTATACCATTGTTTATCAATTCTCATCAAAGTAGAATTAATAAATTATTTTCTTATTTACTAATTGACAGGAAACGTCAATCAATAATCATTTTACGGACATAAAACGTCAATTAAAAAGAATTCATTATTATTCTGATTACGTTTTCATTGTGTATAAATTGACAAGCAAATAAATTATTATTCTGATCAAGTTTCGAATAAATTACGTTATCAACCATCTAAAATCACACATGCGATATTAAATTTTTCATTACAAGTTCATTAACCATTTAAAATCGCACGTGGGATATTAAATTTTTCATTGCCAAGTTCATTAACCATTTAAAATCACACGTGGGATATTAAATTTTTCATTGCCAAGTTCATTAACCATTTACAAATCGGAAATGGGGGGGCGCGGTCTCGTCATCGATCTTACAACAATGTAGGTCAATGACCTAGATAACAACAATGACCTAGATAATTTTACCTAGATAATAACAATAAGAATGACCTAGATAATTACAACAACAACAAAGTAGGTCAATGACCTAGATAATTTGACCTAGATAACAACAACAATGACCTACATAATCAACAACAAAGTAGGTCAATGACCTAGATAATTTGACCTAGATAACAATGACCTACATAATTACAACAACAACAATGACCTTGAAAAATGTAGGTCAGCCCAAGTCCCCCGGATTTTTGGTTTTGGACTCAGGTAGCCCCACTACTACTAATTTCAAATTAATCAAATTAATAATTTATATATTAAAATGATGTCGATGTTTGTTTTAATTATTTAATGTGAATTACGGTTAATTGTTACAAGAAAGATAATCGTTACATAACTAATGATTAACTCTCTCTTTTTCACGTTTCTTCTTATTAAATATTAGTTTAGTATAAAAGAGCACATGGCCTGGACATGTGCCCTTTCTAGAATAAATGATTTTTTTTTGCAAGGTAGGTGCCGTTCCATTAACCATATGGTAATTTCGTCTTGTCATAAAACGTATGTAATAATAACGATAATTTTGACAAAAAGTGGACATGATCCCTTTCAAGAATAAACGATTCAATTGTATTGTACAGATTTACCTGTTGCACTTTTGATCAAATTCAAAATATTGTTGATTTTATTTGATTAAGCCTTTGATCGTGCCTCATATATTGTACTGCGATGTAATTTATTCTAATCAAATAATTTCTCTTCTCGTTTGCCATAGAACCGGAATTCGGATGCAGGCCGCCCTTTCGTTGTATGGGAGATGCAAAAAAGAAAGAACTTACTATAATATTATAAAAATTAGGCTTACAATAGTGATTGAAAGTTCAGTGAAAGCTACATTTAATCTTCAGAGCATGGTTATGTGTTCGAAACTGGTTAAGAGCCTTACAACATTTAAAAAAAATGGTTCAGTTCAACTTTAAACATGTAAACATAAAGAACTTGCTGCATCATTGTTCTAAGACCTTTTGGAATGAGAATTTGGTTAATAGAAGAGCATTTTAATAATAACAACTCGAATTTATTTGTATATCTTTATATCATCAGTGGTCTTATTAGTCCCCAGATAATTTGTTCCAATTTTGTATTCCCCATTTCCCAAAAACGCAGCTTGCGTATGTGTGGTAGGTAAAAACAAGTACAAACATAGCTTTTAGCAACATTTTACAACTTTGTTTATTTTGTTTCTTAACACTAATGTGCGTATTTTCTAAGATTAGCTTTATAAAGACTAGAGCTTTTCTACAGATACAGATAAATGATTGTAATTAAATCGGTATATATTCATTACAATATATTGGATATGTTAGTTGATATTATAAATTGCATTAACAAAAGAATAACATTTACTGATAAGAAGAGGAGAAATTGTTTACTTATAACTAAAACAAAGAATTTAATTTACTCTAATTCTTATAGTGTTATACATTTGCATTATATTTTAAATATTTAGAATTGTTAATATATCAAAAATTAATTAGGTATTCAATTGAAATTTCTTAAAAGATTATTTTGTAAGAACTTACCTTTATAAAAACGTAAACTTGGAGACGGGAAGATCCTGCTCTGTCCTATGCTCCTAAATGAACGTTTGCACCACAACTTTGTAAAGCAAACTCTTTTCCGAGAAGTTTAATTTGACCTTTCTTTGAAGAATTGGTTAAAATGATCTCAAAACCTTATCCAGAAAGGATTTGAAGGTGTACTCCAAATAAGTGATCATCAGCTGAAATTTGAACTTCGAGAATATCATTCCTAAAAATAATAAGTAACAGTGGACTTATGTAATATCGCATCCTGGGGTAATTCGACTTGAAAATACTACGTATCGGAAATTGATTATCTTTTGTGTACATGAAAGTTGCGTAAGGCAACATAAGCTTTTAAAAATTGTTAGTTTAGAACATAAAGTGTGTGCAGTTCATAGAGAAGACTCTCTGTTCATACAGTATCAAACGGTTTCTTAAGGTCGAGTATAGCACTATTCCCGTAGATTTTTTGGAGTTTCAGTTCTTTAAAACCTGATTTATGATTCAATAGGTTTGGAGAATTATTGAGTGAACTGCTCAAAATCCACGTTGAAATAGTTTACTCATTGTATTTAGCTGATAACTGCTGACGGCGGTAGGATCTTTTCCTGGCTTTAGAATTGGGCAAACTTTTTCTGATTCGCAAGAGTTAGGAAATAACTAACTTGTAAGCAACTTGTTTAAATTAGTCGGATCATATCCAGCTGATCCAATCCAAATATTTAACTTACCTGTAAATTCAAATTCTCTTCCTAAAATAAAACCTAAAAAAAAGATCAAGAGTCGGGCAATCAGCAGTACACCTGAAATACAACATCAAACCTAAACATTAATTATTTTAATTTATATAATTTACTTACATAATGTTAGTTATCCGGTTCTATTAGAGCGCATTCGGAAAATCTAAATTAATTCATGTTAGAAATGTCATTTGAGTAATAAGCAGAATAATTTGTATATTTAACTTGTAATAGAATCCAAATTTTTTGTACCTAATAGTTATCCGTATTGCCTGAATTTTTTATTACCAAATCTGAAATTAAATTATGTAATTAATATTAAGAAATATGTAACATATAATTTAAAATACTTAGCTTTTATAGATAATTTTCAGCTTGACATTCCAAATGTCAGATGTAGATGAATTGCCGTGTGTATTTAATTTGTAATTCACTCGAAAATTATAATCGACACGCCATCTGTGCTAATCATTAACAAAACCGTCAACCATAAATTTCGAGAGTGCACATTTTTTCTGTGTACAGATAGATACCGTTTATTATTACAATGGCAGATAAGCGTTATTGTAATAATAAATTTTGTGCTGTAACCATTGAAAATCCTAACCTTAAAAATAAATTAACTAAAAATTAAAAATTGTTGTGCTTCGATTTTCGTTTTATTAATTACCAATTATACTAAGTGTTTGATCGCCGATTTTAAATTGAATAGCCCTATATTAAACACAACTATTAAACACAATCTTGAGAAATAATATACCAACTTCAGGTAGATTTACTAATATTTGGAATACATTCATTCTAGGAGATTTAAACGGTCTCTGTAGTTTAAATATTCCAATTATTTTTATTATTTCGTTTCAAGTACGAGTATATCGATTCTTTTAGAATAGTTTTTGACTTGTAACTCGAAAGGTGAAAGATTAGTTGAATTAACTCTTGATACTTGAAATTCTCCAGCAAATTCTTCACATTTGTCCTTATCTATAAATATTGTCAAGTTACAAGTTTTAATATTATGAGGAATGGCTTGTGGTTTATTCTTTAAGTGTTTTACGGTTTTCCAATATTTGTTTGAACACTTTCATAACATAAATTTGAGATAAGGTAGTTACTGCTAAATCAATTTCTGTGAAATTTTGATATAAAACCTCATCATCTCTTTAAGCTCAGTTTTATTACCGCATTGTATTGATTTCATTCTGTTAGTTTGTAATAAAAATATCTTGGTACACACATAATTTTTGGAAGCCAAGAAATCTAGCTCACATATAACTGGGAAATGATCAAAGTTGAGTTGTACTAATGTTTCTACTTTACTAACCGGGGTAATATTATTAAAAATCATGTCCAATGATCAGGTGCTAAGATTGGGATGGTGGCATGGAAATTAAATTCTACCCCGCTAAATTCGGCAGTTGGCGCCGAGTAATTTTTAATATATCGCTTTTAAAAGAAAGCTGGTTAGATTTATGACTTGGTAAGTCTAATGGCAATATTGATGGTTTCAATTAAGTTCAGGTTATGGGTAGTGTAACCAATGCGTTAAAATTACTTTACTGAACATACCCCAAAGATCATTTCAAAACTACCAAAAATGCAAGGATGTGACTTTTTTCCTTAGCACGGCAGTACACATTTTGATATTAAAGTCAATAAAAAATACCTTTGTTCTCTTTTAGTGGGGTACTCGTATTGTATATTGTGTTCGAAAACCGTTATAAAAAGTTTAGCAACGCACACAACACAACAAAGCAATAATTCGTAAAAAATCTAAATAGTAGAGAGAAAATATTTGGCTTTCCTTTATTTTAAGAATCTTATGATTCTGTTATTTATATATTTACCTATTGTTTGCCATTTTCCTTTGTTGTTTGTAATAAAATGAAGTTTCAGAAAATGGGAAAACTAAAAAAAATCGATATTTATGATGTTTGCCTAGGACAATAAAATTAGACAAGTATATTATACACCGTTGTGTATTACATAAAGCAGGGTGTGCTTCGAATTTTTTATTGTTGATATTTTATTATGCATACATATCCGTATAATTATTTGCTTATGTGTACATAAAGCGAAAATTCGTATGTTTTGATAACATGATGTTTTTAATGTTTTAGTTCTAGATGAGCATATTTTATGTTATTAGATTACATCATTCTAATAAAAATAAATAATTCGGAGTGTGTGTGTTATGTACATACATGTAAATGCGTGAAAAGTTAACTAAAAGCTTTGAACAATCATGTTGTTATAATCGATTTATTTATATTTTTTCATCTATAATAAATGATGTCAGATGTTTAGCATTTACTTTTTCACTTCGATATTTGAGTACTCGTATGTATGTATGTATAAATATAAAATATAAGCTTTTGGGATTTTCAAAAACAAACCAACAAAAAAATTCCATTTAAGCTGAATACAATATACGCGCGAGTATAATGAATTCAATTTCCCATAAAGAAATTTTCATATTCAATTATTTATATAAGCACTCCAATTTAGATTTCATATTAAGTTCTACCATTTCCTTTCATTTTTTCAATTTTCTTTATCATAATTTTTTTATTTCTTTTTTTTTTTGAAAAATCATTAAAAGTCTAAAAGTATTTTTATGTAAATAATTATTATAAAAAATATATAATTTTTTTAAATAACGAATAAAGCCTAACTTATTGCCAAGGATGAGTACATCTCTATGAATATTATGTATATAAGAAAATTATAAATTGTTTGGGAGGATTAAACATTTTTTTTTTTATTATTATCACATCACACACACCAAACAATAGAATATTTGTTTTGTCTAGACAATCATTGGGATACTTAAATACGTATGATTAATATATGATGTGAGATTTAAATTTCATGACAGCATATAATTTATGAGTTTTGGTTTGATTGATTATGACTTTTGAGTTCACAAAATTGAATGGGAAACATTAGTCTTGAACGAGTTTATGTATATCGTACGAAGCTCTAATTTGTCGTGCAAAATTTATTTTAATCTGAAATAAACGTTAAATAAATTTTGCAACGCAGGCATTTTAAAAATTATCAAGTTCGATAAAATAAATTAAATTATAACAGTAATTTGTTGTTTTGCTTCATCACGGAAATACACTTCACTAGATAAACAATTATTAAATTTAAAACATAATATCAAATATATTCACCCTGAAAACACTGCTAAACGGTGCTAATAGTGCTGTTATGATTATAAATAATATTCATCACTGAAGAGTTAAAATATGAAACAGAAGAAATACTGCTATTAATGTCAAAACCAAAAATAATTCTATTTGTATTGCTGGTATTTACTGCCCATCGAAGCACTCGTTGAAAGAAAAAGATTATCTCGAGTTTCTCAGTATATTAATAAGCCGGTTTGTACTATAAGAAGGAGACTTTAATGCAAAAAACATCCACTGGAGCTCGAGATTTAAAACGAATAAGGCTAAAGAACTCTTAAAAGCTATTAGGAAATTCAGTTGTGAAGCCCTCTCAACTGGAAAACCAACCTACTGGCAGAATGATCCAAACAAATTACCAGGCCTGATTGATTTCTTCATAATAAAGAACATATCTGTAAATTATGTACAATTTTATGAAAGCCAGGTCTTAAACTCTGATCATTCTCCGATACTTCTAACGCTAAGTGAAAAAATCAATGTGAAAGAAAGAAACCAATTTCTAGTTAATAATCAGCAGGCATATGCGAAATAGACACCGGCCTAGGGCGCCAGATATTTTGGGGCGCCCATTTTACCAATTTTTTGTATAGTAATTTTTCGATTCTTCTAACTTTTTAACATTTAAAGGTTTTTTTTGTTCAATCAATAAATTTCTTATATTTTTTACGACTTTCGTACACCCTTTTTAATTTGTTAATAAATGAACACGATTTTGTTTGATATTCGCAAATCAATGTAACAAAACAACCCGACTAATGTTAGTCGAACATATTTGATTCCCGCAAATGGAAATACCTGATACAATCAGTATTGTGCGTCTACACCTATTTGGAAATTATCTGCACTCAAATGTCAACAATAGCGTAAACAATATTTTTCGGCATAGACTATGTAGACAATACGTCGATAATGTAGACAATACGTAGATAATGTAGAAAATTCGTAGATAAATAATATTGTATTTCTGTTGTTGGTTTTTTCTTTGAATAAAATTCCTAACTTATGGGGAAAATATTACGCTCTAATTCGAAGTTTCAAAATCATCAATAAAGCTAGAATCGATTACATAAAGCACGAAGGCCCGAAATTAAAGATATTTTAGGTTTGCAGTTAACAAACGAAATAAATCAAACACATTATATGACGTCATTTCTCAGAAATACCAAGAAACCCTAAGTCCCTAAATATAATTTATTTTTTTGTTTTAACTTACGATCTTTTAATTATACACCGACGTTTCGATGGTTTTATTCCATCATCATCAGGGTGTTTTATATGAAAACATTTCATTTTACTTCAAGTGCGTACTACATTTCAGCGTATAAATAGAAAATGAACTTACGAGTATATAAGTGCGCCCAATAAATTTAAAAATTACTTTCTTAATTTGAATAGTAAACCAATAAAAAAGCCACCAACACGTTTGTAATTTCCATATCCGTTTAAGAGATTTGTGGATAGTTTCTTTAGATTTTTATGTAATACAATATTTTACAACATTTAACACTCTCCCGGAGACGCGTGCCCAAAGAGGGTTGAAAAAAATATATATGCCGAATTTCAAAACTGTACCACTTGTGCTTTTTTAAATGTACACTGGATTCGAAACAAAATATTTTATACTTGAACTCCCGAAAATTGAGTGTAGGCCTTCGAATTTCTCATTAATCAAGTAACTTGAACCTACTTGACCCATATGAACGTATTATTTTGTTTGAATTCAAGTTAATTTTAATTGACTTTAAGTTTCAAGTAAAGTAGAAAACGTTTTAACTTTTGAATACAAGTTGAGTCGTCTGAGATCAGCCACATTATAAAATTTAGTAGTATGGAAAGTACTTTAACCAAAATAGTGAAGTTAAAATTGTTGACATCTACAAAAATGAAGTGGAGTAGTCCAGAAATCATAATTTTTTTCAAATTTCGACTTACATAACTGTTCAATTTAAATTTGCCAATTCCAACTTATTCGGCGACATGTTACACAACTATATCAAGTAACTTGACTAATGGGAATGAGGCTTACTTTAATTTAGAAGAATGTTATCGTAGCAGTGTAACAAAAATTTGGAAACTTCTTGAACATTTAATAAATTTGCATTTTAAATCCGATTTTTGTAATAAAAATATGTTCTTAAATTAAACGTTTATCAAGATATTCTTCTTTGTTTTAAAACTGTAGTATCCTTTAAAGATCAATGATTTGTAATGGCACCATGCGAAAAGTCAAAAATTGAATCTAGAACATGTTGGTACACTAATTGGAATTGAATTATATATTATCCAGTTTTTGGATATTGCATTTTTGGATAACTGTTTTTATCAGTACACTTATGAATTTAAAAATTTTACGAATAAAAACATTCATCTGATAATTTAAAATGTCTTTCATCTAATAAAAATTCAGAAGTGTTTTTATATGGCGATATCAGCCATAAATTACAATTAAGTTAACGAGGTCAGTCAGTGCCCATGCTGTTTTATGATGTCAATCAGTGATCAAACCATCTTAACAACGGTAACCGATGTTATTTTTCAATTTCGCATGTACCTATATCTTATTCGCGGTGTAAATTATCAATTACAAAAATATTAACTTAAGAGTTTGATGTAGTTGGAATAATACCGTCCAAGTTCTGACTCGTTCAAAACGGTAGTCTCAATTTATTCCTTGAGTTAATTAGATGCTGTGGGGCTAACCAAACTCTTTCTTGAATCATTTTCCGGTAAAACTAAATATAGTATGATCAACGACAAATTTTAAAGCCGCTACGAAAAAACTTATATTTAAATTGGTATTAAATTTTAATTGTATATCATTCCATAAGATAATAAACTTCAAAGCTAAATAGTAGTCGTCGGGCCACTTGGGCTGACCTACTTGGTTGTTGTAATTATCTAGGTCAAGGTCATAGATAAAAAAAAAAAACAAAGATAAAAAAACAATAATTTTATTTTTACAAAAAAAAAAAAAATTATTTTGCATAGACGTTTCCGCTAGTAGATAAAAAAATATATTTGAATACTACTGTGGTGCATACTGATAAACAATTTTATGGAAAAGCGAAAACGAGAATCCACATCTAACAAAACTTTACATTATTTGGTGGCAAGCTAATAATTTTAGAGCCGCCCCATTGTATTTCCTTAAGTTCTTAGCAACAAATTTATTTATTTTGCCTAGTCTTTTCGAACATGAAATAATTCGATTTAAATTTGTTTGTACTCATGAAATACCAACTTTTCTTATATCCGTTCGTGTTGATGTCTGATAAGACCAAGTCCGTTTTCTCAATATAAGTATGTACTCGGTTTTTTTTATGAGTACCGTAACATTAATGTTACCAAATTTCTATACACATCGGGATTATCACATAGCAATCGTTTAACTTTGTGAGTTTATCGAATTTGTAGTATTCCATCTTTAGTCAAACAATGATTTATAAGTTATCGTTAAATTTAAAATTATTCTACATTTTTATAAATCTGCTCCTAATGTTTATCTGTATTATCTCGTCTAATTTAGAAATGTCACTCTCTAAATGAGCTACAATCCTAATATACGGAATACAATCTTTTTCATTTCTTTGCATTCGTATTCCGATAGCCTTGGACAAGGATGTTTCTTCTCCAGCGGTGATGTGTGTCATTAGTGAAGAAATATTTGAACTGAACAGATTCATTTTGAAAATTTTGAATTTTATCATTTAGATTTATTTCGTTGCTTCAAAAATGTAATCGTATGAAATTTTACAATTTTAGAAAAAATCTTCGTAGTTGTTGGCCATTGTTAAACATTTTTAATTTTGATATTTCCCCGACGATCTGACAATACCTGCTAACTGACATGTTGATGAAAGATGTTTTTAATCAGTTAACCTCATAATACGCTTGCGCACATATTGTGACAGCCTTCTAACTGTAGAAAAGTATTTGTTATCCTTATTTCACTTTATAACATCCGTTACAATACTTTCTATAGCCGCAGAAACTTAATTTTTTGCAGTTTTTTTATTCTCCTGAAAATGGGATAAATGTTAGCAGGTATTGTCAGATCGCCGGCGACTTCCTTCTTGAGCCAAACAATATTTTTAAAAGTTTCTGTAATATCCTGATTGATTATAATCAAAAAGATGAATTTATCAATAAATGTGAACAAGTTTTTTGTATGTCCACTTCATAGTGTCATTTTCTTTGTGCTTTTTGCTATAGCGCCCATTCTTTTCATTAGAAAATGTTTAACAACTCTACAACCCTGTTTTTAAAGTCTCTTCTTAGTTGTTGGGGAGAATATTTTTAAGTTGTAATTCTTTGTTAACCAATTAGAATTTATAATGTTTATACAAAATTTTAAGCGTAGGAAGGCGAAGTTTTACGTGCTAAAAATCACTTTTTTTTTGTGAAATCTCAATGCGTAATGAAAGTCGTATATGTACGTAATAAATCAAAATTTTGACTAATTTTGCTGCTAGGAATTGTCGACGCATGGTCTACATTGTCGACGTTATTTTTTGAATTGTCTACATAAATTGTATACACACCAGCAGACAATTGACATGTTTGTTAATTTGTAATGTCAAATTGTTAATCCATGTTATTGTTGAATAACAATGAACAAAAGAAAATAAATATTGAATATAGTCTGTTTGACCTGGTCTATGAAAAGGGGGCTTACGTGCCAAAAAAACTCGTTGCGTCAGTCTCGCGTTCGCTTTTATCTGCGTTGCCTGGTGTCTAAGTATATTCAAGGTCGTCAAGTGTTGTTTCTGCTCGCAAAATTATCGTAGTTAATCGCGTTAAATTGAGTTTACAAATGTTATCATTGTTATCGCGCCGGCCGTCTTTTTCGTTGTCACGTTAATGTAATCGTTTCTGTTGGTCTTTTGCAGAAAAATGAGTGTTGATGAGAAGATTAGTGCCGTCTACAGTCAATATTTCCCTGAAAACGATGAAGACAATGACGGGTCTAATGATGATAAACTACATTTGTCTCAGGCAGAAAGAGGAAATGGAAGAAAGTTTTGTTAGGATGGATTTATCTGCTGTAGATGAAGAGGAAGAGCAGCGGGTAACCAAATTTCTCTCAAAAGATTGTTGTAATAACAAATGCCAAACAATTATACCACGAAAAATGATCAAAAATACGAGAATCAATTGTTTAGAGTTAGCAAAGAATGAACTCGATTTAGTGATACTAAGTCATTTCGAAGCCGGAATGATGTGTAATGAAGAATTAGTAAGTGTGTATTCGAAGCTTGCCGGACGGAAGAAATATCGACAGAGAAAGGATAGAGAAGTTACGAGGCATAAGATCGATTTTACCTTCTACAACGTACCTGTTTTCGTACGTTTTTTCTTTTTGTACATACATGTGGGAAGAAGCGTTACGAACACTTAATACATCATTTTCAAGCACACTGTGCAACAGTACGAGTACATGGAAGCGAAAGCATTCAGAAATGAAAGAAATGACTCTGTTTTTCATCATGTAAAAGAGCGTCTGGATGACTTTCTGGTTTTCATTATGTGAAAAAGATACTCTATCCGAATCGGCCAAAAAAAGGAAAATGATTTTTTGATACCTAAGCCCTCTTTTCATAGACCAGGTCACTTGTATATTTATCACTTATTACAATGATTTAGATTTTTTTCCTTTAGTGATTGTGAAGTGCAGCGGAATTTACTAACTAATTTAACAAAGTGCAATTGTCATTAATTAGTTAATGGTCTAAAATCATTATAAGGATACGTGAACGTAAAATAATGTTTTAATCAAAGGAAAAATTGTCCCAATTTGGAATTGGTGAGTACAAAATGAGATATTGTATAGATGAGGTATACTCAAAATGGAAATTACCGTAAGAAATGTATACGAAATTTATCTCCAAAGTGGTGGTTTCAACCTAAAACAATAAACATTCATAGCTACTCATTTTTGTGTACATTTTTCTTAATGGGGGAATGTGTGGTTCTCCCAGCTAAACATAGTGCTTGTCGTAATTTACCAAATACATACTCGCAATTGGACGTTCCAAAATCGAATTTACGAATGGAAATCGTCGACTGCAATAATGACTACCATATCTGCGCAGATGGTGTAATTTGTTTGACCGTTGGAGTAAAATCTAATTTTATTTCAAAAGCATCTTAAAATTAAAAATTGTCGCTAAATATATAAAAACATTTTCATTTTGATTTATTTCATATTTAAACCATATAAATATTTTTATAAAATAACTACAGTAAGTTACTTTTATCCTAAAGCAATAATTACTTTATTTTTATTTAAAAAAATGTTCATTTGAAGTTTGAGGAAGGCTAATGGCGGATAGAAAAAAATTATCTGGGGCATAAAATAGAAAAAAGGCAGGCTAAAAGCAAATTCCTCAAGATGATAATCGAAATAAAGGAATTTCAAAATAACAGGATTGTAATCTGACAATACCAGTTGAGGGTGGGTCTATAATGGAGTGAATTTACAACTACAAACGAGAAAGAACCGAAGACTGCTGTTATTGAATTTTTTACAGCGGAAAAGCAAAATATAGAAGGAACTAAAAGGAAAGGAAAGGGAAGGAAATAAAATTTACAGTGATAATTTAGAAAAGTTTGGAGATGAAAATTTGCTCAATTCAAGTTTGAATTATAGTGATCCGGCTACGTGGTTAAGTTCACATAGTTTATCGTTCGACCGTCTTAGACAAATTTTTGTTGAAACTGGGCAAATTAAAAAATTTGATTTTCCTCGAAATAGCAACCAAAGAAAATTTTCAAAGATTTTTTGTAAAAGGAGGCCTGCTAATGGAGAAGAAAGGCAAAGACATTGACTGCAGAATTCCAAAACAACAGATTCGGAATTCTGTTTTTGTTGCAAACTTTTTCGTAACAACCAGCGTCCAATAAATCTCACCGATAAAAGATCACGTGATTAGAAAAACATAGTACATATCATTTTAGCCGTACATGAGAAACATTTGATGAATTTTGAACGGAAAGAGCTCGAATTGCGGTTGACCAGAAATCAAACTGTTGATCAGAAAAATTGCGTCTTATAAAATATGAAGAAAAGTACTGGCATCAAGTATTAGAGCGTTTGGTAGAACTTGTTCAGGTTATTGCTATGCAAAATATTGCATTTCGTGGAAGTAAACAAAAATTGTTTACGCCTGGAAATGGAAATGTCCTCAAATTTGTTGAATATTTGGCACTGTTTGATCCAGTTATGGGCGAGCATCTTCGGAAGATTAAGAAGAATGAGATGCATATTCATGATTTGGGAAAAGACATTCAGAATGAATTAATCCAACTTTTATCGACCAATTTAAAAAAAAAAATTCTAGAACTGATTTGCTCGAGTAAATATTTTGCAATTATCAAATGACGATATCAAAATGATTGTTGTGAGCCTGTTTCCATAAGAAAACATTTTTTGGGATTCGTAAAACTTACGGATACTGCAGGCTCTGGTATGACGAATACAGTCGTTCAGCTATTAGCGGATATAGGCCAAGGTTATGATAATGGCAGCAATATGAAGGGGGAACAAAATGGTGTGCAACGGAAAATTTTGAATATTAACCCACGGGCATTATTTCTCCCTTGTAGTGCCCATTCTTTAAATCTTGTTGTTAACGATGCTGCTGGCGCTTGTATTGAAGCAACTTCATTTTTTATCCCAGTGCAGCGTATAAACGTGTATTTCGCAGATTCTACACGATGCTGGTACATTTTAAAGCGTCATGTCTTAAGTTTAACAGTGAAACCATTAAGTGAAACACTGTGGGAAGATCGAATCGATTCCCTTAAATCTCTGCGCTATCATCTAAGTGAAATTTATAACGCATTTGTTGATATTTCTGAGGATACTACTCAAACCGAAATTTCCAGTAATACATCACGGATAGAAGCCCAAGGCCTTGCAAAAGCCATATCAAATTTTAAGTTTTCAGTTTTTGTGGTTACCTGGTATGATATTCTTTTTGAAGTAAATGTCATCAGCAAACAGCTGCAATCTAAAAAATATTAATATTCAAGATGCCATTCGGTTTCTAGAAGAAACTAAGAAAGTTCTAGTTGACTTTCGACCTGATGAAGGGTTTGATAAAATAATAGTAGATGCACGAGATCTAACTGAGAAATTGGAGATTTCCCTAAATTTTGAAAGTAAACCAAGCCAGCGTATGAGAAGGCGGAAAAAACAGTTCGAATACGAAGCAGACCATGAACCTATTGTGGACCAAAAAATAAAATTCAAAGTCGGCTTTTATTTTGCGGTTTTGGATAGATTCTCCCAAAGTTATGGAAAGGACCATTGCGTTAAATTAGAAAAATTGTTGCAACCCGATGACTTAAACGACATCGACGCAATAGGATTATCCAATGAACTACAGTTTATATCTAGACGGGCCCCGCAAGGATTACGACCACAAGATTTATTAAATTATATTTCTAAAAATAAAATAGCAGACACTGTACGAAATATCTGTATCGCTATACAAATTTTATTTACTCTACCGGTTTCAGTGGCAAGTGGCGAACGAAGCTTTTCGAAGCTTAAGTTAATTAAAACGTTGTGTCGATTGAACACGAAATCGCGCGTGATATAGACCCAAAGCTAATTATAACGGATTTGGCTAAATGCAAAGCATGTAAAACAAAGTTTTCGTAGGATTTGTTTTTTAATGTATTCCTATGTAATAAATTATTTTACATATTACCTACTGGTTTTATTTATTTATTTAGATAGTGGCAGGTTTTAATTGGGGGCGTAACATTAATAGTTTACCTAAGGCGCCGACCAAGTAAATAATCACACTAGTTCGAAATGATTTAGACTATCGCTAGAAAAACAAATTAACTTAATGGTTCCAATTAAGACCGAGGAGCAATGGACAAAGAAGTTCATAAATTTGTAAACGACATACAGCAATCTGCTTGAGAACATACCCCTGAAATTAAAAATAAATTGAAAGAAAACAACTACCCTATTGAAATTAGGGAACTCCTAGCAGAAAAAACAAGAGTAAGAAGTGTATATCAAAAAAAGAGGGCCCCCAAGATAAAACAAATTTGAACAATCTCACTCAACAATTAAGAAGAGACATCGAACATCTCGATAAACCATCTATCGTTGTTCAAACAATCGAGCCTTAATAGCGAAAAGATTACTGTACTAAAATGGAATTTTCCATGATAAAACCGTTGTAAATATTTCTAGATTATTCTTACTGGAAAAGTCATTAAAATTCTAGAAATTTCGGGTTGAGTGTATAAAAGTATAAAAAGCAAACGAGAACGAACTAGATCATTAGTGTTTGGAAAGCGATAGTGTTAAGATTAAAACGTGATTTAAAAAGTGAATTAGTGCGAGTAACAATTATAAGTGAACCGTAAACTTTTGCGAAAATTATAATAAGTGATTTTGTGAATTTTTGTTAATAATTGTGTGTAAATAAATAATACAGTCCTCTTTATTTGTTTCCAAATATTACCATAATTGATTTATTAATTAATATTTCGCCATTTTTCCATTATCAAAATATTATAACTAAGAAATATAAAAATATAAATCTAAGTTATTCTAGCGCAAACCGAAAATTTGAATATTTAAGGTTCGGTAAGTGGGGGCTCAATACCTGTTTACCTAGGTCTTAAAGTAAAGTTAAATCTGTTAAGTTTTATACTTTTTTATATGAATCAGAATTTCGATCTTCTACTTGTTTTCCACAACTGAGCTCAATATCAATGAACCAAGTTTTTCATCCTCTCCAAGCAAGATTATTTTCCTCATACTGGTAACTAGATTTCATGGTGACAAGATCCTGACATCGTTTTTTTTTTTTGGATAATATTTTGATCCGCACAGTAAGTTGTATCTTTTCTATGTTCTGCTGTATTCCTTTGTTGGTTAAATTTCTCGGGGTCCCTACAAGCGAGTACTTTTTCTTTGTTTCACATATACATTTTCATTTAATTTGCTTCCTACAAATTCGTTTAATTCGGTAGCAGAATTATTCAATGCGAAGGCCTTCAAATTAGCTAGGTTATTCATTGAAACCTTAGTCCTCAGATAGGACATATCCGAATATTTATTTTTATTTTTTGTAGCATGATGGCCTTTGGTATCGTTTCAAATAATACTCGTAAAATCAACTACATAGTTAAATATTAAAAAATCATGGGGCTCCATTTCGTGCAGAAAAGTAAAAACGGGTTTGTGTTTCCTCCAGGTCCGATAGTTTTGTCAGAAATTATCAGACAATTCTAAAAGTGAAAGAAACTGGTCATCAAATCATTTTTAAAACGATTTTGCAAACTAATTAAAAAAGATGAAAGGTCATCACCAAATTTTGATTTTCAAAATAAAAAACATTTATTTTAAAATTTTAATGCAAAGTGCATATCGTGAAAAATAATTCACATCATCAGTTGTTTTTATTTTTTGTTAACTCCAAACCCACCTAAAATACGAACTCAATGTACTGAGTTTCCGGGAATCCGTTACCAAAATGTTTCACTAATATCTTAACGGTTAATTACGTGCTTGATATATAATATAATCGAGAACCATTAAGCTTTGCTTTATATAATACAGTAAGATCGGATGATTTTGTTATTTTATTGGTCGGGATTTCGGGAACCACCAGTATACAAATTTTGTTTTATCGATGCTGTCATTATCGAAAATAACAAAAAAACAGCATAATATTGAAAAACACTAAATAAAGTCAGAGTCGTTTCTAAGTGGTAGCTAATTGACATACTATTGAAGCATATAATATGTTTGCTAATCTATTTCGTGATAGAGTTCGGAAAACATGCAAGCAACACTAATCAAGGGAGTGTGAACAATAACGGCTAGTATAGACACCCTTTGCGACTAGAAGAAGTTCTAGGACGATAATACTGATGGGTCGGTACTTTAAAAATAAAACCAAAAACAAAAACCCAATTTATCGGTTAATATATTGATTGCTTTAAATTTCAATCACGTTTCAAATACCTAACCTCGTTATTTTTATACATTTTCTTAAGGTTCTAAATTATTATTGTAGTCTTGCTTTCTTTAAACAATTATATGTTGTATACGGTTATTGTGAAAATGTGTAGATTTTCATTTTTACTCCCATAAATCTAAATGGAAAAATAACAATAGCACAAAAAAAAAAAAAAGTAAATCGTTTTAAATTAAAATTATAACAATTAATTTCCGTTACATTATAATCTGAAATTGCAACTATATAACTACAACAAAGAAAGTTATTTTGCAGGAAATGGGAAGATTAAAATTTACAATTGCGCGGGAAATCGATAACACTGATTTTTAGTATCGATTATGTTATGTATTACAAAACCTTTGCCTTGTTATAAAGAACTCATTTCAAACACAAGTATTAATCTTTTCACAATAGTATATAGTAAAAGGTATGTGATCATTTGTAAGTTTGATAAGATGTACTGCAAATACTGAAATCTAATTAAAATTTCACTTCATGCGATAAATTACTAAATTAAGCTCTTTGTACAATTTTCTCCAGTCAGTATTACATATTTATTGGCTTAAAATATTTTCATTTAACTTTTAAATATTAATTTATAATTTAATTGAATCAAAATATTTTTTAATTTATTTATTTTTGTTATTATATTTTGCGCTTTCATACTCTCGTACATCATACAAACCATATTTTCACCTTTTTTTTTTGCCGGGCGCGATAATAAACTTTTCCAGTGTACTTTCCCCAAGCATATTTTTAAATGGTTCTATTTATTTTGTTACTTCGTCTCTATGCAAAATGTTGTTATTTTTTGCTAAGTAAAAATTAATAAATTAAATTTTGAAACACAGCAACAAAATTTTATCAATTTGTTTGTACATTAAAATTAAATTGTGTATGTGTGGGAAGAGGCGCGAGAACAGACCAGAAAACGAAAAATTATTAGAAAAATTAGACAAAAAAAAAATTAAACAAGAAATAAAAACAACAAAAAATCATAATAATAAAGTTAAAATCTTAAAATTTAATTAAGTTTTGTTTTCTTTTGTTTATTTACATATCTTAATATTTTTTTTTATCTATTTACAAGGCAACTGCCACACCTTAAGAAAAATGAGACGCAAAACAAAAATTAAAAATAAAACAGATTTTTTTAATCTCCAGGATTTTTTTTTTTGTTCTGTTTCTTCCGTCTTCTACCTTTCCAATTATCTTTAAATTTTATTAACATTATAATTATGGTAATTCTACAATATTTTTTTTAACAATTATAACGCAGATATTGTTTTAATCATTAATTTAGGTTTAAAGTTACTCATTATGCTTTAAAAATTTGCGTTTTGATTTAGTCAACAATGGGGGGAACATAATACACAGGATGTTATAATACGCCACGTGCATATTCATAACAAAAATAACAAAAGTGTGTCAAATTTTAAGACATATTTTAGTGCCAAAGTTTTACTTATTATTTTGTTTAATTTAATTAAACTTTTTCACCTTAATTCATAAACAAACAACTTTTTGTTTTATAAAATAAAAAATAAAAAATTAGTATGACGTGCTTCATCAGCCACCCACAAATTTCTAATACATTTTGGGAAAAAGTTGTAAAATCTGAGCCAACGTAATAAGATAGAGAGATAAAAGCAAATTTTTGCTTAACTACTAGAAGATTATTCTGTAATATTTTAATTAACAGAAAACTGTCAAAAACTACAAAAAAAAAAAACTTTCTAGATATTTTTCTTAACACTAATTGGGTGTTATCGGATTAGTTTTTATTTCTTCTTAGTTTTTTATTTTTTTTGCTTACTTAATAATTTTGTTGGTAATTTTTTGTTTTGTTTGTGTATACAAATTTTTTTTTTAAGTATATGGTACAGAGGGGTTAAACATTCCATAAAATTTTCATATAAACTTTTATAGAACTGAATGAATTTTCATAAAAGGTTATTAGAGTTTGACTGAGAAAAAAGTTAAAGTTTTGAAATCGACTCTTAACACGTTCGCAACTCAACCGTTTTTTGTTTTAAGCTATAAAAAATCTCACGTGTTAAAATAAAATGCCACGAATATTGCTGACGACTGGGCTCCCAATTTTCGCAAATAGTTGATTATTGACGTGCGAATAAAATTATTTCTTTAAAAAATTGTTTTTTTTTGCGTGCCAGCTAATTCCGTTAAATAATTTTTTTATTTGTAATATTAAGGATAGAAGAAAATAATTTAAGATACATTTTATTATCTCGGAATTGGGTCCAATATCTTAACCTCAGACAATTTTCTTTGGCCGTTCGGTTCCTAATTATTTTTATAATATTCGTCTGTAAATATAGAAACTCTCAACGATTTATCGAAGGGAAATCTTTAAGTTCAGGTATTGCCAGCTGGCACGGTAAATTCTGTTATACGACAATTGACAGGGTAAAATAAATGCCTAAGGGGATGAAGTATAACGATTCTGAATTTAAGGTCTTCACACAAACTTATAGTCCCAAATCTCCTCGAGCCGGATGTGGTCTGCGTTATGTGCTTCGAGGTGGATGCGGTTCAACACATCAATTTTATTGGATTAATTGTGTGCCGATTCACAAACCTGTGTATTATCTTCGTTACAACCAGTGGTTGTAAGCAATCAGTGTAATTAGCCGGATGTGGTCTAACGCATCAATTTATTTGCATTAATTTGAATCATCTACGAACGGTGTTTTCCAACCAGTGCGCAACCATAGTATTCACATCCAGTCGCAGCCAGGAAATCATTAACTAACGGTGATTTAAATAATCAACAAACCGGTACTAAGTCAGGTAATCTGTTTTTTGTTCCATATCCCAGTTTAGTCAATAAGTTAATTTTATTTTATTGGGTCATAATTTATTTATTCCGTTATCCGTAAGTTAAGTGAAAACCAGTCGATTAATTAATCGTGTGCACGCATGCATAACATTACTCCGCACCAAGTACTGTGAAATCTATCCAGTCATCGCATTTACATATGTGCATATTTTGTTTCGTTATTATTACCAAGCACAGTGAAATCAAGTTGCATATTTATCGTGTTCACATGTACATATTCTGTTCCATTCTTACCAAGTACAGTGAAATCCAGTCGATTATTTAATCGCGTCACACGTGCATAATTTGTCGTTATTACCACCAAGTGCAGTGAAATCTATCCAGTCGGTTATTTAATCGAACCACATGTACATACAGTCAAACTTCCATAAATCGAACTTCTATAATTCGAATTTTTCCTTAAATCGAATTCGCATTTTGGCAGGAGAATTAAATATACATTATTCCTAACTTCTATGTTTTGAATTTTCTCTAAATCGAACAAAAATGTTTGGCAGATGGTGATTCGATTTATGGAAGTTTAACTGTATTTTGTTCCATTCTTACCAAGTACAGTGAAATCCAGTCGAGAATTTAATCGCGTCACTTGTGCAAAATTTGCTCCGTTATTATCAATTACAGTGAATCCCAGTCGATTATTTAATCGCGTCACTTGTACACAATTTGTGCCGTTATTACCAATTACAGTGAATCCCAGTCGATTATTTATTCGCACCACATGTCTATATTTCGTTCCGTTCTTACCAAGTACAGTGAATGCTATTATTTAATTGTGTCACATGTGCAAAATTATTCGTAATTACCAAGTACAGTGAAATCCAGTTGAGTATTTAATCGCGTCACATGTGCATATTTTGTTCCGTTACTACCAAATGCAGAGAATTCCAGTCTGTTATTTAATCATATACGCATATTTTATCGTGTTCATACCTTACGTAATTTTAGTCATCAGCAAGTGCAGTGAAATCTAGTCTGTTAATTAATCGTGTTCACGTCCAACAATTCCAATTACCAACCAGGCACCTGTTGGCCAACCCAACTTTGAACAAATTAAGTATCCCCTTATATAACAAAATTATAAATTATAATATTGTTTAAAATAAATAATTTGTTTTGAAGTGCGGGTTTTTTGCCTTATTATTTGTGGATTTATAAATCGCCCATTATTTATACATTTGCTGGTCCGTCAAGCCTTGACCAGGCCGTACCAGGTGTGATACAGCGCATCCTCTTTATTTTGTGTGGAATATATAATCACTCTTAGGTTATACATTTTTTGGTAGGATAATCGCATTTCTCTCCTATTTTGATTAAATCTTTAAAAACTAGAAAGAGGTACCAGCAAAAATAAATATGTAAGTACATCGACAAATTGTATGTTTTCCATTTGGTGCTGGAGGAGAAAAATATTGTTTGGATTGATGTATGAAAAATCAAAATGAGCAAATCTAGTTTTTGAGTTATGCTATCGACCATAATATCATTAGTACGAGTAGTGTCATTCCGTAGGGCCATATTTCAATATAAAATATCTGATCCCAGTTCAACCTTAAGGCCGAAAAAAATTTTTAGGCCATGAAATAATAGGTTTTATATTAGGAATTATTTGTAATATCCACAACATATTTCAGATATCAAATTTCACTAAAATCCGTCAATAAATATGATTGTCCCATTTGATGCTGCGGATACTGAGAACAAAGTATGAATTGGCTTAGTATGTAAAAATAAATTTGGCAAATATAATTTTTTTTTGATATCATTGGAAGTGTACTGCAATATTTCTTGAATTTCAGCAAAGATTTAAATAAGAAATCCGACCCCAGATGATGTGGCCGGAGGAATTCTCGATAAAGAATTCTTAAAGAATCAATTGTACATCTCAAATCTCTGAAGTAAATTTTTATTAAAATCAATCCACAGAAGTTTTTTTATTGATTGATACGGATGTACGACTAAACCTCAGCAAGATTCCCGGATACGCCGGATCCACCGTACATATAACAAGACCGCATCATAGGAAAGAAATGTTAGCATTATAGACTCGACCCGGTTTCAGCCACCTATGTAGTGCAGCAGGTGTTTTCTGAAAAGCTGTAAGTAATTTTTTTTTTCCAATAATTTTTCCATCGGCGATTGTGTGCGGGGTGTGTGTTAGTACCCCAAATGTGTACTAATTGTAGCTAGTGTTGCTTGACGTTGTTGTTGAAGTTGTTGCATCTATGCTGACTCTCCTACTCGGCCCCCATTAAAATCAATCCACAGAAGAGCTACGTAATTCCATTTTGAGCTGGAGACGTGGGAAACTGCTTCGATTGGTTGTTGATTAAAGCTACCAACCATAATAACATTAATGTGTTCCGCAATATTCCTTTTATTTTATTTAAAAAATCAGACCCCTAATGATATGACCCAAGGAAATTCTTCAGAATGTGAATAATTCAATGTTATATTAGGAACCAATTATAGAATTGGCACTTAACTTAGATATAAAATTTCACTAAAATCTATTGGAAGGTGTGTGTTCCATGTGGTGCTGGAACAGTAGAAAAGGCCTTGATTTGTTATGTATTGAAAAATCCAATTCCTCTTTGGCTAATCTAATTTTTTAATTTATGGTTTAAATGTATGTATGCGCCAAAATATAATTAGCAGTGTCACAGAATATTTGTTGAATTCTGATCATGTTTTATTTAAAAAACTCCATCACTGCTCCATACGGAACTTCGCCGATTATGCACCACTTCCATTGAAATTTGGAATCTGACTTAACTAACATATTTGATGGTAAATGAATTAATTGCGGCATATTCTAATGATGAATTGAAACTTTTCTAGAAGAGGTTTCACAAAAAATCTGTTTTTTAATCAGTGGATGGGTCGCCGTCAACACCAAACCAATTTTATATAGCATTTTTTTTATCATAAATATAACAAATTTCGAGACTTAAAAACTGCTTTGGTTTTTTTAAGTCAGAATATTCTGGAATTGGTTTAGAGAGGTTTGAATGTTTGATCGAAACACGTGAAAATTTTAGCTATCGATAAGTTATATGTGGTTTGGTGTGCTAGCCAAATTTTTACTTGTTGAAACAACGAAATATAGATCTGTATGAAATGTACAACGGTATTGGAAGTATTTAATGTTTTGGCTTCTATGAATAAAACAAACATTTACGAGTAGTATAAACGCTTCAAAGGCAGCCATATAGATATTGAAGAGGACGAGCGCGTTGAACGTCCCAGCACACCAACAACCGATGACATCGTCGAAAAGTCAACAAACTTGTTATTGACAATTGCCGAATCACTATCATAGAGGTTACTGACGATGTTGGTATATCACATGGATCATGCCTCACACTTTTTTTCATATGTTTTGGGCATGAAACGTGTGTTACCATAATTGGCTTCGATATTGTTGAATTGTGACCAAAAGCAGTACCGGATGGATATTGAAAACTCAAATTTTTTAGTGGCGTGCCGGACAAATTTCTAAACGTGTCAAATTTGGCACGCGTGCCACGAATTTACAATCACTGTGCTAGATACTTCTAGAAACACAGCAGCATCACAAATAATCGTAACAGAAATTATTACAAAATTATTCTTTCATCTCGTAAAATTTTGCATCACAAATATATGACATTAGTTTTCATAAAACCAGCATGTCAAATATATGTGACGTTGAGTTGCGAACGTGCTAAGTACAATTTTACGGTTTTAATAGAAATTTTATTAATTTTAATGGTACTCGACCAGCCAGAATAGTGGAATTATCAAATTCTATTTTTTGTTTTTAAACCAACTCTTTCCACTAATCTGCGAAACATGTTTGACTTTTTTATAATATTTGACAATTTGTACTCGAACGTCAAGCTGCAGGTGACAATACAAATTTGCGACAAAATTCGTATACTACCTTGCAACTGGCGGCATTTTTGAATGTACCCATTCCAATAGGCACATAGCCAAAAATTCTAGAAATCGGTGAACTTTGTTCATGAGTACATGGATTTGTTGCTGAATAATTGTACTCATACAAAACAAAACGTTAAAAATGACACACTGAAAAATGTCAAATTACAATCAAGCAAGAAATGTATACAAAATAATTTCATGGCGCTTTGGTGTAACTTGACATACATATATAAATTGTGACATTCTCGTTTTTTTTATAAAATATTACGTGGACTTTCTACAACAACTATCGTTGGGATTGTTGCTTGTAGAAATTATATATAAAAAAAAGTCCAACATATCGTCATACCAGTGCTATCTTGTTGTATCTCCAAAATCGTCGCTTTTGAGTTATACATTGATTATTACTAAACAAAGTCTGCTCTTTCCGAATATGTCATCAAAATTTGTATATCTCTATTCGTTTTGAAAATACGGAGTGGTGATTTTGGTGTATCAACCAAAAAACAAATAACATTTTGGTGTAACTGCCAAGATACTTACTTTATGTACGTAATTGAACAAAATACCATGAATACGTAGCATTTAAATTACATTGCCCAATTTGTTCAATCTCCTACAAAATTGTTTTATATGTTGGTGTATCCCTTACTTTAAATGAGTCAAAAATAAATAAATCGTGTTAGTTTATCTCCACATATTGACCAATGAGAATGCACGATATTATCCACGTGGCTAAATTATATAAATATAAGTGAGAGAATCTCGATTTACTTGATCATTCAATTAAAATTTTTTGGAGAAAACACAACGTTTAGCTGCAGTTATCATCGTTCAAGGTGTTTCTTCAACTTATTCAGCTCAAACCAACCGATTTTCTCAATTATAAGGCGGCTTCCATATCGATGAATTTTCCACCATTTACAACAATAAAATATTTATTGTATGATTCAAAAAAATTGACACAGTTGGATTATCGGAGAGAATCTACTGGCGAATTATTCTCATATACAAATTTGCTGTTTGTTAAACCCAGAAATAAAATCAATATGCCGAATTTCACGGCTTAACTACCAAAAAATATTAAAGTTTGTCAGTTTAAATATAATATGAAGAAAAATTAAAAGATTTAAAATCTATGCTAAATTTTATGCCAGATATTGATAAGTCGTTTTATAATATACAGGGTTTTCCAATAAAGACCTGACAATGGAATTCGACATCGTTCATATGTCCACCACGGGATCGTAGCATGTGTCGATTTGTTGAACCCAATTTTCGATGACTCGGCACACATTTCGATGGAAACGGCCGCTATCTCGCGTTCAATAGTGGCTTTGAGTTCCTCTAACGATGCCGGCTTGTTGGCATAGACCAATGATTTAACTAGCCCAATATAAAAAAGTTTAGAGGTGTTATAAATCACACGATCTAGGCGGCCAATCGACAGGATCATTTCTGGATAAAACACGTTCATCGAATCTAGATTTCAATAAGTCGATTGTTAGACCCGCTGTGTGGCATATCGCACCGTCATGTGGGTGCAAGCCAAGATCATTTTGCAAAATTCGCCAAAGTGTGATCTGAGCGATGCCCAATTCTTGAGAACGCCGTGGAATCGACTGTTTTGGTTCATTTGCGATGGACGCTTGAACGGAAGCAATATTCTAGGTACTTCGACCAACCCGCTGTCTCAATTATATGAGAAATGAAGCGTTTGTCTAAGAAGAGAATGGAATCAATATTTTATTATTATTTTTTTTTGTGCTATTATTTTAAGCGTTTATAGTGAAGTATTATAGTATATTTATTTATTATGTAGAATGAAGTTTATTAAAAATGTTATATTTTTCACACATAATTAACATTTTATCTAATTTTACCTATACTTTTATGGAAAATTGTCTTTGTTTTGAAATGATAGGAAAATCTCTAAATTAGGCTGCGGTCGAATTCTCGGGTAAATCATTTACTACGGTAAATGCAGATTTTTAATGTTCGGTTTTTGGTTAATTACGCATTTTTTTCTATTTTTTACTCGTTCAATTCTTATAACAATAAAGAATAAAGTATCTAAACACAAAACATTTACCTTTTTTTATTTCATTTACTCTCCATCAAAAAAAGGTAAATGCATTTACCGAATTTTACGGATTTACTCGAGAATTCAACCGCAGCCAAAATTGCACATTTATTCTATCTCCAGCAAATTAGTACAAACTAGCGTATTAAGTGCTAAAATATGTTTTAGTGTAAGTCACAGCATTTTAGTGTATCTCCACCATTTCTGTGACTTAGTGGGATACCCTATAAATGCACTGAAATAAAAATACATTTTCCAATTTTCCAAATTAAAGAAAAGCAATTTAAGGAAAATTTTATTGTAAATCGATGCTGTAGGATTTTATTTAGACAAATACATTTCTATATCAGTGATTTATAAAAAAGGTACAGTCAAAACAAAAGTTTAATTTCAAATCAGTTTTCCCGCAAAGTGGAAATTGGGACTTACACCAAGATAGCACTGATATGACGATATGTAAAATCAAATTCTTTTGTTTTTATTCGGTATTGTATACCATACATTTTTGGATTGGGAACAATCGACACAAAAAGTGAAAGAAATTTTTGAAGAAAAGGGAGTCAAATCTTGAACGAGGAAGAGCGGGAGTTTGAACTCCAGTGGATTATAGAAGAATTTGGAATCGAAGAAGAAACAGTCAAGTTTTGGACGAGTCAAGCTTGAAACCGTGATTTTTTTGTCTGACACCCAGAACAGAACGTATACGAAGAGCTTCTTTATTTATTGTGTTTTTGTGATTTTTTTTCTTTTATTTTTTGATGAAACAAGATAATTTTGGATTAGATTCTTAATTGAGAGGCTGTTAACGGAAATCGTGTATATTATTGTGTATTTTTGTATTTTTTGTCTTTTCCTCTACGCCCGGGTTGTCTCTCTTGGCCTCATCCCGTTGAGTTACATGGCTGGCTCAGCGGAATAAATTGCATGTAATTTCACTCTGGTTGGTGGTCCTCTGGAACCTCGCTGTATTCTAAATATGTCCCCGTTTTTCTTTCCCCATTAGAGTTACCCCGCCTCGCTCCTCCTGCAACGGCTCTATTAAGGTTTTGTCGTCCCTCACTGATCCCCAAGCCATCCTGCTGAGCTATCAGGAGTAGATAGCCGTCGTGAGCCAGGCGATAAGACAATTTCTATAAAACAGCGAGGAGTAAGGTCTAGCACTAACCTCACACAAATCATTTGCATTTATTATATACCTTTCAGCTGACTGTTTTTATTTATTAGTATAGTTATGTTATTATATCAACATAGACAAACAGTAAAACACCGGTTTACCTAAGAGACTAATTGTGGATTAATCTGTTTCTTATTTCTGATTGTACCTTAAATCCGAACGTTAAAAGTTTGAATGTGGATTTGGATTTTGGCTATTTCTTAACCGATTATGGTAAAATTAGATAGAACTTAGCTATTAACCGACTACAAGTGCGACGTGAAATCGGGAAACAAATAACCGAGTTCCTTCATGATTGGCCATATTACAGAATTTCTTATAATGGGTGTTCCAATTTAAGCTTAATTTTTGAATTTGTCGCCATATATATTTTGTGTAAGAGAGCATCATAATTATGTTATTAGACAGATGATAAATAGACACATTCCGGTTATTAAAAATGGAGATTGAACAAATCAAATGTTAAAAATTATTTTTAATTTGGTGAAAGTTATGCCGAAGTTGTACGAAAATTTCGTTCCGAATATGATAGAGAAAATTGTCCGTCAATTGTGGCAATTCAAAAAATTGGTGCAAAATATGTGGAAACTGGTTCGGTAAATGATTAAAAAAGCAAATTATATAGGATATACGGAATATGAAGAGGGAACATTAATTGTGGCCGCCTAGATCTTGAGAGCTAACACCCCTAAATTTTTTCCTATGGGGTTCTTTGAGAACAAAAGTCTCTACCAACGATTCACAAATAATTGATAACTTAAAGGAGAATATTATGAAGTGTATTCGATAAATAGTGACACAATCATGCCAGAATGTCATCGAAAATTTTGTTAAAGGAATAGTAGCTTCCCGTACAGCAGAATGAGGTGATTTTTCAAGACATTATTTTCCACTCCTAAACCGGAATCTTTCTAAACTTATTAAATAATTTATGTGCTTTATTAAAAATTTAAAAATTAACCTCAATTGGAACACCCCATCCTAACTGGCCGTAAAAAACTTTCACCTAAATAAATATAACTAGATATGTAGCAAAATTTGAAAAAAAAAATCAAATTCAAAGGGTTAATTTTTAAGAGTTAAAGCTACAAATAATATACAGTTGTAATTTTACCTGCTAACTGAAGCTTTAAGGCAGCTCTACAAATTATATTCAATTTTTAATTTTAGTTGAAAAATTCTGAGAAAAGCTCTACATTATAATAAGTATAATAAAATATTTTATATCTAAGAAGGAAATTAAATTGTGGTAATGGTACTAGAGATGAGTACTTCTTAGTATTTATTTCTTATTACATGCGAGATACATTTTATGTTATGGTATTTATGGTTTGGTTTAACACGAAAACGAACTTAAAGTCTAAGGAATTTGTATCTTTTCTAATTTTTTATGTCTTCATTATCTTTAAACAATGGAATTTATTTTTTGTTCTATTCATTATTCCCCCTTACGAATAACTTGCTTGTTCTAAATTTAGAATGTAAGGCGCTTTCCGGCTACTCGAGACTAACCGATGTTACTGTAAGTTTAGATGAAACTTCTAGCAGCAATTTTTTTTCAGCATTGTTCATCTACAGAGATATTTCATATTATAAGCTCACTTGAAGATAAACACACTGCAGACATGTTTGGTTTTAGTAGTTGGTTATTTAAAAAAAAGTATCTTTAACATTGTGGACATTTTATGCATTCTCTTTAATCGAAGTATCACTGAAGGCATTTTTCCTGAGTCACTTAAATTTGCTACAGTGATTCCGCTATTTAAAAAGGGCGATCGTTTGCAAATTGCTAATTATCGACCAATTTCATTACTTTCTGTAATTTCAAAAATCTTTGAAAAAGCATTCAAAACGAGGATAGTTAGTTTTTAGATGATTTTGACTTTTTTTAGTAAGTGTCAATTTGGTTTTAGGTACAATTTCGGGACAGAAGATGCTCTGATCGAACTGCTAAATCCACTTCAAGAGGACCTTAATAATTCTAAAATGGTGGCTGCTTTGTTTGTCGATATTATAAAAGCATTTGATTTGATGGATCATAATGTTCTTTTGAATAATTTGTGAAATGTCGGTTTTCGCGGATGTGTATATAATTGGCTTAAATAATTTATTGTTAATCGTTCACAAAGTGTTTGTTGTGATGATTGTGTTAGTGTAGCATTGGTTCAGCAAACTGGTGTCCCACAGGATTGATTAATATAAACTGGTATTAAGTCCGAAAACTAATGCAATGTTGTTTATTTTGAATGAGTTGCGCTCTTTCCATAGAGACATATGACCGTCCGGAATCCATAGTAAAAATGGTGTTTTTTAGCTTCAAGTTTTTCATTGAAAAAAGCAAAAATGTTACAAAAATTTTATACAAAAGTGTTCTACATACCTTTAGCAGCAATATACAAGAAGGGTATATTGGTATTAAGTAAATATTAATAGCAGAAATTTTAAAATTTAATTATTTCTAAAATATATTTTTCGAACTTTCATTTTGAAAAATACATCAAAGTTGGCTCTGACGAATTAAAATAATACTTGCTACATTTATCTATAGTTTTACTAGTGTACGTTAGATGTATCAGATTTATATAGAAAAATACGAAAAAAATTGTTTAGTCACAAAATTATCACACACGTTCATAATATTTTGAGAATTTGTTTTGCTTTTCCTACAATTTTTGAACTTAAAATTTCCCCAGGTGGTAATTTTTAGTACGATTTTTAAAAAATTTGTACTGCCATCACTGCCATCTATGTAATGTATATTGACTTAATGCACACAATTTGTAGTAAGCTTTTCTTTTTTATTTGACCAGAATGCTGTTGTTTGAACTTTTTTTTTATATTTTGGTTTAAATAAATCAATTATTACAAGAAAATGAAAACAATTTACTTAAACGACATTTATATATGTTGAAATTCAAACATTTATGAAAATATTTCAGAAATCATAATTAGGAATTTGTAACATTTTCATTGACAAATTTGTCTTGAGAAAAAAAGTGATTTCCCATATGTTTTATGTGTTTTACTATGGAAATTTTGATTTTTTCGTCGTTTCTAATTCCCTTAAAAAAGCTTCGTTTTTTAGATTATGGCTTGTATAATCAAGGTTGCTTTGTAAATATACGTTACAGCAGAGCCTTCTAGAGTATAGAGCAGTGATCGAAAATACGTAGCACGCGTGCCAAACTTGGCACATTTAAAATTTTTTCCGGCACGTCAAAACATTTTTGAATTTTTATAAATCAACCTTTTTTGCAGTTATTCTTACAAAAAATGGAAAAGTCGTTTCTAGAATTTTGACAAAGCCCAAATACGTATTGAAATGCTGGGAAATGGGAATCCTTGAAAGGAGTTTTGTCATATAATCACCTTTGGAATTAATATCAAATATTTTTGACAAACACGGAAAGCCCGAAAGAAATTTACTTGGTGATAAAATACATGGCTTTATCAAAAAATCGTCAAATTTTACATTTTTGCAGGTTGTTTAAGTTCAATTGCCACAATTGATTTTTGATTGTACACTTTCCCTGACGTTTCTATCGAAAAGGTTACAGAGTTTTGGTGTGCTCAATATCATATAACGGTGTTGATTTTAGCCAAAAATTTACTAACAGCCAGAGGAATGGGAGCAGGTGTATTATCGTGGTAAAATGGCCATGAGTTGTTTCATCACAAATCCAGACATTTCGTTCGGGTCGCTTCACGCAAGCAGCGTATAACTTCCTTGAAGTACTCCTCATGTTACACCACTTTGACGAGTTATTTTTGGTATTTCGTCTTTAGGAAGCTTTCAGTGGGACGATTGAGTCTTACTTTCGATGTCATATTCGTAAACTCCTATTTTATCACCAGTTATAACCCGTTTGAGCAGTTCTGAATCGTCGTTGACTTCATTCAGTAACTTTTGCACTTCGGCACTGTTTTTGTTCAAAATTCAAAAATTTCGGTGGTAGTTTTACTGTCATACGTTTCATGCCTGAAACCCATTTGAAATTATTTGTGTTAGATACCGAAATGTTTCAAACCGAGCAGCCACAATAAACCATCGCAAATTTTTATTTCGATAAATTTTTATTACTATTTTCTTCATTGACTTGTGCAGTTTAAGTTCAGGGTATGCGTTGGTATTAGTTACAATAAAAGGTTAGCCAATGGAAGCTGTCACTAAGATGACCAGGCCAAAAACAACTAAACTTGAACGAAGTCTGAACAAATTTGTAAAAGTGGAAAATTTTAACTTAAAAAACCAGGGCAGTTTTAAAGTCTCGGATTTTGTTATGTATTTGATAAAAAAAAAGAAAAAATTGGTTTGGTGGCGACTACCATACACTGGTCAGAAAACAGATTTGTCGTTAAATCTATTTTAGAAAAGTTTCTGGATGTGCTGAAACCAGTTCATTTATCATCAAATTTGTTGGTTAAGTCAGAAACCAAATTACAATGGAATTGGTGTACAATTCAGCAAATATACCGACACATTGCTAATAATACTTTGGTACATAAATACAAGCCATAAATAAAAAATAATAATCCAGGCCTTTTCTATACTTCCAGCGCAAAATGAATACGCACGTTTGTCAATAAATTTTAGTGAAATTTTATATCTACGTTATTAAGCCAATTCTGTAAGTAGTTCCTAATATAAAATCGAATTATTCACGCTCTAAAGAATTTCTTAGATAAAATAAGAGCCAAATTCAAGAAATAGGTGGAACACCTCTACTGATATTATGATACCATTAATCAAAAATTGTTTTACCAATATTGTTTTACATGAACAACTAATCTAGTACCAAACTAGGTGGCAAGTTTGTGGATATATTTTAATAAAATTTAACTAGCATCAAATGTCATTTGTTGCTCATTTGTTGACGGATTTTAGTGAAATTTGATGTCTGAAATATTTGTTAGTTATTAAAAATAGTTCCAAATATAAAACCTGTTATTACATGGCCTGAAGGATTCTTTCGGCCCTAAGGTTGGGCTGAGATCAGAATTTATAAATTAAAACATGGCCCAACGACAAAAAAAAATTTTGGAACATTACTCGTACTAATGGTGTTACGTTGCCAATTTTGGTTTTCCAAACACTGGATGCGGTCAATTTTTACCATCTCCAGCATCAAATGGAATAAATACATTTATCGATGTGTTTTTGTGAAATTATATATTTAAAATATTACGCCGATTCTATAAATAGTTCAAAATCCAAAATAGATTAAATTACGTATTAAAGAATTTTTGGGGCCACATCATTTGGGCTGCAGTTTATTTTTTTTTTTAAATTGTATGGAAATTATTATTTTTCTGTCCTTCCTCTGAGTTTTCAGTAAAATGTACGACATTTTCCCGGACACCCGCAGAAGTTTGAAAAACCAGAACATGCCCCGAGAAACCAGGACGTCTGGCCACCCGTAATTGTCACTCCTCTAAAATAAAAGAAATTTATTCATTTAAATTTGCAAATCAATTTATTGAAGAAGCGTTGAACCAAAAGTTCTAAACAAAATACCAGAGAAATGCGATAACTCACATATTACATAAAAAAAATAGTTTACGGAACTAATTTGTCACGCAAAAAAAACAATTTTTAAAGAAATAATTACATTGGCACGCCAATAACCAACTACTTGCGAACACTGGTATAGAGCCATAATCATCATGATGTATTTTAAGAAGCTTTTTAGTGTTATAACGTTTCACTGATTTCCATAGAAATCCATAGTAAAAGTGGTGATTTTTAGCTTCAAATTTTTCAATGCAAAAATCAAAAATATTATAAAACGTTTATAAAAAAGTTGTCTACATGTCTTTAACAACAATATACAAGAAGGCATGCACAAACTTTAAAATTAAATTATTTGTAAAATATATTGGCTCTGACGAATTAAAATAATACTTGCTAAATTTATCTTTAGTTTTACTAGTGTACGTCAGATGTCTAAGATGTTTACAGAAAAATACGAAAAACAATCGAATATGCAATTTCGAAAAGGGTACATGTCTGAAAAATTAAATTTTTCAGGAATTAAAGAAAACTGTCTATTTTCTAAAGTAGTATATAAATTTATACAATTTATTTTAAGATTAAGTGTAGGGTCAAAAAATAATTGAAAATTATATAAATATTTAATGTTAATCTTTATTTTATATATTTTTTTATGTATTATATGCATACGAGATGTGCCCTTTTCGAAATTCATAAAATATAAAGTAAATCTAACTAAAAACGCAACGTATAAACTTTATGAAACTGTTATTATAAGTATCAAAATCACTTCAGCGACAGATAGATATATATAGCCGTCGCCGATTAGTAAATTGCATTAAATTCGAAAAGGGCACGTCTCCAAGAGTTGGGACCTTTTCGAAATTATCGTTATACAAATCGATACTGGTGACCATATTAACACAAGAAATGTGCCTATTTCAAACCAAATAGGTGCGGGGATATATTTCCATCACATTACCGTGAAAAAACGGTTTTGTCAAAATTTTCGAGATGTGCCCTTTTCGAAATTGCTTATTCAATTATTTTTATAATTATAATTATAATAACAAAATTACCACACGTTCTTAATATTTTGTGAATTTGTTTTACTTTTCCGATAATTTTTGAACTTGAAATTTTTCCAGGTAGTAGTTTGTTGTTCGATTTTACCTTATTTTTACTGCCATCTATGGCTATTATAAATAATTAATGTTAAGTTTCCTGTGTGGATCGACACATCACCATGTAATGATTTTATGATGTAAAACGCAGGGGGGGGCTAATCCCCACAAACGTCCTTCCCTGCGCCAATGGCTCCGGGTACATTTGTTCCCATGCGTCACTTTTGAAGATTCCTTCGTGCCCTTTGACTGGAGTTGCTTTCTTTACTAAATGATTCGTTTTGTTGCATTCCATATGATGGACCACCGGCATATAGCAACGTTCTTGCAAATGGATCACTTTGATAAAGTTGATAAAATGCAGTTAAAGTCGTATTCACTGGTGGTTCACCAGTGGTGGTGGTGCCTACTCTCTTTGCTGATTCCCTTCTAAAATATACTCGTTGACCATTTTCTATATGCACTGTTAAATAAGCAACTGCTCATGTAGTGGAAATCCCAATATTCGCCAAACCGTTTCATTACTATTTAAATATCTGCCCATTTGATTCTGAAGTTTTTCATCGTTTAGATGTTGTACTCTGTTTTCTTTGTTATTTCGAATACAGCTATATCACTGCCCATTTGTTAACATATTTGTATACATATTTAATTAATTTGAGAGAGTTGTAGTATTCCAAATTTGATTCCAAGATTTGCACCACCGATTGATTATCTATTTGTAAGTCTTGGTTACCTCGTATTGATGTCAACAAGGTATATAATTGTCAATCGACGGTTTTTGAGCACCAAATTACATCGTCAAATTCCTTGAAGTGGTGTTCATCGGTAGACGTTGGAGAACGGCAAGGACGTTCATCGTCTTTAACTAATTCTCTGCGTTCTTTGGACAACTTACACCAATCAAAAACACTCGCTCTGGACAGAGCATTGCTACCAAAAGTGTTTCTAATATTTCCAACGTTTTGGAAGCCGAAATTCCTGAACTATTTTTAAAATCGACAAATCCACTTTTTTAGATGAACATGCACTTTTTTAGACGGAAACAATCATATCTCATTAACTAGTCATTTGGATAATCCCGCGCGAAATAAATGGAAAAGTCTTACTACTTTTTGATCACAGTATGTATATTCGATGTAAAACCACTTTACATTATAATAAAACTAAATAAAATAGGATTCAACCCAACAATTGATTGGTTTTGTCACATACAACCTATATGTATACGTCTCAAAGAAGGGAATGAAGAAAATTTTTTACAATTTGTTTGAGTAAATTGCCAAATCATTAAATTTAATAGAATTATGGTAATTTTGTTTTATTATTTTTATTTACTGACAATAATTCCATTGACAATAAATTTTATTTTTCATGCCGTTACCTGCAAACATGCATACATTTATGTAGGTACACATTAGAGACAATATGTACATGCTACATTTATATATTTGTATGTTGTCACATAGAACACACATATAAGTATGTATGTAATATGTAAGTTCTTTGGAAAATTTATTATAATTTTATTACAATAAATCATGCAATATAAAATATTTTGTTTTACAAACTCATATGTATTAAGACCATCTACACAGACGAGCATACATTATTGGTAATAATTTAAAAACTGCATTCGTATAATTTATTTTTCGATACATTATAAAAAAAAGTAGTTATATGTATGATAGAAACAATTCACAAAATAAAAATTGAATCGTGTTTTATTTATAATTTATAATAATATTACCAATCATATGTATATTACTTATATACAATATTATAATTCCCACGGGAGCTAATAAATAAAAACTAAACAAAAAATTTTTAAATTAAAATGCTATTTTGAAAATAATTTATTAATTTTCTGTTTTGTTGTTAGACTAGGGGATTTGATTTCAACATTGTCTAAAAACTCTTAATATGACTTGTTGTTTAAACGGTTTGATTGATTTAGTATGTACGACCAAGCCTAAGGTAAGTTTCCCGGATACGCCGGGTCCACCGTTTTACGAATAAAAAGATCGAAGGAAAGGAGAGGTATATTAGCATTAAAGACTCGACCCGGTTCCAGACACCTAAGTAGTCGGATTGTCAGAAAACTTGTTAGTATCTTTTTTTTTTGACACTTGTAAATCATACAAGACACACAATTTTTTCTAATACAGCGTCTTCCTGTTGTAACCGCAAGATCTGGAAAGCCTTAATTTAATTAATTATTTGTGTCTACACTACTTTTCCCATCGGCGGCTGGACGGTGGCAGGGGCGAAATTTCGTTCCATCATCATGTTCCCAAGCGGTCACCCAAACTTGTACTAATCGTACTAAAATTGCATTTCAAGCGCCCACGACTAAAGACTTTTTTTGAAATAATTCTTTCGAAATACCGAGTAATTTAATTTTTTTATATACATAAGTCATTAATATCTCCAGCAGAAATATGTCGAAAAGGATTGTCATATTCGTATATCAGAACCACAGTATCGTGCAAAATCTAAGCAACTTTTGTACCGAAATCATTTTCATCAAGTATTTCTGTTTTATTATTTTTTATTGATTAATGATTAGTATTTGGTAATAATTCCTTTAAATATTAAATATATGGGTTTATGAGGAAGAGGGTTCTGCATTCTAAAAATGTACTTGTGACAAAATCAATCAATTTTTGTTTAGTGATCTCGTCAAATGAACAAAGGACACGCTCAAATCATTACATTGTCACCTTTGTGCTTAACTGTATCGCTACAGAAGTGAAAATTTAAAACGATATATTGTTTAGCGATAGTGAAACACGCTTGACACGTTACGATGTAGCAAAACGGATTTAGGTAGAAAACTCAAAGGAATTGAACCTATCTTTGTTCACTCCACTGTTTTACTTTTATATTAGAAAATTTCAATAACAACGCCTGGCGTTTTAATCGACTGCGCTGTTCAAAACATGTTTTGTATAGATCTCAATATTCATATTTTCGGGGGTAGGGGAGACTGTAGATGAATTTCAGTTAGCATATATTGTTTTGAACTTATGTTGTTGTTGATATGAATGTTGTAATGTTATATCATTATAATTATGTTCATTCACAACATTGAACACTGATGTCAAAAATAGGGGTTTCTGTTTTAAAACAGTGACCTTGATATCGAAATGACCTTGAAGATGAGGTCGAAGGTCACCATGAAGTTCCTTGTGGAAAAGTACCTAATATTTAACCTTGTTGTTTTTTTTTTTACCAAACTCCGCGAGATATCTAGGGGTTTCCGTACTTTTTACTCACACTGTATAATAATTAGTTTTAATATACTATGTATTACAAATAAAGTCTTAACTGACTAACAATTATAAAATATTTACAAATGTAATGATAAAATGCAGCTGTTTGCTATGTACCGATCAGCAATATATCCACAATTGACGGCAGAACAACTTCTCAGCATTGCATATCTCTTACCATTAACTAATTGTAATTATATTGCAACTGTGTTTAATCTTTAAAGGGATCCTTGTGGTACTAAACTACACATCGAAGTTTTCAATTGTTCGATTAGTGAAGATGAATCTGTCGATGCAGTAGTTGGGGAATGCAAAAGTAGTTCTCGAAGCACCTTTAGGATTTCTCAGTGCACTAGCACCTAGCTGGAGTGCTAGGTCAGTTTTGACAGATGTGCGAATTCCAAGGAGAATTGTTGGAAGCTGCTGGCTCCATTTCAGAGTGTTTTACGAAGCGTATAGAGAAGAGTTCAAGCTGTGATGGAATCTTTCCACAATGCCTTTTGAAATCGGATGATAACTAGTCGTACATATTTTGTGGGATCCTAGTAATATACTAAGCTCCAAAAATAAATGGCTCGCTTTGGTCGGTCATTATCCTTAATGGTACACGATACCTTGAGACATACTGATTTATAAGATCATGCACTAGTATAGATGCCTTCATGCCAGGCAACGGAATAGCTTCGGGCCATTTTGTTTACCTATCGATTATCGTTAGGATGTATGTTTAAAAATTTGATGGAGGCGAAGGTCCATGCGGCTTATCTCAAATCGGTTAGAAGGAGGATTGAGCCAACCATATTCTGTACGAGTATGTCGATTAATCTTAGCCTTCTTCTCGTATTGATGTTTATACTAAGTAGGCCAAAAGTACTTCGTTGCTAACAAAATTAGTGTCGCTCTAGAACCTGGATTGGACAAGCCATATAATTTGTTGAAGACAATGCGGCGGATTTCATCAGGAAGTAGGGCTTTTTTCGGGCGGAAGACTCACACCAGATGTTTTTGTTGGAAAGATGTAACGGAATAAGTTTTATTTTGTATAAGTAATGTAATCTTGAATTTTTTATGATAGTCTTGAGTTCTGATGACCTTCTGGGCAGGATAGTGTATCCACCACAATATTGCTCGACCTTTTTATGTATTGTATATCATTCGGAAAGCGGGAAATGTAGGATAATCGGTGAGCTTGGAAGAAATATTTCTTCGCCTCAGACTTCAGTAAATGCGTCAGCCGTTTAAGCTCCGTGAAAACAGTTAAAGTCCTACTTTCAATGAAGTGTTTGAAATGCTTGATTGCACAATAAATTGCGTAGAGTTCCCTATCGAATGCAGAATATCTTTGTTCGGTCGGAGACGGGAGTTTACGGCAAAAACTGATAAGGGATACCAACGTCCTTGGAATACTGCTCCAAAATAGCACCCATCACGATACTCAAATAGTTCCTAGTTATTGCTAGGTTAGCGTTCTCTATTGGATTAACAGATAGAGTGACTATAACTGGTGCTAATGAGTGGGTAGTCCAAATAAATAGGCGCTCGATGAATCTGTGGTAATAATTCACCATATCAACAAATCGTTGCACTTGCTTGATAGATGTTGAGGGGGGGGGGGGGGGGGGAATCGCGTATAACCACGTACCACGTTTGTATCTTCAGATGGCTTACATAGTACCATCTTTAGCGATTTCGTGACTGAGGAAGTTTAATCTGGATGCGGCAAATTCACATTTCGATGGTTGTGATCGAACTCGCTGCACTGCATTTCTCAGACCATAAACTAAAAAAGTCACATGTTTATGAAAGTGACATATTTATTGTGCTAAGCTTAAATCAAATCAATTTTCGAGAAGATGGTGCAACCAGGAAGATTCATGGTAAAATTGTGAATTTGCGATAAGGGATACCGGTCTGGCGCTGAAGCCAAAAAGGGGATTCCACACCACGGGACGGTGTAAACTCACCCAAAGTTAGATCCATATCCTGTTTGATATCGGTTGCCTTTCAAATAATAATTTAAACTTCATATTGCAGAACAATACTGAATTTGATGTTACTTCAACGTTGCTTTTATTTATGTATTAAGCCTTTTTTATTTGCTTGCTTTAAATATAAAATGATTTTAAAATTATAATTGATTATTTTTTATTTATTTTTAGGTTAGTTTCAACAGTCACATAGAATTAATTGGTAGTAGCAGCCACTCTTCAATCTTTCTAATAAGGTTTGTGTATTTTGATAATGTTTTTTAGCTCAATTTCACCGGACAATTCTGTAAGGTATAAACGTAGATTCGAGCAAATTAAAAAATAATAATCCCCAAAATAATTGCCAAAATCCGGACAAAGAATGTAAAACTTCGTCCTTGAAAGTTGTAATCCCTGTACGTCATTTTTAGAACCTTCCCTACTTGCTTATTAAACTTGTTTATTCACGTTGGAACCGTGAATATTATAAAAAATCTTCATTTAATTTTTCGAAAATTGACTCAATATGTCATCAGCATAAAAATGAAATTTACAAAATTGCATATTATTCACCAGGTCATTAAGAAATAGACTAAACAGGAGAGGTCCCAAAATGCTTCGCTGAGGAACACCAGAAACCACAGCACTATAATCAGACAATGATCCATTAAGTTTTACTCGTTGTTTTCTTCCTGACAAAAATTATGCCATAAGTCTTAACGCATAGTTGGTGAAAATTGATACCATAACATAAGTTTTTGAATAAGTAAAACATGGTCAAGGCAGTACTGAAGTCAAGAAGCACCAGAACAGCAAATCGTTTTTTTTATCGAAAGACTGGGCAAGATCATCAATTACATTAACCAAAGCAGTCGCATTGCTGTAATGTTTACGAAACCCTGATTGATGCACATTAATAAAATTATTGTGGTTAACAAATATCTGTATTTGGTCTTTTAAAATTGTTTCAAAAACCTTGGATATTATAGGAGTAACGGGTATTGGCCTTAATTCATTACCGCTTTTGACATTCTTTGTTTTTGCCAAGGGTGTAACCAGGGCAGTTTTCCAACCACTAAGGAAAAACCGATCTTGTAATGTAGTTAAAGTTAAAAGAAGTTTAATTAAAGCAGGGCGCAATTGATCATCCCCCATTGCATTCGAACTAATTTTATAAATGGCTTTACTGATATCATCGTCATCAACTATAGTTTGTCATATAATTTAGCATATTTCCAATTTACGAGATATAATTAAGTTAAAATTAATATTATTGTAGTTTGGAATTAGGGTAAATTCTAACTTAACTTTCGGAATTTAAAACAAATAATCCACACAAATAAGGTCGTGATCAGATATACGTGGAAAGTTTTTTTGAAACGTTTTTAGTATTTGATTTTTGTTATTTTATGAATGATAATTTGATCCAGTACATTGTTACAACGGATCGCCTTAAAAGGAACGGACTATAATCTCGCAGAGAATAAAAAGTCTGAAAAATTATTAGGCGTATTCATGCGATAACTAATATCGTCATACACAATAAAATGTTGAAATTTACTTGAAATTTTGTCAAAACCTAGTTGTAAAGATAGCAAACAACAATTCCTAGTTTTGTTGATCTTAACAGTAACTCAGTCAATAAAAATTCTACTTTACCACAAGTAAAACTGTCCACCAAAGTTACAGTTTAATTGGCTTTATAATATAAAGCTACCCTTCCTCAACCTAATAAACGATCATGTCTCAAGATGATATAGCTTGGCACAGTTGTGTTCGAAATATTATTGTTTAACCATGATTCCGAAATACCTAAAAAATCAAAGTTATATTTGTTCATCATCAACCTGACTTCATCAATGTGGCAATATGCCACATTTACTTTTGTAAAGCAAGATTTTAAAGTATTAGAAATATTAAAATGAAGTTGCAAATAGCTATTTTTACGAAGTATTATCTTATTTCTAATGGTAGTTGAACCGGCAGGTTTTTTGAATTGTAATTGACAAATGGCTTCACAATTATTTCAGCAGGCCAAAATTATGGTTCAGGTACCTTTTGTCCGAAATGATTACTAATGCTTAGTTTGAAATTTAGGCGTCGAGTTTATGTAGATTGTACGTATTGAATAATATGTTGCTCCGTGGTTGTAATATTTAAAGGTGAAACAACAAAATGTTTGTATGAGTTACCCTGAGACTTAGGCCACACTAAATTTGAAGATGGTCCAATACCGACAGTTACTTCATTTCGATACATTTTTTTTTTGTTGAAATTAGCATTTCCAGTTTCCTCCGAGACACATGAATTCACCTCCGTTTTATGGAAATTTGGTAAAAAGTTGCCAAACTACTATAGTATGTTGTTAAACCTATTCATCGTGTCTTCAATTTTATTGACCAGAACATCGTATTTATCATTCGACTGTTTTGAATTTTGAAGAATTTTAGAATTTTGATCAATTAATTTGTCAAATTTGCCAAACATGTTGGTAAAATGGTTTTAGTTAAAACTGCTTTTGGTTAAAATGACACCCATGCAATACTTCAATCGATTTTCAAATTTTGTGAACAGATAGATGATGGATTATCAAATTTATCATCAACATAACAAAGAAATCGTTGGTTCCGTTTTTGAGAAAATCTGTTTGGCAGTTTTCTCTTCCACTATAACCTCCTCTATTTTAGATTCTAATGGACCTAAAAGTTAACACAAATTGTACAAAATGTACAAAATTTGTTCAAAATTTCGACAAGAACTATCAATATTTGTGAGAATGGGAGGCAAAACAAAAATAACAAAAATGTGTGACTTGAAGGACGAAAGGACGGACACGACATTTTTCTAATCAATGTTTCGGGGTCCTGGTAACCGAATTTGTCGAGAAATGTGAAAATCTGGAACCAATTTTTTTTCGCGATTACACCCAATAAAACTTCGTTAAAAAGTCTTCGTTACACTTAACGAATACATACCCCCACTAAAAAAACTTTTGATTTTACATTTATTTTTTTTCTCTTTTTTTTTACCCCGACTTAGGACGCCTGTACCTTGGGGAGCATCTCAAAGGTTGCGAATTATCTCTTTCATTTTCATTAACTTGAACAATGGGTAAATTTTCTTCGGATGTCGAAATTGAAGTATTTTCAAATGCTGGTCTCAGTGTAGTACCTGGATGTAATAAATCTTTAAGATGACTCAACTTTAAATGGTCTTCATGAGCAAAACGAATTTGATTCTCTACATTAACTAAATATGTAGCTGGGCTCGTTACTTCCACGATTCGCCCTGGTATACATTTTATAACCGATTTTGAATTAAAGTTTTTAAACAACACATTATCGCCACTCCCAAATTTTAGATTTTGTCTTTCCTTATTTTGTTCTTTGACGACGACTTCAACATTCGTTGGTTTTAACAAATCAAGTTTAGTTTTTAGTTTGTATTTAAAAATTGTCCAACCGCTTCACAGCAAAACTATTGCCAATGCTTCTCTTTGAATTTGCGCGTAATTTTGTTCTGTTGAACTTAGTGTGGAAGATGCAAAAAACACAGGCATTTCCGAATTTCCATTGCGATGCGAAAGAACGGCATCTACACCATAAAGGCTTCCATCACACGTCCAGATTATTGTTTTGGAAGGATCATAAAAAGAAAACAACTTGATTTAATGTTACAAGTACTTTATTCTTTTCAAAAATGTTAGAACATTCATCAGTCCAAAAAAATCTATTTTCTTTCTTCGTACCTTACATCATACAAGATTTTCAATTCTGATGTGATGACATATTAGGAATAAAACGTGAATAAAAACTTAAAAGACCAAGGTAAGATTTTAGTTGTGTTATATTTTGTGGTTCTGGAGCAGCTTGTTTGTATGGCTTTAACTTTGTCAGGATTTGGACTGATCCCCTTTTCAGATAGTACATGGCCCAAATATGACACATATTTTCTAAAATAGACACACTTATCTGAATTTATTTTTATATTGAAATCTGATAAGCAACCTTTTTCTAACATTTTCGCACATGAATCAAAATCAGGTGCTCCAATTAGCATATCATCAAGATAACATGATAACCTGGAAGATTTTTCAGAATGCAATCTATTATATGAGCCGTTAATTTTGAAAGTGGTGCAAGTCCATTTGCCAAAAAATTTAAGTTAATGATAACAATAGACAAACGAAAGTATAATCTTTCTAACGGTGAACAATTTATAGTCAAAATAAAAAAAAATAATCCCTAATAATTGTTCAAAAAATAAGAAAATTCAAAATCCCGTATATTTGTGCATTTATTGTTTCTCCATTCCTTCATTTTCTCGTTTCAACAAAATGTGGACTTGCCCCACTTTCAAAATAAACGGCTCATATGTTGGAAAATTGCTGGTTCTGAAGCTATACCAAAAGGTAGATGATTAAATTGAAATAATCCCCATTCCGTATTAATAGTTACAAACTTTTTTGATTTTTCTGAAACTTTTACTTGTTGATATGCCCATAGCCATCTTACATATATCATAGCCGTAAGGTAGAAATAGAAGCTTTCTATATGAGGTGAACATTTTTCTGTTTCCCATAAGAACCAATGTAAAATTGTTAGTTTTGATTTATAAGTTTATTAATGAATATTCAATTAAATGTAATAACATTTTTGTTAATTTGCATGTTTAATATGTTGCGTAGGTATGGTTTTAAAATCGTAGAAGAAAATATGTCTTCATTTTTAAATAAATTGAAAAAAGAAAACCTTTCCATTTTCAACAACTACACACAAACCATTAAATCCTTATATAAAAAAAATGTAAACAAATAGCATCATCCTTGTCTTTTCAATATAAAACTAACAAAAAAACAAAGAAAGCGTAAAAGTAAAAGTTCGTAAATAAAAAAATAAAAACAATATTTAGATTATCTTTGTCTTTTCAATATAAAACCATTAAAAATGACAAAGAACACCTTAAAGTAAAAACGGGCAAACACGAAAATTTAAGCAGAAAAGGTATAGATATCTTTGTCTGATCTACATATAGCAAACAAAACGGAGACAACACGAAAAAATAAAAATAAAAACACGTGTAAAAATACAATAAATAAGAACAATAGACATCCTTGTCGTTCTAATAGATATCCAATATATTAAATATTATATGAGTTGTTTATTTTTCTCGTTTAAAAAGCTTTTGTAGTTTTGCATGTAGTTGTGAATAAAATTAGGGAAATTTGAATTGTATTTTAGGGATTAATTGATAGATTCCAAGTTTGGTTTTCATATATGTCTAAATATGATTATTCACCTACGAATAGGTAAAATAAAATTGCCGAAAATAACGAGTTTTCATTCAAAAAATGTAAATTTAAAAAAGTCTTTTTTACACCGGCTTACATGGAACATCACAAAATGTACACCTCTTATAGAAAGCTCGTTTAAAAAATGGCGGCATCATTAGGGCTCTTATATATACAGAGGGCTCTGATATGCCCCACTGAGATCTAGCGTACAAATTTTTGATCCTGTAATTTTTGCAAAAATATTCTCCATTTTTGGTAATGGATATTGATCTGTTTTGAGAACTTTATTAACAGACACTCTAGAATTACAGCAAATACGGACCTCTCCATTCTTTTTTGGAACACAAACTATAGGGCTGGCCCATTGTCTAAACGTGACCGGGCTAATAATTCTATTAACCACTAATCGGTTAATTTCCTTATGGACTTTATCCTTTATAGCAAAAGGGACTTTGTAATACTTACAAAAAATAGGAGTACAATTCTCTTTGACTTTTATATCAGCAACAAAATCTTTAATACAACTTGTCCCATCTATTTCGAATATATTCTGGAATTTCGATTTTAAAATATCGACAAAGGCATTGACGTTATGCATTTCAATTATTCTTTTCGGTTGACCAGCATTTTTTTCCCCTAGACCTTGGTCGACTTTGGTCATTTTGAAAGACTATCGATGAATTTGTAGACCTGTTGGACTGATTAGACTGATTTGAAGTACTTCTAGCACTAAGAAATAGGTTGACTTGACTAAGAAATAGGTTGACTTGACTGACTTAATAAATTAGTACGCGACCCATTTTTAAATACATCTAAATCGTTTCCACGATTCTTACGAAGCTTTTATAGGGGAATTAGAAACGAGGAAAAAACCAAAATTTCCATAGTAAAACACAAAACATATGGGAAATCACTTTTTTTCCTAAGACAAATTTGTAAATGAAAACGTTGCAAATTCTTAATTATAATTTCTGAAATATTTTCATAAATGTTTGAATTTCAACAGATGTGAATATCGTTTTAGTAAATCGTTTTCATTTTGTTGTAATAATTCATTTATTTAAACCAAAATATAAAAAAAAGTTCATAACAACAGCATTCTGGTCAAATTAAAAAGAAAAGCTTACTACAAATCGTGTGCGTTAAGTCAATATACATTACATAGATGGCAGTACAAATTTTGAAAAATCGTACCAAAAATTGCCACCTGGGGATTTCAAGTTCAAAAATTGTGGGAAAACCAAAACAAATTCTCAAAATATAATTTTGTGATTAAACCATTTTGTTCGTATTTTTCTGTATAAATCATAGACATCTAACGTACACTAGTAAAACTAAAGATAAATTTAGCAAGTATTATTTTAATTCTTCAGAGCCAACTTTGATGTATTTTTCAAAATGAAAGTTCGAAAAATATATTTTAGAAATAATTTAATTTTAATATTTCTGTACCCTTCTTGTATATTGCTGCTAAGAAAATGTAGAACACTTTTGTATAAACATTTTGTTACATTTTTGCTTTTTTCATTGAAAAACTTGAAGCTAAAAAACACCTTTTTTTACTATGGATTCCTATGGAAATCAGTGAAAAGTTATACCACTATAAAAGCTTCTAAAAAGTACGTCATAATGCTTATGGCTCTATACTCTAGAAGGCTCTGATTAAACTTGTCCATAATCTTCACTGTTAAACTGCTTTTGCATAAAAAAAATTGGCGTTTTTTTTTAAATTTTATTTAATATATATCACTCAATTATAAATATTTTTTTTTAATAAATCCCATTCTCGTCGTCACTGATAAGTCCGTTCGAATGTTACAGCAAGACTGCCCAATATTTATTCAATACAATTTACATTAACAATATATAGATGTGTCAGTACAATGATAATATTATAACGCGTTACATTACTTAACGAATATATACAACTATAAAATCTAAATAATACAACAAAAATGTTAATTGTGTATATTGTTTTGTAAGATTTTAATTTGAATTAATAATGGCAAATAAAAAAAAAAGCTTAACTAAAGCTCCTTTCAAACGAGGAAGACTCTAAATCCGCCTTCTAGTTTTCCAGACACAAATTCGAGTCTGGCCGTTGACGAAGCGCTGAATTGTAATTTTTGTAAACGCAACTAATTTTTAACAAACAGCCATAAAATTACTTGCCCTGCCAACTATCCATTAATTACTACAGCGGTGTGAATTTATGATTAAGTTCTTAAAAAACAGTTTACCATTGAACGTCGTAAAAAATACGCTGCAAACTTAAATTTGGTTACTTTATATACGTAATAACATAAATCAAATAAAACATTCAACCATACCATAAATCTTAAAAAAAAGAAAAATCCATTCCAAAAAATAAATCCTCAGCATATTTTTTATGTTGTATGTATATTTTTTTTACATTTTAAAACATGGAAATTTCATGTTAAATTCTAATCGAAGTTTCACAGTTGGAAAAACTGAATATGTATTTTAATTTCTGTACGACATACAACAAGCTTTACTGTACTTAGAGACGAGGGAAGGCGAAAACCGACAACAAAAATCATTAAAAAGAAATTTAATTTAATTTTTTTGCTTTTTTTTTGTAAAAATTTTATTACAAAACCATGTTGTGACAAGTACATGCGTAGTTAGCAAGGATCAGTTCAATGTGTTTTTGTTTTAAAGGAATTCCATGTTTTTATTTTGCAGTTTTTATTTAACTCATTTTTTAACCGTTCTTGACTATGTTGTATGTAGGTGGTTGGGTGTGCATATTTACAAAAGAAGCGAGCATAATTATTATTAATAATCGTGTTGCCACTGTTTTGTACATATAATTAGGTTAGGCGATGAATATTATTTCTTTACAAAAACGTATTTCATATAATTACGCTCTTTTGAGATTAGACATAATCATTGTGCACTTATAAAAAAAAATTGTTTGGTTTTGCAATTTATTTCGGTATAAGGGTAATATGAAGTAATTGAAGTTTTTTTTTTGTAAATTGCTCATGCGAATAGCCCATTCATTTTTAGACATTATTTTATTTGTCCGACACATACAATTTCAAAATAACAATTTATATAAGCGGAAAGGAAGATTTTTTTAATGTAAAATATGCCACTCACAATAAAATAAAAAAATTTCTACAACACTAAACCGTAAGAAGCTCAAAGTGTATTATAAATAGTATGAACTTGAATGACACCGAACATCGGTATCTACACATGTACTGTACAGCTTGGGAAAATAAACTGTAACATTTTCCTGAATAGTATGTTGTTGTCTTCATCAGTTTAACTATTCGTTTTAGAAAAGTAACTGTGAGGAATGGAAAATAAAGGAAATACAAGTATAAAAGTAAGAGAGACAGTGCAAAGAAAATGTATCCTTTGATTGTACACGAGTAACAGAAAATATTTTCTTGTATGAGCTCGTGTTTATGTTCTAATCCAAGACATATGACATAAAAGATAAAAAATAAATTCTGCTATTAAGCCCTAAGTAATATCATAATTTAACCATTGAGAGGAAATATGAAGAAAAATGAAAAACCCGGAATTGTTTGTTTTTTTTTGTATGCTTTCTATAGAAAGTATGTTTACTTCGCTATATGTAATTGTTGTTGCTGTCAGCCAGTAAAGAATATTTATTATGGTGCTCAACTGGTGTATTGATGTTTATGTTCATTAGATGATTTATTGAGATAAATTTGAAATTTTATTCCAATTGTGTATGGTTTTTGTTATAAAAATATAAGATGGTTTGAAATTACTTTGTTCCATAATATTGCGCTGCTTCTTCGTTAATTTTACCAGATGTTCAAAAAATCTGTATTATATAATTTATTTTACTCTAAGGGCTTATGAGCAATATGAAGAAAATATTTTTTCATGACAGTTTGTTCCTAGTGTATATTATGCTTTTTTATTATTTACATTTTTATTGATTGTGTGTGTGGATAAATATACAATATACGCTTTCTTTAATTTAAATTTATTTTTATAGATATACAACATCGAACAAAACTCAACGTTGTTTGATCGAATAATACAATTGAAATAAATAATTCGCGTCGTGCATTCTAAAGTTTACTATATTCGCTTAGAATGTTTTAGAAAAAATCTAGTAAATAACGATATAACATCTAAAGAGATTAGAAGACAATTTGGTGGAATAATAGCATGCTTAATTTTATTTTTAACATCCTTAGAATTTGTTTTTCCGCCACTGGATTTTAGAATATTGCCTAAAAATGATGATAAAGAATATGTTGGACTGTCTTGTTTTGAGTTGTATATTATCTGGTTTATGAATTTTGGGTAAGCCATATAATTATGGAATCACTGGGGTGTAACTTGTTAATTTATTCTTTGTGATTAAATGTATGTTGCCCGATTTCTCCCAATTTTTTACTAACGAATTAATTTTTGTCTTTATTGATGTCGAGGTGTCCTTAAAAATCTATATGTAAGTAGAATTGTAATTTAGTACGTTGTACATATCACTGTAGCCCGATCGTAAGGTTAACACTGTTGTATTTCCCTTGTCTGCCCTTGTAACGAAAACATTTTGGTTGCTTTTTAAAAACGTTTTTGTTTGTTTCAGTTATGGCGTAATTCTTTCGAATCCTATTCTTTTCATTCTCAAAAGCAAAATGAATTTTTTATTTTTTATAAAAATTGTTTCCTTCATACAGCCAAAACCTACGGCAATAACAAATTCTTTTTAAAAAAAAACTGGCTTTTCATGGAAATTTTTCGGAAAAATTGTATGCTAAGGCATTTTTACGTAAAAAAAAGGTTGTACATTTGAATAAACATGAATTTGATGAGATGAAACCAAATTTAAGGAACAAATCATCTAGAATGTTTATTAAATTTGTACTCGGTTAACGTGTATCATTTCCAAAATCGATCTTTTTCTAAAATTGTTTTGCGTGTCGAAATACTCCCAAAACCAATAAAAAATTTGCTCACATATTCTACAAAGTCTATAAAAATTATAAAATCTAATATGTTTTATAAATTTCCTCAAAAATAAACTTTTGAATTTCTTGAAATTTGATAGTTCTGTAAAATGTATCAAGTGTGTCAGTTCTTAAAATTCTAGAAATTCAAATTTGACTTATTTTAAATATCCCTTAATTTCTATAAATTCTACAAATTTTATGAATTCGATAAATTCGATAAATTCTATAAAATTTAATATTCCATAAATTTTCTAATGTCTATAAATTTTATAAATTTAATAAATTCTATATAAATCCAATTAATTCTTTAAATTAATAAATTTATTTTATATCGTCGGGGTTTCAATAATTTAGTTATAATTGCAAAAACGTACTTTTATCCCGACTATTTTATATTTTATATTTTTATTTTCTTATTTTAATTTTTTCTTTTTCTCTACATAATATTTCGATCTTAATAGATCATTTTCAAATGTTAAAACACAGAAATAATATGAGGAAGTAATTATTTAGAATTTAAAAAACTAGTCACAATCCATCATGGATGACTATCTCTATTGTGATACAATACACAATAGAGATAGTCATCCATGATGGATTGTGACTAGTTTTTTAAATTCTAAATAATTACTTCCTCATATTATTTCTGTGTTTTAACATTTGAAAATGATCTATTAAGATCGAAATATTATGTAGAGAAAAAGAAAAAATTAAAATAAGAAAATAAAAATATAAAATATAAAATAGTCGGGATAAAAGTACGTTTTTGCAATTATAACTAAATTCTTTAAATTCTCTAAATCTTTTAAATCCTATAAATCCCATAAATTCTGTAAATATGACAAATTCTATAAATTTTATCAATTCTTTATATGGTTGAAATTCTTCAAATGCTACAAATTTTTAAAACTTTTAACTATTTATTTTTAAATTCCATAATTTCTATAAATTCTTCCAATCTATAAATTTAAAAAAATCGATAAATCCTATAAACTTTAATAATTCTATAAATTCAATAATTTATATAAATTTTATAAATTCTTTTAATTCTTTAAAACCCATCAATTTTGTAAATTCTTTAAATTTTATAAATTCATAAAGTTTAAAATCCAGTAAATTCTGTAGTTCTTTTAAAATCTGTAAATTCGATAAATTCTATAAATCTTAAAATCCAATAAATTCTTTAAATTTTATAAATCCTACAAAATCTATAAATGTTGGTTCAATTGATAAATTCAATAATTCAATAATTTATATAAATTTTAGAAATTCTTTTAATTCTTTAAGACCCATCAATTTTGTAAATTCTTTAAATTTTATAAATTAATAAAGTTTAAAATTCAGTAAATTCTGCAAATCCCATAAATTCTGTAGTTCTTATAAAATCTGCAAATTCGATAAATTCTATAAATCTTAAAATCCAATAAATTTTATGAATTTTATAAATCCTACAAAATCTATAAATAATATAAATACTAATGTTTTATAAACTCTATGAATTTTATAAATTCAATAAATTCTATGAATATAAATCCAATTAGTTCTTTAAATTCTATAAATCTTTTAAATTCTATAAATCTTATAAATTCTTTAAATATGACAAATTCTATAAATTTTATCAATTCTTTATATGGTTGAAATTCTTCAAATGCTACAAATTCTTAAAACTTTAAACTATTTTTTTTTTAAATTCCATAATTTCTATAAATTCTTTCGATCTATAAATTTTATAAATTTAAAAAAATCGATAAATCCTATAAACTTTAATAATTCTATAAATTCAATAATTTATATAAATTTTATAATTTTTTTAATTCTTTAAGACCCATCAATTTTGTAAATTCTTTAAATTTTATAAATTCATAAAGTTTAAAAATCCAGTAAATTCTACAAATCCCATAACTTCTGTAGTTCTTATAAAATCTATAAATTCGATAAATTCTAAAAATTCTTAAAATCCAATAAATTCTTTGAATTTTATAAATCCTCCAAAATCTATAAATGTTGGTTCAATTGATAAATTCAATAATTCAATACCTTATATAAATTTTATAAATTCTTTTAATTCTTTAAGACCCATCAATTTTGTAAATTCTTTAAATTTTATAAATTCATAAAGTTTAAAAATCCAGTAAATTCCACAAATCCCATAAATTCTGTAGTTCTTATAAAATCTGTAAATTCGATAAATTCTATAAATCTTAAAATCCAATAAATTCTATGAATTTTATAAATCCTACAAAATCTATAAATAATATAAATTCTAATGTTTTATAAACTCTATAAATTTTACAAATTCAATAAGTTCTATGAATATAAATCCAATTAGTTCTTTAAATTCTATAAATCTTTTAAATAGTATAAATCCTATAAATTCTTTAAATATGACAAATTTTATAAATTTTATCAATTCTTTATATGGTTGAAATTCTCCAAATGCTACAAATTCTTAAAACTTTAAACTATTTTTTGTTTAAATTCCATAATTTCTATAAATTCTTTCAATCTATAAATTTTGTAAATTTAAAAAAATCGATAAATCCTATAAACTTTAATAATTCTATAAATTCAATAATTTATATACATTTTATAAATTCTTTTAATTCTTTAAAACCCATCAATTTTGTAAATTCTTTAAATTTTATAAATTCATAAAGTTTAAAAATCCAGTAAATTCTACAAATCCCATAACTTCTGTAGTTCTTATAAATTCGATAAATTCTAAAAATTCTTAAAATCCAATAAATTCTTTGAATTTTATAAATCCTACAAAATCTATAAATGTTGGTTCAATTGATAAATTCAATAATTCATTAATTTATATAAATTTTATAAATTCTTTTAATTCTTTAAGACCCATCAATTTTGTAAATTCTTTAAATTTTGTAAATTCATAAAGTTTAAAAATCCAGTAAATTCCACAAATCCCATAAATTCTGTAGTTCTTATAAAATCTGTAAATTCGATAAATTCTATAAATCTTAAAATCCAATAAATTCTATGAATTTTACAAATCCTACAAAACCTTTAAATAATATAAAGTCTAATGTTTTATAAACACTATGAATTTTACAAATTCGATAAATTCTATGAATATAAATCCAATTAGTTCTTTAAATTCTATAAATCCTATAAATTCTTTAAATATGACAAATTCTATAAATTTTATCAATTTTTTATATGGTTGAAATTCTCCAAATGCTACAAATTCTTAAAACTCTAAACTATTTTTTGTTTAAATTCCATAATTTCTATAAATTCTTTCAATGTATAAATTTTTTAAATTTAAAAAAATCGATAAATCCTATAAACTTTGATAATTCTATAAATTCAATAATTTATATAAATGTTATAGTTTCTTGTAATTCTTTAAGACCAATCAATTTTGTTAATTCATTAAATTTTATAAATTCATAAAGTTTAAAAATCCAGTAAATTCTACAAATCCCATAACTTCTGTAGTTCTAATAAAATCTATAAATTCGATAAATTCTATAAATTCTTAAAATCCAATAAATTCTATGAATTTTATAAATCCTACAAAACCTATAAATAACATAAATTCTAATGTTTTATAAACTCTTTTTTAATTTATTTGAAGTTACTATTTCTGAAAAATTGTAAGCGAACCTACTTAATCCAGTTTCGATCTAATGAGCTTATGATTATGAAAAAATCAATCCTTCTCATCAGGCCGCGGCGACTGGACTGATTATACCACAATTTACATTCTATATATACAGAATGTACTGTGCAAGTTGTATTAGCGAATTATACTAATACAGGTAAACTCTCTTACAAATTTTTCTTCGTCATTTTTATAAACTATGAATTTTACAAATTCAATAAATTCTATGAATATAAATCCAGTTAGTTCTTTAAATTCTATAAATCTTTTAAATTCTATAAATCCTTTAAACATGACAAATTCTATAAATTTTATTAATTCTTTATATGGTTGAAATTCTCCAAATGCTACAAATTCTTAAAACTTTTAACTATTTTTGTTTAAATTCCATAATTTCTATAAATTCTTTCAATGTATACATTTTATAAATTTAAAAATGCCGATAAATCCTATAAAGTTTAATAATTTTATAAATTCTTTCAATTCTTTAAGACCCATTAATTTTGTAAATTCTTTAAATTGTATAAATTCATAAAGTTTAAAATCCAGTAAATTCTGAAAATCCCATAAATTCTGTAGTTCTTTTAAAATCTGTAAATTCGATAAATTCTATAAATCTTAAAATCCAATAAATTCTATGAATTTTATAAATCTCGTCAACAATTAGTGCATTTTGTTGAGAAATTTACAACAACAATTGCACGTGACAGGAGTTAAATAATTCGAATTAAAAATTTGAGTTATTTAATTCGAGCTCGGAACAAAAAAATACGTAACCATTTGAATGAAAAACAGGAGAAGTACCAACATAGAATACAAAAATTAAATCGAATAATCGTGGCTTATTTTCTTAAAAAAAAAATAATTCCAAAATAATTCGAATTAAATTTTTCTCAACAAAATACGCTAAATAAATTCTATAAATTCTTTAGATACATACATACATATATTCTCTTTTTATTTTTTTTATTTTTTTATTTATTTATTTACATTTTATCAACGATCTAAGCACATAGGCTTTATTTAGTGTATTTACTTGAGACATTTACAACAACAATTGCACTAAATAATCCCTGAGAGGGATTAAATAATCCAAATTTTGTTTGGGATTATTTAAATCTTATCCCATTTTTAGTTTTCGTTCTTAGCGATAGAAGCCGCCAGATGTCATAATACATGTTAAATTATATTTTATTTCGAATGGTTGGCTTTGAAAATTAAATCAAATTGGCTATTTTCTTGGAACAAAATAAAACCAAAATAATTCGAATTACATTTTGGTCAACAAAATACGCTTTTTTTTTTATCGTTTTAAATACAGTTATAAAAAAAGAAGAATTATGTCGTACATTAATACAAATTATATAAGATAAAAATGAAAACGCTATATAATATAAACAATAGTTATGACATGTTAAATAGAATATCATTTATTGTTTAATTTAAAATTAAGTGTGTAATAAAATTTCCTTAATCGAATTAACCATTAATATATTCAATTGATAATCTTTTGAATCGATTCAGAGAATTTATTTCCCTAATTTTGCGAATTTTGTTTCAAAATGAAAAGCAACCAACTAGGGTCGGTCGTTGACGCTCGAAGAAGAAGGACGTGTTTTGGTCGTCTTCTCCGAGAATATAATTTAAATTTAATTTAATTCATTTTATTTATTTGTTTAATATAGTGTAAAGTTTTAAATATATAATTTATTTTATTTTATTTTAATTTAATTTAATTAAGTGAAAAATTTGTGTGTAAAAATAGTGAAATGTAAATACATATAAATATGGATAAAATGCAATCCATCGGGATGCATTAAACAGGCAATGTTTTTAATTTGTAGCGAATTAAATCAACCTTTTGATTTTTCGCTTAATAATGCATGTCAAATTTGTGTAGTCAGTGCATAAAATTCAAATACATTATCTATCTCATATTTAGATGTAATTAAAATCGATCAAATAGATAATACGCATTAATTTTCTGTTTCTGTACACGAAAATTCAAGTTTTTGGTTTCTCTCTTTACTCATGAGATTATGTATTTGTATTTGTATATTTATTTTATGTAAATGGCACCATTTTATTAGGTAATCTGTGTTTATTTATTTTCATATGTATTGATATTTTTGGGTAATATCGGGACGGGCACTAGTGTACTACAAGCCTGATTCCGTGATGAGGTACACAGATACCTTCTTACATTAAATCGCTTATGCTTGGAAGGATTGGTGCGAAAATTCGTTTGTTTTGTTTGGCTACAATTTATATAGTGTATCCGATCACGAATACTTTCATGTATAAGCGAAAAATAAATTTATATAGTCGGGCTTGTGGTGCATTGGTGTTGGTTTTGGTAATATATAAATTTTATATACATATATTTTCTATATGTGTGTTGGCAATGTTACTACTTTGTCATGAGTATATGAAAATATTTATTTTCTGTATATATGTGGGGGGTTTAATATTGCATTGGGATTCTAATACTTTTCCTGGTGTCGTTTTCATTCGTTGTGTTCATTTAAAGTGCTCTTTATATACTCGTACCAAGAGCGACACACACGCAACACAAATATTATGTTTTCAATTCAAGTGGGATTCTTATATGAGTAATTCGTATAATCGAGTAAATTGAATTGAATGGGTCATATAATTCATATTAAATCATTAAATGAATAGGTATTTCATATGACACTATTTGTTTGAGTTATTTGGTTTAATGAGGGGTAGTAGAGACAATGTAGAATTATATTAATTATTAAATTAATTTAAATGGAGTCTTATGCGGAATTATCCAATATATAGTTTAAATTTAAATTTTTTCTATTTAACTTATTAATTCATTTATTATTGGTAAATTATCTAACTTGAATGGTATTTTTGGGATCAAAGAAGAACGAGTCACCATGTTGTATTATAGGTTTGGTCTTGGCAAGGGGCAAGCATGGAAGGGGAAGCGATTGGATGACGTGAGCTGCAACAATAAAATAATATATATATTGTATATGGTTGTCTTATTATTAAGTTTTAGTTTAAATAGGGTTCCAGAGAATTACGGCATCCTCGTTGCCCTATGAAATGATTGGTGGGAATTAAATATTAAAAATACATTTTTTGTTAACCGTCAAATTGCTTCTGATTTGAAATTTTAATAATTATATTCATTTTAAATTTAATACTTGTATTTCGAGATATTAGTGATCGTGACTATGAATTTTTTAGTTGTTAATTGCTTATACTACAGCTATTTTGATGGTGGAGCGGTGCTGTCCTGAGCTTTGCATATTTTGCCGTGTACATTCCCTTTAAGGGAGGAGTGTAGGAGTACAAATGGGAGGTGAATGGAATGGTTTGTTGTTATGCGAGAAAGTATCAATTAGTCGATATTCTGTTACTTGATAATATACTGCAGTCTTACCTTGTTAATTTTTGCAACAACAACGCCTTGTATTTTTCATTCCGTTTGGAATAGTTTCAAACCAAGTCTAGATCGTAGAGAACTATTCTGCCAATAATGTTGGAAATTTTATTGGCTTATTTAATGTTTGTTTTTGAACAAATTACTAGTTGGTTATCAAGGTAAGACAGCAGGTATATTGGTTATGGTTTACAGTTTCACAGTTTAAATTGTGATGGGCATGGAAATACATATGTATCTGCAGGCAAATCATGAAACGACTACAGCAATAATATAAGTTGTGTTATATTTATCCTTATTTAATTGTGTTTATTTTATTTTATTACATTTTATCCCACCTTCAGCAGGGGCGGACTTAAGTTGGTGGATATATTTTTAAATTCTGAAGATGACTAGTATGACGGTTTTTTTTGAACGGGAAGATACTAATTGGATTTATTACACTACCTAGGTCGGATTTTGAGATGCTGCTCTTAAATTAATGATTATGAATTCCTTAGAAATAACGAATATCTAATTAAGTTGTTTTGAATTTTTGGAGGGATTAATGACCCTAATGATGTGTTTATTAATTACTTTTACTATAGCCATTTTATCAACTGAACCATGAGGATTTTATAGTTAATTAATTTTTTAGTTTTTAAAAAACAGTAATTGGTGACAATTAACTAATTTAGATCTTGTTTTTGAGAAATATTCAGAGAAGCACAATGTAGATTTCTAGAAAGTTTGTGCCGAATTAATTTGAAATTTAAATCATTAATTGAGGCTGGGTAAAAATTTGTTTCTGCTATTATGAGATGTTCTTTATATAATTATACTTAGGTTCACTACATGGATTAATATTTGATTTGAATTTTCAGAAAGATTGGTGACCATGGCGATGAATTTAATTAGTTACTTGTACTATAGTAGATTTACCAATTAAATAGTGGGGTTTTAAGCTCTGATTTAATAATGTTAATTTAAATTCTAAAAGTAGTATTTAATGATAATTAGCTAATTTCGATCTTGATTTTCAGAAATATTCGTGGAAATTCTACGCAGAGTCCTAAAAATTTAAAGCATCTAGCGGACAGGTAGTTGTTGAAATTCTGTTGTTTTGATTTATATCCTCCTAATTTACAGAACTTTAGTTCTGGATTCATACTTTAGATACTAATTTGTGTCTTATAATTTTAATTTTAAGTGCTGGTGATATTAATTGTAATCCATTACAGAATAGTTATCACAGATCAAGCTGCTATACTTAAGTGGAAGGTTCACGAAAATGCCTCATTTATAACAGTAGTTTTGAATTAAACTGTAGTTTTCGGATCGAATTGGATACATTGGGATTCCAGGATGAAGAAACCAGTTGCGGCACCCTATTTATTTTGTTCATCATTATTATTTATTAATTAATATATTATTATAGGGATTAAAATTAATCCTGAGTTTCAGAATTAAATTTTAGATTGGACCAATCCTCCAGGATCAACATGTAGTAAATAAGTTGTAGTTTAGAGATTGTGTTGTCCTGTGCTAACTATTTTACTTTATAATTATTAACAATTTTACTAACTTATCGATCGCTTGGGTGTCTGTAGCCGGGTCGATTCTGTACCAACTAACATTCCTATCCTATCCTTCGGTTTTGTTATATGTAAACGGGTGTACAGTGGGCCCGGCGTAATCCGGGAGTTCCTGCTATAATGCTTGGCTGTACATTCTAATCAATCAATCAATCAAAATGAAAAGCAACCAACTAGCACCGAGGTATTATATATATTCTGGTTGATGAGGTATGTCTGATTTACATTCAAAGATTTTTGCAGATGCAGATGTCAAATCAAAAATTCGTTTTTTTTACACATAAAAAAATAAATTTAAACAAAAAATGTCATAAACCAATACAAATGATTGGTTTTCTTGTTTATGCAACCTTATTATAGTTATTTATTCACGCATTGACGATTTTACAGAAAAAAAATGAAACTCGACATCTGCAAAAAAAAGCAGACGACGACTTTTGGATTTGTTTCTCGGGTTTCAATTGACTTTTTTAAGCAGATGATTATTTTTTCTCTTTTTGTCTTTGCTGTTTTTCATATGTTGTGTTTCAACTTTTTTGCGGATGTCGAAAGTCGTTGAATGTAAATCAGCTAGTACCCGTTCTGGTTGATGAGTTAAACTCAATCTTATCAAATAGATATTTTGGTTCACAAAATTTGATCAATTTGAAAATAAATAAAACCATCCTAAAAATTAGATTGTGTGACAAGGATTGATTATGTCCAAGAATAGATTTGGTGAAACCTGAGACATGATCATAACGATGAAGATTGTAAACATATCTGATAGCATTATTAAATGAAACTTGTATAGTATGCTTAGTCGCAGCATCGCAGTTTGAATAAATTACTTCGTAATAATTTATGTGGGGAATAATAAGAGATTTAACTAAATAGATTCTCAATTCAGTGGAACATATGCGCTTATGAAATTTTAAATTGTACAGAATTGAATTAATTTTTCCACATACTTTAGATACATGATTATTCCAGGATACATTTTCATTAATTGTTAATCCTAAGCTATTAACGCTTGCTGAAAAGGATATTGAGTTATGATCAATGAAAACCGTAGGTGGGTTTGATTTGGTGTGTTTTGATAAAATTAATGTTTTTGCACTTAGATATATTTAAAGAAATGCCATTTTTGGCAGACCAACCGTGACTATTCAACTTATTTTAAAAATTCCTTATTTCTATAAATTTTATAAATTTTAATATTTATATAATTTTTTAATTTTGTGTAAATTTTATTAATTCAATAAATTCTATGAATTCTACACAACCAATCAATTTTGTAAATTATATAAATTTTATCAATTCCATGAATTCTATAAAGCCTAAAATTCAGTAAGTTCTTTAAATTTCATAAATCCTACAACTTCTATAGTATATCATATAAATTCTGTAAAGACGAAAAATTCTACAAATATTATAAATTGTAATAAGTCGTCGAATTCTATAAATTCTATGAATTTTTTAAATTCTGTAAATGCTGCAAATTCTAAAAATTGTGACTAATTTTATTTTTTAAAATCCCATAATTTTATAAATTTTATAAATTCTTTGAATTCTACAAATTTTATAAATTCAAATATTCGATAAATCCTGTAAACTATACAATGAATAATAGTATATTATTCAACGAGCATATAATGATAGCTGTTATTCACGAAGATGAAGTTTGTCATCTGAGTGAATAACGCCATTATATGCGAGTAGAATACGATACTTTGTCCAAGACCGACAAATATCATTATGTTTTATAATGAAATCCTTTAAATACTCCTCAAATAATTTTCGTCGACTTTTGACGTCACAGTTTAATAATAATGAAAATGGCAAGAGACTACTAGATAAAATTTCAAAAATCAAATAATTTACATGGAAGTATTGAATAATGAAAGAAGAGACTACTAGATAAACTAGCAGTGAAAAATGAATACCATTATAAGTGATGAAACAAACGTTTAATGAACATATCGTACTTGACAAAGAATAGTGACACAACTCAAAATTTCAAATTTTTCAGGAGAGCAAATGAAAAAATGCTAATTTCGATTTTACTACACTATTCTCTATGGGCGTCAAAAAAAGGGAAATCGGAAAACTATGCCGTTTCTCGCTTTGTAAAATAAATTTGAAAACGCCACTATGTCAGGTTATGAAATCGATCATTGGGAATCTTTATGACGAATTATCTCAAAAATTCAATTTTTTGAGTTGGGTCACTTTTCCATGTCACGTGCGATATTATACGTTAGTCGTGGACAAATTCTTTAAATTCTATAAGACCCATAAATTTTGTAAATTCTTTAAATTTAATGAATTCAATAAATCTAAAAGTTCTATAAATTCTATAAATCCCATAAATTCGATAGTTCTTATAAAATTTAATTATTCGATAAATTCTCTAAATCATAAAATCCAATAAATTTCTAAAATTTTATAAATTCTACAAAGTCTCTAAATATTATAAATTAGGGATACAGCCCGTGCTAGGGAGGATACTATTTATATAATATAATCGTGATGTTCAGCGGCTAGCGCCACAATCACCATTTCACCATTTGATATTTTTTTAGCAGTTATTTTTTAGCCGAGTAGATTATTCAGTTATTTTAGCCGATTATTCTGCTTTAAACCAAAGATTAAGGACTTTTAAGGATGATTTTACATGTGTTTGGGCATCATACAAAAAACTTTACAGACCGTCAAACAGCGAGAGCTGTGCCTTTCTTCAAAAAAATTATAAATTGAAAAAACAAAAATAAATGTCTTAAGTACAATCGAACCCCAGACCTTAGCGCTCTAGTCCAATGCGGTACTACTAAGCCACATCCAACGTATGAAAATTTCTTTAATTTTTATTGTTATATTGACCATTGGAGTATACATCCTGGTGGCAAGTATCATAAACAACGAGTCCATGTAAAATTTTGATATTTCAATGTTTTGCTTTGTAAATTCAAGTGATTACTGGGAATATATATTTTGGACGGCGCATAAAATCTATAAAATAAAATATTTGAATAGAGAATACATTATGTAATAATATAATTTAAATATGGTTTGAACTATTAAAAAAAAATATTTTATACCAAAACATTATTTCATTCGAAAAAGTCAAATCGAAGTGAGTTAAATTTAGCAGTTGCTACAATATATCATCAGTGACATTGGTGTTAAAAGAACACGAATATCTTTGGATTATTGTGGGTGGAGTGCCGCAGTGTAATTCTTATAGATCACCCACAATTTCTATGCATCGAATTCCCCGGAATGTTATTGATAAAATGGAAAATTACTTTGAAAATGGGAAGGAAATTCCCCAAAAAATTGTTCATTTGTAGTCGCCATTTCAAAGATACTTGTTTTTTGAGACCACTTCATGCACCTAACAAACTGTTTAAAGTTGCGTTGGTAAAAGGTGCTTTTCCTACCGAAAATTTGCCAAAATCTTCCATACAGCCGAAACGTAATGTTGACACCTCTAGAGCAGATCGGTTTATGAACAGGACTGCCGCTTCTTTTCAAGCTTCTTGGTTTGTAACAAACAATTTTACAGTATAAAACCTATTTATCATGTAATAAATTTTAATTTTAGCTCAAAATCTCAAAACGAATCTTTGGATGCAGAGATTGAAAACACTACAGCAACTTTCACTGAAGCAGCAGTGCAATGTACCCCCGAATACGCTGAAAAGTCTAATCAGACTTCGCGTTACACTGGTGGATATAGCTTCAATGTGGAACACAAACGCGAAGCTTAATACAAAGACCGGAATCCCATCACTAAACATTTTAGATGTTATGGTAGACGTATGCCAGTCAGTCAGGAAAGGAGAAAATTATACCATGTCTTTAAGAAGTAGAATTCTCCTGACAATGCATAAGTTAAAATCAAATTTTTCTTTTGCAGAACTTGCAATTGATTTCGAAATAACCAACAAAACTGCAAAGCTTTATTTTGCTGACACAATAAGCCTGTTAGCCAAAACAATGAAAAAATTAATTCATTGGCAATCAAGAGAGGTTAATGCAAATAATTTGCCTAAATGCTTTCGGGAATTCCCAAATGTAGTCACGGTGCTTGATTGCACTGAAATACGAACGGTAACGTTTCAGTTGTAGGACGTGTACCTACTCTCATTATAAGGGGGCACACGTAAACTTTATCAGCAAGGTATCCACTGGATGATCTTCTGACAAAGCCATCTTTAATACATCTGAACTTTTAAGTAAGCTCGAGCCTGGCGACGCCGTCATGGTAGATAAAGGCTTCATGATTGCCGATGAACTAGCCAACGCGGGGATTGAAATGGTCGGACCAGCATTTTTGTTTGAATCTTTTACAAAAAATCAAATTGAAGGAAATACGAAATTTGCTGCAGCACGAGTTCATGTGGAGAAAAGAATCGCCCGCCTTAAAATGTTCAAAATATTGTCCGAGAAAATTGGAATTTCCGTGATTCCCTATGTAAATGACATCATGACGGTAATCTGTGCATTATCTAATATTTCTCAACCAATTTTAAAGGACAACAAATTTGTGTAAATAAACAACACATTTGGTGGAATTCATTCAAAATAAATATTTTGTTTTATTTGTAATCACTTAAAGCTAATCGGGAAAATAAATTCATAAACCCTATCACATTTCACATCATTAATATAGGTAGGTATTCGTATATAAATATAAATTGTACATCTATCACATCATTTTAGAAAAATGAAAGGCATTATTCGTTTAAAATAAATTTCAGTCAAAGGTTTTATAAATGTTTGTAAAAAAAATTCATCTCTTTCGACCTTTATTGTCGCAAAGCTTTTATCGTAGGTACTAAATATAATTAAATCACAGTAATTAAGGTTTGTTAGGGCCAATCCTAATTGTATTTGACCAAAATATTTGTGTTTTTTTTAATCTATAGAATTTATCAGTCTTTTCTAAATAAATTAATTGATCTACATATTCATTCTTCACCATTGTATGCCATGCCATCAGGACTAACAGCCAGAAACGGAAGCTCAGATGAAATCATTAAGCCGCTTTCAAAAAATAAACAATTTTGACGGTACGTTTCCTTTGCAATTTTTTCAGCCATCAGACCGTATCTTGTCGCGCTCTTGCCCTTAAAATTGCTTTCATACTTATAAAGCCACTAATTTTTTATCCCAATCCGGTTTTTTATTTTGTAGGTATGTAAAATGGTTATACGAAATGCTGCCCGTAATTTTATTTTTCCTTTCCACCAACCATTGGACATTCGTTTGGCACATCGTGGACTTCTCAACAGACAGATCTCAACAGACTCCTTCACCGTCTTTTTAATCTTATCAAACTCTTTTTGATTTTGATGATTTATGAATGATTTCATAAAAGGCACAAATTTATATGCATATCCGTTATTGCTTACTATTAGTTCGTAAAACTCATCGCAGTCTTCTTCTTCGTTCAAATCGACAAAGCGTGTCGTTGATTCATCGGATAGCCGTTCCCGTTTCAATGTCTTGCTCAAGGCCCCATTTGGTATACCTAAAATGAAACGAGTTGGTTAAAAATTCTAAATAATTTAGACTTACAAATTTTGGGCAACTTTTTGCATACCGATTAATGTGCAACAGGCAAGCAGCAATGTGCTTACATCTCTCACCACTCCCTGCTTTGCAAGAGCATAGACACCTCCAATGATTGAATTTTTTTTGCAAAAAATCTAATTTAACTTCATGCGGCCTAGACTTGATAAGAAGAGGTTTGTATCACCAGACCAATTATTAGATTTTGCGATGGAGGTGGAGCAACGCCAATTGCATGAACCCATCCCGAGTTTAATAGTTCCGTTCCCTCTCGAATATGCCGTTTTGTATTTCCAATAAATATTCAAAAATATCTTAGCTTTTTTCAAAAAGCACAGTCTTTAGGAGCCCCATTAAATTTTGAACTGTTATTGTCGTTGTCCATTGTTTTAATGTTGTTTTTTTTCGGTAATCTTGAGAAATACAAAATAAATTAAAAATTGACAACACATTTTATGTGAATAGTGCCGTTAAATTTAAGTAAATTAAATAATTTAAAAGATCTACCTTGATGCTTTACATCGAATGAAATTAATAAAAAATTCCAATATTCTTTACAATAATTCATTAAACACATGAATTATAGAAACTTAAATAATTATTAAACCTTTTTTTCATTTTTGAATATTAATATGTTTAAATTTTATTTAATATTTTTGATTAACAACTGATCACAAAATTGTATTTTTTATATTAGAAACCGCAACCTGTCAAATCTTACATGGACTCGCCGTTTATGTTACCTACCGGTAGAGGCGCGATTTTGGTGTTTGCCAATCGTCAATTGTTTTATTGTTTAACATCATCATATGAAGTTAATGGGCCCGATTCTGACAATTTGAAATTTTATGTTATTATTTATGTTATAAATAAATTTTAAAATGGAAAATAAAATTTTTTATTTTTTCGTATTCCGATTGCAACATTTTATAGCGTATTTTATAATAAAATGTTCTGGTACAATTTTAAATTTCGAAGAAAAAACCCAAGTATAACAAAACTGAAAACATGAATTTTTTTTCAGCATATTGGTACAAAAAATCGGAAAATGATGAAATTGGGTTGGGTTTCCAAATTCCAACTTTTAACACAGCAAAGATGCTGGCGTTGGTGTGTACTTTTTTATTTTGTGTTTACAAATTTTACAAATTTAGTTTTGTGTGAGACGCCATTATGAATGGTTGTGTTTTGTTTTTACTTTAACTTAAATTTTATTTTTGTGTTGTGCGATTATTTTTGGGTTTGTAGAATTTTTATTTTTGTGTGTACGAATTAATAATAATAATAAAATTGATTTTTATTTATAGATGAACGCGAATTGGATTATTTCGTTCGTTTCATTCCGTTTTTTGTTCTATGATTTAATTTAAAAAATTGTAAATAAAAATAAAAAAAATATTGTGTTAATAAAATTTTAAAATAAAAAAAAAAATTGTTTTTATTTAAGTAGCCATGTTTGATTGTTTGTATGGATGTATGTAAAAGCAAAATTTCCCCGCCAAATTTTATATTGTAAGCCCCGCCCATTTTTGTGCGACATAACCTCACTTTTTTTGTCATCATTTTCCGATTTTTGTGGCCAACTTTCATAGTAAATCTTAGAATAAGTCGGACATTATTTCGGAAAAAAGTCGGTGATGAAATCAGCAAAGTGTCAGAAAAATCCAAAAATTGTCGGATATAAAAATACTTGGGAAGTGTTTATTAGGGTATAAGAAATCTATTACTTTTGTGGTTTGTACATGACAATTTCCCAAGTACATATAACAAAACTGAATTCATCACCGACTTTTTTCAGCAATAATGTCCGACTTATTATAAGAATTACTATGAAAGTTGGCCAAAAAAATCTGAAAATGATGAAAAAAAAAAATTGCAAACCAAATTTCATCATTTTTCGATTTTTTTGGCCAACATTTGGAAAAAATTCATGTTTTCAGCTAAATGTCAGAAAAATACAAAAATTGTCGGATATAAAAATACTTGGGTTCTTCGTTCTTCTCGAGCTAACAAAATTGCCATTACTATATAATTGGGCATATTGATTTCAGTGGAAAAATTTAATTTACTGAAAAGTATGTAGGTATTTGCTTTTTTTTAGATAAGGCCCGATTGTATGAACGCGGATAGAAGATTAATCGGCGGATTAATCATCGCTTGGATTGTATGAACGACGATAAATACGAAAATTAATCCAAGGATTCTTTTCTATCCACTGTTTTTATCTTCTCTTTTTGTTGTCTAAAACAGTGGATAGAAAATGTTGTTTATTTTTTTTGACATAATTTTAATTTTATTTGTTTGGTTCGGCGGAACATTTTGATTGTTGTTGCGTTTATTGAAAAAAAATCGGAATGGAATCGAAAAAACGTAAAATTTCAAATGCCCAACTCGAATTTTTTTTTCTATTGTAGAAAAACATAAAAAAATACTTTCGTGTACAATAAGTACACACATAAGAATGTAAATAAACAATAAATTAAATTTGAAACGTCAAAAAAGTGTTGACACTCCAAAATAAACTGCAATAAAAACTGCAATAAACAGAGGATGGAATTTTTTTTATCCGTGTTTATACAATCGACGAAAAAAAAAATCGTCGGTTGAAGATTAATCTGTATCGCCGGATTTTTTTTAATCTATCCGTGTTCATACAATCGGGCCTAAATGTTTAATTTTATTGCAAAACTTTAAAAAAATAAATAAAAGTTCAATTCAATTTGTATTTCGACTTGATAAAATCTTATAACATGCTTAAATTTAATTCTTTTATTTTTGACAGATGATAACATAAAAAAAAATAACATAAAATTTTTTTTAACATTTTTGAAACAGAAAACATTTTTCGTTTTTCATTGTGTCAAAAAACTGAAATAAACAAACGCCGAATTTTCAATGCATACTGTGATACATTTAAACCAAACAAATGATAACTGCATAGGAACCAAGCGCAAATTTTACCGAAAAAAACCTCGATATAAATTTCTTGTAGTTGGCTAGAAAAACATACGTTCAATTTTAATTTTTTTTTTTTACAGCAGATGCCTGTGCAATTTTTATTTATTTTGCTATGTTTACAAAACATTTGGACGTTTTGACAAATTGTTGTGTCATAAAGATTAGACGCGGATACTTTTAGTTGGCGCGATTTTAATTTTTTTTTTTGCAATTAAAAATAAATAGAATACATTGTACATATTTAAAATGATTGTTTAAAACATCGTTTCGCCCACATGTACTAATTTTTGTTAACACTTTGCGTTTATAAAGTTAATTTATGATATGATGGACAATTTTTAATTGAAATGCAACATAGAAATTGCATATCAAAGTCCCAGTCCCGATAAAACATCGTTTGATTTTAATGTTGACTCTTTTAAAGTTTCATAGTGTTAAAACCACCAATAATTTTTTTTATCCACGAAAGTGTAAAGGGTCCAACTGAATTCTAATTTTCTTCAATAAGGTACCAAACTGTCTTTTGTCTGTTTCCCTATGCTATAACCTATAAGTAAGGCATTATTATGAAATTATAAAGAAAAGTCAATAGGTACTTAAAAGATTTTCGCTAATATATCGAGTTTTTTAATTTGGTTTCATGCATGAAATTTTTTTACAGCAGTTTTGGTTGCATTCAAGTTTTTTTTTTTTAATAAAATTTTATATCGAGTTTTTTTTTATCTAAAATTTGCGCTTGGTTAACTGTTGTAAACTAATTCAACAGTTCTCAAAAAATTCTAAAAATTCATAAAATTTATATCACAAAAGTCTGCATACAGTTGGATTTTTCTATTAGTTCTCGAATTATTACAAAGTACCGTTATCTTTTGTTGTAAACATACATAGGCACAATCAGTATTACATTAGCATATGTCTCGAACTTAAAATATTTTTGTCTTTGGAATTAAAATATAGTGCGTCGAAAGGAAGTATCATATCAATTGAAATTCGAAATTTAATAATAAAGCTAAGGGAACAGAATAAGAGTTAAATGAAATCTAAAATTGTTGGTAAACGTCGGGCGACCATACAAACAATAGTGCGAATTTTTAATACCAGGGTAAGTGTTCAAAGTAAACAACGATGTGGGGCGTCCTAAAAATTTTAATGCACGGGATGTTCGAATCATAATTAAAAAGTGGTATCCAATTCGAGGATTAGTGCTCCAAATAAAGCGGTTGATATTCGGAACACTACTGGTAAGAATGTCCATTCCAAAGCAGTTCGTCGAGTTTTACGAAACGAAGGGTTTAATGGAAGAGCGCCAAGGAAAAACCATTTATAAGAAAAATTTGGCGAAAAGTTAACAAAGAAATGGTTCCACAAAATATGCTTCCGACTGTTAAATTCGGCAGTGGCATCGTAATGGTTTGAGAGTCTATGGCTGAATCTGGTGTCGGAAATTGATATTCATAGAAGGTAATATGGATCACCGACGATTTGAACATATTGCGTAGCAACCGTCCTTCGAATGCTTACGGTGGTCTACTACTTTAACATAACGCCATAAACGATATAACATTTCACATTTAATTTTCATTGTTAAATTGTTGTATTATTTCAAAGCGTTCTACAATCGCCCATATACACTACTCCAAAAAATTATGGGAACAACAATTTTTTTTCATTTTTTGTTTGTTTTTTGATGTATCATTGTTTGCTGCGATATCTTTGATCAAAGGCAAAAGAAACATTTTTCATCCAAAGTCAGATATTAACAAGCTAACTGACGGTGGATTCTTAAAAAAACAAATATTGGACATTTTTTTCTCACGGTATTTCTTATGATTGCGCGATAACCATAGCTCACAAAACTTGGCTGCCAATAAAATTCGAAACTAGAAAATTTAAGCTTTAAAATGTGTTTCCTTCCATCTCTGTACGACCATTTTTCACAAACATACAGGCTCTTAAAAAAACATAATTAAAAAATTGAAAACAAAATGTTGTTTCCTTAATTTTTAGGAGTAGAGTTTAAATTTTATGAATTTTACAAATTTCGGCAAAAATAAATTCTATACTTACTTAAATTGTTTTTTTTTTTTATGTCAGGTCTTTAAATTCTACAAATTCAAATTTGACTTAAAAATGCCTTTATTTCCATAAATTCTTTGAATTCTACAAATTTTATAAATTCTATAAAATCGATAAACTCTAAAAATGTTAATTTCAATTTTACTATAATCCAATAAATTCTGTAAAACCGTATTATACGTATGAAATAGCGCAAATCTCAACGAACGGCTGGTTTTCAAATGTTTACCAAGTAAATAACCATAATGTCGAATCGAAATCATAAGAGACATTTCCAGGCACTCAATATTGCTAAGTGCCATTAATTAAAATATCAAATTCATAATTATGCATTTTAGCCGTATTATACGTATGGGCCTAAGTGCAAATCTCAACATACGGCTGGTCTTCAACTATTTACTACCGTAAACCGGCTGGTCATAAATATTCATTTTCAGCTAAGTATAATACATCTGGGCCTATATACGGCAAATCTCAATATACTTCTTCAATCTAATTCGAAACCCTTATTTACAAACATTTTTTTTATCAAATCCGTTTTTGCTTCAATTTAAAAAAGAAACTGATATGGGTTGTAAATAGTATTGCCTGATGCACATTTATATTTTTCGTGGGATGAAATCCTGGGATAACTTCACACACTTATTTTGTTTGGCAAGAGAGTAAGAAAATTAAATTATTGCGATTCTACTGTAATTTTCATTTATTTTTGTTGTTGTTTTATTTTCCAAAATAAATGTTCATAAGACGTCTTGATATTTTACATAGTCTTTGGTACTTTAATATTTTATTGAACGTTGTGGTCACATCTTGCTATTTTTTGCTACACACTTACTGTTTTTCTACTTTGTGTAAACGTGGCATGAATATGCTTGAACTGAAAGGAAAGGATAGTATAAATCGACCTTAAGTATAACAAAAGCATTATTATCACAAGGGAATAAGAATTTTTAGAAAATAATTCTCCAAAATTCTAAAACATAAAAAAATTACCTGATTCAATTACTAAAACCACTTAACAATTTTAAATAGAAATACTTCAAACATCCAACACAACAAATAAACCAACCAAATAAAAAAACGAAATAAGCATTCTTTCTATTTTTCTATAAATAAAGTCCGATTAGAATCAATCATAAATTTTGTGGTTTCTTTAGTAAAAAAAAACCCAAATAATTAATTCAATTTAATCTTTAAGTCAATCGGCATACAATCCAAAATTGCTATTATGTCTGAATACTGATTTCCTTCAACCAGAAAGTTCCCTTTCCCACGTATTTGCTAGAAAGTTGGTTATTTGTAAAAAAGTTTCCCAAATAATCGAAAATAATTGAATTTTTTGGTTCATTCTGCAAAAAATCAAACAGAATAATAATTACAACAAAAAATGTGTATACACTAGTATATATTCGGGGTGATATACTGTGATACATGTTGTGGCGCGAAAGAAACCTCATAATACTAAAAATTGTTTTTAGAAAACTTTTATGTTTTCACAGTGATGAACATTGTTTATGTGATTTTTATGCGAATTAGAGTTTCTATTGTGCTTATGATTTATAAATTTATTTTTTATTGTTTACGCTGCCGAGTATAAATGTAATCGCAAAATCGTTTTCTTGTGCACACTGCGTAAATGACCGTACTATATAAAAGAGCGCAGAAGAAAATTCGATAAAAATGGAAAATCTTAGTAGAATAAAATTTATGTAACGCGATTGATTTTTCTTTTTTTTATATCGAGCTACACAACATTTAATGAACGTAATAAAACGTGGACCGTTATTTTATTGTATATATGTATATACATATAATAGTCCTGATTTTATAGTTTCAATTAAATTTAACAATATTATTCATCTTGTTATAAATCGAAAGACGAGAGAATTTATTTTTTGTTTCTGTTTTGTATGTAAATTGTGTGCGTTATTACAGTGATTGATTTCCATTTGAATATTAAGTCATTTTCATTTTTTTTTTTTACTACCGATTATTTATTCATTTTGGTTCGGCGGGGTTCAGCTCCATTTTAATGATATACGAACATCATTTTTTTGTTTCTTTCTGAATAGAAGAGATTTATTTCATCTTTTCGTGAATTTATCATAATATAATTTTATAACATTCATTCGAATCGGAAAATTGGGAAGCAATAAAAAATGCTTTAAGCTTTATTCTGATTGTTATACACCCTGCGCCATTGAAATGTTCGATTTCGATTATTTACTATTTCATGCAATTCTCTCATAGATTTTACCTCATTCGCTATTTTTTTTTTCGTTTTTTTAGTTTTCAGCATATTTCACGCCTTATTAGGTATTTAAACCCAAACTAAGGATGAAATATTCGTTCGGTTTCAATTAAGTAGTCAAAGAGTTAATTTTACATAGTGTCGCTCTAAATTAAATGCTAACGAAAAAGCCAAAATTTTGCAAGCAAAGGCAAAAAAGTACACACATTCACAAATTGCAAGAGTAATTTAGTGTAGCCAAACAGCAATTAGAAAGTTTTTAAGGCACTATTCCGAAAATCAAACGGTTGCGAGATAAGTCGGCTCTGATGCAAAGAAGAAAACCAACAGATCGAATTTCAGATATTTAGCTCTAAAGCAAAGGTTTGCTACGGCTTTCGAGCTGAGAAGTTAGCTTCAAATAGCAACAACCGGCACTATTTCAGTTCATACTATTAAAAGGAACTTGGTTAATACGCTTGACGACCTGCGTGAAAATCATTACTGACAGCAAAAATGGCAGCTGCAAGCCTCAAATTCGCAATAGAATGAAAAAACTGAATGCCCAAGGACTGGCGTTGGTTCATATTCTCGGATAAATCCAAATTCAATATCTTTGGACCCGATGTAAGGACAAGGGTTCGGCGACGAAAAGGTAAACGGTATTTAACAGAATATATTTCGCCGACAATGAAACATTCACCATATGTTATGGCCTGGAGAGCCATAACAGCCTTTGGAGTTTGATCACTATGCCTTCTGGATAGTTCAGAAAACGGAGGAAAATATAAAAAAATTATCGAAACCTGAATCGTGACTATTGAGGACCCGACTCAATACATCGGTATTCCACTCTTCCAGTACGATTACTCTCCGTGAGTTATTGATGTTATTTCTGAAGTATGAATGCTTAATTTTAATGTCTATTTTGTTTAGGTAGCCGAATTTAAAAATAGCTTGGTGATTGAGTCGTTACCTGGACAGGAAATAGTCCTGTTGAAAATATTTGGTCCTTCATGGGAAAGAAGATTACAAATTACAAGCTGAAAAGTGCCAAAGAGCGGAAGAAACTTATAGAAAAAGTCTGGTTTGAAAAATAACAATATATTATTTAATCAAACTTTAGAATTCAATGCTGATCGGGATTAAGGCCATCATAAAAGCCAAGGGCTGGGTTATTAATCATTGATTTTAAAAAGTTCAATTTCTCTCAAAATATTTTGGTTGAGATGAATTATTTTATTTCTGTTAATTCTTATTTTGAATAAAAATTACCATTGTCAACAAAAAACTATTTTTCAATTGAAAAAACTTTGTTAAAAACACTGTAAAGGCCTTCCAAATTGTTACGAGGTAGGGCGGTAATATTCCTTATCCGACGTTATGTAGGTCTAAAATGTCGGATTACCGTTCTTTTTATTTGAATATATTCGGAATAGTGTAAAAATTGTTTTGATAATCAGAATCTATTATTTTTGCTATCTACTTTTGAAGCAAACGGCGGTATTTCCAAAATTTACTTTAAAAATTCAAACCGAACATTTCAATGGCGTAGGGTGTATTTACTCTACATATAGTAGGTACAGAAAATCTATCTAGAATATTTATAAAATTTTAATTGAAACTTAATCAAAATTTGAATATATACGTAGTATAGTACAATAGTAAACGTCTATGTATACAGAATATTTTAGATGACGAGGATTATTATTTCTTTTAGTGTGTTGCTTGAGATTTTTAAACCATTAAAATATTTTTTATTTTATTTTAAAGTATAACTAAGACTCTGTATCTACGAGTATGTACAAATGTTTCTACTATTCCTAGAATTATTTGTAAAAGATTTAATTCTTATTTAATATTATCAAGTTAAGATTTTTGTAATTTCAAAGTTGTGGAAACTTAGTTACAATACTTCTTGCTATACATTATTAATAATCTTCGTTTGAAAATAGCTTTATTGTGCTGCAAGATTAATTTCTAGTGGGTGCAGTAAAGTAGTATAAAAATTGTTTAATATGGAATGAGACATTTTTTAAAGTATTTTCTACGTTGGTTCTACTTTTAAAAATAAATAAATTGTACAATTATGGGGACGTTTGATTCGTGTTAAATATCGTGACTGCTAAAAATTGTTTATTTTATACAATTGTTGTGAATTGTATATTTTGATTAGGAAACGTTACTTTTTATTATTTATATGTTGTAGATAATTGCAATAAAAATCCGAATTTCATAGTATTAGCCAATTAGTTTAAATATTTCAGGAACTAGTGAGAAGCTTTTGAAAACATCCTGAATAGTACTAAATCAATTAAATTTAAGTCTGCTGTTTAGTTGATGACGCAGTTAAAACAGACAAATAAAGAGATGTATCAGTATTAAAAGGAAATTTGATTATAATACCAGTCGATGTTGATAAATTAAAAATTTACTAAGGTACACGGTTACGGTATACTCAAAATACTCAACAAACATACAATCCACTGCTTGCAAACGTATTGTTTTAGTTCAGGATACCTTTAGTATCACAATTGTATAAGATATTTTTTTAGCACACTTATGAGCTTTGGCCTATATGAATTTAAGTGCACCCAATATTATTTAAAGAAGAAACACTTTTATTGTTTAAGTTGTCTATGCACATACATATTAGATTTATTATTTTATTAAATCTCACTTGAAATAATTTTACTCGCTGTTTAATCCCACAGTTTGAGAATTGTAATGTTAGAAAAGGCGACACGATTTCAAGACGAATATTCTTAATTTCCATATCATTTTGGTCATATCAGTTGGTAGCGTTGTGTTTAAGATTTGGTTGTCTATTCAATGCCGGATGGATACGAGAAAAGGCGGTCTATAAGAAGAATATTAACACTTAAAAGACTGAAGTTTATGTACACATTGACTTATTCAATGTATCAATAATTTGAATTCACTTGAGAGTCTTTAGTGATCAGTCTCCAAATAGTGTATTTCTTATACGGGCAGATGGTTTGGCCAATGCATGAAGGCTATGTAAAATTGTTAAGTTTTAATCACCTGAAATGAAAACATTGAGAAAAATCACTTCATCATTTCAATGAATGTTTGTTTACCTTGGTTAGATGAATCTTGTATTTGCATCAGGGCATCTTTTGTATCGTTGGCTTTTAGACAATAAGTTAAAAGTAACATTTTTGGAACGCATGTGCTGCAAAAATTTCCCATTTCTTAAATAAATTTTAATTATCGTTGGACATAGAAATTCAACATCAATGTCGTACTGGTCGACCAGTCATTGAAAACGTCGATAAAATCTTACAAAAATTCGAAGAAGACCGACATTACATTGTTAAGCCAGCAGCCATGACATTGCTAAAGAATTTAATACCTAGTTCGATGTTTTGCTGAAACGCTATGAAATCGACCCATTCTTGAAGCCAATCATTACTGGCAATGGATAAAATACGAGAATGTCGTTTAAAAAAGATCATGGTCAAACAAAGGTGAACCACCACAAACGGCTACAAAGCCAGGATTAACGCATGCTAGGTTATGCTTTATTTATGGTCGGATTGGAAGGAAATCATACATTATTAGGTTCTGAAATCTAGTCAAAGGATTAATTCTAACCTCTGCTGTCAGAAATACACCAGTCAGACCGGTCAAAATTTATGAATAGAAAGAGTGTTGTCTTTCATCATGCCAACGCCAGACCACACACATTTTTCATGACTCGGCAAACATTGAGAGAGTTTGGCTTGGAAGTTTTGATGCATCCATCATAAAGCTCGGACCTTGCAATCTCTGAGTGCCATTTGTTTCGGTCACTGCAAAACTCTCTTGATAGTCTAAAATTTCCTTCAAAAATAGGACAATGAACATTACTTGGCCAAGTTGTTCGCCGATAAACTACAGAAGTTCTCCACCGTCATAGATATTAAAGGCCAATATGTACTTAATTAAATTCCATATTGAATAAAAGAAAAATTTAATCAAAAAAATGATAAAAAATCTCTCAATACTTTTTCGCCAACCTAAAATATTCTTTAATATTAGTTTTTCAGTAACTATACCAATGATGTAGCTCTGGCATCTATCAAAAGAGGATATGGTTATTCTCTTGTAGTCTTACTTTGGTATTTATACAACAACACGCCATTCAATTTCATTCCAGTTTGAATAATTTTTACAACGCAGTTGTAGTGTTTTGTTTGAATAATTTTTACAACGTAGTTGTATCACAGTATGATAATTAAATAATAATTCTCAATTTTTCGGTAAATGACAATTCTAAATTATTCAATAATTTGTTTTCACTATTTTATATATTTTGTAAAAATTCTTAATAATAGCGGCTGTTACTTTGGACAAAATTTAATTCCTATTCGAATAGGATTACGGTTTACCAAAGTAAGTAAGCTTATTATTTTTTGCAACCAACGTTTAATCTTGTCCCATGATCCAGTCAATGGGCCTCTTCAGAAAAAATTTAATTTCCTAGATAAGTGCGACAACCTTTGCTTGACAACCTTTTTTTCGAGAACCTTGACCTTTTTTCGTCTTAAATTAAAGTATCAATTTTATCCAGTTTCTGTAGAGGGAAAATATATAGGAAAATATGTATTGTATTTAGGGTAGTGTTGAACCAAATGGCAACGAAATAAAAAGTCAAAGTAGTCAAACAGTGAAGAAAAACGTTAAGGCCCGATTGTATGAACGAGGATTAATCCTCTGATTTAGCGTAGTTTGCATTGTTTTATACAAGGCAAACTACGCTAAATCAGAGAATTAATCATTTATCCTCGTTCATACAATCGGGCCTAAGGGTGCAGTAGAAATTAAAGTTCGAAAGTAAATTGAAAAAAAGCCAATCATTTGTGCAATTCTGTTGTGAAGTGTTAAGTGCAAATAGATAATTAAAAACGAAAAAAAAAAATGTTAGGTAACTTTAATCCGTATATGCGCAGCGATGATTTAAAGGAATATATTGAACGTATGGAAGAATTTTTTTTATTGAACAATATAGTCGAAGAAAAGCAAATGGCATTTGTTCTTACATTTATCGGTGCCGAAACTTGTTGCTCCTGATGAACCGTCAAAGAAAATTATAAACAACTTATTAATATTTTGAGGAATCATTTTTCACCGGAACTAAACGAGATTCCTAAAAGGAGGTAACGTTGCCACAAAGAATATCAAAAACAAGATCAATCCATACAGGAATACATTGTTGGCGCAAACGTGCAAGTTTGGTGAATTTTTAAATGAAGCTTTGCGCGATCGTTTTGTGTTTGGGTTAAGAGAGAATTATTTAAGGGCCCATCTACTTAAAAAAAAGGGTCTCACTTTTGAAAAAGCTGCGGAAATAGACGTAAGTTGGGAAATAGCGAAACGCGAAAACCCGTTACAACAATTAGAGGTTAATGAAAACAAAAACGGTAACCAACAAACCAGAAGAGGTGGAAATAGGAACGTCCAAAGTCGCTGTTTTCGATGCATTCGACAGCATAACCCACAAAATGATCCTGTTAGGACGTGGGGATGTTTCTCTTGCGGTAAAATTGGCTATACAGCTAACATGTATTTTCAACGGAATGAAAGATCAAGATCATCTTGCGGTAAGAATATGTCACCACATCAAGGTGTTAAGGAATTCAATGAGGAGCTTAATAATTTAAGGTTGAAAAAAATAGTGTGGATGAAAATAATCTAAATGCATTGCATACAAGATTACCAGCTCAACTAATAATCCGTTATGGGTTACAATCAAAATGGACGAGCAGCTTATACAAATGGAGGTGGACACCGGTGTCTGTGCAACTGTGATAACACTGATTACTTTAGATAAGTTTAAAACTATTTTTAGTAATTTAAATTATGAATATGTATCTCACAGATTTTCTTGTGTTACAAGTGAAATATTCAATGTTGTTAGGAAAAAAAAAATGCGAGTTGAAATTGGTGATGGTAAAATTCAGTGGTTGGACCTAATTATTATAGAACCGCAGAAAGTCAGTGGGCCGCATTTGGTTAGATATTTTATTCCCAACCTGGAGGACTACTTTTAAATTAAATTATAGTCAACAAATTGATCAGGTGAGTCAACATTTTTCTGAAAATACGGTGTATATACAAGATGATATCTTGGGAAAGGGTTTCCCAACACATTTGGTTCCCAAATGGTTCGGGTGGAAATATACAGACTCTGCGTTCGATTTAGCGAATGGGTATCCCCTATTATTCGATTTAGCGGATGGGCATTCCCCATTGTAGTTGTACCAAAGCCAGATAAAAACATTAGACTTTGTATTGATTGTAAGGTTGCCATTAATAGGATTGTTGAGATCGAACATTACCTGCTACTTAGAATATATGATATTTTAGCAAGTTTGTCGAAATTAACTATTTTTTGTGTAATTGATTTGAGCGGGGCATACCAACATTTAGTCGTAACGGAAATCTCAAGGAACTATTTAACAATAAATACACACCGGGGGTTATTTTAATTTACTCGTTTACCGTTAAAAATGCTCCCGCAATTTTCCAGTCCATTATAGACCAAATTTTAGTCGGCATAGATCATGTCGTATGTTATTTAGATGATATTATGATTGGATAAAATAACGTTGAGCAATGCAGGCATACATTTAATTTAGCTTTGGAACGGTTGAGCAAATACAATATACAACGTAAAAATTAATGTCGAAAAGTGTAAATTTTTCAAGAATTTCGTAAATTTTTTAGGTCACAACATATCAGCTGAGGATATAAGCCCCAATATGGATAAAGTAACCGCAATACTTAGAGTTCCATCTCCAAAAATCCCCAGGAATTGCAATCATTTTTGGGTCTTATAAACTATTATGGCAGGATCATTCCAAACTTATCGACAGAACTACATGAGTTATACACACTGTTGAGGACAGAAACAAAATATATTAGGAGTGATCCCTGTGAAAATACAATTCAGAAATATAAAAATTTGTTAGTAAGCAATAAATTCCTAGAATTGTATGACCTCTCAAAGCCGATTATATTTGCAACTGATGCCAGTCCGTATGGCGTTGGTGCTGTGTTATCATATTTAGTTGATGGAGTAGAAAACCAGATTTATTTACTTCTATCGCTCTTTCTCCAGCAGAAAAAATTATTGTCAGCTTCACCGAGAAGCTTTAGCTGTGATTTTCGCAGTAAAGAAGTTTAATAAATATATGGACGTGGATAAGTGCAATTTGGTTACTGACTCACAAGCACTAACAGAATTGGTTAGTCCTAAAAAAGGAACATGAAACGTCTGTTGGTATAGACACCATTAATTTTCTAAAAACAGCAACAATTTCAGAGAATAGAGGGTTACGTACGGACAATTTTGCTAGGTTCACACAGGAAGATTCTATTTTATCGAAAGTTTTTATCAAGGATGGTTGGTCAAATAATCGTGAAGCAAACCTCGAGTATTATTTTAGATTAAAGAATTCTTTAAGTATTCAGGATGGATGTTTGTTTTACGTTAATAGATTAGTGGTCCTAAACCAAGCTATACCGTGTATTTTGGACTTACTACACAGTAACCACGAAGGGCTTGTGAGAATGAAAATGTTGGGTAGAAGCGTTTTGTGGAGGGAAACGATGAACAGTGATATCGAAAATAAAATTAGAACTTGCTTAGTTTAGTGCCTGACGAACGTGAGATCCAGACAAGTCCATTTCAAAGTCGTCGAGGCTAGTGTGTTACAGACGCAGTCTCGGTCCAAGGTGTCTTTGATGAAGCACACGAATTCGGGTTTAGCGTTGATATCGATGCTGAAATCACGGCAGAGTACAAGAGGTATATCGGAGTCCACACTGACATATGGCGGTACGTACTGACTCCGGGAGAATGCCTATTCTGCTCCTATCAGATGAGGCATTCTCCCTTTACAGTGCTATCTAGCATTGTAAATCGTCACTTTGTAGATCTAAATTTTAATTAAAATTTATGTGAAAATTAATTATTTTAATTTACAATAAATTATCTGCTACAGATCTTTACGCAGAAATTGGCACCAGAATTTTTCTGCTCAGATGAAGCATTCTCTCGCTACATTGCTTTCAAGCATTTTTAATCGCTATTTTGTAGTTTGTAATTTTAATTAAAACTAGCTGACCCGGCGAACTTCGTACCGCCTCAAAATTAATAAATGTTGTGTTAAGATATTAGCTGAATTAAATTCAAATTTTTATTAAGATAAAATGAATATTAAAAATGAATTCAATAAATGTACAAAGATCAAAATGAAATGTATTTTAATTAACTACTTTGAAATGAATGTAATTCACGTGGCAAAAAGGTATTTGCTTTATTGAAGTGAATCGAAATGATTCGTGTAGCATTGTTGCACTACATTCTATTAAATTATTTGCTGGATGGGTTGAACTCGGGTCGATTCCCTTCATTGAGCACCTTGTGATATACGACATTTCTCGTTTTGTTGTCAGGTGCGAGAACAAACAAAGCGGATGGTTTGCCGACACGTGAACATGCTACGTACAATTGACCGTGAGAGAAACATTCATTTTCTAGATTTAGCCCACAAACACTCAAGGATTGGCCTTGTGATTTGTTGATCGTCATAGTGTATGCAATACGAATCGGAAATTGAATTCGTTTAAACTCAAATGGCATATCGGTCGGGATCATCGGAATTCTCGGAATGAGAACTTCCTCACCTTTGAACTTTCCTTTGAGTATCGTCGCGTGAATCACATTGCCCATGAGTTTTCTCACCACCAAACGCGTTCCGTTACATAGTTTTGGTTGGTTCAGATTTCGAAGCATGATAACTCTGATCCAACCTTCAGTTGTAAATTGTGAGGTGGTAAGCCAGGCAGTTCCAATGAATTTAAAAATTCAGTTGGATAGTTGGTTGCTTCGTCTTCGTTTGTTACACAGTCGATAGATTTGAAGGAATGCAGTGGACCAACGATCTAATTTTGAATTGTGAAGTTCAAGTTATCCACATCTTTGTTTTTGCAGCAAGAATTACTCGTTCACTCAACCAATTGTGATTTTTGTGGTTAGCTATGATGTTCGGGAACACTTTGTTGATGAGCTCGTCCTCCGTTGAGACGAAATCGCAAAAATTTGGCGGAAACGAAATCAATCCGTTCGATTCGTCGACAGGAAGACGGCCATTACCGATATTCAGCAATTGCTTGGAGAAATATTCGGCAGATGGATTATTTAGCAATGCAACACGCATGTTTGTCGTCAGTTGAAGTTTCTTCACATAGCGCCACAGAGTCGATGATTTAAGGCAAGCGTTTATTTCATCGGCAGCGGTCGATCTTGGAATGACTGGTAGTGTTTGGCGGAAATCGCCAGACAGTAGAATCATTGCGCCTACAAAACTTCTTGAGTCATTGCGCAGATCTTTCATAGTTCGAGTGAGTGCTTCCAATGCGCGTTTGTGCGCCATTGTGCATTCATCCCAGATGATGATTCTACTTGCTACCAAAACTTTGGCTATTGCTGAGTGTTTCGTAATGTTGCATGTCGGTTTTTCAGTCGTTTGAAGGTTTAACGGAAATTTAAACGCTGAATGAGCTGTTCGGTATCCTTCTAGCAACGTGACCGCTATCCCAGAAGAAGCAACCGCTACAGCAATTTCGGATCTCGCGCGAAAAGTGGCCAAAATCAATGACATGAGGAATGTCTTACCAGTTCCACCGGGCGCATCAAGGAAAAATAAGCCACCATTTCCATCTTCAATTGCCTTCATTAACGTATCGTATACTTCTTTCTGTTGGGGGTTCAACAGTGGTACATTCGTTTGAACTGATTGGTTCAACGCATCTCGATCGTATTCACGTTCACGTTCCAATTCTCGATTGAAAGCGTCGTTCATTCCACGATATGGCGTTGGCATTCCTAACTTGACTAACAAATTGCCGCACATGAGGTAACACATGTCTTCGATTAAAATCAAAGCCTGGTTATGTATCTCCTTATTCACCTCGAGATCGGGATTCCCTGAACTGACACGAATTCGATGTAAAATGTCTTCTGACATGTCATCCTTGTACTTGTTCCAAAGTTCACGTAGATTCGATGTAAAGCATGTCGAAATAATGATAGCAAATAATGTGCGTATCTTACTTGGATATGCAGAAACAATTGCTTCAGCGATTGTCATGTCCCAATGAGTATCGTTTTCAAGCAAACTGAGTTGTTGACATGCAGCACGAAATGTTGGACACACTACACCATCGACAGTTCGAAGTGATTCAAATGATGTCGGCCCACGAACATTCACCAGCAACAACCGCAAGTAGAAGCATTCGTCATTCTTAGGATGAATTGTGTAAATGCGACCAAGAGCATCAGTAGAATGCACATCCGGATGATCAGGAACTGCATCGCCTTGCTTCCGACGTTGAAATTTCTTTGATGAAGCGTTCCAAGTGTAATAACGTGGCATTTCAGAGTAGAGCAACGTTCGCGGAAACGGATCACTTTGGCAAATCGAAAAGAGACTGGTCAATGTTGTCGCTGGAGGTATTTCAGCACGTTGAGCAACATTCGATGCGTTGAAATAAACTCGTTGTCCATTCTACAGATGCACCGCCAAATGTACAACAGTGGGATGACGTTCATGAATTGGGAATGAGAATATACGCCAAATCGCCTCATTGCACCTCACATATCGACCAACTTGATAGTGCGTTATTTCATCATTGGTATTGGGAGTTTGAACGCCAAAAAACGCCATATCGCTGCCTTTCGTGACATATTTGCAGATGTATTTGATAGGCTTCAATTAATTGCAATACTCCACGTTACAATGCGCCTTGAATGTTTTGGAAAGAAGTGGCGAATACGGAACAATCCAAGAGTTGTCAACCACGAAATCTTTTCCTATCACTTTCGTTGTGATAGTTCTACCGTTTTCATCGGGTGATCGACGCCGATACAGTGGATAACCATCGTTGCCAGTGATAGTCAGCGTTGTAAAATTTCGTGGATAACGCTTGGAACACTTGCTGTCAAAAATGCACGGTGATTGAGAGTTAATAGCTCCACACGGACCGTGAATCATGTTCATAATTACAACATTATGCAAATAGTTGTCAGCATTTTGACGAATCATTAAACGATAAGCGTAATAATTCATCGAGCTAACCTTCTTGGTAGTTTCCTCACCTGAAATGAAATTAGAGTCATGTTGAAATGAAAATTATGATATCGGTACTCACCACTGAATGGATTTATCATGTTGATATTGAAGTGGTATCCATCGTCTCCTTGACAAAACATCAGCGGGTATTGCAATGTATCGTATGAACAGTGTGTTTCGAATATTCGTTGCAGTTGTCCAGTGTCGCAACAACAATCACAATTGCGACTTCATCTATTGTTGGAGCGTTGAACTGGCGTTAGTATGTTTCAGCGGGTCGCGTATCCGCTCTGTTTATGACTTTGTAGTCATCACTTGACATGCGATCCAACGCAGTTTTGAACAACCGAACCAAGGCATGATGTTCATGTAGTAATTGCTGCAGATCTTGAAGAATTGCTCTTTTCATTGCCATATTGATCGTTTGACGCCGATCAAGTTGGTCCTCCATATTGCCCATGAAGTAAATTTGTATGAATTTATGTTGTGCGTCTTCAAGCGGTTGCAATGATCCAATTCGATTGTGAATTTGGCCTTGGATCTGTAAAGTCGAAGGCGAAATCAGAATTAGTGATTTATGATCACCAAAAGAAAATGAAAGTTTACTCTCTCAAGCAGAAATGACCTAGAATGTCGGATTGAATCCGCGTTCTTCGATAATGTCTGCTCCAAATGAAGTCATTTGGAAAGATCCATTGTATCTTTGATGAGTATTGGATAGAAAATGTCATGATTCTGGTGTTTCGCCACGGAGCAATGAATGTAATGGCTCAGGTGGCGGAGACAATAATGGCAATTTCACCTTGCCACTGAGACAGCACAATCCAGGCGTTTCTCCAGCCAACTTAAATGCACCGCAATGATCGCACACAACCTCCATTGGGCCAATTCGAACGAAAATGTGCGAGCTGTAGTCAATTGTGCAATCGTATTGAAACGCTACTCGATTCAAATCAACACTTGATGCATTTCTTCTTGCGCGTCGAAGATTATCACGTTGTTGATCTGTGCGATAAGCTCGACGATTTCTCATTGCCAACTGAGCCGTTTGACGTACTGCCTCTCTTTGTACTTGTGTTTGTGAAGCACGAAGTCGAGCCATACTAACGCGGCGCTCTTCTCGTACGATTTCTTGTTCATCTGCAGTGGATTGATTCGCAAAATTCCGAAGTCTAATAGCATTACGGTTTCGTTGTGAAAGATTAGATCTTCTGGCTCGCGGCATTGTAAATAACACTGGAAAATTAATTACTCAATTCAAAATTACATAATGAAGCACTTATCGATGCGCGCACAATTACAAATGTGATAACCTCACAAAGTGAACATCTTCGAAAGCAACTTACCGTTTGAAAATCACGATCGAAAATAGAATTTCGAACGAATCCGCCTGGAAAAACAAACACGCAGTCCAAAATTACCGTATGGATTGATTGTCGATGCTTTCACAATGTCCAATTCATCAAACTGAACTCACCTCTTTGAAATCACTTTTCGCTGATGAATTTTAGAACAACTCGTTTGAAAAGAATTAATTAAATCGAATACAAATGTAATAACCGTATAAAACTGAATGAAAAATGGTGAAAACTCGAAAACAAATGCTAATAAATCGCGGCGCACTTAGACCAGAAACTAATGGAAACAACAACAACCCATATCAAACCCGCTTTCTCAAGCGTGGACAGTTGCGGACAGATGACTATAGCCAAATAATATATGGTTGGTATTTTTTCCGTAAACAAACCATTTAGTTTTAATTTTTTTGAAAAAGTAGTTGTGCGTAATTTCGTGAAAATTAAAAATTATCAAATAAAACAAACGATTATATATGTATATAATTAATTATTAATTAAAAATTAACAAAAAAAAGAAAATTCATCGAAATCAGTCAATCCGTTCTCGAGATATCATCGAAAAAGCCATTCCATACAAAATATATTATAAGAAAATGAATTTTCTGCATAAATTTTTTTTCGTGAATTTTTCAGATGTTTTAATAGTTATTCTGCTATTCGGGACGGAGACAAATCCAACAAATCAAAAATCATAAAAATCGGTCCAGCCGTTCTTGAGTTATAAATGGTGTAACTAACCCGACTTTGTTTTATATATATAGATTAATGTGGAAATTAATTATTTTAATTTAAAATAAATTATCCGCTACAAGTTCTTTACGCACAAATTGACACTAGAATGGCTCCGATCAGATGATGCATTCTCCCATTACAGTGTTCTCAAGCTTTGTAAATCACCATTTTGTAGATTTTAATTTTAATTAAAATTTATGTGGAGATTAATTATTTTAATTAACAATAAGTTATCTGCCACAGTTTCTTTACGTCCAAATTGACACCAGAATCACTCCAGTCAGATAAGGGATTCTCATGGTTGATGTAAATCGCTGTTTTGTACTTTGTAATTTTAATTAAAATTCATGTTGAGATTAATTATTTAAATTTAAAATTAATTATCTTGCACAGTATTATTAAGCACAAATTAATACTCGAATTGCTCCGATCTGATGAGGCATTCTCTCGCTATATTGCCTTCAGTCTCTGTAAATCGCTATTTTGTAGTTTGAATTTTAAATTAAAATTTATGTGATGATTAATTAATTTAATTTTAGATAAATTAACTAGCCATTCTCTTGCTAAACTCGTTCAAGCATTTAAATCGGTCGGAATCAGAGGTTCGCGGCTCGGGTTCATGTGCCGCCTGATGACATCATTGCGATAATATTATACGTGAGGCATAAAGCCGAAGGACCAACCTAAGTAAGTAATCATATCTTTAAATTAAAGGTAACGCTTATAGTTTATGGGTAATTGCTTACGATCCAGGGCTAAATTTCGGGTCAGTTTTCTGAACATGCGGTGTAAAACGTTATCACGTCAAAAATTCAAGAACATCGAATTAGATTTAGGATGTATTGTATTTGTAGTTATGTGAACCTAATTGGCCGAGACAACTCTTGTTGAAATAAACTAAAATTAATTGTAGAAAAAGTCGAAATATTCGGAATGTTAAAACGAAAACAATCTGATTACGTTGTGCAAGATTAACATTAATGTATGAAGTCAAAACTTTTCCAAATCGCTTCGTGTTTAGATTGCTTTTGTGGCAGTTTTAACATAATATTAAAATTTTTATGAAAGCTTACGTAATAAGATATCAGAATAATTTTAAAATGTACATCATCCAAATTTAATGGTTAAAGTTGTGTTTTAATTTTACCATAGTTTTCATCTAGAACAGAGCGAAGATATTATTTTGTTTAAAAGCAATGAACTTTTTATTTAATGATAATAAAAGTTGTTTTCTATTTTTTTTTTTCGAAAAACAAAAGTTTTATATTTTATAATTTTGAATAAGTTTTTAGTAAACAATTTGTTGAAATTATTAAAATTCCGCCACCCAGTGTCTCATTTTGCCTTAAAATATACCATTATTTACATTACTAAAAATAAAATTAATTTTTGGTCATTACTTTTACAAAGTCGTATATATTTGTTGGTATAAGTATATTGTTAATGTTAAAGTAGAAACTAATATTTATTTCACAAATAAACAAACAATCAATATTATTTCCTAATTTTTCTTCGTACTTTTTTGTTTTTTTTTTTTAATTTAATTCTATATAATCAAATTTATTGTTGCCATTATACATTGTGTACTGAACTGTGTACGTATAAATATTTGTTTTTTCTTCAATTACGTTTAATGAACGAAAAATTCTTGAATACGTGTATATACGCTTTCCTCGTATAAACTTTATTTTGACATCTAATTAAAGATAATAAATAAAAAAATTCAAATAAAACAATACAAATTAAATACATTTTTCGCTAATAAATATTTCATCTATTGCCTAAGTGACACACGTTTGACAAGACTTATCAATAACTTTTTTTTTTTTTTGATATCGAAATTAAATAACATTTTTTATTATTATTTTGTTTGATGTTGTATTATATGTGTATTTGGTAAAATAATTAATTAGGGAAAACAATTGAATTTTTTCCTTATTTTTATAAGGTGTGGATAATTATTTACTCGTATATCAAGAAAAAAATGCTCATTAAGACTTTATGATATCGTATCATTATTATTTTTTTTTTTTTGATTTACAATGTACACACAATAATTGTGTATGAAAAAAGCTTGTGCGCGCTTTCTCACAACACAACACGAATGAATGATTAGAAAACAAAACTTTTATTTTTATGTACGCACAAACCGCATATAAAAATAAATAAAGTTTGTTCTCGCGTTTATTTTACGTATACATTTTAAAATTCATGAAATATTATTATTACGCTTGATTATTATTATTATAAAGTTAAGGCGGAGAAATGTTGATACTTCAAAATCAAATTAATCAAATAGATTGCAAATTATTGTACGTATAGCTATTCAACTTTTACTTGAGTATATTGCGTAATATACAGTCTAATTCATCTTACCTACATAAACAAATAAAAAAAAAAACCATCGCCATTTTTTTTTGCCGAAAACTTTTACGTTTCAGCACGAACCTTATGGGTTTTTTTCGTTATTCACATTATTTAATGACTCAAGTACGAATATATCAAAAGTTAAAACATAAAAAAATCGCTTGACATTTATATCCGATCACATACACGTACTACGAGTACTGAAGAATTGAAGTGCTAATTTAATGAATTTTTGTGCACGGTTGCGATGGGTGAATTTACCACAATCAATCAAATTTAATCAGAGTTGCGCTTTTTTTTTTTTTTCTTGACAAATTGGTTATTTATTGTGTGTGAGATATTTACATGGATATCAAATATATTAGCACCCCTATATGTAACACATACTCAGACAGTTTCAATAGTTGTTGATGTTTCAATTTCACCCCAAAATAATTTCTTGAGAGAGGAAGAAATGGTTATTGTTGTTATATGTTCTTTTACGGTTGAATTATTTGTCTAGTGGGAATTTAAGTGTTTTTCGTTTTAATTCAAAGTTATCTATAACTTGTGGGTTTCCACTTGAGATGCCTTTGCGAATAATCGTAATCTGTTTTACATTTTTTCACACGGATAGTATACATTAAAAAAAAATACATATCGGTATATAAATTTGTCAACGCAACCATAGACAAATTTACAATACGATTCGCAATCAAAAGTAGTCATGCCTACCTACATCTTTTTCCATTGCGAATTTTGAATTTACAAAAAAAAAAAAAAAAAAATTTCCCTTATTTTGTTTAGGAACATTTTCAATCCTGCGATACAAAGGAAGCTGAAATATTTTTCCTATGAGAATTCTTTTTTGTTTTTATAATGATGTTTTGTTGACGTCTAGAAGTGTCTAAATTGACTAAATTATTTAGTAATACCAATACAAAATGTGTCTAACACAGTGACATCAAACAAAAATTTCCCTTTGTGATTATTCGCAATCTACTTTATATGGAAACTAATAGTAAAGTAGGATCGTATAAAAAAAAAAAATGCATGGGATATTGGCAGTTAAAGAATATTAAAACGAAAGCAGTATGTATGTACAGTTTGGGACACGGAACACGGTTGCCAAAATTAAAACTCAAGAATGTCCTTTTTTTATTAGTTTTATTATTTTGTTTAATTCTTATAATTATTTTTGTACGACTATCGAAGTTGACCAACTGACTAACAAAATAAAAGATCAATTATTTTATTACATTGTTCAATTTCGGTATACATACTTATATGTACATAAATGTACATTGACTAGGTACTTATCCACAATACCTAAAATCTGCAAATCTATCCCCTATAAAAAAATAAATGTTATCGTAAAACAATTATCGTTTAGGGTAAAACATTTGGTTGGGTACGAATTTCTAATTAAGTGTATAAGTTTGTTTGAATCATTGAATATAAATAAATGATAATTATACTTAATACAAAAATATTGAAAAATAATGTTTACTTAAGAAAGTAATTTTTAGATTTATGTATAATGAAAACGTAGCTAATATTTTGTATTCAAATTGTTTTTATATTTTTATTAATAAAATTACGATTCCTGATATCGAAAAGCTTTGCGATTAAATAATTTTATAGCTACACGATATTTTGATTAAATATTGTAGATCATAAAATGATTTAATTCAACAAAATTTGAAAAATCTCACTTTAACCTACTCGATATAAAGTTTTAATTGAATATTGTGTACTATATATTGTCTAATTTCGGCCTTTTATACGAATTGTTGAATTTTGTGGATATTTTTGTTACAATATAGCGCCTTATGGTCAGACTTCCAATTTTGTTTTAGCTTTTATAGGATAGTTATGGACAATCGACAACCTATTTATTTTATGAAAGCGCAATCTTGGGAGATTTGAAAACTAATTCCAAGTTCAAACACAATAAGTTGTTTCTTTCTCAACGTATCAACTCACAATCCCTTTATTCCCGTTTCTTCTTTATTACATTAAAAATTTGGTTTCTTTGTTTCTTTTCAACCAACAAAGTGATTTTAAATTAAATTTCTTATAGTTTCGGCCAGCCTGACATTAACCGGCCTCGGTTTCCAAATTGCAAACTTAATTATGGTAAAAATATAAATAATAGCAATAAAATAATTCAATAAATTTAAAAATAATGAAAGAAAAATATTTTCTAATATGTATGTAAATCAATTATGGTGTTGCTAAAAATGGTTTAATTCTCGAAACGTCATAAACGCCCTCAAACGGTTTAGTTGTGATCTGGATTCCATCAACATCTTTGATTAAATATCGATCGTTTCCTAATACATTATCAACGATGTAAGGTCCTCTGTATTTAGGAATTAACTTTTTACAGACTCCAGTTGTGGTGTCAACATTCTTTATAACTACGGGATCGCCCTTATTGTATTCAATCGGATCCTTTCTCTTACTGTTTACATATTTATCGTTGTACTCTTGATTTTTGATGATATTATGCGAGGCTTAATCTTGTAACTCTTCAATAGGCAAATACTCGTCATTTAAACGATTATCTTCGTCGAGATATTCCACTAGTTTATCGTTAACTGGGCCCTTGGTGTTCACTCCAAACAATAAAATACTCGGTGTCACTTTCGTAGTGTGTGATTATACGCAAATTCAACCATCTCTAACACATTGTCCCACTCGATTCCTTGTTCAACATCAACCAACTTTGAAAGCATTGGAGTCAATGTTCGGTTGAACCTCTCAATTTGTCCGTTTGCTTGAGGTGCAGCATTGGCGACAAGAACATGCTGAATGTTATTCTCCTTGATAAAACTCTTAAAATCATAGGAAGTGAAATTACTTCCACGATCAGTAATTACTTTATTTGGTCTGCCAAATTGTTGAAAATACATCTTGAAGCAATCAATGGTATCCTTGGAACTAGTTGTTTTCGTTGCGAACAGTCGAACATATTTAGTAAATCCATATATAATTCCAAGAATAAATCGTGTTTTTGATTTTGTCAATCCTAGTGGCCCGTAAAAATCTAAATGTACCACATCAAACGGCTTGTTTCCTTTAGGAATAGAGTGCATGTAACCCCCGACTTTTCCGCTGGGCTGATTAAACTTGATGCACTTCAAACAATTTAAAATATAATTTTTGACAATCGTTCTCATATCTGGAAACCAATAATGCCGACTAACTATCTCAATCGTTTTGTTTAATCCGAGATGTCCCATCAAATCGTGTGAATTTCGAATTATTTGAAGCTGCATAGCTTCCGGAACATAAAATCGTAATTTTCGTTTATGTAGTTTTCGATAAATTAATCCATCTCTTAACTCGAAAAACTGCGTTTCTTCTTTTTCTAAACTCTGCCGTAATTCTTCTAACTTTGGGTCGTTATCGTCTGCTCAAAAGGATTATCTTGTATTACCAAAATAGTTTGCGCTCTACTTAATGCATCCGCATGCTGCATTCGATGACCTCCTCTATGCTCTGTTACGTAATCAAACTCCATCATCTCCAGTGCCCATCTAGCAATCCTTGGATTTATCACTTTCTTCTCGAGTGTCAAAGTGAATGCTGCACAATCTGTAACTATTTTAAAGAGACGACCATGTAAATACACACGAAATCGGCGCAGAGCGTACACAATCGCCAAACATTCCAACTCATAAGAATGATATCGGGCTTCGGCTGGTGTTGTACGTTTTGAAAAATACGAAATGGGATGAAATTTGCCATCTTTTTTCTTTTGTAAAAGGACCGCTCCAAATCCTACGGCACTAGCATCACAATGCAACTCCGTCTCATCTTGCGGTGAGAAAATCGCTAGAACCGAACGTTCAACCATTTTCAATTTCAATTTTGCAAATGATTCCAGCTGCGCCTCTCCAATCTCGAGCGTCGAGTCATTTTTGACTAAATCTTGCAAAGGTTTCGCAATCAACGAGAAGTCTTGCACAAATTTTCTAAAATAGGAGCACATTCCAAGAAATCGTTGCAACTCTTTAACATTACGCGGAATCGGGTACTCATCAATCGCTTTAATGTTCATAAAATTGGGACGAATTCCATCTCCGTCAACCGTATATCCCAGGTACTCAATCGTTTCGTACATAAAAACACATTTGCTCAACCGAAGTTCCAATAAATTATCAGATAACCGTTTTAACACTTCAGCCAATATTAATAGATGTTCGGCAATCGTTCCGGTGGCAATCAATATATCATCTATGTAAATCACAAGTTTATTTTCAGTAATCAATTCTTGAAAAATCTTATTAACAAACTTCTGAAACATGGAAGGTCCATTCTTCAATCCAAACGCCTTAAGTATTCAAACTGTCCAAATGGTGTTATAAATGACGTATATTTTACGGAACCAACTGCTACGCTCACATGGTGGAATCCCGACTTTAAATCCAAACTCGAAAAATATTTTTTCTCGTACAGAAAATCCAACAAATCTTCAATCACAGGAAGAGGGTAGTTGTCCTTGACAGTAATTTTATTGAGATGTCTGTAGTCTACACACATCCGATATTCATCTTTATTACTTTTTTTAATTAACACAATCGGCGAACAATATGGACTCTCACTCGGCTGTATGATTTTCTTCTTTGTCAAATCCTCAATCATGGCGGCTACCACTTCACGCTCAGCGTATGACAATCTCCTTGGTAACGATCTAATTACTTCATTTTTCATCCTTTACAAATACCCGCTTAGGCGGCTCGCGACGTTGAAATGCCATTCCTCTGTCCCCACTGGTCAATTTGGAAAATACGTGGAACAAATCTTCGGGTGACTTGAACATTTGCAATCGGGCTTGGCTTTGTAAATTTGAATTTTTAATGCCGTCAATTAAATAATCAACCAATTCTTCATTCTCAAGTTGTAACGGATTTCCCAATATTATGTTCTGAGTGTAATACGTATAAAAATCTTCACCATCTTTCCAAAATCTGGATTCAAATTTCCGTCTCTGTTGAACCCGATTAATACGAGTATTGAACAACTTATCCGATTCAAACAATATTTGGTCAATCGTTAAATCAATATGACATGGTCGTGATGAAAACCATTCACGAGCATGGCGCTCCAAACAAGCAATAACGTCCAATTTCAACTCTTCTTCCTCGACGTCATACTTTTTCAAAATTAATCTGACCGAAGCAACAAACACCTCGAAACTATTGCCATCACTTCTGAACGAAGTAATAAGTTTCTTTAAATCGAGATTCTTCACTTTCTTTTTCGGCAAAGATTCCTTTCGATGTATATCAATCTCGTCTCCCTCGTCAATCACCGAAACATTTGCACTAGAAGCCACGTCACGTCCACTTTGATTTGGTGAGGCTCCGTAACCAGCGGCCATTAATCGATCCTTATCTTCTTTCAATTTCACCATTTGATTTTGTAAATGTGTTTTTTCTTTGTCCGATAAATAATCTAAATACCTTTGTTGTAATACCGCTTTCGAACCATCCGCATTCAATCCAAGTTCCTCTAACTTCTCTTGTACTACAACCATTTTCAAAAAGGTTTTTTTTTTATGTTTCGAATCTGTATTTAAACACTTAAGCACGTATCGTCCTTTCACAATCACTTTTAGTTTTAACACTGCAAATTTATTTTTAAATCGAAACCCCACATCTGAATAATTATAGGATAGTTATGGAAAATCGACAACCTACATATTTATTTTATGAAAGCGCAATCTTGGGAGATTTTAAAACTAATTCCAAGTTCAAACACAATAAGTTGTTTCTTTCTCAACGTATCAACTCATAATCCCTTTATTCCCGTTTTTTTCTTTATTACATGAAAAATCTGGTTTGTTTGTTTCTTTTCTTTCTTTACACGTACATCAAAGCGTTCTTAGATATACCCAACCAACAAAGTGATTTTAAATTATATTTCTTATACTTTAGACATATTTTTCAAAAGTACTCTATCGGGGGAAAAGAATTCGTTTTTGAAGTGTAGTGACGTGTTTTATTTGGCTCCTTCCTTTCATTAATTTTCTCGTGTTTTGTAAAAGCAACCTAGATTATACCGGAGCCTACTGTATAAATAAGAGACTCCAATATGGACTATTTTTTACTAAGCTTAAAATAAGGTTTATGAAATTGTTTTTGTACTATGAAACTATATGGGATAATGATTATTTTCATTTAAAATTTTAGTTGCTTTAGCTTTTGTTTTGTTTTTAAACGAAAATGTTCATAAAATAGGTAATTTTATTTGATTGAGAAATCGAGTTATGAAAATGTTTATTTCTTAGTGAAAATCGTCTTGGAAGAATAAGGTATTTTTTAAATTTCAAAGATGTCATTTTTGTAATACACGTCTTAAACCAGAGCCTTCCAGAGTATAGGGCCATAATGATCATGGCGTATTTTTAGAAGCTTTTTTTGTGGTACAACTTTTCCCTGAGTTCCATAGGAATTAAAGTTTAAATGAAAAACACCCAAATTTTATAAAAAAGAATAACAAAACTATTCTAAATATTTTTAACAAAAACATCTAGGAATCCTATGTGGTAGTACTATAATCGCCGAAACAATAAACTAAAATATCTATGTCTCAAGTTTACTTTTCAAATAGTATCAGTGTACCTTAAAAAACATTGAGGGCGTTTTATCTATTATTTATTGTGAATTGAATGATATTTTAATTACATTAACCTTGCTTCAGGTAAAACATTGCACTAATCCCATTTTTAAAATATAAGTTTCTTCCGGTATATAACCAGATAATTGTTTGTTTTACTAAGACCCAAATTAACCAAAAGTTTATTAAGCAATTCAGTCGCTATAGCCTGACGATTTGACTGCAAACAAATTAAACTTTTTCGTAATCCAGATCGAAAATGAAGTTGCAAAATTTTTGATAATTTCACTCTTCGTAGAATATTTTTTAAGTTGTAATTCTATGTCCACCAATTGGTCGTATATTTGTTTCTTATTATTATTTTAACAGAAATAATTTTAAAGTGAAATCGAACAAACAACAAATTGCAGTTATCGAAATTGCTTTTCGAATTCTTGAATTTAAAAGATTTTTCGAGCTTAACTTCCTATAGTGTTGCAATAGTTAAGGGAGCATCCCAAACATCCGTGCATTAAACATATATATTAAAATGTTACATTGTATAGGTTAAATATGTAAAAGTAAATGTTGTGGTCTCTCTATTATTTTTGTTGGTATTTATGCTATACAAAGGCCAATTTCTTATAAATCTATTGTAATAAAAAGCATATACATAATAAATCAAAACTTTGACTCATTTTTCTGCTGAGAATTATCCACACACTGTCTACATTTTCGAAATTGTCTGCATTGTCGATGTCTTTTTTTTTAAATTGTCTACAAACATTGTCTACCCGAGTACACAATTGAATAATTATTTGATGTATAGACTACGCATAACACAGACACTACTGCAAAGTTTTTTGTTATGGCTTTTTATATAGTGGGATTGGTAGTCTATTAATCTAAACTTTTCGGTCAGTCGAGCCGGCACTATCCGATTTTTACTGAGAAATGTATACTGACTGAAATTATGAAAAAATTAATTTCACGAAAGAATTTGGTCAAATTTGCAGTATAGTGCATTCCAATTTCTTAGCAACTTCTATAGTTCCAGGAGCTACAAGTATCGGGATTGCGTTTTGCCGGAATTTCAAATTTTTTTTTTAAATTCTCGTAACTCATAATTTATTACCAGACATCTCGGGGACTCGGCTTTGGTGGATTATACAGATTAATCCAAATTCCCGAATTTTAACGGTGGGTCGCTTTTTGTTAACGATTCATAAAAGAAAGGTCGATAGATTTTTCGACGTTTTGGATTTTATTCCAAATTTGTTTTGCGCTAAATGTATGGTACTATATACGAATAGATATTATTCGAAATTTTGTAAATTTTTCGAGCATATTCAAGATTTTCTATATTATTCGTATTTACATACATAGATTGGAATGAATGCTACATTTACATTCATTGAGTATTTGGATTAATCTGGAGTTTTAGGCTTTGATTAGCGTTAAGTTGCCTGTAGTATAGTAATGAGGTGTTAGTTTAGGTTGAATTGCAATGCATGATCATTTCCCAGTATTTATGGTTTTAAATTATAAAGAAAATTGCTACAAGCATAGAATATAGCTTTTATACTAAACTGGCCAAACATCCCACGCAGCGTGAGAGCGTCCCGCATTTCACTGTATTGTTCCATGTAAAAATCCGTCCCACAAAGCGACTATTTTAGCGGAGTCGCAGTCACAAAAATACTAACCGACGACTGCGTATTTTATATTTTTATTTCTCTCCTAAAATGTACTAAGGTTAACTTAGTTAAGACTCAAATCAGTATATTTGACCCCCACTCCGGTCAATTTTATAAAGATGGCTTAGCGTAATGTTGCACTTAGGAAAATCTCAAATTTCCTCGCAACAGAAATAAAATCATCGTTAGCACAAAAACAGAATAATGGTGGTGCTTGATAACGAGCTATTATTGGCGGGAACTTATGACGACCCCCAAAGCTAATTAAATTAACAAAATAGAGGCAAACCTGCGCTACTTAATTTTGCAATAGTTTAAAATGATTTATAGATATGACCGAAAAGCTAACAATCAAAGTGACCAGCCGTTTCATCTTTATTCACCATCAAAAATCCTGTTGAAGAAGTTGAAGAAAAACATGAATTCGAGTAGTGTCTAGATGATGATGAGAAATCGAAACGACTTCGAATTACAAAAATTCAGGATTTAATTTTTTGATGGTTTGGAGAAGGTTTGTATGCATTTCCACAAATGTAACAAATTTAAGTTTTGGCTTGAGGTATTGTGATGCGTGAAAATAAAACGAAAAATGTACGTTGTCTAAAAGTTGATGTTACAATAGAATATGTTCACGTAAATATTTAATAATGGGTATTGAAATTAACACAACGCTGATTGCCGATTTGTTATGGTTCGCTGACCTAGTTCTTAGTGAAATTATACAAAATTTCTTTGCCCGTTTTTTTTTGTACTGAAAAATCTGATTTTTTGTACGCATGCATTGCATTCTTGAGCCAGCCGCCTCTGATCGTAATTTCATGTCCCGATGTATCGGATTTGTCAGCAATTTGAAATATGTATGACATGTACTATGTATACGACTGTTCGATATTTTCGAAATTATCCGAGAATATTTAAGATTTCCAGTCAAGGTTTGTTTGCCTTTAAGTTGATCTTTGCGCTAATTTGCGTGATGATAATTGCATGAATTTTCCGATTCTTTTGAAATTTCCATTAGTTTTCTAGATTTTTGTTACATATCTATGGACTTCTCCTTACTCATTATGATTTAGATTTTTCGAGATCATTTGTAATTCATAAAGAGAATGTTTGAGTTTTTGAGGTAATACAGTCGACTTTATTCTAAATTTCCTAATTTTTAGAGATTATTTAAGGTTTACCCAGATCTTCGAAATATAGGCGTAATGCGATATTTTTAAAATTTTTCTAAACTTTTCAATATTTTGCGAAACTTTACCATTTTTGAGATTACTTATTTCGAAATTATTGGAAGTTTCAAATTAAATTCGAAGTTTGTGATATTTATCCAGATGCTTAGAAATTTTCTTACCTTGCGTTATTTGCATAATTGACGTTTTATTCGATGTTTTTGAGGTACTAGTTGAATTAAGATTTTTAAATGTAAAACAAATAAGCGTCTTTCAGTCACATCAGCAAAGAGTAGTATTCGAGACAGGCAAACATTTTTGAATTTTACGAAATTTTTTGAGCATGTGAGATTTTCTAGGTAAAGATATTATGGTTCGGTTTAGTGTATTAAAACATTAAGTAATTTTCCGTAAAGCGGAAAATAAAATGTACTGGTAAACAGTAAAGGTATAAACCTTTACCTTTAGGGTTGGTACCCACCTTTTTGATTTCGAATTTTAAAAAAAAAATACATCTCGAAATAATTTAAACAAAACTGTCCATCAAAATCTTCTTTGTACTTCTTAAATCAACGCCAATAATTTTGCTTTCACAAACTCTCCGTGAAATCTTCTAATTTTTGATTTGGGTTTATTAAAAAATTAAATTACTTAAGCCGAAAACATTTTTGTGATTAATTTTAAATAATACGTTTTTTTTTAGTTTTAATGATAGCAAATATAAATTATGTGAATAAAGCTCATATTTCGAAGGTACATATTATGTCAAAATCCAAAAGCTCAAAATTAAAAAAAATAATTAAAGTAGCTAAATGTAAATTAATCATGCTAGAAGAGGATAAATATGCGCTAGTCTTTATGTGAGAAGAAGGTTGCTTTATCATTCAAGGGTCCCAGGTTTGATTTTCGGTGGTGACAAGAAAAAAATGTATCGATTGGTTGTTGTGGTCTACGTATTGAGAGTTCAAGCCCCAATAATTTATTGTCTTTCATCCTTCCCAATAAAGATATAAAAACCCTAAATATAACATAATTCTTCTCCTTAAAAAAAGAAAAGAAATAAAACTTTCAGGATAAATTTTAGCTTATATAGTTCAAAAAGCTCAATTTTGACAATAAAGCTTTAAATAAATAAAGGCCTGATTGATTCAAAAATCAATTAATTTTAAACTACAACCTGTCAATTTATACTACAAGGTGCTGCTTTTTGTGCATCTGAACACTGTTAACTAAGATTGAAACCTCTTATGGACATTTAACAAATTAGGTCAATTATTGGATTTTTCATTTTTCAACTTTTATTTCAAACATTAAAGATTTACACTTTCTGAAAAATACAACTAGAACAAGCTTTCAATTTAAAATCTCAATCTTTCTTAATCGCCCCACTAAATTAATATAAGCACATCAATTTGAATTTGCCATATTGTTTAGAAAATTGAACGATAAAGCACAAAAGTAATATCATATATCAAAATTGCACTCGCGCTTTAAACCAGATTGTGAATATGCTTTTATTTGCAATAATTTATCCACTTAAAAGCTATCTATCAATACTACATTAGAGCTACTCTTGAACATTGGTTGGAACATTTATTTTTACATTTAAATATCCTTTTACATAAAACTCAAACATGTATAACCTTTAAGTAAAAGCTTCGGTTTACTTAATAATCCCCCTCCCCTGAAATGCAGCGCAGCAATTAATTATTTTAAATACTTTTCCTGAGATCCTGCTGGCCAATATTTTTGGGATAAAAATTAAATCTTCAAGCTTCGCAAGTTTATAACGCTAACATTCCAATTCGTAACTAGATTAAATTAAAGCTGTATGGTGTGACCTTAATTTACTCACGCCAATAGTACTAACAAAATTACGTTAATTTATTTTTGTAATTCGATTATGATTTATTATCACCAAAAAGTAAACTTAATTTTAATAAAAAAAACAATAAATGTGAAAATACTTTTCACCACATTTGATGCACGACTAGGAAGAAAGAAAGGGACACGAATTTATTATTATAATATTAATTAATTTATATTTACGCTTGATATTAGTTTTAGTTGTTGTGTTGTTATTTATGCTGTGTTGATTTCTGTATATATATATGAACGGACTTAGACTGTGTCCGAAACCTGTGATAAATAATTTTTAGTACTAATTTTTGACATTTATTTGAAAAAACTGCACACACCCAAATTATCATAGTCAATTCCTATGATAATTTGTAACAACTACAAAATAAATTCATTATTTAATTTACTAGTGTGATTGACGTGCTGTACCTATTAAACTTAATTGGCGTAGTTATATGTACGTTAGTAAATATACCATTCATGTAATTTTTGTCCAAATAACTATCTATTTCTCGAAAATTACTGTAATTAAATTGAAGCAGCAAAAATGTGAGGCGGGGAAATATACCAAAAAATTATTAGACTATGCAGACAGCATAATAAAAAATTGTGAATGTAGGGGAATATTTTTCAACTAAATGTCAAAAATTTGTACTCAAAAATATTTATCATGGGTTTCGGACACTAGAAAATATTTTTGCTTTTTGTTTTTATGTTTTTTGAACTCTGTTTTTACCAAAGGTGAGTTTTGTTTTAAAATGTATTTATTGCTAGCCCAACGGGAGTGAAGTTCGTTTGCATTGGTATTGGTGACGTGAGAGTATTTGAGTGGTGCACGCCAATATATGTATGTGATTAATAATTGTGGCGGCGAAGTGAATATATGAATTTTATGAGTGAGATGCCATAGCTACATGGAAGTTCTTGCTTTTAAAATCTGAATGCCCCGTTGTTATTCGTAGCAATCAAGATTTACAATTTTAAATTTTTTAAATTTATTATTTATGTATTTACAATAAATTTAATTTAATTTAAAACTCAAAAGTAGTATTGCTATGAGTAAGCTTGGAAATTTTTGTGGCTTTTACCAAAGCATCGTAGATTCTACAAAGCCATAGTCTAAAAAATGAAGCTATTATAAAGGAATTATGTAGAAACGAGAAAAACCCAAACTTTTCATATCATTATGGGAAATCACTTTTTTCCTAACACAAACTTTTAAATGAAAACGCTACCAATTCTTAATTATGATCTTTGAGATATTTTCACAAACGTTTGAATTTCAACATACATACACACATATGTATGAACATCGGTTAAAAAAATCGTTTTTATTTTCTGAAAATATGAAATATTCAATTAAATTTTTAAAATTTGCTACATCTACGATATAATTTAAGAAATTTTGATACCAAATTTTATCAATTAGATAATTTTAGATAATCAGAGTTCCATAAAATGGTAACATTTAGCAGCTTTAATCAAAAATGTTCGTTTGTAATATAAAGCTTAATGATATTAAATTTTTTCGAATAATTCATATTCTCAAATATTACATAATGTAGAATGAATTCAGAATTTGGAATTCCTATAAAATATTGTTAACGCCACATATTTACAGACGAATATCTCGAAATGGTGATTCCAAATAACTCCAAAATCAAACTAGAATTCCAATTCAGTTCTACAGTATCCATACTTTATTTATGTGTACCAATTTTTGTGTACATTACTGTTTCAAACTTTGCTGGACAATATCAGCTGTCATTCCAGAGTAAATCTTAAAAGGTTAAGAAATATTACATTTTCTTTAAAATACAACTATTACAAACTAATTATACTTAACTTAAATTAACGTAGTAATCTCTTATTGAGCTGAAATTATTATTTATTAGTAATACTTTGTTTATTTATCTGTAACAAAAACAAAACTAAATATTTAATTGTCATCAAGGAAAAAAGATTGACATTTCATTGTTGCTCGTCTATGGTATTATGACACTGGCTTTTTTTCCGACTTTTTCAGCTGCTGAAAAATGCGAATGAAGTGAGAGAAATACAAAATATTCATTCGAGTGAGTGTATACAGTATAATAGAAATGTATATGTCAAAAATTATTTTTTCTAGCAGTGAACTGTGCAATTCTAGCAGAAAATAATGAATTGTTCTTATTTTTTTTTTTTCACGTTTCTACTTTATTTTAAACATTGACGGTTATTTGTCGTAATGTCTTCTTTAGAAGTGATTGTCGCAGCAAATATTAATTTATTAAATGTTTCGGCATATTTGTACAATAAAAAATTAAATAAAAATAAATCAAAAAAAAAATATTCTGCAAAGTGGCTGCTTCAGCGGGAATCTGAAGGATTTGGCCAAAAATTATTAAAAGAGATCCAAAATGATGATATCAAGTTGTACCGGCAAATTTTGAGAATGACACCAGTACAATTTGGAGAAATTTTGGAAATGGTTCATCCTTATATTACCAAACAAAATACAAATTTAAGGAACAGTATTTCATCAGCTGAGCGATTGCAAGTCACATTAAGATATTTGGCCACAGGTACTTATTTTGTTATATTTTTCGTTTCACTTGTATGTTAGGAAAGATAACCTATTCTGTGGAACTTAATTTTAGGTGAGACGCAGACTTCACTGCAGCTTCCATTCCGCATCCATCAATCCACCATTTCAAAAATTTTAAAAGAAACTGTTGAAGCAATATACACAGTACTTAACGAAGAAGTGTGCAAGTTTCCATAAACCGAAAGCGATTGGTTACAAATATCTAACGATTTCCACAAAATGTGGGGTTTCCCAAATTGCCTAGGTGCAGTTGATGGTAAATAAGAATGGAAATCTATCGTGATTTCCATGTATGTACTAATATATAATAGTAATTTTATTTTAAGGGAAACACTGCAAAATTAGGCCGTTAAAAGGATTTGCATCCAATTATTGGTGCTATAAAGGCACACATACATTTGTGCTGATGGCAATCGCAGACGCCCATTACCGATTTATATATGCAGACGTTGGAATCAATGGACGTGTTGGGGATGCCGGGATCTGGATGAGATCCGACCTGAAGTACGACATTGAAGCTAAAAGGGTACCCATTCCACCGCCTCGAAATTTACCATTAACGTGTATACCATCTCCTTTCACATTTTTATATGATGACGCCTTTCCTCTAACCGATTACATCATGAAACCTTATGCTCACCCTAACCTTAGTTTAAGTGAACGAAGGTTTAATTACATGTTATCACGAAACCGTAGAGTAGTGGAGAATGCTTTTGGTATTCTCGCAAATAGGTTTCAGGTCCTATTTACACCTATATTTCGAGAACCAAACAGAGCAATCAAGGTGGCGTTGGCTTGTATTTGCCTTCATAATTATCTACGAACAGATAATATTAAAAGGTCTACTAATTTCGACTGTCTGGCAGAAGAAGAAATAGACACTCTCAACCAAAGGAATTTTGATTCGAATGCGAGTAGGTCTATAGGCGCATCAAGAAAATCTGCAGAAAAAATCCAGAAGCAATTAGAAGAATATTTTGAAAAATTTTATAGTGATATTAAAATAGACTGATGATATAACTGAATAGAATGATTTTCAAATAAATCTTACAACATTTTTTTTTTTTAAATACACATACTTAGATGTTTTATTTTGATTTCTTTTAATTTGAATTTGGTTATACTCATATAATACATTAGAAATTTTATGCCTTGCTTCATTTTCCAGATCAGCATCTAATTTTAATAAATCTCGGGAAACCAATTCGCCAAAAGGTTCTTCTATATTCCTCTTGTTTAAAAATTTTGATAAATCCTGGGATGTTTGCAAGCACGATTGAATAAGGACTTCTTCTGTGCTTTTTGATGCGGTTCTGGCTTTTTTGGTAGGGTGGATTGGAACTGGTTTCAACTGGGCGAGTTGACTTTGCCTATTTTGTGATGACGTACTAGTTGTTGGACAAGATGGCCACAGGCCGAGATGGAGATTTCGTTAAATCTGCTTTAATGAAAGACATGTCATCATCCAAATATTCTTCATACAAATCTTCATTATCGCTAAGTAAAATTGATGAGCATGATTCATCTGCCATACTGAGGTAACGTTGTGAATCTGATGAATCTCCTAACAATTCCTAAAAATAAAGAGAAATTTAAAGAGTAGATGTATGTACAAGCAGATCCGAGCACATTTTTTATAATTATTTACAGTTAATGAACGTTTATTATAGTTGTTCACCGAAAGCAGGTTTCTTTTAAAAATGAGAGGTCGTTATAAAATTTCCATGTGGACTCTTCTGCATCATCTGTGGCTGTTCCACTTTTTTTCAATTTAAAATATTTTTGATATTTGTTGGTAAAGTATGATTTTAAATTATTCCATTTTTTCGGCAAGTCAACTGAAAGATTTATTTTATTAAACATGGAAAAAACAATTAAGTATAAGTTAAAAAGAAAAACTCACTATAAGTGAAAATCCCATCATTTTTAAATTCAATGTTCATTTCGTCGACTAATCCGGTCCAAAATAATTGTTTTTTCCCCTTATTTTTGTAACTGGGATGGCTGAGGTTCCATATAAACTGTGATGTTTTAATTTTTTCTATTAGGAATTTTATGTTTAAATCATTCCAATTATGCATTATTCCAATATGCAACAAATTTTTCAACTCAGAAACAAAATCTATAATATATTTGCCAGTGAAAATTTTTGACGTGTATAAAATGGTGTTGTCTTTTTCTTTACGTTTGTTTCTGTCCTAGTTATGCATTACTTCTTTTATTGCACTTTTTTCTAGCCAGTGTCATAATACCATAACTGACGACAGTGATCCCTACGAATTAACATTGTAATTATAAGTGTTATAATTTGTACTAAAAAATCACGACATTTACAATAATTAGAAAATAAAATTATTACTACTTGTACAGCGGTCGAATCCAGACGTATTCTAATAAATAAAGTTTTAGTAACGAAATCATAGTGATTTTATTATCCACAAAGTAATTGTAAGCAAGCAGTGAATGTGTCGTGTAAATCCCAAAGCCAAATTATTGGTTTACATATATTTAAGAACAAATAAAGTTTAGTTGAGGAAAACATTCAAATTTGTGTTTTGTCAGTGGTTACAATTGCTGTTTGTTTTTTCGGCTGAATTTAGTTCAGTCCCGAACAAATATTGAAACGTTCGATTTTATATTTTTGAATTTTAAATTTTATTAATGATATTTAAGAGATTTAAAAGAGCATTTTCCTGTTTTTCTTGAAATGTTGATAGGCCCCGACTTTTGACTTCTCAAAAACTTTGCATAGTAGAATCTTAACGGCCCATATTTTGTAAAATAAAAATTAAACCACATAATGTGCCAAATTAAAAAGGCTAAAGTCCAAGCTAGAGTGCTGTCACCTACATAAAAGTTTTTGGTTTCGGATTTTTAAACTATTTTCTAATCCAAAGTAATTTAAACAAAGCTTTCCGTAAAAATCCCCTTTGTATTTCTTATATCAACGCTCTTCTTAAGAGTCAAGATTTTGTTAGAAGCTTCCAGCAATAATTTTATTTTCACGAATCATTTTTAAAATCTTCTAATTTTAGATTTGGGTTTATAAAAAACAAAAAAAATTAAATTTCTTAAATTTTACCATAAAAATTTATGTTAAATTTTAATGACATAAAAAATTAATTATATGATAAAGCTCATACATCGAGCGTGCTATTTTAAAAATGAAAAGCTCAAAATTAAAATAATTTAGAAAAATACGATATAATAGCGAGAGTAGCGCACGTGCTTTTTCATCCAAGGGGCCCAGGGTCGATTTCCTGTAGTGAGAAGTGGTAGGTACATAATACATGTATGTGTTGCTTCAAGCCTCATAAATTTCCGTTCATTCTTCTTTCAAAATAAATAAAATGATAAAAATGAATGTAGTACTGTGTCTCTGTAGAACGTAAGGCTAATCCAAAAATCCTAAGTTCATTATAGGATTTATATTTAAAAAAAAAAAAAAAAAAGCTTTCAGAATAAATTTTAACTTATTAAAAGCTAACTTTTGCCAATAAAGCATATTCAAGTTATTAAAGACAACAGAAAAAACAATTAAATTCTTATTATGATCTGAACAAAACATAAGAAACACGAAATATTGAACAATTGCTTTAGTTTTCATAGTAAACCATTGGATTTTGAATTTTGTTTTGTTGAAAAATGTCTACAAAAATCTGACTGTTTGTACATCTGAAAATTGTGTATTTAGTTTAAAAGCCCTGATGCCATTTTAACAGTTTTCGGTAAATTTTTTTAATTTTTCAGCTTTTAATTCCAACATCGAATATACGCTTTTCCAACATCGAATATATAAACGCTTTCAAACTTAAATCTTCAATCTATTCTGATCAATTTGCGAAATTAATGAAAGCTCAGCATTATGAATTTGCCGTAACGTTGAGAATATTAAATGGTACTAATAATAATGGTATAATTTACGCACTTAAAAGCTTCTTGATAATAATAATAATTTATTACAAAATTTATTTCTAGTAGATCTTCTCTTGAACTTTGATTGAAATAAGAATATCGAAACGTTTAATATTTTCCTATAGTTAGTTGAAATTAATTACCTTTGAGTATACCAGTAAAAGCTCCATCGCTAGAAATAAAGCAAAGAAATAAATTATTTTGAATACTTTTCCCCGCGATCCTGTTTGTCAATATTTTTGGAATACAAATTAAATTTTCAAGCTTGCGAAGTTTAGAAGGCTAACATTCCAATTGTGTAATTAAATTAAATTAAAGTTACATGAAAGTTCTTGATTTTAATCTAATAATTTAATATTTATAAATTGATTTGTAAAAATTGGAAGTATTTTGTAACAAGATTCCTATAATGATTTTGCTTTTAAAAAGTTTAAAAAACCTCACTATGTTTACATTGAGCTTATAAGCTCAATTTTATGATAATTTTCATCTCAAATTAAATAGAAAAACTCAAAAATAGCATTGCTACATCAGTAAAGTAAGCTTCGAAATTTTTGTGACTTTTACATAAAAGCTTCTGCAATTTGTTTTGCTAAAACATTGCCTAAAACAAGCTGAAAAACAAAACTTTAATTTGTATATGGTACATTAAAAACAAGGACAAACCCCAGATAAATTTATATAGATAAAATTTGAACCTCATTTTTGAGCTGTCGATTGGTTATTTCAACTTAATAATAATTTTTTTTTGTCAACTAGTAAAAGTTCTTGCGACTTATAAATTTTGGAGCTTTAAAAGAATGCTGATTGTTTATCATTTTATAGAGGTTTTTATATAAATCATTCGTAAGTTTAAATCAGATTTTGTCTAAATATTTAAAAGTTTTTCAACATTTATGCTGGGCGATAGCAATATTTTTATAAAAATCAAAATTACTCTGACATTTTAAAAAAGATTGTATAAATAATTAGTTTAAGCATCTTAAAGCTTCATAATAAAATTAATCTTTAAGACAAATATCGTTTCATAAATTATCAGAAGGATCTGGTATTAATTTAATTTACATATTATAATAAGCTTTACAATTAGCTAAAACTTTTAATATTTAGAATCCTCTAACAACTTTTGACGTTTAGTCAAAAGAAAAACAGTAAAAGTTAAAAAAAAATGCGAAATTTTAAATAATAAGAGCTTAAGCTCTTAATTAATAAAAAAAATCGGGTTTTCAACCGGCGGAGGAAATATTTTTCCAAAGGCAAATATTTATATGGTTGGCATTCATTTACCTAAACCCAGCATTTCTCTTAGTGAACTGTAAACTAGAACATGCTACAATAACGTTTCCCACACAGGTCCCTAGTCTTAAATTATATTTGTGCACATTTAATTGCGTCTGCTGTATTTTTATAATGAATTAATTTATATATATTCGATTAATTGTTTATCAGTTCGTATGACAAATGCCTAATTCCACAAACAAGATTGAAACGAGATTAATTGTTTTATAATTTCCGTATAATAGACTACTATTTATGTTTGGCTGAAACGAACCAGCTGCAAAGAAAATATCCTTACAATATCTTAAATTAAAATCTGTATTGAAACCATTTCAGTAATAGCTACCAATTATATTTAAATAGATTTTATTATGATCCAAATTTAAATTTTCTATCAAATTAAATTGCAAATAAAATTATTTTTTGGTTCTGGTTAATTTTAAAATTTGGCGGGTTGCTGCTTTATAACTCTTTTCTACCCCATTATCATTTTTAACTGCTCGTACTTTATCATCTCATCACATAACAAATAATAATCTTTCTAGCCAAACAGAAAAAATTCTGCTTATCATCATCATTATCATTGCTTTCTTAACTCCAACAACCAAACCAAATTAAGAATTAAAAATAACAAAAACAAAAAACAAAAATTACAAAACGTTCTTTGAAAGCTCAATTTTTTATTTTTTTGTTTTTTATGTTTTATTTTTATAAAACCGCACCATCCATGATATTGCGCAAATTGGCCGTTACGGTATAAGACGAAAATACATTTACGAAGAAAAAAATTAAAAACGCTGAATTAAGATTTTTTGCTGTTGTTGGTGTTATTTTTATAATTAAATTTTACTAATTAATTCTTAAAAAAAAAAAAAAAATTTGTGTGCCTTGAACATTTTTATTATCTCGTTAACCAACGAAAAATAATGAAAGTGGAAACAAAATGAAAAGTCAACCAGTATTGTACATAAAGTATATAATTTGGTAGAAGAGAGACCAATTGGGTATTAGAATGAATACAATTTTTGACATTTAATTCATTTTTATTATTCATTTTAAAATAGAATAATTAATAAATTTTTTGCGTAATAAAAATGAATACAAACGGATGGATAAGAAATGAGGATGAAACATAAAATTACTCTTTTCTTGGTAAAAAAAAATAAAATAAAATAAAAATAAATTGAATTTCATGAACAACGACGTTCAATTTTTTATTTTTTTATATTTAATGTCGCGATGCTATTTTTAGAACTGAAATTTAGTGTTTTTGCTGGTTTCTCCTAAATTTTAGGGGGTTACTACATAATTTGACACAACCCACAGCATTTCCACAAAATTAATATAATTGTTTTCTTTTCTTTTCTTTCAGGTAATACTTTTGTTCTTATAATGATGTTCTGGCCAAATCACAACTTGGGTAATATTATTCGAAATAATTTATGATAAATTTAATATCAAACAAAATTAAGTTTTGAATCTTTTATTTCTAGTGTCTGAATTTATTATAAAACAATCGTAGTAAAATAAAAAGTTTAAGTAATTCTGATTCATAACTATAACTTTTAAGTAAAGAAAAAAATGAAAACATAAATTATTTATCGACTAAAATAATATCAAGCTTACAAAAAAAATGTTTTCGTGCTTTTTTTCAATTTTTTTTTTTGTAACGATTGCTTCATAAAAGAAATGTTTTTGAAGAATTTAAAAAAATACTTGGAAGAGTAAAATACTTTTAAAAAGTTTTTAATTTTACCTATCGTCTGTTTTATTGTAAAAATTAAGAAATCTAAGAGTCACTGTATAGAATAAATTTGAAAATTTATTTCAAATACTGTAAGGATCATAAATTTCATTAATTGACTTTCGATTTATTTTACATTTTTTAAGAAATAGTGCACAATTAAAAACTAGATTGCTATTTTTAACTAACTTCAAATTGATAACAGCAACATCAACAGAAAAATGTTATGTTCATCATCAATTTGTTCTGAATTGTGAATAATTGTTAATCGAAGCACGAAATTAATTTTTTTTTTCTATTTCGTCTGTCTCAATATTATTGAAGATTTAACATAAACAAAATTGTTTATATATCATTAGTATTTTATGATATTACAATGTGTACAATCTGTGTACGATCGAGACTTTCAATTATTTAGAGAGTATTATTTTGTTTATTTCACTTCATTATTTTTAAACTCTCCAGGCCACTTCTTGGAATCCTAAAATGAGCAATGTACATAATATTTGAAACACAGCAAAAAATGGTTTTTAAAATACGAACAACAATTAAAATCCACCAGTGTTTCTTTTTCATGACATAGCAAAGTGGGAGATCAATCTATGTTGAATAATTTTATTTTTATGTTTGAAATTACTGAGAAATTTCATCTCTATTTTGTTTGCTTTCCATACTTATGTAGATTGATGGGGGACCCGCCAGACAATTGTTTCGAATGCTGTAACGAAAACAAAATTTGATTGAATTTATATTATGACATTGATTAATTCTAGGATAAAGGCCTAAATCTAGCTAAAGACATAGTCGTCTCAGGACTAGAGTACGCTAAGCGACAAAATCACTATTTTGAGAAAAATGAAAATTAAAGTTTGCGAGGTCATTATGACATAGTGGATAGCGGAAAACACAAAACCAGTTTCCTCAGGAATGGGTAGACTGATTAAGACGTAAATACGCGCAAACGAAAGAGGATATTTTAAATCCTCAGAATCCATCAAAACCCGAAAAATGGCAATTTGGTGGTTAGCGTACTCTAGTCCAGAGACGACGACATGTTATTTGTGCAATTTTGAGGAATGCGTCGTTGTTGTAATCTGGAGCTCTTGGAAAAAGTAGATTTTATGTTTATGTAAATAACAATTATTTGTTTATCAAGCACGTGAAGTGCGACTTTTTTAGCAACAACACTGTATAAACAGAGTACAAGATGTTGGCGACGCTTTTCAATACAAAAATAATAAAACAAAGGAAAGAGAATCAATGTATTGTGATTACACAGTCACCTTCTTAACAAATTTAATAAGTACGCTTTAGTAAAATACGCTTACTATATAAACAATTCTATGGCCACAAGTCAAAGTAGCTTAAGTCAAATTTGATCATTTTTCTAGAGAGCTAGAAAAAAATTGAATATTAAATTAATTTTTCACTTATGCCAACTAAAGCTATTACGGCTTGCGACCATAGCCTTTGGCCACAAGGTATTACAACTTCACGTCAAATTTAGTGGTGTTAGGGGAGAAATAGAAAACATAAAAATGTTGAAAATAATTTGTACCTTAATTCGACTTAAGCTACTATGACTTGTGGCCACAGAATTTATTATAGTCGAAAATTTTAAAAAATGTTTAAGGAACATTTGATGTTTTTTTTTTGGTGACTTGAAAAAACTGCTTCAATGACAATAGTCGCTTTTTTAATCTGTAATTTGTCTGACGGTATATCGATTATGACGGCCAACTCTTTTTACTTCGTACAGTCTAAGATATTTAGAGCACAGCTTCTAACAAACACCGAACTGATTTTTTCTTACTGCCACTAAGTCACTAACTTTGTATGATTTTGCTGCTTTTCTTTTTTTTTTTTTATTGTAAGTGTTTCTTTTTTCCCGCTGAATTTTCTCAATTTGTTGCTTTGCTTCGAAACGTAATTGGTCCCGCTCATCATCGAATCTATCTAAGTTTTCTAGTTCGTGCCACATACATGTTTATTCACTTTGCTTTAGGCGCTCAACCTGACCGAGATATTCATAGGCACTCAATGTTCTTAAGAGCCATTAATTATCAGAAATATTCATTTTCTGCTATATGCGCATATGGGCCTATAGCACAAATCTCCACATGCGGACCTCAATAAGAGATTATATGGGCGATTTTCAGAAATCCCACCTTTTATTAACATTTGAATTAAACCAAAGTGTAGTTAGTATTCTGGCCAAGATTCACGTTTGTGCATATTACACTTTAGCCAGAATCGGCGATAGAATAATCCCAATTATCAAAATCGCGGTTTTATGCAAGCAGCTATAGTACAATTTACAACAAAACAAATCGAGATGTTATTAAATTTTGTTAACCGTCTAAATCGGGTTTTTAGCAATCCAAACGCATTTTGTACTACCACCCTGATTGAAGAATGATTTTTTTTAAAATGTTTTTTGAGAATCAGAAAAGTTTCCTAAATCCCGAAATGGTAGCATAAGCCAAGCAAGTCACGGGTAAGCAGAATCCACTAATATGAGACGTCTATGTCTAATTAATGATCCCTGATTCTTAGTACATCTCTTGTACAATTCGGTTTTTCCACTCATGCATGCTTCCTGGATCCCCTACATGAATATAGTAAAACTTTCGATCCTGCCCAAAAACACCTTGAAGCAAAATACTAAAATATTTTTTACGATTATAGTAATCAATGGAATTTTCCTGTGGTTTGGGTATCTGGATGTGACTTCCATAAATGGTTGCTAATACATGAGGAAATCCCTTTATTTGTTCAAATCTATTAGATATAGCTTTTTGTTCTACTTCTTCTTGGGGCCATTTTATATGCAAATTGCACGCATCGAACCAGCCAGTGCGTAACACGCACAATGCATCTGTGGTCAGAACTTATGCTTATATCAAATAGATTTGAAATTTCTCGAAATGTATCGGTATTAGCCAGATACCATAAAGTAACAAGCACCCACTTTTCTGCACTCACTTTTTCAACGCTACATGTTCTCCATTGGTGCATCGTAATTTTATACTTATCTAAAAATTAATAAAATGTTAATTATAATTTGTTATATAGCAGTTCATAACGCCAAAGTCATTAATTTTTATTATTTACCTATTAATGAGTAAATAACTGATCTTTTCAATTGAAATTGAGTTACAAACTCATGGTCACTGTACTTTACTACCGTTCTCATAATGTTAGATCGTGGATGGTGGTTGGTAGGAAATGAGGATGCGTATGGTGAAAGGAGCTTTATTTTTCACGTTTACCGTATTACTCGTACTCCCGGTTTTATGTAACCGCATTCACAAATTTTATATTGGACATATATATGTGGTAATTTCGCTCCGGCACGAAGGAGGCTGTTTAAACATACAATCGAGTGATACACCGGCTTCTACTGGCTATGAATTAGAACAGTACTTTAACTCGAAGAGCCTTGCTGGATACTATAGATGTTTTCGACAAATAAAATGTAGAAGTTCAAACTTTGATCAAATGAATTTGAGATGATGAGTGAAACAAAATAATTTTGTATGGAGCATACAATTTTGATGAGGTGCAAAAACGGTTGGAACAATGCGAAAAAATAAAGCTACGAATGCAAGAAAATCGAAGTCTATCGTGAAATTTTCATAAGCTATGAAATTTTGAAGTAGCAGCAAACAAAATGTTAAGGCAGTTAATTTGGGTAAATGTTTCAATTGCAAGAGTAACTAAATCTACAGAATGCTGAAAGCTATCTCTTGTTTGGTGAATTTGGGCACGAGTTAAAAATTTGCATACAGAAGAAGACAAAGGAGGCTGCACAGGCCGAAAAGAGAAACTTGGCGTTAAGGGCATCTACTTTGAATCGTGATGTGAGGTTTTTATCGAATAATATCTACAAGAGGGTTGCAAACGAAGTTGCACCAAATTATACAAAAAATGTCGAAGGTTTAATGGACACGGGTAGCAAAATATCAGCGACTGGAGGAGACAGAAATACTCACGGGATTTGCAGCAACGGAAATCGAGAGTTTGAGTGCATCTGTCTTAACGATCAAAGTAGACAATGAAGGTTTCAATAGTTTATCATATTGTTTCGATGTCGTTGATGCCGATGATTCTTGCAGATAATGCTTTGGGTGATGTAATTTTGTAGTAAGGGGAATTTCACACATATTAAAATGGACTGGCCAACTTTACTAATATAAGGCAGCAATTCGTGAATTATTGTATCATATGATGAAAAATATGCAATAAAAGGAAGCCGACGATGAGTTATAATCTTTAAGTGAAACAAGCATAATCTGTCGATAAAAGTATGCCTCAGTAATTTAATTTAAATGAGACGCAAAAACGTCTGATTATGTCGAGTTACAACGCATCCAGAATGAAGCTGATCGATGTAGACTCGCCAATTTGATTAATGAATGTGAACTGGAGAATACCATTAAATTCCAAATCGAGATGAAAACAATCTTAGAGGATGAAACACCTGATTTTCTGGACCTAGCAACCAGTCAATACTAAAGCAAATTGTGATCAATAACCAAGTGAAAAGATGAAATTTTGAAGCCAGGTGTATCAATCTATTCAAGTCCAGTGTTGCTGGTTGAGAAGAACGATGGAAGAAAAATGATTTGCGTTGATTTCAGAATATTACAAAATAGGTGATATATCGATGGCTTATTGCGAATAGGGCGTAACATAAATTTATCAAAAATTGTGTTCTTCGATTTAAACGACAGATAAAGTTGGTTTACATGGTATATTTAAGACAAATATTAGTTTCTTTTTAAAAAGGAGATATTTTTTATTAAAAACGTCATCATTCATCATGATTTAAATCGTATTTTTCGTTAAATATAAAGTTTTTTCTCTCTTGTTTAAAATTTACAAAATGCGACTTACGCCCTATTCGCAATAAGCCATCGATATATTCTTTACCCATTGACAGAGCTACTAATAGGTAAACTGGCTCCGAGATGGTAATCTACATTGGATTTTCCTCATGCCTGTATCAGAAGAGAGCCAAAAATATGTGAGAATCGTGACGCATAACGGGCAACATGAATTCAGAAAGCTCCTTTTGGATTCTGCAATTCTCCATTCACTTTCGAACGCTGGACCAATAAAGTATTCAGACAACCTATATTAACATGCCTTTAGAATATTGACGTATTTGGTATAGATGAAAATTAAGTAGTTCGGCATTTTAGGGAGACATTTCTTGGCGCTAGAAGTGCCAAATAATGCAAAGGAAAATTCAGTACCTTGGGCATTTATGGAAAACGGTAATGTCCGACCATCAATTGAAAAAATGAAAGCTGTGACAAAATACACAACCGCGAAGACAACAAAAGACGTACAAGTTTCTTAGGACTAATATTATATTTCCAATAATTTGTACGTAAATACGCTAAAATTACATTAACGTTAAATCATTTATTGAGGAAGGATGTCTCATTTGAGTTCGAAGAAGGTCAATTCAACAGAGACTGGTTTTCATTCTGAAGCCAGTAAATTGGGTTCTGGTGCTCTTATTCCAGCGCTGCGATGAAGATGAAATAATGTAACCTGTACAATACCTAAGTCGAAAAACCAACTCGAAGTCTAGATTGCTGTCATTATAGTATAGTCGTCATTTGCCTAATCGATTAAATTTTTTTGATTGCTTTTAAATGTACGACCAACCATTTAGCAGGATCTCCAGGTAATTCTAACAATTGTTGACGCCGGGCCCACTGTACACCCTTTTTTTACATTTACTTGGAAGGATTGGATATGATTGAGATCGACCCGGTTACAAACACCTTGGCGGTCATTTGTTAGTGTTAAATTTTTTCTAATAATTACTTTATTATGTTTATTCTAAAAACTGCTTTCCATCCTTGGCATCCTAAAATCAATATTAATTAGTTATCAATTACCCCTTATATATTTCCCACCAAGTTACTTCCTCCGGCCGTTTTGCTTGATTTTTAAAGAACTAATCATACTCTCAACCAATTAAGTTTTAATTTAATGGGACATAGCACCAACAAGTTTTTTAAAAATCGAAATTTTTTTTTGATAGAATTTGTTAGAATAAACCTTTAAGAATATGGTTTTAATAATATAAAAGTGAAATTCATTAAAAAAAAAAATAGTGATCATATATGAGGAGTGTCTGATCAAAAGTGGCTATTTACGTTATTCGAAAAATATTTTGTTTTGATCTAAATGTTTTAAACGCACATTTAAGGATTACTTTTTTGTAGTAAATAGCTTATGTTTCGACTGTTTCTGAATTTATGAACATTTTTGATAGAGAAATAACCGCTTTTGGTCCATTCTGATATCGAAAAAAAAATTATAGAAAAAAAATAATTACATGTTGGAAAATGTAAATAGCTACTTTTGATCAGACACTCCTCATATAGCAAGGGGCGTCAAGGTAGTTTTTTCAATGAATTTCGTTCAGTTTGTTACTACATCGACTTTCTCACAGTAACATCTGCTTTATTGTTCTCTTGCAGAACAGAAGTATAGGGGGGCATTTTAACATTTTATTTTTATACATTTATATTTTATACATTTTAAAAAAATGTTGTATTTTAACTTTAACGCGATTTTCTCAAAACAACGTTTTTCAAGTTGGTGGGCAAGATTTAAAAAAAAACATTTATCCGATCGTTCTGAAATTTTAACACGTTAATTTACACATGTTAATATTCAGAATGAACTACGGATGAAAAAAGCGGCGTACAATTTTTTAAGTTACAGCAGGTTTTCGGGGGGCAAAAAACGTCGATTTTTGAAAAAACGCCGCCATTTTGTTATTTTTCAACCAAATTTTTTTTCTTTTTAGTTCATTCTATAGCGGCTTTGATGCTGATTAAAACCCCGTTATTTTTTTTTGTTTTAGACTATTCTGAAAGCAGAAATCCTGCTCACCGTGATATTTTGGTGTTTTTTTGAAAAAATTCTAGCAGACGACGCGGGGCCAAAATAATTTTAAAAACATTTTTTTTGTATAGTTAAATTCTAATAAAACATATGTGCAAAGTTTAATTAAGATATGTCTTCGTTTTCATTTAAAAATTTACATTAAAAAATTAAGTTAAATTTAATTTCTATAAACCTTTTACGAATTATGATAATTTTTAAAGTGCTAGAAACAACCTTAATGTTAATAATAGTATCTGTTTCCCTTGGCTGCTTCAGCTTCCAGAATTCGCCTCCGAACCTTCGTCAACTATCTAATTTGACTTTGTAGTAGCAACTGCATTCTGAAATAACATTTATTAGTTTACTGGATCCGATTTCTGGTCACTTCTGAAAACGTAATTATTATTAATTTAAATTCCACTTAAGAGTTATAAAACAGTTACTCAGAGACGACCTAACAAAATAAATATTATTTTTCTAAGCCACTTATTCAATTGATGGGGCCGTTATTGTCGCTGTCGTAACTTGAAACTACAGTTTAGCTCAAACTACTATTATAAATAAAGCATTTCCGCGAACTTGCCACTAAGATTATAGAAGTTTGGATGATCGCTTTCCTGTAAGAGTTACAATTAATGCCACCAGTGATCAAAATCAAAATGATAAGACGTTAATTAGTTTCTGAAGCATGAAGTCCGAACTGAAGTGCCTGTAAATCAAGAGAAGGCAAAAATCAAAGCAACCCAATTTCTTAACTACCTACATCCGTTGCATGCTTAATGTTTCCGGAAATCCAGCCATGGTTCTCACGTGTTTCTAATCTAAAATAAATTTATCGATTATTTTATTACGGCATCATATTAAATAACCAAATGGTTTGTTTCCGATTCTATAAGACTTAAATCATAATGTATTGCAAAATTAATTATTAATTTAAAAATCAGCCCGTAACTCCCTAAAAATAAATTAAATTAGGCATCTAAATTGTCAAGATGGCAAATTAATCACTAAATTTGAAAAGCGTTAAAATAATAACCTGGAAGGAATATAAATTTGTGTCATATGTAGTCCAGCACAACAATAAAACAATGCAGCTTCAATCTTGTACGAGATATATACAATATACACCTAGGTATTGAATAGTTAGTATTCTGTTATATGTATACAGCTCAAGAAAGCACAATTCCAAAAGCCACAAATGTGCTATGATGCTTGAAGATTTTTCAAGCATCATAGCAGATTAGTTGAGTCAGGTTCTACGGGACTTCCTAAAAATTCAAGTCGAAGTCGAAATCATGATTAATTAGTTATTTCTAAGCTTCCCGTAAATAAAATCGAATTTATTTAATTTCAAATTTGGAATTAAAATCAGAAACTAAAAATTAAATTTAAATTATTTCAAGGTCAACAACAAATTATAAATCAATAGACAGATTCATTTTTTTTTAACTAACCCCGCCAGAGACCATCTTCTAAAAACCAATCCCACGAACCCCCCCCCCCCCCTCTCTTCCCCTCCTAACTAACCGCATTCACTTTAAAATTTAAATTTAAATTTTTTTTTTTTAATCTGAAACAATCTGTGTGTTAACACATTTAATTAAGATCCCACACCAACCTCTAAGTAAGCCCGTGGAGATGTAGCAATATTCTGGAACCCTATTTACAAGTATTAATATTTATGATCATTAATATCTCTCTGACAATTGACATCAAATAGTATTATCAGTTATTTTTAAGTCATAAACCGAGCAACAAGTTATTTAAATTTCGACTCTGAAACTAAAGATAATTTAATGACTCAGTCAGCTAAGTTCAATAATTCCGCATTCGCCTACTGCTTCAGGTTAAAGGTTCTTATTGCCGGAAATGTCGTGCTGAATTAGATGCTGTTTAATCATAATCTAATTAAGCAATTCACCCAAAATTACCTCTAAATTTCCATTAACCGCTACTGCCAACCACGACCATCTGGTTGGTTTCAATCATATTCTCGTAATTCTTTAATCAACAGAACACTTTTTTTTTAATAAAATTAATTTAAATTAAATTTTTGAGGAAAAAACACAAAAAAATACGACGATTTGGCTCGAAAGTCATGGCCAACGTCTGTAGTCGTAATTTGATAGTTTATTCCACGTAGCTAAAAGAAGAAATCAATTACTGTTAACGCTCGCGTCTTTGAAATTTTGAATAAGGTTATCAAAGGATATTGTACTCCAAATTGATGTTTTTGAAAGGAAAACAATCTAAGACATTTTTGAGTGGTCATCTATTGTGTCCACAAAAATATTGACACAAACCATTCTTTAACAATGAATTTATATGAATGACCAGCAAAAATGTTGCTCCAATTTTAAAATGGTTGATGTATGTAAATACATTAATTTATCTGAAACCCTCTGATTGTCATACAAAATGCTTTCTATTTATATCGTAATTTTGATTTATGATATTCATAATAAATATGCAAAGTGTATTGTAATAAATATTTACATATTTCCAAGAAAAAAAAGTAATACATATTCTTACATTATATATTATTATTATTATAAATTATGATTGAGCGACTCTTCATCTTTTTTTATATGCATTTTTGTCAAATCATATCACTAATCAAAATGCTAACACTTTTTGTTGTAATTTTAAAAAGGAACGACACAAAAATTCCCAAAAAAATTTCATTCTTATCACAAATTTTGAAAATAAATGACATTGTTATTTTTATTCGAAAATATAGAAAAAAAAATTTCTTTTAACCCTTTCGAATGTAAATGGTGAATTTGTATTGGAAAATATAGAGACGTGACGTGATAGTTTTTGTGCTCCAAAAAGGTACAAAACATAATAACAAAAAAATAAATATTGGGTTTGAAATTCATTACTAAGCGATTTGTGTCCGCGTACTCCAGCGGTATGGGAACCCATCAAATTTTTCGATCATCATCGACACCATTTGAATAAATAAACACACCATGTATGTACATACATAAGTTCCAGATCAATAAATGCAATATACAGATACATATATCGTACATTCACCTTGTACATGTTATCATTATTGCTATTTATTTATGTATGTATAATGGATATATATTTTTTTTCATACACGAGGATTTCTTACCCTCCTTCCTCCAAAAAACAGTTATTTAATGCATATTTACGTAAATATCATATTCGCGAAATACTAAACGAAATAAAATTTTCCAAAAACGTACTAGAAATATCAATAATAATAACAATAGCAATAGTAATCATATTAATTTCAATCAAAAAACTATTTTACATTTTGATTGTCGTAATAATGTTATGAAACCATTTTCTTTTCAATTTTCATTTCCATATATAGTACGTATGTTCGTACATATTTTCGATGTCGACCAAAAAAAAAAAAATAAAAAAATATCAACTGAATGTTAAATCGAAACGATTTTCGTGTGTTTTTGTGTTTATTTTATATTCACACGGTACATGTTTTGTATTTAAATAATTTTCCATCCAACTTTAAGAAATTGGTTTTCCTTAACGTTGTCGTTTTTTTTTTTTTTTTTTTTGGTTCAGGATGTACATTTTATATATTATGTATAAGCTTTTAACTTTACTTTTTCCACTATTATACTACATTCCTCCTTTTTTATATTAAAAATAAAAATCCAGACAAATCTAAGAACAATCCTCCAAAAAAAAAAACAAAAACGTAAAAAATGAGACCATGAAAAAATAACAAAGTGTTTGGAAGGGAAAAAGGGAAAATCGTGTTACGTAATCATAATATAAAAAATGTATGTGTATACGAAGTATAAAGCAGAATGTGATGAAAACGAAAAATGGTAAAAATTTCCTCCGAAATGAATTTTACGTTTTTGTTGGCAAACTAAAAGGAATGAAAAATATCCATTTTTTTTTTTTGGCAATAAAAGTTGTTGAGTCATGCATACATATGAGATGAATCTTTGAACAAGAAAGAAAAAAAAAAGGTAAAATGAAAATTTGGCGAAATAAAGTGAAAATGAAAAGTGAATAAATGGGATGTGTATATCCTAGTATATAAGTATTATTTTAGAGGATATATTACGATTATAGCGTATAAGTAGATTCGCTGGTGCAGGTTATTAAAATTTGATTTGATATTTAATGTTACTTTTGTCGGCTTTAAATTTCATGGAATAAAGTGAAAACAATGAATGAATAGTGAATTGCGTTTTTATACCTACTGTGTGAATTTTATACCTATATACTGAAATAAATGTTGGTCTAGGCCTGTTATGGAGCAACTGGATATATGTTCGGTATTTTATTCCGCCATTTTCAAGAGGTTTCCAAGATTGAAAATTAAAATTTTTTTCAAAACAATTTTATAAAGAAAACGATTTGAAAACGGAAACTTGACTGAATTTATGTAGATTGAAGAGTTTGAATTCAATGTCCTCAATTAATTTATAATGTTATCGTAATAATTTGACAAAACTTTAAACACTTCCTAGGCATTTAATACATTTTGTGATTATCATTGAATTTGTTTTATTTATTGGGTGTGTATGTGGAAACAGCGTTTTTAATGAAGTACATCTTTATTAAAAACATACTGGTTACGAACATTAATAATTAAAATCATCATTACTATCTATGGTCCTTTGCCGTCTATTGGTTGTTTGGAGGCAAAATATCCAACGAACCATTTTCGGACATCTTCAAATTTCGAGAACCTCGGGAAAACTTCCCAACCCAAGTTGAAGATCACTTCCCTGGTGGCTTTTGTCATGAAGCAACATGACAGATCGCATTCCTTGTCCCATGAATGTCTTTTTTTCTAATGCATCAGCCAATTTGTTTAGTTGAGGTTGTTCAGCCGTGACGGATTGACCGAGAAGTTCGTAGTAGATGATTCTTTTACAATCCCACCAGATACACAATAACACTTTTAATAACACTTTCTTGACATGAATATTGGACTTTTCAACGGATTGAGATATCTGCCCTGGATCAACCCATGTTTCGTTTAAGACTCACAGAATCCACTTTCTATCTCCAGTAATTATTTTATGCAAAAAAATCTTTTTTTTTTTTGGAGCGAGAAAGCAAATTCACACAAATGTTGACCGCGATTTTTGTTCTCTTCCGTCAGCTCATAGGAACCCATTTTCTTGCCTTATGGATGTTTCCCATCGCTTACAATCGATTTGAAATTGCTACTTGAGTAACCATTAACTGTTTTTCAAGTCCTTGGTTTCTTCTTCATCTTTAAATTATGTTTCAGGACCGTAGATTTTCTTCAAAGAATATTTAAAACACAACTCTACCTCCAAATTATATATTAGAATCGTTAGATGTTGTCTCTTTGTTTACTAACGTGAATTTCTGTTTGGTTCTAAATTTGGTTAACAAATTTTGGATTTAAATAAAATTAACAAGTAACACAAATTTGCAATCGAATTATTTTCTTGAAGCCCTGAACTTTGTTTTAAACCATACCGAATTTAGATCTGATAAGAGATGCTTTAAACATGTGTTTCAATTTGTTCTCCATTGTAATCGCCAGTTAGTCCAGTAGTGGCTGATTTATTAATGATGCATAATGAGGCTGAAGTGTTGAAGGCATCCACATATTTTATTTTTTAGATATTATGTTGATCATACTTTTACGGCTGTATTCAAAATGAGCTTAACGCACATAAGATTTAACTCACCATTTAAAAAAAATGGCACTTTGAAATGGAATTAGAAAACTTCCTATGACCCAAGGGTCAGCTTTGGAAGTCCCAACAGTTGATTATTTTACTGTAGAGCGTGGGATCGCTTATAATACCATAATTACTTTTAATAAAATTTGATGTGGTTTTCTAGCTAGACAATAGAAGTTGATCGCGGTTACAAAAGTTAAAAATTTGATTATTGTAAGGTACTAAACAGTGAATCAGGATCAACAATTTTCCAAAGCCATATTTTTACTTCCTTAAGAAATTCCGAGACCTTATTGCATTTTTTAATATTTGTTGGAAGCATGTTATAAAACTTAGGACCCGTATAAAAGAAAAATCTTTTAAAATATTCCGATCTAGCAGTGGGACATAAAACCTGGTACCGGTAGTCAGGTCCGGCTCGTGTTTTTTTTTTGGGTGTGTGCGACAAACATTTGGCGCCTTTGAAAAATAATTTCAATAAGTTACTGCAAGCCTTTTTAGAAAGAAGCAAAAAACTAGTCCCTATGTTGTAAGATCTTATATTATTATCGTTTAAAATTAAAACGAAACCATTCTCAATATTTTTTGATGGTTGATAGTTTATAAATTTCACTTGATTTTAAAACTTTTTCATACTGCGGCCCCGAAATCGGAAAATTAAATCCAGAGCTCTCAAAAATTTTATTCAATAATAAACAATTTCCAGCTAAGCATTTTGGGCATTCCTATGTTCAAGGATCTCAGATGTCCCGCGCATCTTATCAATAGTAATCCATATCCGTGTCCCACAATTTAAAAAAGTTTTCTGCCAACCCAAAATATTCCTTCAGCTTCATCCGAAACTCAAAAATTATATTATTCCAGAAAATTATTAAACATTTTGAAAACCATAAAATGATTCGGCATAAGGAACTATTAAAAATTGGATGAAACTGTAGAAACTCCGGAGCTGAATACTTTAACTAGATATGTGAGTGTAGCAGAACAATTAACAAAATTACTATCTAAGGTTGAAGCTAAACATTTTTGAGCTCACTATTCTGGATCTGTCAAAATTTAATTGTTGCACGTTTCTCTAATTTGACCGCAACCCAATCTAAATTTGTTACGTTTTTTTAATTTTAGCGACAAGTGGTTTTTACTTAGGTTCTTTAGCAGTCCGCTTAGCAATTTTATATTGAAAATTTGAAATTTTATTTATGACGAGTTCTTAAAAAAAAATGGAGCTCGCCATTATATAGAAAATGATACCTCAGTAGATGACAGTAGTTCAGGTTTTTTAGTTAGATCAGTTCTTTTCAGGGAACTGAAAATAACTGAACTTTTAAATTACCGGCTCTCGATAAATTTTAAGTGTAATACTTATCCGTAATTTACCGAAAAATTGACTTTGCAAAAACAGTAAAGAGTATTCCTCCTTCCTTTATAAATTCTAAGGGAACACATCATTTGTCAGAATTGAAATCTCATTTTTAAACCTTAAATAGAGTTTATTAATAGTTAGTTGCAAAACTGCCCCAAGGCCGAAAAAACACTTTCGATTCTACGGAAGTTCCTCTCCCTCAAACCTGGTGCCTGCTTTTTCCTTAATTGCCAATTTTCATGATAAACTGTTTCAATTACTTAATTTTTCTTTAGATTTGGTAGGTTTGGGTAGATTTTCAAATCAATCAAAAGATTTTTAGTCTGAAAATTAGAATGACACCAATGACATAATTTGTGTTTATATTTTGTTATGTATTCCAAAAATTTACCAACATTTCGGTAATAAATCATTTTACCGAAAAACGGTATTGGATTCCCTACAAAAAACTCGGCAGTAGAATCCTGGAATTTTCAATTTGAAGCTCTCAACACTAACCTGATATATGCACAAAATTAAAGTATGAGTAAATTTTTAGAATTACATATTAAATACCTACTTTTTTAATATCCATAATTACGAAAATTTGCATAGGTCTAAAAGTTCCTATAGCCTTACTTTAAATTTAGTTTCTAAATTTCAAAGAATTTACATCGGGTATCGACCTCTGATTTAAAAATATTGTTACTTCATAAAAGGTAATAATTTTAACTATGATTATTTTGTCTCGCAGATCAAGTTTTGTGATCTGAAATTCCTATTCATGTTTATTTTAGAATAAGAACTGCTAAATCCTCGGGATTGTGTAATTCATATGCACATCGCATATCTTACAAAAAGCATTGACAGCACTGAAAATTGTACCGGCCATTGATAATAGGTAGATTCAGAAATTTGTATGCGAGGGAGTTGTGCTGTTCATAAGATGGCGAAGTTTCAAGTCTCCACAGGAACAACTCCACGGCTCCCTAGGGAGCCTAAACAAAAATTAAATAATCCAAGTTCATAAGAAAAAATGTTGCTTTCAAACTTAATCGGCATTCGCCTGGCTTTGATTCTAGCGAAATCTTTCCGCAAAACATCAAAGTTAATACATAAGTATAGCAAATGGAGATTATTGCCAAACCATTCAATTTTTCTTGCTCCTTAGTTGATTGCTGGTAATTTTTAGTCATTTTTAATTTAGAAAAAGTTCTCTCACATTTAGCAACGGAAACGGGTAAAGTTAATAGCACTCTTAATGCAACCAGTGCATTTCGAAAGAGTCCTTCAATGTTGTTGTTATAAATTCACTTCAAATTCAAAATGTTTTCTGAATTAGTATCATCTTCAATTATTCGTGTTTGTTGGTTTGGAGGGGCCTTTTCATTTAAAAAATAAAGGAAATAATTATGTTTAAAAAGGTATAAACTAAAAAAAAAATCTTTTTGTAAATATTTTTGGTTAAAATTTAATTTCACATTGTCTTGTTGGCGCCTTTTCGTTTGCAGTGCATACTTCGAACACGCTACGAGTCGGGTCTGCCGGTAGTTACTCCGCAAAGTGTAGTTTTCATTAGGAATTAACTTATTTCAACTTCGAATATAAAATATTTTCAAAACTGTAAACACGTATAAGTATCGCAATGGAAACATATCAAACAACTTAACCAATGGAAAGGACGGGCAACACCGTTTACGTCGAAGAATCGATCTAATGACAAACTTCTGTGAAATAATTAATGACCTAACATTCGCGTAATACGTACCACCTCAGACTGTGATGCCGTAAAGTAACTTTACTGTAGAAGAGCAAAATACAACTGTCTGATAATAGTGGGAGGCATTAAGTAACGCGAATTATAGAATCCACGATTGCATTTGAAGTTAGATATAAGTTTGTAGAATGTCTATGTGCTATTTAAACTATAAGTTTGAGGTAAACACAATACCCAAATATTTAATGTTTTCGACTAAAATTTTATAAGGCTACAATTCTTAAAGCAAGTATGTGATAACGGACTATACTGACTTTGTATTGATAATTGGGGCATTCAGATGAATGATATATTATATCAAAATGATTGTTGACTGAATCAATCAGCATTTTAAAAATAACACCTTGGTTTTTGGACTTCAGACCATTGAATGAATAATCAAACCCAAAGACAAGAGATCTAAATTTAAAGTTTTTACTAAATCAGTCGTAGAAGACGAGTTGTAGCTTAAACAAGTATCATCAGCAAAACCAACTGAAGTTCCTTTAAGATTTTGAGGCTCGATGCTGGTTACTGATATATGTACAAATTTTCATAAACATTGTGATGAAAATTTCCGCTAAATTTTCATATTGGAATATCGGTTGTTCGAAAGCTTGAAAAACTGGATCTTATATGCTTGTCTAAGTGCACCGATATGTGAAAACTTTCCTCCATCGGCAATATCTCACTATGAACTTCAATCATGCATATCTGCCAACATTTTTTCTTGGGTTTATCTACTGAAATTTTGATTATTCGAAAATATAACAAATTGGATCTTATGCCTGTATAAGAAAATTGATATTTCAAAACTTTCATCTATCCGCAAACATCTCACTACAATTTTCTGATTGGCCGATGTGTGTGTACTTCAATCACGCTTACCTAATAAAATTTTATATTTGGGTTTACTGGTTTACCTTTATTATTGATTATTCGAAAGTTTGAAAAAATTGGATCTTATTCATGTCTAAGAAAATCGACATCTTAAAACTCTCTTATATCAACAAATAATAATTTTCTGATACGCCTACGTGTGTACTTCAATCACGCATATCGGCTAAAATTTCATATTAGGTTTACCTATTCAATTTTCGATTATTCGAAAATTGAAGAACTGGATCTTATGCTTGTCTAAGAAAATTGATATCTCAAAATTTTTTCTCGACAGTCGACATTATGCTTTGATTATGAATAAAATAAATACATAATTCGACAGAATTCAAATAAAATTTTGCAGCTTGTAAAATAACCTAGACGATTGGAAGAGCTTACCTTTAGTAAATATTAGAGAATTTAAGACGGAGTCACCATTTAATGAAATAACGGTGGTGGGTTAGTTAGAGTTGTGTATAATAAGGCACGCCAGATATTCATTTTGATTGAATGCATACATTTAGCATTACTCCAATTATTGATAGTAATGAAGTTCTGTGAAATCTCGCTTGTGAAAGGTTGCTTGAAATAGCTATAAAATAGCTAAAAGAGAGAGTGATGCCATCTTCAAAACACTGTGTAAGATTAATAGTTGTAACCATCAATTGTGGAACACATTTACCTACTTAGTGTAAGTCATCAATTCGCAATCAAATTCGTGGATTCTTAGGTTAGCATTTGTAAATATACATGAGACAAATAAAATTAGTCGATGGAGACAAATTTTGGTTTATGTATGTAATTAATGTAATTGTTTTATAAATAAAATACAGTTTTGCTAAAAGCATGGCGGGGGGGGGGGGGGGTGGGGGGGGAGTGGGGGGGAGACCCACTAGTATTAATAGTTATCTTGATATTTACACTCTTAGGCCCAAAAAATTGCGCCCCTATTGAAACCACATAAATATTATTTTTAAAAGTCGATTACACTGTTTAAATTTAGAAAAAATATGTAATATATAATTTGATAATCTGACACAAAATTTCACTTTAACACCTCTGTTGAGATAAACAATTTTAAACATACCTCAAAATTCCACCAAGTTTCTGATGGCCTGTCCTTGAACCTAATAGCTTGTTAACCTCAAACTCATCGTAATATGCCAGCAAAGGCAAAACAATATTATCAGGGTTTTGGAACATAATATATTTTTCCAAAATGAAGTCTGAATTACACTAAATAATCTTCGAATATCTATTTCTCTTCTAAAATACTTAAGCAAAAACACTTTCATTGTCAAGCAGACTAGACTTTTCTTCGCAAAATTTCTAGATATGACTTTATGTAAAAATATTTCGCATTGTCACAGCTACGTAGAATGCGATGTAAATAATCGAGTCTACTACCAACGATATGAAATATTGTGGGGGTGTATAACGAGTTTTGCTGTAATTTTTGAAATCTTTTGTGTTCTGTGGAAATATCATGAAAAGTATTTTCTAAAATTCATCGAATTAATCGTCTGTTGTGCCCTTCAATTTCACTGTCTCTTCAGCAAATTTTTTAAATGTCACTTAAAATATTCAGAAAAGGTGTTGAATTGTATAATATGTTTTCTACAAACATATTTTTTTTTATATTTAAGCAATTGATTAAATCTAAATTACCTTCATTTTTTAGAATTTCATATTCAATCTGTTTTAAATCATCACATTTAGGAGATGCTTTTGGGTATATTTTAAGCATATTAGGAAATATATATTAAAATTTTCCTTCCATAACATTATTTTGAAAGTGCTTGTTGACATGGTTTTTAAAGGTATATATACATATATCATTTAATTAAAAGTTCGTTCAAATATACGCTCTTGACATTTAAACGTCTTTTTATAAATGTTTCATTCGTTTGTTTGCAAAATAAATTCCACCCGAACTGGTTATTCCATACATTATTATTGATCCACCAGAGCATGGTAAAGTATTCTAAGAATAATACTGGTGCAATATTTAGTGAGATTATAGAATTTATAAACAGTACTGACTACATTTTTTCTAGCATTATGGTAATGGGATAATATTACGGCGCAAAAAAAACATGACTTTGGATTTGTTGCTAATAGTAAGACAATGATGATAGAACCATCTACTTATATTGCTTAAATTTTCTTCAAGTAAAGATTGAGTATCGTAAACAAATCACTTTGTTTCGAGGCCTAGTTAACATAGCCATTTTATTATATTTTTCTCGACTTGAGCAAGGTTATCCTAGCACAGAATCACTTGATTCGGTATCATTACTTTGGCTTTCACCGTTTTCCGAATACATTAAGCTCATTATAAAATTATTTGTATGTAATACCGATTCTATCAAATTGAATGAAAAGTCGGAATACTAATGAGATTACCATAAAACTCGTACATACTAAATAAACTCGAAAGTTTTTTATGCCCTGGATATTATAAAGTTGCCTTTGGCGACACAAATAATCATATACAAATTATAAGAGGCCTTTACACGATCAATATTAATGTCATTACCAGTAATGTCATTATTTACAAAATCGTCCGTCATTACTCCTTCATTAATTTTCAACATCATACGATCATTTTTAGTGTCATTATTTGCGTCATTACTGTCAGAACAGTAAATTTTTGTGTTGCGAAAAATTTTAATAGAAGCGTGTTGTATTATAATGAATTATAAGGAAAAAGCGTGCATTACAATTCACTTCCACGTTATCACGTTTATATAAATTTTATAACCTTTTCTTATAAACAAAATATTAAACATTTATTGATAACCAGGAGTTGTCGAAACGAACAACAGAAACAGAGTATGTAATGAAGCAGTAATGAAGCGAAACATACACACGGTTAATAATAATGACAGTATCCCCACCAAGCATCAGTAATGATATCTCGAAATCAGAAAATCCGGATTTGCATCATTACTGGTCATCATTACTGATTTCATCGACTTACACGATCAATATTAATATCATTATCATAAGGTTATATTTATATATTGACCGTGTAAAGGTCGCTATACACTTAGCTCAAAACAAAAAATTGTAGGACGTCCGACAATAGAATTAGTTTGCTTTTCCAAAACTAATCTATATTTGCAACTCAGGAGCCCTATTCTCGAATTCCACATCCATTTTCAACATATGGCCATCTGTCAAAATTCATAAATATATGTATATTACACATTCAGCAATATATCCTATATGGGGAATTTTTTTCACCTGCTTATACTCATTCGGAAATATTCCTATAGTACCGAAAAAATTCCATTATCCCATTTATTTTTATGAATTTTGACAGATGTCCACATGTGAAAAATGGATGTGGAATTCGAGAATAGGGCCCTAGGAGTACAAAGTACAAATAAGTATATGCAAAATATTATTGGCCTTTATTGATATAGATGTTGTCCTTCAAAAAACACAAATACACACAAAAAAATATTGCGGTGTGAATGGTATTTTATCCGAAAAAAACTTTATTTTTTATCCAATAGTACCATATTAACTCCGCAAGATCGGGTACAAATTTTAAAATATCCAAAAGGATCGAACAGTATACTTTTGCACCGTTCGGAGTAAACGCAAATGTTGTCAACAGCGGATTTTTTTAAAAAGTACTTCCCAGAGATTATTTTCGTTCTATCGGAGTAAATATTTACACCGTTTGGAGTTTTCGTGAAAAAGTAAAATTGTAACAGATTTTGGCTGTATTAGTTAAATTCGCTAAAACAACCTGCATATTTCTTCTGTATAATAGAATTTAAATTGTGATACAATCAGTCTAGTGTCTAGTCGCAGCGGCCTGATGAGAAGATTCAATTCTCTTACAATCTTGGGAACATATTAAAATCATATATGTAATGTACATTAAAATAAAATACCAATGGGATAAAAACCATACACTCAAAAAATGTGCGGTGTTAATTGGTTTTTTATCTGAAAAAGTATTTTATTTTTCTAAAATATTTATAAATGATTGATAAATATTTTTATCTATCCGAAAAGATAAATTTTTATAAAAACTCCTTTTGGATTTAATAAAATGCACCTCTAGGTGTTTTCCTAAAGATGAATGTTCCTGTTTGGGTTTTATTCGGTGTAAAAGTTTTTATCCAAATGTATTTTATGCCATTTTTATTATAATATCCGATTGGATTCAAATTATAAATATCCGATCGGTGGGACACTATGTAACACCGATTCGGTGTTGTGGTGACCTTTTATTTTTTTGTGTGTACCAATAAAATATTGTTACGGTGACACCGAAGGTATAATAGAATAAGTTAGTTAATAGCAAAAAGGCCTTAACCTGGGTGTCACTAGGTAGTAGTGACTACTAGTGACACCTAGGTTAGGGTAAGAGATCAATAAAATAGTGAAAATATTAAAATAAGTAATTTTGTGAATTATTTGTTAATGTAATAATTGTGTTGAATAAATTTTTGGTGTTCAATAAATAAATCCGTGTGTGATAAATTAAAGTGTTTTGCTTTATTCACACTGCAGTGATTCGAACCTTGACTGACAAGGCGAAAATGTAACAATATATCTAAGCAAAGTTTTGCTGGTCCAAAACTCGAGATGTTTCTCGTTTAAAAGTCCAAATCAAAGAAAAATTAAAACACAGAAATGAGGAAAAAAATATGATTTTACAATTTTTAACTAGTCATAGTCAATACATCATGGTACTGCCATACTAACATATCATCATTCATCGTGCCATCTTAGCATCATACCAACATACCGTCAAACCATCACTACTACCCATACCACCACCTTATTCGAGCAAAAAACAATATTAGATAATTCTACTTGCCTTAGTATAGTGTCAAACTGTCAACCAATGAAAATAAATTTTGGTTATGGCATTAAATTAAATTCAACTGTAGATATCGCTAGAAAGCGTAACGACTCTGCTATTGGCACTCATAAGGAATTATCATATTGAAGAGTTCGTGCTTTTATTTTGAGACCTTTTATCAGAGTTTGATTATGGTTTACAGTTAGATTAATTAGTTAGCTTTCAATTTAAACCACTATAGCTTTGAAATAAAATACGAAAATATTCTAAATGTGGAAGAATTCGTAAATCTTCCAAAATCTATAATTATTGGCATACTTAGTTCTTTAATAATATGCATCATGGTACTCGTTTATAATAATTGGCATAAGGAAAAACTGCTTTTATTGGCATGTTGCCGAAGCTGTGCTTTAGGTAATAAAATTTTAAATTGGCTTGCTAGGTATTATAAAAATAGTAAAAAAATATAAGAAATAATTCTACTATTAACTTAATTAATAACAAATAATTCTTTAAATATCAAAAAATTATCACAATTAAGTTGCGTGATTCACGTTTTTTGCATCCATTGCATTCGTAGACGGGAATATATTAATACTTCAGTTTTATTATGCATTTTAAATGAAATACACGAGTACATGTACTACATCTTATTCTAAAATTTTCAGAGCTAGAATTTTTGGAAAGTGCAAAAGTACAGTAGTAGCACATACTGCCGCTTGCTAAGGTATTTCTCCGTAAGTCATGTTTGGTTTTATAGAAAACGATTTCGAACGTGGTGCTGCTGATCAGTGGGTGGTTCATAAATACCTATCTCACTATGTTCGGGAGATGCATTCTCACCAAAACATTTTTTACTGTTTATGGGAGATTTGTTATCATTTCTTAATCCAAGTTACTAGATGATTGATTACATAAGTAATCTACGTTGTGTAGTTCGCTCATCTTATTGTCTTTATGCCATTAGCAGCAGGTTCGTTGATGTTTGTATCTTTATGTATAATTTCTTATGCAACGTAATTTTCTATTGACACCAGGGCCTTATTGGGTGTTATTGTAATGGTTTGAAGAATTTCCGATGGTTTAAATTGAGGATTAGCCTTTCTGGTAGGCTTGGGTTTATTTTGTTTATTTTTTTTTTTTGTATTTTTTTTAATTCTCTGTTTTCAATTCTTTCTGCCTCTCGGTTCGCTTTATCAATTTCAATATTTTACTCAGTTTTTTCCTGTTGAATCCACAGGGGCGACGACGTAACAACAAAACGCTTTTTGGTTTGATTTAGTTTACATCCTTTTCTAAGGAGTGTTTCCGGCTAGTTTAAAAAATCGTCGATTCCACCGGTTGTATACCATGGCAGAGTTATACAAGAAACTTGTTGGATGGGGTTGTTACTTCGGTGTACTTCAATAAATTGCTGTTCGGTAAAAAAGTAGTATCGATACTAATTAATTCGGTTTGAGCCTGTGTGCTTAGTGGGTCGTTTATCAATGAAAACTCATTAATTGAATTAATGTCTGTAGACGAATTTTCGGGAATCTGGGTTTCACCTTCAGTTTTCGTTAATTTATTACAAATTGTTTGTTTCGGTTTAACTCCAAATCTTAGTTGTTTAAACACATCAAATAAAATAAGAAAATTTTCGCTATAAGTTTCAATTTCTAGTTCTCCTTTATCGAATTTTTCAAATATCTCGACTTTCTTTTGACCACCAGTTGCGCAAAGCACTTTAAATGCATCATCTTGCGTGGTGGTGTGATTTTGTTCACGACTCTGTTGGTAAATTTTACGGACGATATGCCCAAACACTTTGATGGATTTATTGAATATTTATTAAATGGATAAATACCACAGGCTCCAAACCCTTTTTTAATGGTTTCCACTGAAATATTGTTGTGTATCGCTTCGAATAAAAGAGGTGCAAACTTTTCTTTAGTGAACGATTCCATTATAATATTTCTGCGCCATTCTAATACCTTGTTATTCCAAGACGAATTACATAAGTGGTTTAAGCAGCCACATCAGCCGGCTGTACAATTCTGATAGCGTTGCGGTACAAAGCAACCAAATTAATTTTTAGTTTCAGACATAGCTCGCTGACAGCTAATGTCAGATGTGTTACATTTTCCTCGAAAAAATAAATGACTAGAAATCTATGTAGTTCCCAGCTCCAAAAGGTATGGATGATGCAAAACTTGAGATATATTCATAGAAAGTCTCTTTAGTCGTCCATCCATTATCACTAAAGCTCAAGCATACTCCTTTTAGTAATGACTTCCGAATTTCCTCTGGAACTCTTTTATATGGGTATCCTATAGTGAGGAAATGGTGGCTAACCCTCTGTCAACTTCATACACATTTTTTGCTCCCTTTGTAGCTAGAACATTTTTAATGTTTGGACAAAGTAAAAAATTTGCCTCTTCGCCGGACTTTTAGGTATGTTCTTATAGTTTTGCATTTTGCAACTTACTTTTGCTCCATATAGTTTTGTTCAATTAGAAATGTTTCGATAGAACCAAACCACGAATGGATGTCGGGAATTGCTACAGCAGCTTACGCTGAAAAAAGAGGTTGGTTAATTTGAAGGGACAGAGGTTGGTTAATGATTGCCTCTTTAAAGGGACGAGATCTATCGGATTGATCTAGAAAGTATTTCTCTGCGCTATATAACACCCTTCTTTTGCTTCGGAAAATCCTTTTTTGAGAAATTTTAATCTAATCAACTATTCGTTCTTCTTCTTCCGTTAAAACTGTACGTATATGGTGGCAAATTGCCTAATCCATAGCTGTAGTAGAACAATGAATCTGAACAATGAATTTCTCAATATTAACTACTCTGTCAAAAGACCGAATATTTTTTTTGCGGCTTTGCCACGTTCATTTATAATACATATTGTATTTTCCTTTGTTGCTTTTCTTCAAACTCTCGAATATAGCGTGTAAATGGCGCGTAAATGGTTTTAATTCAAAATAATATATCGAATATGGCTTATTCGCTATTAAGATATTGTAAATATTCTTAAGAGAACAAAATTCATGAATTTCAAAGTATCAAACATACCGCATACTCCAAACAAGGAGGCTGAGGAAATCACGAATTGGTGGAGTGATGCCAAGAAACGGACGTGATTTTTGTGGCAGAAAAACAGCAAAATGATAATAATTTCTATGCCTTGCTCTTCTGTGTGATTCACAGAAAAACTATAAAAGCTTTCGTTATAGACTTAGCTCTGATTTTAAATTCGTAATTAAAGCAATTTTTTTTGGCATCTTGAAAAGTGGCCATTTTCACAGTCAATCAAACCATCTGCGATGGTAGCGACGATATTAGAAATCGAGATTTAAATGCGATATTTTGGAAACGAGCTACCTATACACTCTTATGTTGATTCTAGGGTTTACTGTGCCGTTACTGTGTATTCCGTTGTTTAATAATTTACTATACATTTAAAGTATCTCTATTTCAAATCAAATTAATTTTTTATTTTTTTGTTTCTACTTTCAGGTAATTCATTAATTAAGATGGAGTTCATCTTTGCAGATCAAAAATTGGGTCGTAAGTTGTAACGATATCACGCTTTGTAAAACTGTTTTATTGTAAAAGGTTATTAATTTATTTACGAAGTGAGTCATTTAAATTCGTATTTAGAAGAAAGGTGGTTTGTTTGTTTGTTTTCAATAATAGTGTCTCTAATAATTTTTACACTACCCCTATTATTATTATTATTACTTGAGGGCCATGTGGGGGCTCAAGCCACCCCGCACTGCGACCTAAAAGATCTTTTGTGCATAAGCCCTACTTAATTATCCGTCCAGTCAATATTCAGGCTCTTAATGAACCTGATAATACTGCCTAACGGTACGTGATACATACTATCTGGGCTCATTGCTCTCCCTCCTAGATGTTTTAATTATCCGTCCAGCCAATATTCAGGCTCTTAATGAACCTGATAATACTGCCGACCGGTACGTGATACATACTATCTGGGCTCATTGCTCTCCCTCCTAGATGTAATAACATTTACTTCTGCTAGAAGAGCGGTAGCATTGGGACTCAAGGACTTCGAGAGGGCAGACCCACTCCCGTATATTCCTATCCGTGCCTCGTCTACCGTTTTGATTTTACTCTTGCGAGTTGCTGGGACATACTATCTGGGCTCATTGCTCTCCCTCCTAGATGTTTACTGTTGGAAGTACTTCTACACGTGATACATACTATCCGGGCTCATTGCTCTCCCTCCTAGATGTCTACTGTAGGAAATACTTCTACACGCGTTACATACTATCTGGGCTCATTGCTCTCCCTTCTAGATGTAATAACATTTACTTCTGCTAGAAAAGCGGTAGCATTGGGACTCAAGGACTTTGAGAGGGCAGACCCACTCCCGTGTATTCCTTCCCGTGCCTCGTCTACCGTTTTGATTTGACTCTTGCGAGTTGCTGGGAATAAAAAAAAAAAAAGTCGCCTGTAGGTCACCCAGGTTTACTACAGGAAGGCTAAATAAAACTGGAGGGTGCCTGGTATCCAGAGTCCGCATATATAGACTAATTAACCTATCAGCCATTCATCCATCGGCATATGCTGTTCCACCTTAGATTAGGGATTTTTTGTCAAGGTTTTCTCCTTTAGCGCCGTACTTTAGCCTGTCACAAAAGTCTATATTCAGCCTAATGGTTACAGTTACCGGTGGTTGCCACGAGGAGGCAGTACGTACACTTGCGCCTACTGGAAGGATACGGAGCCCCTTCCAATAGACGCCAAACCACCTCATGTACACTACCCCTAATCAATGAAGTTATTTCAACACTAAACTTCATCGATATATTAAACATATTGGAGGAACGTTTTGAACTGGTAGAGTTGCTTTATGATTTTTTACAAATATTATGGCGACGCTTACTATTATTTTATATTAGTTGAAGTTCCCGCCATTACTGCGCTGTAAAAATGCATTTCTAATATTAAGTGAATTAACCTTACAAACAACAAATAAGGTCAAATCAAAGAGTTGTTAGCCCTCAGACACTATAAAAAAAAATCACAATTTTTTAAAATTTCAAATAACCAATGTTCTACACAGACGATTACATAGGCGGTACTTGCTCGTTTTACAAAGGATACCAAGGAATCAAAGGGCTAGATCTTATTTCTATTCACGGTTTAAATTTTTAACTACTCCAAAAAAATTATAACTCCTTTATTTCATAAGTTCGTATCTCTCGGGATTATTTTTGCTTGCAAAAGAATAGAGAAAATGTCTTAAGAACGGGTCATAGTTCGTTTATGACCAGATTTTTGATAATACGTGGAAGGTTGGTCCATTATCATCAATCAAACAAACTTAATTAACTTTACAAGTCGCAATATATCTATATGTTGGGTGCACAATCCCATCTACTATGGCATTTTAAAATGTATAAGAAATTGATACTTTATTGCTGCTTTTGAGGGCCTCCTTATTATATGCATACCCTCCAACGCAGTGCTTCTCAAAGTGTGTGCCGCAGCTTCCTAGAGAGGCAGACGGAAAATTAAACTTTTATCTTTGTAACATTTCGTCGCTTCCAATTAAGAGTATTACATCTGCAAATCAATAATTTTTTGGAGAGGCCTTAAAATTGTTAATGCTAACCTCGACTTAATTTTTTTTTAAATAAAGTCCTTCCCAAAAAGTGTGGCAAGAATTTTATTTAAAAAAATTAGGCCAAATTTAACATTAAAAACTTGATACGCCTCTCCAAAAAAAATATTGATTTGCAGATGTAATACTCTTAATTGGAAGCGACGATTTGAGCTGAATTTACTCAGCTAGAGTTTTTTTTAGAGATATTTTGAAGACTGGAGAGAATCAGTTGAAATGGTTAAAATGCGGTCAGTAAATACACCATGAGAATTATTTAATACAATTTCTGGGGAGCTCTGGATATTATTATTTATCTTGCGGGGCCGCAGTCTGAAGAAGTTTGAGAAACACTTAGATCAGTGCGTATCATTTCTCTAAGTGTTGTTTCAAGTGCAGCCTCACCAAATATTCTAATTTAAAATCACTGTTTGCCCATTTCTTACTTTTGAATAATAGTATGATGGTGTGTGCCTTATGTCGATTTTTTCGGCTTTTTTAAATTTTCGACTTTTCTAAATGGTTGATTGGGTCATACCAGTTATTCACAGGTGGCAATAGGTATAGGTTCAGTAAGTAATGATGTGCCTCTAGAACATGTCTCCACGAAAAGTGCAAACCGGCTTGTGTTGGAATTACTGTTCTTGTAAACAGGGATTGGAGTTAGATTTCGTTCAGTTAACTTGAACTCGACGAAACAAGGTAGTAGGACTGAATAGGGTTGAAAATAAAACTGGTGATCTCTAGTGTTTTAGTCGGAAACCAATTTTTATCGTATTTATTATCACCTAAAAATAATTTACTATCAATTTTAAAAAAAAAACACAAAAAAATGTTTACAAAAAATTATTTTAAAAAAAACTAAACCACGTAAACAAAGAAACAATCGCAAACAAAACCTGATTTGTGCTAAGCGGCGTCAAAATTTCAACTCAAACTAATTATATTTCATGGAAACGACGGCCGCCATTTTGAAATTAACGAAAATCTAATTTCAACTGAACATAATCCTAATCCCATTCAAGGAAACAAGGTAATAGAATCTCTAACTCAAGCGAACCAGATTCGTTGAGTTTGTTTGGATTTAACGATACTCTAGCCGAATTTGCGATTTCATGCACGTAAACCCGATTTAAAACAGGTTGTTTCTATCAAGGAAACATGGTACGTAGCGTTTGGATCTATTTAAATGTACCTGGTTGTGGGTTCAAATCTGGATAGGGGTGGGATTATGGGTGGTTACGAAAGTTAGCTGTATAGCAGCATTCGGACCAGCCATATGTGTGCTATTGGGCCATAAATACAACGTTCATTTCATAAAATTAAAGCTCAATGAATACGTAGAAGTCACAGTCCATGCGGGTGGCTCCTCAAACTTAGAGAATGCGCTCGCTTATTCTGTTTGTTCTGAGTTATGCACATTTGTTCATAGAAGAATATATTATATAATCTGTACTTCAGTTGTGCTAGCGAGATTCATTGCATGAACAACACTTGTGCTGCAAATTTAATTTTAATGCAAGAATTCTATAAATGACAACTAAATTGAAAAGTAACCTTGCAAAAAAGCTTTTCGCTACCAGCCTTAGTGGTGAACAGTGTAATGTATAGTCTTTAAATTAAAAGTCGATAATTTACCCAAAAAAATAGAGCTGAAGCACATAGCATGAGGGTCGTTGTTCATTTATTTACTTCAGTTTACGTTTTAATCGATTGCTGAATTAAAATTATATTTTATGCTTCGTTGAGAATTTCTTATCTATCATGCAAGATGAAAATTTACTTTAAATTTTATTTCGGCAAATTCGCGGGCCGTTATTTGATTTACGAAATTCTACTACGACAGTCTACATATGTATACAATACATCTTGGGGTGCGAATTCTTGGTTTTACCCATGCATTTGTCATAGATATTATTCTGCGGTCTAATGTAAAAAGCTTTGGTGGTTCGTTACTTTAAAATTATAAGATCGCGTTACGAGCTCAGGTCTATCTGGACCACTATGTCCTGAACATTTAATATAATTTCGGGGTCAATTCAATAAAAATGCCAAATATTCCTTAGTTCCGACCACAAATCATAGCATTTTACAAAAATCTTTAATACTGGATTGTAAAATTACTAGCAACATCATTTCAGTGGCTACAACGCAAACTAAATTTTGCAATTCTAATGTTGACTTTTATTTGTGGCGCTTTGTATGCAGTAATTTTTCGTTTCATATTTTTAATCGAGAGCGCAGAATTATTCATACACACAAAAGACGGTCTTGTATTTTTTTCTTGAGGTGCAAGTATACTGGGGATAGTTGTAATGTTTTCCTGGGTCTGGCGTGTTCCTTTATCATCATTCATGAATGAAAAACGAATACAAGATTCCTTTGATCAAGTTTTCGATAATTTTTGGAAGCTACCTTTTGAGTTATTATTGTTGAAATCATATAACCGAAGGAAGCATCGACCACTAGGAGACACTGATAAAGAGCTTTTAAGTTCAATTTAAAATATTTGTGGTCAAAATATTGCTTGACACCGCTCGTCGAGATTGACGGTATCGGTGTACCCAGAATTTCGACGGAGTTTTATTAAAAGTCTATTGAAACACTTACTGGAAATGACCTTATTGAAGATACTCCAATAGACTTAAACAAATACATGAATATTGTTAAGAACGATAGTACACGTGTAAGTTTCTGATGTATGACTAAAGATTGTTGAAGCGATTACGTTACCTATATATCTGCTTTTACAAAACGGTTCAATTAATAATTTACTTAAATCAGCTTATCTGACTAGTTGATAACGATATTTCTTTGCAAGAAAAATTAAGATATAACCCAACTAAACATAACGTGGCATAAGCTTTGGAGAGTAGATACTATAATTTATTTTAAAAGCATGTTGAAACGCTTCTTAACACACACACGACGAAATTTAGCAGAGTAACGTAGAGTCTTTATAATGATGTGTATGAAGACGTTAAAACACATTATATGTATGTTAACGTTATTTATTTGCTACCAATATGCAACATTTGGCGTACGGTGTTCCTAAGTTTTATTACATCAATAAATTAACCATAAAAACCCGTGTGCTAGTACAACAGAAAAAGGCTTAACATGTCTAATAAACCACGAAAAATATATGGCATCCTCCATTCATAAATTAAGACACTAATCTTTATTTCCCTTTACAACAAGAAAATACATCCTCATACAAGCCCAGATACAAAGAGAATTATACATACACATGGATTCCAAATACAAATAAAAGCACAAAAATAAAAAATATTTTATCCATTTAAATCTACAACAAAATACATTAACTAACATTAATAATTTATCTCGAAAATCGTGATTTAAATTATTTTTATTTTCAAATTAAAGCTTCAAGTGATAACCCCTACACAAATTCACCGTTATTCACCGTTCTACATTATTTTTTAATACGAATGTAACGAGGAGTCAGATAGCTTCTTATCTGCATGATTTATACGCCATCAGTAAATAGATACGTAGTGAAAGGTATCAACTTTCGTTAAAAAAAAAAAAATGGTAAAAGGTATAAATAAATAATATTCTTTAAAATTTATAGACTTACTGGTACTAAGTACAACAACAACAAAATGAAATAAAAAGGATTCGATAAATTATTATCAAATAACAAATAATAAACTTGAAAATGCAATTTTTGTTCGGCCTTTTGTACTTTTTCCCTGTTTGTTATCTTTTGAAAGATTTCAATTTGACAAATTTTTTTTTTTCATACCAAAAAAACCTTTTCACAAAATAATTTCGGCGTTGTCATGAAAAGGAATAAAATCAATCCTGTATTTACGGCTGAAGATGTATATTGTATGTATGTACATGAAATTTCGATTATTTCGATTTTCGCTGTTGTTGTTGTTATATACTATGCTTTCAACCATTTTATTATGAAAAAAAAAGAATTTTGATAAGAATAAAAGCACAGCAAAGTCTCATATAAAAGAAAGATGATAACATAAAAAATCAATGAACGTGGAAAGCTTTAAGACGAAAGCGAAAAGAGAAACTTATCTACACGACAAAAATTGGTTGTTGTTCTTATTAGTATTTTTACAGGTAATAAAATGAAAATTATTGTCTCTCGCTCATCGGATAATGGTGATCAATATAAAATTTATTGGCTAAATTTGGAAATATGTTACATATTTGACAGATATCTGACCCTTGACAATATATTTTTGATTAGATTTTTGGACTTGTTTGGAACCTAGAGATGTTACATAAATATTTGTCAAACGTAATTGCTTAATTTAAGTGACTTGTAAATATTTGTTTTTGTAAATTTGTGTCGTAATATAGTAGGACAACAATTTTCCCATAAGGCATGAAAAAGAAACATAAATCACAAGTTTACACGACCAAATAGAAGCCTAATTAAGTAATTAATCAAACCGTAAATTTTATTTAATGTCAAGGTTGTTTATTTATGATATTATTATTGCAAATAATAAGGCAGGTCGTGAAGTTGGTAATTAAGTTAGACGTTGAAATAACAAGGGGATAAATAATTTTCTAGGATTTGATGATTTTGCTTGTTTCTTTGAGATAATTTAAAGAGACGTGGTTTTTATTTTATGTTCAACAATGAAATGTTTGTATTACTCGGATCAAAATTTTGATCAAACAAAAATTGTAGATTTTACCGATATTTTCTGCTTGCCTGATAACAATATTTATTATTAGCACTATTGATGATCCGTATAATGTATTGGTAATTGGACCGATGCCGGATAAGATGCCGGTAAATTTTGTTAAGGGAGATGTCTTTTTTAGAAAATTTTAATTATAAATTGTGTTTCAATTTGAGGTTAATGTTTAAATTTGCCGCCATTTATATTTTTTTGTACTAGAGTGCCATATGTTATTAAATAGAGAGATATACGACTGAACAACGCGTATTTATTGTTTAAAATTTATGCAGAAGTTGTAAGAAAATTTTGTACAGAATATGGGAAAGAAAACTATCCGTCAATATTGGCCATTCGAAAAATTGTTGCAAAATTAGTGGAAACTGGTTCGGCAAAGGATGAAAAAAGTAAAATATACCATGTTAATGGTCGTTCGGAAGAAAATATTGCTGATGTTAGTGCTAGTGTTAATGGGAGTCCAAAATCATCAATTCGTCATCGTTCGCAGCAATTATACATTCCATCTACCACTTTATTGGTAGACAAATAAAATCTTGCAAATGCGAATTTTTTCAATAAAGTCGTCTTTAGCGATGAAGCAAATTTTGAACTCGGTGGAGGAAGAAAAACCACGAGAAATAATAGAAAAACCGATGCATCCACAGAAAATGATTGTCAGGTGTGTTTTGGGCTGGTGGAGTAATCAGACTATATATTTTTTAAAAACGAAGCGAGGTTACTGTAAATGGATTCCGATAGCGGAATACGATAATGAATTTTTTGGTTAACGCATTGGAAAGCGAAAATATGTGATTTCAGCAGGACATTGTCACATGTCATACAGAAACAGAAACAAATGATGTTTTGCGTGAACGATTTGGTAATCGAATAATTTTTTGAATAGGGAACTGTTAGTAATTAAGAAAAATATTATAAATGAATTAAATTAAATATCTACATTATTGTTAATTATTATTATACGTTATTGTACATTTCAAATATTTATGACCTAAGGGAGATCTATTACCGGCTAGTTTAATTGTTATAATCAAAAGCTTTAATTTTCAAAGTTAAGCTTATCGACAGATTATTATCGACACGTTAGATGGCTCTAAGATCATTATATTATTCCAAATATAAATTATAGCATTAACTAGAATAATAAAAATATTTTGAATTTAGCTTATTTACTTCAATAAAGTTCTTCTTTATGATAAGAACAACAGAATTGTACATAAATACCTATTTACAACTAGAAGCAATAAAATAAAATTTTGTAAAGGTTGAATTTTTTAATTAATAAAATTGCAAGTTGTTTTAGTGTCAGTTATCTAAAAAAACGAAATATCAATTATTTCATCTGGTCCTTCGAGCCGAATCTAAATTGAAATCTGGCAAATTATAATCGTATAACGCGGGATTGATTGTTCACCTAAAAAAAAAAAAACTGCAGTCACGAGTGCAGCAGCTTATCAACCGCCATTACTATCAAAAAATAATAAAACTGAAACCGAATACCAACGTGGAAAATTAACAGGATTCATCTTAACATTAGCCACGTGGGACTTCAGGATATTATTTTACAACCCGATAAGTACCTTTAAATATTTTTTAAATTCTAAAATAATTAAATAGTGATAAAGTTAAATAATTTACCATACATACCGAGTTACTAAATTAATTAATTCGTGAAATGGAGGGATATACCAAACGAAGATCCATTATCGAGGACCAACTGACCAAACTCGTCAATAATATAGAAGCACATGGTTCAGATTTTGGTTATGATGATCTTAAGATACGTTTCGATAGGATAAATAAACTTTCTAATGAATTTGTTGAGATTGAAGATCTTTTCTTTGGAATTGATGCGACGGCTGTTTCAGAAATGGACCTAATCGGCGATCAATATTATCATATCATCCCAAAATTACAGAGTCTTATACGAAACGAGTCAGGAATAACCAATCCAGTTAATCTTGATCAAACACTTAATGGTACCACCGGTGCAAATGCTACTTCTGACTTTAAATTACCATCATTATCGATGCCAACATTCGACGGTAATCTAGCGGATTGGCAATCATTTTATGATAAATTCACCTCGACTGTGCAGTGTGCACGAGAACACTCTCACCGGCTCAAAAATTTAAATATTTAAAGGGGTTACTTAAGGGTAATGCATACAACCTTATACGGCACCTAAGACTTGATGATGCTAGTTATGTCGAGGCCTTCCAGCGTCTAGTGAAACGTTATGACAAGAAGAAGTCAATCGTAGAATCTTACATGAAGTCTCTTTTTGATCATCCAAAAATTACCAAAGTCAATTCTGCAACGATCGCTTCGGTTCTCGATAACCTCGATGAAGTAATTCGAGGATTGAAGGCCTTGGGAAATGAAGCAGAATCACGTGATCCTTGGCTCATCCACATAGTGTTACAAAATTTGGATGATGAATCAAGGCGTCTTTGGAAATACGAGACAGCAGACAAAGATTTTCCACCACTCCAAACATTTTTAGATTTTATTATTCGAAGAATGGATTCGTTAGTTGAAGCATCGACAGAAAATAAGACTGGCTTTAAGCAGCAGAAATCTGTAAGGGCTCTCCATGTTTCCTCAGAGTACCCATGTCTACTTTGCGATGGTAAAAATCATAAACTGTTTGAATGTAATAAATTTTCCGGAATGAGCATCGACCAACGCAGAGAATTTTTAAAGAACAAAGACAAATGTTTCAATTGTTTAGGCGACGGTCACATAATTTACCAGTGTAGAAGCAAACGGAGGTGTAAAATATGTCAGCGTACGCACAACACATTAGTTCACTTAAACACCAGTGAAACCTTTAGTTCTACCAATAATTCGAACTCAAATCCCAGTACCAGTGCTCATATTTCGTGTTCACCGATCAACCAAAATGAATTTGTATTAACTTTTGTCCTGAAAGCTGTAGCTGCAACACTACCTACAGTAATGTTCCAAATAAAGGATAATTCCAACAATTGGCGAGAGTTTATAGGGCTACTTGATTCTGGGTCAACAAGGTCTTTCATAACAGAGTCATGCGTTACGTCATTAGGACTTTCGAGAGTAAATTTAAGAATGCTAATTGAAACAATTAACGGAGCAAAGGCCGGTAGTTCAAGAGGCGTTACAAAGGTGGAATTAAGATCAAGAGTAAATCATTCATTTGTCATAGAAGTGGCCGATTATTACCTCAAATCTACCATCTAAGACATTTAATACGCCATTCGAATTTGTGAAATCCTTGTCATTGGCTGATTCAACATTTAAGAAAAGAGGGTCTATCGACATTCTATTGGGCTGCGATCATTTCTTTAATATTCTCGAGCCTAACAAAATTACTAATCAAGCAAATATTGTAGTAGCGCAAGACACTAAGTTTGGTTGGATAGTCGTCGGAACGAGCGAACCGAAAGAAGTAGTTTTACCACTAAAAACCTTCCTTAGTATTGGTAATGAATTCAATATCGACGAACTGCTGAAACGATTTTGGGAGTTACAAGAAATTCCATCAAATCCAAACTATACTAAGGAGGAACTATACCGTATTGAAAGCTTCAAAAAAAATGTAAATTGAGAACCTAACGGGAAATTAGTAGTATATCTTCCATTCAAGCAAGATCCACCAAACTTAGGAAATTCTTTGAAACAGGCCACTTACCAGTTTTATGCGCTGGAGAAAAGATTAGTAAAGGATAATGTTTTTCGCATCCAGTATATAGAATTCATGAAGGAATATCTTAAACTAGGCCATATGTCTTCAAACAGACATTCTTTAAATGGCCAACTAGTGATTGGTCACTTCCATCTATGTATTGACTTATGCCCGATTTCAGAACAAAACAGCAATTCGCCAGTTAAATAAAATTTTATCTCTTCCTTCTAATATGAAATTGCAATTTGTTTCATAATACAAAATCAATGCCTACCTGATTATATTTCTTTTTTACATGAACATTTTAACAGTAGAATTAAATATGTGACTTTTCAATATCGCTTAAATAAATATTTAATTCTCCCTTTAAAATGCTCATGTAAAAAAGAAATATAATCAGGTAGGCATTGATTTTGTATTATAAAACAAATTGCAATTTCATATTAGAAGGAAGGGATACAATTTTATTTAACTGGCGAATTGCTGTTTTGTTCTGAAATCAGGCATTAATAACCCCACGTTTTGTAGCAAGCTTTTATTTCAATTTGACCAGAATGCTGTTATTAGGAATTTTTATTTTATTTTGGTTTAAATAAATCATTTCTTACAAGAATATGAAAACGATTTACTTAATGTTGAAATATAAACATATATAAAAATATTCCAGAAATCATAATTAATAATTTGTAACGTTTTGGTTTAAAAATTTGTCTTTGGAAAGAAAGTGACTTCCCATATGTGTTGTGTGTTGTCCTAAGAAAAGTTCGGTTTTTCCCTCGTTTCTAATTCCAAAGCTTCGTTTGTTAGACTATGGCTTTGTATAATCAAGGTCGCTTTGGCAATACTCAATTTGTTTACGGGGAGGAAAAGCAGAGCCTTATAGAGTATAGAGCCATAATTATCACGACGTACTTTTTAGAAGCTTTTTTGTGGTATTTCCACGATAATTATTATTAAAACCTTTACAAATATGGATACAAAGTTAAAAAAGAAAAGTATTAATATTTGTAAAATAGTGACAACATTAGAATTTTTAGGATATTCGAGGATCCGAAATCGGTCCTCTAACTTACAGATGGGTTCATATTAATAGCAGCGTTGTCCAGAAGGAGCAAATAACTCGTATACATTTTCAAAAACGCAAGTATGATTAAAATTTATTCATGAAATGTATTTGATATTGACATATTAATCTATAAAAAGATATACACATATTAATTCTTTTGATTAAAAATTAATATAAATGAAAAAATTCATGTCATGGTGTTCATCAAAAAAACTTAACAAATACCACTTCAGTGTATTGTTTTTTAATAAACCACCAGTCAATATTTAGTTGCGTGCCAATTATTACGAATGACAGCCGCGCATCTCCTTTTCATGGAGTTTACTAAGTTTTGACATCTATCAATGGGTATCTGCCTCCCACAATTGCTGGACATTTAGATTCACTTTGCTCACTTTATTGGCCACTCTATAAGATCAATTTTGTACTTCCGAAACCATGACTTCGTCTGTTTGATTGTGTGTTTAACTTCGTTATCTTGTTGAAAGTTGAAACACCCATTTCAGGGGCATTTCATACTCAGCATCCTGTAACATGATGTCTTCAAGTATTTTAATGTACACAAATTTATCCATGATGTCCGATATGGGATATGTAGGCCCAACACCACGGTATGAGAAGCAAGCCCAAACCATCAATTTTGCATCACCATGATTAATAGTCTTTACTGTGTACTTTGGGTTGTGGGCAGTGTTTGGGGGTCTCCTTACATATTGTCGACAACCTGTAGAACCATAAAGGATAATTTTACTTTCGTCGCTCCATAAAACATTTCGCCTTAGCGAACTGTAGTCTTGTTGCGACGTGCCTCTTGCTGAGCAATGGAACTTTTTTCGGACTCCTGGCGGACAATCTAGCTTCTAATAGGTGCCTCCGTATAGTAAATGCACTTACGATACCTGAAGGTCCTCCTTTGTTTTTTTCGAGCTGATATGGGAGTCTTTTTTTACCATTAGTATGATTTGTCGGTCAATACGCTCGGTTGTTTTTCTTTTTGGCAATCGTGTTTCAGCCTTATCGGTCCATTTTAGTGCATTACAGACCATTTTCGCAGAACATCCGATAATTTGTTGTATTTCACGGTAAGATTTTTCTTCACATCGAAGTTTTTTAATAAGGTTTCGCTGTTCTTCCGTGCAGTGCTTGGATCGACCCATTACTTTTCTAAAATTCCAGTTAAAGATGGGTTTTACCCTTCACGAATTGACGACAAAAATTTTTATGACCGATTAGTTAAAAAGTTCCAACTCTTCGTTAAAAATCCCGTTTGAAATTATTTTTCTTGCGTTGCTGCTATTATTATGAACAGCTTCGTTCAAACACTCGCTAATAAATGTAATCTCATAAAAAAATGAGGCATTTTTTGAAACAACAATAACATACCGTTAATAAGAGAGGAGAGAAGAAACTTTCAGAGCATTGTCGACCTTGGAAAAAAGTAAGGAGTAAAAAGTATTAAAGCATTATTAAAGCAAGGTAATGTAATCGATACGTTTATCAAAAAGTTTTAGAATATTTTGGCATTTTTTTCGGTTTTCCCCCTAAATTGCAGGTACATTTTTTTTTTCAAAAAATTTGATCATAAATATATTTAAAATGAAACAATAACCCAATTGCTTTTAAAAGTATTGTAATTTTACCAAAAAAGACTCCAATTTGTAATAAAATATGTTTGACCAATTTTTTTCCCAGCATATCAGCTGAAAGAAAAAATCAGTAACATTAAAGTAGTGTATCTCGCCGCTGCCCAATATAGCCTGGAAAGCGGTCCAATTAGAGTACATTCCCAATAGTTAAGTCAATTTTGAGGCGGATAGCCCGGGAAATATTCCTTTAAATGAAAGCCCATTTAAAAATTAAAAATGTATACATTAAACATGTCCAGAAAGTGGTCAATAAGAGTGATTAGCCATTAATAATGATCCCTAAAAAAATTACCAAGCCATGTTTTGAAAGTTCGTTTGAATGTAAGGCCACATAAAATTTAAATATTTTTATAAATTCAACCTTTAAGCCAGCGGTGGCCAAGCCAAATTAGTATTTTTGATAAATTTTCAAAATAAATAGAGTAACAAAACTCCGATTAGACAAAAAAAGTCAATTGGACAACGCGGTAATTATTTATGAATCACAGGATCACAGAATTTATCACAGTGGAATGAGTGCGAAAGCCACCCTAATATTTATTCATTCATATATCATATCCAAGTGAAAGATATATTCTATGATTTCCAAGTGATATATTCTGTAACTTTTTATACATAAATAATTACCGCGTTTCCAGTTAACTTTTTTTTCTAATCGTAAAACTCCGAATTCAAGGTGAATGTGCTACAATAATCGTTATTTCTGTATCAGTTCACATTGCCGCCAATTATAACATCGTTTGATAATTATACTTTTTGCTGGTTATATAATTAACAACAACGTCTAGAAAATACAATTCATTCTAGCATTTTAGAATAATATAACAATACATTGGTGAAGAAATTAAAATTATAAAATCCAGTTTTCTGTGCTGTGATTCTTCGGCCGGAAATTTAATCATAATTGGAACGAAATATAAATACTTAATAATTTATTATTTAGAATATATATATATATATATATATACATATATATATATATATATATATATATATATATATATATATATATATATATATATATATATATATATATATATATATATATATATATATATATATATATATATATATATATATATATATATATTATATGAATTTAATGCATCCAATTAATGCTTCCTTTACTTTTGCCGGAGCTAACCCCACAATCGAAAAATTCGATCTTTGTGCGATATTGCATATGTATTTATATTTTTTCTCTTAAATTGACCTTTACCAGTGAGTTGTTTTAATTTATGGTGATATGGTAAAACGACAATCAGCAATCAGTCCAATCCCCGGTTTAAATGAATAATTTCCGGTTTTCAATATTACCAACAAAATTTTAAGACGGTAGTTAAAATCTTAACCTTGCACTCTAAAATGAAAAGTTTTTGTCTAAAATGATGATTTTACATTGCAAGACTAATCCAAATTTATTTTAGATAATACAAAATTTAGTTCCTAAAAATTTCATCATTGATTTTTTTTATATTATCATTAGGTTATTTTCGGTTATTTTAAAGAGATTTTCAGAATTCCATCAAGGCATTTTGAGCTACGTAAAAAATTGTTTCAACAAGTATTTGTGAGAAAATATTTTTTTTAACTATTTTTCGAAACTAAAATTGCAAACTCTTGCCATTTTCACCTTCTGCGTAAAAATAATTATCTGACGATTATTCGGAATAACTTATTAAAACTCCATGTTTTAAATTTTATAATAAATGTATTTTCATAACTCTCACATACAAAATAATTATGGATGCTTGCTTTTTATTTTTATGATTTTACAATTTTTAATAGCGCAAAGCACTGGAACTTTTCTGTCATCAATTTATTATGCGTTGTATTCACATTAAATTCCTTTAAAATAATAATTACAATTTATTTATAAATTCACGAGAAAATCGAAATGAATTTATTTAATACAAAAAGTGATTTTTATTTTGTTAATAATTTTCGATGTTCGTTGACACTACTAGAAAACAGACGCACGAGTAAAAATAACTTTGTATGCAGATGGCTACCACAAGAATCGGAAAATAATTGGTAAACGAAACACGGGTGCTCTAAAAGTTAATGTAACACACAATCATAATGAACTTCGTTTTTGATAAGTTGTGTATTGGGTAGCACAGTGTGTGATGTAATATTCTGTGTTCGAGAATATTGTGCGATAGGGTTATTGATAATGTCGACATAATTATTGTAGTGTAGAAACAATAAATTAAATTGATATATTAAATAATTTATTGTTAAACGCTACAGGACTCCCCTGCAAGTGACTTGCCCCTTCGGAAATAAAAATGTCATTCGGTAATACGGACAATTTTGTGTGGACGGTTAACTGATTTTTCACATATCACATATGCTGGTGAATTGATATGGTTTGTTTTTTTTCCAGTAACCAACACGGTGAGTTGCTTGCGAAGTCGACGTATAACTTCATACAGGCCTTCGTATGGAGGAGAAAATCCCTTGCAAACCTTATCTTTTCTAATGATGATAAAATAAGGAGTAATTAGGAGGTCGTAATTGCAGTTTTATGAACATCTTCGGGTGCGACGGGAATGATGTGGTATGCAACCATGCAAGTGCATGGGGAAGTTTTGGATGTGAGGTGTCGGATAGCGATGAGGTTTTGTGACCGACTTCTTCACCATCTTTCTTCTTCATCATGTGCTAGGGCCTAGAGGCGGGAGAAGAAGATGGTTTGCAAATTCCTAATTCCGCACCTTCTGCTCAAATTCTGTAAATGCGGCTTTATGACGGACTTGATCTAATCGAAGTGGTCCTGACACAGGCCTGATGTGACGATATGATGGACCACGTTCTGTTTAATTCGTAACTTATAGTTCGGCTCTTCAGTTAGTGAAGGGAATTGCTTAAGCAGAGTGCCGTAGCCATTTCGAATGGGAAATGGATCGGTATCGGTGAGTTGACCCGAATCGTTGTGGCATTGATTGACAGCTGAGGTACTGAATCAACCGGCCATTTCTCTTTTAGGTTTAGAATATAATATTAAGTTTTAAGATACAATTTGTACCTTCTGAAAAAATTACTTACGAAATAATAAAAAATCAAACTCCAAAAACGTTGTTAAATTATTTTTTTATTTTGAGAAGTATAATTCCTCTTTAGGACTGTTATACAATTCGTTTATTAGCACTGAACCCTATGAGCGACTTCTTCTTCATTTAATTGATTTTTTTCCTCGCTGTGATCGACAATCGACACTACTCTGTGTTGCCTTTTCCTTTTTCGTATTGTTTTTATCAAATGAAAAAACGAAAACGCAATACAGAGTCGTGTCGATTGTCGATCGACTCGACAATCATAATAGGGGTGAATACCTTTTTCTTCTAAGCAGAAGGCCTCTATCGGTTAATACGAAATCTCTCCTTTCTAATTTATTGAGTATCCCTGATTTCTGATAAATTTCTCTACCAAAAACAGCAACTAATGACTTGAAAATTGTTCTATTTTTATACGATGAAAACGTTAGTTGATGATGTGTTGGGTCCTTTGATTTTTGTACAGGTATTTCGGTGCAATCAATTATAGCTCGATATGATTCTCTAGATTTTGACATTTTCCAGCTATATACATAAATTCATTTCGTGATATTTTTAAATATTTTTGAAATCACATTTCTGTTAATTAAAAACATATTGTGCATTAATAAAAATCATTGCAGTGTCTATACTTAAACAGGATTATTAATAGTTCGACTTTAACATCAATTTCAGGATGAACTGAGTCACTTTTATCTTTAACTATCAGAGTTTGTTAATTGTATTTAGAACAGGAGTTTTTGTTGATTGGTCTGTGGAAACTTTGACTGTTCCATCGATATCAGTATTTTTATTTTTTACGGAGATTGCTTGAATGGTTTCGGCAAGTTCCTGTTCTGAAAAAGTCTTAACACCAGTATCGGCAACACTTTGGCATTTACCTAAAATATTAGATAACAATATTTACTATTAAAATCTGTTCTTAATTTTATATACATATTTAATATGCTACTTACACTATCTCCGACCTAAACAGTTAGGTTAGGTTAGGTTTGGTTTAAGTGGCTGCTATCGCACACTTAGGACAGCAGTGGCCCGTTGTGATACCACAGGATCCCATCTCCCCATTACTCCCGTTGAAACCAACCAGAGCTATTTATATAGTGTAATAAATCTCGCACTCCACAGTCCGCGAGTTCCGAAAGGCTGTCCATTCCGTACACACCCAAACACTTATGCCTTCTGTATGATAACGCCGGACATGAGCATAGGAAGTGTTCCAAAGTCTCCTCCTCCTCTTCGTCCATGCAACTTCTACAAAAGTCATTCGTCTGTATTCCCAGCCTTCTCGCATGCTCCCCAAAAAGGCAGTGACCTGTCATTATCCCTACGACCCATCCTATTTCTTGTCTTCCCAGGGATATTAGTACCTTGGAGCGCCGCAAGTCCAGTTTTGGCCAAACCTGCTTTACTACCCTGCACGTGAGAGTGTTGATCCACCTCTCATTTGTCAAGGCGATTGCCTTTTTACTGAGCGCCCATTTTAGCACTGCCATAGGCCTCCCCAGACCTACAATTTCCGGCTGCATCTGGAGAGTCGTACCGTACCTAGCTAGTTCGTCCGCCCTGCAGTTCCCCGTGACGTCCGAGTGACCCGGGACCCAGATTATCTGGATGCTGAAATACTCGCTCATCTCGTTAAGAGATGATTGGCAATCTAGCGCCACCCGCGACTTCAGACAAACTGCCCCAAGTGACTTGATCGCTGCCTGACTGTCCACATAAATTGCGATATCCCTCCCGGATACCACATTATGCTTCAACCATGTCATGACTTCCCCGATCGCCACCACTTCAGCCTGGTACACGCTGCAGTAGTCAGGGAGACGAACAGAAATATTAACATTAAGTTTATCACAGAAGACTCCGGCTCCTACCTTATCGTCTAGCCTCGAGCCGTCCGTGAAAAATTGCATTGCCTCGTTTTCCAAGATTGATCCGTTTCTCCAGGATTCCCTTGAGGGAAAGATGGTACGGAAACCCTTATCGAAGCACAAAGTTGGTGTAATATAATCCAGATTCGCCAGTTCTTTGCCAGCGAATCTACCTATCGTCGAGTGTCCCAACTGAAGACACTTCCACTGAGAGACAGCCAAGAGTCTCGTAGCCACGTTGGCTGCCATCTGTTTACCATGAAGTCCAATTGGAATAAGGTGGAATATAACCTCTAAAGCGTGTGTAGGTGTTGTCCTAAGCGCCCCGCTTATAAGCATACAGGCCGTTCTTTGCACCCTCTCCATCATACCTCTATATGTTACCTTATCCAGAGCTGGCCACCAAACGCCCACCCCGTACATTAGCACAGGTCTTACCACGGCGGTATAGAGCCAGTATACCAGCTCCGGTTTCAAGCCCCATCTCTTATCTATAGCGTTCCTACACGAGTATAAGGCTACAATAGCCTTATTCACCCTTTCCAAACTGTTAGGCTTCCAGCTGAGCTTACTATCAAAGATTATGCCCAGAAATCTCGCTCGGTCAGCAAAAACTAGTCCGCTCCCGTTTATGATAGGAGGGCTAACCACCGGAATTTTATATTTCCTAGTAAATAGTACCAGCTCTGTTTTGGAAGGGTTAATCCCCAATCCACACTTGCTGGCCCATTTCGTAATGATCAGGAGTGCATTCTGCATAACATCCCTAATCGTATCTAGATATTTGCCTGAGACAGCTATCGCTACATCATCAGCATATGCTACAACCCCTATCCCCTCTCTCTCTAGTTCCAGCAGTAATCCATTAATCACTGCACTCCAGAGAATGGGGGAATTACACCTCCTTGTGGGGATCCTCTAACCACCCGTCTTCTAATCTTGGACTCTCCCAGCTCCGAGGTAATAGTCCTGCTTACCAGCATCTGATTTATTAACCTACTTATAGAGCAGTCCACCGTCAAAAAAGACAATCCTTCCATGATCGCCTCCGTTTTTACATTATTAAAAGCACCCTCAATATCGAGAAATTCTACCATGCAAATTTCTTGCAAGTAAATTGATTTCTCAATTGTGCGTACTAGATCGTGCAGAGCTGTGTCCACCGACTTTCCCTTACAGTACGCATGCTGCGACATTGCCCAATTCCTGGGTTCAATTTTTGATCGAATAAACACATCTATCAACCTTTCTAGGGTTTTCAGCAGAAAGGATGATAGAGTTATAGGCCTCAAGTCCTTTGGATGAGCATGTGAGCTCTTTCCCGATTTCGGGATAAAGACTACTTTGACCTCTGTCCAATCCCTAGGAATATAGACTAGTTTCAGACATCCCCTGAAGATAACCTCTAGCCAGGGGATGATGGCTGCCGAGTTCTTTTGAATCTCTGCTGGTATAATCCGATCCGGGCCCGCCGATTTATAAGGCTTAAAACCCTGCAGCGCCCACCTGATCCGCTCTCTATCCAATATGCCCTCCATATCTATTGGAGGTGTTCCTCGATGAGCTCCAGGCTCCATCGAGTCATCAAAGCTTCCCGGAAAGTGGGTATCGATGAGAAGCTCCAACGGTTCCGCACTTGAAGCTGTCCATGACCCGTCTGGTCTAATTAAGTAACTAGGACTAGTTGGGTTAGTAGATAGAATCTTCCTAAGGCGGGAAGTCTCAGAGACTTCTTCCATTCTACCACAGAAGAGTCTCCAAGATCCCCTCTGTGCCTTCCTCAATTCTTTTTTGTACTTTCTTAGGTCCTCCTTATAGGAGTCCCGTACATGCCTCGTCTTCTTTGACCCAAACAGTTGAGTTGATCCAATTTTTATTCCGATTGCAATATCGTTCAACTCTTCTGTTTACTTTTTTACTTTTCGGTAAGTCAAACTTCCATATTGGAATATTTTGTGATGGAATTGATCCTGCTTTGAGGGTTGTATATGCACCTATTGAAATTGACATTTCTATGTTATTATACACTTGGTATAAATTAAACTTAGCCGGAATTACGCAAACTGGATATTTGCTAATCATCTTTTGCAAAATGAGCACTGCAAACTTAACAACATTTTGTTGGTGTCTTCAATACTTTCAAAATTATCGATGTTACTCGCGTGACGTTGTAGATTATTCAAATTGTTGACCATGTTTCTGGATTCTTCGAGAGTATTTCAAATTTACAAGATTTATAATATTGAAAATTGGTCGAAGGATAGTTTATCAATATTGACTTGTTAAGTTATTGCTCTCAATTTAGTTGCTTAGAGTTTGTGGGTGCTGTATATTATGTTCACATGCATAGATTTCCGACACTTGTCCGCATTATTTTCCCCTGGCTAATATTGACTTAATCAATTGACGGCGAATCTTTAAAATATTTAGCTAATTCTGATTTTATATAAATTTCTTTAAATACTGTGACATACTTTCAAAACTATTCTCATCGGGTATCAAGTTTCAGACACTAGAATTAAAAAAATAACTGATTTCAAATCAAAGCAGTGTTGTTCCAATCCTCAACCCAAAAATGTTTGGCTTACCGAATATTTACAGTATTAAAACTACATAAAATCCCCATTTAATTATATTACAGTAAAATAAGAGGTAATTTATAAGGGGTTCCCAGAACTTGCGTGAAATACTAGCGTATAACGCCTATAACCTATTATTATTATTATTATTAGTTGAGGGCCATGTGGGCGTTCAAGCCACCCCGCACTGCGACCTAAAAGATCTTTTGTGCATGGACCCTACTTAATGAGCCGTCCAGTCAATATTCAGGCTCTTAATGAACCTGACAATACTGCCGGCCGGTATATGATGCATACCATCCGGGCTCATTACTCTCCCTCCTAGATGCTGTAACCTTTTGCAGAAAATGGCTGGGCAATGGCACAGAACATAAAAGTATAACCACCTAAGTGAATTACAAACAATTTCATGTTGCGTTTGTTGGTACTTTAAAATTACTATTGGATTTACATGTACAACGAGCAACGAAGAAATAAATTTGGTTTATATATGCCACAACACACACTCAAGTGATATGTACCCCCTAGATTAAAAAAAAAATCTTTAAAAATGATCCCTTCGCAACAATTTTTCATATATTTATAAGTACAGTATTGTTATACGAATGCCACACAGCAAATCATAACAATAATAAAAGCATATTATAAAGTTTGTTTTGTGCTTTGCTTGCGTTTGATGAAAAACACTTGAAAATTCTGTTTGCTTACATTTTGTCTTCTTAAACATATTTACTTGTTTAAAAAATGTATATACATACTTTTCCGCCATCTAACTGTTTGTTTTTGTCGGTTTGTTATAAAAAAAAACGTCATACTCATACTCGACTCGTACATAACATATTTCCTTTTACAATACATCTCCAGATGATAATCAAAAACAATCACAACCATGTATGTATTATGTAGTAGGTATGTCTACACACATTTTTTATGTATAAATCTATGAAGAATCTTATTTTTTCTATATCAAGATGTCTTTGTGATGTAAAATTATTATTTGAGTTATAAAAATTAATTCGCTTAAGGCGATATATGGTATACAGTACAAACGAATTCTTCGTATAATGTAAGTTAATGATAAATTTATTTTGTTTAATTTGTGTACAATAAAATACGTATGTCTATTTAAATACACACGAATATAATGTACCCGTAAATGCCGTATTAGATATAAAAATCAAGATATTCATTTAACGTTTACCGAAACAACTTGCTATTATGTCTTTATTTATTGACACCCTAAATTAAATAAACAAGCTTATGATCTATAACTAACTTTTTGTTGGTTACCATTCTAATACAATTCAATTGATTTTTGTAATTGAAATAAATAATTGAACAGTTCAACAGCAAATCAATCAAGATTTTGTGACATTATAATATTATGGGTAATTAATAATGAATCAATTATAAATTAATCAATTTTAATTTAATTGATGTATGCATATGGGGTGTGGGTGCCTATTTATGACATTTTATATTTAATGATATTTTAACATATAATTTAAAAGCTATGTACATATAACATATTTTATTTTCGTTATTTTGTTGATATATTAACAGAGAGATTGACTTGCCTACAATAAAAATAACTTCAAAACATTATTTTTCTAATTCTGGAGCTTTATCAAATTTTTCGAAAATTTTGCACTTTGACTAAAAATTTAAAATTTATCGCATTCTATTATATGTTATATATACATTATGTAGGTACGAGTATTAAAACTAAAATTATATTACGGTTTTAGCTAGAATGCCCGAATGAATCTTACTTTCCTTTCTTGCATAGTTTGTGGCCTGAGTCATATTACTCGGTCTCCACTAACACATGGCTCTTGGATCAGGACAACAAGAGTTCCATCAGCTTGAGTTTTGAGCAACAGAGCAGTCGTTCTCATCTGCCTCAACATCTGTCTAAACATTTGCCTCCACCACTGTCACACGTCAGGTTCACTTCCTGAACGAGAATCTAAAAGACTTAGTAGAACTATGTCCCTTTGAAGGTTACACTATGCCCCCAACGATCTAAACATGTCAGATTCCAAAGAGAGTGTTTTCATGCTTTCTTCGGACAGGTTCTGAAGCACCATCGGATCACGAATCAAGAGGATATCACTTGTTTTAATTATTATAATAGCTGACCTACTGGTCGGGCTTCAGTTTCTCCCACTTGGCTACCTACAAGTTGGAGGTCGGAAGATCCAGATTATGGATCCGGTATAACTCTAAGGTTTCATTGGGATCATCGGTTTCCCAGGGATCCAAGCCCGCGATTTAGTCCTGCTTGGAAAAAAAAAAAGAATTATGGTGGGCTTGGAAATTCGTTATATCGGTTAAGTAGGAACTTCCATTTACTACCTGTTGGCCAATTCTGAACGCGGTTTGCTTGCTACAATTTTTACTACATCAGTAAATGTGTCGCCTTCCCATGGTTAAAAAAGAATTATAAAAAAGAATTTAAGAATTCTTCTGATCAGGATTATCGGGGGACCTGGAAATTTGTTATATCGGTTAAGCCCCTACTAAACCGACATAACAAATTTTCAGACCCACCAATTCCCAATCCTGATCAGAAGAATTTATTTTAAAATTTCTTTTGTTCATTTTTAACTATGGGTAGGCAAACATTTTATTGATGTTGCAAAAATTCCAGCAAGCGAACCTCGTTCAGAATTGGCCGTAAGGTCCAATGGGATTCCTTACTAGACCGATGTAACAAATTCCAGGCCTGATCCTGATCAGAAGAATTTTTTAATTTTTTTTTTATTCATTTTTAACTATGGGAAGGCAACACATTTATTGATGTAGCGAAAATTTTATGACGTAGGGATAATACTAATCTTTTATTTTATTTATTTTTAACTATACGAGAAAAAAATCTTATAATAAAAAAAATTCTGGGTTGGATTTTTTCGCTCGAGTAAAAAATCTGGGATGGGTTTTTACGCTTGTGCTGTCGGAGGTAATTTTAAATTTTCCTGGGATGGAAGTCTGGGATAACTTCAAGGGGGTTATCCTGAATGCACAGATAAAGCTACATGATGGCCGGAGTGCACCAGGTATACACCATTAGAGATTAAGCTAGTGTTTAGACTGGCCCTCCATGCAGGTTGATCCTTAGCACGGAACGATCAACAAGTTACCCAAGGCCAGTTATTTAGCGCCGTGTATTAGCCTAACTCAACCTGTTAAAAACAAAAGTAGGCTAGTTGCCTGGTGGTCACCGTGAGGAGGTAATACGAACACCTGTGGAAGCTGCACGGTACGGAGCTGACAACAAGTGTCAACTTGATTCCCCCAGGCAGCTTCACACCTGGATCACCTAAACAAAACTAAAAATCCAAAAATTAATTAATAAAACTAATTTTTGAAAAGTAGCTTTAGTTCGTTTTAAATTTTCGAGGATGGGGTAGCGACCCTCAAACCTCAAGTTGAAATAAAGAATCAAAACAAAATACTAACATACGATTATTTAATATTCTTTCCCTCAACCCCAAACTTCCTCTCCATCCCCACCAACACCACCCCCTCCTCACTCCAAACAAGCCGACATCCACAGATACAATCACCACAACTCCTCTTCACTAGACACAACAACCACCAACTTTCATGCCGAAAAAAGATTAATTCTCCATTCGTTATCCAACTATGAAGTATAACTAGATCAAACCCCACCTTGACCAAAAATAAACTTAACTACACCGCAACCACCACTTCTAACAACAAAAATCATTTTTGTATTTAATTTACCATTTACTCTCCATCCTCTCAATGTCACCAACATCCTTCATAGTTACCCACTGACCACAAATTTTATTCACCACTAAAAGTTTTAACAGTTTGACATTTAGCCTAACCATAGAAACTTTGTTTCTGTCATCCGCCATACATACAACCAAAAATCAAAAATATCTAAAACATTCTAACTATATTCTATCACAATAACGCAAGTTTCCTTGCCAAAGTTAAATAAAATAAAATATAGTGGAAGTGAATGCAATTCCCCCAGAAAGCAACTGTCTTTTTAATGCAGTCATACATCAATTGAGGATCCTAACCTCACTTCATTCTAACTATTCACATCAGGAACTCCGCTCAGAGCTAATTCAATTTATTGGAGAGAATGTACAAGATTACATTTCCACTATAATAGACTCCTACCATCTAAGTGATATTAGCCAGATTTCGGAGCAAACCAAAAATCAATATATAAATAGGTAACCAACCTTTCATTATTCCTCTACTACACCAAAATTTACAACACATGAAGCCTCATGTCGCTAAAAACTAAACTAAATCTATTACAGATATCTTTCCAACCTACAGCAGGACGACTTCTGGGGCGGCTCCGAATGCATATTAGCCATAAGCCGATTAAAAGGGATACAAATAATCATCCATCATTCTGATGCCCAACAGCAAACAAACTTCCTTCCCGATTATGGTAACTATATAAGTGCTATTAATCTATTATATAATGGAACCTACTATGACAGTCTAGTACCCATGTCCAACACCTCCTCATACTCTGGTTCCACCCACGAATCCAATGATAATTTAGAACCCCAGCCAAACTACCCTCCCCCATCCAATTCTACCTCACAAAATTCCAATTTACATATTTTTACTGATAACGTCCAGCGCGTTTTTCGTTCATCATAAAACCCCTATAGAATTATTGATGCCACACCTTCACCACCACTCCCTTTCCTATAACATCATTCCCATACTGCTTTGGCACATGGAATATACGCGGGATCAACAGCGATCATAAACGCATCACAATCGATGATCTCTTGCACATCCACCAAATCAATATCTGATGCGGCCTACAAGAGACTAACATTTGCACAGGTTATGTTCCACAGTAAACTACATCTGGTATCTCACCAAAGACCCAAAGAGTCCACGCGGAGGAGTGGGAATTCTCGTAAGCAAGAATTCAGTCATAAAACCCCAGGGAATTAAGTACTTAGTAATTAGAGCTATCCTTTTCATCACTGTATATGTCCCACCCTATACCTCACAACACAATCGACGATAATCCTCCAAAATTTTTACTACCCTGGTCGATATGCGGAACCACTCTCAAGTAGATCATAAACTAACCCGAGAGAAGAATCAGTATATCTAAATCAATTCCATAAAATCTGATAATTACCGCCCAACCTCAGCGATCACCGCCTCATATGGATCAACTATACCCACCGAAAAAGAACACATCTATCCCCATTAGCCCCGTCCATTCCCTCCAAAAAACGCATACCACCCTCCACATATAACCTCAAATCCCTAAATGTTTCCTTGTTAAAAGACCCTCACATCGCGACTCAGTACCAAACCACTCTTCAAAAAAGCCATGATACGCATCTCACTGAATGACATGGCCAGCTATGGAAGTTAATTCTCCATAGTTTAAGAACATCATCTTAGCAAGTACTCACAACTCAGGTGCCCTTGACTCCTAAACGGAGAAAAGTCTACGCACACTTTAAGAGTTTACAATATTTACACCGACGACATCCACAAAATACCTCAACCACCTACCATTTAAGAGAGGCTAGACGAAACTTAAACCAAGCCTTTTCCGAACATAGATCGCTTGAATGTCAAGAATTCTTCGCTAGCCTGGCACATTTTACACCCTCTGATAGACTACATAAGACATATAACTTTTTTAAGCAATATAACAGAAACACCCAAAAAACTCAGTCTCCTTATATCTCTGAGTTGCAAAAATCCGAAGGAGAATGGCCTTCTCTCATAACTGAGATCGATCACCACCCACTACATGGACCTCCGCTCACCCAAGAAGAAATTCAATTGACAATCAAATACTTACGCTCTGGAACTGCTCCCTGAAATGACGAAATACCCATTGAACACGTCTGGGTCACCAATCAAATTCCACCGGAATGTATCGATACTATACAAGTCCCTATCCCAAAGATCAAGAAACCCAACACTGTTGTTGACTACCGAAGAATCACATTGTGTAATGTAGGATATATAATTTACGCCAAACTACTACTAGATCGTCTCGATCAGCATTTATATCAGCCCTAATCCTACCAGGCCGCCTTCCTCACCCTCCGATCTACCGATGATCACATGTACACTATACGACGTGTCCTTGATGAATAATAGCGAGCTGGTAACCGGATATTCATATTATCTCTAATATGTACCTCATTATTTGGTCAATCGAATAATCACTGCCTGTTTTTGGGAGACCACATCCATCAAATGGTATAACATATCTACTCAGAAGATATGAAAAAATAAAGGTGTTAAGCAAGGTTGTCCTGTCTCCCCCCGACTATTCACTTTCCTCCTAAACGAGGTACTCCACACCGTAGTCGACTAGTTCCCAGAGCTCAAACTAGATCAGCACGATAATCTCCAAGCCCCTTGTACTTGCCTATGCAGATGACCTTATCTTGATCACCCGAAATATCGCAACCCTAGAACCTATCTTACTCGAACTACTAACCAACTTAAAGTATGCCGGCTGCAACGTAAATCCACAGAAATGTACAAGCCTCATTCGCGATCCAAACCCATCCTACTTACCTCCTACTACTCTGAATTTGGCCGGTATCAACTTTTACGTCATCAAAATGATGCGATATCTAGGAACTTATTTGACAACTCAACTTCATTCACTATTTGGACTCGATACCATCAAGTAAGCAACACCGTTCGACTCATGCAGAACTTTATAAAACGCAACCAAGTTCCAGCACAATCCGCCCTAGTAATGTATACTACCATAATAATTCGCATGCTTACCTACTGTCTTAAAACAGCTGCTCTTACCTGCGCAAATCGCCGACGATTACGACAATATGAAGCCCTTTTCCTTAGAAAGCTTCTCGAATTTAGTACCAAGAAGCCACCCTTTAGCAAAGTCAAGAACATACTGAGTGGTAAAACCATAACAAAAAAAATCAAGGCCCAACGAATCAGGTATTGGGGACATACTGCAGCATCAACCTATACAGCAGGACCGAAAAAAGTAGGTCGACCCTGCTTAACCTGGAATGATTCCCTTCAACAAGATTTGAAATACTATGAAATCACCCTCTCACAATAGGACCTCTTTCTCCCTCAACGCCTATTGGACCTCTTTGCGCAAGGATGACTTGAAATTATGGAGCTTGATTTTGTTTTTATGTATATTGTAGTAATTTAATGCAATCTTCCTTTTAATGGGGGCACTTAATTTGTATTTTTTGGGGATTTTTTATTTCGGAGTATGATGGTCGACATGTCGACATGACATGAAAAGACACGGAACAAAAATTAAACCAAAATTTAGTTAACCTTTGATCAATATTGTTAACCAAAGAAGAAAAAAAGAATACCTAACCCATCTTGGCCGAAAGACATATGGACGCTTCGCTACCCAAAATTCGTTAGATTACTGAGCGACTATTATAAGTATACAAATATCTTGACAATCTCACAGCTATAAACAAGCCATCGAATAAATAATTGTAAAGATATTGTTTTAATATAAATATATATATAAGTATGTATTTCTCTGTAGGTCATTTCTATATCGCACTCTTATATCCTGGCCAAAATGATGTTGAAATGGTAGTATACAGTTTTTATGAAAGTTTTGAAGAGAGGGCGGGTGTAGCTATGTAGAGTTTATAAAATGTGGTAAACAATGAAGTTGTCTGAATCCCTAGTCATCACAGAGAAGTCAATATACTTCTTTTCAAGTCAAACATTTATTAACTTATTACTATAATCTTATTTAAGTCACTCAAGAGGCTTATAAATGTAATTAAAAGTTTGTTTGTACTAAAGCTTCTCAAAATCAGGGAATATGGTTTTATCCAATAAGCTTTAAACAGGTTGATGAATACTACCAACAATAAAATTTATTCCCTTGAGCAACTACAACATTATAATTATAGCTTTCAGAAGTTTGACGTTTTCATCTGTCAATAGCAGGCGACGAATATTCTTCTAATATCTAAAAACATAGTATTTAAAATGTAGCATAAAAATGTTGAAGTTGATTAAATGGGACTAATACTTCCCTAGATATTTTCACAACCCTAATGTGAAAAGTTGTAATACCTCCAGGTAAGTAATTCCCTTCCATAATTAAATTATAACTAACAATTTATTTGGAAACTAAAACAAAACTTTTGCATAAACTCTAATTATAACCCCATTTTATTGCGTACATTGTATCATGAATAATTTTCGTGTCAAGGTAAAATAAATAGAAATTCACAGCGAAATATAAACATACAGAAAAAATAACTTATTCATATTTTGCTTTCTGCTTTTAATTTTTTGTTAGTTAACTTTCCGTTTTTGTTTTGTTTTTAAATTATAACACAGAAAATCGATTTTCTCATAACATCAATTTTCTTTTTATTATTCTCATATACCTACAGACCTACTCACAGAACGTCCTAATGTTGTTTCTTTTTCAATCAAAATGTAAAAATATTCATTTGAAATATTTAATTTTCTTAGAAACAAAACAAAATCGAAGAAGGAAGGCGCACAATTTCCGGAAAATCTGAAAACAAAAAATTCAATATTAGTTTAGTTGAGTAGTTGTGTATATTTATGATTGTTATTGCACAAAACAAGTTTTTACTTATTTTGTGGCACTTATCCGAACGAATATGTACATATGTATATACACTTCAGGACGTTCCTTCTAGCCTAATATATAAAAGCATCGACGTACTTTGTTGTTTTATGTATTTATGAAATTATAATTTAATTTAAATTTTTTTATTGAATTTTCATTTTTAACAATAATAACAAACCATATAGCAAAATTTTCTAAAATACTTTCTTTATAAACGTACCTACACAATTTTCTTTTCTTGTGTGAAGCTACATACACGTTCTGAATGTACACGTTCCATTCATGCTCACTTGAGCTGACTGATGAAAATTGCAAACAAAAGTTATGTTTAAAGCATTTAATGTGTATGTACAGAGAACAAAAAAGAAAAATATTTTCTTCTTATCCAGTTTCTTATATTGTTAAGCACATTTTGTAGAAAGCACAATATATATATATATATATATGTATACACACATACACACTGAAAATGTATATAAAACGAAGATTTGTATAAACATTGGAAATTTTGTATTGTTTAGATAAACGTTTCTTTATGTTACAAAAAATCAATAAAAGAAACCTTCATTTGATATACACATTGACTCTCCCTTTATTTGCCCCATATATTGTGGATGTATTCAAGAAGTTGTGGACAATATTACGGTAACGGGGAAAAAAGATATTGTGTATATATAGTTCACGTATTTTTTTTGTGTGTTCCATATCTATTTAAAAGGTTTTTGAAAGAAAATTTGAATCGAAATTCAATTGATAATGAAACATTTTTATTTTGCTTTTCCGTTTCTCTATAGATGCTTGGAAATTTGGGTCAAATATGTACTTTACCGAAATCTATTATGTTTTGGTGTAGGACATGTGGTTCTCAACTTACGTCGCGTCGTTTCAATCATACAACGAAATCTTTATTATGTTGTACAATTTTTTTTTTTCTAACTATTGTGACAAATGATTTTTTTGTGACTTTTGTTCTGTGTGTAAATTCAATAAAATATTTGTATAGTCGAAGTTAATTTGAAAATAATTTCGTGCAATATGGATTATTAACTGCTTTAAACTACTATAAATGTCACAGCTAATTTCATCAATATTGCGATTTGTGACAATATTTTGTACTAATAAAAATGTCATGAAAAATTGTAATTTCATTAGCATCTACCCATGAAGGGTGTAGAAATTCATGGGCACATATTAAATAAAAGTAATATTTTGTGTTTAAACGTTTTATTTTAAATTATTAATTTTTATCGTTTTATTATTTCACTAATATCTTGTACATTAATTTATTGCTTTATAATATTGATGTCAAGACTAACTGCCTCTCGTCAACTGATCATCCGTAGATGATCTCAATCAATACCATTACAATATTTAGTATATAATTGTGTTGTGATTTGTACATTACACATAGTAAAGTAATAGAAAGAGAAGTTTGTGCGTGTATTAAAATCAATAAGATTCTTTCGGCTTTTTATAGACAAAATATATTAACAATAAAGGCATTCACAACATTTTTCGACGGGTTAATCAGAAAAAATGAAGAGACCAATCATTTATAACATATCTACCAAAAAAGTAGAAATATCAAAATTCCGCCCCCTCCCCCCTTCCCCCCTCCCTCCCGTACTTTAACCCAAGAGTCATACGAAGTGTATCGACCCTGAAGGAAAAATCAAAATCCTCCTTGAGTTCTCTTTGTGGTAGTTTGGTTTCGTACTGAAAAGTCGCGAAATAGTTAAGCTCCACCTACTTATATGTATACTAAAGTTTTAAAATGTTAGTATTAATGTTTAATAAAATAAAAATATAATAAACTTTGACTAATTCAAATTTCTTTAATTAATCCCAACTTTTAATTTCGGTTTTGTCTACCTAATCCTGAAATAATTTTATTCGATTGTTGTGCGAGGTTTTTAATTTATTTTTAATTCGTAATATTGTGTTTGTAGGCGACTTAACTTCTTTAATTTCAAATGACCCGAGCGAAAGAGGTGAAAATTTCGTATTTCGATTCTTATTTTTTAATAGAGCAAGATCACCAATTTGGAAAGTTGGACTTCCGTGTATTATTATTAATTTATTATAGTACTCTTTTAACTTAGGTTTTTTGTTATTAAGAGTTTTCTCGCTATATCAAAAGACGATTGCATTCTACTCTTCAATTTCAGCATATAGTCATCGTAATTGTATACCACTTCTGGTTCACGCTGTAATAAACTGGGAGAAAAGAGTTCAAGAGTTTATATCCGGATGGCGTGAATTTTGTTGCACTAATTGAGTTCATCGTCGGACTGTGTGTAGTTTCTTAAGTATTCAGTCCACGTTCTATGCGACCGCTCCAAAGCCCCGTTAGCTTGTGGATGATACGCGGTAGTATTTCATTTTTTAACCTTTAAAATTTTGCTTACGTTTGTAAATAGCTCGCTCATAAAATTAGCTCCTTGATCGGAAAGTATTTGTTGAGGAGTTCCGAACACACAAATTACTCTTTCAACGAATACCCTAGCTATTGTTTCGGCCTCTTGATTTTCTAATGGAAATGCCAAATAAAATTTTGTCAGGTCGCCTTTTATCGTAAGGATATGCTTGTTTTCACGGTATGACACTGGAGGACCAAGACCAACTATATACAAGAAAAATTTTCGAAACCTTGAGACGAAGTAGAAGTAATTTGCATTAGCATTTTATTAAGTTTACTGCATTTATTATTTTGACATAACTCACATGATGTAATAACTTTTCTTATACGTGAATAGAAATTTTTGAAAAAATAATATAGTTTTTCATGCGTTGGACTGTCCGAAACACTCCTTGATGCCCGCCTAAAGGTTCTGAGTGAAATTCTTCTATTGCTTTGTCGATTTCGGAACCATCAGTGAGCTGAACGACTTTAGATGTTGATACATTGGGAATTATATCAGATTCTGGAATATCGGTTGGAGGTTTTTGTTTACTCTGCGATCCAGTTACAACATTTACTTCTGTAATTTATGCTGGTGTTTCTGATCAAATTTGAGAAGATTGGTTTGATTTGATTGGTGCCCTGTTCTAATGAAGCACCTGATAATCGAAGTCTTCTAACCGTATTCGCCATTTCATTAACCTAGAAGGGGTTTTTTTTAAATTACTTAGCCATATTAATGGCTGATGATCTGTAATTATCTTAAAATGAGACCACAAACATATGGTCGAAAATGTTGACATGCCCATATCATCGCCAATAACTCCTTTTCTACTGTTGGATCATTCAATTCTGCCTTATTGAGGACTTGACTGGCATACGCTATTGGTAAATCAACCTCATTTTCCTTTTGGGAGAGAATGGCACCTATCGCTTAATCACTCGCATCGCTTGTTATTGCAAAAGGTAACGAAAAATCAGGGTGCTGCAAGACTGGAGGATTTATTAGACATTTTTTTAGTTTTTAAATGATTCCATCATAGAATGCATTCCAAATAAACGGTTGTCCCTTTTTTAATACAACTGTTAGGGCCAGGGGTTTGGAAATTTCGAAAAATCTATTTATAATGCAACGATAGTATCCTGCGAGACCTAAAAACGATTTCACCTCCTTTTGGTTACTTCGTTGAGTTTAATCTCTGACAACTGTAACTTTGTTCAAATCTGGATTGATTCCTTCGTCTGTTACCGTTTGCCCCAAATATACATATGATCTCTTTCGATAAAAACTGGCACTTTTCCAAATTGACTTTTAGATTATTGTTTCTGAAACAATTGAAAACTGACTCTATTTTACTTTCATGGTCCTTAAGGTTATAGCCCGTTCTATTACATCTTCGAGATAGACTAGACTTTTGATTTCATTAAATCCACTTTGGACATTATTCATCAATCTTTGGAAAAAGCAGGTGCGCTCTTTAATCCAAAAAGCATTCGTTTAAATTTGAAATGTCCTAATGGTATTATGACACTAGCTTTTTTTGCGACTTTTTAAGCGCTGAAAAAGTATCGCGAGAAAGGGAAAAATAATAAGTATACAAAATTATCGAATGAATGAGTGTATACACAATATAGGGGTAGTATAGACAAATATAAAGCAAAAATCAATAGCTTATTTTAACAGCAGTTATCCTAGACACAATTCTAGCAAAAAAGTATCATGGCTCAGTATTTTTCAGCGCTTGTTGTATACTTTTTGCGGACATATCAACAATTCAATAGTTTTATTTTTTTATTTTACCAGTAGGCCATTTTAAAAATGTCTAATTATTGACTTTTGTAAATAAAACAATGTTGTCTCTTTCTACCTCACTATTTCTGTCCTAGTCACCCATTGCTTTCTTTTATTGCACTTTTTTCAAGCCAATGTCATAATACCATAAATGCGTGTTAAATGCTGTCTTTTATTTATCTTTTGGATCTAAAAGTATTTGATAATACCTATTGGGTGGTAAAATATTTAGGTTTGCGAAGATGATCTAGAATCTCTGAAATATTAGGAAGTGGAAAGACATCATTAATTGTAGCATCATTCAATTTGCGGAAATCGACCACGATTCTCTAGTTATTTTGTTCGGTATTCGATTTTTTAGGAACTACTATTAATGGAGAGTTCCAAGAACTTTTGCTTGGTTCGATGATATCGTTTTCTAACATCTCAGATATTTGTTTATCAATTTCGTCTTTCGTAGACTCAGGCAATTTGTATTGTTTGTTGCATATTTATTCTAATTTACAATGTATTCTGATTTTATGGTAAGTTGTATCCGTTGCGATAAGTTAATCACCAGGGAGATAGAAAATTTCATTTAATTTTCTACATAAATTTAAGATGGAATTTCTCTCTTCCTGATTAAGATGATCAATTCATTTCGATTTTATTCGACCTTAATTTAAAATACATCACTTCATATTCATCCAACTTATCTATAAAGGCAACTCTAAATTTTCAATTTCAACCTCGAAATCATTATTATTCATCAGACTTATTGTGACCAAATGATTTTGTGTTTTTATAATAGAACTTGCAGTATATACGCCAGGCACGGTTTCAAAAGATTGACAAAAATAATCGATATTTGGAATGCCTAAATAAATAGTGAAAGTCTTTTCCGAACGAGGTGGAATTAAAACATGCGAGTTGGATGTTACTTTAAGTTGAATTGGGGAATTGTTTAATAAAATTTTAAAATTATATTTAGAAAAATCAATTTTACATTTATAATTAGATAAAAAATCTTTACATATAATAGCTACACATGAGATAGGAAACGATGCAAGAATTACCTGAAATGAGTGCTTTAGTTTCAATGAATCCGGTAAACTAATGTGAGCTTGACAACTTGCGATTGTTTCGATTAATTTGGAAGTTACCTTACATTCTTGTTCAGGATAACAAAGTGTATCGTTACTTAAGAAAGTTCGCTTAATTATGCTTGTATCGACTCTGGTATCGACCGTAAAATTATTAGTAAAAATTTAGTAAAATAGTTAGCACAAGACAACACAATTTCTAAATTATACCATAATCACTCCTTGTTGATCCAGGCAGTTTGCTTTAATCTAGAATTAAGTACTGAAACATGGGATTAAATTTTGCTTCCTATAATAAATATTAATTCAGGCACTATGCTCTCTACTGAAAATTATCTTATTTATTAGCAAACCAAGAAATAGACCTCTTTTGATCTTCCTTAACCTGCTTAATTAAAACAGTAATAGACAAACTAAATATACAATGAAGCACACATAATAAATTTTGATTATAACTTTAAAGATAAATTGAGTGATGTTTTAAATTATTAACATGATATGAATTGTGGATTGATTCTAAAGAGGAATAATGATTTAAAGATTTGGAATGAGGATTAGGAAAACGATCCAAATTAGAATCAAATGGAAAACTTGAACTCATATTTTCGTGATAGTCTAAATTAATTTTTTTTCTGTTAAACACTCTCTTTTATTTTGTGGATCCGAACTGGAGTATTTGATGGATGTTCTGGAACGGATCCCAATTAATTTTCCGACATGGATGGCTGGTGTTTATTGGTTACTTTCATAATTTGTGTATTTTTATAAGAATTCGCATTTTGACGCTTTTTGCAGATGCTAATATAATGATCAGGTACTTCTCAATAAGGACACATTATTGTATACAAATATTTGCAAGAACCATAGAAATAATAACTCAATTGATTAAGAATCAAGGAAAACAATGAAAATCGAAATTCAGAATCATTCGAGAAAAAAAAAATGCCTTAAAACCATTCAATAAGCCACATCGGTAAAAATTTATAATTTTAAGTTGAGATATATGTATGTATAAAAAAAACTTGGACTATTAATCTTGAAAATTATCTTGAGAAATTTAAATTTTTACAGATATATTCTTCGGTTTGTTAATAGACAATTGACCGTGTTCTGGATTGAGGTTTATGATGAATGATAACTATTTGTATACATAGATGATTGTTGATTCGTAATCTCCGTTTGAATGAATTCACTGGAATCTGCTTATACGACATTATTCTTGTACGATTTTTTTCCTTTTTTATGGCCTGTGGCTTTGTTTAGTTACTATTTTAGAACTGGTTGTCTTCAGTTTTATTGTGCAAGCACCGTTTGAGTTGTATCTGTGTAGCACGAGATTGTTGTACATCGATGCACTTTTGAGTAGTAGTTTTCTAAGCAATACGTGCTTTACCCAATACAAAATGCTACGTATTATTAGTTTGGATTTTGTTGATATATCACTAGAAGATGAACAAAAACTTTTCACACACCACCTTATTGGTTTTTACTTTAGTTATAATAAAAACAAAAACAAGTTAAATTATTTTATTTTATTTTTATTAGGTAGGATGCATTTCGATAATCGTTGATTATCATCATCAGCTTTTTATGCAACTAAAAATATTTTTTCACAATATGCCTGATTCTGAAATACATGTTATGTCATTTTGTTTCCGTGCTTCCTATATTTGTATTGGAAAAACAAAATAACATAAAATAAAATTGCTAAACTCAGATATGGGCCCCAATAACATTGTGTATGGGCAAAATTACTCTAACATAAAATGACTGAGCCAAAAGCAAACCCAATTTCCAATAAATATACGTACATTTCTGTGCGTGCATTTATGTGGCAAGGTTATTTAAGAATTAAAAAAATAATTAAGAAAATTTAAACAAATTTAAAAACAATTACAGACCGAATAATTGCGAAACAATTGGGGCGATATCATTATTGACTGCGTTGTGTTGGTTTCATTTTATGTACATACTCTCGTAAACATCCAGTTCAGTTGGATTATTTATTTGTTTAACGAGTTCAAGGTTATCGATATTTACGTTAAATGATTATTTTGAATGGCATGATCTGAAAATGCTGACTTATTTAATCTATTGTATTTTATATGTGACAAGTGATCTTTAAAACGTTTCTCTAAATTCCTCCTCATTTGGCCTATATATACACCCCATTACAATCATTACAGGTTATTTTATAAATACCTGACCTTTTTAGTTTTGGTATTTCATCTTTCGGGTTCCCTAGGGTTGTTTTCAATTTATTCTTGTTATTTTATTCTTTGAATATCTTTTTGAATTTATCAGTGACGTAGGGTTCGAAGTTCAAGCTTACTCGCTTATTCTGTTCCTCTGTTGTAGTTTGAAAAGATGTGAACGATAGCCTTCGGATATTTCTCGTCTGTTTCGCCACTAATTTGGCTATTAGTTTTATTTCATTTAATTCCTTTATGTAGTTTGAGGCTGATAATGGTACTTTGGTTATTCTGTAGATCACACTGTTAAACGCTGCCATTTTATGCGATGGTGTTGAATAAGAATTGTTAGTAATGTATCTTCGAGTTGTTGTAGGTTTCCTAAAAATGTCGTATTCAATTTTCTGCTTGTTGCGCGTCAGATGCAGGTCGAGGAAACGAAGCTTCCCATTATTCTCTTCTTCGACCATGAACTTTATTGTAGGATATACATTATTGATTATTTGAAGAATTTTCTTTACGTCATCTCTTTCTACGATGGCAAACACGTCATCCACGTACCGAGTCCAAATGCGTGGTAGCCTATTTTGTGCTTGTAGATTTTCTTCAAAATTGCTCATAAAAGTATTTGAAATGAGGCACGATAATGGATTACCCATACATGTTCCCTGTGAAAGCTCGTAGAAATTATTATTATACTGAAACTGGTTTTGAGTCATACACAGTTTTATAGCTCTTGAATAGATCTTGGCTTTGGCGTTTGATATATCGCAATTCACTAGCCAGTTGTCAACAAACTCCAACGCTTCTTTGATGGGTACATTGGGGTACAATGATAGAACATCAAATGATATCATGATCTCAGAGTCTTCGAATTTTATTTTCGATGTTTTTTCGACGAATTCCAACGAGTTTTTTACAGCAAGTCCACAAGGTGGGTTGAGCTTGTTCAATTCGGATACTAACCACTTTGCTATTCGGTATGTAGGTGTGTCGATGTTGGTAACTATAGGGCGCATTTTATCCCCAACTTTGTGAATTTTCGGATGTCCGTACAATCTAGGTACTTTTGGATTGGGCATTGATATCAACCATTTTGGGACTTCGAGCACTGTATGAATTTTATTCCCCATGGATGTTGCTTCCTTTATCATTCTTGTTAAAGATGTCCGATTTAATTTTTTAAAAGATCCTTCTATTATGGTGTTTTCCATTCTGCGGTGGTATTCCGCTTTATCCAAAATTACAAGGGAATTTCCTTTATCTGCTTTTAAGTAGAAAACATCTTTCTGTTGCAGTGATTTTATTAAGCTGCTGTCGTTATTTTCAACCAATATTCGCTTTTCTGTGACGGTGTCCCTTAAAATTGGTTCCAGTTCATTCCTTATTGATGGTTTCGTAAAGTCGGATTGATATTTTATGGCAGTTTCAACTGAGCAAATTAGATTATCTGTGTCTATAAACTTTGGTACTGGTACATAATTTAGGCCCATATTTAATAAATTTAATTCATCATCCGTAAAGTTTGATAACGATATATTCTTCACATAATCATCAACCGGCTGGACTACCTGTTTCGCTTCAACAGTGTGATTTTTATCTGCGAGGAGCTTTTTGAATTTAGTATTCAAAATCAATTTTTTCCTTTCGACCACCTTTTTCGTTATTTGATCAGCTTTTTCAAAAATCAGGCATATTGTGAAAACAATTTTTTAGTTGCATAAAAAGCTGATGATGATAATCAACGATTATCGAAATGCATCCTACCTAATAAAAATAAAATAAATTGATTTAATTTGTTTTTGTTTTTATTATAACTAAAGTAAAAACCAATAAGGTGGTGTGTAAAAAGTTTTTGTTCATCTTCTGATAACGGTTTTTACGGTACTGTTCGAATAATAGGATATAGCACCATTCATTAGCACTTACATATTCTCAATGATATGGTCTGCAAAGCATTTAATTGGTGGTACTTTACGGTATTTAAATACTATGTATTTTACTTAATTAATTAACGTTACTTAATAAATGTATATGGAAATGTTGTGATTGCTGCGATAAATGATCCAGCTGTCTAGTAGAATTTATTCTTTGCTGTATTTAATTCCGTTGATTAATAAAGAGAAAAAACCAACTCAAGCAAGGTTGATTACAATTTTATTTAAATGTATAATTTTACGACTAATTTTGTAGTTTTGATGTTTTTTGTCCAATTGCCAAAGTAAGAAGAGAGTGATTTTAGCTTTTTTCAAACTAAGCTAGATTTAAATTTTGCTAAATTTAGTAAAGAAAATTTGTATGGCAACATTCAAACTTCTCGCAATTAAGGTATTAGTACTAATTTACTACCAACCTATTACAATTAAAAATTGCGATTGACATTTTTTTTGTTTTGTTTTGAGTTGACATAAATGGTAGTGTTGATGCTAATTTTGTACTCTAGTTACAGTTTTATTTTACTCCGATAGGTGGTAGTGCTTTCTCTATATTTCCAATCGTCAATTGTTTAATAGTTTAATTAATTAAATACCACTGCGTTATTCAATAACAAAACTTGGATTGTACAAAACGTTGAATTTTTTTTTTTAATCGTCAATTTCAGCAAAAATTCTCTCGTGAAATAAATGCCACGATTACATTCCTAAATAACGGTTTCGAAAAATGATTTCGGTCGACCTTTCATGAAGTCAAAATAATCCATAAGCCCTTATCATTCTTAAAGGCATCAGTATTAGGATATGATAGATTAATCGGTGTGGCCAAACTTCGATTAACATTTAATCGAATTTTTTTAAGGTACTGACTAATCGATTAGTCGATTAAAATAAATTTTGTTTATTTCAACAAAACATTTTTAGTTTTAATTTAATTTTTTTGTACAAAAAGCCAATTTCAACAAAATAAAATTAGTTTTTTCAAAATTTTTCCAGAACAGAAATTATTTACAAACAAATTTCAGTTTACAATTTTAAATTTTAGTCGATTCAGCTGACAATTTTTTTGAGAAAAGGAATTTTCGATTAATTGATAAATAGTCTTCGAATAATCTAAATTTTAAAATTTTATTCGATTAATTAATCGAAATACGCAACCAAAAATTTTGATTCCTCGAAAAGAAATTCGAGAAATGTATAGTATGATTCTAAATGGTTAAGTGTCCCTACCTTAGGGAATAGATATAATAGATTGTTCCTTCAGTGTTTATTTTGTCCAGCACTTTCATTTTGTCCACACACTCAACACACAGGCAAATTTAATTATGGTTTAATTAAAATAATTTAAGGTGTTTGTTTCTTTTTGCACTTTATGCACTTTTATCGGCAACGGTGTATGCTAGCCTTTATTAAAAAGATCAAAGATTTCGACCTTCAATCCTTTTTGCATACTCCTGTGGTATCCGAACTCGGTACGATCCAACCAGCACAGCTTTAATCTCTGTGCCATTAGATCAGTTAGCTTAAATTGGTTCTGGTCAATTCAAGATTAGCACAAATTCAATCGCAACATTCTTTAAATGGCTTTGGATCTATTGCAATGGAATGTGTAACCAGACGGCATATTTTTATTGGTCTCAAGAATATTTTATGTTGTCATATTTATTTTTTGTTCCATCCGAAATTTATTGAACACATAATGGGTCTTAAATAATTTAAAGTATTGACTGATTTTCATTTTTCATTAATCAATTGAAATGGTACTCAAAATTTATATTTTCATGACAAGCATAAATTTGTTTAATGTATTTACTAATGGAAAAAATTAAGTTAATTGGTTTTAGTTGTCAGGTTTCTGCAGAAAATAGACATTTTTGCATTTTTATTGCCTTTCACGCAAAATATGAAAATGCGTTTCCCATTTTCTGAATAATGTGTCTTGGATGGATACATACTGCCATTGCCAATACCCCTATTGATTGATGCTCATTTTTCATCTTTTTTATGAATGAAAATTGTGAAAGTTTATATTTTTGTGAGAAGCACCAATTTGTTCAATGTATTAAGTAATGGAAAATATTAAGTTAATTGATTTTGATTTTCTGGTTTCGGCTGAGAATCGTGCTTCGTTGGTGCATTGAAAATTCATTATAAAAACAAAAATTCAACTTCTCTTTAAACCATACAAAATAGAAACGCAAAATATAAAAATTAAATTAAACAATAGCTGTATTTCCATGAGAAAAATTAATTCAAATTATTTTTTCTCATGAAAACATGTCGCGAATTATTTTTTCGAATCATCAAGTAAAAAGAACAATTTGGCGCCTATAGTATCAGGTGGTATAACTAAAATTAGGAATGAATTAAATAATTCAAACTTTTGGTTTGAATTATTTAAATCGTATCGCGAGCAATTTTTGTTGTAAAATTCTCATAGAAATGCGATAAATGAAGATTTGTACTGTTTGTGCTTTTTATCAGAAATCTTGTTTTTCGAAATGTTCTTATTGAGCAAGAGATTGAACAGAGCTTACTTCTAGATCTTACTCCAATTCTTCAGTAATTTTTTTAGTCATGTTTTTGAACAACTAAGAATCGCCTTCAGCTTAATAAATTAGATTAGCGCAAAGTTACATTACTTTTAGGGAATTAAATTACGTTAAACCTCACCGTTCAAAAGATATTTGAATTCAAAAATAGTTTAACTGTTTTTTAATCTACCCTATATACAAGATGAGAAAAAAGTATGGAAACCCCTAAAAATCTCGCGGAGTTCGGTCAAAAAAAAAACTGAGCAAAATAGAGCTTAATGGTGAGCTTAGTTGTGACCTTGACCTTCATCTTCAAGGTCATTTGGAGGTCAAAGTCATTTTTTTAAATTAGAACCCCTATTTTTGACGACAGAATCGAAAAGAGCGATCAATTTTACGTCTGAGTATGTATTTCCCCGACCTCCCAAGATCATCTGAAGTAATTTACATTGCGAGGTTAAAGTATGGAAACACATTTTAATTTTCGTAGCAAATCATAAGCATTATAACTAAAATATATTCCTTCAGGTGACCTTGGGGGGTCATGGAAAATACACATTCGGACGTATAATTGATCGCTCTTTTCGAATCCGATGTCAAAAACAGGACTTTCCCTAGAACAAATGATCTTCAGGACTGATCTTAGGGGTTCTAATTAAAAAAAATGGATTTGTCCTCCAAATGACCTTGAAGATAAAGGTCAAGGTCACAACCAAGATCCCCATTCAATTCCTTGTTGAAAATTACCTAAGAATAAACCTTGCTAGATTTTTTTTTGACCGAACTCCACGAGATTTTTAGGGGTTTCCATACTTTTTCCTCACCCTGTATATTTACAGGAGGTGCAGCGGTCGGTTGAGTGCTGCCAATTATGTATTCGGTGTGCCAGCTGAATTATTTAACTTATATTCTATTTGTATCTGATCATACAGTGCCAGCACTGGATCACTCCAGTTTCTATTTTATTGTACGTCGATTTATATTTTACATGACTGTGTTTCTACACGGAAAAAGAAGATGGGTTTAACAGATCATTGACAGGTAATCGCACTGATGTCTAGAAAATTCTGATTTTGTAGTTGTCTATATTACCTACACGCAGGGCCATCGCTAAACTTTTTGGCGCCACATACAGAATATTTTTTTCCTAGCCACTTTGATGAGAATTCTAAAAAATAATGATTTTTGGAAAAAATTAGCACTCATTGCGTTTTCCTCACAAATTTCCCTTTTCCAGAATTTATACCTCATGAAATTTGTTTTGAAAGTTTCTCGGAAAAAGTTAAAAGTGGATTATGTCTAGAAAGAATTTTGTCAGGTTAGTACGCATTTTCTCAAAATGGATCGTAATGTGATGGAATTCGTACGTAAATCTAATGTAATAAAACAGAAAACTAAGGGTGATAAGGAAAAGATATTTAGGTGTCTGAAGCTGAGCTTTGCTAGAAGTTCCGAATAATTGTGGCAAACAAAAACGCTTTAAAGAGCAAGATCTAAAACGATTTCCTACACTCACAAGAAAATATTCTGTAAACAGCACCAACATTACCAATAAAAAATTTATTTATTTGTAATGTTGCTACCGCTTACAGCACATTTTCTTGTGAATTGGAGAATGAAGAAATATCATAATTTTAGGTTGCCAATTTCACAAATGTTTGGAACTTCTATAGCTAAACTCAGCTTGGTACATATCTTTATTATTGTTTCGCTCAGGATACAAATGATTTGAATGTAAAAATCTGAAGAGTGATGGCCAACCGATAGCTAATTAGCTCTTGGTAGCCTGCAAAGCAATTTAGATGCGCCTAACAAACAAAATTTTATTTGGTTAAAAGTCTCGTTCTAAAGTTCTAATATTTAAATATCTACCTCTATCACACAAGTAGAAGGTACACTGTAAAATATTGATTACAGTTTAAATAAGACAAAATAGTAAATGCCTATCTAAACTTACGTAACGGAAAAATTGGAGAAAGCAGAATAATTGGTCAATTTCAAAAAGTATTTGTGTGTGTGTGTGTACATGTCTTTTGCACAACTTTACCATTTGATTTGTAATTTGCGTTACATTCAAGGATCGTTGGGCTGATAAATGATGTTTGGTTTATTTAGATTATTTCTAAATGTTGTAAGCTTAGAATATATACGAAATCTGTCATATTGTCTGTTCCAAATTTAACGCAGTCTATTAACTTTTCAGTAACTTGTTGTAATCTTTCTTTGTATACATAACGAAAAATCAAGATTTGCCACCCAATCTTTCACAAACCTAAATTATTCAAGTTTTGCAGCTTTATAAAAAACACAAAAAAAAAACTAAATATACGCTCTTGTCATTAATGTTCTTACTTCTTTTCTATATAAGTGGTTTTATCAACTTTTGGCATTTTTTCCAGTTCAACATTACATATAAATAGAATAGAATAGTGAAAACTTTTTTTTAGAAACTCAATAAAGCTTGCTGTGGTATTTCTACTAACTACTTACAAACAACGAATCAATAGATTCCAACTCACAAAGGAATTATTTTATTTTATTATGTACACACAATCATATTATAACTGGAAAGCATGTTTCCCACCATAGACGAGTAGACACTGAGTAAAAAGATAAAAATCTTTTATATTTAATAGTATGTAAGATGTGTGGTTTGAAAGATGTGGTTGCAACTTTTTTATTTAGTATTTACTTCATACAATTAAGTAGAAAATAATGTTGTGGTATTTTAGAATTTTTTCCAAAACGCATACATAACAACAACAGTGTAAACATAAAATAAATTGTGTTCAAGCATTTCTTGTACTCAGTAGCATTGATAAAATGAAAAAAATGTGCTTTGATTTTGATTTTTTAATGGAAATTCCAGCAGAAAAATCGATAACCGGTTTTCAATAAGGACTTCCAGAGAACACTGATTTATTTTTTTGCTCGAAATCAACCAATTTATGCACAGCACCTTCTTATAGAAATATTGTTAAAGAATTTTTATATAAGTACATTGGTACCTTGGAAAAGTACATAACAAGAAAATTTGTTTATTTAACAGAATAATATCTCCTCATATACATACATACAATACACTTTTCCTTTTCATAATGAAAAATCAAATAATAAATATATCACGTTCCATAAGAAACACAACAACGAAAAGAAAAATTCTACTCTGGTTTTCTATTTTGCATATTATGTACACACACACACATAATATGCAAAACGGCAAAATAGGGAAATGAGTCTTAGAAATTTATTTTGCTTACAATTCAAAAAATAAAAAATAAAAAAATACATATCTATATACAGTATACATATATGTACGTACCACTTCAGAGGTGTGAGTGCTTTTATACGGAAAATTATTATTTAAATTAAATGGAAAAATAAAATTTCCACACCTTCATTGAATTTTTTTTATTTTTCTAAAATATCTTTTCTTATAAATCTTTTTACCATTCAGTGTTACTTAATACAACATAAGTGGTTTAAAAAAAAAAAGACGCTGAAAATTTGTTATAATATTGTAACCAAACGAACAGTAGTGAACATTTTTGATACCTACGGCGTAATATGTATACAATATATTATGTATAATATGTATATTACTACAGCAAATATGTTCGGCGAAAATTTTGCCAAATCAGATTTGACCATATTTATGAGAGCCGAATGTTTACAGATATTTTTCTATGTCGCTGTATGCTTCGTTGTTGTGAGACTCAATTTGAATTTAAAAGAAGACAAATGAGCGTTTCTCAAAGCTCTTTCATTCAAAAATTTTTATTTATTGATTAATCTGATGAGTTGATACATTAAATAAACATTATCTACAGTAACCTTCACGGTTTTTTGTTAGATTTACTTATTTTTATATTTTTTAGTATTTAAAGTAAACAGCAACTGCTGACATTAATAATTATAGTGTTTAACCCGTTTTTTTTTTCATCAGTCCTAAACTGAATACTAACTTAAAATAAAACTAAAATTAAATTTGCAAAAGCTATATTCACACCGTACACAGCATTCTAGGATTAGATGATCAACAACATACACTGTTGTGCGCGATATTAACGAGATACTCATTAGATGAGGATAGCAGAGTATTTATTCTGTTGTCCAATCATTTTTTTATTAAAAACTAATTAAAAACTAATAACTAATTGGTAAAATAACGCCCGTGGTGTGTAAAAGCTTGTTTGATGTATGATGGAAGTCTGGAGGGGTAGGCCATTTGCTGAAAACGAAACTTAGCACCTTATTTTGTGAAACTTGTAATAAATTCTTATGAACCTTTGTAGTTAGGTCATACCACGCCAGAGCAGCATAAGTCAGAAGTGGCGGATGTACATATAATTTATATACTAGTAATTTAGTTTTGCTGTCTAGACCATTTTTGGAATTTAGTACTGGGTAAAGTAAATTAAATGATATTGTTGCCAATGTTCGGTTGTTTTTTACATGAATTGGGAAATTGTCGCTTGAAAAGGAGATTCTGGGGTATTTTACTAATTTCACTACGTCTATCTGTTTTCCGTTAAGTGTAACTGGAACAGGCTTATTGCTGTTTTTCCATTTTTTTTAAATAATCATCGTTCATCGAGCGATTTTAGAGCTTCCTTGATTTTTATTGAGCACTGATATTCGCTATAACTGGAAGTAATCTAATGACTGTAGTATCGTCAACATAAATCTGAATGTTCGTGTCTGGACTGAACGGTATTGGGAAGAAGACATAGAGCAAAGGTCCTAAGACAGAGCCCTGCGGCACTCCTGCAGTTATTTCTCTAATTGAAGAATTGAAACGGTTCTCAATGCTTACATAAAATTTTCGATTTTTCAGATACGATTTTATCACCGCAATTAAATTAGGCGAGTTATTTTTTATGATTAGTTTGCGGACGAGACCATCATGCCAGACTGTGTCAAAAGCTTTCTGAATGTCGAGGAAGATAGCCGCTGAAATTTTCCCATACCTTTTTGCTTTTTTTATTTTATTGGTGAAGTTCAGCAAGGCATCCGTAGTGTCGAACGTTTATAAACAAATCCAAATTGTTCTTTAGGGATTAGATGCCGAATACCATCCCACAATCTATCATAAAAAACACGCTCGGCTACCTTACTCACCACACTCAATAGATTTATCGGTCTCATATTCTCCGGAATGTAAGGTTTCCCTGGTTTTGGGATGGTTATTACTTTCGAAATCTTCCAGCAATCCGGAAAATTTAATATGGCGTTAATTATAATGGCTAACTATAGAAATGCTACGTGTGGTAAATTTTTACTGCCCTATTAGAGACTCCATCAAAACCAGTTGCCTTATTATTTTTAAGTTTAGAGGCTAGATTCTTTACCTCATCGCAGCGTTTGTTTAAAAACTCAATGGATTGGAATGGACTATTTTGCTGAGAGAGAGGCAAAACTATCCACTGCCTTTTGACCAATCGTTGCGGTTTTTTATCACCCGAGCAAGCTTTCTCAACATGGTCTGTCAATCTGTCTGAAACGACCTGTTGGTCAATTATGGGATCCTCTGAATCATCTAGTATGATATTACCTAGTTTATTGGGTTACTTAGTTTCTTGCAGAGAACCTCTTGACCTTGTTGCCTGATTGTTTCTTGGATGTTTTTAGTGAGTCTATTAATTAGCGTTTTGCTGAAAAGCGGGAGATATTTATGATTTAAATTTTTGACATAATTTCTGAATTTAATTTTCTGTAGAATCTTATTAGGAAACTGGGAGCCCTTTGTATCGAACTTTGGAATTCCATCCATATATTGATTGATTTCGTAAGAAATGCTACTCGACCCCCTAGTTCTCCAATTGAAGTGAGTGTGTCCTTATAGGCAGGGATTCTAGTTCAAAATGGATGATATGTCTGAATACATCCCAGTCAGCATTGAAATAGTCAAGGGCTTTCTTGGAACCATTTACACCGCCTTTAATGAAGAACACTACCGGTAGGTGACCAGGGCAGAATTCATACAGTACTGACGGGGTACCCTCACGCTGATTCCCCTAGACAGCACCAGATCAATAACCGCGTCTTAATGCATGCATAGGGAAACTAATCTGCAAATCACTCCTCTCAAGGAATTTTTGTAATACATTGCCATTTTGATTTACGTTTGGGCAATTCCAGAACGGGGGTGTCTTGCATTAAAATCCCCACAGACTACAATTTGGTCGTGAAGGTTTAATAGGTTTTGGAGATCCGATAAAATTATTTTCCAAAAGTAAATAGAGATAAGCAAAAATGATTTTTTACCAGATCCTATGATCACAGTAGTGGCTACGAACTTATCCCTCAAGATTGTTTTGGGATTAGAATATTCAATTAGAATTATTGACTGTAAAATTTGTTCTGAATATATTGTAATCCTCAAAATGTAAGCGGTGCTTGTTTTGTAATTTAGTTTCATTTAAACAAATAATATCCGGATTATTTTTTGAAAGGAAATAAGCAAGTTCTTGGCGACGACCAAGACTGACCTGGCTATTATAATTCAATGTGACTATTTTCATTTTAAAAATTGACATATGAAATTTAGGTACTATGTTCTTTGTGATGTGATGTTTTTTACGTTCCTAAGCCTACCAAGAAAGTTTGAAATGGTGTGGATTAATGAATCAATGCTCTTAGCGAAAAGGTCTTGTAACTTTTGGAACAGATCTTCCAGTGGATTTTCATTGTTTTTTGATTGATTTGTTGCCTTTGGTGGCAAATTTGGAAAATTTTACGGAAGTTTGATGAATTAGACTTAAAATTGTCTGCAAACAAGGTTCCCTTCTTAATATATTTCGAGTTAAACTTACGTGAGTTATTATTATTCCTATGTCCTACTGTTGTTTTAAACTTGTAGACAAAATCCAGCCGCGCCGGGCACTCCACGAAACTGGCGACATGTTCTCCTTCACAGTTAATACATTTTACTGGAATTTGAAGATCCTTGTTCCTGGGGCAGTGTCCCGGTTGATGACTATTGGTACAATTTACGCACCTGTATCTCATATAGCAGTTTGAAGCGGCATTTGCAAAAATTTAACACTTTCTGCATTGAAGAATTGGTGATTTCTTTTTTGCCTTACAATAAATTTTATTTCCACAGTAGCCGTTGATTAGTTGAATTTCGCTGTTTTTAGTTGACAGGTCCAAAGACACTGTAAAACATAGCAGCTTTATTCCCCGGCTGTCTTCCCTGTTTTGCTTGATGAATTTTCCATGGGATAGATTTCTTTTACTTTTAATCCGTTGCTTTTTAGGCAACGTAACGCGTTATATTTGATATCAGTTATGTCTGTATCTTGGTACATTCCTCTGATTATCATGACCTTGGGTCTCATAGTTTTAGTTGCATAGGTAAAAAATTGATAATTTTCGTTGTTTAATTGGCTGACAACCTCTTTGTGCTGCACCTGGTTTTTGGTGAATATTGTTAGATTTAGCTCCTCATGTGTGCTAGTTGTAATCCTTAGGAGTGATTCTTCGTGTTTCGCAAGTATGGCATTAAGCTCATTGTTTTTTATCATTTTTAGTTTTTTGATAATTATTGGTTGTGGTTTAGGTATTTTTGGTATTATATTTATATTATTAACCGACGTATTTGCCTCAACATCTGATGGGAGCCGATAAAATTTACCCCCATTGGTTGCTGGTATCACTATGTTATCTGTGTAATCGTCTTCTTCATCTATATCATTTTTAGAACCGGAATAGTCACTGTAATTGTTAATCATTTGCTTCACCTTCACTTGATTTCGAATGTCTGATTCCACTAGAGACTCAGTGTTTTTTTTATCATTACAAGTGCATTTGGCACTATGTTCAAAGTTTGAATCAGCAACTGCGCGCTTTATAGTTTTAATTGTGTTTTTATTTACGTTGCCAATATTAATACTAGTATCATTATTATTGTTATTATTAGTATTATTAACACCATTACTGTTGTTTGAGGTAATACCCTCAGAAGCCGCTGTAGATGAATTAATTATTTTAGAATTTTTAAGCTCAATTAAAAATTTGTTTAATGATTTATTAATCATGTTGTTAATAAGACTGACCTGCCTGTCGTCCAACGCCTGGCTTTTAGTAACTTTTTTGTTCGACATTGTTGAATTTTGAGCGTTACCGCTCGGTAGTTTGTTGATTGTTTTGGCATTTGATATTGATGCAAAAAATCCTTCTGAAATGGATGTCATCGCGTATTTTGCAATCGTAACCCAGATACAAGCGTTTATCCGTAATATCGTTGATCCTAATCAAAAAATGGATGAATCACTTAATACCAAAGCTGTTCATGCTATACACCAGATTTTAAACTGCCTACATATCTATATGGAAGCCTACCAAAGATTGGTGAAATGGTATAATAAAAAGAAACCAATAGTTGAATCATATATCAAGTTTCTCATTAACCAACCGAAATCAGTTCTCAAGTTTAACCCAACTACATGACAATCTCAATGAGGTCGTAAGAGGGCTTCTGGGTCAAGACGCAGAATCGCGCGACCTGTGCTTAACATATATCGTACTTGAGAAACTAGATGAAGAAACTCGGCAAGTATGGAAATACGAAACTTCGGAAAGCGACTTTTCAACTTTTCAAGAGTTTTTAGATTTTCTATTAAGAAGTAGGTGTGCCTTAACCGAAGGTACCGTCGTTAAAAGTATGTTGCTGATACAAAAGTTTATTTCAAATCTCAGTCGCCTACCAAATCATTTTATACACCTGCACTTTTTTCATGTCCACTATATCAGGGAGAATCTCACCGGCTCTTTGAGTGTCCGAAATTCATTGCATTTACCGTTATTGAGCGTCGTGATTTCCTAAACGCAAAATCGAGGTGTTTTAATTGTTTATCCGAAACTTACAATGTATATCAATATCAATGTAAAATCCAACGACGAAGCCGAACCTGCAATAAGAACAAATGAATTCACAACCAGTTAGTAATCCTACATCGTCTGAAGCCAGCGTTGTTTCAAAGGCTACCACCGCAAACGCCTGCACATGCAGTTCTGATGACGCTAATAAAGAAGTTGTATTAACGTCACGTGTCAGAAGTGAAAACGCCATGTTACCTATCGTGGTGTTACAAATTAAAGATAGATTAAATTGGATTATTAAACTCTGCTTCTACGCGTTCATTTATCACGGAATCGTGTGTTAAACGATTACGAATTACTAGATCAAACTTCCGAGTTATCATCGAAACCATAAATAAATCGAAGGCAGCAATTTCGCGTGGGTTAACCAATTTCAAAATAAGATCGAGATTACATTTTAACTATAAGATCGACTTAGCAACTTTAATTGTACCTATAGCATCACATCAAATTTACCATCCAACAATTTGGATAAAGTGCATTTCTTTGCTGAACAACTACCGTTAGCGGATCCCACGTATTACTAAAGTGGACCAATACTTATTTTAATCGGATGTGATCATTTTTTAAACATAATTGAAAAGGTAAATGTGACAAATAACGTAACAACTTGGCAGCCATAGATACAAAATTCGGATGGATAGTATTCGGATGGATAGTTGGTGATATCTGCAATTCACATAAAGCATTACCTAAACGAGTCCTGCTCAGTATAGAAGAGGAAGTCAACATCGATCGAGTCTTGAAACGATTTTGGGAAACAGAGGAAGTCCCATCAGAGCCAATGTTTAGCGAGGAAGAATTATCCTGTATTGAGAATTTCGAGAAAACAGTGGCGAGAGATGATACCGGGAAAATAATAGTAAAGCTGCCGTTCAAACACGAACCACCAAATCTAGGCCATTGAATCAGGCTACTCAAAGATTTTACATGTTGGAGAGAAGACTGGTTAAAGATAGTGAGTTCCGGATTCAATATAGTCAATTTATGAGAGATTACCTTCAATTAGGCCATGGAGCAGAAGAAATAGAGAAAAATTCTAACCAAATATATTATCTCCCGCATCATGGGATAATTAAAGAATCCAGCATAACATCTAGATTGCGAGTCGTTTTGACGGCTCTGCAAAATCATCGAATCATTCTTTAAATGATATGCTAAAAATTGGACTCACGGTACAATCTACATTGGCGGAAATTTTATTGCGTTTCAGGAAATATAAATACACATTTTCTACGGATGTAGAAAAGATGTTTCGTCAGATCAGAGTTACCCGTTCAGTTGTAGACTACCAAAGAATTCTGTGGAGAGAATCGCCTACCGAACAATTGGAACATTACAGACTTTTAACTGTAATTTATGGCACTTCAAGTGCACCGTTCCTCACCACATTTGCATTGAGCTATTTGGCGAATGAATTCAAAACCAAATTTCCTAGAGTTGCTAAAATAATAGGAAATGATTTCTATGTAGATGACCTAATGTCCAGTGCAAATAGTCTTAATGAAGCCTTGGCCATTCAAAAAGAAGTTTGAGATATTTAACATTCCGCTGTGTTAAAATTACGAAAATGATCGGCCAACCACCAACTTTTAATAAGGCATTGAAGTGAAGACGAGCTGAATATATCATTGAGAGAAATTACAGATAGTACTAAGATGATTGCTGTTCTTGGTTTATGTTATTTACCTTACCGAGATGTATTTAAATTTCAAGTAACTTTCCGAAGAATTCAGCATCATGAAAAGGCAGCTACTTTGCGATGAGAGCACTCTGACGAATCAGCTAAGAGTGTTAAAGTCCATATCATGTCTCCAGAAGAAACCAATGTATTGCAGCAATTATACCAACGAGTGTCTAAGTATAACAAAATCATAAAAACTATAGCGCGAATAATAAAGTTATTCAAAAATGCAACTAGAAGGCTTATGCTGAACATCTTGTTTTCCGAAACGTTCAAAAAACTTTTGGTTTTTTAAATGCTAGTCCCATTCCTGTAAAACAAGTTAAAACATTAAAAAAACAAAACTAAAAAATATCACATTAACAACCTTTAAAAATCTGACTGTTTAGTAATAGATGCAGGACTTTCATTTTCAGTCGAGTATAATTTACGTATTGTAATTAAATTTTAGTAGCACTTGCAGTATTTTTTATTAGATCATTGACGAGTGTAATGGCTTTCATATACCGGCAATTTACTTATGTAATCAACTACACCTTGCACTTGACTATCCAAAAGTTTGTTTACAGGATTTCGTTTTCCACGACTATAAACAATCGTTTTGTGACTCGAGTCACTCACATTTTTTTTTAAGAGTGTCTTGATGAAACTTTGGGTTTCGCCTTAAGTCTATAAAAAACATTTCTGGATACAACTGTTTTAATGCCATTAATGTTTAGGCTATAAATGTGTGTCTAAACGAACTTTTTGCTTAACTTAAATTTCCATCAACCCCGATGCATATACAGCTCTTAAAATGTATGAGTGAAGGTTCCAGTATTTTGTAAATATCGTTTTATGCTGTTCATGCGTAATGTTTTTCTGACATATTATTTTACACACTGTCAACGGTTTACATATTAAGTTTTTGGATTTCGGTTTCTTAGATTTAGGTTTCACAATTTTGGTGAACCATTCACTATGAGTCATTATTTACAGCCGAAGTACTAGGAAGTTCAAAAACATAAATAAATAACATAAAAATATTAGAACATAAAACATAAAAATCCAGGTCTGGGTCCATGTCACTATCGTCGAATGAATCAGAGGACCATTGGCAGAAAATTCATTCAATTTGGATATATGAATATGATCCACGTACGCTTATGGGTTAGTAGTAGAGCGACTAGGGTATGAGGTTGGATTCTGGTCAAGTCACTTTAGTTTTGTTTTTAAATAAAATCCTAGACTCTGCCTGTTTGTCGGTCCCTAAGGTGTTGTGTGATGCTCCAACACAAGTAAAATCATCCTTAAAAGTCCTTACTCTTTGGTTTAAGGTTTATTTAAGGTACAATCATCCTTAAAAGCCTTTAGTCTCGACTCGAGCTACTTCTACTCGGCTAAATAATAACGGCTAAAAAAATAACGAATGGTCAAATGCTTATTGTGGCAGCGGCCGCTATCTATCACCATTAGGTGTAATATCTTTAGCAAATCATTACATAACTAAAGTTATTCACAAAAATGTATCCGTCCAAGGACGGGCTGTAACCCCTAGTGTCGATATAAAAAGTAAAAAATGGTTTATCCAAAATAAAACATTTTTACTAAACATAATAAATATTCAAATTATATTGAACGATATAAATTCATTTTTAAATATCGATTTCTTCACTTAATGGAAGCTCGACATGCTCTTCTTTTCCTGCTCTTGCTCCAAAAATATTTGATGGTTTGTGCAATCAGATCCGGCACAAATAGATGGTACAATATACCACACTGATTGCCACAAACAGTTTTGCATCCGCAACAAATCATTTGTAGTAACTCATTTGGGGTTGGTTCTTAATCTTGAGTCATTGCAATTGGAGTCATTTCGACTCCTTTTGTTTCCAGGCCCAGCCTTCTACTTGCAAGTTTTTAGACAACCACGTCTGCATTTGAAAATAAACACTTTGAAAATGAAGGTTAGGTACGTCTTCTGATGGCAACAGTCAAACAAATTCATTTTGTTTTGCTTCGTTGTTCTTTTTATAAAGCATTTGAAACGATATTAATCTAAAGACTTTCCTGTTTTCATGCAACGTCAACATTGAATATAGCAACAGAGTCTTGTTTCGGTGCTGGAAAGATACCAGCCTCGCATATTTTTGAAAATTTAGCACGCTTTTTGCATGTATAAACATGCGCTCTTTACAAGATGAAAAATCCGAAGTAAAACTGTTTGACGAATATAATTTTCGCTCTTTATTTCATAGTTTAAAGAAATTAATTATTCTACCGGCTGGGCATTTGGAATTAAGCCGTTAAAATAATAAGTATGTAGATGTCCTGATTAGAACTTCTGCAGCGTCTTCCGCTTTGTCAACGTTAATATTATTTTCCTCAAATTTGTTTTTTAATGCAAGAATGAATCGCTCTTGTTGCTCATTGTGCGCAGTTGTTTTTTTACTTTCTATCTCTTTCATTCAGGCATTATATTTTTGACCCATGACTCTGTACCATATGAATATTTTGAATATGTTTTCGATATTTTAAACAGGATACACATTTTAGAAATATCAACATTGAGTCGTCGATTTACCGAAAAAACTTGATTTTTTTAGTATTTCGTAAAAAGTGTAGGTTTATACGGGGTGACCCACTTTAAAAGGACCACTCAAATAATTCGCAGGAGAAGGCCTGAATCAAAAAAAGTTTAGATACAAAAGTTGCACAATTTTTAGGGGGAACTCCAATGATGACCTTGAATTGGACATTGAGGACAAATTTCAAGGTCATTTCAAGATCAAGTCGTTTTTTAAAATGAAAACACCTATTTTTCACTTCTACGTTCAGCCATACAGTATCATGATAGAGAATCCAGAGTCAAACATAGGTGTTTCCATTAACAAAAATCCACTTGACTTTCAAATGACCTTGAAATTTGACCTAAAGGTAAAATTTAAGGTCATAATTTGATTTCTCTTTAAAAACTGTACAAATTTTGAATCTACACTTTCTTTGATTAAGACTTTCCCCTTTGACTGGTTCTTTTAAAATGGGCATGTATATATGTACCAATAGGAATGATACTATTTAAAAATAAAAAAAAACACATAAATTATTCAGTAAGCCCAACATTTTTTTTTATTTGAAAGGTTACACTATGCCATTATGAATGGAAAATAACATCATACAAATGACCACCACGACTTCTCCGTACGTACTGCATTCTGTCAGCCTAATTTATCATCACTTTTTCACATACAGTAGTTCATCAATGTTGATTTTTAATTGCTCAATTGTTGTTGGATTATCAACATAAACAAGAAACTTAACATATCCCCAAAGAAAGAAATCACAAGGTGTTAAATCATACGACCTGGGAGGATAATTAACTGGACCAAATCTTGAGATAATTTCATTACCAAATTTTGTTTTCAATAAATCGATTGTTAAGGTGGCTGTGTGGCAGGAGGCACCATCTTGTTGAAACCACATATCTTCCAGATTATTCTCAACAACAACAGGAAAAAAAAAATCATCTAACATTGTTCTGTATCGTTCTCCATTGACTGTTACTCTTCGACCATTTTCTTCAAAGACATATATGGACCAATAACTCCACCAGCATGAATTGCACACCACACAGTGACTTTATCTGGATGCAATGGTATCTGAACAGTTTCGTGTGGATTTTCATCACTCCAAATTCTGCAATTCTGTTTGTTTACATAACCATTTAACAAAAATGAGCTTCATCACTGAATAAAATTTGTCGATAAAAATGTTCATCATTTTGATTCACTGATTTTGATAAAACAATTTAACAATTTCTAAACGTTGTTGAAGCGTGTATCTTTCCATGATTCAATGGCATAACCTACTGAACACAAATGATATAAGAAATGTCAAAAAATAATACGCAGATTTGCCAATATAACCATTTTAAATTGTATCATTCCTATTGGAAAACCCTTTATTTAAAAAAATTTGTTCCCATCAGATTTATTTATTTTGAGGCCCTAATGTAAACATAAGCTGGATATGTGGGCTAAATAAATTTTTTTATAAAAGTTATTAACGTTTATTTTACCCCTAATTTTACCAATTTTAGAGTAAAAATGTTTATTCTTGTAAAAAAGGAGGTTTAATTTAATGTTTAAGGTAAATCCCTTTGAAGCAGCTTAAAGTATACAAGTTCAGGCTTTAAAAATCGCACCTTTAGAAATCTAATAAAGCGATTTAAATCAGAATATTGAGTGGTTAAACAGTATATAAAGTTAAATTTTTGAAGATGTACATCTTCAAAAATACGTTTTTGAGATTTTGTTCACTCATATGATCTTTTATGTTCCGACTTCATATATGTACTAGTCCTATATGCATTCATTTTTATATTTGAAAAAAAAATATAATAATCCAACAGCTACATGTTTCTTCTTTCGTTTCTTTTCTTTTTTGTGAGCCCAATTTCATTAATTGGTTCAAAAGATACAACAAATATAGTGTAGCGCGCGTTTTGCACACCATACTTTCGTGTCGCCGCGTTACATTTTCCTCCATTAAACAAAAAAATTTGAAGCCTACATGTGCCTCAACTGAGATCTTTCGAACCATGTACTTACATCGAATACCTGTTAGGAACTAACGATTTTACACAAAATCGCTTTTACTCTCTTAATCATTACTCTACATTGGACCTTAAATTAAATTTTAATAATTTGTTAGTGCTCCATTGGTTCTATTATAATCTAAATTGTATAAGCCTTATTTTCATGTTCGATTACACCTGATGCTAAGCAGCAAGCCTATAAACTAATATAGCTTAGCAATCATATTTACCCTTTTAGTAAACATTCTGTGCTAACAAGGAGCATACACATAAAATCAAGTTAATTTTGCAGAAAATCGGTAACCAAATTATTTTAAATATATTTCCACCTGAGCTCCGTACATATCCATAAATTTATATCGCTTTTACATATCGCTAAGCGTATTACAATAAATATTGTTATTTATAAATTCCCAACTTTGACGATAAACTGGTGAGAAATCATATACGTTATGTACATATGTACATTTTAGCTTTGTGGTTGGTGTGCTGACTTGATCTGTTTAAGTGTCGAGGTAAATTTATGGATATCGAAAACTGGAATTTAAAACCATGAAAAATTGTTATTCCACGTTCCTGCATAATTAAATTTTCCTGGTTTTTTCCTGTGTGCATGTATGTATATGTGAATTTATATTGTACGTATTTATTATGTAAATAAAACAAATTCCCTTTTAGTATTTGTTTGTAATGTAACACACAACACTTGTAAGATTTATGTTAAAGATTTTTATTTGTGTTTTGATTTTTCTTTATAATTGCGTTACTGATTCTAATTTCTTATGATTTATGTTCGTGTATCTTACGAAAATAGGAAATGCTATATTTATACCTTTGGCAAATATAACATTTTGAGGTTGTATTCATATAATATGCAAAATAATTTTATTTGTGTTCCTGAAACGGTATTTTCATAAATAATCCTTTTTGTGATGTTCTGCCTGGAAGTTAACATCCCCCCATTCTACGGTAAACGAATTTATTTCGCTTTCAGCATTAATATTTAATTTCCTTAGTACATAATCTCTAGTACGTATAAATAAAATAAATTATAGCGTATAAACATACTCGTATCTATAATTCAATAATTAATTTGTAAATGGTAAATAAATTCAATTAAACTTGTTAATTTCAAATTAAACACAGAACTGAAAGGAACATAACATAATAACAGGCGCATACAAGATAATACATACTAAATAAGGATCACAACATGGTATTATATCCTGTTCAAAAAACGAACAAGAAGAATGAAAAAATCCCTTAAGGCAATTGGTGTATTGGTGTAAGTGCGTGCGTGTGTGTGTATTCTATAAGTATTTAAGTTTTTTTTTTGTTCTTCTGTGTTAACCTTATTTCGTAGGTGCCTTTAAGTTTTGATTCGCTGTGTTATTTTGTAATATACAAACAGAACAAAAATATACAGCCAACTTTACATCATGTAATTTGATGGTTTTGTGGATCGATCAATAAAAAAGCGAGAATGTTTCTGAATTTAATTTGAAACATGTTGTACTTTAGCTGATTAATAAGCATTCTTGTCAACAACCCCACTTCAATTTTAGTATGATTATTCACCTGAGGCTAAATCTTAAGATGTATTATTTATTGTTGTCTGGTCTCAATAGGTCTCTCAACAGTTTTACTCGCAAATTTGTTTGTGTACGAACACGAGTACAGACGACTATTAAATACTAAAATACTATTTTGCTTCTCTAAAGCTTTTATCGATTTTAGATTTCATAAAAATTTCAGAAGTGTTTCGCGTTGCATGATTCACAGGAATAAAACTAACTTTTTGTTTTGTTTTTTAATTTATTAATTTTTTGTTTATACAAAAGCTTTTCACACACATACACAGTTGTTTTTATTTGTGCTTACGATATGTACATACATATGTATGTATATGAGCATATTTGACGAAAATATAAATTAAAATGTTGATTTGAAGGTTAAATTATTTAGTAATAGCTTTGAGTATATATATATAGAGGAATCACCCCAATTGTAATACTACCTCAATAGATAGCGTTACTTGTATGATTTACAAATTTTTTCTAATTTTTTGTGCATAATATATTTAGGTTGCAATGTATCGAAGTATACAGTAAGATTTGTGGTTGAAAATGAATATAATTTAAACTTTTCCTCTTTCCGCTCGTATCGTAGAAGTATAATACAAATACAACAAAAACAACAATAAAACGATTTAAAAACTAAAATGTAGAATAATTTTTTTTCCGATTTTCTTCGTTTTGAATGTTTTGATCGTACAGAACAGTGTGAATGTGTGAGTGATATTTGTTTTGTGTTGATGTTGTACAAAAAGATTGTGTGGGTCATGTGATTTTTGATTTTTAAATCTGTTGAAATTTAATTTTGAAACTAAGAACTTAAATACATTTTAATATTTCTGGAATAAAAAATCAAATGAACGTTCATGTAGGGATATTTTTACCTCTGCGGTTCTAGTTATAAGTAAAAGTATTTTTGTTTATTAACACGAATACGAAGGATGTTTAAATATTTGTATAAATGGAAGTTTTCTATCGTTTTTCAATTTCCTAAGTAGTGATAAAAAACGCAATGTGTGGATTAAAGATTCAGGCAACAAATTATTGAAAATAACCACAGAAAAGTTGAACACTCCCATAAAATTTTGCGAAAATCATTTCTACGACAACGATATTCGTATTTTAGGATCAAAAAAAATTATAAATAAAAATGTGTATCCCGTTTCGTTCGATAAAGAATATGAAGGTCTATCAATTGTTCCAAATATACAAATTAGAAAGACATTCAAAAGAAAAGCTACTCATATCACTGAAGAAAAATTGATTTTGCCAGAAGTTCAATGTTTTTCTGTTATAGATAATATATCCCTCACTATTTCGCCATTCCTTGAAGACTATCATTTATCACTGGAAGGAAATCGATCACCTGCCGGTCCAAATTTAAGAGGAAATATTCAAACCGTATACTTAACTAATATTTGTTTATCTAATTTTCATGATAATGATGAAAGAACTGAAGAACAATTTCCTGTCATGCCTTATTGCCGGTCCAAATTTAAGAGGAAATATTCAAACCGTATAACTAATATTTGTTTATCTAATTTTCATGATAATGATGAAAGAACTGAAGATCAATTTCCTGTCATGCCTTATATTAGAAGAAAAAAATCCAATATAATAAATTCAATGAAAGTTCCTAGATTTATATTTAATTCACCAAAACAGAAGAAATTAGATTTCTTATGCTCAGATAATTTAGTTAAAGAAACAATTAATGAAATGTTTAGTCAAAAAAGTGATCCGGTAAGAAAATTTATTTTGTCTCAGTTGCATCATAAAGCTAATGCTCATTGGCAAAATGTCGAACGAGATTTATATTTAAATGTTTACTATAAATCTCCATCCCATTATAATTATATGTTAGAATTAGAAGTTTCATTGCCTGCGGTGTCAACCATTCAAAAATGGCACTCAAATGAAAAGTGTCGCAAATATGTAGCAGACCAAGAGAGAGTGCACTTCTTTCAAAAATGGATAAATAATGTGTGTTGTTATTAGACGAAATGGCAATCAAACCGGAATTCGAATTTAATACTTCTGAAGATATAATATATGAATTTTTAGATCATGGTCATTTAGGTCGAAAAAATATCATTGCAACTCATGGTTTGATTATTATTTTACGTGGTTTGAACAGTAATTGGAAACAAACTTTGGGAATTTATATCGGTAATGTCAAAGGTGATGAGTTGCATCAAATTTTCACTTACTGTATTTCTGAAGCAACACGAATCGGATTTGATATATGTGTTGTGAATTGTAACCAAGGCAGTAACAAAATAAGTGCCTATAAACTGTTAGGAGCTTCGGAGCCAAAGCCTTATTTTTTCTTAAGTGAAAAAAAATCTTTTTTATGATCCGCCACATCTGATTAAAAGTTTAAGAAATAGGTTAATTAATGCTGATATAGTTACACAGTTTGGTAGAGTTTCTTGGAAAATTTTATAGAAATTTTTTGATTTTAATGAAGGTACAATTAAAATATTTTATAAATTAACGAGGGAGCTTATACGACCAAATGCATTTGAGAAGTTATCCGTAAAATTAGCCACTCAAGTGTTCAGCAACGGAGTTTATATGGGAATTTTTGCGGCAATCGCAAATGTCTTTTTCACATAAGCTGAAAAAACTATAGCCAAATTTTCAAAAAAGATAAAAGTGCAATTTCCAAAGAATTAATAGGCTTTATCGAAAATTTAACAAATAGCGCTTTGGAAATCCGATGGAAAAATGGCAATATCTTATTGTTTTACGGGTCTCCAACAAATCATTTTTTTTTTTTCGATGGCGCTACATCCCATAGAGGGATTTGGCCGCTTCCTTTTGAAGTTTGGTAATCATTTTTGTTAACGGATAATGAGTGATTAATTCATTGATCCTACCCTTAACCAGCCGTGATTTTTTCATCATCCGCCGGGAATCGAACCCGGGACATCCGGAGCGTAAAGCAAGTATGCTAACCACTGTGCCACCGGGGTGGCAAACAAACATTGGGTTTGAAGAGTTGTAGTTTATAGAACACTTAGCCAAACAGAATGTGATTTACTGTGAGAAAATAAAATGTGAACTTCATTATATTGGATTGCCAATTGAACTGATAACCCTGTTATGTCCAAATTAGTGTGTTTTGGCATTAATTAGAAAATATGGATAAAAAATGTGATATTACATTAGCAGAGAATATCAAATAGGGTGCTTACTTCTTCCCGTAGTATTCTTTCGGAAGATATAAAATTGTATACGGTTGTATAAATCACAACACTTTAAGGTCAATGTTAAATTTCAGTTTATTGAATGAGGTAGTTTTCCCAGTTGTTCAAAAATCAGTCGGCTCCAATACAAAAGAAGTAACATTGCCTCAAAATTATATAAAAATATTGAACATAATTAGTTGCCTAGGCCAAGGCAGAGTTTTATTTGCCCTTGTTGGGGTTTAAATGAACCCGGAAGATATTCGCAATCTAGCAAGACTAAAAATGTATTATGGGGTGTTTATAAAACCGTGTGGGATAAAATTCCCTGCGATTTTACACAATTTTTGGGCCACTTCCGAGACGTGTTGGAGGCGTAATAAAAATGTTCCAATGGTTCACAAATTATAAATGACTTAATTATTATTTAATTAGCCAAAAATAATTTTAAATTTGAGCCGTTAATTTTGAAAGTGGTGCAAGTCCATTTTTCAAAAAAATTAAGTTAATGATAACAATAGACAAATAAAAGTATAATCTTTCTAACGGTGAACAATTTATCGTCAAAATAAAAAATAAATAATCCCTAATACTTGTTCAAAAAATAAGAAAATTCAAAATCCAGTATATTTTTGCATTTATTGTTTCTTTATTCCTTCATTTTCTCGTTTCAACAAAATGTGGACTTGCCCCACTTTCAAAATAAACGGCTCATTTAATTAATTTACTAATTATTTTTAAATTTTTCTGCATATCACAAATACTTATGCATCAAAAATATGAATCACAAAATGCTTTTCAATCAAGATTAATTGAATTTATTTGCATTACATTATGAATTTATTTATGAAATTTATATCAAATAAAACGTTATTTATAATTAAATTAAATAAGACAAAAAGAAAATCCAAAAAAATAATTTTCATTGGTTTTATATTACAACAAACATAAACGTTACCTAAAATTTTCTCATCACAATGACTAATGCATCAGATAGTAGTTTTTGTCAATTAAATAATGTTAAATCATAATGTTTATTCTTTTGTAATGTTAAATAAATTTATATTAAATAAAATAAAATTATCAGATTGTTTCATTTTTTTTAATATTTTGAAGTTTTCTAATGTTTTTTTTTTTTAATAAAGAAAAGCACTTTTTTTAAAAACGGCTAAGCGGATTATGTTAATTTTGATCTTAAATGATTCTTGAAAGGTCCCCAAACAATACCCAATTTGAAATTTTCGAGTTTGTTAAAGTCGAATTTAAAGTTCATTCAGGAACAATATCATTCAGGAATGCTATTAATTTATTGGAACAAACCTCATCTACACCACTTTCAGAAACTGATACAAACGAACACATTGATGAAGAGCTTGATTTAGAAACTGTGGAAGCTGCAATGCTCGATGATGAAGAAAACGACATAAAAGAATCCTTCAAATCAGTAATGAAAATACAATAATAAAATGTATTTCATTAAAAAATTGTGCTAAAAACTAATAAAACGTGGTTACCATTCAAATTATACGGAACAACAACTACCTTGCAGAAGTTTGACTACACCATCAATGTTTGTAAAAGATTTAAAGGAAATTGTCTCAATATTTGATAAATTTTTCAAAAATTTTAAAAGGAAACTGATTGTATTGACAAAAATGGCTTCCGTAATATTTTAAAAGCAAAATTTTTTCTTCCATTGTGAATCTCACAAAGATGAAATAATGAAATAAATCAATAAATAATCATGTGAATTAATCAAGTTTTAAATAAATTTATTTGAAATATTTTGAAAAACAATAATTTTTTTTTAAAATTACCTATAATATACACAAAACATTTCTTTAATAGATGCTAAAGTTTACTTATTAGCTGTCTTCTAAAATGTGATTCTAGCCATTTAAATTTGCGCCGTCAGCACGAATTAAATCTAAATCCAGCAACAACTCTGTGGTTTATTTATTCTCATTACAACAAAATTTACCTAACAAGTGATTTTGATTAATCTTCAACTCAAGCTGGGATTCAAGAATACCCTGTATTTTCTTTGTTACTAAACCAACTTTAGTCTGATATGTTAAGCACTGATTGTACTCATTATTATTTCTATATTTCACAGTAAATAAATTTCACTTGTTGTCATCTATGTATAAGCAATTATTAAGGCTCTACGCACAAATTCCAAGATTAAAATATACCACAATAAACTGCAGACACTTTGTTTTATTCGTCTCATGACTAATGAAACATTTTATTGTAACGGAAAACCAAAAAGTTTATTTAAAAAATGAGAAACGACAATAATATTGCTTATGTTTGAATGAGTATGGATAGGTATAAATATTAAACAAATTACATACACTAAAAAACAAGGTATACATATGTATAATGTATTGTGAAAAGGAAAAAAAAAATTGAAAAAACAAACGAAAAAATGGATTTGTGTACCATTCAAGGTTATTTCTTCGTTTCATTATTATTATTCATTCTACTTGTATTATTTATAAAATATGCCGATTGTCGCGCTCTCATCTTGCAGCGAGGTAGTATTACAACTTTTTTTTCGGTTTAGTGATTGCTCTATATATATATACTCAAAGGTAATAGTTACATAATGAAGAGAAAATCTGAACAAGAGAAAATGAGTAAGAAAATCTTTCCCTTTTATTGTTATTATTAGAGGTCTTCGTTTTTCGAACCACCAATCCAGCATTAACGTTGATAAATTTGCGACGTTTTCCAGATTTACTCATAATAACAATTGGCATTAATAAATGCTAATAATCCCTATATTATTATACTTAACAAGTTGTCAACCTCACCGCTACAGCGATCTCATCTTTCAATCAACATTTTTTTTAAGGTAAACTTTTGGTCATATTGAAACTATCTACAGCAGTAAGGATACGTTGAACAAGTAATATTCAATAAGATTGTCCTAATTTCGATTTTCAGTGGCTTTGCGTATCAAATCCTTAGTATCTTATATACCTTTTTCAAGTCAAGTTAAACATTTTTCAAGCCAAATTAACAAATGTTCAAATCAAATTAACAATTTTTCAAAACATATTAAACTTTTTTCAAATAAATTTAACAACAATTTTCAAATAAAATATAATTAATTTTTTTTTTTTTTACAAAATATACAATAAAATTTAGCAAAGTGCAATTCTCTGATTAATTAATAAATAGGCTTAGGATTCTTACTTAAAATAATATTTCTTTTTTTTGGGAAATCCAAACTAAACATTTGTTGGAAATTTATTCAATTTATATCAAATAAAGGCAAATGAGCCCTATTACCACATACATTTAAATATTTTCGGATATCTAATCAAGTAATCACATATTTTGTACATATTTCAATTTATTTTACGTGAAATTTTCGACGAAACAACAAAATCAACAAAACATATACATATGTATGTACACAAAATTTGTTGATTCAACAAAAAATTATTTGTGAAACAGTCGGTAAAAGCAATTTAAAAGAAATAACAGACAGGAGTTGGAACCAACTACAACAGAGTAGGGGTAGGGATTAATCTTTGTTTTCTAAATAAAAGTTTCACGATATCAACAGCTTTAAGTTTGCTTTGAGCAACTAATTACTAAGATTATATTATGACAATAAAAAGTATTTTGTGGGTGAATGAGAATCTTGTTGAATTTTTTTTTTTTTTTTTTGAGGTATGGATTTTAGTGGTTTGCTGTACTGAAGGTGGCTCAAATCGCAGAGTTTTTCCCGGGATGTGACATAGGCTATAAGCATAATATAAAAACATATACATATGTAGTATTACCATCATACGAAAAAAATATTTAATCGGTGAAGTTCCAGATGTCGCATCGATCGTAATTAAATATATGGTGCAATACTTTGATAATCGCCTAAATGAATGCAAGGTTAGTTATACATCCCCTGGCCATCTCGTCTCTAACACATTACGTATTATTGTAGCGCAAATATACATGTATTTTTGTATAATATTATTTAATACATAGGTAAGGTCATTCCTGAAATTTTTCAAATTATTCACAAAATCAAGTTTGGTGATTTGTTAAATGTGGCAACAACACCAACATTTCATGTGTGAGGAAAGAAAATCAAGCCATCCACCACACCACTTCGATGCTGTGGCAAAAAAAAAAAAGAATCTAAGAAACCAACCTTCTAGGAAGTCCAATTGCTCTCTACTTGTACTTTAAGCTCTTGTGTCTTGCTGATGGCGAGGTTAGTTAAATCACCGATCGGATTCCCATCGAAACCCGCAGTGGTGGTCTAAACGGCTGGGATTCTTCCAACTATTTCATCAGAAATAAATGGATTGTTATTTGTAGCACCTTACACAGACAAAGGTAACATCGGCTTTTAGGCCCTTCTTGCGCACAGAATGAACATTAGCTATTTTCCGGATCGCAGTCGAACAGAATAACTAAAAGTTTAGTCAAAGATGTGTAGTTGTTGTTTGGATTAATACCATCGGAGCTCAGGGCAGCCTTAGCAAATTTGATCTTCTTGGGCTAATAAAAGATTGCCTCTTTTCATGAATATTTTCCAAGAAATTCGACTCTATGGATAGTACACTAAAATTATTTTCTCCTAAAACTGACGACCTCACGTAATTCTCTAAAGAGTGAAAATGAAATGCCAGCACTGCAATTTATGCACACAATAATTTAGCAAATCTGTAAAGCCACAACTGTACTGGGCAAATTTAAAAGCCGGATTGATTTGTCAGATAATAGCGACCTTCCACTGTACTCTCTGAACTCAGATACGTTGAAATTTTAAAAATCCTCAAGCTAATTTTCTTCTGTGAACAAAAAACGTCTAAGTTCCCGGAAACTATTAAATTAAAATTTTGTAATTTAATAATTTCCAATAACTAATTACAATGTTGGCAAGTTTACAGTTATGTTTTTGTGTCCTGGAAGAAAATTAGCCGGATGATTTATTAAATCTCTCCGAATTTAAATTCAGATAGCATAGCGGAAGGCGGCTGATTTTGGGGATATTCCAAAGATTATTTACGAATTATTTTCATATTTTGGAAATTTTTCGGTATTTAGATTTTTTTTAGAATCCTCTATTTTAGGGTTAGCCAATAAAAGTTGAACATTTTTTAATATTGCTTTGGGTTGCTTGACTTTAGTTTACTATATGTTAAAATTTTTTTTACGGGACGAAATTTTCCAGTACTTTTAAGACGTTTCGAGGTTACCAGATTATTTGGGTCTTATCGAGATTTTTGGTAGTGACGGTTTTATTTGTCGATACTTTAGAGCACACAAGTGATATGTCCATATTTTTAATGTCCATAAGAATGTCTCTAAATTCGAAAATATTTGAAATTTTCATTCAATGGATCCTAAAGAGTGCTATAAATGATTATAGTACCAAATAACAGAACCATAAATGATCAAGAATGTCTTTCTGAAAGCCTAAATTTGTATTTATCACAAATTCTAGAAATGGACATAGCACTTTAGCACTTGTGTGCTCTAAGGCAGTGCTTCTCAAACTGTGGGCCGCGGCCCACTAGGGAGCCGTGAGCTGTTGCCAGGAAGCCTTAAAACCTCGCCTTAATATCTCTAATAAACCACAAAATTTCCTCGCACATACATTTCTGAATCTGCCTATTATCAATGACCGCTACGGTTTTCTGTGCTATTAATGGTTTTTGTAAAATACATTACATATGTAATGTTTATATGAATTCCACTATCACAAGGATTTTCAGATAGCATATCTTGATCTGCGGGACAAACAAATCATGGTTTAAGTTGATTCCTTTTATGAAGTAACATTTTTAAATCAGAGGTCGATATCTGAGTAAGTTCTCGGAAATTTAGGAGCTAAATTTTATCTAAAAACTATAGGAACTTAGGTCGATGAATATTTCCGAAATTGGATATTGAAAATGTATGTATTTAGTATGTAATATTAAAAAATTACTTGTACTTTAATTTAAATTTAAATTTTAAATGACAGCTTGACAAATTTGGTTTCAACAATTTCAAAATTTGTCGAAACCTTTACCTTGGTTTTACACATAAAAATGACATATTCCTCATTGGTGTCATTCTAATTGTCAGACTAAAAATCTTTTGATTGATTTGCAAATCTATCCAAATCTACCAAATCTAAACATAATTCCATTAATCCGATTAATTTATCATGTAACAAAAAGTAGGGAATAAAACCCTTTACTATTCAACGCAACAGAGTTGACTATATGTAAACTGTTGTTAAGCTTTGTTTAAGACTCAAAACGATCATAGTATAAAATTTAATTTAAACGTTTATTTTTATTTCTAGCGTATGCAGACCTCAATAAAATAATAAGGTCAATCAGTTTTCTAAAAATTAAGAATCAAAGTTTGTGCGTCAAATTACTAATTCAAACAATGAAACATTGATCTTTCAATTCTGACAAATTATGTGTTCTCTTAGAATTTATAAGGGAAGTAGGAATATTATTTAATTTTTTTCTTTTTTTCTAGAAAAATCAATTTATCTGTAAATTACGGATATTTCAATTAAAAACTTACCGAGAACCTAAAACAATGCTGATCTACTCTCATTTACTGAGCTATCATTTTCTATATTATGGCGCGTTTCGTTTTTTTTTTTTAAGAACTCTTCATAAATAAAATTTCAAGTTTTGGATATAAAATTGCTAAGAGGGCCAAAGCCTTCAAATTGGTTAATTACATTGAAAATTGGTAATGGAAAAAATCGAAAAAAAACTTTGGATAACTGATTCAATTTGAACAAATTTTTGAAATATTGGTTTAGGGCTCTTTTTATTTAAAAACTTAATTACAGCTTTAGCTTTCGATTCCTATTCGGAATCATTCTCAAAAGCGTTATGAAAACCTTATATCAAAATTGTTTCTTTTATACAAATTTTAAATTTTGCAAAGCTACCTTAATAAACCCATTTATCATAGAAACGCACAGCCTAGACAATTTATTTGAAAATAAAATTGTACTATAATGCTTTAAATGTAAAAAGGTTGTACAATTAGAATTAAAATTAATTTGTATGAGACAAAAAAATTTAGATAAACAAATCATATGAATTCCCAATATATACGAAATCTTCTACTATGTTTATAGAATTTGTACTTGCTTTAATGTGCAACATTTCTAAAATCGATCTTTTTTTAAAATTTTTTTGTTTTTCGAGAATTTTGACGTTATCTAAACTGATTAAATGGTTTGTATCTCTCAAATGCTGTGAAAGTGCACTAATGTTTGAATTTATATTTGGATTTGCGCCTCTTTTGTGTTGATAAATCCGTTTTTCTAAAAACTGTTTTGTCTGCCCTGTGTATGTTGAATTACAACTGCAACATACTTGGTAAACAATATTTGATTGTTTTTTAAATGGTACTTCATCTTTCATTTTTGAAAAAAATTTGTCATTTAAATTTGAAGCTGCACGTCCTACAATTTTATCCGGAAAAACTAATTAATAACATATTTTGTAAACAAAAAAATTTTCACACAAATCCTGATTCCCAAGTCCACACTGAAACTACACATTATTTGGCCATTCCATATATAAAAAATCTTTATGAAAAAATAAAACACCTTTTTCGGAATTATAATTTTAAAATTGTAGAACGTGCAGCTTCAAATTTAAATGACAAATTTTTTTCAAAAATGAAAGATGAAGTACCATTTAAAAAACAATCAAATATTGTTTACCAAGTATGTTGCAGTTGTAATTCAACATACACAGGGCAGACAAAACAGTTTTTAGAAAAACGGATTTATCAACACAAAAGAGGTGCAAATCCAAATATAAATTCAAACATTAGTGCACTTTCACAGCATTTGAGAAATACAAACCATTTAATCAGTTTAGATAACGTCAAAATTCTCGAAAAACAAAAAAATTTTAAAAAAAGATCGATTTTAGAAATGTTGCACATTAAAGCAAGTACAAATTCTATAAACATAGTAGAAGATTTCGCATATATTGGGAATTCATATGATTTGTTTATCTAAATTTTTTTGTCTCATACAAATTAATTTTAATTCTAATTGTACAACCTTTTTACATTTAAAGCATTATAGTACAATTTTATTTTCAAATAAATTGTCTAGGCTGTGCGTTTCTATGATAAATGGGTTTATTAAGGTAGCTTTGCAAAATTTAAAATTTGTATAAAAGAAACAATTTTGATATAAGGTTTTCATAACGCTTTTGAGAATAATTCCGAATAGGAATCGAAAGCTAAAGCTGTAATTAAGTTTTTAAATAAAAAGAGCCCTAAACCAATATTTCAAAAATTTGTTTTAATTTTAAATCATTGGCTCAATAAAATAAAACTGATTCAATTTGGTTTTTTTTGTTTCAAGTACTTCCAGAATTTTCAAAGTTCGATAATTCTGAAGAATATATTAAATCAAAATTTGGTTTTAAACACCTAAGTAAAAATAATTTGACACACAAATTAAAAACGAACCAAATTCGGGTCGAGTTGCGGTCAAATTAGAGAAACATGAATCAAATTTAGAATAGTCGTAAGCTCAAAAATGTTTAGCTTTAATTAACTTTAGTAATTTCGGTATCTGTTCTGCTCCACTCATATTTCCAGCTAAAATATTTACTTTCGGAGATTTCACAGCTACATCTAATTTTTAGTTAGTTCCTCATGTAGAATCGGATGAATCTGAAAGAATATTTTGGCTTGGTAGAATATTTTTTTAAATTGGCGGGATACGGATATGAGGCGTCTGAGATATTTGAACAAGAATGCTCAAAATGCTTCCTTGCCACACTCCGCAGTATCAAAAAGTTTGAGAAGCATTGATCTAAGGTATCGATATATTGGTTGGCTTCTTCATGGTTCAATATATTCCAGTTTTAAAGTGGAGGCGCTTGCTTGACATTACTTATATTATGCAACTTTCAAAATTATTAGATAACTGAGTTTGTATTGCATAATATTCCGTAGTGATTAGTGCTTGACGCTGAGTTGCATGTTGTTAAGTTTTACTCAGGCTTTCCGAGAAGAGTATCATTATATACACCAAAGATATTTGCGAGGCCTTCAGAGAATGGGTTCTTGATTTTACGAAATTCCTATTAGAATCAGTAATAAAAAATACATTTTGTGGAACAGCAATAAAATTTACTAATGTACAGACATCTACTACGCAAATGAAAAATTGAAAAAATTTGATTTCAAGAATATTTTTAAAAATCGAATTGTCTTATGTCGTTTTCGATTCGCTTTTTCCACCTCTTTCAAAAATCAATCCGTAAATCGAATTGCCCGGTTTTTTTTATGTGTTTGTCTTTTTGACGTCTTGAAAATATTAATTATTTAAATTGAAAATAACAACAAACTGACAGTTCTAGGGAAAATGACAGTATTAGTTATTACTAAGGAGTAAATCTGACAAAAAATCGAGATTTATAACCGAGCAAAAGTTTTGCTCGACCGATTGATTTTATTGGGTACGATTCTCAACTTGACAGCAGAAGAATCAATCGATTGCGTTAAAGATGGAATTATTTTGGTGAATCGAAAACGACATTAGTGTTGCTTGAACTAAACAATTGCTGTGTTCCATTGGCCTGAGTAAACTACTCACAAGTACTTGTATCTACTCGCAACTACTCATGCTCAAACGATGGTGTAGTTGAGAAGTAGTTACGCACAAAATTTACGGCAGAGGGATTTTAGTTTAAACAATTCTAATATATGACTCTACACCCATTTTTTTGCGTGGAATGTCATTTTTTTAACACTGATCAACCAAGGTGTGCCTTTTGGCTCATTTGATAAATGCATCATTTTCAAATTAATGTTAATTTAGTTATAATCTTGTACGTATTTTATTTTGAAACATTTGCATACAACGTACTTGGCATTCTTTGCAAAAATTATTTGATTAAAATTTGAATTTACTGACAACAAAAATATGCTGGTTGGATTAGGGTTAAAAAAAAATTTTTGTTTATGTTTGTGATACGTCACGGCAATTTTTAAATAGCAAAATTAATATTTTAATTATTTTGTTGTTTAATGTTTTATTACTTATTAATTTATTATTATTAATTATTATTAATGGAACAACGTGTTTTTTATCAAAATCTACCAGTTTTATTTAAATTGAGGTTATGTTTTACTAATATCACGAAAATCCGCGTTCCATTGGACATCTACTCCCAAGTACTTGCAAGTAGCAAATTGTTTCCAATGGAACACTACAAATATAAAAAAATATCTGTGTATGTATGACTCTATACATAGCTCTTCAATCAACGTAAAGAAATAAACGATGACATTTGGGCGGACTTATTTGTACATATATTTAGGCTAATTTAAATATAAAAATATTTTGAAAAATTCAAACGATATCAGTATCGCCATCTATCACTTCACCGATGAATTTCCCATGGAAGTTCTATATGTATTTATACTATGCTACATATAAGTTAGCTTAAGGAGTGTACTGTGATTGAAAATTAGTAAGATTTGATTATGACAATAAAAAGTATTTTGTGGGGGTGAATGTGAAAATTATTGAATTTTTTTTTTTGAGTTATGGATTTTAGTGGTTTGCCGTACTGCAGATTGCTCAAATCACAGAGTTTTTCCCGGGAAGTGACATAGGCCATAAGTTAGCTTAAAGAGTGTACTTTGATCTAAAACTAGTAAGATTTGATTATGATAATAAAAGGTATTTTGTGGGTGAATGTGAATATTGTTGAATTTTTTTTTTTAATTATGGATTTTAGTGGTTTGCATTACTGCAGATGGCTCAAATCACAGAGATTTTCCTGAGATGTCACGTAGGCCATTAGTTAGCTTAAGGAGTGTACTTTGATCTAAAATTAGTAAGATTTGATTATGACAATAAAAAGTTTTTTGTGGGGCAATGTGAATCTTGTTGAATTTTTTTTTGAGGTATGGATTTTAGTGATTTGCTGTACTGAAGATGGCTCAAATCACAGATTTTTCCTGGGATGTGACATAGGCAATAAGTTAGCTTAAGGAGTATACTTTAATCCAAAATTAGTAAGATTTGATTATGACAATAAAAAATATTTTGTGGGTGAATTTAAAAATTGTTGAATTTTTTTTTTTAATTATAGATTTTAGTGGTTTGCTTTACTGCAGATGGCTCAAATCACAGAGATTTTCCTGGGATGCCACGTAGGCCATTAGTTAGCTTAAGGAGTGTACTTTGATATAAAATTAGTATGATTTGATTATGACAATAAAAACTATTATGTGGGTCGTGGGTGAATGTGAGCTTGTCGAATTTTTTTTGGGATTATTGATTTTGGGCCCACAAAAGACTTTTTATTGTCATAATCAAATCTTACTAATTTTAGATTAAAGTACACTCCTTAAGCTAATTTATGTTCCATGTAACGTCCCGGGAAAAATTCTGTGATTTGAGCCATCTTCAGTACAGCAATCCACTAAAATCCATAACTAAAAAAACAAAATTCAACAATTTTGTTATTCACCCTCAAAAGCCTTTTTATATTTATTTAATATTTTTAAAATTAAATTGTTTTTTGCTTTTTATTTTATAATTAAGTTGTTAATTACATCGGCACACAAAAAAATGTTTTGAACCTTCTGGCATGTTAATTCTTATTTATTTTGGTGCGCTGAATACGAATCCGATGACCGTTTTGCCCCATTAGCCCCCAGTTTTCCACAAAACCCTAATTACAAGTTAATATTGCCCAAGAAAATACCAAAGTTTATTTTTTGTACTGTTTACTCCAGATATATCATTTCCGGAGTATTTTTAAGCGCAAAAAAGTATTCCGTAGTTCAAATTTACTTCTGATACTTCATTATCCCGAAAAAAAAACGTGTCAACAACAAATTAATGTGTGGCTGCACCCAGGGCAGCTCCACGTAGTGACGGTGGGCAACGAAGTTGTCCTACTATCCGGCTAAGAAGTCCCTGGGTTACGGCTTTCATACCGTCATGACAACCACACATACAAATGTTACGATGCATGGGAGGTATACCTCCGTATCGGCGGCTGGTCAGGGTGGGAAAGCGGGCCCGCTGGCGACGTCATCATGCGACCGTAGCTCCTCAGGGGTAGGCAACTTGGCCTTTGAGGAGTATAAGGCTACAATAAGACATCAGTGTGATAGGGATCCGAATGTGTGTTGTTACATTTGTAGTAAATTTGAAATATCAGGGGTACAAATTGAAAATGCGGGATTGATAACAGATGGCGTTACTAACGCTATACGCATCAGGCAGTACTGTGGCTATGTTCATGTCAAAGCTACGTCTTATAGCTTTAATTTTCAGTATGTGTCAATTTGCCGCAGTGTCAAATTCATAGTTTTTTTGAGCTCTCAATATGTCGAGTTTCGTGCCAACAAAACAGCATTTGCGGGAAGTTTTAATTTACTTCTTTAATTTGAAGAAAAGTGCTGCTGAAGCACATCGATTGGTCTCCGAGACTTATCCGAGTCATGTTCCATCGGTTTCAACGTGCGAGAGATGGTTTGTGCGGTTTAGAAGTGGTGATTTTGACGTTGAGGACAAAGAGCGGCCGGGCCAAGTGAAAAAGTTTGAGAATGCTGAATTGGAGGCAATACTCAATGAAGACTCGTGTCAAACTCAACAAGAGCTCGCAGATTCATTGGGAGTGACACAACAAGCCATTTCCCATCGTATAAAAGCCCTCGGAATGATCCAAAAGCAAGGACATTGGGTGCCGTATGAGCTGAAGCCGAGAGACGTCGAGCGCCGTTTTTTTGCATGCGAACTGCTGCTCGAACGGCAAAAACGGAAGGGTTTTTTGCATCGCATTGTCACTGGTGATGAAAAGTGGATCCGTTACGATAACCCGAAGCGCAAAAAATCATATGGTTACCCCGGCCATGCATCATCATCGACGGTCAAACCAAATATTCACGGCGCCAAGCTCATGCTCTGTATTTGGTGGGACCAGCTGGGTGTGGTGTATTATGAGCTATTGAAATCGAACGAAACCATCACAGGAGCACTATACCGAACTCAATTGATGCGTTTGAGCCGCGCACTCAAAGAAAAACGGCCACAATACGAGCAAAGACACGACAAAGTAATTTTGCAACATGACAACGCTCGGCCACATGTTGCAGCGCCGGTCAAAACATACCTACAAACGCTGAAATGGGAAGTCTTACCCCACCCGCCGTATAGCCCAGACATTGCTCCTTCCGATTACCACCTTTTCCGATCGATGACACATGGCCTAGCTGACCAGCGCTTCCATTCTTACGAAGAAGCCCAAAAATGGGTCGATGACTAGATAGCAGCCAAGCCGGCCGAATTTTTTCGCGATGGTATCCGTAAATTGCCAGAAAGATGGGAAAAAGTTGTGGCTAGCGATGGACAATACTTTGAATAATTCATTTGTTACCATTTTTTCAGAATAAACGTTCAAAAATAGAAAAAAATCCCGCATTTTCAATTTGTACTCCTGATAGCTAAATGTCGGAAGACTATATCTGTCTCGACTAAAAATGTATACCACGAATGTTTCGGTAGACAGATCCTTAAGGATATTATATGCATTGCATGTTCAACTATGCTAAAGTGCTGAAAGAATACTAAGAGTAACTGAAATTTATAATATATACACACAAAAAAATATTGCGGTGTGAATGGTATTTTATCCGAAAAAGACTTTATTTTTTATCCAATAGTACCTTATTAACTCCGCAAGATCGGGTACAAATTTTAAAATATCTAAAAGGATCGAACAGTATACTTTTGCACCGTTTGGAGTAAATGCAAAAATTGTCAACAGCGGATTTTTTTAAAAGGTACTTCCCAGAGATTATTTTCTTTCTATCGGAGTAAATATTTACACCGTTTGGAGTTTTCGTGAAAAAGTAAAATTGTAAGAGAATTTGGCTGTATTAGTTAAATTCGCTAAAGCAACCTGCATATTCCTTCTGTATAATAGAATTTAAATTGTGATACAATCAGTCTAGTCGCAGCGGCCTGATGAGAAGATTCAATTCTCTTACAATCTTCGGAACATATTAAAATCATATATGTACATTCAAATAAAATACCAATGGGATAAAACCATACACACACTCAAAAAATGTGCGGTGTTAATTGGTTTTTTATCCGAAAAAGTATTTATTTTTCTCCAACTGAATATAGTTTTATAAAATTAAATGCGCATCAACGGATAAATATTTTTATCTATCCGAAAAGATAAATTTTTATAAAAACTCATTTTGGATTTAATAAAATGCACCTCTAGGTGTTTTCCTAAAGATGAATGTACCTGTTTGGTTTTTATGCGGTGTAAAAGTTTTTATCCAAATGTATTTTATGCCATTTTTATTATAATATCCGATTGGATTCAAATTATAAATATCCGATCGGTGGGACACTATGTAACACCGATTCGGTGTTGTGGTGACCTTTTTTTTTTTGTGTGTAACACCCGAAATATGGAAAAAACCTCTATCGAAAGAGGAATGTTATTTTTGTAATACCGAAGTGAAAGGTTTTAATTTAAAGAGTAAATCAAATATAAAAAACGCAGATGTATGTACAATGACGAAACCTGTAAAGTGCAATTACTTCAACTCAATTTTTTCAAGCAATGAAGTAACGGAAGTTTCGAAGGATAACGTGGGTGAGAATAAAGCATCCAGCGGGGAAGAATTTTACAGCAGTAAAAATGAAACGGAGGAGAGTGAAGAAGAGTATATTGCACCTAAAGGAGAGAAAGTTCCAATACTATTCACTCAGCATGACTTCGATAATTTGATTAGGAGATATGCATTACCAAAAGATGTATCTGAAGACTCAGTTAGTGAACTGAAAAGTCGAAACTTGGTAGTCCTTGGGACAAAATCTTCGTGTTATCGAGAAAGAGAAAAGGAATTTTGGAAGCACTTTACCAAAGATAAAAAGCTTCATTGGTGTATTACAAATATACCAGCACTGATGAATGATTTTAAACCTAATATTTACAAACCTAACGAGTGGAGACTATTTATTAACTCCTAAAAACTCAGCCTAAAAGCGGTACTACTGCACAATGGAAATAAATATTCCATTGACCCAATAGCCCACTCAATCACTAGGGGAAAGAATTATGGGGATCTGGGATTTATTTTGCAAGAAATCAAGTACTCGGAGCACAATTGGCAAGTTTTTGAAAATTATAACAAAACTGTTAGGGCAGCAGCCTGGTTTTGTGAAGTACCGTTGCTTTAAATGTCCCTGGATTAGTAGAAACCGAGAAAACCATTACGTTAAAAACAGTGGCCGCTTATAGAGTGTCTTCAGCCAGGAAACCTAATATAATTGAAGAACTTTTATTAGATCCTTCAAAAATTCCCTTACCTCCACTACTCATAAAACTTGGGCTGATGAAGCAATATGTGAAGGCATTAGATAAAGAATGCCAATGTTTCCAACACATAGCACAACAATTTCTAAAACTGACAGAGGTTAAAATTAAAGAAGGTATTTTTAACGGACCTCAGATACGAAACTATTTCAAGACAAAAATTTCTTTAAAACCATGCAAAAAAATGAGAAAGCTGCCTAGCTCAGTTTTAGAGAAGTTTGTGAAAACTTCTTAGGAAACACCAGAAGTGAGCATTACAAAGCCATTGTTATAAAATTGATAGAAAATTACAAGTAATTGGGATGTGTTATGAACTTAAAGCTCCATTTTTTGGATTCCCATCTTGATTACTTTCCTGACAATTTAGGCGACTATAGTGAAGATCAAGGGGATCATTTCCATCAGGATGTCGCTTCCAAGGGGATCGCTTCCATCAGGGAAGGTGGTATGTTAACATGTTAGCGGACTATTGTTGGATGCTCAAGAGAGATGAAGAAACAAATCTGAGAAAAAGGCATAGAAATCCACTTCATATTTCATTCGAGGACACGAGAGTACGTTATAAACGCAAGAAATGATATCAATAAAACTTTACTTGAACGCTCGTGCGTGATAGTTCAATGAACAAAAAGTTGATAAAAAGCAGGAAACTGTAACTCAATCTTAAGCAGACAAACTAAAACTGGAGCAAGGTCAGGAGAACTTTCACTTTCCTATTGCCAGTAACTTTGTTTCAGTAACACAAGCCGCGAATTTGTCTTCTATTTGTAACTTCTATTTGTCTCTGAATTTTGTTTGCTTGTCCATAGTTCTAGTATGAGTTTTGTGTCTCGGTTTGAGTAACAGTTGGATTATCTGGGTTTCAGTGTAAGTTGTGCGTCTGGGTTTTAGTATGAGTTTCTTTGTCTGACTTTCTAACAATGGTTTGGTCAAAAGCCATTAGTAACCAAAATACAAAGGTAAATTACTTTGGAATTCTTTTGACCATTTTGACCTAAAGTTGTTTTTTTATTTTGGGTTACTGAAGTGCCACAAGTAAATCTGGACTACGGAATCCTTTTTTCGCGGTTAAAAATACTCCGGAAACGATATATTTGGAGTAAATGGTACAAAAATAAACTTTGGTATTTTCTTGAGCAATTTTGATCCAAAATTAGGGTTTTGTAGAAAACGTGTGGGTGGTGGAGCAAAACGGACATCGGATTCGTATTCAGCGCATCAAAATACATTGAATTGACATGTCAGACCTCGGGTTCAATTTTTTCCTTTTTTGTGTGTCGGTGTTATTATTTAATTTGTTTCTAATAGAAATTAATTGTAGCTTGAAACTTGATAATGCAAAGACATTTAAGCCAAAAAAATATTTTTTAGGAGTCAAAAAGTGTTACCTAAAAACTTTTACATAAACTACGTACATAAGAAAAACTAAACGTAGAATTAAAATAGCGCAATAGTAGAGAAGCAAATTTTGTGATTGCTGTCCTTATTCGTGGGCCCACGGAGTATTGGTGAACGTTTTAATGAAAGAATTTAATTCGGCTGAAAATTTATGAAAATTTAGTTTTTGGCCTTAAGAATGTTATTGACAACCTGGCTTAACTCCGGGTCTGAGCCCCCCAAGGAATTGTTCGCAGTTCCATTATAATATTCGTAGTTCAAAGGGAAGTACATATATCGCTTGAATTTTTTATAACATGTATTTTAGACCTATTTAAGCGTAAAAGTTGCTTTTATTATTGAGTGTTATATTTAAAATGTTTTATACCGTAATTTTTACAGTTTATTTCCTCCAATGCTCTTGAAACATAAAAAAATTAAACGGGCTGGCTCGATAAATCGATTTTGATCGCTTAAGTAGTAATAAAATACATGTTAAAAAAATTCAAGCGGTATAAATACTTCATTTTGAGCTGGCCCGGAGTTTCGAAGTAAGGTGGTTGATACCATTCTTAGGGTCAAAAAATGTGCGGAATTTATACAAGGTTTTCAATGTTTGGCATATCGTTTTGCGTTGCTTAATTTTGAATTGCAGAAGGTAACAACAGCCTTTCAGATATTCAGTAATAATAATCTTTTGAGGTTTCTCGAAGAATCAAGTTTATTGGGAGTTGGAGGGCTTTTCAAGTTGGGATTCAAGATTTTTCAGATTATGAGAGATTGCATGATGCGAGTATGTAACTTTCAAGATAATCATAGTATGGTAAATTTGGTGTGTTTATAACAGAAAATGATGATGATTTATAGAAATAACTTATTGTATTAAAGAGAGCCGCCGGATATTCGATGGCTAGAAGATTGAAGTTTAATGATCTCTAAGTAGTCAAGAAATAGATATTCGATGATCGATCGAAATCTAAGTAGGTGATTGTTTTAAAATGCTATTTATTTTTTCGTCGCGATTTCTGAAGGCGGTGGAAGTGATTGAAAATATTTTTATTTTCTTTTTTCTTACCTTATTTTACCAGTCTTTACTACGTTTACCTATTGAATGGTTCATCCAAATAAACGGTTTTCGAATATTAAATTATTTTATCTATTTATGTATCTATGAGCTAAACATTTAATCCACTAGACGCGGTAAGTAATTTTTTTTTAAGTAACCGTTTTTATCGAGCAAATAAAAAACGTCAGTAATTTTGAGAACTGTTTAATTTTCAAGAAACCGCACAAACACGCACACACAAATCCACTGAGCAACAATATTTCTTCATTAAAAGTACCACAAAAGATATAACAATATAAAAAGCACAACAAATTACATCAAATCGAAACGGCAAGCAATAACTTTTCACTTTCATTTTGTGAAATAAAATAAAATAACGCGGAAAAATAAATTTCCAAAGAAAAACAAAACAAGGCAATAAAATTTAAAATATTGTTCGTCATTTTGATTAGATAAACTTTTTGTATACGTTGCTAGTATTACGCGCAAGTAGATTTGTACACAAAAAGCATTTAACTTAAATATTTTGTATATTACATACATATGTAATATATTTTATTGTTGTTTTTGTTACAATGTTAAATTGAAGATGTTGTTTTTTGTTTTTGTTTTTCGAAAATATAAAAATTTTCCACACTATTAACGGGGAAAAAGCACCGTACTGGGTATACATATATGTATCATATATGTCCATATTGTTTTATAAAATAGAAAAGCTCGTTGTGAAAAATTTTTGTTATAAAAAATGTTTATTTTATTTATACTTAATAACATTACTATTATGATTATTTTTTGTTTCGCGCGCTTTTTGCTTGAGTGATTTCTTAAGAAATTATGTATTAAACAACGTTTATTTATGTAAGAAGCTTTCTGATAATAAAATTTTACTTTAAAATGATTATCTTATCTAATATTCATAATATCATAAAAATAACGGGTTTGTTATGTCTTCAATGGTATGGTATTACGTTTGCTTGCTTATTTTATGGCTTTTAATTTAGAATTATTATAATTTTTTTTTAACGGTATCTTTAGTTTACTTAAATTAAATGCGATTTTTTAATGCTACCAACGTGAAAATAAACTTTTAAGTATATTGAATGGCTGCTGTGTGTTTTATTATCGACATAAGAGGTTAAAAAATTTGTTAGGTATACATTAATATTTGAATTTTATAAATTACATGGCTTTTGAAAATATGTAGGTATGCATAGTTCAAACCGATTATTTTTATTTCAAATATTTTGGTCATGGTCTGCTAAGCAATAGTAGGAGTTAGAACTGAATTTGGATTTACATATTCGAATTTATTTATAAAAATTCTTTGTCGTTGGTCCATGATTTGTTGTCGGATCTTTGAATTAACAATAACTTTAATTTATTTTTTAATTTTGGAATTATGTTAATTATGGGTTTTAATTATTAAAATTGTGCGACGCATCTTTAGAAACAAAGAAAACCACTTTACTAAATTTGTACGAAAATCTTAATTAAAAATGGCGCGAAATATAAAAATTCAATAAACAATTTGTTTATAATTAAAATTAAAATTATTTCTAATTAAAAAAACTAATAATCACCCAAAGGTGCTTCGGAGGCTCTTACTGCAGCAATAACTACTAGTAGGTTTCTTTGAAGTCTCCATGACAGTTGCGGTGAACTAAACATGTGTATCTACCACCAGCGGCATAAAGCTGATTTGACTGTTAAATTTCTCTAAACTAAAACTGTTGCATTCAAAACCTTTACAAAACCTTTACAATACTAATGTAGGGTATTTAAAAGAGAAAAATATTTTTCACCTTCTTAAATAATTATATGTGTGAGAACAATGTTAAACTTTTTCTTAGACAATCAAAACGGTACCTCCCGCAAGCTTATTTTAAAGCAAACCCAAGCGGTTAAGTGTATCAACTTTGAAGTACCAAAGTATTTATTACTAGGGCACAGATAACTATACCAGATATCTATCTTGTATGGCCAAAATTTACATAGGTATATTCAAGGTATGAAAATTAATCTAACCTGACGAGAAATAGGCCGATGCATATTTTGATCCTTTTCTTTTTTATTTTACGCACGACTATATGATTTAAAAAAAAATAAAAAATAAAAACCAAAACAAAGTTGTAAATGCTTTGCGTTTTTTCGAGTTCATGAATTTGGGCAAATAAAATGCGCCTATAATTTCATTCATAATTACTTGTTTCTCTAATATGAATGTGTAAGCAAATTAGTGAACTCGAAAAAACGCAAAGCATTTACAACTTTGTTTTGGTTTTTATTTTTTATTTTTTTTAAATTTCTTAAAAAAAGGTCTGCAGATCTATAAAAATCACGGCTAATATTATGCCGCTTTATTGTACCTACATATTGTAATAATTATGACAATTAATTATTAAAATAAAACAAAATAATTTATAGTAATAATGTTTATTACTATTAATGATTATTTATTAGATTTTACAAGCTTTTTAATTTAAGTTAATCTCTTCAGTCTACTTTGTATCACAACTGCTATGAAGTTATTCTACCAGCTGTCAGTAGAAAGAGGTGATGGGTGCGTTCGAAATATATCATACAGGTGTGCGTTCTTATTACATGCTTTTTTTTTTTTTTTTTAAATTAATACTATTACAATAACATAACTTACATCCTATATCTAACGGGCGGTCGAACTATCCGACCAGAGCATGTGCTACGATAATTGTCTTGTACCGGATTCTGAACCGGCAGTATGAGTTCCTGATGACTATCAACATCTGCTTCAGATGCATCACTACCGGCTGTTTCATAATCATCTGAAGACTCATGACTTGTACATATTAATATTCACCGGTAGTGAGGAATCTTCCGCCTCACAAGTTGTGTCATCATGATGCTGAACATCACTATGCCCAGTAATTGGTGATGGTATGATTTGTATCTCTGTTAGGTTACTATTGTCATTATACAACCCATTCTTAATATGCTCCTCAAATAGCATGTCACTTGCGTTAATCCACTGTTTTTCGTTTTTGCTATGAATCGTCGATTTCGTCGGTAGTGATTATCAAAGCTATCTTTTACTATATATGATCTATCATTAACATTACCTACCACTGTACCATAGTTCCATTCATGACTGTTTTTCTTAAAGATTACAAGATCTCCGATTTTTAACAATGGCAATGCTTTTGCGTTTCGATCAAAGTAGTATTTTTGTTTCATTCTTTTTTGTTTTATTTTTTGTTGAACCTGACTTTCATGCACATTGTTACGACATAACAGCGCCTTGGATACGGGCATTTTGGTTTTTAATAGTCGACCGTAAAATAACTGACAAGGAGCTAGCTGCATACTTGCCACAGGCGTAGTATTGTATTCCAGAATTCGATATTAATATTGAGCTGTTTCATTATTTTCGTAACATCGCTTGAATAATATTCTTTGCTATTGCTACTCCCTTTTCGCTCTGCGGATACCTAGGGCTCGAATATTGTACAATTATGTTACATTCATCTACGAATTTGTCAAATTCATCCGAGTTGAAGGGATTATTATCACACTTTATTTTTGTTGGATATCCACTCATGTTAAAGCGATTTCGCAACTTTCGAATAACATGACTTGCAGATTTATACTCAACATGTTCCACTATGAGAAAACCAGAGTATGCGTCAATGATTGATATGAAGTTCATTCCTGCATACTCAAAGATATCCATTGCAGCGATGTGAAGAGGGTACTCAGGTGTTTCTTCCTGTACTAATGGTTCTTTCTGATTATTTCTTTTGAAAGTTTCGCATGTCTCACATGCCAATACAATATCCTTGATTTGTTTATTCATACCCGGCCACCAGTAATGCAGTCTAGCACGAGCAAGAGTTTTTTCGATTCCAAGATGTGGCGCATGCAACCACTTAGCGATTTTTTGCTGTAGCCCGGTGGGTATCACCAGCCGATGATTGCGAAAAAGCAACCCATTCTCAAAATGTAATTCCGATTTGAACTTATAGAATTCCTGACTGAAGTTGTCAAGCTTATGATAAGTTGGCCAACCGTTGGTAATAAACATGCAGATACGCTTATACTGCTCCTCTCGTTCGATCGTAGAACGATATATATATTGTAATTTTCCTCTGATAGGCATGCAGCCTTTGTTACCGTATGTATGACGCATGATAGCTCCTCCATTTCTGTCACGTGCGGCAATTGTGGACGAGATAAGCAGTCAGCCACAAGCATGTCCTTACCAGCTTTGTAAGTTACACTTAATTTAGGATATTTGAGCAGAAACATAAACATTCTTTGTAATCGCGCGGTGACATCATCCATATCTCGCTTAACCAATGTTTCCAATGGCTTGTGATCGCTTTCCACAATAAATTCTCGACCATACAGGAAGTAATGAAATCGTTCACATGTAAATACTATCGGCAGGAGCTCTTTCTCGATTTGAGCCCATTTCTATTCATTCTTGCTCAATGTTCTAGAGGCATACGCCACAGGTTGTCCCCCTTGAGTAAGGACACATCCCAATCCATCCTTTGATGCATCCGTTTGAATGATTACCGGCTTGTTCTTACCGTAAATTGCTAACACAGGGTCAGCGGTCACTACATTCAACAAATTACGAAATTCGCATTCATGTATTTCATTCCATTCAAACGCAACATTATTTTGCGTGAGGTTACGCAATGCCGCAGATCGCTTTGGCAAATTCGGGATGAACTTTGCAAGATATTTGAAAAGTCCCAGGAGTCGCATGACATCCTGCTTGTTTTCCGGCTTTTTCATTCTACAAATTGCTTCAATGTACTTATTCTTTGGCTTGACCGAACCATATGAATTCGACCTGTGATTTTCGATATTGAATTTTTTCAGAGTTAAATTTAACGCCATTTTTTTTAGCGCGTTCAATGGCCAACGGCAAAGACCGATCGTGATCCCATTCGGTTTGGCCCATAATCGCAATATCATCAAAATATACCAAAACTCCTGGTATATCTCCAAATATCTGAATCATGTTTCGCTGAAACATCTCCGGTGCACAGTTGAGCCCAAAAGGTACACGATTAAATTTGAATCGCCCGAATGGGGTCATGAACGTAGTTAGATTTGAACTGGCTTGATCCAATTCCATTTGCCAGAATCCACTTGATAGGTCAAGAACCGTAAATACTGTCTGATTTGTCATATGGCTGGTAAAGTCATCTATGGTGGGGATGAGAAAATGTTCACGTTTAATGGCTCTGTTTAAAGGTTTAGAGTCCAAACAAATTCTCAATTTACCATTAGATTTTTCCACAATTTGCAAATTATTAACCCAGTCCGTCGGGTATGATACAGGTGAAATGATTCCCTCTAATACTAATTGCTTCAACTCCGACCTCAAAGGTTCCAGTAGGCTATGCGGTATTCGTTTTTTATAATGCAATGACGAATCTGCATCTTCCTTCAGCATGATAGTTTGTTTTGATGGAAACTTACCCAAACAATCAAAAATATCGAGAAATGTTTCCACAAACTGCTCACTTGTTGTTGGCAAGCAGGCAACCGAGTCAATATCCAATCGTCTGATAAGATCAAATTTAATAGAGCTATCTAAACCAAGAATTGGTTCTAAATTGTTTTCTACAACAAGAAATCTAGCCGTTAGGTTGTTTTTTGTTTTTAAATCAAAACAATCCAAGTTCACAGTACCATAAACGTTTACTTTATTATTACTATAATCAAATACTGGATAGTTCAGTTCTTTGTTTTGAATTTCTGCTTTTGTTTTTTTTACTACGTTGATCGGAACACAATTCACATCTGAGCCAGTGTCAATCTTAAAATCTACTTTTTGATTTCCTACTTTATACGTTTTTATCCATCGCCTGTTACTAGATCTAATACTATTTGAGTTTATTTTAAAATGTGATATATTTCGACTACATGCAATTCCATCACCTACCTTCCCATTGTTTCCCGTGTCACTCCAGATGAGCGACTTTGTTTCCATTTTCCCTTCTTCTTTGTTTTTGCTTCCAATCCACTTTGCTTGTTGTTGTTGTCCAATCCACTTTGCTTGTTGTTGTTATTCCATTTGACTCTGCGAGATTTGCAGAATCGCACAAAATGACCCACTTTTCCACATCCCTTGCATGACACCCCTTTTGCTTTACATTCCACTATATGGCCCGGTCCAAACAATGCACCGCAATTGTAACATCTGCGTGCAATGGCATCAACCACAATAGATTGTTGTTCTTCAATACTATTAATTGTTTGAACGACACCCTTATCCAACAGTAATTTGTTTTTATTCGCCTCTTCAAATGCCTTGCATTTGTCAATCACATCATTCACTGGCTGATCTTTCCCATCTAGCAGCTTTAACTGTAATTTTTTATCATACACACCAATAATTATGCGATCACGAAGCATTCTTTCTTCATATGGTAGTCCGCATGTACATTTATATTCACAGAACAGAATTTGCTTACGTAATTTAGTTTCAAACTCAACAAATGGTTGTTTTTCCTTTTGCACAATCGTGTTATATTTGAAAGATTCCATTGTTTAGGTTTTCTTTGGAATGCAATATCCATGAAATGCTTCGATCACCGCTTGCAACGCTCGGATTGCTTTGCGTTCGTTTGCGTCTGCCGCTGGTGCTAGTTTTCCAAGAATCCCGTTTGCCGATCCATCATTCGGGAATAACGTGTTGTAAATGTCCATTGCACGTGCACCAATTAACCACAAAAATGTTGCAATCTTTTTGATTCTGTATCCACGTCTTTTCCGGTAGCTATCATATACATCTGGAATGTTCTTTTCCATACTGGCCACTCACGTGCTAAATTTGAACAATCTAGCTCTGGTAGTAGGCGATGATTTGTAGCCATTTTTCTTCACAAAACTTTGATAACTTCACGAAATTATTTATTGTATTGTGTGTACATACCATACACTTGATTTCAAGAATAATATTATTTTTCGTTCCGATGGCGTTTAATTTGGCCGATGATCACAGATTTCTAAATTTTAAAATGCTCACGTACTTTACGTTTGTACTATACACACAATTCTTTATTAATTATTATTAACAATATCCCACTTCTGACACCATGTTATAATTATGACAATTAATTATTAAAATAAAATAAAATAATTTATAGTAATAATGTTTATTACTATTAATAATTATTTATTAGATTTTACAAGCCTTTTAATTTAAGTTAATCTCTTCAGTCTACTCTGTATCACAACTGCTATGAAGTTATTCTACCAGCTGTCAGTAGAAAGAGGTGATGGGTGCATTCGAAATATATCACACAGGTCTGCGTTCTTATTACACATATAACAGGTAATGATTATTTGCCTTATTCGAATTGTAAATTATTTTGTGTGGATCAACACATCACCATGTAATGATTGTATAATACGTGAAACTCAGGAGACGGGGTCGGGGGAAGGGGTGGTCAACCGCTGCAACCTCCCTTGCCTACGCCGCTTGTTACACTATGGGGAACTTAGTTACGAACAGTAGAATATTGTTCCAATATTTTCGATCTACTAACAATTGTCTTGGCAGAACTGGAAAACGACGTTGCGTCAATTGTCAAGTGTTCAAATCTCATTGCAAAAATTGCAATGAGATTTGACAAAAATACAAACAATTACAACAAAAATACAAACAATTTTTCATAAGAATTTAGGTTTGCAGAAACTAAAAGAAATTAACAAACTAAAGCCTAGTAAATAAATTAAATTTAAGATTTTTTTTAGCTAATTAAATAATGATATAGTCATTCATGTTTTGTATGCATATATATGGTCAGTTTTTGTGTAGTCTCTATAACATCTCGCAAGCGATTCAAAAATTGGTTGTTAACCCATTTGTGACCGAGGTTTTTTTTTCATAACCTAGAATATTAAGTGTATTGCTTTGGTAAAAAAGGATTAGATTTAGGTTTGGATTTAAAATTTCAGAAAGCAACCCGCAAAGATTTATTATTGAATTTAATTTTTGTTTGATGTCTTTCATATTAAGCAAATTCTAGTGGTAGGTATTGAAACTAAAAATCGGATTTGATTTAAATGATTGGATTTAGCTGAATCTTTTTTGGATTTATTTAATGCAATTGTTGTTGTATTTTTTTGTAAATTTACCAAAGCAATACACTTATTATTCCACTCGGTCTTCTCGGTTGTTAGATCAAGAATATCTTCCACTTTAACTTAAACTTCCGCAAATTTAAATCGAAACCCTGGCACAGACAAATAATTATATTCAAGATTTTTATATAATTTCGTAGCAATGACTACTTATTTATGGTGGCACTGTTGTGCTGAAGAATAAATTGAGGACCGACTAGTTTATCATCAACCATGAATGTTACCTCATGCAATAAACCTTGAACATTTACCTTTTAAGATTTGTATTGTTATGCTGGGATACCTATGATACAATTTTATAATCCGTGTATATCTACTATTTTAAGGCTTGTTAAATTTAGTGATTAATTTAGATTGCCAGATGTTTCTACAATAACTTGATTTGGCCTAATTTTGAAGTAAATTAGGAAATGAGTTTCATTGAGCAGGGAACGAAACAGTCAGTTATTTGGGAATATTCAGTAATAAAATGGGTTCATTTTAATTTTATTTCTGAGAGATACCTAAGAAATCTGATTAAGCTTCTAGAAATTTCAAATATCCAAGGATATATTGTTTAGAAATTGTTTGTTGTGATTATTTTGTCTACTTAATTTACAAGCACAACGGCTCGGATTTCATGCTTTAGAAACTAATTAGCGTCTTATCATTTTATTTTTGGTTACTCGTAACACTCGTAATTTGATCGAAATTGTAGTTCTAGGTTGCGACAGTGCCCTATTGTGTTTTACTAACTATTGGCTATACTTAGGTGTCTGTAACCGGGTCGATTTCTATCATCACTAATTAAACCTATCCCAATCCTCTTTATGTTGTGTGTAACAGGGTATTCGGTGAGGCCTTCTCCAGGAGGTCTTTGTTATAGCTTGGTCAAACACTCCAATCAATCAATCAATCAAACTGGTTCGAATAGCCAGCTGTGTCAAACAAAGTACCTAGTAGAATAGATAATAAAATTTCTAAAATAAGAGAAGTAGACAAGAAAGTTTACAGATTTTGAGATTTTATATAATGTGAAAATTTATAAAATGAAATCGCACATATCGTTCAAATTTCAACTCTTTCAAAATTCCAAAAATCTTCTACATTATCGATGGAAACCCTAACAATTTTTCTAATCTTATACTACTTCCAAACAGTAGATTTTTATTTAATTTATGAATTTTATGATGCCGAAGTAAGATATATGAATAAATATCTAATTTCTCCCAATCATTCACCATATCTAAAAAAAAAAAAACGAGTTTAGTAATGCTTATATTGGGTATAATAAAATCCCTAAATTTTGATATTTTTATCATACAACACATATATCTTTATATTTTTTTGCTTCACTAAACAAACAAATGTATAAAAATTTCCTAATTTTATTTTTTGTGTATTTTTTTGGAAAAATATCAATGAAATTACCTGAATAAAAAATTTCCATTTTTTTGTCATAAAAATATATGAAAAAAAAAAATTCTTTATAGAATAATTCATTCGCATTATTATCCTTTTTTTATATATTGGATATTTATATCCTTTTTTTTATTATGCTGCTATACGTATAAATTTCGATATATCTGGTTTGTTGCTGTAAATTATATTGAATTGAATTACTTACATTAAGTGAATGCGTGTATGATCTGTAATTTGCATTCATACATTTTGTATAACGAATTAATATGGTGTTACACGGTTGATCCGAATCTGAAATGGCAAAAAATAACAACAATAACGAAATGTGAAATTTGTTTCATTCAATTGGTGCTCAACAGCCAAACTTTCTTCTTTTGCTCTATAGCAGTCCTCAGATAAGAAAAATTAAAAGACTAAAATTAAAACGTTAAAATTTATTATTTTCAATTTATGTAAATATTGACGTTGAATTTATAAAAAAATGGCAAATACGAGAACAACAAAATTGTTTGGAGTTTTGTTTGATGTTTCTGGTTCATTTTGCATGAAAGTATTACACGTTATGATTCATTGCATGTGAATGTTTAGAATAGCCACCGTACTTTCATTCAACTACTTATACACACAGTGTGTGGTGAGGTTTATAGTAAAAAAAACTATTCAAATAAATATAAATAAAGCATATAAACATTTCAACAGAAAATGAAAATAACCACAAAATGGTTAGATATAAAAAAAACAACAAAGAAAATGTAATGATAACAATGGGAAAATTCGATTATTGTTTTCGTATCTGGAAAAAAACACAATAAAAAAAGGCCCAAAAAAGAAACAATACCTCTAAAATTGATAGTAAAACTAATAATAAAAACGAAAAGTTCGCGTGATATTTGCCATTTATTAAAAACAATACAAGCTTTTCATTTGCGAATGAAGTTTTTACGTTTAGTATTTTGCTAGTATTAATTCAGTTTTGCTATCTATCGTTGGGGCATTTAAAATATGTTTGCTGCATATAGTCCGTGTATGATTGTGCATAAACGAACTTTTTCCTGTAAACATAGGAACAAATAAAACAACATTTCGCGTTATCATTTTAATAAAAAATAAATTTTGAACTTTGGCTACAATATACAGGGTGTCTCAGGACATACAGTACAAATTAATATGATACATATCGGTGGGTTTTGCGAAGAAATTTACGTCGCATAGAGCCCTAGAAATGAAGCTGTAGAGGTTAGAATGTGAAATCCTTCCATTCTAATTGCAAGAAAAAATATGGTTAGTATAATTATGTCTCAAAAGTATCATGTTGTTATGTAGCAATCACTGCTAAATTGCACAAATTCAATTGGACGTAATTGAAGGAAAACATCGGATTAATTAAATTTTTATAACAATTTATTTGGTACTTAAGAATGATCTATTTGTTTTTTTCCTTGTCTATTGCTTTTTATATTTATTTATTTATTTTTATTTTAAAATAATAGGTGCATAATACAAAATGTTTAATATCATTACAAAATATTAGAGCTCTATATTTAATACGTACAACTTAGTTATAATAATTTTAATCTTTAAATGAATCTGGGCTGTCTTTTAACTTTTATTTTTATGTAAATTTTTGTTTTTAAGGATAATTGTATAGAAAAACCTTAATTATAATGATTTAAAACTAATTATTACTAAACCCTAAAACTTAAGTTATATTTGTATTAAGAAAAATTGTTAAGAAATTAGATTTTTAAAGTCTTTTCTGAAAACAGAAGTGACCTAGTGAATTTTATATCTAAACGAGATCGAAAGTCGGATAAGATCTCAAGCTTACATTCTGAGTGTAAAATATTTGGGAGGTTCTTTATGATTTTTAGATAACGATTTTCAATAATTTGCAGTCGTTTTTTGTGCGTATAAGCGGCATTTTTCCAGATTTGGCTACCATATGTAATTTTAGCCCTGATTATCATTTTATGTATCAATAATTTGTTTTTCTTACTGAGTTTGGAGTTGCAATATATAGAAGTGGGGTTGGGTATGTAATCTCGCATTACAAAATCGCGCATTTCAAAATCTCACATTACAAAATCTCGCATTACAAAATTTTGCATTACAAAATCTCGCATAACAATTTCCCGTACGGAAAATTGTTATGCGAGATTAAACGTATGATGGACGATGGCCGGTCTCCACTTGTGTATTTGTCTCTTGATAAAAAATAAATGACATTGGGGGCTCATGACATTTTTTTTTACAACTACTAACATAAAGTATAAAACTAATTTCTCTCTTTGAGAATAAGAAAGAAAATTGAATTTGATTCCTTTTTCGTTTAATATAATTTTTGGCTATTATATTTACATATATTCCCCAAATTATTATTTATGTTTTAATTTAACAACACAATTTTTATTTTATTTTGTTTTATTTTCACCTAAAATTTATTAAATGGCTAAAATTTTCCGAAAAAACATAAAATGACAAACAATTGAGCATAAAAAACAATTTATGTTCAATTGGCACAACGTCATGACAAAAGTTTTGAATATTCTGATCTTTTTCTCACTTGACAAGATTTCAATGCGCATGCTCAAAACCATTTTTGTGTATGTATTTTGCAAAATGCACTAATAATTTTCACGAGAAAAATAATGGACTAGATTTTTTTTTTGGTCAATAGAAAAACACACAAGTGGAGACCGGCCATGAGAAATTGCGAAGCAAGGTTAACTATATGGAAAATGTATAATAATTAAGCAGGCTGATAAATAGCAAATAAATGAATATGTACAGTACACGTATGTATGTCAACATACATAATTAAAAAATGAAAAGAAAATCTTAACACATATTTAGTTTGAATTAATTCCAGAATAATTAAATATAAATTAAATATACTAAAACCTATAAGGTGATTATTATAAATGAAATTTAAAATAAAAATTAATTAATAAATAAAAAATTAAATATTAAATTGAAATTTAATTAAATATATTTTAGTAATATAATATAAAATACATGTAGGTTATTATGAATATTTCCATTACCACGTCTAACAAAGGAGGAAAAAAGTTATTTGTCGACGGCTATTGCTACCATCTAAGCCGAAAAACCGAAAAAACGCACAATTGGGTTTGCAGCAAACAAAAAAGTCAGTTATGTAAAGGGCGCATGATAACTCGTGTTGAAGGATAAGAACACGAAATAGCAAAATGTACCTCAAACCATTCCCATGAGCCCATAGCACACGAGAAGATAGTCGCACAATCAAACGCAGATGTCAAACAATGTGCTAGAAATACGGAAACAATACCATCTCATATATTGAGAGAATCAATCATAAATGCACCAAGCCACTCACGTGTATATCTTTTTACAGAAATGGTCCAAAAAATTAAAATTCAACGAGTTCGTGCTAATAAACCTAAAGAACCTGAAACTCTTGAAAATATAATAATTCCGGAAAATCTACGTTACATTGAAGGAGAATTATTTATATTAAATGAAGATTATTTTGACGGAGACAAAATTATTTTGATGGGGACTATTTCTTCCTAAAAACTTCTTGGTGAATCAAGTTGTTGGTTTATTAATGAAACTTTCGATGTAGTTCCATCTATAATGCGACAAATTTTTTCAATACATGGACGTGTTGAGGGAAAAATAGTTCTTTGATTTTTTGTTTAATGAGTAAAAAATCTAAAAAAACTTTACGATCAGTTATTTTTTAACTTACGAAAAATATGCTTTGAATATGAAATCCGTGTCAATTCGGAACGAATTATTTGCCATTTTGGAAAGACAATTGTATCGTCGGCCAAAGTTTTTTTCCCAAACGCATCGTATAAAGGATGCCTCTTTCACTTTGGCCAAATAATATGGCGCAAAATCCAAAAAGAAAGACTAGTGGCAAAATATGGAAATGAGGAAAATTTTTCAATCCAAATCAGGATGATAAAAAGTATAGCCTTTGTTCCACCAAACGAAGTCGATAATTATTACCAGAGCTTGTCTAGGAAATTTAATGACTAGGACGTAAAAAACATTGGAGTGTGGTTTAAAAAAAATTATATTGGAGAAGGCAGTCAACGGCCCAGATATAAACCTGAATTTTGGGCTATCGGCGACAACGATAATGGATCGGAGACCCTCCCGCGAACACAAAGTAGCGTAGAAGCTTGGCACCGCCGTCTCAAGGTAATAGTCGGAAAACGTCACGCCGGTATATACAAAATATTGGAAGATTTGGGAAAGGAAAGCATTTTAGCAAAGGCGCAGGTCGAGAAAGTGCAATGTGGTGAAAATATACCAAAAAACAGAAAACTTATAACAAAAAATAAAAATATAAAAAGAATTATTATGAAAAGGCTTAAATTAAAAAAACAGATTTTTTGCAGCGTATTGCGCATAATGTTTTATTGGGATAGTTTTATTAATAAATTGTACTTTAAATAAAAGTTTTGAATTAAATTATTGTATGAAAAAATTAAATAGATTATTTTTAAAAACATTGAGAAGACTGTAATGCAAGATTTTTGAAATGCGAGATTTTAAAAATGCGAGATTTTGAAATGCGAGATTTTGCAAATGCGAGATTTTGAAATGCGAGAGTTTTAATTTTCCAAATGCGAGATTTTGTAATGCGAGATTTTATAATGCGGGATTTCGTATTGCTCCCATAGAAGTGGATATAGGGTGTGTACTAATTAATTTTTGATAGCGTTCAAGAGTGATGTATTATCAGCTAGTAAATTAAGGTTAATTGGTAAGTACATATCTTGCAGCTCTTCATCGGGTAAAGAAAATTGCTTGTGTTTTTGACTGGTTTAGTTTGATCAGGAGAGAGCACGGCACCTTAAGGAACCCCCGAAAAAACTCCATGGTTGGCGGATTTCTCGCCAAATATACAAACAGAAAATTCTCTGTCCTTAAGATAATTGTTAATAACTTGTATTAGATAAATCGGGAGTTTTATTTGAATCATCTTGTAAATTACACCTTTGTGCCAAACTCCTGTGGTTCATCGTTGTGTAGAGAACTCGTGGCGAAAACCGAACTGTTGATCGGGCAGGACGTTATTAGTATTAATAAATTTATAAAGACACTTTAATCACTATTTCGAAAATGTTTTCGTAATATATGTATTTAACAAGCTTATTGGTCGGTAACTAGATAATTCCGATTTGTCCGTCCATGGCTTTATAATTGGTATTACTTTGTGGTTTTCCAATACTTTGAAAAATCTGAGTATTTTAAAGAAACGTTAAATAAGTATCTTATAAAAACAATAGCTTTTCAAGGGATATTTTTGATTAACCTACCGTTAATAGTGTCTTCACCTATTGATTTAGAGGATTTAATCGATCCTGTGATATATTTAATTTCTTTTGGAGTGGTCGTGGTTATCTGTTAGCTCTATATGATACATTAAAAAATTGTCAGCTTCTGAAACTATTTGAGCCGTTTATTTTTAAAGTGGAATAAGTCACTTTTTCAACAAATCAAGTTAATGATAACACTAGATAAATGACAGTATAATCTTTCTAACGGCAAATAATTTATTGTCAAAATAAAAAAAACGAGTCCCTATTGTGAATCCCGTATATTTTTGCATTTATTGTTTTTCTATTCTTTCATTATCTCATTTCAAAAAAATATGAACTTATGCCACTTTCAAAATAAACGGCTCATTTGTTGAAAAAATAAAGTGCCATGGTTATTTTGAATGCCTGCAAATCTGTGTACTAGCGATTCACATTTTTCTTGGTTCGATATCAAAGTACGATTATTAATTTCGTCATTCAGTGGTGGAATTTGTCTACTTCGAAGACGTAGATTTTTACTGATTGCCCACATTTTATTGGTATTTTTATCGTTTTGGATATTTTCTAGAAGTTTAGTCGTTCATCTATTATTTTTTAAGATTTGAAATTCTAAACTTATACGTTTATGTAATTCATTTACGATTGATTTTAGAAATGGATCTCCGGTACGCTGGAATTGTCGTTCTGATTTCGAATTCAATATTATTAGTTGTAGTTCTATGGAATGGTACACATTTGTTTTTAGCTGCCAGGATTAATTTTTGTAAATAAGAGATTCCTTCATCAATGTCAGTGTGATTGAATATTTCTAATTTGAGACTCGCTCCTCTGATTTAAACTGCGATTAAGGATAATTTTGTAATGTTTCCAATTTGCTGCAGAGTAATTTAGCCTACGTTGAATATTATAGTTTTGGGAATTTGAGTTCAACTGAAAAAGGGGAGGTGATCAGAGCTTAAATCTTGGATTGATTTCGAAAATGGGAATTTCGAAATTTTGCTGTACATTTATCAACTAGCATTAGGTTGTAGAGAACAGAACCAGCCCCATTATTTTGGAAACAGTTTCAGTAAGGAGGTTTGGCATTTAAATCGCCTCCAATAATAAATTTTGAACTGATTGAAGTCAGATATTCTATATTAAAAAAAAGATTGTAGTTCCATCCTTAAAATAAGCAGCTATTAGTTTGATCCTTCCACGGTTTGTGAAAATATCAATTCCAATTGCCTTAATTTGGAGGTGGAACAACGTTTAATATTTCTCTTTACTCCTCCCTTTGCACAAGCTGATTTGCTATTTATATTATACATTTTATATTCAGGGTCAAAGAGGGATGTACCGACTTTCAACCAAGTTTCTGTAATCAAAGCCACATGAACGTTATGGTGTTTCATGTAAGTAAAGGTTTTTTCCGCTTTATTTAAATACTATGAGCATTCCATATAAAAATATTTAATGCATTGTTATGATTTGCTTGCGTTGGATCAATCATTTTTGTACATTACTGTATAGATAAATTACTGTGAGGCGCTTTATTACTTCAAATTGTTCAAATTTCATTTTACAACAGGAACGCCTAGAGACCATGTCACTTGATGTCCAATGATAGTATTTCCTCGTATGAAAATAACGAGCCTGGGCATCTTTGCTCAGCTGTGTTCGATTCCAAATTAGTTTTATTATTGTAAGTAGGATTCGGTTGCTGGTTGAACGTTGAACTCCACATCTGGTGTATTTGGGTTTATCGTGGCGGCGATAGCGTCGGCAACTTTTCGGTGTTAGAGACGTTTGGAGGACGTTGTGGTGTTATGCTCATTACACCTTACACTTCACATAATTTAAATAAAAGAATATTAACTTAGTTATTCTCTATTTGTTCTTTATTCCTTAGCTTACATTTTCTTAATGAAAGAAAACTTGATTCAATATTTTTGACGTGCTAATCTTTTTATCAAATCATCATATTTAATTTAGTTTCAATGCACTTAAAAGTTTATTGAACTGTGTGGTCACATTTCTTTATATACAACGGAGTGCTTATTTAACAAAGTTTTTATGAGTGGATATCATCAAGTAATGCTGGATGACCTTGATAATGAGAAAGCAGCTTTCAGCACGAACCAAGAACATTGTCAATTCAATAGAATATCGCGCGGGTTAAAAGGAGCCCGGATAACGTTTGAAAATTTAATGATTTATTCATTAGCTGAAGCATTTAATGAATAAACTATTAGTAAACCTAATACCGTTGAATACTTTCGTAAAAATCACTTGGAATTAAACCCTGACAAATGCCAATTTTTGAAAAGGAATTAAAATATCTTGGTCAATTTATAGGAACTGTATGAGTCCAGCCTGATCATCTAAACTCAGTGCAGTTTAAAATTTCCCTATACCAATAAATTGTCATGAAGTCAAACCGCTTTTGGGACTTGTCGGATACTACCGTCGAATCATTGAAGGATTTCCACGTATTGCGCAACACTAACAACATAACTCAAAAAAGGGATTAATTATGAGTGGACGGCAAATCCTTCTGTGTTGCAGTATCCCGATTCCGAGAAAAATTTTACAATTTCGACTGAATAACGTAGTAATGTAGCGATTGGTTCAATACTATCGCAATCATATGATGGACAAGAATTACCATTAGCTTTTGCTAGTCGAACGCTTACCAAGGCTAAACAGAATTATGACACAACCAATAAGGAAATGTTAACTGTTATTTGTTCAATTAATCATTCCAGACCGTATATTTACAGAAGAAAGTTTCGACTAATTAAAAACCACTAAAATTTGTTGTATTTATATAATATGAAAAATCCTGAAAAACGTCAAATTAGATAGAGATTACAATTAGATGAACATAACTTGGAGGTAGCTCACACTCCGCGAAAATTGAACAATAACCCCGACACGCTTAGCCGCATTGAGTTGAATAATAATGTGGAAACTGCATCTTAGCCAACGATTCTTCCGATACCGAAATTCAAGCCCGTACTCTAGTAGTAGATAACCCAAATGTAGTTGACGTAGATATTTTTACTACTGCAAGGTCAAAAATTGTATAGGATCTAATAATGATGATGTAGCGGATACTGGTAGTTCTGTTTCAAGTAATAGCTAAAGATGTTCAGTAATCGACAGTAACAGACATTTTTGATCCCCAAAAGGAAGAAGAATTATGAAACAATTTCATAATACACCAGTCATCAGGGTCTTCTTAGTATCATTAGAGAATATTACTATTTTTTTTTTCTTACCGACCAAACCGCTCAGTGGTTAAAGCTGGGGCGTTTGGATCGGGAGGTACCGGGTACGAATCCCGATAGGGGCAGGATGCAAAAGGGATTTTTCATCATCTGATTATGATCGGTGATACGGATGAACACAACTACGGCCACCTGTTGAGAGTGCAGAATTCATTGGCCGACCCACCTTGCATGTCAGCACTATAGGTGGTGGTTTATACAAAACGGGTCTACAGCAGGTGGTTTATACAAAACGGGTCTACAACCGTATGTCCTCGATTTGGCCTCTACTGCGTAAAGTAGGACGGTAAAAGTTAACTGCGAAAGAGTTGCCTTGAGCCCCAGGAAAAGATATAGAATAAAACGAAAAAAGAAAAAAATCAACGTTGTAGTGTGTGTAGTACCACCTTCCTCGTGTAGTTTGTCATGGTATTTTTTGCGAAACGATGCTATTGAGCTAGAATCTCTAATATCAATGGGTAATGAATTCCACAAATTGATCCCCCTTACAAAAAAGGAAGAACTTATTAATTCTGTACGATTTTTCGCAAATTTTATTATTTGTAGCTGACTGGATTGGAGGGAGCAAATTTATTGGTCGAAAATCAGTCAAGTCAGTGTGATCTACGAGACTTTGTATGTATGGGTATCTCTTTGGAGTGCTTCCATTCTACTGGAAACTGCGAGAAAGTTATTATACTGTCAAATACATGAAGTATGAAACCGTCAATACACGGCAATAAAGCTTAATAAACTTTAATGGTATTTCATTAATACCAGCAGAATTTGACTTAATTGAATCGAATGCATCGGTTAAGTCGACGGTGTCAATATTTCTAAAACTGGACCCTTCATCACAGAAGCCTGAAATCCTTAGCACGAAATCCTTAGTACTATCAGGTTCAGTGTGATGATTTGAAAAATAATTATTTAAGTCATTCGCAGAAAATGTTGCACTTAAATTATTCTGCCTCTTGGAAAGTCTACTTTTAGATTTAAGATTCGTCCAGAAAACTTTAGATAGTAAGGTTGTATTCAAACTTTTAGCAAAATATGAAACTTTAACACAATAGCATTATTAGTCTTATTCCTGATGGATTTACAATATATTCCTTATAAAGTTTCTTATCTTTTGTCCTTTTCCAGCGACTACAAATAAAATTCCGCAGCTTCATTATATTTAGTATGCCAGCAATAAGCAATAGGCTTAGAGCTTAATAGTTACTGTTTTGATCGGAACAAATTCATTAAATGAACAAGTAGGGCTTGTAACCGGGTTTTTAATGGTCTCAAAAACCCAGGTTTCTCCAAATGTGAGGAACCCGAAAAACCGAGTTTTTTACTTAAAACCCGGATTTATATTTCAAAATAAATTCTATTCAAAATTAAAGTTAGCAAAAACTCGGGTTTTCAGGATTGAAAAATCCTAAAAACCGGGTTACCCGGGTAAAAACCGGGTTTTTACAAACCCTACGAACGTATCTAATTGGAAAAAGGTTCATCTTATCATTGGACTCTAAATCCCATCTCTATATCCCATTGTAGATTTCTGCATTTCTCGAAAACGAAAATTTGTCTTTGCCATAGAAAAGATGAGTCAACACTGTAACCGAAGAATTAGCTTTTTGGACCATTGTATAAGACTCACCGAAACAAAATTGAGATCTCGAAATTATACCAAAATCCAAAACAGAATTTAATCAACTTTGCAATTTGTTTCGTTTTTCATTGTAGTTAATGTTTGCGTGTTTATGATTTTAATTATTTATTTGATTGTAACGAGGGAATAATAAATAAATAAATATGATAAATACGATAATAAGTATCGATAATAATTATGATAAATACGATGAGTTTAATAAACATAATAAGTATGAAAAAATCATAAAATTATAAATGAAAGAATGATCAAGATAACATGATAAAACGATAAAATGATAAATGGAAGAAAATGAGTGAAAAATGGATGAAAATGGGTGAGTTATGAATAAATAATGTAAATAATGTATGTTCTTCAGTAAACAAATAAAAAAAATAAATTATGAAAACGGTGAAGAAAGTAACAAAAGGAAGAAGTGTTCGAAGAGTAGCACGTAGTGTGTAGTAACAAAAAAAAAAAAATTATAACTTGATAATGAGATTTTCATAAACCATTAAATAGGGTGTTAAATTTAATATTTTCCAGACAATATTCAGGGTTTCCCTTTATTCATATTAATAATATTAAATATGGTTATAATTTTTTGGTTTGAGTATATGTGTTTAGTATATGTATAAATGTAAAGGTTGATGTGGGGTAAAAAAAGTATTTGTCGAAAAAATAATCAATTTAGTAATTTGGTGTTTTTTTGGTAGATGGAAAAAAGTAATTACACAAGTTTGGTGGTATCTAATTAAATAGTTTTTGATACGGGTAAATTTTTTTAATTTTATTAAATTCTTTTAACCAAATAATTATTTTAAAGTTGATAAAATTTTCTGCTTATTTAGAAGTTAATCTTCAGGATTTATTGATACACATCATCGATTGAAGAATTTGTGCTAAACGCACCAATGAAAGAGCCGAGTACATGTTGGCCTTGGTTAAATCAATGAATTGCCTCCTGCAGAGCGGCTTCAAAAAGTCCTGTCTAGAGATCATTCTAATGGTATGGGACTGCTCCAGACGGCGGACGGGAGTTTCACTGAGAACCGGAATGAAACAATTGTGATACTTTTAGCGTCTCATTTTCCGGACTCTATAATGACGGAACCTTTAAAAGGCTCATATGATGATATAAGTGAGGTAGTTCAAGCACCACACAACAGGGTCTGGAAACTTTCTAGAAAGATTTTTACTCCCAGTAAAGAGAAATGGGCCATTTGCTCTTTTGAAGTTGATTTGGTAATTAAGTTGATGGTTGAGTAGGCGAGTTTTTTGGAAATTGCGTTTAGGATTCTGTTGCGGTTGGGTTGGAGGTTGGTTTTATGGAAGCTGAATTAATTTTCATTACTGAAATTCTAATCACCTCATGAGGTTTCAGCCCTTTATGTTTTAAATTTAAATTTAGACTCTATAATAAAGTGTAAATTAATATCTCAGTAAAACAAATCAATAAGTTATCCACAATTCCTCATTCGCCTTCTGCTTCAGGGTCGTGGTTAATATTTCCGGTAAACCAATTCATCAGTCCACCAAAAGTTGTATCTAAATTTCGAAAAGAAAACAAAACGAAAATAAAACCAAAACACTTTCTAATGACGCACAGTGAGCAAAAAGCTTGCCAAAATTCGTAAAATCTAGTAACTGATCCGAAATTCTATACTCGGGGGTCGCTGATCACGAATCTCTAGTAACAGTTACATAGTTTTTCAGCTGTAGAATACCATATATATCATATTACAATTAGGAATTTCCCATCCCCCCATACCTTCATAGCTCTATGGATGGAGTTTAATCAGCTATTTCGTGAACTATCTCAACTTGAGTCGAAATCTCTGAAAAGGGCCGTTAATGGCCCTTAATCCAATTCATGCAAAGCCGCAATTTGAAGTTCAAAATTTGAAACACATTTATTTCTCTGGTTAGGCGAAACCTTCATAGCTTTGAGGAGAGGGAATTTAATTATCTATTTCTTAAACTATCACAACTTGAGTCCAAATCTCTGACAATGGCCTTTAATGTCCCTTAATCAAATTCCTGCTAAACAGCAATTTGAAGCTTAAAATTTGAAACACATTTATTTCTCTGGTTACTAGATATCTTCAAAGCATTGTGGATGGGGAATTTAATTAGCTATTTCGTGAACTATTACAACTTAAGTTAAAATCTCTGACAATGGCCGTTAATGGCCCTTAATCAAATTCGTGTAAAACTGCAATTTGAAGTTTAAAATTCGAAGCACATTTATTGCTCTGTATTTCTCTGGCTGGGCGATACCTTCATAGCTCTATGGATGGGATTTATTCAGCTATTTCGTGAACTATCTCAACTTGAGTCGAAATCTCTGACAAAGATAGTTAATGGCCCTTAATCCAATTATTGCAAATCCGCAATTTGAAGTTCAAAATTCGTAGCAAAGTTTTTCATAACTCTATGGATGGGGAATTTAATCAGCTATTTCGTAAACTATCACAACTTGAGTCCAAATCTCTGAAAATGGCCGTTAATTTCCCTTAATCAAATTCATGCAAAGCCGCAATTTGACGTTTAAAATTCGAAGCACATTTATTTCTCTGGATAGCCGATATCTTCATCGCTCTATGGAAGGGAAAATTAATTTTATACTTTGCAAACTATCACAACTTATATTCAAATCTATGACAATGGCAATTAATGGCATTTAAACAAATACCTGCTAAACCGCAATTTGAAGTTTAAAATTTGAAACACATTTATTTCTCTGGTTACTAGATATCTTCAAAGCTTTGTGGATGGGGAAATTAGTTAGCTATTTCGCAGACTATCACAACTTAAGTTCAAATGTCTGACAATGGCCTCTAATGGCCCTTAATCAAATTCCTGCAAAACCGTAATTTGAAGTTTAAAATTTAAAGCACGCTTATTTCCATGGTTAGGGGATATTTATTTATTTATTTATATAAAAATACAATCTCTGGATAGTCATAATCCAGTGGTGATTAGTAAATGAAAAAAAATAAAACTTTACAATATACAAAACATTAAAAAATTAAACTACACTTTAACATGCATCAAACCATTCACACTTGAGTCACTAAATAAAAATAATTTCAAGCCACATGAAAATTTAATAAGTTTCCGACAATCTCTCAATTCAACCGAAAGTTTATTAAAAACTTTCGGAGCAAGAAATAAAAATGAATTTTGAAAATTGGTCGTTGAAAATCTCTGAAGACGAATAAACTGAACATTTCTCAAATTGGAACTAGGAGTGACATTTGATTGATTGACATTAATAATGAAAAAAACTTTCATAAGTTTGAACACATATAAATGCTTAAAAGGAAGAATATCCAAAGACAGAAATAAAGGCCACGAAGAAGATAAACGTGGAGCATTAAGAATAATTCTTATAATATGTTTTTGTGGATAAATTCTAGCATAGTAATTAGAAGTAGCACCCCAACACACTAAACCATACGACAACTTCGACTCCACATTCACATAAATAATGATCGGATCTACAACAGTAGCGTCATTAATTTTGAAAAACATACCCTTGGTTTTAGTGCTCAAAAATATAGAATGAGCAAGACACCACTCGTTTAGAAGGCATAAATCTGATTTCATATGTTCAATATTAGTGCTACGAATAGGGTGCTTATAGAGAAAAACTAGGTCGTCAGCAAAAGCTATCAACTCAGAATTAATCTTAATATAAAAAATAGAATTTAAGTAAATTAAAAAAAGCAAATAACCTAGTACAGAACCTTGCGGAACGCCATCATTAATGGTTATACCTTGACTCCAAGCATCATTAATTTTAACAACCTGAAACCGTTCAGATAAATAGGATCGATACCACTGCAAAATAACACCACGAAAACCAGCATTAGAAAGTTTTTTTAGCAGGGTTTCGAACCGAACCCGAACCTCGTACCCGCTCCGGTTCAAATAGTTTTAGTTATTTTTTCGAACCCGTACCCAATATTTCGCGGGTTCGATTCACCCAGGTTCCGAGTTGACTTTGAACTATGTGTGAAATAGAAATTTGTATGGACATTTTCGGATTTAAAGTTTACTAGAATTTTTAGTTAATTTTTTACTTAAGCAATTTTTTAATTTAATTTGTTTAAGCAGAGCAGAAGAAATTCAAGGCTTAATGATAATTTCCTTAGGGTTCACTAAACGTCTTGAAGTATTACCATCAATGCATTGTTTTAAACGTGTAATGAAACATTCATAAGCTTTGGAGACATTCGTTTGGGAATATACGTCGAGCCAGCATTCCTCTTTAAACTCGTCAAATATATCTGAATAATTAATGGTTTAACGTTTTAAATTAGATAAAAAAGGTTTACGCGGAGAAATGAAAAACGGTACTTACATAATAGATGTCATACAGTGGTCAGTAATGTGCAATCTATGAACATCCGAAATAAAACTAAAATCAAATTTTAATGAATGTCTAAAAAATAAGTGATCTATGCACGTCGAAGAATTATTTAAAATTCTCGTTGGCACATTTATTAAAGATTTTAGACCATGAGACGCCATTAGAAATATGTAATCATCTGAAGATGAAGGAAATTCTAATATACATATTGATATTCATGTCCCCAAAAACTAATAAATTTTTTGATTTGATCCTTGACAAAATACTATTAATCTCTCCTAGAAAAACAGATGTGTTCAAAAAATGAAACCTACAAATGACTAAAACGGAAAACCGTACGGAATTAAATTCAAAATTTACCTGTAAAATGTCAGCACTAGTAGCATTGATGCATGAAACAGTATTATTCTCGATCCAGACTTCCGACAGGAGAATGATTTGAGGCAACTTGTCAAGCGCAGCAATGTTTGCTATCAATAAATTAAAATTTTTTCTTAAGTTTCTAAAATTTTGGTGGACTATAAAACAGTTTACTTTATTCTTAATATAGTTAGATGTTTGTAAGTTGCCATTTGTTGAATATGTTGGCGTAACCCTAAAAAACGATGACTCTTACTTTGATTTTTGAGTTCCTTCACAAGAACTTCAGCTGGCCGAGAAGTTGAAGCCATCAATTTGTCAACAACAGTAATTGAAACTCTTATTTTCAATGACGAGTAAACCTGTTTATAATTATCTCTTACTTTTGGGGAAAAACGATGAACCACTGCATCAGACAAATTAATTTTTTCTTTTAAGTATTGTCTAATATTTGTTTCAGTAACATCCGGATGCATTCTGGAGACAAAGATCTGTTTATGTGGTTCCACAGCCCGTAAAATACCATCACTGTCAGTGCCAATAATAAAATTATTCGCAATGTTATTAGGAGCAGAATTTGAAAAGGCAGAAGTAGACTGCTCAGCTGGAACATTATTGCTTTTATGAGCTTTTATTTTTTCCTTACTTTGTAAGTTCATTGGCTGACAAATCGGCAATGAACTAGTTACAGATGTTAATTGACAAATCGGCAATCAAGTTATATCACAAACAGATTGGCGAATGGGTGGTTAAACATTCCATGGTAACGTACCAGCTGATTTTCGAGGTACCGAAAAAGTTACATTTGTGCGATTTTTGTACTAACTTCATTTGTTGAAACAGCAGGTACCGGAACCGTCACGTTTGGAACACTTAGATTCAAACACAATTTTATTATTATTATTATTATTATTATTATTATTAATTTCAGATGAATATTCAGGTCACCCACTTACATCACCTCATGACCGAGTGAATCATTCGCGCACAAATGAAGAGCAGAAACTTGCTTAATCAAATTAACCTTAGCACACTTTTCAATACTGTCGTATCAATGTTTTTACACAGGTCAGATAATTCTGACAGTTTATCACAATGAACTTTAAAAATGTTGTTGCAATGATCGCAGAACCAATGTACATTATTGGAACTGGATATCAAGTCACCAGCTGACTTTTTCAAGGCAGCACATTTATAATGGACAATTAAGTTGCATTGTCCACTGCACCATAAACCATTATCTTTCTAGCTTTACCAAATCTCTGGCAATGGCCGTTAACGACTCTTAATCAAATTCGTTCAAAACTTCAATTTGAAGTATAAAATTCGAAGCACATTTATTTCTCTGGTTAGGAAATTCCTTCATAGCTCTATAGATGGGGGAATTTAATTAGTTTTTTCGTGTACTATCACAACTTGAGTCCAAATCTATAGATGTATCCTCTAACCAGAGAAATAAATGTGCTTCGAATTTTAAACTTGAAATTGCGGTTTCCCTATCCCCGAAGTAAATTTCTTTCAAATTTTAATCTTTTAAACTAATTATTTAGTTAATAAATTAGCTGACTAAATTCTTTGTACGCCGACCTTAATTAATATTCCCTTCCAGAAATAATTTTTATTCGAATGATTCTTTTCGATTTTGTAATAAAATTACATTTTTATTACTAATTATTTCAATAGGAATCCAGATTTTTTCCAATTGGAATTCAATTTAACAGTATGAAAGTAACACATATAAAAAATGGGAAATTTGGAAAAAACTTCACACCCATGTCATTTTCATGGTTTTTTGGGTCACAGATTATGAATCTTTAGTCACATTTACAAAAATTCACCCCTTCTAACACTTGCTTACAACCCCTATGCATAATGTGCCGTATATATCATATTACAGCCAAGAATGACATTATTGGTTTTTGGATCACCGATTAACAATTTCTATTGACATTTACCAAAGTTCACCTCCTTCATCCCTTATTAAAACAAAATTTGTTCGCCTAATAACCTAAATTTTATGAAATTTTGATTTTTTTCTCGTTTTGCTTATTTAGTAAGGCCAAAAATGTTTTATTTTAAAATGTGCACACAAAATCGAGGAGCAGCTAGGAGCAGCTGATTTTTATTTTATCTTATAGGTCTTATAGTCCTCTTATGCGAATAGTGATAGAATTTTACAGAATTATACAGAATTATATTTCTTTTTCATTATAGACACTTTTATTAATATGGAGTTTCAAAAACATAATCATTGTTTTTTTAATATTTATTTTTTAAAATGAGTATAATAGTTGTGGACAAAACTTATTAGTATATTCTACTCATCTCCAGGAGTTGATTCGATTTGTTTGATTAAAACTAGTTGTATTTTTGAACTTGTACGTATGTTGCAATACTCGCATCAGATTATTTTATGAGTTCTTCAATAAGATCTCATGAATGGTAGAAAGAAATATTGATGATAGGGCAATAATCCCGCGTTTGCCCATTTTGAAATAATACATACACCCAAAAAAAAAACATATTATACCTCTCCACCCTAATGAACATACAACAAAGATGGCATTAATTATATTTACAATAAATCACAATCATCTTAATTAGAAACGTAAATAACAATAATGTAATTTATGAGGTTCATTAAAAAAAATGTACAATGAATAAAAAAAAATGTTTTTTACAATAATATTGCTATAAAATAATACAGTAATACAAAAGCAATAATCATAAAATAATATTAAAATGCAGTAATAATAAAAATAATTGGTGTACAGCATGAAAATGTACAAATTATAAAATCACGAACAGCATAGACTTCCATAAAAAATAAAAACATATTTAATTTTTTTTTTTTTTTTTTTTGAAAATTTATGAATTTTTAAATTTTAATTTGTCTGATTATTTATTTTGTAGATTTTTTTTTTTGTTTTATTAAAATAAGAAAATACATAATACAAAATAATTTAAAATTTTAAGATTTTTGTACATGGCAGAATATTTCAGTTTTATATATTACATAGTGCTATTAACAACAACAAAATTAGAGTGCTCGGGGATAGAATGTGGAAAGTTTTGTACTTGTTTTTCGTTTTCGGTTCGGTTTTGGGGATTTATTTTAAAGATTACTATAGTTAAATCGAGGTTTTTTACTTAAAGAGTCTTTATCTTAGTTTAATGTACACCATATATACATATATGTAAATTTCGTAATGTATATAATATTGACGAAATATTTGGATATCTAATTATGTGCTATAAATTGACAAAAGAAGAAAGAGTGTAAGTGCTTGCCAAAACCAATTACGTATCTCGTATTCGGAACATATACATAGCATTAGAAATATTTTCGTTTCGCTCGAAATTTCAATTTTCATGCAAAGTTGGAATGGATGTGCATTCCTACGTTTCTTGGCATGCTAACACGAACACCGAAAATAATAACAAAAAATAAATTCGACTCTTGCATCACTTCTAGTGTCTCTTTACTACCCCACAGAAAGAGGTTGAAAGTTCATTTTTTATGCAAAATTGAGATGGCTGTGCATTTCTATGTTTTTGGGGCGCTGGAAAAAAATGACAATGAAAAGTGAATTTGACCCTTCCTTCACCCCCTAACACTCCCTTACTACCCCCAGAAAGGAGGCATGCAATTTTCATGCAAAATTGAGATGGATGTACATTTGAATGTTTTTTGGGGCGCTGGAACTGAAAATGTCAATAAAAAGTAAATTTGACTCCTCCATCACTCCTTAGCACCCCCTTGCTATTTCCTAGAGGGGCTTGGAATTTCTATTTTATTCTAAAATTGAGATGGATGTGTATTTTTCTGTTTTACGCGAGCTCACGATTCGGGGTGCTGCTCACTATTCGGAGTGCTTGTTTGAAGTGAGTCCCCTTGTAACCCACCATTCGGGGTGCTGGTTTGAAATGAGTCCCCTTGCCTCTCACCGGGCACTTACTTATTCCTGTGGTACCGAACTCTCTGGCTTTCAAACGACCTTCTGAGAGGTTTCCTCTTGTTGGCTTTCCTCTGTTCTGGCAAGTGCCTTTTAAAATTCCAGCAGTAGTCAGCCAACATACTGACATCCCAATTAGCCTTGATAGCGGCGTTCCATTTCTTTAAGATTTTGGTGAAACCTTTCACGTTACTCCTCGCTATAGTCCCCTGAATTCTCCGAAAAATAGCCTACATCGAACTCAAGGAAGTGCAGTTCCAAATTCATCATCAGTTCTACTCCGGATGCATGGAGTAAAATTGAGTAGGTTTGAAGTATAAATAGGACTGATCCCTGAGCAGCAGAAACAGTAAAACCAAAGAGAAAATAAAATGCAAACGGGAGACAAAAATATTAACATATCTTGTGGAAATGAAATGTCAACACATTAGTCTACACACTAGAGTGTCTCCATCCTGCTTGAGGAGTTTGTCACGAGATGCAAGGTGTAATTGAAGGGTCAAATTTCTGTTTTAAACTAAATTTCGTTTCGAGCAACTCAACAAACTTGGCAATGTACATCCAACTCAACTTCGCACGAAAATTAAAATGTTTTCCCCTTTCTGGGGGCAATAAAGGGGTGATGGAAGGGTCGCATTTAATTTTCGTTGTCATTTTCGGTTCCAACGCCCCAAAAACATAGAAATGCACATCCAACTCAGTTTTGCATGAAAATTGATATTTCAACCCCTTTCTGGGGGTAGTAAGAAGATGTTAGGGGTCACGGAAGGGTAAAATTTACTTTTTGTTGTGATTTTTGGTTCCAACGCCCTAAAAACATTGAAATGCACATCAAATCTCAATTTTGCATGAAAATTTAAATTTCAATCCCTTTCTGGAGGTAGTAAAGGGGCGCTAGGCGTGATAGACCGGTCGAATTTATTTGTTGTTAACATTTTCAGTTTTATCATGCCAAGAAACGTAGGAATGCACATCCATTCCAACTTTGCATAAAAATTGAAATTTCAATCCCTTTCTGGGGGTAGCAAAGGGGCGTTAGGGGGTGACGGAAGGGTTGAATTTATTTGTTGTTATTATTTTCGGTTTTAGCATGCGAAGAAACGTAGGAATGCACATCCATTCCAACTTTGCATGAAAATTGAAATTTCGACCCCCAGAGGGGTAATAACGGAAAAATGGGCAATTGGAATAATATTTTATAGTCAAATTTACTTTTTGTTGTCATTTTCGGTTCCAGCGACCCAAAAAACATAGAAATCCACATTCATCTCAATTTTGCATCAAAATTGAAATTACAATCCCTTTCTGGGGGTAGTAAAGAGGCACTCGGGGGTGATGGAACGGTCGAATTTATTTGTTGTTATCATTTTCGGTTTTAGCATGCCCCCTGGGGAGGGGGGCTCAATTCTGAAATGTGGTGTTTGTTAATACTTTCTCTGAATTGTATGCGCTCTTTTAATTGCAAAGGAGTTTGAATTAAGTTTGAATTATTTCAATATTTGAAATTTCAGAATTTTGTGAAGTAAGATAGCCTGCTAAATACAAATAGCTATATCGATTTATTTCTATTTTTTTTAATCTTAGAGAAATGGTGCTTTGATCGGCTTGAGTACGACCCAAGTACTGAACCCCTCCTCCCTTGTTAGAGATACCGGGAAAAAAAATGTATCACGAGCCAAAACCGTTTACCCCCTTGTTAGAGATACTCGGGTAAATAAAAAAATTATCACGACTCAAGTACCGCACCCCCTCCCCCTTGTTAGAGTTACCCGGAAAATAATGTATCACGACCCAAGTACCGTACACTCTTGTTAGAGGTACCCGGAAAAAAATGTATCACGCCCCAAGTACCGCACCCTTCTTGTTAGAGGTACCCGAAAGACAGATTTTTTCCGAACCAAGGTACCGTACCCGCCTTGTTAGAGATACCCGGAAGAAAATGTATCACGACCCAAGTACCGTACCCCGCTTCCCCCCTTGTTACAGATAAACGGGAGAAAAATTATCACGACCAAGTACCGTACCCCTTCCCCCCTTGGTAGAGTTACCCAGGAAAACAAATTTATCACGACCCATATACCGTGTCCCCTTGCTAGAGATACCCGAAAAAAATTAAAAACTAAAAAATGAAAGATTATCACGACTTAAGTGCCGTACCCCTGCCCCATCTTGTTGGAGATACCCGGAACAAAAAAATTATCACGACACAAGTTCCGACTCCCCACCCCCATCCCTTTGTTAGAGATACCCCAAAAAAAAAGGTATCACGACCCAAGTACCTTACCTCCCTTGTTAGAGGTAAATTTATCATGATCCAAGTACCGTAAATGTATGCAATTTGGACACTGTTCTTGGCCACTTTTATTAAAATTTAAATAAACGAATCAAATATAAGAAATTGCCTTAATTGCGTAGCACCGTTTGCACTCATCACATATTTAAATATGAAAATTATATGTAATATAAACTTTACCCGACTAATTTTCTACGTTTAAGGTTTCTACGTTAAAGGATGATACATAAAACTATTGTACATACCACTAAACTCCACAAAAATGATTTGAAACCTCTAATGACCAATTCATATCCAATATATAAGCCTCTTTACCTTTGTAATATTCAAATGCTGGTATCTTTTTGTCGACACTCCATTCGTATAACGACGCATTGGCGTTTGAAAGATCAACGCCATCGTTCACAATGAATTTCATAGTATATCGGCCATTCATTCCATGTTTGTACCAAATATCACGAGAAATATTTTTGTTTAAATCAATAAGAATAAAAATTAAGCAGAATACATTTTTAATCAGAACCCATGTGGTTTATTTACAATCGGAACATGAACATGAGTGGTCATCAACTAGTAAATCATTACGTACAGATAATTGTTCGACCAGAGCGAGTGCATCGAAAAGAGTGGGAAATTTCATGTCATTATGTATTTGCTGTGACCTCCCAAGGCCATCTGAAGGAATATATTTTAATTAGAAAGCTTATGTTTTGTTATGCAAATTAAAAAAAATTTTACGAAGATTTTTTTTTGATTTTTTTAAATTTTTATAGCATACCATAAGCATTATTTTTATTACCATGTTTTGTTATTTTTAATTTTTTATTTTAATTTTCTTAGCAAATGATAAGCTTTCTAATTAAAATATAACAGAGTACATATTCGGACATAAAATTTCCCAGTCTGAGGTTTAACCTTGCTAAATTAATTAGATTCATTTTGATTTGGTTGCTACGAATGTCCTACATTCAAGATTTTTCTGTTGGTAGTGAAATCGTTAAGCATAATGCACGGGTAAATTTTTTACTTTTCTCGGGGGAATTATAGCCCTTGGTTCTGCTTTGGATAGCAAACATCAAGCTTGATTTACATATGCGACGTGCGACGTGTGACAGGTGGAAATAAACGTGATGCTTTTTTGACAACAATTTACATTTGTGACGGGTCGCGTCACGCACACTAATTAAATATTTTTTTGTGGTATATTATCGTGTTGTGTTCCACTAAAATGGAAAGTGAAAAAAAAACAATCGAAATTAAGAAAACTAATTAAAAGTTTAGTAATATTGGATTTGATCAAAAATGAGTCTCCCAAAATATGTATATAAATATTGGCGCCATGTTTTATACTAATCGGCGTGTAGGAAACTATGAAAGAATACATTATTAATGCTTTATTGAACATTAACAAGGAAGTAAAATTAGTGGAAAAAATTGGGCCTATCCGACTCCTCGAACGACACTTCACAACCATTTATATTTTACAAACATTTTCCGTTAAAATATGTCACGACCTTTCTTAAATTCAGAGACCTCTTCTCTAATATCACAATTGGTCACGACAATATAAATCGTCTACCTTCATACCACCAAATTACAGACTCATAAATAATGTTAGATTATTTAGAACTGACACGTGTTGAGCAGAAATCAAAGTCGCATTCACCATTTTTTCATCTTCGACCTTTAATAATTAGATCAGTTATACATCTCTAGTATACCATTGAAAATCCTTAAGAATTTAATTTACTCCATTCAGAGAGCATCTACAATGTTCAAAAATTTATTTTCTGAAAATTTGTGCCGTTTATTCAGATCCAAATATTATGTGAGCAACGTGAGAATTGGCCGATAAAATTCTTTACTCAGTGCTTCAGTCTGGACGGGCATCGCTGTGGACTTTGAACTTTAAACTTTTAACTTTTAACTTTCAACTTTTAACTTTTAACTTTTAAATTTTAAATTTTAACTTTTAACTTTTAACTTTTAACTTTTAACTTTTAAATTTTAAATTTTAAATTTTAAATTTTAAATTTTAAATTTTAAATTTTAAATTTTAAATTTTAAATTTTAAATTTTAAATTTTAAATTTTAACTTTTAAATTTTAAATTTTAAATTTTAAATTTTAAATTTTAAATTTTAAATTTTAAATTTTAAATTTTAAATTTTAAATTTTAAATTTTAAATTTTAAATTTTAAATTTTAAATTTTAAATTTTAAATTTTAAATTTTAAATTTTAAATTTTAAATTTTAAATTTTAAATTTTAAATTTTAAATTTTAAATTTTAAATTTTAAATTTTAAATTTTAAATTTTAAATTTTAAATTTTAAATTTTAAATTTTAAATTTTAAATTTTAAATTTTAAATTTTAAATTTTAAATTTTAAATTTTAAATTTTAAATTTTAAATTTTAAATTTTAAATTTTAACTTTCAACTTTCAACTTTCAACTTTCAACTTTCAACTTTGAACTTTTAACTTTTAACTTTTAACTTTTAACTTTTAACTTTTAACTTTTAACTTTGAACTTTGAACTTTGAACTTTTAACTTTTAACTTTTAACTTTTAACTTTTAACTTTGAACTTTGAACTTTGAACTTTGAACTTTGAACTTTGAACTTTGAGCTTTGAACTTTTAACTTTGAACTTTGAACTTTGAACTTTGAACTTTGAACTTTGAACTTTGAACTTTGAACTTTGAACTTTGAACTTTGAACTTTGAACTTTGAACTTTGAACTTTTAACTTTTAACTTTTAACTTTTAAATTTTAAATTTTAAATTTAAATTTTAAATTTTAACTTTTAACTTTCAACTTTCAACTTTCAACTTTCAACTTTCAACTTTCAACTTTCAACTTTCAACTTTTAACTTTTAACTTTTAACTTTTAACTTATTTTAAATTTTAAATTTTAAATTTTAAATTTTAAATTTTAAATTTTAAATTTTAAATTTTAAATTTTAAATTTTAAATTTTAAATTTTAAATTTTAAATTTTAAATTTTAAATTTTAAATTTTAAATTTTAACTTTCAACTTTCAACTTTCAACTTTTAACTTTTAACTTTTAACTTTGAACTTTGAACTTTGAACTTTGAACTTTGAACTTTTAACTTTTAACTTTTAACTTTTAACTTTTAACTTTTAACTTTTAACTTTTAACTTTTAACTTTTAACTTTTAACTTTTAACTTTGAACTTTTAACTTTTAACTTTTAACTTTTAACTTTTAACTTTGAACTTTGAACTTTTAACTTTTAACTTTGAACTTTGATCTTTGAACTTTGAACTTTGAACTTTAAACTTTGAACTTTGAACTTTGAACTTTGAACTTTGAACTTTGAACTTTGAACTTTGAACTTTTAACTTTTAACTTTTAACTTTTAACTTTTAACTTTTAACTTTTAACTTTTAACTTTTAACTTTTAACTTTTAACTTTTAACTTTTAACTTTTAACTTTTAACTTTTAACTTTTAACTTTTAACTTTTAACTTTTAACTTTTAACTTTTAACTTTTAACTTTTAACTTTTAACTTTTAACTTTTAACTTTTAACTTTTAACTTTTAACTTTTAACTTTTAACTTTTAACTTTTAACTTTTAACTTTTAACTTTTAACTTTTAACTTTTAACTTTTAACTTTTAACTTTTAACTTTTAACTTTTAACTTTTAACTTTTAACTTTTAACTTTTAACTTTTAACTTTTAACTTTTAACTTTTAACTTTTAACTTTTAACTTTTAACTTTTAACTTTTAACTTTTAACTTTTAACTTTTAACTTTTAACTTTTAACTTTTAACTTTTAACTTTTAACTTTTAACTTTTAACTTTTAACTTTTAACTTTTAACTTTTAACTTTTAACTTTTACCTTTTACCTTTTACCTTTTAACTTTAAACTTTAAACTTTAAACTTTAAACTTTAAACTTTTAACTTTTAACTTTTAACTTTTAACTTTTAACTTTTAACTTTTAACTTTTAACTTTTAACTTTTAACTTTTAACTTTTAACTTTTAACTTTTAACTTTTAACTTTTAACTTTTAACTTTTAACTTTTAATTTTTAACTTTTAACTTTTAATTTTTAACTTTTAACTTTTAACTTTTAACTTTTAACTTTTAACTTTTAACTTTTAACTTTTAACTTTTAACTTTTAACTTTTAACTTTTAACTTTTAACTTTTAACTTTTAACTTTTAACTTTTAACTTTTAACTTTTAACTTTTAACTTTTAACTTTTAACTTTTAACTTTTAACTTTTAACTTTTAACTTTTAACTTTTAACTTTTAACTTTTAACTTTTAACTTTTAACTTTTAACTTTTAACTTTTAACTTTTAACTTTTAACTTTTAACTTTTAACTTTTAACTTTTAACTTTTAACTTTTAACTTTTAACTTTTAACTTTTAACTTTTAACTTTTAACTTTTAACTTTTAACTTTTAACTTTTAACTTTTAACTTTTAACTTTTAACTTTTAACTTTTAACTTTTAACTTTTAACTTTTAACTTTTAACTTTTAACTTTTATCAGGGGTACAAATTGAAAATGCGGGATTGATAACAGATGGCGTTACTAACGCTATACGCATCAGGCAGTACTGTGACTATGTTCATGTCAAAGCTACGTCTTATAGCTTTAATTTTCAGTATGTGTCAATTTGTCGCAGTGTCAAATTCATAGTTTTTTTGAGCTCTCAATATGTCGAGTTTCGTGCCAACAAAACAGCATTTGCGGGAAGTTTTAATTTACTTCTTTAATTTGAAGAAAAGTGCTGCTGAAGCACATCGATTGGTCTCCGAGACTTATCCGAGTCATGTTCCATCGGTTTCAACGTGCGAGAGATGGTTTGTGCGGTTTAGAAGTGGTGATTTTGACGTTGAGGACAAAGAGCGGCCGGGCCAAGTGAAAAAGTTTGAGAATGCTGAATTGGAGGCAATACTCAATGAAGACTCGTGTCAAACTCAACAAGAGCTCGCAGATTCATTGGGAGTGACACAACAAGCCATTTCCCATCGTATAAAAGCCCTCGGAATGATCCAAAAGCAAGGACATTGGGTGCCGTATGAGCTGAAGCCGAGAGACGTCGAGCGCCGTTTTTTTGCATGCGAACTGCTGCTCGAACGGCTAAAACGGAAGGGTTTTTTGCATCGCATTGTCACTGGTGATGAAAAGTGGATCCGTTACGATAACCCGAAGCGCAAAAAATGATATGGTTACCCCGGCCATGCATCATCATCGACGGCCAAACCAAATATTCACGGCGCCAAGCTCATGCTCTGTATTTGGTGGGACCAGCTGGGTGTGGTGTATTATGAGCTATTGAAATCGAACGAAACCATCACAGGAGCACTATACCGAACTCAATTGATGCGTTTGAGCCGCGCACTCAAAGAAAAACGGCCACAATACGAGCAAAGACACGACAAAGTAATTTTGCAACATGACAACGCTCGGCCACATGTTGCAGCGCCGGTCAAAACATACCTACAAACGCTGAAATGGGAAGTCTTACCCCACCCGCTGTATAGCCCAGACATTGCTCCTTCCGATTACCACCTTTTCCGATCGATGACACATGGCCTAGCTGACCAGCGCTTCCATTCTTACGAAGAAGCCCAAAAATGGGTCGATGACTGGATAGCAGCCAAGCCGGCCGAATTTTTTCGCGACGGTATCCGTAAATTGCCAGAAAGATGGGAAAAAGTTGTGGCTAGCGATGGACAATACTTTGAATAATTCATTTGTTACCATTTTTTCAGAATAAACGTTCAAAAATAGAAAAAAATCCCGCATTTTCAATTTGTACTCCTGATAACTTTTAACTTTTAACTTTTAACTTTTAACTTTTAACTTTTAACTTTTAACTTTTAACTTTTAACTTTTAACTTTTAACTTTTAACTTTTAACTTTTAACTTTTAACTTTTAACTTTTAACTTTTAACTTTTAACTTTTAACTTTTAACTTTTAACTTTGAACTTTGAACTTTGAACTTTGAACTTTGAACTTTGAACTTTGAACTTTGAACTTTGAACTTTGAACTTTGAACTTTGAACTTTGAACTATGAACTTTTAACTTTGAACTTTGAACTTTGAACTTTGAACTTTTAACTTTTAACTTTTAACTTTTAACTTTTAACTTTTAACTTTTAACTTTTAACTTTTAACTTTTAACTTTTAACTTTTAACTTTTAACTTTTAACTTTTAACTTTTAACTTTTAACTTTTAACTTTTAACTTTTAACTTTTAACTTTTAACTTTGAACTTTGAACTTTGAACTTTGAACTTTGAACTTTGAACTTTGAACTTTGAACTTTGAACTTTGAACTTTGAACTTTGAACTTTGAACTTTGAACTTTGAACTTTGAACTTTGAACTTTGAACTTTGAACTTTGAACTTTGAACTTTGAACTTTGAACTTTGAACTTTGAACTTTGAACTTTGAACTTTGAACTTTGAACTTTGAACTTTGAACTTTGAACTTTGAACTTTGAACTTTGAACTTTTAACTTTTAACTTTTAACTTTTAACTTTTAACTTTTAACTTTTAACTTTTAACTTTTAACTTTTAACTTTTAACTTTTAACTTTTAACTTTTAACTTTTAACTTTTAACTTTTAACTTTTAACTTTTAACTTTTAACTTTTAACTTTTAACTTTTAACTTTTAACTTTTAACTTTTAACTTTTAACTTTTAACTTTTAACTTTTAACTTTTAACTTTTAACTTTTAACTTTTAACTTTTAACTTTTAACTTTTAACTTTTAACTTTTAACTTTTAACTTTTAACTTTTAACTTTTAACTTTTAACTTTTAACTTTTAACTTTTAACTTTTAACTTTTAACTTTTAACTTTTAACTTTTAACTTTTAACTTTTAACTTTTAACTTTTAACTTTTAACTTTTAACTTTTAACTTTTAACTTTTAACTTTTAACTTTTAACTTTTAACTTTTAACTTTTAACTTTTAACTTTTAACTTTTAACTTTTAACTTTTAACTTTTAACTTTTAACTTTTAACTTTTAACTTTTAACTTTTAACTTTTAACTTTTAACTTTTAACTTTTAACTTTTAACTTTTAACTTTTAACTTTTAACTTTTAACTTTTAACTTTTAACTTTTAACTTTTAACTTTTAACTTTTAACTTTTAACTTTTAACTTTTAACTTTTAACTTTTAACTTTTAACTTTTAACTTTTAACTTTTAACTTTTAACTTTTAACTTTTAACTTTTAACTTTTAACTTTTAACTTTTAACTTTTAACTTTTAACTTTTAACTTTTAACTTTTAACTTTTAACTTTTAACTTTTAACTTTTAACTTTTAACTTTTAACTTTGAACTTTGAACTTTGAACTTTGAACTTTGAACTTTGAACTTTGAACTTTGAACTTTGAACTTTGAACTTTTTTAACTTTGAACTTTTTTAACTTTGAACTTGTTTAACTTTGAACTTGTTTAACTTTGAACTTGTTTAACTTTGAACTTGTTTAACTTTTAACTTTTAACTTTTAACTTTTAACTTTTAACTTTTAACTTTTAACTTTTAACTTTTAACTTTTAACTTTTAACTTTTAACTTTTAACTTTTAACTTTTAACTTTTAACTTTTAACTTTTAACTTTTAACTTTTAACTTTTAACTTTTAACTTTTAACTTTTAACTTTTAACTTTTAACTTTTAACTTTTAACTTTTAACTTTTAACTTTTAACTTTTAACTTTTAACTTTTAACTTTTAACTTTTAACTTTTAACTTTTAACTTTTAACTTTTAACTTTTAACTTTTAACTTTTAACTTTTAACTTTTAACTTTTAACTTTTAACTTTTAACTTTTAACTTTTAACTTTTAACTTTTAACTTTTAACTTTTAACTTTTAACTTTTAACTTTTAACTTTTAACTTTTAACTTTTAACTTTTAACTTTTAACTTTTAACTTTTAACTTTTAACTTTTAACTTTTAACTTTTAAGCGTGATTTCCATGAGAAAATCTTACTGACCAGTATTCAGTACTGAAAAACACAGAGGAGTAAAGACAATCAAAAATTCCATTAGAGTGACAAGGACAGTAATTTTTTTTATAGCAAAACTAAATGGTTGTATTTTGACAGATTTTTGTTAACATAACCAATAAATTTCATAATTTTTCAATAAACAATGTAATGTTATAACAATAAGTATATATTTTTATATATTTATTTTATGTAGATATATATTAAAACAGAATATTAAATTTATTTCTTGTTTAAACCTCGAATTTAACACCAAACGTCACTTTATATTTACTATATACTATAAAAATGTCGGATGGGGTGAAATTTTTTTTTTTTATAGTTAGTGCTTCGGTGTGCGAGAAAAATTTGCTATTCTTACACAATCTGTATGTAGATGTATTGTAAAGTACTGAAAAAATATACTTCGCTTCATATTTTTCTTCAGTAAATTATGGTTATACACCAGTAAATTATGGTTAAATAGTACAGTAAAAACAATTTTTTTCGAGTACTGAAAAAAAAAAATCACTCTCACACTCAATTAAAACTATATTTTTATCTCGCTTTATTTTTACTGGTCAGTAAGATTTTCTCATGGAAATCACGCTTTAACTTTTAACTTTTAACTTTTAACTTTTAACTTTTAACTTTTAACTTTTAACTTTTAACTTTTAACTTTTAACTTTTAACTTTTAACTTTTAACTTTTAACTTTTAACTTTTAACTTTTAACTTTTAACTTTTAACTTTTAACTTTTAACTTTTAACTTTTAACTTTTAACTTTTAACTTTTAACTTTTAACTTTTAACTTTTAACTTTTAACTTTTAACTTTTAACTTTTAACTTTTAACTTTTAACTTTTAACTTTTAACTTTTAACTTTTAACTTTTAACTTTTAACTTTTAACTTTTAACTTTTAACTTTTAACTTTTAACTTTTAACTTTTAACTTTTAACTTTTAACTTTTAACTTTTAACTTTTAACTTTTAACTTTTAACTTTTAACTTTTAACTTTTAACTTTTAACTTTTAACTTTTAACTTTTAACTTTTAACTTTTAACTTTTAACTTTTAACTTTTAACTTTTAACTTTTAACTTTTAACTTTTAACTTTTAACTTTTAACTTTTAACTTTTAACTTTTAACTTTTAACTTTTAACTTTTAACTTTTAACTTTTAACTTTTAACTTTTAACTTTTAACTTTTAACTTTTAACTTTTAACTTTTAACTTTTAACTTTTAACTTTTAACTTTTAACTTTTAACTTTTAACTTTTAACTTTTAACTTTTAACTTTTAACTTTTAACTTTTAACTTTTAACTTTTAACTTTTAACTTTTAACTTTTAACTTTTAACTTTTAACTTTTAACTTTTAACTTTTAACTTTTAACTTTTAACTTTTGACTTTTTTGGTGAGGTGGTTTTGGCTCAATTCGACCCTTTTAAATTACAGGTCCCAAAAGCTTTTCAATTTTCTGCTTTGACCATAGAAACATATTAGGGGCAAAAAAAATCCAAATCGGTTACTATGGGTACAGACAGGCGGATATTTTTTTGTTGCTTTTTGCGACTTTCAAAATGTCGAGTAAAGTGATTTTGGGCCTACCAAATGTTTGGTAATTTTGACATGATTTTAATTGATCTTTTAAGAGTAATAGTTATTAAATTCGATCACTGGAGTTTGCAGTAGTGTGCGAAGCTCTTCATCGTTAGGCTCGAATAAGTTCCTACTGGGTTCCTACCCCTAAAATGTTTAACTGCTAATTTTAAGAGTTGGTTTTCTCAAAGCTTCCAGAGCGTATACAGTCAAATAAACATCGTGATCCAAGCACCATCCCAGAAATTGAATCCTTTGTCTAGTTTACAAACACCTTATTCTAAATGATTTTGCTTGCGCCTTGATTTTTAGAAACTGGTATACTAAATTATTATCTTTAGATACAGGTAAAAACGGTTCTTTCACTAGTTAATGTTTTATTGCTACTGTAACATCACATTCTGGGACCAACATTATTGAAGAGTTGTTCTAGTTGGTTTTAAGACCTCAGTAGACACATTCACCTAATAAATTAAGGCTGTGGGCAAAACATGATTTCTGCCTATGATTGTGTGAATGTGCGTTACTTTTAATTTAATACTTCAACAATTTAATTCTGAGAAATTAACATTTTATTTTTCCCACGTCAAACCATAAACTTTGTAATTTGCAACGTTTTGAAATTTCCCAGAAATTCAAATATTTGAGATAACATTACGATTAGTTAATTGAACAAAACTGAACAAATTGTTTTTCTTGGAACATGTAATTTTTGGAGTATTTTTGATAATGTTGTACGTGACTTTGCATATATATTTTGTAATTCTTATTACAGTGCCCAGCAAATAATTGAGCTAATCTTATATATAATTTTGTTTTCTAACTCTCAAATGACAAAAATTCCACCTTCCACCAACATACGTAAGAAAAGATCAATGTTACAAAAATAGCTTCTATTCGTTTGAAATATTCTTTGCAAACTTCAAAAAGACTTTTTCTTTATTATTGAAAATCAACATTACAAACATGTTGGTAGAAATGAATCTGTTGCTCTCTGTTTTATATAATGTATCAGTTTACAATAATGTTTTTTGTTCACCTTGTATTTTTGGCCTGTAACTGGACATCAATTTTTTATTTGTTTGTGAAAAATGATATTTTTATTGGTACGTCTATTATATACAACGTCTAAGAACCAACCAACATATAACATAATCAATATTTTTCTCTTAACACAATTTTGCAGATAATCACGTCATAATCGAAAGACAAGAAAATAAAAAATAAAATTAATTTGATGTTCTATTATTTTCATTGTCAATTGCTTCGGGTAAGATTAACTCAAATTCGATTATAATACGACAGATGTTATTATAGAAAAAAAAAACACTTCTGTATGGGATGTCTTCGTAGTTTTATCTGTCGAATTGTATGTTAGTAACATATTACAAAAATTCATGTACGGATTCAATTGTCCTACGGCAAAATATTTGAATTGTTCATTAATTTTACGTTTTTCAATTAATAACTATAAGTTTTTATAAGCGTTTTATTATCGTTACCATTTTCTCTATCTCGTTTCAGGTAAAACACAGGCAATTAAGAAGATGTACTGTCATATGTGTAGGTAAAGACCGCTTTGTAAGCATAACTCTGAATATCTTATTTTTATAAAGGTTCCATAATTTTAATTCAGATAGCAAAACATAAACAAACTATAATTAATTTGATACAATCAACAAATCGTGTATCCTTTCTTTTGGGAACTAGAAATTTTGTATATTGTGGGGTGAAGTTAAGATGAATATAAATAAACCATAATGTTTACGATATTTCTGTGTGTTCTACTCTCATTACTTGCTTGCTCTGCATAGATTTTTTCCAAGTATAATGTAATATAGTCTGCGCGGTATCTGCCATGCTCTACATATTTCCCGTCTTCGAGTTGTTGAAATACAATGTTTTTGTATTCGTCGGTTCGGTATATGTACCAAAAAATAAAAAAAAAGAACAGAAGACTAAAACAAATAAAATTATGAACATTTTTATTACCGCTGTTTGGTTTGCTTTCTCCGTTCATTGTACACGATACTCAAATTCTGCTTCCGCAATACCTAAAGCAGTTTATGTTTAAAAATGGGTACTGTGTAAGTCGAATTCTCTGTATGTATATATTCAATTACACTTAATTCGGATGCAATAAAATAAAATCTAATAAATTTTATTGAAATGGCAATAAAAGTTATATAAAATGTCTGAGAAAATAAAAATTATTAAGAAGCAGCATAATGCAGTCCTCGTCTTCCCTCGTTTTTTTGTGTGTTATTATTACATATTTGTTTTTGTTTTTTTTTTGTAATTGGATGTAGGTAAACGAATACACATTCGACATAATTTTGTGTAAGGACACGAACAAATGTTTATTTATGGGACAAGGGTATGAGTATTATTTTTATGAACAATGTGGGACTCAATCAATAAAATAATGTACATACCTATGTAGACGTGAGCCTAGAATACATTGGATTTAATGTGTCGTTTTGAATGATGTACAGAGTTGATTAATTTTGGCAGATCATAAACTATTTTTTGTTGCGACTGCTAACAATACATTTTGTGTAGGTAGTAAGTCTTGTTGTTAGACTAAGGTTGGGTTTTATTTTCGTACAATCAGTCACTTATTTGAACTATTACCAAATTTTGCTTTATTGGTTTTGGTATTCACAATATGTACAAATATTATGTTCTGGCTCCAACCTTAGTTTTTGATGGTTTATTACCTGGAATCCATTATCAGTAGCATGAGTTGCAACTATTCATCCTATGTCCCTTTTAATTGGTAGTAAATCATTTTCATTTAAGAGAACCTTTATATCAACGCTGTTGTAGCTCTGTCAGTTATTTTTCGGATTAGGAAATCAGGAGTAATAGCATTTATAGAGAGTGGTAGCCTTGAGTATCGATTTATTTGTAGTTTGTCGAACTGATCGAAAATCACGGCCAATTCTTTATTTGCGCTAATAAAATTGATTATATTGTGATTATAGCAGTAATATAGCAACGAAGTGTTTTATTGTGCCAAGAAATGGGTTTGTACTCAAATCAGCTACCACATTTACTAAAAAATTACAAACACTACTACGTATGTTCTGATAGGTGCTTTACATTTTTGAAATACACCGAAACTGGCCCAATAGTTATATCGTCTCAATAGAATATGGAGGGGCTGGGGAAAGTCTCTGTTAAGTACTCTAAAATTTTTTGTTGAGATTAACTACAATTAAGGTTATCTGTTGCCTTCAGCCCTTCGTAAAATACGTCTTTTTTACGCTTAATTAACTACAAATTAGTTGAAATTAACGTTAATGAAAAAGTTAGAAAAACAACATTTTGCCGGACTAAAATCTATTAAAATGCAAGTATCCAGCATATTCATATACGAGATATCGATTTTCTTAAACATGGGTAATATTACATTTTTAAAATGTCGATTTTGCAAACGCTTTGATCCGTTATTAAGTTATTATTATTATTATTACTTGAGGGCCATGTGGGGGCTCAAGCCACCCCGCACTGCGACCTAAAAGATCTTTTGTGCATCAAGCCCTACTTAATTATCCGTCCAGTCAATATTCAGGCTCTTAATGAACCAGATAATACTGCCTAACGGTACGTGATACATACTATCTGGGCTCATTGCTCTCTCTCCTAGATGTTTTAATTATCCGTCTAGCCAATATTCAGGCTCTTAATGAACCTGATAATACTGCCGCCCGGTACGTGATACATACTGTCTGGGCTCATTGCTCTCCCTCCTAGATGTAATAACATTTACTTCTGATAAAAGAGCGGTAGCATTGGGACTTAAGGACTTCGAGAGGGCAGACCCACTCCCGTATATTCCTATCCGTGCCTCGTCTACCGTTTTGATTTTACTCTTGTGAGTTGCTGGGATATACTATCTGGGCTGATTACTCTCCCTCCTAGATGTTTACTGCTGGAAGTACCTCTACACGCGACACATACTATCTGGGCTCATTGCTCTCCCTCCTAGATGTTTACTGTAGGAAGTACTTCTACACGCGTTACATACTATCTGGGCTCATTGCTCTCCCTCCTAGATGTAATAACATTTTCTTCTGCTAGAAGAGCGGTAGCATTGGGACTCAAGGACTTTGAGAGGGCAGACCCACTCCCGTGTATTCCTTCCCGTGCCTCGTCTACCGTTTTGATTTGACTCTTGCGAGTTGCTGGGAATAAAAAAGGCGCCTGTAGGTCACCCAGGTTTACTACAGGAAGGCTAAATAAAACTGGAGGGTGCCTGGTATCCAGAGTCCGCATATATAGACTGATTAACTTATCAGCCATTCATCCATCGGCATATGCTGTTCCACCTTAGATTAGGGATTTTTTGTCAAGGTTTTCTCCTTTAGCGCCGTACTTTAGCCTGTCGCAAAAGTCTACATTCAGCCTAATGGTTACAGTTACCGGTGGTTGCCACGAGGAGGCACTACGTACACTTGCGCCTACTGGAAGGTTACGGAGCTCCTTTCAATAGACGCCAAACCACCATCCGTTATTAAGTTAAAAAAGGATTGGCTCTGTGAAAGTTCAAATAGTTTAAATCTTGATAAATCTTGTCTATTTGTTTTTTTTTAATTTAGCATTAGGAAAGTTCAAATATTTGATTTGAATGAATTTTTGTTTTGTATAATTTATTAATAATAAATTCGCCCGAATGTATGCTTTTTAGACACATCCAAACGCATTTTTGTTGTTGTTGTAAAATCTAACATTAATTTAGAATAAACTTCATTCGCATCTTAAGTAACAACTCTAATTAATAACTTAATAACTTTGTAACTATGATTCATAATACTTAATTATTATTAGTTTAAGCCCGGGTTCGCTGCCTGAAGAAGGTTCTGAAACTTTTAACTATTTTTAAGATATCAAATGTATCATAATTAGCTTTTACAAGCCAACACAAATTTTGTGCTTCCGCCGCTACACTTATTTTCGCCTTGAACTCTCCAAGCTCACCTACATCCTATAATAATCATGTATATTGAGCAAGTCACTATCTTCGTGTATTTTCCCCCTTCCTCAGGTCACTTCCGGTAAATCCTCCCAAAATCCTTCCATTGATGAACCAACTGGATGAGCAGTAAACCATAAAATTCAAACTTAAGCTTAAATAGGTAATAAAATAAATAAAATAAAATAGAATTAAAATTTTAATCAAAAAAATCCGAAGGATGTCAAGAGGTGTGTCAAAAATCATAAAAATTGTAACGGCTCCAGACACCCTAATTGCCAATTCTTACCATTCTATGGCGTCAGCACCATATCTAATAAAATAGCTAGCACAAGATAACATGCTTTCTAAACTTTTCCCTAAAACTGATTCAGGCAGATTTCCTAAAAATATCTTAAACTAAGTAACATTATAGAGATGCAATAACAATTTAAATACTAAATAATTAATAAATGTGTCATGTGGCATGTTTTTTTATTAAATCAGAGAGATATAAAGAAAACCTTTTTTCCGATAATTTTTTTTGCGTTTTTCTATATATCCGAACAATACCCGGTATTTTCCGGGTAAATATTATTTCATATTTGTTAAATCACAGTCTTGGACGAACAAATTTTGTAAATTTCCTGTAATTTCCCAGTAAATTCAAGACAGGCTGCAATAGTCTCCAAAATTCTTGATTATCTAAACACACTTTGTGAATAGATTTTAATGTAGTTTTTATTACATTACTAGTTGGGGTGCCCGCCACACAATATGACGGGTCTAGAAACCTCTGTCATACAGAAAACGAACAAAAACTCAATTTTATATGCGAATCGTCAGCCTTTAGGCTTGTCCCATCTCCACCCGATCACGTTGATCTCGTCAATTTTGATATTTTTTAATTTAGAATTTAGAATATGTGATCGCAAGCCTTTGATTTGATTTTTTCAGTATTTTTGGAAGTAAATTGGTGTTTCAAGGAATTTCTTTGTACACAACATTTCGGGTAAAAACCTTGTCACTTCCTTCTATAAGGTTTCCCTGTTCTTTTGTATTAAGTACATACTTGTATTGTACTTTTATATTTGGTTTAGATGTCCCTCTGGAGAAAGCAACATACAATTATCCATGAGAGAAACCGGGCTGTGGCAAATACAATCTCACTTTATCAAGGGTTTGCTCTTGAGATTTATTTATTGTCATCACTCATCACAGAGGCTACGCGTATTGGAAACTGCTGTCTTCGTAATGTAAAGGGAAAATTGCTGTCAGAAGGAGCTAATTCAATTTTTGGAATTGCAATTTCATCTCCTTTTGATCTTTCTGTCAACACTCTAGCAAATATAATGTTTGCTTTCATATGAGTAACAATGAGCCGTGTTCCATTACACAAAGCTCTGTTTCTGCAAATATTTCGAAGCAATATTACTACGGCTCCAATTTTTAGCTTTAAAGCATGTACAGGCATACCTGATGGAGTAATGGAGTTTAAAAATTCCGTTGGAAAATTTGTTCTCTCCTGTTCATCATCAGTGTCTACAGAATCTACACTGTAGTACACTTTCTCTTCTCCTTGCAATCTATTCAATATTTCATCATTCATTTTAAATGTGTCCTCGTTTAAAGGACATAATATTTCTCTATTCGCAAGTCTTTAGCTTCATTAGCTGAAAACTGTTGCGCAAAAATGGCATCTATCAATGAACCGTTGCAAATGAACTCTTGGGGTTAATTTACCATCACCCAACTCAATTAACCAATCGACAAATTCTTTATCTTTCCCCGTTCTCATATTTGTGCTCAATCTTACTTGAAGAATTTTTGGCCATAGAGAACACCTCTTTATAGTGTCCTCCACTATGGAACTCGGTTGCCATGCGGAACAACTGGCAGTATTTGCCTGAAATCTCCTCCAAGGAGCATTACCGCATTTCCAAAGGTATTTTCAATACTGAAAATTTCTTTAAGAAATCTATCAACTGCTTTCAATGCTTTGCCAGATGTCATTGCAACCTCATCCCAAACAATAAGTTTGGCTGTTCTAATCCTTTTTGCCTCATCAGTTTTAATTCGAATAGAAGATGAGCTTGTGTCTAATAATAGCACAGGTAGTTTAACAAAAGAGTTCCAGCAATTCCGGTGGGAGCGACCGGGAGTGCAATGTATCCTTTCCCTCTTAAAACACTTAATAAAGTGTTATATAAATAGGTTTTTCCACTTCCCCCTGGTCCATCTATAAAAAAAAATCCGTTGCGGTTCGTCAGGATCATTAATGACTTGTATCACCATGTCATAAATATATTTTTGCTCACAATTGAGCTTTGATACATATTCTTCACCTTTTTTTCGTTCAGTCTCCTAATCGTATTCTAAAACGATATCATTAATGGATTTTGTTTTTGGCAATCCCGTTTTTTCGTAGTCAACTGAACTTTGACGAACAATAAGTTCAATGTCAAGCAGTGCTCGGTTTTCAGGATCACTTTTTTTCTGACGCACAAAGTCATCAGTCATAGAGTCTTTATGTTTATTCCAAAGACTCAAAATGTCTCCTGGTTTTCCATATGCACATATACATAAGTGCAAATGAAAATCTTATTTCCCTTGCTGATTGTATCTCTGCAGCTTCTGTGAGAGCATTATCCCACTCTGTATCATCAGCAAGTAACTTTCTTGCTCGGCAAGCATCTTGAAATGTTTCATACAGTACACAATCCACAGTTCGTAGACATTCAAATGATCTTGCTCCTCTCACATGTAGCAAGGTTTTCAAGGTCATTCATCCCTACTGTATACATTCTACTAATGATTTTATTCCCTCGCTGCTTTCTGGGGACCCAAACTCCTTTGTTAAATACAAAGTGTTTAGGAATATCCATGTACAATAGATCTTGTGCTTTAACATTGCAATGGGTATCATTCTCTTCCGCATCATCATCTAAAATATCTTCGTTGTTATTTTCATTTACGTTTTCATTTTCCCTTATTTCCTCGGGTAACTCAACATTTTCGTTGCCGTCAAGAGCATCGCCAACACCTATTTTTTCAAGATGATTGTCTTGACTTTCCCCTGTTCGTGTTGCCACGTTTGGAGTTTTTTGGTTTAATTTAAACCAAGCCAAAAGAGTAGTGTCTTTCACTTTCTCTGCTGCTTCCTGTTCTTGACCTTCCAAAAACACAACAGATTGTTCTTTTGGCAAATGTACTGTCAAACGTACAACAGAATGTGATTGCCAATACATCAAATAACCATTTATACGCCACATGGCCTCGAGAGGGCTTAAATAACGCGGATCAAGGAAGTTTTTAACTTCATCATGTGTTATGTCCACATTAATACAATCATATCCTTTGTGTACATATTTATATAGGTATTTTACGGCCCCTATACCGGCGCAAAATTCACAATTAATATGGCAATTGAATTTCTGTGGCAGATAAGCGTTGTAGGGAACAACCCAAGAGTTGTTAATACCTCTGAATTGTAAATCTTCGGGTTGCGTCGTATCACGTCTTTGATACTTAGGGTATCCATTGACATTTGCATCAGTTTCTTCTTGAAAGTTTTTTGGAAACTCTTTTTTGCATTTGCCATTTTCCATGCAAGGAGAATTTGGATTTCTCGCTCCACATGGGCCATGAATCATATGCTTTACGACAACTTCGTAAAGCTCATGATATTTTTCCTTGTCTGGGATCTCTGGCCAAATAATTTTATCAATATCCTCCGTTGTCCGAGGCTTATCTTCTTCTTCTAATATAATTAGAATGTGGGCATGAGGTAAACCTCGTTTTTGAAATTCAATGACGTACACCATTGCACGTACTTTTCTAAAAACTGGTCCTTTGATATCTTTCAATAGTTCTTTCAATTTTAAATTGAAAACTTTAGCAATCAGGTCTGGTCTATTTTCCGGTTTGCAACCATTCAAGTTTTCAACAATTTCAGTCCACTTAGGATTGCATGTCATTGTTATAAATAGATCTGGTTTCCCAAATTTTCTGACAACGGCCATAGAATCTTGATAACACTGTTGCATATTTCTTAGACTTCCTTGAAAGGATGACGAAAGAATAATTGGTGCTCCAACGGAAGAATAATTGGTGCGTTGATGCAAGTGATCCATTAGTCCACTGTACTTTTCAACTCTAAGTTTTCGTTGATTATTCTTTATAAATTCTATTCTACTTGACTCCGTTTTTACTTGAGCGTGAACAGAAAATTGTAGTGTCAGTTTTCCCGCTGATATAAATGGATTAAACTCCTTTCTAATTGCCATGATGTAAGCGTAATATCCCATTTGAGACATTATATCTTTTACTGCAATGTGCCATCCGCCATTTCCATAAGGATAAAGAAGTGGATATAGGATTGCGTCACATTTCCGGTGCAAGATATTTATTTGTGTCGTAGTGCCTTTAGTACAATCCTTATTGTAGACACGTATATCTCTATCAAATTCGAAATATAACAGCAATTTCATTAGCTGCTGGAGCATTGTATCGTCTTTTATCCTTCTGAGGATCGTTTCGAAAAGAGAGAATCAAAGATGAAAGCTCATTTCCATTAGTGGTTAAACTCGCCTCTATTTCTTACATCATCTTGTAAGATTTTGCAAGCTTATTGTTTGATGACATAAAGTCAGACAACTTTTGCATTGTTTGTTTATCTTCACAACCCTTGTTCCGCTTGTCACCTATTCTTTCATTGCATGCTTCTTCAGAATCAAGCATGTAAAGCTGTGCATACTTGCGCTTTTCTCCTTCTCTTGGGTGTTCGCTTTTAGAGGCCGCATGATATATTTGACCAAACACTTTGAAGCAGTAGATTCCTCCGGTGGGAACTACATCTTCTCCGTTTTCATTTTGGTACAGGCCTCCCATGGAAGCAAATGCCAATGCACTATTAAAGGAGCGAATGTTCTCCATAAAATTCTTTCTTTGTCTGGCCGTTGGCCAATCTTCTTCGAAGACACTTTGTGTCATTAATTTTTTTAGATCATCTGGTAACCTGTGAGGTTCCAATTTTATCTTGCTTTATGGCAGCAAGATTGAAATAATTTATTTTTTGGACCTTCGCTTTCAAAATTCAAAGATCCACAACCAATGCACTCAATAGACATTGGGCCCAATGTGTGCTGTGCCACGGTACATGCCTCAGATTTGGTAATCCAGGCAGTGTGACGTTCAGTGTGAATGGAACGATATTGAGCAATTCTTTTTGCATTTTTAGCACGTTCGTTTTGTTTTTCTTGCTCAGACTGTGCAGCTCTTTTTTTGGTCATTCTAATAGCTGCCTTTGAACGTTCGTTTTGTTTTTCTTGTTCAGACTGTGCAGTTTTTTTTTCTGACATTCTATTTGCCACCCTTTCACGTTCGTTCTTTTTTCTCGTTCGGACTGATTGGCTTTTTTCTGCAAATATCTTTCTTTATCTTTAGCACGGGCCGCCTCTCTCTCATCTTCACTCATCTCTGCTCTGTTTTTAGCAGGCATAATTTTCCTTTTATCAAGTTTGTTGCTGTTTGTACTACTGTTGATTTTGCTCTTATGAACTTTTTATCTCCGAAAAGATTGTTGGTTTAGCTCTAATGAGCTTTTATTTTCAAAAAAATTTTTGGGTTTGCTCTAATGAGCTTTTAGTCTTCAGAAAGACAATATTTATTTAGTAGATTATCATATAATACATTCGTCACATCACTTTTCAAAACGCAGGTAACTCTTAATTACGGTAACGAAATAATTAATTTCAAACTCAATTTGCAAATCACAAAATTTGACAACACAATTCATACGCCTACGTCAGATTTAATATTTGCACTCGTGCTACGCCTACGTCAGATTTAATATGCTATGATTACTATGATTAGGTATAGGAAAAGGAGTGGAACATACTTACACTCTGTTTTATTTTTATAAATTATTCGTTTGCGAAACTGAGACAAATAAAACTAAGTTTGATTTGAGAAAAGCAACGCGATCTTAGGTGCAAACCTGCCATCATCAGGGTTTGTCCAAGTGATTTGTTTACTGTCATCACATACGCCATTTTCAAGGGAACTGTAAACCTTTGAACTGAAATGGTAGGTTGTTGGGTTATATTTTGTATGTGTGGAATGAGAACCCTCTCTCCTTTAGATGCCCTGGTCATAATAGTGGCTCTTACGATATTCCTCAAAATCGAGTGATAAATAATCTTATACAATTACCCAGCCTTGGCGCATCGATATTACGCATCCACAAAACTGGCACACCCACTTTTAAATGAATTATGTGTAAGGAAATACCAGATATTCACAGTGAATTGAGAAACTCAACTGTATATCATTACCGTACCCACGGAAGCGTAATTTGTGCCTTCTTGGTATAACATTCAAAGATTTTTTGTTTATTTCAGCAACCGTTTCATTGTAAGGAAATACCAGATATTCACAGTGAATTGAGAAACTCAACTGTATATCATTACCGTACCCACGGAAGCGTAATTTGTGCCTTCTTGGTATAACATTCAAAGATTTTTTGTTTATTTCAGCAACCGTTTCATTTTTAGGTGCCAATATTACTTTTCCACAAAAGAAAACTAATTCGCAGAGTACATGTTTCCTTCAAAATTTTCAAAAAATTTTGCAATGAGTCCCCCCCCGCCCCCCTGAATAATCAACATTGCAAAAGTCGTTCGTCAAATTGATTTCATTTCCGGATGTAACCCTTGAAGATAACACTTTACATGCCTCTCTGAAGGGTACCCGTTCTTGCCCATTCTCCATTTTGAGATCGCAGAAACTTGTCGACCGACACACATGGTTACGCAGTAATTGCACACTAGAACATTCAAAATTGCGTACGTGCACGGTCTACACACGTCCAATTGCGTCTACTGCTTTGATGTTTTGTGACTATTCGACTGGTTATCCCTGCACACGTCGTTTTCACTCTATTCTTGTCACATTCCATGTGTAGTAACATGAACTTCAGAATATAAAAGTGCCCTAGCAAAGCTCTCGTTTTGGCAGAGCTGAAAAAATGGTGTGCGAGTTGTTCTGTTAGGCTTCGTCATTCTTTGATTTAAGTATTGCTTTGTAAAATAGATGCGTTTTGTTGAACTATATTTAGATGCCTTATTTGTAGCAATTGCAGAATCTTCCAAGCTACTTCATTGCTACTGACGTAACGCCTTGCTCTAACTGACTGCACTTCATCTCGAGGGTCGATGTGTAATTTTTTTTTGTTGCACGGTAAGTATTACCTGGTCACTATCTTTATTTATATACTTCCAAATATGTTATACTTTGTCGCCTATACTTAAATATACGCTTCAACATTTATACGTGCTTCGAAAATTTTTGTGAATAAGGCACTACTGCTGTCCACCTCTTGCGCTTATGGTAGTTGTCCGCCAACCATCCTCTAGTGCTCTGCCTCGATACTGATAATAGCCCGTTACCATTACCCGTGGAAACGTTTTTGTTCAATTTCCTAATAGCTTAGCGTGTAAAAATCTTAAAAAGGACTTTCTAGATTAAAAATTATCGGATAGATCAGATAATTTATCTCTTTGGTCTATTTAGTCTCTCCGATGTAATTAAAAAACACGCCAATGTTAAAATCTATTTATCAATATTACTACAGCAACCAAATTAATTATTGTAGATAATGGCTTCCAGGAGACTCTTCCAAAATAATCACTTATAACTCCATAACGCTTAAAGGGCCTACTGTAAATAACTTAAATTAAATCGGGAATGCATCAAATAATAACAGCTTAAAGGGATTCATACTAACTTAAAAATTAAAAATTAAATAAGTTGAATATGAATCAATAATTTATATGTTTACTTACAAAACAGATACCACAAGACACTACTTACAAATCAAGTCTCCGCTGGCTGCTTGAATCTTCAGTAAAGCCAACTCCATCCTCTGGAAATAGCAACAAACCATTCATCACCAAACATCACTCAATAAGCCAAACTCAGAAATACTGAAACAGTTACAAATAAACATTTCAGAGAATATCCCAAAACAAAACCAGTCAGCCCCAACTGCCATTCACTCGCTATTTCTGAATCCCGAATATATATTTACAACTCTACCGCTCGTTATCTTCGACACATCGCTGCGCTTTTCTATAACTATACCCACCATAAATCTTAATTTAGAAAATAGAAGTTAAAACATTCCCATGTCTTTTTTTTAATCTAATAAAACAATATAATTTCACAGTTATATCCTAGAATATGATCTATTTACGGAAATTGACAAAAACAAATATTTTTAGAAATTCAAATTAACAAACACTCAATTCAAGTCAATCACACTTCTTGAACGGATCTTGTTTGCTATTAATTTTTGTTAAACTGCTTAATTAGACAGAATATTGTTAAAAAGAAATTACATATATGACATACCTTAGGAACAAGATACATACAACAACAAACACAACTATCAGTAAAAAACATTTTATAACAACACTAGTTTTTGCTTTAGTGTAATCTGACGTCTCCATTTAGTACATAATTACCGTAGAATTTCATTGTACAAAAAAAACCAATACATCCTAAACCTTTTCGCAACCACATGCAAAACAATCCAAATATTATGAAATTACCTGCCAAGCGAATACCTGAGCAATACCGCTATCTATATTTTGAACGAGATTAATACTGTTGACGTTGAAATACCAATTTTTATTTATGTTGAAGTTGGTTCACTAAGGTCATATTTTTATCATAATTGTGTACATTATTTTGTGACTTTTCACAGAGAGTACACAGAGTGATTGATATTAATCAAACTAAATAAAATTAAATACACAAAAATAATTTAAATAAACTAAATTAAGATTTCATATACAGAGATATGTGGACAACAACCCGTATTTCTCTTCAAACAATTTAAAAGTATACATACTTAGACCTTTTTCAATAGAAAAGTAGAAAATGTACAAAAAAAATTGATTTTCCGTTTTCTCTCCCTTTCAGAGGTGACAGTTTTCACAAATAGAAATAATTTGTAAAGAATACCTAAAGTCTTGTGTAATGGTTTCTTCCTATTAAAATTCGCCCGTAAAATTTTAAAACTATTCACATAATAAGTTATTATTCATTATCATTACTATTAAACAATTTCTTCGTTGTAAACCTCGTTCAAAAATTTGCATTTAGTATACAACATTTTCTCTTGCTAAAAAAACAATTTCGAGTTTCTACTGATCATAAACTTTAATAATTCAGCAACATTCACCAATCCCATAATTTTGGCTTAACATCCCAATATTCATTATTCATAAATCAAATTTAGACATGAACAGTTAAAATTCCTTTAGAAGAAGCTTAATATGATGAAACAACCCGCAATTCATGCCATCGTTATTGTGAGTTATTAATACATTTTTGGCGACTAAGATTATATTTCAATGAAGCTATGAAACTATCCTTTCTTGCCACTTATTTGATTTGAATATATCTTAGTGCAATTTGCTTCGAATAATAACGATAAAGCAAGGTGTACCTTAAAGCAAACATATATTTGTATAATTCAAGGTCGAATCTTACATCCTGTCATTTTATTTTTATTTATGTAAATTCTCAATTCGTTTAATTTTGTCATAAAAAATATTTCGTGTCAAGCAACTGATATTTAAACATAATTTTAAACAAGCACAAATAATAACTTAAGAATTGTTTGATGGCGACAATATAGTAAATAAATTTGATGAGAAATTTTTGATTTTTTCATTTCATACATACATACATAAGGTATTAAATGGCTTTGTGTAAATTACACGTTTTTTATGTGTAAAAAACTGTGTAAATCACATAGTATAATTTACTCGCCCAACTGTGCTTTGCGATACTTGGAGGCCCAATGGCTATCTACAACAAAAAACGAAAAAGATTTTGAAAAAAGATGTCAAAATCTAGTCAAGTGCATGTTCACAATTTACAATTTAAGTTTGAAGTTACCTAAAAGTGTCGAACTTGAATCAGTTCTTGAAACGTTTTGATGCATGATTGTTTAAATTTAGCCCCATTGCTGGAGGACCTATGAAAAATTTAACAAATGAATCTCTTTCCCTTAGTTATCATCAGTATTATATTAACTGCTGATACTTATTTGTACAGAATTTCATTTATTGTCTGCATCATCTAATTTTATTATGATGTATTCTGCAATATAAGTCACGATTTATGCTTGATTTAAGTTCTTCACAAATCTTTCCTCTCTGATAAAGGTCATTCCGCATCATATTCCGATAAAATATTATGTACACCACATTAAAAATTCCATTATACATAATAATATTCAATCTATCACATAAAAGAGCAAAAAAATATAAAAAAATTTGCTGATAAAAAAAATGTTGATATAATCATAAAATCATAATTCAAAATTAATATTAAATGACAATTTCGACACCATCACAAATTTCAACCCTCTATACTTAAATTTTTTTTTTCTGGCGTTTTCTCTGTCCTTGTTTGTTTTGGTTTGGTGTTTTTAGCGATTTTTTTGTATTTTTCACGTTTTATCGGCATCATTAAGGAATACCAAAAGGTTAAATGGTAAAATATTACAAATATCGCACCAAAAACAACAACATCACAATATTTTTAGTTATTAAGACATAATAATGAACACTGAACAGCTAAAATGATTAATAATTGTTTGGGGTTTGGTTATGGTTTGATGAAAGGAAAGAATATTTTTGGATTTTTTACGCCCGCGCGTGTAACACTATATTTTGCCATAGATTTTCATCAGCACCAAAAAATTCTTAAAAACTATATGTTATAATTTTCTTTGGTTTTTACTACTCAATATTCATTCTGTCTGTTGGATATGGTTTTTTTTTATTTTGTTAGGTGATTTATTAATTATGTACATAATGAAATGTTTATTAAAAATGTTATAAAAAAAAAAGTTAAATATTTCGGTTGGTTTAACAGAGAATTTGAGCAAGGTTCAACAATTATTTTGTCTTATTCAAAAGGCACGCAATTATTACTCTTTTATTGTTATTAGTTACATCATTAGTCTTAACTGAAATGATTTAGTCAAGTTGGTCAGCAATATCCCCTATTGCTATTATTAATACATTTTGGATTTTCTTCTTTTATGAAACTCATTATACCATCTGATCAAATTTGACCGGAACTGGTAAAAAGAACAACATTTTTATGTATTTTAATACAAATCTTTATTATCGCCTTCAAAATAGGCTCTTTTTGAGCCAATACAAGCATGCCAACGGTTAATCCATTTGTCCATACACATCTTATAGGCCTCGGCCGAGATGGCCTTTAGTTCCTTCAGCGAATTTCTTTTTAAGGCTTCAATCAACTCATGGCGCGTTCCGCGGAGCGGATATTTGAGTTTTGGAAACAAGAAAGTCACAGGGAGCCAAATCTCGCTAGCACGTTGGCTGGGTGATGACTTTTGTTTCGAGTTTGGCCAAAAATTCAGTCACAATCAGGCTGGAATGTGACGGCGCATTATCGTGGTGAAAAATCATGAACCAAAATGTGTTGAATCGACCCATAAGAGATGTTGAGAACCTCTAATATTTCTCTAATACCAACTCTACGATTTTGAGGTGGATGGACGAACCGAATGAGGCAAGTTTTATATGACCTCACGACTCTCACTGAATGCTTTATACCACTCAAATACTTGCGTTCTCGATAGAGTAAACTCCCCAAAACACTTTTGCAACATTTCCAATGATTCCGTAACCGTAATTCCATTGGAAATACAAAATTTCAAATTCGTTGTTCAACTTTTTTTTCTTAGTAAAAATCGCAAGACAAACGTTTCGCGTCCGTCAGAAACAAATAGCTGCTAAACTCACACTGAAGGAAGTATTCTGCTCAAACATCACACGAATGTCAAAGAAGGTTGTGCTAACCTAGAAAAATAAAATTTTACCAATTAGGTTTACGCGCCCGGTTTAAATGGACCATTCCGAGTCAAATTTGATCTGATAGTAGATTCAATAATAAATTTAATTTCTTAAATCTAAAATTATTTTGCTAAATTTATGTTTATGCCAAGCAAGTGGCGCTTACTGCAGCGAAGTAAAATTTCGATTAAATTTAATACGTCTTCATCTAAAATCAAATTTAAATTTTATTTGAATTATGAAATAATTTGCTTTTGATAAAAATTTTCTATTAAATTTAAATCAGAATATGTATTGTACATGCTTTATTTGAGAAAGGGGAAGATTATTTTGATATCATTCTTGCTTGTATATAGAATATGGATTATCTATATTCAAGCAAAAATGATACATAATTAATCTCGCCCTATCTCTAATAAAGCAAGTATTTTGATTTAAATTTAGTAGAAAATTCTTAGCAAAACCAAATTATTTCTTAATTCGTTCACAACACGTCACGACTCACGACTGAGAGCTTAAAATCGACTGTGTGAATCGTGTAGAGTAAAAAAAACGCGACCTCCAAAATTGTTAAAACGATGAGTAACAAAATGCAAAATGAATTGTTTCGGATTCTTTCAACCGCGTAGTGGATGAATATTTTGTTTATGCTTGCTGGTCGAGCGGCTGCGGTTGCGGTGCGAGTATGTGTCTTGTACGTGAAAGCGCTGACACATGTGTTTGCTATTGTAGCGTAAAACGAATGCAAGTACATTTTGAATGAATGAGTCGCTACAAGTGTACAGTAACTAAGTATAAAACCGGCCCTTTTTATATAAAAAATAATTATATTTATTGTGAAAAATAATTGAATATTTACAGATAATGGGAATTTTCCTAATGATTTTCATAGAGAATAGACAAACGATTAAAAATAATGCAAACCTTGAAATAATTTAGCTACAGTTTAACTCTCAGAGCGCTGCATATCTGAAATTTATGGATTTTTCAGTTTTAACTGCAATAAAAATGTTAACTGTAATCTATATATTGTATATACAGGGTTTTCCGATAAGGACTTACAACTAGTTTTTTTTAAATAAAACGCAAACCATTTGAGATATCTCGAAAATTTTATTATTGGCTCAAAGTAGAATCAAAATATTTACGCATGGAATTCGACATCGTTCAAATGTCCACCATGCGAACATTTGCATGTGTCGATTCGTTGAACCCAATTTTCGATGACTCGGCCATACATTTCGACGGAAACGGCCGCTATGTCTCGTTCAATATTGGCTCTGAGCTCGTCTAACGACGCCGGCTTGTTGGCATAGACCAATGAGTTAACGTAGCCCCATAAAAAAAAAGTCTAGAGGTGTTAAAGCACACGAACTAGGCGGCCAATCGACAGGACAAGTTCTGGATATAACACGTTCATCGAATTTAGATTTTAATAAGTCGATTGTTAGACCCACTGTGTGGCATGTGGCACCGTCTTGTTGATACCAAAAATCATTAACGTTTAGTTCATGCAACTGACCAAAAAAATAACGTTTCAATTACAACATGTCGCTGTAGCGATCTCCATTGATTGTAATGTGACGGTCATTTTTATCAACGAAAAAAACGGTCCAATGACACCACCACCATGAACAACATACAGTTATTTTTTGTGGATGTAGTGGTGTTTCTTGAAGTATATGAGGGTTTTCACCTGGCCAATGACGCATTGGTCGAAATTGGTCATCTTCTTCCAACATTTCCAGAGCCCAATCCGAGAACGTATGTCGCTTCATATGATCGAGTGGCTTTAGTTCTTGTGTTAACTTTATCTTATAAGGGTGCAAGCCAATTCTTGAGAACGCCGTGAAATCGACTGTTTTGGTTCGTTTGCGACGGAGGCTTGAATGGCACCAATATTCTTGGTACTTCGACCAACCCGTTGTCTCACTGGCACGGGAACATCCGACAGTGAAAATTTAGACTTGAATTTTTGCTCTAGATCATGAATTGCTTGTCTACTGGAACGATAATTACGACCAAAAATTGGAATTAACGCTCTTGAAGTTGCAGTCACCGAATTGGAATTTTTGTAGTAAATTTTATTTATTTCTAAACGTTGTTCGTTCGTGTACTCCATGATGAGAATGTTGTCTTTACTGAATGTTTTGATACTGACGGTTTGGTTATTGGTTTAAGGGTGCGTTCGAAATAATTTGCTTTTGATAAAAATTTTCTATTAAATTTAAATCAGAATATGTATTGTACATGCTTTATTTGAGAAAGGGGAAGATTATTTTGATATCATTCTTGCTTGTATATAGAATATGGATTATCTATATTCAAGCAAAAATGATACATAATTAATCTCGCCCTATCTCTAATAAAGCAAGTATTTTGATTTAAATTTAGTAGAAAATTCTTAGCAAAACCAAATTATTTCTTAATTCGTTCACAACACGTCACGACTCACGACTGAGAGCTTAAAATCGACTGTGTGAATCGTGTAGAGTAAAAAAAACGCGACCTCCAAAATTGTTAAAACGATGAGTAACAAAATGCAAAATGAATTGTTTCGGATTCTTTCAACCGCGTAGTGGATGAATATTTTGTTTATGCTTGCTGGTCGAGCGGCTGCGGTTGCGGTGCGAGTATGTGTCTTGTACGTGAAAGCGCTGACACATGTGTTTGCTATTGTAGCGTAAAACGAATGCAAGTACATTTTGAATGAATGAGTCGCTACAAGTGTACAGTAACTAAGTATAAAACCGGCCCTTTTTATATAAAAAATAATTATATTTATTGTGAAAAATAATTGAATATTTACAGATAATGGGAATTTTCCTAATGATTTTCATAGAGAATAGACAAACGATTAAAAATAATGCAAACCTTGAAATAATTTAGCTACAGTTTAACTCTCAGAGCGCTGCATATCTGAAATTTATGGATTTTTCAGTTTTAACTGCAATAAAAATGTTAACTGTAATCTATATATTGTATATACAGGGTTTTCCGATAAGGACTTACAACTAGTTTTTTTTAAATAAAACGCAAACCATTTGAGATATCTCGAAAATTTTATTATTGGCTCAAAGTAGAATCAAAATATTTACGCATGGAATTCGACATCGTTCAAATGTCCACCATGCGAACATTTGCATGTGTCGATTCGTTGAACCCAATTTTCGATGACTCGGCCATACATTTCGACGGAAACGGCCGCTATGTCTCGTTCAATATTGGCTCTGAGCTCGTCTAACGACGCCGGCTTGTTGGCATAGACCAATGAGTTAACGTAGCCCCATAAAAAAAAAGTCTAGAGGTGTTAAAGCACACGAACTAGGCGGCCAATCGACAGGACAAGTTCTGGATATAACACGTTCATCGAATTTAGATTTTAATAAGTCGATTGTTAGACCCACTGTGTGGCATGTGGCACCGTCTTGTTGATACCAAAAATCATTAACGTTTAGTTCATGCAACTGACCAAAAAAATAACGTTTCAATTACAACATGTCGCTGTAGCGATCTCCATTGATTGTAATGTGACGGTCATTTTTATCAACGAAAAAAACGGTCCAATGACACCACCACCATGAACAACATACAGTTATTTTTTGTGGATGTAGTGGTGTTTCTTGAAGTATATGAGGGTTTTCACCTGGCCAATGACGCATTGGTCGAAATTGGTCATCTTCTTCCAACATTTCCAGAGCCCAATCCGAGAACGTATGTCGCTTCATATGATCGAGTGGCTTTAGTTCTTGTGTTAACTTTATCTTATAAGGGTGCAAGCCAATTCTTGAGAACGCCGTGAAATCGACTGTTTTGGTTCGTTTGCGACGGAGGCTTGAATGGCACCAATATTCTTGGTACTTCGACCAACCCGTTGTCTCACTGGCACGGGAACATCCGACATTGAAAATTTAGACTTGAATTTTTGCTCTAGATCATGAATTGCTTGTCTACTGGAACGATAATTACGACCAAAAATTGGAATTAACGCTCTTGAAGTTGCAGTCACCGACTTGGAATTTTTGTAGTAAATTTTATTTATTTCTAAACGTTGTTCGTTCGTGTACTCCATGATGAGAATGTTGTCTTTACTGAATGTTTTGATACTGACGGTTTGGTTATTGGTTTAAGGGTGCGTTCATAGTGAAAATTCAATGTTGTCAAGTACCAAATGGAAACCCCATTATATATATATATGATCACAAATCAATGGGGCATAAGTCGAGTTGTGCCCTTGTACATTATATTATTTAAAATTCGAATGATTTCATATAGTATCAATTTTTTGTAATATTCCGACAACTATAAATAATCATAATTACTGCTTAAAAACACTAAACTTCAAAAAACTTATACGATTTTCAATTGTCGTCTTACTTTGATAAGAGTTATTCCTATCCGGATAGGAATGAAATTTTGCCCAAAGTAAGAGCAATTCTTCTTCAGAATAATTTTTTTTTTTTACTTTTAACAGTTGGTACCTACCGAGCTCTAAAATATAATTTATTATTTAGAATTTTACCAAACATTAAATAGTGATAACAAATTATTGAATAAAGTATAATTAATTCCAAATGATAATTAACAAAAATGCGAATTTTCGAGGTGTTCCCCCTTTGATTTGTGACCACAGATATACAGTGGTAGACATTCGTATAAACGCACTATGTTTTTTGAATATAGTTCTAAGAGTAAAGTGTTTTGATTTTTTTCAAGTGGTCTAAATTGTGTCTATCATCTTAAATCTGTTGCTAAGATAAACCATTTGTAAAAATTTTAATGTTTTACTTTAATAAATTGAAAAATCTAAATTTCAGGTGGACATTCGTATAAACGCACTTCTGATAATGTACTAAAATAAAAACCAAAATTAGCAATTTTTCATATATTATTTTATTTAATATTTGGTCTGGCCCCGACCTTTCTGAATAACTTCGAAAATTCGAGAAGGCATTGAATTTGTTAAATTTTTGAGGGTTTTCAGATCAATTGTGGCCCAACATTCACGGATGGCACTTTTCAAATCTTTAATTGAATTATATTGCTGTTCATTTCCATAAACTTTTCGGGGAAGGCCCTCTAAAGGTTTTCGATAGGATTGCAATCAGGACTGCAAGCTGGCCATTCAAGAAGGGGAATGTTTTTCTCGAGAAACCACGGAGTGGTCTCCTTAGAAGCATGGATCGAGGCATTCACTTGCTGAAAATTATAATTTTTGTTGATGTTATTACCCAGATAATTTATCAAAACGTCTTCCAAAAGTTTCACGTACATACGGAAGTTCATTCGTGTCGTTATAAAGCAGATAAGAAGCTCCTCGTTATAAAAAAATGCTCTGCATACCATAACACACCGCCACAAAATTACGCTTCGACCTAACGACGCTTTGTTCCTCCAAATTATGCCAGTAGCAACTGTAGCAGTCGGGAAAATCCAGATTAATTTTTTTTCCGTAAGAAAAAATCATACTCTGCCAATCCGTTATCGACGACATGTATTTACGAACAATTTTGAGCGGATTACTCGTATGCATGGCCGTTAAAAGTGGTTTGATCCAAAATTTTGTCCATTTTATGTTCGGTGAACTATTAAAAATACGGGCAATGTGTCGGGTCGTCACAGGAAGATCCAATGGCCTGCACGATAGACGGTTTCGTGTATAGCTTCTTTGCGGATTAGACCTTTCTGGCGAGCTGAGATCTTGGATAGGCAATAGTCCTGATTGCAATCCTATCGAAAATCTTTAGAGGGCCTTCCTCGAAAAGTAAAGATTTGAAAAGTGCCATCCGTGAATGTTGGGCCACAATTGATCTGAAAACCCTCAAAAATTTAACAAATTCAATGCCTTCTCGAATTTTCGAAGTTATTCAGAAAGGTCGGGGCCAGACCAAATATTAAATAAAATAATATATGAAAAATTGCTAATTTTGGTTTTTATTTTAGTACATTATCAGAAGTGCGTTTATACGAATGTCCACCTGAAATTTAGATTTTTCAATTTATTAAAGTAAAACATTAAAATTTTTACAAATGGTTTATCTTAGCAACAGATTTAAGATGATAGACACAATTTAGACCACTTGAAAAAAATCAAAACACTTTACTCTTAGAACTATATTCAAAAAACATAGTGCGTTTATACGAATGTCTACCACTGTATGTATGGATGTATATGTATATGTGGGTCAGTCCACGGTAAAACACCCATTTTTTCACAATTTCCAAACTTCATCTCTTAGATTATAATTTTTTTATTTTTTTTCGTGTTCCTCAATTCAAAATAACGGATAACTATTTATTTTTATTTTTTTTTTAACCTTCGGTTGTACCGTTATTCGATATTTTAGTTTTGACAATTTTTGAAATCTGATTTTTGGCTTCCACGTAGTGTTATATTTTCAGTTTTAAGAGGACTATTTTGAAAAATAATACCATTTTGGGAAGGTATTAATCCAACTTAAATATTAAATAATTTATTTTTAAAAAGTACCGTTATCCAAGGAGTTAAAAAAACTAAATTCGAAAAAAAAAATTATCACGATTCAAGTACCGTACCCCCCTTGTTAGAGATACCCAAATAAAATGATTACGACCCAATAATGTACTACGGTCGTGATAATTCCCACCCCCACCCTTTGTTAGAGATACCCAAAAAAAAAAAATTATCACGACCTAAGTACCCCCTCCCCTCCCTCCTTTGTTAAAGATACCCAAAAAGGAAAAAAGAAATTATCACGACCCAAGTACCGCACCCTCCTTGTTAGAGATACCCAAATAAAAAAATATCACGATGAAAGTATCGTACACTCCCTCCGCCACCTTGGTAGAGATACCCCAAAAAAAAAAAATTATCACGAACCAGGTACCATATCCCCCCTGTTAGAGATAGCTAAAAATAATCAATTTTCGGATGATGTACAAAATAAAATGTTGCTTTGACAACAGCTGCTTTTATTGTAAAAATGAATAAGGTTTTCAATAATTTGAATAGTAGACTTCTAAATGATAAAAATAAAAGCTCTTTATAGAAAAATAATTATGTTTATTCAATTTTAATCCAAATGATTTCTTATATACACGCGGTTCAACCGGTTAAACCAGTCAGGACTGATCCAAACAACAAATGGCGTTACGCAGCTATTAAATGATTTAATAATAAATAATCCCCAAATATTTTTCCTATTGTCAGTTAGGCTTAATCAAGATCATATTGGAAACTTATTTCGCCTTAGTCGACAAAGATGCGGTGTAGGTAATCGCCGAAATCCAACAGTAAAGAAATTTAATGATTTGTTAAGACCAATTATGTAAATTCAATTTTTAAAAAATTCAGCTTCTACGAATTGCGACGAGAATGCTGATGAATTACTAATAAGTTACTTTTTAATAAATTCAACAGACTCCTCTTCTACTACGGTTGCTTTAACTACGGATGCCTAAAGGCGGATTTATGGTTGCCTTCGTTCCTTCGTTCATTCGGTTTGAATTTTTTTTTTAATCAATCGTTTTCCTTGAAGGTGGATTCACGAGGTCGGTTTTTTACCCTAGGGTATTTTTGTCCGAGCTCCTAAATCAATCAAAACACATTTTTTTTTGGTTATTTCAATCACTAGATGGAGCAGAACGGAAATAAATAACCACCAAACGTAAAAAACCAGCCTCGTGAATCGGTTTGATTGGTAGAGGAGCTCGGACAAAAATACCCTAGGGTAAAAAATCGACCTCGTGAATCCACCTTGAAAATGACGTTATTTTTCGTTCCTGTTCCTTTGATTGGATTAAAAAAAATATAAGGCCGAATGAACGAAGGAACGAAGACAACCATAAATCCGCCTTCAGCTAGAATTAAGTAGATAACTTAAGTAATAATGAAGAGAACTAATCTATTGATATCTCATCTCAACCGGAATATGAAAGTGAAATATTGAATCTGTATTCTACAAGGTAACTATTACATGGGATATTCAATTTTCTAACGACTTGCAAAACAAAATTGCCAGAGCTGTAAAGATAAATGGATAAAAAATGATAAATACAATTTAATAATTAATTCAGAATATTTCATGTTTATGAAAAATTAAAAAAATGTTGAAATTTTTTTATCATCAAGTGCGCCTTCTGTATTATTATTTGAAATTTTTAAGCCACATATTCATATATTTGGAAATATAATTAACGACCCTGAGTCAGAAAATATACAAAAAATAATTGTTGAAGAATGCATTCGATTTACAAGTGAAAACCCTGAATGTAAAGATTGGGTGTCTTTAAATAATTCCCTTTTCGAACATCATTTAAAATTTTTAGATTTTCTTATACTAGGTAATACTTTCAAAAAAATGGAGGTGTGGCCAACACACGACTTTCTTTTACGAACAGCGAATTTTAAGAAACTTTTATAATGCAAATTTCTTGCAAACTTTATTAAGATTGTTTTTATTTTTTCATGTTTTCTGTAAATTGTATATTTTTGAAATATTTGTAAAATAAATTATCTGTTTCACGGAATCTGGGACCTGGAACCCCAAATATTATGTAAGAGATTAATGAAGATATATCTGTTTTGAGGTCCCTTGAGTCCGAAAAAGTGGATTTCGAAATGATGTCTGTCAGTCGGCTTATCTGCCAGATGGCTTAACCAATCGAACAAAAACTTTAGATTTAAGCTTTACTTATGTAAAAGAAAGTAATAAAAAATAATAGATTTGTAAGAAGTTTGGGTAATTGGTTTCTCAAAATTCCCTCTTCGTAGAAGAAATGTGTTGGCCACACATCAATTTTATTTTTTTTATAAAATTTTTTTATTTTTTCTTTAAATTTTTTTTTTTTTAATTTTTAAATTTTTTTTTTTAATTTTTTAATTTTTAAATTTTTTTTTTTTAATTTTTAATTTGTTTATTTTTTTTTATTTTTTTTTTTGGAAACATTTTGTATTAGAAGTTTTTTGTAAACCTTATACTTTTGAAGATATTTGCAAAACAAATTTTCTGGCCCAAGGGAGTGGCCACTTCCGGTTGACCGATTTGAAGTTAAATTCACTGGGACCTCCCAATTTATCAAAAAAGCTTAAATCTGAAGTTTCAGTTCGATTGGTTAAGCCATCTGGGCTGTAGAGAGGACACAGACTGACAGACAGACGGACAGACAGACGGACAGACAGACGGACAGACTGACAGACAGACATCATTTCGAAACCCAATTTTTCGACTCAGGGGATCTCAAAACAGATAAATCTTCAATAATCTCAAGGTCGAAAATTTTCATGATTACTATACTTTATTTTACTTACGTAAAAGAAAGTAAAAAGCAACGAAATGGTTATATGATAAATTTACAAACAAAAAATTATTTAGAAAACCGTTTAATTAGGTTTATTAATTTTTATTTAACCTTTAAAGTGCGTCGTAGAAAAAGTTGCATGGAAGGAGTGGTACGTTCCAGTGGGCCGCAATTTTATATTAATTATTTTTTATTCAATTAGCACGATACTATAAATTTCGATTAGGAAGATACTAAAATTTTTAAAAAAAGCATTAACCGGAGGGGGATTAATTTTTTTTTTTTTTTTGAAAAGTACAGCGCTCCCTAGGACCGCACAATGTTCTTTACGGGTTAAGTAATAATATAAATAAATGAACTAAACATAAATAATAATTATAAAATTTGAATGTTTTTTTTTCTGGGATCGACTGGGCGAAAATTGCTTTCTTGGAGCAGTGCGTTTTTTATTACCTCTTTAAAAAAATTTCATATAAAACTATCAAACTACTAGATGTCCCTTAGTTTCTGGAAATGGCAATGAATTAGGTTATGCTTGAATTCATGCGTTTCTGCCTCTCCTTCTGCAAATACAAATGTATTTTTCTAAAGACAGTCAATTAAACAAATTTCGGAACTATTTGAAGCTGACACAGAGAGGTGACGCTGACATGAGAATATAGGGAAATTCAACGGTTTTCTTATAGGAATAGAGAAGTTGCTAGCTATTCGTGTTCAAGTTAACTTTTGAACGGTAATAAATCCCGAACTTACGAAAACGTCATACCAATATACCATTGATGATTGATTAGTGATTTCCAAAGTTATATTCTGTTGGATTAACGACCACAGGTAAACTTATAGTTTGAATTTTCATAATCGTTTAAGAAATAGCCAAGTTCCTTGGCCGTATTCCATAACTCCATCTACAAAATATTTAGAACCTCTTTTCCGTGGAACGTGTTGTATGGGTTAAAAAATACCCAAGCTTCATATACTAATTACCCATATTTCATCTGGAGAATTTCATCTGAAAATCATTTTAGAATCCCATTTCTATCATAATGGTCTATTTCCGTCATAATCAGTTAAAATATCCAACCTCTATTCTATTTGGCCACGTTCCAGAACTTCTCCCTCTAAATATTTTAGAATCCCATTTCCGTGAAACATGTTGAATTTCATCAAAATCGGTTAAGAAATACCCAGATTCCATCCTACTTGGCCATATTTCAGAATTTCATCTAAAAATTATTTTAGAATTCCATTTCTGTGGAATGAAAATCATTTTCATCAAAATCGATTAAGAAAAAGCAACTTTTCATCCTAACTAGCCAAAAATCATTTTAGAATCCCCATTTCCATTGCACTTATTTTTTATCTCGGTTTTTTAGAGTTTACATCACTATAAAAATGTTTTAAAGTTAAAAGCCAAAAACGTACCTAAATATAAAATTTAAATTTAAAGAGCAGAATGCAAATTAAGATAATGCGGGAATTACGTTATTTTGCTTGAGATTTCTAACATTCGTTAGGAATTAAAACTTATAATTTAAAAGTAGTTTAGGCAAAAGCAGGCGGCATAAAAGGTTAAGCGCCACAACCTTTATAAATAGCATAGCCAACTATAAGTATTTATCGTGGTGTTGTCCTGATTTTGACATGAACTTAAAGGGTTTATGAATATTAGTGAAAATTACCGATTTAACCCTTACAGAAAATGAAGAACCTGATCCATCCACTGAACGACGTGTTCTTGAAATGAAGAACCTATAAAAACAACAGGTCCTTCTGTTGGTCAAGGTCGGGAATCGACAATAAACGCAGTCCAAATATGTAAATCACCTACTTCTTAATATGGACCATTAATATTGGATCACCGCAATGTACAGTTTAAAGAATTGGAAATGGAATCCACTAATCTAAATATAATATCAACTTAGTGCAGAGGATGAATCTTTTACTAACATTGTTGAACTCAAAATCTTGATTGAAATTAAAAAATCTCAACATTTCGAAGTACTGAAGACAAAACTATGTACTGCGGAGAGAACCGACAGATACTATTTCAAAACCCAATATTTTTTTTTTGGACTTTGGGGACTCCAAAACGGATAAATCCCCAAAAATATCAAGCTCGGCAAATTTCATGATAACATAAAAGAAAAGAAAATTTATGCATGTGAATGCTATATTTAAGAAATATGAAACTCGCATTAATTTTCAAAAAATGAATATTTTTCAAAACTCAACTTCCTCATGTAGGGGTTAAATTCACTGCAGTATTCAGCCGCATTTCCCAATTACATATGTTATGTAAATAAAAACCACAAAATGGAATATGAATGAACGCATATTCCATTTTGTGGTTTTATTTTTAACTTCTTGCCATTTTTCAACTTTTCTTTTAATACAACTTTAAATATTATGTAAAAGGATTGTGAGGAATTTTGCAGAGCAACAAAAATTGAATTATTTATGTTGTTTTACGATAAATGTTATGTATGTATGTATCCATACGAGTATGTATGGTAAAATAAATTATTTTAAAACAAGTTTTTCATTTTCGTTATATAGCTCTTAATGTCGGCATTTCAAAATGTTTGTACGTGAAAGCGTTTCAGCTGAAGTTCCGGAATCTATGTTCATATTTTGTATATGCATAAATGGTGAATATTTGCGAATATTCATATAGGAGGTTTGGTTTAAGTTGACATTTTTTTCTTGGCCCAACGCGTAACCATATAGAATTAAAATAGAACAACAAAATTAAATCTTTAATCCGATTAAATATTTTTTCCAACCACAACAGGAACAACAAAAATAAAATTATTTATTTCTTCTTATAATAATATGTAATACACAATTATTAAAGTTGTTGTTATTGCTTTTATGTTGTTATGGAATTTTTTCTCTTGAAACCGCCCATGGAACGGAAAGAAAAACATGCTTACACATATAGGTATGTGCAAGTATGTAGGATATAATATTGTCTACATATTTAAACCCACTAAAGTACAGCGTAGACAATTTTTTTTGTTTTTGCTTGATTTTATTTTTTTCATTAAAATATTAAAACCTCAAGACCGAAGCAAAAAGATTTATGAAACTAAACCAACAAAAGTTTTATAACAAAAAGGTTATTATTAAGTCAAGTATCAAAATTATTATTGATTTATGTGTAATCACCGGGGTCAAAACATTTTTTATAGAATCTTTACGTCTTGTGTTTTGAAGTTTCCGTTTTCAGATTGTGTATTACACTCATTTCTTTATGACATAAGAAGCATAAAAAGTTTTTTTTTTGCTGGGGGTGTTTTTTTTTAAAGCACAATTCTTTTGTACAACGGAAGACTTGAATTACAGTGTTTTGTATTCCTCTGCTCTTTTAAGAGATTTAAAATTTGAATGAATGTTTTTCTAGTTAGGCACGTCATACTTCAAATTGAGATGACAGGTTGTTCATTTGTTCTATATTGTGTACTTTTTTTATGTAAATGTATACAAATTATAAATTAGAACTGTTTTCATTATCCATTGTAAATTTTACTAAAACAGATCTTCTTACACATAATGTAATTATATATACATGTTATGTAGCCAGCAAACTCAAGTTTCTTCTTTACGTGGTAAAAAAAAAATCGATATCACACATTAAATATTTAAATGTGTATATAGCACAAGATAATGGTATTTTTTAAACCGAAAAGCTCTTTTTTGTTTTTGATATTTTATACTTTCTTTTATGAAAGGGTACTGAAATAAATTAAATCCATCTTCATCCAAAAAACTGTTGTGTATTAAACAAATTTTGCTTTACCTACCTCAATTCTAGAAAAGCATGTTGATAAATATATTCATAACGCTTTTGTTGTTTATCCACAAACTGAATAAAAACAGGTAAAACAAATTTACAAAATTTACTCATCCAGCATTCATTCGATTCCATTATTCATATACCTTTTGTGTGAATATGTATGTAGGAACAGACATTGGTACGGGGAACATACGAGATATGTGTATGCTGGCGCTACATCCCATAGACGGATTTGGTCGCTTCATTATGAAGTTTCGTAATCATTATTTTTAACTGTTAATGAATGATTAATTCATTGATCCTACATTACCGAGCCGTAATTTTTTCATCACCCGCCGGGAATCGAACCCGGGACCTCCAGAGCTTAAAGCAAGCATGCTTTTATACAATTGGGCAAAATAAATACTCGGAACTTATTTTATGAGTAATCTGGATATTATTAGTTTGAATAATACAAACATTAATTCGGGATAGCTCTACAAAACAAAAAAAAAAAATAAAAAATAAATGGAATCACCATTAGGCATTGAAAATATTGTAAAATTATGCAACCAAAAAAAAAAGCATTCATCAATGGCAGAATTCCGTAATATAATCTAATAGAGCGATCATAAGCACAAAACTATGAAGAACATTTTTTACAAGCTATCCAGACATCTTGAACTTAGTTTTTTTTTATTTGTTTCATTTTATCCGATCAAATTTATCCATGCCCATATACATACATACAAAACAAAAAGCTTTTAGTTTTTTTTGTTTTCGTTCGTTTTTACGTTACGTAAATCTCCCATGGCAAAAGTTTTCAACATGCTGACCTAAAACAAAAGATTTATATTTTTTTTGTGTGTCGACTAATAAAAAATCCTTAATACAAAACTTAGTTTTTTTTTGTGTGTACATATTCGTCTTTAGAACAATGCCACGGTTTATATCAAGAGTGCAAAAAAAACTTTAAATATTATGAATTATGTGGCTTAATAATTTTTGTATTGTTTTAAAGTATACAGTGCGCTTCCATTTGTATGTCGGTCTCGCACCACTTTAATGTTAAAGTTATAACACATAGCCATAAACACAAACACACCGAAAGGAAAAAAGATAAAAACAACAATAAAGTAAGACGAACGGCAACAAAAAAAACTTTTCTTTTTAACTAAAACCGTAATTAATTTTTCCAGTTGAATTAAATATGTATAGTATTATAAAGTTTGACAGTTTTTCATACCTCGTCATGTTTTTATTTTATTAAAATAAAATTTGTTAAGTATCTCATAAAGTTGGTATAAATAAGACTAGAACTAGATTATGTTAAAAGTTGAAATCGTATTTTATTTTGTAACTTGATTTAAAGAAATTAATTTGAGCCTTTTAGTACTAACTCGTTATAACGTAGACATCATTGTACTAAATGATTTTCCCCGGTGATTTTTATTATTTTTATGTTATTTTGTAATACTCACAAGTGTGCTTTCCGCTGACTCAGCTGTAGTTTATTATCAAAGAAGATCACTTGATACGTTTTATTAATCAACGGTAAGCCTGAAACTTTTAATGAACGGGATACTCATCGAATTGGCTTTGTTCGAGATAATCACAACAAATAATTTTGGATAAAAAAAAAAACGAAACGAAACTATTTTTCAAACGATGTATTTATTAATAATAATTCTACTATTTTTTTTTGGGTTTATATATTCGTCCCTCTCCAACTGTTCACGCTTGAAATACAAGACTTTCAACAAAATAGAAAACAAAACAAACGAAAATATCATTTTCTCATCTTTCTTTACAAAATCATATTTTTCAAAATTTTACTTTTTGACTAATCTTACTTACTTAAAACATGGGGATTTTCATGGGGAAAACGAAAATCCGCTCCTTTTGGTAAAAGTGAATTTTAGTTTAAGGTAAAATTCAATTTTAGATTTTAGATTAATTTAATTTTAGATTAAATTTTAGAGTAGGTCTTTACATGGTTCAAGCATAATGTAGTATCCTCGGGTGATAATGCAATCTATCGCTGGAACCAGGTCGCTAGAATCGGTTTGTCTGGCGTCACGGTTGGCTTTGGGTTGCTACTCATGTCTCAATCCAGATAATCTGGGTACCTGGTCAGTAAGAAGGCTATATATGGAAGCAACTGACTTCTGCAGCAGCTGTATGAAAAGAAAGAGACTTCGGTTCACTTCCTATGCTCATGTCCGACTTTAGCACACAGAAGGCATAAACATTTGGGTAAGTGCAAGATAGACCACCTCTCCCATCACGAAAACAGCAAAGTGCGAGATTGTACTATTATGTGAGATTAAGAAATTCAGCGAGTGTGTATCAATATTTGAAAAGCGGAAATATTGTAATTGGAATTGAAATACTGATTGGTAACAAAATTGAAATTTTGGTTGCATCCTCAAAATCTCTTTATTACATTAAGAATAAAAACAAATCACTGTTTAAAATAAATCAGTCGAACTTTCAACATCTCATCTTATAAATTCTGTTTCGCTTTGCGTATATACAAAACCATAAATCACTGTGAGTGATTCCACCAGTAGACTCTGCCATACTCGTACATTCTCATAAAACTATAATATGTGACATGTTAGAAATCACATAAAACTATTTTATGTTTTATTTTTAACTATCTTTTCGAAATAATGAGAAAAGCTCAAGTTGTTATGTTGTTCGTTTTTATTTTTTGTTGTCTCCTGAAAAGCATTGTAATACATGTATTCTTCCAAACAATATTGTTGATAGAATAGACGTAAGAAGCTAAAAGAAAAAAAAACGACAACATCTGTATAAACAGAAACAATACAAAGTACATTCTTTTGTATATAATTTTTATACTCTATTCAACGAAGAAAGACATCTTGTTGTATTTTTATCTTATTTCTAATCAAAACTTTTCTAAGTTTAGTTCTCTAAATACATACGTACGTAGTAGTACAAATAACTTTTTTTTTTTCAGTAGTTTTTTTGTCATCGTCTTCGTTGAAATTTTTCAAAATATGTATTCTGTACCGTGATGTAAATTGATTTTACAAGAACAATTCATGTAAGTGTATACATATACATATCTATTTATATCGCTTGAACAAACTGTGTTTTAGTAGTGAATTAGATTAAGTCAAATTAAAGTCATATTTCACTGTTGTGTATTTGTGTGTGGAAATAAAGGAGCATCCGAATTTAAGTTTTGATTAATTCTGTACTGGCACGTATTTTTGTGCTAGTTTATTGTTTAAGTTGTTTTAGATCAGTCAAACTCAGTGTTGTAACACAATTTTCAGAATCAGTAAGAAGGAAATTATATCCACACTGTAAGTAAGAAGAAAATTCTATAAACACTCACAAGAGGCTGCTGATTTAGTTATGGCCGATAACTAATTTGCTAATTCGTAAAAATTATGACAATATTGTGAAGTAGATGTACATAATTCTAAACGAAACCACTGAAAGAATTTATATCTATTGGTGAACGGTGAAGATCAAGTTTATTTCGTAAATGCAATAAAAAAAAACAAAATGTGTGACAAGCACGCGCAGCGTCTCAATGAAGATTCTAATAGCCGTGTACGGCCTTGGAGTTTAAAAGATGATTTCACAATCCCATTTCTATTGTACATATTAATCTTCACCAAGATCTGTTAACAAATAACCTAGTTTTTGCCCGCACAGAGTTGCGTTAAAATTAAATCTGCCCAAATTCTGCACACATCCGTTTCTTTGGAAAGGGGTTAAGCTAAAATCTTGAAAAAGTGGAAGTAAGGAAATCTGTGTGAATGCAAGTATAAATGTTTCAATGATTATTTGTAGTTTTTGGCTTTTCAGAAGCTGCTTCTTTTTCCGCTGGCGCTATATTACGAGAAGAGATTTGGTCGCCTCAACTATGCTCCTCCAAATAGTTCTAACCTCTGCAAGAGATCGCCAGGCACCATGTGTCTTAAGATTCCTTTACATGGTACCCATATCCATCGGGTAGGTGGTCTCCCGCGAGGTCCTACTTTCGTTGGTATTAACTCCAAGGCCCGTTTGGTGGTCCGATTCTGCGCATGAAGGAATGGTCCAGCCATCTCAGCCTTAATGATATAATAAATTCGATGAGTCAACTATATCGAGATAATTTATGTTCTTGTGATTCATTCGCATCTGGTACGGGGACTATGGGGGCATCGCTGTCAAGGGGCGGCCATGGATGGTAAATGTCTAGAGACGGCGGGCCTGGTTATTAAATGTTTTTTTTTTAACTTTTTTTTTTGTATCGATACAAAAAATGTAAGCGAAGGCAACCAACACGAATAAAACTGAAAACTAGACATGAATTGTAGAAAAAAAAAAATTTTGTTTTTTATTTATGTATGAAAAGTTCATGGTATTTAGAACGGACATCTTTAAAAATTTTCCGGTATTAGTTTTTGCGTATTAAATAAAGCTAGTTGCTTTTGTTTGCATTTGTGTTTGATAGAAAGGGGCTGTTTGAATAGGGTTTGGTTTCCAGTGTTTGCTTTAGAAGCAAATATATTATATACCTATAAGGAGTATCGCTGTCGTGGGGCGGTCAGCGAGGCATGTTTCTAGAGATGGAAATGCTTCACGTTTAACTTGTTTTTTTAAATATTTTGTTGTTGTACCGAAGCGGTAGTGTGGGGGGGGGCAGCCAGCGTGAATGGGACTGACGGCTGGATGTGAATTATAGGAAGGAATTAGTTTTTCATTTTATTTTATTTATGTACCAAAAATTACTCGGTATTAGGTTTTCGCGTATCAAGTAAGACTGCGTTACCGCTGGTTTGCTATCAAAATATGTAGCGATGTCTCTTAGAGTATTATAATTTATGTGGTAGTAGAATACATAGAATAATCAAAAGTTTTTGCTGTTGCGGTGGTCAATTCTAATACAACTATAATAACTAAAGCTTGGTTTACAAAGGCAATGCGGAAGTTGTTTTGCCGTTGATTGGTATAATCGAACCAAATAAATTGTAGTGAAAATAATTCATCGCTCTTAAATATATGGGCAGTTTTGTTCTATAGGGCAGTTTGTTTGGCGGCTCAGAAATTAGTACCGGTAAAGCGTAACAGATGTCAGCTTTAAGAAGCTTGAATTTTGTAGTGAATCGTTATTTGGAAATCAATGGGAGAGCAAGAAGGGTAGATATTGCGAACTTTTTGGTTTCGGATTGGCGGATTTACGGGATGGTGTGTATTTTTTTATATAAATCGACTCTATTTGAATAAGTAACGTTTAGAAATAACTAATTATCCTCGATTTTGATGTTCAGGACGGCCCGCTGTCTTAGCCCCCCCAGAACGTTCAAGCATCTAGCGGATAAGTGGTATTTAGAACTGTTCTGTCTTTTGCTAATAACATAATACGATCTATTGACTACTTAGATGTCTGTAACCCGTACAAGATTAAAGCTGCTTTGTTTTACTGGCATGCTAGAATACCATCTGATCAAATTTGACTCGGACAAATTTTTTTCTAATCGGTAAATTTTTTTCTAAATTGGGGCAACCTTCTTTGATATTCGTGTGACGTTTGAGCAGAATACGTTCATTAGTGTGAGTCTGGCAGCCATTTGTTTTGCCTCATGCGAGTCGTCCATTCACCTCTATTAACGACGATTATATTTTTTTTTTTTGCCATTTTGAGGCGTCTGCGTGAAGCAATTCGTCGTAAACGGTCGGATTTGTGAGTAATCTGTTTTAGTTCAGAAAAAACTGAGAAACCTGACCGGTTTTCTGTGTTAATGGTTTTTGTATGATATCTAATGTGTACATGAATTCCACAATCACAAGGGTTCTGAGCGGATGTTCTTATTCTATAATGAATATGAACAGGAATTTCAGATCGCAACTGCTGATCTGCGGGGCAAAAAAGCATGGTTAAAATTGAGGTGTTTTATGAAGTAGCAACAATTTTAAATCAAAGGCCAATATCCGAAGTAATTTCTTCGAAATTTAGGAGCAAAATTTAAAGTAAAAACTATAGGAACTTAGGTCTAAGAAAATTTGCGAAATTGGATATTGAAAATGTACTTATTTAGTATGTAATATTAAAAAATTACTCGTACTTTAATTTAATTTGTAAATTCAAATGGCAGCTTATCAAATTTGGCTTCAACAATTTCAATTTGGTTAAATTTTGTATCAGGTTAGTGTTGAGAACTCCAAACTGAAAATCCCAAAATTCTAATGCCTAGTTTTTTGTAGGGAATCCAATAGGAATTTTCGGTAAAACGGTTGATTACAGTTAACGGTTGAATACTTTCCGAACATTTATGTAACTATCTTCAGGCAAAATACCTGTGAAACACAAATTACTAATAACTTTTATAAATTTGTCGAAACCTTTACCTTCTTCTTCTTCTTCCGCTGGCGCTACATCCCATGAAGGGATTTGGCCGCCTCAACGATGCTCCTCCAAATAATTCGATCCGCCACAAGAGAACGCCAGACACGGTGACCGAGTGTGTATAGGTCCCTCTCAACGTCGTCCATCCATCGGGTAGGTGGTACTCCCACGAGGTCCTATTTTCGCTGGTGCCGACTCCAAGGCCTGTTTAGTGGTCCGATTTGGTGAACGTAGTACGTGCCCAAGCCATCTCAGCCTTGACGATTTTATGAATCCTATGATGTCGACTTTATCGAGATCATTTCTGGCTCCCTCTTTAATGGGACCGAGAATTCTTCTTAGCATCTTACGCTCAGTTACAGCGATTTTCTGGATGTTTTGCGCTGTTAGCGTCCAAGACTCGCAACCAAAGGTGATAACTGGTCTTATCAGCGCCTTGTAGATGTCCAATTTTATTTTGCGCGATATATGCGGAGGCTTGAAAATTTTTATATTGGCGTAAAATGCTCGGTAGCCTGCTGCGATCCTCGACGAAATGTCCACAGAAACGGAGTTATGCTCAGTGATCCGTGATCCTAGATATTTGAACTCATTCACCTTTTCATATTGAGTGTCTCCTAAAATGAAGTCCCCACGAGTCTGCCTTCTCGCGGTCACCATGTATTTGGTCTTCGCTTCATTGATCTGAAGGCCTATTTGTTGGGCTTGGTTAAATAAATATTTTGACGTTGTTAAAATCAAAAGATCTTCAAGCATCGTCCATGATAGATTGTGGCTTAAGCAGAACCCCATAACCATTATTAGGAAGTTTGAATTTTTTTCAAAATTTTTGTTGTTGTGGGATGATTTTCCAAATTCCAATTTCAGGCAAATTTTCGGTTGACGCATCATGATGAGGCTGAATTTCCCGTTGTGGTGCTCCATTTGTCTGAAATCTCTATAAGCAATATAACATTTAGAAAACTTCTATATAGTACATAGTGCGACATTTCAACAAAATAGTGTTTTTATTGGTGGAGTAAAAATGGTAGGAATGTAAACATATTCTTTTTATATGATTATTCATGAAATACAAATAAAAATTATATTTGAGGGGTTTAGAGCAACAACGAGTAAGTGCAAATTGTATCAATTAGGCCAAGGGTAAATTTGTGCAAAGCATGTTGAACACAAATGACATAAGCATTATACTGAGATCTGTTATATTCTATCCTTGGTGCTCCACAATGTTTTGTGTCTCACATCATTATTCTTATACGTAACATAATTAAATTTGCTCTTATAACCCTTGTGCTCCAAACCCTACATTTCGCAATTTAATATACATACATAATTATATAATATTTAAATGTGTGTGGTATTGACTACAAATTAGCTTTTCTGGTAAATTTAGTGGGTGGGTTGGATTTAGCTATAAAACGTCGTATTGGGTCAGTTTTAATAAATTTTTTTTACTATTAATACAGTTTTTGTCTGCACCTAGGTACATATGTAGGATTTATTTCAGTGTATTTAAGCAAAATATTCCATTTTTAGATTTTATAATTAGCTAAACACACTCGTTACAAATTCAATTTTTGTTATCGGCACTATGCAATATCATAACCCCATAAACACACTTTAATAAAACAAACTCATCCACATTATCCACCGAATTTAGTTCTAAATATTTTAAAAGTCAAAAACCACCTAAAGTCAAAACCCACACATACACTACCGTCCAAAAGTTTGGAAGCACATTTGTTTTGAAACAAAACAAAAGATTGCCGACTGAATGCGGTAAAAGTTAGCAAGATAATTGAGTTTTATGACCTTTTACGATTGTTTACACAAAAACAAAATGATTATCATCCCACATTTACCAATTTTGAACAAATTCCTTGATTTTGACGAATCACGTGTTTTGTGACTTAATCCGTAAGGTAGTTTCTTTTATGCAATGGTGTGGTATTATTGAAAATATTTGGTGGTCTTAATTTTTTTGGACTCTATTTAGTCGCACTTGAACATTGCCACACGAAGGTTGCGTTATTAACATTGCCTGTATTCGATAGATTTCGAATACTGTTTTGACCTTTTTTTTTTTCTTCTGAAAATGGCAAAACGCAAGCAAATCACGCTTAAACAGCGAAGTGCTATTTGTACTCTACGTGAGGAAGGATACAGGGAACGTCAAATCGCAGAAAGGCTCGGAAATTCGTATAAAGGTGTCCACTACAGCCTTGCTAGAAAACAAGAAACTGGGAAGAATGAAGATAGTAATAGATCTGGTAGGCCCAAATCCACAACAAATCAAGAGAATAACTTCACCAGAGTTCTCTCTAAATGGAATCGATGCTTAACTGCACCACAAGTTACCGCAGCTCTGAATGATACGCGAGAAACACCCGGGGACACCCTATAACAACTGTTAAAAGACGTCTACTGTCTGCGGGACTAAGAGGAGGCGTTGCTGGTAAAAAAACAAAACTAACAATTCGGTATAAGAAAAATAGACTAGAATGGACAAAGGCACATAAAAACTGGACAATACACCAACGGGGAAATGTCCAAATTTTCGGATCCAATAGACGTGTGTTTGTACGCCGCGCCGCGCCGGTCAAAAGAAGAGAGGGCTTTAAAAGCATGTACAGTACCTACTATGAAACATGGTGGTTCTAATATCATAGTTTGGGGGTATTTTGGCAACAATAAACCCGGAAATCTTGTGAGGATAACCGAAAAATTAAACAAGCCTACTCAGTGGACCGAATCTCACTGGTCCTAGATTCATTTTGCAACAAGATAATGATCCTAAGCATTTTTCTAAACTGTGCCAGAATTTTTTGAACAAGAAAAAAGATTTTTTTTTTAAATGCTGCCAATGGCTTTATTCTTGAATCTTTCCACATAAGAAACTAACAAGAAGTAATCAAATCTTAAGCTAAAATTATTACATATTTTAAGTCTTAACCAATGTTAATACTTATTGTTGGTGCTCACAATTTAATTAATTTAATAAATTTATAGGTTTACAGGTTCATCAGTCCGAGTGGATCTGTTCTTTTCAGTCGCCTAAATCGTGGCTGTTTTAATATATCCCTGGCCAATTCGTTGGGATGAGCTTCTAGTTTTGAATAATATTTAGAACTGAATTCTTTAATTGTTTCTTTAATGGTTTTAATCCCAAGGTCATCATGTATATTACTATTTCGAATGTACCACGGAGCATTAGTAATACTTCGAAGTATTTTCGCTTGAGTTCGTTGCAGGAGCTCTCTGTTTGAAGCGCTGGTGGATCCCCATAACTGAATACCATATGTCCATATGGGTTTGATTATCGCTTTGTACAGTAAAACTTTATTGGCTAATGACAACTGAGATTTCCTTCCCATCAGCCAATACATTTTGGAAAATGTCATTTTTATTTGGTTGCGCTTAGTTTCAATATGGGTTTTCCACGTTAACTTTCTATCCAGGTGCAAACCTAAGTATTTGACCTTCGTTTGTTGAGGAATATTTTTATTGTTTAATTTCACTGGTGGGCAGGTGCGTTTGTTCAGCGTGAATGTGATGTGAGTTGATTTGTTTTCGTTCACTTTTATTCGCCATGTCTTTAGCCAGTCCGCGATTTTGTTTAAATGATTCTGTAACTCCTTTGAGGCAATTTCGGGATTATTGTGTGACACCAGGATGGCCGTATCATCGGCAAATGTTGATATTGTTACTTTGTTGGTTACAGGTAAATCGGCTGTGTACAACAAGTATAATATTGGCCCTAGAACGCTGCCTTGCGGGACACCTGCATTAATATCATTTAAGTAAGTAGTTGCGCTATTTTGTTTGACAATGTATTGCCTTTGAATAAGGTAGTTTCCCAAAATTGAGTGAAATTTCTTCGGTAGAAGCTCTTTAATTTTGTATATTAGCCCATCGTGCCAAACTTTATCAAAGGCTTGTGCTATATCCAAGAAAGCAGCAGAACAATATTTCTTTTCCTCGAAGGTGATTTTGATTGCGTTTACAATTCTGTGAATTTGCTCTGTGGTACCATGTTGGTTTCGGAACCCAAATTGATGATCTGGTATAACGCGCCGTTCTTCCAATATTGGTTTCAATTTTGTTAGTAACATTTTTTCAAATAGCTTTGATATTGTGGGCAGCATGCTTATTGGGCGATATGATGAGATCTGCGTTTCATTTTTTCCAGGCTTATGTATCATTGTGATCAAAAATATTTTCTATTTTTGAGGAATATAACTGGTTCTCATGATCGCGTTGAATATGAATGTTATTAGTTTTATGCATTTGTCTGGCAATTCCCTTATCATTTTTCCAGTAATGAGATCATGTCCTGGTGTTTTTTTCGGGCTTATGCAATTTTTAATTGTATTCTTAACTTTCTTTCAATTATACTTTATAGGTTTGTAGGATAAACCATCATCCATTTGCTGGGTAGCACGAAATTATTATCTTCTTCGTGCGGTGTGAATACTGTTGTTAGATGATCAGCAAAAGCATTGGCTTTTTCTTCATCACTTCTCGCCCAATTTCCAGTTGGTAGTCTAATCGGTGGATTCGAATTTGTTGGCCTTTTTAAATGTTTTGTTGCCTTCCACAAAGAGTAATCTGTCCTCTCGGTTGCCGAGAGATCACTTAATTAGTTCTGGACGCTCTGGTTTTCTTCTTCCCGCAAAGCAAATCTTAAGGCCTTGATAGCAAGATTTAATTTCCATTTCAATAACGGTGATTTTGTTTGCTGCCATAGCCGGCGAATTTTCCGGTTTTCCTGGATTAGTTCCTGTATATTATGTGACAGCTTATTAACTTTTTCGGAACTACTTATGACAGGTGTAGCCCTTTCAGCTGATAATGACATGATGTCTTTTAAATTTTCGGCCGCCGCATCAATATCAGCAGGTGTGGTCAGAGGAATATTAAGTAGGCAATTTTGTTCGACTAGCCTCCTATATTGATCCCAATTAGTTTGCTTGTTTGTAAGACGGTTGGGTGTTTCGTTCCTTAAGACATCGGTACTCACTGTTACTATTACCGGTGAGTGATCAGAAGACAGATCATAACAATCGGTGGCCTTAGCATATGTACGTGGAATGCCCTTAGTTACACAAAAGTCGATTAAATCAGGAATTTTCTTTTTATCCGTCGGCCAGTAAGTTGGAACACCGGCAGATAAATAATCCAGGGACTGTTCCTCTATAGCTTGATAAAGTTGTTTGCCTTTCGGTGATGTTAATATGGAGACACAATGAGTATGTTTGGCGTTGTAATCACCTCCCGCAAGAAATTTATTACCCAGCTGGCTGAAATAATCCAAGAACTGGAGTTTTTTTATAGCATGTTTTGGAGGACAGTACACTGCCGATATGACACAGTTTCCAGACCACTCCTGAAGACAGATGCTCGTTGATTGTATATGTTCTTTCTCATATTTCGTAAGTTCATAGTGCTTTAATCTTCTTTTAATCAATACAGCTGTGCTTCCATGCGCTTTCCCATCTGGATGCTTGGTATCATAAATAGAGTACCCATTAATTTTGAAATAGCTATTTTTAGTGAAGCGTGTTTCGGATATTAACATTATGTCAATATTGTGCTCAGTGAGGAATGCTTGAACCTGCTTTATGTTGTGCTAGGCCGTTTACATTCCATATAGCTATTTTGATGATGGTCATTTTTGACTTTTTACGACTATCTGCATCAGCATGTTCATATTCTGCATCATCAGATCCATGGTTCTCTCCCCTTGGTGCACACTACCGTTGACGTGCGTGCTTGTTTTTTAGCTGAAGAATGGAGATTAAGCATTCGTTGTTCAGCTCGCTGCTTTGGATTGATTCTTCTTTTCAATTCAAGATAAATTGGGCACCCTCTATAATTAGCTGTGTGATTTCCATTGCAGTTGCTGCATTTTCTCACTGATGCTTCCGTTTTGGCTTTATTGCAAACTTTTGCATTATGGAGTTCACCACATATAACACAAACATCGTTCAAAGTGCAATATGCTCTACTCTTTGTACTTAACACACTGTACTGGCCCATTTCTTTTCCTGGTTTCTTCGATGGTAACCCTTCTGTGCAGCAGATATTTTAGGTCATATATTGCATGTTTGCCTTTGACCTTTTTATTGTCTGGTTCTAATTCCAGACGGAACAATGGCTGCGGCGCCTTCTCCCGGTTAATAATATTGGTAATAGATTTACATTGGAAACCTTTCTCAGCGAGAGCAGCTTGAATTTCGTTTGCATCTACGTAGCTCTCTATTCCTTTCAATACTACAACTAATCCTTTTTGGCTCTTTAGTTGGTACGTGTAGTAATGTTTACCAACTTGATCAAAATGCTTGATTAACGCTCTGTAAGCATCAATATTGAGCGGTTGAGTTTTTGTTTCTTTTATATCTCCTCTTTTGATAACGGAAATATAAAATGCACCTTCCGTAATAAACTCGATGGTTTTTGCAAGTTCTCTATTTGATTCTTCCCTCAAATAGATTGGTGGCGGCTTCTCAATTTTTGGAGTTTTTTCGGGCGGGGGATCTTCAACAACCAAGCAAGAATACCTATTGCCATGTGTTAATTCAACGGAAGCTAACTTAGTGAATTTGTTCGCGCTTGCACTGGCCGCTGATCTAGGGCTTCTCCTTCGCTTTAATCGGACAGTAAAATACCGGTCAATTCCCGTTTGCACTAAACACTGACCTACATCACCGTTCATTTTTTTTTTCATTTGTTGTCAATGCACTTCCATTGTTTATATTATCGTCAATATTTGTCGACGATGCACTTTTATTTTCTTTATGGTTCAACACACCAAAGTTATTTAAATTAATTTCTAGTTCATTTTGATTTAAATTGTCTGGTAAAGCAATTTTTTGAGCATTTAAAATTTGTTGTCGCTTTGGACTATGCTGCACATTTCCAATTTTATTAATAATTGAGGTCGTGACGTTCGGTGGCAAATCGCTTGCGGACATCTCTGTCTGCTGATTTTGCCCAGCCTTTTTTACTTGAGGCGGAGAATTGAACATCACGATTTCACTTACTTTTCACATCACAAAATTTTTTTTAAAAATAAAAAGAAATTTAAAACTGCTGATTCAACTTTTCACACAAGTAATAAGTAAATTATTTTAAATGTTTACTCGGTGGTAGTAAAATTGCAACTGAGAAAAAAGATGAAAAGATTTTAAAAACCATGCAATGATTCTGCCATCTCAATCACCTGACCTTTCTCCCATTGAAGGGTGAAAAATTGATCTCATACCAGCTCAGAACATTTGTGGCAACTATTAGTGAACGAATGGAACAAGTTAGATGAAGATTATTTTAAGAAATTAATTAATAGATTGCCTAGAATATTCGAGAAGATAAATGTGCACCTGGTTCCTATGCTGCCAATTTAATACCCCTAAAAGCCATTATTTGAGTAGTGTTATAATTATAATGCACCACTATAAGTTTTCTTTATTTCAATTATTATTTATTTATTATAATACATGTATCAAATTATTTATTTATTTGTTTTATTCAGTTTTAAGTTTTAATATCGTTAATTAAATATAAAATTATATTACATTAGTATAGGAGGTGGTTAATCTCCAAGTGACAATTCTCGACTGATTGATCATTCGATTGTTATTTCTGTCGCTTAGTATAATTACAATTAACCTGTTATTTACAGAACAAAACAAATATATACAGGGTAACCATTACAGTAGCGATGTGTTTGAGTGTAATGCTCTTTTAATAAACTATTCATCCCGCTGTGTGCCGAAATGAAGAATTTACTAAAATCGAACTAAAACAATTTTAGTTAAAATAATAGTTAATAAGTTTAAACTTCATAGGCATAAGAAACGGTCAAGTTCCTTCTTGATCTGCATTCCAGAACTCCATATACATAAAAATCATTTTAGAATCTCATTTCCATAGAAGGCGTGAATAAAACTTAATTTGAAGAAATAAACTTTATTTTGATAAATATAATTTGTAAATGGTTGAATTTGATTTGTAAAAGGTTCAATTTGAAGTGTAAAACCTGTAATATGTTTTTTGGGGAAAACCTGTAATAATTTTTGGGCTTGTCCATATGAATTGTTTAGGTTTGTGTCTTGACTAAAGTGTAGCTATCCAGAAAAAGAGTATACATTTCTTAAAATGTAGCACTATCCCGAAGAGAAATAATTTTTTTAACACGTAAGCGATTAGAAAAAATCTAAATTAAAAGAAAACGTTTTTCAAAATTACTTAGAAAATAAAGTTTATTAAAAAAAAATTTATTTGAATTTTTCTAAATAAATTTAAATTTTGTAAATTCTTAAATTAAATGCTCATAACTAATACTAGAGATAAATCTTATAAGGATTTTATATTGCCAGTTACGCAACGGCAATATCAAGAGTCTAAGAACACCATCATACCCATATCATGGGGATAAAATCTTTTTTTTCAATATTTTTCTAAATCAATTTCTTATACATAACAAGACAAATTCTTAAATTATATGGAGCCAATACTAGAGATAAATCTTCAGCCAAGAGCCCCATGGGGGCGAAAATGTTTGGTAAAACATAAAATCAAAAATAGAGGTAAATATTGTGACGATTTTGGCCATCATATTACAAGCTCACGTTATGAACACCAGTTAGATGGTTAATGCCCGAATTCAGAGCAAAACAGCAATTCGTCAGTTAAATAATATTTCCTCTCTTTCTTCTTTTATGAAATTGTAATTTGTTTCATAATTCAAAATCAATGCTATCTGGATCATATTTCTTTTTTATATGAGAATTTTAAAGGGAGAATTAAATATTTGACTTTTCAATGTCGCTCAAATAAAAATTTAATTCTCCATTTGAGAAAGAAATATAATCAGATAACATTGATTTTGAATTATGAAACAAATTGCAATTTCATAAAACAAGAAAGAGGGAGAATATTATTTAACTGACGAATTGCTGTTTTGTTCTGAAATCGGGCATAAGTGTTATAAACACGACCGATGGCAAGCAGAGAAAATTTTTGGTTTATTTTAAATCGTTAAATAAAGAAATAAATCTGTTGTCATAGCAAGCGGGCAGAATTAAATAGTAAACCCGAGTAACCACAAATGGTGATCACAAAATGTTAGACCAATTTGTCACAAAATGTAACTTCCTTTTTGTCACAAAAATAGTTGACAATTTGGAACATATTTATGCGGGTATTTTGTGACAAAATGTACGTTGAATTTACCACCCAAAAAAAAAAAAAACAATTTTAGTCACCAATTTATCACAAAATGTAAGTTCCTTTTTGTCACAAAATAAGTTGGCAATTTGGAACTTATTTATGCGGGTATTTTGTGACAAAATATATATTCATTTTACTCCTCAAAAAAGAAAGATTTTGATCATTTTTGATTTGGTGAATTTATAATTCGCTAAGTCACTACGTTCTTGCCTCATACTTAATGTATGAAGTTGGAATTTTATTTTTGTAGTTTGTGTTTGGTCGTAGCTATACCTTTTTGTTTGTGCGAGCTTATCTGTACGAACCCAAACTTAGAAAACTCAAGGAAAGTTTTCATTTTTTAGAGTCGATACATTTTGTATTGACTGAAAGTCGATACATTTTGTATTGACTCTCGGCTCGGGTTAAAGTACGGGGGGGATTTTGATATTTCTACATTTTTGAGATATTTTTTTTTAGGATTTTTAAAATTTTTTATGACCCTACCCCAGTAGGGTCATAAAAAATTTTCCTACACATAATTTCATCAATAAATCAAAAATATCCACAAAATTGTTGATAATTAAGTGATATTATAAAAAAACTATCGAATTTGTGGTTACAATTTCAACAAATACTTCATAATTAGTTCCACAGTTAAACCACCAATTATTCAGAAAATATCGAGAAATATTTGACTTTATTACCATAAAAAAACTGTCGAATTTGTGACTAAAATTTCAACAAATACATATTTCAAAAATATTCCACCAAAAACACTATACACCATTTTTCAACTTTTTGTCACATTTTTTTCCACCAATCACCATTTTATGTGAAATTTTTGTCGCGTTTTTGTGACGTGTGGTTACTCGGGAAGTCAAAGCAAATATCAAAGCGTATAAGGCCCGTTGTACATTTCAGCTAAGCTAAGCTAAACGATTTGAGCTATGTTCATAGCTCTGTTTGTAAATAAAGGGTTTTAATGAATCGTTGCACACATGAGCTAAGCTAAGCAAACTATGTTGTACTGTTTTCAGCTATGAAAATAAACATAGCTCGAGTTGTCTTCGCCTTACAATTTTCAGCTATGTTTCTCACATATACAATGACATTTTCCTATACTTTATTTTTGACGCACATACAATGTTATTTAAATTTCATTCTGTCAAAATATTCTATACGAAAGGAAGACATTTTAAATATATAATAATAAAGCAAAAATTTCTTAAACATATTTATCATATAGATAATAAAGTTTATTTTCTATAATTTTTTCTAATTCATCTGCAGACATTATTATGTCGTATTTTCGATGGACAGAATTAATTTGAAGTAACCTAATGGGTGCGTCACAAATAAAATATAGGAGTATAAGGATGTGTGAACCAATTTATTAGCTCAAATGTGCGGATGTCGAGCTAGCGAACTAAACTAAGCTAAACTAAGATATGTTTTATAGCTTAGCTTAGCTGAAATGTACAACGGGCCTAAAAGTAGAGTGAAATAAAAAGTATACAGTGTTTTTAATTTCAAAATCCGAACGAACTCAGAAGCCCAGTTCGTAACAATATTTTTGCTATATAGCATGATTTGTTTTTTTATTTTTTGTATTTTGAAAATGATGATCATTGAAAATTTATGGTATGCAATTATAACATTGGGAACAGTCGCACACACAGAAATATTTAGCCTCAAAGATGTCGTTATGACATTTTTAACACAGCATACATGTAACGTGAACACTGAAAGTACTCTCGCTATGTTTTTTGTCTTTTTTGTTTCTATTCTAATCTCTAATGTGATAAATAAAAAGAGACGAAATATTTTTATTTAATATAACATTTTACATGACACGTAACATTTTAACGCAACATTTAACATAACATTCTAACGCAGCTTGTAACATGAACCCAAAACTAGTACCCTAAATGTTTTACCAAACATAAAATGATTTTATCCCCATGATATGGGTCTGACGGGTCTCTTGGTTTCTTGATATTGCCATTGCCTAACTGGCCATATAAAATCCTTATAAGATTTATCTCTAGTATTGGCTCCATATAATTTAAAATATTGAATATAATATATTGAAAAAATATTGAAAAAAATGTATTTATCCCCATAATATGGGTCTGATGGGGTTCTTAGACTCTTGATATTTCCGTTGCGTAACTGGCCATATAAAATCCTTATAAGATTTATCTCTAATATGAGTTACGAGCATCTAATTTAAGAATTTACAAAATATAATTTATTCAGAAAAATTCAAATTAATTATTTTTTAATAAACTTTATTTTCTAAGTAATTTTGAAAAACGTTTTCTTTTAATTTAGATTTTTTTCTAATCGCTTACGTTTTAAAAAAAATATTTCTCTTCGGGATAGTGCTACATTTTAAGAAATGTATACTATTTTTCTGGATAGCTACACCATAGACAATCATAATAGATCTCTCATTTGACTAAAAACAGAAAATAAAAACAAAAATTTTCCATTCAAATGTTATCGATGTATTGCATATACGTATTATATTTGCAACGCATTCTAAAATCATTGCCTTATAAAATACACAACACAACGATACATTGGAATTATCAGAAGTTTTTGTTTTTTTCCTTTAGTTACTATGAAATGAGAAATCTAGTATGAATGTCTATGGCTACACTTTAGTCAAGACACAAACCTAAACAATTTGGGTTCGGGCTAACTTCACTGACTTTTGTGCATTGAATAAATCATAAAAAATTATAAAAGGAAATGCAAAAAATGCGTTTCTCTGAAAAATGTAGTTAATGAGTTTTACCTCTACCACAAGATTACTGGTAGCTCGGAATATTCCTTGCAGGACGTTATAGTAGGGTTAAAATGCAACAATTGTATCCTAGTAATTTGTACATTTCGTGTAGTAAAATTTGTTTGCGCTAAACTACATTTTATATCAACTAAAAGTAAAAAGTCTTTTGAACTTTTAATTATCAACAGTGGTCTGCTATTGCATTAGCTATAATAAAAACTTAAATTTGAACACATTCGCGCAGTACATTTTTTACATTATTCTTTAAATGATTAAATCAGGGATTTATCTAAAAATCAAAATATCTCAAAAACTATGATAGAACATTTGAAGTTACCAGTAACCCAGTATAAACGAAGTGATTTATTTTTTATATTTTTTAAATATCGGTTTTTTTTCCTTCCTGAAAAATCATTAAAAATCACTTAACTGATTACGTTCTTTAGCTTCATAATTTATACGTAAAGTCGTAAAATGGTAGGGTGTTAACCATAAGTGTTTCCACGCTAGGTTGATTAAATTGTGTCAAGCATTTACAGCCTATTATATCAAATATAAAATTGTCAACAATATAACTTTAATTTGCATTTCATTTAAATTATTTGCATTCGTTGTATACGCAATTACTATTGTGCATTTAAGTTCCAATATCGATTATTGTTTGCCGCCAAATGAAAATGAATTATATTCATTTTATGTGAAAAATTAAAATAATTACCAATTATAAAGTATAATTATTTTTCAAAAGCTTTCACCATACAATACTAACTATAGTGTAGTATAAATGTATACTACATATATACGGTAATGGATTTCAATGAGCATTTATAATTGATGTTTTTATATTTAATTACAAATGCATAGTATACAATTCATACTAATATAGTATTATTGTGAAGGAGGGATATGCCATTAGTTTTATTTGTTATAAATGTTTATAGAAAATTACCTTTTTCATATTTACGTACACATGTGTATTAGTAATATATTGTGTATACAGACAGCTGTGCGCGGGAGCAAAATGAAATGTCTTAATTACTTTATAGTATTCGTATTCATTAAAACTTCGGTGACATGAGTATCGTGTTAATTTTTTTTACATAATAATGCCTAACGCTATACAATTCGAATCTTCAAAGTAAAGTAAATTATACTTTATAACTATGTAGATGGTACTAATTATTGTTACAACAGTTTTTTTTTCCCTGGAGGTAATTTGTGTTTCATTATAGTAGTACATAAATAGTTTTTTATTATTTAACACCAAATTAATTTTATATAATTATAGAAATATAAAAAATATAATTATAAAAATAATTTGAAATCTCATGTGAGCTGAATAATGCACTCTTTCGACCACCACAATAAAACGTATTATTGCATCTCTATATCTTACTATTACAATTTTTGTACATCCTTAATTTAATTTTTTTTTAAAGTAAATTTTTATCGGAATAAAATGGGAAAATATTTACCCGTTATTCATAATATCCTAGCAGTAGCATTACATTACATGATGAATAATCCATGCTAGAAAGCATATACATATATATACAAAAATAAAAATATTCTCACAGCATGAGAAAAAGCTCAACTACTGTTTTCTAATGAAAATAATAAAAAAAAATTCCGACAAAATTTTTACATTTTTATTCTACGGTTAACCTTATTCTATTGCGATGATGAAGCTTTATTTTTTATTTGTATATGTGTACAGTGTACAAACATACACATTATTATAGAATTTTTACATGCAACCAATAGATTTTTTTTTTTATTTCGTTTTATGTGATGCTCCAGATTTAAGATATTATTCTTGCTAAATTGATAAATGCACTGACAAAAATAGATTAAAATGAGAATAGTTGAAATTTTTTTTTTTTTTTATGTTGGTCTGATGTTATATGCTCTATCTTCTAGTCAGTTCTATATGATAGTAGATTTAACATAAGTAAAATGGAATTGTAATGACAGAAGTCTTATGCTGTTATTATTTGTATGTACATTCGTTTGCTATACGTAAACAGAATTAGATCGCAAATAGTATAAAAGAGTGATTCGTCTGTTTGAATTTATACTCGGTGGGTTTTATTGTTCGCTTAATGTAATTTTAGTTTCGCGTATTGTTAACTTCAAGTAAATGTATATAAAATAGTAATAGAATAATAGGGTTTTGATGATTTATTCTTGCAAATATTTCAACATACATATAATAGCAGCCAGCGTAAATATAAACCAGTAAAGATTTTAAAACTAACTTGGCATGTAGCGGATCTTTGTAATGTGTATTAAAAGAGCCACACTTACTTTATTTTACAAACAGGGGAATTTTGAGAAACTAAAAGCAAATTTCTTACAAATTTCATTTTAAATTTTTGTTAGCATCTAAATTAATTTCAAACTTTATTCAAATTTATATCAAACTTCAACTTCTCCTACAGACAATTTAACTGAAGCAGAACTTGTAGTTTATACAAATTTATGGTGACACCATTTAAACTTAAATTTCGAAAAACAAAAAAACAATCCTATTTGCTTTACAGTCCGATTTAGCCAATATCTGCCAATATTTAGCCGATATCTGCCAATTATTGATCTTAATTTTTCACACAACTTTACATAGATTGAAAGTTATCAGCTGAGGAACCTATCTGAAAAGGTCTCAATAAAATTAAATTTGAAATCAAACATAAATTGAAATTTCACTCAAACTTTTTTTTGCAAACATCAGCCAAACTTACCGTTTCAAAAATCATTCAAACTAATTTCACTCAAATTAGTATAATTGCAACCCAGTCAGACTAATTTTTTTCAAATTTCAAGGCTAGTTGCTTATTTTATCATACAAACAAACACAGATATATACGCCTTTATAGATTTTGCTCCTCCTTCATTTTTTGTGGTAATTTAAATTGGTTCACAGAAGTACACGCCACCTCGACTGAATGGTCTTGCAACGGTAACTCGAGATGTTGGTAAGGAACCCATTAGTTGACTACATGTCTGCCCGTTACCATACGTACACTTGGCAATTATATGCATTTCCTCGCGTCAAGCTTCTGCCATTTATTATCCAGTACTTTTGCCTAAGTAGAGCGGATAATAAAGAGGGACCAGATGTGGGAATTTTGGAAAATGATAGAATGTGTTCGAGTTTCGAGGTGATATTAATTGCGGGCTGTATTTTGCTTTAGGAATGATTAACACTCATTTAAGATATAATCGCGTTTTTTCAAATTAATTTTTTATTTCAAATTAAAATCTTGTTTTACCGACTACTTAGGGTCAAGCACATATTAAAAAGAACTAACTCAAAAACAAAAACTGAACGCGGTAATATTGTTTTTCACTTCGCTTACGTTACTTCTCGTAACTTCGATAGATGGCAGGACTCAACCGGCAACCTTTGTTGTGTTTTACAGTTTGACAGGATGTTCAACCTCATAAGTAAATACCATCTGCTTTCTGTAATCTACCGCCAACTCTGAGAATGCCTTGCCTATCTACATATATGTGTTGGATAACGAAGAACACGATTTTAGCAGATTTGCATTCAGTTAAATATAATATTCCTGATGATACCATAATAAACAAACTCGTTCCGCGGACTGTAATTCCTTGACTGCAAGTGCACCGCATGGTTTGTTGTTCTTATCTTTTACTTTGCAATTAAGGAAAACCGGTATACAGCACTCCTCGAATTTTTCGTCATGATGAAATACGTTTAAATAAAATGTGTCGTTGGAAGTTGGCAGTTCCTCGTTTGATGAACTTTCAAAATTTGTTTTCCAGACTGACTGAAGTATGCCCCATGCCATTTTTACAACATCTGTATAAAATATAAAACAAAACATGGTGAAAAAGTTTCCTCATCAGAATCCTGGAAATTTTATTTTGGAGTAATCTCATAACTGAAATAATGGGTATATTTTGTATACTTTTGGCGTATTATACATAAGTATTTACAGCACGCAATTCTAAACGATCTTTATGTTATCCCAAACTTTCATCCAATGCAAATTTAAAATTACCTCCAACAGCACGAGCGTAAAAACCCACCCCAAACTTTTTTACTAAACCATTTAATGTGTAAGCATTAAAATCCACCGAAGACTTGTAACGACGAAGTCGTTACAAACTTTATCCATAATTGAAAGATAATTTCTGATCGAGCGCGAATGCATAACAGTGTGAATGGTGTGTGTGTTTTGAACGAGTGATGACGTGTGCGAGTTCACGGAATGAACGTTTGATGGTTTTTTACTGAGTGGCGTTGTTGTCGGGGAGGGGATTTTGATATTTTATTTATTTTTTTTTGTTGCGATGACAGGAGTTTTTTTTTGGGGGATTGGTAAACGAATCATCAAAAGGTGAAGACGGTGGGAAGAAAATTCCAATACAATTAATAATAAAAAAAAATATCCAACTAACTTGGAAAAAACAAAATAATACGTCGTAAAGACAAAAAAGAATAAACCATACTGTCTTGGTGGTAATAAAAAAAAATAAAATATACGTGTAGTGAGTGGCTTGCGCTTGACTATAACAACAAACAAATAAATTGTTAAAATAAGCAAACTCAAGCCCTCAGTTGTGAAACTACAAACTATCCATAACACCTATAGAGCGAGTATATATTGCGTCGTGTGGAGTACTATTTCTACCGTCGAAGTTTCATCATCAAAATTGTAATCGATCAAATTATCCGTCTAAAAAAATTATTACCAGCGCTTCTTACGGTAACATCACTACGTCAGTGGGCATCTAGAGGCGGGAAATTATCATCAGTATTTTTATCATCCGAGAGATTGTGACGTCAATAACTATATTGAAGATAGCGGGATCCTTGTGCATCTGGTCCGGTTGAGAAAGTTCGATTGGATGGTATAACAAATTTTTTTTTTCCATTTATTTATAATTATTAAATTTAGTTTATTGTAATTTTTACTTGTTCGGGGCCTTCTTGGATTTTTCCTGTTGAAGGAATTCCTGCAATTTTTGTTTCCTTTTTCTTTTGGGGTTCATTTCAGATTCTACTGGGTACGGAGAGCTCTGCGGAACCAGCGAGGACAAATTTTTATGCGCCCGGGAACAAATCACGGAATGGTTTCGAGGAAATCCAAGTCTGTTCGGATATTTCTGTAATTTTTTTTTGTTCGCCTTAATTAAAAAGAAATAAAAAAATGTGTTAATTTTGTTATACTACCGAGATAATGTCGTAATTAATTAAGTTCGAAGAGTGGCCATGTGTGTGAGGTGTGCGTATTGTTCTCAAAATCCGTATAGGCAGCTAACTCGACCCTGAATGGACACCACCACAACCCCACGACAGACTGCGCGATAGCCAGAGCAAATGCTGCAGGTGGTGACTTCGGGGTAATTCTGTTGGCGGGGTCAGCTTCCGGTTGACCTCGTTACAGTGGCGCCCAAACGTAAACGGTATTATGGATAACGTTAATGTAATTTTTTTTGTGTTTCAGTTTATTATTTTTTCAATTTTGTTTCCATGTGCTTCTGGACATTCGTATTGTAAAACTCGGCAACAATAATTTGGTATAAATTGTATTATTATACTGTTGAACAAGTTTAATTTTTATTTAATTACAATATTTATTAGGATTTTTATTTATACAATCTTTATCTTATTATAAATGCGAATATTATAATTTATTATTTATTAATTATTATTTCGTGACGTGCTGCTCGTTGTAGATGTCGAATGGAAGAGAGAGATTTATTTTGACAATCTTATTTTTATATACAATTTTACTCCATCTACAATTATTTGCTATAATATGAAGTTATCTACATTTTACAATTCAGCAAATATAAAAATGGTGAAGTGTTATAATTTTATAAAAGTGTTATAAATTTTTGACATTTCAAACAAATACAATGTCAATAATATTTTACAGAGTCTGTAAGTAATAAATTTTACAATAATAATTAAATCAATTATAATATGGCATATTTTCTTTCAGATTAATTAGTTACATATGTGAAGATTTTGATGGTCAACCGGATGATATATACAGCCGTGTAATAATTCGGGAATTTTGCGATAAGTTTATTTAGGTAAGTGGAATTTAATTTTGTTTACTAATGAAATTTTCTTTGCAGGTAATTACGTCATGGATCAGCATATAATCATCACGGTATCGCATCATATTAATTCTAAAATGTACAAAAAATAAATAAGTGTAAATGATTTGGGCTAATTTTGCCAAATAAATGCGTGAAAAAAGTTATCTTAATGTTTTAGATTAAATATTTTCTTAAGGTGTTGAACACGTATCAAGGTCATGTACCTCTTCCGAGTCGAATGTTATGACAGGGCACACCTCAAGTTTTAATTAATTTTCATTTTTTTGTTTTTTTTCATTACAGTTGTGTTGGCCTGTCCATCATTACGTTTGCTCTAACATCAACCTTTGGTTTCAGATTTTGGGAGACATTTGAAGCGTCGTGATGGCAGGTTAATTCAACTTCCGGATGTTAATCTATTGTTGTCGAATGGCGCATTGTTTTCTACCATTTGGTGTTGAGATACAATGTCTGGTTACCGTTGGCAATAATATGACCTTGGTGTAGGGTTGCGGTCGCATGTATATCCATGAAATTTTCATGTTTGATTACATGTTCGGTTTTCGCAACCTGTAAATTTTGGATACCTTGCTAATTGCATTTTTTTTTGTTTTTATTTTAGAATACACACGATACACACACAAGCATGCATGGCCATTCATTTTTGAATTATTTTGCATATATTATAGGTATATATATTTAAATTGGGTGACAGTTTCTTGGATGATTGAATACTCAAGGTGATAAATTTTAGGTGATTCGTTATACATATTACAATTTTGGTTAGTAATGGTGAGTTATCTATAACTGGATAAACATTTTGTTATTTATTTATTTATTAATTTTTGTGTAGCGACAGTTTGAATTTGATTTTTGGTGAATTAAGAATTGTTTTGACATTTTGATTGTCTCTTTATATTAAAAAGTGATTTCGAATTATAAATCCACCATTAGCTTTAGTTATTTACATACATATTTTTCTATTTCGTTATTTAATTTTCATCTTAGTATCTATAGATTAATTTATTTTGGTGTTGGTAATCTCCCATTTTGGGGTGGATATATTTATTGAGTTTATCTTTTGTTTAGCATACGTTTAGCTATAGTAGTAGGTTACGGTTTAGTTTCGGTCAATATTCCTTTTCTTTGCGGTTGATTTATAGTAGCATATTAGGTGTTAAATTATTCTAGTTAATTATTTATTGGTATTGAGGGTAGAGTTTATTGAGGTTAACTACATTTTAGGCCTTAAGAGATATCTATTTATTTTGTTCTTTAAATTCTCTAATACACATTTTCTCTGTTTTGGCTAAAATGGATATTCAATTATTAGAACCAAATGAGCTTCAAGTGGAATGCGAAATACGCTTTATTGAAAATACGCCTGCCGCCTTAGAAATATTACAAACTAAAATAGTAACAGAAAAGCAGTTTACTTTGTTAGTTCCGACCAGACCACATGAAATCGCGTTAAGGAACCCGACTCATGAGCTTAAAATATGCGAGCTAAAACTCACCCGGATTAATTCGGCGTTAATGGGCAATAATCTCGACAATGTAGTAAATTTCTCTACGCTTCAGTCAAGGCTAATTCATGTGAAAGGTCGTCTCACGCGGTTGTTAACTTTAAATATTAAGACTGACGAAATTCAAATGCTCTTGATACGTTGCGGTCACTTGCACGAGCAGCTTCGCAATTGGCACGGTAATAATCTATTTTCGACTCAGCAAGATTTACTCAAACCAATGCAAACGGATGATTGTGCATCTAACCAATCATCTACCACTTCTCAGAAGTCCGTTTACGATGAAGATTTAAATCTTAATGCTCAGGAATCCTTGGTAGTAGCTCTGGAATCGAAGTTCCGAGTAAATCAAGCTCCAATTCCTGCACCGCGTCGGCTCGTCCCGGCAAAGGTCGTAAATACTTCGGATATGGGAGCGGCGTTAGTAGATATCGAAACCTTGTTGCAAGACATTAAGGGTAAAATAGCTGGTCAAGATGCTACTGGCCCTAGCTGTGGTTTCAGGCGGGCGAATTTGAATAGACCTAATGAGGACCGTCCGAAAATGGCGTCCCAGAGAAATAATTTCACTGATCCGCCTATAGCTAAAATAATTTCACATTGGAATCTAGAATTTTCGGGTAGTCGGGGCGATTTGCCCATTGAAAGATTTTTATATCGGGTTGAGCACATGGCTGCTAGGAACAGAATTTCGCTGGAAAATTTGATAGATGACTTAACTGGTCTATTGACGGGTGAGGCTTTGGATTGGTATTGGGTGTTTTTGGAGAGACGTTCGAGAGAGGAGCTTACTTGGGATTTAGTTAAACGAGAATTGATTGATCGGTTTAGCCAAGGACGATCTGATAGGGACATAAAAAGGGCTCTGGAGATACGCAAGCAAAGATTTCCTCGGGAAACATTTAACGAGTTTCTGGACTCCATCCTTAAAATAGCATTACAAACTCAGATCCCAATTCCAGACTACGAGATTATTGACATTCTAAAGGATAACATGCGTCCTGGCTTACAAGTAGCGTTAGCTAGCAAAAAAATATATTCTATTAAGCAGTTGTCCTATGAATGTTCACAGTTAGAAGAATTGTGGTCCCGTGTAAATTATAATCCTGAAGGGCTTATAACCGCCAAACCGCGTTCTTTAATTCATGAGGTTGCACTTCCTATGTCTAATGAAACATCGGACACATCAGTCCTTAGTTCGGGGAGTGGTGTTATGGATTCGTCCAGTTACCCTCCGCGCGGGGCGGAAATTTGCAGCTTAAGATCAGCGCGTGTTCTCAAAAACCAAACTCCAAATTTCACAGGCACTTTGTGTTTTAATTGCAAGGCTTATGATCATGAGTTTAAGTTTTGTCGTGTTCCCATAACCAGGATATTTTGTTTCGGCTGTGGACAAGACAATGTCTATCACCCTGATTGTGTTCAATGTCGGAATCGTAGGTCGGAAAACGGACAGCGGAAGGAACGGTCAAATCGGGAACCTTTTCTTCAGCGCTCCAATCTCCCGAGAATTATAGAGACAGACGAGCAAGCCTCGAATACCGATCCGGAGCTCAAATACAATCGACACTAACTTCTCCCAATCAACCCAGATCCCAGAGTGAACATGTTCGGATAAGGTCTAAATTTCATCGCTCTTGGGAATATTTTAAAAAGAGAAGAAAACTACGGCAAGCAATTTGTTCTAGTTTCATTGTAAACGAAAGTGATGGTCGTCCATTTACAAAAGTTATCGTTAACAATCAGTCCATACTGGGTTTGTTAGATACCGGCGCGAATGTTAGTGTTCTCGGTAGAGGTTGCGAGCAGTTCCTTGATAAAGCTAATATTCCTTTTCGACATCTCACTTCATTTCTTTCAACTGCAAATGGAGCCAAGGAACGAATACTTGGACATGTAATTGCTACCGTCAAATTTAATGGTATTGAAAAAAAATTTCGTTTGCATCTTGCCCCAAATTTGTCCCAACCTCTATATTTGGGCATTGATTTTTTTAAGGCGTTTGGAATTGTACTCCAAACCAAACAGTTTCAACAATTCCCTAATTGCTCTGAATTACTCACACAAATGCCAGAATCAGATCCCTTAGCACATGAACTGTTACCCGTTCAGAGCTTGGCACTAGACCATATAAAATCAATATTCCCTTCATCAGCTGCTAATGGTTTGGGCAAAACTCACTTAATATCACACAAGATTGATACGGGAAATGCGCAGCCGGTCAAACAGAGGCACTATGCAATCTCTCCTGCTGTCCAGGTTATCTTGTATGCGGAACTGGACCGGATGATTCAGTTGGGAGTGATAGAAGAAAGCGAGAGCGCGTGGAGTTCCCCGGTCACTCTTGTAAAAAAATCCAGTGGTAAAGTTAGGTTGTGTTTGGATGCCCGAAGGGTTAATGACGTTACTGTGAAGGATGCCTACCCGTTGCCCTTAATCGATGGTATACTGAGTCGATTGGAAAATACCAACTTCATTTCTAGTTTAGATTTGAAGGATGCCTTCTGGCAGATTCCTCTCGACGATGATGCTAAAAGTAAAACCGCTTTTACGGTCGCGGGTAGGCCCCTGTATCAGTTTACCGTCATGCCTTTCGGGTTATGCAACGCCCCTCAAAGTTTGTGCCGACTCATGCACCGTGTAATACCACACGAATATCAGGACAAGATATTCGTTTATCTCGACGATTTGTTGGTAACATCAAGCACCTTTGAGGAGCATTTAAAGTTGCTCACCATAGTGGCAAATAGATTAAAATCCGCCAATTTGACCATTAACCTGGATAAAAGTCGCTTTGTCCTCAAAGAAGTGAAATATTTAGGACATATCATTGGGAATGGTAGTATACGTGTCGATCCAGATAAAATTGAAGCGATCAGTGCATACCCTGTTCCGAGGACCGTCAAACATCTACGCAGCTTCCTTGGTCTGTGTGGATGGTATCGGAGGTTCATAGCTAACTTTTCTTCTGAAGCTGCACCCTTGACGGACTTATTAAAAAACAAAGCTAAACTGGCGTGGAATCCCTTGGCTCAACTGGCGTTTGATTCATTAAAGCGGTTACTCACCACCGCCCCAGTTTTGGTACATCCTGTTTATACGCTTCCATTCTTCATACAAGTGGATGCTTCTTCTACTGGGGTTGGAGGGGTTCTTTTCCAGCGACACGATAATGCAGAGCATCCCATAGCGTTTTATTCGCAAAAGTTGAACGCAGCTCAAAGGAAATACAGCGTCACGGAGTTGGAATGCTATGCGGCTGTTTTATGTGTTAAAAAGTTCAGACCATACGTGGAAGGGTTTGAATTTACAATCATCACAGATCATGCGAGTCTGCGTTGGTTGATGACTCAGAGTGACTTGTCGGGGCGGTTGGCCCGATGGAGTCTTAAACTCCAAGGATTTAACTTTAAAATAGAGCACAGGAAGGGAAGCCAAAACATAGTGCCAGATGCCTTATCGCGGATGTTCTGTGATGAATTGACTCCCGTGGACTCAGGCCATTTAAACGAAGATCCCTTGCATATAGATCTCAATTCTTCAGCATTTTCGGAACCAGATTACTTAGCTAGGATTACACGAGTTCAAGCAATGCCTTCCGTTGAATCCAACCTTATAGTCCGAGATGGAAAATTATTGATTTGTCCTTCCTACGGCCATAGGTACCAAGACACCGACTTGTCTATCTGGAAATTGGTAATTCCGAACAGTTTGACTGCATCGCTTGTCGAGCAGGCGCATCTACCACCATCCTCGGCGCATATGGGGATATATAAAACACTAGAAAGACTGCAAAGGCATTTCTTCTGGAAGGGTATGGGGAAGGACGTCAAGAATTATATTAATCGGTGTCAGATTTGCAAAACTACTAAGGGAGTCAACTATTCTATGCAACCTAACATGGGACAATTGATAGAGGTTCAGCGTCCATTTCAACGTTTGTACTTGGATTTTTTAGGGCCTTATCCCCGTTCTAAACACGGTTTTACATGTATGTTAGTCGTACTAGATCAGTATTCCCGTTTCGTGTTGATAAAGCCACTTCGAGAAGCTTTGGCAGCATTGTTGTGCTCCTATTTGGAAAATGAGGTATTTAATCTGTTTTCGGTGCCTCAATCAGTCCTGACCGATAACGGTAGACAATTTCAATCCCAGCTTTTCGGTACTCTTTTAACGAAGTATGGAGTCGAACACATAAAAACGCCGTTCCATGCCCCCAAAGCAACGCATCCGAACGGGTGAATCGGTCCATATTAGCGGCCATACGGGCTTATGTGGGGGACCAGCATGCCGATTGGGATGGGCATTTGGCTGAAGTAGCCGCTACTCTTCGTAACACTATCCATTCCAGCACTTCATATTCACCACATTACCTAGTGTTTGGACAACATTTAATCATGCACGGATCTGATTATGCACTCCGAAACTTATTAAGTCTGGGTGGGGAAAATGAAATTTCAGCCTCTTTCAAAGCTACTAAACTAAATATGGTTCGAGATCAAGTGATAGAACATCTTAAACAAGCCCATCAAAATCACACTCGAGTTTACAACTTGAGAGGAAACCCGAGAATATTGACAGTTGGTCAATCCGTTTATGTACGTACTTACGTTCAGAGTGACGCCTCCCGTCGGTCTTCAGCTAAATTCGCACCCAAATTCGTACCGGCTATTATCATTGCTCAGGTGGGTAAGGTAGCATTCAAGTTGAGTGATCCAAGTGGTAAACTTTTAGGTATATATCATCAAAGGGATATACGGACATAAATTTTATTTAAACAGCTCAATCTGTATACAATGGCCGGCTTGGAGACATCTCAGGGGTTGTGGGTCGTCCCCACGATGTAACGACGAAGTCGTTACAAACTTTATCCATAATTGAAAGATAATTTCTGATCGAGCGCGAATGCATAACAGTGTGAATGGTGTGTGTGTTTTGAACGAGTGATGACGTGTGCGAGTTCACGGAATGAACGTTTGATGGTTTTTTACTGAGTGGCGTTGTTGTCGGGGAGGGGATTTTGATATTTTATTTATTTTTTTTTTGTTGCGATGACAGGAGTTTTTTTTTGGGGGATTGGTAAACGAATCATCAAAAGGTGAAGACGGTGGGAAGAAAATTCCAATACAATTAATAATAAAAAAAAATATCCAACTAACTTGGAAAAAACAAAATAATACGTCGTAAAGACAAAAAAGAATAAACCATACTGTCTTGGTGGTAATAAAAAAAAATAAAATATACGTGTAGTGAGTGGCTTGCGCTTGACTATAACAACAAACAAATAAATTGTTAAAATAAGCAAACTCAAGCCCTCAGTTGTGAAACTACAAACTATCCATAACACCTATAGAGCGAGTATATATTGCGTCGTGTGGAGTACTATTTCTACCGTCGAAGTTTCATCATCAAAATTGTAATCGATCAAATTATCCGTCTAAAAAAATTATTACCAGCGCTTCTTACGGTAACATCACTACGTCAGTGGGCATCTAGAGGCGGGAAATTATCATCAGTATTTTTATCATCCGAGAGATTGTGACGTCAATAACTATATTGAAGATAGCGGGATCCTTGTGCATCTGGTCCGGTTGAGAAAGTTCGATTGGATGGTATAACAAATTTTTTTTTTCCATTTATTTATAATTATTAAATTTAGTTTATTGTAATTTTTACTTGTTCGGGGCCTTCTTGGATTTTTCCTGTTGAAGGAATTCCTGCAATTTTTGTTTCCTTTTTCTTTTGGGGTTCATTTCAGATTCTACTGGGTACGGAGAGCTCTGCGGAACCAGCGAGGACAAATTTTTATGCGCCCGGGAACAAATCACGGAATGGTTTCGAGGAAATCCAAGTCTGTTCGGATATTTCTGTAATTTTTTTTTGTTCGCCTTAATTAAAAAGAAATAAAAAAATGTGTTAATTTTGTTATACTACCGAGATAATGTCGTAATTAATTAAGTTCGAAGAGTGGCCATGTGTGTGAGGTGTGCGTATTGTTCTCAAAATCCGTATAGGCAGCTAACTCGACCCTGAATGGACACCACCACAACCCCACGACAGACTGCGCGATAGCCAGAGCAAATGCTGCAGGTGGTGACTTCGGGGTAATTCTGTTGGCGGGGTCAGCTTCCGGTTGACCTCGTTACAGACTTTCCCAGAAAATTCTAACAAGCAAACCAGGTTCAGAGTTGGCCCAGAAGTAACTAATAGGACCAGCTACTAGCAAATTTTTGTTACACCATAATCCTGAGCAGAAGAATTTTTTTTTCTATACGTCAGGTCGACTATTTCGGGGACTAAATTCTTATTCCTTCCCATTTAAATCATAATCCATAGAAATTTATAACAATTGCATATTTATATAATGTATGGAGTAGTAGCGAGACAAAAAGGCTTGTGGCTTAAATTACAATATAAAAATTGTTAAACAAAGCTAAGCAACGGCACATACCATTATCATATGGGACTAAAGTAAATTCCAACTTTGTGTAACTCAACATGCTAAAGGGGTAAAGAGAAACAATTCATCAATCGTTTATCGAATGATGTAAACAATTTTTAAGAGCAATTTCCGGTATAGAGATTACACGAACTTTGAGTAAATAGCGTGTCATTCTTATTTATGTTCATGTTGTTAATGTGAACGTGTTTTTGTAACAGAGTAATTGCTATATTATCACCATTTAATGATCTACCTAATGTTTGCCAGATATATTGCGAACAAAAAATTTAGATTTAGACAAACACGTACGGGGCTTAATTCAAAATTGTGTTTGCTGCGTAAAGATTTTACCATGAAATTCAAAATAATTTTAGTGGTTTGCTGTTTAAATTTAATTCAAATTAATGACGTAACTTAATTTATTAAATTAAATAATTATAAAATTTATTCAGATTTAATTTTATTCCTTTCGTAGTCTGCCATGTATCGAGCCATATTTCGTGACGAAGTATTGAATTATGAACTGGACCGGAGGGTTCAGCCCTTAACAAATTTTTTCGATTTTAGTCATTTTCATTTTGAACAGATCGATGATGATATTGTTGAATTGGGCGGTTATATAGAATGTATAAAATCAATGGACACCAAATTACCATTGGCACATGATCTCAGAACACAAATACTGGATAAAGGTTCGTGGATTGAGAGCCCAATACGATTATGGGTACCAAATATGTGTCAAGAATTTTTGAATACCAACCGGTTTTGGTATAATGTTACAAAATTATTCACGCAATGTCCACCACAAAAGGGGGTTCGTAAACAAATGATTATGATTTGTTAGAATGTAAGTTTAAATCTTTGCCTGTTTCCCATTATATAGGACAAATGGGTAATTGAGTTGCAATCAATGGATATAAAATTCAACCTTCCACCATCATTTCCAATTGTGCCAACTAAAGAATTTACTTTGCTTACACAAGGATTGCCGGGAATGGAAGTAACCAAATGTGGGTATGGTTTACAATTAGAGCTTGTGCCGGTTCAATGATTTTATATAAGGTTCAGCCCATTCGAGTTTGATTATTAAAATTTTATTTGTTTTGAGCTAATAAATTAAAATCTTTCATGGATTAATTGAAAATTATTTGTTTATTTGAAATATCGGGTGTTGAAACGTTATCAGTCTATATGATGTACGTCGTAAAGGTATTCGTATAACCCAGAATAATTAAAAGTAATGTGATGGTAATAAATGCACGCTTGATTAGATTGAAATAACGTTGGTACTGAAGAACCTAAGAAGTGCCACAATAAGATTTCGGCGAAAATCAATTGATATTAGGACTTTTGAACAAATTTCATCAATGGAACATCGTACAACATTTGATGCAACAATTTCTGGATATTTATATGTCCAACCCTAGAGCTCGGATAATTTTTACATCAAGTGCATACTACGGCTATTCGGGAATAATCATTTGACTTTGGGACATGCGTTTTGTGTTGAACAAATTGCTTCAGCGGAATATCTCATAACATTTGATACACATATTTCTTGTTATTTACATGATCGACACTTGCTTTGTTGAACAAAATTCGTCATTGAATTATCAGATTGCTTTCGTTATCGACATTCAGGTGCATTACCACTATTGTTATTTTCTTGCTATGTTTTTCACAGGCATGCAATTTGCATGATAAGTTTCTCAAAATTCCCTCAAGCCAAACCTTAGTCTGTCAATGTGATTAGATTAGTGGTAGATTAGCTATTTTCTAGTCTATGAGTGATATTAAAGTCAGAATTGGGAAATACATACCGAGTTATGTATAGTATAATCGCGAGATCAGGGATTTAATGGGAAGTTAAGGAAGGGTACGACCGATTTGGTTTACCATGGTCTTGTCGTAGTACATATATACTGGTAAACCACTAAGTTATAGAGTAAAACTAACTCGATGGTACGTGTCCGATTAATTGTTGTTTGAGGGAAGGTACAAAGATAGCGCCTTTTAAATCATTTGATTTTAGCATGCAAGGACAGATGGAACCGGTTTATATAATTAACATTATTAATACCAATATTCATTTAGAATTAATAAAATCGTCTTTATTGTAAAACTTGCAAATTTTATTAGAAAGGTGCTAATATTATAAATTGCATAAATCGTATGTTCATTAATGCGTGATCATCGATCATGTTTCTAATAATAATAACTTCATACATATAAATAAATTCACGTTGATTCTCTGTTTTGATCGCTATCATCACACGTGAGAAAATCTGACGGCCTGCGGACAACGTGATACGCGATCATAAACGAATATTAAATGAAAACAAGATTTTTCAATACAAAAATATTTACTTCACACGCAAGCGGATATAACAAGGTTTGAAAAATCCTAAATACCACATCATATGAATTTTGACGTAATTGGTTTCATGTAATCTGATTGGTTGGAATTGAGAGAGTTATTTTCAACTTCCGCAAATATTTTTAATAAATGGTGTCTTGCCAATGAACGAAAATAATTATCCCTATCCATATAACCTAAAATCTCTTAGACTGAAAAAAACAGGCAACTTGAAAATTTTACTCTTAAACCTCAAATTCAAGAGGAAATCATCTCTTAAGCTACTGATAGCTTAACACACTAACTTTCTTCTACGAAAAGGGAATTTTGAGAAACTTATCATGCAAATTTCATGCCTATGAAAAACATAGCAAGAAAATAACAATAGTGGTAATGCACCTGAATGTCGATAACGAAAGCAATCTGATAATTCAATGACGAATTTTGTTCATCAAAGCAAGGGTCGATCATGTAAATAACAAGAAATGTGTGCATCAAATGTTATCACAAACACAAAACGAAAGCCCCAAAGTTAAATGATTATTCCCGAATGTTCGTAGTATGCACTTGATGTTAAAATTATCCGGGTTCTGGGGTCGATGTATGATTCGCATATTATTTTGTTTATCGGAACTCTTAAAAATTTATAAAATACTTATCAGACCCGCAATTCACAAGGCTACACTCACCCGACTTTACCGAGCTTGCCGAATAATTTTGGATTCTCGGAATATCACACATTTCGATTTATTTCTGTATTTTTAAATTTTGGAGCCACATATCGCACATGACAAAGAATAGTGACACAACTCAAAATTTCAAATTTTTCAAGAAAGCAAAAGGAAAAATGCCAATTTCGATTTTTCTACACTATTCTCTATGGACTAAAAAAACGAAGATCGGAAAACTAAGCTGTCCCTAGCTTTGTAAAATAAATATGAAAACGTCCCTATCAGGTTATGAAATCGATCATTGCGCATCTTTTTGACGAATTATCTCAAAAACTCAATTTTTTGAGTTGTGTCACTTTTCTATGTCATGAGCGATATGTGTGCTCTACAAAAATATTTTCGGCTTAGCTTAATGAACTGATTGCTTGTCTGTCCAATTCAACATGAATGTTAAGACGATACGCTTGTTAAATCTGAAACATTTCAAATTTAGTGAAACTCAAAGTTTTCAGGATTTACAAGATGTTTAAAAAATTTGTAAAATTACAAGCAATCACAAAATCCTTCAGCTCTTTAGAAACCACAGAAATTCCGGAATTTCTTAAACTTCCAGTATACTAAATTTTTTAAAATTCAACTAAGTGGAGACCACTAGAAAATTTATATTTATAAGGAAAATTCTAAAATTATTTAAAAAGCTTTAAACAAATAGAAAATTTCCAAAAACTCGGAAAAAGTTGGTAAACATTTTGAAGATTATCAATATTTTAAAATTTTTAATATTATGCAAAAATTTATCTGAAATAGTAATTTCAATTTCAGAATTCAAATATTTTACAATATTTCTGGAAATATTGCATTATTTCTTCGAATTTGGAAATTAAAATTATTTACTATAAATATTAGCATTTGTGAGAACAAAACATTTCCGATTGAAATTTTATCGATTTGTAAATTTTACTTTTAGATTCGATAACTCAATAACGGATAAACTTCTAGATTTACAATTGGAAGGCGTAACAGACTAAAAAATCCAATTTAATTGAAGAACTGAAATCAAATCTTAATATTAAAATATAAAGGGCTGAATCTCAGAAAATTATCTAAACTTTCAAATAAATCTCACTCAAATCCAACACAACTTCAACTCGAACCCTATTCAACCCTAACTCGATCTCAACTCAACCCCAAGCGTAACCCTCCGCTCAACTCCAAACTCAACGTTCAACTCAAACCTTAAATCAACACGGTTCAAAAACTACATGCGTACAAGCACTCAACTTCACCCTATCTCCACTTCAACCAAAAATCAACCCACAAAATAAATCCAAAACTGACCAACATCCCTCAACTGCAACTGAACACCTTAAATAAACGCCCAAATCAAATCAATACGGTTCGAAAAATTGTAAGCGTATGTAGATGAGCTCAACTCAACTCAGAACAAGTCAAGCTAACTTTTATCTGAAATATCAACTCAACCCCTAAATAAATCCCCAGCTGAACGGCTTAATGAACCCTAATCAACTCTAACCAAATCCTAATCAAGCCCAATTGGCCCAAATTTTGAAAAATATTTTGAATGAAATTATTAAGGTTTATTCAAAAAATATTACTATAATTAAAGCAATTTGAATTATATTAATTTGAGTTATATTTAAAATGGTAAGTTTGAGTGATTTTTGAAAGGCAAAGTTTGAGAGAAATTTCATTTTATGTTTGATTTCAAATTTAATTTTAATGAAACCATCCAGTTACCTTTGAGTTACTTCGAGGTTTCACTGCTGCTTATGTTTGTGTAATTGAAATAGAACTTGTGGTGGAAAATCAATAGAAGAATTTTGAGTGAAATTTGGAAAAAAATAGTTTGACTGGGCTTCCAATTATACCAATTTGAGTGAAATTAGTTTGAATGATTTTTGAAACGGTAAGTTTGGCTGATGTTTGAAAAGAAAAGTTTGAGTGAAATTTCAATTTATGTTTGATTTCAAATTTAAATTTCACTCAAACTTTTTTTTGTAGCCTTGTGAATTGCGGGTCTGATAAGTATTTTATAAATTTTTAATAGTTCCGATAAACAAAATAAAATGCGATTCATACATCGTACAACATTTGTTGCAAACACATCTTGCTATTTATATGTCCGACCCCAGAACCCGGATAATTTTAACATCAAGTGCATACTACGAACATTCGGGAATAATCATTTGACTTTGGGACTTTCGTTTTGTGTTGAACAAATTTCTTCAGCAGAATATCTCATAACATTTGATGCACACATTTCTTGTTATTTACATGATCGACCCTTGCTTTGATGAACAAAATTCGTCCTTGAATTATATCATATTCAATTAGATATTGCTTTCATTATCGACATTCAGGCGTATTACCACTACATACAAAGATGTAAGTATTGTAGCTATGTTTTTCATAGGCATGAAATTTGCATGATAAATTTCTCAAAATTCCCTTTTCGTAGAAGAAAGTCGGTGTGTTAAGCTATCAGTAGCTTAAGAGATGATTTCCTCTTGAATTTGAGGTTTAAGAGTAAAATTTTCAAGTTGCCTGATTTTTTCAGTCTAAGAGATTTTAGGTTATATGGATAGGGATAATTATTTTCGTTCATTGGCAAGACACCATTTATTAAAAATATTTGCGGAAGTTGAAAATAACTCTCTCAATCCCAACCAATCAGATTACATGAAACCAATTACGTCAAAATTCATATGATGTGGTATTTAGGATTTTTCAAACCTTGTTATATCCGCTTGCGTGTGAAGTAAATATTTTTGTATTGAAAAATCTTGTTTTCATTTAATATTCGTTTATGATCGCGTATCACGTTGTCCGCAGGCCGTCAGATTTTCTCACGTGTGATGATAGCGATCAAAACAGAGAATCTACGTGAATTTATTTATATGTATGAAGTTATTATTATTAGAAACATGATCGATGATCACGCATTATGAACATACGATCATGTAAATAACAAGAAATATGTGCATCAAATGTTATGAGATATTTCGCTGAAGAAATTTGTTCAACACAAAACGCAAGTGCCAAAGTCAAATGATTATTCCCGAATAGCCGTAGTATATGCACTTGATGTAAAAATTATCCGAGCTCTAGGGTTGGACATATAAATATCCAGAAATTGTTGCATCAAATGTTGTACGATGTTCCATTGATGAAATTTTTTCAAAAGTCCTAATATCAATTGATTTTCGCCGAATCACTTGGAAAAACAAAATCTTATTGTGGCACTTCTTATGTTCTTCAGTACCAACATTATTTCAATCAAATCAAGCGTGCATTTATTACTTTTAATTATTCTGGGTTATACGAATACCTTTACGACGTACATCATATACATAGACTGATAACGTTTCAACACCCGATATTTCAAATAAACAAATAATTTTCAATTAATCCATGAAAGATTTTAATTTATTAGCTCAAAACAAATAAAATTTTAATAATCAAACTCGAATGGGCTGAACCTTATATAAAATCATTGAACCGGCACAAGCTCTAATTGTAAACCATACCCACATTTGGTTACTTCCATTCCCGGCAATCCTTGTGTAAGCAAAGTAAATTCTTTAGTTGGCACAATTGGAAGTGAGGGTGGAAGGTTGAATTTTATATCCATTGATTGCAACTCAATTACCCATTTGTCCTATATAATGGGAAACAGGCAAAGATTTAAACTTACATTCTAACAAATCATAATCATTTGTTTACGAACCCCCTTTTGTGGTGGACATTGCGTGAATAATTTTGTAACATTATACCAAAACCGGTTGGTATTCAAAAATTCTTGACACATATTTGGTACCCATAATCGTATTGGGCTCTCAATCCACGAACCTTTATCCAGTATTTGTGTTCTGATATCATGTGCCAATGGTAATTTGGTGTCCATTGATTTTATACATTCTATATAACCGCCCAATTCAACAATATCATCATCGATCTGTTCAAAATGAAAATTACTAAAATCGAAAAAATTTGTTAAGGGCTGAACCCTCCGGTCCAGTTCATAATTCAATATTTCGTCACGAAATATGGCTCGATACATGGCAGACTACGAAAGGAATAAAATTAAATCTGAATAAATTTTATAATTATTTAATTTAATAAATTAAGTTACGTCATTAATTTGAATTAAATTTAAACAGCAAACCACTAAAATTATTTTGAATTTCATGGTAAAATCTTTACGCAGCAAACACAATTTTGAATTAAGCCCCGTACGTGTTTGTCTAAATCTAAATTTTTTGTTCGCAATATATCTGGCAAACATTAGGTAGATCATTAAATGGTGATAATATAGCAATTACTCTGTTACAAAAACACGTTCACATTAACAACATGAACATAAATAAGAATGACACGCTATTTACTCAAAGTTCGTGTAATCTCTATACCGGAAATTGCTCTTAAAAATTGTTTACATCATTCGATAAACGATCGATGAATTGTTTCTCTTTACCCCTTTAGCATGTTGAGTTACACAAAGTTGGAATTTACTTTAGTCCCATATGATAATGGTATGTGCCGTTGCTTAGCTTTGTTTAACAATTTTTATATTGTAATTTAAGCCACAAGCCTTTTTGTCTCGCTACTACTCCATACATTATATAAATATGCAATTGTTATAAATTTCTATGGATTATGATTTAAATGGGAAGGAATAAGAATTTAGTCCCCGAAATAGTCGACCTGACGTATAGAAAAAAAAAATTCTTCTGCTCAGGATTATGGTGGCCCAAAAATTTGCTAGTAGCTGGTCCTATTAGTTACTTCTGGGCCAACTCTGAACCTGGTTTGCTTGTTAGAATTTTCTGGGAAAGTCTTCGGTGGATTTTAATGCTTACACATTAAATGGTTTAGTAAAAAAGTTTGGGGCGGGTTGTTACGCTCGTGCAGTCGGAGGTAATTTTAAATTTGCCTTGGATGAAAGTTTGGGATAACATGAAGATGGTTTAGAATTGCGTGCTGTAAGTATATGTATAATACGCCAAAAGTATACAAAATATACCCATTATTTCAGTTATGAGATTACTCCAAAATAAAATTTCCAGGATTCTGATGAGGAAACTTTTTCACCATGTTTTGTTTTATATTTTATACAGATGTTGTAAAAATGGCATGGGGCATACTTCAGTCAGTCTGGAAAACAAATTTTGAAAGTTCATCAAACGAGGAACTACCAACTTCCAACGACACATTTTATTTAAACGTATTTCATCATGACGAAAAATTCGACTAGTTCTGTATACCGGTTTTCCTTAATTGCAAAGTAAAAGATAAGGACAACAAACAATGCGGGGCACTTGCAGTCAAGGACTTACAGTCCGTGGAACGAGTTTGCATATTATGGTATCAGCAGGAATATTATACTTAACTGAATGCAAATCTGCTAAAATCGTGTTCTTCGTTATCCAACACATAGTCAAGGCATTCTCAGAGTTGGCGGTAGATTACAGAAAGCAGATTGTGCTTATGAGGTTGAACATCCTATTATTTTACCAAATTCCCACATCTGGTCACCCCTTATTATCCGCTGTACTTAGGCAAAAGTACTGGATAATAAATGGCAGAAGCTTGATGCGAGGAATTGCATATAATTGCCAAGTGTACGTACGGCAACGGGCAGACCTGTAGCCAACTAATGGAGTCCTTACCAACATCTCGAGTTACCGTTGCAAGACCATTCAGTCGAGGTGGCGTATATTTCTGTGGACCAATTTAAATTACCACAAAAAAAGTTGCAGGAGCAAAATCTATAAAGGCGTATATCTGTGTGTTTGTTTGTATGATAAAAAAAGCAACTAGCCACTCTCAAACGACTTATTGCTCTGCACGTGATGGTGCTTACGATTGAGAAATTTAATTCACTTGAAAGAGTTTTCTTTTGTAGAATTTCTGCATATAGAGTGCGACTTGCCTTAGCAGAGGAAAGGTGGATTAACAGTCTCACCTGTAGTATAGCAAGACAAATTTGGCCAAAACTAGACATGGGAAGCACAAGAACAATAATCTCCCTACGTTTTGAAAGGTAAATTAACAACGGTCGTAAAAGAAGCCTTTTTTAAGAACATGCATGAATAATGAGTCTGGAGGCAAATGACTTCTGTAGAAGATTGTTGGACGAGAAAGAGGAAGAGACGTTCGTCACTTCAAGACAACTTGCCGGATCTTGATAAAAGTGCGCGATGTCCTTCGCTACATAAGTAGCTCTATAATTGGTTCCAGTAAGGGCAACGTGAATATAGTCTGTGCAATCACAATGGACCACCATCGGACTAAGTGTGCCTAAGCAGCCACATCTAATCTAACCTTCTATCGTCAAGGCGAAAGATTGAAATGCTTTTGAAATTTGTATGGCAAAAGGATTGGGTATGGTGATGGTGGTGACCAATTTTTTATATACATATGCTGACTTTAGGATTGACTTGGGCGGATTGAGTTAGATTGGCGTTGGGATAGGGTTACTGTTTAGAGAGCAGTTCAGCTGGGGATTTATTTGTGTTTTAAATTGGCGTATGAATTAAGCGGAAGTTAGCTTGAGTTAAGTTCATATACACATGTAGTTTTTAAGACAATTTTGATTTGGGGATAGAGTAGGGCATTGAGCTCTGGGTTGAGTTTGAGGGCTGAATTTATGGTCGAGTTGGGCTTGATTAGGATTTGGTTAGAGTTGATTAGGGTTCATTAAGCCAAAATTTATTCAATATTCCCTTCATCCGTGTCAACCATAGGATCATATTTTACGGAAGCTGTTGGTACGCTTCTATACAATTCGTGAAATGTAGGGGCGATATAAGGAAGCAATGACAAAATGTCACTTTTTGATGTGAAAACATTTTTAGCGGCAGGAGTAAGTAAAAAATTGTATAGAAATCGGGTTACGGAAACAAAAATACCGAACAAAAAATATTACTGGTATGTGTGAATATCGAAAAGAACAAAAAATAAATAAAACGTAAAATCAATGCAAAATCTACACATACACATGCAATATACAACATCATCCGGCATTTCAAAAACATCGTGAGCCGAATACAAAAAAAATCTAAAAAAAAGCGCCTACTTTAATTTATTTTGTTGTGAAAATATCTGCTATATATGGCCGCAGCAGCAAGTGTTTTTGAAAATGAAAATTACATACGAGTAAAAGAACCACAAATTATGCGTGTGAAGTGTAATAGTTATTTACGTCACAAGGGCGGTAAATGAGTTGTTACAGTACAAGTTTGATGTTTATTTGAGAATTTTGAACGAGTACTGAAACGATCATTTAACGTACGTGTAACCTGATTTTGCTTTGTTCAGTGAGGTTGCTGTGACCATTTACTGCCATGGAGGTTTAGGTGATTAACTTAACAGAACTGTACTTTGCTCATGGTTAATTATTGTCAGTAAGGTTTGTTCTTTAAATTCAAAATAGAATTATAACTTACTGACTTTTTGAACCAAAAATGTAACTTAGTTTAAATACTAAGCGAACAACATCCTTCTTTATGGAGGGGTTTTTGAACCTTAACGAAATGGCTTGAAATGATTCAATAGATATTTATACAAAAAGTTTTCACATAAATCTTTTGCGAGTTGAGGGTGAACTCGCTCGTTGTTTTTTTTTATAGAAATTGGCAAACGAGCGCTATACCATGTGGAAGGCTTGAGGCAGGGATTTTCTTTTCTGCGTCGTGACATATCCATGACGTTTTGTAAAATACTTTATATGATTCACTTTTAGTATATCGTAAGTATTTGACGTTATGCCAAACAAATTTATATCCGGCTTCGTTAATTTTTTTTTAGATGTAATTCGGTCTTCAAAAGGGCTATCAGAATTATATTTCCTGTAGTCGAGGAAATTAGACTGGCTCATTTCAACTATGATGCATGATCACATTCCAACGTTTCAGTGTGATTTTCATGCTTAAGCGAAAGACAAATCGCTAGAAATTTCGAATTTTTATTTTGCCCGGCACAACAATTGCTATATAATATCACGTGCTTAATGTTACTGTCCAAATTCTTTGATTGCTTTAAAGAGGCAAGATCCAATCTTATTGGCTCCTCGGTTAGCAATTGTTTTATACCAAACGAAACAGGTGGCTTAATCGTCCTTCATATTATGGAAAGTTAAATTAAAGATGCACAATTGTCGCTTATAAAAAGCTACAGAAGTTTGAAGGCTTAGAGTTGAAAGACACTGTTGCAGGTCAAATGACAATACTGTCAAAGTTGGGTTAGATTTCGCTCTAATTTTATCAGATTTCTTTGCCTCATATGCTAGTTCAGCTTCAGTATGGTGATATTCTTGTAGTTACAATATTTCAGTTTTATTGACTTCATCTTCGATATATTTGAGTTTTATTTTCAATTTATCACATGTTTGACAAGTGTCTTTCGTTGGATTTTTAATACGATAGTTAAGTGCATGAAAGTTTGTATAACTCACAGCTGTATCTGTTGTTTCGCAGTATTTCTCGTAAATTTTAATCAGTGTAAAATGAGGTGGTAAATGCCGTTTTTTTTCTCTTTTCAGCAGTAGTGGTTCTCATAAGATGGAACACCCTAGCTTGTGTTCCTCTACTTAAATTAATTTCGATTTACTTGTTTTATTTATAGGTTCTTGTCGGCTTCTAGTATCAGGAGTTGTGTTGCTGTTGGGAGATATTTGTTTGTATTTATTTAAAATCTCAAAACATTTCTATCAAGCTTTCACGTGTTCTCGGCTTATTGGAGCGTGGTACTGAAAAGTTACCTGTTTATTATTTTGTTTGCACTTTATGGCTTTGTGGATTTGTTTGTGACTTGGCGTTTTATCGATTCGGTCTAGTTAACCTACTCTTGATATTTTGCTTTATGCCGCATACTCGGAAACTGTCAACGGTCACTTTTTTGATAATGTTGCAACAGAAGAACTTAATAAATGAACATATAATTTATTTATGTATTTTCCAACATTAAGCAAAGTAAGCCAATTTATTTAGAGCCAAAAAATAAATAAAATAAATTTAGACTTTGATCTGGGCACTAAATAGAAGATAGTGCAAAATTTCGGGCGACATATTTAGCATTATTGACTGGACTAAGAAGTATAAAGAATATTTAGTTCAAAATTCATTTGGTTATAAATAAGAGACATTATTTATCTGAAAGGATAGGACAATTGAAGACAAAAATGTAATAACAAAATTTCTGGTATAAAGGATAATATTTAAATTAACAAACTCAAAAACTATAAGCAGACAAGAGATTCTGAAAGAGCGCCGCCGAAAGTATGAGAATTCATTTGTAGCTCATTTTCGAAAAAATAGTCTGTAGAGCAAGATACTCGTACATAGAACTCCCGTGACAAATTGTCACATTATAAATTTTGGTAAAGCATTAGAGATTGTACGGAACTACTTACGTTTTATCAAAAGCTTCCCCAATAAATAAATTAAATACCAACCCACCAAACGCTATATACAAGTTCGTGTAGAGAAATAATGATTGAGCTCTACTAAATCCACTGGCAATTCCTTACTAACACCTTACGAAAGTTATATCAAGATGCCTCAGAACCTTTCCTTTATCCCGTTTTGAAATAGCTTATTACAGATATTTTCTAGGGATTGTTTTCTAGAGTATTCAACATTTTTTGAAAATATCTAGGTAATTTAAGATTTACGTATCGGTTACCAATTTTTTTACTCTAGTTTGAAATAATTTATTAATTCGTGTAATTTCGAATATGCGTCCGATTCTAAGATCATTTTAATGTATTTTGCAGAAAACATGTAGAAGTGCATTATTAGGAGAATTGAAATCAGCTTCAAACTGATGAGCCTAAAATTATGAAGAAATCAATCCTGGATGACATTACTTGATCTTTATTTGAGTTTGATCCACATTAATGATAAGCTATCGAACGCTCAGTAATTTAAATGCTTGATGATTTTTCTAAAGAATCCAGCTCATAAACTTCTGATGAATAAATTCGTAATGGATTAAACTACGCTAGTGTTTGGGATAAGCTAAGCGAGAGGTACACTAAACCAAAGGTGATAACTCAAACATTAATTAAAGAATTCATGAATCAAGGTTCTGTTTGTAAAGAGCGTAACACACTTAGCCAGGTGAAAGGTCGAGCGAGGTAATTCAAGGTTTAAAGGCAAGAAGGCTAAGACTAGAGATGTCTGGTTAATTTATTTAATGTTGTAAAATCTGGAGAATGAAATTCGAATGTATTTGGCTGAGCGGACGGCGAAGATTATCCAGCATTTGAGAAAATTTTAAACTTCCTAACGAAAAGATTCTACCAGCCGCTTCGCAAACAGTATTTAAGCCATTTCGAAGTAATACTAGTAAAATCCGATTCTAAATATTCTCCTTTTACTCAATAAAAATTCCACGGTTAGTTCATAAAACACAAATCTATTTTGCTTTTTCTTTAGAAAAAACATCCACACTCGACCATCTGTTTTTCATTGACCTTCCTTTTTTTTTTTTTAAACTCTAGACTACCTTGTTATTTCTATCGTTGCGTACCCTTGTTCGTTTATCGTTGAGTGTTTTTTTCATGTACCGGGTATTACCGTTTCAGTCGTCCATCCTGCCACCAGAGATGTCCTCATCGCTGTCGTCGATATTTCCTACTTCCTCCAGGTCTTCTAGCGTGCACCAAGGTTTTAATCGGTCAGAACTGCATACCCCGTCAAATTTTCGCTGGGTTTGTTCGGCTCCTGGAAGGTCGACGATGTGATATCTATCGTGTCCAAGCGCTTTGTCAATTAAATACGGTCCCCGATATTTTGGAATTAGCTTTCTTGATGTACCACTTGGATCACCGCCTTCCCACTTTACAAATACCATATCGCCTACGTTGTATTTATGCGGGGCACAGTGTGCTTTATCGAAACGTTGTTTCTGGCGTATTCCAGCTGCTTTAGTTCTCTCATAAACTAGCTTGTTAATAGTCTCGACCCCGTCATCGGTAAATTTTGTATTCTCCATTGACAGCAACAATTTATTTTTGAATATACTTCGCGGTTCATAGGTTAAGATTAGTCGTTGAGGTGATAGTTTTGTGGTGTCATTGATCATTGTATTTAACGGCCCACTGTATATTTCGAATTTTTGTGTCCCATTTCCTATCGTCTTCTCCACCCATTGCTCTTAACATTCCCAAGATCGTTCGGTTCTACCTTTCACATTGGCCGTTAGCGCTTGGCGTTGCGGTGGCATTCAAAATATGTTTGATATTGTTTTCCGAACAATATGTTTCGAATGACCTTACTGTAAATGTAGTGCCACGATCACTAATTAATCTCGTGGGAACTCCGAAATGAGTAGTCTAATCATCCATGACCGATATAACTGGAGCTGTATTCGTTGATTTTGCTGCTATGAGAACTACGTATTTTGAAAACGCGTCTATTATAACTATCAAATGAGTACTACCTTTGGACGTTTTCGGGAAAGGACCCAAATGGTCCGCGTGTATGGTGTGAAATGATATTGGCGTCTTATCAATAGGAGACATTTCACCTTCCTTTGTCCCCCCCTTTTGATTTTGTATACCCAGACACGACGAGATATATTTCCTCACATAGTCTCTTATTCGAGAGAACCAAAAGTGTCTGCGAATAACTTCAACCGTTTTTTCAACGTCCGGGTGTCCCATATCGTCGTGATTTATTTTAGCGATACGCTACTTTAATGTTCCGGGCACACCCCAAATTCGTTTATCATGTACCATTCGGTACAATTGTTCTCGATATACCGTATAATCTGCCTACATCTGTCGTTCATCCGGAGTATTTGGTTTCCTGCTTATAACTTCGATGATTTTTTGAATATCGTCATCGAAGCGTTGCATCAGCCAATCATCTTGATGTGATACTAAGAACACATCAATCGTTGCTGGTTCGAGATCCATTCCTTCGTCAGTTGTGTTCCGGCTAATTGCGTCGACATGTTGCATCTTCTGCCCACTTCGATGAACAGTATTAAAGCTATATTCAGCCAATCGCAACCACCACCTTCCTATTCTTGGAATTAAATCGTTTTTCGTAGCGCAAGTTGTCAACGCCGCACATTCTGTGCCCAAAGTAAATGGCTTTCCGATTAAATAAATGCGAAATCTGTGAAGCTATGACTGCCAAAGCCTCCAATTCATATGAATGATATTTGCATTCGTTGTCCGTGATTCGGCGACTAAAATATGACACTGGTTTCGTCTCCCCTTTTTCGTTTCGTTGGAACAGTATACCGGCGAGACCTTTGGCACTGGCATCGGTGCACACCTTATGTTCCAACCTCGGATTATACAACGTCAGAATATCGCGACTTCCCAACTTGCTTTTTAATAACTCGAACGACATGGTTTGCTCATCTGTCCAGTTAAAAGATTCATTATTTTTCGTTATCGCTACCTCATGCTTATTTGTGGGCATTGGAAATGTTAAAATTGCGTTAGTTTTGTTTGATCCCGGTCTTATACTCTGAGAATCAATTTCATGGCCAAGGAATTCAACTTTCTTCTTGAAAAACTGACACTTCTTTAATTTTAACGTTAACCCTCGTTATTGCAATACTTTCAATAATCGTTCCAACTATTCACTTATCATTGTTTTTACTTTTTCGCGTTGATGGTAAGATAGTCTATATTGCCGATAGATTACTGGTTCATCATTATTTAATTTAATTTCCATTTCAACATCCGTTTTCCCAAGTTCTTGCAGATTTCGCGCAAAGCAACTTTCGAATTTTGTTACTAACTCAAATAACCATTCGCGTTCACTCGGGGTCATACACTCATCCATATTTAGTTCGGCTAACAGGACTTCATGCACCCCTCCGCTTTGTCCATTTGAAGAAATGGAACTTGAAACATGACTTCTTTCGGCTATATCCAACGTTCGATTAATCAACAAAGTATCGCTTACGTTGATATTTTGAAATTTTAACATATTCTGCTCTTTGATCATTCTTACGGTTGGTTTATCAATAAAATTTTGACCAATTAGAGATTGTGTATTTAAATATTGGTCAGGCAACTCAATCTCATCGGCAACTTCATCAATTTGAACCCTTGCTCGTATCTTCTCCGTATAAATCCTTTGACAGCCACGTTACATTTACTTGGTTCCATTTCAAGCCCCACGTTACTTGCTCGTATCATTGAGCATTGACTTCCACAATCAATTAATCTCAAAATGTCACGTTACCGTTCATCATTACAGTTTTGATATAGGAACACGCCCCGTCAGTTGTTATTCCACCATTGAAACCTTTTTGTGTGCCAGTCGGAGTGGAACATTCTGGTTGTCCCCTCGGATGCACACGCGAACATCTCCTACATCGTTCTCGTCTCGGTGGTTCAGGACAATTTACCGACAAATGTCCTGGTTTTAAACAATTATAACACTCATATGTCCTAGCTGGACGAATTTCGTTGGTTGCGTCCTTGTTTACTGATTTTCCCGGCATACTGATATTAGTTTGTATATTCAGCCGTCCCGAATTGTGGTCAGCATTTATAGTCCGTGCCCTTTGCGCACTTCCTTGCCGCATGCTCGAATACCACTCGATACGTTGACGCAATTCATCAACATTAGCTACTATTTGTGTACGCAACGATGTACTTAGCTGATAATCATTCAACCCCAAAATGATATACTTTATCAGGGCCTCATCTGAAACTTTACGTTGGCCGATGGCACACATTTCGAAATAATATTCAATCAACGTTTGGTCTCGTTTGCGAATTGTTGATCGTAACTTATCGTGTAAGTCAGCTTCGCCCATATGTGAATTAAAATGTCTCATCAATTGATCTGCAAATATCCTCCACTTGATAAACACGCATTGTACTGAATTAAATCATAATTTGGCCGATCCTTTTAGCTTATTCCCGATTGCTAACATAACAATTCGTTCATTTATTTCATAAATGTTCATCAACGTTTCAACTTTTTGAACGAATTGTTCCGACGTTAATAGTGCTGCCCTTGCAGGATCAAATTCTGGGAGTATATCGATCACATCACGGGGTGTAAGGTTAAATCGATTTTGAGATGTACGATAGATGGTATCTCCCTCCGGGGATGTAGTACGTTTCTCGTCATTTGATTTGTAACGCGTTAATTCTGCGAATTCCTCATTGAGCATACGCTAAAGCACGCATTCCTGCAGTTCTGCTAATGGCCTAGCGATGGCACAAGCGGGTACCACCAAGGGGGTAATACAGTTGCAACTTGCCTCCCGATGTAATGTAGAAAACACAATATCGCTATCTGCATTAATTCTAAATAGGCTACCGTCCAATCTTCTGAGTAGCAAAATCGATAGAACACAGTTTAGTTACGCGAAGGCTCTAGAACTTGCTGAACCTTAATTTAATAATCCTGGCCCAATCAACATGTTGATTGGTGCAGATATTTATTCTTCGTACAGCTAACAATATTTAGCTGGAATACTGGATGCACCATATAAGGCCAACAAATAACGAGGCAGATATAAAAAGTAATCATCTGATGTGCTATCATTCTGATATTCATAATCCCTTTGAAAATGTTTGACAATTGGGGGAACTTCCTGCCTTGCCAGAATTAACTCCAGAGGATAAATTGTGCGAGGCTATTTTTCGAAAATCATAAAAAACTCAAATGTTCCCATATTCTCTGAACGTACAAATTTATCGATCGATTAAACAAATTTGTGATGCTGCAAAACTGCAAGCTGATCTCAATAGAATTAGTGAGTGGTGCGATCAAAACTCATTACACTTAAACATTAAGAACTGCAAAATTATGTCTTTTCATCGTAAAAGAAGGGATCCGATAATAACTACATACATACAACATCAATGATAATGTAGTTCAAAGAGTACAAGAGATTACTGATTTAGGAGTCAACTCCGTCGAAAACAGTAGTTTTAACAAGCTCATCGATTACTGTATTGCTAAATCAAATTCTATACAAACTTTATTTATGCTATATTTCGTTTATATAAAATCTGAAGTGGAATATGTTGCAATCGTCTGGAATCCTTACTATGATGTGCGTATTAAAAGAATTGAAAGCATACAAAAAATTGTTGATATTCCTGTTGAAAAACAAATTGGTTGAAAATATGACTATTACGGTACTAATCTGGTTGAAAGTAAATGACATCTGGGCGAGCTTTATCAATTGTACCAAACTCAGGATCACAATAATTCGATCCCTCTCTCTTTCTCTCTTACACAGAACAAAATATGGTTTAAATTCATTGTCGCTACCGTTTTACAATTCGGTGGCCTCTGTGAGGCTAACATGAACAAGAGAAACCCTAACAACGATACCACAGCCGCAGCTCAGCCATCTAACTTGCTTAGGTAGGCATCTAACAACGCGTGCAGGGTTTTTGGAAGATATGGTCTGGGCCATATTTCATCTCTTTACTACAATATCAGAAATGGCTTGACGTTCAAACGAGTCCTCATATTGATTAACTAGTCGTGATAAAAGATGACAACCTACCACAAGCCAAATGGCAATCACTCAATTACATAATATAGGTAGCGATGGCCTAGTTCGAATGGTTACCAATAGTTAAAATTTGCCCACTTCCAGTAAAATAATAATCAATTAAGCATTCTTTGTTTTCTTTGGTTGAAATTGCAAATTCAGATCTCATTTAATTAATTTTTGGGAAAAGTGTGTTGGATTTCCTATAAATTAAAAAATTAATTAATTGAGACCTAATTAAAAATGTATTTAGAAATTCATCATTCTATGGACGAATGGGCCAGGTGAATCACTGTCAACTTTTAAAAATTAAAGATCTCACATTTTCCTTTTAAATCGCTATAATTTTTTAATTAGTTATACATTTATTTAAGTATTTATTTTAGTTTAGTTTTAAGTATTTGTTATGTTAAAATTTGATTTCATAATAATTGTAATTTGTCATGCCGCTTTAAAACTTCAAAAGGCCAGTCATACGATTTTTGGAGAGCCGGCGGACTCAATCATTCCTAACAAAAACGTGAGTACATTGATAAATATCTTTGTGAAGGCAAATATCATCTTTGGCATGATTCAATGTGTATGTTGGCTTCAAAGCAGATATAGTTCGCGAAAATTGCTGATGAATTCCGATTGATGAACTGTTTCTTTATCGTCTTCGAAAAATTGGCCCCGCAGCAATATCGTTTGCCCGTAAAGCATCTTTGCTGGTGTAGATTTAATGCCCGGCTTGTATGTCGATCTCAAACCAAGTAATATTACCGGTAAAACTTTTGGCCAACTGGTTGTCTAGTGGCACATAATTGCTGACTTTAATGTACTGTGCCATCTTTCAACTAACCCATTTGATTGTGGATGGTAGCTCGTAGTTTTAAGGTAATGGACATTTAATAGCTGCAACAACTCATGAAATAAATGTGATTCAAACTGTCGACCCTGATCAGTTCCGAATTCAAATTTTTAGCAACGGTCTCCGCCGTCATGATTGTAATTGGGATTGCTTCTGGCCATCTGGTATATCGATCCACTATTGTGAAGCAATAACAATTTTCTTCTGACTTCTGATTTATTATGTCTTGTGGTTTTAGGTCGCTGACACGCAAAATAGTTCTTTTTTACGAATATCTACCAATCTTTCCGCATCCCTTTCCAAACGTATCCCTCCTGGATCATGCGCTGAGTTCCTTTTACACCAGGATTTGAAAGATTGTGGAGACTTTCGATTCGACTTCTGAACTTCCTTGTAATATAAGGGCGAATATTATTATTATATACATTACAAAACAGCGGTGAACTGGAACCTGGAAGAGTAATTGCTTTCAGACTTAATGTATAATTACCATTTTTTAATAATGACTCCAGTTCACTGCACGATTGTTGATCCACCGCCAACTCGTTGTAATCCATCGTAGTTTTTTAAGTATCTCATTAATACGAGATAGAAAATCTGCTGGTATATTTGAAGATCCCGAAATATAATGGAGATCGATTGAAAACTGTGATACGAAATCGAGATGTCGAATCTGCCTAATAGAAGCTTTGTTTAATTTTTGCCGGAATCCAAAAATTAAAGGTTTATGGTGGGTGTAGATACGACACTGTCTATCCTTCATCATACACCTAAAATGCTTTACGCCTAAGTGCATTGCCAGCAACCCACGGTCATACGTTCTGTACTTTTGTGTGTATTATCTGTGTATTGCAATACGGCTCCTGCTGAATTGTATGATGCATCAACTGATAATGCTAATGGTGCATCAGGTGATGGATGATAAAGTAAGGTTAATGCTGACAAACCATCTTTGCAATGATTAAATGCCGAAATAGTGATGTCATCCCAGATGAGCGGTGTTGTGTCGTATTTTCTATCCCCTTGATCATATTCTGAAGTATTGTTTGATGATTGACAGCATGTGGGATAAATTGACTGCAACTAGGATATCGTCAATATAAAAAAAAACAAAGCCCAAACCACGTAGAACTTCAGCGATGAACCTTTGGAATGTCTGGACCGCGTTGCATAGGCCAAATGTCATGTACAGGAATTCATATAACCCGAACGGTGTTATAATGGCTGTCTTATGCACATCCGCTAGATCGATGGGGACTTGGTGAAAAGCCTCTCCTAGATCGATTTAAAAAAAATGTTTTTTCGTGCAGGATATGTCCACAATCGTTAATATAAGGTAACGGATACTTGTCCGGCCTTGTAATGGCATTCAATATCCTAAAGTCTCCACAGGGCCTTCGACGGACTGCAAATTCCTTGGCGCATTAATTCTTCGAATTCGGATCTAACTGCTTTACATTTTTCTGGAGAAAGTCGTCTCGGCTTTAAACTGATTGAATGACCTGTTGCGTCGATTTGGTCCGTATTTGGTATAATGATCTCGCTTTTGAATTGTGTTATATCACAAAATTCATGTAAAAGGTCCGCAAACGGATGGTTGCTATCGTACGTTTTTATTTATAAACTACCGATATTAGTTAAAACTCCACGCGTTTCACATGACGTCATGCTGTCAATTAATTTGTAGTGCGATAAAAAATCCGACCCGATTATCGGTTGTTTAACGTCAGCAGTTGTGAACGTCCATGGAAGTGATCTTCCTAGTCCCAAATTTAATTGTAATCGCTTGTCGAAAATTGGAATTGTGGAACCATTAGCAGCACACAGAAATTTCGATAACGGAATAGCTGAACGTAACGCGTAATATCGTGGAAGCACTGAAATATCTGCCCCAGGTGTCGATTAAAAAATTGGTTTTGCTCGCGTTGTCGCGAATGCAAAGTTGATTGACATTAACTACTTGAATTTGAATTATATCGTCGCTGTTGTTAATGATGATGATTCAACGTTTTTGCATTACGAGTGTTACTAAGAATCTTGTTGTTGTTTGGTAACACGATGCTTGATGTGATTTGTTTGTGTACGGTGGTTTAACGCATATTTTTTGCTGACATCCCAGATTCCCGGTGATACCAGCATGCAGTTGGTCGATTTGAGGGCGTTCTGTCTCGCTTATAAAATTGATTGCGATCCCGTGATTTTGATCTTGAACGATTTAGGTAAGGCGAAGAATGCACAACAGAAAGTTTTTGTACTTGATTAACTCTTCTAATTGACATTGAATTTGGCACTGGTCGAACGGAGGTTTAGTCTGTATTTCTTGAGATGATAGACTAAATGATGCTTGGTTTACCAGATTTAGTGATAAGTTCGTGGAGTCTATGACTACATCTGCTACTGTCACCAGTTCCGTTAAATCACACTTGCTAGCACTCATTATTGTTATCGCTTCTACCGATAAACGATTTTACCAGTAATTTTTCACCCATTGTGTCATTCACGTTACGGAGCTCATTTAACAGGTGGCTTGGACGATGATCTCCTAATTGGATTGTGGACACAAGCTTTTGGAATTATTGTTGTGGAGACTCTGCATATAATCACTTATCAATTTTAATACGTTAAATGTCCAAAATCGATGTTCACCAGTACAGTAAATCTTTTTATTAATTACTGCCCCATCACACTAAATAAATATTTAACACGTTTCGATTAGTTCTACAACTATTTATTCTGTTAAGCTTATTGTAATTATTATGAGTTGGTACGAGAATGTTTAATTCTTGTTTCCTTTAATTGACCTGTTTATTCCAACAGTAAAAACAATGACTGCATACAGTGCAACCAGGTATAGAGTGTTGCATAATTACACAAACACCGACATATAATAATTATATTTCCCCGCACACAATTAACGGCCGAATGCAATTCGACCTGGAAAATCTTGGAACGTCGTATCCGGATCAATGTACTATTTTTAATACAAACCTGGAAAATAAATGGAAGATACATTTCTTTGTACAAACCAAATTATGGTATATTATTAAAAAATATGGTTGACCTTGAAATGTCCTTTAGTTAACAATAATTTAATCATGATACCTACTCAAAATCAAACAATATTCTTTTTGTAATATTTCTTTTACAAAAAAAGTTGTTTTTTCGAGATAATATTTAGTTATTAGTTAGGTCGTCCCACTGTGCCCCTTATGTAATAAAAACTCAATGCGTAATAATTTCGTTTCCTAATTGTAATATATTTACATAATAATTTATTTAAAACTCAATTTATTTTATAAAACATAATATAATTTTGTTTTAATAATATCATATACACTTACTAGTCTAACTAATAAATATTTTTTGTTTTAAATTAAATTAAATTAATTATAATTAAAATTAAAAAAAAATGTAATAATATTAAAAATATAATATAAAATAAATAAATTAAAATATTTTTAATAAAAACTAAAATTATAATTAATTTTTTGTTTTTGATTTTTGTTATGACAAAAAATTGTAAATTAATATCAGTCATGTTCATAATTAAAAAAATAATAATAAAAATTTTAATGATTTGAAATTAATTTATAAACGCGTGATTAAAAATTAAATTAAAATAAAATAGAGAATATTCTTTTTGTTTTACAAATATTTTTAATAAATTTTGAATTCTTTGGCAAGTATTAATTTATTAATCATATTTATACTATGAGCTATAACAATTTAATTAATTAAATTATTTTTTAATTTTTTCAAATCGTGCCATTTGAAATTTCGGTAAGTGATATGATATCGAAGAGCCGGATGATGCAGCCATCGGTTCAATTGGCACCTCTTCCACGGAAAACACTTCAGCATCCGGATGGGTTGGTGCACCTTTTGCTGCCAGTATATCATTAATGGCAATATCATTTGCCAAATTAATTGGTTTAGGATTTTCATCGTCGAACAGCAAATCGGTTTCGATTTCATTATCGATTTCACCGCTCTCCATTGATTCCCATGTTGCTGGACGTTGTTTGTATTGGTATTGGTCTACATCATTTTCTGGATAATTAAGATTTAAACGACTACTGTGCAAAAAATTTTGTGGTAGGTGCTCATCAATGAAAATCTGTTTTTGTGTGGAAGATATAGATAGATATAATATAGGAAATGAGAATAGTTTGAATTGAAATGTGCAAACAATTTTTTATTTTTTTTTGGTTAAACGTTTTGTATCCGAATGTAAACAGACGAAATTAAAATATTCCACGTCCGTACACTCATACATATACACATACACACCCAATCCATATTTAAGCGCATGCAAAATAAGTTTTTAAATAAATTCTGTTATCATTTCCAATTAAAATGAAACGAGAGAATTTATACCAAACGGAAAATTGAAAAAAGTTTTTCATACAAATTTTCTTTTTTTTTTTATTGTTTTTATCAAAAACTTTAGTGGTTTTAATTTTTTTCGTCTATGAAGTCCTTGTTGTTGCTGGTTTGGTTATATTATAAATTGTGTTATTCAAAGTTAGTTCATTAAATAGTGTTTATTGTAAATAGGCGAGTCTAGTGAAGCTATATAATATAATAATAGCTTCATTCAAGGTTAGTAAGTTGGGGTATTGGATTTGTAATTAATGCATGTAACGTATAATTAATTAAAATAAAATTTATTTGTTAAACAGTTATGGTAGTTTGTGAAAAGATTTTGGGTAATTTGAGTATCAATTAAATTTTGAAGTTTATTTAGTTTTGCATAAATTTGTTGCAGTCGGACGTGAAAAAAAAAATTCAAATGATTACATCTTGTGCTTTAATATTTAAAATATTTTACGAAAATTATAATTCGTTAAATTGTAGAAATAAACAATCGAAATATTTAAAAAAAAGATCGAATAATTGCAAAATGAGTTTAGATTTACCTGCAAGCAAATTTTAATTTTACCCTCAACTTTATACGGTATATAAAATATGTCCAAGATTTAAGATTCTAAAAGTTTATTTTGTCCAAGGAGGATTCGTATTGTATAGCTCAGAATATCCTACAGACATCAAGTAAAATTTAATCGTTCAAATTTCCGTAAATTGAGTCAAAAGGTTCTGAAAAAGTTGCGTTTTGAGACGGCTGATTTCGATTGCACTCTATTTCGGGATAACATACTTACCACCTATATTAGAGTTGTATTGAATCTTATGTCTTTAAAATGGATTGTGAAGCGTATCGACGCATCTGCGGCCATAGTTGGCTCAGCGTTACAAGCGACGATATTTTTTTGCCATCCGCAATTTTGTTCCCATTGTCCAAACAGCGATTAGAGATGATTTCAATCAATCATGAGTGCGATAAAGGTATCTCAACAGTGAATTTTCGATTCAAATTTCCAAGCATCGAACAGAATCAGCGGTTACTTTTGACAAAATGGTGTGGAATCAAAACATTATAGCAAGGTGTTGCCATTATTCTACCATGCACTTTCAAAGAATTGTGGAGGAACATGCACGAATAATGCTCCGTGTCATGTTTAGCGTGAATCTAATTTGACCGAAAATGATTGATAACAATATTATTGAATAAAGGTTTACGATCGGACCATTGAGTTTTAAAAGAGATGATAGCAAGATCCCGAAGTATCTAATACATGTGCCAATATCCGCTGTATTTCATACCACAAATACTACAATTTTGGGACCGGAAGGACGGTGCTATGTCATACTGGTCAACACCTACAGAAAAAGATTCTCGTTTACCAGATTATTCTGATTACCGGAAAACGGTAAATAAGATCTAAATTTGCCAATAAATGTGTTTGTTTTGGAAACACTTTATCATGCCCCGATGTACCGGAACGATCTCTCATGATCACTTGTTCTAATTTCTAGAGATTTTCGAAATTATGCATTTAAGGAAGATGAGTTGCGCGATTTTAGAGGCTTACTGATAGTTCATGGTGGTCCGAAACATTCTGGTTATTCGAGTATATTTGAAGCTGTGGCGCGTATTTAATATTCTGTATTAGTCGACCTCGAGACCCTTATAATATATTCGAACTAACTATTATTGTTTGATATTTTCAAATTTATTCGAGAATATTTGAGATTTCCAATATTATTGGAGGTTTGAGTGTGTTTTAGTTGAGCCTAGGGTAACTCGCTTCATGTTAATAACTTTCACAAAAAATTCGATAATTTCACGATTTTTCTGAACTTCAGGGGTAATCCAGATTATTCGAGTTTATTTTAAATACCCTACGTTTTCTACATTCACAAGATTATTCGAGATTTTCGAATTTATTACGTAAACCTGAATCGTGAATTTAGCATATTCTGAACATTTTTCGAGATTCTTCGGGAATATTCAGATTATTCAAGATTTACTTATTTACGTGGATTACCACTTAAGGTTGAGTTCTTTTGGTTTTAAAAATTTACGGATAATTTGATATTTCTGAATTTTCAAGAATTTTTAGATTTACTTGTTTTAAAATTATTGTGACTTCTCATATATTCAAAGTTCGAAATTTTCTTAGCACTTAATTTTTTCGATGACGAACGTTTAACTCGAAGCCTTCGATGTTATATTGGTTAAATTCTAATATTTAAAATTAATCCAGATTTGCATCAGAATAGAGTAAGTTTTGAGATCAAAAATAATTTTCTAGATTATTAGAATTTTCGATTTTGTACGATTATGTTCCAAGAAGAAAACATCTATTAAGCAGGAGTTTGATTTTAGCTTTCAAAGAGTGAACATCAAAATTAATAGTCGTTGAGAAAATATAATAAATTTTTTTATTGTTTTGTTTTTGTTTAACATAAACGACATAGTTTGGATAGACAGTCAACTGCAATCATGAAACCTGATCCTAAAGCTATGAATTCATCTCAAGGCCGATATAACATTCCAACCAGTAGCCGGTTTTCGCAACTAGCGATTGTCCAAATTCATCAGATGTGGCCAATGTCACTAACAGTAATAAAAATCAAAATAGGAAAACAAGAATTCCACCTATTGTTTGCAAATTAAATGATCAACAAATACATGAATCAATGAACAAATTGAATATTAAAGAGTTTAATATTCAATACATTACACTTGGATGCACAATTGTTGTTTACTGCTTTAAAGACTACAAAACATTAGTATAGATGAACTAAACAATTGTAATAATGAATTCTTTAAATACACTCGAGAAGAAGAAAAGTTAATAAAATTCGTACTTTTTGGCCTTCCGGATATTGAGCCAAAAATTGTTGAGGATGAGCTTAAGACCTTATATGATCTTACTCCTAGCAAAGTAGCAAAAGTAACGCCTAAAAAAAATCGTAAATGGGATGAAGTTATATTTTTCGTCTCATTTAAAAAAGGTACTGTTAGTTTAAATAAATTAAAGGAATGTAAATTTATTTATCACACTATTGTCAAATGGGAAAACGCCAATCCACCTAACGGTCCAACCCAATGCATCAAATGTCGCATGTTTGGTCATGGAATAAGTAACTGTCGAATGAAGTCAAAATGTAATTATAGTGGCGTCGATCATGAAGACATGACTTGCCCTATTGAAAAAGATGTTAATAAATTTGTATGTGCGAATTGTAACGGAAATCATTGTGCAAATTCTGTAATTTGCCCAGAAAGGGGGAAATACCTACAGCTAAGGAAAACATTACAAATAAAAAATTTTGCTAGTCAAAAAAATCAATATCAATACAGTGTTATTGACCTCGACCGACAAAGAATCCTGTTTCCAGCTTTATCAACTTCAGCAATTCAACAGCAACAGCCAAATAATTCGTTTTTAAATTCAAAATCGTATGCTCAAATTGTTACAAGTAATAATTTTAACAATGAAAATGTAAGTTGGAATAATACTAGTGATTTATTTAATATGCATGAATTATTTCAAATATTCAATGAAATTATTGTTAAATTAAGACAGTGTAAATCGAAAGATGAACAGCTCTTTATTATTTCAGAAATTGCTATCAAATTTGGCACACATCCATAATAATATAATTATTAGTACTTGGAATGCTCGAAGCATCAAAAATAAAAAAATTGAATTAATAATATGAGATTGTTAATAATAAAATTGATAGAATAATAATAGAATTGTTAATAATAAAATTGATGTCATGTTGATTACAGAAACGGCTTTAAAACTAAATATTTCATTTTTCATACCTAACTATAGATTTTATAGAAGGGATAGATTATCTCAACGCATGGGAGGTGTTGGTATATTAATTAAAAACACTATAAACCATTCAATTTTACCTGATCTAAATCTAAAATGTATTGAATCTCTAGGAATTTCCATTAATTTGAAGAATAATAATCTTGGTACTAATAATGTAAAAATTTTTGACAGCAATGTAAATTTCCGTAATGATTTAAATAAAATAACTAACAGAAATGAATTTTTTTTTGGCTGGTTGTGATTTTAACTGTCGACATCAGGATTGACAGTTGGTAGTAAAGTACATTGGATTTATTTATTAGTAATGTTAGTACACTCAATGAGCAAATATTAGTACACTCAATTAGCTAAATTCCGATCATTTGCCAATAGTTTGTACGGTTGATTTAGCTTATTCAGCTAATTTATTGGTAAATAAAAAATATTCATATAAAAATGCTAATTGGTCGTTGTATCAACATACCATTGATTTGCATATGGCAAATAAAAATTTGACTTCACAATTGAATTCAGTTTCTAAAATTGATGTCAGTATTGATAAATTTACTATAAAATATTAAGCTGTGCGCGTGATGCAGCAATTCCATTAAAATCAGTTTCCCATAATGATAGTTTAATTTTGGATGATTTTACAAAATGTTTAATAGGGTTGCGTAACGCAAGAAGGCGTCAATGGCAAAGGTACAGATATCCATTTCTTAAAATTATTATAAAAAATCTGAATTTTTCCATCAAATCAAATATTTTTAAGCAACCTAACAATAAATGGAATACTAAATTAAAAATGCTTATTAAAGGCTCAAATCCTTTTGGAAAGTATCTAAAAATCTGAAATCTAAACGTTTACTAATTCCTCCTCTAAAAATTAATGATTCGAATAGTCTTGTATTTGATGACAAACAAAAATGTACAATAATAAGCAATTGCTGCCAAAAATCATTCACACTAAATGTATGCAATTCAGACTTTGAAAATACTATTAAAAACAAAATCAACGACATTGATATGATTGAAGAATTTACGATAGATAGGAAAATCACAGCTGGAGAAATTGTTGATATTATAAGCCATTGTAAGCCTTTTAAATCGGCAGGAATAGACAATACCCAAAATATTTTGTTAAAACATTTACCAATTGGTGCCTTTGAATTTTTAAAAAAAAATTTTTTAATAAGTTTTAAATTATCATATTTTCCTAGTCAATGGAAAACTGCGAAAGTTTTATCTATTTTAAAACCAGGCAAAGATCCGACATAGTGGTCAGATATAGTGGAACATTCTAAATTGATTATTGACGAGCAGTTTGGGTTTCGATATCGGCATTCTACAATCCAGCAAATTGATATAATTGTAAGGTTCATTAAAAATAAAAGATCTAGCCGGCATTCTACCCGTATGGTATTAATTGATCTAAAAAGTGATTTTGATACTGTTTGGACTGATGGTCTTATCTCTAAATTGATTAATTATAAATTTCCGGTTTACTTAATCAAAATTTTAAAATCGTATTTATCAGATCGATTTTTCTATGTGCAAATTAATGATCAATACTCTGATTTTAGTCTAATTACGTCTGGTGTGCCTCAGCGATCAATCTTAGGGCCTATTTTATTTAATTTATTTGTAAACGATATCCTCAAAAATAATAAATGCCAGTTAGCCCTATTCGCAGATGATACTGCTATTTATTCGAGTGATGAGCTTTCATCGGTGATTATTGCGAACTTAAATGAATATTTGAATGAACTGGGTAGCTATTTTAAGCAGTGGAAATTAATGATTAATTATTCTAAAAGCCAGTCAATATATTTCACTAGATGCAGAGCACCAAGGAAATTACCACAGTGTAATATAGTGCTCGACGGAAATTCGATTAACTGGGATAATTATACGAAATACCTAGGGATTTATTTAGATCCAAAATTAACTTTTAAAAAACACATTGATAGTGTCGTTGATAATGCAATAAATTGTTTTTAGCCTGATATCCAATTTTAAATAGAAACAGTGGTTTAAATTTGAATAATAAGTTGTTGATTTACCAAGATGTTGTCAGACCTATTATTATGTATGGGAGTCCTATTTGGTGGCAATCTGCAGATACACATAAAAAAAAGTTACAAGTTCTTCAAAACAAATTTTTAAAAACAATTCTCAAAGTACCTAAAAGGTTTCGGACTTTGCTATTTTGTAACTGATTATGCGTTAGAATTGAACGCTAAATATTTAGGAAGAGTTAGTAATCCTAATCATGATAATTTACTTATTAGGAATTTAATCAACTAATGTTATAATGCTACTAATTTTTGATTTGATGTATTTTAGTTTTAAGGTTTAGGCTATAGTTTTAGGTTAAGTTTTCTGGTAAAATGCAATTTTTTTCTTTTGTATGTTACATAATTTTAGTTTTATCCATTTTTTCTTTGCCATTAATCTGAAGTAATGCTACATATTATTAAGCAGATCTCAGTATGTTAATTTAAACAATTTTGTAAAATTATGATTATGTATTACCAATAAATAAATAAATAAATCTATTAAGCAGCATGACATTATGGCCCAGTTTAGCGCTCTGGCCTGACGAAATATTAAAACATCGTCATTATCGCAATTGACTTAAGCTTAAGTTAGTAGGTCGTTTTTTTATGTAAAATACTAAGACCAAAAATTAAATCAACACTTCTAACGGCTGGACTGGATATATTTTATCAATCTTCTTTCCTTCGGATGTTCAGCCAATAAATAAAACAACTTCAATTACGACGACGATTCGGTAATGTTATTACCTTCTTCAGGTCTATTTACAGATACAATATACAATAAAGTTTGACTTTTTCTGAAACTTTATTGTATTTTGTATCTGTAAATAGACCTGAAGAAGGTAATAAAATTACCGAAACGTCGTCGTAATTGAAGTTGTTTTATTTATTGGCTGAACACCCGAAGGAAAGAAGATTGACCAAAAATTAAAACTAATAAAAAACGATTTACCCCAAAAATTTTGAATAATTTTAATACCGGTAAAAATACAGGGTGTTTGGTGCATTGTTTGCCAAATTGAATTGCCTTAAAGGAGAGGTCATTTGCTATCTCTTAAGCTCCAATAACTCATTTTTGGCCCTACGGATTTCTTTTCATTAACTCTTAAAATATTTGAAATTTATAGTAAAAACTTAAAACTCAACTTAACATTGCAATAAAAAAAAACTGAGAGTGATCGTGATCTTCGCACTGTTTTATTAAGTTCTCTAGTCCATCTCCTTTCCAACACTAGGCAATATGCCATAAAAACCATTTTAAATACTTTACTAAATCACAAAATTTGTATATCGGGACACATCAACCTGATATTCGACATTCGCGATTAAAACTGGTTTTGGCTTAAATTACATGCATACATAAAGGGAGGGTCATTTGCTATCTCCTAAGCCCCAATAACTCATTTCTGGCCCTACGGATTTTTTTTTTATTAACTCGTAAAATATTTGAGAAAGGTAAAAAAAACTTAAAACTCAACTTTGCATTACAATAAAAAAAACCTAAAAGTGATCGTTTTAGATAGCAAATGACTCCCATTTTCGGCCAATTCAATTTGGCAAACGATGCACCAAATACCCTGTATAATTTAATTGGAGACTGAATTTACCGGTAAATTGTAAAGATTTTCACCGGTTCAGGGCTACCTCTACAGAAAAAGCACCGGAAGAAGTGTTATACAAATTTTAATACTGAACGAACGACAGCTGAATGCAGATGGTAACCTTACCTTGGCTGTGAATGGCAAGAGCATAGCCAGCCACTTGATCTACCTACATATAAGGCCTAGATGGTCCAAGCAAGACTTTTCACACGTAGTATGGGGAATTCAGCGTTCAGTATCTCTGCATGACACGTCCGAATCTTCCATGGGAACTCAACCAGAAATGTACTGTCGCGTGGACCGTCTCTTCAACAAAGATCCCATGAACATAATTAATTTTCCGTTCTAATTTTGTGTGACACAACTTTATCTGGAATGCCTCCCTATGCATTTCTTTTGAAAATGGATTAAATTCAGCGTTCGAGCTTTTGTTATTATAACAAATAACGTCTCTGATACAGTCATCGAGACAATCGTCATTGTTCAAATTGATCTCAAAATAACCGGTTTATAACTATACTTACCGACCAAACGGCGCAGTGGTTAAAGCTACGGCGGTTGGATCGGGAGGTACCGGGTTCGAATCCCTAATGGGGGGGGGGGAATGCAAAAGGGATTTTTCATTATCTGATTACGATCGGTGATGACGATGAACACATCTATGACCCCCTGTTGAGAGTGCGGAATCCATTGGCCGACCCACCTTTCATGTCAGTACTATAGGCTGGCATGAAGCAATGCAATGTGCAGGTGGTTTAAACAAAAGCGGGTCTATAGCCGTATGTCCTCGAGTTGGCTGGCAACGGCGTAAGGTAGGACGTTAAAAGGGAACTGCGAAAGAGTTGGGAGTGCCTAGAGCCCCAGAAAAGATTGCAGAGATAGAGACAAAAAAAAAAAAAACTATACTTTGAAACTAAATATTTGCTTGATTTTTATTAAAATATACCAAATGCTGGAACCTTAAGAGGTGCTCAGTCCCTGAGGGCAATCAAACCCTAACTGAACGGCTTAACGTAATATTCAGCTCAACCTTCGACTAAATTTACAACCTAACCTCCAACTCAATCAGAACACAACTCCCAACGCAATCAAGAAATCAACCGCCAACCCAATCCTCACCAACTCAATCACCAATTCAACCCCAAATTAACGTTTAAATCAACCCTTAACCTAACCTAAACTCAACTTCAAACTCAATCCACGAATTAAAACCCAAATAATCCCCCAACCAAACCTCTCACTTAACTCCACTGGATGCTTACTCAATCTCAACTCAACTTAGCTCAACTTTGCGCGATACAAATTGCATCCCTCTACTCAACTCCATACTCAACGACCGACTTAATCCCGAAATTAACTCGATTTGAAAGCAACTTTGGTGTATGAAGTCAACTCAAATCAATGCAATTTAACATCTCACTAAACCCTCAACTCAACCTTAAATTAATCCCCATTAAACTCAACCCCAATTCAGCCCCACTTCAACCACAATTTCAGCCCTCTAACTCAAGCTAACTCTTATTCGACCGTCAATTCAACACACTAATAAATTTTAAGCTGCAGTATTCACCCTAACCCAACCGAAACTCAACTCCGACTCAACGCCCAACTCAATCCTCAAAACCATCTTATAAAAAATAAGTTAATATGGTAATATCACCACACCACGTGGTTTTGGATCAATTCTTACGGCAGGTATTTGATCCTCTTGACGTTCAGCTTCCAAAACATTTTTAATTCTCCGCCTTGACCATAGAAACAGATTCAAGTCGTTTTTGATGTACCATGGACAGATAGACGAACGAACGTTGTTTTATTTGCTGTTTCGGAGTCAGGAACTTTCAAAACGTCGAGAAATATGGTTTTGGACCAATTCCAATGTACATTTTCGAAGTTAATACACGAAAATTTGTATCTCCGAAGAGGCGATAGGTGCAACGCAGTAATCTAGCTATTAAAATATTAGAGCATTTAGGTCGTAATTGGTGGTGACTGGTGTCCAATATGTATTTATTCTTAAAATTCAAATAACCGTTTCATTAGTGACAGTTTGAAAAACTTTAAATTTCGTACTGAAATTTTAAAATTTGAAATTTTAATTGAGAATTTTACATTTTTCAAACTCATGTAGTTTCAACATTTGATTACTTACGAGCTTCGAAAATAGAATTTATATCAGATTTGGACTTGCTTACTAGTACCTATGCGACATTTAAATTAATTGAAATAATTCAGAATATTGGACTGAAGAGTTAAATTTTTATGTAAAAAATCGAAGATTTCAAAAGTCCCGAGGTTTACAAAAATTTATTGTTTTTATAGTTAAATGTAAACGAACTTTATAAAGATATGTAGGTTTGAATTATTTTTCAAATACGAAGCTTTAAGTCTACTTGAAAGTTTTCTGACTAATTTTGGGTCGATAGATATCTGCCTTACATCGGATTGGGGGTGATTGCATGTAATCTACCATTCATCTTCCATATTTGCGTAATCTGATCTAATTTTGTCTATAAATCTTAAGCTTTAATTTACAATTGTTTTAATTCGCAAAATTTTGAAATTTTTAATAAAGGCTAGGCTTTCTAAGTAAGATTCTAAATTGCGACTTTTCACGAATTTCTCGACTTTTCTAATTTTCAAATTTGAACAAAACGTTTAAGTCTTTTAAACCAGGCTTTTATCGAACAGGTTCTAATCGAAATTCTCAAATATTTTTAGAATTTTATAAAGTTTTTGTCAATTTCGTGGATCGGTTGAGATATCCCACTGGTAATGAGTTACCCATAAATTCTCAACAAAAAAAATCCCCAAAAACAAATCCCGAAAAAAAGTAATTTAATTGCACGAAGACCCCATTTGGTTTTTATTAAATACGACCAACTACAATTTGATAACAAAAGGATGCTACGTAATTTCTTTTCATCTTTGCGCGGAGAGGACCAATTCTAAACGGCTTTGGGGAATTTTCTATTTTAGTAAGCGAATAATTATTTAAAAAAATCAAATTCTTGAGAAACTTACTAATTACTATTAATATTGGAATTTAATAAATTGTTGGAGGGGGGGGGGGGGGGGGGGGGGTTCGAGCAGCTGCCCCCATCCTCCAAGGTTTACAACAAATTAAAATGACTTTCAAAAAAAATTTATAATTAAAACACTTAATTTTTTGGAATTGATTTTTTGGCTTGTCTAATCGAGAGTAATCTCAGGTAATTGCCTTACCCCTTCAGGAAATTACGGGTATCTTAACACCCCCAAAAAAATCCCCAAAAATCAAAAATTCCCGAAAAAAAGTTTTTTAAATGAAATAAATTTTTGAAAAATTATTTTAACTCGTTTTATAGCTTAGAAGATGGGGGCTGTTGCCCAAATGCATTGATGATTTATTAAATTTCCAATATTTTTACAAATTAGAATTATATAGCTTCCTTTTGGTTTTCAAATTGTAGTTAACAAAAATTTAATGTGGTAATCCGAGACGAGAGGCATGCGAAGTTAGCGCAGGATTTTATCGCAGCAAATAAAAATTAAAAAATCAGACAATGTGTACTAATAAAATTAGGCCACATATACTCTTGCATGGAATTTAAAAGGTTAATGAAATTTGGCTTAAAATTCCAAATTTCTAAATAATCTTAGAGTGTTTAAAATTCGAATTTTCTGCTATAGTTTATCAAAATTTGAAACCAAATTTTGTTTATTCAAATCTAAAATGGAAATTTAATTTAGAAATTCATAAATTCCAAATAATTTTCTTTTTATTGTGCGCACACTTTCAACATGTTTCACTAACATGAAACAATATAAATTCATTGTACTGGTTTTTTTCAAAGTTCTGGAAATTCTTTAAATGGACGAAATAAACTTTGCACCATAAATGCATAATTTATGAATTCATTAAATTTTCAAAATCAATTTAATATTCAATATCGTAAATTAGTTCGTTATTTATAAAATTCTCCTACTAAACAACAGGGAAGTAAAAAATTACAAAGTCTGTAAATCATTTTGTTGTGGCTTATTAAAACCCATAACAACAAAAGGCTAAAATTGTTTAAGGACCTACATCCCTTCACACAAAATCTCAAATTAAAAGTCAAACTGGTATTAAAATACAGTAAGCTCAAAGATTTCAAAAGTAATATCATTGTTACTATTACCCATATGTCCTAATGTCGATTATGGTATGCAAACCAAAATCGAATTTCGTAGTTCAACTTAACTTCAAATTCACACCATCGGTAAAATTATATATTTAAATTGTTTAAATTTAAACTAATTATTTAATTCAATTCGAGTTTTTATTTCATGATAATAAAATAAAATAAAATAAAATTTGTTAATCTATTTAAATATAGTGTTAATAATAAAATAAAACGATTTGCAGTTGTATGGAATGAACGTAAAAGCTAAAATTATTTATTCTCACCCCAACAGCCCTTATCCCCCCCCCCCCTATCCCATCTAGCCATGCATTTTGTCGATAAAGTTTTTTTATATTTAATATAAAAATCGAAATGGATTTAATTGGATACATTTAATATAATTTTGTTTTAAAAATTTTTATATCGGCACTTTATATAATTTACTTTGATATTTATGAGCACACTATTTTTTTACGATCCATTTTCAAAATAATAAAAAAAAGCAAAAAATAAAAATAATGGAATGAAATAAAATTAAAATAAATTTATGTATTTTAAAGACATACAAATTTATGTTGAATTATAATAATCGTAAATAAAATTTATTTTAATACCACAAATACTATATTTCTACGATAAAAATGGAAATTGTTGGTGTGCACATTAAAAATGTGGTATTTGCATGTTGTTGACTGTTAACAAACGGTCAAATTGATAATTTTTGCTATACTAGTAACACCGCCGTACTACCAGCAGCGGCACCACCAGCAGTATATAGAACAGAACAAAGTTAAATAATTGTTTATATAAATTAAATAAAATTTTGCTAACTTGTTGATTTAAAAATATTTATTTTGTTGATATACATACATATCGAAAAACACAGAACGAGGCATCTGGTGTTAATGGTAATTGTTTCTTGTGTGAAATATACTAAATTGCTTTATTTTGGTTTGGCGAAACAGTTGGATTTAATTCACATTTTATAGTGACATGGAAAATATTTTTTCTCATGATTTACAAACTTTAAAATATGCCTTTAATATAAAATATCATTTTATAGATCAATACATACTAAATAACCTACATTTTTGTTTAATTTTGTTTTAGTATCGTGCTCAAATTTAGCCACGGTCGGATGGTGTTTTTAGGTAACAACATAAACATAAATACCAAAAATAAAACACAAATTTGAAATTATTGATGTAATTCAAGTGGAAGCTCCTTATACAGAAAAAAAAAACGAAATATTATAATGCGCAACAACCTTTGTAAATGTATACCTACAAAATAAAACAAAAAGCACGAAAAAGGAATAAAAAAATTCTACAGACATCTGTTACAACTTTCATAATTTTCGTTTCCATATTAAAAAGGGTATATTTTGCCAAAAACAAAAATTTAAATTTTTCCTTTTAACAAACAGCATATAAAAATGTACTTTGATCATTTTTGTGGATTATGCGGAGCATAAAAATATTAAAATGTGTGAAGGTTACTTTTCTATATAGGATTATGCCATAATTTAATCAAATAATATGATTTATTAAAACAATTCTTTTGTAAAACAATTTACATAAATACGTTGTGGGTGGATTGCATAATGAAAGGACCATATTCGGCCTGGATTTTAAAATTTCAAAATTCAGAGATTTTCTTTTTCTTTAGTGCGTCCCACATCGGCTTGTGATTTGGTTACTGAGTTACGAAATGAATCATGTTGATTGGCTGCTATTAGATAGATGATACAATTTATTGTTCGAATTTTTAAAGAAGCAATTCAATGTGAGCTTTTAAAATAGAGTAATATAAACTTTGAAAGGTGCTGTAGTAAAACTACTATATAAGAATATTCAAAAATGAGACTCGAAATATAAATCCGTTACCACACTATTTGGTACGAAGTGAAAGTTCAAATTTAATGTGAGTCGTCCGAGATTATACCAGCAGTAAGGAAAACATAATAGGAACAGTGCAATTAACTACGAACATCCTAGTATACAAAGTGCAACATCAATTATTGTAGAACAAGTCCAAATATAAATTATACAAGCCCAAGTCCAGAAACAAGTCATAGGGTTAATTCAAGTACAACAAAAAGCACATGGTAGTCACAAAGATAACATATATCACACGTTATGCAAGAGATGCAGATTATACAAATATCCAGAAGAAGACTGTCGAGCGGGTAACACATCACCGATGTGTTACCGCAATAGAAGCTTCAACGTTATAAACAACATAACTGTAGGTACTGATCCAGTAGTAATTCAATTAATTATTAAAGACCAAATAATGGAAATAGGGGGCGATAGGGAAGCCGCCACTACAATCATAGACGGAGATAAGTGCTACAGAAATTTTAGACACAGTTGGGGGAGTAAATTACACCATGTAATTTACATAGTTATTTACACGTAACGTTGTATACGTAATATGTATGTATAAAATATAAAACACCGAGATTTAATATTTTAACAATATATACTCGTATTTGAGGTTATGCTACTTCGACAAGTATTTTTTTTAATAAAATCATTAATGGGATCCTAAGAAACTACTCTTCCTCATAAAAATGCATCTGGACATTTCCGGATATCTTTTTTCAACTTTGAGAAATCGTATGTTGAAAAGATTGCCGTACCGAATCTGCCATCTTAAGGACGGTCGGTTCGCTTTGCATAGGGTTATGTAGGTTTGGGGCTTACGGTGGAGATAAAAAATGTCATGCAGTGTCACGGCAATGTATGAGCTAGTTATTATAAAAGATTATTAAACCTGCTTTATATAGGGTTATGTGTGTTTGGGAGCTTTATGGTTGGGTTTTCGAAAAATCGAGAAATAAGTCGAACTGATTAATTTCAACATATGATTTCTCAAAGATAAAAAAAAGATATCCGGACAACTCTAAATGCGTTTTGAAGAGGAAGAGTAGTTCTTTAGGGCTCCATTAATGGTTTTTTTTAGAAATTACCTTTCGATGTAACATAAACTCAAATCTCGAAAACCGGAACCATCAGAGAAATTCTGACCTCGGATTAAAATTCAGCGCGTCAAAATCCTTTGGAAAAGTATATACTGGTTTCTGGGTAAGAGATTTGGTCAAATTTTGACGGCCTATGTAATGGTCAAAAAACACAAGTTTTTGTTAAATGTCCTTACTGTTAAGAACGTTGAAATTTTAATAAATCGTCAATGCGAGCATCTGACGGCAGCAGCCCCTATTCTCTAAGGGATAAAACCATTAAAATAACTTCAAAAATTTGTGGGTTGGTATCGCTATCCAAAATGAAAAAATCCCAAAAATCAATTTTTTTAAATACATATGTATGAGCTTTTTGAAATAGATATTATAATTTAATTGGTTTTATACCTTAGGGAGGATGGGGTTACCACCCCACCCCCCTCCTTAAACGATTTTGTCAAATTCTGACATTTATAGAGATTGGAGGTTTTTTGAAAAATTTATGTTTTTTAATAATTATTCACAAACTACAATAAAAAACGCTCCCCAAAGCCGCTTAGCGTTGGCCCTTTCCTTTTGTTTTCATATTATAGTTAACAAAAATTTAATGTGTCTTCCTTTTTAATTGACAGGGATAGTTTACTTTGTAATTTTCGGTATTTGGGAATTATTTTGGGAATTAAGGTGGAAGCACCTCGAATTCACAACAATAAAAATTCTTCCAAAAAACCTCCGTTAATATATTTTTGCTGCTACCGGTGTGAAGCATTTCACACAAAGTGTAGCTACACAAATTAACGAAAATTGTAAGTGTATGGAAAAGTGTAAGCCTACATAAAAAAATTTAAATAACCAGTATAGGAAGATATGGAACAGTTTTTTCATAGAGTAGACATGTAAGCTATCCGAAACAATTTTTGTTATTAAGGTAAAAATGGTTGGGCCTGTGCGACGCTATTTTGAAAATGGTAAAAATCATTTTGAAAATTACTTAAAATGTTCAAACCTGATGCTACACAATGGCCAATTACTAAAATCTCAGAAATGTTATCAGGTGTGGGCTTATATTTCCATAAAGTGGACAAGTCGAGCTATCCAAAACAATTTCAGTTATTAAGATAAAAAGGGTTGTGCGACGCTATTTTAGACCTGTCCACTTTATGGAAATATAAGCCCAAACCTGGTAATATTTCTGAGATTTTACAAAACGGTCATAGTGTAGCAGAAGGTTTGAACATTTTATCTTAATAACAAAAATTGTTTCGGATAGCTTAACTTGCCCACTTTATGGAAATATTAGCCCACACCTGGTAACATTTCGTAATGTTAGTAATTGGCCATAGTGTAGCATCAGGTTTGAACATTTTAAGTAATTTTCGAAATGATTTTTACCATTTTCAAAATAGCGTCGCACAGGCTCAACCATTTTTCCTTAATAACAAACAAGCTACACTTTGTGTGAAATACTTCACACCGGTAGAACTGCTGGTTTATCATTTCCATAATATATTCCAATTGGTTTACAATTTTGTATTTCAAATATTTTGAAAAAAATAAACCAAAATTGCGATGGTTTAATTAATTGGCAAACCATTAATATTACAGTTTAAGGAAATGTTCATCGATTTATCAAGTTTATCTTTAAAGTGTTGCCTAAGCCAACTCTCTAATTTAATCCATTTTGCCAATATTCTCCACTATCAAGTGGATATAATCTTTTTGCATTAGGGGAGTTTTTTTTAATCAAAAAATTTACAAGTCTTGAGTAATTTTAGCAATTTACAAAGTAGATTAAAGCCCATAATTCCCTAATTCTTCCTTCAGATTAGAATGGTTTGTTTCAATGTCAATTAAAACATAACAATAATCGCCTTAACTTTAACCATTACTTATCTATTGAATCTATTTTCCCTAATTCAGTATTAATAGTGATTCTGAAGATTTGCGTGTGCTGATTAGATATTTGGCAGCTCTATTTGATATCGATATTGTCCTTTTCTTATCCTAAGTAATTAATTTATTTTTAAGGCCCGAATCAATAGACACAACTACAACTTTTAGTTGCAGTCACTCTTTTTTCGAAATTGATGTTCGAAAACGGTATTTTTAAACCAGAATAAAACCGCAAATTTAATCAGAGGTCTAGTACAATTTTCAAATAATAAATTTTTCCAAATAAATTCTAACTTTTTCAACGCCAAAATCACAATAAAAATAATATTAATTGATTAATTATTGCTAAATAAAGGTATTTTGTTTATTATTATTTATTATGACCTAAAATAAATAAATTTACATCGAAATTAGAAATGATAAATTCGATTTTAAACGTCAATTATATTCACTGATTGTAGTCGTCGATATCCACGACTACAACTTCAATCTACACTTTAATCTGTGATTTTATTGCGGTTTGAAAATACCAAAAGAGACAATTTAATCGCAGTTGCGAATTAATTGTGGTTTGTCGATTTGGCCCTAAGAATTTAAACTGTGTGTTGTATTTTTTTCCCATTTGTCAATATTATTTTAACGGTTAATATTTTGCTTATATACGATGCAGACCAAAACCCTGAAATCGCTTTTAATCGATGATAAAGGTTATTCAAAGCTTTATATGAGTACAATACCGCTTGCAAATTACAAAATTTAGTAAAACTAAGCTTTAAATACCGTTTTATTAAAGCTGATTACTGCTGTCTTACAGCTCTACAACTTTCCGTGCTTTAAAACTAAATCTTTTGAAGCTACAAATAGACTAATAGAACTGTGTATTAAAACTAAAAGCTATTTAAATTAACAAAGCTTGCAGCGTTAAAAATTTATTTTATAGAGCATGTTCTGTTTTGTATTAAAGCCAGCACTGTCTTTAAAAAACTACAAAATAGTGTGCCCATTGAAAATGAAGGCCGCGTTCAATTTTTGGTAACGACAATATGAAAACAAAGGGAAGCTACATTATTCCATGTCGTTCTTGCGTAGAAACGATCAACGCTAAGCAACAACTTTGAGGAGTTTTTTTTATTTTAGTATGTGAAATACAAACGTTAACATTGTTACAAATGTAAATATTTTTGAAATGCTTTCTGTTGTTTTTCTGTTATCCTTGCGCAAAGGATCCAATGATAAGCGGCTTTGGGGAGTTCTCTATTTTAGTACGTATACGTAAATAATTATTAAAAAACACAAATTTTTCAAAAATGTTTCAATTTCTATGAATGTTAAAATTTTATAAAATCGTCCTCTAAGGCAGTTCTTCTCAAACTGTGGGCTGCGGCCCCCCTAGGGAGCCGTGGAGCTGTTGCCAGGCAGCCTTGAAACGAATTTGTGTACGAGGAAAAATTTCCTCGTACACAAATTTCTGAATCTGTCTATTATCAATGACCGCTACGGTTTTCTGTGCTGCTAATGGTTTTTGTAAGATATGTGATGTACTGCTGTGTATATGAATTCTACAATCACGACAATTTTGGTCGGAGAGTTCTTATTCTACAATGACATGAACAGGAATTTCTGCTCGCAAACCTTGATTTGCCGGACAACAAAATCATGTTTAAAATTGAGGCCTTTTATGAAGTAAGAACATTTTTGGAAATTTAGGGGCTAAATTTAAATTAAAAATTTTAGGACCTTAGTTCTATGAAAATTTGCGAAATTGCATATTGAAAATGTACGTACATATTTAGTATGTAGTTTTAAAAAGTTACTCGTACTTTAATTTAATTTGAAATTTCAAAAATTATATGGTGAAATTGTATATGAGGTTAGTGTAGAGAACTCCAAATCGAAAATTCCAAGGTTGTAATTTCGAGTATTTTGGAGGGAACCCAATACCGATTTACCAGTTGATTACCGAAATATTGGTAAATTTTTCGAATATTTATGTATCTATTTTTAGACAATATGCCTATAAAACACAAATTATTAATAAGTTTTATAAATTGGTCGAAATCTTTTTTAGACTAAAAACCTTTTGATTGATTTGTAAATCTACCCAAATCTACTAAATCTGAATTTACCATGATAGTTGAAAATTAAGGAAAAAATAAGCTTTGTTTAAGACTCAAAACGACCATATGTTTAAATTGAATGTTAAGTTTTATTTCTAGTGTATCAATAAAATAATGAGGTCAATCAATTTTCTAAAAATTAAGAACGAAACTTTGTACTCCAAATTTCTAATACAAATATTCTTTGATTAATATTCTTTAATTTTTTTCTAGAAAAGTACATTTTTCGGTATATTACGGATATTAAAATTAAAAAATTACCGAGAACCGGTAATTCAAAAGTTCGGTAATTTTCGATTCCCTAGTTCTTTGGGACCAAAGAAAACTGATTTAATTAAAAAATTGAACACATCATCTACTGAGCTATTATTTTCTCTGTGCTACGGCGAGTTCTTTTTTTTTTTTTGTTGAAGAACTAGTCATAAAAATACAACTTCAAATTTTGAGTATAAAACTGCTAGGCGGGTAAAAGTTGAAAGCTTGGAAAATTGGTTCATTACATTGAAAATTAGTAGTTGAAAAAATCTGAAAAAAAACTTTGGATAACTATAAATTTTGTACAGAAATTTATTTTTTTAATGTTTCAAGTACTTTCAGAATTTTCATAGTTCGATAATTCAGAAAATATATTAAATCCAAATTTTGTTTTAAATACCGAAGTAAAAATAATTTGACACAAAAATTAAAGACGAACCTTCTACCATTATATTGATAATTAATATTGAAATAGATTTCATGTTATGAAGATATTTAATAATAAGATGATAATTAAGTAAATAATTATATTTTTATTTTACTGTCAAATGAAACCAAAATGCGGTCAAAAAATTGTTGACAGGATTTCATAAATATTTCCGGTTAAACACACAAAATCCAGTCAAATTTGACCGGAAAACAGTCAAAATAGCAATACTGGTAATTTGTAATGGCTCTTCCAACAAGCACAAAAGTATTACAAGTTGTGAGGTAATACCTAAAACATGTATTAAAGGACGAAAACTCAAAAGCAAGCCTGGACTGTATTGCTAATTGGCTCGAATATTGTTACGTGTGTGAGCAAAACACTGCACGAAAAACTGATTTAATTGTCTATAAGATTTGCAGTATAACCTGCAGAACGATAAATTATAGCGTTTGTGGCTCGTTTTACTATTTTTAGGCGAAATTTTTTAAGATAAACTATTGTTAGATAAATTGTTTTAGATAAAAAAATCCATTTCCCGCTTAAATAAAAAATCTGTTTCCTGAATCCATAAATTTATTTAAGCTCGTAAATTTCTAAAAATTCTTAAACTTTTTGAGAATGCATAAGTTTATTTATTTTAAAGCTCATTTAAACAAATATTTTCACAATGATCGTATAATGGATTTTGACACAATTTATCTGTGTTTTTTTGAGAAATTAGTTAACTGCAATAAGTAAGTTCTTCAGAAAACGCATTTGAAATAAACACTCGCAGTAGGTTTTAGTAGTGATTACTCATTTTTAATTAGATTTTCCAGAAAATTGAGGAAATTTATTGGAACACTGAAATTTATTTTTAAAATTTGAGACAATTGTCCAGTTATTTTCATTCATAACTCAAAATCGACAAAAATGCAGTTAATCTGTTTCTCAAAAAACTACAAAATCTCTTTTAGTAGTATTTAAAAGAAGGAAGATTAAGAGGAAGAAAGAAGGAAAATTTGGGAAAACTGAAACTTATTTTCATCGATTTATTTTCATCATATCATAAGACAAAATCGACAAAATGTCTTTGGTTGATACAAATGCCACAGCTTTAACAATTGTTCTATTTGGTCCTTTCTCTTTGGTGGGTTCTATTAAAAATTGACTAGAATGATTGAAAATGGGGATCAAAATATGACTCGAGTACCGAACAGTTTTGTCCAATAATTTATAACGAAAGAGTTTACGACACAATTGGACATATTCGTGGAAAAAACCATTTTTGACATTTAACAAGTAAAAAAATGTAATAATCTACGTAATATACATTAAAATGTAAATTATATGTAAACAAATTTACATATTTAAAATAACAAATAATAATAAGTAATTAACTGAAAATTTAGGATACAAAGTTAATAAACATTTAAAATTCTTGTTTTTGACGTAATATCATAATGCAATACCCTATCTGTTTGATAATAATAAAAAAATCTACTATTCGTTAAAACTAACCATCGCCATTTAGCGACCTTTTCGACAAATCTTCAAACAAATTAAAAGTGAAGACTCTTTACGATATCAAAATAGAGCCAGGTATATCATTCTAAGATACGCAAAATAATTTTCTTTTTATTACTGATAGTGATAACAAATCATTTTTAAAAATTACTTCAATTTATTATTCGCTCTTCAGTTCACTGATCGAATAATCATATCTGTTCATTGAGCTGCTCTATTTCCGACAGTAATGCTAATTGTTTCCAAATGATTTTAAAAATTTAGGTATATTTTGAATCGAAAACTGAAATTCTCTGAAGATGTCAACATCATTTAAAAAAAGATCGAAAAGGCTCAGTCCTGAACTCTATTAACAATTTTGTTCTCTGGTGTATAACCACATATGCTAATAAAATAATTTTCATACCATTTAAAACATTTTAAATTGTTTGTTTATTTATTAGATAAACCAATTTCCATCGAACATGCGTTATTTTTCATGCACATCGGTAAAGAAATAGCCAAATTTCATCCAAAATGATCAGAACTTACATAGTTCAGAACTTCTTATAATTATCGTCAAAGTTTATCACAATCAGTTAAAAAATATCCTAGTTTCATCCTAAACTTGATCTAAATTCATATGAGAATCGCATTTCCATCGGACATGTTGGATTTCTTCCCAATTGGTTAATAATTATCCAAGTTCCATCCTAAATTCCCTCACATGCGTTGGATTTCATCCAAATCGTGTAAGAATTAACTAAGTTATATTCTAATTGGCTTTATGGCATAACTTCACCTAAATTCATTTTAGACTATTTTCATCGAAATAGCCAGTTTTGTACCTCGTCATTTTGGAACGTGTCATTTCAATCGTAAAATGACTGCGATGATTTTTTCGCCAGACTATTTCTTTTTCTTACTTTTCTTCGAATACCTACCGGTTATGAAAAAGTTTCACAATTTTCTATCAATTTTAGAGAGATTGGTCGACAAAAACTTTCGTATAACCGAAGACTCTAAAAGGAGTAACGTCTAAATCAATAGAGTTCTTTTCCTTGGGGTGCTTGGCTGAGCGTTTAATGTAAAAATTAAGTTAATATCCATCCACGGCTGCGGCCACAAAACTAACAGAAATTAACTGACAGTTTACAGTTTTATCAACCCAATGAGATGAATCCAATGTATACAAGCTAGTACCATTCAATAGATTATGTCAGAAATCGACATATGATATAAAAATTCGAAGTATTATGTCATGCCAGAATTAGAATCTTTGGTGTCAAAATTCGATATCTCATGTCAGAATTCCATACTTCATGTCACAATTAGATATACAATATCAGTATTTGCATTTATGATATCAGAATTCTATATATCACGCCAGAATATTATCACATATTCGAGATATTATGCCAGAATCCCAGTCATGTTAGAATTTAAATTTTTGATGCCACAATTCGAATTCTCATGTCAGAATCCAATAAATGATGTAAGAGTTAGATTTGCAATATCAGAATTTGTATTTATGATATCAGAACTATATTATATCTGAATTTGATATGTCATGTCCGAATTTAAGTTTTTGATGTTAGAATTCGGTAAATTATGTCAGAATTCAATATGCAATTTCATAGTTTGAAATTGTGATGTCAGAATTCAATACATCATGTCGATACATCATAATATCATATCAAAATTCAATAGGAACGTCAAAATTTGAATTTTTGATGCCAAAGATAAATACTTCATATAAGGATTCGAAAAATCATAAGCGAATTCGATATCTCATATCAGAATTTGAATTTTTGATGTCAAAATTAGATATATTATGCCAGAAATCGACATGTCACATATTCGAGATATTATGCCAGAATCCGATAAATTGCACCATTCGTTACTTCATGTCCGAATTCGATACGTCATGTCATAAATAAAATATCAGATGTCAAAATTCGATATATCATGATATCAAACCAGAACTCTATATGTCGTGTTAGAATTTGAATATATGATGTCAGAATTGATATAGATATCACGTCTGAATTTGATACATCATGTTAGAATTTACATTTTTGTTGTCAGAATTTATGTATTAAATGTGCCAATCAAAGCATAGTTCAATATATCAAGTCGGGATTTGAATTTGTGATGTCAAAGTTCGATATATCGTGCCATAACTTGGTAAATCATATCAGAATTAGATTAGTATGTAGTTCTGTATATCATATCAGAATTTGACATACCAAGGGAAAACTCAATAAATAATTTTAGAATTCGATATGTCTTATCAGAATTCGCATTATCAAGCCAGTCAAAATTTGAATTTTTGATGCCAAAAATAGATGCTTCTTATCAGGATTCGAAAAATCATAAGCGAATTCGATATGTCTTATCAAAATTTAAATCTTTGATATCAAAATTCGATATCTCATATCAGAATTTGAATTTATGATGCCAGAATTCGAGTTATCATGAAGAATTCTATACTTTATGTTAGAATTCGATATGCAATGTCAGAATTTGTATTTATGATGTCAGAATTAGATATATCATGCCAGAAATCGACATGTCACGTATTCGAGATATTATGCCAGAATCTTATAAATTTTACCATTCGTTACTTCATGTCAGAATTCGATACGTCATGTCATAAATAAAATATCAGATGTCAAAATTCGATATACCATGATATCAAACCAGAATTCGATATGTCGTGTCAGAATTTAAATGTATGATTTCAGAATTGATATACATAGGTATCACGTCTTAATTTGATGCATCATGTCAGAATTTACATTTTTGTTGTGGGAATTTATGTATTATAAATATGCCAATCAAAGCATAGTTCAATATGTCAGAGTTTGATATATCATGCCATAACTTGGTAAATCATATCAGAATTCGCATTATCAAGCCAGAATTCGATTTGTCCTGTCAAAATTAGAGTTAATGCTGTCTAAATCTCTGGTGTCAGAATTCTACATATGACGTTAAAATTCGATATGACATGTCAGAATATGAATTTATAATGTCAGAATTGTATATCTTACACCGTAGGCAGACACAAAACGACTAATCGCGAATTCTAGATTATTAAAGGATTTTTACCTGTCTGTCATTACACGATTTTCAAAAAAAAAATAGGATTATTTTGTTTTCACCACGCGATTTCTGACAATCGGGATAAATGAAAATTACTATCAATTTTGTTCCTGTCTAAGGTATTATCACAGAATAAATTATATATAATTTATTCTGTGGTGTTATGTCAAAATTATATAAATGACGACAGAATTCGATTTTGCAAGCCAAATTCAATACGTATATCAGAATTCGTTATTTCATTCCAGAATTTGAAAGGTTGTCACAATTTGATAAACCTGTCGTGAAGCCTTCAGAAGTCCGTAAATCATCTCAAAATTCGATATGTTATCTCAGAATTCGATAGGTTATATCAGAATTTCAATTTTTGGTTTTAGAATTCGATATAACATGTCAAATTTTATATGTCACATCAATATTTTAACTTTTTCCGTATTGGACATATTCAAAAGGTCAAAATTCGACAGGTTTGGTCAGAATTCGAGAGGTTTTATCAGAATTTGATATATTATCTCATGACTTCAGAATTCGATACATCATCTCCAAATTCGAGATCTCATATCAAAAATGGATATATCATGTCACACTCTGACATAACATCTTGAATTTTGGGATGATATATCGAATTCTGAAGTCAGAATTCAATAATTCATGTAAGAGCTAGAGTATGGTTGTCAAAATTCGAAATATCATACCAGTATTCGATAATCATACCAATATTCGATAAAACATATTAGAATTCGATAAGTCGTAGCAGAAATTAATTTTGTGACATCATAATTTGAGTTATTGATGCCGAAATTCGATATATCGTGTCTGAATTCGATATGTATTCCACAATTTTTATTTTTATGACAGAATATGTTCGATAAGTCATTAGATAAATCATACCGAATTTGAACTTATAATGTCAGAATTCGATATCTCAATATCTCATATCATAATTCGATATATCGTTTTCTTAGAATTGTACAAAAAAAAAATATTTCCGAATTACAAATTAGAAAATATAGGTGCATATTACAACAAAAATTAAAGATTTTGAGATACAATACCACCTTTTTACAGTTAGGTGGGATTTGTACTCATTAGGATATAATTAAGCATGACGCTAAGTATTTTAAGACGAGTAGCTATACCAAAAATAAAAAAGAATTATTTTGCTTGGATTTCGTACGAAGTTTTCACAATTATTCAATAAAAATAATTAAATATAGTCAGTTTATTTAATTTACGGTATAGTTTTTTACGTTTTTCATACATAATGTATAAAATGGCCGTTTTACGTATAAAAAACTGTGTAAATTACATAGTGAAATTTACTCGCCCAACCGTGGTTTAAGATACACCTTAAAATCCATGCCCTAAAATTGGCTCGCGCGTGTCTTGTATTAAAAATGTTAAGTCATCATAAATTTGTTAAAATGCAACAACATTTTTATAGTTCAATGAAATTGCATACCCTAATTCCGTTCGTTTTATCTAAAACTTCAATTTCCTGCACTATGCTCATTTATATTAAAATGTTACATAAATATAAATCCGAAACTCTGAATAACATGTCTAACCTACATATAGTTATTTTTTTTTACAAAAACAACAAAAAAACCTATCATGTTGTTAATTGTTCATATCAGTAACGAATACTATTTTATAAACTAGCAACTATATTCATTTCGTGATTACATCTGAGATTTTTTTTTGTTGTTTTGTTTGTAAAATCAGTAAAAAATAATTTTATATTATTCCAAATCAGAGTTAATTCACTGAAAGTAATTTAAGGTTATTTAAAAAAAAATTAAATAATTTGATTATTCATTCAAGTTGTTATCATGCAACAAAATATAATTATTATTTTATAATAAATAATCATTAAAATTATTAATATTAATATTAATATTAATATTATGTTCCCCTATATCCACGAGCATTTTTAATGATGCAGTATCATCATTCAATACATTAAATAATCAAATTGTTAAAAAATTATAAATAAAACAAAAAAAAAAGCTTAATTTTTTTTATTTCATTTTATTTGCATTCATGTTTCATTAAAATTATGTTATTTTATATAAAAATTATTTATATTTACATATTTATATTTTTTCGTTTTTAAATTTAAATATTCAAAAATGTATTAATTTTCAAATATACACAAAATATATTATTATTATTATTATTATTATTATTATTATTCATGCAAAATATTGTTTATTTTATTTCGTTTCAGTTGCTTATTTTCACCGTGTTCAACTTGTTGATTAACAAATTGGAATAATATACAGGTAAATAGTAGAACAAAAAAAAAATAAAATCTTTACAATTTTGTCAAGCAATATATAACATTAGTAGACTAAGTAATAATATTCATGCAAGCGATGTTAATTTATAATAATAAAATAAGCAACTGACTATAATTTAGGTATTTTATATTATTTATGGTTTAATATCGGTAGTAGTTTCAGATACTGGTGTAGAATTTACCTCGACATTTTGTTGCGGCTCATCAATATCACCAATTATTTCATTATCGGCTTCCTCCTTAGCAATAGTTTCGACACTACTTTCTTCTTTGCTTGGTTTTTCACCAGAATCAATCTTTGTCTCAACTTTTACTTTATCATCATCCTTTGCAGTTTTTCCATCAGTTGTATCATTTTTTATTGGTTCAACATCAATAGTACGGACATTGATCACAGATTTACCATATCCATTATCTTTTACATATGATGTGGTATTGATTGTGAATTTATGACCATCAACGATCTGGAAATGTATAAAAAAAAAATTGTTATGGTTTTTAATAATAAAATTCAACATATAACCGATTTCAATTGAAAACCTACAAGTAAAATTATAAGAGTAAGTCTAGACAGTTATAATGAATATCTATGAATTGCCATTGAAATGTGATAGTCGAGAGCTTTCAACAAAAAATAAAATCTTATTTGATTAATAAAATGTCTTTGTACGATTTGAATATTACAACGCCTAGACTATACAATTTATTTTTATATTAAATTTAATTAGCGTTTCGACATTAATTTTCTGCGAAATAATGAAATAATATAAAAAGGAGCTGACTTTTATTACTTTACGAATAAGCTCTGCTGTAGTGTAGGAGGTAGGTCCTACGACTTTATTCTTATATCATTTTCTTAAAAAAAAAATTTATATTTCTTGCTATTTGCTCGCAGTCATTTTGCCAGATATGCCAATTCAAGTGTGTCAAATATATACGAACCTTTACGTCATTTTCACAACGTCAATTATTTGAGAATTGGAAGATATTTTGGTGAAATTAAAGAAAATAGCAATAAAAGACGATTCCAGCAGTAAGTTGGAGGCGTCAGTCAGATATACTAAAAATGATCAAAAATTGGAGCAATGTCTTAATTCATTTTTTTCAACTTTACATTCAAACCACCTGAATTTCAAAATAAAACTCCAAAACAATGTTTAAAGTCACTAACAATAACAATACACCTTGAAATCAATAGTCCGAAATTCTTTATTTGGCTGACTTTAACTGCAGTCATTTAAGGGAGGCCAACAATTTAGAACCTTGAAAAAATCGATTTTTTTTTGTTTTTGTTTTTGAAGTTCTTTAATAGGTGTAGAATACGACACACTTCATGATTTATGCCAAAACTCAAAGCTGTTGTAAATAAAGCCAATTTCCTAGACTCTCTTTCATTCTACTACGAAAGCCAGCGCAGGTACACGATTTTTTTTTCCACTATGTGTTTTTTCAATACCAAAGATTGTTCAGAAACTATTAAATCGATCGGACTAAAATTTTGTTCGCGTTTTCGAAACCTTTCGTGAACCCTTATTTTAAATTTATCAAAATAAACTGTCTATCGATCTTTTTGATTTTATATCTGAAATTTCTCCAATTCTTAACTTATTATTAAAAGGTTAGGTTTGTCAAGTGACCACAAGCATATACTGACCACATACTTTTCCTCTTCTGTTTCAGATCATTTTTCACGGCGCTTCAATTCGTACCGAAAAAAATGTCTCTCCGACCATGTGGCTTCATCATGCTAACTCTCCGTTAATTTTCAATCTTTTCTAATGATTAAAAATGGAGAATACTTCTTAAAATATTTATAATAAATTAACAAAATTTCAAAAAGATCTATGTGTTTCTTCCCTTTCAAAAATATTCAAAAAATTCTGCTCAATTTCGGTGTTCGGGGTTGTCCCCTTTTAACATTGTCCGGTAAGACAAATGTATGAAAGTTGTAGTCGTCCCTTATTTAAAAAATGTGATGTTTGTTGGTTTTTGGTCGTCTTCCCGATTTATGTATTTGATGATTAGAAGTGTAATTCACTCGACAAATTTCGTTACACCAATCAAGTTAAAATAAAAGTTCAATTTTATTGTAAACTATAAACTTAAAATTATTTCTTCCTTTTTATAATAATTCAGACTCGTGTGTTCGTCTTGGTAGCTAAAAATTGACTGACTAATTATTATTTATATGTACAAAACAAAAGAAAGAGAAACGAGACAACACGAGTATTTTACATACAGTGTAGGTATAGTAGTACTAAATACAGCACCGCCTTGATCAGCGGTTATTTCGATTTTTGTCTTGCTACATGCTCCCCCTTTGGACTACTTAATCGTCTCGATGGTAGTTCAGAACGACGTCTTCTTCCCCTTTTCCGAACGATTCGTTCAGATGAGTTTTCTTGGCCAGCATATGGTGTTAAAGCTGAGGTATGATATCTGCCAATAACCCTTTTATTCCTATCATCTGTCTCAAGTTCAAACGTGGTGGAGGATATAACCTTGGGTACCCGGTAGGGTCCATCGCGTCTTGGAGCAAATTTCTTTGAAAATTTTTTATTAGCATTATTTAATAAATGGGACTGAACTAAAATCAAATCCCCCACGTTATGTTGTCGTCCAAGACGACGGGATTTATCTGCCCCTGCTTTTCGCTTGTCTTGCTGATTTTCATTATGGTTGCGAACTTCTTTAATTTTATTCTGAAGTCTCCATAAATAAGGAGTGATTTGTGGAATAAAATTTTCCGATTCAATGATTGGCCTTATGTCCATGGCTACATCTTCTAGTACTCGAAGTTCCCTTCCGAAAGTCACAAATGCTGGCGTTTGTCCAGTAGAATCGGTTCTGGTAGTGTTCAACGCGAATCTAACTGAGGATATATTTTCTGCCCACCGTGTATGATTAGTTTGGGTTAAAATTGCAAGTTGCACCTTTAAATCGCGATCTTTCGTTGAACAGGATTCGCCTCCGGATGATATACTGGTATTAAATTTTGAGTAATATGGAAACACTGTGACACGTGTTGCATTATATTACTAATGAATTGTGACCCATTATTAGATATAAACCTTATCGGGGTCAGAGCTAATACATTCGCCATTTATAACATGACCGAGAAACATAATACTCGCTCGATAGAAAAAACATTTTTTGCGGTTAGCTCGTAATTTAAACTGCATCAAACGATTAAAAACTTTCTCCAAATCAGACAAATGTTGTTGAAAGGACTCTGACAGAATGACTATATCATCTAGATATGCCAAAATTGTGACCTCTGGGATTCCCGACTTTAATCTATCGACCATCCACTGGAATGTCGCAGGCGCATTTTTTAACTCGAAACTCATTCGCTTAAACCGATACAACCCAAACGAACATATAAAAGCGGTTTTATCACGATCCGAAAAGCGAACTGGTACTTATCTGATGTCGTTATGGCATTAAGCCGCCTATAATCTACACAAAATCGATAAGAATCATTAGGTTTTTTCACAAGTACCACCGGAGACGCCCAAGGAGACTCATATTCCTCTATTATATCATCTTTTAACATTTTGTCTAACTCTTGGCGTATAATGTTGCGTTTCTCCAAAGATATTTTATAGGCAGGACCAAAAACAGGAATGTGATCACTAGTATCTATACAGTGCTCCGCACATGTAGTAGAAACTCCCCCTAGCGAAAAAACGGTTTCATTTTGTTCAAGAAATTTATTTATTTCTCCCCGTTGTAAATCGGTAAGAGAACATCCCTCGTCAGCCCTGAGCACATTCAAAGAAGATATATCAGTAGATAGTTTCTGATTAGTATTTTCGTACTTTAAACTAAATTCTGTTTCTGAATCATGAAACTTCCAAGTGTCTTAGTATTGTCGGCGCCTGGCAAAACAATAAAAGTGGTAGGAATCATCTGACCCTCTAACACAACATCAGTTTTCGTAAATAATATTTGTTGCTGTTTCTGTATCCCATCCGCCAAAACAATATTTAAATCCTGAGATTCGAAAGTAGCACCCTTATCTAGTAAAATTTTATAAAGCGAAAGAGACGCAATACTCATGGATTGCATCGGGGGGACCCTATTTTTACCTCATATTTTAGTACTGAATGAATTATCTTTAATATGTGATTATCTTTGGTTATAGGCAGTATACAAAATCATCAAATTTAATTTCAAAATACTTCAATACCAAGAAAAGTATTATTAACGAATAATTATGATGATTAAAATTCTTTAATGATTAGATTACTTAAAACTAATGTTTAGCAGCCCAAAATAGTCTCCAAAAATTCAATCACTTAAGGTATGAGGTATGCAACAAGAAGATAGAAATTTTAGCTGGTCTGTGACAAGTTACACATTCCTGCAAGAATTCGATTTTATTGCCTCTTTGCCGGAGAATAAAAATCTCTTCTTTATAAAAAAACCAGACATCTAGCTAAAATAACGTTTTGCTTTTGAACCCGCTTTGGATATACAGGACGTATTATTGGTTAGGACCTTAGGACATTGACAAATACGAAGACCTTCGCGAATAATAATGGAGCAAAAAGTAAGCTGAAAATCTTAAATTTCTGAAGACGCTCGCTTAGGTTTCAATTTCATTTTGAAAGAGTTTGCAAGTTCAATTTCAATTTTATTTTTTATTTTTCAAATAAAGCAATATGATATGATGATGATGACAATATATCTTCTCCGGTTGTGATGTATTAATATTAGATGTGGAAGTTACTAGACAGCTTGACTACGATTGGACAGTACCGTAACTACATAATTAAAATTCCAAAAATTTCGTCTCGAATATTAAAATTGATCCAAAATTTATAGTTTTAAATTTAGATAAATTTAGAAAATTTGTTTAGTTTTTAAAAATAACTTTGTGGTTTATCAAATGATTTTTGAATTTGAGGTGTCCAATCCACCATCCGGATTTAAGATTTATTGATGTCTCAAACCGTAATTATCAACGTTTTGTTTTTATCAAATAATTTTATTTTTAAATATATTCCGTATTAAAATCGATAATTTTATATTAGACTTGGTTTGGTTGCGTAGAACCACGCAACAGCAGCCACCCAAAAGGAACACGAATATTATCAAAGCAACCTTGATTATACACGCCATAATCTAAAAAACGAAGCTTTTATAAGGGAAGTAGAAACGAGGAAAAAACCAAAATTTTCATAGTAAAACACATAAAACATATGGGAAATCACTTTTTTTCCTAAGACAAATTTGTAAATGAAAACGTTGCAAATTCTTAATTATGATTTCTGAAATAATTTCATAAATGTTTGAATTTCAACATACATATATAAATCTCGTTTAAGTAAATCGTTTTCATTTTCTTGTAATAATTGATTTATTTAAACCAAAATTTAAAAAAAAGTTCATAACAACAGCATGCTGTTTGTTTGTTTGTGTATTGGATTGCTCAGGTCAGATCTTTTAATCCATATGACCAGAGAAATGTAGCAGCCCGTAATTCCAAAAACCACTCAAGGGTGATGCTGGAGGGTTGAATTGTAGCTTACTTCTGGTATAACTACTGACTATACATAAATTAGTTGATGTAAGTTATATAATTCAAAGTAAAATTTTTTTTTTTTTTTTAAATTAAAAATAATGTGTATATAATAGTAATAAATGGTTATAAAAGTAAAAGAGCAATCAAAATGAATATAATAAAATAATAAAGTGATATGAAAAGTAAAATTTATAATAAAAATGTTTTAATTCAATTAAATTTAGAAGGTTCTTAATTAGTGTTAATAATCCTTAATTCCTAATAATTCTCTGAACCAATCTTGTGAAGTTACTTCAAATAATACATTATTAATAAGGCATATTCCATTATAGTACACACTTAATTTCTTTCACAAAATCGCACACCGTCTCAAATTCTTTGAAGTTAGTATCTTTTAGTATGTTTAGCAGTGATTTCCTATATAGTAACGGATATTTGTTTCTTTCTCTGTTATATTTGGTACAATCATTAATTATGTGATCATTGTCATCTATTGTATTGCAAATCTCACAGTAAGGAGAGGATTCTAGCCCTACAAGATGCTTGAATTTATTATTCATAGCGTGGCCTGATAATAGTCTAAAAATCAGTTTGGTTTGGGTAGATGAAAAATTGGAATTTTTGAAGAGGAAGGAAAGTCTAGGGAGAGGACATATCTGTTTATAGTAGTTGCCTGAGTTGCTGCATAAAGAAATGTATTTTGTTTTCCATTTATTAAGTATTGAGTTGGAGATTGTGTTTAGAATGTCTGTAGTTGTGGGGTTATTGTCTAAATAGTGTAAGGGTGTTTCTTGGCCAATCCATCCGCAATGACGTTTCCTTTAATTCCACAATGGCTTGGAAACCAATGTATCACGAAATTTTTGTTAGGGTTAAAGCCTATTATTTGATTTTCGAAATGTCTATTCGTGTTTTTGCAATAAGCAGTTGTTAAAGATGTGCAGGAGTTTTTAGAATCTGTGATAATTAAAATATTGTTGTTTTTCAAAATTAATGATAATGTTATTGCAATTTTTATGGCTATGGCTATATGAGCCATCCGTAAAGATCTTTGCAAAATTGTTGTAATTATTTAGTTCCTGCATAGATAATGAATATTGAACAAAGAGATTAGATAAGTTTTTATTAGGAAGTCCTTTGATTTCGGATAGAATACTGAAATTTACGGGGGAGGTTTTTTTCTTTTGAAACGGGATAATTTTTGCAAGGAATGGATGATCCGTATTATTGTTAAGGTGTGGTATAGATCTATTGAGAACAATATCTCTACCCACCTTTGTATCGTGGAATAAATTTTTCGAAATGTATTTTAGTGATTTTTTGATGATATCTTAATCTGAGGAGGTTTCCAAAGATTCGGACAGAATGGTCGGAATCGGAGTAGTTCTAATGAATCCTAGGCATGTTCTAAGACAGGTATTTTTTATTGATTGACATATTTTGATGTCTTTTTTAAACTTAGTATCTGTCAAGACATAGGAGTAGTCCAATTTTGATTTTATTAATGCCTTGTATATATTGATCATTGTTTCTGAGTTTACTCCTCCATTGAAGTGAGTGAGTGTTTTGAGTAGATTTATTGAATTTGTGATATTAGCTTTAAGGTTTGTATAGTGTTTAGTTAAAGAGAGTCTGTTAGAAAAGGTGGTTCCAAGAATTTTTGTGGTTTTATATTCGTTTAAATTTGAATTATTGACTGAGATGCGTATTGAATTGGAATTGTTTCTGTTGGTGAAAAGCCTTAGGAAATGGGATTTTTCTGTATTGATTTGTAGGTTTAACTGTTGAAGTTTAACTGATAGAGATTGAAGTGTGGAGTTAGCCCATATCTGTAGCTCTTCATGGTTATCCACATAAATGACAACACAAATGTCATCCGCATATTGAAAGATTTTACAGTTGTTGTTAATATTGTTGTGTAAAGAAGTGGTGTAAATGTTGAATAAGGTGGGACTCAAACCGCTAGCCTGTGGAATACCTTTATTTGTGTAATGAGGGAATGAGCTGTTGTTAGGTAAAACTATTCTTCTGTTGGTGAGGAACTGATGTATCCAATTGGTAATGTCTTGAGGGAAATTGAAATGTATCATGCATGATATTTAGTAAAATATTTTTCTCAACATTATCAAAAGCCCTGGAAATGTCCAAATTAACTAAGATAATTTTTTTATTTTGTTTGTTAATGTTTAGAATAAAATTGAACATTTCCACGAAGTAATCGGTAATGCATTTATTTTTCCTGAAGCCAAAGTTGTTGTAATTGATAATGTTGTTGGAGTTAATGTGAATATTAATTTTATCTAAGATTAGTTTGTTAAATATTTTAGAGAAAACCGGTAATAAACAGATGGGTCGGTAGTTTGAATGAATTCTATCGTCTCTGCCTTTTTTGAGGATTGCAATTGTCTTTGAAATTTTCCAGTTTTCAGGGTAGATTTGGTTTTTCCATATATCGTTAAAGTATGATGTAATATGTGTTATGATGTTATCATCTTTTTGGATTAGATGTTTTAGTAGCTTGTACGATATGTTATCATGACCGGCAGATGTTTTATTGGCATTAATAATTACGTCCCGTACTTCTGAGGTTTTGAAAGTAATTGTATTTGAACTGTTGGTGAGATGTGGCATGAAAGATTCAAAAGAACTGGGAAAGTTAAAATTTAGGAAATCCGTAGCAATAGTGGGGTTTTCTAATACGTTGAAATAGGCATGTTTTTTATTCTTGATTTTATTGATATTATTCCAGAGTTCACCATTATTGATTTTATGATTAATGCTGGTGAGAAAAGCATTCCAAGAAATCCTTTTCTCCCTTCTGATAGTGATTTTGAGTTTGTGGATCGCTTTTTTTAGTTCCAATGCTGTATACAGATCTTTAACAGTGTTATATATTTTTTGTTTGTTTCTCTTGATACACCAGAGCTTCTGAATATGGCTATTCCACCATGGTTTTGGTTTGAATTTGTTGTTAAGTTTTTTTACCGAAGTGTTGGATTCGATAAGATTTTTGATGTAAGCTTATGTTATCGAAATTATGTTCATTTGATAAATCAAAGCTGGACAGTACATTGCTCCAATTTGTTATATTTTTAGTGGAGACAAAACTTGACTTGCATTCCATTATTATTGGGAAGTGATCACTGCCTAGGTTCGCTTGGTCAACTTTCCAGGAAATTTTGTTTATTAAATCTGTGGTGCATAGAGAGATGTCTAGTATGTGTGCCATCATTAAGCAAGAATATATTGTTAGAAGAAATTAAATCAGCGATTTTATCACCAATTTTGTTGTGTGTAGGTGATATCGAATAATCCCAGAGACTATTATGGATGTTTACGTCACCCGCTATTAAGGTATTAACCGTATTGTTGAGTAAAGTATGATTAAATTCATTAATTAACAATAAGGAGTCGTTTGGTGAACTGTTATAAAATGAAATGAGGTTTAATTCTGTATTTTTGAACTTGATATTAATTTTGAGAACTTCTAAATGTGCAAAATTGATTAAGAAACCAACACCCCCGTATACGTCAATTCTGTCTTTTCTTAAAAAATTAAAATTGTTGAAATTGATGTCAGATTCTGGATTAGTCCAGGTATCTGATAGTATGGCTATATCTATTTTGTTCGATAGCAAATAATGTTGTAGAAGGTCTTTATTACTATTTATGCTTCTAATGTTTATTTGTAAAATTTTGATTGAATTCATATAAGATATGAAGGAAAAGGAAAATTATTACTGTGAAAAATTCGATACTTTTATTTTAAGTGAATCGATGATACCGTGATTTGAACTGTTGTCGTTTAAAACAATAGCGGAAATGTCTTTGAGGATGGAGTCTCTTTCAGTCAATTGCGCTCTAAGTTCTTCCAATAATGTATTGAGGATTTCAATTTTTTTTAGATTTTTGTCCGATAGATTGTTGTTAGTCCATGCTTGATTTTTGTTAGTAAGTGTGGCAAACAAAAATTGCAAGCTATTATCTCATCACAAACATGATCATCACTTTTTATTTTAGCGCACGTTAAACATTTCGATAATTTTGATTTACAGTATTTGGAGGTGTGGCCATAATTTAGGCATTTTTTGCAAAACAATGGATTTGGGATAAAGCATTTGACTTTGAGAAGGATATTGTCGTAAAGGGAAACATTGTAGGGGATAGTTCCCGAGTCGAAAGTAATTTTTACCAATTCCATATCTACTAGTTTTCCTGTTTTGAAATCCCATTTTTCCATTCTTTCAACTTTAAGTATGGGAATACTAGCGTTTAGGTTATTTTTAATATCTGTTTCTGTGACTGCAGTAGGAACATCTCTAATAACGCCTATTGAAGTTGTAAAATTTTTTGGTATGAAAGGGATATAATTGTCGAATTTTTTGAATGTAAAAAATTATCAAAAGTGATTTTGGCAGTGTTTTTACCAATACCCTCAACTTTTTTAATATTTTTAAAATTGTTGAATTTAATTGCTTTGGCGAAATGAATTAAATTTATTTTTTATTTTTTAATAAACACAGAAAAAGGCCCTGAGTCGAATTTATTATAGAGATTGGATCGAATAAGAATTTTACTGTTCGTATCTGAATTATTAGGTGACGCTACGGAATTTTCCATATTGTTAATTGGAATCGTTGTATTTTTTACGATATTCATATTGGAATCCGAAATAGACGCTATCGAATTTTCTTGGGTATCCATTTTGTTTTCCGCACTTTTGCTTATTTTATGTTTAAAATTATTTTTGCTAGGAAATTGTTTTTTATTCACGATATTTTCACTTGCATAAACAGTTTTGGTTTTTTTGTGTGCCATACCGTCTGTATCTGAATCATAAGGTTCATCCGCAGAGGTATATATCGTATTAAGAGCAAAGTGCGTAGCAGTTTGCTCCTTTTCTAATGTAGAAGACAGAGATGCGAAATTTTGTGAAAATGTATACTATAAAGAACTTACCAGATAGATTTAATAGAATAAACAAGAAGAAAAATAGAAAAACTTTAGAAAAATCTAATTATATATTAATTATTAAAATTTAGTTTGGACCGAAAAATTAATTTTCACCGATAACTTGATTTCTCACAAAAACACTACTTAACACGAGAGAGTCTCACTTGAGAATGAACAACAGCATGCTGGTAAAATTAAAAAGAAAAGCTTACTACAAATTGTGTGCATTAAGTCAATAGTCATTACATAGATGGCATTGATGGCAGTAAATACTTCGAAAAATCGTACCAAAAATTACCACCTGGGGAAATTTCAAGTACAAAAATTGTAGAAAAAGCAAAACAAATTCTCAAAATATTAACAACGTGTTATAATTTTGTGATTAAACAATTGTTTTTCATATTTTTCTTTATAAATCTGAGACATCTAACGTACACTAGTAAAACTAAAGATAAATTTAGCAAGTATTTTTTTAATTTGTCAGAGCCAACTTTGATGTATTTTTCAAAATGAAAGTTCGAAAAATATATTTTACAAATAATTTAATTTTAATATTTCTGCAATTAATATTTACTTAATACCAATATACCCTTCTTGTATATTGCTGCTAAAGATATGTAGAACACTTTTGTATAAACATTTTGTAACATTTTTGCTTTTTTCATTGTAAAACTTGAAGCCAAAAAACACCAATTTTACTATGGATTCCTATGGAAATCAGTGAAAAGTTATACCACTAAAAAAGCTTAAAAAAAATACGTCATAATGATGGCTCTGTACTCTAGAAGGCTCTGATATTATTCAATTTATTAAAGATTCCTCTATTGATGTTATACTTAATGTTTTTTAACTACCTCGTGGGACCCTATTTTCGAATTCCACATCCATTTTCCCCCATGTGGACATCTGTCAAAATTCATAAAAATAAATGGAATAATGGCATTTTTTCGGTACTAAGGAAACACAATCCTTAAATTTTAAATTTAAAAGCATGATTAATCCGGTTTTCAGGTGAAACAAATTTAATTATTTGTCATTAAATATTGCTATTGTTCATCTAATTAAAATTAGCGTTGTGCTTTTTGCAATTTGACTTCGAATTTAACTTTGACATTGAGTTCCAGTTCGATTTCGAGTTCGTAGTTGAATTTGTCAATTGGCGTTATGCATTTGGCTGAAATTACTACCTGTGTAAAATTAAATTATCCCTAATAGCGTTTAATTAATACTTAATATTGCGCTCTAAGGAGAACAACACATTTATGTTTAGCTACGTCTTATTCTGGTATTTGAATTTTGAAAATCGATATCTACAGTCAGAAACATTCAGATGTATACGGCTCATATTTAGAGGGAAATTTAAAGATAAAGTTAAAAACCAAACAGAAGATATCATATTTAAAATTTTATTTTTTATCAATAATGTTATCACATATATGTACATATTTACTTTATATTTATGTATTTTTAAAATAAAAAAAGTAAGAAAAAAAAAAGTGTTTCGTTGATTTTAATTTGCCGTATACATCTGAATGTTTCTGACTGTACATAAACCAACTGAATCTGCTGTTAAGGAAATTTAACCGTTAAAAAAACTTAACGAAGATATAAAAATTCAGTTTTTGAAAAAACCAAACTAAGATTTCGATTAAACAGTTTTTCAAGAGCGCCGAGTATTCAAAATATATTTGAATAAATTTGGAATTTCTAAAATGTTTTTTATAATTTTTAGATCTTAATCTTTACATTCAAGTACAAATTAAGTCAGGTTTACACAATAATTTGTTTTCGAGTATTGAGGAAATATAGCACTGAGTCAACGTATGTAATCGTGTTCATTCAACAGTAATCCACTTTCAATTTATTCTCGTCTCGAAAAAGTTCGAGAAGGTACTAACATTCTGATGTCTACGGCTACAGAGCATTTATATGACTACAACTTTTTGGGTCATTTAACCGTAATTTCACTTTCAAGCAGGTTCAAAGCGGATAAAGACCACACGTTGCAATGAAGCTGGTTCGGTTTTATGCCGCAGGGGTCAAAGACTATTCGTCTGATTAATGAAATTTCTTTTGTAAATTGTATTTCTCAGCGTAACAGTTTCACATTCACATTGACTGCGTAAGGGAGTCTAAATGTTTTCGATAGTAAATTTAAATCCCAATCATTAGTACGAGAAATTTAGCTTGTATTGTATTCATTCCTCATCGTAATGAGCCCTTACCTTAGTTCGATTCAAACGTGTAACACATTAGATAAGCTATTTAATAAAAATGTGTACCTCTAAATGCCTCGTTCATCAAACTTACGAATTCTAAGTGACACGTTTTCCGGACGTCTAAATTTGCATTCTTCAAGTTTCAACGATGTGTGAGTGAGAAACAAACAGATATATACTTGAATACGAACATTTATCTAACGAAATCGACAAAAAAAATTTAAAGTATAAAAATTTGGGACCCGGAGATAGTAAGAAAAAAGCATTTAATTTTAACTAGCCACTATATATAAACTGCTAGGAAGAAACCAACATAGTATAACCGGATGAGTTAGCCGGATGACAAGTGTAGCTCGTCACAGTGGGGTTTGGAATGGAAAACTCGTGACGAGCTAGATTTGCTTACCCTTGTTTTTTGTAATTACTTCACAAGGCCTGAAAATTTTAAAAGATAATTCAATAATATCGTTTAATATGGACACCAATATTCAATTTCTCAGTTCCATAAAAAAAAGTCCACTGGCATCAAGTCGCAACATTTTAATGGCCAGTCGACAGTTGCATTTTTCGAAATTATCACGAATTTTGAACTCAATTACATCAATATATCAGATATCAATATATTTCAGAATTTAACAAAAAAATTTACAAACTTACAAAAATTTGAAAGTTAGGAATTTAGAAATTTAGGAACTTGAGAATTTAAAGTTAAAAAATTTGGGAATTTACTTATACCGAAATATCAAATTATTGAATTTAAAAAATTAAAAAATTTAAGAGTTTCAAAATTTAGGAAAAAACAATTGAACTTTAGGAAATTAAGAAAAACTTTAAAAATTCAAGAATTTTCTAGAAAATGTAAGTAGTAGACATGCACAAGACAATTAAGCTTATTAAATTAGAGTAAACCATTTCATACCTCAACTTTTGATGTAGTATTTCCTTTGCCAAAATCATCTTCCTCACCAGACCATCGAGTTGCCACTTGATCTCTCATATTGCGGAATATATCTGCAATCATAACCAAATTAAAAAAAAAAAAAAAAAAATTACAACCATAATTAAATCCGTATTCTCTGAAATAAATATTTAACATACCATCAACTCTTTCAAAGAAACCACTAAAATCCCAATTCCATGGTAAATATGGTTGTGGCCGGGGAATATATACGGGATGAAATCCTGTATCAACAACCCCATCAAAATGATCATATTCATCCCTTGCTTTTTTACTACCCGCACCATATGGCCCGGAGTATCCACCTAATGGTACAATTTCAACTTCATCATCACCGTCGTCGTCGTAAGCTGTAAATGAAAAAAGAGCAAAAATGCGTATAATTAATGATTTAAAATAAACAACAAAAAAATTAGGAATACAAAAAAAAATTATATTAATTAAAAAAAATTATGCATGAATTAATTTTCATTTTTTATGTACGCATATAATGAGAATTCATGAACATTAAGTCACCCACAGATGGATAATTTTCTGGTTCGTTTTTCTCGTATTGTAATTTACATTCTACAAAATGTACTCTTACTTTTGAATATCTAGAAAATTCATGTGTGGGTTTTTCGGTTGTTTTGTTAAAATTAAATTCAAAAATTAGTCAGTACACGTATGTACATATAATAATAACCAAATTTAATATTAATCGAATTCGAATTTATAATTCGAGGGTTTTCTGTTTACACTCGTGTACATGTACCATGGTACGCAACACAAAAGATTACCATTTTTATGTGAATACTTTCACCCAATGTTAGGGTTACGAATCACAAATTTTATTGGAAATATTTTTTTTTTCTGCCTGTATTGAGAAAATATTTAAAATATTTGAGAGGTTCAATATACAAAACATTACATTTACCTAGATGTAATATGTGTATACATATTTTAAAATGAGTACGTATCGAAAAGAAAAACAAGAACAGCAAAACAAAATTATGTTAAGTTCAGTGAATTTTTTGCTCGAACCATTTAGGTATACGTACATATACTCGTTTAGGCGGTATGGAAATAAATTGTTGCATTTGGGAAAAGTTTTTCGTTTTTTTAATATAACCAGTAAAAAAAACAAATATGTATTTAGTTTTTTGTTTTGAAGCCTTATTGGAAATATAATTACAAGAAAAGGGAAATTTAATCAAATGTTGGTGGTGGGGCGTTGGTTTGAGTATTTTCCTTTTCCAGCAATCAAATTTTTAAATGTTATAATTTTTTTTTTTTTTAGTAGAATAATTCAAGCTAAATAATAGCCCTGAAAGCTAAGAATATATTTTCAAAAATGATCGACTCTTAATAAATTTACATAATGGGATGTAGCAACATTGGTTTGTCCAAAATGGTTTATTTATAGTAGGCATATATTTTATACCCTTCAATTGGATATCAAATTTTACCTAGAACTAACTTTCAAAATTAGATTAAAGGAAATCTAAAATTATGTATTAATAAAAATAAAACAAGCATTAATATTTGACTTAAGCCAAAGCTCAATCCTAAATTTTTCTATTTAATTATGTTTTCAAATCAGACCTTCCATTTTCTGAAATTACAGCTTTTGTTTCGAAATACTCCCTCATCAAGTTTCGTTGAGTTGATAAAATTTTTAGAGTAGCGAAATTTTTATAAAATCCAGAATAAAAAAGAGATCCAGAATTAGTTTAAAAATTTAACTGAGAGTTACTGTTTAAAACCAAATTCGTAAACTTCAGTGACATTCAGCAACAAAATAGCCTAAAAAACCTAAAGTCTAAAATACTATATAGGTATGTATCAGTTAATGGGGGAACCCTTAATATTTCTGAAAATATGTATTTTGTTGTATGTTTGAAAATATATTGAAATTTCACCAACTTAAATTCTCTAACAAGCGAATTAAAATCAAAGAGTGAATCTTGTGTTGAGTGGTTACATTCTCAAATTTTTTTTTTTTCGTTCCGATTCTGTTCTGGGTTTTCATCAGTTTTTAATGTCAACAAATTTCGCTCCATTCTTACTTACGTTGCAGGTGCAGTCAAAATCACTTTGGACAGTTTCGCCAATTTAGCAGTGGAATCACTTTTTTCTTTAAAATATTTTCAAATATCTGTATTTATCTCGGTCGTTATGAAATTTATATTTAAGGTTAAATTTCTTCCTTTTTCCATTTCTGCGAGAAATTTATCCAAGTGATGAATTAAAGTTGGTGAAATAAAAGCTAAGATTAATATAAGATATTATCAAAAAAAAAAAAAAAAACCGCGCAATATTGTGATTCGTGTTGCATTGATGTCAGAAAACATCCGAAAGTGCTATTTTAATATCGACCCATCCGATATCATTTAAATAGCACCTAAAGCAACATTAGAATTTCTTAAAACGGGATCAAGGGATCCCGCTTTTGTCTCAAAAGTATGACTGGGAAATCCTGACATTTCCCGATTCTCGATTATTTGTTATATACTCTTTAAGGTCTATAACAGTATGGGAATAATACATTACAGTAAATCCTCGGTTTAATAGAATTATTAGGAACTGCCCTGTTTCTTATTTCTGATTGTCTCTCAGATCCGAGCGTATAGAAAATTTGAATATCTCGTATGGAAGTTCATCCATCAATAGCATTTGCAAGTAAAATTCAGGCCGATTAGGAATGAATTTGGTTAATTATTAACCGATTATGTTGAAATTTGATTTGCACGATGGAAATGGGATTCTAAAATGATTATTACACGAAGTTTTGGAAAATGGCCAAATAAAATTGAACTTGGTGATTTCTTTACCGATTAAGATGAAATAGGGTTCTAAAATGATTTTTACTTGAAGTTGTGAAATAAGGCTAATTAGAAAGGAACTCGGTTGTTTCTTTACTGATTTGTTGCCATATTTATCGAATTTCATCACAATCGGTTTAGAAATAACTGATTTGTTTCCTAATTGGCCATATTCCAGCACATTTTCTAAATACCTTTCTAAAAATCGAATTACATCGCAATCTGTTAAGAAACAGCCAAGGTCCTTCCTAATTGGCCCTATTCCCGCACTTCGTCTAAAAATCATTTAGGAATAACATATCCATCGTGAATGCTCAATTTCACCAAACTCGATTAAGAAATAGCCAAATTCCTAATTGCCTTGTATTTGACTTGAATAGCAATATGTGGATAAACTTCTGTATGAGATACTCAAACTTTCTGGATTCGAATCTAAGGAATAGTCGGTAATAAGAGTCAGACCTACCCCCAATTAGTGTGTTACACCAAGGTTTTACTGTAGCACGGTACTCGTACGCGGTTAGAGAATATATTATAAAATAAATAAATCGAGACCCAGGAAATCCCGGAGTTTCCCGGTCACACTTTTAATACAGAAAACGAGATTTCCGAATCAGTTTCAGAATCCCTAAATTTCTTATGCAGTTTTGAAATCCCGGGATTTACCCGTCACACTTTTGAGATCGGGATCCCGGGAAACAGGGATCCCGTATGAGAAACCCTAAACAATATCATCAGCTAAAGACATATTGTAAATATAGTTGACCCAAGAGTTTTCAAACCGTACAAGCAAACAACAAGCATATTATTAGAAATATTATTATCAATGAATTTTTATTCCAAATTTAACTGGGAACTTTGCAGCTCTTTTTCATTTTTATGACATATAAAATATTTTCGTGCAAAAAATATTTGAACCGAAACGAAGAGGAATGAAATAAACTATGCAGTTCTCGTAAATAGTGTTCTGGTTTCGGTTACTTTTCACTATTTTATATTTTTTTATTCGAAATATTTTTCGTTTTCCGGTTCATACAAAATTTAGTTTTTTCCCGGTTTTCGGTTTACGGTTCGGTCGGATTACGAAGCATCTACATGAATTTTGATAACACTTTTTGTAATCGGTTTTAAATGCAATTTAGAACAAATTTTACTACTTGGCTAGCTTATGTTTTGTTAATATTTGATTAACTGATTAATTGCTGCAAAATAAAATGACAAAATTTGCAATTCGCCTAAAAATTAATGTTACACAAAGAGGCTCGGTACCCAGGAATTTTTTGGCTGCTGATTAGAATTTATGGTTCAAATATTTTAATCCAATATGGCTTCCGTAACCTTCACTAAGAAACTATTTTATAATTATGTAAAATAATTCCAAACCACATAGACAACATTTTTGGAGGCCAAGGGTAACAAAATTAAACGGTGTCGTTAAAACCTACAATGATACTTAAGATTTATAAACGAAACCCAGAAAAGAACGAGCTAGAAAGCAATTGAAGCTATATCACCTCAAATTGCGCTCAGTTGTTGAACTAAACTAGATTATACGTCGGGTGTGTGAATCTAGGCTGTGTGGGTGCATTATACGCACAAATCGGATTGGCGCCAAACAAAATTTAAAACGAAGCATACATTTCGCAAATTAACACCTGTTCAAACTATTGGCGTTAAAAAAAACTGATGCGGCGAATCTAGTAGTAGGTACTATTAGTTTTTTTGAGTCAAAACAGGTGCATGCGAGATGTCCGAAAAATTAATTGGATCTTAAATACACCAGATTAGAACTAATAAAAAAACATTCATTTATTTGTAAATTAACTGCAAAATTAGTGAAATATTGTTTTAAGAAAACTTCTAGCAATTCATAGGAGCTATTTCGTCACGTGAAAGGGTACTCTGGAAAAATATTTCAGTCTCACATTATCGAACATTAGTAGCCAGTCCTCCGATACGCGGTTCTGAGAAAAACAAAGGCTACCTTACTAGTGGAGCACGAAATTTACGGGGTCACAAAATTTATGGGTCCTAGGCACGTGCCTAGTTTGCCTAGAGTTTTATCCGTCATTGGTCTTAACGTCAGAACTGGCCTGCTAGTCTGTCTATTTAAAAATAATAAAATAAATAAATTTAATTAAAAAATTATAACAAAATTGAATTTGAATTCTTATTTCAAGTCGCCATTAATGCGTTAATTGGCCAGCATCGGATAAACTCCTTTCTAAGTCCACGCTTATTGGAGGAATTGCTTTAAGTTAATTATATTCACAATTCTAAATGTTTACTCCTATTCTAAATGTTTTTATTCTCTCCTCGACCAAATACGTCATTTGGGTAATGATTTCGTTGTTTTTTCTCCTGCAGTCGTTAGCTCGAAATTTTTCATTTCACACTTTCGAATGGTACGACTCGACCCATCGTGGAGCAACGAAATTATTCAATTAATTTAATGTTTTAATATTACCAAAATTTTAACTTAATTTGAATTAATTAAATTGTGAAATTCGGTCTGATTAAATATTTATAATTAGTGAAAAATTATCGTCGTTACCATCGCAAACTATCGAATGTGAAAAAATTAATTTTTCATATACGCTAGTTAGCTCTAGAAGTGGGCATGATACAGTGGCAAATCGTCGAATTTTTAACTTTAATAGAATCATAAGTAATAGGTTCTGGCAAAGTTTTAATATTATGCGCATTTTTTTCTATGTAACTATGTAAAATTATCGAATATTTTTTTACGAGGAAGCGTGTTAATAATGGTTGCCGGTCATTCATTTTAAAGTCTGAACTGTTCTTGCGAATCGGTTTCTTTAAATTCGGCGGACATAATTAAATTGTCATTATGTATTAACAAAGTGAACTATATTTTTGTTTGTGTATATCGTTTGCAATTCGTTCCGGTTTCAATTTTTGTTGGTGAATTTTCTGATTTTAATTCAGAATATTAAAAACAAGAATGTTATTATTGTGGGTGATTTTAATATAGATATTCTAAATTTTCCTTCTTCGAGTGATGAATATATGTTTTTAATGTCATCAAATGGCTTTTTATCATTAATTAATAAACCTACCAGGATAACAAATCATTCTTCGACATGTATTGATCATTGTTTTGTCATTGGATCATCATTTAATCAGTATATTGTTAGAAGTAAATGGTACTGCTAATATCTTAAACAATAATGCTATGACCTCTAATGTTCCTAGGCTTGATAATTTTGCGTTTTACTCTAAGATCTCTACGTTTGATTTTGCTGGATTACTTGAGAAAAATGATCCGGTTAACATTTTGTCACGTTTCACTGGTTCATGTATTTCTAATTTCATTCAACATAATTCTAAAAATAAACTTAAACCCTGGATCTCGTTCCATTTGATAAATTTAATGGCTAAGAAAAAGAAAATTAATAAAAAGTGTCAGAAGCATCCTGCAAATAAAGGGCTTCAGAATATAAAATATAAAATACTTTCTGACAAATTCACTTACTATTACAATAAATTCCAACACTGTGGTAAAGATAGTAAGAAGACATGGTGGGTTGTTAATCAAATTTTAGGTGATAGTGTTGGTAATCCTATTGATAAAATTTTGTCAAATATTATTATTTCGGATTGTAAATCTATAGCAAATGATTTTGGCTTTTATTTTTCAAATATTGTGCCTCATTTAAGAGCAGCCAATGGTTTGTTTAATAAAATTTTTTTATTAATCCTGTTGATGTTACTGAAATTGTTGGTATAATTAATGGTTTAAAATCCAGTAATAGTAGAGACATTCTCGGTATTAGTCCCAATATGTTAAAATATAATTCAGATATTATATCTCCAATTTTGGTGCAGTTTATCAATCAAAGTTTTTTAATAGGAGTATTCCGGATTCCTTGAAAACTGCAGTTTTAAGTCCCTTATTCAAAAAGGGTGCTAAACCACTTAAGGATAATTACCGCCCTATTTCTTTACAGCTCACAATTATGAAAATTTTGGAAAAGGCTTTTAAGTTGCGGGTTGATGCATTTCTTTCTAAATATGATTTTTTAAATAATTGTCAATACGGCTTTAGGTCTGGAAGGAATACTGAGTCAGCTCTAATTGATTTTTTGAATGGGGTTCATACTAATTTAAACGTGAAAAAGTGTGTTGGTGCTGTTTTTATTGATACTAAGAGGGCATTTGACATGGTTGACCACAATTTAGTTTTACTAAAGCTCTACATGTGTGATTTTCGAGGTGTACCTTATCAATGGTTTAAATCATATCTTAGCAACAGGTCTTTTAAAATAAAGATTGATAATTCGTTTAGTATGCCGTTTAAAGCTGATTTTGGTGTTCCGCAAGGTTCGGTCCTCGGTCCTGTGTTATTTCTAGTTTATATTAACTCTATTTTTAACTTAGATTTAAAGGGCAAAATTATTGCTTTTGCTGATGATATGGCATTAACCTACTATGGTTCAAGTGCTTCGGAATTATCCAGCCATATTAATTTTGATATGAAAACAGTTAGATCTTGGTTTGATGATCATTCCATGATTTTAAGCGCTATAACTAAAATTATGTTTTTTTAGATTAGCTGGGGATCCATATTCGAGTTTTGTTCCAAATATTGTTTGTCATGTGGAGAATTGTAATTTAGTGAACTGTAGTAAGTTTTGCATTCCAATCGAACAAGTTTATAATTTTAAGTACCTAGGTTTGCATTTGGATGCGAACTTAAATTGGAAAATTCATTTTCAAAAGATCAAAGAGAAATTAAATTTTTCTTTACGTGCCATGTATATGCTGCGCCAGTTATGCCCATTTCCAGTTTTATTAAATTTTTATCATGCATGTTTCGAATCTAGGCTTTCCTATGGATTACCTTGTTGGGGCGGGGTTTATATGAATACATTGGGACCATTATACATATTACAAAAATATATTGTTCGTGTTATGTTTTTTAAAAGTCGTCGTGATCGTTCTTGGCCATTATTTTTGGCTTGTAAAATTTTACCATTGCAACATCTATATGTTTTCAAAGTCTTGAAATTATTTTTCTGTAGAAGTGAGCACCGAATTCTTAGATTAAGCACAGTTTACGACATTCGTAATAACTACAGATACTTCCTTTCAGTCCCGGCTTTTATTAGTGAAGCTTACCGCAAGTACTACTTAGTTTCGGCTCCCACATTTTTTAATCGTTTGCCACTTTTATTACGTGCGCAGTTTAATAATAAATCAACTATTAATTTGATTAAGGATTGGTTGTTTGAAAATCGTGATATTGGCTTTATGTTTATAAAATAAATAATTTATATTTTGTGTTGTTTGATGGTTTTATATTTTATTTAAGTTGTATTTTTTGTGTTTTCTAATTTTTAAGGTTATTCGCTACTGCCTTTTGGCATAGAATAACCTATCTTCATAACCTTGTTTAATTAGCTTTATAGGGTTTTTTGTAATTTTGTATATTATTTTTTAAGGTTGTGAGTAATAAATAAATAAAAATAAATAAGTATTCACCCATTTCAAGGCAAAATTCAAAAACTAATTTTTTTTTTAATTTTCCATAAATTTTGATGTTAATATTCTCATAATTCTGAGAGAATTGATGGCCAGTGCCGAGCTATTAAATTATACTCCATGAATTCTGGGCCCCTATTATGATTAGCGAGTCGGCCAACAATCGACACGACTATATTGTTGTTTAGTTTTTCATTTAGTATTACGGACAATAACGAATCGACAAATACGGATTTACAAAGGAAATTTGTAACACAAATTTGGCCAGTCGATATGATGTCGAAGCGAAAACGACAATTATAATAGGGGTCAAATGTAGAGTTGTGAAGTTGGGTCCATTCATCATGACTTGATGAGGTGATTGATTTTTTCATAATCGTGGGCTTTTATTATTTTTTGAATATCTATTTTAAAAATTAATTAAATTGTATTTTAGTTTGTAGATTTTATAATTAATAAATTATCTCTTAGAAAGATGTATGGGTCTGAAGAAAAGTAAAATTACGGCCAGTTAAGCCAAATGGAATGAAAGAGTATTGCATAACGTGCAAAAGTAGAAATTTACAGGTAAATAACACACATTTACCGGTAATTCGGTAACACATTTTTAAGACGGTTTACCGGTTTATCGGCAACCGGTATTGCATTCCCTAAATTCAAAATACTTTCGATATTAAAAGTTTTTTAAAACTTTAAATTTTTTAAAATTTTCGAAATTTTGGGAAATGTTTATAAAATTTCGAAAAATTATTTTTGGTTATTAAGGATAATATTGCGGAATTATTAAAGTTTAAATATTATTGTCAAAATCTGGATTTTATAAAACTTCAAGAAATTTTGTAGATAATAACTGAAATTTTGTAGATCAGAGAACTTAAAAATATTGTGAGTCTTCTCAATCTCTACTAATACAGAGTAAGGTGTCCGTCCTTCTCCCTGTCAGTCAATTCGCGTTAGTCTCAGAAACCATTTAATTCAGCGGTGGTACGATTTGTCAAAGCTGGTCCAATTTGCAAGAGCTGATGAAGTTTTCCGAAAACGTTTATATGAAAATGCACGCTTACACCGTTTTTATTTCTAGTTTCAGTGGTTTAGATGTTATTATAATTCTAGCACAAATAAATATATTTTTATCCTACGTGGGATACAAATATATGTATTTCTGATTAGATTTTGAATGACCGTGAATACTTTTTTTGGTAACCCTAACCCCGCGATTCAAACGATATTTAAGTTCAAAAATAGATTGACATTTTTTTTTAGTCCACCTTTTGGATAACTGTATTTGTAATACTAAATTAAATTGAGGTATTGGAAAACGTCCGGCGTGCTGCTTTTCAAGTAGATTTTTCTAATAAACAAAATTAGGATTTATTTTAAAAACCAGAACTTTTGAAAGTTGGAATTTTTGAAGGTCTGTATAGTAGAGACCTGCAAAATGAAATTTTCTTGGCCCGGGCCCGGCCCGCCCTGCATAATCCAAGAGATGGCCCGGCCCGGCCCAATTTATAGAAATGACAAAAAAGGCCCGGCCCCACCCGACCCGGCCCGGCCCTACTGTAATATTTAAGAAATTTTTCTCTATCAATTTGGATAAAATGAACAAAATTTAATTGCACGAGAAGGTAAATAATTTATATTATTATTATTAATAATATTAATACTCGAAAAGTCACGCGAGTTTATTTTTTGAGTTACAATTATAGCTTTTCAGCCCGAGATCAGCATGACAACGCCCGAGCCCGGCCCGACAAATTTTTTATTAAAACCAAAAAGCCCGGGCCCGGCCCGATATGGGTTTTACATAAATAAGGGTCGGGCCGGCCCGTGCAGGTCTCTACTGTATAGCTTTAAACTTGTACGATCGTCTTATAGTTAAAAGTTTTAAAACTTTAAAATTTCTATTAGAAATTATTTAGAATTATTTTTTCTGAATTCCATAAAATGTGGTAGTTTTAAAGAAATTTATGAGTTGTTATAAATTTTAGGAATATACAAAAATTAAAAAGTTTTAGAAACTTGAAGTATTTCAATTTCAATAATTAAAATTATTTGAACGGAATTAAAAATTTTTTAAATAATAAAAATAAATGTAAAAACATTTAATAAAATAAGCAGATTTAGGAAATTAACAAATTTTTTAAATTTCAAGAAATTTTGAGGATTCTTTGAGAATTTTAGAGGTTTCAGTATTTCTGTAAATTCTGAAAATTATTGATGTTTTTTAGTTTGTAAATTTCTTCAAATGTTAAAATCTTAAATTTGATGAATGGAAAAATACAATTTTGATTGGCTAGGTCTCCTTGATTTTTTTTGAAAATTAACATACTTTAAATTATGTAATTTGAGGATTTTTACCTAAAATTTATGAAATTGATTTGACGTTTTGTAATTTTTAAATTCTTTTAAACCTCAAACTTCTTGAAAAGTTTAACTAAATTTTTAAAATTCGCTCAAACTGTTATTAACGGCAATCCGGATTTCAAACTCAAGTTTTAAGCTATAACAAAAAGCATTCAGATTTTTGCACGATTCCCGAATATCTAGTTGAACAAAAAATTTGTTGAAATCGTGCTTAAAATTTAATCTCAGTCACATAAAGTGCATGAGATATTTTGCTAAAATTGTTTTCAAAATTTGTTTTCTAAACGCAATATCACAATTTCTACTTAAAAATTCACTCAAATTCATTATATCTAGCTTAGAATTCAAGATAATTTTCGCTCTTTAAAATTTCGTTCTCTTAATCAATTTCCACCCTGGCAAATGCAGTTGACAAATTTAGAGTAAATTTATGTTCAAAGTTCCATTTATCATTTTGTTCAACTTCGAAAACTGCTTGGAACTAAATTTCTGACTAAAAATCTTAATTTTTTTAAATCCATATTTTGATTTTAAATTAGGTTACTAGTCTGAACTTTTTGTGTCTATGCCTAGTGGGCCGCCACCTAAACCTAACATATTAAAAGTAAAATTACCATAATCAATTAGTAGAATACGTATAATTATGTATTTGTTAAAATTTTAAATTTCAATCAAGATTTTTTTGTAAATTAATACAATGAGCGAGATCAAAATTGCAATCAACATTCAAGTACAGTTTGGCAGTTTAACTCAATTTCGGATTAAAATGTCACTCAAAGTTTATTCAAATCCAGATGTAATTCTAAATAATTCTAAGGATTTATTCGAATCCATTAAAATATTGGTTTCAAAATATGTATTTTGGTTTTCTTTTCACATATCTATTCTTTGCTCCACCTAATTTGTGCAATGTAAACTTCAAAATTTTGTGAAACCAAAATTCGAGTTGTAAATCAATTCCTATAAATAATTTCACCAAAGATTTTATTTTGTTTGGAATGCTAAAACCATTTTTTTAAATTTAAATTCCTAATTCAAATTTCACTCAAAATTTCCGTTCTAAATTTTTAAACTAAATTAAAAAAAAAATGGTTGGTTGTTTGACTTCAAATCTCGTATTGCAACCCAATTCTTACCTAATTGCAATTAAAATTATGTTTAAATCTAGTTTGGAAAACCAAATTTACACTCAAATTTTTACTCAAAACCAAGAGAATTGTAGCTAATTTTGTTATACCTTTTAATTTTGGTCGAATCAATCGTGTTTTAATTGTAACTTGAAATCGATTTCTAATGTACCATTTTGGTCAAATAATGCAGTTAGCAATTCACATTTAATAATTAAATTTACATTTAACATTTCCCTCAAACATAATAATAACTTGGAACTTTTCGGATTAAAAATTAATGAATAGCAATAAAACTGTTGCTCAAGTGAGTAAATTCCGATGAATTATTTTATATACCACAACGTGAATTATTTCAATTTTGATAAAGGCCGTTAACGAATAAAAACAATAATCACAAAATCTGTTTTCTAGAAGAACTCCGGATCCGTCAAATAATGTGCAGTAAACTATTGAGATATAGTGGTAAAGTAAAATATTTTTAACTTTTAAAAAAAATATTTGTTGGCCTAAATTTAAAATTTGGCTTTTATTTTATGAAACTTTAAGCTATGAAATTCGAATTCGTTATTCTTAAAGAAAAATTAAAAATATTTGGAATAAACCATAAAATATGTGGGTACCGTAAAATAAGTGGACATATTTTACAATATGTGTTTATGCAAAAATATTTAAAAATATGTGGTAACATATAGGGCTAACATATAGGAATAACTATATGTGGTAACATATAGGAATAACTATCCAACATATTGTTGGTTTGGATTTCCCACAAAAAAAATAATTTTTTTATCTAAGAATCCTAAGCCTAGTTATAATCCTTTGACATGCAAAATTAGGTATGTTAGATTGTTGTTAGATGTTCTCAAGTATAATCAATTATATTATAATAAGATATTATAATAGAATATTATGGATAAATTTTGTATTCTGTGGTTTGCGATTAGTAATTGAAATAATTTTTTTATTGGTGGTTCCAATCTAATTTTGGTCAAACATTTCCACAATATCGTAATAATTACATCACAAAAATATTTTTTTGTTTAATTAAATTATTAATCAAATTTATAAAATCATAAAACAAATAAATTAAATTAAAATATTACACTGAAAATTAATTGAATAAACAAATGTTATTAGTTAAATTACAAAAAAAGAGAGCTTGAAAATATAAAAATAATTTTACACAACAATAGCAGCATAAAAAATATTATTTATAATTTTATGGTGTATAATACTATACATACAATATATAGAAATAATAACATTTTGTCGCTAAACCAATTGAATAATTTATTTACATAAATTTTAATATTTTTGTGTGCTCCACATTTTTAATAATTTAATATTCCAGTTTTTATTTTTTTTTTTTTAAGGGATTTAGTTTTAAAAATGCAAAAACATAAAACAAAAATATTGTTTTTTTTATTAATTTATTTAAAATACAAATATTTATTTGCAGCATAAATTTATATGAGTAAAATATTATTTTATAATGTGTGTGTGTTTTATGGAAGAGTAGTGGTAGATCTGCTTAATTAGAGCTTCAATATAATGTTGAACTTTATTATATTCATGAAGTACCAAAAAAAAAAAAAAAGCTTACCGCAAATTCTATTATGTAACCTACAGATATAATAAATTATGCTACATATAGTACACATGTACGAGTATATTAGAAAAGAACATAAAAAAATAATGTTTAAATTAATTTGGGTTACGTAATACATATTTTATGTCAGAGAATTGATTACAAGTAATTCTATTGTATATGAGTGTGTTTGTAAAAAATGAACGATTATATTTCTATTGTATAATGATTTTAATTTTATGAGCTAACTGTCTGCCACTTAATGATGATTGACAAACCGCGTCATTATTTTACACTCCATGCAAAACAAAAACTTCTAAGGTTCATGAACTTGTGAAGGTAGGCTTAAAATATTTTCAAATTTATACTTTAAATAAATTAAATTAGGCACACACATAATTTTGTTTTTTTTTCGTTTTGCTTCGTGTAGTACAGGAACCAAAAATAAAAGTTTGTTACACGTTTTATTATTCCAAAGTTTAACATTTTTTATTTTTATAGATAACAAAAAAAAAAAAAAAAGTTAAAAACACAAAATTAAAAGTTTACGTGTAAAATTACTTGTGACAGTTAATATTATTTATATACGGGAAGGTTAAAATGTGGAAGATTGGTGTATTTTGATAACACAGAGAATATTAAAAATGGATATGGAACCTCGTATGAATATGAATTTAATTCGGGAACATAAATCGTAAATCACATAATAGGATAACATTTTTTATTTTTGTTTTATATAATTTAATTAACTTGTGTGTACCTGGCAAAAAAAAACATTGTACACAATATTTATACGAGATTTTTATTTAATTTTATTATGCTTAATTTAATTCGACTCATAATTAATAAAAAAAATTAAATACCGTTAAAACAAAAAAAAATGTTTTTTAATTAAATTTTCGAAAATGGATTAAAAATGTGTTTTTAAACAAAAAGGAATATAGTTGATTAATCAATACACTGGTATAATTATTATTATACTTACAATACCAACAAATATTTATAAAAAAATTTACATAGTTGGATTGTTAATTAAGTTGAGTTATTTACATAATCAGGTATAAAGAGGTATGTTAAAACAGGAGAAAGATTTGTATGGTGCTATATTAATAAATTAATCAACAATCCAATGCTTTATTTGGGAACAATAAAACAATGCAATAATGGTAAACTACAGGATATCATTTAACCGATAACAATAATAAGAGATTTTGAGTAGCAAAACTTGGAAATTGGAATTTTGCTTTTTGTTTTACGAAAATGTTTTTTAAAGATTTATTAAGGAAAATTCTTACTCGTTTGGCTGAAGGTTCATTCTTCAGATAGGGGAGAAATTTACTTCGTTGAATCATAGTATAAAGGCAATCAGTTTTGATGTAGAAGCGTCTCGATTTAAATATCGAAAATATTCAGTTTTGTTCCTTAGTAACGATAAGTAAAAAATGCTTCACTGAAAAATTAGTGATTTGAAATGTTTTTCTGTTCGCATTCTAATCTGATATCAAAATCTGTAATGGGGAAACCTGCAACTTAACGTTTGAGCCTAGATTGAACAACAAAAACAAAAAAATTCAGAAAATATCCAAGAGTCTCGTCGAAAAAAATTGTAAATTTTTTCTATAATCAGTGATGGCCGTTGAAAGCAGAATAAATGAAATCCCACATAAACAGAAGACAAATGTTTCCAGAATAAGAAATTCTGAATAAAATTTTAGATTTTAGATTCCAAAGTATACGGTATACCAGGTACCTGACACTGTTTATTTTAGTATCATTTAAAGATTTTCACGGCTAGTTTAAGCACCTGGTCACCAGAAGCTAAATTAAAAAAACTATCTAAATCATTTTTGATTTATTGAATCCAATTGTTGTAAATAGTTCATCTTATTTTAAAATTAAGTACCAAAGCAATTTCAAAATTCCCATTCTCTTTGCTTACATAGAAATACAGTTGCTGAAAATCGCCCTAACATCATATCAACATCAAGTAGCATTTTTTTTCTCAATAGTAGTGTAACTTTAATGATACGAGACTTATGAGATTTTTATAATATGTTTTGTACATTTGTGAGCTTATCAGAACTCACCTTCTTTTAAATAGACTTCTAACATTTCGCATTACACGAAATTTGTGACGTATTCTGAAAATTAATGTGTTTTGACATTTGATCCTGAATTAGTAAGAGTCAGAAATAGAAATGTAATTTTTATTAAAATGGCTGGCAAATTCTCAAATTGTCAAAAAAGTCCAACTTTTTTTAATCTCATAGTTGTCAAATACTTTTTATTAAATGTACATATTTTCAATACTTTTTTAAAATAGGGTAAAGTTAAGTTCCCTCTGGTCTGTAGTGATCATTTCGTATGCTGTTTTAAAATACTTGGCCCTCGTCTTACTTTATAAAGTTGGGCGAATTTTATTGGAATTTTATTGGAACCCTGTTGAAATAGTAGTATTTATCTTCACATAACATTGTCGGACTTGGAATAAAAACTTTCTCCAAAACTTCGGTTTTATAAGACTGAGTAAATGATAGATAGGTTTCACTGTTTACATGAACGTGTACCAACAGAGAATGAAATCTGCTCAATCATATTCGATCGTAGCGAAAGTTAATGACAATCCGTTTATGAATTGCTCTCAAATTTTACCAGTAATAAAAATAAACCGGATAAAAGAGAAACTAAAGTTTTACCTACTTAAGCTCCTGAGATATGAATGAGTTGTATGATAATTTATTAGCTACGGAATAGAATTTGTATCACGTAATTCATATAGGTCTAACAGAAGATTTAGCCGCCTTAATTTTAATTGCATTGGTTGTGACATCTTTCAGAAAAGATGATCTAAGTCATCTTTTATTTGCCAAGGAATTGGACTTGGAATTGAAATTCAATTTTTGTCAAATAAAATTCTCACAAATTCTCGTTTGGAATACGTTTAGTTTTTCAAAGGTGAGTAGCATTTTGAAATTTTGTAATGTGAAATACAACTTTATTTCGTGAATAAAACAATGGCATGTGAGTTTGTTTACATTTAGCAAAATGTTCATTACGGATCAATATCTCTTATCATCCTAAATATCAATTTTGCAGAAGGTGCTATAACTTAATAACTTTTGAAATATTGCAATTAATGAAAACATTTTTCCAAGTAATTTTGATAAAGTTTCAAAAAAATATTTGATCAAAACATCGTTAAAACATTGTTAAAAAATACACGTAACATGATAGAAGGTATTGGTCCATAATATAAGTCAAAATGTGCGATTTTCAGTATAACGATTTAAAGGTTTTTCGGATGAAAAAAATAGAAAATTAATAACTAAATCAATCAATGAAACTACTTGTGTTAACATTACAATTATTGTACAATTCTTAATGAATTGTAGAAAATACGAATGTTTAACTTTTTCACTGAAAAATTGTAACACGTTATGGTATGATGCAAAAAATTAATACTTTAGAGGTTGTTGTGTTTACTATACGTGGTAATGGAATCTGTGCGCAATTTCCATCACCGTAAACCAACATTTATTATTTTTCGCACTAAATGTTCACTACGTCGTCACGCAAACTTTTTACTTGTACACTGTGATATTAATCAATGAATCAGTATAATTTAGTATTATAAATACGGAATTTTATTAACAATTTTATTTTATAATTTGGTTTACAACTAATTTGACTAGTACATTTTAATTCTCTGTTTTATTTTCACATTAATATTCTTTACATATTATTATTTATTAATTTTAGAAACTTTATTTTATATGCCCGAAACATTAACCGTAACAATTATTTCGTTAATTTTAATTTACACCGTTTTGTTATCACTTGTTGTGGATGAGACTGACGTACTTAGAATGATTTTAATTTTTATTTGCGTACCGCAAATAGTACAAAATTTTGGAAAGAATTTTGTTGTTGCAATACTACCAAAAATTACAATGCAGTTGATGTTGAAAATACACCAATGGAAGCAAATATTAATTTTAATTTATGCGGTGCATGACAAGTCACCACATCACTCCCCCTCAAATAAGAACACCCCCCTGAAAAAATAAGTTCAGAGAATCGGTAATTGAAAACTGACCGATGATTTCGTATGGCTACGTTCCACGTTAGACGCAGCTAGGATACCATAAGCTGGTTTTATTCTGTCAATGGAAACATTACTATTCTTTCCATTTATGTCCAGAACAAAATGTTTCCTAAAACGACGAATTACCTTATACGGTCCTTCGTACGGCGGTGTTAGGCCCGTTCGTACTCTGTCAATACGAACGAAAACATGCTCGCAATTTTCTAAATCTTTGGGAATAAATACAGAAGGAGTAGTTGACTTGCGAGTGTCAGTAGGTAACAAGTTGCGCATATTCGCACGAAGTTTTTCTGCAAAGTCTGATGGGTTGAGATCCGTTTCAGTACTGGTTGCGAAAAATTCTCCTGGAATCCGTAAAGCTTGTCCATATACTAGTTCTGCTGGTGAACACTGTAAATCCTCTTTTACAGATGCTCGTATTCCCAGCATGACAAGGGGTAACTCAGTGCTCCAATGTACAGTATTACTGCGAGCTTTGAGCGAAGCTTTTAGTTGTCGGTGAAATCGTTCGACCATACCATTTGCTTGTGGATGATAAGCAGTGGTACGAATTCGATGCGCGCCTAGTATTCGCGTTAATTCAGAAAAGAGTTTGCTCTCAAAAGGGCTACCTTGATCCGTCGTTATTTCAAGTGGTATCCCAAACCTTGAAATGTATTGCTCGACGAAAGTCTTAGCAATAGTGGCAGCGGTGCTTTCTTGAATAGGGTATGCTTCAGGCCATCGGGTAAATCTATCAACAATCGTAAGTATATACCTATTATTTTCTGACGGTGGAAGAGGTCCGACGACGTCCATGTGTATATGCTCGAATCTGCTTGATGGTAACTCAAATCGACCCGGTTCCGATTTCGTGTGTCGATGAACTTTGCTCTTTTGACAACCAATGCATTCTTTTGCCCATTTCGTAACATCCGTATTCATGTTTGGCCAAAAATACCTCGCAGAAACTAATTTCCTAGATGCTCTGACACTTGGATGAGAAAGACCGTGCAATGCATCGAAAACTGCACGTCTTTGGTTAGCTGAGACAAACGGACGATTTTTACCTGTAGATGTTTCACAATATAGTTGTAAATCGGGAAGGATGATAAGTTCTAGTTTAAATTTCGAACTCGCGGGGCGCGATGAACTTAACAATTGTTGCAGCTCATCGTCAGACTGCTGAGTCTGACCTAGATCCTTCAGGTCTAGTGTGACGATTTGCACGTTTTCAATGTGGTCACATGATCGCGATAAAGTGTCTGCAACCACATTGTCCTTGCCAGAAATATGTCTAATGTCCGTCGTAAACTGAGCGATATAGTCAAGTTGTCTTAGTTGCCGTGGATTTTTATCACTCAGAGAGACTATCGCTCTTGTAAGCGCTTTGTGGTCAGTAAAAACAATAAATTGTCTACCTTCCACAAAATATCTGAAGTGCTTAATGGAAAGATAAACTCCCAAAAGTTCCCTGTCAAAGGTGGAATACTTTTTTTCCTTTTCACTTAGCTTGCGGGAAAAGAATCCTAAAGGTTGCCAACATCCATTATACCATTGTTGTAATACAGCTCCTACAGCTTCATTTGACGCATCAGATGCTATACTGTATCTAGTGTCGTCAATGGGATGTGCTAACATCGTTACATTAGCAAGTGCGCTCTTGATTTTGCCAAATGCTGCTTCGCAGTCTTCTGGCCATGAAAAATTCTTTTGAGATTTAGGCATCTTATTAAGTTTTGCCAGTTGCGCGTGAATTGGAGACAACAATTCGGCTAACTTTGGAATAAATCGATGGTAATAATTGACCATTCCGACGAATTGTTGAATTTTTCTGATGGATGTTGGGGATACTAATTCTTGAATGGCGTCTACTCGCCGTGGCGAAGGTTTTATGCCATCTGCAGTGATTTGGTGGCTGAGGAATTCTAAAGCATGAACACCTAATTGACATTTTGAAGTTTGTATATTTACTCCAAACTCGGACAATCTCTCAAATAGTTTCTTGAGATGTACTTTATGCTCTTCCTCATTCTTACTGGCCACAAGTATATCATCAATATACGTGAAAACAAAATCAAGACCTTTGACCACTTCATTTATGAAGCGTTGAAAAGTTTGTGCAGCGTTCCGAAGTCCGAAAGGCATTCGAGTAAACTCGAATAAACCAAATGGGGTAGTAATTGCCGTTTTAGGCACGTCTTCGGGTGCAACAGGGATCAAATGATACGCTCTTACAAGGTCAATTTTAGAAAATACGGTGCATCCGTGAAGATACATCGAGAAATTCTGTATATGTGGGATCGGATATCGATCGGGTTGGGTAACGGCATTCAATCGACGATAGTCTCCACATGGCCTCCAATCGGTACTGTCCTTCTTCTGAACCATGTGAAGCGGAGAAGAAACCTCAGAAGAAGAAGGTCTGCATATTCCTAACTGGACCATATGCTGAAATTCTGCAAGGGCAGTCTTGTGCTTGACTGGATCCAAACGACGTGGTCTTGCAAAAGGAAGTCGATCCTGCGTAAAAATATGATGTACCACATCGTGTTTAACTGGACGATTATAATCTGGTGGAGCTAAAAGTGATGGAAACATCTTAAGTAAAGAACCGTAATCGTTATCTGCAATTGTGTGGATAGGCGAGGGTGTTTCGACCTGAGCTGTCATGGCTTGAACAGTTAAACTCGTCATTGAGTCAAGAAGTCGTCTTCTTTTTAAATCGACGAGGAGACCGTATTTCGTTAAGAAGTCAGCACCAATAATTGGCCTGTCAACTGACGCTAAAATGAAAACGTGTGGAAGTTGTCGCTTAAGACCGATATCGATGTTCAATAATTTAGTGCCATAAGTTTGTATTATTGAACCATTAGCAGCTGACAACACTAATTCAGGGTCAGAACGAGATGAATTTCTTTTGAAATTATTAAATGGCAAAACTGAGACATCCGCACCAGTGTCTACGAGAAAGGTGATTTTATTGGTATTATCTCTTATGAAAAGGCGGCGGTTTAAAAGTCTCCGATCATTCGCCGCATGCACGACCGGAAAAATTATTTTTTTGAATCCGAATCAGTAGTAGACATGGTATTTCTGCGGTGTTGAACACAAGGAAGGTAACACCTTCTCGCTTCCTTGCCGAACTTATGGTGATAATAGCAGTTCCCCTTATCGTCGATGAAACGACGTCTGCTAGTACTCCGGCGTCTCCGTGAAAAATAATTTGAATTGTTCCGGAATGTTTGGTTTGAGGGGCTTCGTCCACGTACAACTAGTTGAGACAGCATGCTTTCTACTCGTGCGAGTCTCGATTCTACGTTGGTCGCAGAACCTGTTAATTGTGCTGCTTGGCTAGTTGATGGTCTGTCCACTGCCACGGATGATACGCGAGCTGCTGTTGTTGCTTCATAAATCCTATCTGCTATTGGCAAAAGTTCATCGATTGGCTTTTCACCAATGGCTTGAATCGCAATGTAGACCGGTTCGGGTAACTTGTGAAACCAAAGCGTTCCTATAAACTTTTTGTCGATAGATGTACCCCCCAGGTTAACCATAGACCAGTACACCTCACTTGGCTTTCGATCGCCAAAATCATGCCCATCCAACAACTTTTTGAGGCGGGTTTGCTCGGATTGGGCGTGCCGCTTTGTCAAAACCGACTTCAGCTTCTCATATTTATCCTTTGCTGGAGGATTGATAAGAAGTTCAGAAATGGTCTCGCATATGTCTTCGGGCAATGCTGAGACTACTTGATGATATTTTGCTGTGTCGGATTTAACAAGGCAGGCTTCGAACTGCGACTCGACTTGCGCAAACCATACGTTGGGATTTCGCGGCCAAAAAGAAGGTATTCTTAAACGAGAGGAATTGACTGTATCCATTTGCAAATTCGGAACCACTGTATCTTCAACATCACCCACTTCACCTTCTGGCTTAGCCGGAGTATTCGGCATTATTAAAAATAAAAGTATACAATATATCACTATTTACAACAAAACGTAATATTCAAAATACGTCAGAATGAGTGATAACTTCGTGTAAACGATCGAAACAAATTTAACAAACGGTTGTATTAACATTTAACACTTTGCGAACGATACCGATTAAACAATTGCGAAAATAAAATATAATAACAAATAGAAAATTCAAATTTGAATCACGGAAAAATCGAACCAGATAAAATAAAGTTTTACAAGTATTGAAAATTTTATGAATATATATAACGAAATAAATATTTTTAGAAATAAATTAAATAAATAGAATAAAATACATGCATGCACTAGTCATTCATTAAATTAAGTTTTTATTTTTATTTATTTTTTTATTGTTGAATGACTTTTTTAAAAAAAAAAATTTTTTATTGATATTTTGTACTCATCTGATATTTTCGGTTGACCGTTAATATTTATCCAAGGTTGTATACAGCTATGTTGAATTTCACCATGTGGTCAGGCGTCGTTGTTCTGGAAACCGTTGTAATGATGGCAAAATACCGCTTTACAGTATAAACTCTGCTAAACTAGAATTTTCTGCAGCTTGGCCAATTGATGTACCAAAATAAATGGTTCCCTCGTGGGCCGCTATCGGCTTTGCGGGGCTTTGTTGTAGCCTTTTAATTTTCTACTTGCAAACGTTTATAATGTTTTGCAAGCTGTATCGGTACGCAATTACTTGCTGCGATACACAGCACCAAACGACCTTGGTTCAATTTTATTATAGAAATTTGTACAATGACGATTCACTCACTCACAGTTTTTTTTTTTTTTTTTTTTTTAAAAAGAAACTTGCGTGGCTTACACGCTAGGATCACACGATTAACAAAACAGATCCTAGAAACGTCGCTGGTCACCACTTGTTGTGTTTACTATACGTGGTAATGGAATCTGTGCGCAATTTCCATCACCGTAAACCAACATTTATTATTTTTCGCACTAAATGTTCACTACGTCGTCACGCAAACTTTTTACTTGTACACTGTGATATTAATCAATGAATCAGTATAATTTAGTATTATAAATACGGAATTTTATTAACAATTTTATTTTATAATTTGGTTTACAACTAATTTGACTAGTACATTTTAATTCTCTGTTTTATTTTCACATTAATATTCTTTACATATTATTATTTATTAATTTTAGAAACTTTATTTTATATGCCCGAAACATTAACCGTAACAATTATTTCGTTAATTTTAATTTACACCGTTTTGTTATCACTTGTTGTGGATGAGACTGACGTACTTAGAATGATTTTAATTTTTATTTGCGTACCGCAAATAGTACAAAATTTTGGAAAGAATTTTGTTGTTGCAATACTACCAAAAATTACAATGCAGTTGATGTTGAAAATACACCAATGGAAGCAAATATTAATTTTAATTTATGCGGTGCATGACAAGTCACCACAAGGTCTTTTGAAGGGCATTTTGTTTTCGTGAAAAAAATCAACTTGAGTTAAAGTTTTTTAACCGGTCAATATTTTTTTGCAATTATATTAAGTGTAAGTTATATTTCTTTTGTATGCAAATACTTGTTCTTTCTGTTTCAACTTTTTGGTTCAATATAACATAAACCAAAAACGGATTAAATTAATTATTTATTTGGATTTTCCTACATTTTACAGAAATATAAACTACAAAATGTAAAATGTAAAATATAATAGAACAAAACAATATTACTTTAATTATTATTTAATAATTTTTATAAGAATTACAAAATCAATATGTTAAGTTAAGCAAAATTACTCATGAGGCAAATTCTCATAAAATTATTTGTAATATGAGGGAATGTAGTTATTATTGCAAAGAAACATTAAATATTTGAGCTTATCAGATGGCAAGAGAATCTTGGAACTGTAAAGCACTGAAACATCGTTGCTAGGTTGTCTTCCTTTCCTTCCTCATTTTTGGGTTGGTATCGTACATAATAATATTACAGAAACCATCACCAAAATCTGTCTTATATACATAAGAGTTTATTGGGTTTTTCTTTTGATATGAAAACTTCTCTTATTTCCAAAAAAACTTACTTTTTCTTTTCTAGAATTTGTTCTAAAATCATATCTTTCAGAATAAGTTTTAAAATCGTAAATCTCTTTCGGATTCATTTCATGTACAATTTCTGATTAGGCCAAAATATTGCGATGGCACGTACAACTTTTTGTTTTTGCGATTTTTTTCAATTTTCTCGTGAACTGAGTCCCCCCCTAATTCTGGGTATGACCTTTCTCCAAGTATTTGTGTCTTATATCAACGTTCAGTTTTGCGGAGGCCCAAAAATAAATTATCGGACCAGAAACAGAATTTTTTTAAATGTTCATTTTTGGATTTTTCTTATAACATTAACTGATACAAGCAGCTCTTAACTTCAGAAGAACCCTGATTAGCAGTCGTTTCTCCCACATAAAAGAATGACCATCATGAGTTCCCATATTGTATACGGTAAAATTATAAATACCTAATTCACGCTTATTTCGAAACTTAGTACAGTCATTGCATTGACGGATTTAAAGCTTTGTAATCCCTAAAATATTGCGCTAACTTCCAAAGCTTAAGTTTCGGAATTTTTAAATTTTACATTTTAATAACAATATTATTCTCAAAGTTCACAAATTGTAGGATGTAGATTTTTAGTTTTTCATTGAATCGTAAATTTTCCAATTTCCACTTTTTTTTTTTTTGTTCAACGACAAAACTCCAATACAAATATTTCAATTGTTTGTAACTTAAGGGTACTTTCTATGTACTTTTTTTAGCTCTGAAGAGTTTTTAAATCATGAAAATCCAATTTCCGAAATTCACACACATACACAGTAATTTTCATAATTTCACTTTTATAAAAACTTAAATTTCTTGATTTTTCTAAATTTCAAAATTAAATAATTAGAATGCAGCATTTTATTAGAAAAAGATGTATTTTTATTTTAAACTTCAACCATTTATAGATTCTCTCGAAATTCCTAGAAAAAATAGATTTCGACATTTGTTTGTAACATCGGTTGCTAGCAAACTTAGTTTAACGGCGACGACCGTTGTACTTCCGGTGGATACACCTATTAAACAGGCTTCTTTTGCATGAATTAGAAATGGTTGAGTTTTTATGAGCCATATAATGACCTAAGTAATATTGTGACTTAAGCAGTTACCGAGGGATCGATGTTTAATTTCAATGGCAAAGAATGTGATGTTTCTTCGAAGAATGTTAGGTAGGCAATACCTTCGGTTTTATGTCAAATAGTTACCTGATTATAACTTGCCATCGAAGAAGTCGTAAACGTAACTTTAATGTTTAATTAATGAAAAATTGCAAAAATATACTTTTTTATCAAAAAGTGGTTCAAAAAATTAGCCAGTATCTTACATCACCGTCAGTTAGATTAGATCAAAATTTAGTTCTTCATTTCCAGTTTTTTTTTTGTTTGATTTCGCGCGTACCAGTTTCATGCCTCGATGTTCCAATTTTGATGCTTGAATCTATGCAGTGTTACGTGTTGTTACGTTTTGGTTCGATCTTGTCAACCGACTTTCACTGATAATTTGATAATTTTATGACTTTCGAAATTTTCTGAAATGTCCATGGGCTTTCTAGATTTTTGTTACAAATTTGCAAACTTTTCGAAATTATTCTTTAATGTCCAGATTTGTCGATATTATTGAAATAATTTGTCATTCGAGTTTCATAAAGATATTATTCGAGGTTTTCGACATTTATGAGATTATTCGAGATGTTTCGAGATTTTTAAATTTATTCAAATTTTGCGTGACGATAAGTATTTTCAGGTCCGCCACCTGTTAGAAACATCATACAGTTTTCAGAATGCATTCGGTTTATTTTTTTTACCAGTACTAATATGTTGCTGGACCAGGAAACGCCCAATATTTTGTGCTTAGTTATGAGTTGCAGTTAAGGGAACAAAGCACATTACTCAAAAACTTGCCGGCCCGATCAGATTACATATAGACATTTCTTGGAGGCTTTCACATGAAATCCCATAAAAATCTGTACCTATAATATTGCATTCCGATTCCGATTGCCAGCCTAAATATAAATTATGGAAATAGCTCATACAAGTTGTATACTACAAGCATTAATTGATAACATTTAATAAAGCTTAGCAATATTTAATATCTAAGCAAATTATAATCTATACTTAATTGTGAATAAAAATAATATTTTTAATGCCAAGGACTCTAAAATTATTTTATACGTTTTTTATTACATCACCAGTTTTTTATTTTTAATACTAACAATATGCAAATGTTTTGAATAAAAATCTAATATTATGGGCTCTTTGACATTCAACCCTTTGACAAATAGTACATTTTGCAATCGTACTTTCTATCGCTTCATTAAATTCAGGCCAATATACCAACTCCCGACCTCTAACTTTTGTTTCATCTATCCCTACATGAAACTTATGTAAGTGGTCTAAATTATCAAGTCTAAGACTAAGACGAACTATAATTCTGTCTTTCAGAGACCCTAAAACTTTATACATTGTTTTTACTTTTTGGCTAACCCTCTAACACAACTCTTTCTCTTCAATTTCTTTTTTTGTATCACTATTATTGTGTGAACAATTTTATTTAAATCGACTATCTCAGCAGTTTTCTCCTCCGTGTCGTAATACCTTGGAATTAAGTCGGCTTTACATTTTTTTTTTAAATATTTACCGGTGACAAAGATTAAAGCAATTTTGTTTTCATTAAACGGAAGTCCACTCTTTGTAATCTAGAACTTGCTATTTTATTTAAATCTTTTAGATGTAATTGTGAAATTTATTGTAAGAGAAAACAATTGCTAACATCTCCTCTTCTATTTGAGCGTAATTCTTCTCAGTATCAATTAGACTACGTGAAGTAAAACCAAAGTATTGGGTTCCCCTCTTACATCATACAACTACCAATATGTACCATCTTTTGATGCATCACATTGAATTGTAATACTCTTTTACAATCAAAAGTCTTTCACAAATTACGTAACATAGTTCATATATCAGATAATTGGGGAACATAACTAACTGTCATTCCAATTTTCTCAATGCCATTATTCTCCTTGGATCAAACGCTACACCCTACCCTCATCAGAATAGTATGACCTAGATGGTGAAATTTCTGTAACCTAAATTGCGGTTTTTCACGATTAAATTTAATAGTTAGCTCACGCGCTCTTTGCATTATTTTACAAAATAAATCATGAATTTTTTTCATTCTGCCGCAATCAAAATATCATCTAAATAAATAATCTTTCTAATAAGTCTGTTAAATTTGTGACCTCCAAGTGATGAATTGAATATACATACATAACTTACTAGCACTCTCACTTAAACATATCTGCTAATACCCATCTTTGAAATCTAGCACACTAAAATATTTTTTATTTGCTAGTTTTGATAAAATTTCTTTAAAAGAAGGAATGGGATGACTTTCATCTGTAATTGCCTTGTTCAATTCTTTTGGAATACAACCCTACAAACTCAGTTCCATACAAACTCTCTTCAGAGTATTCACTATTACCACCTTATGTTGTAATTTTCGCCGGATTTTTTCTACTTCATCTAATTTGTTCACAAATCTAAGATGCAAAACGTAACTAGTTTAAATTTATCATTTTCCTAAGAGTTCAATTGTTTTTTAAAATCATGCATTTTTATTACTATTAAGAGCAAGACGCACACGAACAATTACGACTTGGTTAGGCAGGTACTAGAAGTTTAACTCACATCTACCTTCATGCTTTAATAGGAAACAGTTACTTTATCATCTAGCAAAATCCTTAAACTATCTGATACATATTCCAAAAAACTATTTCCAACTCCTTGAAAGGATCCTCCTTAATAATGGCTACCCACTCTCCTTTATTATCCCAATAATTAAAACTGTAAAATACAATAATTCTGCAGCAGATCTAACCAACCAAACCGTGGTTACTGAAACAACAAATGTCAACCAAAATAGATACATTTCAATTCCTTATGTCAGTTCACTTTTTGAAAAGATAAGTGTTTGCTTGAGTAAGTTCAATCATAAAATAGTTTGTAGAGCGCACATTAATCTAAGTAAATCTGTTACCTCACCTCTTAGAGACTCCAAATGCTTAGGCAATAATAGAGATACATGCAGTCATTTGATTGAAGCGGTTGCCTGTTCTTTCAACAAGGGTGTTCGTTCTATTGATTACACTCCCATCTGAACGCCATGATTTTATCAAGCTACTTGTATAAATTGTCTGAGTATTCTCTGCAATATTTTATACTTAAAAAGTTCTTAGTAAATTTTTTGGAGTTTTGGTCTTTTCGTACATTGATTATTACAACTTACATAAAAAAAAGATTATTTCACATTTTTTATTTTTTTGTATAATATTTACACAAGTGAAAATAGAATACAAAATGATAATTAAAAGGTTTTTTCGACAAATGAATACTTTTGGGGTTTAACCCCCAACCGCATATTTTTTTTTTTTTTTTAAAGACGTCCAAAAAAAATTGGTTGTTTATTTGAACATAATATTTTCATTTGTGTTGAAAAAACAAAAATAACAAAACCTAAAATTACAAAAGGGAGAATTGGGCCTAAAAAACTCGAAAAAACTAAAGCCCTAAAGTAAAATGTATAACAATATTTTACTTATAAAAAACAAACATAATAAAATAGATTTAAAAGTAGTTGCTCGAGTTATCTCGAGTGAATAGTAACCAAAAATGTTCTCGTTGTAAATAATTTAGATTACAATATGTAAGTTATAATTTTTAGTTTTGTGTTTTTTTACCAAATTGTAATCCTATTTTTTTAAATAAATATTTTAATAAATACGCTCTATTACCATAGAAATAATAGTTTTTATTGTAAACAAAATTGTTAGAGAGTAATTATTGTGTAAAATTTAATTTTGTCACGGTAATACATTGCAATTAATACTAGGTGTTAACTAACTTTTAAAAGTGTTGTTAATTCATAATTCTGACTACAAAAAAATTAAAAAATGTTGCTTACATTCAAAACATTAATTTTACAAAATAAACCATAAACAAATAACAAATTCAATAACGAATTTAAGCCAAATTTTGAATAATATTGAATTACTGGCTAACATTTAAATTTGATAAATCGAAAATCGTAAAATTTGTCCGTAAACGACCGACAGAGGATATAAATATATGCCAAAATTTTCACTAAGGATTGCAGGTATAATTATGGCCATTCCACCATTTTGTTCATTAAAATGAAATAAATTTCATAACTTACTGGATTCTTGAAGGGTCGAATTTAAATTAATGAAATTGCAATAGAAATAGCTTGGGGAGCTGATGGAGGCATTTATGTAGATGACGAGGATTTATTTAAACTGACTCAGGTATTAACAGTAGTCTAAATGCACGATCAACTGAAGCAACGAATACATTTTATCACTGTTACTATGTAGAAAAAAAATGCATACATACTGTGGGTAATTGTACATAGTAAAATACAATACAATAAAACATAGTGCAAGACAGTAGAACCTTGTTAGAAAATCCTAGACAACTAATTCAGTTCTAATTTTACGAATTTCTTTATCAAACCCTCTTTATAAAACATACTTGTATAAACCGAACAAAATTATCGGTCCGGTCATTTCATTATAACCAGGGGCGGTATCATGAAATCCGGTATAGGTATAATTTTGACAGAAATCGCCCTGTTTCACAAAAGACAGTAGCATGAAAACCGATTTCGCGTTAAAAATCGTCCGGTATATATCAGTTGACGGATAGCGATTTTTGCTTTAAAAAACCCAAAACTAATAAACTAATTAATTCGAAAATGTTTTTTTATTAAAAAAATCTTCTATAACTTCTCAAATATTGACGAACGTCATTTAGAAAAACCTAACGGCCGATTTCATGAATGAGTTCAATGCAAACAAATTAAAAATTAGATCGTTAATTAAATTTTCTTTTGTCAATTACGTGGGAAATACATACATATAAATATAAAAAAAATTTAACCCAAGTCAGTCGTAAAAGAAACTCAAGTTTGTTATTTTATTTATTTTGAGAACTTCATAGCAAAATATACAGCAACATAGAAAAATATACACTGAATGAAATTTTGCTCTATATTTTTACCGACAGGATTTCATATTTGCTAGCGGTGACATTTTATAAACGACCGGCTATTCCGACCGGATTTCAGGATCTCACCCCCAGGTTTTACTGTATCATTTTCGACCAACAAAATATAAAAACTCAATTTGAACGTGTAAAATGAGACACAAAATAACGGAAGAAATAGGCGTAAATATTTTTAATCTATCTGTACTATCTATACATTATGGAATGTTTAAATTAGAGAATTGTGTGTAACAGAAGCATCGTTTCACGAGTATGGGAAATTAAATATTTTTTTGTTTCTGTAATAAAATTTATCAATTCTGTTAACTCATCGTCTGAAACCGACAAGTAGTTGGCGGTTAAAAATATTTTGTTCCCATGAAATTATTTTGGTGTAGTCAGCCGCTTTAAAGTTAATGATTGGTATAAGAAATAACCTTACTGGATTATCAACTGTATCAACAATGTTTCGAGGGCACTATTTGAAGAATGGTGTTTAATGCTCGCTGTCGGATTTTCATTATTAATAAAATATTTTGAATCTTTACATCAGCTACTTTTTCTAACTCCAAACGAGATACCGAGATCATTTTATGATATGTATAAGCTTCGCGGTTTACGGGCCATAAACGCAATATTTAAAGCACTTAATATGAAACCATAATGGAACATAAACTGTCATGCTAAACGTTACAATATCTGTCATAATCGAAGAAATCTTGAAGCCGTAGTTAACCAACGTTTTAACACATGTTTCCCGGTTTATTTGCAGTTAATCTAACTGAACACTTACCAGAAGAAACTGCACGATAACTTCTTCGAAGTAGATTTTAACACGTTCAAATTTGTTAAGAACTGTCAATTTCTCACAATTTTGAAGGTAATTTTTAAGGAACCACAAAATGGAGTTCATTAAAGTGCAATAGACAAATAAATGTATGCAGTGATCTTCCAACGCGTCTCTCATGTAGGGCAATTATTCCTACATTGCAACCTGTATTAGCCACAGTACCATCGCATCTAATAACCGAGCATATTACCAATAATATTTTTTGTAGTTTTGTAACTTTTGGTATATTGCTTCTGAAATTGTAACACCATATTTAGTATTTAGAATAATGTGTAAAATATAAAGGGCTGAAACCTCACGAGGTGATCAGAACTTCGGTCTTTGGTATCTTCAATGGGGATAGCATTCACCTGTGTTATAAAGTTGGTGTGAAAGTTTTGGCAGTATTGATTTCTATTTTAACCAACGTACAACAATAGCCAAACAGGTCAATCGTATTCTAGAACTTTATATCGAAAGTGGTATACAAAAGTATTGATATTTCTAACCGTGCAACTGACCATATTCTAGAACTTTACCAGAAACCATTTTAGAATCCCATTTACAACGCGTCAAATTGTGCAACTGACCATATTCCAGAGCTTTATCCAAAAATTATTTTTGAATTCCATTCCTATTGAAAGTTACATATATTGTAATTGAAACGACTTGCTTGGTTGATAACAAAAGAAGAACTAACTAAATTGTATTTCATTGTACTATTACATGGATTCAAGAGTAAATATTATGTTCACATGTATCAGTAAGAGTAAACCATTATATAAAATAAATTCTCATACAATAATATAACACTCCCAGTAGAATTTGATTTATCTCAAACACTCAAACCCATCTCCGAAATACATTTCTTATGTTTCTCCCTAAAAAGAGCCTTCGTCAAAACATCTGCCACCATGTCCTTTGTGCCTATGTAATCTAATTTAATTTTTGATTCTTCTATCAATTCACGGATATAGTGGTGTCTAACATCGATATGTTTTGTTCTGGCATGATATGAGACTCCAGATGCTAAACATAAAGCACTTTTGTTGTCGCATAATATTGCAGGTACGAGCTGATTATTCTCAAATAACTCCTTCTGAAGTCCACTTATCCATAACGCTTCTTGGGAAGCCGAAGACAGTGACATATTCTCTGCCTCTGCGGTTGACAAGGCAACTGTTGATTGTCGTTTTGAATTCCACGACACTACTGCTCCCTGATTCATAAATACATATCCTCTATTTGAACGTCGTTCATCAACATCTGCCCAATCTGCATCACAATATCCAAGAATTCCAGTATGTTTTTCACGGGAATATATCAGTTTCAAATCTGAAGTTCCCTTTAAATATCGTTGAATTATTTTTATCGCATTCCAATGCGACTTGCCAGGGTTCATATAGTAACGGCTAACATTACTTACAGCAAATAATAAATCCGGTATTGATACTTGTGCTGCGTAAAGAATACTTCCAACCGCATCCTGGTATGGTACATTTATCATTTCATTTCGTTCAGTATCATTTTTTGGACACAAATAATTTGTGATCCTTTGATTAGAATCAAAGGGTGTTGAAACTGGGTTGCAATCCATCATATTAAATTTCTGTAACACCTCTTGAATATACTGTTGTTGATCAATGAATATGGATCCCTTGTTCAAGTCACGGGTAATCCGTAATCCAAGGCAATAAACGGCTTCACCTAAATCCAACATTTTGAACCGTTTCATCAGTTCTGTTTTAATCCATGCCTTCACATCTTTATCAGTGCTAAAAATAATAAGACCATCAACATAAATTGCGATCATCAGTACTTTTTTTTATCGAGCTTGAAGCAAACACAAGAATCAACTTTTGAGCGAGTGAGTCCCATTTCTTTCAGATTGCTATCTAACTTTTGGTTTCAAATTCTGCTCGCCTGTTTCAGACCATACAGAGATGTTCGGAGCTTGCACACTTTAATTCCACTGGTAAAATCTTCCGGCTGCAGCATATAAATTTCCTCAGGTAAGTCACCTTGCAAAACGCAGTTACAGCGTCCATCTGATCAATGACAAGATCATATTTTGCTGCCAAATTAATAAGATATCTTATAGAGCTGAAACGCACGACTGGAGCAAACCTCTCATGATAGTCTACACTCTACACCTTTCCTTTGCGAACATCCTTATATTACAAGGCGGGCTTTATACCGAGCAATCTGACCTGTGGCATCTCTTTTTGTTTTAAATACATAGTTCCCAGTTCCCACGATTTATTTTCTTGAAGTGAACTAAATTCCTCTTCCATTGCTTCTTTCCATAAATGTGAATCTGCTATGCTAAATGCGTCTTCCGGTGATACTGGATCATATAGCTCGGCTGTCTTCACCGAATATGTGACAAAATCAGGTAGCTGTTTTGGCTTAGGTTGTCTAATTGACTTTCTTGGTAACTCTGATGAAATTTATATGTGAGGCGGTACATAATCATCCAAAAAATTCAAATCAGCCTCCTGATGAACTTCGGATTCTTATGACGATGATTCAGAATTATCAGTAAACCCTTCATGACCCCCTTCGGCGTTACTTGAACTGTCTATCTAGTTGTTAATGTTGATATTATTTTGAGGCCCCACTTGAGTCTCATTTTCTTGTACATCAGCTTCATCTGATAATATATAGAAATTATTATCGCTATCGTCATTATTTAGCTGTTTTCGAAAATGTTAATTTTCAAGAAAAGTGACATCTCGACTGATGACAATTGTACGTTTTATTGTATTGAATAAACGATATGCTTTTGAATTTTTGAATATCCCACCATAATGTGTTTTTCGGATTTAGTATCAAATTTTCCCCTTTCCTGCTTTGGAATATGTACCATGGCTATGGTACCAAAAACCTTCAGATGATTCAAACGTGCCCAGCGGCCAGTCCAAATTTCTTCAGGACATTTACAATCCGGTAAACTGCGTGTCGGTGACCGATTGATCATATATACAGCAGTCGACACGGCCTCCGCCCAAAAATCAACTGGTAGTTCAGCATCGAACAACATGCAACGGGCTCTCTCCACAATGGTGCGGTTCATCGTTTCTGCCGTCCCAGTCTGCTGTCGTTTGATGTTGTATACCACAACTTGTCAAATAACTCAAGAAATCCCCATTACAGAACTCAGTACCATTATCTGTTCTTAGAATTTTTATTTTCCGATCTGTTTGATTTTCGGATAATAGTTTGAATTTTTTAAAATAATTCAACACTTCGGTTTTGGTACTTAGGATGTAGACTGACACTTTCTTTGAATAATCATCCACGAATGTAAGAAAATATTTTCCGCCACCAAAAGATTTCTGCCCAATCAGACCACAAATGTCCGAGTGTATCAAATTTAAGCAATTATCTGACTGTGTGCATGAGTTATTAAACGGTAGTCGTGTCTGTTTTCCCTTCAGGCAGATAATACATGATTCACCAATTTGCTTGTCATTAAAAAAAACTGCATTTTCACTATCTCTTAATTTTTTCATTCTATTCGTATTTAAATGACCTAACCTCCTGTGCCATAAGTCATATTCTGAAGAAACAGCTGACAGCATTACTCTTTCGGTTTCGGCACCCGGTGTATCCAATTTGTACATTTCACCAGTAAGCGTGGCAGTGGCAATCACTCTTTTTTGATTCTTGTTAAAAACTGTACATCCATTCGAATCAAATGCCACACGATTTCCATTTTTGACCATTTGACTGACCGACAGTAAATTAGTACACAACTGAGGAATGCACAAAACGTTTGTTATATCGGTGTCTTGCACGTAATTGTTAACCAGCAATTTCATTTTCAAATCTCCGATACCTGTCCCTTTCATTCATGTGTCGTTTGCAATGACAATTTCATTCATAGGTGGATTTGAAATTTCCCTTAATAAACTTGCATCCATTGACATATGCGATGATACGCCTGAGTCTATGTACCAACTATCCTTTTTCATTTCGCTTACTGCAAATGAAGTAAATAATAATGCGGAATTGCCTTGCTTGTCTGAGTTTGCCTTAACATTTTTATTGTAAGTGCAATTAATCGCCAAATGTCCTAATTCATTGCAGCTATAGCAGCGCATTTTACTAATATCCCGCGAATATTTTTTGTTTTACATTGGCTTTCCTGATTTATTCGTACTGTACAAAGCTTGTGGTTGCTGTAGTGCCTTCTGATGACAAATTGTCCAACTGTACGTCCTGAAGCAGCTTCGCTTTAATTGAATCGCCACACCTGAACTTTCGATGCCCATAATCATTGGCTTGAATTTATCAGGCAAACCGGCTAATAGAATTGTGCCTACCCATTCATCACTCAGACCATGCCAATATTTCTCAATTTGTGAGCGGTCGATACAATCGAATTAACATATTCTTCTACTGAAACGCAGTCTTCCAGAGATGTTGTAATTATTTTTCGCAAACGCCCAACTTTCCCTGTAAGACCAAAATCCAAGAACGCCTTTTCAAGAGCTTTCCAATCCTCTTGAACTGTTTTACTTGTTCGAATATGAACGAAATTAATTGGATCAATCAAACATGGATCAAACACCATGTATCATAATCTTCTCGACCTTTTAGTTTCTCTATGACGAAATTATTGGCGGCCATCTTATTTTATTTATTTATGTTTTCTATTCCGTACCTTTTTATCGTATAATCGGTTGAGAAATGGGCAAGTTCCATCATACTTGGCCATATTGCAGAACTTTATCCAAAACTCATTTTAGAATTTCATTTCCATTACACATGTTGAATTTCATCATAATCTCAACTGATCAACTGAAATAGGCAAGTTCCGTTATACTTGGCCATATTCCAGCACTCATCAAAAACATGTTAGTATCCCATTTCCAACACACATGTCGAATTTCATCATAATCGGTTGAGAAATGAGCAAGTTTCATCACACTTGGCCATATTCCAGAACTTCGTCCAGAAATCATTCTGGAATCCCAGAACTTCATCCACAAAACATTTTAGAATCCCATTTCCAATACGCATGTCGAATTGCATCGTAATCGCTTGAGAAATAGCCAAGTTCCATCATACTTGGCCATATTCCTAAACTTTATCCAAAAATCATTTTAGATTCCCATTTCCGACACTCACGTCAAATTTCATAATAATATGTTGATAAATAGGCAAGTTCCATCATATAAAAAATTTGTTACCTACTCACGACATCCTAATCCAACCCCTACTCAACCCTTAACTTGACTTCCACAACTTCAACCAATTCCCAATTCAACGCCCAATTCAATAATCAAACCAGCATATAAAAAAATCGTAAATATTTATAAATCCAGGTTTTTAGGTCAATTCGTATGGCAGGTACCCCAACTTCTTGACGTACAGTCTCCAAAAGCTTTTCAAATCTCCGCCTTGACCATAGAAACAGATTGGCGAAACAAAATTCAAAATCGGACAATCCGTTCTCGAGATACCACTGGTCCAGACATCCAGACATCCAGATGTCCAGACATCCAGACAGAAGGACGAACATTTTTTGTTGTTGCTTTTTCAGACTCAGGGCCTTTCAAAACGTCGACAAAAGTGGTTTTGGACCAACCAAATTTTTCGTCATTTTTGACAGGATTTCAATACTTTGGTCTTTTTAGACCGAAGTAAATGTAGGACAATTTCACGACTTTTATTAAGGATATATCATCCTGAATAATGGTTCTGCTACGATACGCATTTGAATTCCGGTTTTTCAAACTACATAATTATTGTCTTATCTTTTTTACCATCCAAATATGGCCCCCAGATCTCTTTATCTGCTAAAGATGGAATCTCTTATAAAGTTTCCTGTTTTTTATCCATTCTCTTTGAACTTAATTTCGATCAACACACAATGATCCGCTTGACATATCAATGTCCGTTTGTTGTTTAAGATCGTGAATTTAAGAAAATGCCGAATTCGCTGCTGATATATCAGAGATCTTATACCGGTCACATGACTTGGATTTTCACCCCAATCTTGTTGTGTGTTTAAGTTAACAAAATCTGTTGTAGGTTGATAAATCTCATCTGAATCAGAAATTACTTCGATCTCATTGTTAAGCAAAGCATTTACATCAGTTTCTACTTTGGACTTGATATTTTAATAGTAAGCTGATAATTATAGCATCTGCAAGTCATTCCCTTGTCTCCAACATTAATTTTTTAATAATTTCATTAATGATTTCTTTAATCGACGATATCAGCCCTACATTTTAATTTTTCTTCTTGCCTTAATAATTCAAAATATTCGAGAACATTTTGTATTGTTGGCAACTTATCTTCTACTCCTATTTAGGGCCGAGAATGTTTAATTTTTTGTCAGAGGACCACGAAAAGATTGCTGTGTTTATGTGTCTAGAAATTAAACAACAAGGATGATACAACACGCTTTTTTTTGTTGGTATAAACAATTCTTAGTACGGTAGAAATGCATTTCTGGTTCTACAAATAAAATTCCACTCAAAATTAAAGAAACTCGAGTTTTTCATGGAGTAGTACAATAAGTGGTTTGTTTACCTTACCTTTGACGAATAATCTAGTTATAATTATACTTAGAATTTTTTAGCAATAAACGCCTTTTATGCTAAGCTGCTCTGGTTTTACCCTTTTTACCAAACTAATTAAATTATACGGCCAAGTTATGCTAATATGTACTCGGTTTAATTCTTCTCCAGTATTTTCGTTAAGATCATTCATTTCCAGTGATTATGGATTTGAAAAGATTTCTTAAAAAATATTGTCAAGACATAAATTATTAACATAAAACAAAAATTGGTTGCGGTTTATAATTTGTTATTTTTCACAAACTTGGTAATCTTAGGTTTCAGCATAGCGATTTAGTTTATTTGCCGTTTGGATTTACTTAAGGAATAATAAAATATTCGAAATTTAGATTTCATGGAATATAACATGAGTTTGATGTGTATTCAAGCTTGTAACTCCTTTTAATTATCTAAATAGAAACATGAATCCTCATATTTGTTTACAAAACAAGTAGAATACCACTACCACCAGTTATACAGCTAACTAGCTAAGCCAAAACGTTACTCTGCGGTTTTTGTTAAACTGTAGAATTCATAGTTGCGCCCATCTCTATATATGCACGATAACAAAAATGTGATATGTATTATTGTCAAATACAAAATATTATAATTAATTCCATTTAAATATTACAATTCATTCAACTGTGGGATACCAATATCCTTAGGGATCTATATGGCAACCCATCATAATAGCACGTACTCATCTATTCAGTTAATACAAGCTGTTTTTTTGTGGCTTTTTATATATTTTATTTAAATACATGTACAGACAATATAGTAATCATAATCAAATAGTTAATAACAGCATATATGACTTTTTTACATTTCGATTAATTTTAAATATTTCATTTGAAATCCACTAAAATTATAAATTTTTCAAATTCATCCAGCGTAATCGTCACGTATGATTGAAATATTTTATACCAAAAAAAAAAAAATTCTAATAAATTATTATTCGTGTGACAATTGAAAATAAATAATATTTTCCAATATATAAAAATATGGTTGTGACATATGATATATATGGTCTCTATAATCTATGTAGGCTATATACAATATATATAAAACCTCAACTGAATTAATTAGAAACTATATAAAAAAATAAAAATAAATTTGTGCTGACTAAAAGGTACATGTTGTGAAAAAACCGCACTATGTAGCATTTTTATTTATCGCCTCCAAATTATAAATGTTGTTGTTTTTTTTCTCTAAAATTCTTACGTAACAAATTTATACGAGATGAACAGTCGTGTGCCATATGTAATTAACATACATATTACTGACCGTGTATTTATATTTAATAGCGCGATTACCGGAAAATATGTTAATTATGATATAATAACAAATCAAACAAAAAATTGTATCTACCGGCCGATTATATCTGATTTTTATAATTCAATTTTATTTTTAAATTAATATTTTTGTCACGTCATAATATAAATGTACATTTGCAGCAAATTAATTTTTTGTTTTAATAATAATATTATTATTTTGGAATTATTTGGGTCACGGCTTTTTGCGCACCAATGGCAATAAATAATAATATTGAATATTACAAAAAAAAACAAATGTAATGGCCTAAATAATTTATTTTTATACGTTAGTGAAGTCTTCAGAATAAATTGAGGAATTTGTGTGTGACTAATAAAAATTCTGTTCACAATAATAATTCCTTGAATAACATCGAAACGTCCTTGTCAAACATAAACAAAAATGTGATGCTATACACACTCGTAACGGCAAATACATTTCCGAATATATACAAAAAAAAAACAAAAAAAATGTTGTACAAGAGACAAACAATTTCCGCTAAAACTTGTGACAATCCAACCGCACATACATACATACACACTATTATTTACGTTGTATGTACAATTTACCAATAAAAAAAGATTATTTTGTCACCACCATAAGTAAAAAAAAAAATCTAAACCGGAAATTTCATTTTACTAGTTCTCGTATATAGTATAGTAAAATGTATAGTAGTACACATTTTTTAGCCATAAAAACTAACCACATTACGGTTTGGTGCCTCTCTCTTTCTTTTTCGATTTAATTTATCATAATACAAATGTGGTCAAAAAACTACACATTTTTTAAACAAAATAATAATAATCATCATCAATTTAATTAAAAAACATGAAATTATAAATTCAAGTTTGTAATTTCTAGAATTTCCCTCCCAGCTAGCATATAAAGTACGTATGTAAGAAATGGAAGTGATTTCACCTTGAATTTTTAATTTTAATTTTTATTTTATGACTATAAAATAACCTTTAAAATTATAGAGTTTGTAATATAATCATCGATTATTTCTAGAATTTAATTTAATTTTTATTTGTTCGTTTTATATAGAGAGAAGATGAAACGTTATAAATGTATCATGGTTTTCTTTTTCATTTTCTATATTTCTTGAAAAATAAAAATGGTGATATTTTATTATTTTTAATTATTAATTAACTCGGTTTAATGTGTCGATTGTTACCGGGATTGATTTGTATGTTATTTCCGAGAAACTATGGTATGATCGATTTGATTGGTATTTTAAACCCAGTGCCTTTGTCTATAGATTGCATTTAATTGGTTTTAATTGAAGTGATTTCATTTCTATAGCAGTTTCAATTCAAATCAAAATGAACTACCTAGCAAAATGTAACTTATTAATAATTAAACAAATTAGCAGGTAATCTACGATTGTACTGTAAGCGTCGCCAAAACTCGAAACCGAGAATAATTTAAAATTTAGTTGAGGAGAATATTACTCAAATACTTAAAATAGATCCCGCTTTAGTAGTGCCCAAATTAAATCAATATTGAATATCTCACAAATCATCCGAACAAATCTCGAATAATGTGGAATTTTGAGTCTCAGCGGTAAAAAAAATCAGTATTTTATGCCTAACCTAATGGTAATTTTTCAAATAATTTCTAAGAATCTCGAACACTTTTAAAAACTTCCAAAAACCTTAAAAAATAGGTGAGACAATCTTCAATAATTAAGTTAAAAAAATGAAATAAGTTAAGCCGTTAAGTTTATAAATGGTATGAGATCAACGTCAAGAAGCTCAATGTTAACCGCTAAGTAAAACTCCTAAAATTCGAGAATATAAATTTTTCGAAATTAAAACCTGGATAATTTTGAAAATATCGAAAATTCACAAATATCTCGAAAATTCTCGATAACCTCGTAGGTAAAATTTTGTGAACAATATTACAATCTCAAATATTTCGAAATATTCTCAACGAGCGAATTGAATAATCTGAAAAATCTCAAATTATTTCGCATAATTTTGAAAATGCATTTCAATTTAAAAATTTAGAAGATCTCGAATAATCTAGAAAATCATAAAAAATATTTTCTGTTACGAATATTTTTCATTCATAAAATTTTAATCAAAAATGTTCAATTTTATATGGGTTCTTATGGGAAATCGGAAAATGTATCCCCCTTAAATTAAGCTTCTTAATTTAAATGGTCGATGCTAATGGCTTCTATATCTAGGAGCTTTGTTTCAAGTCCATTTTCAAAAGCGTTTTTAAAATTTTTTTTCAATACAATTTTTCTTTTATAAATAAATCAAAAACAAAATCAAAAAATTGAAAGTTTTTCCGTAGAAACCAAAATTCCTGTGTCTAGACTAGAAAAATATTTTTCCAGACCTTGACAAAAAAACTTGTGGTAAATTTTACGAAAAAAAGCTTTTACAAAATATGAATAAAATTTGAAACATTTTACAATCAATTATACGTATAAGACAAACAATCAAATTTAGATTAATAAATCGTAAGAATTACCAATATAAGCATACATAATCTCCAACAATGTTTATTGAGTTATCACTGGATTTTATGTGTAACATTTCCAAAAACAATATTTTCCTAAAATTTTTTTGCTGTTCCAAAATTTTAACGTTATCTAAAGTTATTTGATGATTTGTGTTTTTTAAATGTTGAGTGAAAGCACTCTTTTGGTTTAAATCTCAATAAACTGCACTTTTATTTCGGGCCGAATGGGTCGAAGGGCCGAATTTTTTTGTTTATTGTTGTTTGGTTTTTAGAAATTTAGGGCCGATTATTTTTTTTTCAGACCATTTTATATTCGACAGAGTGAAGGAAAATTCTATTTAGACGAATAAAATAATTTCATTGTAATTTACTGATGTAAATTAGTGAATATTAAAAATTCGGCCCTTCGACCCATTCGGCCCTTCGACCCATTTCAGCCCTTCGACATTCGGCCCTTTGATACCATTCCGATACAACCATTTTTCAATAAATTGTTTCGTTTGTCCAGTAACGTTACGTTACATTCGCATTAGATCTGATAGACAACATTGGACTTTTTCTTTAGAGGAACTAAATCCTTAATTTTAGAAAACAAAGCTGTATTCAAATTCGAAGCTGGTCTTCCCACAATCTTGAAATTATAATTTTTAAACAGGTGTTTAGTTTTTTCAAAAAGATTTTTTATGTATGGGATAGATAAATAATTTTGGTTTCTATTATCGGCCATACCTACAGAATTTCTATAAAAATTTTTTTGTTTCCAAATAGTCTACTAATTTATCAGAATAATGATTTTGAGCTAAAATGTTTTAATTTTTATAATAGAATTTTGTATCTGAAAGTTTTATAATTTTTTGAGTAAGAATTTTGATTGTGTTAATTTTGTAAGAAAATGGGAGCCAACAGTGAAAATTTAAGTATCTCCCAGACCATGTATCTTTATGATACCAATCCACAGAAATTTTGCCATTAGGTTCATGTATCAAAAGAGTATCCAAAAATGAAATTTTATGATCAGATCCTTTTTCTATTGTGAATTGAATTCTCGGTTCTATCGAATTGAAAACATCCAAAAAAACATCAACTTTGCCAACTGGGATAGTCGTTATAATATCATCTACGTAACGATAGTAGCATAACGGTTGAAAATTCAAAGAATTTAGTGCTAAATTTTCTACATATTTCATCAATAAATTTGCCAAAATAGGACTAATAGGCGAACTCATTGGTGAACCAAAAATTTGTTTGTAAATTTTATTATCAAATGAGAATTCTGAATTATTTAATACGATATCTAAAGCTATTAAAAAGTGGACTTTCGTTAATTTTGTTTTTGAATTTTGCTTTATACTCCTCCAATTGTTGCTTATAATGTTAGTAACACGTTTGCAATCAACATTCGTAAATAATGACGATACGTCTAACGACAATAAAAGGAAATTTTGAGGGATGGTAATATTGCTAACTTTTTGCTTGAAATCTTCCGAATTAATTATAAACGAACTGGTTTTTCCTATACCATGTTTCAAAATATTTCCCAAAAATGCTGATAAACTAAAACTGGACTCGAAGTGAGTCCGATAGCTAAAGTTAATTTTTAAAAATATAAAAACAGTATAGAAACCCTAGCCCGTTAAATAATTTTAATTTTAAAAAATTGTGGCTCAATAATATTTAAATATTAAATTATAGATTCAATTATCAAATTTTGTTTTTCAGAATTTGTAGTAGAATTCATTAACGTAATTCGACTAATTTTTGAAAAGCTAGAACTATAATTTGGTTAAGCCTTAACTTTATTTGGAATCAGAAAAATTTTATGATGAATAACTCCATCTTCAGAAGAGTTTGCTTTTGTAAACTTAATTAATAATCTTCACCAATTTGCACAAATTACAATCACAGTTTTGATGTACGGGCCTCCGGATTAAGGCGCATCGTCACTCTTTGTAATTCTGGGTCTATCTCATTAATTTCGGGAATACTTGCTTCTCGAGAACAAAACGAAGTTCATGGAAAATGAAAAAAATGAAGTTCGTCAATATTTATGTTGTATTTATTACCAATCTTTTCCGTCAAAAGGTTTGGGGTGCATTCATTTTTAGGGTTAAAAATCAATGATTAAATAAATGGGCTCATTCATTTTCATAAAAACTGTGAAGACAAGACAGCTATTTTACTAAGCAGATTTCTGATCGCAGTTATTATAACGAAGTAAACTTAATACAAACTCAAATATTAAATGGTATTTTCACGTGTCAAGAACCGTTTCTATGTATACATAGGAGTTTTCCTTTAGGTGTAATGGTGGATTGAGCGAGAAAAATTTGCTAGCTCGTGATCACGAATTATTGAAATTTCGTCAACTTTTTTACCCCCTCCAATTTTTTGTTTACTTTTTTAAAAGAGCAACCATAAGAAAAAGTAAACTTAAAATTGTAGGGGGTAAAAAAGATGACGAAATTTCAATAATTCGTGATTACGGGCTAGCAAATTTATCTCGCTGAATCCACCATCAGGAAACAAAATTCTCGATTTCTTGAGCAACGAAATTTCTCGTGAAATCGCAATTCACATGTTTAATTGAAAACACATCTTCGATTTGGCTTGCGAAATTTTGCATTTCATGTTTATCCCCTTAAAAATACTGCACAACAAACGATATGTTCCATATGTTCCATGGAAGTTGAAAACTGCAATTTTTGAAAGCTACTTTTTACCCGTTCTTAGCCAAAGTAGAAAGTTAAATGTTTAATTATTTTAACTTAGCACAAGCATCGCATTAACGGGATTCGCTCGAAACGCGACATTTAAAATGCGATATGACGAAACGGGATAAAGTACAAAACGCGATATTTCAAAACGCAATATGTATTGTATAAAACGCGATATGGTACAAAAAGTGAAATTTCAAAATGATAATTTTATCCCTCAATCCATGAACCAGGATCGTTTTCGTCCTGGCCAAAACTACTTTTTGTAATTTTTTCCGAAAGTTGCTCCATATGGGCAAAAAAACTATATTTCTTGAATCAGGATGCCTAAAGATAATCCATGAATTATAAGGTTTGTTTATTGATAATTGTTGATTTTATAGCGCAAAGACGTAAACTACCCTGGTTCATGGAATTAAGGTGCCTAAAATACCTTCATGGATTGAGGGTTAAAAAAAAAAAATTATTAATCCTTTAATATTGAATGTTAATTAATTAATTCTTGTAATTTCTAATATGCAGCCGGCCCTTTGACCATTTTTAATGTGTTTTACAAATTAACACGTCGAATTATATTAGTATTTACGAACAATCATTTAACTGATAGGCAGGATTCTATGATTTTTATCCCATTGGTATTTAATTTTAATGTACATATTATATGATTTTAATACGTTCCGAAGATTGTAAGACAATTTAATCCAGTTTCGAACTGATGAGCTTATGACTATGAAAAGATCAGATTCTGACGTGAGAACAATGATTTTTTCATAATCATAAGCTCATCAGTTCGACTGATTAACTGGATTAAATTCGCTTACAGTCTTCAGAATATAATATTAAAATCATATACATTTATTAAAAATAATTATTAATGTTCCTTTATTTAATAAAATTTTCCTCCACCTTTATGATGAAATTGAACATGTATGTACCATTAGAACTAGGAAATCGCGTTTTGTACCATATCGCGTTTTGTACCTATCGCATTTTGAAATATTGCGTTTCAAATGGGACCCCGCATTAACATTAATAGCAAAAACCAATTGTTATGGAATCTATTTTGGCTAACTAGTAAATTAAGTAGCAAATGTGCAGAACACGGAAAAACAAAGCTAGGTTAACTCCCATTTGAAATACACGCCTCTGATATTTTTAATTTCAATTCAACTGCCTCTGATATTTTTAATTTCGCATTTAACTGTACACGAGTTATTTGGTCAGTTCAATTTGTTTCGATTTATTCACATTATTGAAACGGCCATGGGTTTATTGAATCAATTTCGGATAGCTCTTTCGTCGGATTTTTTTAGATATCAAGATACATTTTTAATAAAAATCATTATTACTGTAAGGTAAAGTTTTTACACTTAAATCCTATTTAAAAATAGCTAAGCTGATTTTATTATAAAAATATTTTATTCACATCGTACTAAGCAAAAAAGGAAGGAAACGCACTGCACCGTGTGTGTAAAAAATGATTTAATGGCTTAAGTTACAGTTTTATATCCTAATATTTTTGTTTTAATTTAAGAAGTCTAAATTAAAGCCGAGTCATTCAATTTAGCGAATTATGGATAAAACCTGAGGTCGCATACCCATAAAAAAACAGTTGACTCAAAACACTAAAGCTTAACGGTTATTGAGTAACAGCAAACTGTTTCTTTATTTGATAGCGCGCTGAGGCCTTTATCAAAAATGATATTTATCGGTGAACCCTCTATTTGATTAGCTTCGAAAACAAGCAAAATTGTTGAATTTACGAACGATCTTTGCATCCGCCAAAAAACTGGTACACTCTTCGTAAAATAGCATTATCTTTTAATTAGTTCTGTAACCGTAGGTAGCAACAACTGCTTACATTTTGTGAAGCGGGAGAAGGGGGGGGGGCGGTAACATCAAACATCATATATTGTTTATTTTTAATACACTGACCAAAATGATTTGTTGGCTTTTGGCCGAATTATATAGCACTCGTTTGTGACAATAGATGTTTGTTTGTAATAAATGTCATTCTTTTGCGGCGCATAAACCATGTGGCGCACAAATATTTTATTTCAACAACCAATCCACGTTTGAAGCTGCTAATGATAGAAATTGTATTCATTTGTTACATCATATTTTGGAAAAAGAAACATTTAAGCTCTTGCATCAAATACACTTGTATGTGCTTAATTAACATACATTTCAGTAAAACATAAATTTTGTCATGTTGAGAATTTATACAGACATTTATTTCAATTAATCACATTTAAAAAAACAATCATCGGAAGACTAATAGTCAACAGTTGTTTTTTTATTAGCCAGAAGGCTAGCAGTATGGATGCTGTGCTTTATATAGCTATTTTTGCCAGGCATAATTAAAAATCAGTCTGAAATTAAAAAGCTGTTATGATTTCAAACAATAAAGTATTATTGAAATAAGTATAATTGTATGTAATTACTAGCTGACCCGGTGAACTTCGTCCCGCCCCAAATTACTTCGTTTCGAGCAAATACTTTTGTCCTTCACGAAAATTGATTTTGATGATAGAAAAAATCAAACAACTCAACTCTATTCTCAATAGATGATTGAGTTGAGTGGACATTTCATTCCATTTTCATCGAATTCAACACTAATCTATCCGAGTTTCCGAGTTTTCCACTTCGTTTCCCAATTTTTCTCTTCTAAAAGATAATCTGGTTTGGTTGCCCGCCAAATCTCGTACAAAAACATATTTTTTTAATTTTCCGAGTTTTCCGACTTTTCCAAAGGATTTTCCAAAAATTTTCTTTTGTAAGAATCATCTCCTGGCAATTTCAAACACAATAAAAAGATTAAGCCAAATCGGTCATCAAAACATACAAAAAATTTATAATTTCATTGAAAAAAAAAATTCAATTTTCTTCGGGTTTTTCCGGAAGTTTCCGAGTTTTCCACTCAGATTTTCCAATTTTTCTCTTCTAAAAGACCATCTGGTTTGGATACGCGCCAAATCCCGTACAAAAACATATTTTTTCGATTTTCCGAATTTTCCGAAGGATTTTCCTAAAACTTTCTTTCGTAAAAACCATCTCCTGGCAATTTCAAACACAATAGAAAAAGATTGAGCCTAATTGAGCCTAATCCGTCATCAAAACATACAAAAAATTCAAAATTTCATTGAAAAAAAATTCAATTTTCTTCGGGTTTTTCCGGAAGTTTCCGAGTTTTCCACTCAGATTTTCCAATTTTTCTCTTCTAAAAGACAATCTGGTTTGGATGCGCGCCAAATCTCGTACAAAAACATAATTTTTTGATTAGCCGAATTTTCCGACTTTTCCGAAGGATTTTCCAAAAATTTTCTTTTGTAAGAACCATCTCCTGGCAATTTCAAACACAATAGAAAAAGATTAAGCCCAATCGGTTATCAAAACATACAAAAAATTCAAAATTTTATTGAAAAAAAAAATTCAATTTTCTTCGGGTTTCTCCGGAAGTTTCCGAGTTTTCCACTTCTTTTTCCCAATTTTTCTCTTCTAAAAGACAATCTGGTTTGGTTGCGCGCCAAATCTCGTACAAAAACATAATTTTTTGATTTGCCGAATTTTCCGACTTTTCCAAAGGATTTTCCAAAAATTTTCTGTTGTAAGAACCATCTCCTGGCAATTTCAAACACAATAAAAAAAGATTAAGCCCAATCGGTCATCAAAACATACAAAAAATTCAAAATTTCATTGAAAAAAAAAATTCAATTTTCTTCGGGTTTTTCCGGAAGTTTCCGGGTTTTCCACTCAGATTTTCCAATTTTTCTCTTCTACAAAACATCTGGTTTTTACCATCTGGTTAGCTACGCGCCAAATCCTATTCAAAAACATAATTTTTCGATTTTCCGAATTTTCCGACTTTTCCGAAGGATTTTCCCAAAATTTTCTTTCGTAAGAACCATCTCCTGGCAATTTCAAACATAATAGAAAAAGATTGAGCCAAATCGGTTCAGCCGTTCTCAACTGATGTGCGCACATACATTTTTTACACCATTTTTATATATAGATATAGAGACATATAGAAAATTTTCTATTTTTTGATTTTTTTAGCTGAACTTGGGGGTTTTTCAAATTTTTTTTTTCTAAACCATCCCTGAACTATAGCAAACAAAACAAAAAAAAAATTTTGAAAATCGGTCCAGCCGTTTTTGAGTTTTAGCGAGACTAACGCACAGCAATTCTTCATTTTGATATATAGAGATTGGAAAATCTGTAACATTTGAAATACATTTTTTTAAACCAATACGTTTGTGTCCGAATCTGTTCAACATAGCATATTTCAAAACGGAATATTTTAAAATGTAATATGAAAATATGAAATATGGTACACTATGGAATATTTCAAAATGGCATATGGTACGCTACGGCATATTGTACACTATGGCTTATTTCAAAACGACATATGGTACACTATGGCATATTTCAAAACGGCATATGGTATACTATGGCATATTTCAAAACGGCATATGGTACAATATGGCATTTTCTAAAACTTGGCTATTCCTTAGCAAGAAAACCTAGTGAAACTTGTTTGTTTGACGCCTTCTGGAAACAAATATTTTTTAGCGCATTTTGAAATAAAACCGATTAAAACATAATATGAATTAATTGGAATGAAAGAATTCTGGAGGGTTTATGTGTCGTATATGAAAAAGGCTCTAATGCGATACTTAATTGCGTCAGTGTATATTCCATCTTTTCTCGGACCCATTCATTACTGATCATGAAAGGTGGCTCGGCAACTCTCCAACAGGAATCTTAGATACGTTCATCGCCACGAACGATCAATGTGCGATAAAAAGAATTGATGCAACCGTTCAAGCACAACAAAGCACTTTGTAAATTTAAATTTTTCTAAAAACTGGTTAAGTGCATTTTCTTTACTTTAAATTGTCTGCTGTAAATAAAGTTTTAGCTAGAATTTTGTTTATTCAACAATAGAATTAATTTCGATGTTCCACGAAAAATCTCATTAATTTTCATGTATACGGTATGTTCCACATCAACTAGACTGGAACGAGACACCCTTGTTGAAAACGTAAACAAAACATTTGTATACCAAAATTCAAATTAATGAATTCAATTAATTCAATTTCATTCCATTTTAATTATATTATTTCAAGAATACTAAAACATTTTTATAATTTCATTTGAAGCATTGAGCCAAATTGTTTTATATGGTACGCGTGTTCAAGCTAAAAATGATTCCAAAACGATAAAACAAAAATTTACATTCCACATGTATATCAATAATAAATAAAATACAAATTTTTAAACATTTTAAAAGGAAACCATTTTCCAAGACTATACCCTCCTTCGCAAGCAGAAAATTAACGCATTGTATATTCACATCGATTGTTTCCATTTTCAATATAAATTTGTACCGCACAAAAAACGTGCGGGACCATTTTCCAATTTTTTGTTTTTTTTTTGTTTTTGGATTTTTGGGTTCGGTTATTATTTTTTATTTTTTGTAAGTTACGAACATTTTTTTTTTTTGTTATGGTGAATGAATTTTTATAAACATTTAATTTATTATTCGGGCGACCGAATTAATAATTTGCTGTTTTCAAACGATTTGATTCATAATTAAATTCATAAATAAGTAACGAACGAAAAAAGGTTGATAACATCTGTATATATTTTGTTTTGCAGAAATAAAATATTTTTTTGGCGAGCTTACTTCTATAATTCCTAGTATATGTATATTGTATATCTGAAGCTTTTTAAACCTAAATAATTTAAATAAAATTAGAACACCAAAAGAAGATATACATAATGGTCGAGTACACATGAAAAAACAGAATTTGCATAATGTTATGTAATACTCGAGTAGCTACTAGGTACTATATACTAACCCACGAGAATCACAATTAATTATTAAACATTTTATTTTTAACTACGAAAATTAGTCATTCACATAGATAATTTCTATGAATTCATTATAATAAGTAAGACCACTATTCAAAAAAAAAAAAAAAAAAAAAATCAAAACTGTACATGCAGTATAATTTTGTGTATAAACCTTATCACCGTGAACTCGAAAACCTCATGCAAAATAAATTATATAGTTTTACGGAAACGATGTAATTTATATACTCTACTTTGAAAGTAGTATAGGATATAATTAACAATTTCCGGTGGTATGGGTTTTGATGTAGTTTTTGCCCAAAAATAAAATAAAAATTGTCTAGCTGCATAGGTGGTTTGATAATTTTTAGAAATATGGTTTCATTAAAATGATTTGATTGTGACTATTCCGCTTAACGGATCTATGCAGGTTAATTTTAAATTATCCAATAAAAATCAAACCGAAATTATTACACCAATTTGAAATTTGCATCTCGATCTTTTAAAATCCTATTTAGTACCGATAAGTGCTAGGAACTGAGAAAAACAAATTATTTAAATTTACATGTCGTATGCTACCCGTAGTGATCGGGAATTCTTCTCTTAAGAATTCTTGGAACTTTATAAGACTTTTTATTCGGAAATTCTTATTTTTCGAGAAATAATGTTTTTTAGAAAAAAATGTAATATAAGCTTTATACAGTGTGTTATGTTCGTCACTGACGCTAGTTCATTGAAGGGGCGACTAGAGGATCCCCGAAATAAGTAGCTGGAATTGAACTCGTAATAAAATAGGATTAAAGTCGAACATTTATACGGAGGTTGACTTTTATTTGTAGAAAAAATGAAATTAAGTATTCGTTTCTCAGTTTAATTACGAAATTTTGCTGCTGACTTAAATTTTTTACTCCCATATGAAATTCTTGAAAATGAAAATTTAATTTTGAATGGAAAACAATAAATAATTGCTCCTAACTAGAGGATGTAAATTCGATTAAGGTTGACCGATTAATTAGTTAATTTTATTAATCGTGTTCGCGATTAATAGATGCGCCTTTAATTAATCGCCCTATTGTTTTTACTTTTAAAATTGAAAATATAATAACAAATTCGACTAGAATAATTGAGAATTCGAACACTGAAGTTGAAGAAATTTCGATACTGAGTTTAAATCCATTTAAATAGTCAACTGAATTTTGCTATTCGCTTGTCACGCTTAGTCGAGGCCCCAGCAGTCAGGGGCACTGACAGAGTATAGAGAGGGCTTTGGGTCATAATTTTGTAACTTTAGTGAATTTGGAAATATTGTGAATTTATCAACAGGATCAATGCAATCAAAATGCTCTGTTTACTATTCGGCCTGTACTTCAACTCAAAATTAAATAATTGTGTCTTCGTCAGGAAACTTGAAATAAATCAAAAAGTAAAATTTAAAAATTATGAAAATTTCCGAGATTACTCGAGAAAGAATATCAAAATTTTTGAATCCTCGAGAAATAAAAAAATAAAATTCGTCGGGAAAAAGAATTCTCGGTTTCTTGGAAAATGAAATTTCTTAGTAAATTGCAACCTCTAGCTACCAGTATACCTGTCTACCAGTAAATCATTATTTCCAGTTGAGTTTTTAGAAGATTTACAAATCTTGCGAACCACCTCCTTCTTTGGGGTGCAGATTGCAACAGAAATAAGTATGCCGGACAGATACTATTTAAATGTACTTCACAAGAATCTTCGGTTCGAGAACGTCGTTGATTACTTGACTTTGTTTAAATGCTCAAAAGGAGTAAAAAAACAACGATTTCGTGTATGATGCTTAAAGTCCAACTAAAATTGTTAAAACAAGAAGTCTATTAGCCAGATTTTAAACCTTATTGGATAAACTCAACAAAAAAGGTGTTCATAAAATATTATTTATAAGAGGACTAAGTAATTACATGTAATGGTAGATTCATGGTTGTCTTCGTTCGTTGGCTCACTCATTCTGATAATTTCTTTTAACCAATAGAAGGAACACAAAATAAAAAACCTCATTTTCCAGTAAAATTTGAAAACAGATAAATAGATTTCAAATAATACAGTTAAGTAACGGTACCGTTGCGAGTCGTAAGTTTATTACGTTCATTACTGCCAAATCAAGAATATTAATTTAAGGTTTTTATTAAGATTTTTATTTTTTTCCACATTTAATCGGAAAATCTTAGGCAAGCCGTGAGGGATGTAAGAACCTTGGAAAAGAGCAAACTTCCTTATAACCTCTAAATTGTTGTTTTTTGCTGTTTCTACAAAAGCGACGCCAAAACACAGTAGTTTGCATAAAACCAGCAAATCTTCAGATTTTTTAAACTTCTAACGTCATTTTACATTACATTACCTTTATAACATTATATGTTTCCCTGTTTACTACGCAAAAAAATCGGTCTAAACTCAAATTATGGAATTAGACTCAGAAGCCTATTTTGAGATAGAACTATGTCTTTGTATTTGATTTCTATGGGGTGTCAATCGCTGTTTCAAAAAATGTTATGAACTCATCGCCTATATAACTTTTCAATAAATAGAGATAACGAAACGCACAATATACAAACTGATAGACAAAGTAGTCCAATTAAGCGTAAATAAGCGAACAAAACCCGTTACATCCGTTAAGGTCGGCCAGGCGGATCGGCGGCAGTTTTAAGTGCATAGCTTCATATATCTCAACTAACTCAACTAAACGTTTGACTGTCAGATCTCAAACAATATGGAATTTTGAGGTATTGATTGAAAGTCTGCGACGGAATTTACCGAATAAAGGTAGAAAATGTAAAAATGATTGAGAACTTTTAAAATACTTCGAAAGAAAAAATTGGAGTATGCAAAAGCGGAGACAAGCCTTCACCCACCACTTATCAATTTTCGAAAAGCAATCGGGTCTTTAAGGCAGGCGGTAATTTTATTTACATAGTTCTCAACCACATGGATATTTAATTTACCAGATAAAAGGGAAAAATGGTAAATTGAATTCTTAACTTGTTTCAGATTCAAAATATAAAAATTGAGAATTATAGCATATACGAGCTTCATTTGCTCGGTGGGCACTTTCTTTTACAATGTAAGCCATTCAATCTTATAATGAATATCAATGGTCTCCTAATGGCTGAATATAGCATATAGTGCTTTCTACGGGTTTTCAGTCTATTTTGTATTTTTTCGAGGACGTTTCGATATATGTATTTTTATTAAAAAAATTAATAGAAAGAATAATCCTTCATACACAAAACACGTAAAGTCAAAACATTCCCAGAATTTTGTTCGACTCTTTTTATGCTAACTATGTACATTTGAAACATTATTTTTGGTTTGTGGATTTTCGGGATTTAAAGATGTCTACACTACAATTTGGAAATTGTGTGAATAAATTTGGCTGAGATCGTTAGTGTCACTATGACGTTAGCACAATCGATTTTTTTTTTTTTAGCAATTGTTTAGTGGTGCTAACATATTTAGGACCACAGCAGCCACGTTAAACTAACCATCTATACAAAAAGCAGTAAGCTCTGCTTATAATAAATAAACAAATACAAAACCATCATTCAATAATTTCACCTAAACCCTCCTTGGGGTTCGTAAATGCACCGAAGATTATGTCTTACCGGCTCACTGCAATTATGAGATTCAGTGATGATATAAAACAATAGTATCAACTTTTTTTCCCAAGATTCCAACTTAGGCATCAAACTACTTCGTTAGACTAATTCGAAATTGGTATTCAGATTTTTTTTTAATTGACTTATTCTTCAACTTAAATTTGGTCTAACCATTTTGTAATCTATAAACAATATATTTGCCATAAGTATTGTAATCAGCAGTGATCAAATTTCATTTTGACCATTTTTGTCTATACGAAAAATAATAACATTTATAATTTGAATTGACAAGGGATGATGCTACTTATAGGTTTTGATTTTCGGCAGAAACGTAAAATATAAAAAATTTAACAACAAAAACCACAAAAACTCGATAACTCATCAAATCAATCAACATTACTATAAGATACATAAAAATCGAAATTCTTCTAACATTTTATGTCAAAATCAATATTGATGAGAAGTTTCTTCTATTTGAACAAAGCAATGTGAAATTTGGCAAAATTTCAGAATATAAGAATAGAATGGGCCAATGAACTTTCGTTTAGAGCTTCCTAATTTTTTTTTTTGATGTTGATTTACAGAAATTATGATTAATTTAAAATGTTTGAAATTGAAAATTTCTTTTTGAAAGAAGATCCACCGAAAAATAATCTAAAATTTTATTCATTGGCTGATGAGTAACGAAAAGAAAATGATTGAGTGATGAAAAAAATGATGAAATAGGTTGCGAAACCTAGCGTTGATAAAAATTAATTCAAGAATTAAAACCGATTCAAATTTCAGTTACTATGAGTGATCAATTACCTGAGTGAGGTTAAAGCCGAATATTAGGTCTGACAACAAATAAACGGCAACGCCCCAAAATAACAGTTAACATTTTATTAATCAGTAAAGGTGGTAAAGAAATCGAAATGTTGCGATTCCAATTTTGATTAAAAGAACTCTAACAAAATCATTCGGATTAATGTAAGACGGATAGGGTATTATGGTTAAGTGGTATTAGCGGTCAATTAATATTTTCATTCAATATTGTAATTTATTTGTCGAAATAAGTTCAATCAAAGTAATTTCTGGGGTCCTTCTAACACGAGAAATGATTGATTCGAATTTTTTATCAATTTAGATTTTTTATAAACAAAAATTTCATTCAAAAGGCTTTGAATTTCCAAGCTTTTTAAGATCTGTTGGATATACATATATTTTGGTTTATTAGAATTGATAAATCCTTCTACTGTGGGCCTAGTGACCAATGTACCGGGGCTGAGGTTACAATAAATAATTCTTATATAAGCAATAATCGGTCAGGTCTGCCTGCAACGTTTTCTTCTGAACAAGAAAAAAGAGAGGGCTGAAAGAAAAGGGGCAAACAGAATAGAAGCATAGCGAAAAAAAGGGGTTTGAACCGCCACTGGTGCACAGTTCGCCAGGTCTCATAGGTGGCGAGTTGTGGTGGGGTAAAAAACAAAAAAAACAAAAAATTAGAATTATTATAAGTTAAGATTTGTTTTTTGAATCGTTCGTTCCGAATTGGTCGTGTACCGAAGCATTTCCCATAAGAAGCTTAGTAAAAAAAATTAATCCATTCCCATATGAAAAATGTACCTATATAACTATTTTGATGGGTTCAACAATAATTTAAACATTGTTTTACATATGTTTTTATGATAAAAAATAAAAATAACCATAGCTTGCCGTGTACCGGGGTGGTCGTATATCGTGGTTCCACTGTATAGAGTTATAGTTGTTTAAAACATAGCTCTATATTTTCAACTTTTGCTAATCTCCATTGGTACGGTTAAATTGTTGTTTAAATTCCCAGCTAAGTAATAAATGTATACCTAAATCTAATAACAACATAATTTGGCGATTAGCTACAAAAATTTATTAAAAACAAAATTCAGAATCAAATATGGGATTTTATTAAACTTCTTGATCATTTCATGTCAATCCTTTAAAATTTTCAAACATTGTATTTCCTATAGAAATAAGTGCATTGAAAGATAGACCACCTACCTGTATCGATAGTCACACAATAAAAATTTGTGAACGAACTCTTTAGAAAGTCGGACAACTGCTTAGGAAATGAATACACTTATCATCCTTGCATAAGAATTGCGGCCAGAATTCGTAGCTGGTCCTTCTTTTAAAGAAAAAGTTAACTTTAGTAAACCTCCAAAATCGTTTCACGAATCGCAAAGCTATGAATGTTCAAGACCTATGTAAAAAAGTGCTGCTGTATGATTGTGAATCACAACTGGAAGACTTCAAGTATTTGTGAACACTATCACAAACGAAGAACTTCTGCGCCAAATAAGACATCAGAAATTGAGACAGAAATCTGAAATATCAATTGGGAATGGATTGGGATTTTGCCTTTTAAAACGACTCAATATTTAAACTAGAGTCATTGTTGATCAAAACCGTAAACAAATTTATAATTCGACAATTTTCTTAGTAATTTCATTTAAAAATAATTTTTTATTGCTTATTAACAGTACAATAATTGGCTAAGTACCAAGTTGTAATACGCAATATGACCTTAGTTTTGATTACTTTCGATCATAGAGAATATAACTCACAAATAAATAAAAAGAATGTTACCAATTTCTTGTCTCACGTTATTTATTTTCAAAGTTTAATAAATTCTAGGAAATTTAAACGATTTCAAAATTTTCTATTTTTTCTAGAATTTATTTTGCTCTTTTGAAAATTTGTTTAATCTTCCGAGAATTTTGGCTACCAAATTTTCTAATTATATGCAGTTTCATTTTAAGAGTAACAGAAATTTAGAATTTCTATAAATACATGTAAAAAAAATCAAATACGAACAAATTTTTAAAATTCGCTTAAAAATGCACGCAAATTAAAATTTCGTTAACCAATTTTTAATTATAATTTTAGATACTAAACAATCAACTATAAATTCAGAAATGACATCTTAATAATTTAAAAATATTAATAGTTCGTTAACAACGACAATATTTATAAAAAATTGAAAATTGGTAAATCGAAATTAATTTTACAATTACTCATTTTATCCATAACGGTTAATTTACAATTTGAGAGAGCGGCTAAATACTCAAATTTTGAACTTTTATAAACTCTAGTAACAATTTTATACCCTTCAAAAATTCTTGAATATTCAGGGCACACGTTTTGTTCAGGAACCGCTCATTGTCAAATCAAATTAGACATTTAGACGATCTAAGTTGATATTAGAAATTAGTATTCTACGGTTGACATATTAAAGCGCCCTTGTTGTTGTTTATTTGTGATGGCTCCAAACGATATAACCTTCAATGACATGGCTGTTTCTATGGTATCAATCATACATCAGTTACATAGAATTCCACGTAATATTCAATTGGGGATTATGCCTAAATAGTTAGGCCGAAAAGAAATTTCTGCCTAAGAACAATTTATAAGCTTAAGAACAAGGAAAAGCTGCTACTTCTGTAAAAATTCGCTTAATTTCCTTAAAGGAATTAGGCTCAGTTTCCTTAAGTCTAATTTTACGAACTCCACTTTTAGTACTTAATAAAAACTCATACTCAAAAACAAGTAGTAGACAAAATATTTATTCATATATACTATTCCTAACTTTTAATCTTCTATATTAAGAGCCAATCAAAAATATGGCACATGCACTCTAATTAATAGTGTTCGACGTAAATTTTTTGGCAAACCGATTTTAATTTTAATTTGACTAAACACACAAAACAATATGGCAAGTTTATTATTTCCAAAGAGATCGTTAGCCTAAATACAACATAAATGACGCCAATCGCATTCACCATCTGTTTAATACAAACAAAAAAAAGTCAAAATATTTAGTAGCCGGCCCACACAACATCACACGTTACCTAAGATATTGTTTACTCTAAAATTTTCTAGATCTATTTGTGCATCATTTTAAATATTTTCATTCCGCGAAATAAGTCGATACTTGTTTTTTTGCTCGTTTCAAGGTTAACTAATTGTAGTGGAAACTTGTTTATACATACATATATACAAACGTGTAGTCTACGATAGTAAATATTTACAATAAACAAAACGGAACTGTATATTGTGGTGCTACAAGAAATCAAACACATATATTTTATTTACATACATACATATGTATGTTAAGCACATCCAGACGTCGCACAACATAATAAACCCAATTTATAACATTATTGGTTATAAACTACTCTCGCCTGTTTAATACTGTGTATAGTTTACGATTTTGTGTTAATTTACATTTGACTGCATCCATGAATTGATTGTAATTTGAAACAATGAAAAATGTCTGTTTGGTTTTGTTTTGTTGTAAATCGAATAACCACCACATTTGTATGTAGGTATGTCTGACAACAACAAATTATATTATACATAACAATTTATGTAAATTACATTAGAACCGAAATATGACAGATAGTAAGTTTATTTATGGTTAACTAAATATCTGTATCATTATTATTATTAAGTAGTTTAAGTAAGTCGTTAGCATTAATTTTTCATTTGCTTATTAGGTGCCTAAACAACATATTTTATTTTATGGGCTGTCAACATAGTTGATTGTTTGTTGATGTTATTTTAATTTGTAAATGAGATTACAGGTATAAAGATAAATTTCAAAATTTAAGAAATTCTGTCTAATTTTTCAGACTTAATTATTTTAAATTTTTTTTTTTCAGATTTCTTTGCTATGTGAATTTTGCATGAAAATTTGTCTTTTCATCCTCATGTTTTCAATAAAGCAAATGAGGCTTTCATTATATTCTCTATAAAGGACGTCAAGAATTTGTCTAGAAATGTTAACAAGTCTATCTTCCCAAATACACATGTATTCAATCAAGAAAATATTACTAAAGTTCAATGTTGGGTGCCCGTACAGAACTAATAAATTAATGTGTTTGTGTATGTTTATACAAAATATTTCCATTTCAATTGAGTTAACTAAATAAATAAATAAACTAACCGATATTAACAAAACCAGTAAAACAATTTAAACAAAACTCAACTACGGAAATTAAATGCAGTTTTATAATAATTTATCTATTTAAAATAATATACATATATTTTAATTTCAATTAAATAATCATATTTATTAGTAATAAAAAAGCAAACCCTAAAACCATAAACAAAAACAATCGACCGCATAACATAAAATAAATACATAAATTTATATAACTTTTAAATCCCTAATAATTATCAATTAAATAAAATAAAAAATTTAATACCTGGAAAACCATTAACAACATTTGAAATAGCAAAAAATGCTAAAAATAAACCAAACAACATGTATTTCATTTTGTTCACAAATTTTCTTTTTTTTTCGGTTATTCAAAATAAATATTTAATTAATTTTGAATTAAGCTTTCAAAAATATTTGGTTCACACCAAAAAATAAACTTTAATTAAATATTTGTATATCACTTTGTGTAGCACTATTTTTGAACAATAAAACAAAAAAAATCCAATAATGCACCCAAAAAATAAATATTCACACAATTTGCACACAATCCTATTAATTCACTAAATTTTATTATTTTTTTTTATTTTTATTTAAACGATCACGTCGCGATCACTGCTAAAGTAGAAAAACTATAAATATTTTGAATATCGTTTATTATATAGAAAAAAAGCGATTTGTTTTTGTTTTTTATTTTTTTTGTTTGTTCTCTAGTTAGGTTGTTGAAAAATGAAGATCAATGTGCGCGGCGAGAGAATATAACTGAGATTTAAAAAAATAAAAACGATGATCGGCGATCATACAAGTTGGTGGTCAGTTTTATTTTATTTTAATTTATTGTTTTTGGATTATGTTTGTATGATGCGATTCATCATTCAGCTTATGCACATTTATTTATTAATTTATGAACTAATCAATTTGATAAACTATACAATTAGATCAAGACCAATAAAATATTGATCATTTTAATTTATATCAATTATATCGTTTTGATCTGATAATTATTCCCTATAAACTTGAATGAGTAATTTACTATATATTATGGATACCGGTTTTTGATGAACAAATTATTGTTTATAATTTGCAAAGAGTAGTGTGAAGAGCTGAAGATCTTTTACGCGGATCAATTTTACACAGTGTTTGAATGTCGAGACGAATTATTAATTAATATTCTTGACGATGTGGTTTCGTTTGAATGGATTTGTCATTGTCATGTCTTTATAAATAAATATGAAGAGCTTGCATACCCTTCGGTTATTTATTTTTATTTTTTTTTCTGTTGATGTGGAATGTGAATAACCACCATTTTAAAGACGTTAGGTTTTAGTAAACGTCTCCTATAAAATTGGTGGTCCTCCCAATTTTGTTAATGTGCTTTCTGGTCTCATCGTAATATTGATGAAAGTGTGAGGAATGAATGTGTATTTAATAAGCCTGTTCTTGAGGGCCTTACCTTGATAGAACCACTATTTTCTGAAAGTCCACGAATCTCCTTAAAATTAGCCTTCAGGCATATTAACATATTTCCGGTTGAATCTCGCAGTCTGTTTGTTTTTATTCTTCATACTCTTTCTATCTGTTTTTATCAAATCTGTAAAATAATCAATATCTATTGCTTTATGGCAGTCAATTTGCTTTTTGATCTGGGGTGGTATCATGAAATACGGTAAGGGTGAAATTTTGACGGAAATTACCTGGTTTTACATAAAGCGGTATCATGAACACAGAATTCGAGGTAAATTTCTGTTAGATATTAGTTGACGAATAGCGATTTTTTGTTTTAAAAAATCTAAAATTTTAAAAACAAAAATTACTTAACGATAAAAATTAATTTGTAAAATTCATTAAAAAACCATTCATTAATTTTTAATAATGTCTATTAGAATAATTTAAAACTTTAAAATATTGACGAATGTCATTTAGAAAAAACGCTAATTTCCGATAAACATGCAAACAAAATAAAAATGATAGTAACACGTAAACTAAATTTTTTTAGTCTATTAGGCACGAGGGACACTTTTATTAATCCTCTTAATAATGATTAAGCGCTATAGTCCGTCGTGTTAATGCAAATATTAAAAACATTTATCGACGACGAAAATTTGCTCAATAACAGTAATCCCCCATATAACACGGTACTCTTATAACGCGTTTTCATATTACACGATTTCATGTCCCTCGTATAACACGTGTTTTCCCCCATATAACGCGGGGATTTCCCACTTTGATTTTAATAAAACGCACATATTTCGTTCATAACATAGTTTTTCCTTAATATTGTACATAACGCGTTATACGAGGTCATATGAGCATTCTCGTACAACGCGTTTTCCTATAACGCGGAACGAATCTACCGTGTTATAGGGGGGATTACTGTATTTTTACCGACCGTACATTATTAAGCTAATATAGAGTCGCAATTTGCACATCTATGTATGTTCCATCTGGGGAACCATTTGTGTCCGGTATCAAATCACCTTACAAGTTCAACATAACAAAATTCTAAAAGCAGCTTTCCAACTTCCTTAAATTACCCCAACTAAAGATTTGCATTCTAGACCTTTCCCCACCATAAAAAACATTTTTCTTCTAAGGCGATTTAGTCAGGCGACGACGTAACTTTAGATGTCAACGTAATTCATTTTAATGACATTGATAGGGAGGAAGATTCAGATAGTCCCGCAGACGACACTGGTACGCTTGTTGCGACAGTAAATACCTGGTATTCGAACCAATTTGAACAAAATGAGTTTGTTTGCGCGACGATTTAAATAAACATGGCGGAATTACAGCTCGCAGCCCTCAAAAAACAGAGAAGCACGAACAAGGCCAAATTAACCAACCTGGTGAAATACGCACGAGAAGATCATATCAAGACGGATATAAATGAATTAACAACGCGCTTACAACGTGTCGAAAAACTAATGCAGGAGTTCACAGATTTGGAATTCCGAATATTCTCTATCGATCCAGAAGAAGAGAGTGATTTAAAATACGAGGAAAACTACTATATTGCTACAGCAGCTTTCAATAATTGGATTAGATCCAAAACTATCGATCACGGGGCTATGCATCTCGATTTATCCAATAATACTACTCAACAAGGTGAGCAACCCCAGGTCAAGCTACCCAAAATCCACATACCGTTGTTTTCCGGAGAGTACTCCGAATGGCAATCGTTTCTTGACTTGTTCACCACCACGATTCATGATGCGCCTAATCTCAACGCCGTCCAAAAGTTCCAGTATCTGAAGGGACTTCTTCGGGGGGAGGCAGCAGTTCTGTTACGACACATCGCGGTAACAGAGGCGAACTATATCGGTGCACTAAACAAGCTGAAGGAAAGATATGGTCGCAAGAAGCAAATCATCAACACATTCATACGCACTTTCGTGGAACAGCCGCCCATACATAACGCAACTGCATCCAGTATTAAACGTCTTATGGATACTTCGGATGAAGTGGTTCGCGGTCTCAAAGCCCTGGGTGAGGTAGCTGAAACTAGGGACCCATGGTTGATTTATCTGTTGATGCAAAAGCTGGACGATAAATCAAAGGCAATGTGGGCTGAACATCAGTCAATATGATTAATCCGAAACTGTCTGAATTCCTAGAATTCTTAGGCCGTCGCGTAGACACACTTGAAGCATTAGTTGTCCCACCGAAGAAATCCTATACCAAACCGGAAATTAGAAGCCATGTCGTCACCAGCGAGTCCAACGTTCAAATTGAGGGACATGTGGCAACCGGTCCCAGCCAATCTAAATCGAAAACGTCTACTTCAGATGCAAGCAAGGGTTCGCGATACAAGTTCAAGTGCGCCATGTGCAACCAACCCGGACACTCGTTACCCCAATGCTCGTTATTTAAAAAAATGGATGTCCATGAGCGTTCCGAATTCATAAAAACTAGTGGCAGATGCTATAATTGCCTCAGTATCAAACACACAATATCTCAATGCCAATCGGAAAGGAATTGTTTGATATGCGATAGACGACATCACACGTTGTTGCACGATAATCAAGTTGGCACCAGCTCACAAAGTAATATAAGTGCAAATGCTCAAACTATGCAATCCAGTAAAAACGAACAAACGCCTAATTCTGTATCGAATGCAAATGCAACTTTATTCACAAACGCAACCAATCAAATAACTCCAGCTGTTCTTCCAACCGCCCTAATTCACGTGCAAGATGATAACGGCCATTTCCAATTATGTCGCGCGCTTTTAGATTCTGGCTCACAAGCCAGTTTTATAAGTGAAAAATGTGTGCAAAGACTGCAATTAAAAAGATTCAACTCTCGTGTCATCGTAACAGGTCTTGGACAATCCCAGGCTGGTATTAGCAAAGGAAGCGTCAAAATTGTTGTTAAACCTAAACATGGTGAAACGCTAATCATTGATGCTCTCATCTTATCAAAAGTTGCATCCTCAAGGGTATCATTACCAGAGGTCTCTAACATCATAAACTCGTTGGTGAATATTCAATTGGCGGATCCGTTGTATGACAAAGCTGGAGAAATTGATGTCTTAATCGGTGCAGATCATTTCTTCAACATACTATTGCAAAATAAAATCAGCATCAAGGGTTTCAATTTAGTGGCACAGGAGTCGATATTTGGTTGCGTCATAGCCGGCACCACCAGCTCATTCGAGCACATCTCAATCACTTCAATGATTGTCATGATGAAGGATGAAAGTTCTATTAATATCAATAAAACATTAAGACAATTCTGGGAGCTCGAGGGAATCCAGTCAAGTAAAATCCTGTCGGATGAAGAAATATTTTGCGAGAAACATTTTAATCAACACACTTCGCGAAATCACGAAGGTCGATTAATAGTCAATTTGCCTTTCAAAAGAGATCCCAGATGCCTCGGGAATTCGTACAATCGTGCTCTTCAACGTCTGGAGTGGATGGAAAGAAAGTTTACCAAGGATAAGGAATTCAAGAAAATGTACCATGAATTTATCAACGAATAGATAAAACTCAATCTCATGAGAGAGATCAACAAGCCAGCGGATGACGGGTATTTTCTTCCTCATCATGGCGTCCTAAAAAAGTTATCCAATGGCAATAAAAAAATACGCGTCGTTTTTGACGGGTCCGCGGTAACATCAAAAGGAGAGTCGATCAACAAATGTCTCGCTGTGGGCCCAACTATTCAACCAACACTGTCCTCCATCCTTCTTCGGTTTCGTGAACGAAAAGTGGTATTTTCATCAGACATGGAAAAAATGTATCGCCAGATACAAGTCGCTGAACATGACACAAAATATCAAAAAATTTTATGGAGAGAGGATCCCTCCAAACCAATCAAGCGTTACGAATTGAGTCACGTACGGATTGTCCTCATCGGCTTTTTTAGCAACTAGATCGATCAAGTTCATTGGTGATAGCATACGTGATAGATCACCACACCTCGCTGAGTTGATCGATAAAGATATTTACGTTGATGACATCATGACCGGTGCAGATACCGAAGAAGAAGCTATTAAACTAAAATCAGACTTAATTCACTTACCCAACCAATTTGGAATTATCCTAAAGAAGTGGAAATCAAACAATATTCGAGTGTTAGATGACGTGCCCATCGAAGATAGGGATACAGAAAACAAGCAATTTATTAATGAGATTGATCCATCTGACACAACTAAAATTCTTGGTATTTCCTGGAATCCCTCCAGCGATCGATTCAAATTTTCTGCAACATTGAGCGACCAAATTCAATTCACTAAAAGATCCGTATTATCCGACATAAGTAAACTTTTTGATCTTCTCGGTTGGGCCTCTCCAATTATAATTACGTGCAAATCATTCATGCAATTAATCTGGGCTGCCAACTTGGACTGGGATGATGAACTGCCGGCGAAGCTGATCGAGAAATGGAAGTCGCTGCGTATGGAACTGAGATTAATCGACAAAATTCAAATTCCAAGATACATTGGTACTATCAAATCTTCAATCGTCGATATCCATGGATTCGCGGATGCCAGTACAATTGCCTATGCTGCAGTGGTCTATTTTAGAATTACCGATGGTGATGGAAATGTTCAAGTGCAGTTGATATCCGCAAAGGCAAAGGTCAGTCCAATTAAACAAATCTCGTTGCCAAGGCTAGAGCTGTGCGCAGCTCTTTTGTTGGTACAACTAATCAATTACGTCGAAACAGAAACAAGTTGTAAAATCCGTCAAATAACCGGTTGGTCAGACTCTACAATCGTACTGGATTGGATCGCTGGTCACCCAAAACGATGGTCTACATTCGTTGGCAATCGCACTACGGAAATAAAGAACAAACTGTCAAGGCGAAATTGGAAACATGTACCTACTAGCGACAATCCCGCTGACTGCGCCTCTCGTGGACTTACAACTACTCAACTGTCAAACCATGAATTATGGTGGAAGAGTCCTAATTGGCTGTGGCTATCTCAAAATCACTGGCCGCAACAACGTTTGAACTACGAAACTGTTGAAGAGGAGACTAACGAATTATTTTCATTTACCGGATCTACTAAAAATGATTGGTTAGCAGACCTAATGAACAAATTCAATTCTTTTCACAAATTAATACTGGTTTTTGGATACATAATGCGATTTTCTAACAATATAGCTGCACCAAAAGCTGTTAGAACAATTGGAAAATTTCTAAGTATTCAAGAAATATTCTTAGCAACGAGAAGAATCTGCAGGTATGAGCAAGAACAATTCTACCGTTCCGAATTGAACACACTAGAAACTACAAAACAAGTTCATCATACCAGTCATTTATTATCGCTTAATCCGTTCTTAGACAAATATGGTATCATGCGAGTGGGTGGCCGAATTCATCATAGTGATGCACCGTATAACGTGAGACATCCCATAATAATGCACCAAAATTCAAGAGGCGCTGCACTTATACTCATGGATGAGCACAAGTTCAATAATCACGCCGGTCCAACACTGATGACCACTCTCAGTCGACAAAAGTTTTGGATTCCAAAATGTAAAGGCGCCGCTCGGTTAATAATTAAAGATTGTACTACGTGCGCCCGCTATAAAGCCGTATTACAGCAACAAATCATGGGCGATCTTCCAGCAGCACGCGTCAGATATTCCAGGCCGTTCGAATCGGTTGGTGTGGATTTCGGAGGTCCAATGCAAATCCATCTAGCAAAGGGGCGAGGCACGCTCCGCATTTTGGTGGAATATGGGAGTCTGCTGTCCGGTCCGTAAAATTCCATCTAAGAAGAGTCATTGGAAAAACTATCCTCACGCTAGAGGAAATGACAACGCTGCTCGCCGACATCGAATCCATATTAAATTCCCGACCACTTTGCCGCTCCAACGCTGAAGAAATAGATGCGCTAACACCATCTCATTTCCTGATTGGATATCAAGCCGGTACACTGCCTGAAATGGACCTCGTCAATTATAAGCCATCATACCTATCTCGTTGGCAGCAAGTTCAGAAGTTATCTCAGCATTTTTGGCGAAGATGGTATTTGGAATACCTCACCTCATTGCAGCAAAGGTCAAAATGGTTAAGGCCACATAAATCAGTAGAAGTTGGTGACGTCGTTCTCATAAAAGAACCAAATCTTAAACCGCGCGATTGGATAATGGGACAAATCAAAGCCGTTTTCCCAGGTCGCGATGGCCAAATTCGAGTGGTGTCAATCCAGTCTTCGAAAGGTGAACTAAGACGTCCAATACACAATATATGTCTGCTGCCGGTAGATGCTAAGACCAGTGAAGCTACTCACGATGTGTAAAGACGCTAAAAAATAATTGTTAAAACAAAAAAAAAAACTCCAACAACCCATCATTTAAACATCAACAAAAATCTCCAACAGCAAACAACACAGCGGCAATACATAAAACACCAGTCAGTACCCTTATTGCACCATAGGATGGTCCAATGGGGTGGTGCATGTTTGCGCGACGATTTAAATAAACCGCGGAAATACATCTAACGGCAGAATGCTGCGAGAAACCTGTCGCAGCAAAACTGATGCTTACAAATTTCACCTGAAAATACAAAATAATTAAAACTAACCAATAATAAATAAAAAATATGTACATAATTAATAATTTACCATTGTAAAATCCATTTGTCATGTTGACAAATTTTAGCTGTCATTCATTGGTATAAATAATATTTATACAGATGAACTGAAATTATACCATTCACATTAAAATTTGGGTTTTAGGGTCTAGTTAAAATCTTAGACCATAGATGTCACTATTGAATGGAAAATTTTATTTTTAGAAAACAAAAAGAAAAAAATTAATCTCTCAACTTTTTGAAGCAACAAGTTCTTTTCTTAAAATAACCACGTAACAAGAAAATAATAATTTGTAATTGTTTTATTATATAACTTGAAATTAAAAATAAAACAAAATATTGGAAAAAACATTGATCTACCGTGGCTTAAATTATTTGCTGCCGAGTTTAAAAAAAATCAATTTACCGTCCATACAGAGTTAATAACTGGAAATTTACCATTCCAATCAAGTACTAACAATTCTCCATTAAAATATTTTACATCGTATTTCAATGCAAATCAATTTTTTGTTACCGCCAGATACACTGATGTTTATTATTTGAAAGCTCGTGGTATGGAACTGATAACGTATCCTGAAGAAATTAAAAAATTATACGGCATACATATGCCTAATGATGGTCTGTGTATCATATTCACGAATCGATAGGGATGGGCGAAAGTCGATTCGATTCGAAGCCATTTCAAGCACCATGTCAAGAAATCGGTTTAGGAATCTATGAAACTCGCTTCATTTTGCCGATATTAATGAAACTTTGACCGATCCTACAAATTTATTTTGGAAAATACAACCGATTATAACAGCAATAAGAGACAGTGTTGCCAAAATCAGTGGGCCATTACTAAAGCATGCAGAACCGTATGCAGTTGCCGGAACCGGGATTTCGGTGCTGGATTTTTTGAAAACCGGGTACCCGGTTTTTGCCTGGTTCTGAGAAAATTTTTAAATTTCTAAGAAATAAAAAAAACAACATATAGTTTATAATTGAAACTTAATATTTAATCCATTTTTATAAAAATATAAATAAAAAATTAATATACTGTAGTATGTACTGAAATGTTGTTCTGTAGTTGACTTATTTCGTTTCGGTCTTCTTAAAGTATGATCGTAAAAAACATAAAATGTCCAAACTTTCATCATTTAGCGAAGATCTTATTTTTGTAGCGGTTTTCCCACATCCAGACAAAACTCGTTCGGATTCCCAACTGACAGGTGGTATTGAATTTAAATTGTCAAGGCATCTTTCGAGATTTGATCCACGATTACCTTCAACTTCAAAAATTGCCAACTCTTTTTTGATGATTTTTGTGACATCCTGCATTGTTCGATTTTTATTAGGTATGATTTTGGAATTGGTTTCCGTTTTGATGGCATTTGCGAGTTTTTCTTCCAAGGTCAAATGCGAGTTTTCTTCGTCAAGAGCTTCATTTTCCGACTCTAATTCAAGCGAAGTGATGCCGTTATCGTCATTTAACTTTGACATATTAATGACCATAGAAACAATCTCTGCCTTGTTCAAAAATTTAAACTTTAAGGATGGGTCTTAGTTCAAACTAGCATAATCTTGCTTTCCCTTGTGTAAGTGCTGTAACAAACTTGATGCATTCATCCGTCGCTCGTTAATCCTACGTGAAAGTGTTTGTTTTAGTTTGATGGCAAACTCACTGGTGCCCAAATTATTCAACATGAATGATATCGTTGTATCAGCTGAAAGTAGGGTTGCTTCACGACGACATAGTGCGTCTACTGCCAATTTCACCGGCTCAAGCGTTCTCACCAAATTATGGATCTTATCTAATTCCTCTTCCTAGAAGGACCAGATTGAATTTAGATCAATTAAGGATTTCAGTATGCAGTTTTTGATTTCGTAAAAACGTTTTAGCATGAAATATAACCTATTCCATCGCGTCTTTACGTCAACCATCAATTGAATTTCTTTTCCAAACTCTTCTCTAACATATTTTTGGAGACGGTCATTTTTAGTAGGAGATTGTCGAAATAATTTAACAACAGATCTCAACTTTTTTATCAATGGGTACAGTTCGTTTACCAATTCTGACACATTATCATCGCTGACCACTTGAAATCCATCGTCGTCTTCATCTTCGTCGTTTGAATCACATTTATCGTCTTCGAAAACTGGTTCCTTTTGTGGAGATGTTGGTTTCTTGTAGAGCACATCCAAAACTGCCAAATGCACCGCATGGGCGAAGCAAAGTTGTTGCTGACAAGAAAGTAATTTTCCAACTTTTTGCATCACAGGGGCACCATCTGTTGTGATGCATACAATGTCTTTTTGCAAATTCAGTCCATATATTTCGAGCCTGTTCTCAATTAGTTTGATGCAGCTTTCTGCCGGCAATGATCCTTGAACTCGGGCCAGCCCCAAATTCCAAAAGTCATGCATAATGTGAGCGTTCACGTTCAAATACCGACGGTGTTTGGTTGATGTCCATTCGTCGAAAGTAAGACTGAATCGCTTGCCTTGTGACTTTAAGTTTTGTAATTCAATTTTGTACTGTTGCTGAACCATTCTCACATATTTGATAACCATGCTTCGAATAGTGTTTGCTGATTTTGGCACATCGAATCCCCGTGCTAAAAGCGATTTGCGCATTTCAACAGATGTTATAAAAATACCAAATGGCAAACTATCAGCTGCTGTCATACGAGCCAATACAGCTTCCAGAGAGTTATCATGTCCAATGAAGTAGTTTGTGATTGATGACTTTGAAGTGGTTCGTTTTGCTGGTAATTCTGTGCTTTCAGAAGCAGGCCTCTTTTCTGGATTCGTTACGATAGAATGTAGCGATTTCATGTGCTTGTGGAGGCTACTTGTTGACCCACCAGACGTTTTCAACACTTTTCGACAAATTTTGCACTGAGCAGACTCGCCAGATACTTCGCGTAAAAAATCCTCCCACACTGTGGTTTTCTCGATTAAACTTTGCTTGCACACTTCAAATTTCGCCATGAATGGTTATTAATGTTACTGTTTTTTAATAATAATATATTTAAAAAATTAAATTTTAATTTTACCAATAATATCTATCCATGAAGTATGAACGAACACTAAACAATGAAAAATGTTAAACGAACAGAAAAGAGGAAAAAATTGTTTTTCTCCTTTTTATCTAACGGAGTTTTTTAACGGAATATCTTCTACTGAGAATTTAGTCTTTTTTGGAATATTTATAGTAAAAACTAAAAAGATAAACATGTCAAACGTTTTATTAAAAAATTGTAATTTTTAAATGTAAAACCGGAACCGAGTCTTGAGGCTTTGTCAGAACCGGGTTTCGGTTTTCTGAAAATTTCGGGTTACCCGGGTACCCGAGAACCGGTTACCCAGTTCTGCATGCCTTAGCCATTACTCAATTAATGAGCAGATGATACCCTACACCGGCCATTTTCCAGCTAGGCAGTATGTAAAAAACAAACCCAGACCGGTTGGGCTAAACAATTTTGTTATTACCACGTGTGCAGGACTCGTGGTAGACTTTCAAATATACCAAGCAGATAAAACAGACTTGGGTGATCGAACTTTGGGCTTAGGCCCTTTCGTAGTTCTTCATTTAGTGAAACATATACCAAAAGGGAGCTTCGTGTACTTCGATCGGTATTTCACGACTGTGCCTCCTACTACACGCACGCACTACTCGATTTGGAAATCAGAGCAATAGGTAAATTATTACGTCATATTATATTTCAAATATTTATGGTTTTGTTTGTATTTTAGGAACGATAATGACGAATCGGTTGAAAAATCTAAACTTTAAGAACGTCAAGTATATGGGGCGAGATGACAGCCAAAAGTTTGTGCATAATTACGGAACTCAGAAAATCTGCATAGTGAAGTGGAAAGATTCGAAGTGTGTAACCGCACCATCCTCAATTGCTGGAGCCAACCCATCGTCTATCGTTAATCGTTGGAATAAAAAAATAAAAAGTTATCAAAACGTCGTCTGCCGTCTGGTTAGTTCTCAATACAATAAGAATGTGAGTGGCGTGGATTTAGTACACCAGATGATGGAATACTACCGAAGTTTTATCAAGACGAAAAAATGGACATTTAAAGCTGCTACAACTTGATTGACTAGGCAGTTTTAAACTCCTGAATGGAATATCGGATTGATTACAAAGCTAGCGGTATACCTAAGAAACAAATAAAAGATCTCCTTGATTTTAAAATGGAAATAGCAAGCGCCCTAATCGCAACGGTGAATAAAAGAAGATTTGCTAGCAGTGCCGATGTAGAAGATTACGAACCCTGTTATTTAGCATCACCGCTTCCTTGCATCGACAAGCGCTATGATGGGTATGAACATTGGCCAAACCTAGATTCGCTATCAACTGCTGGGTTTTGTCGTTTATAAATATGCAAATCTTGCACTAGAATTCATTGCGAGAAGTGCAATGTATACCTATGCCTTTCTGCCAAAAATAATTGTAAGATCCATTTAAAAAACTTTTGAGAGTTTTGATATTATTTAGGATTATTTTTCTTTTATTTAGGTAGATTTATTTGCGCATTTCGGCCAAAACCATATTGTTCTAAGCAATTTATTTTATAAATTGAATTGTGATTTTTTACATTATTTAAGGTATTCTGAATTAACAAAATGTGATGTATAGTTTTGTTTAAAAATACCGAAATGAAAGTACAAATAACGATTTTTTTATTCTTAATTGGTTTTGTGATTGGTTTTAATAAAATGGAAAATCAATTTGCAAAGGGCCAACCCACACAAATGTGTTGGTCCTTTTTATTATTAACAACATTTTGATTTTATAAAATTGATTGATTTTATCTACAATATATATCTAGTGCATTGTTACCACCATACTAACATTTTATAAAAATTCAGTCAGAATTCCTAATGACTATCTATAAAATCCACCAAAGTTTACTAAATTGTGACTCGTCTTTTCATGATAATTATGAAGTAACGAACGAACCGGTGTAAAGTTTCTGGACACTTTATTTGGACAAAAATATATGCGAGTGTGCATTGTAAAGTTGTAGGACAAAATTGAGATGTTAGAATTTTTTGGACATGCATGTAGGTACATCTTTTAAAAGTGTATTGAAAAAAAAAAATAAAGTGATTCATATAAAATAACCATCAAAAAATGTCTAACATTAATTTCCAATTTTCTTGCTACAATTATCTAACAATAAATTCTCTGCAAATCATCGCACTTAGTATCGTGTTATGAGCCGCAACAAATCAACGAATTTTGCATAAAGGACATTTTTCTCTGATATACTAAAAAGCATGAATATCAGAGATTGGCTCATATACTGACTATAAACATACTTAGGTTGAAATGGATATACATTGTTAAATTCAACTCATGCATTACCATTTTGATATGAGCCATAGGGCTCTTGCAAACGTTTTTGAAATTAACAGATCAACTTATTTCGCATGGAACAATGAACTTGTTCTCTATTATACCAAATAGCACGAATCTTAGAGATTGGCTCATATAAAGGGTAAAAATTGAGGAATACGTCATTAAGGAATATGTCATTTTGATATTGAGCCGCCGGGCTCGCAAACATTTTATGAAACTAAAATCGATGAATTCGCTTGGAATCGACGAATTTCTTTGTTCTCTATTATACGAAATAGATTTATAGTCACTAATATCACTATAAGTTTTGCACTCCAAATTCAACCTTTTACAAAACATATTCATCCTTTTCAAAATCAAATTCAAACTGCCAAATTCAAATTCATCATTTATGGAAATATCACATTGAAATTAAAAACATCAGAATGGAGTCCTTTGACTCTCTAATAATTCGTATTTAGAATTTTTGAGATTATTTCGAAATTATTGAATATTTTCAAATTATTCCAAGTTTTTGATGTTGGTCTGCGGCGTAAAATTGTTTTTCTCGATTCAATTATGAACCAGGAAATACTTAATTGTTTGTACCGGCAGGCGGTGGAGGAACTAAACTTGCCTGGCACTCCGTTTTTCCTTCACCTGCGAATGAATGGGAGAGTCCATCGCAGTTTCTCGTGAAATAATTAGCTGTTTCTAAATTTTTCCTTTTATACCAAAGAACCATATACATTATGTACGTGTTTCTAAATTATTTAAATTTCCATATTCCTAAAATTTACAAATACCTATGGAATTTGTTAATTTTCTAAATTACGTATTTAGTATATATTAAATGTTTAAATTAAATAATTCCTAATACAAATTCTAAATTTCAAAAATGTTGTAAAAACTCTCTAAATGTCAGAATTCTTAAATTTGACGAATTTCTAAGTTTATACTAACTTTAAAGATTTAGATCTTTAAACTCCCATTTTCCTAAATGTCTTAATTTATTTTCTTTCCAAACTACGTTACAAAATTCGTTAATTTCTAAAATCAATAATACCAAATTCCAAATAAATGATGAATTGGAATTTAACGATTTTATAAAATTTATAAAATCCTAAATAAGTTTTTCCACTATTAAAATTTCCAAACTCCAGAATTCTTAAATTTGATAAAATCCTTATTTAAGCTTCTAAGGGTTTTCGCTTTCTAAATTCCTGACACTTAGGGTGCATTTTAGAGTGAAGTTCAGGGTTAGTTTTGCAGACGGATTTCCAGTAAATTTTAGGGTGATTTCTAGAGTAGGTTGAATTAAAGGGCATAGAGTGAATATAGTGAATTTTAAGTAAAATTTTAAGGTAAATTTTAGAGTGACTTGTAGGTTGAATTTAAGAGTGAATCTTAGAATTAATTTGTCGTAATTTTAGGAACAATTTTAAAGTAAATTTGGGGTAAATTTATGATGAATTTGATTTGATTTTGGAATGAATTTTAGGATGAACTTTAAGGCTGGGTTGTACGGTGAAGTATAAGGTGCGTTTAAAGGTGACTTTTTAGTTAGGAACTCATTATATGGTAAATTTGAGAATGAATTTTAAATTGAATTTAGATTAAATACAGTAAATTTATTAAATTTAATAAATTCTGTTGATTCTATATTGAATAAATTCTTTTGGTCTACGATTTAATTTGAATTGCAAATGGGTGAATATATTTTGAATAAATGTGAATTTGTTTTGAATAAAAGTGATTTTGATTTAGATAAAGGCGAATTTGATTTGGAAAAGGATGATTGTGTTTTGTTAAAGGTTGAATTTGGAGTGCAAAACCTATATATTAGCCAATCTATAAGATTCATGCTATTTGGTATAATAGAGAACTGTATTTGTTAAACAAATATCAAAAGTCCCCAAGTTAAATGATTTTGCACCTGATGTAAAAAAATTAAGAAATGGTGTTTCCCAGGGGTCGGTTAGATAAATAACAAGCCAGTTTTATATCAATTGTTGTATGAATTTCCGCCGACGAAAATTAAATGTCCCAAGTCAAATGATTTTTATGAAATATTCATAGAATTCATCAAATGTACAAATTATCAAATGGCTGGTCCCTGGGTCGGCCATATAAATAACAAGCAATTTTTACATCAAATGTTGTTAGAAATTCCGCCGACGAAATTTGTTCAATGCAAATCAAAAGGCATCAATTCTAATGATTTTTCTTGGATGTTCGTTGTATGCGATATAAATAAGAAGCAATTTTTATATTAAGTATTGTATGAAGTTCCGCCGACAAAGTTTGTTCAACAAAATCCTAAAGTCAATAATATGACCGTCCCCAGGGACCGGCTATTTCATATTTTTTGCATCAAGTGCATATTAATATGTTGTCAATATTTGGTCTGTATTTTTTATAATTATTCAAAATGGCTTTAATTATAGACCAAAGAAATTGTTTTTTTCAAAAAACGTTATATTAAATCAGTTTTCGCCAATATTTTGTACACAAGTACCGTATACAATAAATATAATATTTTTTGTAAAAAACAATTTCTTTGGTCTATAATCAAAGCCAGTTTGAATAATTATAGTACGGGCATTCAAAAAAGGTAATTTGACTTTGGGACGTTTGATTTCTGTTGAACAAATTTCGTTGGCGGAAAATCGTACAATATTTGATAAAATTTGCTTGTTATTTATATGGCTTACCACATTCTCAGGGGCCACATTCGAGAAAACGCATTTAACTTGGGAACTTTTGGCTTTTGTTGAATCAATCTCGTTGGCGGAAAATCGTACAACATCTACATCAGATGCTTGTTATTTATATGCCGACCCCAGAGACCGGTCACTTGATAATTTGTACATCTTGTACAACGGGCATTCGAGGAAAATCTTGTTTGATTTTTTTTTTCACAAAAATCTTAAGTATTAAGCATTATATTAAGTAAATATTTATACCTTTATCAACTCAGGAGTATTATATGTATTAACACTACATACGTATACGTATACGAGAAATTTGTTATTTTTTTTGTTATGTTTTTCACAGGCTTCATTAGAATGCATTATAATATTTTGTAAGCCTTGTCTCCGCTTTCCTTCTTTGCGCTTGAAGTTTTCATTTTAGGCATAAATCTCTCATTACCTAGATTATTGATTTGATAGAATCCGGTCCACATATCGTCGAAATTATCAGAAGCATAAAAATACGAGAATCATACATATCCAGAAATACATTTAAAGAACTGGAATCGTACACGAACAGCATCAATTTCGGTATCATATTTACCCAGCGTGTAACATTCGGTACTCTTGAAGAAGATCAAAGTCACATTATAATTCAGAAGCTTTGACCTTTTGCCCGCTCAGTCGAGAAGAGGTTGTAAATTATGGTCGTAGTCGTAGGTATATAGGTCAGTTTAGACTTTTGCTTGCAGTATGTACAGCAATATATAATTTTTTTTACCAACTTTGTCTCGCCCAGCCCAATGATTTAATTTAGTAGTTCATAATTTATATCGTGTTACCACAAAGGAAAAAAACAACTCAACCAAACACCAAACAAATTTGCAAAAATTTAAGGTTTTTCGACGAACCTTTTTAATTCCACAGCTTTCTCCAACAGATGTCCAAACCGGTATCCAATAGTAAATAACTCGCCTTCCACGCCTTTTGATAAACGATCTTTCCAGTAATCAGCTTGTCTTTGCAACATGTACTAATATATAAAAATTCGTACCAATGTTCATGTTTTATCATAAATTTGTTTCTTTTTATTGAATCAAATTAACCACAAATTTTAAATACATATCTCAAAATTGTTACAATCGTTACCGGACTGGATGTCTGATTGTTAGACACTGCGGTAATAAATTTCCATTTCCACGAAAATTGAAAATTTTCCTTCTTTTTGAAGTGAACTATTAACCACGGCTCAACGAGGCAAAAGGTATCACAATCTTCATCTAAAATTGACAAATACAGAGATTTTATAGAGTAAGTCGAAATAGGACTCCTTCAATCCAGTTTTACGGTGAGCAATTCGGTTTTTCACAGATGTAGTTAACAATCAGCTCAGACGAGACGGATGAGTCAGTACGACTGATAAATAAATATTTTTATCAGGCGTTGAAATAGGTTTGATCGAATTGACGGTGTGCCCGTCCTCATGACATTTTGCACTGGCCTCGGCGAATTACCCGTTATTGGTCATCAAACCTATTTGAATTCTCTGAATTTTCTTTAAAAGTTTGGACATAATAATTTGTAATTTTCGGAAAATAATTTGTAATTAATTTGTGCATATATGTAGGTAAATATGCGATATCATCTAGTTCATTTGAATTATAATTTATGGATTTATATATCAAGTTTCGCTATTGCCTGTAGAGTGTAGGTTTAGGGTAAAACGAAGTTTGTGGGTACAATCACGTATCAATACCATTAAATCACGACTTCAAACCTTGCCAAAAAATATTTTGTTGGCGTTCAGGTTCGGATTCGGGTTTAAGTTTCTGCTTTACATAATTCTGATCCGATCCTCAGAACAGCTCTAAAGTTCGCGTTATATGTACCTACTTCTAATCGATAGAAGCAAGCAAAGCAAATCTACCGAAGTGTTTTTAGTCCAATTTGACCAGTGTAAGGGTCATACTTGATTGTACCGATACCGAAGTGCATATTCAAGTACATAATTGGCCCAATTGTAAGATTTCCACATACTCACAATACCACAACACAATTAAATTCCTGGTATGCATTACGCCTGGAGTAATGATATCTTACATAAGCCTAACTTATTCTTGTAAGGCATCTGACAGATATATTTTCAATGAAGAAAATCTCATTGAAAAATTGGAGACAAAATGGTGGATAAAGGATTTGCAATCGAAAACGAACTAACTGAGAAATCCCTTAAATTAGTTCGTCCATCATTTAGTGGTGGAGCAAATCAGCAGTTTCTAGAAGAGAAATTCCAATATAAGACACCACGTGAAAGGAGTCATTCAAAGAATGAAAATGGACAATATTTTACGATGCTAAATTTTTAATAATACTTTGGTATATATCGACGTTATAATTAATATTATTGCATGCTTGACAAATTTACTATCGCTAGTTCTAGCAAACGATAAATTTTAAAATGCACCTAATTGTACATAATATACTAATAAAAACAATTTTTTGTATATAAACGATCTGTAATTCAATTCTTGTTCCTATATCAATATCATTTAAGCCTTAATTTCATAAATAAATGTATACAGTCGATAGACTAGAAACTAAATCATTTAATGTTATTAATTATTTCATTTAATGCGTTTTTGTGTGTTTTTTGCTTATAAATAATGGGGAATACTCTTTAGAAGAGGAAATTCAATATTGGCTGGCACAGTTATGACGTACAGTAACTTTACTTCTTAAAATATACTTCAAAATCACAGGTTTCACAGCCATTCCAATTTGTATTTGGGCGTGCGAATGGTTTGTTCTTTAGCCTACATTTGACCTTAAGCCTTCCGGATTATATCCTAACCATAAAGTATGTGGTTTCACCACCAAACTCAACTTTATAACTTTACATTATTACGCTTTTCGCATTCTATTAAAGCGACTGACCGAACGTAGAAATCTTTTAACCTGTTCCGCCCAATTGTAATTTTTATTTTTGCGGTATGTATAAAGTGAATATGCCCTACTTGCAGTTTCCTTAAAGCTCGTTCATATGTCCATCTACAGTTGTTTTGTTTACTTGTTGCCATACAAATTTCTTTTGCTTTAGCTGTATTTACATTTATATATTCATTGTAAAAAACGATAAGCTTGAGTGAAATCGTTTTGCAAAATAAAACTATTTGCATTCTCATTTTTTGGGTCCAAATAAGTGTTCATATTTCAAACTTTGTTTGCTCCATTTTTGGTTAACATCCGTACATGTTAGCAAATTCAAAGAACCAAATTTGCAAGCAGTTTTTTATTAGAAGAAAACAAGCGATTCATACATATATTTAGATTACTTCTTTAAGCATATACAAAGGGCTGCGATAGATTTACACTTTTGAGAAAAGCCAGCCTTGCAATAGCAATTGCCGCATCAGCTTGCAGTACCAAGACTTAGGTTTTATACATCAAATTTTTATCACATGGTCACTTCCAAATAATTTGTCTCCTAAATATGTTACTATATCCTGAAGACTTATTGATATTTTAATTTTTGTAGGAACGCCGGACTACAATAAAATATTTTTGAAGGTTTGTTTAAGTATTTTGGAGTTTCATCCATATACTTTTCTTCAGAAATTTATATTTTGACTCTTCTGATCCTTTTTGTAGTAGTTTCCATTCTGTCTAACAGATGTCAGCTACTTTGTTGGAAATCGCGTATAGCAAGCTTAATAAATTTTTTTTAATGTCAGATGTCTCTTTATTATTCGGTGTTATTGCTCAAATTTTGATGCTATTATAATCATCGACCATGTGTAATTTTATAATCAAATGAGTTTTATCAAAACAAATATAAGAAATCTAATCAGGATCGAATTCCACAGTATAAATCACGTAAATTTCTTGGAAAACTCTTAATTATATAAGAAATAATTGGCTGAACATTTTTTTTATTAAGAATTCCCTTAAGCAATTGTAATACATGTGCATCATATCATTTTATTTGACTGCGTAGGTCAATAAAAAAACAATTCCCAAAATTAGAAATAACACAAGTAAGAGAATCCTGCCAATACCAAAGTACATATATTGTAGCACAATTGTGGAAAGAGCATCATTACAAAACAAGTATTCAAGTTGGACCACGAGCGACAGTTTTGCAATAGCTCCTTCCACAAGTGTGTTTCGTGCTATTTTCTACGAAATGTAAAATTATCTATAATTAAAGAAAAAATTTCTAAATGTGTACATGAAAAATTAGAAAAATTGTGAAACTCGCTTAGGGAGGTTTTATATGTTGTATCAGCCGACTTGTTGTGATATTTCTGACTAAATCAATTTCTATATTTAATCAAGTTTGTGTTTTTTTTGTTTATGTATGTAAATCAAAATAACAACCATTGGATGATGCGTTTATCGGTGTTTCTAATTGATCTAGATCCCGAGCAGCATTCTCTTGCAGCATTTGATTTATTTCTTGAAATAGTCTGGACGACTTATTAAATTTTGTAGAGTTAAAATACATTTTCTTGTGTCAATTTTGTGTTCCTCAATTAAGTGAAATCGTCTTTTGCATTTTTGAAGTAAAGCTGATTTTAGTTTACTCGAAACATCATATTTTAAGTCATCTGATGAATGTATAATTTGGTGTTACAAATTAAACACCATTGGAATAACCAAGCTACTAGGTACGTAACTTTCCCCTTCAATTTCCTTCGTATAGCTGCCTCAAACGGATGAAGTTCCTTAGTGGAAACCATAAACGATGCTGATGGAGAACGATATAATATTTGGTTTATTACATCACTTATTTCTAAAAATCTTGCAATCATATGAAATAACGAATTCCATGGTGTAGGCACTTCTTTTATAAGCTTTTTAGTACAGCTCGAAGATTGGCTTTTACGAAGTTCATCACTCGCATTAACGCTGGGCTTAAACCATGTGACAATTAATTTTTTTTAATAAAGGCCCGAGTGCTTCATGAAACGTAATAGAATTTTGCACAACTAAATTAATCTGATGCGCCAAACAATGAAGGTGTTTGTTCGAACCAAACCTAGTTTCCAAAGCTTTAGTTATATTTTTAGATCCATCACTAACTACCGCAGTTAAATTATTATCAATATCATGTATGAACCAAATTTCAAAAATTTTATTTAGTTAATCAATTATATTTATTGACGTATGTTTTCCTATCATTTCGAATGCTCCTAGCGTTACGCCTTTTATCTGGGAGTTTTGTTCGAAATGCATTGTTACCCCTAAAAAACTTCGTGTTTGCATTGTATCAGTCCATATGTCCGTTGTTAAACAATGGCTACGTCTCAAATCGTTTTCTTAAACACTTTAGAAATTTGATGGAATTTTGTAACGCCCGCCTGATAATACTTTTATTAAATTTGTAAAACCGTAGTTTACCACAATCGATATAGGTTGGTAATCTCGACATATCATATATAATATAGCGTCAGTTACTGTAAAATATTGGGAACCACCTTCATTAAATATACAAATGCTAGGGAATACCTCGACATTTGACGTTTGGCTTTCGCAGAACAATTTTGATTAGAAGTAGTGGCACTTTTATATGTTGTATCAGCCGAATGTGTTTTTAGGTGATCTTTTAAACTGCTCGTATTTCCAGACGTTTTTATTAATTTAAAACACAATTTGCATTTTGCACTACCAATATTTTGAGAGCATTTTTCAAGAAACGTCCACACATCGCTTTTGGTCGATGGTTAAATCCGAAATTTCAAAAACATCTTGTTATCGATGTATCAAAATATCATACATCGATTTAAAAATATCGTAACATCGACTATGAACCATCGATTACATCGAAATATCGATTAATATTTTGCATCACTACTACCGGGTAATTCTAAAACTCTCTTAAATTTTTAAATTTTTGAGTTACTGGGTTTTAACCCGACGACATCCTAAAAATTACAAATTTTTAGCGATTTTCAAATAGAAGCTGAGTTTGTTCCAGTTGAGAATTGTTTGCTTTAATATTTGTAATCCCATATTCTATAACCCGAGTAACGGCTTCTGGTTACTGGAAAATGGTTTCGTAAAAAAATTGTATTGTTATAAAAATTTGATTTCGTCATGTCACAGGTAAAACAAAAACAAAAGAAATTTAAATTTAATAAGAGCCAATAATAAAAATAAATAATTTACCTTGATTGACAAATTTACTAACTTTTGTTTCACAAAAAAAGAGGCAATCGCCAGTTAAATAATATTGCCTCCCTATCTTCTTTTATGAAATTGCGTTTTGTTTCGCAATACAAATTCAATGCCAGTGGAATATTTTTTTACTTAGGAATATTTAGCTGGACGAAATTTTGCGGTTAAATATTTAACTCTCTATATGCGTTGAATCTGTAAATTGAAATAAATCGCAATTTGATAAAAAAAGAAAGAGAATAAATTTTATTTAACTAGAGATTGCCTCTTTTATTGTGAAACCGGGTATAAACCGTAAACCCGGCCCTTCAGGCACCTTATATTCGTGGTTGTGTGTGTTCAGCGCATATTGATTTTTTACAAGCAATACATGATTTCCACGAAGCCCTGCTTATCTTTGATTCCTACTTCAAACAAAGTCAGCATTTCGTAGTTTGTGAATGAACTTATCACGAATTTCTACCGATGATGGTAACTGTAACCACTTTGCCGAGAACGCATTCAATACCTGAACGTAAGTTGAAATGTCTATATAAGTTTGAAACTCACGTACCATTAATAATGTTGAAGAAAGGAGTAAGGAGTCACCAATGAGTTCTCCTCTTGGTTGTTAATTGAGTTAAAGCAGTAACAAAAATAAAGGAGCCGTAAACTGACGCAAATAAAATTCATACATTTTCATTAAAAACAAGATAATTTATGCATAGCTAGAGCTACCCGGGCAGCCAGTTATTAAACAAAGTAGATTTGTTTGGCTGTATTTAAGGGTTAACCTTAATATAAAAAATTCTCTCAATACTTTTTTCCTAACCTATTTTCTAAAAACTGCAATAAAATCCGAAAAAGCAGCAATTTTTTTTGGTTGTATTTGGAAGACAATACTTTCACCTACATCCATAAATCGTTATAGTTGGTCATATTCCAGAACTTAATCTAGAATAAGTTTTGAAATCCCATTTCCATCGTACATGTCGAATTTTACAAAATTCGGGCCAGAACTAACCGATTTCCTTCCTAACTGGCTATATTCCAGAACTTAATCTAAAAATAATTTTAGAATCCCATTTCCATCGAACATGTCTAATTGCTTCACAATTGGTTAAGGAATAACCAAGTTCCATTGTAGTTGGCCATATTCCAAACTTCATCTAATCCAGTCTTTCGTCTAATTTTCTGTTGACCTATAGAGTATAACAAAAGAAGCTCTTGTTCGTTATGGGTTAAGTGTTAACCTATTTAAAGCGTTTACGGTAATAATAGTTTTACAGTTTGAACTTTCAAATTAATTAACATTTACATATTTGGTTTATGTAAGTTAACAGCAAACTGATTGAAATATGCTGAAATCTTTAGATTTTGAGCTAATTTCTGTAAAAGCTCGTTTACCTAAATTGTGAAACTTTTAACAAATCAACTTACCACTATTCTAATATTTATATTAAATTAAGCTTTCTTGCATTTTTTTTAATGGAATACCAAAGTATTTAAAGCTTTTGGCAAAAATGTATTTTTGGTTATTCTAAAGAGCTTTGAAGCTTTTAAAATATTTTTAGATTATTAATTTATGTTCATTACTCAAAAAAACTCAATTTAATCTGCATACAAAAAATTATATTTTAAAAGCTCTAACCATTTAGCTTTAACATTCAAAGCCAGACTAATTTTCGTGAATACGAACAAGCATTTAATACTCCATTGCCAATTGATTTGCCCTCTAATAAGTTTGTCGACCAACGATTGGTAGCCCGTCTAAGCCACGCTTTCAGCTGAATGCCCTCGTTCTAGCGCAATACAAATAATGATGATAAAAAACAATTCCAAGCATAATGTGTGTTGATCAACCATTAACTACTTGGCAGATTAAATTTAAGCTGGAAATCAGTCAGTCAATGTGACTTCAAATAGACGCACACATTCTCGAAACTGCGTTATCACTTTAGTTTAGATTAGAAAATGATTCCGCGAATCCTTTGGGCCTTTACAATAATAAACTCGACGTTGAAGACTACAATTGAGGGATTAGTGAAATGTAACCAACTCAAAGTTCCTCAGAACGTTGCCATCGGCAAGAATTTTCTCTATGTAAAGTAATTTAAATGAAATCGTTTAATCGTACGTAAAATTTTATTGCAGACCATTGTGCCGTTAGATATGTGATTCAATTGTACTGTTTGTTTTACGATAAACGCATACTCCATGTTTTTGCTGTTTATACTATTTTTATACTTTTTTCTTGTGTAGATATTTACGCATATTTTTGTGTATATTGTGTATTGTGATATTTGTGTGTATTTTTCAGTAATACCGTTATTTTTTCATATTACAATTTCACCGGGGGGACGAAGCATCTTTATTATAATATGATCTTTGATTCAAGCCAAATTGTTAGATTTATTGTACAGTAAACTGAATGGTCTGTGGCCCGAAAGTATGCGATGATCGCTCGAACGAGAAAGATGTATCTTTGTCTTTCTGCATACATTAAATTTTAATTTAGTTTGTATAAAGTCGGTGAAGTGAAAGTGCTGTGTTTGTGTAATTTGTGGTTCAATTAAATTAAATTAAATTAAATTAAATATTAAGTATTAGTTGTTGATTAAAAATATTTTGTGATTTGTTGTTAGTTTAAGGCAATTCAAATTGTGAATTAAAGTAAAAATTGTACTCAAAAGTGTTTACTGCCTGTATTTTAGAAAGCATTTGGATTTTTTATTTGCTATGATTGTCAAAGTTTCGTGTGTGTGTGTGTGTGTAGTATTTTAATCATTGAAATGTACTTATAACGTTCGTGTAGATTTTACAGTTATAGAGAGTAAAATTATATGTGTAGAAAATCGATATAAATTCGAAATCTGTAAACAGGATGCATCGCAAGGTAAGTTGAAAAATGTATATTTTGTATGCGCTTTAGTTCTAAATGTTTTCAAAAGAAAAAAGCTTACGGAGAAAAACTTCAGTAAAGCTTTTAAACCTTTGGCTAAAGTTTACTTTTCGTATACATCGAGAAAGTCGGGTGGGGAGTATATGTTTTGAAATTTTTTGAATGTTGGATTGTGTATCTATGGTGTTTAGGAGGGGGAAGCCGGGATTCCCTGGAAAGTGGCCTCGTTTTCCGGGAAAATTTTCACTTTTTTTTAAAAAAAATTGTGTATTATTTTATTCAAAAGACGTCAAAATGTGCGATTTTTATAAAAATTTTGATTTTAGGATTGTATCTCAACAGTTTTTCGACAGTGCAAGTAATTTTTCTGGGAAAGTTTTGCAATTTTTCCAGGAAAATTTTGCAATTTTTTCAATTTTTTTTTTCTTAGTTTAAAATTACAAATAAAAATTAAAACAGGAAGAATTGTATAAATTCAGGAAAAGCGGAGGTTTGGGGGCGATATCGCCATCCTCTAAGAATCTAAGGTACACAACGAATTAAAATTACATTAAAAAAATTGTTATATTTATAAAAGTTGCTGTTTTTAACATTTGTGGTACTATCAGAAGAAGCGATAAGGGCGAAAAAACTCTTTGATCTGTGTTTGCAAGGTAAATTTAATTTTACAGTTTGAGCTGTCAAATTAATTAACATTTATTTCATTTAGGTTAACAGTAGACTAAATAAAATATACTAAAATCATTAGATTTTAAACTAATTTGTGTGAAAGCTCGTTTACCTTAATCTTGCAGCTTTTAACAAATCAACTTAACGTACATTAATGTAAAAAACTTGTGTAAACACATTTTGAAAATTTGTTCAAATTTAGTATAATTAGAATTCCAAAAAAAGCAGCTCTGCACACTAAATTTTTGTACAAATTTGCCACTATATTTAGGAATTTAATTTACAATTGTTTTGGTTAAAAGTAAAACATAATCTTCTCCATCACATGTCAATCTTCAAAAAACCAAAAAAAACCTTAATTTTTTAAATGGAAAGGAAAAATTACAGGTTTTACAAATTTTATTAATAATATGAGATAAGTTGGCATTAAAAAAGGATGCGTCACACATTCAAAATTAATTAGTATAAAGATATAATCAATTAAAAAATGGTTAAGGATGTTTTTGTTATGCACTAAATGAGTAAAATAAAATAATGGCTACTCCATTGCTTATTAAGGTAAAAGGAAAACAATTTTTCAAATCCATCATTTCGTTCCATTTCCTTTTCTCCCGATTCACAAGTTTCCTCTTCTGCCATCTGTTCCACTAATTCAGTTGGTTATAGAATATTTTTATAAAATATGAGTTCCTCATTTAACAGCCAATTTTCCCCGAAGTATTTTTTTAATAAAACTTTCATATCTTTGGGCTTTTCAGCTTTTACTGATATATTACAGGCGGTTTAATTGTGTCAACTGCAGCCTTCTTCCAATTTCTGACTAAACATTCAGGAGTTCCAAGATGAACAATAGTACCAGTATCTTCATACAATTGATAATATTCTTCCGGTTTGATAATGGTCTCTCTACGTTTTATTTTTATGTTTTCTAATTAAGAAAAACCCTGTCCGGTGGCATATATGAATGTCTGGGTACAGCAAACACGATCTCGATCTCTTTAATGTGGCACGAAGGTTCCAAAGTTAGCCAATGTGAGCACATATTTATCATATCGCTATTTTTATTCTGTGATCCACAGCCATCACCTATGGATCTAATTTTTTGAATTTGATGGCTGAAATTTGTATTTTCGAGTCTGTGGTGTGTGGCTGATGGTACTTCATTCGATCCTTTCGGTCGATGGTTTGCGGTCCAAATATATACAAAATACGTTATTTTTCTGTAACTTTGACCGCGGCGACCCTTATACTAGTGTAGTACGCTGCCTGATCAGCTACTTTCGGCTAAAACATATTGAAATTTTTTTTTTTGGCAGTCGAAAAAAATGTTGCCATATGAGAAAATGAATAAGAAAATGTTAATCTTCCTTCCTAGCTTATGTGTAGAACGCTTTTGTCCTTAACTTATGCACTCGTGACGTCGTAATTAAAACTGACCGTGCTTGTTGATATGTTTCGCTTTTTAACTGTTCCTTAAGAACTAGACAGGTCTAATCTTATAAAACTTGCCAATCGAATTCTCGCTTGACAAGTATTGTCGCTCTGCGGCAAGAGATCGACAGTAGTATTTCTCTGGCACTTGGAATACAGCACCACCAGAAATTTTTTTTTTTTGAAAAAAAATATAATGTTCTTTAGCCAAAATGTTTTTTAATAAAATCATATTGTCTGCACTTCCCCGTGCAGAATAAATCTTCACCTAAAAGCAATCACATTTTTATTGTAAATCTGAAATTAAATTAAACAAATTAGTATATTCATATTTGGTTAACTAAAATTATACTTAGCTTAATAATTTTCACCAATTTCATGTACACAAAATGTAAATATTATTTGTTGTTATTTAAAAATAATTGGAAACGTCACTCTGCGTGGATGAATTCTAGTATTTATTTTCTCGAATTTGCGAATGACGCGACGTACCATGGATGATGATAAAATTAAATAAGCGACCAGTCGTTCGTGCTCGGATAAAAATGATGACATAACAAAAATACGTCTTACCTGGAACCTTGCTTAGTCTTGATCGTACACTCAAATCAATCAATCAATCAATAAGGGTTACCCTTAATATAAGAAAACACAACTGTTTTATTGTATTTTTAGTCAGTCTAAAAATTATCTTGCGGAAAATCATTTGGTAAGGAAGACATGCGACTACTTCGTCAACATTGGAGGAAACAAATGTCTCGGGCATTGAAAACACAGAAAAATCCTAGCTTTTCGAAGGAAACCGAAATTTTGCATCAAAACTTGCTACAAAATTGGGGCTACGCCCGGATTTGCCTTATCACTGCTTAAAACAACGGGCTACAAAAATTGCAGAAAAAGTTAGTTTAAAAAATCACGGAATGAATGAGTGAAGGCAACCATAAAGCGCAGTGCGCTCGAGTTAGAAATTTAAATTCAAGGACTTTTAAAACTCAAAAATTTTTCAACTCAACTAATTAATAAAAATTGGGAGGTTCTTATTTTCATTTGAATGAGTTGATTGGCTAAAAATGAATGGATGTAAAATCTTAGGATTTAAATTCTAACTGGAACATCAACCTTCAAGAGTCTTAAAGAAATCAAAAAAGTTTGATATTTTGTTATTTTTATTTTATACACCGTAATTTTTTGGAACCCAGTTTTTCAGTACCACTGGCTACTAAACAAATGGCATGCCAACAGAGAGTGAAGTTCTAATACGAAAAAACAAGTAATCAAAAATTGATTAAACCAAGCATAGTGAAACAATCAGAAAAAAAAGTTAAAAAGTTAAGTATGTAGTAATAATAATTGTAAGTATATACTATATACGTATAGGCTATGGAGTAATTAATTAAATCCAAAATAAAATCATTCGATTTTTCCAATAATTTCTGAGCCATACATTTCTGCCTTGACTTTAACAAACTCGTTTTCCAATACATAATAACAAACCTATTTTATAAAAAATAAAAAGATCTTTATCTCAATAATAACAATTCAAAAAAAAAAAAAACATTTACGGTTCAATAATAACACGTACCCGTATACATTCTCAGAATAGATTGAATAGCAGATTTCAAATAGCAATATTATCGAAAATCTATTACATCGTATTATGCAGCTTAATTTGTGTATTAATTTCACTTTGACAACAACACAATATTTCCTAATATCGGGAGCGCTCTGACAAATAATTAGCAGGCAGATAAATAACTTTTTTCGTGAAACTGTATAAAGCGTGAAGGCTAGTTATGATGTATTTTGAATCATATATTTTTCTTAAAACAACCCATTAATTAAACCAAAATTTAAAACACAAGGTCCAACATTTAAGTTTGATTTACAATTTGTTGATAAACTCTCTGCTTAAAAAATAATTTACAATTTTAATTTAATAATTTTAATAAATTTTTTGTTTATATTCTGGGAAAAGAACATAAACGTACAAGTTTATAAAATCTATTAAATATTGTCTAGTTTGTACACTTATGTATATACAGAGTTTAGAAACTAATATCTATAATACATTTTAAACTAAATTATCAGTAAATTTCTAAAATTAAAAAAAAAAAATTTTTAAGTAACTTTACACATAAACATACTATAACAAAAATTGTATAATTAAAATTAAATTAAAAATAGATTATAAATAATTTTATGTGTGCATAGTTTTCCTTTTAACATACACATAACTTATCGTTAATAAGTACATAATTTTTAATTAAATAAACGGTAGAATATTAAAAATGTGTTAATTAGTTCCGTAAAATTTTGTATTTCTGTTTACTGCCCTATACCCTGATTTACGTCAAATAATTTTTGGTTACGTTCAAAACCCAATATCAGCATAATTTATTGTAATAATTCTAATGACTTATTCGCGGTTATGGTTAATATCGAGCTACATAGCTACTTACTGTACAAAGATGATTTTATGCTCTTAATAATTATTAATCGTTATAATCGTATTTACGTGGCAATTAGATCGAAGTACAAAGTGGCGGCGCTAAATCGTCGTATAAATATTTCACACGTTTTTAGTTTGTTGACATTGTATTTATATGCAGGGAAAATCCAGGTAAGCTATAAATGATGAAGGAATGTTTATAATGTGACGATTTTGAATAACAAAAAATGTTACGTACTTGATGTATTATGTTCAGAATACGATACCATGAAAAATTCAAAGAGATACTGAATCATCTTTTATGTACGGTAAATATTTGAGAACGATGGTAAATAAAATATCTTTGAGATATTTTCTATGAATTTATCATATTGTAGATGAATCTTTTAATCAACGTAATAAGTTGTTTACCTATGAAATATGTACAGGTATAAGTTAAAGAGGGTGTCAATGAAGTGAATCGGACCTAATCGCCCACTAAATTTTATTGAATTTAAAATTGTTTTATCACTTTTGGTCAGATAAATAATTAATTTTGAATAGATGAACAAACAAGTTCAAATTATGGTTTTTTACAGTATTGTTTGCGTAACAAGCCAGCTTTATTATTGATTCATATATTCATTAAAAACTACATTCTGTACTTAAATTTTTAATATAATTAAACAAATTGAGTTTGTTGGTTGGGTCTCAAAAAAAAAAAAAAAAAAAATTCAGACATTGAACTACGATGTTTGCATCCCGGCATAATTTCGAAAGATATACAACCTCAAAAATCGGGGATTAAAAATTATATAAAATGTTGCTTTTAATTAGATTTTTGATATAAATTCGTGTTTCTTTGAAAGAAAAGTCCATTTCAACATGTAAAAAATAGATTTCCATAACAATATATCAAGATATTTTGTATTCATTCCGAAGATGAAGTTATTAGTAAATCATCATAAAAGGCTTGTCCCTTAATGATTATTTAAAACTATTTCTGTGGCCAGGCCACAAGCCAGAATGACACAAATCTAAAATTCGCATTTATCAGAAAGGCGTTTTTAAAATTAAGACTTTCTCAAAATCGTATGAGTTTTAGAATTTTGCTTTTTGTAAACGCTTATTACGGTTGTTTGCAGTTGCCAGAATATTATAAAAATTTGAAATAATATGAAATCGATAACATTCCGTATTTGTGATAGTACGTAAAAGGGCATAACTCGACTTAAGCCATATGACTTGTGGCCACAGGTTTATATTTTAAATAATGTTGCGTTCTATATTGGACTTATTTCGCATTAGATTTGTATCTGGCAAATAATACTGAGCATCCATAAATAGTCGATAATGCATCCATAAATGGTCGAGGTTCCTCAAATTTTCAAACAAAAACGAAACATTGACAAATTATAAAAATTGTATTTAAATTTTCACAAACATAAACACAACATCAATCATAATTAACCAGTACAAAATGATTAGTAGCGTATAGCCCTCTCTCTAATCGGTTGGATATCTCATATTTCCCCATTCCTCTAAAAGCGCGTTTCCGAGTGTTCCATTGTTTTCGGAGCTAGAATGCGAGACTGAATTCTTCTACCAAGAATGTCCCACACATGTTCTATAGGATTGAAATCGGGACTCCTTGCTAAGTATTCATTCACGATTCTGGCAACATGAGATGAAAATTATCACCTATAAATGGTGCTTGAACAATAACATATTCTTCCAATATTTCACTAATATAGCGAACGGACGTTATATATCCGGTTGGAACCAGGTAAATATCGGTGCGTTCTTCCTGTTTAGATTGAACATAATAATTGAAACAAATTCTAATTTAAATTTTATTTCATTTTGTAACTCATGAATATATTGTTTATACACTTGCTGTTTTGCATTTAACTGGTTCACTGTAATTATTAATGTAGCTTATGATTGTTTACATTTTACCAGTTATTGGAAAATATGTCTTAAACAATTTATTTATAGTTAAATTTAATTATACTTGGATAATATTTGTTGATCACTTCTAGTTTGTCTGAAAATATAATTAATTATTAGTTAGTGTATAATTAAGTAAATTATGCAAAATTACGTACAAAACAAACAAACGCAGCCGTTCTTGTCGTTTGGTTGACAGTTTTGAGTTTAAAAGGTTCTTAGTGCAATGTCGCGTAAATAGTCTTAAACTGGAAGTGTTCTAATTAAGATTATCTGTGCTAATATTATTTTTTTAAAGTTAAGCTTTTTATAAAAGTTTCATTTCTTTCTGGCCCCGTTGGCCATATTCTGGAACTAAACCCGGCCACACTTCAATTCAATACCTGCCTGTTGCTGTGGGCTATAAAGAAAAAATTTGTTTTCGTTGAAAATCATTTTTTATTGTAAAGCTAGTGGATTGACTACATTTTTTGTTTGTCCATTTGCTGCATAAATAAAAAGATCAGACCGTTTACCAACTCTGGAGCATGCGATGCGATCGTTTTCTAAATTCAAACCACACACTTGCAAATATTGCCCTTGCGCTTTATTTATTGTCATAGCGAACGCAATGCATGTTGGAAATTGAAGTCGTTTGAACTCGAATGCCATATATTGATCGGAATGAGTGGTATTCGTGGAAGTAGTACATCTTCACCTTAATGAGGTCTAATCAGAATTATTGCTTCAATTAGATTGTTCATCAACTTTTTTACTACTAATCGTGTGCCATTGAATAACTTTGGCTGATATATATTTCAGAGTAATACAATTGGCTTTCCAATTTTCAAATTAAGAATGTATGGCGGTAATCCGGGAACATCGAGAGAATTAAGAAATTCCGTTGGAAAATGTACTATTTGACTTTGGTTCATCACGGAGTCAATGGATTTGTATGTCACCGTTTCACCTCCGATTCTGTTTATAATTCTGTTGTTCATATCGTATACGTCGACATTTCGACTCTTCTTCGGCTCTTCCGCTCAACCATGTGTGATTTCGATAATTTGTTTCGATGCTTCGGATAACCTTGTCTACTAATTCTTCTTTTGAATTCACGATGTTGTAGAAATTAGATGGGACGGTGATTTTTCCTGTTTCTAGATTTGTAGGTGCGGTGCAGTTACCAACCTCGAGTAATTGCCTTGAAAATATGTCAGCTGTTGGATTGGTTTGAAGCTGAACTCTCATATTTGTTGTTAAATGTATTCTTTTCACTGTTCCAGAATATTTCAAGCAGGCATGGAATTCATCAGCTGGTGTTGAGCAAGGTATAACTGGAGGCGTTTACCTGAAGGCACTGGATAGTAACAACAATGCTCCACCAAATGAAGCCTGATTATTTCGCAAATCTTTCAATGTGTGGTCTAATGCTGCCAATGACTTCTTGTGAGCGATTGTACACCCATCCCATACAATGATTTTGCACGCCTGAAGAACCTTTCCTATTCCTGATGCTTTTAAAATATTATTGTCTGTGAATTACACGTTTAGTGACATTTTAAGAGCTGAATGCGCTGTTGTCCCTCCTTCCATCAACGTGGGAGGAATGGCAGAACCAGCAATAGCTAACGCAATATGGCCATTTGAACGGATTTTAGCCAGGATCAAGGAAATTAAGAACATTTTGCCAGTTCCACCTGGAGGGCCAAAAAGTACAATCCACCAGATTGTTTGGCTACAGTTTGTATGATGGTGGAAGGAGTTTCGGTGTTTTTTCTTTGACGAACAGCTGCAAGTCATTTCTGTTGTATGATTGCTCTCTGAGTAGTTCTCTGTCGAATGTTGCATTGGCCCGATTTGGTGCTGTCATTCCCAATTGTGCTGACATCTTGCCGCACATTGCAAGACAAAGATCCTCATTCATGACGCATTCTGTGCAGAATATATTCGGCCATGTAGTCTTTGTATTTCTCCGACAATTGTACTGGTTGTGTCGGGGAACATGTAGATACAATAATTGAAAACAGCGTGCGTATTTGAAATAGATTAGAAGTAGCGGATGAATCTTCAATTGACTTGTCCCAATGATCTTCGTTTTCCAGTAAATGTAGTGTCTCGCACGCACTACAATACGTATTATGTACTATTCCATCCACTGTTCGTAAATGTATAAATGATGTTGGACCACGAACGGTAATCAGAAGCAACCGTAAATAAAAGCATTCGGCGTTGTTCGGAGGTATAGTGTGTATCCTTCCTAAAGTATTTGATGAAAATAATCCAGGTTGTCCAACTACTGCTTTGCCTATCTTCCTAATTCAAAATTCTTTCTTGTTTCGTTCCAAGTGTTATAAGTTGAATGTCTGCATACATCAAAGTTCTTGCAAAATCATCTGTTTGACGGTAATAGAAAGCACGCTCTTAATGTTGTGTTCGGTGGATTTGTTACTCCGTCCGCTATGTTTTGTTCCGTGAAATACACTCTTTGTCCGTTTTCAAGATGGACGGCAAGTTGGATTCCTCTCGTGGATTAGAAATCCTAAAATGTGCCACGCAGCTTCATTGCTGCTGTTATCTGCCGATTTGATATTGAGAGTTCATCTAAATTACTGTTTGTTGAAACCCCAAACACGGCCATATCGCTGCCTTTGTTGACTTATTTATAAATGTATTTTATGAATTTCACAGAATTACAATACTCGTTGATATGTGCTTTGAAAGTTGTCGATAAAAGTGGAAATTATGGAACAACCCAACGATTATCGACTTCAATATCATTTCCTCTCACTTTCAAAATACATAATTGATTTTCCATGGTCTTATGTACTTCTTCGTCGATATATGTAGTGAGTAACCATCATTACTAGTAATTTTGTATTTTAACAACATAGTCCGTGTATCATGCTCTTGGTCACAATTTCAAAAACTCATTATGAATTGTGAGATCTGGTATTTCGGCAGATATTACTTTATCTATTTCATTTGGTATTATCTTCACAGTAAACCATATTAGGCTGTGCACATGTGGCAATCCTCTTTTTTGCCACTCCACAGAGTACACCCTACATTGTGTGCTGGTGGCATCAACGCTCTGCTTCGATGATAAATTTGCCCTTGAATCTTTAAAATAGAGGGCAATTTTGAATATGATGAGTACAATCGTTCAACATTATCGAAATGATGAACACGTGGTGACGTCATTACCTTATAGGTGGGACTGTAGCCGGGTTGACGAACAACATCGGCTCCAAATGACGTCATGTTAAAGCATTGATTGTACTGTTACGTGAGTACGAGAAAATGTCTGGATAGCGTTGTACGTCCATATAGATAAGTACGTAATGGTTCCGGTGGCAAAGTCAAAACCGGCAATTTAATTTTGCCATCGGCACTTCAATGCTTGGCAACGTCGGCACACAGCAGACAATGCGCCAATATCAACGCAGCGAAAATCTTTGTAGGCGATTGAAAAGTCATAATTGAAAGCAGCGTTTATGGATGCAATTCACACAATTCGAATATCATAAAACAGTAAATTAATACTCAAATTTCCAATTTAATAGCAGCAAGAAAAATAACACGTTCGCACAATCGAAAATGACACCTGTCGACGTACAACGCCATCTACTGAGTTGTGGCATTAATGATCATGTCTTATTAACCTCGTTAATTTTGTGTTTTTATCAATTTATTTCACGACTATCTGAGATTTTTCAAGCTTTGCAAAACATGCAAAAAATTCAAAATTTCAAAGAAAAAAATAATTTTCTTCGGGTTTTTCCGGAAGTTTCCGAGTTTTTCACTCAGATTTTCCAATTTTTCTCTTCTATAAGACCATCTGGATCGGATACGCGCAAAATCCCGTACAAAAACATCATTTTTCGATTTTACGAATTTTTCGACTTTTCCGGTGGATTTTGCCAAAATTTTCTTCCGTAAGAACCATCTCCTAACAATTGCGAACACACCAGAAAAAGATTGAGCCAAATCGGTTCAGCCGTTCTCAACTGATGCGCGCACATACATTTTTTACACCATTTTTATATATTTATATTACTTGGTAAAATAAAAGTTATTGTGAGAAAACCTATATTCGTGCCTGGATTGCGCAAGGGTTCCAGGAGGTTTTTTATAAGTGTATTTTTTGCTGGCGTTCGAGTTGTTTCGGCACCGTTACCTGGACCATTCTTATTTTTTAGTTAGGTAGAATTAATTAGATATTCCTGCTGCATTATTGATACGAGTGAGCTGCCCAAATATTGGTTATTCGAGCAGTGATCGAAACCCTTCCTTCGAAATTCCGCCCATACCATGACTGATCTGCCTCGAACCCTTTCGCTAAAGGTGCATGGAGCATAACGCTTATTAGCGATGTAGCGTTGGCTTCTCAGATATTCCAACAATGCCACGATTGCCGCTACATTTTCTGACTTTAGCGACATAATACAAATTAACACATTGACACAGGAAAATGAACACTCGACAATAAAACGATTAAATATCGCAAAAACAATTTCACAAATTTTCGATTTAACCGATACATTCAAATTTTCCATGGCATCCTAACAAGTATTGCAACTGCAATCTTGGCAATTGGAGTCACCGTATAAGAGTCAACCAGTAAATTACAAAACTGCCTTCAACTCAACAAAACTAAATCTATGCATATAAACTTTACCAACAAAAATGTTAATTAGTTACCTATTCCACGTGTAAATCTAAACTTTCATCATACTCGCTTAAGGAGCGAGCCATTAATTTGCCATTTTCCAAAACTTTACCCAAAAATCATTTTAGAATCCCATTCAAATCGCACATGTCTAATTCCACTCAAATCCGATGAGAAATAGATAAGTTCCATCCTAATTGGTCATATTTCAGAATTTATCTAAAAATAATTTTAGAACCTCACTTCCAGTGTATCTATTAAATTTCACTAAACCGGTTATGAAATAGTCAAGTTCTATCCTAATTGGTCAGACACATAATTTGTTAAAGGTTCAATTTGAAAAGTAAAAGAGTAAATTTGAAGTCTAAAAGATTCAACTTGAAGTGTAAGACTATTATTAGTAAGTTGTTGCAATATTTTGTTTTACTATGTATTGCATTTTAAGAAGATAGTTTCCCAGAAGTAAGTGAAATTTCCTGTATAGAAGTTCTTTATATCGTATTCATCGTAATAGTCTGGAATAATGTGCTAGTTTCAATTTCGTTAATAAAAATGTATCGAAGAGCTTTGAGATTATTATTATTATTATTGTTGAAGTGCCATGTGGGCGTTCAGCTGCCTCGCACTGTGACCTAAAAGATCTTCTCTGCTAGATGTTTACTATAGCATTTACTCTCCTAGAAAGACGGTAGCATTGGGACGCAAGGGCTTCGAAAGTGCTTCGAGAGAGCAGCCCCACTCCCGTATATTTCCTACCCCTACCAAGTCTATAGTCTGTATACCATTATGATTTTAGTCTTACAAGTTGCTGGAAATGGAAGGTCGCCTGTAGTTCACCCAGCTTTACTACAGGAAGGCTAAATAACACTGAAGGGTGCCTGGTATCCAGAGTCCGCATACTTTGAACTGATTAACCTATCAGTCATTCATCCATCGGCATTATGCTGTTCCACCTTAGATTAGGGAATTTTGTCAAGGATTTCTTCTTTAACGCCGTACTTTAGCCTGTGCCAAATGAACAAAATGTGTCAAATGGCCTCAGTTACCAGTGGTGGCCACCACGTACACTTGCGAATTGTGACCAGGTTACTCCTTACACAATTGTATCCATCACGTAAGTGCCTAATACTTGACCAGAATGGCTTATGTGATGCGTACCATACTGGAAAGTAACGGAGTTGGTAGATCAATCTACTCCAAGAGCTTTGAGTCTGTTTACAGCATGTTTATTGGATGATATGATGAAATTTGGGTTTCATTTTCCCAGCCTAATATCATTGTGCTCAGCGGTACCGTCAATTTTTGAGTAATACAACCGGTCCGTATTTGCATTTGTCTGGCAATTCCCTTATCAGTTTTCTATCATAATATTATGTCCTGGTGCCTTTCCAAGACTACACAATTTTAATTATATTCCTAACATTCTTCCATTTACACTTTATAGGTTGCGCGTAGCACGAAAATAACAACTTGAATGCAGTCGTTATGAGCAACAAAATTATTGGCTTTTTCTTCATCGTTTCTCGTCAAATTTCGTCCAGCTGGTAATCCAATCGGTATATTCGATTTGTTGGCATTTTAACATATTTTGTTACCCTCCATAAAACATAATCTGTCCTGTCGGATGCCAAGAGGTCACATAAACAATTCAGGATGCTCTGGTTTTCCAATTCCCGCAATGCAATCGATTTAATTACCATTTAAATAACGGTAACGGTGATTTGTTTGTTGCCAATGACAGCTAATGTTCGGTTATTCTTGAATTAGTTCCTATACATATAGGGTGTTATGTGACCGTTTATTGAATTTTCAGAACTACATAATATGACTTATGTGGCCTTTAAACCTGATAATGCCAGTGTGATAAGAGGAATATTCAGCAAACAGTTAATGTCCTTAGGGGTCGGGACTTACTGTTACTATTGCCGATCAGTGACCAGAAGACGGTGGCCTATGCCTCTTTTCGTAGAATACTTTTAATTATCCAGAAGTCAATTAAATCAGGAACTTTCTTTTTATCCGTGGGCCACTAAGGTGGGTGCCAGCTTTAAAATTAGATGCTTGGATATGACCTTTTCCACATTTACTGTGTTAATATAATGTTTTACTCTTTATTTACAATAAAGAGACATAAAACACGCAGAAAAAAACCTCCATTTAAGAAACTAAAAAATTACTGAAATTTGATGTGAGAAATGTTTTTTTTTGTAGCCAATATCCCAATACCAAACATTACATGATTTATTACCCTCACTATGCAACGCATTTATGTACTTTATCCTTGTATCAAAAATTGTTAACCTGCAAACCATAAAATAATTCCAGCACTGATGTAGATGAAAATCTAGTTAATTTTACTCACAACGTCATATTGCATATACTCCCATAGTTTTACCCGGACCGAAACCATTATATAGTCAAAAATTATTTTCATATTTAACTATTAACAACTATTACCTATATTCGCACATGGATTTAATCTTTATTTAATCCATATATTTATACCATCTACAAAAATAAATTCTAATGTGCAAATAGAATGGGATTTTCCCAGAGATTTAAATGAATTACTAATAAAATGTTGCTGCCGTATAATATACTTACATATTCAGTCATTAGTATTACGAATCACGTACACTTAATTAGAATAAATTATATTCATTGATATTTATTATGTAGACTCGTACAACACTTTTTTTTTTTTTGTTTTTTACAAAACACGAGAGCGATCGAGAATACAAAAAAAAATCCATATTTTATTTTGAGCACAAAAAATTATTTTGATGACTAAATTTTTATAATTTTTTAACGTAAATTGATTTATTTTCATACGTTTAATTACGTCGCGTTCTATAAATAAAATCATATATTCATTCACTTCTTGATTAATTCATTGTTGTGGTACGTTTTTTGATCTTGACGTAACAAATCAATAGAGCGCGTGCGATTTACATATTATGATGTCGCGGATAATAATTGTTTGAAGATGTGAATGAGTAATTTATAAGACAATTGTGTTTATTTTTTTGTGGTTTAAGGTAAATGAAAAAAAAAATTGCAAACATTATAGCTATATACATATGTTGGAAATCTAATTTTCGCCATATAATTTTTATTTGATCTTATACGGTGTCATAATTGGTTTAGGATATCGATAATTATTTTACCTTTTTTATAAGAAAAAAAAAAACCACGCAATTTGCATTTAAAAGGCATAAATCGAATGCTGACGTTAATTGTTTGCATTGCTTTTCCTTCAAACATTGACCATAATCAATCGTAAAATTGTCTATAGTCGGAAGTTTCAGCAATATATTCCACCACAAATTGACGTCTGTGTTTGGGCTATCATTGTCAATCAATACTTAACATATTTAAAATTGGATGTTTAACAGCACGCAACGTTGGATACCTCTTATAAACTAAACAAAACAAAATTACAAATTTTGTAGATCAAATCAATTCTGTTGTGACAATAAAGTGACGAAAACAACAACTCGCTTTACTAAATCTTCCATTAGGAACACACTCATAAACTCGCGGCACTGTAAAACTAGATTATTTTTGCCAACTGTACAGTTTTGTTTGTAAAAGCCAGGGAGATGTTACACGTATTCTATGTAACGGGCGCTTGTCATTCCCCGTTACCCAATTTATATTAATCATAAATAAGCAAACTGTTATCCAACCTTGAAGATATTTATCTTCAAAGAAATATCTCAAATGACACTGTCCGGTCTTTAATTAATTACATTTACATTTTTCAGTTTGTATCAAATGAATTAATGTAAATTATTTTACTTTTACCGGCACGTGACACACACGATCCATTTTCATTTATGCCTATTACTTCGGTCTAAAAAGACCAACGTATTGGAATCCTGTCAAAAATTACGAAAAATTTGGTTGATCCAAAACTACTTTTCTCGACTTACGGTCCCTGAGTATGAAAAAGCAAAATCAAAAAACAAAAAATCCGTCCGTCTGTCTGAATTTCTGTACCCATGGTATTTCGAGAACGGCTTGTCCGATTTGGATTTCTTTTCGCCAATCTGTTTCTATGGTCAAGGTGGAGATTTGAACAGCTTTTGGAGATTGTACGTGAAGAGGGTGGGGTACCTGCCATACAATTGACTCAAAATACCTCGTTATAGTATGTATATAAAATTTACGATTTTGTTATATTGGCGATTTCCATCAAATGTAGTTGGCAATTTGGCATTAGTTTCTATGTAAGTAAAGGGGACGACTATTGTCAAATTCAACTGTTTGACAGTTCTGATCCCCCTTGTTCTATAGTTAAATTTTGTTCATATTATTTTCACCAGATGTCAGCTACTTTGTTGGAAATCGCGAATACTACATGTTGGATGATTATTGTATTGGGCATTGAATTTGGAGTTGATTTGAATGTTAAGTTAGGGGCCAATTTGCGCGTTGAGTTGAAGTTGAGTTGGAGTTGAGTTGGGGTTGGATTAGGATTTTGTGAGCAGTTAAACAATTTTTTATATATGCTGGTTTGAGAATTGAGTTTAGTATAATGTTTGCGGTTTAGTTGAGAGTTGAGTTGAGTTCCGTTTGCGGTTGTATTAGGGCTGAGTTGGGGTTGTAGTAGGGTTTAGTGAGCAGTTAGACTGAGGATTTGTGATTTTTTTTATAAAAATGTTATTGGAATTCTATATCTTATCGGATTTTGATGAAATTCAGTATTTCCAATGGAAATGGGTTTCTCAAATTATTTTAAGATAAAGTTCTGGAATATGGCGAATTATGATGGAACTTAAATTTTTCTTAACCGATTATTATGAAATTTGTTATAAGCCTTGGAACTTTACACAAATATATTTTTTGGAGGTTGAGCTGAAGACTGATTTAAGAGATTCAGTTTGGAATTGATTTGGGAGTAGACTTAATTTTGGAGACCGAAGTTCTGATCGCCTAATTAGGTTTCAGCACTTTATATTTTTTGGAATTTAATTGTATATAATAAAATCGTACACTTACATTTCTGTAAATAAACGTAAAAACATGTTTTTCTCTAAATCAGGTATTTTAATTTTTGCATTTTATATATTTTGCAATTATTCAAATGGAAACATTTTTAACTGGATGAAAACTGGAATTGAGTTAGTAAGCGTAAAATACGTTTTTTTCTTTTGTGTGTAATGTGGGATTGGTTATTCAGGTAATCCAATGTGCCCTATTTTGCAGTATTGCATTTTTGCTTATGAACCAACGAAAAGATTGGAGGGGGGTAATTACGTACTTTTTGGTTGAGGTAATCAGTCAAAAAATTTATAAAAACCGCCGACAATTTAGGGCTGGGGATCAGAATTTTTTTTTCTTGTGTTTGAAGCCAACATCACTAGCGCACGTGGTAACAATTAAGCAGAATAAAATTATGGAAGTATGTACAATGTACTTTACTTGCAACAAAATTTGTGTTTTTCCTTCAACAACATGGAAAAAAATAAAACCAAGTCAGGAGAGTATAAGATTAACGAAAACATTCGATCTACTAATTAGAATGATATCGGACGTTATGCGTTTGTTGACTAGAAGTCTTGTAAAGGGCGAGATGCGTATTGTCCCTCCTCTAGTCAACAATGTTTAATGTCATTGTTTCATGTGTGTGAAGTTAGCTCAGACTTTCACCCCAAAAAAAATATCATCAGGCAGCACAAAAATTACAACGTTATCCCAGAAAATAACTTTTATTTTATTTTATAACATATTTCATTACAGAAAATCGTAAAAATTGAAATCTTATATTATAGAGGAAATTATAGAAGAAAATACTAAACTTTAAAGAAAAGGACCTTTAAGTTAGAATAGTACCGGGTTTTGGCCATCTGATGTTTTTTCCGGAAACCATCAATATGCCATTCAAATTGTTATTGCGTTGTTTAACTCCTTTAATAATGCCATAATTGAAATTGGTGCTATAATTATTTAAGTTAGCATAGTACCAAAATATCATGCAACTGGATGATATTTGGCTCTTGGATAACCGGGATGTTTTTTTTCTTTCGCAAACCATCGGTAAGCCATTCGATTTGTTATTGGATAATCTGACTCCTTTAATAATATCAAGATGATTTGCAGGTTGAGATTCGCGCTATAATTATATAAATTTGTCTAGTACCGAAATTTCATAAAAACTGAAGCGATTTGCCCCTGGGATAAGCGGGATGTCTCTTTTCCGGAAACTATCGATGTGCCATTCGAATTGTCATTGTATTATCTAACTCCATCAGTAGGATTCAATAATAACATTGATATGCACAAGGCACAACACAGATAATAAAAAAGAAACAAGAAACAGTTTTCCAAAACGTTATAATAATACTTTATTTCTTTTAAAAACAACTCTGTTTAGCCAATCTCCGTCTGGATCCAAAAACCAAATGACGTATCTCTTCTAAACAATAAATATTATTTTTCCAATATTTAGTGCATTGTAAGGTTGAGTTGAGTTGGGTTTTGAATATTAGGTTGGTACAGAAATCCTACATCTCGGCCCTTCTGTGGATTGAGCTGGCTCGGTCAATCCCCACTTTATGTTGTAATATTTCTATAATTATACGTCTTTTGTACTTTCGCCTTTCTCACTAATTAATCGTTATTAATGAATATGTTAATGGTTAATTTTTTATTTCGTTTTTATTTTATCTTAGCTCCATCTTTGCATCGTCTTTCAACCTTTATCGTCTTTGCACCTGAATTATTTGTAATTGTGTATCGGCTTCTGTTACTCTTATGATAATTTATAGGATAGTTAAATAAAAAATAAATCAAATCTCCTTAAAAACCGCCAAACTCCTCCTAGCTTTTGATTTTTAATATAATAAATTTATAGTACGTTGCTGGCGACGTCTTACTGCTCATCATGGCCAATTTAAACCCAAACTTTCATATTCTCGGCGCACGTTGATGTTTTAATAGGACCTTCGTGTTTCCCAACTTTTTCTACGGCATACCTTTCATTTTCGCTTGTTTTAATTTTGTAAGGTCTGAAATACTTTGGAAATACTTTTAAACCTGCGCCAAATTGTGTCCTCTTTATTGCGATTAAATCGCATTTTTTGCGATTAGCTAGTTTCCTTCTGCGATTGAAGGTTTTTTTGCCTCTTCCTAGATATTGATTGTGAGTAAAAAATGACCTCTAATTGTTACTGTATGGCTTCCATAATATTTGTATCTTTGGAATTGCGCATTTTGGTTCAAATAGCGTTGTAATGAATTTTCGAATATGTACCATTCTTCCGGCTTCCCAGCAGATAATTTTGAAAGACATGAGATGATTATTCTGTTTAGTCTTTCTGCTTGGCCATTCCCTCGTGGTACTACCGTGGTGATGAGCACATGTTTAATTTGCTCTTCTTTACAATATTGTTAAAAAATTGTGGAAGTAAAAGCTACATCTCTATCAGAAATAATACGTTGCAAATTTCCAAAGACAGCGTTGTGTAAGTCCAATTTAACTAAAACTTCGGATGTCGTGGTCGATTTAACTGGATATAGCCAAGTAAATTTTGTGAAACCATCTATAACGATAAAAATATTTATTTATTTTTTTATTTAGTTGTACTTTAAAATTTACACATTTTTTGCCACACTCCATTTTGAGCTTATGCTCATTCTCAACAGAGCGTACCAAAATATCATAGTTGAATTTCTTAAAACGGTTTGTTTATAATGGTGATCAGGTAAGCGAACCAGGCATACAAATTCGCCTGTATCTTCATCTGTATCACTTCTAGGGGCGTTGGCCGGAAAAGGCATGGACATTTGCCGGAGATCTCCATTTAAAATAATTTAAATTTTTACTTCGTTATTTCCTTAATTTTAGGTTGAGGCCACATGATTTCCGATCCTTACTGCCTCTCTTTCCTTTTCGCCTCGCAGTTAATTTTTTACCTTGGACGATTCGCTCGTTGAATTCTTAATTGAAGAAATTAAATTGTATTACTTATATTAAATAATAAATATAATTATTATATATAATTATTTCGTACTTGCCATAGGACCAGGATGATCAATATGATATGTCAAAATCTTCTTGTTTTCCACATTTTCTTTCAGCCAGTATGCATTCAATGCAATTACGTCCGCAGACATCACATAGCTCACGTAATTTTGGGATATAATAATCTCTTTCTAATAATTCCTGCATCTTCTTACTACCAAAGTGACCTGCTATGTGTACTGATTTTATTAATTCCACCTGCATTCCTTTTGGGACGTATAACAATTTTTTTCCCTCATCATTTTCTTTGAAAAGTATCCCGTTCTCCATTAGGTATCTTTCGTGTGGGCCATGTACCGATAGTTTGCAAATCAGCTGAACACCTTCATCCCTACTTTGTGTTGCTTTGATTCTGTCTATTACAGTATCTATCACCATCACCTGAATCGGATTGCGACTTAGAGCATCGAATGTGCCATTTTAGTGCCAGGGCGATGTTCCAAACTGTACTAAAACTCTTCCAGCATTTATGCCATCCTGCGATTCTAGGGCAAATATCACTTTTTTCATGGTCATTTTAAACGCAGCGCAATCCATTACTATTGTGAAAGTAATCCTTAATATATAAGCTCTTAGTTTTTTTAAAGCTAATATTATTGGTAGAGCTTCCAATTCGTAGCTTGTATAATTTTCTTGAGCATAGGTAGTTTTTCTACTAAAAATAGATAGGACGAAATTTTGAGTCCTCGCTGTTTTTCTGAAGCAGAATTGTACCAAATCCCATTTTCGATGCATCGGTGTGCAATTCTGTTTCAGCTTCAGGATTGTAAATTCTTAGTACTGGATCTTTGCACAGCTTTTTTCAATTTTTGAAACGCCCAACTTTCAGATTATCAAATTGAAATTTGACTCTCTTCCTTAATAAGTCTGTTAATGGCTTTGCAATAATAGAGTATTGTTCAAAAAACTTTCGGAAATACCCCGTTATTCCCAAAAAAGCTTGTATATTCTTAACTGACGTTTGTTTGGGGAAACTTTTCACTGCCTCTATCTTTTCCATTGATGGCCGATTTCACAAAGAAATTGACACTTTTTCCATTTTATTTTTAACCCGTATGAGTTAGCCATTTCCAAAACTTCGTGTAATTCTGGATTCCCTGATTGATAGTTTGAGATGGTATAATCAGATCATCCATGTAAATCAACACATTTTTTGAATATAAGTGGTCTAAATATTCGACATATGCATCTTTGAAACGTGGCTGGTGCTGTACTTAATCCGAACGGCATCTTTAAAAATTCGTATTGTCCCGCATGTGTGATAAACGAAGTACATCTTTGACTGGATTTATAACAGGGACATAAAAAAATCAATTTTCCAAATCTAAAGTTGTAAAGCATTTGGCGTCATGTAATTCATCTATCATATCCTGGATTAAAGGTATAGGAAATCGATCCATCATAATTTGCTCGTTTAATTTTTGAAAATCCACACAATTTCTATATATATATGTATATATACCATCTTTCTGTCTCACAAGCACAATTGGACTTGCAAATTCTGATTTACTTTCAATTATAATTGTTTTTTCGAGTCACTTTTTAATTTGTCTGCTAACTTCGATTTTCTCGAATTGAGAAATTCTTCTGTAAGGTTGATATATTGGCGTGTCATCTTTTAGAATTATTTTTATTTGTACAGGACACGGTTTAGATGATTCTTCTTTGTAATTATTTACAATGTTGGCTATTGTCATCTTATATTCGACTAATCCAATTTTTAAAGCATCTTCTTTTGGTGATATTCTGTAACAAGCCACAAAATTAGGAATAATTGTAATTTTAATTATTCCAAGCAACTTACTAATCCCTGTCCCCAATAAAACGTCCTCCCCAATTATCATATGACATTTATGAGTCACATAAACCTGCCTATCAAAATGTTGATCATCGATTGTTAAATTACACCAAAAATATCCTATGGTTACCGTTGTTACACCACATACACCATACAAAATTTTATTTTTGAAAATTATTTTAGGAGAACCAAGCTTTTTGTACACATCTTCTCTGATCAAAGTTTTTTTCCTACCTGTATCTATTAAAGCTTCTAACTCATGATTATTTAAAAGACTTAATAGTATCTTTACAGCTAACGGATTATTGCATTGATAACATAGTTTAGTTCTTTATACATGTTGGAGCTTTATGCCTGAATTCACCAGACGTAAAACATTTCGGTCCTTTCGACTTTTTATGACAATGTTTTGATTTATGTCCCGGCTTACCACAGTTGTAATAAAAAATCCCGGGATAGGGGACACAGTTGTGGATATGGCGAGTTTCTTTTCAATCTACGATTTAGTTCTAGATGTTACAATCGAACAATTCAGTAAAATCAAATTTTTGACTGTTGGAAACTCTAAGTTTACTATTGGGAAACGAACCTTGATTAAGCAACAGCATTGTAGACAGCTATTTTCTTCGAGTTTCGAATAGTATAAAACAATCATTCTGTTAAAATTTTTTGAGATAGTAAAATTGGTTCGTTATTTGATTAGTTTTTTATCTACATCGCGTTGTCTTGGTGGGAAGTTATTCGTACGCAATACTGAACACACTCGTATCTTTTACTTTTTTATTTTTCAAAACACAACTGGACGAAAGTATATTCGCCTTCTGAATATCAATAACTTTCCTAAAAGTTTAAAAAATCGAGACAATTTCAGATATAATTCTCCTGATTTTTATGAGTGCATTTTGAATGAGAGCTTTTAATAAAATACAAAATAACTTAGTAGTGATTTTCCAAATAACATAATATTATTTTCTTTTCAGGTAAATTGGATTACAAAAGACAACGAAAATTAAAAATATATCGATACTTTTACATCTCAACGGTGAGCATGCTATTTGATAATAATGTTACATTAATAATTGTATTACTAATAATAAGGTTACAAAACTATGAAGTTTGTTTGAATCGATAAATGATAATGTCGTTATATTACATTTATGAATTATTCATTGATTTAACATTTTCAGTATTGAAATGTCATGTCTAGCAATAATATTCTCTTTTTAGCGAATACAAAGCGCATAATTCTGTATCAGTCTTGTATAATTCAAATCATGATTATAAATTTATAAATTAAACATGAATTCTGCTACCTTTTATTATACAGTACCATTTCCATTCCATTAAATTATTACATGATTCATCTTTTGAAAGTCGAAGATATTATTCCATCTTAACATAATTAATTATTAATATTTCCATCTTAAGATTTATTCAAGTCTAAAGAGACATTTGTTTAAATATTGGGAATTCTCAAATATGTTTAATACACTTGCAACGTGTATATTTGTAATTTGTATATTTTGTATACACGCGAATCGATTTCTAGAAAAAACAGTTTTCATCTGTTAATGGCAATCGAATTTCCAGAATTGCGAATTTACTCGTCTATATTGATGTTACCGGAACAAAATTATAATATGTACTTTACTGTTAGGTAAATAGTGGATTCATAGAATTTTATAAGATTAAAACAATTATACAGTGGTAGACATTCGTATAAACGCACTATGTTTTTTGAATATTGTTCTAAGAGTAAAGTGTTTTGATTTTTTTCAAGTAGTCTAAATTATGTCTATCATCTTAAATCTGTTGATAAGATAAACCATTAGTAAAAATTTTAATGGTTTACTTTAATAAATTGAAAAATCTAAATTTCAGGTGGACATTCGTATAAACGCACTTCTGATAATGTACTAAAATAAAAACCCAAATTAGCAATTTTTCATATATTATTTTATTTAATATTTGGTCTGGCCCCGACCTTTCTGAATAACTTCGAAAATTCGAGTAGGCATTGAATTTGTTAAATTTTTGAGGGTTTTCGGATCAATTGTGGCCCAACATTCACGGATGGCACTTTTCAAATCTTTAATTGAATTATATTGCTGTTCATTTTCATAAACTTTTCGAGGAAGGCCCTCTAAAGATTTTCGATAGGATTGCAATCAGGACTATTGCCTATTCAAGATCTCAGCTCGCCAGAAAGGTCTAATCCACAAAGAAGCTATACACGAAACCGTCTATCATGCAGGCCATTGGATCTTCCTGTGACGACCCGACACATTGCCCGTATTTTTAATAGTTCACCGAACATAAAATGGACAAAATTTTGGATCAAACCACTTTTAACGGCCATGCATACGAATAATCCGCTCAAATTTGCTCGTAAATACATGTCGTCGATAACGGATTGGCAGAGTGTGATTTTTTCTTACGGAAAACAAATTAATCTGGATTTTCCTGACTGCTACAGTTGCTACTGGCATAATTTGGAGGAACATTGCATCGTTAGGTCGAAGCGTAATTTTGTGGCGGTGTGTTATGGTATGCGGAGCATTTTCTTATAACGAGGAGCTTCTCATCTGCTTTATAACGACACGAATGAACTTCCGTATGTACGTGAAACTTTTGGAAGACGTTTTGATAAATTATCTGGATAATAACATCAACAAAAATTATAATTTTCAACAAGACAATGCATCGATCCATGCTTCGAAGGAGACCACACCGTGGTTTCTCGAGAAAAACATTCCCCTTCTTGAATGGCCAGCTTGCAGTCCTGATTGCAATCCTATCGAAAACCTTTATTGGGCCTTCCCCGAAAAGTTTATGGAAATGAACAGCAATATAATTCAATTAAAGATTTGAAAACTGCCATCCGCGAATGTTGGGCCACAATTGATCTGAAAGCCCTCAAAAATTTAAGAAATTCAATGCCTTCTCGAATTTTCGAAGTTATTCAGAAAGGTCGGGGCCAGACCAAATATTAAATAAAATAATATATGAAAAATTGCATTAAAGTAAACCATTAAAATTTTTACTAATGGTTTATCTTATCAACAGATTTAAGATGATAGACATAATTTAGACTACTTGAAAAAAATCAAAACACTTTACTCTTAGAACAATATTCAAAAAACATAGTGCGTTTATACGAGTGTCTACCACTGTATAGAAGTACTTTAAACTGCATACATTTTATTTATACTAAATGATGTGTTGTAAGCAAAGTATTTCATTTATGTGCATCTGCTTCATTTCTGCTTCTTTTAGGATTTCTTCGAATTTTGCTTTTTATTTTCAATACGAGTTAATGTTGTAAATATACTTTACCAACAAAATTCGTAAGAGTAACCATATTTTTTGACGTTTGACCTAATCCGGTTCAAGCAATAAAACAACCACTCGAACAAATGATCCGGATCACTATGTGTCAAAAACGGCTAATGTTTGCAATTTAAATATTTTCATAGAATTTATCTGACAAAGAAGAACATTAATATTTTGAATTTTCTAGCCAATTCGGTTTTTATATATTCGACTGAAACATGTCCTCTATATAACATTTTTATTAGCTAAAGCTCTACTGAAGAGAAGTGTTTACGTAATAATGTTATAAGGGTTTTGGGTGAAATTTACTAAAGCAAAATAAATTAAGAATATTCGAGTGAATAAATTATTTAGGGCGCAAAAAGGTAACGCGATGTTATGCAGCACAAAATAATTTCTTGTTTTTGTAATTCAAAGTTTTAAAATACATAGCGATTCGGCACCTATTACGCAAGAAGTAATTGAAGTTAGCAACCAAATGTCTGAAAATACTCAGAATACAGCTCGGTAAAAAATGATCCAATTTATATTTTCTTTTTTGTTTGTTTTTTAACATAATCACTCAATCATCTCTCATCTTTCAATCCAATGTTTCTCCAATTTCTCGATTCCAACCCACTTCTATCTTTTTATTAAATCTACTCGAGTAATTTCAATATCAGTTAAATCCCACGTGTGTAAATATTTCGCTTCACCTCACCATTCAGTGCCACTTAGTCCGATTATTTTTTTCTCTTTTATTTGCAGTCAGTCAAGCAATAAAACACCTACTCAAATAAATGATCCGGATCAATATGCGTCAAAAAATGCGGATAATGTTTGCAATTTAAATATTTTCATAGAATTTGTCTGACAGAGGTTAACATTAATTTTTTTAATTTTCCGGGGAATTCGTGTTTATATACTCGTATATTCGACTGAAAAATATTAACTTGTTTACCACAAACAAAACAATAGAAATTGAAGATGAAAGAAAAAGAACATGGCGAATTGTGAATAAGTCATGTTTTTATCGCTCCGCTTACCAAATGTTATAATGGATTATAATTAAATGTCTGTAAATTGTACACATTCAATCTCATTATTGATATAATGAATTATAATGTCAAATGTTAACCAATAAAGGTCAAAATGGATACTGAGTATTCGTCGTTATAAAATGTTTCCATCATTATTGAAAACTTCAAAAAAGAAATAGTGCGTCTGGAAGTGGGACTAACTAAAGTAAAAACGGACTTGGATTCCTGTCTGTGTTCTACTAAGACCGAAATTAAATCGGAAATTGTCAAAAAGATTGAACATTTGGAAACATTTACAGCTAAGATTAACCATTATGACGCTAAATTTGATTTATTTGAGTGACAGCTCTACTCTCCAAATATGGTGATTACAGGAATTCCCTTGATAGCCAATAAACCAATAGAAAATATTTTTACTAAAATTTCGAGTGCAGGAAAATTTCGAAAGTGGAATTATTGCGGTGGATAGCATTAATAGAATGAAATCGCCTAAATTATTACGCGGTGACGTTATCTCCAAAAGGTAAATCCCAATATTGGTTCGGTTTGTCTCGCAACTGTTAAAAATGAAGTTCTTCAAAAAGTACTTGGCCTATAAAAATCTATCATTACGTAATATTGGGCTAGATATAAAAACACGGATATATTGTAACCACTATTTAACAAAGAACAATTAATCAATTCTGCAAGCGGCAATTAACATCAAACGGTATTGGAATGTAGTTTTGCAATCGTCTCTATCTGACAAAGATAATGTACTTAACCTTTGTCATCTAAATCCCGGTAACTTAGTGGCACACTTTGATGAACTTAAGTTAATTGTAAAAAATATCCCTCTGCATGTAATTGCTATTTCTGAGTCATTGCTGCAGTTTAAACATTCTAGCCTTCATTTTCAGTTGGATCACTTTACAATATTCCGTAAAGACCGCGAGGGTCGGCGTAGCGGTGGAGTTGCAATTTATGTCAAAAAGTTTCTGAGCCCTAAAATAATTTATTCTAATACAAGTAATGCTCCATGTCACATCTTGTTTATTGAAATAGCTAATCATAATAATAAAAAACTTGTTCTTGGTGTAATTTACAATCCAATCCGTCCACTTCAGCCAGAGCAAATAGATGTACTGGAAATCGTTTTAGGCGATATTATGGTTAAGTACAGTTAAGTTATCCTGGTGGGGGATTTCAATGTTGATGTTTTTGTTTCGATACCGTCTGCTACTAAATTAAAATCAGTGATGTCATCCTTTGGCTTTAACTTAATTTCTAAGGAGCCTACCAACTTCACGGGCAATTCCACCACCTTAATCAACTTAGCGTTTGCCAATCAAGCTAGTAACTTCAAAACCTTTACTCAAATTTCAACGCCCGATATTGCTACTACTCATGACATGATCTACTATTCATATGCGTTTCCTATTTATGGTATCAGCAATACTGATCAATACGGTTACGTGAGAGATTTTATAGGAATGTTGATAGCGAGTCAATTATCAAAGCTGCTAAGCCGTTGTACTGGTCACGCTTGTATTGTTTGTGTGATGTAAATGAGCAACTTCCAGTATTAAATTCCTACGTGAATGGACTTTTTGAAGCCTATGTAACACTCATAAAGATTGTAGTTACACGCAAAGAATGTAAGATCACCTACAGCACTAATATTCTCAAGTTCTGCAATATTTGTGATTTATTGCATGAGAATTGACGTCAAACTGAATCTAATCGACTAGAGTATATCAGAGCAAGAAACAAGTCAGAAGCCAATTTCCAAATAAATTATTCTGGAAAAATTATAAGACTTGCATAGACCTACTATGAGCTGTGGAACCGAAATGCGAAATCAATTCCTTTGACTTTAATGTGCATTTCGGTTCGATTTTCGTCAATGGTGATGAAAATTTTAGTCTTCTTGATACACACATTTTTAAAATTTTTTAAAAACACTTGTTAAATATTTCGCAAAATTATAAAAGGTTTAAAAAATCACTCGATCGATTTCGGCTTATTAGGCCATCATCAGCAGTATCTACAGTGCTCCTGTATCTTTTGCAGATGATTTACAAATATATTCATTGGGTGATCCTGATTCTATCGAGCCCGTAATAAATAACTTGAATGTTGCCTTAGGAACTATATTAGATTGGTCCAAATTGCACAAACTTCAAATTAATTCAAGTAAATCACAAGCTATTATTTTATCCAATAAAAGACGGGTCACCAGATCAACTAATTTTTTAATGATTGATAGTCACAAAATTGATTTCTATGAGCATGTGAAAAGTGTAGGTCTGGTCAGAGATAGTAAACTGAACTGGTCAGCCCATATAAATAATTTATGTAGTAAAATGTATGGGATTCTAAGTAAATTGTGGGATACAGCGAGATTTTTATCTGTTGATGTTAAATGTCATATTATTCGCATTTTAGTATGGCATCTTATATCATATTGTGCACCTGTATTTTTAGAATGTTCCAAAAAATCATTTAAAAAGATGGAGGTGATCCCATTTTTCTATTCGCAAATTTTTAATTCGAGTTTGAGAAGATATACAATTTGATACATAAGAAAGTGGAGCATTAAACAGCTTTCTGGTTAAATTAAATCAAACGGTTACTAAAAATCGTGTGGCTATTAGATCAATATAGATTACTTAGAAGGCACATGACAGTAAAAATTTAGTAAAATCGTAACAAAAATTATCACCTGGGAAAATTTGAAGTTTAAAAATTGTAGGAAAAGCAAAACAAATTAATAAAATATTAAGAACGGGTCATAATTTTGTGATTAAATAATTTTTTCTCGTATTTTTCTGTAAACATCTTAGACATCTGACGTGCACTAGTAAAACTAAAGATAAATTTAGCAAGTATATTTTAATTCGTCATAGCCAACTTTGATGCATTTTTCAAAATGAAAGTTCGAAAAATTTATTTTAGTAAATAATTTAATTTTAATATTTCTGCAATTAATATTTACTTAGTAACAATATAGCCTTCTGGAATATATTTTGTTAACGATATGTAGAACACTTTTTTATAAACTTTTTGTAACATTTTTGCTTTTTTCATTGAAAAACTTGAAGCTAAAAAATACTTTTTTTACTATGGATATCTATGGAAATCACCACTAAAAAATTTTCTAAAAAGTGTGTCATGATTATAACTCTACATTCTAGAAGGCTCTGATTCTACTCGCAAATATGGGTTTTATTCGCATATCCGCTCGTGTCGGTAAACTTCATCTTCATAACTAACAGCTATCATTATTTGCTCGTTGGATATTATACTATTACCTAAAAAAATATTCCTAGCTATTTACGTTAAAAAAAAAAATTGATTTATTCCTTGCAAGATCACACATACAACAGCAATTTCAATAAACACACCAGTGATGATTTTTTCAGTACAATTGTACTTTTTTCAGTACAATCAATTTTCAAAAAGTACATTAGTACACTTAAGCCAAATTCAGTACAATTCCAGCGAAATTCAGTTTTATTACAGAACACATGTCGTTTTCGATTGACCAAAAAAACTAAACTCGGTGCAAAAAAAATTAAACTCGAACATTTTTTACTTGGCGAGTTTAGTTTTTTTTGCACTGAGTTTAGTTTTTTTTATCAATCGAAAACAACATCAAAAACTATCGGATATTAAAAAAAATGTTATCATAGAATGATTAGTTAGGAACTCAATTTTTAATACATATCTCTAAATAACTAAATGTCGAACACTTCATTTTTTCACGTATCTTTTCCTTGCAAAATTTAATTAAAGCGAAATGCCGATACTGATATCGACTTCACGTTGGCACGCGTTCATCTCTAATACAATTAAATGATTTGATTAAGAATGAGTAGCTCTAAGTCAAACCATTTTTTTCAAACCAGCCACACAAGAAAATGAGGATGAATTATTAGATTAATTGATTATAGTTAATGTAAAATGGTCCGTCTCCAATGGTATGGATTTCGATTTTTTATTTATATTTTTCTAATATTGAAAACAGAAATATGTTGAATTCTATAGGCGCAAAAAACGGATCTAAATCAAAAAACACTAAATTGAGATCAATTTCTACTATGTATGAAGAGTTCAGCATTTTTTGATCTATAGGTTCCGTTTTTATCAGTTAATAGAATATGGCATTTTTTTTGCGCTGGCGCTACATCCCATAGAGGGGTTTTTGGCCGCTTCAAATTGAAGTTTCGTAATCATTCTTTTTAACGGATAATGAATGATTAATTCATTGATCCTACATTAACCAGCCGTGATTTTTTCATCACTCGCCGGGAATCGAACCCGGAACCTCCGGAGCTTAGAGCAAGCATGCTAACAACTATGCCACCGGGGTGGCAGAATATGGCATTAGTTGTATTATAATTTTGTAGCAAATAGTAGCTAATTTTAAATATGTTTATAATTTGTATTTCAAAACAAAATGATATTTTTCTGAAACAAAAAATTCAGTACAATTCAGTACTATTTACTTTAAGTATTTAGTACAATTTTAAATTTCCAAATATCAACACTGAAACACACACAAAATATGCATAATGTTAATATATTTGGTATTTGACTTCGTGCAAACATAATAAGCTCATTGCCAACTTTTCTTTGTCTTCCAAATATATGTAATTTTATTGAATAAAATATATACTCAGTCAATACCCAATTATGTTCCGAAAATTTCGGTTTTGGTTCATACATCAGCAAAAAATTTCAGTAGTTATAATTTCGTACGATGTCACTGCCGTCCCGAATCCCACGGGAGAGAGACAAAATCCCGAGGTCACAAATTTCCGAAAGTTTAAAAAAATCCCGAGAGTACAAAATCCCGAGGATACATTGTCTCGAGCATACAAAATCCCGAAAATAGTAAATCCCGAAGATAAAAAATCCGTAGGGTACAAAATCCCGAAAGACCATGAAAACTCCAAAATCTAGTTGTTGCACAATTGCCGCTTTTCAAAATCCCACCTTCAAAATCCCGAAATCAAAATCCCAATTTTGAAAATCCTGTTTTTTAAAACTCCGCTTTTTATAATCCCGCTTTTCAAAATATTGGTTTTGAAAGATGTATTTTTTTTTAATTCGAGCCGCCCTTTCTGGTGAAGGAGAATTTTAATTTAAAGTAAAATAAAAGGGATCCACTACATTTGCCTGAAAAAAAATCCAGAAATTTTAAAATCCAGAATACTTAAAAAGTAAAAATCCAGAAAAATAAAATCCCAAAAAAAAAATCTAGAAATTACCGGAAAAGCAATCCAGAAAAAATATTTTGCTTAAAATTAATGAAAAAAATGGAGGTGTGGCCAACACACGACTTTCTTTTACGAACAGCGAATTTTAAGAAACTTTTATAATGCAAATTTCTTGCAAACTTTATTAAGATTGTTTTTATTTTTTCATGTTTTCTGTAAATTGTATATTTTTGAAATATTTGTAAAATAAATTTTCTGTTTTACGGAATCTGGGACCTGGAACCCGAAATATTATGTAAGAGATTAATGAAGATATATCTGTTTTGAGGCCCCTTGAGTCCGAAAAAGTGGGTTTCGAAATGATGTCAGTCTGTCCGTTTGTCTGCTCGTCTGTTTGTCTGTGTCTTCTCTATAGCCCAGATGGCTTAACCAATCTAACAAAAACTTTAGATTTAAGCTTTACTTATGTAAAAGAAAGTAATACAAAATAATAAATTTGTAAGAAGTTTGCGTAATTGGTGTCTCAAAATTCCCTGTTCGTAGAAGAAATGTGTTGGCCACACATCAATTTTATTTTTTTTATAAAATTTTTAAAATTTTTTTTAAATTTTTTTTTTTTTAAATTTTTTTTTTTTTAATTTTTAAATTTTTTTTTTTTAATTTTTAATTTTTTTTTGTTTATTTTTTTTTACTTTTAGTTTTTGGAAACATTTTATTTTAGTAGTTTTTTGTAAACCTTATACTTTTTCAGATATTTGCAAAACAAATTTTCTGCCCCACGGGAGTGGCTACTTCCGGTTGACCGATTTGGAGCAAAATTCACTGGGACCTCCCAATTTATCAAAAAAGCTTAAATCTGAAGTTTCAGCTGGATTGGTTAAGCCATCTGGGCTGTAGAGAGGACACAGACTGACAGACGGACAGACGGACAGACAGACATCATTTCGAAACTCACTTTTTCGGACTCAGGGAACCTCAAAACAGATAAATCTTCAATAATCTCAAGGTCGAAAATTTTCATGATTACTATACTTTATTTTACTTACGTAAAAGAAAGTAAAATTCAATTTTATAGGCATTTTTAGACTTTGACTTCATTTGAAAAATTTGTGGTACATCTATCAGTAGAAGCGATACGAGTGTACAATTCCTTTTATATGTGTCTGCTAGGTTGACGAAGCATTAAACCCGCAATTCGCTCCAATACATTTGACGATGCCATACTAACCCAACTAATTAAGCTACCCACAAAATAATTTGAAACATTTGTGGTAGAACTATCAGTAGATAGAAGCGATATGAGCGATACGATTCCTTTGATCTGTGTCCTGTAAGGTTGACGAAGCAGTTTCCATTATCGTAAATATGAAGAATTTTACGGAAACAATTAAATTCGACATTTTATAAATTTTAATTTTAATTTGGTCCACACTTTGATAATTGTGTTTCTGGATTTTAGTTTTCTGGATTTTTGTTTTTTTGAATTTTTTTGTTTCTGGATTTTTTATTTTCTGGATATTTTTTTCGGGATTTTCAGTTTCTGTATTATTTTTTTCTAGATAAGGTAGCCAACTCTAAATAAAAATAACAACCGGGATTTTCTGGAAACCGAGATTTCTATTTTTGCAGAATCGGGATTTTGAAAAGCGGGATGTTTCTCTTGAGCGGGATTTTGATAATATCGTTACGACCCTTGTATGGGATACCATCATATTCCCCAACGGAAAAATCCATACAAAAAAAAAATTCCAAAAAATACAAAGTAAACTGCCCCATCGAAATGGAAGACCCCAATAAATTTTTGATTAATAAAATATGAAAACAAAATTAAACTACATAATTTCATGTCATCCTTGCGCGGAAAGGACCAATGCTAAGCGGCTTTGGGGACATCTCTATTTTAGTATGTAAATTATCATTAAAAAATACAAATTTTTCAAAAATTGTTCAATCACTATGAATATTAGAATTTCAAAAAATCCTCAGGGCGGGGGTTTAGGGGCGGCAGCCCCATCCTCCAAGGTATGAAACGAATTAAAATATTATTTCAAAATTTGTTATTTTTAAAAACTTGGTTTTTAGGGATTTTTGTTTTTTTTTGGATTTTTTTATTTTGGATAACAATACCAACTCATTTTTTTTAATTCGTGCCAAAAAAAAATAAAAACCGGGCTTTTCTGAAAACCGGGGATTTTTATTTTTGCAGAATCGGGATTTTGAAAAGCGAGATTATGAAAATTGGGATTTTTTTCTTGAGCGCGATTTTGATAAAGAGGATTTTTTAAAATCCGGGATGTCGTACGACCCCGAATTTTATACCCCGAGATTCCGTACTCTCGGAATTATGTATTCACGGGGATTTTGTATCCCAGGAATTTTTTCCCTCGGAATTATGTCCCGCGGGATTTTGTCCCTCGGGAATATGTCACACTAACCCTATCCCACACGTGATAAAAAAATCAAACAGAAAACTTACACTACATTGGCAGTATTGTATGTGCTAACGGTCTACTGAAGTGAAGTGTTTACGTAATAATGTTATATGTAATAGTTTTTTGTGAAATTTACTAAAGATAAATAAAATAAAGAATAATCGAGTGAATAAATTATTTAGGGTGCAAAAGCTAATACCATGTTCCCCAAATTTGATAAATTAATTGTAATATTTGGTACCTTATCCGAACCTTCGATTTAATGCAAATAATAACTGTTGTTGGATTTTTTAAAATATGTGTCATGAGATCAGCTTCTACTTCAGTTTATAAAACTGCAATGTTATTTGTTTATTTATATCAACAGTATGTGTACTATATTTGCAGCTAAAACTCATAACACTTTGCTTAGTTCTGTTTAACAGTATAGCGTATTAAGCAAACATATGGATTGAAATGTGATATGCATTTGTGATGTTTATTTTGCGCTTCATCAGATTTCAGATTGTTTCGATTGAATATTAAAGTTATTTTTTTTTTTATTATGTCATAATCATCGCAATCAAAACCAATATTTTTATAAAACTCCACGAAACGTGTAAAAAAAATTAAATTTTGTAATTTGTCATTCAACAAACAATTCAAAAATAGTTGTAATTTTTCGTGATTATATCTGGCACCACCTTGTTAATAACGTGTTAACAGCACCTCGCCTAACCGTAATATATCTTGCTATACAAAAGTTGCTTTTTTTGAAAATATGAAAATGAAATGGATACCGAAAAAAAAACATCTGATTGTAAATATAAGACGATTGTTTGACATGTGACAATATAATTGTTAGAAAATTAGTTAATGTTTGTTTGCTATCTCATTTACACGTAGGATGACTTTGGTTTCGTAACTAAATATTTTATCAGCCCGAAGCAAAAGAATGAAGAAAAATTAAATTGGAAACGCTAATATTCGAAAGCGCACAATTGAAAATTTTTATGATGTACGATGTTATTGGCATCGCATTTTGATCCTACTCAAGTTTATATCACTTTATAAAACAAGCCTTGCTTCGAAATCTGTTTAAATTTTATTTGTATCGAAAACAGAATATAGAAGCAGCCATTGAAACGAATTAAATTGAATTACTAATTAGATCAAAAAAGTGATTTCGATACTAGTTTTGAATCAAACAGAAATGCGACACTATTACAATATCGAATGCAATGGCAATCAGCACTATTTTTATTTATGGTGTAATTTAAAAACTACAAAACATCTGGCTTTTTTGATTTAATTTAATTTTTTGTGTTAACTTAATTTGGAAGAAAATGGTTGAAGTCCAGCTTTTCGATGTTGTTTTAAAATTGTAAAAATTGTCTTGGTCATTTTAACAACTGGCCTCCCGTTACATGTTTTCCTCATTTTTATGTAAATTCAAATGTTACCAAATATAGTTAATGCCAGATGAATTCCACATATGTTTAGTCCTTTTCTTTCGTATTTTAACACAAAGTATAATACGTTTTAAAATTAAAGTAAATTTGTTTCTAGGGTTTTAACGTATGTGGAGGTGGAAAAGAGCTTTTCGAAATATAAATAAGTATTTTTAAGCGATGGGGTGGGGATTATTGCTTATATTTGAAAATGTTAAAAAGAAGTAAGCGCCAATTATTTTCTGATTGAGACAAATTAAAAATTTACAGAAATACTGGAATTTACGGGGCTTAAAGAATTTGTAGAACTGTTAAAATTTATAGAATTTATCAAATTTATAGAATTTGCAGAATTCAAAGAAATTATAAAATTTAGCTAAAAGATTGGAAAAACAATTTGAGTTTGTAAAATTTATAGAACTCTGTTAGTTAAAACAATTTATAGAACTTAGAATCTTCAAAATTTAAAGAATTTATAAAATTTATAGAATTTAAAAAATTTATAGATTTGATAAAATTTATAGAGTTTTGAAACTTATTAAAATTTATAGAATTCCTCGTGTTTACAGAATTTTTAGGATTTATAGAATTTAAAGAACTCACAGATATTTTTTGGCTTTCTAAAATTCATAGAATTAATAGAATTTATGGAATTTACCGAATTTATTGAATTTATTGAAATTATGGAATTTAAACCAAGTCAAATTTGAGTTTGTCGAATTTGTAGATTAACATACTATAAAATATAAAGAATTTATAAATTTATAGATTTTTTTAGAATTGATTGAATTTATATAATTTATTAGATTTTTCAAATTTTTAGAGTTTATTGAATTTACAGAATTTATAAAAACAAAAGGATTTATGGGTTTTGTAGAATATTGAATTTTTAGACTTTATTCATTGAATTTGCAAAATTTAAAGAAATCATAATATTTATAAAATTTGTAGCAATCAAAGAATTTATAAAGTTTATAAAATTTATAGAAACTATGGAATTTTTAGAATAAGTGAAATTTGAGTTTGTAGAATTTATGGAGCAGACAGACCTGAACCAATAGTTTAAAAAACTCAAAGAATCTACAAAACTTACAGTTTATATTACGCATACAATTTATAGAACTTATAATTGTTTTAGAATTTCTAGAATTTACAGAATTTATAAGATTTAAAGAATTGATTGGATTTATAAAATTTATCGAATTTACAGAGTTTATAGAATTTAAGAAACTTATTGAAGTTTTAAACGAATATATTTAATTTGTTAGACAATATATTCAGAAATGTTAGAAGATTAAACCAAAATTGACATCAACATTTTATTTGGGAAGTGAACAAATTTTAGTTCTAAAAATTCTAAAAATTCTAAAAATTTAGATCTAAAATTCGATTTTTCGAAAAATGGCATATAGGAAGGATACACAAGCATGCAGCCGGCGAAATATTGACGACATCTTTAGATGGTTTTGCTAAACTATGGCGGGTTCGGTAATTATCAATTTTTTTTTGAGCGAATAGTTAAATAATTCGAACAAAGTGAATTTAATATTTATCAAAACGTTTCTATATTGTGATATAAAGATATTCGATTTAAAACTATTTTATTGTGATATTCAGAAATGAAGTGAACTAAATACCTACACTATTCATAAATATTAATTTGTGCAATTTTATAATTGAATTTCGTTAATTTATCCTTACTATGACGGATCGAGACACTCGTGTAAAACGCCCCTTTAAACGAATGTATGAAGTAAAAAACGTGGTTCAGAAATTCATCGAAGAAACTACGCTCATTGTCGTTCGCACGAATTTTCAGTTATTGAATAATGAATGGAACAATTACAAGATTCAAGAAAAGGATACACCTGATAAGCAAGTGACAACCCAATTGATCAAACAATTTATCGATCAACCTTGTATTAATCAGCCAACAGCAAGAACTCTTCATCATTTGTGTGATGAGTCGGTTGAAATAATTCGTGGGTTAAAAGTAATAGGCCACGGCAGAACAACGTGAATCGTGGCTTATATACGTGTTATTAAACAAGCTTGGCCAAGAAGCGAAGAGGGCTTGGGCCCATTATTCAGCGGACAGTGATTTTCCCACAATTGAGCAATTCTTTTAATTTTTAAACGGCAGAAGTGATGAACTTAAGAGTTGTGGGCTACAGCCGAAAATTATTCAATCTACTTTGCGTACTAGAGGAAACTATACTCATGTTAATTCAATATCGTGAGTTAAATGTGCAAATAATCACTCGTTATTCAATCAACGAATTTTTAGAAATGAACATTAATGATAGAAGAATATTAACGGCGAACAAAAGGCTCTGTTTTAATTGCTTTTGCATATCGGCGACTCACCAGGCAGGAGTGTGCAGATCAAAATTCCGTTGTAGTACTTGCAACCGGAAACACAGTTGCGTACTGCATGTGGAAATGAATACTGTGTCATCAACAGATACTGCCGATAGTAGTAGTTCATCATCTGATGCATCAAAACAAACGCCGAGCGCTTCGACAATGAGTTTATATACAAAAATTCAGACAAATACAATAATCGCTGCTAAATACCAATCGCTCTCCCGACAGCAACAGTGAACGTGAAACGAAGTGATGGTTTCATCTGAACATAGATCAAATACTTCGAAATATTTGAGAAATCGAAGAAGTAGCAACTTGTGAACCATACTCTACAGAAGAAAAGCAATGTGAGGAAATCTTTAAGTCTACACATAAGCGACTTGAAAATGGAAGATTTTTTCAAAGAAATTTTCCAGATCTAGGAAATTTAGTATGCACGGCGATAAAACGAAGCATTAAAAAAGGAATATAAGTATGGAATGCAGTTCAGAAGAATATATAAATGCAAAAGAACAAAACACTTACTCTTTGCCGCATCACGCAGTTATAAAGGAAGGTAGTTCTACCACGAAAGTTCGTGTAGTTTTTGACGGATCTTGCAAAACTACAACCGGAATTTCGCTTAATCAAAGAATGATGATAGGTCTAACGATTCAACCAACACTATGGTCAATACTTACCAGTCAACTAATAAATATTCAACCTAGAGCAAATTGATTAAGGTGCTAAGCTAGGTGCGATTAAGTAGCACACAGCGGTTTAATGCTACGCGAAATAAGACGCTAATAACAAGCGAAATACTTAGTTGAAGCCGCAAATAAATTAATAAGATGGGCACAACTCAGTGAATACAAAATAAAAATTAATAAACTGTCAAAAAATGCAAGGTTATACAAGGGAAGTAATTTATTGTCACTTAATCCTCCCCTAGATGAAAATGGATTATTAAGGGTTGAAGGACGTCTTCACAATATGGACGGTCAATTCGAGAAAAAGCACCCAATCATTCTGCCAAATTCCACTCCATTAAGTAGCTTGATAATAAACTTCTTCTACCAAAAATATTTACATCCCGGCCCATCCTTAACATCGATTTTGGATTGTAGGTAGCCGCAATCACATCAGACAACAACTGCGAAAATCGGGCAGAAACTTCAATGCAAATAATGGGCAATCTACCAAAGGTTCGCATTTCACCAGTTACGCCATTCAGCAGATGAGGTGTTGACTATGCGGGTTCCATCCAAATAGAGGTATATCGTAATTTTCGTATGTATGGTTACAAAAGCCGTACATATCGAAACCGTCAGTGATTTAACGGTCGAGGCCTTGTAGCAACATGATTTAGTTTCAAAAGAGCTGTACCTTACAGATGTATATAGCGGAAACCGGAACAAGATGATTATGGAATTCAAGAGCGAAAATAAAATAAATTGGCATTTTATCCCACCGCCAGAACTTCACTTTGGTACTTTATGGGAGGCGGCAGTAAAATCGATCAAATCAATCCTAATTAAAGCAACCAACGGAATTAATTTAACATTCGAGGAGATAAACACCTTATTATGTCAAATCGAATCGATATTAAATTCAAGATCACTAAGCGCAATACAAATGAAGACTCATCCTATTATACGCTCACACCATCACATTTTTTAATTGGGTCAGCAGCGGGTACGATTCCAGAAGAAAATCTCATTAATACTTTTGAAGCAAGATTAAAAATATGGCAACAGGTGCAGCAACGGGCGCAACATTTTTGGAAAAGGTTTTCCAACAAATATCTCAATACCGTGCAGCAACGCAACAAATGGAAATCTGCAAGAGTTACAACTTACAACAATCCATCTAGATGGAATAAAATTGTCCGCGTAGTCACTGTGAGAACAACCACATTCACATTAACGCGATCGATTACAAAGTTCTGCAAACTTTCAAAAAATAGTTAACGGGGCGGAGTATGCTAAGGTAGCAGAAATTAATTAAAAATATTGAAGTGTATTTCAATATTTTTAATTAATTTCTATCATCCTTATATCTCTACTATCACCATTTGAGTAAAAACTTCATATTGTGCTTCTTGCAGTTTATCAAACCCAGTTGTTGATATAACTATAAGCATAATGTTTAATAATTACAATAATTTATTTAAAACTAAATTATTTCATTTCTTTTTTGGTTCAGTGTACTGATGTGAAATACGATTCCCGAACTGTGGTGACTATATTGTGGGAAGATCCATGCGTCCAATAGTGACTTAAATAAAGAAACTTGAAAATATTTATATTGTTGTTCTCATAACCAGGGTTGAGAAAAGTTTAAAGTCTTAATATTTATATAAAACATCAAATTGTTTGACCAATTAAAATAAAATTGTTATTCAAAACTGGTTGGTCTCTCGATTCATGTAGTTACAGTTATCATAATATCTCAAAACAGTTTATTGGCACCCGCGAAAAATTTACTATGCCACACAAGATTCATTGAAATTCGCCGAAATTTATTCATAAAACAAATAAATTTTTCCTACATCAACAAATTTGTCATACGCGACGACACCACAGCAAAAACCATTAAATCCACTGCCAACTGTAGTTTAAATGTTCTTAAACTCTAATAATTTTGTATGATATGTGATTTAATGTACATGAGAAACATCCTCTTTATAAACATTTAAGGTAAAGTTTTTTTTGCCTTGCTAAATGTAAGACTAACAAAACACACTCTTATTAATGGAAGCAGCAAGAAAACTCGTCTCCATAAACAAAAGTTAATTTTCGATGCGAACAAACACGCAAAAATAAATAAATAAAAAGCAAATTATTTTTAGTTGACATAAATTTTAATTAAAATAAATACAAATGTATGTATAACATATTTATATTATAATTATAAAATTACACACAAAATAATATGTATGGTTTACGCGAAGAACAAAAAGAAGAAGGCGAATAAGAAAATGTATAACAACGTACGCCAATTATTACTCACTGTATATTTGGTTTATGGTTACGTCATTAATTAAATCAAACTACGACTTTAGATTATAGATCATTACGTCTTAGCGTGATGTGTATTTATGTTGTCATAAAGTATATCGCTCGTTTTTATTTTAATTAAAAACTACTTTTGGCTATGGTTTTTGTGGTTAGATATTTATGTTAAATCATATAAATAAAAATATAGGTACGTCACACCGAGAGAGATCGTATGAAAGGTCTATAAATATAAATCTTCATTATGATAAATAATTACGCAATGTAATTTTTGTTAAATTTCGCAGAATTATTGGGACTTTTAATCATTACCCATAATATATGCGCTTTAATTTTGTGAAAAGGTACAAACAATTCCTAAGAAATCAATGAATATTTTAGTAGGACCAGCAAATTTATTGGTATACGCGGAATAGCAAATTAAAGTTGATTTAAGTATACTATGTATTGTATACTACAAAATCACCGTAAAACAATTTGAAACAGACCGCAAAAAGCAAATAAATCCAATTAAAAATTAATTGAAAAAACAATATCCAGAGATAAACATTTTTACTTTCTTTTGTGTTCCGGGATTGAGAAACTCGATTGATGGTACACGGTTCGAATATAAACAAATATCTACAGTACTTACATCTAGTATTGTTTTGAATGAATCACGTAATACACGTAATTAAATCACTTGTTCGATAAATCATCACATTGTCTGTTTCGGTATCTCGTTTGAAACAAAAACAATTAAATGGAGAATAAACATGTTATAAAAGTTCATTGGGTCAAATCGAGTTGAAATTTACACAATCAATATTCTAATCTTGGAAATGAACTGCAATAAAAAAAATAATATTTATAGATAAATCGTGATGCATTAATTTTATTATTAATTGCTATTTTAATGATTTGGCGTTTGTTTTTAAAAATCACGCGATTGTTTGAAATAATGTAATTTTTACGTTTTTAAGACAATTTAATTACAACGTATAAAGTGAATTTTGATTTATTCAATTGAAATGTTTCTATAAGCGATGCAAAGACTTTGGAGTTTGGAATCGCAATTTATTTCTATGAACATAACACCATCAAAATTTGATTGCAAGTTTATTGCAAATTTGCTTCGCTTGTCAAAAATGTTGTCCGATTCAAGGGAAGTTGAATAACCCAGTAACTAAAAAAAATTCTTCAAAATTCCGACACCAAGATTACAATTCTTTTTGCTTAGGTATGAACAATTATGTTCAGAAAATTGTCAACTCTGATGCAAACTTCGGCTCGTTTTGGGCAGTTTCCATGATGTGGCGTAGTGTTTTACTTGAAATGTATCAATTCTTGTCGAATGCCATTCAGATCGGTGAGAGACTGCGGTCCACGAAACATTTGATGCTTATTGTTTGACCGGCTGTGTGGCATATACAGCATTCTGTTGCAAGTTCAGACCCTTCATACCAAGTTAATCCACTTCCTGTGCTATAAAGTCGCGCAACATAGTTTTATAGCTATATTATTGTGTTTTGCTTTTACAACTGCGTTTCATCACTCATAAGGATTTTCTTTTTTGTTTGTGATGGTATGAGCATGCATATATTTTCTTGTTAATTGAACTTAAATTAAAACCCGCATACACTTAAATCAAAACCCGACGCAAAGTGGTGCAACTCTCTTGTTGATGTTCTCCTGTTTTCAGTCATATATTCACGCATTCTATCAATGTTTTGATGCTTACGCCTCTGCATCTGTACATCACCATTTTGAAGAAATGTTGCAGATAAACGTCTCAATAATATCCCATTCGGCGTTTTTACACAACGATATTTTGACCGAAATATTCTTTGAGTGAAACTCAACCGAAGATTTATTTTCATAAAACAATTTAAACATTTCTGCTTCCTCTTCTAATTCCTCGTATACGTATCTGCCCTTTACAAAAAACTAAACCGGACTGTGAAATATGAAAGAATTCGAAAATACCGTCAATGCAGGCATACTGCATTTTCCAGCAACCTACCAAACAGCACAGTGTTTAACTCTTTGGTGTTTGGATCTGAAGGTACTGGGTTCAAATATTAAAAATAACAAAAGCAATCGAATTTTGATTTATAATACGTGTAGGGTGTAGTACGAAATTGCATCATAATTTAAACTTTTCTGACCATTTGGTTGCCGATATATGTTTTGAAAAAGGTATAATATCAAAGGGCTCATCTGTGAAAGTCACTAACGTGAGTACCGAAATTATAAATAAAATGAACCCACATGTAAATAATAATTTTACAGATGGTACTAAACTTTTATCTGATGTTAATGATCTAAAATCTAAATCATTCTCAATTAGTTGATAGTAGTTCATTTGTATATAATAATGATTTTTCTATTCAAGAAATAGACCAATTAACTTCTAGAAATATATTGTTGCAACCATCTAAATAAATAAAGATACTCTCTGTTGAAATTTTGAAACCACCATATACCATTATAAATTTACCGGAAAGCAACAATATTGTCTGTTCTAACAATGTTATAAGTGTTATTGAACAGCTGGTCAACGAAACTCTGAAAATTGTGTAAGACGGTCAAGTTAAGGATCGTGAAATATCTGATTGTGTAATCAATGGGCGCTTTCAGATCCGCAAACTGTTGGCATCATGTTTAGTGAAATCATTGCTAATTTAATTTGAATTACTAATAAAGTTCTTAAATTTCATAGCGTTGGCCGTGATTTTACTCAACATGTTGCCAACAGTTTGGTGCTCTGAAAGCGCCCAATGACAGCGAGGACGAGTTTAAAGTGGTTCATCGTAAATCTCCAAAAATTAGTGTAAAATCTAATAACAACTAACATTTTTCATAGAATAAATAATAAGTTTCATTTAATGGATTATCAGGTAAACATTTCTGAAGAAGTATGGAAAAGAATATACAACCAAAAGGAAAAGAAACTCGACGAATATCATTATACAATCAACCTATTTATCATCCTTATAAAAAGTTTCAGCATACCTCAAAATATCATAGAGAGTTGTACAGAGACAAGTTGATTCGCAATTCGGTAGAAATAGTTTCAGAAGACTTAATCAACGAAGAAGATTTAATTTTGTTTGAGAAAACCAATACTGCAATTTTACTGAAAGACAAACGAGTATTGAATAAAATAAGATCTGAAAATCTTTTAGCTAACGACAATCCCTCAGATGACATCGAGGATGTGCACTTGGAGAAAGAAAAAACTGATATTATTAGTGATGAATTGTACATTAGGCAAGTGGGTAAGAATCCATTTTGTGTTACGACTTGTAGCAAAATGCAATGTTTAGTCCTTAAAAAAATTAAGGAACAATCTAAAGACTTAAATTTAATCGTGTATTTAGACGCGACAGGCGGACTTATCGGAAACCTTATAAAACCTATAAATCCGTCATGTATTACGCTCTAGTGGTACCGGTTAAGTCTAACGAAAAAGATACTGCTACTCCATTCCCTCTATGTGATATGATTAGCTCAAGCCATAATACTCGCACTATTGGAAACTGGCTTAGAGAATATCGAATAATTATAGAGGAACATTTAAAGAAATGGCCAATTTTCAATACCGTAGTCGTCGATTTTTCTTACGCTGAGATTCATTCGGTTCAAGATGCCTTCAACCGAATGGATTTATTAGAATACTTAAATACGACTCATAAGTGGGCAACTTATACTAAATACATTAAGTCACCAGACGAAGTGGTAAAAATATCTTTATGTTGTTCACATATTTCTCATACAATTGCCAAAGATATTAATAAACATTACGAGAAATTCCCACAAGTAAAAAATTTGTTAAGGAGATCATGGCTTCGATGATAGTTGCCAGTAATTATCAAGATATTAAGCAAATATGGCGGAAATTTGCACTGCTGTTAACAGTAAAAACCATCACCGCTGATGTAAAATGTGCATTCGAAAATTTAATAGCTTTAATTGCCCTGAATAACGCAGAGTCCAAATTAGTTCTAACTGAAACTAGTCATCTTAATGATTTAGACACAGACAATGAATTGTCTAAACATGATTTTTCCTGCCCAATTTATAAACAAAGTCCATTCTACAATGACTTAAATGATATTAGCGTCTACATCTAAATAAATTGTAATTAAATGAAGAAGGTCCCTTAAATAATTTGTTTAATATAGAATTTCACAATACATTTCTAAAGAAATATGCCGTTGTATTACCACTTTTTACAGGTATACTACGTAATGGAAGCCGAATAAGTAACGGTCACGCAGAAAATTACTTTGTGTTTTTTAAAAGGCGGTTCACACTAACGAGCCGGACGCTCGAAGTAGGTAAAATGCCATTAAAGATTGGTCGTTTGCTATGCGATTTAAACCAGCGAAACAAAACCATCTGTAAACAAATATTTTATTCTGTACCAAAATTTTCTTTAACACATCAAAAGACAGTATCCCCTCATTCCGACCAAAGTCTCCTCGATATTCAAAACTGTCAATCAGTATGGAAACGGAAGAGTTCTTATACATCTCCTATAAGCTGTAAAAAGAAGAAAACTAGTTTTGATTTTAATTTTATAAACAATTTTACGGGTTTAACAAATGATGAACAAAACATCACTACAATGGCGACATTAAGCCAAAACTCGTCAGATACACCAAAAAAAGCAAAAATAATGAAGCCTACATCAATTTTTAAAAGACACATTAATGTTAGGTTACCTCTTATTAGAAATGCTCTTAAAGTTTTTACAAAAATTCTTGTGCTATTGATTCGACCCTTCAAGCAATCGCTTTGTCTGTTCAAAAAGATGTTTTTTTTTCAAACATTTGGAAAATGACCGAATCAAATCATTACTACAATCGCTAATTAATAATGATTTAACCACAGTTTATGAAATTAGAAAAGAACTGTTAGTCCAAATGTCGGGGTTTTCATCTGATTGTACCACAGAGCTCTTTAATGTTTGTAAACACATTTTCCAAAAATTTCCAAGTTCAGAAGTGATATTAAAATGTTCTAATGAGAAATGTCTGCTAAAGGAGCTAGAAAAACGGCCGATTTTTATTTGGATACCGAATTGTACAAAATATTAGGAATTTCAAATATTCAAACCTGTTTGCAGGAAGTACCACCGAAAACTCCAAGGAATGTTTTCAAACTATGATTCCCACAACAACATTATACGGTCAAATAGTATGTTTAGATACTGAATTAATTGTCGAGCTTCTTCGACTTTCCAATTCGGCTCAAATGTTCCGAAATTAATCCAATACTTACGCCTAGGTCCCCTGCAAGCTCTCGAACAGTCGTGCGTGGGTTTGCTTCCACCAAAGCCTTCAATTCATCGTCGTCAATGGCAGAGGGACGTCCTCGACCTTTCTCATCTTCAAGACTGAGTTCACCACGACGAAATTTTTGAAACCAACGTTGTATTGTGCATTCGTTAACACTTCCTTGGCCCCAAACTTCATTGATGTTTCGAGCCGTTTGTGCTGCACTGCGGCCGAGTTTAAATTCATACAAGTAAATTTGGCGAAATTCTTGTTTTGACATCTTAACTTCAAAGGTCTAAAAATAGACAAAACTACAATTTAGATTACAAATAGATTATGTGATAAGAAAGAGCATAAAATAAGCTTTAAAATGACTTATAATGTTAAACTCTTTGCGTAATTCTTTATTATTGAAAAATTGTTGAAACAAATAAAATCATAAAACCTGCATTAATTTCAGAACAACCTAATAAAACAGTTTTGATCAAAAATGCTATCACTACTCTGTAACGATGCTAACTCTACGATGTCCAATGCGTACATTCTGTATGTATATTAGATTACGCGGGTTTAATTATTTCATGTTATTCGATTTTCTGTATATGTATATTAGATTTATCTCTAGTATTGACTCCATATAATTTAAGAATTTGTCTTATTATGTATAAGAAATTGATTTAGGAAAATTAAAAAAAAAATAATTTTATCCCCATGATATGGGTCTGATGGTCTCTTGGTCTCTTGATATTGCCATTGCCTAACTGGCCATATAAAATCCTTATAAGATTTATCTCTAGTATTGGCTCCATATAATTTAAAATATTGAATATAATATATTGAAAAAATATTGAAAAAAATGTATTTATCCCCATAATATGGGTCTGATGGTCTCTTGGTCTCTTGATATTGCCATTGCCTAACTGGCCATATAAAATCCTTATAAGATTTATCTCTAGTATTAGTTACGAGCATTTAATTTAAGAATTTACAAAATTTAATTTATTCAGAAAAATTCAAATAAATTATTTTTTAATAAACTTTATTTTCTAAGTAATTTTAAAAAACGTTTTCTTTTAATTTAGATTTTTTCTAATCGCTTACGTTTTAAAACAATTATTTCTGTTCGGGATAGTGCTACATTTTAAGAAATGTATCCACTTTTTCTGGATAGCTACACTTTAGTCAAGACACAAACCCAAACAATTCGGGTTCGGGCTAACTTCACTTTAGTATAGTAGTAAATACATGAGAGTGATTGAATTCCTTCCAAACATATCAATCTAAAATTGTACAAAATATTGCTTTGTCATATTTGGGCTTCATACGCTGTTGTGGACGATTACGGAAAGCAGCTGAATAAAGACATTTCAGTGTGATATTTGAACCTAAATTTTGCGATTATGGCAAATGTGATTTCTATAAAATCGCGGAATCAGGAATTTGATATTCGAATAATGTAGTACATGAAATTAAAGGAGAGAAAATAAGCTGCTTTGGTCACTCGGCTGTCTGAGCCGGCCTTTGATAAAATAGGTTGCATTTAGGGCCCGACCCAAAATTGGATTGCTAAATTTTTTATTTGCGGATCGTGAAATTTAAGAACTAACCAATTCTCAAATCAGAGATACATGTTTCGAAATGCTAGTTTGCTAGTTTAAACCAAATTTTCATTGCATTGGGCGTATGCTAATATTGCCTCTTGCTAGTTTGTTTGTAATAATTCATTAGATAAATTTGTAAGCCTTTCTTTAGTGCCCTTTAGACACCTTTCAAATTTGTACCTTTTTTAATGTAAATACCTATAGTAGATTTATCTTCCCTCAATGAAACAAAGTGTCGATAAAGATTAACAGTTTATTGGATTACTGATCCTGGGCCCTGATGTTGTTGCCTGCAGATATTTCGCCATTGATTATCTCAATCAACCCGACTTGGCTTATATGGGAAAATTTAAAATTGAAGATCGTGAGGAAAATTCTCATAAGCAATTTCAAAATTTCGTTTTTAATGTGCATTCGGATTCGGAGCCTTCATTCAGTGTCATCAAGGATTGATCTCCAATGGCTTCTTTCGTTCTACTTCTTGACTTCTAGTTTCTTGCTTCTAATAGGAGGGAATCTAGCGAATTACTGATTCAAACGTTTATCAACAAATATCATTACATGATTCATATTCGCCTCTTGTTAATGATGTTGATAGGATATTTAAAAAATATTCCTGCCCTATCAAAATCTTATTTATATACATTTAGGAGAAATAGACAACAACTTTTTAAATATTCTGATCGCAGATACCTCCAGTAAACTCAGTTTTTCCTTGGAATAGCCACCATTGTTTGAGATAACTAGAAGTTGATCCGTCGACTCCAGCTTAAGACTAAACCTGTTGAATATGGTTTTAGTTAATTTGACTGGTTGTTAAATAATACTCCCTCGATATTAAAAAATCGCCTGTAAGTCTGGGGATTGTCGTATTAATTACTGGTGGGGTACGATTTCGAATGTGCCTGATTGGTCAATGAGACCGATGGGCAACAATCTGATGTCGATTGTTGACACAATTCGATACGATTCAATCTTTTGTGAAAACCGTATTATTATTGTTATTGTTGCTTAAGTTGAGCCTCCCATCCCGATCAGTAATACATAAATGTTCGCGCTTCAAAAATTATAGCTTTAGTTGGAACAGGTGTAACTTATCGTGAAATTGAGCGAATTTATGATATTAATCTGTCTGTTGTGAGCCGGACTTGGCATAGATTGATTGATTGATTTTGAATGTACGACCAAGCATTTGGCAGGATCTCCCGGTAATTTTAAGAATTGTTGATGCCGGGCCCACCGAACACCTTTTTTTATATTCACTTGGAAGGATTGGATAGGATTGATATCGATCCGGTTACAAACACCTTGGCGGTCAATTAGTTTACTACATTTTTTTTAAAAACTGCTTTGCGACCTTGACATCCTAATGTCAATATTAATTAGTTAAGTTTCAATTACCCCTTATATATTTCCCACCACCTTACTTCCTCCGGCTGTTTTTAATTGATTGCTTGATTTTTAAATAACTAATCATACTCTCAACCAATTAAGTTTAAATTTAAATTTAATTAAATTTCTATAAACCTGTTATGAATTACTCTTTAAGTGCTTCAAACAACCTTAATGTTAACATTAGGGTCTGTTTCCCTTGGCTGCTTCAGCTTCCAGAACGCTCCTCCGAACCTTTGTTGTAGCAATATAATTACGCGCTGACGAAATCTAATTATTAACTAACTATCTAAGTTTAATTATGGAGTAACAACTGAATTCTGAAATAACATTTATTAGTTTGCTGGGTCCGATTTCTGGTCACTTCTGAAAATCGTAATTATTATTAATTGAAATTCCACTTAAGCGTTATAAAACTGTAGCTCAGAGACGAGCTAACATAATAAATATAATTAGTCTTAGCTACTTATTCAAATGATTTACGCTATACTGGTCGCTGTCACAACTTGAAACGACAGTTTAGCCCAAACTACTATTGTAAATAAACCATTTCCGCGGACTTAAATTCTAATTTATTTAAAAATGAATGATTCATTTAAAAGTCAGCTCGTAACTCTCTAAAAATAAATTAAATTAAGCATCTAAATATCAGGACAGCAAATTAATTACTAAATTTGACAAGCCTTAAAATAATAACCTGCATGGATTAAAAAATTGTGTCATCGGTATTCGATCATAACAATAAAACAACGCAGCATCAATCTTGTACGAGATACAGACACCCAAGTATTGGGTTTTTTACAGCCTTACCCTTTACAAATATATTTACAGGAATGTTGTGAGACAAATAGTTTTTTAAAATATAATGATTTTTCATGACATATATTTTCGTTATATGCCTTCACTTCAGATATAATGCACCTCCTATATAAATCTACCACATAGATGTCAAAGAATCTATAACCTTGTATGAGAATTTAGTTTTGCAAATGTAATAATTTCCCTTTAAATTAAGAAAGAAAATGTAAAGATTTTCTTCTACGATTTGCGAAACGTTACAATAGAAACATATTGAAAATGCACATTATATGGGAAAAGTAAATCATTCATTAAAATTTAATACAAAACGCTAAGTTCTTAGGTTTTGGGAAAACTAAGTTATACATAAACGAACTAATTTATATTTGGATGTACATAGATAAATATAGAGATACATAGGTAACATGAAAATAAATAGATAATTCTGATTTAATTAAATCAAACGACACGGCAGCACATACACGGTTTTATTTTTAAATGTAGTAAGCTTGGTTGGTTCTAAACAACATTGATCTTTGTTTACGTGTAAGAAGTGTTCGACGGTTTTAATTGAATATTTGAGTGATTATATTTTCGGGTTTCTTCTTGAAATAAAAAGATTTATTTTAATGGTATTAAAATCGATGGGATGAATTTGATGGTATTTTTATGTTTTGAGGTGGGGGAAATTATATTTTTATATTTTCACCACAGTAAACCTACATTATATTTAATAATGGTTTTCTTAGCTCTGATCAATCATTCCAGACCTACGAAATGTATTTTTGACTACTTGGAAAACATAATCGATTTATTTAGAAATTAAGACGTATTATGTTGACCTACTCGTGTATGCTATCTGTAATTTCGTCACCTTTATGATTCTAAAGGTCAAGAGTAATTCCTTGTGGTTTAAATGTGTGTAGTACCGAACGCAATAATTTACTGCAGCGAATTGAAAAAAAAAAGGTTTTTCATGAATAACTTTCGTTAAATTCAATATTATGTCCTGAATTTCAGGTAGTATTACATAGCTCTTCAGTTTGTGTGGTAAGCGAGTCACATGTTAATAGCAAAAACGTTATAGTACAGATAAACCAGATGAACCAATGGGACCAAATTTTTGATTAATATCAACGGCGCTAGTTTATATGTAAATATTTCTACTGGCACCCCACAATCTAAAACATTAGGTGCATTGTGGGATGCCAGTTTGCTATATTGAGATCATCTTGCAGTTTGTCAGCATCACAAATTTCTTCAATCGTAAGATACAATTTTTACATCAACAGCAAATATGAGAACATTTGCGTTGATTTGATCTTGGCTATCCGATCAATGAAAGCAATAAAAATCTAGGTTGCAATATGTGATACTTGAGGAACACCAGATACCACTTTGATAAGTGGGGTTTATGATTGCTAATTATATTATTATTATATTGTAGAAGGTTTGTTAAGTATGAATTGAAAATCCAAACGCAAATAGACATTGGAGTGCTTTATGACGACATACAGAATCAAATGCCTTACTGAAATTCGTATAACCCACGCCTACTTGATGATGTTTATCTATCACGTTTATTACTTGGTTGATGAATTCAACAAGGTTGGTAGTTGTAGACGTACCAGGCATAAATCCATGCTGGCTGATAGTTATATATGACGTATTAGTGTTGACGTAAAAGTGTTGCGTATAACCAGATCAAATAATTTAGAAAATGATAATGAAGTTGATATGCCTCTGTAATACGAGACGTCATCTCGTTTCTTTGATTTAAAGATTAGAGCTAGCTTAGAGGTTTTTCACTTTTCGGGAACACAACAGTGGTTAAGGTAATATAAATATGGATATAGCGTTCGGCCCACATAATTCTCCAAGACTCTTCAAAGCTGATACAGTGATTGATATGATGGTATTGCTTGTTTGATCAATCTAATCGGTATTGACGTTTGCTCGATAGACAAATTGAAAAAATGCACCAAACTTGTCGCTGTTCCTTTGGCGTTTGAAGTGCTGATATTTCCAGCCTTAGATTTGTTCTAATTTTTTCTTTGATGCTCGGCAAATAAGACTTGTACTTAAATTTGAAACAAACATCAAATTCCTCGCTGTGTTCTAAAAAGGACAGCGTGTCTGTTTAGAAACTTAATTTCATCATTTTAGTACAGGCCTTACATTTTCGATTATTTTAGATTTAAAAGCCGATCATCTATCCATGAATACTTGGTGATATGTTGGAAATAGGCTCATGGAGTTCAAAGCCTTGCAGTAAGCTCTCATGAAATTTGTCCACATTGTAAAGTCAGTAGTGTTAGTGTCAAATAAAATATCTAAATATTTATGGTTGATATCATTTACGATAAATGGATTGAGTGACTCAGTTACTTTAAACGCATCTACTTCAATGATGAAGACAAAATCTAAAATCCCTTCAGACTATTAGCAAAGGCATAAATTTGGTTTAAATTATGACCAAACATTGAATAAAAGTATAATGGTTCTTTAGAATAATGGACTAATGTTACTAGTTTAGGAGGCACGGCTATAATTATACCACCGCCCGATTTAGTCATGTCTTAAAATTTAAATATTCAGATTTCAACAGTAGCGAGGTAACAAACCATCTTCAATGGGCGCGAAACATTTAAAAGAATGAACAAAACTCGACCCAAGTGACTGCCTTGTGGCACCCCTGGAGAAACATGAATAACGTGAACGTTACTATACTATTATCCAAAAGTGTACATGAAAAGAAATTTGTAAAAACTAATAAATTTTTAACTGTTGATCGGCCCGGGAAAAAACCATGTTGCTTACAAGAAACAAATTTCTTAGTATGAAAAATCAAACGATTGTTCACCATGTTTACAAAAAGTTTCAATATAACAGAAAGAATGCAAATACTTCTGTAGTTTTCGATGTCGCAAATCGGTTTAAAAAATGAAGATTTCCATACGGTAGCAAAGTATCCACTTGAAAGACTTTTATTAAGTATCATAATTGGCTCTGCAATTACATTATCAGGTCGTTTTAATACAACCGGGGGAACAAGATCTGGGCTGGCACTCTGATTAATATTAAGTGTTAACAGTTGCGTTAGTACTCCTAGACTAAACATAGAAAAATTAACGGTACTACTAACATATTCACTGTGCCAAGCTGAAAATTTCTGCTAGGGGTATACTGTACACAAACTCTCAAATTTTTTTTCAAAAAAGTCACAAGCTGAGAACTGAAGGTCACACGTTCTGATTTGTAAGAATATTCTCGAAGAAAACCCACCAAATTCAATTCTAAAATGAACGAAACTTCAAAATCGATCAGGATTTGACTTGATGTTTGATTCGGGTTGGGGTCTAAATTTTACTTTACAAAATCTTACTTTTAAGAACCTTTTTCAAAATCTTACTTGTCAAAATTAACATTTTGAAAATGAAGATTTTAAATCTATATGAGTGCGATAAGCTAAAAATAACAAACAATATAATAATATTAAAATGAATTACATATGATCAATTTCTTAAAGGGAAATCCCCTAAATATTCAGAATTTCAATGTCGGGGATTCCCAAGATGAAAACATTTTTACTTCTTGCATGTAATACTATTCACTTAAGTGACGAAATTTAATCGTTTATTAAATTGTTCGCTTATTGTAATAAATAAGTGATAAGTAAATAAACCAAGGATACCAGTGCTAATAGTAAATAAATAAAACAAGTGATCGTAGGTAGTTATGTATTATTGATAGTAGTGAAGTCAGTTAATTGACAACAAGTTTCGTGGTTGTTCTTATGATGTGGATATTGTGAAAACAAATAAAGGGAAAGAGAAATTAATTATTGACAGATATGCGTACCATTTACAAAGAAAAGGCGATACTTTCCAATTGATGTATGCCGACACAAAATCTCTATTATGTAAAGCAAGAGTGGTGACCGCGATTACAAATGGTTCACGTTCATATAAGAAAGGGACCATCCAAATATACCACTGATCCGTCTCCTTATGAGAAAACGGTATTTGAGACAAATGGAAACTTGAAGAACGATGCAATAAACTCCACTAATTTGCCTTCTCAAATTATTTGAGGTAACGTCATTAAATGTATACCAGAAGTCCGTGTTTACTTCCCCAGCAGACATGATCAAAAGCAAAAAATTTAAGCCCCCACTCTTCCTCTGTGGTCATTTAATGCCATAGTTCTGTGCTTCATCACTTATTTTAGGTTAATAACTCACTGAAATCTTAATCGTTACGGACATTTCAGGTGTCAATCGATTGAGCGAAACTCACAAATTTCAAAAGTAGCAGTGAAAATTTGTTAACTAACTTTTAAAATTGGCTTTGAAATTTCCGTTCAGAGAAAGAAAAAATGGAAATGAGCACATCAAGAGAAATGGTGAAGTGATTGTTAGATTTAGTAAAAATTTGATCAGAAAATATAGTTGTTAAGTCATTGTTGCTTGTAACACCTACAGCTATTTCATAGGCCTATAAGATGTGTGTGAAAAAATGGAATAGCCGTTGGCATGATTGTATTGGTTCAAAAGAAGCCTATTAAAGATCTGTATTAAAATACATAAAAATGTTGTTCTTTGTACCAATCGGGGTCAAATTTGATTAGCTGGTACATTCCATACGCTTCATGGACGAAGAGTCGTAAGAGATGTGAAATTCGTATTGGTATATGTATATCGACAATGTGTTAGTTGTTAGTTCATCTGAAAATGAGTAGAAAGGACACCTTAAACTTCTCTTCAAAAAGTTGTTCGATTTCGGTCTAAATATTAAACTTTCACATTGTGTTTTTGTAGTTCCGGCACTGAAATTCTGACCCAGTACAATTTTGAAGGATATATTCTTCCATCTACAGATACATTTTAGCGTTCTTTAAATTCCTAACCAACTTTAATTCGTCAGATACAACAATTTGTCGGAATTGTAAATTATTACCGCATGTTTATCCCGAAATTAGTCTAATTAATTTCACCCATTTATGAGCGTCTGCCATCATTAAACAAGAAATAAAAGAGCAAGAAAGTTTTTTCTGACACTTTTAATTTTCACCCCTCATGAATGCAACATTCAGTTTGACTACGGATCCATCAAGTTCTGCTGTAGGAGCAGTATTATAGCAATTACATAACATATTTTTGGGAGCCACTCGCCTTGTTTTTCAAAGAAACTATAACCCAGACTGTGCGGAAATATTCGGCTTTAGCAGAGAGCTGTTAACAATTTACGTGTCAATTAAATAGTTCCGGTTTTTTGTTGAAAACAGAAAATTAGTAAGAGTCAACTTCTTTTGACTAGGCAATTAGGCATACATATCGATGATAGTTACTGGGCAAAGATATGCATTAATTGTGAGAAAGCTAAAATGCAAAGGCAAACCCGATTAGAACATATGGAAAATTCGTTTTCCGTCATACAGATTTGAGCATATCCATCTATTTTTGTGTGGGCCAAATACGTATGTAACAATACGTAAATGATAGTAAATCAAATAAAGATTGTTTTGGAAAAACCTTAGTAAGTTACATCTGCATTTGGTAAATCAATTACTAGGAAGGGGAATACTGTAACTGGGCGAATTACCCAATTACAAAGAAATAATTTAAAACAACTTAAAGTTGTTATAATGCTAATATATTCGCACAAACCGAAATAAATTTTGGGCTATTATTTTAGATGTGATGATATTTGAGTAAGACACTTTTAAATAAAAAGTTTTAATAAAATATTAAAGCGACGGTTCATTTTTCGGCTGACTCTTCTAGCTATGATGTACGTTGTTACCATCATAACCTAATACCATTATGCCATCATACTATCTTACCATCCACCATCAAAACCATCACGAAATCATTCCAGCATACACTATCACACAAACATACCATCACACCATCATACCATCTCACAGTCAAACCATCATACCACTTAACCATCAAACTATTTTTAACAACAACTTATTTATTCATATTTTAATTACTTTTTATTTGTTAAATTTTAATATAAAAATTGTGAAAAGTTCTTAATTGTGAATTATTAGGATCAAACTATCATTCTATCATACAATCATACCATCGCACCATCGCATAATTATACCCTTACCCATCATATTTACCTTCATACATGGAAATTTTAACATCGTAAAATCGTACCAGCGTCCCAGTGGGGTAACTTTAAAGTTTCATGACCCATTCCCGACGTCGGGACAGCATCACAAGTTTCTAGAAATTCACTTTATTCACATTGAACTGAAAATATTAAACTTTTGGTCGGCAAGACTACAAACTGACGTTTTATGTTACTAGTCGCCAGTGCATTATTTTATGTCTACTAAACAACTTTTGTTTTTACTATTTATAACTATGGACCGAATATGCCATGATTGTATTTTATATAACCGTGTACGAAAGAGGTGGATCAACACTCTCACGTGCAGGGTAGCAAAGCAAGTTTGGCCAAAACTGGACTTGCGGCGCTCCAAGGTACTAATATCCCTGGGAAGACAAGAAATAGGATTGGTCGTAGGGATAATGACAGGTCACTGCCTTTTTGGGGAGCATGCGAGAAGGCTGGGGATACAGACGAATGACTTTTGTAGAAGTTGCATGGACGAAGAGGAGGAGGAGACTTTGGAACACTTCCTATGCTCATGTCCGGCGCTATCATACAGAAGGCATAAGTATTTGGGTGTGTACGGTATGGACAGCCTTTCGGAACTCGCGGACTGTGGAGTGCGAGATTTATTACGCTATATAAATAGCTCTGGTTGGTTTCAACGGGAGTAATGGGGAGATGGGATCCTGTGGTATCACAACGGGCCATTGCTGGCCTAAGTGTGCGATAGCAGCCACTTCAACCTAACCTAACCTAACCGTGTACGAACTTTTTAGGGACGATATGTAACTTTTTTGCTGTTTAGATAACCAATCCCAATCTTAAAGGTTTTGTTGTATTTTGCACAAGCTACAAACCGTTCACGTGCATTCCACTTAATTATTGACCTTAAATAATGCTTTAAATAGACGACGACTTTAATCGACGGATCCAAATATCTCGTAAAATACACCAGCTAGAAAAAAAAGTTCAGACAAAAATTGTAAAGGTCAATGGGGTCATTGAAGGTCAAGGTAATTTTTTTTTAAATATAAACTTCTATTTTTGACACCGGATCTAAAAAAACTGGCGACCGTGAGAAGGTTAAATGTTTAAAAAACTTGCAAAAATTGTTTATTTGAATTTGAGGGGTTTTCTGGGCATAACAAACGTTTGAAATATCTTTAACAAGTAGGTAGGATGCAAAACTGACAATAATTTAATAATTTAAAGTCAATTTTCAAGATCATTTGAAAGTCAAGATGTTTAAAATGTACTCAGATGCTGTTAATTTAAAAAATCAAACGATAATCAAGCACCCCAAAGGAAATAGAATTTACTATGTCCACGTTATTGTTTCTGGGTAACGCTAAAAGTAAGGACAAGGCCTTCGAATTTTTTGCAGATTCTCTTTTATTCGAACTGCCGTCAAACACTTATCATACATAACAAGCTTATAAATTTAAATTAACACGATCTGAGTACTTTTTAAATATTTAACCTTAATTTGACCTTCTCATGGTAACAATAATAAACTTCATAATATTATTTCAAACGTGAAAATTGCGGCTTTTCTCATATCACGTGTCAAAATAGGATTTTCCGTTTAAAAAATCATCTCGACTTTTAAATAGCATTGAAAATTTTTTTTAAAGTCAAAGTCATTGTCATTTTTGCATCCTACCGACCTGTTAAAGATACTTCAAAAGTTTATTATGCCCAGGAATTCCCGCAAATTCGAGTCAACAGCTTTACAATAACAAACTTTGAAATATCATTTCGAATGTAAAATGTCCTGCTCTTTTCGAATCCGGTTTCAAAAATAGTAGTTTCCATTTTAAATAATTACCTTGAATTTCAAATGGCCTTGAAAATTGGTCTGAAGGTCAAAGTCATTAGTACAGATAGGCGACCCCCTTTGTCCTTGACAATTTTTTCTGAAACATTTGTTCGTAGCTGGCGTATTTTATGAGATATTCTGATCGGTCGAGTGTGCACCACGACTACGTCTAACATAGCATATTTAGCGGTTTATTAGCATAAACAAGTAACTTCAAATGCGGGGATATTCCGCAAGAAATAATCCAATGGCGTTATGTCGCAAGATCTAGGAGGGTCATTCATCGGACCAATTTTTTCATTAAATTTTGTTTTTACTAAATCGATGGTATCGTTTGCTATATGGCTCGTAGCACCATCTTTTTCAGATTTTTGGGTTACCATTATTACAATGAATGTGAATATTACATTTACAATTAGTCGTAAACAATGAATATGTCAAAGGAAACAGCCATTTAATTATTATTTTTATAGAATAAAAGAAGACAACTTAATCATTTATATATTTTATAAAAAATTGATCCCGTATGCTGAAATATAACCACAATTTCAAAAAAAAAAAATTGCATTACAAACAAAATATCATCCTGACTTGTATTCTTTGGTCATTTGCCAAGTCGAATAGTAGTTATTGCGACGTCATTACAACCGAATATTTATTCTCCAACAACATACGGTTTCATACCGGTGTCTCAACGTCAGCTAACCGACCAGTTATCACCACGGTGCAACGTTATCTCAACCCTCTCGTGCTACTTGGCGTACCATTATAACAGCGTACCATTATAACATCATTCCATCATACTAATATCGTACCACCGTAACTTGTTACCATCATACCATTATATCACCATACCATCATACTATAATGCAATCGTACCATTATACAATAATACCATCATTCTATCATCACCATTATAGAGGATGTGAAATTGTGAAGTAGCCGCAGGGAACTTCAAAATCGGAGAAATACAAAACGACAGGGTCCGCTAATCCGTGGGATGCCCAGTGATAGGATAATGTCTAAAAATCCAGTGGTAGAACTACCACTAACAAGTGCAATAGCAGGCCGAAAAACATACTACCTAATAAGTAACTTGTATTAAGTAACAAGAAAGAAGCCTGGACGCTTTAAATAAGCTTAACCGCTAAAGCAAGAAACAGTGAATGAAACCATTTATATGATGTACTAATCTATGAAGATGAATAACACATTCAGAATCGCCAATTGGAATTCAAATGAGCTGATGCATTTCTTTGTAACAAAGGGATATCTGTAAATTACGTATTACTCGAAAACAGCAAAGGAATTTCATCGGACCTGTCATTATAACACTCAGTGATACCATTATCAAAAAAGAAAATTTGCCTAGGTTAACAAATAATAAAACAAACTGGGATATCTTCCGGAAAATAGTCGAAGACAATACTGAATTACAAGTACCAATTGAAGCTGCTGAACAACAGTATTCTGCAAGAAGCGTGGAAGAGTACTTCTCCTGTAATCAAACGGAAAATCATATCAACTATCCAGTAGAAGTGAGAGATCTGGTTAGAGAAAAACGGAAAGCGCAAAAAATCTGGCAGAGGAATCGAGCACCAAATTAGAAATGATTATCAAAGAAATCAAGAACAAATCTTTTAGTGAATAGCGAGCTGGCCTTTCTGGCAACAAGGACACTAATTATTTCCTTTGGGAAGTAACTAAAGGTCTTAAAAGGCCTAAAGTACAAATAGCTCCTATCAAGAATGATGGGGGAACTTGGCTAGAAGTGCCAAAGAAAACGCTGCTGTTTGCAGGCTATCTTGAAGACACATTTCAACCCCTTCCAAGGCAAAAAGCTGAAGAAAATATGTATATTTCCAGTAAATAAAGTGGATAACCTTAACATAGGACCTGTAACACTACTAGAGCTAAAAAATGAAATTAGTAACAACTTAAGTTCAAAAAAATCCCCGGGTTATGACCTAATCACTGGACTTATAGTTAAAACTCTACCAGAAAAAGGATTACGAAAATTACTGCAAATAATCAACGCAGCGTTGAGATTAAAATACGTTCCATGCCAGTGGAAGGTGGCAGAGGATATAATGATTCTAAAACCTAACAATCTGCCAAACATTGTACAGGCCGATTTCCCTACTTCCTACAATTTCAAAATTATTTGAAAAGCTGTTATTCAAGAGGTTAAAATCAGTAATAGTCAGAAAACTCATTCCTCCTCACCAAGTTGAATGTATAGAGAGACACTCTACCATAGATCAAGTGCACAGAACCACAGATCTAATTGAAGATATTCTGAAAAATAAAAGATATGCTGAAGTGTCTGCTTGGACGTATCTTAAGCCTTCGATAAAGTATGGCACCGAGGCCTGGAATATAAACTACACAGAGATCTGCCGAAGCAGTTTTACTTGATTTTAAAGTCATATCTAGCTGAACGACACTTTCGTGTAAAACATGAAGAGGAATAGTCCGAATTAAAGAAAATATCGGCTTGTGTTTCACAAGGAAGTGTATTGGGGCTGATACACTATATACTTTATAGGCGAGACAAAAGGAACAAGTATTGCAACATTTGCGGATGATACTGCAATCTTGGCAACTGGAAACAACATAGAAGAGTCAACCAGTAAATTGCAAAAAGCTGCTAATTCATTGAGTAATTGGACGAAGAAATGGCGCCTTCAACTCAACGAAACTAAATCTGTGCATATAAAATTTACCAACAAAAATGTTAATTGGTTGATGCTAAACTCAAGTGGAAAGAGCATTTTAGAAAGAAAAAAGAAGCGTTAAACATCAAATATAGAAAAATGTATTGGCTCATAGGAAGGAACTCTGAGGTAACATTACATAATAAACTGCTATTGTATCGGCAGATATTGAAACCTGTATGGATGTATGGAATACAGCTATGGGGCGGTTTACTAAGAAAACTAACGTAAAAGAAATTCAAACTTTTCAAAATAAAGTCTTGTGTAGTATGGTCAACGCACCATGGTACATAAGGAACGACAACCTTCATAATGAGTACGTTGATGAAGAAATTAAGAAATATGCTAGGAAATACGTACAGCGCTTCAGTCAGTAAGAAAATGCGGATTTGCGTCGTATGCTGAACAGCCAAAATCCAGTAAGACGGCTTCGGAGAACGAAGCCCTTAGAACTAGGACAGATAAATAAATGAATTAACCAACCTGGAGCTAACCGATGGGTTATACTCCTCAAACAGTTAACAACATTTAATATAGATACATTTCTAGATGAATTTGTATTCAGTTGTAATATTTGTTAAATAAAAAAAAAGAGAATCAAATTAAAATTCCATCATAACTCATATCACCATACCATCACACCACCTTACCATCGTCCATCATCACCATCACTTTCCCCATCACAATCATAATCATTATCATCATCATTATCACCATCCCTATCATCATTTTCATATCATTACCACCACCGTCATTGTTAAAAAATAATGATACACTTGTTGATTTATTTTTACTAAATACCCATAAACCACTTCAATCGGTGAAGTTTTAGAAATTCCTCCAATGTAACTTTGCACCTGATTATCATTCCACAAGCAGGAGATGAAAATGAGAGATACATATTAACAATGACCTGCGTGAGGTCTTAAACGAGAATTGTGAAAAGTTTGGTTCAAATCGATCAGGCGTAAGGATTTGTGTGATACAGGTACTATACGATTAAATAAATTGAGAAAAAAAAATTATATTTATGCAATCAAACTTCATAATTTATTAACTATACCTTCTACCTTTTATTATTCAAAGTTTAATTAATTTAGATTTCAAAAATTTAAATACGAGTGAACAAGAAAAAATAAATATGAATTTGATTGATTAGAAATTAATAAATGATGAATATAGTACGTTGTGGAAAATCAAACAAAGGAAACTTTATTCACCTTATCGAATTTTATATTGTGGGTGGCTAAAGACTGGGAGGTATACATTAAATCAAAAATTAAACACATTTGGTTGTCATTTTGGAAGTAGTAGCTAGAGACATGATATAGTGCAAGTATAATTTTACACTGTTTGGAAAATTACATTAACACACAATGTGTTAATTAATTTCTCACATTTTTTTGTTTTAATCCAAAGCTATTAATAATAATTCTATTGAAACCAAATTTAGCAACTAATTTTCCTTCCTTGTGCATTAACAATGTAATCGTCGTACATGAATAAATTACAAAAGGAATTATTTTCCTTATCCATTTGTATTATTATCAAAAAAAAAAAAAAAAATTAAGGAAGGATATCCGTTTTAGATTTGTCTTACAGAATTTAATTATTTATATCTTTCTATTGTTGAGTCAAATATCTTAATAATATTGTTTACATAAATCAATTTTGATTATATAAATAAGATTTGTACTCGTAATATTTAACAATTAAGATATTAATGACAAACTTAAATGGGAGTTAAACGCTTGTGTTGTTATTGTTGCCTAAAAACGACAGCGGATGTAATGTTAGCTCTAATTATTTTGTTTCTTACAAAAAAAAATGTGATTCTTAGATTTGCTAGATCCTAGTTCTGTAGATTTATTAAAATTTTAACTTTTACAGAAGATTAAACCGTGTGGAAATTTTTAATCGCCTTTAGTTAACATAAATTTTACATTCAACAAGCTAAAAATAGAGACTCGTTTATCACAAATAATTAACACTTGTTTTTGTTGCTGTTGATGTTTCGTGTTTTTTGCTTTGTTAAACTTTTTTAATTACTTTGGAATTTTTAAAAATGATAACAAAAAAAAAAGCAGTATGATAAGAAGTTCAAGATTGGTTTTGAACATGATAGAAACTCCATCCATCAACTATAGTACAGGCAAAGAGTACTTAAGAGTTTATTCGTTCTTTTCCGCTTTCTGGTATTGTTACGGATGTGCTAGTTTTAACAAGCAGGCAAAAATCTTGACGATGTACCTAACGATGGTGACGTATAATACAGATTACAGATAAATCAAAACAAGTAGAAAACAGCAACAACAACCAAAGATATTTATCAGTATGATTGTATCTTCGGTCAATGACCTCAATATTTTGAATTTTTTTTATATAATTGTTTTATTGTATCTGTAATGCTAAGCGGATTTTCTGTTGCTATGTGGGGTGAGTCATCTGAATGATGGATCGTGCGATACCTATTGCTATGCACATTTGTATATATGTAGATCAAATGATCAGCGGATTTTTTTTTTTAACTTAAATAGCGTAGGTGGGGAGAATAGAGTAATAGGTGGTTGAATAGGGGAAATTTCAGTGTTGTTGTCAATATTATCATAAGGCCAATTAATTTGAGAGGCCAAGCCGACCGTAACAGACGTGCCAATAAATTATTAAATTTTTTTTGTACAATACAAATTTTTTTTTTGTTGGTTTTTATGTACTTATGTACATAATTGTGCAAGTACACGTTGCAAACAAAAATTGTAAAGTAAATAATATTTGGTAAGCTATTCTCACAATTTTTAGAGTTGATTATATTGTTGTAATAAATATATATCGTGGATTTAACAGATACCGCAAGAAATCCACAAAAGAGGAATATAACCATCAGGCGACGACGAGGGATGCAGCAAAACTTACCTTTAGGCACTTCTTCAATCGAAATTGTGAAGACATTTACTCTTGTGCCAGTAATATGGTTTTTGCTCGCTAAAATTACAAAGCGGTGGTAACACAAGCGGGTGCAACACAACAGAAGTTTCAGGATTTGTTTCGGGATTTCAAATATAAAAATCTCCGTATATTGTTTAGAGTTTAGTTTAGTTTTAGTTATATCAAAGTGCATATCCTAGTTTATATGTTGATATTGAAAATTTAATTGCTTTATTTAGAGCACCAACAACTGTGTGAAACAGTTTAATCTTGCTTAAAAAAAAAACAAACGGAAAAGTACAAAAAAAAAATAAGTGCAAGTTGCTGTAAAATTAGTCTAAAAAAAATATTTTTTGTAAATGAATTAAAGTTGAGTTTTCATGAGAAAAAAAGACAAATCAAAGTGAATTTAGTGTAAAGTTTTTTTTAGAAATTTTCAGCACGCGGACAAAGACAAGGAGTACTCTTTGGATAACTGTCTGGTGAGTTTTTTTATTATATTCGCGGCTAAATTTGATGATTTGTTCCTTTTCTCATGAAAATAAGTTTGGCTTAGTGTTTAAGTGTAAATATAAATTTAAGTTGATTATAATCAAAATTTGCTCTAATTCAGATTTTTTTTCTTGAATATAACTTTGTAAATTTTATAATGGAGTAGATTTCTTTTTATTGGTGGTGATGATGTTCACAGGATGGCCCTTTTACCATGTTGTTGTTCGTTCTTTTTTTGTGTTTTTTTTGCACGTATGGTTTGTACCACCAATGAACAATGTGACAAAGACCCCCCAGCCGTTGAGCCTATCCGTTTTTGAAAACGTGCAGTCACATAGTTGGTCGGTAACAAAATGGCGCCGAAACAGGGACCTGAAGGTCATCTAACGTATGTTAATATGATCCGAAGGTCAAGTAAACCGCATGGTTGAGTTTTTTTTTGGTAACAGAATTTTCATAATGAAGGTAGTCCCAAAAAGTCATCCAAACAGCTTCTCTGTTTAACAAACCTAACCCCAAGAACCGCTTATTTAGTGTTATTTTTCTTGTTATTATTATTCTTAATTTTTTTTGGTTTTTTTTTACTTTTATATTGCTTTTTTTTATTTCTTTTTGCAATAGCGGGTGGTTAGCGTTTTTCTTTTCTTTGTTTTACTTATCCCATTATTGTTTATTTAAAAAGTACGTGTATTGATTGTATTGTGGGTGGTTGATAGTGACACAGGATGATTTCTTGGATTCCTTTCAACTACTCAACAATAACTTCTGCACGGAAACACTTTTATATCCTTAAATGTAAATTCACTTTATTGTCCTTTCTTAAGTATGTGGTTGGGTGAGTAACGATTGACTTTGCATTGAGATATTTCGAAGGTCGAATCTGCAGTGACTCTGCGGTACATCTCTACGGTGTCTCTTGTAAAATTCTCATTAGGATACCTAACCAATACGAACCTTTTTATTATTATTATTATTAATTTTGTTACGATAAAAGAAAATTTACATATTTGGTGTCATCTCGACGAACTCATCATCACCAGTTTTTTATTTTAGATAATTTTCATTTGATTTGCACTTGATTAGGTGTCATTTGATATTCTAAATTTTTTTTTTTTTTTTTGGTATTTATAACCGTTTTCAAATTAAATTGTTTAGTTCTGATTTGATAAATGTGTAGTAAATATTATCGTTGCACTTTACTTTTTTTTAGATATTTCGTTTTTTTTTGGTGACAGAGTAGTTTATAGCTTTGTTTGGAATAGTCATACTTAGTTCAAATTTTTTTTTTGAGCTTTAATTTTTTTTAATTAACCTATAATTTGGAATTTTGTTTATTTTACCAAGTATTATTATTTGTATTGTTTTTTTTTCGTAATCTCTAATTGGAATTGTATTAAATATTTCGCATTATATTTACAAATTCTTTGTTTTAGTTTACCATTATTATTATTTTTTATATTCACGATGGATCCTTTAGTTTATTTAAGTAAATTAACGGAAAAAGAACAAGAAGTCGAATTTACTGTTCGAGGGTTGTCCAGGAAGGCTACTAATTCTAGTGATATTTTAGTAAACTGTCTAGAAGGTGAAAGCCTAGACGACAAGTTAAAGCCTAAACATTCACATGTTACGACCAACCCTGAAACAGAAATTCAGTTATGTATTACTAAATTTGAAGAAATTTCGAATGCTCTTAATGAGCAAGGTGTGTCTCCTTCTGCTGAATTTATTGAGTTAGCTTTAATCAAAACTATTCACTACAAGGAGCGAACGAGAAGGTTGATAAATACTTTTGGGGATATTTCCAATTTAAACAATGTGTATAGTAATATCCGCAGAACATTTAACTGGCTTTCGAAATTGTGGCAAGATAAAAATGTAGATTTGATACGAGGAGCACAAGAGAAAGCGCCCCCAGTAGAAGCAAACATGACTTCTAGTCCAAGAATTCCTGAAACTCATTTACAGACGGAACAGTTTAAAACCCAAGCTGATAGTCAAGACGCACAATCTCGCGCACTTATTAACGATGGAAAAGAATTAGGAAATTCGGTAGCAGAATTTTTCAGCAAGATTGACAGGATCCGATTAAACAAAGAACATAGTAATATGGCACCAGCAACAGATTTTTCGTCTAGAAATTTTGATCCAGACCAAGTATCAGTAAGAGCCAGTCATGTAGCAGTAGACAGAAATACCTTAGGTGATCGAGTATCCGGACAACCCAATGATGTACGACCAGTAGCGCCACAATTCCGTTTTGACACCTATAAAATAAAACAAAGGTGGAATTTATCTTTCGATGGAACCGAGAGCAGTAATGTTCACGATTTTACCTACCGCATAGAGCAAATGGCGAGAGACGATGGATTCCCAGAAGGAGGATTAACAAAGGTACTTCATCTTTTCCTATCCAAAAAAGCCGAGGATTGGTACTGGATATTCAAATTAGACAACCCAGGCGCATCGTGGCAGAGGATGAAAGCAGCAATGGTATCCTACTTTAGCAGTTTTGATAGTGAAGAGGAAATTCGGGAACAAATCCTCCGTAGACATCAGAGTCAAAAAGAGTCATTCTCTGATTTTGCCTTAAATATTCAAAAATTAAACGCTAGGCTTCAACATCGGCTAACCGAGAGAGACATTATTTACCGGCTTTGTCAAAACATGGTGCCTGCGTTGAGAAATGTAACGTTACCGGCTCAACATCTAATAAGAACGGTAGAGGAATTGAGAGTGTTATGCCAACGTTACGAACGAATGTGGGATCAAACTGGTTATGACCCAAGACGTTTTAGTGACAGTTCTTATCGTCGTCGTCAGGTTAACGAACTGTGTAATGAATTGCAGCAAACGAATATTACAGGACCAAAATGCGATTGCCAACCTAACAGACGCCGGTACAATGATGATTTAAACGATCACTTGCCAACTCACACATTACCTCACAACCAAGCGATCGAAGTTATCCAACAGAGGAGTAATCAACAAAAAGGGGCAACACAACAATCAGGAATGCTAGTTTGCTGGAATTGCAAAGATATGGGGCACAGATACCAGGACTGTGAACAAGATTTCAATCACATATTTTGTTTTGGATGCGGAGCAGCAGACGTACGCAAACCAAACTGCGCAAACTGTTTGAAATTTTCATCGGGAAACATTCGCCCGAGTGTGAATGTGTCGAGGGTAAACCACTCGGGAAGGAATGCGAGTCCTCATTTAAATCAGCGGGAACCGTTGAATCAGAAAAAAATAGACTAACTCAATCCATTATTACACCTCCAGTAGATCATAAAGATCAAAACAAATCAAAATTAAATTTTAATGTAAAACATAATTACCCGAATAAACAACACATCCGAGCCATAAACTATTTTAAACAAAAACGTCATTTCATTAAACGCTGCATCTCTTCTATCAATAACAACCTATATAAAGACGATCCACGACCTTACGCTCAGATTAAAATTGCCTCCAAAACTATACATGCATTATTGGACAGCGGTGCTAGTGTGAGTGTTTTAGGAAAGGGTTCAATAGAGTTTCTATCAGATAATGGCATTAAATATAACCGGTTAAATTCAACCATTAAAACATCAGACGGAACCAGTAACAAAATCGAGGGGTATGTCTGGCTACCGGTTACATTTGGCGGCAAAACCGAAAGAATCAAATTTTGCATAGTTCCAAGCCTACAATCATTGATCTATTTGGGAATTGATTTCTGGGAGAAATTTCATATTCTTCCGAAGATGGCAATTAACGAGATTGACGACCAAAATACGCAAGATAATAATGCACACAAGTTAAACCAAAAGGATCAAGCAGAATTAAGTCGCATAATAGAACTATTTCCGTCATTTACTAAAGAAGGCCTAGGAAAAACAAATTTACACGAACACGACATCATAATCCAAAAAGGCGTGAAACCGATAAAGCAACGGTACTACCCCATTTCACCGGCCGTGCAAGAAGTTTTGTATGAAGAGATCGACCGTATGCTTAACCTAGGGGTAATCGAAATCAGCAAGAGTGCATGGAGCTCACCAGTGACCATTGTACGTAAACCGAACGGGAAGACAAGACTTTGTTTAGACGCACGGAAACTGAACACTGTTACAGAAAAGGACGCGTATCCCCTCCCTTTAATAGACGGACTTCTTGGCAGGCTAACAGAGACTAAATACATTACTGGATTGGACTTAAAAGACGCCTTTTGGCAAATACCACTAACGGAATCATCACGAGACAAGACAGCTTTTACTGTACCAGGGCGACCGCTCTACCAGTTCAAAGTGATGCCGTTTGGACTGTGCAATGCGGCTCAGTCAATGTGTCGGTTGATGCATCAGGTAATACCACACGAGCTCCACGATAGAGTATTCGTTTATTTGGACGACCTACTGATCATCACCGCCACATTGAAGGATCACTTTGAGCTGTTAGAGTTGGTTGCAGACCTATTACGGACGGCGGGACTAACCATTAACATTGACAAAAGTAAATTTGCAATGAGGGAGATACGCTACTTGGGATATCTGGTGGGCGAAATGGGACTTAGGCCGGATCCGCAGAAAATAGAGGCAGTGATAAACCTACCACCTCCAGAAAGTGTAAAGCAGACCAGACGTCTTCTCGGTATGGCAGGATGGTACCGACGGTTTATATTGAATTTCTCAACGGTAACCGCACCAATCACGGATTGTTTAAAAAAAGGCAAGTTTGTTTGGACTGAAAAAGCAGATGAAGCATTCCGAATTTTAAAAAAATTGTTAACTTCTGCTCCGGTTTTGGTAAATCCAGAATATGGCAAACCATTTTGGATTCGATGTGACGCAAGCACGGAAGGTGTAGGTGCTGTGCTTTATCAACACGATCATGAAGACAATGAGCGACCTATAGCTTTCATGTCGCAAAAGCTAAATAAAGCTCAGAGAAATTACACAGTTACCGAACTGGAGTGTTTAGCAGCAATTTTAGCCGTCAACAAATTTCGACCTTACGTCGAAGGCCATGAATTTACGGTGATTACGGACCACGCGAGTCTGAAATGGCTTATGGGGCAAAGAGACCTGAGTGGACGATTGGCCCGCTGGAGTTTGAAACTCCAGGGGTTTAATTTTAAGATTGAACATCAGAAGGGAAGTGAGAATGTTGTTCCAGATATGCTTTCCAGAATATATTGCGATACGAAAGAAGAGCATCTAGCCAGTATAATTAAATTAACAGCGCAAATTGATTTGCAATCGGATGTGTTTTCTGAAAAGGAGTATGTGGAATTTCGTACAAAAATAGAGAACGAGCCAATAAAATTTCCAGCCTTTAGAATTGAGAAAGAGATAATATATATCAGACTCGAGCCAAAAAGAACACAACAGCTAACCGATATACCTACTTGGAAGCTATGGGTGCCATCAAAGGTACAAGAAAATCTGATTAAACAAGAACATGATGACCCATTATCATCTCACGGAGGAGTGGCGAAGACCTTAGAGAAACTACGTAGATTCTATTTCTGGTCTGGTATGGCAAGACACGTAAGAGATTACATAGCGCGATGTGAAACATGTAAAACGACAAAAGCTCCTAACCATACAATGAACCCACCATTAGGTAAAATGTTCCAGATCGACAGACCATGGCAGAGAGTATATGTGGATTTATTGGGGCCCTATCCACGTTCAAGTCTAGGAAATACGATGATTCTTATTGTTTTAGATCATTTGACCAAGTTCGTAGTTCTAAAACCAATGAGCAAGGGTACATCACAGCAAATAGTTAACTTTCTGAAAAATGATATCTTTTGCGTGTTTGGAGTGCCGCAAACCGTTCACTCCGATAATGGTCCACAGTTTAGGAGCGCCGAATACAAATTATTGTTACAAGTGTCATGGATTCGAAAACCGCAGTATATGCACCACAATCTAATTTGTCCGAACGAGTTAATAGATCAATATTGGCCGCGATAAGGTCATATATCCGCGATAAACATACGCTTTGGGACAAATACTTGCACGAAATAGCATCGGCATTGAGAAATGGAGTGCATGAAACGGTCAAAAATTCACCACATTTTCTATTGTTCGGGTACCATCGAATAAATCATGGATCAGATTACAAGATTTTAAAAGATCTTGGCGAAATATCCGAGGGTGAAATAATATTACCACTGCCGGCAAGACTCTCACTAATCCACGACCAAGTAAAAAAGGATATAGAAAGTGCATATGTTAAAAGTTCCAACAGATATAATTTAAGATCGCAGAATAAATCCTTTGATGTTGGTCAAACGGTGTATATCAGAACTCATCCGCAGAGTGATGCTGTGAAGAAGTTTTGTGCAAAATTTGCTCCTCAATTTGTAAAAGGAAAAATTAAAGAGAAGATTGGTAATGTGAACTATAAGATAGAAGACTCTAATGGCCAACTATTGGGAGTATTTCATGGAAAGGATATTCGAAAATGACTTGAGTGAACTATAATCAGACTACAAATGAACATCAACTTTTATTTATCATTGAATTATTGCAATTTTTATGTAACCACATCATCCGGTATTTTTTCAGCTTCTAGCAGTTTTATTTAGAATCAAACCGTAGAACCTGTCCTGTTACGGATGTGCTAGTTTTAACAAGCAGGCAAAAATCTTGACGATGTACCTAACGATGGTGACGTATAATACAGATTACAGATAAATCAAAACAAGTAGAAAACAGCAACAACAACCAAAGATATTTATCAGTATGATTGTATCTTCGGTCAATGACCTCAATATTTTGAATTTTTTTTATATAATTGTTTTATTGTATCTGTAATGCTAAGCGGATTTTCTGTTGCTATGTGGGGTGAGTCATCTGAATGATGGATCGTGCGATACCTATTGCTATGCACATTTGTATATATGTAGATCAAATGATCAGCGGATTTTTTTTTTTTAACTTAAATAGCGTAGGTGGGGAGAATAGAGTAATAGGTGGTTGAATAGGGGAAATTTCAGTGTTGTTGTCAATATTATCATAAGGCCAATTAATTTGAGAGGCCAAGCCGACCGTAACAGACGTGCCAATAAATTATTAAATTTTTTTTGTACAATACAAATTTTTTTTTTGTTGGTTTTTATGTACTTATGTACATAATTGTGCAAGTACACGTTGCAAACAAAAATTGTAAAGTAAATAATATTTGGTAAGCTATTCTCACAATTTTTAGAGTTGATTATATTGTTGTAATAAATATATATCGTGGATTTAACAGATACCGCAAGAAATCCACAAAAGAGGAATATAACCATCAGGCGACGACGAGGGATGCAGCAAAACTTACCTTTAGGCACTTCTTCAATCGAAATTGTGAAGACATTTACTCTTGTGCCAGTAATATGGTTTTTGCTCGCTAAAATTACAAAGCGGTGGTAACACAAGCGGGTGCAACACAACAGAAGTTTCAGGATTTGTTTCGGGATTTCAAATATAAAAATCTCCGTATATTGTTTAGAGTTTAGTTTAGTTTTAGTTATATCAAAGTGCATATCCTAGTTTATATGTTGATATTGAAAATTTAATTGCTTTATTTAGAGCACCAACAACTGTGTGAAACAGTTTAATCTTGCTTAAAAAAAAAACAAACGGAAAAGTACAAAAAAAAAAATAAGTGCAAGTTGCTGTAAAATTAGTCTAAAAAAAATATTTTTTGTAAATGAATTAAAGTTGAGTTTTCATGAGAAAAAAAGACAAATCAAAGTGAATTTAGTGTAAAGTTTTTTTTTAGAAATTTTCAGCACGCGGACAAAGACAAGGAGTACTCTTTGGATAACTGTCTGGTGAGTTTTTTTATTATATTCGCGGCTAAATTTGATGATTTGTTCCTTTTCTCATGAAAATAAGTTTGGCTTAGTGTTTAAGTGTAAATATAAATTTAAGTTGATTATAATCAAAATTTGCTCTAATTCAGATTTTTTTTCTTGAATATAACTTTGTAAATTTTATAATGGAGTAGATTTCTTTTTATTGGTGGTGATGATGTTCACAGGATGGCCCTTTTACCATGTTGTTGTTCGTTCTTTTTTTGTGTTTTTTTTTGCACGTATGGTTTGTACCACCAATGAACAATGTGACAAAGACCCCCCAGCCGTTGAGCCTATCCGTTTTTGAAAACGTGCAGTCACATAGTTGGTCGGTAACAGTATAATCAACCGGAAAATTTGAGAATGATTTAATCTATTTTCGAACGACCTGAGAATGTATTGCATTTTGAAAATATTTAGTTGGACGTAACCAATTGTGACGTTTTAAGCGTATGTTTGCGACACGTAATTTTGATTATGAAGTTTATCAGATATTAAAAAAGCAAAGTTTAATTTTTTAAAATTAAAATTTAAAATCGGCCGCATTTTATCTTATCGACAAAGTTTGATCCGTAATTCAGCGAAAGACAACTTTGTCAACGATAGATTAGACAAGAGATAAAAGATAATCTGCATTTATAGCTACCAAATCGACAGGATTCGACGGCATGATTGTTAAAATTAAAGATCTTACTATACACAGTTTTTTGACTCTAGTTGGATACTTCCCAATAGAGTTTAAAGACAATCAGGGGCAGCGAAATAAGGTCGCAGAAACTAATAACGTTAAAATTTGGAATTAAATTCGAATTCAATTAATTTACGAAAATATAAAATGAAAAAGTATTAATCTCGCTTATCATATGGTTATCATATTATGATTATTCCGGATTATTTTTAGGCTTTAGTTCCATGACTTTGTTTTAACTTTACCAGTTTACCTCATTTGACTGCAGCGTCTTTTTTGATATTTTTATCGTACATTTTGTTTTATTTCCATTTTAATTTTGAGATTAAATCTCCATTTTCCAAAATTTACGATTATTTCCATATATGTTGGCCATTACGAGAAAAAGCAGCTGTCTTAGGATTTAGATTATGATTAGGTAGAAAGGTAATATTTTCTGTTGAAATACTGTTGTAAATTAACAATTTAAAGGGCGGATCAAATAAAAATACGGCTATGTACTTGTTGAACGTAAAGTAAGAACAACGGAAACTCGCATGGTTGCTTTATTATACGTAAGAATATAAAAAGAGTTGCCAACATAACAATATTAATTCAACTTCCAACACCCCCACTAGAATTTATATAATTTAAAATGTCAGCCCTAAAGCTTTCGAACACTTCATATGTTTCATCGGGCTCAACCGCTTCGTTGAACCTTCTTATCGTTTATCTTTTCTCGAATGAAAGGATGCTTGACGTTTATGTGTTTTGTCCTAGGATGATAAACACCATTTGAACTCAATTGAATGGCACTTTTACTATCGCAATAGATCGAAACACATTCTGAAGTGTTTTTCATAAGTTCCATTTGAAGACCTTTTAACCATAATGCCTCTTGTATTACGGAAGTCATTGACATATATTCCTCCTCGCTCGTAGATAATGCCACTGTTGGTTGTTTCTTCGAATTCCATGAAATCGAGCCATTTTGATATACAAACGCATATCCCGTTGTAGATCGTCTTTAATCTAAATCGGTTGCCCAATCTGCATCACAATAATAAACCAAATCATTATTTTGATTGTTCAACACAAGTTTTGCATTCGACGTTCCGTTAAGGTATCTCATAATTCGCTTTACCGCACACCAATGTGCTTTACCTGGATTGGCATTAAAACGACTCATCATATTCACTGCAAAACTTATATCTTGTTTGGATATCTGGAATCAAAATAAAATACTTCCAACGGCTTGTTGATAAGGTACATTTTGCATCTCATTGCAGCCTTCTTGATTTTTCGGAAACATCTCACTTGATAAATTTTGATTTGCGTCTAATGGCGTAGAGACAGCCTTGCAATCATAGTCATATTAAATCTAGCTAAGATTTCTGTAATGTACTGCTCTTGATCGATCCAAATCTTTCCTATCGAGTGTGTATTTAAACCCCTAATACATAACGAGCAGGACCAATATCTTCTACTTTAAATGATGTCATCAATCCCCCTTTTTAAATTTTTCATGATCAGAGAATATCAAAAAATCATCAAGATATACGGCAATTATGATTATGCGGTTCCGCTGTATTTTGAAATAAATACATGGATCGACTTTCGATTTTTGTAATCCGAAATTTGTTAAAGAATTATTCCATAATTCTGATTCGCGAAGAAAATAACATCACGACTGATAACTGTCTTTTTCTTTTCAGGATTGTAGACTCTATACGTTTTCGATTCATCACTGTACCCCCACGAGAATACACTGTTCAAATTTTGTATCAAATTTTCTTTGTATCTGTTTTGGCACATGAACATAACAACTACAACTCGTAACCTCTTTAAATTTGGTTTTAGTTGTGGTTTTGGTTTTTATTTTCGTTCTAATAATCGGTGGGAGGAATATTCCGCGGTGTTTATAGCTTCAGCCCAAAATTTTTTATCGAGTTTTGAACATGCAATGTTGTTTGAACATGCAACATGCTCTCTCAACTAGTGTGTTATTCATTCGTTCAGATACACAATTTTGTTCCGGTGTATATACGGTTGTTACTGATATTGGATGCCTGATTTACGAAACAATGCTTGAAACGGATCATTACAATATTCTGTACCGTCTGTTTGTAAAATTTTTATCGTTTTGTTTTTTTGATTTTCCATAAAATTTTTGAAGGCGGTGAAACTATCTAAAGTTTCAGATTTTTTTTTTTAAATATATGTACAAAAACTTTTCTGGTGATCGATTAAAACCATAAAATTATGAGGTTTCATTTATGGGACCACATACATCTGTCTAAAACATCACTTGCACGCGTTCCAACATTTTTGAAAGGAAGACGAGTTTGTTTTCCTTTTAAACAAATAGCACATTGACGATTCTCAATTTTGTTGAAATCAACACCTTCAGCTTGATCAATTTTTATTTTTTGTAGACTATCAAAATTAATATGACCCATTCCACGATGCCATAAAGTTACTGGACCATCTACTTGTGTACTGCTAGCTGCAAACTCCTGTTTGGGTTGACTTATTAAAACAAATAAATCATTGCGGCGAATTGCTGTGGTAATCAATTCATTTTCAGCATTATAAACTTTTGCCCCTGATTTATCAAATATCACTTTTTTATCTGTATTAACGATATGGCTAACTGATAAAAGATTAGCACATACATTTGGTACGAAGAACACATTTTTGACGTTTACTTCTTCGATATTTTTATCAACATTAATATTTAATTTAATATTACCAACAGCTTCAACTGTCATACGGGAACTATTAGCAGTTACGATTTCACTGTTCGCTGATTCTGAAATATCGTTTAACATCATCCGTTGCATTGTCATATGTGACGTAGCAGCTGAATTAAAGTATCAGTCAGTATTGTTTACTTTACTTATAAACGTTGTATAAAATGTTTTACTTGACGAGCTTTTTGTTTAATTTTTCTTTTTGTTCGTTCAGTTGCTTGCAAAATGACCTCGCTTATTACACTCGTAACATCTTAAAAACTTGGGATTATCCTTTTTTTATTGACGTTTGATTCTTACTAATTAACGCAATAGTGCTACTACTCTGTGATTTGATATCTTGTAACAATTTATTTTTAATCGAGTCGGCGCTAATTTTTATTCAAACTTTTAATGTCCATTATCATCGGTCTGTAGTCTTCTAGAAGACTGTCTAATAATAAAGGACCACCTATCCACTCATCACCAACTGTAAAACCTATCGCATTCAGTTTATACGCAGCTGATATAATTCCATTCACGTAATCTGCTATTGATGTGCAATCAGCCAATCTGGTGGTTATTAAACTTCTCATTAAACCAACGGGAAGAGTTCCCGTTAATCCTGATTCCGTAAACGCTTTTTCCAAACTTTCTCAAGCTTCTTTAGCTGACTTCGTATCTTGCACTTGTACATAATTTACAGGATCAATTAGTAATGTAAATTTTTGCTGACGCCTTAGTAACACTCTGTGGTTTCTGATCATCTTTGATGATGCAATCCCACAACTCCTCATGCTGAAGATATGCTTTTATAGCAACTTTCCAGGAATCATAATTTTACTGTCCAATGAATTTTGGAATTGAAAACGTGGATGTGGTGCAGACGCTCTGAGCAGAATCAAAATTACATCAACTATACCTACTCTAATAACATCAAATTTAGAAGTTATCACAAGGTCTAGGTAGCGTTTCATAAAAGAAACCTGCTTAAACACTAAATCATTAGAACTTAACCCGATTATTTCCACAACAAATAATCGTATTACAATATTTAGCCTCTTCTATAGGTCAAAATTGCTTTAAAATATTAAATGGCCAAGATCAAATTAGCCGCTATAATCGAAGAATAACATAATTCACCACAAGATGGCCAACAATGAATATGGAAACAGACAAATGTATTAAACGTTTTATTACTTTCCACGAAAGTGAAAATGAATAAACCCGGGTATTGCACAAAATGCAACTCGAAAAATTGTTTCTTGGAAGTGTTGGTCCAACTACTATGTTGGGCAAGTGACATTGCCGTTAATAAATACACGGTTCAAGAACCAAAGAAGATAATTCTACCCACTAGTCATTAGTAAATTAAGTTTTCCACCTAACACGACTCATAATTCCTTACGATTCATCGGTACTTCAAAAAGATTAAAAAGATATCGCTCAATTCAATATTTTCGGTCAAAACGGACACTAATCAAGGAATGTATAGCGTATCTAATAAAATGCATTTCAGTTAATGATCCGCGTCCTCATGCCGTGGTCTCCTAGATAGTGGTGCCTCAGTCAGTGTTTTAGGGAAAAATTCCCTGGAATTATTGGAAGATGCTAACATAAGATTTCATAAAATAAAATCAAGCATAAGAACGGCCGATGGAACCCAGAATAAAATCGTAAGATATGTTTGGCTACCCGTCACATTTGGTGACAAAACCAAATTCCAATCTCCACTATACTTGTGAATCGATTTCTGGCAAAAGTTTAATATTATCCCGAATATATTAAATGAATTATCTATTGTAATATACCACTTATCAGGCCCACTGAAGATAACACACATATCTTAAATGTTGCTGATAAAAAAGAATTGGATAGAATCGTTGCTCTTTTTCTTTCCTTCACTAAAGACGGGATTGGCAAAACGACTGCATCAGCACGAGATTGAACTAGTAAAAGGCACAAAACTCATTAAGCAACGTTACTACTCAGTTTCGCCCGCAGTACAAAAGGATCTATACGCCGAAATCGATCGTATGTTAGATCTGGAGGTTATTGAAATTAGTAGAAGCGCTTGGAGCTCACCAGTTACAATAGTACGGAAATCGAACGAAAACGCGAGACTTTGCCTTGACGCACGAAAATTAAATTCAGTAACTGAAAAAGACGCTTATCCACTTCCCATAATAGACGGACTACTAGGAAAACTAACTGAAACAAAATATATAACAGCACTAGACCTAAAAGACGCATTCTGGCAGATTACGCTTGCGGATCTAAGTTAACTTAGATCCACCAACGACTGTAAAGCAAACCAGACGAATACTCGGCCGGGATGGCTGGGTGGTACCGGAGGTTTATTGGAAATTTTGCAAGTGTCACTGCGCCGATTACAGATTGCCTGAAGAAAGGAAAATTTAAGTGGACTGAAGAGGCCCAAAATTCATTTGACCAACTAAAAACACTACTCACATCTGCTCCGGTTTTGATAAGACCTTCTTATGATAAGCCCTTCTTCATTAGACGCGATGCGAGTACCGACGGTGTAGGGGCCGTGCTCTTCCAAAAAGACATAGATGCAAATGAAATTGAATAAAGCGCAAAGAAAATACTCCATCACTGAATTAGAGTGCCTAGCAGCAATTCTGGCCGTAAAAAAATTCAGAGCTTATATAGAAGGTCACGATTTTACGTTGATCACCGATCATGCTAGTTTGAAATGGCTGATGGAACAGCGCGATTTAAGCGGTAGACTGGCGTGACGGAGCTTGTTGAAGCTTCAGGGGTTTCGGTTCACAATTGAACACCAACGAGGCAAAGATAACATAGTACTAGATATGCTATCCAGAATTTATTCTGATGAAATCAGCGAGCTGACAATCAGCATTCCGAAAGTATTCGATAGAATAAATCCCAATCCAAAAGATTTCCAGAATGAGGAATATGTAAAATTACGGCAAAATATAATCGAGAAACCGGACAAATATCCGGCATTTGCAGTTCATGAAAATTACATCTTCATTAGACTGGAACCCAAGAGAAACTCCGAACTTTCTGATCTGTCGCTTTGGAAATTGTGGATACCAACGGATTTAAGGCTTGGCCTGATCCAAAAGGAGCATGACGATCCACTGGCAGCACATGGAGGGATTCGCAAGGCCTTGGAGAAGTTAAGGAGATATTACTTTTGGCCGTCTATGGCAAAATAGGTGCAGGATTGCATATCAAAGTGTAATATTTGTAAAACCACAAAAGCCGAAAATAAGTGTGTGAGACCTCCAATGGGAAAACATTACTCGATAGAAAGACCATGGCAGCGTGTTTATGTTGACTTGCTAGGCCCGTCCGTACTCACGTTCAAGCCAGGGCAAAAACATGATATGTATAGTTTTGGATCACCTGACCAAATTTGTATTACTCAAACCTCTCAGCAAAACAACAGCACAATAAATAAACGAATTTTTAAAAAATGATTTATTCTGTGTATATGGTGTACCCGAAACTATTCATTCTGACAATGGGACTCAATTTAAAAGCAATGAATGCAAAGGCCTTTTAAGAAAATTTGGTGTGGTTGACTCGAAAACTGCACTTTATTCACCACAATCAAACGCGTCCGAGAGAGTCAATAGATCAAAACTGGCAGCCATCCGATCATATTTAGCGGGAAAACATACAGCTTGGGATAAATATCTGCATGAAATAGCATCCGCTCTGCGCAATGGTGTTCATGAGACAGTGAAAAACTCTCCCCATTTCCTGCTCTTTGGCTATCACAAAATTAATCATGCGGATGACTACAAACTACTGAGACAACTTGGAAATGTCGGAGAAGGTGAAATTATGTTAGGACACGCCCAATAAGTTTCCAAGTTGGACAAACCGTTTTTGTAAGAACGCACCCACAAAGTGATGCCTCTAAAAAATTCTGTGGTAAGTTTGCACCTCAATTCATCAAAGAAATTATCAAAAAGCGGCTAAGAACAGTGAACTATGAAGTAAAGGATGCCGAGATAAAATTAAAAAAAAAAAAAATCGAATTAGATGTAAGGCATTAAGACCCAGTTCTACTTTAGACAGCGTTGTTTTCAGCTTCTATTTATCATGTGTAACACAGACCCGTAGAATCTGTCCTGTTACGGCTTCCCAGTGTCATTCATTTTATTTTTCTTTACTTCTGGTAAATAGTTGAGTTTTTTTTTCGGATATGTGCACAGCTCTAAATATTCTGAATTGAGTGTTTTGTGTGTTCGGTTGTTGTTGTTGTTGTAATGCAATATTATATTTTAGGTCAATGAACTTGAATTTACGTTACCTCTTTGTTTTGAAGGTGACATATTTTGGTATTGGTGGTGTAGCTACAATTTGGTAGTAAACATGTAGATTTTGTTTAGCACGGCATTGGTATAAGTAAATCATTGGTGTAAGTGATTGGTACATGTATAATGCCACTACACTCTGTATTCTATATTAGGTAGAATGTTCGAGTTTTTTTTGTTGTATTTACCAGAAGCAAAGAAAAATAAAATGAATGACACTGGGCAGCCGTAACAAATGAATATTATAAAACAATACTTTACAGTGCGTTGAGGTAAACAAATACAGTAGAAGCATCACCGTTACAAATTTCTGCAAAATATCAAGTTGATAAACAGGCTCAAACCATTCACTTCTCGTTCAGAGTTTCTTGAACTGTCTAAAGCATGTGACATTTTGGAAAAAGTAAACACTTAATCATATTTTATAATTTTTTAATAAATATTTTTCATATTGTCAGATGATTTAAATCGCCGACTAAGGAATTTTATGAATTTTTAATTAATTAACTAGTAGGAGAGAATACTGGGAGTGACCCAATTTTAATTTTCGCCCATCCAAGCGAAATAAAAATTTGAAACAACATTTTTTATAAAGGCTAATTTCCTTTTTCGCATATTATTCCATTTTCAACTGCACCTGCGGGCTTAAATTTTACGAAAATATCTTGAATTGTATATTATATAGTAGTTAAAGCAAAAAAGCAGTCCCTTTTTTAAATTAAATTAAAATTCATAGTAAATCGTATTCAATTTCGTAAATAACAGGAAGTCGTTTGTCACGTATTATATTTTCCTAATAAAATAAGAAATATTTTTTTTTTGTAAATGTTAAAGTTAAAGACTAAAAGGAACACAATGTAATTTTAGTGTATGAATGAGCCATAATTGAAAATTTAATTTGCCAATATCATGTCGATGATTTTTCACACAATCGAACAAAAAAACATTTAATCTAATATTCTAATCTAATAAATAATTCTAGTCTAGCACAAACAACCAAAACTAATATTCTGGGCGTAACACTAATTACCATCTAATATCATTGTCTATTGTTATTTAATTGCAGATACATATTTTATCCTTACGTGATGATAATTAATTTTTTATGCTACCATTAGGGAGGTGTGAATAATAAATATCTAATAATTAATCTAATTAATTTATCGATTACCAAAAATTGTTTCCAAACAATTTTTTTTTTTTAGTTTTTATTTGGTTCATTTGGTATTATTGCAAGTAATCAATGACAATCAATATTGTTGATTTTGTATAATCGAAAATATTCGCCTTTTTGCTATCAATTTATTTATTTATCATACAAATAAATAAATCAATGAACTACTTCTGTGTATTGTTGATTTTTCATTATCATCAACAATGACTCAGTTATGTTTATATATTAGTGCTAGATATGTCATTCGCTTTTCATATAAATAAATATCAATTGACATATCAAAAGTTATAATCACTTCAGCCCGTGGTTATTTGTAATTTTTTACATATTTATGTTTCCTATAAAGTGGTAACAGTGGTCTGTGTTACGATTACCATAAACTTTATTAATAATATTTTGAATCATTAAAAACGGGGCCAAGGCGTTTGACGTGTGTATAATTTTCGCTTCATATATTTATAAGCAATTTATTATTTGCAAAATATTTCAAAAAAAAAATAAACGCTGTCGAATTTTATAGTTTTGGTTTGGGAAAAATACGATTATTATGTACACAAAAATAATTTAATCCCGTCGAGAATTAGAGATGGACAAAAAATTATTGATGAATTGCTCGTCCACTCAAAAAAAAAAAAAAAATGTCATAAATATTGTATTTTTTGCATATGCATGTACGAGTAAATGGTGAATTGAAACGAATATGATATGATTCAGTAATAGGCGGTCATATTTTAGCAATAAATTGGAATAATAATTATTTGGTGTAGAATATTTGGATTAGTGTGGAAAACAAATTTCCTATTACACACCCAAATACTTTTTTATTACATCGTGGTATACAGGCTGTGGGCCAATTCTGATAGTAAATAAGCTAAATTCGGTGAATTCATCTACCTTTTAATATAAACAATTTTGTTCGATTATTATTTATTTTTTCCAGTATTGGGAACCCTCCACTTGTTGAAGCTTTTATACTAGTAAATTATTTGATAAGCGTAAAATCAAAATGTAAAGCAGTAAAGAGTAACACCAAACTCAAAACAAATAACGATTTAATTTTCTTAAGCGACACTTTGAGTACTTTGAATAATTTTCGGAATATGTAAGGGACAGGATCATTCACTCTTTGCGTGCAAGCAATTCAACAAGATGGATGTGCCCAAACGTAGAGATTGGGCTAAAGAAAATAACAGATGTTTCAATTGTTTAAGCACCAGACACCAAATATACCAATGCGCCTCGAATCGTCGTTGCCTACATTGCAAAAGGAAACATCATTCTTTGCTTCATATCTTAGATGTACCTCAATCTACTGAAAATTCGAATCAGCCTGCAGAGATAGCTTCTCTCTCAACTTATTGTTCGCAGCCTACGACAAATATTACAATTCTGCCTACAGCCATAATGAACATTTTGAATTCGTCTGGAAGTATCTCTGTATGTCGAGCATTATTAGATTCTGGCTCCCAAGCCAGCTTCATCACGGAAGCATGTGTTCACGGACTAGGGTTAAAAAGAGAAAATGCAAGAATACTCGTAGGCGGTTTAGGAAGTAATAGCGCAGGAACTACAAAGGGGTTAGTCACAATAATGGCGAGACCAAAATATCATCCAGAGTTTTCAATGGCAGCATTTATTCTGCCCAACATTACGTCAAATTTGCCACGACAAACTATACAAAATATTAAATTCAATTGCTGGCCAGAAGTACAATTGGCTGACCCATATTTCTTCAAATCGGCTCAAGTAGATATTTTAATTGGAGCTGACTATTTCTTTCATTTAATGGAGCCAGGACGAATAAAAATCAGCAAAAATGGGCCAATATTTTATAAAGCAATACTAGGTTGGGTGGTCTCAGGAAGAATGGATAATTCATTAGTGGAAGGTGAAATAATTTCGATGACAACTACAACTAACTCTCTCGATATTGACTTGGATCGCACTCTCCGCCGTTTCTGGGAAATTAAGTCAATCCACAACACAAAATCAATTTTGTTACCGGAAGAAATACTGTGCGAAAATCATTCTTCTGAAAATATAAAACGGTCCTCAGAAGGTCGTTGTTCAGTACGCTTGCCTTTCAAACAATCACCTGAAAAGTTAGGAAATTCTTTAAGCACTGCCATTCAAAGACTTAAAAGTATTGAACAAGCTATATAAAGATTTCATGCTTGATTATCAAACATGAAAGAGGTCCCGTCATCTGAAGCAGACATCGGATATTATTTGCCGCATCACGGGGTCATAAAGAGTTCAAGCAAAACAACAAAACTAAGAATCGTTTTCGACGGATCTGCTAAGACCTCGTCTGGGGTATCATTGAATGACTGCTTAGCAGTTGGGCCGATCGTTCAATCAACGCTTTACGCCATCATATTAAAATTTAGAGAACAACAATTTGTCGTAACCGCCGACGTAGAGAAGATGTATAGGCAAATAGGGATCTCAGATGAGGACACAAGGTATCAGAAAATCGTCTGGCGTAATCATCCATCTGAGCCTATTCGCCATTTTTGCCTCACAACTGTCACTTATGGATTGTCGTCTGCATCGTTCTTGGCTACAAGAGTGTTAAAACAGATAGCCGAAGATAACCAAAAGTTATTTCCTCCTCCTGCCCATGCCATTTCTCACAATATTTACGTCGATGATCTAATGACTGGGGCCGATAACGAATCTGAACTCATCCGGTTAAAGGATAACATCAATATGCTATTATCGCAACATGGATTCAATTTGCGTAAGTGGATGTCAAATTCGAAAGCAATCTTGGAAGCTCAAGCTCATAACGATATTGAACGCGACATAAAAACAATAAGCGATATTGAAGAACTAACATCTATCAAAGTATTGGGTCTCAATTGGAATCCAGCGACGAATCGATTCACATTCACATCAGATTTACCAGGCGACACATCATTTACAAAACGCAAAGTGGTATCCGATGCTAGTCGAATTTTTGACCCTCTAGGCTGGCTTGCTCCAGTCATTGGCGTAATTAAAATTTTCGTACAAAAACTATGGGTCATCAGTCAGGAATGAGATGAGCTTCTACCTAAGGAAATATCCAAGCAATGGCAAGCAATTGATCTCAATTAGCGAAGGTAAACCTGATTTCCATACCAAGATTCATTCAAACTACTATAGGCACATCTATTCAATTACACGGATTTTCTGATGCTAGTCAAAGTGCTTATGGAGCTGTGGTTTGCCTAAGAGTGGAAACGGCTGAAAACATCGTTTTTGTCCAAAGGTGGCCTCATTGAAGCAAGTATCTTTGCCACCAGTGCTGTTGACCAACCTAATAAATACAGTTAAACGCGAAACACAACAACTGATATCAAGAACCTATGCGTGGACGGACTCAAAAATCGTGATAGATTGGCTTTCTAGTCACCCAGGCGCTGGTGCACATTCGTAGGCAACAGAACTGCTGAAATTTTAGATACCTTACCACGTAATCATTGGCAACATATTTCTTCCTCAGAAAATCCAGCTGATTGTGCCTCTCGAGGTCTACTGCCACAAGAGCTGAATGATCATGTACTATGGTGGAACGGACCAAACTGGCTACATCAACCTATTGAACATTGGCCTGCTCAACAAAAAGAATACGGATTCGAAGAAGAAGAAAATAAGAAAATGTTTACATTTGCTGCTACGGTAGACGCTCCATGGCTTGATGAATTATTGTCCAGATATTCTTCATTAACTAGGCTTCAAAGAGTAGTAGCTTATGCAATCCGATTTATGCATAACACAAGGACCGAGAGGAATTCGAAGAAAATAGGGAGGTAAGACAAGAACTATTCTATGCACTGCATAAAATCTGTGAGCAAGAACAAATCAACATGATCAACATGATCAACATGGACTCATGCGAGTTGGTGGGCGACTAGGAAATTGTGAAGTGTCATTTACCACCAAGCACCCTATAATTTTACCTCCAAAATCGCTACTCAGCTCACTAATACTAAGGGACATTCACGTAAACAATCATCATGCGGGGGGCTATCATTAACATTAGCCATAGCGAGACAAAATTATTGGTTTCCGAACGCTCGAAATTTGGTACGAAGTATCATCGCCAAATGTGTCACATGCGCAAAGTTCAAAACACAGATAAATTACCAAATGATGGGAAACCTGCCAAGCTGCCGAGTTGAACTAATTAGGCCATTCTTAAAGATTGGGGTTGATTACGCGGGACCCAATTCAATTCATTTACGAAAAGGTCGAGGCCAAAAGACCTATAAGTCTTATAATTATATGACTTTTTATTTGTCTAAGTACAAAGGCTATTCATCTAGAGCTGGTCAGTGATATGACAACCGATGCCTTTTTGGGAGCATTGAAACGATTTGTGGCAAGAAGGGGAATATGTGAAGAAATCTACAGTGATAATGGGACCAATTTTCCTGGGGCATCCAATCAACTAAACAGAATTATATCAGTGCATCTCATTTTGGCGGAATTGGGGAGGCTGGAATAAAATCGGCAAAATTCCACCTGAAGCGGATAATAGGCAACACCATTTTAACATTTGAGGAGATGGGCACCCTGCTAGCTGAAATATTCCACAGATGTCGATGCTTTAACACCTTCTCATTTTCTCATCGGCTATTCAGCTACCAAAATACTTGAAATAGACGTAACTCATCTCAAGCTATCATATTTAACGAGATGGGAAATATTTTAACAATCATAATATGTAAGAGTATATTTCTCTTAAATTTTAAATGTAAGGAGCTTTATGAGCTTTTAAGTTTAGAAACACAGTATTGGATTCTAGCATTGCTTTAAAATACCCATTTTACATAAAAATTTTATTTAAACCAGTGTGATTATGATGTTGTTATCGAAGTATCCCAAAAGAAAAGTTGTTATTATCAAATCCGTTTTTAAGTCATGTTTGTCAAACTTTAAGACTATTTGTAATCGAACAATATGACTCCTTAAATCCCTCCCTACCATATAAAGTATAAAAAAGAAACATTTAGCCTTTCAATGTGTGTATAACGGGCGTAAGTAAATATTCAGGAAAGAGGGCAGTCTGAAAAGTCCTTGCAGAAGTAAATTGTCTCAGGAAAATTTCAATTTATTTAGCAACACGATCCCTTTCTAGTTTGCTACGCTTGTCTCAGATTCTAATTTTTTGAGAACTCAAAAAGGCCCCTATTTCTATACAACGACGTTATGGATATATTAAAAGTGGCACGATGCCAAATCAGGTGAATAGAGTAGGGTGGGTATGATAACAATTCGTCGCGCAAATATCGCATTCATGACAACGAACAGTTGAAGGGGATTTTTTCCCGTCAAATGTGGGCGTTTCTCTTAATTTCTTTGTACAAATGATCCAGTATTATGGTACAGTATTGCCTGGTAGCCCTTTTCCTGTTTTCAAAATAATCGATTAATATAATTCATTTGAAATTCCAGAGTACTTACCAGCTGATACAGTCACTTCTTCCTTCTTTGGACCGCTTGTACCAATCTCACACCACTGCATTGGTTGCACTTTCGTTTCTTGAGTGAATTTATGGATCCAGCGACTACCATCGATCATCATGATTTTTTTGCAATGTTATCGTTAGTCATAGCATGTTTTGGCCTTCAGGAATATTCTACGTTGTTGTCGTACGTCCATAATCGAAAATCAGAAAGGAGAAGTATACATGGAAAATATTTATTTAGTGTGGTTTTAGTTTCTGCAAACGTTTTCTCATGCAAAAAATAACGTTTAATGAAATAATGAATATATAATAGATGCGATTATCTATATCCTTACCTAAGATATTTCACCTCCTTGTTGTATTTGTATTTTAGAAAAATTATTTAATATTTTTTTTAAGACATTTAACACACGTTACTCGTTACCCAAAATTTATGGAAAAATTTTCTTCATAAACACAATGTGGGTGATGTTAAAATTTCTGAGTTAGGCAACCTTTCAAAATTGTAATTAACTTCCAAAATATACAGCAAATATTTAGCTTACAATTAGGAATAAATTATACCTACCATTATGCCACAATTTTCATCGTCAAAGTTCTTAATTAGTGGCATTAAAAAATTTTCCTAAACATTTAATTATGCCTAATTTGTAATTAAAATCCAATTTAAAGTATAACAAAAAATAATATTAAGAGCAAACGCTGTTTCCAAATTAGCAATATTACATGGAATATTGAGCAATCACGTTTATATAAATTTTAATCCTAATTTCCCATAAAATTTCAATTTTATTAACATCAAACGAAAAAAATTGGCATAAGTACAGTACGATAATTATTTTACAAATATTGATAACGTAAACACTTTGAAAAAAAGAAACAATTAAAAACAAATTAAGGACACATTCGGATGAATAATTTTTATATTTTGAAATTAATTAATAAATTGGGGTGATTGAGCTTTTAATAAAAAATGTGGAATGAGCAACAAGTTTCTGGATCTATTCATATGTAAATGAAAAAATACTAAATCAGATATTAGTTCATTGTAACATCACACGCATTCATTATGATTTAAGATCACGTAAATAAGATAAAATTCAAGTAATTAATTACACACAATTATATTACGATTTTGTACAAATCCTGCGATTTCCGCTTTTTTATATGTTTGGCTTATTAAACCACCGAAAAAACATGAGAAACACTTAATTTTAATATGCACGTTTAAGATCGTTACTAATATTTTTAATTGTATTTTATTGTAACGATTTTTATTACAAGTACTTACCTTTCCTTCATAATTTTAATAGTACATCTTAGAAAATACGAATAATTTAAGTATCATGTTTTTATGTCTGGTGTAATTATATTTTACAAAAATAGTAAATTTGTTAAAAGTTGATAAGTCTTAAAATAAAATATAGCACTAATTCGTAAAATTTATGACATATGTGTACATGTATAATACATCCGAGTTAATTAAAATTGTGTTTTCCTTTATTTGCAATTAAAATCAGTGAACAGAAATTATAAACAAAATTGCATGAGCCACTTTTAACAACCCATAAGCTTTATCAAATGTGCTCTGTGGAAAATAAAATATAAAATTATTATTTTCCCAGAATATGTATTTAATAGTTTTCGCAGAATTCTAAACGATATTTACTTCCATCTAAAAAAACCAAAGTATTTAAATCCTGTCAAAAATGAGCAAACATTTGGTTGGTCCACCACTTTTCTTGACGTTATGAAAGTTCCTGAGTCTGAAAAACAAAAATAAAAAGGGTGAAACCTCACGAGGTGATCAGAACTTCGGTCTTTGGTATCTTCAATGGGCATAGCAATCACCTGTATCATAAAGTTGGTGTGACAGTTTTCACAGTATTGATTTCTATTTTAACCGACATATATTTACTTATACAACAACAGCCAACCAGGTCAAAAGCTTCAGTAACACGGGTTAATCGGTTAAGAAATAGCCAAGTTCCATCCTACTTGGCCATATTCCAGAGCTTAATCCAAAAATTATTTTAGAATTCCATTCCCAACACACATGTCAAATTTAATGATACCCGGTTATGGAATGGCCAAGTTCCATCCTACTTGGCCATATTCCAGACATATCAAATATTCCCATTTCCATACACATATCAAATTTCATTATAATCGGTTAAGCCGTTAAGAAATAGCGAAATTCCATCCTACTTGGCCATATTCCAGTACTATATCCAAAACTCATTTTAAAAACCCATTTCCAATATACATGTCGGATTTCATCTTAATCGGTTGAGAAATGGGCAAGTTCCATCATACTTGGCCATATTCCAGAACTTAATCCAAAAATTATTTTAGAGTCCCATTTCTAACACACGTGTCAAATTTTAACCTGACACATGATAATAATCGCCATATTCCGGAACTTCATCCAGAAATCATTTTGGAACCCCAGAACTTCATCCAAAAAACATGTTAGAATCCCATTTCCGACACACATGTCAAATTGCATAGTAACCGGTTGATAAATCGGCAACTTACATCATATAAAAAATTTGTTAACTACATCCTAATCCAACCCGAACTCAACTCCAACTCAACTTCAACTCAACCCGCAAATTGACTCCTAACTTAACGTTCAAATCAATTCCCAATTCAATGCCCACTTCAATAATCAAACCAGCAAATTATACAACCCGTTCTCGAGATACCACTGGTACAGACATCCAGACATACGGACGGCCTTTTTTTTTCGTCATTTTTGACAGGATTTCAATACTTTGGTCATTTTAGACAGAAGTAAAAAACAAAAAAAAATGTCCGTCCGTCTGTCTGGACGCTTGGATGTCTGAACGTATGGTACCTCGGGATTCGGGAACGGCTGGTCCGATTTCCATTTTGTTTTCGCTAATCAGTTCCAATGATCAACGCGGAGATTTGAAAAACTTTTGGAACCTGTACGCCAAGAGAATCGGATACCTGCTATACTAATTGGTCCAATATCCTAGTTATATAAATATTTGCCAATTTTACTTCGGTCTAAAAAGGCCAAAGTATTGAAATCCTGTTAAAAATGATGAAAAATTTGATTGGTCCAAAACCACTTTTCTCGACGTTTTGAAAGTCCCTGAGTCTGAAAAAGCAAAACAAAAAAAAATGTCCGTCCGTCTGTCTGTAAAACGAAAAAATACTGCACATTTTTTTTTATAATGTGTTATACAATTAAATGGCGAACAAAAAATAAATAAAAATAAAATAAAAAAAATCCGTTTTCCAGAAAATTGAGAAAAATCAGTTGGCGGTCATTTTGAAAATGAAAAACTTACAGATGGTACTATTTTTAAAATACTTTGTTAATCCTTATTGTCTCACCTTTAAAATGAACCCTATTTTATATTTTTCGAATAAATACTATTTTTATATTTGTATAAATGAGGGGTCTAATTGCAAAAACCGATATCTTACATTTTCACAATTTTTCAGGAGGAAGCAAAAACTAATATAAGTATAGCAAATTTTTGAGTTTGTGTACTGATATTATATTTTTTAACGTTTTATAGGCAATTATAAAAAAGATTTATCCAATTGGCCTGTTACAGGGTTATCCCATTTTTTTAAAATCTCTGTTTTAGATTGTAGTTATCGGTTTTTGAAATTTACCGTGTGAGATATAGTCTTTTGCATTTTAAAATAAAATTAAATTTATAGAACATAACAGAAAAATAATATATTTCTTTAATAAAAATCAAGAATAAAACATTTCTTAAGTCATCCTTTGAGTTAAGTCAGTAAAAACATAATAAAATAACAATATTATTAAAAATTCTGCTTAGACTGGAAATTCTTCAGGTGCTAAACGGAAACATTCGTCGGCTTCATCATGTTCGGGCTCAGTTGGAAAATGGTGGCGGTCTATTACAGTTTTATAATATACTAGTTGATTAATATCCCGCCATTTCTCACCATAGTGTGCTTTCAATAAAGCAGCGACGTCTACATATTTTTCAGGTTTCACAAAATTGCCTAGCGGTATTGCTTTTGGTTTTATTAAAGTTATTCTACTGGATTTTTTTAAAACTGATTTGCCAATATTCATATTGGCAATATAGTTAAGCTCCCCCCTGATCAGAATAATACCAGGTTTATCACCCCTTGTTAGGATCATTCTTTTGGCGGGATTAAATTGAAAGTGCCATTGGCCTGGTAGTTTGACATGTTTCTTAGCTTGTTCGCGCCAGTCATTTACATTACATTCGGTTGCCAAGTTTATTACTTTTCCAAATTGTTGAAAAATGTCAAAGTATTCGCTGGGTTCAATAATATGATCCTTGGATCGAACTACCTTTTCAATGTTACCAAATACTCGGTCAGGTGGCATAAAGCTATGGCCGACCACAGGAAAAATTAGTTCAACCGTCTTCACAGTGGCTGGATCAGTGCTTAACCATTTAACTAGCATAGTTAACATAGTTGAATTTTTATTTTGCCCGCCGCATCCGTCAGCGATAAGCCTTACTACTTTCACCGATGGAAGAAATTCTGTTTCATTTAATCGATGAAAAACCGCAGATGCTATTTCGTTGGAAGATTTTGGTCGGTCTACTTCAGACCAGACATAAATAAAAACGTTATCTTTAGTAAGGCGGCTTTTTGATGTCCCCTGCACGATGGTAAAATTATAAATATAAAGCTGGCGTGAATAATACGCTATTTGATCCGGGATCTTAGGCATCGGCAAGTTTTTTTCACAGTCAAATGAGAATACTATTACTTCCGGGTCTGTATTTTTCAGCATACCGTAGAAAGCCGAAGCCTTAAGAAGATGGAGTTTTTTCTCGGTTAATATAATACTTTTCTCCGTGTGCTCTGTTATACATTTTAACCTTTCCTTAAACCGTAAGCATGTGGAACATGCATCAGTCAACGGTGAACCAAATTCAATATTGTATTCGGTGTTAAAAATTGTTCGAAAGAAAGATTCCTTGATTTTATCTGGCTCACTCAAATTTGTATTATACATTCGCCATAATTTCTTTAGGGAAAGGTCACACGAAAGATACTTTCTTTTCGTTTGGGAACGGCAGTAATGACTTTCAATACAAGTCAGAGACTCAATAAAATTTCTCACCGAAACTTTTTTCTCCAAAAGCTTGTGGGACGTACGGTCTCCCCCACGTCTCTCTGCTGGAAGAGCGCCATCAACCAGAAATCTTTTCGCAAGGTTACAGACGCGATACTTTTTGATACCCAAAATCTGCAAGAACGCTGTTTGGCAGATTTGTTTTTTTTCCTTATCGTAGCAAATTATTGAGTATTTCATACTCATAGCACGGTTTTTTAAAATTGTCTAAAACTGTTCGCCTTTGCGGCGCTTGTAACTTCAAACTTTTAAGGATGAATGTATCTTGATCTTTTTTCGTTGTATGTTTGTAGTAATTTGAATGGTATTGCTTGATGTCCCTCATGCTTAGTTCGCGACACTTAAAAACGTTACTAAATTTACCTTTGTGTTTACAAGTCGGAAACTCTGGTAGAGATGTAGGTATGTACCTATTAAGTAATAATATAAAAATAATAAACAATGAACACGTTGAATTTGGGTGTATTACCCGTTACATTCTCAAAGTATATAAATCATTATCGGATAATAAACACTAACCTATTCCGTTTTTCTACATTACGCTTCCATGCGGCAGGATTTTTTGCTTTTTTCCTTGCTTTTCCTGCGTCCGCAGGTGTTATATTTTCTTTAACAGTTTCCATATTAAATTATTTTGTGAAATTATTCTCGGACAAATTAAATCCGTTACACTTCATTCAATAGCACCAGCACATTACAATAACAAACACTATACTGAAACTATTGAGAGAATAATCCTTTAAACAACAAACAAAACTAAACATGTAAGGACACGTGATCGATCACCAACGGTTAGGATTGGTTATCGTAGATATCGATTTTTGCATTTCATATGACTACTAAGTTATCGGTTTTTGCATTTAATCGTAAATTTTGAATTTAAATAACGCGGGAAATATCGCCTTTTGCAAGTTTTTTGTTTTGAAGTCTTATTCTACTGGAAGAGATGAGTTCAGTGATATGCTTAACTCATTTTTGAAAAATTTGAAGATATCGGTTTTTGCAATTAGACCCCTCAAATACACTACCATTTTCAATAAATTCACAAATTTTGACAAACTACGGGTGTGTAGTTTGTCCTAAAATTAAACATTTGTCCTAAAAAGTAATTTTCCTGTTTTGGGTGCTTCTTATTTTTGGAAGTCTGATTTTGTAACGGGGCACTGTGCCATTTAGGTCCAGATTATGAAAAATCAAGATACTAACAACTTCAGCAAAATCCGTGTATATTTAGAAGGTGCTACCTCGTTTGTAATTTTGCATTTTGCAATTAAAATTTTTCGAAATATTAAATAAATTATTGAAATATTAGTTGATGTTGACAGCAAAATTTGTTAATTTTATAAAAAAAAATCCATCAGTTTGAAAAAATTTAGAATAATTCTTTCAGCTGGGAATTCTAGAGGTAAACATATTTTTTTAAATATCTGGTTATTATAAATAATGCAGTTTTATTAAACGACGAACACAGTAAACCCAAACCTGTTATTTGAACCAACTTTTGAACCCCCCCCCCCCCCCCCCCCCCCCCCCAAAAAAAATGGTGTGCTTCAGCTCCGACGCGCGACAGGAGCTTACTCCTTAAGAGCGATTGTCTTGGAATATGTAAAATAGGCAAAGGGGGTAAATAAATGCATGCTTTGAGCAGATTCGAACGCTAGACATTTGATGCGGTCCTCCACAACATTACTACCAGGCCACAAACGATATAACATCTGACATTTAATTTGCATTGTTAAACTGTTTTATTATTTCAAAGCATAACGACTTCACTTTTTGTTAACGCTCGATTTTACTTCCCTTCTAATTTGTGTATTGCGGGCTATATATGAAAAACGATTCTAAAGGAGTAAACTCCAAAAATGGCCCGATTAGAATTTGTTTCGATTATAAAGCTTTAGCTTTTAATTGATTGCATGTTCAATTGTACAGAGCAAACTCTGTTTAATCGAAATAAGTTCGATTATTAATGGTTCGATTATAAACCGTTCAATAGCCGATTATAAAAACCTCTTTTACCTCACATCTAATGGTCTAAATTCAAATTGGCCAGATTAGAAAGAGGTTCGATCGACATGTTTTACTGTAATATAATTTATTCATTTCGTACGTCAAAGGCATTTTATTTGCAAAATGAATGAACTAAGCAAGCATTGTAAACAAATATCTAAGTGTGGGACCTGCCAGATTTCTGATTGTAAAATATGTATCTATAGCTACGTACATTTCATTTTCGTACAAAATTTTGCTATAATGGTCTATTTCACCTATTAAATCTGTTTTAGTTGAGGATACGGTAATTTCTTGATTTGTTTCTTAATTTGCATATTGTTCGATTCTCATTTCACATTTGGTATATTAGTACAAATAACGGTAAGTTTAAATAATATTTCGTAAAAATAATTATATATTAAAAATTACTTACTGAAACTTAGCAGTTTATCTACAAGAAAATGACTTCATTATTAACGACGGCATCGATTGGTACCAGAAAACGCACGAAAATTTGGCTGATTGGTCACACTTCAGGATGTTTAAGTCAAACCGTGCTTGCAACGAAGAAAGAAGTAATGGCCCGGTTTTTCTATTATAAACAAAATGAAAGACAAAGTATTAACAACGCATGCCATTCTACTGCTAAGGATGTTCTGGAAGTATGGGCAAAGGCTAGAATACCACTAAGATTGAAGAAACATGTAATATCAAAAGTGGAAAGCTTCTTTAACGAATGGAAGAAATTAAAGAAAAATAAAGAAAACAAAGCGAAGTGTTCAGATTTTCTACAAAGTAAGGAAAGACCTGGAAAGTAGCCCTGGATGGCTTATGTGATATTGCAAATAATGGCTATTGAAGAGGATAAAGACTTTTTATTAGATCAGCGACAGGATCGTTTGGGTAAAATTGGTAAAATTGACAACATTTTGACAAAGAAAGTAGCTGATTCACGAAAGAAGTAAGAAAGGCTGAAAATAAAACGAGTGCATGAAGAAATGGAAAGGAAAGCCCGTGAAGAAAAAATCATCCTTAAGAATTCCACATCCGAAAGTGAAGATGAAAACATAACTATTGAACCAATAATTGGGAGAAGTGCACTTTTGAATTTTTAAGAACCAATAACTTCAAGAGAAGATCCTGCTCCATAACGGCAAAGGCGTGGACGAAAATCGATGTTGAGTGTTAAATTGGCTGCAAATTTAGACATGGCGAAGGTTAGTGATCGAAGAGCAGCACTTATTATAACTCCTACGTTACAACACCTAGGTCTTAATCCATCGGAATATAATATCAATCCATCATCTATTCGAAGAGACAAACGTCGACAAAATATTGCCGAAGGATTAAAAAATGAGTTCAAACCTGATGTTCCTCTTTGTATTCATTGAGATGGAAAGTTACTTCAAGATATCACTGGAACAACAACTGTCGATCGCCTGCCTGTAGTAGTATCATGTGAAGGTGTTCAACAGCTTCTTTGCGTCCCCAAGTTGTTATCCGGAACGGGTATTGTAACAGCATCTGCAGTGTTTAATGGAATTAACGATTGGGGACTGTGTGATAAAGTAAAGTTTATGGGTTTCGACACAACTGCGGCAAATACTGAACCTCGGAATGGTGCTTGCATCCTACATCAGCAAAAATTGGAGAAAGATTTACTTTGGTTGGCTTGTCGTCACCATATCCTTGAGATATTGCTGGAAGCTGTGGTCACTCTCTCTCTTGGTTTTTCAAGTGGCCCTGATATTTTAATATTTAAAAGATTTAAAAAGCATTGGCCTACAATAGATGTTTCAAACTATCAGATGGGTTTAACTGATGTCACAGTATCATCTGCTATTGCTGATATCAGTGAAAAACGAATTACGTTTTGTAAAAGTCAGTTGCACAAATTTCAACCTAGAGATGACTATCGAGAACTACTGGAGTTAACAACCATCTTTTTAGGAGGGATTACAACTAAGAAATTCTCCGTTAAAGCTCCTGCGGGGCTACACAAAGCTCGATGGATGGCCTCAGCTATTTATTCGTTCAAGATCTGGATGTTAAGAAACCACCAAGAAAGAGGAATCCGTGATATTTGTATTTTTACAGTTCGCTTATACATCCCAGCATGGTATAGAGCTCCGTTAGCTCGATTAGCCCATCGGAATGATCTTCAGCTTCTGCAAGACATCGATGCTTACAAAAGTCATAATACGGCCATTTCAACAATTGCCATGAAGAAGTTCCTTGGTCATCTCTGGTATCTGTCAGAGGAATTAGTTGCATTTGCCTTTTTTTTGATGATGAAGTTTGTAATGACACGAAAATAAGATGGTACAAGCTTTAAATAATAGTACCGATCAGATTCCTTCAAACAGGGCAACTGTGGACCCATTGGTGATCCAGACAAAGAAACTTGAGGACTTTATGTCTTCCCAAACTATAAGATTTTTTACGATTACCGGAATTTCATCTGGGTTTTAATAAAGAGATGCTTCAGAGTGGCAGAATAATGAAGAATATAAATCAGCGAAGGCAACCATCAGCTGCATGCAGATAGTTAACGACACTGTTGAGCGAGGAGTGGCGTTGATAGAAGAGTACAACAAACTTCATACCAACAATGAAGAACAGAAGTAATTCCTGTTACTGGTTGTCCAGAAATATAGACAAAAGTATCCTAACGAAAGAAGTCAACCCTAGTTGGAGATGAAAGGTTATTGAATCTTTAAATTTTGTTAATTGTTTTAATCGTTATAATCAATAAATTGACTTATTTAAATCATGAATTTAATTATTTCTATATAATGCATAATCTGAACGCATTGCCATATTTCAATCACCGGTAGCACCCTCTAATAGTAATTTTTATTTTATAATTTTTTGGAAGCATAATTTTTTCAACAAAAAGAATCATCTGAAAGGGTGCCCCATCGAAAATTTCAAAAAAAATGATTACCGTTTAAATAAGAAGCACCCTTAATACATTGTATTAGTGTGAATAATAAATCTCTCGTTATTAAGAATTTTTAGGTAAAAAAATTATTTTACTTACTATGTAATTTGAATTTGCAAAAAAGCAACTTAATAAACTTAAGTTTTAATTTAAATTGTCCAAAGGAAGAATTTAGCAAAAAAAGTTCATTCGAAATTTGTTATATAAAAATTACAGATTGAGCCTACAAGATGGTAACTAAGTGCACACATATTTTACAGACAGTCGGAGGTCCCCTGTATCTAAAAAACATGACAAAGACTTCACTTCGGATAGAGGGCAATCTCCCCAATTTAAAAATAATAACAACATTCACAAATCTAGTAGAACTGACTTAGCACAAACGCAATTCGTTCCTATATGTAAGTTTGCATTAAGTTGGATATTAACAAATTTCTCATTTTGGCCCAAAGATCGTACACAAGTGAACATATATTTTTATTAGAAGTGGGTGACCTCCCCTATCTAAAAAATATTACTTCTTTAACAAACCTAGAAGAAAAATGACTTAGGACAGACGTGATGCGTCCCTATATTCATGTTCGCATAAAGTTGGATATTTAGAAATTTCTAATTCTGGCCTAAAGATCGTACCCAAATGAACATATATTTTTAAGGGTAGTGGGTGACCCCATCTTTCTAAAAAATATTACAACTTGCCAAAATCTAGAAGATAGGTGACTTAGGACAGACGTGTTGCGTCCCTATATGTCAGTTCGCATAAAATTGGATATTAAAACGGGCCGCCTCGGTCGCACAGTGGTTAGCATGGTTGCTTTAAGCACCGGATGTCCCGAGGTGGGGGGGGCCGTAGCGACCCATTTTCCAGAATTTATAATTTTGTTTATTTTCGTTTAAAAATTAAAATCTTCCTTTTCCAGAATTTATAGCGACTTTAAATCCCCAGTTTTGTTTGTTTTTAAAAAAATAATAATAATAGATTTTTCGCCCCCCGAAATTCAAATCTAGAGGGCTTTAGATTTGAATTTCGGGGGATGAATTGTGCTGGTTGAATTGATAACGGGGATAAATTGTGCGGGATGAATTAATCCGGGATGAATTGCGTGGGATAATATAGCCTAGACTCAGTTTCAATTAGTATGCATAGCCAACAGTTATCCCCAGAAAAATTATCAGGACAAGTTTCATGTGGGGAGTTCGGGAAAATTCGTTTGAATGATGATATAGGCCATCATGTCTATATAAATTCCTTAATTTGAATATTTAACTAATACATATGTTGGAATTTGTCATTTATTTTTGATAAATCGCGTTTTAGGTAATATTACTTAAAACATTAATATGTTATGAACGTACTAACATTGAAATGTAAAGCAGAGAGAATTTTGTACGCTGCTGTATAGCTGTTTTATTTTATATTTTTTACGTTATATTTTAAATTATTTCATACATACACACTCATTATTTTGATGTGGCAATGCCACTTGAATTTGCTGAATAGTCTCTTTCTTTGTTGTATGTATGTATATGTAAAAAGAGGACATTTTTATATTCTTTATGTTCTATTTCATTTTTCATGTTTTTTTGGCGTTTTAACTTTTAACGTGTGAACACGAATATTTGAAAACTAAAAATAAAAATTAATTAAAAATAAAAAATCGCATTGTTTTGTTCAAAAATTGTGAGCTATCAAAAGGAAACCAGCAAAAATACTTATTTCCAACATAATTTGGACCATCGAGCCAGATTTTAACGTAAATTTAGACAAAACTGTGATTATTTTGCAATTAACCGGAGTTGATTCCACGTGCCGGGTAAACATAACCTAAAAACAATTTTCGTGTAAAATTACAACCAACTTTAAACAACGAAATACATATTATCGAACGAGTTTGTATCCTGTAAATTCCAGTGTCAATTAACGGGGAAAAACGACCCAGTCATTTGGATAAGCGCAACGGGGAAAACATCCAGTACGATAAGAAAGAACGAACGTGTTAAATAGAATTCATATCTCAAATCAGCGTGGGATAACATTCAAAGATTTAATAATTTTAACAATTTCAAATCAGCTCAGCAAATCTGTAAGTACAAGATTTTCTTTTCTCAAACATTTCAATTGTGCGCGTTTTTATTTGAGTTTTCGCGTTGTGATTATTTCAACATAACCTCAAACTTGCTTTGTTGTGTTATATTTCAACATAACCTGTAAATTTAATTTTCGGTTTTATAAAATAACTTTGGTAATTGATAACTTGAAGTTGTACAATGTCATTTGGATTGAAAGCGACGACCGCAGAGGCGGCTTTAACGGAGTTCAACAAAAAATTTGGTGTGTTGAAATCAAAATTGACGATTGTCGAGAATTTGTTAAAAAAGGAAGAAAGTACATTAATTGAACGCGAGTGTCATAGTCGAATTGTTAGTCTCGAGAAAACATTTGTAGATTTTAATTTTCTTGTGAATAATTTGATTGAATTAGTTTCCGAGGATGACATTTCTGAGTATCATGAAGCTTTTGCCGAGTTTGAAAATCGATTTCATTTTTTATTTGGGAAACTTAATTTTATTTCTGATTCTAATGTAAATGATCAGAACAGCGTGAATAAGGTACAACTAGATGAAAGTCATTGTACAAAAAATAATATTCAAACCCAAACTCTGAAATTACCAGAAATTAAAATTCCTTATTTTGACGGTAGTGATATTACACAATGGACAACTTTTCGAGATACGTATAAAGCCGTAATTCATAATAAGGACTCAATTGATGAGGTACTTAAATTTACATATCTAATGGATAGACTTCGTGGTGATGCAAAAGCATCAATTGGACACATAACGTTGACTAAAACAGGGTATGAAAAAGCATGGAATACCTTAACAAAAATTTATGATGATCATCGCGTTATAATAGATAAACATATTGAAGCACTGATTGATTTGGAAACAGTGAACAAACGCAAAGAGGGAGAAATTCGTAAACTTCTCAATAGTACACTTTCGCACATTTCTTCTTTAAACGCTAGTGGTTTCGAACTTGACAAGCTGTCACAAATAATAATTTTAAAGTTAGTAACTCGAAAACTGGACAACATCACTCGTGGTGAATGGGAAGAAACTATTGAGCCGAATGAACTACCAGATTGGGAAACATTCGTTAAATTCCTCGAACGGAAATGTCGTGTATTACGCGAAACTGAAAATGCTTCAGCTAAAGTGCCAGCAAACGCAAATTTACACTCAAATTCTAAACCATTTTCAAAAGTGCCTTTTAATAAAACGTACCCCAAACGAGAATCAACATTTTTTACTAACAAGACAACAACGTCTGCAAACGCTACTTGTGATATTTGTGGTAAAACCCATCATCCCTACTTTAATTGTTCAACATTTCTTAGCTTGACACCACAACAACGATATGACAAGATGAAATCGTTAAATTCTTGCATCAATTGTCTACATCCAAAACACCGTGTTTCAGAGTGCAAATCATCGGGATGTAAACTCTGTCGAGGTCGTCATCATACTTTATTACACTTTGATCAAACGATCAAACCTAAACCTGAACGGGAAACAAATACGCCAAATCAGTCGCCAATTGATAAATCTGTCATGGAGTCGACAGATAATTATTATTTAAACAGTGAGCGTTTTGAAAAAACGACGGTTCTTCCAACAGCAATCGTTTCAATTGAAAATGGTAATGGAAAGTTGATTGAATGTAGAGCGTTGCTGGATTCTGGAAGCCAGTCAAATTTCATAAGCGAAGATTTTGTTAAAAAATTAAATTTTATTTCTCGAAATAATAATAACATAACAGTTAAGGGTATAAACGGATCAAAGTCAACAATTTCGCAGAGTATCACTACGATTGTTCATTCGAATTACAAACGGTTTCATGTTAAGTTGGACTTGTCAATAACTAATAAAATCTCTGACAGATTACCATCAAATACATTTGACATTTCGCGTTGGCAACTGCCCAAAAACATTAAATTAGCTGATCCATTCTTTAACGTAGCTGCGCCGATTGACATACTAATTGGTGTTGAGATGTTCCCAGAAATACTGTTACCAAACCGTATCCGTCTATCACCGAAATTCCCGAATGTACAGGAATCAATGTTCGGGTGGGTTGTGTTCGGTAAGTGCGAACAGAAAATTGAATATAATTTTTTATTGACCGAAAATCAAATTACTAACGAACAGCTAGATCAAACTATAAAAAAATTCTGGGAAGTAGAAAACATCCCTGTAAGGAAATTTCTTTCCGATGAGGAAAAGAGGTGCGAGTATTACTTCATCAAAACAACAAAGCGTGAGGCGAACGGTCGATATACAGTTTCGATACCCTTTCGTGAATCTCCTGAGGGTCTAGGAGAATCAAAACTAAACGCTTTAAAGCGATTCCATCAGTTGGAGCGTAACCTTTGCACTAATGATGAATTAAAACAGCCATACGTAGAATTCATAAACGAATACTTGAGTTTGGGTCATATGAAACTGGTAAAGGATTCAACAATCGATGTTAGTGTTGAACCTATATTTTATATGCCCCACCATGCCGTACTAAAGCCGTCATCATCTTCAACTAAACTTCGCGTTGTCTTTGACGCGTCAGCCAAGACATCGTCGAATAAATCACTTAATGACCTTATGCTAGTCGGTCCTACGGTACAGGATAATCTTTTCGACATAATTTTAAGATTCCGAACTTATAGATTTACTATGTCAAGCGACATATCTAAAATGTACCGACAAATTCGAATAAGCGATACGCAAACGCGACTACAACGAATACTATGGCGAGAAAACTTGACCAAACCGATTGAGATCTATGAACTTACAACCGTAACATACGGTACAGCGTCAGCTCCGTATTTAGCGACCCGAACTCTTAATCAACTTGCTCTCGATGAATCTGCAAATTACCCAGCAGCATCAAAGGTTGCAATGAAAGATTTTTATGTAGATGACCTTATAACTGGTTGCGATGACATTGAGCAAGCAAAACAGTTACAAAACGAAATGATTGGAATGCTAAATACCGGTGGTTTTCATTTACATAAGTGGTGTGCAAACGATCCTCGACTGTTAGAAACTGTTTCTATTCAAGATCGCGAGGAACTAAAATTTAACGAATTCAGTCTAGGTGATTGTGTAAAAGCGTTAGGCTTGCTGTGGCAGCCAAAAGAGGATTATTTTGTCTTTAAACCCCCAACTTTTGAGATCGATAAACCAGTAACGAAACGAACGATTGTTTCTGACATCTCGAAATTATACGATCCCTTAGGGTTTCTATCTCCAGTAATAATAACGGGCAAAATAATTGTACAGAAGTTATGGGAATCAAAATTAGGTTGGGATGAGTTGATTTCAAATGATCTTCAAGACTTTTGGATCAACTACATAACAACATTAAATCAAATATCCAAAATTTGCATTAACAGAAACGTTATGGGTCATACAAAAACGAATAAAATAATACGTACAGAATTACATGGATATAGCGACGCTTCGGAAAAAGCTTACGGTGCATGTCTGTACATAAAAACGATTGACAACGACAACAACATTTCTGTCAACCTGCTCTGTAGTAAATCACGAGTAGCACCTTTAAAAACGTTGTCGCTTCCAAGATTGGAACTTTCAGCCGCTTTACTTTTATCTAAATTGACATCATCTGTCATTGAAGGTTTAAATTTACAGTTTGACGATGTAATGTTGTGGTCAGACTCTACTATTACGTTGTGTTGGGTGAAGACTCCACCACATAAGTTAAAAACTTTTATCGCCAATAGAGTTAACGAAATTCAAGAGTTAACGTCTAATCTAACATGGAAACACGTAGATTCTGCAAACAATCCAGCGGATCTCATAACGAGAGGTATTATGCCAAGTGATCTCCATAATTTACAAATTTGGTGGCACGGCCCTGAAATGCTCCAATCCAACAGTTATGATTCCATTATAACAGCAACATTAAACGATTTCGATAATTCGGTTTCTGAAGTTAAGCAAGAAAAAATAGTGTTGGTTACAACAACCACACTAAACGTTGTTAGTGATATGATAGGTCGATTCGAATCCCTCGAAAAGTTAATTCGCGTAATGGCTTATGTTTTGCGATTTGTAAACGTTTTAAAACATAAGGCTGCTGAAAAATATGAGAATTTAACAGTCAGTGAACTGGAAAACAGTACCTTGCAATTGATAAAAACGGTTCAACATGAGTCATTCTCCGATGAAATAAAGGCTCTTACGAAAAATCACGAAATTAATCGAAAAAGTTCACTTAAAACGTTACACCCTTTTTTAGACAACGATGGAATAATTCGGGTAGGAGGCAGATTAACTAATGCAACAACCCTTGATTATAATATTAAACATCAAATTCTGCTTCCACCGAAACATAATCTGACAAAATTAATATTCAGACATGAACACAAGAAAAATTACCACGCAGGTACACAGCTGCTGCTGTCCTTTGTCCGCCAACGTTATTGGCCTGTATATGGTAAAAATATGGCAAAACAGACGGTACATTCTTGTGTCCTTTGTTTTAGAGTAAAACCAAAGGTTTCTCAACAAATTATGGGAAATCTGCCCATTGAACGATTTAATTCATTTAAGGCATTTCTCAACACAGGTGTAGACTTTTGTGGGCCTTTCGCTATAAAATTGTCCATAAACCGTAAGGCTCTACCACAAAAAATGTATGTAGCTTCTTTTGTCTGCTTATGTACTAAAGCGGTACATCTAGAAGTTGTGCAAAGTCTTAGCACAGACTCCTTTATAGCGTGTTTGAAAAGATTCATTAATCGTAGAGGTACAATTCAAACCATTTGGTCAGACAACGCGACTAATTTTCGCGGAGCGAGAAATGAGTTAAAGGAACTGTACAATCTTTTCAGTACACAAACTGAACAATTAAAAATCAAAGAGTTTTGTACTACTCAACGAATAAACTGGAAGTTTATTCCTCCACGCGCTCCCAACTTCGGAGGCCTATGGGAAGCCTCTATAAAATCTTTCAAAACACATTTTAAACGAGTAACGCGAGAAAAAACTCTAACGTTTGAACAATTCAGTACCGTAGTAGTCCAGATAGAAGGGATCTTAAATTCTAGACCACTATCTTGCATGTCAAACGATCCAACGGATCCAGAACCTTTGACCCCAGGTCATTTTTTAACAGGAGGACCCGTTTCAACTATTCCCGAACCATCATACAACGAAGTAAAAATAAATCGGTTATCAAAATGGCAAGAGATGAGTAAGTTAGTTGAATCTTTTTGGAGACGTTATTCGCTTGAGTACTTACATAATTTACAGACACGATCAAAATGGACGAATTCTAAATCAAACGTTAAACAAGGAGATGTTGTTCTTCTTGTACAAGAAAATATTTCACCAACCAAATGGCCATTGTCAATTGTAGTATCAACGACACCAGGTTCGGATGGTAAAGTAAGAGTAGTAGAACTACAGATGGTAGTTGACGGCGTTAAAAAGAACTTCAAGAGATCAATTAACAAAATATGCAAACTTCCAATTGAAGTTTAACTTTATTCAGTAATATTTTTTTTGTTTTGAAAAGCCGAGCCTTTCAAGGGGGGCGGTTATGTTGGAATTTGTCATTTATTTTTGATAAATCGCGTTTTAGGTAATATTACTTAAAACATTAATATGTTACGAACGTACTAACATTGAAATGTAAAGCAGAGAGAATTTTGTACGCTGCTGTATAGCTGTTTTATTTTATATTTTTTACGTTATATTTTAAATTATTTCATACATACACACTCATTATTTTGATGTGGCAATGCCACTTGAATTTGCTGAATAGTCTCTTTCTTTGTTGTATGTATGTATATGTAAAAAGAGGACATTTTTATATTCTTTATGTTCTATTTCATTTTTCATGTTTTTTTGGCGTTTTAACTTTTAACGTGTGAACACGAATATTTGAAAACTAAAAATAAAAATTAATTAAAAATAAAAAATCGCATTGTTTTGTTCAAAAATTGTGAGCTATCAAAAGGAAACCAGCAAAAATACTTATTTCCAACAACATAGTTGTCTGTTTTCACTCAATGTGTAAAGTTTTTTGATAGTTTTATATTCAAGGAAGATATTTCAAATTAATTTTCCCGCGCTCCCCACATGAAACTTGTTCTGATAATTTTTCTGGAGATAACTGTTGGCTATCCACACTAATTGAACTACTTTCCAGATATGACACTTGAAGATTTGGCTTCTCTGATGAAACATATAGTATAATTCCTAAGGTATACAGTGACAACCCAAAATAGGCCTATATTCAGCCGTAAAATCACTTCATAAAAATCCTAGTTTGTACGTTGTTTTGTTAATTTTTCATTTTATATAAAATATATTACGACTGAAATATGTCGCCTAGCAACTTTCGGCTGAGATAGCCAGAACACTATCTCTGCATTATCGATATTTTTACTTTCGGCTGAAAACTTTCGGCTAACTTTAATAGTATTGAAATTTTGGAGTTGCATAACGCTTTGGGGAGGTTGATTCTAAGTTCTACCATTTTGAAATAGTTTTGGGGAAATTTGTTGAGCCTTCCATTGAGAAACTTCTCTGTTAATACATGTCTTCTTCTACATTATACAATTCTATAGCTGCGGTTAATGAAAATGGGTCCTTTGCCCTAATATTACAACCTAATTGTTCTCGTAGATTTGAGAAAAATTGTGCTAAGCACATTTCTTTAAACAGATTTTCTTTTGTATTTGTGTCTTCGTTCTTTTACCTAACCTGATTCAATAATGCAGATTGTATTTTCAATAATTTTAAATGGAATTGTTCTGATGTGTTATTTCATTGTGGAAGTCTGTGTAGATCCTTTTTGGCGCTACTTACGATTGTTCATCGCTATATTAATTTATATGCTTTTGCTTAATTTCATCCCAATCGTTACCGACTTTACCGGTTTATTTTGTTTTTATGGGCTTTAAAAAGCTATTGGGAATGTCTTCGTAACCTGGAAGTTGAAGTTGGTACATGGCGATAATATCGTCTACGTTCTGGATAAATTGATTTAATAATTCCGTTAGCCATGGAATTCTTGAAGATCTTTTAAATTCTTGTATTTTTAGTAATGTAAAGAGTCTGTTCATTATTCCCATTTATCCTTCTATTCTTTTTTCTTCAGTTATGTTAGTTCTAAAATATACCTGTCTTGCTTTTATTAGTTTTAATCTATATATTTCTTGATCTGCTTTTTTATTGGTCAAAAAGTCTATCTCTGATATTTCCGATATGGAAAATAATTGTATGTTTGTCCTATCCTGACTATCGTTTAAGAAACTCGAAATGTTATAATTCTTTTCTGGTGTACTCCTTTCAAAATTCTCTCTATGTAGTAAATTATTACTTGGATCAACTTTCATTAATTTAGTTTTATAGTAAAAACTCGATTTAACGGACTAAAACGACAAAGAAAACATAATACCATATTTATATACATATTTAGTGTGGTTTAGTTAAGAAAAAATTAAAAACCATCGTTTAACACAAAAAAAGAAATAAATAAAATGAACAATTTGGTCCATTAAATCCGAAGTTTGTTAAATCGGAGTCCGTTAAATCGAGATTTTACTGGACATTTTTCACTCATATAGTACTAGAAAATCAGCTGATTACCTCTTGTTGGGGGCTATTACACTGATTTTTTATAATGATTACCACACATAACATGTGTAATGTATGTTGACTTAATTAGATGAATCGCTTCTTGCCAATTTAGCAAATATGATATATGAGGTCGTTGGACGTAACTACCTACGTAAAATGATGTTTCAAAGTGTTCTGAATTTTTTTTTTCGGTTTGCGATATTCTCTTTTATTTTTCGAAAATAAACGCCATATTTTTCCATTCGCAGGTTAACTGCGTAGGTATATATGTATTAAAACTGGTCCGATACCATCGCTCATTGCATTCAAATTCTCACTAGAGTTCATATTTGGAAATATAAAATGGGGTCCATATTTTTATCAAATTGTAGTATGCTTTCGCACAAAGGAAATGTTCTTAAGTTGAACCATATGATATTTATTATTTCAGTTCTAGAGCTCTTAGCCGTAACCTAGCTCTGCTAAAACCAGTAAATTTTCACTTACCTACCTCAAACCTAAAATAATGAATTATTTTGGCCAAATTTTATCATTTTTTTTTTTGTAGAAGAATCAGGCATCCATGAAATTTTACGCCCCAATTTTTTTTTTATTATAATATGTAAAATAATTACATACCATAATTGGTAATAAGCTCATTTATCAATTAAAATTTATTTCGAAAAAAATTGTAATTAATTGAAATTTAATTCGTATCAATAAATAAATAATAATTAAAATTAATTGAGTTCACAATATACATAAATTGTTTTATTTACAGCAAATGTTAAAATTAACCCTAAATAACCAAGGTGGTCGCGCTACCAATATTTAATTCAATAAATTAAATCATTTACAATATTATGACCAACCCGCAATCAGTTCATATATTATTTACTGTATGACTACGGAACAAGTCAATAGAATTCAGGTTGGTACTATATGGTTTGGAATATATTATCTGTTCTTCTGATTGCAAACTGGTTAAAAGAATATACGTAGCTATATAGTAAACCACACTTGAACATGATATTTATATTTACTATTCTCGAGCTTTTTTCTTCAATTTTGTTGTGTTGTTGTAGAAAATAAAAGAAATTTTCTCAACAATAGAATGGTAAATACGAAGAAGAGGTAACATGAAAATACAAACACAATGTCACAACAAGAATACGTGAATCTAGGAAGAACACATACAACAACAATAACAACAAAACGACAGATATAGTTGAATGAAAATTTAATTGGATCGTCAGAAGGTTTATTTTCATTTTGTCATGCTTAGATTTCCAAGTACCAATTTTGTTATTGTTTTGTGTGGTTATAAATATACAATATATTATATTGTCCCTATTTATATCTCTCGTATATGTGTGTAGCTACAATTTACGACATAAATCAATTTTTTTTTTCTAGTTATTCTATGGGCCTTTAACGTAACGTTTTGAGTATAATTTTGAAGAAATTTCAATTTTCCAATTAATGTTGAGAGTGGACCTAAAAAAATGGTCAAGCACCAATTTAAATTTATACTCGTACAATGTTTAATTGTAGAGTCTATTATTAATCATATCGTGAAAATCCCCATCAAACCAGTAGTCAATTATATATGATGACAAAAATAAAACACTTGTTTGTACGTTATCTGAATTTAAATGGCAACCAAAAAAAAAAAAAAAATCTAAAACAAAATACACGGGTGAATCCTAGGCATTAAAAATTTGACACAATAATTATGTACGTAAATTCCAAATTTTTTGGCGTTTTCGTTTTCGCGCAGTTATTCATCGACTATACGAGTTCACTTGTACTGTCTAATTTGATATTCAAAGCACATAGATGATATTTTTTTTGTATAATAATTACATTTTAGGATTGTTCTAAAGACCACAGAAAAAAACAACAAAACAAATTATAAAATTGCACGTAACAATATTTATTTGCATAGGTAGGTACGTTTTGTATGTCATTGTCTGTTTTATATACCATACGTAACATAAGTGAATGTCATGCGTTTTTAGACAACAACAATAGTAAAGAGCTTGTTGTACGTAAATAAATGACCAAAACATCCGGTAGTCTGTTATTTTATATTATATGGGGGGAATTTCCAAAACCAAATACCAAACCAAATTCTCATTATAACGAAAATACTCGACGATGTCAACAAGGTATTTGACTACAGCGAATCATCTCCAGGAAAATTCATTGCGCTACAAAACAAATCATAAAACTTTTCGAATTATTCTTTTTAGAGATCAAACATAAATTTTTCTTAAACATACATAACATCGCGAATCTACCATTTTTGACAGATGTTGGTTTCTTTGAATGAAAGCGATTGAAAATATTTCCTAAGTTTTTTCCTTTTTCTGTATGCACGGTTGTTGTTGGTATTTTATATGTGTTCGTAAATCCGTGTAAGATGATATTATAAAAGAAAATCATAAATGTTGTACAAAAGTGTTGTTAGTGTGCCGCCCCCCGCTGCCATGTATCACTTTGAGAACTATTATGTTTTACAATATTTTAGATATGTATGTGTACCATATCATGAAAATTTTTTCTTGTATTTATTTGAATCGTAAAGTGTTTTTTTACGTTTCAAATTATTATGTATCTTTTACTTGTTTGCACTCGTCTAAATGTGAATATTTATTGAAGATACTGATAGTTTATGCGCCGACTGTTATATCAGGGTAATATTGAGATAAAATAAAAATAAATAAACGATTTCTGTATATGTACAATGTGTATATATTTTATCCTAGGTAGTAGGTACACTCCTTTTCACTTGATTGAGTTTACCCATTTTTTAAAACAATTTTGCTGTCAACAATTTTGCCGTAACAAAAAAAATGTAAATTGAGAACTGTTAACTATATTAATTTTTTTGTAATTCTTTTTTAAAAATTCGTCGATTCAATTCAAATTTGATAATTAACATAATGCCTTACAGAGATTAAATGCCATTAGCTAAAACCGCCTCGTCCTTTCGTAAATCAGTAAAGTGTTGGTTGCACACAGAAAGATGATCTAGTAGGTAAAACTTTTATTCATCGGAAAACCAAATTGTTGCCATATATTACTCAAGGTTGTATAACCATTTGCAAATTTGTAATATTTTTGTTCTCGCCTTCAGTTCAACGTGTTTCGGTAAATTTTAAAGGGTTTAGAGTCACGGAACCAGCTACATTTAAGTTATGCAGAGAAACGCGTTACTTGTCTGCGGGTGTTCTAGCCTCCCTCTACATTTCCCCTTGTTTTTCAGGATATTGTCTAAGATTTTGCACTTCTACCTAATTTTTGGCTTTTGTTCGATTAAAATTCCGATTCTCCTATCTTTCAGTTCTATTTTGGTCTTTTGGTGAAGATTTTTTAGTAATACATTTTTGTAAAATTGGAGACCAGAAACGGACTTTATTTATCTAATGACTTTTCGGTGTTTGGTATGACCAATTAAAGTAAAAGAGTTAAACTTAGTGAAGTGAACCAAATGAAGTGAAATAAAACAAATAATGAAATTTGGCAATAGAATAACAAAATACTTAACATTTCTTGTCCTACACTCCATTTGCAAATCAAGAGATAAGGACAAAATTATTTCAAAAAATGAGTGGTTCCAATCAAGTGAAACGGAGTGTAGCTAGATACGATAAAGATATTATTAAGTAATATATTTATTGGCGTATATTTGGTTGTAATAGATACATGAAATAAAACCAACTATATTTTTTTACTTTAAATAAAGAAAGATCAATTTTTCTATTATTGTGATGTGGCAGAATTATATTCCTGAATCGATGTGATAAGCTAATTTTCTACAAATTTAAATTAGTGTTATGTTATATGCCTGATCAAAAGAAAATCATAGAATATTCTTAGAACACGCGTAGAGAACACAACATATTGTCAACTTGGTTTAACGATTTTCGACAGTGTCGTGTACCGTGGCCATCTTATATCTTTAAATAACTCGTACCTACTCTGTGGATAAATTTATATAACATTATAACGCTTATTCTTGTTCAAACCGAATCAATATGTATTTCTGAACTTTGCATTATCCTTGGCATTAGCAGATAAAGTTGCAGTAAAGTAAATTGAGGTATTATCATTCGTAGTTTTATTAAATTAATTGTGTACCAAATTTAACCATCAAAAAATCAAATTTTTGTTTGCGATTTTTCGAGTTTGTTCAGTTTTTAATATTGATGTTCCTTGAAATCGCTTCGTAAACTTTACAGACTAATTGGAAATTACTTTGTACTTTATTGATATATAAATAGGAAACACAAAATTATAGAAAAATTTCTAACAAAATTTTTATAAATAAATACATCGAATTGCGAAAAAAAAAATTGTAAAAATAAATAAACAGTGAATTTGAATAGCTACAGTGATTTTATTTACCCGGAATATAATTGGACACGGAATCGGCCGAAACGATATTCTTTGACCCTTCCATCTCGGTTTGAGCGATTTTAGTATTTTTTAACACTGCATTGCATTTTGTCTTTAAACTTTGGATGGCGAATTGTACTTGTATAATGAGAAGCGAACCAGCTGAATACAAAGATAGTATATTGGAAACTGTACACTGTTATTTTCAATAAGGAACCTGCAAAAAATAAAAATCTAAAAGCTGAATTTGGGCGTTATCTGAAGTATAAAATAAACACTCATATTTTACATACTTGCTATATTCTTATTTTGTTTGGTTTTTTATTTGGTTCTGGGGGCCTATTCTCGAATCCCACATCAATTTTCCACATGTGGACATCTGTCAAAATTCACAAAAACGTTCGGAAATTGTATTTCATGTATTCTTGAATTCCCTACTAAGGGAATTTTTTCGGTACTAAGGGAATATTTCCGAATGGGTATAAGCATGTGGAAAAATTTTGGTAAAAAAATAATGAGGTGTTAAATAATTGATCAATTCTTCCGCCATAGATTTATTAATTCGAAACAATTTAATAAATTTATTTTCAGACAGATCGAAACAATCTTGTGATTGTCGAACTGTGCGGATAGATCTCATCGCTTTCGCTTGCTCCACTGAAGAATTCGCAAGAAGAAGGCCTAATTCATCTAAACCAGACATTTTTGAAAATAAATAATTTTTCGAGATTTACTAAAAACTTTTTATTTATTAAAATAACAACAACCACAAATAAAACAATTCTTTTTTTTTTTCAACTTTGACAATTCCAACATAAACAAATTGTCAAATTAAATTCCCGACACTACGAAGTTAGATACAATTAATGGGTGGTGAATAAAAAATTCCGAATGATTCGAGAATAGGGTATTTGGTTGCATGTGGAATATACATAGGGAAAAATACCAAGGGAATTACCAAGGGAATATTGACAGATGTCCACGTGTGGAAAATGGATGTGGAATTCGAGAATAGGCCACCTGGGGCCCTATTCTCGAATTCCACATCCATTTTCCACATGTGGAAATCTGTCAAAATTCCCTTAATAGTTCCCTTGGTATTTTTCCCTATGTATATTTCACATGCAACCAAATACCCTATTCTTGAATCATTCGGAATATTTATTCACCTCAGTGCGTTGAATTTATTTTTGTAATTTTATCAAAGCAGCAATTGTCAATAAAGTCAACTAAATATGTTTAATGTTTGCAATGTTTTTTTTTTTTTGCTATATTTCAGTCCATTTTTTAAGAATTCTTTTTATGTTATCATGAATTTTGATTTAAAAAAAATTTCGAAAGGATTTTTTATTCACAAAATAAAAATTTTGCGAACTTTTTATTCACAAAAAGTAAATCTAAAATCTAAGTAATTATTGAATTTTTCGTACATGGGGAATTTTTTCCTCATGCTTATACCCATTCGGAAATATTCCCTTAGTACCGAAAAAATTCCCTTAGTAGGGAATTCAAGAATACAAGAAATAAAATTTCTGAACGTTTTTGTGAATTTTGACTGATTTCCACATGTGGAAAATAGATGTGGAATTCGAGAATAGGCCCCCTGTTCAGTTTAAAGGAGAGGGGATATTTGTAGGTGCGATCCGAATTCGGGTGCATGAAATTTGCGTTTGATTTGAATAGGAATCGGATAAATCTGATTCAATTCTTATTCGATTAAAATGGGATTGTAACGTGTTGTGTTCTATGTTATAGCAAATCTAATTATTCGAAATTTATCTATGTTCGAGGAATATTCTGGAATACATTATTTGCCATTTTACTTTTAAAATAACTATGGTGTGTAGAAAAGAGGGAATAGGTAGTATGTGGAACGGAAAAGGGAAAATACCCTATTTGGAGGAAGGTTTGTTTTGTTATTTTCGATTGATAATGTGGGCTGTATGTAATTATAATACTAGAGTGTGGATTTTTGGAATGATGTGGTGATAATAATTTGTTTTGTCGGTGGTTTTTTGTATCAAGGATAGTTTCTGATAGTTTTGTGTATAGAGATTCCTATTGGAAGTTGATATATATATATATATATATAATCGCGAATTTTTATAATCTTAGGGGCAGTTAAGGGGCGAGTAGACGAGAAAAAAGAGACAAGGTAACTGTCTCAGCGGTGTCAAGCAACATTTGCTATGGGAAAAGACAAATTTGGGAGATTGCATGGGAAAATGATGATAATTGAATGAAACCTCGCCACCTCGCTCAACCACCGTTGAAAAATAGTGGAGGAGAAGAGTGAAATAATACTTAATAATACAGTAATTAGCTTTAATATCAAGTCTTAAGTTGAGATTACCTTTATTTAAATATATTGTAAATCCAACTGCTTCATCTATATACTAATTTATAATTTGTTTCATGTATTACATTTTTAATTGTTATTTAACTCAAATACTTCAGCAGTTAAAAGAAGTAGGGCGGGTTGTTTATCGGGAACGGTTATACATATTATGTGGTTACAGATAGTAATTCTAATTACATTACATTAGTTAATGACATATTTATAATTTAGATAAGTATTTAATTTTAATTCTAATTGACTTATAATTTTATAAGGTTAAAAGAGTTGAGACGGGTTCAAATGATTAACTTTAAATTTTTAAGTTTAATTAAAATGGCTTGTTTAGTTGTAAGGGCTAGAGGTAATATATTATGCAGTTTCACATATTTAAATCTAATTACTCTTTGTTAATATTAATTTACAAGCTATTTCAGGAATTAAGTTCTAATTAGCTTAAATATTTTTCAGATTAATAGAAGGGAGGTGGGGCTAAATTATTAATTATTAATTTAATTTATAAATCAAGTTGAATTCTGTTAATTAAGTAGTGCAATTTTTTGGGTGGGAACGGATTATATTGAGTGTATTTTTAGAGAAGCGGTGGAAGTTCTGTTTGGGTCGTGCTCGTAAACGACAGCTTAAATACAGTTCTTGACTAAATTGGTGATGCACTCGGGATTTTGATGTAACGTTTCAGGATCATCTTTAAGCAGACTATAATAATTTGTTATTAATTGTCTTCGGGATTATTGGTTTCCTTTTCCGGATCTGTAGGAAGCGGTAGATTGGTCTAAATTCTTGGGTGAATTTATATTTTGTTTTTGAATGTTAGTTAATATCTGGTAGGAGTGTATGTTAGCGTCTTATAATTTTAATTTTAGGTTACTGATAACATTAATTATAATTGATTACAGGACAGCGCCCATTGTAGATCAAAGTCCTAGAATCTTAGTGGTAGATTTGGCTGAAACTCTATATGTAGTATAGCTTGAACTAAATTATAGTTATAAGTAGCGATAGAAACCAGTAGGGAGGAAATCATTTGAATTACCAGTGGATTTCGATTATATTTATTAGCTAAGTCAATTTTAAATTAGTTTATGACTATGACATATTTATATATTTATTAAGTATACATTATTAAGTAGGATTATGATTATGTTATATTGATAATTTTAATTTAATAAAATATAAGAATAGATTAGAATTGTGTCGTCATTGCGTTACTAACTATTGGCTGCTTAGGTGTCTGTAACCGGGTCAATTTCTTTCTACTAACGAAATCTATCCAAATCTTCTTTATGTTGTATGTGACAAGGTGGTCGGTGAGGCCCGGCCATTAAACACTTCAGGGGATCTTGCTTAAAGCTTGGTCGAACACTTCAATCAATTTTATTTTGTTTTTTGTTTTTACTTAAAAAAAATTGATGAAATAAGCAAACATGTGTTTATGTATTTGCTTTTTTTAAACATGGTATCTACAGTTTTTGCCGATGAGTAGAGGTGACTAAAATCGAAATGTTTATAAAATTTCACATTTTAATATTGTTATTCGCACGAAATTGAATTTTTTAATTTAGGCAACTGAAGGTAATACAGATTTTACACTTTGGACCATTTACACTTCAAATTGAACCATTTGCATTTCAAATTGAACCTTTTGCATTTCAAATTAAACCTTAAGCAAATTATATGTATGGCTAATTAGGATGGAACTTATCTATTTGTTAACGGGATTTAGTGAACTTTGACATTCGCGTTGAATGGGATTCTAAAATGATTTTTAGAAAAGGTTGTGGAAAAAGGTCAGGTAGGATAGAACTTGGTTATTTCTTAATGGATTAAACTGAAATTTAACACAAGCATTGGAAGTGGAATTCTAATATGATTTTTGGCTAAAGTTATGGAATATGGCCAAGTAGGTTGGAATTTATTGTTAGTTAGGCCGATATTGGTTTCTTATAAATAAAACAACTGAATTTAATCATTTTTTTACAAATTAAAAATTCGCTAGTACTATAAGTATATATGTACTATGTAGTTGATTCCTATATAAAGGAAACAAATCAGGGAAATAAGTTAGCAGTTCAGTTGCTATAGCCTGATGAGATGTATGAACAATGATTCATTTTTCGTAATCCTCATCAGATCGAGTATGAACAATTTCCATACTTCGTAAAATATTTGTCTATCTGGCTAGTTCCACAAAAATTTAATGTTTGTAATATATAATTAGAATAACTAGTTTATTGGCAAGAATTTATATGACTACTGTAGCAATTACTTGTGATTTCTCATTTTACTCAAAGATGTTTTTAGTAGCAGTTACTCACTTTCATCAAATTATTTCTGCAAAATTGGGAAAATAATAAAAATTGAAAATATACAGAATTTTAAGAGCGATAATTACAGATAACGTCAAATTGACTTTTGCATAACTAATCGCAAATTACCATCATTATTCAGCTATTGAATCGAATTTCCTTTTATTCAGCCTTTGGATTATGATACTAAATTTCATAAAACAATCAGATTAATTGTTTTCTGAATTCGCCTTCGGTTATTTTTATAACATGCTATACGCAGCAATCCTACAATGTATTTATTCAATTTATAAAGACGATAAGAATCATTATTTGCGATAGTTCATGTTTCTCTTCTCGATTTCTCCTTACTCCAGTATTCTATACTACAAAGGTGTGTATTCTATTTTTCTGAAGTACAATGACTAACTGGATGCTTATTTTTCGGGGTCCCTACTTATACAAACTTAGTAAAATTCAGATATTATTTAGAAACTGATTTTGAAATTGTCTTGCTATTACTACTGCTACTGCTATTAAGGGGAGGTTCTCATCAAGCGACCAAAAAATAAGGTGATCTCGATTTTTTTTTTTTTTCATAGAAGGAAGTAAATAAACAACTTAATGATTTTCGAGACTTATTTATTGAGTTTTAAAGTATAAAAAAAATAAAAAAATGTAGAATAGTAACGTCATGGGAATTGCTTATACACATTGTTATACGTGACCGTCTCAAAAAAAGGTGACTTATCGGTCTCCACTGTACCACAGTGGACGTGCAATTTTTCTGTACCGGTTTTTCACGTCTTTTTTGCTCTTTACAGTGCTATACAAATAAAAAAAACGTTAAATATTATCTGCATTTAGGTTTAACTTCCAATAAATTAAATGAACGTCAAAATAAAAACAAAAAAATTGTGATCCATTGAGTAGTTTTTGAGTTATCGTGGAGACAGATTTAAAAACATCGTTTTTCAGGAAATGCATTTAAAGATTTTGTTAACGATTTTTTTTAGTAGAAAAGTAGAAAAGTGGATCGAATTATTATGCCACAACTTTTCTATGCAATTTATTTCAATCGAACGGTTTGGGGAATATATTCTACACATAATAGCAGAGCCTTCTAGAGTATAGACAGAGCCTTCTAGAGTATAGAGCCATAATCATTATGACGTATTTTTTCGAAGCTTTTTTAGTGGTATAACTTTTCACTAATTTCCATAGGAATCCATAGTAAAAATGGTGTTTTTTAGCTTCAAGTTTTTCATTGAAAAAAGCAAAAATGTTACAAAATTTTTATACAAAAGCGTTCTACATATCTTTAGCAACAATATACAGGAAGGGTTTATTGGTATTAAGTAAATATTAATTGCAGAAATATTAAAATTAAATTATTTCTAAAATATATTTTTCGAACTTTCATTTTGAAAAATACATCAAAGTTGGCTCTGACGAATTAAAATAATACCTGCTAAATTTATTTTTAGTTTTACTAGTGTACGTTAGATGTCTATAATTGCTGGCAGAGAAACACGAAAAAAATTTATTTAATCACACAATTATGACACGTTGTTAATATTTTGAGAATTTGTTTTGCTTTTACTACAATTTTTGAACTTTAAATTTTCCTAGGTGGTAATTTTTGGTACGATTTTTCAAAATGTTACTACCCACTGCCATCTATGTATATCTACTTAATGCACACGATTTGTAGTAAGCTTTTCTTTTTAATTTGACCAGAAAGCTGTTGTTATGAACTTTTTTTATATTTTGGTTTAAATAAATCAATTATTACAAGAAAATGAAAACGATTTACTTAAACGAGATTTATATATGTTAAAATTTAAACATTTATGAAAATATTTCAGAAATCATAATTAAGAATTTGCAACGTTTTCATTTACAAATTTGTCTTAGGAAAAAAAGTGATTTCCCATATGTTTTGTGTGTTTTACTATGGAAATTTTAATTTTTTCGTCGTTTCTAATTCCCTTATAAAAGCTTCGTTTTTTAGATTATGTCTTGTATCATATAATCAAGGTTGCTTTGGTATAGAGCCATAATCATTATGACGTATTTTTTCGAAGCTTTTTTAGTGGTATAACTTTTCACTAATTTCCATAGGAATCCATAGTAAAAATGGTGTTTTTTAGCTTCAAGTTTTTCATTGAAAAAAGCAAAAATGTTACAAAATGTTTATACAAAAGTGTTCTACATATCTTTAGCAACAATATACAGGAAGGGTTTATTGGTATTAAGTAAATATTAATTGCAGAAATATTAAAATTAAATTATTTCTAAAATATATTTTTCGAACTTTCATTTTGAAAAATACATCAAAGTTGGCTCTGACGAATTAAAATAATACTTGCTACATTTATCTTTAGTTTTACTAATGTACGTTAGATGTCTCAGATTTATACAGAAAAATACGAAAAAAATTGTTTAATCACAAAATTATGACACGCTCTTAATATTTTGAGAATTTGTTTTGCTTTTCCTACAATTTTTAAGCTTAAATTTCCCCCAAGTGGCGATTTTTGGTACGGTTTTTCAAAATGTTTACTGTCCACTGCCATCTATGTATATTGGCTTAATGCACACGATTTGTAGTAAGCTTTTCTTTTTAATTTGACCAGAATGGTGTTGTTATAAACTTTTTTTTATATTTTGGTTTAAATAAATCAGTTATTACAAGAAAATGAAAACGATTTACTTAAACGAGATTTATATATGTTGAAATTCAAACATTTATGAAAATATTTCAGAAATCTTAACTAAGAATTTGCAACGTTTTCATTTACAAATTTGTCTTAGGAAAAAAAGTGATTTCCCATATGTTTTGTGTGTTTTACTATGGAAATTTTGGTTTTTTCCTCGTTTCTAATTCCCTTATAAAAGCTTCGTTTTTTAGATTATGGCTTGTATAATCAAGGTTGCTTTGATAATAGGCTATCAAAAAATGAAATAAAAAAAAAAATCGAATTTTCGGATCGAGTTTCATGAGAACCTCCCCTTAATTGAGGCGTGTAAGTTTATAATATCATCATGGTATGAAATTTTTCTATAATCAGATTCAAAATTTGGTTTGTTATCTATTATTCTTATATTTTAAAAATGGTGACTTGGTGGAAATTGCCATTAGCCAGCATGTATCTTCGATTTACTGAATGTCTTTAGCACGTAATTCCGTTATATTTTAAAACAAATTTGTCAAGTTTGATGAAATAATTAATCTAAAATATGTTAATTTTATTTCTTTACAGGTATGAAAATAACAGATTTATCACAATCATGGTAAGTCTAACTATGTAACTAAACAATCAGTTTCAAAATTATTTCGGCTTGAGAAAAATATAATCTGCTATAGCTGAATGAGGCCAAAATGTATCTACTTATTTTTGTGTGGTACGTTGTACTACTTAATTTTTTTAATTTCAAATTATAAAAAAAAGTAAAAGTATTACAGATAAATTATCAGATAGATATCTTGTGGGAAGATTTAATGCATATATAATTTTAAAACCATTTTTTTATGATTATATTTATTAGATACCTCACTATCAAACAACATATTTACAAAACCAAACGATAGACATTCAATAACGTAAATGTTAAACACAATCAAAGGTTGATCCAAAAAAGTACTTATGCTCTGATTTTGTGAAATAGGAAAATTTAAAGAATATTATTAGACTTGGAAAGAGATAAAACTTACTTCCTTATTCAAATTAATAATCAACTCAGTTAATTAGTTGACCTCAAAAAAATAAAATTTTGATAAAATACAATTTTTAACTTTAATTTTTAATTTTTGAGATTGTTCCTCCAAATTTGAAATTACAAAGCCCAAATTTATAATTAAAGATTATAAGCAAGGTTCTTATTTCATCCATTATGAGCTATTTATCATATTCCATGCTTGCCTGTTCCAACAGCAATTAACGTATGGTTGTCTTTTTCACCAGTTCATTCTCAGTGCACGGTTAAGGACGATTTTGTGTAATATGGACAAGTGGGAACAGTGTTTCAGTATTGAGGGTGAGAAAAAAAATTGTTCTCAACTAATCATTAAAGGGTCTTGTAGGAAATTTACTGAAGTTTTTAAGGCTGCCCTAAAGTTTACTGTGCAATCATTGGTTGCTGAGATATCGATGATCAAAGGCAAAAGGATCTTTTTTGATTCAAAGTCAGATATCTCAGCAAAAAGTTGACATAGAGAGACCAGAATGAAATTAAATTTACGCCTAATTAACAGGCTAACCGTCCTATGCATTGGTTTAACTTAAAAAAAATTTCCCGCGCCCATGGATCCTCACAAAAAAAAAAAATCGAATTTTTTTATTTCGCGCTTTTTCTTATGATTGCGTGATAACGGTATCTCACAAAAATTTTCCGCTCAAAAGTCTTAAAACTAGAGATTTGAAGCTTTAAAATGTTTTTTTTTATCTGTTTTTTTGTACGACCGTATTTTACAAAGATACAGCTCTTCAAAAAACACTAAAAAAAATTGAAAAAAATTAGTGTTCCTTTAATTTTTTGGAATAGTGTAGATGTTTGTCAAACTGTGTGGTACATGTATGTATAAGTTAAACATAATACACATATTTCGTATATATTTTCCAGTAAATAGTGCACATTATCCAAAAGTCTATGATAAATGTTCTTTTCCCTTTTGAAAATGTATGCGATCTACCATTATTAAATTTAAGTTACCTTAATGCTCAGTTCTGACTATACATTTCTCTTTGATTTTATTATTCAAAAATAAACTTTTAAATAAAGATGCAACTTACACTTACGTAACGTTACAATTTTAATTTGTGTTTTAATTGTATAAATAGTTAGAATTTAAATATTTAAATCAAATGATACTTAGCTTATTTGCTTTAGGATCGGTCCTTCGTAGGTTCAAATTGGTGCAGTGTAACCGGCGCAAAAATTCAGAATTACTACGGGCGCCTAAGAAATTTGCCTATTATAAATAATAACATTGAAATAATTTCTCTCTGTTTAGAGAGATCAACATTTGATTGGAACAAAATAATGAGTTTCCAGTAAATGGCATTATTTTCGTTTAGTTTTCTTTGGCTCCCTACCTTATTTTCGAAAACAAATTATCGCAAGAATATCGCAGTGTAAATATAGCAGCCAAAATAAATGCTTGACAGAAATCTCGAAATTGTTTTCTTCGTAGAAAAATCAAATCCCAAAAATGAATGTAGCTACAAAAATGTTCCTTAGACAAAAATATCACAAGCACAAACATATAAAACAGGCATTTTTGATAATATATGAAATATTTTTCACTTTGCAAAGCTTTTAGAAGGAAAAAGAAATACAATTAAGTAATACTATGTTATCATATGTATGTAAATCTGTCATAGTCATAATAATTTTACAAAATAAACAAGATTTTACCAGAATACAGTATTAAATAAAATAATATATCTGTACATACCGGAAATATTGAACTGCCAATATTCGCAATATCCTTAATTATTCAACAATAACTTCTTGCACCGTATCAGTATCTCAAATTATAAAACCCCAATTACAGCTCAAATTATTGCTCATGTAACCTAAAAGCGATTAAATTTGTGACGAAATATTTGTAAGGGATATTTTTGCATTGAGAATTTCTGTTTGCGACATGCAAAAAACAGCTGACTTTATATTTCAGTATACTCCTATATTTTAGTATGTTACCGTTTTCATTGTATTATTGTTGTTGTTAAATCGAGAGGATTCATCGAAGCAGAGATACACAGTTCGAATAATGCACATATTTTATTCATGTACAGCAACAAAGATATAACAAGCAACAAACTTTACCATGATTGTTATTGATTCGATCCCTGCTTCCGTTGCCGTTTCTTTTGTTAGTATTTTTTGTTGAAAATTTATATGATAAAATATTTAGTGCTAAACAAGACGACACAAATTTTAAACTACATATCCACTAGATGCTTGAAGGTTCTGGGAAGCTGAGTCAGGTTCCACAGACAGGTTTTCTTGAACTAGAAAACTATTTGATATTTAAATAATCTGAAGCAAATTTTAAAATAAAATTAAATCCTTAAATTAACTTCTCAGTAAAACGAAAATGATATCGTCAAACTAGAGAATGACATCCAAAAATCTCCATTTTCAAAGTTAAATGCGGCCCAACCTTCTTCAAATAAAATTCTGGCTCACACTCCAATTTGGACATAACGACCAAGCCTTTAGCAAGTCTCCCAAGGGGTCGCTGGGCCCACCGTGTACCATTTTTACACACAACATAGCGGAAGGTAGGAATGTTATGTTAAAACTATAAAATTGGCTCGGTTAAGCAGTCAATAGTTAGTACTACTTTAGTCTAAAAAGACTAAAGTATTGAAATCTCGTCAAAAAAAAAGAATGTCCGTCCGTCTGTCTGGATGTCTGGACTTCTGGATGGCGAGATGTCTGGATGTGTGGATGTCTGCATGGTATCTCGAGAACGGCTTGTCCGATTTGTAATTTTTTTCGCTAATCTGTTTCCATGGTCAAGGCGGAGATTTGAAAAGCTTTTGGAGACTGTACGTCAAGAGAGTGGGGTACCTGCCATACGAATTGACCCAAAACACCTGTTTATATAAATATTTACGACTTTTTTATTACGCTGGTTTGATTATTGAATTGGGTATTGAATTTGGAGTTGAATTGAAGGTTAATTTAAGGGCCAATTTGCAGATTGAGTTGAAGTTGAGTTGCAGTTGAATTAGGATGTAGTGAGCAGTTAACCAATTTTTTATATATGCTGGTTTAAGGATTGAGTTTGGCGTACAGTTTGCGGTTGAGTTAAGGGTTGAGTTGAGGGTTGAGTTGGGTTCCGTTTGAGGGTTGAATTAGGGCTGAGTTGGGGTTGGATTAGGGTTTAGTGAGCAGTTAAACTTAGGATTTGTGATTTTTTTATAAACGTTTTATTGGGATTCTATATTTTATCAAATTTTGATGAAATTCAGTAATTCCAATGGAAATGGGATTCTCAAATTATGTTTAGATGTAGTTCTGGAATATGGCAAAATAGGATGTAAGTTGTCTATTACTCAATCGATTATTATGAAATTTGACATGTGGAAGTATGATAGAACTTGCCTATTTTTTAACAGATTATGATGAAATTCGACATATCTAAAATGATTTTTGGAATAAGTACTGAAATATAGCTAATATATGATAGGTAGAATTTGGCTACTTCTTAACTGGTTTTAATGAAATATGACATCTGCGATGAAAATGGAGTTTTAAAATAATTTCCGGATAAAGTTCTTGAATATGGCCAAGTATGACGGAACTTGGCTTTTCCTTAACCGATTATTATGAAATTTGATACATGCCTTGAAAATCGAGTTTTAAAATGTTTTTTCTAGTTGGCCGTATTCCAGAATTTCATCCAAAAACCATTGTAGAATCCTGTTTCCAACACACATTTTGAATTTCAAAAACCATTTTAGAATCCCATTTTCAATGCACATGCCAAATTTCATAATAATCTGTTGGGAAAAAGGCAAGTTTCATCCCACTTGGCCATACTAAGTTGATCCAAAAATCATTTTAGAATCCCATTTCTATTGCGGATAGGTTTTATCCTTATTAACCATTGTAAATCCTATATGTGCAAGATATTTAAACAAATCCTCACGCCTTGACCGAATGGAACCAAACTTTACACAAATATTATTTTTGGATGTTGAGCTGAAGACTGATATTCCGTTTGGGATTGATTTCGGAGTAGACTTAATTTTTAAGACCGAAATTCTGATCACTTAATGAGGTTTGGGTCCTTTATACTTGTCTTATTAGTGTTGTAAGATATAGGTTAACGCAAGACGACTCAATTGACATGCCAAGTGAGACAGGTTCCACAGGGCTTTATTAGTTATTTCTAAACTTTACTTACTTAAATAGAGTCGAATTTACTTAAATTTAAATTTGGAATGCAAATTAAAATTTAAAATAATGTTAATCAAAGTTTAAGAAATAATTTATAAATTAATAAATATTTAAAAAATGTTTAATGAAGCCCAGCCAAAGTCCATTCTTCTAAAACCTTTGTCCACACCAATTTAATTTTGAAACGTCACTCGTTCTGACTTGTTCATCATTTCGGTTCTAAATTTCATAAACACTAAATTTCGCAACATTAAATAAATTAAATTACGATGCGGTATTTATTTATTTAAACTATATTATGCATAGGGTGGTGCATTTTAAAATTTTTTTTGTCAAAAATATCGTTTGATGTTGAAAGGCTGAATATCGGAAGGCCGAATCTAGGAAGGCCGAATGTCGAAAGGGCTAATGTGTTAAAAGGCCGAATATCAAAAAGCCGAATGGGTCAAAAGGCTGACACACATTTGTGGTACATATATCAGTAGAAGCGATACGAGCGATACAATTCCTTTGATCCGTCAAGATTGACGAAGCATTTAAACCTCAATTCGCTCCAATACATTAGTGGATGCCATACTAACCCAACGAATTAAGCCACCTACAAAATAACTTGAAACCTTTGTGTTAGAACTATCAGTAGAAGCGATATGAGCGATACGATTCTTTTGATCTGTGTCTGCAAGGTTGACGAAGCACTTTCCATTATCGTAAATATTAAGAACTTTACAGAAAAAGTCAAATTCGATCGACATTTTATAAATTTTAATTTTAATTTAGTCCGCACTGTGATAATTGTGTTTCTGGATTTTAGTTTTCTGGATTTTTGTTTATCTGAATTTGTTTGTTTCTTGATTTTTTATTCTAGATTTTTTTCGGGATTTTTAGTTTCTGAATTATTTTATAGGTGCCGGTTCATGGTGAAATTAGAGGTAATGTTATCGCTGATTCTTCAGCTAAGGCAGGGTCGTGAATTCGTGATCAAGATTAATCGGTCGAAATCAGCGGTCCCTTATCTTTTAGCAACAATCTGAAAACTTTAAAAAACTTCGCTCTCAAAGAGTTAAGGAAGAAGTTAAGGCTTGCTTTTCTGGCTACTGCAAACCAAATTTATTCATTCAGTTCATACTAAATTGGTATAATCTTTAAATATGGACCGGCTAACAATTCTGTACGGAATTCTTACTTGCCATGATCGATTTAGGTTCACCACTATCGCTTGGTACTGGCTCAGGATGATATAGACGACGACTGTCTGGAAGCAGATGTCCAGCTTCCGAAAGAGTTCGTTAATAAATATTCAACTGTATTATTATCACCTTAGGTAGATTGCCTTCCCTTTCTTGTCCTAAATTGATTCCATTTGGCAATATGCGTATCTTTAAGATGTTTCATTTGGCAGATATGCGTAGCTTTCGACATCCGCTCGCCCTTATCTGCATAACCTATTATAACTGTTTAATAGAGCGATAAAATGAAGAAATAAATATTATTCGAGTTGATGATATCTCAAAACTCTAACTGCAGAAATAAATCACCTTGAACTTTTATTGTGAATCGGAATTCTTCACAAGCGATACTTTTATTACTCTTGAACGTCTATCAAATTGCAACAATTTTTTAATTCTTTTTTTTTTATTTGGTATTACAAGTGTCCGATTACGTGAGTTCAATAAAGAAAGAAAAGAAGAAAAGCATCATGAAAATATAAAACGTAGATACTAAAATTTAATCGAATCCTTTCCAACCCATAAACCACCAAATATGTATTTTGTTGCTACGTTGCTGTATAGCACAAAATGTTTCGGTTACTGATGTATGTAACTATTTTGAAACATGTCATGGTAACATTTATTATTAATTTAATTGTCTGACAGCTAATTTCTAAATCACCGCTTACATATTACATTTCAAAGAATTAACCCTTTTAACAAGATGTTTTGTTGTTATAAAATTAAAATTTATAATTTATAAAACAAAACAAAACTAGTGGAATGTCTAGTCGGGAAATTTTTTAAAATTTTTTATGTAAAGTTCAATGAAGTCTATTCACCTTCTCCTAGATGAGTTGTTTTAGTGGGAATATCATTTTTTACAATACATTTATTATCGCCATTAAAAGCATAACAAAAAATCATAATAAAATATGTAAGTGTCACACTTAGAACATTCTACTAAAATATTTAAAAGCGACCGTAAAAATTATTTGATTGCGCGCACGAGTATCAGTTTAATAAATCTGAATAAAGTTTTTTTGTATTATTCGTCCACGTATCATACAAATAAATGTACACCCCCTCTCCCTCCCCCCTAACCTTTCTATGTATGTAAATTCTTCAGAACGCACACTCTATCGCAATATAAGAAAATGATTAATTTATTACTGATTAGTTGATACCATTTATTTATATACTTTGCGTTAATAATTTCTTCTATATTAGAAAAGATGGAATGTGATGTTTTGAATATTAATTAGGTACAGGTCAAAAATATCATAATACGAACAAGTGTTTTGTTGTTATAAATGCATACATACACCTTTTAAATGTGCGATAATAAATATGATTTACTTGAGAAGTGATTGTATCGCAAACGCCAATATAACCAAGTAATTTGCATTTTAATGAAATTGATTTACTGGTTTTTTTGTTTTTATTGTATGGTAATTAGATATTGGAAATTCCAATAATTGCATCACAGTTTATTCTTGTTGAAAATTGAATAATATTGCGTATTTTTATAAATGGTAAGAATATTCCGCAATGTTTAGACCGTTAACCCGTTATTGGCAAAAAGAAAAATAATTAAATTCATTAAATGTCTATACATATAAAACCCATTTAGTTTAATGAATTTCTGACATATTGTAGACAATAAAAATATTTACTGAGAAACATTTTGTACTGGAAAAAAGTCTGCTTGAATTTTAACAGATAAATTTTAATCGTTACTAGACATTATCTTATCATCGTTCTTAGAAATTTGATTAGTGTCATTACAGGCAATTTTATTATAAATCAAAATGTTTATTACTTTTTGGTTTATTACCCAAATTATAATCATGTAAAAATATGTGCATAGACATATGAGCCGTTTATTTTGAAAGTGGAATAAGTCATGTTTTCTTAATATTGAGATAATTAAACATTTGCGTTTTCATGTTATGAAAAAAATCAATACAACTTTTGTTTAAAGTGTTTGCATTTATGATATTACTATACTTACTACTTTTAGCTAAAGTGATGAATTTCATAATAAGGCTTGGTAAAATACGAGTTTTTTGTACTAGAAGTGACTTATTCCACTTTCAAAATAAATGTTTTTTAATAAAAATGACTTATACCATCATTCCATATTGATTTAATTCATTAAAGAGAATTTTACATTATAAATGACATCCAGTTATTACAAAGAGAAAGTTATAATGAACCTGATAGGTTTGGATTTCATTTTGCTCCTCAACAAGTTGATCCGAATTTTTTTAAGTTTTGAAAATATTCATGATGAACAGGTGGAATATATGGGAGCAAATCCATCATGTCTTTATATTTCGCTATTATAACCGGTCGCCAAGGCTGGGCAAATTACATTACACTGAGTAATTAAAATACTTTTACAAATTACAGCAAACTCAGTAAATAAAATACAAATTACAATTACTTTACGTTTGTAAATTGAAAAATTTGATTTGACGAAATTCGTTTAGTGAAAAAACATATCATTAAAATAACGATCATTAACATAAGGTTTTATACTGATGGCTCTAGAACCAAATCTTAATGAACCTTGCCAAAATGTAAACAATAACAATAGTAGTATTACAAAAACTGATGTAGTTAAAATACAAATTACAATTACTTAGAATTTAAGTAATTAAAATACAAGATACTGTTACTTAGAAAACGAGTGGTCCCCGCAGTGGTCTTTTGAGTTTCAGAAATAGCCAAAAGTCACACGGTGCTAAATCAGATGAATACGGTGGTTGTGGAACGATATGGATCGAATTTTTGGCGAAAAAGTCAAAAGAACGAGTGCAGTGTGAGAAGGTGCATTATCGTGGTGCAAATACCAAGAATTGTCTGCCCACAATTCTGGCCTCTTCTTGCGAACATCTTAACGCAAACGACACATAACACTCAAATAATACTAATTGTTGACGGTTTGGCCGGGTGGAAGGAATTCTGAATGAACAACATCACGATAATCGATGAAAACTGTCACAATGGCCTTCAACACTTTCACGACCTTCTTTGAACTGTTTATACCACTTGTAAACATTACTTTCCGACAAAGCATGGTCCCCGAAGGCTTTCTGCAACATCCTTAACGTTTCTGCACCCGAAATTTCATTCCGCAAACAAAATTTAATGCAACTTTTCTTTGCTCAATATAATTAGAAATTGTAACCGAATGCACTTTTAGCGTCGTACAAAACCAAGTGTAAAACAAAAACTGATCACAGATGTATATCACAATGCTGCCAACTTAGAAAAAAAATATTTATGATGTGCGGTTTACCCGCCCGATTTAAATTGAAAACTGGCTTTACTTTTTGGACACAGTAGTAAATCTAAAATCTTAAACGTAAATTGTTGTTGTTGTTATATTTTTTGCTTTCAATGCCTTCTAGATTTATAATATACTCATCATACTGTTAGTTGTTATGACATTAAACGAATGAACAAGCATGTAATATGACTTATTCCACCTTCATACTAAACAAAATATTGATAGCGTTTAGTATTCATTCTTTAACCACTATTTCTAGGAATTATTTTACGGTTAAGCGTAAGAATGTAACAAAATATGAAAGTTCACTATACTTTAACATGTTATATAACGTTAAATCAATTTTTTAAAAATTTGACTTATTCCACTTTCAAAATAAACGGCTCATATGTACATCGTTTCACTTTACTTTTTTCTTTAATCATTTTTGAATGAACTCTTAAAAAAAATCAACATAAACAAAAAAATGAAACGTAACTTTTGCTACCGGATAATTATAATGCTACTAATTAGCGTAAAAGATAAACAACAAAAAAATTTCTTTAAGGAGCTCATATAATTATATTTTGTACTCCAATTATTTTTTGCCTTTATCACAGAAATTATCTTAAACCAACAACCAACTGTAAAACAAACATCTTATCTCTGATATAGCATCGTACTTCAATGCGGAGTGGCATTTTACAATTAAAAAATAAACCAAGTATCTCGTCTTTTGATTTTGAGTTTTATCAAAACAGAAACATAAAAGCCACATCCTTGTGATTTTTTTATTATATTTAGTTGATTTGTCACGTTTTAGTACAGATAGATATCTCTATTATACAAAAATTGTTTAAGCAACGGTAATTGTGAAAGGATTACTTAAGATAATGTAATGGGGTTGACAAAATGCCAGAATAAAAAGGTGTATGCTTATACATAAGTATGTCCGTATATGGAATATGAATTCCGTAAAACTAAATACATGACTAATAAATAGTCGCAACCACTCAGTCGCTATATAATATTAGAAATGAAATTAAACTCGAAAAATAAATCAATTTGATTTCACTGTAAACCAAAACAGACGAACTATGAGAATATAGCTAAAAATTATTAATAACAAATAATAAGTAAGTTTCTATTACATGTATACAACCATAGAAGTATGCAAAATAATACTGTTGAAACTCTGTGATATATACGGCATATAAAGAGGTGTGCTATACTATCATTTTTACTATTCACAACATGTATCCTTCCATTATTTATTGTTATCTATTTTTGTATTATTTAAATATAAAAAACAAATCAAACAAAAATTATTCCAAAAGGCGTAGTTTTTCAATCCACATACTCGAATCTATTAATTTCTATGAAAATCCTATCCGGAGAACCAACAACACAAACTGTATTCGATTTGTTTGTATATTGATCGTTTCATCAAAGTATATACCTCCAATTTTATTATATATATTGTATACATGCACAACTGACAGTCAGGCATCCATACACATTGATGAATGATATGTTGATTGACCAAACAAATGATTGATTCGGTGAAAAATTTGATGGCAGGCCTAATATAAATGACTGCTAAGTAAAGAAAAATAATTGCCCCTTTATGGGAAAAATTTTCCCGAGAGGGGAATAATAATCGCTCTTGCTGGTAGAGTGAGTATAACGCTTGCCTTATCATCCGAGGGTCCCTGGTTCGATTCTCGGTAGTGACAAGGAAAAATCTCACGACTGGGTGTTGTGTTGTAGGTTATGAAGTCCGTTAATTCTCATCAATTTCCTTCGCCCTTCCTGCCCACTAAATAAAAAAAATGAAAGTAGTGCTGTGTGTTCGCGGTCTAGCACAGCTTGAACCTTTTCGACAACTTGATCGATTTACGATATGAAACCCATGGGTGTATCGGCAGAAAGCAAAACCAAAAAAATAAAAATGTCCATCTCGAATGTCACTATACGAATGTCGTAGCTTAAAGTTTTACCAAATTAGGCCTACAAAACTCTATTAAGATTAAGAGTTAGTATTCTCTGTTTATTTATTACATCCATAAGTACTTATGCTGCGGGTATAGGAAATGCAAAATAATCGATTTTTAGATTTATCGGTAATTGGTAATTTTTATATCAGGTCGTTAATTTACCGATAAATTCATCAGAACTTCAGTTCGGAAAATTACGTGCACACGTGAACTCATCTCAAGTCAACTTCCAAATCAACCCCTAACTGAATTCCTTAGGCCCTTACTCAATCTTCGGCTCATCCTTCAACAAAATCTCCAACTCAATCGTAACGCAATTACCAAATCCACCCCCAAACCAACCATCAACTCAATCACCAAAATAAACCCAAATCGACCCTTAAAATAACTTCAAACTCAGCTCCTAACTCAACTCACGAAAATACCCCCAACTCAATCCCAAAATAAATATCGATCCTAAATCTACATACGTATTAGAAATCAACTCAATTAACTCGACATATAACCTCCCACTAAAACTTTAACTGCACTCCGAACCCTCACTCAAATACAACTCAATCTCAGATCAAACCATATTCAACCTCACTTGATCTAACTATATTTAACCCTAAACTCAATATTCAGTTCAATCCCTAAATCAATACGATTTAAAAATTGAATGCGTACATGGACACAACTTAATTTAATCTTCACCTCAACCCAACTTTCAAATGAACTCCATCCTAACTCAACATCGTACTCGGATACAACTCAACCCTCTTCTACTAAACACCCAACTCAATCCTGAAGTCAACACAGCTCCCAATTCAACCCCAAGCTCAACGCTCTTGTCTGTTTTGCATCCGTTGCATACAAACATTAGAAGGTGTGCCACCTTTAATTTTATTATACACTTAAAGTGGAATTCTCTAGTACATTTACTGCACTTTATTCCAAAATTCTCGGATTTAGAACTTTTGCATAGCGCATATGTACAATTGTAACACATATTTAAACTTGCTGGATTATTATAAATGGTCTCGCTGGGAAATAGATTCCGAACGTGATGGTCGATTGGCGGTTCTGTTATTAAATTGTTCGAAACATCTTCGAGGATGAGCGTCACTGCCTGTATTGCCTCACTAGCTGAATTCATTCCAATGTCTTCTTCATTTGGTGATAAATTAGTACTAACATGTATGACTGATTTATTAGTGCGGTAGAATTATCGTTAGGTTTAACTGCAGAATTTCAATTGATACTAAAGAATTCTGTGCTGTTGGCTGGACAATGCTTCTCTGACAGTTTATCTTTGATCGAATTGTTAAATTTGTCTTCCTTGGTGGTTTAGCTTTATTATTAGTATTATTCAATTTTAGAGTATTTGTTAACTGTTTATTTATATTTTTTTTAATTTTCCGATTTTTCTTATTTTCCTTTCTTAATTGTTCCTGTTGCAGCCATAATGATAAGGTGCTGACAAAAGGTTTCTTCGTTTTTATTTGCTTTCATCACTTTCTTAAAGGTGTATCTGGCCAATTAAGGTACTCATCAATGGTCACGGTAGTCACAGTTGTCTCGTGACTGCTACGATCTTGATTTGTTGCTTTTGTACTCGTATTATTAGGTTTATCTAGAACTGGAACAACATCTAAAATACTTAAAACTTCTTCTGGATTCAAGATACTCGTAGGATTATTGGTTATCAAAAAATCGTTAAGCACAGTATTCTGCATCTGTTTGCGTGGTTTGGTCACAAAACTGTTGGTTGGGTTTAGTTGTATTTTTGTAGTTTATAATATAAATTATATAAACATTGGAAGTCCTCATTGAAGTCAGTAGCTTTAACTTTATCGCTTTCGATTTTCCCAAAAATCTCTAATTTTTTGTCACCAACCATTGAGCAAAGCATTTCTAAAGCGATGTTTTGAATAGCAATAGTATTATTATCGCTGTTTGTTTTTAATGATCTTCCTAAACATTTAATCAAATTAATTTGTAATGTGTTGAAAGAAAATATACCGCACGCTCTAAATCCGTTCTTAATCGTTTCTGCAGAAATAGTATTTGCCACTACATCTTGGAGAAGGAGGCAAATTTATCCTTATTCAATGAATCTATTGGGTTATTTCTCCGCCAATCCAACACCTTGTTCTTCCAACTAGCATTTATTGGTTTAAACACAGCGACATCTACCGTTTGAAGGATCCTGATAGCATTCGGCAAAATGGTATTAAAATTATTTTAAGTTTAACGCAGAGCTCGCTAACAGGTAACATTAAGTGAGTAGCATGTCTGTCTACAAACAAAATAATTGGAAATTTTGTACCAAGCTGTACAAGACATGGGTGAAGTACTTTTGAGATATACTCGTAAAATACCTCTTTCGTCATCCATCGCTTACACCCATTTGGGCATCCGTTGGGCAAAGACTTGCGAATCTCCTTGGGAACCAGTTTATATGGGTAAATCACAATAAGTGGAGTTATAACTCCTGATGGCATAAATTACGGTAAAATTTAACTTTGCCAATCCCTTATCTACTTCATATATGTACATTTTTGTACCCGTTCACAGCGAGTAAATTTTTTGTCTTTGGGCATAAAAGAAAATTGAGTTCGTCGCCATTAAAAATTCTATTTCGATCATTCATAATTGTTATCGATTAAAATCGTTCAATGCCATCAAACAATGAGAAAATATCGGACACTGCAACTGTGGAACTTGTCGATGAAACTGGGTCCGTTGCTCTGAATGATAATGTTGTGTGACGTTTTAAAAATGCTTGAAACCAGCCTTTACCAGACATTTTTTTTGATCCAAAGGGATGATTTCTATTGGTATCATTTAAGAACTGCTGAACTACATGAAAGACATCTCTTCCGCTTGGAGGAAAATCCTTTTTTTGCGATATTTTTATCTACTCTACAATTCGATTTTCTTCTTCAGCGATTAATATTGTTGCTGGGCCCGGACGAACTTTAAAAAAATTTGAACCTAATCTAAACTGGATTGTAGATCTCGGTATATTGTACATTTCGCTGCCGCCTTTTTTGTTATTTTTATCATTTCTTACATCTCTAGTCTCAAAGCATTTTGGATTTGATTTTCGTCGTACGAATCTACTTTTTTTGGCATTTTAAAATCTAAAATAATACGATACAACACTATTGACACTCCTAAAATGTATAATAATTGGCATATTGTGCCAATAATAAATTGTAGTTTTATAACTATAACCCAACTATTGGCACTCTAGTGCCAATAATTAAAACCGATGTTGTTTAGCACTAATTATTGACACTCTAATTGTTTATTATTACGTTAAGTAAAATCATTATATTTAATTAAATTCATTTATTATGTTTATTTAGCCTATTTAAAAAAAACACTGACATTTCCAGCTTTCTAGTCAAACTAAACAATTTTGGTAGAAATTTTGAGAGTTGCAATGCGCAATGTTTACTCACTGAGGTTTTAAATGGAACTGATTCGTAATATCTAATTTGTCTCCGTACAGTACAAAGAAAATAACCAATTTATACTACCATAATCTTAAAATAAAAATTATCATAATTAAATCAATTTGAGAGAAATTACTGTAGTTTGCGATAGTGCCAATAACTATATCAAAATAATGGGTGGCTAATAGTTGTAGTCATTACGCTATATGTAAATTTTCTGGAATTGTTATTTTTTCATTTTCCAAGAAAAATTGAAAATGCAAAATTTCTAATCCAACTGCCTTCAGTGGGTCTAACCGTTTACATCTATTGAACTGCTTGCCAAAAAGAAATGATGCAACAGAACCATTTGCTTTTATTCCACTTTCAACAATAATATTTATTCGTTCACAGTCTGATAGAAATTTACCTATAACTTTGAAATATGCAAGCATAATATGAAAAGATCCTAAATGAATAAATTTGTTATCAAATAATGACTGCTCACTAGATTGGGTTTGCATCGCAAATTTACCGATAGCTAAATCGTAGGAAACTTCAATATGAGACTGCTGTACTTCTTCAGCGATTTTTTGAAATTTTTTGTTTAGGAGTATTAAACTCTTGTATAAATTTACTGTTAAATCCAACCCACTTCGGAGTACATATTCGGAATGCATGTGACAGCATCTAAAGTATATCAAAATTTTTTATTAGTTGTAATGATTCTGGAATTATGGAACGTCGCCCATCTGTAGGTGGTAATAACGGTATTCGAATTTTTTTTTGCAATAACCGTGTTTCTTGACGCATTAGTGATCCGGATCAGATCAAAGTTTACATTGAAAATAACAACAAAAAATAAATTTTTGTTGTTGTTTTCAATGTAAACTTTAATCTGATCCGGATCACTAATGCGTCAAGAAATGCGGCTAGTATAAATCCAACTCGGGAATAATTGCATCAAACTTGCATCGCCTTTCTCGCATTTGTTTGTTGCTAAATTTTTTTGTAGTTTTATTTTCTTCTTCGTCATTATCCGATATATCTTTTTGGATTTCATCTAAGATATCGTCTTCTACCTATATATTGTCTACCAGAGGCACGTTTTGGTAAATTATACCAACAGTGTCGTGTAATGTATTTTTACCTGATGCTGGGTCAACAAATCATTTTGTATTTATCAGTATTTACATACTCCTGTATGTAACCCATTTGTTCTAACAATACTTTCAGGACATAATGTGGATTGACTGAAAGATAAAAACGTAGCCTCTGTTTCTAATTCTTCAATCGTATGGTAGCTCCAGCAGTGACAATACCTGTTTATGATCTCAACAACTTTTCGAGAACTCGTAATACTTTTTAGCGTCATAGCTAGTGTAATATGTTTACTAGCCTTAATTTTCTCACATAAAACTTTTTTTTCGCATTTGCTGCTCGTTTTACTTTTGTAACGACCACCACGCAGAAAGCATACCGATAAAGGTCTTTTATTACTTGTGGTATCGTACATTCACCCTTCAGTAAATCAGAAGTTTTTAAATTTTCTGGTAATGTTGTTTTTTTCCATATTTAAAATTGTACCATCTGGCAGGTAGAGTCCCACTAAACCTGTCCTTTTGAAAATATTTTTTTTTAGGTACATTATTCTGTCTAACTCTTAGCTTGCCTCAAATATATTTTGTAGAAATCTACAAAATTCAATTTTGAAACCGCCTGGCGTATTTTAGACCCGACTAAAAGATCTGGCTTTTTAATTTTTTATTTCATTAAATACTAAATTAAAAGGTATTAAAATTTCAAAATGCCTCAAGGATATTTTGTGCAAAAAAAATCACGCAACTTAAAAAAATTAAGGGTTGGCAATGCCCCGCTACCCTTCAGCCAGGTCATTGATTTTGTGTTTAGACATTGCTAAAGAAGTATCACACAAATTTTCATGCTGCCTCAAATACCTACTGAAAATTGTCTAACGGCTCTTAGACTATATGTATAAAAAATTGGTCATCTACTGAATACATCCCAATTCAACTCCAAATAACCCCCAACTGAAGCTGCAACTCAACCCTAAACTCAACGTCCAACTCAATCCTCAAACCCGTATATAAAATTGCTAAATATTTATATAAACAGGTCAGTGGCGTTTCCTTACAGTCACAGTGCACTTTGGCTGTTCTGTTTCGGATTTTGATCATCAAAAATAATTAAATTAATAATAACTACTACAAATTTACAATACAAAATACATTTTTAATAATATTAATGAAAAAAAAACTTTTATTTGCATACTAAACAATATAGCTTTGAGAAACATAATAAAAATCAAAAAAATTGTAGACCTTCGGCGAACGACTAGAACGTTACTAATAAAGGCCACGAAACAGGTGGTTTGGGTCAATTCATATCGCAGGCACCTTATCCTCTTGTCAAATCGGACAAGCCGTTCTTGAGAAAAAGTAGGTAACATAAGTCCAGGCAGGCGGAGGGACATTTTTGTTTTTTTGTTTTTCGGGCTCAGGCAACTTCAAAACATCGAGAAATGTAGTTTTGGACTTTCAAAATGTTTGTTTAATTTTATTTTATTTTTAGCCTTATGCCAATATGAACAAATTGCAAAATATCTGTTTGGGTGCTGATATCGGGAGCTTCTTGATTTCTAAACTATAAAAATTCGAAAAAACACAAAGTTAAGCGTCTGAAGGTCCGATTAGATTTTATATTAACTGCGATCAACTACAAAAGGTTGCTATATAATATTTTGACATTCTTGCGCAGATCTTCTAATGCTAAGCTGCTTTGCGGACTTTTCGTTTTTAGTCTGTGATCAAATTATTAGAACCGCTTTGAATACTAACAATTTATTTAATTTATTAAATATTTTAAACGCATGGCCACATTAAAATATTACATTTACAATTGTTATTATTAATATTACGTTTTAAAAAAAAATATTTATGTACTAAATCTATATATATATATATATATATATATATATATATAAAAAGAAGGTACATTTTGATTGTCACTCCATAACTCGAGAACGGCTTAACCGATTGCCATAACATGATTGCAAGCTGTACAAAATGAAGTCGGTGGACTTAGGGCCAGCAAGGCGGACCGGGCTCAGCTAGTTGTTTATATAACTACAAAAAAATTAAATTAGTAATATTTAGCTACATTTCTATTTACAAAAAAGAAACTATTTCTAGCAGAGCTAGCTCAAAATATTGAAAAGATGAATGGTTCTACATTTGTTTCATTTGGTATTCTGACCGAACTATGCTAGAAACAGCTCGATTTTGAAGCTACTTCATTTAGCTCTTATATGTTTTGGCAAACCACTCGTGCTTTTGTCAATATTCCGCAATTGTCACATTCTCTACCATCTACTATAGTTGGAGGCACTATTTTCTCCTGAATGAATGTAATTGTTCCGTTGTACAGTCACTACATACATAATTTAATTACATATATAATTTGATTTTTTTCACTACATATACCATAATTTGAAAATACGGCTGGATTATTTGTGATTATATATTTTAAACCAGAACTGCTACGTCTCTCACTTTTCTTTTTAATTTCTTAATAAAAAATTTTGCTTATATGGTAACAAACAACCGACAAAAATAAAGTTTGGAAATTATTGTAATTGAAGAACATTTGAATTCCGTTGGACCATTTAAACTTTCCCGGATAATAAAAATGATTGCTGGATCTGGTGGGACAAACGTTAGTTTATATATAAAATTCGAGAATTTTAAACACTATGAAACTTTAAATGAGTTGAAATTAAAATCAAACGACGTTTTATTGAGACTGGGACGTAACAATCAAATTTCTGTTTCGTTTCATTGGAAAATTGGACTTCATTTCATAAATTATGCTTCCTATGCTCTGTGTCCGTCCTTTAATCCTTCCAGTCATACATTTTTATTATTTTTGTTTTGTCTCCCATTCTTCTACAACTGATAGTTTAGGTCGACATTTTGTATAAAGTTGATTTAAGTAATACGCAGCGAGACTCCGTCTGTCGAGATTAAAGCACTGAATAACGAATTGTACACAGGCCTGCAAAAAAAAGGTTAACTATTTTTGTATTTTTATTGAATAGTCGTATCCGAAGTAATTTTTTGCGCTGAATCCGAATCTGGCTCCAGAATTACCCAGGTCAGGTTTTTGAGATATTCTAACCTAAATGTGTCAAAAAGCGTGTTTTAGCACTTTTGCACTTGAAATAACTTAAGCCTCAAAAGAAATTGGGCAAATTTAGCAACAGGATCATATTTAGCGTAAGCATAAAAACAATTAAATGAAATCTTTTTATATTTCCAAGTTTTCAGTCTCAAAAGGGACCATTGTGCATATCTAAGAATTTAATAAGCACGCATAACCTGTATTCCTTCTCAATTTATAACTAACAGATCTGCAGATTCTTAAGTGCGCTTAAAAGATCCCGTTGTCGTATTTGCCCTAACACTTTTTCGGCTAGAGTTATTTTAAGTGCAAAAGTGCAAAAACACGCTTTTTGACATTTCTAGGTTAGAATGTCTCAGAAACCTGACGTGATAGGATAATTATGTGTCCAGAACCAGATGCAGCACAAACAAATTTCTTCGGATACGACTGTTCATCTAGCAAAAAAAAAAAAAAATCTATGCAGGCCTGTGATATCAGCCATGTTGTGATTTGAACAAATTGTACAACTTTTGAGAAAAGAAATTTGAGAAAAGAACATTGTAAATGCTCTCTGAATGAAGAATTCTCCAGGATGTTCAGCAATATGCTAGAAATGTATAACTGGATCTAATTATTGAAGGTCGAAAATGAAATGGCGAATGCGATTTTAATTGTTAACAGCAAGACGTTTCAAATTTAAGTGATGTAAAACTATTTGTGAGTCTGTGATTTGGCAGATTAAGAGTAGAAGATTTATATTGTTGTGACCAATTGTGATATTGGGAAAGGTGACACCAAATTTCACAAAACCCGTATCATCTTTTAAGGACCAGGCTTAAAATAACGGGAATACTTTCTAAAATGTATATGGTTGGTTTGGATCTATATTTATGGGAAAAGTGCCGTTCAAGGAGCCGAATAGATACAGATTTTTTTGTATTATTTTAGCGTTTTATTTCAGACAGCGTGGATGACGAGTTGGCTAAAAAAAATTGATGGAAAAATATTCAAAGGAAAACAAAAAATTATATTGGTGTTGGACAATACAGCAAATCATTCAAGAGACGTTCAGGTTAAAGCTGTCAAGTTGAGGGTATCAAACAATATTTTGAATTGCATTATAGGCGACGAATGCTTACGACTATACTCGCGAAAATCGAGCCTGCTTACAATTTTGATGAATTGATGAAACAAATTACCTTGGTTGATGAGATTGATTAGCAGTTGAACAATGTTTCGCTAAATGTGGTATGGTAGCCTCGAGTTTCAATATTGGCACAAACTTAAATGAAAATATAGAATTACAAAATGATTTAATCTCTATCGGTAATTGCGGAAACTTAGAATTCGATTTTGGAACCATCGTCGAATTAGATCTTGAATGTCCATCTTCATCCTAGAAGAACAATGACAGGAAGCCGAAGTATTAAATAATATCAACATGTTTCTGGACAATTAATGGCGGAAAAATCGATGAAGAATCCGATACTGTAACGATTCTAAAACAAGTGGCGCTTAATTTAAGGAATGGATAGTTGTTAGATTATTTTTATGATTTTGAACGAATTCTGCGAATATAAATCATAAAGCATTAAGTCAGTTCATCAAAGCAAACGACTTTATCAGAATATTTCACTTAAATTCTTTAGCTGCCCATGTTTTATTAATTTGACTGATTAATTTATTTTATCTTAAACTTTTTATTTATTTATATTGATTGAAACATATGTATATCCTGTAAAATGAAACTTTAACAGATCATTTTCTCCAGTTCAACCTAAATATGTCAACTGGACAGTTTAATAAAAATTCTAATAAAAAAGATCAAAAATTTTTTTTTTTCGCAATTATGGTTACAAAATTGCTTATAAAACTTAAAACTCATTGGAAGGAAAACTAAAACCTGGGAATGATTCAATTTTGGACCAAACTATATGAATTCCAAATTTTCAGATATTCCTTCATTTCATTTAGGGAAAACTGTGGAAGATTATTTAAAATTCAAAAAATAAAAAATAATATTTGTATTTGTAATTTCCTAATTTTATTCATAACTAGCCGGTAAACCCGGTGTTACCCGGGAAAATATTAATAAATATTAAAATCAATAAGATTCTTTTGGCTTTTTATAGACAAAATATATTCACAGTGCCATTATTGTTAATATATTTTGACTATAAAAAGCCGAAAGAATCTTATTAGATTTTAATACAGACACACTTTTTCTTTCTACATATTAAATATTTATTTAATTACTAAAATGATAACTATACCGGATAAAAGTTTGTGAATGATAAAGATATTTCACCCATTTTTTGAAAATTGTTGACTCATGTAAGTCAGTGCTGTTTGGAAAACGTAACCTGTGTCACAAATCATAATGGCTTAAGTCTCAAATTAGCATTTTTTAGAAAATCGTTTTTGAATTTAAGGGTCATTCAAAATCGTATGAGTTTTTTGTATTCTTGTTTTATAAACGAATGTTACGGTCATTTGTAGTACAAAAATATTACAAAAATTGATATCATATGAAATCGAATATGGAGATTGCAAATTTGAAATAATACGTAAAAGGGCATATTGCTACTTAAGTCACTATATTTGTGACAATAGAATTGTATGTTATGCTATTTTAATTATTAATGCAAATTCTAATGGGAAGCTGGGAAATAACATAATATAGAGTGACCATATGTACCACATTATGTGTACCACATTTTGAACGAACGTACCTCATTGTCTACTGTACCACATTTTGTCACACAATTAAATCGAATGTACCAAATGTAGCACTTTTCACTCATTAATTTTACATAGAATTTATATGTAATTCCTTAGCATTCTCATATATTTTTTTCCCCCTTTATTTACAGCAAATAATAATATACACTTTTAAGATAAGTACAAAGGAAAAGAAAACTTATATAATATAATGGAATTAAATTATAATCAAATTGGCCAATGTTATGAACCTTCAGGTTACTTGGATACCACAATTGCTGATAAAATATATCGATCATCGCGTTAAAATTTTTTTTTAAAAAATGTTAAAAAAAGTGATGGACGGAAGATGGAAGACTAGATATAACCACATCTCATGTTATTGGAACATTAAAATTCGTTATTGTAGATAAATCAGAATGGTAAATAAATTCTGTGCTTTTATTGTGAGCATAGCCACCAGTATTTTTGTTTAATTTTTTGAAAATTTTTGGTGTATTTATCTGAAATACTCATTTGAAATCTTAATGAGTTGACGTCTTGAAAATGAGCTAAGGTGAATGTTTTATTGTTACTTCTTCTAAAGATATGGTAAATTATTGGAATACCTACGTCATTTTGAATAAACCCCCGTTGGTCTAAGTATAGAAATGCTTCAGGTGGAGGTATATATGAAGTTCTTGAAATTCGTTGGTGAAGTTAGTATAATACGGCGCGAATATCATAGAATTTTCTGTATTTTGTATCGAACGTATGATATGTTTTCGCATTAGCTCAATTACAAAAAGATCAATGCGTTCAAATTTAACATAGTTGTAAAGAGTTTTATTAGATATGTAATGTTTTCTATTGCTTGGCTTTTTATATTTAGAGGTGCAAACACGAATGCATCGCCGTTTAAAAACACGTACTATTTCCATTCGAGAAGCAGACGTGTTATACCATACTGCACAAGCATATCTTATAATTGGCCTTATAAGTACCTGATAACAGATTAGTTTAATATTTTTGTTAAGATATTTATTAAAAAATAATCTTACTGAGAAAGCTGTGCATCGATATGCTTATTGAAGTATATATATTGGTCTAACAGTACCCCTAAATATTTTACTTCTGTTTTTTATACTATTGGTTGATGTTCTAAAGTAATTTTAGCAGATTCCCAATGAAGTTTAATATTTCGATTCATTTGGAAAGTGGTTTACGGAAAATTATAAACTCACATTTTCCAGAATTAATTTTAATTTCCACAATTTAAAATATCAATTAATAATGTCTAATGAAGATTGTAAATTATTTTCTATGGTTTGTATGTTTCTACTTGTAGAATAGATCATAATATTATCCGCGTAAGCAATAGCTTGACACATAGGACTGTTTAATTGATTATTAACCAGAATTGAGGGAATATATAAGCTGAATAATATGTATAAGTGCTAAAACTGTACCTTATTGTAGACCATTGAATAGTGAAAATTGGGTAATGGATGTGATTTTGCCATCTGTAAGAAAAAAAACTTCGATCCAGCAGCATATCAAGCAGCATGTATATCACTTGTTTGTTAAATGCAATTCTTTATCCATTTTATACAATAGTCCATGAGTCCACACTGAATCAAAAGCTCGCTCTACTTCCACCAAAACGGCTCCAGTCACTTGAGAGGCATTAAAACCCTTAATTATATCGGATACAACTTTATTAATCGCGTGTGTCTAAATCCAAATTGTATATCTGGTAGGAGATTATTTATGTTAATATGGTTATTATTTCATCATCGAGTACAATTTCGAAAATTTTGCTAATATTGCATGCAAGATTTATCGGACGATAATTTTTTGTAGCCGGAGAGATCTTTATTTTTTTTTTGGTTGGGTATAATTTTCGCCACTTTCCATCTTATGAGAAAATAATTATTGTTAAGCATATTATTAAATAAAATGCAATATTGCCTTATAAGAATAGGTGGGATATGTTTGAGTGCGATATTAGGTATCTGATCAGGTCCAGACGATTTTTTATTTCTTAAACATTTAAATATAGCTTCTAACTTGGTTGGGGTTGTAAAAGGGACATTCAAATGTCCATCAAATGATTCTTGATCAGATGTCATATTGTTGGAGAATTTTATTTTGAAATTAGTGTTGTTATTATATAACCAGTTGTTTTTGTTGTGATTTAGCTGCAGAATGTAGTTATTCACGAGTTCATCTAGAGGAGAGATGGGGGCCAATTTTGTTTGGTTTTAATTAATTCGTCAAATTTAACTAAATAATCATCAATTTTTTGATAATCTAAATTTCTATTATTTGGTATATAATTTTGAAGCTTTTGACTATATTCCAATTCAAGCCATTGGTATTGATGTGTTGTGCAGGAAAAGGATCGGTTGAATTTGTATCTGGGAAAGTTTGACCTAGAAAGTCATCTATAATTCTTGACGAGACATTGAACTGGATTGCCCTGTGATCGCTATCGTATCTCAGTGTGGTCAAAGATTGAGAACATGTAAGACGATAATCAGTAAATGCTAGGTCTAAATATGATCCAGCCGGTATAAATGTCGGCTTTGTCAGAAAATAGATAAGATACCTTGTAAAAGGCACCAGACTAATCTAACCATTTTTTGAGCCTAATACCTCTTGAATTTTGTGTAGAATTATTCCACGATGAACTTTTTGCATTAATATCTCCGGCTAGTATAAAGTAATTATTTGGATTTTGTAGATTAAGAGAATTATAAATGGTTTCCCAATCTGATATAAATCTTTCGTTGGTGCTACATGGCGCATATAATGATCCTATAATAAGTTTATCGTTCCTATTATTTAACTTAATTTCAATAAATGTACTTTCAATACACGTAAGGCGTTGATCTAAACATCTAATAACTGAAAAAAGAAAATGATTTCGGGACGGATAAAGGGGCACACGAGAGTTATCAGGCGTTCGAATATTAGTTCAAAGACAAGATCAGATAGATGGTAGCTCAGATTAAGCTTAAAGTACAACACCCTTTCAAATTTGCAAAACGGGAAATTTCTAGGAAATTTTTATGAGTAGACTGTGGTCTAGATTTTAGAGAAAGAAAACATAGTTCCTGTTGCTATTAAATAATTTCTTAAGAGAAGTCCAACAATTTCTTCTCTGTTGCTGGAGGTGAATGTATGAATAATTACACGTATTCTGAAGGATATTTAGATTTAGAATAAAATTGGCTAAACTCGTTTGGAATCAAAGCTTTTAACATCAAACGATAAGGATTTTAGTGTTTGCTGGGTTGATTTATTTGTAAAATACATTTTGCACTTCAAATTCAACCTTTTACAAATCAAGTTTTGATTAGAAAAGGTTGAATTGATTTGCAAAAGATTGAATGTGATTGATATAGTTTCTCGTTGGCCGTATCTTTTTTATTACCGGTAAACGGTAAATAAAAACTTAATTTACCGGTTAACCCGGTAAAACCGGTTTAATTTGAAAAACTATTTTAAATCAGGAAATTGAAAATTTTCCTGTTTCATATACCATATACTATATTTTTTTAAAATTTCTAGAGATTATTGGAGCGTAGAATGGAAATGGAATACGTTCCCAAGTATAACAAAATTGAACTCATTCATAAGTTCCAAGTTTTTTTCCATTTATCAAAATTATCGTTGGAACTTAGGTAACCCACACCTATGAAGTTCCATAGGTGTAGAATTTTTGTTTCACTTTTCATAAAAAATCTTATAATAAAATGAAATTCAAACTTGGAACTCAGTTCCAAAAAAAATCAAAATATATTTAAAGTAGTGTTATTTAGGTTAGTATATCATTTTGCTTAGCAGTATTAGTAATATTATTATATTAAATTACAGGACAAATAATTCGATATACACGAATTTTCGGAATTTTTCGAAATTTGCGTGGCGTTTCTAGATTTTTACAGGCTTTCCGAGACTCTTTATTAATATTTAGATTTCTCGGTATTATAGAAATTTTTCGAGATCAATCGAGGTAATATAGAGAATAATCGAATTGTTCTGGAGTGATAGAAATTGTTCCGCGGTTTGTTGTAGATTTTTAAAGTTTTTCGACATTTTTAGGATTATTCGAGATTTCCAAAGATTTTCCAATTTATTCGAATTTTTTATGGCAATGTTCTGCGCTTCGCTTTGAGTTGTGGGAACATACAGAGTTACATATATAAATCTAAATCAAGATATTTAGTTGATTTCTCGATATTTCGATATTTCTCTAATTTCCTAGGTTATTCGAAATTATTCAAGAATGTAGAGGTTATTTATATTTTACAAGGTGGTGAGTAGCGCGTGTAGGATTTCCTTTAGTTTTACATACTTATGGATAATTCGATATTTGAGAATCTTCTAGAATACTCAAGATACTTTCAAAATTCAATATTTTTGATATTTTTCAAATTATACTCGAAATTTGTGATGCTTTATCGATATATGTATAGAAATATTAATAGTATTGTGATGATTGCAAGAAATTTCGATTTGCTTGAGACCATTAAACTGAAGAATCATGGGCTGTATCGGACCCTCGAAATTAGACACTTTTAATTAATGCGAGGCTGGCAATAGGAAAAAATAAGTTTTTAGCTAAAACTTTACTTGTTCATACAAGAACATTTTTAGGGGCTCCAAGAAAAATTCTGCGGGGGGACCCGAAATTAGTAGTTATGCCACTGAATGTGTTAAGTGAAATTAAAGTGTTTTGGTGAGAGTTGCTTAAATGAACTCAGTAGAAAACCGCAGTTCATCCGTGCTAATGGGGTGTCGTTGATATGTCCTTATGGGGCTCTAAAAAACATCCGGTAAATGAATAGTGATAAAAGATCTGTGATACTATGATTAATTAACTGTTAATCCTTATGTACTATGGTTGTGTCGTTATTCCAGTTCAGTGTTAATTATTTATTTATTTGAGGCATAATGTTGATGAGGTTTTTAAATCATGCAGTATATACACTTTCCTTCGGAGACTGAGGACAAGATCCTCCCCATTTCTCTCTGATGCTAGCCTAGCAAATAGTGCTGCTCAGTCGCATGATGAGGGAAAGTAATCTGATATCGGGTCGTGGAAATCATGGCGTTACGTATGTTGCCGGAAAGCAACCCAAAATTGATAAGCGCGAATTACCGTCCCTGTACACTGCACCCTGATTCTCTAAAAAATAAGATAATGGGTAAACGTGTAAACCTGTAAAAAGCAAAGCTCTCTTTTATTAGTTTAAAAATTTTGATTTTATTTGAAGTAGTAGCTAAATCGATAAATTGCGAACTCATTAAAGTAAGCTTCGCTTTTTGCAAGTTTACACGTTTACCCATTATCTTATTTTTTAGAGAATCAGGGCCCCGTGATAACTTCAACGGAATTTTATTTAGATGACGTAACTTTCACTTTATATCACGCTTTTAAACGTATATTTATTTATTTCACTAATTTTAATTATTAATATTATGTAAGTGACTGAAATTTTTATTTTTAATAGTGCTCTAGAAAGAGGAAGCATAAAAGTTACACCATATTGATCATTTTACACTTCAAATTGAACTTTTTATATTTCAACTTGAACATTTAGCAAATTATATGTATCGCCAATTAGGATGAAACTTATCTATTTCTTAACGGATTTTAGTGAAATTTGACATCCTCGATGGAAATGTTATTCTAAAATGGTTTTTAGATGAAGTTCTGGAATATAGCCAAGTATGACGGAAGTTAGCTATTTCTCAACCGATTATGTTGAAATTCGACGTGTGCGTTGAAAATGGGATTCCAAAATGATTTTTAGGTGAAGTTTTAGAATATGGCTAATTAGGACGGAACTTGCCTATTTCTTAACGGATTTTAGTGTAATTTGATAACCACGATGTAATAGGGATTCTAAAATGATTTTTAGATGAAGTTCTGGAATATGGCCAAATTGGATAGAATTTACCTATTTCTCAACCGAATATGATAAAATTTAACAAACATGTCAAATGGAAATGGGATTCTAGTTCTGAAATAAGGCCAACTAGTGCTTTCAATACATAAATTGTATTCCCTTGAGATACCATCAACTATTAATTAAAACCCGTAACACAATATAAATACACGATTCAATCAATTGTTATTGTCTGTTTCAATGCCGACAAATAGGATATAGTTTTATACGAAACTAAAATTTGCAGAGGTATATGAACTTATGTCCATATAGTGCCTTTTGCTTCTAACGGAAACTATACATAGTGTTATTTCAAGCATGTGTATTTTCGTAATGACTTTAAGGTTTACATAATGTTATAATGAATTAGAAAGAGAATTAAACATAGTTAACACCAAGTGTAATGTTCATTTTCGGAAAAAATTGGGCATGGTGTCGATGCCTCCGCGGTACAGATATGTATATATAGGAATAGAATTAGTCTTTTTGTTGTAGCCCCTTAGGCTTTTTAATTTCCTATGAACAACTTTTTAAATAATATATATAAGCTGCTTGAATATTTTTTTTGTTCCATTTTATTCGTCGTTAACAAAAATACTCATCTTAAATGACAATTGATCCTGTTTATATTTTATTCATTTAACTAATGTAAATCGAGACATTAGATTTCATATAAACAAACAACAAATCTAATGAATTACAAATCCAATTAGCATTAAACGAATCCTAATATAAATTTAATCAACTGGGTATAGATTTTTCAGCCAACGCTAAAAAAATAATAATGCCTAGCCTAACATTTATACGCGCGTGTACATTTTTTATCGACTCTAATTTATTATGGACAATTTTCTCGAATTTCAATTTGAAATTTATTCATCCCAAATTCAAATCATCATATCGAAACATTAAAGCAAAAAAAAAAAATAGAAAATTGTATATTTATCTAACTTAATTTCTGTATGTTTTGTATTTATGTATGTTTGAATGTATCTAGCTATAGCTAGATTCGGGAAACAGCGCACGTAATATGAAAATTCTATTTTCAATAAATAAACAGGTTTCTGCTAAATTAAACGGAATCAGGTTCCAAGCACCAAAATAGTCAGTGGTTTGTGTAGTATTTTGTAGAAACATGTATAACTCATTTGGAATAACTAAAATAGTTACAAAATAGGACAAAATCACAAACTAGATATGGGAAATTGTGAAATCTGAAAACAAATATGTCAAATATATTTTATAGTTGTATATTTAAATGGATTTATTTATATATACAAGATATATTGTGTTTAGAGTGTTGTCGTATCACACTCCAATACATTTGTGATTTTTATATATAAGTACATACATCCTAATAATGTATCCAATTAATTTGTTTAGTTTTATGCACACATATTACTAAATCACTTTGATTCCTACATTTTTATTGTTTTAACATTATGATTTCGGTTACGTAGACATGTCTCTATGTTAGGTTATGTTGTTCCACATATGTAAGTTTTGTTTTTGTTTTGGCTAATTGAATTTTTTGAGTTTGACATGTGTCTCACCGAGATGTTCGTCCGTTGACATTTGGTTTTTTGGAGCGACAATTTTATCGTAAAATCAGCCTGATGGCTAAACTATGGGTAAATTATTGCTGAGAATTAATTGGTTTCCCCAAAGAAAAATATTTTATTTTATATTTTTATATTCAGATATGAAAATTACAGATTCAATTTTCTTTTTTGTATATTTTTACTGTATACGCACAGATTTAGAATTCAGTTCTTCTCTAATCTGTCTAGGGACATATAATGATGGACATTTTACCATTTTTAATATTGTCAGTCAATTTTAAATCCAAAGTTAATAGTAAATTTATATCATTGTTGTTCCAATGTTGTAACCTAATATTTCGTTAGCAACAAGCATTAGACAGGATCATATATAGGCTTATAATAAAGGACAAAGATTTTCCGAATCGTAACAAACAACAAAAAAAATTGGGATATTATATTGTATGTATTACATTATATAAATTTCCATTTCGTTTTTCGTAACGCGAGTATACTCGACTCGTTTCTATGAAATAAAAAAATTTTGTAATTTGAAAATGTAAAAAAAAAACTAAAATTGTCTGTTACCCGGTATCTATAAGCAAATATTGGTTATTGAGTATGTTTTTTATATGTTATCCAGCCTAATACCCATCGGCATCTTATAATTGGGGATAAATTATTTATTCGGGTATTTTATAGGTTTCCGTAAATATTTTTTTCAGGTCAATCATATACACATTTTTCTCTTTTATACTGTTGTCAGAAATGTAAAGGGAGGTTCTCATCAAGCGTCCAAAAATACGGTGATTTTCTTGAGTTTTTTTTTTTCATAGAAGGAAGTAAATAAACAACTTAAGGTTTTTGACGCTTATTTATTGAGTTTGGCATTGTTTATACGTGTTGTAACGTGACCGTCTCAAAAAAATGTGAGCTATCGGTCTCCACTTGCCAAAAGTACCTGAAATCAAAAAACAAAAATTTTTATAAAATACCTAAATTTGTTGGAGATTTTACAAAATGGCCAAAAAATAGCGAATATTAAATTTGTCGGTACCGTTTTTCACGTTTTTTCGCTCTTTAAAGTGCTATAAATTTTTTTTTTTTTTTTTTTTTTTCAATTTAGTTTATTACAACTGAGACTGCGCAAATCTAGCAATTTTTCTTTCAAATACAAATTTTTATATATCTAGTAAAATTCACGTTTGTAGGGGTGTAACCCACTGGTTAGCCCCATATTCAATTAAACCTATTTACTAATTTTAGTTTGGTAAGTTCACTAGGTCAAGTGGCCTCGTTCTTTGGAGTCTTCTTTCAAGACAGGGTTATCTATCATATGGCGAATATAGGGGGGAACAGCCTTATTTCCTGTTTTGCGGCATGCATTTTTATTTCCTCTTTGATGTATTCCATCCGTAGGTCCCTGTGAAGGTCTTCATTTCTTGCGTACCACGGATTGACGATGCTACGAAGAACCTTGTTTTGAAACGTCTGTATCATTTTGGCGTTTGTTTGCTTGGTACATCCCCAGAGTTGTATACCGTAGGTCCATATCGGCTTCAAAATTTGCCGATATAGCAGCAGCTTATTGTGAATTGTAAGCTCAGAGCCTCTACCTATGAGCCAATACATTTTTCTGAACTTTATGTTAAGTTCTTCTTTTTTCTTTTTGACATGCTCTCTCCACTTGAGCTTGGCATCGAGGGTCATGCCAAGGTATTTAGCTGTATTTGCATATGGCACGAGTCGCGAGTTAATTTCTATAGGTAGGTGGTAAGCCTTTTGATAAGTAAAGTTAATATGCGTGGATTTTGTCTCATTAAGTTTGATTCGCACGCTTTGTAGAGTTACAAACCGCATTGGTCATTCTCTGGAGTTTGCTCGTTGCATCAGCGACATTATTTCCAACTGCCATAATTGCTGTGTCATATGCAAAGGTGGCTATGGTTCCTTCATTTGTGGTTGGTATGTCCCTTGTATATAGTAAATACAGGATTGGTCCTAAGACACTCCCCTGCGGGACCACCGGCAGAGATTTTCTTTAGCTCAGAGTATTCAACCTCATATTTCACTCGAAAGTGTCTATTGGATAAATAAGATCTTAGTATGGCATAGAATTGTCTCGGTAGATCTCTATGCAGCTTGTATTCCAGACCACTGTGCCAGACTTTATCGAATGCTTGCGCGACGTCCAGGAATATGCTTGAGCATACTTTTTTACGTTCTAACGTTCTTTCAATTATGTTGGTGATTCTATGGACCTGTTCAATTGTAGAATGCTTTTCTCTGAATCCAAATTGATGTGGAGGAATTAGTTGTCGGTCCTCAATTATTTGTTTAAGTCTCTTTAGTAATAATTTTTCAAAGAGTTTTGACATAATTGGCAGCAGAGAAATTGGCCTGTATGATTTTTTATCGTTAGGTGGTTTATCAGGTTTTGGAATCATGATTACTTCTGCTACTTTCCATTGATTCGGAACATATTTTAACCGAAAGGTAGCATTGATTATGTGTAGTAGCTTACGAAATCCTTTGTCTGGTAGAGCTTTCATAATTTGGCAAGTAATCAAGTCATACCCTGGGGCTTTTTTAACATTCATGTTACTTTTCACTTCTTCTTTTAATTCTTTGAGAGTTACTGGCCGTATTTCAAACTCATCCAGCTTGTGAATAGATATTATATTTTCATTGGCAGTTTATCTTGGTAGTGGTTGATAGGTTTCCTGGAGGTGCTCCGCAAATAGATCAGCCTTCTCTTTGTGATCTCTTGCCCAGGTTCCATCATCCTTTTTAAGTGGAGGCACTTGCATTTTGGGTCTTTTGAGTCCCTTCGTCGCCTTCCACAGTGAGTAATCAGAATTTTTTTCATCAGTTAGGCTAACTAGATATCTGTTGATTGATTTATTTTTAACCTCTTTAAGAAGGGATTTGAGACTGTTACATAAATTGTTAAGAATTGTCTTGTTCTCCGGTGTTCGATTAATTTGCCAGGTTTTAAGAGCTCGTCGTTTTAGCAAAACGAATGATAAAAAATGCAAGAATTATCTATCTTGCATTTTTTTATCATTCCTTTTGCTATTTGCACATAGCGCTCTACTAGGCCGTTGCCTTGTAGGTGGTTTGGACTACTCTTAGCATGGTTGATCGACTAATCACTCGCAAACTTCTTAAACTCTGCCGCAGAAAATTGTGGACCATTATCCGTCTCTAGCTTTGCTGGTATTCCATGCGTGGAAAAATAGATTTATAACTTCCTTTGCCGTACACATTTTTAATTCCTTAAACTCAAAATAACCTGAGTAGCTCGACTATGAGTATATAATTTTTATCAATACAGTGAAATAGATCGACTCCCACTACTTCAAATGGAAGACTTGGAATTTCCTTGTTAATAACTTGTTCTTTCACGTTAGATCTCTGCATCGACTGACAAATTGAACATTTTTCCACATATGACGTTATATCTGTTGTCATTCCTCTCCAATACAGAATTTCCCTGGCACGACTTAGACACTTTTGTATTCCAAAATGCCCTCGATGTATGTTATACAACATTTTCGGTATTTGTGCCTTTGGTACTACCAACTTCATTCCTTTAAACACTAAACCGTTGTAATATGATATTTCCTCTCTGAAATTCCAATACGGTTTTACCCATTCATGAGTCTCAGCTTGATTGTTCGGCCAACCTGACATTGTTACTTTAATCAGATCATGCCCATCTTATCGCTGCTGCCTCCAACTCTATTGGTGGATAGTTCCGTTGAGTTTGGCTTAACGCTTTGGATGCATACGCTACAGGCTGTCTATTTTGAAGTAGTAGTTATGTCCTCATTCGTATTATAGAATTTTAATATAGGAGTACTTGAAAACGCTAACTTTAACTCGTCAAATGCTTTTTCCTGCTCCTTGGTCCAATTCCATTCTACATCTTTTATGATAAGACTTCTTAGTGGTTTTGTTATTGCTGACAAATTCGGTACAAATTTCGATAAATACGTTGCCATTCCTAATAGTCTTTGTAATTCTTTGACGCTTTGGATCAGCTGATAAACCACTTTCACTCAACACATGCCCCAAGAATTTGACTTCCCTTGCTCCAAATATGCATTTATCTTTGTTTAATTTTAATCCAGCTTCTTCAACTTTTGCTAATACTTTATTTGTGATTGTTTCTAGTTGCTGACTGTTCTCAGCATGAACAAGAATATCATCCATGTAACATTCTACGTTTTCAAGATCACCTAAAATCTGACTCGTCAGATCTTGAAATACCTCTGGAGCCGATGACAGACCAAATGGTAATCTCTTGTATGAATACCTGCCCCATGGTGTTCCCATTGTCAAGTATTTTTCTGTACGACTTGATACCGTTATCTGCCAGAACCCTTTTTTACAGTCTAATATTCTAATATTGTAAACAATTTGGCTTTCCTCATTCTGGTTATTATTTCTTCGATTGTCTTTAACGGATGGTATCTTCTCACGATGTTGTTGATACGGGTGATACGACTGGAGTCACTTCATAAACTTTTGCTAACACTCCTATTGTCACCATATTTTCTATTTCAGCTTTGACCTGTAGGTCTACTGTGTATTCCGATCTGAAAGTAAAACCGATTTGAAAGTTCATTTTGACTATGAAATAAATTTGATTTTCTTTTCTTTCTCTATACAAAATTTCTGAATTCGGGAAAAATTACTTTCAGATCGGAATACATAGTAGACCTACTGGTCCTTAATCGCTAACGGAATTTCGGATTTTCCACCAAATCTATATCATATTCGTAATTCTTCACGCAGCCTAACCCGTCGAAAATATTATTATTCGTTCTTAGTTCTTCTACTCGTATAATTAGCTTTCCTCGTTCACATGCCTCTTTCCCTAATATTGGTGTGACATCCGCTTTGACTACTTTGAATATTAATCTTGTCATTTTGTTTTTTATTTGATAATCGACCTCGATCTCGTCTAATACATCAACGTTATTGTTTCCAAACCCTATTATTCGTCAGGTGTTTGACTTAACAATTTTGATTCCTAGCTTGTCGACTATATGTTTAGGCAAAACGCTGCACTGTGCACCAATGTCCAACTTTACTTTAATTTTCGCCTGTTTTATTCGGATTTCTTCGAACCATTTCCTCACAGCATCCACTGTGTTGATACTGTCTATAAACAAATCACTAAAATCATTGTCATTGTCATTTCTTTCTAATTTGATTTCATTTACTCTATTTGCGGTACACATTTTTGCAAAGTGTCCAACGATATTTGCACTTGTTGTACTTACGTCCATATGCTGGACAACTACGTTTGCTATGCTTGGTTCCGCACCTTTTACAATCAAACGTTTCGTCACCTTTCACTGTACCATCAGGTTTTATATTTTTTCTCGATTTTCTCAGTGAAACTGCATCCACAATCTGTGATTGTTTCCGTTGTAACTCTGTTAGCTGTATTGTCTTGCATATTTTAATTGCGATCTCCAAGGTCGGCTCTGTTTCTGACAACAACCTTTCACGTACTGCTTCACTACGTATTCCTATTATGATTTTGTTTCTCAACAAGCTATCAGACTATTCTACGAATTCACATTTTTTGCACTGATTTTTTATTTTTGTGTAAACCTGATCAACATTTTCACTTTCAATTTGATACATTTTGTTAAACACGTATATCTCTAATGTTATTGACGATTTCGGTGCAAAATGTTCCTCAAATTTCAATTTGATTATCTCCAACTTTTCCGTATCATTGTCCTTCAGGTTAAATGAATTATATAGAATGAATAGGCCAAGCGGAAGTGGTCATTCTCGTGGGCCACAAAATACTTATTTTGCAAATATCTCAAAAAGTATAAAGTTCACAGAAAAACTGTTTTAAATAAGTAAGGAAATGAAAAAATAAATTTGGAAAAAATTTGCATAATAAAATTCTCAAAATTCCCTGTTCTAAAAAGAAAGTCGTGAGTTGGCCACACCTCCATTTTTTCTTTTAATTTATTTATTTTCTTATTATTTATTTTTTGCAAATCATTTCTGGAGTTTGACCTACATACTTAGTCATCCCAATTTATAAAAAAAAGTTTAAATATGAAGTTTCAGTTCGATTGGTTAAACCATCTATCAGGACTACAGAGAGGCCACATACATCATTTTGAAAACCACTTTTTCGGACTCATGGGACCTCAAAACAAATAAATCTACAAAAATCTCAAGGTCGAAAATTTATTGGATTACTTTGCTTTATTTTACCTACGTCAAATAATTGGGAGGTCCCAGTGTATTTTAGTCCAAATCAGCCAACCGGAAGTCGCCACTGCCTTGGGCCAGAAAAGGTATTCTGCAAATATCTCAAAAGGTATAAGAAAAACTATATCCAAAAAAGAAAAAAAAATTAAATTATGAAAATAAATATTAGGGACGACAAATAAATAAATAAATAAAAAATACAAAAGAATAAATTTGTAAGAAATTTGTGTAATAAGTTTTGAAAATTCCCTGTTCGTAAAAGAAGGTTGTGTGTTGGCCACACCTCCATAATTTTTTATAATTTTTAATTTTTTAATTTTTTTTTTCGGAAGCATTTTGTATTTTATAGTTATTTGTAAACTTTATACTTTTTGAGAGTGGCCACTTCCGGTTGGCCGATTTGGATTAAAATTCACTGGGGCCTGCCTCCCAGTTTATGGGAAAATCTTAAATATGAAGTTTCCGTTCGATTAGTTAAACCATTTGGACTGTAGTATCTCTTACTAATCCTAACTGAAAGTTATTTAAATTTATTTAGAGTCTGAAATACCTCACAATTCCGTATTCGCTTGCTGCTTCATGTTCATTGTTACTATTTCTGGAAATCTAGTACTGATTCAGATTATGTTACATAAATGAGTCATAATCCAATTCACCAACCAATTCACTCCGCAAAAAAGAAAAATAACAAAAAAACTGACGCAAGAATACTTGCCCAGACTGAATTATGTATAATGTTTTCACGAGAATTCTTGTATCAGCTTTTCGTTCTTTCATAATTACGAGTATCCCCAGCATTCAAAGCGGCTCCGTAAATAAGGTCACATGAATTTAACTCGTCCAAAAATGAAATTAAACTCTCAAAATTTTTTCCTCAAGATTCTTTTCGACTTGAATTCGCAGAAAAATAGAATTTAAGTCGAAAAATATTCATATAAAAGTGTAATTAAACTCGTATAGTTCTATTTTTTTTTTTGCCTAATAAGCGGATTTGGTCTGCTTATTTAAATTTTCCCGCTTGTGTGATTTTTCCGGTAAATGGGAAACTTAATATTGAATCAATTTACTGCATAATAAGCCGCGAAAGAATCTAACCTCAGAATAAGCCGCAGGCAGAACCTCAGAATTCAAATTATCTTACGAGTTTAATTTCACTTTTTTTTTGGAATTAAACTAGCAAATTTTTCCGAGTTTTATGTCTCTATTCCACTGTAAAAAATTGTCTGAACTGACTAAAAGTCGAAAAAAGACAAAAACAAAATCTATTCGTAATTTATTATCTATATTAGTATCATCGAAATTACAGAGCGACCGCTGAGGTTTACAAAATTTAAATTTTTCAATTATGCTTCAATCTCTATGAATGTTAGAATTTCCAAAAATCGTCTAAGATATAAAACGAATTAAAATATTCAAAAATATGTTATTTCCATCGGCTTGTTGTAGGTAAACTTCATCTTCGTGAAAAACAGCTATCTGCTCGTTGAATAATATATTATTAGTGGTATGACAGTACAATTTAGAATGATAAAGATATGAATTCACAAAATACATTATTAGTATGAATAATTTAATTAGCCTCAGGAGGAAAACTATTTTTAGTGTGTGTATGCGAAATAAATTGAAGAAGGAAAAATGTGTTCAACAAATAGTAACGGTACTGCCCATGTACCGTTAGACAGGTATTTAAAAAAAAACATGTAATGGTCAATATATTATGTGATATAAATTGTGTAAAAACAATTTTTTTGTTGTTTCTTTTATTTTATTGTATATCATTTTGCTTTGGTAAGGAGCATTAGTGTTGTCTTTTAATAACATAAAATAGCTGAAGCAGGGTTAATTATTAGAACATTGAACAGAAAAAATATTTGTAAATATAAAAGAATTAAACTTGTGATGAGAAAAGAAAATAATATGGAGCCTACCGAGTATCTGAAAAACTAAGCAAGAATTATCATCTTGATTAAAAAGTAAAGTTTTGTAATTTGGGTTTTGTAATTTTATATATAATAATTTTGGAAATTGTAATTTATAAATTAGTAATTTTGTATTATGGCATTATAAAATAATTTTTTTTTTTTATTATTTGGGAATAATAAATTAGTTTTTTTTTTGAAATTATGCCTCTATCCCAATATTTACTATTATATTGTTGAAGAATTTTGCTAGTATTTTGGATGTATTGCTCGTTCTTCATAGGAAGAATTGTTGGTTTTGTGTTGTGGTTACCTAAACGTCGTGTTTTGTATGCATAGTTTGTTCGTTTTTTTTTTGCTGTACAAGGGCATCGAGCCCGATCATGTTGTTATTGTTTCTTATGTGTCCAAATATTTGTAAGTACTATGTGGTTGAGTAAGACGAGTACCCTCACGAAATACTCACAAGTAAAAGTATGTTTGAACTGGGATTGGAAACAATTTTGATGAAATGCGTCGCGAATTCGACAGAATATAAAATTTAAAGTTTGTAATTCGAGATTTGAAGTTTGGAATTTGGAATTTGAAATTTGGAATTTGAAGTTTGGAGTTTGAAATTTGGAATTTGGGATTTGGATTTTGGGATTTGAAGTTTGAAGTTTGGAATTTGGAATTAGAAATTAAAGATTTATGCTTTGAAATTTGGAAATTGAAATTTGTAATTTGAGGTTTGGAATTTGGAATATGAAATTTGGAATTTAATATTTGAAATTTGGAATTAATTTTTTAACCGTCAAAAGTGAAGAGTTTTTAGATTCATATACATAGTTTGTTCATAACATTGTTGGTTGGGGCAAGGTTAATCAAGTATCAGATTTCTAAATCAATATTCATTGCAAATGCGATCGGGTTTTCTCGCCTCCTGTAAAAATATAAAAAAACGCAGTTACATGGTAATGCTTTGTAGCCGAAGATATGGTACTAATAACAATATACTATTGTAAATACCCAAATTATTTAATTTAATTTAATTTAGTATGACAACTTAAAGCTGTTATTATTTAATGAGTTCCAGATCTAATTTAAATTATTTTGCAGTGAGATTTTAAGCAAAATAGCCATAAGCAATTATTTATTTAATTTAATTTTGATTTTAGAGGTAATTTCTAGAGTCAATAGCTAGCTACCGATTTAGAAATGAAATTTTATTACGTTTCAGATTTTTTAGTAATGATTTTAAAATTTTAGTTTAAAAAATAAAAAAAAAAAATATTTAGTTTTTAATATTCATAATTTAGAATTAAAATTTCAGATAATTTAGTTAGTGATTAATTTGTTGTCTTTTAATTTAGATGCCGAATTAAATTGAAATTATCTAAGGGTATTAACCCATTCGCTTTCACTGAATTTAATGAAATTAAATTAATTTTGTTAAAATTAAGCTGAATTAAATTAATTTAGTGAACTGAATTTTCGATGTAATCGAAGCAATAATGCCATAATGTTGGTATTGATATTGGTATTGGTATCGATGTGGATATTGGTGTTCATGTTAATATTGGTACTAATGTTAATGTTAGTTTTCCTATTAGTATTGGTATTGGTATTTATGTTGAAATTGGTATTTATATTAAGCTTAATAAATTAATAAATGTTCGTTAAAATGATTTTAATTTAGAATCGCCTGAGAAATTCGACCAAGCTGGCATTGGCTGAGGCGATAGCATGGCGGGTGGGGTGATAGTTGGTTTAATTATTGTTATACAAACTATTTATGTTAATTTTTTTGTAGTATATTAAGATTAATTTATAATTTACTAGTAAAGTGCCTGTTTATAAATAATAAAAGTGCAAGTTTATGAACCAACGAATTGATTTCTCCGTTTAATACGAACGCCACCAAAATGTTTAAATTTATCATAAAAGCATCGGACGAGGGAGTAGCACTACAATTCAATATTCAACTCAATGGGGGAATTATTTTGGAAAAGGGGGACATATTCTGGATGTAGGTACGTTGAATATTACTGGCGGTTAATGGCCTAAATTAATAAACAACGGTAAATTCTGAAAATGGGCCAGGGGCGGGTTTGAAGTTTATATTTAACTGCTACTAACTAGTTACAATACTTCATTTAAAAATCATTTTAGAATCCCATTTCCATCGAACAGGATTAATTACATCGTTATCTATTAAGAAGTTTAGTTATGTATGCACATTGGGTTGGGTACAGTTGCCCGTATGACAAAATACTATTTACAAAATCCCGTATACATATACAGTATTACAAAATCCTGTATTCTAAAATCCCGTATTACAAAATCCCGTATCCCAAAATCCCGTATGCCAAAATCCCGTTAAGCGTTTAAGCCGATGTATCTTGAATTTGGAGATTTTGAATTTGAAATAATACGTAAAAGAGTATAACTCGAGTGATTCCCTTATGTCATATCGCCAAAGATTTAATCAGTGATTAAGATGCACTCTTACAAAAAATGACAAATAAAACAAGAAGAAACCCCGTAAGAAGTTTGAATGGTGAAATCTAATGATGAACCAAGCATATTATCTTTGTAGTTTAATAAATTTCTAATTGATTAAGACACATTTGAATTTTGTTGGTTGCCTCTGACAATTGAAAAAAAATACTTTTTTAATCTGTGAGACTTTTTGGGTTTATTCATTTTTCTAGTTTACAATTTGGGAGGATCTTTCCTGGTAGCAATCACAAAAAAAAAATCCGAAAATTTATTGAACGCAAAAAAATTTAACTTGGTAGTTTGGTAGGTGTTCACACCACCAATCAAAACCCGATTTCACTCATTTTAAATCCCATTTTAATCAAAATAATAAAATTAATTAAAAATTATTTTTATTAAGAAAACAAATATAATAAAAGTAATAAAGAGGTTCATGGTTCATTAGTAAAAAAAATAAGACCCTTTGGAACTTTTTTATGTAGGTGTAATAATTTATCGCAATATATTATAAAGTTTTCTGTTTTCCTCAGTAAAAATTATAAACTTTTCTTAAAGGAAAACCCTTGTTAGAATAAATATATAAACCTTTTTATTAAGTCATGCGGAAGATTAGGTGATTTATGTACTATTTTGAAGTCTAGTCAACCTAAATAAGGACTTTTTTCTTCATATAAATGTACAAAATATTTAAAATGAACGAAAAATTATTGACAACAATTTGCGACCAGTCTGGGAGTTAGATATTTCAAATTAGTTTGATAGCTACATATTTTACTAGTGTTGCTGATAATTTAGGTGTTAATCATTTTACAAATTTCATTCCAACTACCTATGATCTCACTTATGATAGTTGTCCAGAAACATTTTTTATGACTCCTATTTCTAATTTTGAAATTTTATTCATTATCGAATCGTTAGAATCGAAACAATAAAAGCGATTGCTAAATTTGTTTGTCCCGTCATTATCCATATTTTTAATTTTTCTTTCATCCAATGAATTATAGCTGTGATACTCAAATCGGTGACGATTATTCCTATATTCAAAAATGGTAACCTTAACTGTAAAGAAAACTAAAGATTCGGATCCAGCCAGTGATTCGGAAAGCTCTTCAAAACGCAGTCAAAAATATAGTTACCATATTTTTAGATCAGCGTGCTATTCTTAGTGTGCACCAACATGGGTTTCATCTAGGAAGGAACACTTAGTCGGCTCTGTTGGAGTTCTTCAATACCATTTATAATATGTTAAACTGTTGTAAGGTGTATGCGGGTTTGTTTTTTGATGCTACTAGAGCGTTTGGAGCGATTGATCATAATTATCTACTATCTAATCTTAGTGACATTGGGCTTAGCGGTGTATCGAATAAATCGGGTTTGCTTCTTTTGTTATCTTGAAATTGTTTTCTGGGTTTTCTCATGATTTAGGCATATATTGGTAAATCTTCGACTGGTGTTGTCAGCCGAATTCTGCATTTATGGTCCGTTAAATACTGGAAGTGAGAAAATTAAATTTATTTTTTTTAAACTAACCAGAATCCCAATTTTGCCCAGTTATAACTTAGTAACTTATCACAGGTGAGTGATTTAATAGTAAATTGGTCGACTCGTTTAAATATCTTAGCATTAATTTGGACACCAATCTGAAACCAATTGGAAAAATCATGTCAACAACTTAAAACTATGTATATACACAAACTTCGCTTCCAGAGAATATTATAGATAGAATATTCTATCTACTTCATGATATAAGCCCAGTTTTTGTTCGGCTAATGTTATATCATGCATTAGTAATGTCTAAACTGGAATATGGTTTATCATGTTGGGGTGGTTACTATACAAGTACTTTAAGGCCATTATATGTACAACAGAAAATGATTTTGCGAACCATATTGAAAACAAAACCAGAACTGAACCATCTTGGCCTTTATAAGTTTAACAATGTTTTATCATTGCAACACTTGTATACTTCCAAGGCTTTAAAAGCAAAGCGTTCAACAATGCAGATGATTTGATGATCTTTATAGCTCCCATGGAAACTATCAACTTCTTCACAGTAATCCGAGATTTAATAACACTTTCGCCGCTTTCTTCTTGTTACCAACATTTTACAATGCTCTGCCTAATGTTGCACGAAGTTTTATTCATACTAAATCATTCTTAGGTGAAGTTAAAAAATGGCTATACTTGAAACCTCGGACGTTAGGGATATGAAGTTTATCCTATATTTATCCTAAATATATAAGTAGTTAGTGTGAAACGTAAACATTTAAGCGTTTTTCAGAAACATATAAACATTTAATTGCAAATAATATATTTTACAAATTATTTTTAGTTAAAGTAAATAAATTTTGATTACAATTTACATTTTAATATTATTTTAAATTTAAGATAAATTGAAACAAAACTATATGTAGTATGTACGGATTTCAAAATTTTCGAATGACCGAATTTGACGTAATACTATTCTAATTTATAGGTCCTACTCATCGGATTCTTTTATGACTGACAAAATTTTAGGATTTTGTCATAGATTTCAGATACCTAATAAGAGATCAATATACACGGACCCCACAACATATCTCCAGTTGACGAACTTTGACTTAACACTAAACGCATTTATGAGTAATGCTCATCAGATTCCTATATTGGATGATTAAATGTAGGCCTAATTTAATTGCTGACCAAATTTTAGAATTTTTTCATGGATTCCAGATAACCAAATAGAGATCTATGTATATATACGGGCTCCACAACACATTTCCAGTTGCGAACTTTAGCGTAATGGATTTCACATTCTCAAATCTGTCATGGATTTCAGATACGCAAATAAAGATCAATATAATATAATGTATAGATACGGACCGCCCACCATATATCCAGTTAATCTCCAGAGTAATACTAAACACAGTTTCAGAATATTCTTACCGGTTTCATAGATAGTGGAATTAGATAACGGTAATATCTGTTCAGTCAGGCTAATTCATGAAGTTCTAATTCTAATGAATTCTAGACCCTCAAATTAGGCCTGGAGTGCATCAATTCCATATTTCAATTATCATTCAAATTTGGAGTAATACTAAACACAGTTCCAGGTTTTTCTTATCGGTTTCTTCGATAGTGGACGGGAATATCGGTTAAGTCAGGCTAATTTATGAAGTTCTAATGAATTCGAGACCCTCAAATTTGGCCTGAATTGCTCAAATTCTATTTTTTATTAATCACTCAAATTTGTAGTAATAAACAGTAATATAGGTTCGCTAACTTCTCGTTTAGCGAACCGCTTATCGTCTAGTGCCCTATATGGAAACCTTTCCATGGAAAATCACTTGTGTTGCGCGCGAATGTGTCGTTATTAGCGCTCCGCTAATGTGCATATAGCGTTTTCTTTGCACATTCTCCATCATTTTCCTTTTGTATTTTCCTTGTCAAGAGCTGGCCACTACACACTCACTTTCTATATAATAAAACAAGATTTACCTGTACAGAGATCCATGTATCAGGTAAGGCTTTTACATCTCGAGGTCGCCTGGTATCCAAAGGGCTCCGATCACTACTGGACTTTGTTAAATTAGCTTGTAGAGCTGAGTTGCTCGACATCTCGATCCGGCCCATTGCTGACATTTTGCGTGATCCGCCCAGCACCTAGGTTATTGTCACAGGTTCCATTTTTCTAGACGTTAACCTAACTATAGGTATTGGACAGCATCTCACAATTTTTCCAAAATTTTATCATTTCTAAGATATAATTTGGGGGTGGCATATGGGTTGGGTACGAAATCTAGGTTTACAAAATTTTTTTGTTTACAAAATATTTGTTTCTATTAATGCTGGAAAATAGGAATTAGGTTACGAAGTAAAAATAACCAAAACAGTAAATTCTGGAAAATGGGGAATTTAATACTTAAATAGAGATTTGTAAAAGCAAGATTTTAAAAACATGATTTTGAGGCGCTCCCATTTTTTAAAATTGTATTAAAAAAATGATTGACATTAGTAGAGAATACAGGCGAATTACGCAAGTGCCAATCAATTTATTTATAAAAATAATTTCTGACTTGGAAAGGGCCGCTTTCAAAACCATTATGAAATTCGTTTAAGGTTTAAATGATAGAAAAAGCTAAAAGAAAGCTTAAGCTGGTATATTCTGAGTTAAATATTACAAAAAAAAAAAATAATAATAATAATAATATATCAGTACCTTAATGTAATATTTTATTTAGACTTAAGTAAAGGATTTATTAAGTTTATCAAATAAAAAGGATCACAGAACAATACAATTATTTCGCTTAGAAAAATTTAATTCTTTCTAAGATTATGTTGTTTGTCAACTATTTTGATGTGAACAGTTTAAGTATAAATTCTTGTTACACTTACAAACTAGTAACCGCCATTGTTAAAGCTTAAAAATTAATTTTACTTAAAAAACTCGAAACTACATTCCAACTTTCATTAATTTTTGTTTGTTATTTAGCATTCCTAACTCTATTTTTCGTAACATTCTTGTATCTAACAAACAATTATCATTATACCATGTAAAAAAAACTTATCAAAGCTATAATTTTCGCTCAGAATTTCGAAATTAAACAAAAATAAAAATAAAATATGTAACATAAAGCACGGCAAAAAGACTTTAATCATTTTTAAATGTATAGCTACATACTTTACATGTACAAAGTATTTTTCCTCCTAATTCTTAAAACATAAAATATGTTGGAAAATGATAAAACAAAAAAAATTATTTAGAGAAACAAGAATTTGTTTCTATTTTTCAACGTTACAATAAAAAAGGTTTTGAAATTCAAAATTGTTTGAAAGAACATAGAAAAGTAGTTTTTCGTATCTTTGTGGATATATGTAGTTAATGGGACAATTGTTGTCTTCAGATAATTTCGTTTCAATAATACGGTGTTCTTGATGCTATGTACAGCTGCCAATACTAGATAGATTCTTTCAAAAAATTATAAAAGCTCATAACCTCATACGGCGGATATAATTAGTGATAAAAAATATATGTACTTTTGTTCTTCTGGCTGCAACTATTATTATGAACTAAACCAAAAATGACAAGTTCTCTTTCAGCTGAAAATTGATTTCACTGTCATATTCGGAGCTGAAGTCTTGCAATAAGTATATTTGAAAATGTAGATTATGAACTAAAGGGGTAAAATTTAGCTGTTCTAGGACATTGTTCTGGAGTTAGCTATATATTTCAATTTAACATTTTCAAAATTATTTTACTTGGACTTGCGATTATGTGTGATACGGATTCATGTATGACTAATCTTAGTTTTATTCTTTAGAATAAACAGCGTTTGTATCACAGCCTTTTTGTTTTAGAGTTGTAGCTAAAGTGCATAATTTTACAACACAATCTTTTACCGGATTATATTGATCAGTATGACTCTTTCATATTCCTCATTTTCTTCTTTAGTCTTGGAGTCTGTATGTGATGGAGTATTTTGTTCTGTTAACATAATGGGTCGATTAACGGATGCAATTAAGAAACAATGTGAAAATTTTCTTCGTAAACCAAAATTTATAATAATTATTTAGCAATTGAGTTCCGTATGTGTTCGAACCATTAGCTGCCGCTAAACAGTAATCTTGGTTTTTGCTACAAAATATTTGAGAGGGACTACCGATATATCAGCCCCTGTATCGATTAAAAATATTAATTTTGTTTCCTTACACCTTACGAATAAACGTTGTGATAACAAGTTACCGCTGTTTGTGCTGTAAACAGCGGACGAAACTAGTTTTTTGAATTGCTAGTCTCTTTGAAATCGCAAGGTTTTCCACAATTTCTAGATTTTGAGCCAAATTTAAAATGGTAATAACAAAACGGGTACGGTGGTACCTGACTACTACTACGAGTACGATTTGATTTACATCGGTTTCGATGAGGTGAATTGACATTTCTATTTGGATTATGATCATTGCAGAATGGCTGTCTGCCCCTATTAAACATATGAGAAGTTGAAGCGATCGACAATATGAAGTTACTTGAAATGTTTTTAACCTCCTCTACAGCTTGCGAACGTTCGACTTCATGAATTTTGATCCACCGTACTTAACAAATTGGATATATCATCCTGATTAAAAACAGCTAGAACGCTTTTTGTTGTAGATGGTTAACCATTCATCCAAATTTCCTTTAACAGATATTTTGTAACTATCTCTGTCGCTCCGGCGATATTCTCAAGCTTCCGATAATATTGAGAAGGAGTTTCGTCACCTAAATCAACACCATTTAACAATTTTGTTAACCGCTTTCCTTCACTCTCGGTATGTCGATTCATTAAAATAGATTTAATATGATCATATTTATTAATTTTTGGTGGATTGAACATTAAATCCGTAAGTGAATTTATTACTTCTTCGGGAAGAGCCATAAAAACATGATGGTACTTCAATTCATCGGATTTAATACTATTTATCACGAAAGTAGATTCTACTAAGGCAAACCAAGCCATAGGGTTGCTCTGACAAAAATTTGGCATTTTCACTCTTGCGATAGCTTCAGTTTTTTCAGTAACTGCGGGTTTGTCGTCGTCCGACAATTTAAGTGTATATACAAAAACTAGAAGGAAAAGCCCGTAATACGGGGGCGTAAATACTACTTTTTTTCATTTCCCATAAGAACTACTGCAAATTTGGCCATTTTGACTTAAATATTTATGAACTAAAATTCACTCGAATTGAATATATTATTCGATAATTTGCTTCCTCAATAAGTTTAGAATTAATGATTGAAAAATCGTAAAAGAACATCTCTCTACATTTTCAGGTAGGATGTGAAAAGAAAACCACCATTTTTCAATACTTATACAATCAAACAATAACATTTTTCTATGTAATATATGTATATGTATAATTTAATAATTGAATGTAATGTTGTTGTTGTTATTGTGCAACTGGTGCTCTTGTTGATTTTGTAGAAGTCGCATTTGTCAGCACAGATGAAGAGGTGTAGTGTTTATTGAAGTACGCTTTTGTAGACAGTGTTTTTTGTGAACACTCTGTCGCTGTCGGGAAGTAAAGTTCCCTGTTCACTGGTATTTTCAACTTGGACTTTAACTCAAAGTTTGATGGTTGCTCTGGAGAAAGCAACATAGAGCTGGCCATGCGAAAAAACAGGTTTAGTCAAGCTAATACCAACTTTGTCAAAAGACTGTCCCTGGGATTTGTTAATTGACATTGCATAAGCAAGACGGACAGGATACTGTGTTCTTTTAAGCCTAAACCCAAGAGTGTTATCTGAGGGATTTAGTGTAATGCGGGGAATAAATACATCTTCTTTGGGGTTTGCTAATACTGCAGCCCTTATTACATTGTCTTTTAGCTCTTTGACAATTAATCTGGTGTCATTACATAAACCTCTCTTTAAATTTCTTAAGAGCATTATAACTGTTCCGACTTTGAGTCTTAGTATATGGCAGGGCATGCCGGAAGGGTTCAGCGAATGCAAAAACTCTTGTGTGATATGTTTATGAAACGTATCGTCTGGACCATCAGGCTCAACCTTATCGTAACTGTTATACACTCGTGCTTCTCCTGGAAGTTTATCAAGAATCATTTCATTGATTTTTAAAACATCTTCATTTGTAGGGCTTAGAATAGCTCTTGAAGGAGGTTGTAGTGGTTGTTCTGCAGTGATTTCGTCGTCAAATATAGATTTTATTAAACATTCACATGCAGGCGTGCAATTGTTTTCACAATTTAGAACACATTCAGAAGGCATTTCAATTGAGTCGTCAGGGAGACCATATTTATTAGTAAGTTCTCCGTTTCCTAGTTTAACCAACCATTTGGTAGTGTTTCAAAATTGGTTTGGAATACTCTAGACGTCTTTAGGCACTCCTCAATTATGACGGTTTCGTTACCGTGTTGTACAAAAGGAGATTTGGACGGAAATCTCCCCCCATCAACAATATTTTCCCCCCAAAAGGAGTTGGGTTGCGCATTATGTCTCGAAGCAGTCTGTCAACTACATGAAAGGCATGTATGGAGACCATGGATGCTTCGTCCCATAACAGACATGCAGCATCATACAACTCTTGCTTGGCAATGTCAGGAAGCTGTCTCCACGAGGAATCTTTGAATACTGGAACTGGTATTCCAAATCGGCTATGTGCAGTTCGACCTCCTTTTAGAAGTGTCGCTGCAATGCCAGTACTCGCTACTGGAATAATAGATTTTTTATTTCCTCTGACATAAGCCATCAGAAAGTTGTATAGGTATATTTTGGCACTACCACCTGGCCCATCCAAATAAAATAGTTTTTGTTGAAAACAATTATTTCCATCAATTGCATTTTTGAGTGCAATAAATGCAACAGTCTGATCGGAGGAAAGAGTATTTATGGCGGTATCGGCAAATAGTTTCTCAGCCACATCATCATATGGAGTCTCAATAGTTCTAACAACAAAACTTGCATCTGGTATAGGAATGCTGCATTTTTCACAATCCTTGCCAAGTAATTTGAGCACTTTGTCAATTTCATTAAGCGCAGTGTTATATGAAATTTCCGTATTATATTTCGCCAGCCATTCGGCAGCCATATCATCTCTGAACTCTTCCCAGAGTTTATTGGAATCAGATGGGCCACAATATACCAAAATATAGGCAAATAGTTCTCGGAGTTGTCTGAGCAATTAAATGAAACGGCCTCACTGAGACAGTTTCTCTACTGATTGTCGTCTTGAAGTAATTGGCGCGCTTTGCACGCTTGTTGGAAGGTTTCATAAACTTCATCTTTATACGTCCTTAGATCTTCAAAACCTGTTGCTCCTTTTACATGAAGTAAAAGTAAGCGTAAGTAAAATCGTTCGTAGGCGGAAGGATTGCAGTGATACATGCGGGAAATTGTTGTATTGGTCAGTTTCTTTATCCGTATTTGCCATTTACCAAGTTTGCTGTTCCATGTGAAATGTACGGGCACTTCAGTGTAAAGTAATTGTTGTGCAGGAATATATTTTTCTTTACAAACTTCTGCAGTCTTATTAAGGTTAAAGTATGCTGTGAGCTTTGAATTCTTTTTCTCCTCATGATCCACAGCCTGAATTTGGAGGTCTTCTACAAATACCACATTTTGTTGATTTGGTAAATCAAGATCAAGTCTTTCAACATGTCTCACATCTTATGCATCTCGTTTTTTCGCAATCGCCATATTGCTTCAGGAGGACTCACATATCGACTTTCCACATAGTTTTTTATTTCGTCATGATCGATTTGAAGTTTAGCACAATCATAACCTTTAAATACATACTTAAATAAGTACTGAATAACTTGTATGCTGGTGCATACTTCAACATTAATGTGACAATTAAATTCTAAGGAAAGCGGTGGATTATAAGGCACTACCCAATGGTTGTCAAGTTTAACCATCTTAGGCTGTTTTTTGTCATCAGTTCCTACATGCTTTTCAACATATCGGCCATTATTAGGTCGTTTGTATAGTAGATACCTACCCTCAAATTGAGTAATAGTTTCTTTTTGGAACTCTTTTGGAAATATTTTCTTGCATCTTTGTTTTTCATTGTCCTTGTCGTAGCAAGGAGCTTTTTTAGGGTTGGGCGATAAATAGACACATGGGCCGTGAATCATGCAATTTTGGACTGTATCAAACAATCTTTGATGTTTGGTTTTGTCAGGAATTTCAGCCGATACTAATGCATTGACTCGAACGGTATACATTTCTTTGTCGGGACCTCTGAAAGTTATTAGTATATGCACGTGTGGTAATCCTCTTTTTTGGTATTCGATTACGTATATATGTCCTGCATGAACACCAAGTACGATACATGATTGCTTTTAACTTTAAATGAAACACTCGAGCAATCAAATCTGGCCTATCCTCAGCTTTTTGGTCGTACTGAAGGTTGTCCCTAATTACTTTCCACGCTGGATTACATGTAACGAACAGATCTGGTTTTCCAAGCTCGGATGTCATTGCTATTGCATCCTGGTAATATTGCTGCATAGCTCGAGGACTGCCAGGAAAACTGGAAGGCAATATAACTGGTTTACCAGCCGGAATATTATTAGCTGCACCTCTACGCGCTAAATAATTTTTGAGCCCGACATAACTTTCGACTGTCAGATTTTCCTGTTCTTTGCGTTGAAACCATAGACCGTTTGCTTCCACCATTGTGTAAGGATTGATGCACCATTGCTGGAAAAGTCGGCTAGCATTGTGAATAGGATTAAACACAATGGTCTTTGGATAATCTTTATCCTCTCTGACAGCCAAAAGGTATGCATAATGCTCTAGCATTGAAATTCTACCTCATACAAATTACACAGAATGGTCATTTGTTGCAGTGGTTTTTCTCTTGGATAAATCCTTATGTTTCTATGGAATGGGGATTCACCATTACCATTTTTGAAAACATAAGCAACTTCATTGACAACTTGTGCATTATATGTTCTTGGATCAAGCGCACCTTTAGTACTCAAATACATTTCAATATTTGATGTATCTACAGCAGCAGCGGACTGTGCGTTCTCCATTTCACCCAATGTTCTGTACGCTTGCGCAAAGGGATTATGTTCCCTGAACCAAGCATCAAGAAACATTATCAATTCTTTGTCTATATTTTCATTATATTTATTTTTCATTCTTGCCTCAAGTGCTGCATGTTCGTCTAACACGAACAGTTGAGCGTATGAAGGTTCTTGGCCAACTTTTGGATGCAATGTCCCAATTAAATGACATACTGCAGCATGAATCCGATATACATACACACCACGTCCAGTTGGCACATCAATTTACGCGCCCATAGATGCATAATCCAGTGAAGAGTTGTAATTGCGAATGTTGCCTCTAAAACGCTTAGCTTTATCAGTATTTGCTACAAACAGCTCTTTCAATGCTTCTGGGTATGGGCTCTTTGGTGGAAGCACAACTTTGCCCTTTTCACAACAATTGGCAACCTGCTTATCATTGCCAGTTCTTTCCCCCTCAAAGTTAATTGAGTTGCAATGTTTGCAAATTGCACTCATGGGCCCACAGTAGTGTTCTGGAAACTCGTTCTCATTCAAATATTCAAGCGAAACAGCGAATTTATTGTGTAGTGGGTGCCGCTGAATGCGAGATGCACCTGAAGTGTTTTGTGCCGCTCGGTCACGCTGCAAGCACAATGCATGCTCCTCAGCAGTTTCGGATGCCTTCTCTGCAGGGGTTTCAGAAGCATGGAGCCTCCGTCTTGAATCTCGGTTACCATGCAACCGCAATGTCTTCTCCTCGGGAGTTTCAGACGTAAGGCGCGCCTGTTGCAACCTACGCCTTTTTTGCGCAGGCGTTTCGGGTTGGTTTTCCATCTGATGTGGAATAGATTGTTTAAACAGTACGGCTATTCTCCGTTGCAGCTGATTTCCAAATTTGTTTTTTGTCACTATATAATTCGGTGCAGTCAACGAATGCCTGCATTATAAAACAAAATTATTTATATTAGTTGATGATTCAGATTACGCTGTAATATATTCGTATAGTTTGACTATATTCATTGTAGTCAGCAAATTCCTGTATCATAATAACAAATTCTGGAATCTAATTGGGCACATACCTGATGAAAGATTTAATTTCTTAAACACAAATCCTCCACGTTGTAGATATTATAGCAATTGTTCTGTCATCAAAAGAAAATCTCTACTGTTGTTTTAACCACACAGAATAACAAACTAAAATAAAAAATTTCAATATATGCACAATGCACATACTTCCGACACGTTCTTGAACTAATAGGAGCCTATTTCTTTAATTTCCCATAAGAACTAATGCAAATTCAGTCATTTTGACTTAAATATTTATGAACTAAAATTCACTCGAATTGAATATATTATTCGATAATTTGCGTCCTCAATATACATATTTAGAATTAATGATTGAAAAATCGTAGAAGAAAATCTCTCTACATTTTCAGGTAGGATGAGAAAAGAAAACCACCATTTTTCAACACCTATGCAACCAAACAATAAAATTTTTCTGTTTACAGAACTTGATTTTGACCGGCCCTTCACACGATAATCGCCGTATATAATAGGCATTTTCGGAAATAGACCAAAAAAGTAACTTCAGAGTAAGTTTTAATTTTTATTATGTTGGTAACAAAGTTACTCAAGTTACCTTTCACATACAAAAAAGTAAGAAAGAATTTCGAGTGCGTTTGTTTCATGAAGTTACTTTTTTCATTGCTGAAGCTACTTTAATCGTTCGTAAATAGATGGGTAACTTTAATGTTTGAAACTTACTATGAAGTTACCTTGGTCTATTTCTGAAAATACCTAATATAGTAATTAGTACGGACGATAGAAAGAGATAATAAAAATTATTATTCTTGAAATTGACTTCAACTAAAACAAATTTTCGTTGCAAACTATCACGAAAACAAACTTCTATTATATACTGACTAGTTTTATATTGATAATGTTTGTTTTAGTAACAGTGGTGAACGTTAATTTTACAAATTTTTAGTATAATTAAATATTTATACAGTAATCCCCCCTATAACACGGTAGATTCGTTCCGCGTTATAGGAAAACGCGTTGTACGTGGATGCTTGTACAACGCGCTCGTTTAACCCCGTATAACGCGTTGTGTACAAATGATTCACGTTTAACTTTTATTATTAAAGAGGGTTTAAATCGAATATTAATGAAAAACTATGTTATGAACGAAATATGTGCGTTTTATTAAAATCAGACTAAGAAATCATTATAAATTTCACAGTACAGAAATATAACGTGGGAAATTCCCGCGTTATATGAGGGAAAACACGTGTTATACGAGGGACATGAAATCGCGTAATATGAAAACGCGTTATAAGAGTACCGTGTTATAGGGGGGATTACTGTATTACAATCAGAAAACAAAAATAAAAAATAAATTAAAGAAATATTATACCAATCAGATGTTAAACTTGTAAACTGGAACTCCAAACACGTGTATTATCGACAATTATGAATATGCCGCTCTTTTTATGCGATTTTTACCGTAAAATTAGATTTCCGTGTGATAATTTTTAGTTGCACAAATCCGTTGTGGTCATTCAAACTGGGAGACAATGGTAAGGCAAATAATAGGTTCGTGTTTGTTGAAACAACACAATGTTGTAATCTGCTCGGCAAACTGTTATCTCATACAGTTGATTTAATCAGAAATATTGTGACCGCTCAGATATTCCCGAGTTATATTTCGACGATTTTCTGGAATTTAATTCACACACGACAATATTGTGCTTTAAAGTATCGCAATTTTAATTACGTACCTGTTGTGCGATACCACACGTCCGTAAACACGGCTTGGATTTATTAATTTTTTCCGGAACAGTACTGCAAACATGTTGAAATTTTGATATAGCGTTATTTTAAAATTAACATCACAAGGTCACCAGTATCGTATATCGGAGTATCGATTTCCACCGACTACGATTTATGTGTTCCCGCTTCTCAAATAAATAAAAAACACACGCACTAAATTTTTTAGATTTCAATAATCAAACAATATAAATTTTATTATTTAATTATCATCACTGTGTATTCCACGAGAGTTTCTGACATACTACAATTAGTAAGATGGTTAGCACTGCATTTAACACATTTCAAAATTTCATTACAATGAGATGATCCATGTCCAAACATTTGACAGCGGCGGCATTGGGTTATATTTCTGTTGGTATAGTATAACCCTTGATAAACCTTTGTTTTGATTCTTGTGAATATTTTCTAAATTTGAAAAATAAACAATTTAAAAATAAAAATAATTTTGAAGAAATTTCCCCGCAAAGACAGTTTAAATTATATCACAAAATTTCCCGCAGGACGAATTATATTCAACGAAAAATGTTCGTGCTTGTCTGTTCCAATCGATTTTCTTTCATTCGGTTCACTAATAAAATAAATCAAACTTTAATAAACGAATTTTATTTATTATTTTTGTTATTCTGTTACGAATTAAAATTATAAACTTAATAAAAAAATAGATATACATTTTGTTGAGCAATAAAAGCACCAACAAAATAAACGTTTCCTTATCATCGATTAAATATTTTTTTTTGTTTTTTGTGTTTTTATTTATTTGTTTGCTTTTTGGGATATAACTTCATTTATAAATTCTGTCTGATATATATTAACGAGTAGTAGTAGCACACAGTGTATATTTAGCAAAGGGATGGGGAGCGAGGTAAGGCACAACTGAAATGAAAAGAAACGCTTTAGGAAAAAAATCGATTTTACTTTTTGAAATTGAGTTTTAAAGTTTTCAAAATTGGTAATACAAAAAAATAAACTTAAATTAATTGAATTTTCGTTTTTTTTTTTTTTTATTATTGTTATATTAATTGAATTTTTGGGAATACTAAGAAAGATACATAAATGTTTGTTATACTACAAAAAAAATTTGTTTTTAGCTTGAAACGTTGATGGATTAGGTATACGAGAACATCTAATATTTAAATTTCATTAAAAGCTATATATTTACCTATTTTGCAAATTAAATTAAACATCATTATTGAATTTAGATACGAACGAGAAATACTACATAATACAAACATATGTTGAGGTTCTTGGATGAAAATATTGCTCGTTTTATATTTTAATGGATAATATACATGCTACACTAAATGTAGTAATGCATGTATATAATGAAATGTTAGTATTAAATGTTGTTTACACAATATTGCATAATTTATAAAACTCTAAACAAAAATAATAAGCAGCACCAAACAAACAAAAGGTGTATTTCAAATGGTAATACACGTTGGTAATTGTTTAATGTTATTACACAGTATTGAATATTTCCATTTATAAACTAGAATGGGTATTAAATAAAAAGGTATGGTACCATTTTAATTCTCGATAGATTCCGTTTGTTCTTTCTATAATGTACCTTTTCGTTTCTAAAACAAAAATTTTCATTGCAGTATTGCATGTAGTGAAAATATTTTTCTTTTACTTTTATACTCTTCACCCCATAATACTTTGTATTAATTCAAATATTTATCTTTGTGAGAAACGAACAGTAAAAGAATTTTTTTTTTTGCAAAAATTTGCAGAGTTGAGAAACTACAAAACACCAACAATAATGTAACACATATTTTAAATGAATTTCATGTTCCAGTTTAAAGTTTTTGTTGCATACTTTCTGAAAACTATTCTTTTTGCTAAAACATTTGAAAGTTGTAAGAAATTCCTTTTACCTGAGGAGTAAACTAAATAGCAAATATAACAAATTTTTCATTATTATTTTTGTATCGTTCTAAATATTAATTATACAAATTATAACTGTGTATACGTTGTGAAAAATAAACATGAGAACGCGAGAAAAACATTTTTTTTTTTTTTGGAAAATACAATTTTTATTGTTTCTGTTGTAAATAAAATTAAATGGAAAATTAATTTTTCAACACGATATACAATAAAGTAAGTAGCGTATTGTAGTTTATTTTAAGCCGTGAATATAACACAACATTTTACAATTTTGTAAATAAATTGTCATATAACAAAGTGGATTAATTAATAAAATATTTGATATAGTATGGGGTCAGGAGTGTTTAACTGGGGGACCGCGTTTTTAAATTATTACTAAATTCCTTCAAAAATTACCATTACAAAAATGGTTCAATCTTCCACTATCTTTTTTAATATTTTTTTATCGACGGTTATATTTCGGACACTTAATTTTCATGAGAAATATTGCATAAGGTAATAGTGCACAGTGCACGCGGATACAACTTATGCAGCATTGGTAATGGGTGTACATTTTAAAAGTTTATTTTTAATTAAATAAAATTACAGTTTAGCAAGGGTTGACTAGGTAGGTATGTACATTATAATTTTAAATTTTCAAATTATGCTGATATAGTTATGTGTATATAGTAAATGGTGATATTTTCACATTACATTGGGCACCAAAAAAGTTACATCTATCGATTCAAACTTTAATACAGAAAATATCTGAGCTGAGTATTTTATTGAGGTGGAAGGTGGGGCGCTTTAAGTTTTTATTTTTTATTTTATTTTGTATTTAACTGGTTTTTATGACCATATTATCTTTAAAAATTTATGTCCACAGTAACGATGTCAATTAAACGCAATTAAACGCATATTTTATTGATTAAAAAAATTTCTAAACTAAAATTATTCTAAAAAGTAAATAAAATCCAAAATTACTAGATTAAACATACCAAAATGTCACAAAAGCACGCTACTCGTAAATAAGAACACATATGTAAGTCTTCTACAAAAAACTGTGTTAACAATAATGTACCATTACAATATAAAAATACATTTCATAGACAAATCAGGCATTAAATACATTATAGCTTCTCTTAATATTATGCATAAAATATAAAAAATAAAAAAAATAATTACGGGCTGAATTACGGGACCTCACTACACTGAGAAAAAAAAACACGGAAATTAAAAAAAAAAAGCACTTTGATTTAAAGTAAAATCAGTATGATTCCCAGTTAAAGTGGATTTTTTTAATGTAAATGTTGGAAAAATTTAAAATTATACATCCAAAAATTTCAATTTCATTTCCATTGTTAGAAATTTACTATTAACCTTGTTTCAACTTTGATTTAAAGTTTAAGAAACACTGCACTCCCTTTGAAATAAAATGTTTTCATTGACGATTTAACTACATTATATGCATTTTAGAGAACCACATTATATGCAAAAGAGAAAATACTTTGGAAATATTATTTTAAAGATGCGTCTATAGTTTGATTTGAATAAGTGATTTGTAGAAATACTTTCTACTTCATAAGATTGAAAATGCGGATCAAATTTCTTAATATTTATTAAATAGCAAAGTATCAATAGACTGTTATCGTACATTAGTGCTTTAATTTTATAAAACTCAAATTTATGGTCAAATTTTCGTGTCTAAATAGTAATTAGGTTTATACTCAGTACCTTTTTAGATTACTGAAGTTAAACACATTTTGATACATTTAAAGTTAACTTTTTCAATTTCAACAATTTTTGAATAGTATTCTGCTTTCGATAAATCTATTCTTTCAAGGGACTAATATCAAAATCTCCTTTAAACCCATTTTCATGTTTAATTAAAAATTGTGAAAATTTCTAACTCGATTTGATAGCTAATGAGTAGGGCAACCAAAAAAATGCACTAAAAAATCGTTTTTAAGCTCTTAAAATATGCTTTAAAAATGTTGAAATATGCATTCAAAATATGCTTTAAAAAACTGAAAATATGTGTTCAAAATAATTGCCCCTTCAAATTTGATAAAAACGACTAAAAAACACCTTAGACAGAACTTTCCAATTTAGTAATGGACCTGCCGAGAAAACTATAATTTGCTGCAATAAAAATAATTCTGCCTTTACTTTTTTATGTCACATAACAGCTGTTTTGATATTTTGATTGAGGCTGCCTCCTTATCGTCCAATGCATCAAATACACCAATAATCGCTTCAAAATTATTGGCGTACAACTTAACAGCAGCTAGCCAAGTTCTCCATCTTGTGGTTGTTGGCTATGGAGAAAATGCGAGCCCGGGCTGTAGTTTTTAAGAATCTTGAATCTCGACGGAGCTTTTAAAAATATTTTTCTGATATTCGAGATAAGGCGGACCGGACCTTAGGACAAAACCCTCTTATAAATTTATTTACACGATGAAGACCGTGAGAAAGGCAAGGAATTTAGATGTGTAATTTTGGGGTAAAAAATTTGTATTGCCCGGGCCGCTTTCATCATGTACGGTGCTGCATCTGATATAAACAGCAAAATTTTATCTTTCTCAAAACTATCCCCTCAAAATCGAATCTTCAAAAAGCCGACCAATCGTGGACTAACTATGGAACCACTATGAGTGAAAAAATTACTATTGGTATAAACTAGCCACCATCGAGGAATACCTGAATCAGAAATTCGTATAACATACACCCTAAAGACAAACTCATTTTGAAATTTACTGCTAGTAACAGCGCTAGTTGCGGCAAAAAGGAAATTTAAAAATTTAAATAAATAAAAATTGTCTGCGAAATTTTTTTTTTATAAAATTTGGAAATTATGTAAATGATTTTGACAAAATATGCTTATATGACACAAAATATGTTCTTTTGGGTGAAATTTTAGGCGAAACATGTAAAAATATGCACTAACAAGTAGGGCTTAAAATGCTTGGTTTTTCATGAAACGGATTTATATCTTGCTCTTTTCAAAATTCGTGCACTGCCCAAAGATATTTCAAATCGCATTGCCCAAAGATATTTTAAAGGGCTACATCGTTTTATTGCCGTCACATAATGAACTAAAAAATGATGTTTTGGTTTAAGAGTAGGCCAAAAAGCTTAATATACAAGGGTAGAGTATTTTTTAAAGTTGGTTCTAAAACATTCGGAAGTTCAAAAATAGATTTGAATTGGAAAGCTAAAGGCATCACATAAATATTCGCAGTTTTAGGTGCTAATGTTGGCATTCCAGATAATACCTTTTCAGAAATAGAATTATCAATAACAAAAGTATGAGGATAATCGAATAATTTGACTTCTTTCAACATTTTAAAAAGGCGATGCTCGGAGCTTATTTCTTTAAATGGATCATTACAAAAATATAATAAATTTTGAAAGTTGTTTATGTCATTTATGGTTTCTCCTTGAATCGTACTTTTTATGGCAGTGGATACCATAGATAATAATTTTTTTATTATACCTTGAATTTCTAAAGCTTGTTTTCTAGAATTATTAATATTTGTGTAAAGTTGCAAAGATAAACTTAACGAATTTTTTTTTAGATTTTCTATCAATGTTTCAGTTCCGATAGTTACACTAGTAACAGGGTATGGTGCTTGTTCCTGATTCTTCGGTGTTGTGCTGTTATTCATTTCATTAAAATTAAATGTTCGTGGAGGTTCCGGATTATCATTTCAATATCTTGTTTTTTTTGGAATTTATGCAGTCTATCTAAAATTTGGAAATATTTGGTTACACCCATTTTACTTACAGCTAAGTGTGATGGATTTTCCAGATAATAAATGGTCATACTTATAGTGACGTATTAGATTCGAAGGGTTTGGGAACCTTTTGAGACATCTGCAACAAATATACATTTTAAAATCAACAATTACTTAGTCCAAATGAAAAGATATGTGTATAATTATAATTCAAATTCAACTTAAGACTTATACAAATTTAAAAAAAATTATGATTCCATATGACTAATAACAGATATTAAATTTGGAGATTTAACGTCATACTTAGTTTTAATATTAAAAAAATATTGTTGTATAAAATTCCATGGTATCTCACATGCTTTCGGGTATTTCAATTGAAATATTTGAAATATTTTAAAACATATCTAAACTTGCTATACATGATGGTGATTATACAACGTACCATGAAAATAAACGATGAAGTTTTTCAATATAGAGTTAACTGAACCTTCGACTATAATTAAGGGCTGTATTGTCAAACCACTATAATAATATTTGGTTGTAAGATCAGCAAGTTTTTGTTGATAGTCGTTGATGCATTTCAATTGAAGAATAAACGACTCTTGACCATCTGCAATGGTAGCTTCCCATTTATTGCCGCACCCACTTTCCTTAAATCTGGCCGTCGGAAGTAAAATGGAATTGAGCAAGGTCGTTAAAATGGAGTCTTCTGTTTCTAATATAAATAAAAAAAACAAATATATTAAAATTTAATTTGGAAATCAACAAGAATTTAACCATACCGCAATTTGTGATAGTCTTCTTTGAAATATTCAATATTTCTTTACAGGCTATGTTATTAATATTACTTTCGTAATATGCTTTTATTTTATTTTTAAATATATCCCATTTGGAAAACAGCAACAGTTTCTTTCCAGGATGCATAAATTCAAAGTCTAATTCAATCTGAAGAATAAAAAAGGATAACATTGATTTTTGATTAAAAACGTTTAAATCATTTACTAAGTCTGGGGCTTGACTATGGATAAATTTGGGCCAGGGCTTTAAAAAGTCAGCAATTGTCATATTATGAAAATCTTTTTGTCGGATTAAAAATGTATTTTGCCATTTATCTTTTACTTCGTCCCAATTGTTTATTTCACGTTGCAAAGCTGTTTTTATAGCGATTGAAATTGATTCGTCGAATTCAACCGTTTCCTCTGAGGTATTTTGAGTCTGTAAAGTATGGTCTTGTTCAAAATTGGCAGAACTATTTGATGAAACTTCATCCGATTTGATTTTTTTGCATCGGCTATTGGCATATTTGCAGTATAATTTGCCGCTGGAATTTTTTTGCTCTGACGGGGAATGTAGTAATAATCCTAAAATTCATTAAAATTAATAAACAGTTACGCAAAAGTATCGATACTCTTTTAGTCGCATGAAATTCGCAGAATTTACCGTTAAATGTTTTTCCGATGGAAAAATTGAAATTATTTGATCGATCAAATATGGGAAATCAGAAGGCTTAATACGAATTTCATTCATATTTATATCTTCGACGATTATTCGAATCGATTCATTCCTTTGAATGTTGGTTAATGAATTTTTTGATTTATAACATTTTAAAAAATTTTTTCCAACAGGAAAATTATTTAAAATTTCGGAAATATCCTATAAAAACAGAACAAATTATTTTTAAATAATATGATTTAAATATTATTTGTTTTATTCTCATTGTTGAAAACGGTCTTGAAGTTGATGGGATTGGAATATTACAATCATGTTCTTTCACCCATTGGTTTATTTTGCTATTAGTTGATAACGTATCATCGTCTAATCCGTACTAAAACAAAAGAAGATTTAAATACTTTTATGTTAATCTTATCATGCTTTGTTGATTATTATAATATGATAACCAATAAAACAAAATACTTGGTGATGATGTATTGATTCGGTATACCTTCAGCAAAAACCCAAAATCTCACTTAACTTTTACCAATTTCTTAGCAAATGAATATGAGATCAATGTGCTTTTACTTTCATTTGCTTTCTGCTTTTCTATGCATATTCGTTAAATAGTAAAAAAATAAAGATGATTGAGGATAAAATGATAATAACGAAAATGCAAATGGTGGCTAAACAGACATTAATTCCATTTCTATTTCTTGAGAAATTGATAAAACAGTGAAGTGAGATTTTAGCTCGTCAATTTTTTTCATCGCTTTAGAAAATCTAATTTAAAGTAGGTAAAGATAGCTCTTGGTATATATCTGGTATTGCATTTTCTATGTCTTCTTTTAAAAGTTATTTAAGACACCTATACGTAATTTTGCTTGCTACAACAAACAAATGTTATTTTATTAGAAAATTTCCACTTCTAAAAAAATTTGTACTTTTAAGAACGTTCATTGGCATATAAGTTTATGAGAAATAAAATCAAAAGTCAATATGCTACAACTTCTTATTACACAAACACAAATTTATTTTCAAATATACGACCACATACCCACAAGCCCACCCAAACATACCTCAACCGTGTTGAAACACTTCACCCCTATCGTCTAACAGACCAAAACCAACAAAAATGTCTATACAAGCCATACAGTACCACAGTACACTTATATAACAAACAAAAACAATGGCAGAGATTGTAACTGAAATGTGTATATGAACTATTTAAACAATGATACATTTTTAATTATTTTGAATTATAGTCAGTAGAATATTTCACGCAATTTTAATTATATTCACTCAACACTCAAAATTATTACTCATAACTAACAAACACGATTTGTTTGGTCACAATGTCCGCCACATTAAAATATTTTTGACAGATGCGCAAGAAAGAACGAAATTGAAACATCGGAGTATATTACCTTTATTATGTGTACTGTGATACAGTATTAACACTTAAGATATGTAATTATGTATGTATAACAAATTACCCTATATTTGTATATACACAATCTACACAAATCTGTTTTTGTTCTTGTTTAAATATACAGTGAAATTCACTTATAACGCCCTCGGATATAGCGACATTTCGTTTATAACGTCGAAATTTAAAAGAAAGTTTGATTTGTTCTATTTTATCATTAGGAATCATTCGCTTACAACGACTTCGGTTATTACGACAATTCTGATATAACGACCAATTTTCCATAGAAAAATGTAAAAATTGCTCGCTTATTACGGCCAAAAATGTGTAAAATAAAGTAAATATTTTTATTGACAAGGGGGGGGCCTTGACGTAAATATTTTTATTGACAAGGGGGGGGCCTTGACGTAAATATTTTTATTGACAAGGGGGGGGCCTTGACGTAAGTATTTTTATTGACAAGGGGGGGGCCTTGACGTAAATATTTTTATTGACAAGGGGGGGGCCTTGACGTAAATATTTTTATTGACAAGGGGGGGGCCTTGACGTAAATATTTTTATTGACAAGGGGGGGCCTTGACGTAAATATTTTTATTGACAAGGGGGGGGCCTTGACAAGGGGGGGGCCTTGACGTAAATATTTTTATTGACAAGGGGGGAGCCTTGACGTAAATATTTTTATTGACAAGGGGGGGGCCTTGACGTAAATATTTTTATTGACAAGGGGGGGGCCTTGACGTAAATATTTTTATTGACAAGGGGGGGGCCTTGACGTAAGTATTTTTATTGACAAGGGGGGGGCCTTGACGTAAATATTTTTATTGACAAGGGGGGGGCCTTGACGTAAATATTTTTATTGACAAGGGGGGGGCCTTGACGTAAATATTTTTATTGACAAGGGGGGGGCCTTGACGTAAATATTTTTATTGACAAGGGGGGGGCCTTGACGTAAATATTTTTATTGACAAGGGGGGGGCCTTGACGTAAATATTTTTATTGACAAGGGGGGGGCCTTGACGTAAATATTTCTATTGACAAGGGGGGGGCCTTGACGTAAATATTTTTATTGACAAGGGGGGGGCCTTGACGTAAATATTTTTATTGACAAGGGGGGGGCCTTGACGTAAATATTTTTATTGACAAGGGGGGGGCCTTGACGTAAGTATTTTTATTGACAAGGGGGGGGCCTTGACGTAAATATTTTTATTGACAAGGGGGGGGCCTTGACGTAAATATTTTTATTGACAAGGGGGGGGCCTTGACGTAAATATTTTTATTGACAAGGGGGGGGCCTTGACGTAAATATTTTTATTGACAAGGGGGGGGCCTTGACGTAAATATTTTTATTGACAAGGGGGGGGCCTTGACGTAAATATTTTTATTGACAAGGGGGGGGCCTTGACAAGGGGGGGGCCTTGACGTAAATATTTTTATTGACAAGGGGGGAGCCTTGACGTAAATATTTTTATTGACAAGGGGGGGGCCTTGACGTAAATATTTTTATTGACAAGGGGGGGGCCTTGACGTAAATATTTTTATTGACAAGGGGGGGGCCTTGACGTAAATATTTTTATTGACAAGGGGGGGGCCTTGACGTAAATATTTCTATTGACAAGGGGGGGGGCCTTGACGTAAATATTTTTATTGACAAGGGGGGGGCCTTGACGTAAATATTTTTATTGACAAGGGGGGGGCCTTGACGTAAATATTTTTATTGACAAGGGGGGGCCTTGACGTAAGTATTTTTATTGACAAGGGGGGGGGCCTTGACGTAAATATTTTTATTGACAAGGGGGGGGCCTTGACGTAAATATTTTTATTGACAAAGGGGGGGGGCCTTGACGTAAATATTTTTATTGACAAGGGGGGGGGCCTTGACGTAAATATTTTTATTGACAAGGGGGGGGCCTTGACAAGGGGGGGGCCTTGACGTAAATATTTTTATTGACAAGGGGGGAGCCTTGACGTAAATATTTTTATTGACAAGGGGGGGGCCTTGACGTAAATATTTTTATTGACAAGGGGGGGGCCTTGACGTAAATATTTTTATTGACAAGGGGGGGGCCTTGACGTAAGTATTTTTATTGACAAGGGGGGGGCCTTGACGTAAATATTTTTATTGACAAGGGGGGGGCCTTGACGTAAATATTTTTATTGACAAGGGGGGGGCCTTGACGTAAATATTTTTATTGACAAGGGGGGGGCCTTGACGTAAATATTTTTATTGACAAGGGGGGGGCCTTGACGTAAATATTTTTATTGACAAGGGGGGGGCCTTGACGTAAATATTTTTATTGACAAGGGGGGTCCTTGACGTAAATATTTCTATTGACAAGGGGGGGGCCTTGACGTAAATATTTTTATTGACAAGGGGGGGGCCTTGACGTAAATATTTTTATTGACAAGGGGGGGGCCTTGACGTAAATATTTTTATTGACAAGGGGGGGGCCTTGACGTAAGTATTTTTATTGACAAGGGGGGGGCCTTGACGTAAATATTTTTATTGACAAGGGGGGGGCCTTGACGTAAATATTTTTATTGACAAGGGGGGGGCCTTGACGTAAATATTTTTATTGACAAGGGGGGGGCCTTGACAAGGGGGGGGCCTTGACGTAAATATTTTTATTGACAAGGGGGGAGCCTTGACGTAAATATTTTTATTGACAAGGGGGGGGCCTTGACGTAAATATTTTTATTGACAAGGGGGGGGCCTTGACGTAAGTATTTTTATTGACAAGGGGGGGGGCCTTGACGTAAGTATTTTTATTGACAAGGGGGGGGCCTTGACGTAAATATTTTTATTGACAAGGGGGGGGGCCTTGACGTAAATATTTTTATTGACAAGGGGGGGCCTTGACGTAAATATTTTTATTGACAAGGGGGGGGCCTTGACGTAAATATTTTTATTGACAAGGGGGGGGCCTTGACGTAAATATTTTTATTGACAAGGGGGGGGCCTTGACGTAAATATTTTTATTGACAAGGGGGGGGCCTTGACGTAAATATTTCTATTGACAAGGGGGGGGCCTTGACGTAAATATTTTTATTGACAAGGGGGGGGCCTTGACGTAAATATTTTTATTGACAAGGGGGGGGCCTTGACGTAAATATTTTTATTGACAAGGGGGGGGCCTTGACGTAAATATTTTTATTGACAAGGGGGGGGGCCTTGACGTAAATATTTTTATTGACAAGAGGGGGGCCTTGACGTAAAAAAGTAATATTTTTATTGACAAGGGGGGGCCTTGACGTAAAAAAGTAATATTTTTATTGACAAGGGGGGGGCCTTGACGTAAAAAAATAATATTTTTATTGACAAGGGGGGGCCTTGACGTAAAAAAATAATTTTTTTATTGACAAGGGGGGCCTTGACGTAAAAAAATAACTCTTTTAGTGACAAGGGGAGGGGGCCTTGACGTAACAAAATAATTTTTCTATTGACAAGGGGGGGGGGAATTATGAATTTGATTGTTGAACCATTATATTTTTAATATACAGTGAAATTCACTTATAACGCCCTCGGATATAGCGACATTTCGTTTATAACGTCGAAATTTAAAAGAAAGTTTGATTTGTTCTATTTTATCATTAGGAATCATTCGCTTACAACGACTTCGGTTATTACGACAATTCTGATATAACGACCAATTTTCCATAGAAAAATGTAAAAATTGCTCGCTTATTACGGCCAAAAATGTGTAAAATAAAATAAAAATATTTTTTACAAAAAACCAAACATATATGTCTACTTTAGCTGTTTTTTTATTCGCTCCGGATAGCTGCTATCGAGAGCCGTCATATAAAATGTGGCTCCCGATAGCGCTCCGTATAAATATGTATAGAACCAAATATTTTTTATATAAAGTTTTCGCTAAACAATTGAATTAAAAATGATAGTTTGATGTTAAATAAAATTAGTTTACCAATAAATAGCGCACTAAATTTAAATTTAGGCATATAAAAATGACGGCTCTGGATAGCAGCTTTCGGGAGCGAATAAAAACACACAGCTTTTTTTATTGACTCATTTTGATTTATACTCAAATTTCTTTTCTACATGTTTCGGTGATATACATTTTTGTGTACGGTTTTATTTATACATATTCTATAAATTTAATTTTCAAGTGATTTTCAAAATTTAATTGCGTAAATAAAAAAGTAAAATAACAAATAAAACCAGTTAAATAACCATTCATCTTATTATAATTTTTAACTGAATTAAAAGTTGTATGGGACATATGTACCTACATAAAACGAAATAATAGAACCATCAACATAGAAAAACCGAAGAGCTTTTTTTAGCAAAACAATATGACGTATCACACTCTACGATCAGCACGATTTGGAAAAATAGAGATTCTACACAAAAGGCTTTTGAGTGTCAAAGTGGAGCTATGAACTTTTGAATTAAAAAATAATGAATTGAATTTTAATAAAAATTGCTGTAAAACGTATGTTTCATTATTTGTTTTAAATTGATTTATCATTAAAAAATATACATGTGGTGCTATAATACATATAGAAGATTTTTTAGTTTTAACACAATTCGCATATTACGACATTCGGTTGTAACAACGGATTTTAGTGATTTTCTCAATGTCGTTATAAGCGAATTACACTGTAATATGAAAAAACCAATAATATAGTAATATTTTTTTCATAGGGTTTGTGTAAAAAGCGAAAACGGCTTGCATAAACGTTTTTGTTGGTTTTGAACAGACTTATATCCAACGACACACACGCACACACACATATATGACAAGGTGTTGTAATATCTTTACAAATATACTCTTAATCCTTCCATGTACGATGTACCTTCCTATAGAAACGACCCCCAATAAGTGTCACTCTTCTCGCACTCATATTAAACGCACTATAAACACCACAAAAATACTACGCAAAATTAAAAATCTTACCTTTCAGATTCGGCAAGATCTCTAATAATCTAAACTGGCTTAAGATTTGATGTAATTTCTCTTCGTCACTTTGACTTTTTAATGAAACGCTTGATATATTATCACATTTAGGTGTTATTGTATTGTTAATTATTTCATATGAGTTTACAATATTTTTCATCGATAAATAGTTTTCCGTTAACTATATTAATGTCTGCGATAGTTTTTTCCATTTCTCGTGCCTTTAACTTTTTGTAATTTATTGATTTGATTTCACATTAATTTGAAACACTGTATCACTCTTTTTATTCCAATTATTGTAATAGTGTATACTGATAAACATACACAAACTAGTTAACTGAATAAATCTCACCAATTCTTTTTTTTTTTTTCAATAAATAAAACTATTACCAAAACGTGCTTGTTACATCTATTTCCTTTATGTAAATGATCGTCGCAATCATATTAATATAGAATACCGGAAATGTAACAGTAAAATTGAAGTTGATTTGATTCTATTTTATTTTAAACATTTTAGTGCGTCCAACATTAAATCAAAGTGGTTTTCACATACTTTTGAACATGCACTTTACTTTTAAATTTTTGCAATATCGATTCAAAAATGATACAAATTACAATCAATGTTCTGTTGTATTATTTAGTAGATTTAATATTTTCAAAGTTGTTTTAATGATGTTAACCGTTTAATTTAATAGTTTTCTGAAGATTCATAAAAAATATTAAATTGAGTATGATCTACTTTAATTATAAATTTCGTTTTTTTTTTCTGAGTGTAAAGGACTTCAAGATGTCGAAGAATAAAAATAAATCTGATTTGGTAGCTTTATTAATTCATAATTAATGATAATTATTAATATTCCCTTATTGTGAATACATCATGTAAAATTCAATTAAGTTAAAGTAAAGTTTGTAAACCGCTCAATTTCCTCGCACACAAATTTCTGAATCTGCCTATTATCAAAGACCGCTACGATTTTCTGTGTTAATGGTTGTTGTAAGATACGTGATGCATTCCACAGTCACGAGGATTTTGGTAGGCAAGTTCTTATTTTTTTGTTTTTTTTTTTTTTAATTTATTTATTTTCCAAACAATATACAAAATATTCATCGAGGAAAACATTACAACGAGTTTACAAATTAGTCGAAAAAACGTATTAGAGTATTTAGTTTTTTAAATATTCGTAGTAACACTTCTCTATAAAATACACTGTCCAAGGCAGTATTAAATTAGTATGGATAGGGGTGATAACATAAAGCAGATCGATTATTACGATTATTTATGTCCTGGTTTAAAATAAGAAAATTATTAGTACGAATTAGTTTCATGATAATTTTGTGTATTAAAAACATATACTCATCATAATCTACAAGCTTACTAAAGGGCAATATTTTGGGGGAATATAACAGCTTTGTTGAATAGAGATTGTGCAATCCATGAATCGCTCTCAAAGCTCTATTTTGCAAGGCAGAAATTTCGTTGATCTTCGTTATTGTTAAAGCTCCCCAAATTGGAATTAAGTAGGTGAAATGGGGATGATTGTAACTAAAATATACATTTTGCTTGACTACAGGGTTCAAATAACGAGAACATTGCTTTAGAAGACCGATAAAAGGTGATATTTTAGATTTTATATAATCAGCATGTTGCGCCCATGATAATTGTTGCGAAATACCTAAGCCAAGAATCCAAGATAGTTTACCTACTCATAGCGATAAGCTGTTTTGCCTTGAAAGTTTATGGAATCGAAAATATTCGCATTTGGTTGCAACGAAAAAATTATAAAAGTTGATTTTTTTTCATTCAGTTGAAGAGAATGACATAACAACCAATCACTGACGAGGCACACATCTGCTTCCATTTGTTCTTTTAGTTGATGATACAAAGATAGCTACAAAGAATTACCGTATCGTCTGCAAGAGATGTGGTAGGTGGTGCCATTAGGTGCAAGATTTAATAGACTATTAATATATATAAGAAATAGCGTGGGTCCCCAATAGAGCTCTGGGATATGCCATTTTTGTTATCTACTTTAGACAAGACTGGTATCATAGCATTTCGCAGATCCATTATTTAAATTGATGATTGATTGAACTTCATCCTGACTAGCTAAACCAAAAGTAATTAATCTTGGAACTGAGATAAGGTGTTCATACAAAGAAAATGAATTAGAATTAAAATTAGATACCGAATCACCTACACTGTTATAGAATTTATTGAGCTTGTTAGCTACATCTAATTGGTTGGATATCATGACATTGTTTTCTTTTAACACGATAGAGGTGTTTATGTAATTATGTGACCTTTTATAAAGAATTTCATTTAGGATTCACCATAATTTCTTTTGATTGGTTATATGATTCAGTAATTCATTTGAATAATAATTTTTCATTGGTAGATGGATTTTATTTTAAATTTGTATTATGTAGTTTAAACTGCTCTAAGAAGTACGTATTATTAGGATATTTTTTTGACAGATCATAGAATTTCTTTTTGTTTTTAATTAAATTATTCAAGGTAGCGTTATTATTATCAACTATACTGATTAATGATTTATAATTTTCATAAAAATCAGTAGTCGAAAATTCAGCAGAATTAATTTGTTCAAATATTGCATTATAATTAAAATACGAAATGACTTGGGAAACATTATCAAGTAACATGTTACAATTGATCAGAATAAACTTGCGCGGTTGCCAATAAACAGCCATTATTTAAAAGTTTGGTTTGCTCGATTTTATAATCAAAATTTCATTTTCCAGATACTCTTCGGATTCCAGCATAAAGAAATTCAAACTACTATGTGCAAAAATAAGTCGCGTCGCCTAGTTGGATGAAAATAACTGTAATCACGTATATCTAATAGAAGGAGCGTCAAAGGACTTCAGAAATGCCTCTACACAAACAATTACATCTACCCTAAGTTTGATTTTAGATAAAAAGTATTCAATATCGTTGATTTCATTTTTAATGCGGTTGATATTGAAATATAAAATGTTAAAATTTCCAGCATTACCAAATTTAACAAATTTTCAAAAATATTTAAAAGAATTTTCATATTTGTTCACCGATTCTATATCGTACGACATCTTCTTAATCTAAAACAAAAAAATAAAAATTTCAAATTATTATTAAATTATAAAAATTAAAGATTTTATCCATTCGGAAAAGCTGCCAGCTTGAACCAAAAAGTTATAAAATTTAAAAAATTAGGTTCTTTTATTTTATAGTACTCGACGTAAGAATATTGGTGATTAAATTGTGTTAAACCGTTAAACGTCAGCATTATTAAACATCTTATTTATTGTTGTTTGAGTTTTCATTTCCTGCCTTTTGACGTTACTTGTTGATGTCGCTCGTTGATCTGATTTTTATGGGCATTGATTCATGTTTTATTTTTGCAAAAATAACATGTTTGTGTGACCAGCTATTCGCAATGACGTTTGATGATTTTAGTTTGTTTAATTCTCTCAGCAAATTGGTGTTGTACAATGTCAATTTTTCACCGATGCACAATTTACTGTTATTTCTGAGATTGGTCACAATTTGTTTCGATATAGTATAGGGCCTTTATTTTTGCACTTACATATTCAAAAAATCCGATTTTCGATCACATGAAACAAATCTATCAAAAATAATGGATTTCTCCACATTCTCTTTTGATCTTTATAGATTTGAAAATAACAAAATTGCACTTTTATGTCTAGCCAGATTTTATCTTAGAGCTTGATTATTTTAGTTAAATTATTATTTTTATTATGTTGCTTTTAATTAGTCAAACAACTAAACAATCTTTCAACAATTTGTGTATAATTTAATTTATAAAAATAATTTATTATGATTTAACATTCTTAAAACGAATTGGGCGCTTTGACACGATAACTTTACACTTTCGCCATCTTGAAATCAATCCCAGGAATTTCAGATCGCAAACCTTAATCTGCGGGACAAAAAATTATGGTTAAAATTGAGGCCTTTTATGTAGGCACAACATTTTTAAATCAGAAGTTGATATCCGAAGTAACTTCTCTGAAATTTAGGAGCCAAATTTAAAGTTAAAACTATAGGAACTTAGGTCTATGAAAATTTGCGAAATATGGAAAATGTACGTATTTAGTATAGAGTATTAAAAAATCACTCGTACTTTAATTTAATTTGAAACTTGAAATGGCAGCTTACTAAATTTGGGCTGAACAATTTCAATTTTGTTTAATAGTACATCAGGTTAGTGTTAAAAACTCCAAATCGAAAACTCCAGGATCTTATTGCTGAGTTTTGTAGGGACACCAATTTGCGGTAAAACGGTTGATTACCGAAATGTTGGTAAACTGTTCGAATACGTACCGAAAATTTATATAACTATCTTCAGACTAAACGCCTATAAAACACAAATTGTTAATAAATTTGATAAATTTATCGAAACCTTTACCTTGGTTTTACACATAAAAATGTCATATTCGTCATTGGTGTCATATTCGTCTTTACTATTCAATGCACCAAATTTGCATGTCAACACTTTTTATGTAACTATAAAACTAACTTCCGTGGAATCGAATGTGTTTTTTGGCCGTAGTGCAATTTTGCACAAAACTGCACTAACTATTGATAAGTTTTGTTTGAGACTTAAAACGACCATATGAAAAATTTAATTCAAATCTTATTTTTATTTCTACCGTATGAAGACATTAATAAAATATTGAGGTCGGTCAATTTTCTAAAAATTAAGAACCAAAGTTTGTACTTCAAATTACTAATACAAATAATGGAAAAATTCTGACAAATAGACTAGAATTTATTAGAGAATGAGGAATATTCTTTCCTTTTTTTTCTACAATAGAAAAGTTAATTTTTTCCGTAAATTGCAGACATTACAATTTAAAAATGGCCGAAAACCAGTAATTCGAAAGTTTGGTAACTTTTGAATGTCTAGTTCTTTGGGACCAAAAAAGCTGATCTAATTAAAAAAAAATAATTGTACTATCATCTAATAAAAAGAAACTCGTTATAAATAAAATTTCAAATTTTTTATATAAAATTGCTAACTCTGAATTCTGTACAGAAAAACTCTGCTGTTTCAAGTATTTCCAGAATTTTCATATTTCGATAATTCAAAAGAATTAAATCCAAATTTGGTCTTAAATACCTAAGTAGAAACCATTTGACGCTAAAATTAAAAACGAAGCAAATTCGGATCGTGGTATCTAGAATAGTCAGCTCAAAAATGTTTAGCTTTAATCTTAGTTAGTTAATTCGTTATCTATTCTGCTCTACTCATATATCTAATTAAAATATTTAGTACCGGAGTTTTTACAGAAGCATCCAATTTTTAATAGTTCCTTATGCCGAATCTTTTCAAATTTTTCAAAATGTTTAATAATTTTTTGGAATGATTCAATTTTTGCGTATAAGAATTTTTTAATCCTACAAATCGGATGAAGCTGAAGGAATATTTTGAGTTGGTAGAACATTTTTTTAAATTGGATGGATTACAATTCATAAACTGCGTAGGACATCTGAGATCCTTGAACAAGAATACCTAAAATGCTTAGCTGTAAATCATTATTATTGAATACGATTTTTGGGGGCCCTGGATTTTATTTTTCAGATTTCGGGGGCGACAGTATAAAAAGTTTGAGAAACACTGGTATAGATCATATTGGCCAATGTATTGGACACATTATCCAAAAGAATTTTTTTCCAAATGGAAGGTTTGGGATCTTAATGGCCCATTAACAAATACTCCCAAAGATTTGGATAAGTTTTGGCCATATATGACATATAAGTTAATGTTCAAGAAAGTTTTTGAAACGGAAGATTTGTGGGAACTGTTCATCCTTGGTGCATCGAAAATCAATAAATTTTGGGTGAATACAAAATAAGTTATTCATGAGGCCGAATCTTTATAACGTTTGCATTAACCTACAAATTATAATCTCAGTTAGGAATCAAACCTGTGAACGTTTTTTTTTTTATTGCGCCTGAATGATAGAACGAAACAAATGCATTTACATATATAGTTAGACTTACTATATTACTGTCTGGGCTAGTTACATTGTAAATTACAAACAACAAAAGATTTTGTGATAGTGTATTTTCAAAAAAAAACATGCCGTTGTCAGTTTATTTCTAATTAGACGGGTATAAATGATCAAAATTCACCAGCAATTTAAATATTATGGCACATATTTTACATTTTGGTCTAATTATATAAATATACCTAACACAATGCATAATTTGGCTAAGTCCAGTTAACTAGTGTAGCCCACTTAACTGGTGAAGTCCACTTAACTAGTGTAATGCTAGTTTGAACGGATTACCACTGGTGGGGTCCGTTGACTAGTAAGACACACTTGCTTAGAATTTAAAATAATTCTATTCTGGCTTCAGGTGCGCATTTCCTCGTAGGTGAGCTATGTGTCCCCTACATTTTCTCAGATGAGTTTTATTGGATTTCACGCTTGCTTCCCATATTCCACCGAAATGTGATGATGCTGGTGTAATGAAGTGCCAATTTATTGGTTGTAATAGCTTACTCGCCGAGGAAAGAAACGAACGTAGGATGACACCCGATGCGGATAGTTTTGGATGTAAGGCAAATAAATATGTAGATATATCCCTTGTAGGATTTGTTTCCCGGACCTTTACTCATCCGTATCTTGAACGGCCGATGACATCCTATGTACTGATGGTTGTGCTGTTTTGCTCTTTCGGATATGCGCGAGTGTTGATGCATTGCTTCCGTGTACTGTTTCCTGATGGCCCCAGTCCAAAATTAATTTTGTCAGTTGACCTTTATACGGCAGAATGGTACAATCAAATGGTAGTTGAGAATTTTCTAATCGCCCTCCTACCCGAATAATATGGTGTTTAGAACGCCATCTTAATAGATGAATTGCCATCTTAATATTGTGGACTATGTCTCTAATCCATCTAATGTAGTCCACTCTAATCACTCGAAATTTGTTCTGACTGTTGTTCTCTTTTCTCTGCTGTTTCAAATAACGCTTCTTCCTGATTTGGTTCCATATTCATCAGAAAAATTGGCCCGTTCCACCAGCTGCCATGGATGCTAATTTTAGCGATGTCGCTGCGTGAGATGCACAATCCGCTGGGGTATGTTCGGATCAGACGTGTCTTCAATGTGATGGTCTCGATCTGTGCTCCTCGATTTACCATAAATGGTTACCAGGTTGAAGCCGATTTTCGTATCCGAGAGTGTTGTTACTTGTTAGTGGTCCAACAAGGAAAAATACTCAGAAGCTTTACTTGAAAGTACTAATTTATTTACGTTTTAATTGGGATCTAAAAGCATTTTTCAGTTTTGTCCTTTTTTGTTTGGAAACCAATATTTGCGTTTTAATTTTTTGCTAGAAATTTCACAAAAAGAAATCACTCACTTCATTGAAATAAGAATTTTTTGTTGAGTATTTCTAATATGTACATATTTTTTGTTATTCGTTATTTTTGTCAGAAACTTCACATAGGTACAAAATCGATATATGTACAACCCTACATTTTATCATAACTCTAATGAAACAGTTTTGAAAACAAGAAGACGGCGATAGAATTAGTTGGTGTGTTATTGTGATCGCAAAATAATAAAATCTAATTAGAATAAATATCAATCTGATTTGGTGGTTCTATTAATTCATAATTAAAAATCCACATACATACATACATATATAAAACCTTAAGTTTAAGTTTTAAACAACTTTGATAAAAATTTGATGTATCAGTTTAATTGCCTTTATTCAACTAAACAACAAAAATTAAGTTGAATTGTGGTGAATTATAATAAAATTCTTCGCTAGATATAAACTAACGCCTCGCTTGATTTAACAGTAACACCTATTTGTATAAATAGAATTAAATTGTGATTTCACCACCTAAGTAAAGTACTGCTGGATATTTACAACCGTCAAAACCTTAAGATTAATCGTGCAGTATGTGCATTAAGTTTTACAATTGGGATCAAAGCAGTGAACCTACCAGTTCGTGAACCATTGTGAATTATTACGTGTAAACTAGCTGTTCCCCACTCTTTAGTACTTGTTACTGGTTTTTATTTCTTCTGATTGTTTAAGCTAATAAATCAACTGTTGTTAATGTACTGTTTAACAGTTAAGCAAACTCTATATATACTGTAACTTCAGAAGGTCTACAAATTACGATAACCAATGCAATTTTTTACTGTGTACGAGTCTAATGCTTAGAAAAATATTATCAACAGGTAAAATCGAATAAAATAAGCATCATGTCACTCGTCAAAGTTCAAAAAATCGTAAACTTATGATGTGTCGTACTCATGTCGATTTGTTTTATTAAATCATTGAGTTTCCTAAACGGTTGACCAGTTCATACCATAGTCATTCATAGATGACATACGGGTCAATAAGACAAGCTGTGCCTAACTTCTCATTATAGGGACTTTTGGAATGTCAATCGACAATTTAACGGAAACAACCAGGTCTATTGCTTGAAATAGTTTATAAATACTTTTCGTTTTGAAATTTCTCAATATTTCGTACACAAAATTGTTTACAAAACATTATATTGATTTATTGGCGGTATAAGAAAATCGTACGACTTCCAGCGTTGTAGATGAGTTTGACGAAACCGGAAATAAAATATTTTAGCATTGCTAAAGCAAACTAAAGGCGGTCTATCTTTTCGGATTAATTAACTTAAGAACTATACGTGATTATCACATTAATTACGTTATTTTATTTCTTTTTCGAGTTTAGTTAAAGTCAATTCAAATACAGTTTTTTAATATTACTAATTGCGAAGTAAGAACATAAAATCTAAGCTGTCGAATTTTTATCTAAATTAATCTTCCGGTTTCCCTATTGGCGGTTTACAAAGCTTTTGCACTGAACGTTTCACTTCATCAATTTGTGTCTTAATTTTCGCCATCCTCACTAATCCATTTCCTTCATATAATTCGATTACTTTTCCCAAGACCGATCGTGTTGCTACTAGGCTATCATCATCCTGTTTCATTTCGTGCGCTATTGTAAGGTAACACGGTATTCAGAATGTCATACTGTTTGTTGTTCTTTTTATGAGGAATAGTTATTAATTAGTTTTATCAAGAAAAGGTCGAGATATATCGAAAAAAGCGTTTTTTCAGGTTAAATTAAGGGGTGATTTTAATACCTAAAAAGGGTTTGGTTGCCGATAAAAAAAAAATTTCGTTAATGTCTCACAGAGTACTCCAACTTAGAATAGTTTTTATAATTTTTTGAATTTTACAGTTCGAAAGGTTCCCTTGTTAGATTTTAGAACTGACACGTGTTTTCATTTTCGATCTTTAACAATTAGGCCCAGTTATACATCTCTAGTATACTGTTGAAAATCCTTAAGAATTTAAATTACAATAAATACGATGTTCAAAATTTATTTTCTGAAAATTTGTGCCGTTTCACACCGATATGATTCTTCAATCAGTGCTTGGCTTCACTCTGGACCATTCATTGGTCCACTCTGGACCAGTCATTATTTTTATGTCCTCCTGAAACAGCGGATTATATTATACAAGCAGTTTAACATATGAAGTGGGTAATTAGGTACCAAATCATGACATTATTCAGCTAGGATTTATTACTACAATATTCTTATGATCATAACATTACTCGATGGCAGTCCGTTTCGAATCAATATTGTTCTTTCATATCTGGCAGAAGAACCTCAGCTGAACCCTTATAATTATAATATATTGTGCGGTTTATGGTTTAGGATAGACATTCGTATAATATTGATCATACAGAGAGATATTTAGACTCTGCAATAATTGATAAATAAAAATACCAACGAAGTAGTTTTATTTTTAATATTTCAATACGCTTTCTCCCGGAAGTTGGCTTTTATGTCCCCGTATTTTCTCTCTGCCATCCATCTAAACATCACCCATTATTGAAAAACTCTATAAATGCATTCCTTATCGAAATATACAGAACTTTGGATGGACATGATAAAGGCGTAACTCAAACATCTTTTTTGTTTATTTCCCCATTAACTCTTTGTGAGAATTTTAACTAATCGTCGATCAGCCTTATTGTTATCATCTCTTTCTCTTCATTTATTTTCCAATCATAATAATCCCCAACAACTTTTAGGCAACATCGATTTCTCGTTCGCCGCATTTCAATACAGAAAACTACACGAAGCAAACATTTCTATTCGCTGTTTAAATGGAGAAATAGCAATGTGAATTGTGCATGCAAGCGAGAAAATTATAAAAGAGGAAGTTGTTTTAGCAATATCACAAGACCACAGAAGATTTTTTTTTTGTGATTTAATATACAGTAAACAAATCAATATTTTAAATTATTGTTCCAGCAAAAACATGACACTTGTTGATTGATTTTGGTTTTTAGGAAATCTTGGATCTTGAAATAGCTTGATGAGCAAATTAAACTTTTAGTTAGATACAATGCATAAGAAAGATTGTAAATAAAATTAAATTCATTTCCCAAAGGTACAGAAAAAATTACAAATGGCCTTACCAATTATTGTATATTGAGCAGCCACAATACATTAAACAATCCTAAATGCTCTTTATATGTCGGTCGGTATTTAGAACTGATATAAGATATACCACCCAACTTAAAACCCATTTACAAATTTCGAGTGATACGATTTTTCACAAAGAACTTTGAATATCCCGAAAAACTTGGAACACATTTATAGTCCCATAATTATCATAATAAATTAACGAATCCTAAGAATACCGAATAACTTCATGACCAGTAATTTAGATTAATCCGAAAACCTCAAATTTCGAATTTTGAGCACCCCAACTTTAAGTACCTCAGATCAAGTAACTCAGTGCTAAGCGTATTTCAACTCCAAACTAAACTCGCGTAGTATAAAGCGAATAATCTCGAAAATAACAAAATTTCGAACAATCTTTGTTAAATAATACCTGCTCAATACCAAACAAATCTAAAATAAGTTTGAAACCCTATAGAAAATTCCATAAATTATCGAAAATACCGATATCAGCTTAATTGTATAACTAGACGAACTAAAGGAATCATTAGAAACTCGAATTATTTCGAATCATCTTAAAATTTGTAGAATAATCTCAATAATCTCAAAAAATTTCGAATATTCCTGAAAATCTCGATTAAACTTAGAATAATCTTCATACATCTCAAATTCTCAACGATATTAAAAATTATATTTCTTGTAAAAATAATTATAGTATCTCGAATTATCTCGAAAATATTGAATATGTAATGTTGATAATTTTGAATAACATCTACATAAAAGCAAAAAACTCGAATTTCAAGAATCCACTAACAGGCAGGTCCTAACTACGCTTAATTCAATTCCAACTAGCATTATGAATATTATAATAATAATATTTAATAATAGCTTAAATATTCAAATCTATCCAAACAAGATCCTTCAATTCGGTTGCATAAGACGCAACTTAATGGGAATAATCCCTATTAAGACATTTACAATATATAGAATAGTTTATTTTAGAAAATTATATAAAACTACGAAATCTGAAAATTGGCACGCCCGCGCCCGTTAGTAAATGAATTTCGAGAATTTTATGGAAATTTTGCAAAACGCGATTATGTACGATATTTCAAGTTCTCTTAATCTTACATAATCGTCTTTTATTGAAATAGCGACTTGATGAATTTCAAGTGCTCGAAATTCGTAACTCGAAGTGCAAGAGATACGTAACCAATATCTACTTAAAGATAATCTCTAGCAGGTGAAATTGAAATGTGGATGGACAACAACTATATATAATTTGCTTTGAATTTGAAGTACATCAGGCTTCAGTATAAATATACTTGATAAAAATCGCTTAACATCGGTTCGATTAATCTAAAGGTTTAGATAAATCGGTTTTTGTTTAGATTAACTATTTTTTGAATGCCACAGGTTCTAAGCGAACTATTTAAAATTATCAAATAACTTGTTTGTATAAGAATTTTATAGTAGCGTAACCCTCGGAAACTTTGGTGATTTTTGAAACAAAAAATAAAAATGCTCCCTAATAGGTTTTAAATTTAATATTAAATAAAACAAGAATTTGTTTTCCCCAAGTCAATTTGTGTATAAGTTAAAATTGTTAAAAATTAATTTCATTTATTGCATCAAGCGGAATTCGGAGATTTACCTCCAAGTCCAAACCCGAAGACTCCGGAATAAAAGGTTCGAGTTGGTAACCCTAGTGAATTTGTTTGATTTCACTTTCTGTTAAAAAGTTCGGTAGTGAAGCCGATGGATATAGAAGGTCCTATTTCCATTTCAAGTAATATTTCGGTACGAAACGAAAGTTACGTTTATCTGTTAATAAACAGTTTAATAACGCAAAATTACACAATTTATAAAAATCACTTCTTAATTAAACAATTATTTAAGGTACAACATATCTCACATTCATCATCTACAAAATACTCTAAATATGAATTAATGCATGCAAAAATCGCAAAATTATGATTGAAAAGTCATTCTGCCATCCTTTTTGTTGTTAAAAACCCTCATTGAAGTTTTTGTATGAGAATTTATATTAACAATTCGCTCATTTGCTGCAAGAATGGCACAACACAAAAATTACTTTTGTTGAAGAAATACTTTTAAAACTGTTGAATTGTAATACTTTTCGACAATAATTTTAAAATGACTTAGCGGTATAATTTAGAGACGTAATGAGGAATATGCTGTTCGAAAGATAGCGTTATAGTACTCTAATAATGCATGTGTGGGGCCATAACCCAAACAAAACTCAAAAATTTCCATGTTCATTTATGTCACTCTTGCTGCAAATGAGCGAATTGTTAATCGTTATGATCGTTTTAAAGAGCCAATTTTAAATTATAACACTTTTTCACGAATATTTAATAAATTGCAAGCGAACAACAACACCCACACTTCCTTAAATTAATCCAATCTGAACTAAACTTGAAACTTCATTTGCAACAAAGTGTAGAAAATTTATTAATCAGCGTCGATATAATCTCGATAAAATAACAACTTGTATATTAAAAATTATTTATAGCTATTATATTATTATATACAAAGTTGGCAGAACCAATCGATATACTCGTAGAAATTAACAACGTTTTTAATGATTTCCGTCATAATTCTAAAACCAAAATGAAATAAAACGAATTCCTATAGCGTCATAAAATTTAATTGATAAAACCAGAAATAATTTTCTTTCTGATTTTCCGCTATACGAGTATACAACAGCTATATAGTGTACATAGCTTTGCACGTCTAGTAAATCATTTTAGTAATTTGTATTAAATGTACATAGCTATCGAATTATTAATTTATGATTATATTGTGTTCGTTGCAGCTAACATATTAATTGGCGTCATTAAAATGCAAATCAATTAATTGGTTCATTAAAAATTCTATACATATCCTACTTTAGTATACTTACTAAGTATTTTATTTGTAATAAACTGCTTATTTATAGTTTGTAACAAAAAGAATTATTATGGGAGTTATAATGAATGGGGAAATATTTTCACAAAATATCAGAAAGCTTTTATAAAGTAATACGTCAGAACATTTGATTGTATACAAACTGATTATTAGAATGAATCAATTTAGTCATTGTGCAATATTTAGGACTAAAAAAATAAACTAAATAAATAATTCAACCTGGTCCACAAAAAATTTATTTTTTTTTAATATCTAAATTTGTTAACAGCATCCTTTTTTCTGATTTCAAAAGTGGATATCAATAAATAAAATCTAAATAGTGAGGAAAAATTCGAAAAGTTGGGTAAAAACGTAAAAATCTGATTTATTTCTCGGAACTAATCCTATTTTTTTGTATGAGGTGGATTGATTGGCACATATAGTACATAGGAATTAGGTATACACAAATGCAAATTTATTTTGTTTTGTTATATCGACATTTATATTGTATATTGTATAAAGTGGGTAAACGGAATGGTGAAAAAATAATGGTATGTACTATATATCAATCCATATGATTTCAACAAATATGTAAATTTTGGATATTTATGAACATGTATACGTACACATAGTTCCGCACATAGATGTTACACTTTCCGGAATGTATAAACGTAAATTTGTTGACTGTATAGTACAGCTCTCAACGGGGGGAAAGCAATAAATTTTATTTATTTTATTTTATTTATATATTGGGATGTAATTTATTTTTAAATATGTATACATTTTTTTGCTGTTATTGTCTGAGCTTTGTTTTGTAAAACATTTATTTTGACAAATTATATAGGAAAAAATATTACTTACGTTCTAAAAATTAATCCTTTTTCATTTAATTCCAATTTTACTCAATTATTAACAATATTCTGTATAATAAAATTAATGCATGTTGGGAATGAGGTGAACAGACGATATTATCAGATGAGATCGGCTGTTTTCACAAATTACGCGGGCACATCAAGTAGAAGCTAAGTACTTGGTTAAGCTTAATTCATTAAATTTCTCATAAAGTAAAATAAATATGTGTCTAGTGCAAGTATTCTGGATAGTTTTCAAATTGCAATTAATTACAGTTAAAAATTTGTTTAAACGTAAGTAGTTTTAGTAATAGTAAAAAAAGAGGCGTGCTTCTAATTTAAGAAAAATGTGATATAAGAATGTCCGTTAACAACCATTAAATAAACACCCAAAGTTATTGCTGAAGTTAATTTGAGAGGGTTGACCACCAGTACTACTCGGGCAAACGGAACTATATGTGGGTCAAAAGGCGGCTTTCAACTCGAACACGAATAATTTGGAAATGTAATATTTTTTAAATAATAAATACAATTAGTATTTCATGGTACGTTCACATAAAAATATATTTACTACAAAAGTCCAACCTACAGGAATAGGAGGAAAACCGACTATCTTTACTAGGAACTGCTAAACCTCCCCTATTTTTTGAGCTATAAATGAACTAACTGAACTATTGCCTTCGAGATAATTAATGCACTCAGAGCAATGAAGTGTTTTGTTTAACCTGAAAACCACATGTTCTACAACGTTCTCAAATAATTCCGATAGATCTGGATTTTGAAATAATTCGGAATTTTCAGGTAGAAAGACAGTTTCTCCGTCTGTAAGAACATTGGAATTGCCCATATTAGAATTTTGATGAAGTGGTTGAAGTAAAATATTTTGAAAGTTGTCAAAATGTTTAATTCTTCTAAAGATACACAATTCCCTAAACCTGATTCCGCAATTTATGTATGAACTAAGAGCCTTTTGTGGGATTATTATTACAACATAAACAGGCCCTAATACTACCAAAGAAAAGGTCAAAGTGGTGTTTATTTAGTTTGTAGAATGGTGCGAACTTAATAAGTTTAGTTTTAACGAATTATTCAAGTATAAAATTAACGCTTTTCAAGGCTGACATAACCACAGGCTGATAATTACTTGGTGACATAATCTTAAGCGATCCTAAAAATTTTATAGCGGAATTAACAAATATCTGAATTTGCTCTATGTTCGCCGCACAAATAGATTGTTTGACTTCCCTGTGAGACATATTTCGCGAATTTAGAACATCAAAGACATTGTTAATGAGTTTAATAAATCGCACCTTCTCTGAGCATCCTTGGAATTGCAGTAGTTTTACCTGATTTCTAAAAAACTCGAGAGCATCAGTAACAAAGTACTTAACGCTTGAGTAGCAAGTCGAACATTCATCTTCTGATTTTTGCAAAAAAAAACATGGACATTTCGCAATTTATTTCCTAAATGTACACATAGTTGCTTTGTATCTTGCAGCTGTAATAATAATTCTTAATAATGCCGTTGTCATCTAATAGAGGATCTTTTTCAGCATGTGTATTATGAATTAATTTTAGCATGTGACATGGATCGGGCAAGATAAACAAAGATTCAGTAAAAGACTTATCATTGTACATAAACACCGGATTTATATAATCTAAATCTGTACAATTCCTTATATTTGTATTACATCCTAATGTAATTCCAACTATTTTAAACCCCGCAACATAAAAATTATGAAGACAGAGCGACAATAAATTTCTTTTCTGCTCGCTATTTAGAGAAGCAATATGAAAATATCCTATTGGTATTTTCCATCTCTTGTTGATCCCTACAACCATAAACACCAGAACCTGAGTACTATATATCTACACAACCAACTGTTCGTTTACCATTCCATTATATTTGACTGCGAATGCCAATTTCATCAAAAACTAAGTTACAGAAGGCATCTTGATTATTTGCTCATAATCTAGAAGAAGTCTCAACGTATGAAAAGATTCTTCTCTGAATCCAACCTTTCCCCCTACACATCGGTACCACTGTGCAATTGTTTTTGAATGAGGCAGTAGAGAACTAAATATTTTTCGAACGTAGCCATACGCTTTTGGGGAATAAAAGTTGAGGGTCATTGCAAACTTTCTAATTTCAATCGGGAAACGTTTAGGTAATGAAATAAGCCCTTAGACTTACGAAGCTGTCTTTTTAAAATTTCTTTAACCGGTCCCGACATTGATACCAAGTAAACAAAGTGCTCTTCTTGTAGCAAGTTTTGACTTTATTTAGGATCTTCTAAAACCGCCTCTAAATTTATTTATTTTTTATTTTGGAAATTTATCGCAGATTAATTTTGTATGTTCACAAATCAAAATAAAAGAAATGCACATGAAAATCGCAAATTACAATTTCAAATTTTATTTATAATTTTAATTTATAATTAGTTTTAATATTTTTTGCCCTTATCTTGTATTTAACACTAGGTTTACGGACATTTCTGATATACCTATCTCTACGATACGCGTCAATTTGACGCGTGTTAAAAAAAATAAATATTTGGTAAAATAAGTAATTTATTTATAAAGAAACATTGTCATACAGGTGTATTGACATCAAAATCATCATAATAATAAAAAACAACTCGCAAGCTGATTGGTCAGTTCGGACAAAAAAATAAAAAAAATTTGGTATCTCTATAAAAAGATAACGGTATTATAGGTCCTTTTTTGAGGAGTAAAATATTTTAAAATAATTTTTTTTAATTTACGCATTTTTTCCATATGTACATATTCAATTTTATGTGCACGTTTTCCACAAACAATGTTACAATTTCTACAATTGTACTTACTTCTATTTGCTGATGTATGAGGCTCTCAAGAGGTCAATATTTTCCTCAATTTCATTTTCTTTCTTATCGGCAAGTTCTTCGGCTAATTGAAAAATGAAATCCTTTCTGGATATATTTGATCCGGTACATTCTTTGTACAGTATCCACGCATTTAGGTGTCAGTGTGAGAAACCTTTTTGCTTTGATTTTGTTTGTTTTGATTTTGACGTGGATAAGTCTTTGTTTTTGTTTCGTTTTTTATCTCTGCTTTCTACACTACATACATTACTCTATACATAACATAAAATAACCCTGAAACAGCCACTGGAGACGTGAGATGACGAAGTATTTGCACTGCCTTACCATTGTGTCAAATTGACGCGTCCCCGTAGAGATAGGTATACCACATAGCAAACTTCGAAATTCAAGGGCGTAGAAGAAAATAAATGTTGCTAAATATTCGTCTCGCGAAATGCATAATTGTAAGTAAAAGTAGTAAGAAATAAATCTAATCGATTTCCAAATTTTTCTATGTGAAATTGGAAATGCGTCAAATTGACGCGCTTCGTAAACCTAGTGTTAAAGGAATAAATTTCGCTAACTCACGTATAAATAATCGCCTTTCCTTTATAATCGCTGTATGTAAATTTTTCGCCTTTTTTGGTTGTTCGTCGCTCGAAAGTAGCATGAAAAGAGAGATTTTTTTTAATATTTCGCTGAATCATTCGCGGAATTTTGGGTTGCCCGTGTTTAACAAAAATGCAACCACTAAATTAGGCGCGAGTTTAACTAATTCAAAATACATAATTAATTCACTATACTAAGTCGCGCGCAATCTATTATGTGACACGAAAAGTTAACGCTATAATCTATTGCAAATTTATAGTATAAATATTACAGAATTTACAAACGCGGGCTATAATAAATGCTACCTGTCATTAAATTGATAAACAAAAAGAATTTATAATTTTTGTTTACCAATAAAATTGGGGACGTTTAGTTAAATTTAATCCTTTATAAGAGAAGTATTTTGATTTATATAATGAAAATGTTTTGCTTAATTATGATTTTATATAAACTAAATTTGTTCTTAATAAATAATTTATTTTTAGGTGGACGTCTTTATCATATTTATTTTGAAATTGCGGCGAAAAATGGTTTGTTCTAAGCAATGATGTCTTTTCGTTAGCTCGCGACACGATTTTCTTAGAACATTCAATTTGATTTTACGTCGAATATTTTTCTTGGGTGACGATGATTCCTCGGACGTTGATGTCTTAAGTGATCTTTTAAGTGTTGCTTTTTTTAAAGGCTTTAAAGAAAATATTCTATTAGCATAAGGAAGCAATCATTAAAAAAATATTGAAAACAATACCTTCACTTTTTTTAAGCTCATCTTAATATTTTCTGAATAGCTCACGTTCATATTTTCTGTGGCTGTTGCTCCATTTTAGGAACTCATTTCAGCTGACATCGGTTTAACTTCTCTACATTCATCATACTCTTCAGTATCAGAAATAATTTTGTTGTATTTAATATTTTTTGCCATATTTTCCTCATTCGCAAGTTTCTGGGTAATCTGCTTTGGAAAACTTAGTATTATTGATAAAATTTATGCTTGATTAATATGGTTTCATAATAGCAGAATATACTTCAATTACAACAAACTTTATAAGAATTATAACTATCTAAATTTCATCAAGATCGGATAAGAAATGACCAAGTTCCTTGCTAATTGGCCGTATTCCAGAACTTTATCAAATATCATTTTCAAATCCTCAGTTGTAGGGATACCTCACTTCAAAAGACAACTTTTTTGGTCCCGTCGATGTCCGCTGTAGTGAGGTTTCTCTGTATATACTTGTATAGACAAGAATTATATAAGTTTAACACAAACTTACAACATTTAACAAAAATGAATTTTTTAAATGACGTTTTTCTGTTTCTCTGTTTTTACGACGCTCACTGCTCGGCTTCTCTAAGCGCACTGTAGCTGGCCTAAGGGGGGATATTAGTGGACATCTCAAACTTCCCTAATCCACTGGCCCGATGGTCCAAGAGCCACGCATTCCAAAATGGCGCGCCTTAAAAAAAGACCCGGGGTTATTTCACCCAATGTGTCTCTTAAGGGTTAAGTATGTATTTAAGTAATTATGTTATTATTATTATCGTTACTAAATTCACAGAAGTCAAATCATTTTCGATGTGAAGAAAAGGGAAATTCTACAATAGGCTGAGATCGCAGTGATGGTACAACATGTCACCCGTAGTATCCTAATTCGTCGAGAAATGTAAAAATCTGGAACAAAAGTTTTTTCGCGGTTACAATATTTATCCAATATAACTTCTTTATAGTGAGAAATGTAAAAAAATGTAAACTAAAAAATGAGCTTATGAATCGGCAAAGAAAATTAATAAATAAACCAATTTTCATTTTCGTTCATTTTAATTTCCTGGAGCTGCCCGTCGCGTCGGTTAATATTGGAACAATTTTAAAAAAATCGAAAACATTCAAAAAGTTATTAAAAAATTCGGAGTTGTTTTATAAATTTTGGAATTTAAAAAAATTTCAAAATATTTGTTAAAAATGGAAATTTCATTATTTGCGTTTATGAACCGTTATATACATTTTTCTTGATTCTTCGGCAATAAGTTTAATGAGGTGATTTCTGCAAGTTCCTTTGTTTCTATTCGTGTTAAATAAATCTCGTAGCTATTCCGCTTCAAATTGATTTTATAGATGCTAGATAATGTTTAAGAAGTAGTTTCTTAGATAAAATTTAAAAAATGAAATTAAAATGAATGTTTTATGCACTTGTTAGTGATGAATAATGATTAATCACTGCTAACTAATACTGAATAATGTATCTCATTATAATTGAAGAAACACATAATGAGAATATTGAAAGATATTCGTGGACAAATTACATAGTATTTATTTTTGAGAATACCCGTATTTCGAGATTGAAAAAATTCTCTGAATCCCGATAATCTCGGGCTGGTAAATACCAGGATTGCATACAAAAAAATTGTGTTTTAACAGTTTTTGGAACTATAAGCAATTGTTTCGGGAAAATTTAATTTTTTCAATTTTGTTTTGTTTTTTAGTTCAAGGTTTAAGCGAGCTAAGCGCATTTGGAGAATTATCTAGTTTATTATGAATTAAAATGAAATGTTTGAAACCGGAAGAAGAGAGTTTTTTTCCTGGAAAATTTGGTTTGCACCTCTTAAAAACGATAGATACACAATCCTACAATCCAAAAATACACGTGGCCAACAAGTAGCATTATTAATATATGTATGTATGTATCGGCAAAAAGGATCCGAAAGGAAAAAGCAAATCAAAATTGCCAGTTATGTTCTAGGTAACAACCTGAAATTTTTCAGTTTCTTAAGTCCTACATATCCTAATGTTACCTACCCTCTAAGCAAGCTAACTCAATAATGAGTCAAAAATGAAGTCTCCTCTATACGGGAGACTTCTTATTTGAATCGCTTTCTCAATTCCGTTTTGATTCGCTTCCAATTCAAGTGTTATATGCATTTTAGACACAATTTTGAAACAGTTTTATGATTCGTTTTAGTTAGAAATCTGATTCACTTTTAAATCGGAAAGATGCTACAGAATAGAATTACAAATTAACTCAGAAACACCTCGTAATATCGATTTGATATAAATTCGTGAAATTGAATCAAATAGGAAATATTAAAATATTTTTGTAAATAAAGTATAAAATACAAATTTGTGGGAAATTAAATTATTTATTAAATTTGTAAAATTACACTTTTTGAATTCGTTTTCACAGCGTTTAGTTGAATTTAGTTAAATAAAGATTTTGAATTCCACGTTAAACATAACAATAATGGATTTAATTCTACCTATTAAATTAATAAAATGTTGTGCATACTACATTATATAAAATTCTAGATTAGATATTAGAAATAAAAATAAAAGAGGACTTTTCATTAAACTTTAAAAATTTAAAAATTAGATTAATGATTAGAAAATGATTTTTATACATTTTGTTTATACATAAAGACTTTGTTTATGTTTTGGCTAATCTCCCTCTTGCATAATCGAACCATTTGGTTGCAATTGAAATAAATTCACTTGGCTTTGTTGTCGAACATTTATTTAACGAACGTTCTGGAAAAATATTCAAGTGCTACCAAAATGAAATCAAGAATTAAACCCTTAATATTTTGTACCTTTAATTATATTCATGACTGCATATTCCTGTACTGCAGTTTTGCCAGCTGTGCCCTTTCCATATTAGGAATAGCTTAGAGCCACTTCATTGGCCATTATTGCATTCAGACAATGTAAAATAAATTTATTTAAGGAACAGTCACATACATTGTCTAAAATTCCTTCCTGTTAGGTTTCTTGAGAGTATTATTTTGTGATACGCGTACATCTATGCTAATATAATTTTTACGATTATATTTACCAAACTATTGCCCGCTTTGGTATCGGAAATTATCATCTTTTCTAATTCTTCGAACTCCTCCTTTTAACTGCAAGGGATTTTAAGCTTCAATTTTTATTGAAGAAGGTTGTTGCTTAAAGTTTTGAGCTCCTTGACTTCGTTTCGGAGATACTTTACTTCCTTAAATAAATTTTCCAGCAATGTTTCTATGTATTTAAACATATCTTGTTTCGTTGCGCTGTTGATTATGTCATGTTTTTTAAGGTTTTTTAGTTCTATGGTTGTGCTGGCTAGTGTTTCATAAGTGTTTGTGGAGGTTTGGATTTGGTTATGTATAGGTGATTTTGAAATGGGGACGAAGGGCCGAATGGGTCGAAGGGCCGAATTTTTTTGTTTATTTTTTTTTTGTTTTTAGAAATATAGGGCCGATTATGTTTTTTCAGACCATTTTATATTCGTTAGAGTGAAGGAAAATTCTATTTAGACGAATAAAATAATTTCATTGTGATTTAGTGATGTAAATTAGTGAATAGTAAAAATTCGGCCCTTCGACCCATTCGGCCCTTTGACCCATTTCGGCCCTTCGATATTCGGCCCTTTGATATCTTTCCGTGATTTTGAGGTAGTAGGATTATATTTTATTTTGTGTAAAGGTGTTTTTATTTTTATTATTTTCAATTTTTTGTTTTTGTCATTTGCGTACTAGTCGCAGGCTTTATGCTAGGATCAATTTTAAAATATTCTTGATTATTTTCGCTTTCTTCTATCCCGAATTCTGTTACATATTCTAAAAAAATCATTGTTTCCTAGGCAAACTTATCCAATTTATCATAATTAGCTTACTTGATGCAGTAAGGTGTGTCTCTTGCATCTCGGTGCCAGGTTTGCTTCACTATTCACGTTCTAAAAGCTACAATAAATAAGAAAAATATCAATATGTAAATTTTTCTCACCATACAATATTGCGAATTTTTCTACAAAGTCATGTAATAACTGCGCGGCATATTCATTATTTTCCTTAAAATCATCTGGATCAGAAAGAATTCGAATAGCGCAAAGTAATTGGAGGAAATGATCATAATATTTTTTTTTAATATGTCGTAGAAGACCGCCATTCCAGTAAACAGCTGAAACATCCGAAATTCTATAGCTTTCCAATGTTCTATTTCATCGACTGTAAAAAATGGCTTCTTTTTAATTTTTAGAAATAAGTTTATCAATTGCCGTTTAATACCTAGTAATACGCAATGCATATAGTCTATGGAGAATCTAGTAATACATCAAATGCCTAGCTCCTCTAACTTTACATGGAAACGATTATAGTGCTCCTCTTGCATTTTCTCTCTGAAATGTTCATCCGTTCTGAGAGGATTACTAATCCAGGACAACACACACGATTTTCTTTGTAAATTTCTTTTATTTTGCATTTTGTGCAGCCGTAATACCCCGAATGCTCTTTAATACCTATAGCATATTTTATTTATAAAAAATAAATTACGTATTTTTCCACCCCTTCAATCAATACACTATTCTAAATTTGCATAAATACAATACACATACATATTGTAATATTAAACAAATTGCATTAATTTTACGTTTATGAAAAAAATAATAATAATAAACAATAAGATAAGATAAGATAATCCACTAAACCTACGGTTGGTAAGTTGATAACGGCAATCTTTGCTAAACTATATATGCAATTTCGTGCCTACAGCTTGTTACTACACATCTATTTTTGCTTTAACTGTCACGGCTTTGCTTTGTCTCTACACGGTTTCTTTCTTTTTCGGTAACTTACTGTTACTCTGCAAAATTTTTTATAGAGACTCCCTAGTATTTTGCCACCAGTGCAATAGAAAAAAAAAAATTGAAAGACACACTTGGAGGATTTTTGGTTTATCACCATAGAAACAAAATTATCTTACCAATCTTAATCTGCTAGCAAAGTTTAATTTATATATCCCAATTTCTTTTTTTATGGCACTAACAAAATATTTATAATTTAATTTATGATGGGCGATGTTTAGTACATGGCCGCTCAATTTGAATAACCATATATTTGAATAACCATAAATGTAAAACAAGATTTTCCCCTGCTTTGAATTTCTATTTTATGACTCCCCAAAATCTAAATGTACCATGTAATTGCTTGCAATGTGCATATATTAAAAACCAATTTGAAGAGATTTAATTATCGACCCATAATACATAGGATATAGTGTAATTATTGCATTAGTCTTATATACAATAATTATTACAATCACAAGCTTAAGACACAGATAATTTGATATATACAGAACAGCTTGCCATTCAATAAACCGGTAGTAAAATAAAAATATAATCAACCAACATTAAGGCTATTGACCAAAAACGACAATACGTACATTGGTTATGGTTTTTTTATTTTTACATCGCTACACTTGTGGCTTCCACATCAATGCAGCCGTAACAGTTTCACGTAAACTAGACCACCCCACTATCCCAAAATAGACGCAACATAAAAAATTCGTTCTGGGCTTAAATTGCTCGTATAATCATATGCTTTCGAAATTTGACTGGCCTTTTGAATAATTTATGATGGAGCATTCAAAATGGCGCCAATACGATCGAAACCTCCGGATAATCGAATAATATTATCTAGCAATTCTCGTTATGTATGTTCTCAAGATCGCTGATTGGGAATTCAGAGTCATATATGCTTCTATACCCCATAGTCCTTTAACTGATGCTTTTAAAGGAGAGCTATATCCTTGACCTAACCTCGAAAAAAATAAGACATACCCTCTAATGCAAGCTTTAAATCTGAAAAGCCCTAATAACAAAACCTACGAAATGTAATATCTCCGTTACATAAACTAATAAGCCCCATAGCCTAAACCTAATCTTCATAGTCACAGAACTCCTCAGGCTAACCCCTAAAATCCCTGTTCCGTACCTCACTTGATTTAAGCTTTCGAAACAGGCTACAGCCTCTTAATATAAGTTATTATATCCCATTGACCCTTTACCTTACTTTAGAAATCCCATAGCCGCTCAACCTAACCTACAAAATTTCTATAAATTGCATAAAGCAAATTTGTAAATTTAAATAGTTTTGAAATAAAATCCCGCTCGACTTGGGCTGTTAACCCCCATTGCCCCTAACCCTATTAAACTCATTAACCTAACCTCAAAAAGCCTTTAACTCCATAACGTGAAACTTTTGAATCGTTTAAAACGTTTCAAATGCTTTAAAACTACATAGCCACCTAGACATAAGTATTTAGACGTTGTCATCTATAGTCTGCTTTGAAATGTCGTTTAGTATTCCTAAGAGTCAACCGAAACAACAAATTTAATTTTTTAGAGCAAAGGCGGTAACATAACCTCAAAAAATTAACTTTATAGCTTGAAAAAATTTCGCAGAGTTTTAATCATGTTTGATTCACATTAATATTACTTCTTAGCACAGTTTCTAGGTGTTAGTGTTCGAGAAGGTAAAAAAGCTCAAAATATTACCTCAGGATTCGTTACTACCTCAAAATTCCAAATATTTTGTGGAACTCACTCAAATTACTTCTGTATCTTTTTTAACGAAACGTCAAGGGAATAATTCACTTTCACGTTTCGGGTCACAACATTTACATTCGATATTTTATAAAGAAAATTTGCCAAATTTATATTTAACTTAAAAAAAATCTTTATCTTCAATATGCTAACTTAGCAGAATGGTAAGAAGTTGTTCTTTTCCTATCGTTTTTGTGGAGCCACATTAAAATACGCATACAGTTCTTTTATATTTAGTCTTTAATCATTTTTAATATCTAAAAACATACAATATTTAAAGGTTTAGAGCTACCAGAGTATTTCATTACTTTTAGTTTTTTTCCAGGCATTACCAAAAATGCATGCCCAATGAAATTGTTGGTACTTGTAGTGCTGTAGGAAACCTCTTTTTAAGAGTTTTTCTAGTTTTTTTGTGCTCCTACTCATTCAAATTTACTTTTCGCCTAATTGAAAAAAGAATCTGATGTTAGAATTACATCATTAGGCTTGGCTGGAAGACTAGCTCTAGTAGCTTCATGCTTAAAAATGGGTTCAACGCCGTCACACGCATCCTTGCCATGAGCAGTCGCATTAAATACCAATCAGCTTTAACACCAAAGTCCTCTTCGTGATGTACAAGATTGCTAATTTGAAAATTCGCGCCGTCACTGAAGTATATAACCTTTTTGACTGATGTTTCTTTTATTACTGGCACCAATATTTGTTGCCATTTGAGGATTAAGATTTTATGAGCTATATCTTTGTCAGTCCTGTGGCAAAATAGTACAGGGTGGACTGTACATTGATTGTTGTTATAATGGAAAGCTTGCCTGCATCTTGAACAACGAACGCAAAATGTTCTGAAAAATATGTATGCACCAGAACTTCACTACTTTTAAACTTTCTTTAACATTTTTAATTTATGAAGATTGATTTTTAGCCAAAAATTCATGTGGTAGTAGTTTTTATAAACAAGTGCAAAATTCTTCTTCGAAATCTTCTCGAGATAGGCACTCTTTCTTTAATGTAGCCCTATCAGTTACTTGCCATGTGCTATAGATAACTTGTAATACGCGGTTTTCTTCAAGTAATAAAGAAAGGTAATCAGAAAAAACCTGAATGTTTGGGCAAGATGAGCATTCTCGGATATCACAAACATTTTTAATTGTGTAAATTAGAATGTAAAAAACTCACGCCAACTATGAATAGTACTACCATAGACAATCATAATAGATTTCTCATTTGACTAAAAACACAAAAAAAAAAAAAGATTCCATTCAAATGATATCGGTGTATTGCAACGTATTATATTTGCAATGCATTCTAAAATCATTGCCTTATAAAATACAAAACACAACGATAACATTGGAAATATCAGAAGTTTTGTTTTTTTCCTTTTAGGTATCATGAAATGAGAAATCTAGTATGAATGTCTATGGTACTACATTAAACGCCAAACAAAATATTTTAAAGAATCCCGTGTGTGACATGAGAACATTATTATACAAAATAAAAAGAAAAAACATTATCATTTCCAGACGATATTTGGGCAATAAATTGATAAGATTATAGACATCATTAAGATACAGTCTATTAGGTACTCTACCTAGGCAAATGTGCGGCAAATCGAATCGAACAAGTTAAGCAATAAATTTAAATAAAAAAACCACAATAAATATCAATACTAAAAAATGTGTAGTGCCTGTGAATACATAATAAACACATAAAAATAAGAACCCAACCTTTAAATTTAGTTTATTACCATTAAAATTACCACTTGGGGAATTAGATCGGTCGGGTAGGTTCACATAACACACACAAGAAAATTACCAACAAAAAAAAAACCAACAAAAAATAATTTACAAAGGATTGATTTTAAAGAAAGATTAATTATCTCGAAACTTAAGCCACACACACACACACAAAATATATTATCTTTGCATCTCGTAAGTTCATCCTTAACAAAACAAAAAATTAAAATTACCTCATCCAATCACTAAAAATATCTAGGACAATTTATATTTTTTAATTGTGGTAAATTTTTATTTTATGGCAATTTTATAAAATATTTATGTTTTTCCTTCCTACGAAAATTATCCCTTTGTGGTGTGGCGTGAGTGTGCTGGGAAAAAAATGTTATTATGTATTTTCAAAATTTATGATAACATTTTATGTTTTGTTGTTGTGTTATGATAACGGAAAAAAGGTCAATTTGTTATTATGAAGAAAAATATTGTTCTAAAGATCTCTATTTACTGATTTACTTTGGTATATAAAAGAAGAGAGAGTGGCAACTAAATTAAATTGGTTTGGTACTGTTTTGTAAAAAAAAAAACCTTTGTAGATTTGGTTTACAATAATTATTAAAAATTTTGACCTTTACATAACCTTACACATTTACTCTTCGTTTATCGAATAAATTGATATAATTTTATTAAAGGTTCTGTTAAAGGATTAATGTTGTGCACAGTTCAATAGATCATTCAGTATATCCCCATTGCTAAAAATTGTGAACTTCACAAAGAGAATTAATTTTTGCTTTTAATATAGCCTCATAAAGTCACTTTTATGACTTAAACTAAGTGTACCTACATACTTTAAACTATTTGAATTTTTTGCAAATTTCGGTACAGAATGGGCCTATCTAGGATCGGATAACGCCGCAGTTATGCCTGGCCAATTAAACGGGGTTCACGCAACATTTAAGCAAATAATTCCCGATTTATGTGCCAGTTACACTATCCGAAGGTTACAGTTTTCAGTGGAGCAACTAGCCCGAAATACTTTTATTTATTTTGGCCATAGTTCCAAACCTTGCGATGAATTAAAAAAATTTCAGGAATAATTTGCACTGAAACTGCACAAAATTATGGGTCTTTCCCAAACAAGATGGCTTTCATTAGAAATGGTCGTAAATCGTATAAAACATTTTTATTTCTGTCATACGTCCTAAAAATTATTAACAGAATAAACTTAGAGTTTCAATCCGAAACAATTCGTATTCATGCTGTATGTTTGAAACGATGGAAACGAATTTTGAAGTTATTTTTAGCAATTTTATATACAGCTCGATTGCTTCCTAAATATCAACAACGTAAATGACATTGATTTTGAAAATGAAGAAAAACTATATTGTTATTGTTATATTGATTACTGTTTCAAGAAGAAAAATGCTGATATTGTGTTGGTAAAATTCATTGCAAGGAAAACAAAAGATGTCGTCATGAATAAAAAATACGCCCAAAAGTTGAGGCTAACTACTAGTACTTTTGGCGCAAGTCCAAGTGCTGCTAGTCCAATTTATGTTAATGACAGCCTCACATACAAGCCACGTCAATTATACGCAGCCGCAAAAAAGGTGAAATTCGAGCGCAACTGCAAATATCTTTGGATGAGGAATTCTAACATTTTTATGAGGAAGGAGAATGGGCAGCGAATTCAACTTGTTAATTCTTTGGAGGACCTATCAAAATTGTAATTATTGTAAATTTTATATTTTATTTTTAAATTATTAATTATTTTAAGTCAAATTTAGGTCCTAGTAGTAGTTTACATTCCCCCACCTCTGTATCCAACCAATCCAAAAATATTTTTTTTTTCCTTCACCAAAATATACGTAGTCTGCGTCAAAACTATGATTTGTTGATTTACCATCTTCAGACACTTACCAAATTTATTATTGTTATCTGAAATTTGGATTAATGAACACGAAATTCAAGGTTTTGCAATTCCTGGTTATACTTCTTTTGCTAATTGTAATAACGATTATCGGTCTTGTGGCGTAGCTGTGTACGTAGCTGATGATTTAAGTGTGAAGGTAATTGCGAATTTTCAGTTGATAACAGCTGATGTTGTTGCTGTTGATATTTTTTTCAATTCTTTTAAAGTGAGTGTTTTGTGTGTATATAGATTACAATCTATAGTATTGGTGCTTTTTTGGAGAAATTCGGTTCGTTTCTTAGTAGATTTTCATCTAAGAACTTATTTATTATTGGTGATATAAACATTAATTTATTGGGGAATTCTGCTTTAATTGATGATTACAAATTTTTAATGTCTAGTTATGGCTTAATTTCTCACATTAACGTACCAACCAGAATTTTAAATCAATCTTCTACATGCATTGATCATGTTTACTCGAGATGCAGTAACATTGACGTACTATCATCTGTGAATGATTTGCGTATTACGGATCATTGTGTAATATCAGAGCCTTCTAGAGTATAGAGCCATAATCATTATGACGTACTTTTTCGAAGCTTTTTTAGTGGTATAACTTTTCACTAATTTCCATAGGAATCCATAGTAAAAATGGTGTTTTTTAGCTTCAAGTTTTTCATTGAAAAAAGCAAGAATGTTACAAAATTTTTATACAAAAGTGTTCTACATATATTTAGCAGCAATATACAAGAAGGGTATATTGGTATTAAGTAAATATTAATTGCAGAAATATTAAAATTAAATTATTTCTAAAATATATTTTGTGAACTTTCATTTTGAAAAATACATCAAAGTTGGCTCTGACGAATTAAAATAATACTTGCTAAATTTATCTTTAGTTTTACTAGTGTACGTTAGATGTCTCAGATTTATACAGAAAAATACGAAAAAGATTGTTTAATCACAAAATTATGACACGTTCTTAAATATTTTGCGAATTTGTTTTGCTTTTCCTACAACTTTTGAACTCAAATTTCCCCAAGTGGCGATTTTTTGTACGGGTTTTCAAAATGTTTACTGCCCACTGCCATCTATGTATATTGGCTTAATGCACACGATTTGTAGTAAGCTTTTCTTTTTAATTTGACCAGAAAGCTGTTGTTATGAACTTTTTTTATATTTTGGTTTAAATAAATCAATTATTACAAGAAAATAAAAACGATTTACTTAAACGATATTCATATATGTTGAAATTCAAACATTTATGAAAATATTTCAGAAACCATAATTAAGAATTTGCAACGTTTTCATTTACAAATTTGTCTTAGGAAAAAAAGTGATTTCCCATATGTTTTGTGTGTTTTACTATGGAAATTTTGATTTTTTCGTCGTTTCTAATTCCCTTATAAAAGCTTCGTTTTTTAGATTATGGCTTGTATAATCAAGGTTGCTTTGGTAATATTCATAAATTTGTCATTCTCTGATCTCCACAAAGTGCAATGTCACTCTAAAGTCACTATTCCTAAGTTTAATATTGATTATGATTGCTTGAATAAGTTGCTGGTACGAGAATCTTGGTGCTCAGTGTTGGCTATTTCCGATATTTCAAAAGCTTTTGATTCTTTTTTTTCTTTATTGATTAATTGTATATCGCATTGCAAACAAAAACTCAAGCAACCTAAAAAGGCAAACAAACTCAAACCGTGAATTAATAAATATTTGGTTGCTAAGATTTGGTAAAAAATAATCTTCACTGTAAACTTAAAAAGCACAGTCATAATAAGCGTATTTTGTTGACCAAAAATGTAATTCGAAATATTTTGGTTTTATTTTGTTCTCAAGAAAATAGCCAATTTGATTTAATTTTCAAAAGCCAACCTTTCGCAATAAAATATAAATTTAACATGTATTATGACATCTGGCAGCTTCTATCGCTAAGAACGAAAACTAAAAAATGGGATAAGATTTAAATAATCCCAAACAAAATTTGGGATTATTTAATCCCTCTCAAGGATTATTTAGTGCAATTGTTGTTGTAAATGTCTCAAGTAAATACGCTTAATATTGGATTAAAAAGGCACTTCGACAACCTTTCTAAAAATTTAAAAACAGATATAAAGTGAAGTAAAGCAAAATATTATTTTAGTAAATTTCAAAGAGCCGCTGGTAATGGCAAAAAACAATGGAATTTAGTTAATGAAATTTTGAATAAGGAAAGTTGTACTAATCACATCTCCGTTATACGTGATGAATCGGGCAATATTGCCTCCTCACCGCTTGAAATTGCTAATATAGTTTCAATACATACTTTTCTAACATTGTTGCCACCATGAGACCTTATGTTAGCAATTCTAATTTGAGCAGCTGCAAGTCGATGGTCTTAGATGGTCCTATTAATAGTGGTTTTTTCTTTCGGCCAATTACTTCGTTAGAATTATTTTATGTTATTAATTCTTTGGAAACTAAGCATACGCCTGATAATATCGGCTTGAGCAGCGCAATTTTAAAATGAATTAATTTTAATATTGTTGACATTTTAGCTGAATTATTTAATCGTAGTACAATCGAAGGTGTTTTTCCGCAAGCATTAAAATTTCAACGGTTATTCCCTTGTATAAAAAAGGTGATCGCTTATTAATTAGCAATTATCGGCCTATTTCGCTTCTCCCAGTTGTCTCAAAAATTTTTGAGAAAATTGTTAAATCGCGTTTACTTGATTACCTAAATACGTTTGATTACTTTAGTTCGTGCCAATTTGGATTCAGAGCTGGTTTTGGTACCGAAGATGCCCTACTGAATCTAATGAATCCGCTACATGAAGGGCTTAACAATTCATATACAGTAGCCGCTCTCTTTATTGATATTTGCAAAGCATTTGACATGGTGGATCATCGGCTTCTTTTATATAAACTATCGTATATTGGATTTAGGGGAGTGTATGTTTGATTGGTTTACATCGTATTTAAAAGGACGTTTACAACGGGTGAGTATTGGTGGAGCACTGACCAATTTTATCGAACTTATTGCTGGAGTTCCTCAAGGTTCAGTCCTTGGACAAATTCTATTTCTAGTTTACGTTAACTCAATATTTCGTCAAAAGTTCATTGGTAAAATTGTTGCGTTTGCTACGATGACATGGCATTTGCTTATAATTGTAACAATTATTTGTCAACAGTATCTAGTATTAATGAAGATCTGACAGTCTTAAGTAATTGGTTTTCAGTGCACGGACTAGTGCTTAGCCCGAAAACTAAGGCTATTTTGTTCAGCTTGAATGCCTATCGTTCGTTTGGTACTGATATTGTTTTTCATGATGTCTATTGTTCCAGAAATGGATCTTGCTTGCTCAACTGTATGGTGATCGAATCTGTAAGTTCCTGTAAATATTTAGGACTAGCAGTCGATTGTCATTTAGATTGGAAATGTCATGTTTCAGCTCTGAAAAATTCTCTCCACTCCACTATCAGGAAAATGTACCTTCTTATTTATTTGTTTATTTATACTGAGAAAAGTCTACAAATATGACTTGAATTTATAACATACTGAACATGGTAGAATAAAAATTAAATTAAACAAAAAAAGAATAAAAATTAACCTAAAAATATTTTTAGGTTGGAGCAAAATGTTGCTTCAACCTACGTTTAAAGCTGTTTTTACTTAAGTAAAAGTCGAACAGATCAGATGGTCGATTTTATTAAAACTCTTCGACATCATGTTTACCGGTTCATTGTCACCATAGTTTGTTCTGTGTTTATTTAGATGAAGGAACTCATGATCTCTTAAATTCCTACTCAGTGCCTTTATTTTAATTGATTCCAGTATGGATGGTGCATCGATTTGATCAAGTAAAATATTTCCAATAAAGATCCTTCTAAGATCTCATTGTCCTTTTGAGGTTTTGAAATCGTTTTATTATGGCTTAATTGAATCGCGATTACGTTATGGCATTTGTTGCTGTGGTGGCACTTACTTCAGCACAATTAAACCGTTAATTATTGCTCATAAGCATGCTATTAGATTGATGTTTTTTAAAAACAAACGTGTTAAGCTCAATTCTTCCGATAAAGCATATTTATGTATTTAAAGTCATGAAAATTTACTCTTTGAAATAAGCGGTAACCGAAATTTATCTTGTCACGCCTACGAATTACGCAGAAACTCCGTCCGTTTACTCCGTAAACTCATTTTCGTAAATATTTCTTAGTTACGGATCCGTCAATATTTAACAGGCTTCCGAGTTGTTTCAAGATCATTGACGTCAAGCTCCGGAATACCTGGTACATCTACAGCACGAGTGAATTAAAAAAATTAAGAAATTAAATTAAGTGAATTTATTAAAATTACTATGATACATTTCTTAAATAAATCGACTACATACAATGAATTAAATTTGTTGTTTTTTTTATAAAAAGTATTAATAAGCTAATAGATTTGACGTATACACTATAAAATAATATTGGGGAATTCAACTCCCCATAACACGGGATTGAGTTGCTAAACATACACACGAGTCTAAGGTTAAAGTCCATTTTCTTAGCTGAGGACTAGTTTATTTTTTTCCGTGTGGTCGCGGTCGGTTCTCTTATATCCGAATCTGTTGAATCGTCAGAGCTTGAACCAAAAATTCTGTTTGTCACACTTGCAACTGGTTGCGGTGGTTTGCTCATTTTAAATATATAGGTTTTGCACTCCAAATTCAACCTTTTACAAAACCCAATCATCCTTTTCCAGGGTTAGCTATAAAATCTCGGTTTTCAAAATCTCGGTGCTACAAAATCTCGGTTTTTATAAATTTTGAAAAAGGGGGATTTTATTTTAAAGCCCGGTACGCTGCTGAAGTGACATAAAATTTCTCATATAAAAATGACACAAGCGAAAACGAAAATGAAAATTTCACCGCTAAATTTCACTTTGCTGTACGCAGTTTAGCTAGCGAAATAGGGGTTTTCATATTAAAATACAGATATCTCTATTTTACCTCTACACATTTTTCACTTCATTTTTATCTTCCCGGACGATTAATGTGAAGCTACATTTTGACGTTTCATCATTTGAGTTTCTTGTTTTTCAATCGCCTATTACAGTCAACTGTCATTTTTGATTTTAAATTGCAAATTGAAGTTATCGATATACAATTTTACGAGAATCGTCAAACTAAATTTTCACATCAGATTTATCTTCCTATTTTTGGAGACCAGTGAAAATTTCATTTCACTTGAACAGCGTACTAGGCTTTAAACCGAAAATAACCAAAAATTATAATTTCTGGAAAATGGGGAATTTAATTTTAATATGAAAATATCAAAAATTTAAAAATTCTGGCAAATGGGGAAGTTTATTTTAAAAGAAATATAAATAAAAACCGAGATTTTGAAAACTGAGATTTTGAGACGCTCCCCCTTTTCCAAATCAAATTCACCTTTATTCAAAACATATTCATCCTTCTCCAAATCAAATCCAACCGTAGAGGAAATAAAACCAATAGAATTTATTTAATTTAATAAATTTACTGTATTTAAATTCTATAGATACAAAATAACAAGTTAATATAATAAAATAAATAAACCTTTACTATTATAATAGGGGGTATAAAATTCACCTTAAAATTCGGCCTACAATTATTTTAAACTTCACCTTACATAGATGTCATCCTAAAATTCACTGTAGAATTCATCCCAAATTTACCACATAATGTCTTGCTAACTAGAAATTCACCTTAGAATGCACCTTAAACTTCCTTAAAGTTCATCTTAAATTCACCCCAAAGTCAATCCAAATTCTCCATCAAATTCATCATAAATTTGCCCCAAATTTACTTTAAAATTCTTCCTAAAATTCACTCTTAAATTCAACCTACAAGTCACTCTAAAATTAACCCTACAATTTTACCTTAAAACATACCCTTTAATTCAACACAACCTACAGAAACCACCCTAAAATCACTGGAAAACCTTCTCTAAAACTAACGCTGAACTTCACTTTAAAATTAACCCTAAATGCCAGAAAGCGAAAACCCTTAGAAGCTTAAATAAGAATTTTATCAAATTTAAAAATTCTGGAGTTTGGAAATTTTAATACTGGAAAAGTTAATTTAGGATTTTACAAATTTTATAAAATCGTTAAAATCAAATTAATCGTTTATTTGGAATTTGAAATTATTGATTTTAGAAATTGATGAATTTTGTAATGTAGTTTGATAAGAAAAGATTTCAGGAAATTTAAGAAAATTTAGAAGTTTTGTATTGTGGGGATATTAGAATTTAATAAAATTATTGCGAATTTAGGAGCGTAAAAATGGAAAATGGAAATTTAAAGATCTAAATCTATTGTATAAACTTAGAAATTCGTCAAATTTAAGAATCATGAAATATAGAGAGTTTTTGCAACATGTTTGAAATTTACAATTTATATTAGGAATTAGTTAATTTATTTTTTCGTTATCAAAACCAGCTTTTAATCGATTGTTGTGTCGATTTTAATCAAAATTAAATTTAATGAATTTGAAATTATTAAAATTGAATTTTAATTTTTTTTTGCTAATTTGAACTTTACATGATTGAAACAATTTTGCGTTAGTATTATCTTGAATGGAAAAATTTTGAATTTCATGTGGGATAGTATGAATTCATTTGGGAATAAATTGATTTTGGTATTGGTAAATGCGAATTTAAAGTTAAAAACCTATACGAGTAATGGTATTTTTTAAAGCGTACATGGTAGGTTTAGGTGACTAACTTAACATAACTTTACTTTACTCATGCTCGATTAATGTCAGTAAGGTTCGTTCGCCAAATCCAAAATAGAATAACTGATTGACTTTTTGAACCAAAAATGTAACTTAGTTTAAATATTGAGCAAACGAAATAGCTTGAAATCATTCGATATTTTTACAAAAATGTTTTCACATAAGTCTTTTGCGAGTTAAGGGTGAACTCGGTCGTTATTGTATTATTAATATAAATGTGTTTATGGCAATAAAGCTTGAAATAATTTTTAATTTTTCACTTAGTCCGTTTATAAAATTTACAACAAATTTTTATATCTTGCATACATTTGCTTAGAAGTTTATGAAAACCTTCACGCTATGTATATAGCTATGGGCAAAATATAGCAACTATTGACTTGGGATACTTTTAAACTTAAATAAACAAGCGATTTCCGGAACATAAAAATAAAAATGAATTTTAGCCCTTCCGTAGTAATTAACAAATAATACAATTTCACCCTTTTGTAATACTGGAAAATGTTCTTATAATAATACACCCGTAATAATATCCTTGTGTGTTGTAAATATACCATTTTATGTACTAAATAAACAACAAATTTACTGTACTTTTAATACTCATTTAAATAATAAAAACAATTTTAATTACAATATATTTAAGTTTTTGTTGTTGTTAATATTTTGCTTACAATAAATTTTACTTACATAAAAAACTAAAACACGAGAAGAAGAAATGGGAAACTTTATCACGAACCATAATAATTATAATGTAAAACACGGAAACAGATTTATAGGTGAAATATTTCATTTTTTTTTTTGTTAACCAAAATTTGGATTTGCGTTTTCTATAGTTCTAATATAAACCAAAAACATAAAAAAGTTGCTTGAAATATGTGTACGTAAGATTTATGAAAATTTTGTATTCTTTAAATATTCAAGCAATATGGTCGTTATATTGGATGTTGCTTCTCGTAAAAAAAAATTATTCGGTCTGGGTGTGATAACGAAAGGAAGTTGTAAAAGTCATTAATTTGATTTAATGAATTTTGTTTTGTATTAAAAGAAAATATTTTTGAAGCTTTTGAATAATAATTAATTAATTAAAACAGTTGTGAAAAGCCTTTGCTGGTCGGTAACGTGTAGACGACAATCAATAATGCCCTGATCTAATTTTGTTTTAGTAGTGTATTTTAACTGACTTAAATCATTATCTTCGTATACCGAATAACTTTTTCATACGCACATTTCAACAAGTTATCGAATTAATGGCAAATCTCATTGCTTTGGAATTATTCCAGATGAACCCACTAAGCCCAATTAGAAATCAAACATTGTTTAATGAGGTCATTCCTTATAAAATGCACATGCAGTATGTGAATATACGAAATAAGGGTTTGCCCTCCAACTACAAGGGTCTTTTGATTTTATATTCTATAAAATAAAATGTTTTTGGCCGGCGATGATTTATTAACGAATGTAACGTAATTACGTCGTTATTAGAATGACTTAGAGAGGTGAGTATGGCAATTAAAATATCATCAAGAATTTTCATTTTTTACTTTGGTTTTGTGGACATACGTAATATTGTAAAAATATAAAGTAACTACAAAATAATTAAATCTTAACATTTTAGTAGTCGTTTTCAAATAAATTAAATTCCTAATGTATATTTAATTTCTACATAAACTTGATTTATTATACACAAAACAATTATAAAACTAACTCCGCCGATAATCCAACACTTTACAATATATTTATAAACAAATTCTGATTTAACCACTTTTATTAAGCACCTCCACCTTATAAATAAGAAATAACCAAACAGATTAAAATTAATGGAACCAACCAGGATACAATTATTCTCTATAAAATTATTTTTGGAGTATATGTAGGAATCTACACGGTTGTTTAGGTCAATTTCGCATTTTAATTCTCTTCCTGCATGTAAACACATATTAACGTTCTGATATCTACGTGCTAAGGATTTTATATCAAGGAATGAATAATTGTATAAAACAATTTTTATTAGTTTTTTGGATTATATCTACAGATTCTGTGCGGTTGTTTAAGGTGGATTTCACATTAATGTTCCCTTCCAGCATGTAAAAACATTCCTAAGCTCAAATGACTATATTTCAAGGATTTCACATCAAAGAAACGAATGCCATTTGATTCAATAAAATTATAAAATAATCTTTTATTGTTTTTGTAATATACGTACAAATCTAAACGGTTGTTTTAGGTCAATTTCGAATTTGCATTCTCTTCCTGCATGTAAACATATGTGTAAGCTCAATTAACAACGTTTTAAGAATTTCACATCGAAGAAACTAATGCTAAATAGTCTTTAATTAGTTTTGAAATATTTCAAGAAATGTTAGCGATTGTTTTATGCCAATTTCACATTCTTATTCTCTTCGTGCATGTAAAAATATGTTAACGTTCTAATATCTACGTTTTAAGGATTTTTTATAAATGAATAATTGTATAAAACAGCCTTAAATAATTCTTGGACTGTATCCGGCGGTTCTTTGCGGTTATTTTAGATCAATTTCGCATTTTTGTTCTCTTCCTGTATGTATTATAGAGAGAGACATGCGTAAGCTCAAAAACTACGTTTTAAGAATTTCTACGAAACTAGTCCCAAGTAACAATTCTGCTCTAGATATTTTTTAAAAAAGCCCTTAGAGCTACTTTTGAAGCCGCGAGCTTTAATTTTTGCTTTAGAAGCGCTCCTATAGTGTTTTATGAAACTTAATTAAAGCAAAAGTAGCGGTCTTAGAGATAATTTGTTCTAGCATACACAGAACCAAACAAAAACAAAGAACAAAATTTATGTATCAGTCAACTTGTATTTCAATAACAAATAATTTAGTTACATTTTTACCATATTGTACTATGGCTTTGCATATCTCGATATATGTATCGGTTTTGGTAATAGCCAAGTTCTATCCTAATTGGCCAGATTCTAGAACTCCAACAAAAAATCATTGCATTTTTTTTGTGACTTCCATTTTTATTTAGTCCATGGGTACATCAGTTGTTTAAAAATATGTGTAGCTTTCTCTGACCTTGTTTCCAAGATTTATTTTTTCTTCGTTCTTTATAATAGAGTAAGGCGAAATCATTTTCATTTTTGTTGTTACCCCCAAGGCGGTAAAATAAAATATTGAAAATAAATTAAAAATCAACAAAATATTTTTCTTTAATGTTTAGGAATATAACGCAGATTAAAAAAAATATTTTTTTTGGAGTGGGTACAAAACAATAAAGAACGAACAACACCAATTTTCTTTTGTTTTGTCGTTAAAAGAAACCGAAACAAAAAATTCCAAATTAAAGATTTAACACATGCCAACAGTCTTCTTTGACATGCATGCTACACTAAAATGTTAATTTTTCTATAAGACGAAATAATTTTTTCGATAAACACATAAAGGTGGAAAAAAAGCAATGGGAACGGTAAAAGAGCAGTGAAAAAGTAAATTATTGGGAGCAAGAGTGAATAATTTCTATAAAGAGCGATAACAGAGCGAAAATGTTAAACTCTGACACAAACGCAATAGCGGTAGAGCAAGGGACATTTACTGAAAACAATGCTCCTGTTCTTCAAAATTTTTATCTTTTTTTTACAATATCGTTCCTCATGAATAGTTTTCAATATTTTTTACTATCGCTCTTAAAAAAAAATGAATAACGAAGAGCGAAATGCCATCACTTTTTAAACTATGAATACAAGAACAAAAAAAATTGTAACTTTTTTAAAATATAATACAGGGTGTTTGCTGCATCGTTTGCCAAATTGAATTGGCCCAAAGGAGGGGTCATTTGCTATCTCTTAAGCCCCAATAACTAATTTTCTAAATCTATAGTAAAAACTTAAAACTCAACTTAACATTACAATAAGAGAAAAACTAAGAGTGATCGTGATCTTATTAAGTTTTTATTAAGTTCTCTAATCTATCCCCTTTCCAACACTAGGCAATATGCCATAAAAACCATTTCAAATACTTTACTAAATCATAAAATTTGTGTATCGGGACACATCTGCCTGATATCCGACATTCGCGATAAAAACTGGTTTTGGCTTAAATTACATACATACATCAAGGGAGGGTCATCTATCTCCTAAGCTCCAATAACTCATTTCTGGCCCTACGGATTTTTTTATTAACTCGTAAAATGTTTCATGAAGGTAAAAAAAACTTAAAACTCAACTTTTCATTGCAATAAAAAAAAAACCTAAAAGTGATCGTTATTGGGGCCAGAAATGAGATATTGGGGCTTAAGAGATAGCAAATGACCCCTCCTTTGGGCCAATTCAATTTGGCAAACCATGCACCAAACACCCTGTATAATATAGTAAGAGAGACGGAAAAGTTAACTTTTTGGTGTTGATAAAATATCGATTGCGATTTTAGGTACCGACTGCAATAATGACGGCAATATCTGTGCAGCTGCTGAATTCTTGAAAGATCCTTGATAGTTTAATTTTTTTTTGTTTTGTTAACACAATGCAAGTCAATACCCTTATTGTGTTTGATTTAAGACATGTTATCCTAGTGTAGGTATGGATACATATATACATATAACGTTTCCATGACAGAGTTAACTAGAATTAAGAGTTTTGTTGAGTTAAGTTAGATTAAGAAACTTAACGAAAATCCGAAACTTGACATGTTTCCATCATGAGATAATCCACGTTAATCCCGGTTAACTCCATCATGGAAACGTAGTAATATATAAGTTGATTTATAATGGAACATAAAATAGGTCGTATTGTGGGATTGACAATTTGTTGTTATGTTTTTTTTTTGTTAGTAGCTATGGATTTTGATAATAGGATAGAAGCAGCACTGAAACCGGCATCGTGTCAGAATATTACAAAAATGCAGTTTATCGCTCCTACGATTTATTATGTAGTGATGAGAAGATTGTAAAATATTTACGCTAATTTATTATTTAATGGATTTTTGGAGCAGCGCATTTGGGAAATGAATTGTCCTCTAACTTGAAAGAACAGTGACAAATAAAAAATTACCTAACCATTCCTTACAACAACATTGATTCGATCACATTAAAAATGTATTCTACCATAATTATTATTATTAATAATTGTATGTGTAACAAAATGTTGCGTCTGCCAGATTATTTTGTCCAAAGTTGAAGACATGTTAACTCAGGAGGAGAAATTCCTTAACGTATAATCTGTTCATTATATATACGTTTGTTTCTTCACTTATAATGATATCCATTATTCACTGCTAGTTTATCTAGTAGTCCCTTCTTTCATTATTCAATACTTTCAAGTAAATTATTTAATTTTTGAAATTTTATCTAGTAGTCTCTTGCCATTTTCATTATTATTAAACTGTAACGTCAAAATGTCGACGAAAATTATTTGAAGAGTATTTAAAGGATTTGATTATAAAACATAATGATATTTGTCGGTCGTGGATAATAGTATATTATTCAACGAGCATATAATGATAGCTGTTATTCACGAAGATGAAGTTTGCCGACACGAGCCGGATAGGCGACTGTCGTAAATCATCTGAGTGAATAACAGCCATTATATGCAAGTAGAATACGATACTTTGTCCACGACCGACAAATATCATTATGTTTTATAATCAAATCCTTTAAATACTCCTCAAATAATTTTCGTCGACATTTTGACGTCACAGTTTAATAATAATGAAAATGGCAAGAGACTACTAGATAAAATTTCAAAAATTAAATAATTTACTTGGAATTATTGAATAATGAAAGAAAAGACTACTAGATAAACTAGCAGTGAATAATGGATATCATTATAAGCGATGAAACAAACGTATAATGAGCATATTATACGTTAGTCGTGGACAAAGTATCGTATTCTACTCGCATATAATGGCTACTATTCACTCAGATAGTCAGATGATTTACGACAAAAAATACGACAGATGATTTTCGCCTATCGGCTCGTGTCGGCAAACTTCATCTTCGTGAATAACAGCTATCATTAATGCTCGTTGAATAATATTCATTCCTGTTTTCGCTCTTGTTGTGATAACATCGTGTTTATAAAAATTAAAAAATTAAAAATTACAAGAAAAAATCAATTAACTAAAATAATCAAAAGCTATATTGTTATATTGTTATATATTTGAAGTCGTAGTTTATTAATATATTTTTCAGTATTTTTCAATATTTTGATCTAATATTGTTAATCTAAAGTGAGAACTATAATATATATATGGATTACAGTTACCTTGTTTTTTGTGTTATTACAATATAATGTGTGACTAACTGAGAACTTATTGGTTTGTCTAGATCAATATACTTATTTGATAATTACATCATCATAATACAGATCGTGTGATATTGTATGAACAGTTTCTTGTGCCTAGTGATAAATCATTTTCTTTAATAATGTCTAGTTGTAATTCTTGCAAACTATCTGTGCAACGGCAGGCCAGGGATATTGTACAATGTGAAAGATGCAAACACCTTTATTATTTGTTGTGTGAAAATGTCAATAATGATTCTAAAGGTAAACCTTATGTGTGTTCATTGTGTACAAAGCCGGCAACAATAGTTAGCTGTTCAACAAATTCCAAACTAGTTGTACCGGATAACAGTTCTACTTTTACGGCTATAACATCCATACAAAGTGATATGCAAAAAATTCAACTTCAGCAAACCAATTTTTTGCAATTGCTAAAAGAGCAACAACAATCGTTTAATGATTCTTTTATGACTTTAAGCAGTAAAATTGATCAATTAGCAAAAATTAATGAAAAAATTGATAAACATGAATGTGAAATTGTTGCTCTTAAAGAGGGAAATGCTGAACTGTCAAAACAACTACAGCTGTGCAACAATCGTTTGGATATTTTGGAGAAATATTGTAATTTATCGACCCTTCAAATATTTGGTGTGCCATTCAATTCTGGTGAAAATTTGCTGATATTGACGAATGAAATTTTTAAATGCTTTGGACTTAATGTAGCAGATAAATCATATATAAAACATATCCACAGGACTTACTCTAAAACTTTGCCGAAACCAATTACGGTGGAATTTTACAATAAATTTGGCAAAGAAGCCATTCTCCGACTTGCCAAAGGCAAAAAGAGTATTAATGCTAGTGACGTCAATTTTAATAAACCAGGCAAGATCTTAGTCAAGGATTATCTGCCTGGGTGGAAAAAAAAGTTGCTTGCTATGGCAAAAGATAAGCTGCTTAAAACCAACACTAATAATAACCAATATAAGTACGTGTGGGCGATGCATGGTAATATTTACTGTCGTAAGTCGGATGGTGATGTACTAGTAAAGATTTCCTCTCAATTAGATTTGGATAAACTAATAAGTAACAATATTTAATAATTTATAAACGTATTATCTTTAAGTTTGTTTACTTTTTTTTTACATTTTTTTCTCTAATAATTAACTTTTAATAATATATATTTTCATAATATGAGTACCATTGAGATCTACTATCAGAATACAAGAGGTTTAAAGACCAAACTTCAAAATGTAAAATTGCAGATTTCAACATCAAATTTTGACGTAATTTGTTTAACTGAAACTTTTCTTAATCCATCTGTAAGTTCTAATGAATTGTTTGATAATCGGTACAATGTGTGTAGATGTACATGAAAAGCAGGATGGCGGTGGAGTTTTGCTGGCATTAAAAATTGGTTTATCTGCAAGTAGAATGGACTTCTTCAATAACTCACATGTTATTGATAGCGTATTTGTTAAAGTTTGTCTGAACAAGTGTGATTCTCTTGTTGTGGGTGTTGTCTATTTTAATATTCGTGTTAAATTTGAAGAATATAAAATATTTTGTGATGCATTATCGGATCTAATGGTTTCAGCATCCTCTAATTGCAAGTTCATTATAGTTGGTGACTTTAATTTGTCATGTATTGAGTGGCACTTAGATTCTTTTGATGTTATAACAGCTAGGAGATTTGAGGGTAGAGCTGCTGAATATTTAATAGATACTCTGGAACTCACTGGGCTATCCCAACTTAATTTAGTAAGAAACCACCAAAATAAGATATTAGATTTAGTCTTATGCAGCATTAACTCTGTCAATGTTGATATCGTTTATAGCATGGAAGTGCTTTCTAAAATTGATCCATACCATCCACCACTTCATATCGCTATTCGACTTAACAAAATTAAATTTCAATCCGTATGTTCCCGTTCATCAATCAATTTTCGCAATTTACATTATAACTTGATCGAGAAAGACTTGCATAAAATAGATTGGGACGTTTTATTCGATAGCAAGAATGTCAACGAAATGATTGATGCATTTTATGGTGTTTTATTTGACTCAATTAAGAAACACTGTATTGCTAAAACTAGAGCTAAAAATATTTTCCATCTTGGTTCTCGGATTCTTTAGTTAAACTGATCTCTGCAAAAAACAAAGTTAGGAAACGGCTGCATATTTACAACAATACTTGTGATCGTATAGTTTTTTTACAATTCAGAAGACAAGTTGTTAATGAATTAAACAGTTGTTTTATGAAGTATTTAACTTCTCTGGAAGTTCAATTTATATCTGATCCGAAAAAATTCTGGAAGTACACTAATTCATTTAGAACCGAAACAAATTTTCCATGTACAATGTACTTTCGCCAATGCAGTTCTAATGATAAATCTGAAATTGCAAATCTATTTGCGGAAAACTTCAAAAGTGTTTATAGGATCGATAATTCTAGTTTCTTAATAACTAAAACTGAACAATGTTCCGATTTATACTGTTCTGAATTGGATGTTCTTAATTTGCTTAATAATTTGAAAGTAAATAAAGGAGCTGGTCCAGATCTAATCCCTAATTTTTTTGTTAAAAATTTAAAAGATGTTCTTTACAAACCTCTTACAATAATTTTTAATCGTGCCATCAAAGCGTCGTGCTTTCCTGATAGATGGAAGCATTCACATATAATTCCTATTTACAAGAAGGGTGATCGATCTGATATTGCTAATTATAGACCGATATCCATTTTAAATGCTTTTGCTAAATTATTTGAGAAGGTATTACATGCAAAATTATTCAGTTTAGTTAAAAATAGAATTTCCAATAAACAGCACGGGTTTTATCCAAACAGGTCTACACTCACCAATTTATTAGAATTTTCTGATTATGTATTTGGTGCTGTTGATGCTAATAGGCAAGTGGACTGTATTTATACAGATTTCAGCAAAGCCTTTGATACAGTAAGTCATTCAAAATTATGTGCTAAACTAGTGACTTTCGGATTATCCTATTCTGACATAGTATTTTTTCAGTCTTACTTGTGTGATAGAAAGCAATATGTTGTATTTAATGGACATAAGTCCTTATGGTTTACATCGGTATCTGGAGTCCCACAGGGTTCAATACTAGGGCCTCTGGTCTTCTTAATTTTTATTAATGATTTGATAGATGTGATTGACTCCTGTTGTCTTCTCTATGCAGATGACCTCAAGATTTTTAAGGAAGTAGGTAATTTGTCAGACTCTCTAAATCTACAATATGACCTTTGCAAGATTTTCCAATGGTGTCTGGCAAATGAATTATTGCACTTAAATATAAGTAAGTGTATGGTATTATCTTATACCAGAAAGGTTAATATTTTTGTTTTTGATTATAATATTAATGGTCTAGTTGTTAACAGAGTAAAATTAATTAAAGACCTTGGTGTAGTTTTTGATGTAGGGTTAAAATTTGATGCACATATTGATAGTATTTGTAGCAAATCGTATAGAAATTTGGGTTTTATATTTAGGAGAGGTAGAGAATTTAGATCACCTACATTATTGATTGTTTTATTTAATCATTTAGTTAGTGCGAAGTACTTTGGAGTACGGAGCCCAAATTTGGTGTCCTTATTATGAGATAGGCGCCTTCAAAATAGAACGAATTCAAAAGAAGTTTACTAGATTTTTATGCTTCAATTTTGTACCATTTACAAATAAGTTGAGTTATAATGTTAGGCTTGCAATATTTAATATAGATTCACTTGAAATTAGAAGATTGCTATTGGACGAATATCTATTGTTTAAAATTATTAATAATATGTTTAATTCCAATATTCTATCTTAAATTAATTTCTATGCACCTGCTTATTTTACAAGGCCATCTAGACTTTTTTACAATCCAACTCCGCGCACTAATCTTGGCTTTTCATCTCCGTGTTTTAGAATCCAATGCAATCATGACGCTGTATTTAATAGTATTGATTTATTCACAGGTTCTTATTTTTCTTTTAAGAAAAAATGCTACAATGTGTTTAAATAAATTACTCGGGTTTTCTATTCGTATTAGTAAATAATCTCATTTGGATTTTGATTTTTTCTTTTTTTTCTGTGTTTTTGGTCTTTAAAGGTCAAGTATTAATTCTGATAGTTTGATTTTATTTTTTTTTTATTTTATTTTTTTTAGTTAATAATTTGAATATTTAAAATTGTATATTGTAGGTATTATTATAATTAATTAACTTTTTTTTTCACATTTCTAATTATTCATTAAATGTTTGATTATTATTTCTTATGTTATTTGATTTGTCTTTATAAACTGTTTTTCGATTATTATTGTAAAAATCCTGTTATACACATTACATGTTTGTTGTGATAACAAACAAAAAGTATTTAATACTGTAAGTTATCCTAGAATTGGAATAAATAAATAAATAAATAAATAAATAAATATACTATTTTCTACGATGGTGCAGTAACCTATGCTTTCGATGACGATTTTTGAATTTAAATTATATATGAAAAGGAGCCTTTGTTGTCGTCTACTAAAATCGTGTGGAAATTTTCATTACACAACGATTTCTTAATATTGCCACACGATTGTGAAAATCCAAACATTTCAATTTCATTTTTTGTTGCGAATAATTTGGTTGTTTCTAGCGTAGAAAAAATAGCGTGTGTAACTCGCGTGAAAAGAGTCATTGCAAGAAGCAATTGAGTGCAGCCCTCGCTATCGCTCAGGCTGCAAATTTCACTTTCGTATTGCAATGACTCATTTTCTTCACTTGTTATACAATATACTATTTTGTAACTGAATTTATTTTTAATACGCATATAATCAAAGCAACCTTGATTATACAAGCCACAATCTAAAAAAACGAAGCTTTTTAAGGGAGTTAGAAACGAGGAAAAAACCAAAATTTCCATAGTAAAACACATAAAACAATGGGAAATAACTTTTTTTTCTAAGACAAATTTGTAAGTGAAAACATTGCAAATTCTTAATTATAATTTCTGAAATATTTTCAGAAATGTTTGAATTTCAACATATATAAATCTCGTTTAAGTAAATCGTTTTCATTTTCTTGTAATAATTAATTTATTTAAACCAAAATATAAAAAAAAGTTCATAACAACAGCATTCTGGTCAAATTAAAAAGAAAAGCTTACTACAAATCGTGTGCATTAAGTCAATATACATAGATGGCAGGGGGCAGTAAACATTTTGAAAAATCGTACCAAAAATTGTCACCTGGGGAAATTTCAAGTTCAAAAATTGTAGGAAAAGCAAAAGAAATTCACAAAATATTAAGAATTTGTCATAATTTGTGTGTAATAATAATTTTTTTTCGTATTTCTCTGCCAACAATTATAGACATCCAACTTACTTTACACTAGTAAAACTAAAGATAAGGGCCATATTTATAGTCCGCACTACAACCACTGTTGTTACTAAAGCAACTCTTTTGCTATTTATAAACCTCACTATAACTACTGTTTCAAACAGTTGCTACAACTATAGTCGTGGATATCGGCGACTAAAACAGTTGTTACAAATGTTCGAAAATACATTTTTTTATTGTAAATTGTGTTCGAATTTCGAAATTAATGTCAAAAACAAATCTTTACTACTTATTTTACTCTTAAATGGATTCTTCATTTTCTTCAATATTATCATCCGCGTCAGATGGTTCTGATTATTTATTAAAAAATAACTACATATGTCCGAAAAGAAAAATGCTACAAAGAACGAATCACAGAAGATTTTTATACAGATGAGGAATTTAAAAACAGATTCCGATTTACGAAAATAGCCTTAAGGTGTTTGGAAACGTTAGTGGAAAATGATCTGAAGCATATTGATAATAGAGGTTTACCTTTGACGGTAAAGCAAAAAATCATGATTGGTTTGCGTTATTACGCGACTGGTTGTTTTCAAATCCTCTACCTTTCATAATAAATCCGCTGTGTCTCGTATGCCTTTTCTTGTGCGAAGTAACATTTCTCTAGCAATCACTGCTGGTGGCGCGATGGTTTGTATTGAAGGCATATTTGGTGTTTCGGATGTTGTTGATAAACACGGTGACGCTTGTTGTACAGTCATATCTTGATCATTACAGTCACTGGCTTCTTCACTGTCCAGATTTTCGTATGGATCCTCTTCAAAACCATGACAATTTTAACTGTTTTGCTCTTACAAATTTAAAATAATAATTAATTATCATATACGATTCGTATTAAGTATGGAATTTATAATTACCGTTTCATTCTTAAATCCTGAATCATTATCGTAACAATTTACTTGCTGACTAATCGTTGGCAGAATTAATTCATGTAACTCACTATCAGCCTGAGAGAGTTTTACTGTAGAAGGACCACCACCAGTACCTGGAACATCTTTTTTTTTTGTTAGCCAACTCGTTTCGCAATTTACCTTTCTAGTTTGCGTAAACTGCCTATTTGTTTGGTAGTCTTGAGCGGACCGATTATTTGGCTATTATATTCTAAAGCGGCACTCTTCCAACCTTTTTTTTCTGTATTTGTCACCGAATCAGTCTTTTTATTTTCTAAAACTATTTTATATTTTTTTATAATACCAATAAGTTAATCCTATGGTAAATCCTATCGGTTCATTTCCGCTAGAACTATTTATTTACATTATAAAGCAATAACAAATAAATATCATAACTGTAAGATACAATTTTCATAAATTAACAAATTAAATTGCCGCTGTTTTTGTTATTTTAATGTTGGTAGCACTAGTTCGAAAACAGTTGTTTTAACAACGTCTATAAATACCAAAATAAAATCCTGGTTAAATCAGTTAATTTAGTGACGACTATAAATACCAAAAAAAATCAATTCAAAAACAGTTGTTTTTCGAAAACAGTGACTACTGCTATAGTTGTAGTTTGGTCTATAAATATGGCCCTAAATTTAGCAAGTATTATTTTAATTCGTCAGAGCCAACTTTGATGTATTTTTCAAAATGAAAGTTCGAAAAACATATTTTAGAAATAATTTAAATTTAATATTTCTGCAATTAATATTTACTTAATACCAATATACCCTTCTTATATATTTCTGCTAAAGATATGTAGAACACTTTTGAATAAATTTTTAATTTTTCATTCAATAACTTGAAGCTAAAAACACCATTTTTACTATGGATTCCTATGGAAATCAGTGAAAAGTTATACCACTAAAAAAGCTTCAAAAAAATACGTCATAATGATTATGGCTCTATTCTCTAGAAGGCTCTGATATAATGCGATTTATTTTGTTTTAAGTTTATAAAGGATATTCAAGTTTGTAAGCTTTGCATGGTTACTTCAAATCAAAAAATTGTATTGCGCGTGAGAAGTCAGCGCACGCAAACTTTAGTAATTTAGTGCCGTACTGTATACATACATAAAAAACAACTAATAATTACACAGCTGATGATCATTAGACGAAATCTCGAGATTACGCGTTATACTAAAATTCTTTTTTTTTTTTTTTTTTTTTTTTTTTATTAAAATAAATTGTATTTATTTATTTAATGTTATTACAATCTAGTCTCCTGGACTAATGAGCAATTTGTTTCTGACTTAATTTACTAACTTAATATTAATCTATGGCTTCTTCCCATTGGCGTTCCATAGAGTCTGGTAAATTGAATTAAACCACATCTTTGTAGTGGGCTTTACACAGCACAATGCTGTTTAAGCTAACAATTACACCAACTCAAAAGGTTTGGTTCTTTTAAGTCTGCGTGTTAAATTCGTGTTGCTTAGAAGCTGAGTTGCCTCAATGTTCACATGATGCCGGAGCCTCTCTTCATGTCTCCGCGCTTTCTCCTGAATTTCATTTACGATGAGGTTCATTTTAAGGTCCCTATGGAGATCATTGTTCCTGACATACCAAGGTGCATCGACGATGTTCCTTAATACCATATTCTGAAATCTTTGGATGATATTTACGTTGCTCTGTTTGGTACACCCCCAAAGTTGAATACCATACGTCCAAACCGGTTTCAATATTTGCTTATAAAGTAGCAGCTTGTTGTATGTTGATAAAGAAGAGTTCCTTCCCATCAGCCAATACATCTTTCTGTATTTAATTCTTAGTTCTTCACTTTTCTTCTTGACATGTGCTTTCCATCGCAGTTTAGCATCCAGGGTCATGCCGAGATACTTAGCTGTGTTCGCATACGGTACTATTTCTTGATTTATGGTAATCGGGATATTTTCGAATCGCCTGTTAGTGAAGTTGATGTGAACGGATTTAGTTTCATTTAGTTTTATTCGCCATCTTTTTGTCCATTTATAAATTTTAGTTATTGCTGATTGTAACTTTTGTGTTGACTCTTCGCTGCTTGTGCCAACAGCTAAGATCGCCGTGTCATCTGCAAAAGTCGCCACTGTATTGTTTTCTAATGCAGGAAGATCATAAGTGTACAGTAGGTATAAAACCGGCCCTAGTACACTGCCCTGTGGAACTCCTGCGTTGATTTCTTTCAATTCAGAGAAAGTATCATCTAACTTAATCCTGAAGAATCTATCTTTTAAGTAAGATTCCAGTATATTAGCAAATTGGATTGGTAGAAGATTTCTTAATTTATGGTTAAGTCCTTCATGCCACACTCTATCAAATGCTTGGGCAACGTCTAGAAATATTGCTGAACAGATTTTTTTCTCCTCTAGTGCTTTCTCAATTATACTGGTTATTCGGTGAACTTGATCAATTGTTGAGTGTTGGTTACGAAAACCGAACTGATGATTTGGGATTAAGTTTTCACTCTCGATTATCGGATTTAACCTTTTTACCAGAAGCTTCTCAAAGAGTTTGGACATGACTGGCAATAGCGAAATTGGCCTATAAGATGAGGTTATGTGTGGTGGTTTCCCAGGTTTTGGGATCATGATTACTTCTGCAATTTTCCACAAGCTTGGTACATATTTGATTCTAAATGCTGCATTTATAAGATTGGTGAGCTTTACCAGAGCTTTCCTTGGCAGTTCTTTTAAGATTTCTGCAGTAATAAGATCGTAGCCAGGAGCTTTTTTCATATTCATATTAGTTTTTATCTCACACGCGACTTCTTTTGGTGTTGTCGGTAGGATTTCTTTACTTTCTTGCACAGCTTGTTCAGATATTATCTCAGCTTCTAATGTTTCATCTTGATGTGGCTGGAATATTTTTTCAAGATGTTCAGCAAATTCTCGAGCTTTGTCTTCATTATTCCTAGCCCATTTATCACCTGCTACTCGTATTGGAGGGTTCTGTATTATTGGTCTTTTAATTCTTTTGGTTGCTTTCCAAAGAGAATAATCAATACTGCTATCATTAGTTAATTTTCTTAAATAGTTGCTAATTGATTCATTTTTCAATTCTTGGATCTCTCTTCTTAATTGTTGAGTGAGATTGTTCAAATTAGTTTTATCTTGGGGGGCCCTTGTTTGTTGCCATACTCTTCTCGCTTTTCTTTTTTCTGCTAGGAGTTCCCTAATTTCCAAAGGGTAGTTGTTTCCCTTGATTTTCTTTTTAACCTCAGGGGTATTTTCCCAAGCTGATTGCTGTATATCGTCTACAAATTTGTGAACTTCTTTGTCTAATTGCTCCTCGGTCTTTAATGGAACCATTAAGTTAATTTTTTCTTCTAGCGATAGTCTAAAGCATTCCCAATTGGTGTGATTATTTACTAGAAAAGGGTTCCTTTCTTTCTGAATAATTTTTTCACTTAACGTTAAAAGTATCGGTGAATGATCAGAGTTTAGATTGTGGCTTTCATTTACTTGTATATAATTTACAGATATCTTCTTTATTATAAAGAAATCAATCAGATCTGGTACTTTATTTGGATCAGTAGGCCAGTAAGTTGGTTTTCCAGTTGAGAGAGCTTCACAACTGCATTTCCTAATGGCTTTTAGGAGTTCTTTACCCTTAGTTGTTGTTAATCTGGAGCCCCAGTGGACATTTTTTGCATTAAAGTCTCCTCCAAGTATAAACCGTTTTCCTAATTTACTGAGGAACTCGAGATAATCCTTTTCTTTCAACGAGTGCTTCGGTGGGCAGTAAACACCAGCAATACAAATAGAACCATTTTTGGTTTTGACGTTAACAGCAGTTGCTTGTATTTCTTCTGTTTCATATTTTAACTCTTCATAGTGATGAATACTATTTCTGATTATAACAGCACTACCTCCTTTAGCAGTGTTTTCCGGATGAATGGTATGATATATATGATAATTTTTAAATTTAATGATTGTTTGTCTAGTGAAATGTGTTTCCGTGATGAGACATACATCGATTTTTTCTGTGTCCAGGACCACTTGCAATTCTTGTTGATGTTGCATAAGTCCATTGGCATTCCAACATACGATTCTAAGATCACCGGCCATTTTTCTGTTTAGGGATGGCTCCCTTAGTGCTGTATTCTAATTTCTGTAATCGCTCATCAAATGTATTGAGCCTGCTTAAAATTAATTTAAGTGTTTGACTTATATCGTCATTTTGACCAGTTTTCCCTGGATTCCCGTTACTCATCGTTACTTGGGCATAAGTCATTTTACCCAATTGTCCATGAGTAGTTCCCAACGCTCTACGATTTACTTCGGGTTGGCTCATCTTAATTGCCTGCTGCCTGAATAATCTTGGATTTTTAGCAATCACATTCCTATTTTTGATGTTTTGCAGTTCAATGGCAACGCTGCATCCTCTGTAGTTAGCCGGATGGTTTTCTCCACAGTGAACGCATTTAGGCTGAACATTTCTATCTTTTACACAATCTTTGGTATGATGTTTACCTAAACATTTGACACACCTGGGTTCCCTGCTGCAATATTTTTGTGTATGTCCATAGGCTTGACATTGTTTACATTGTGGTATAAGTTTAGACCGTCTTAGAGGCTGAATAACTACTTTGCACCCTAAGATGTACTTAATTTGATAAATTTTTTCGATATCTTCATCATTATCGAAGGTCAACATAAACATGTTGAGAGGTACTTTGCCTCTCCGTTTTAGCTTAATTGATGCTTCAGTAGCCTTAAATCCTTTTGCTTTCAGATCATCAATTATTTTTTCTGGTTTACACGTAGAGTGTAGATTTTTAGCCATAACCCTTATTGGTCTGGTTTGTTTGTCTTCAAACGTGTGCCAAGCACGTTTTTCTTCATTTAACATACTTGTCATTTTTCTGTAAGTTTCACCATCTTCCAAATTTATTTTGATGGTGTTTCCATTCATCACCTTTGCATTAAACTTATCAGTTGTAGTAATTTTTTTTAATTTCTCATAGAGTAGATCATAGTCTTTGACTTCATCTATTACTATTGGTGGTGGTGGAGGTATTTTTTTTGATGATTTCTGAATAATATTAGGAACATCATCCTTTAATTGAGGTGGGGAGAGTGTATTATTTAATTTTCTTTTTTTTCTAGCCCCTTTAACTCTTATCCACTCAGTTTCTCGAGCTAGTTCGTCTTCATCCGTATGGTACTCTTGTTCAGATGTAGTCTGGCTAGGAGTATGATAGATTGCCTCCTTTGGCTTAAGAGCTTTAACTTCGTTTTCAAGTGTTTTCATACGTTCCTGCAACCATGTAATTGTATCATTCAGTTGCTTGTTAATATTGTTGGCTTCAACTAGTGCATTATTAGCTTTACACAATTCATAATGAAGCTTTTCTTCGTTTGTAGAACCAATGTTCTTGTTGCTAGCCCCAAAAGAGGGACTACCGCCTCTTATAGGAGAATACGATACTTTCTTACTCCTCTGGAAGGGATGTATAGTATTATTTTCTGATTCGCTCAGTTGAGCTTGTTTATTCACCAACATATCTTGGGATTGGTTTAAATAATTGTAGTATAGCAATGGCAGGTCTCCCCCAGAATCCACGAGACCGACCTCCGAAGAGGGTGGATTTACCTGATTAACAGGTGTACCACCTGGGGTATTATTTTCCATATTCGTTGCGCTCATTGCTCATTTATAGTGTACTGCACTCGCATCTAGTATTTAGCCGACGTATTCACATCGTTGCCCGGGTGTTACCACTTGGAGGTATACTAGACACATTTGGTGGTTTCTACATAGTTGCAGCGTTGGAATATAGACCACGAGATACATGGCTATAGACGGTCAACACCTACCCTATTGAGACGCACCCAACACCCGTTATACTAAAATTCTGAAAAAAATATTTTTTAATCTTTTTAAGTGGCTAGGTACATAATAAGTATTTGTTTATATTAAAAAAAAAATAAATCAAAGATATGTAAGTGGCATGTACTCGTATAAGCGATTGAGTGCAAATTAAATTTTATTTATAATAACGTTGCTTACTAAGGTAAGGACCAAATCTACTATATTTAAACGCCACAAAATTGTTTATTGGTTTATATCATGGGTTTCGGAAAAGGCACGATCAATTTTGATAAAAGTTGGTGAGAGGGGTTTTCGAGTGCCTGGAAGCGATTTCGACTACTCTTGATTTCCGGAAAATCCGTTTAAGGGGTCCTCCAGTGGGCCCCGGGTTCCATTTTTCTTAAAAAAATTCAATTATTTTGGTTTCGTTGTTTTTAATTTGTTTAAAATCGGTTTGTATGATAAAAATGAGATTCCGATATGAGCTCCGGATGTGGTTTTAGAATATGCCCAATTTGAATGGAACTAAGCCATTTTTAAACTGATTTGGATAAGACTCAAAATGAGTTAAAATGAGTTCCGGTTGTGACTCTAGAAAATTTGCAGTTTGAATGGAATTTCACAATTTCTTATCCGATTGAGATAAAACACGATGTGTTTGGTGAAAATGAGACTCTAACATGAGGTTCTGATGTTGTTTTGAAAAATTACTAATTTGAAGGGGACTCTGTATTTCTTAACTGATTGGAATGAAATTTGAATTTGTATAATGTAAATGGAATTTCACTATGAGTTTTAAATATAGGTCTGGAAACTGCCTTATTTTGTTTTGTTTCTAAGTTTAAAATTTGATTTCAGTATGAAGTTCGGATGTGGTTCTAAAAATTGGAACTAACTCACTAACACTTCTTCAGAGATTGGCATGAAACTCGTTCTAGAAATGAATTTACCAATTTAAAAAGGCTTGTAATGGCAATTTCGATGGAGTTAAGACATTCAGACATGAATTGGAGCGCCGCTTCTGGCTGATCTTTGACTGAATCAAAGCTTTTATATACTTTGGAATCTCGAGTTGATCGATAATTTTGGTATTGATCTTATCTACGTCGAAAACTTCGTCAATTAGATGACAGGAGATCCTCCGGTAATTTTATTTCATCAAACAGGTTCATCGGAAGTTTTTCCAGTATCCCAATTGCAACAAATAATTTGCGAATTCTATCTGTTCGACATCGACACGCATATTATCTACCAATGAAAATGAAGTGAAGTGTTTCCAGAGGTTACTTCGTTTAATTGATAGGTCCAGCAGCTCACTTTGGTTGGCTCGTGGCTGAACGGGCAAGCATTGACGAAAATCACCTCCTAGGTCAAAACCATAATCTTTCCTCTAGAACTATAAGCTTTCCTCCAGAACCATAATCTTTCTTCAACGGCAAATTATAATTTCCAATTTTATCCATATTGTCCAGTCCATATTTTGGTGTCATAGGCACTTCATCCATTAAAAAAACGTGAACTTTGGCAAGTTCAGTTACTCTAGCTGATCTCGGTTTTATGTTTGAGATCGATTCAGATGTCAATGGTAGTTTGAGACCAAAGGTCTTATGTACAGTACGTCCATTCGGTAGCAAAATCGACGCAATTCCTGTGAAAGCCATACATTTGACTATACAATGTTGACCCTGCAGGATGTAGTAGAGTGTCTTATAGATAAAAGTCTTGCATGTGCCACCAGGTTCACCAATAAAGAAACACTTTGGGCTAAGGCTCGTATTTTTTACTGCGTTTAAGATTTTATCAACAATCTCGATTTGTCCTTTAAGCATCTCGTACATCACGTCTGCCAAGAGAAGTTGAATTTACGATGTAAAAAATTTGTTTGTTTAGCTGGTTCTCATAGTGATCAATATTATCCATACCGAATCGTTCTACCCAGAAGCGGAAATTTCTGCCTTCTGTTGCTTCTGTGTTTAGCTTGTATGCGATGATCCGATACGCGCTTTCAATTCCTTCTTCGTCGGACTTGCCAGTTCGTCTGCCTTCTCTAAATAAAATCTTCACACAAGTCTCGTTTAAACAACTCCCATAGGAGTTTTGGAACCAAGAATCAGGATCTGCACGAACAACGTTCTCATTACTGTTGGCATTTTTGACACGGAAGATTCTTGCGAACCTTCTATTAACTGTTGATCGCCGTTTACGAGTCCTTGAGCAAGACAGGCTTGCTTGTATGTCACATATTGAGTGTTGTTAAACATTTGAAACTTGTTGCATTCTTATCGTGATATAACAACAGTCACATGTGATAGAGTTTTTCTAGGCACCCATTTACTTGATGTTCCTACCCATTTAAAATGTTCTGGTATCCGTCAATAATAATTGTAAACTATTTCCGAATTTCTATTTAAACGACGGTCTTCTTGTTCTTGTAGTCTCACTGCTTGATTATGTAGGAAATAGACGTCTAATGTTGAATTCTTCTGCCCGATGTCTGCCAAATATTCTTGCGACACAAGGCATTTAATCGTTTAAAGTTTCGCCTTTTAATCAAATTTTGTAGTTTTTTATCTTATACTCTCTTTGTCAAATTTGCATTAATTCCGGGTTAAAAAAGGCTTCACAACAATTTTGGTTCTGTTTATAAAGGTGGCTCTAATACAGTATTTACCGTAATATTATATAATATGAAATATCAAATCTTTTTCGATCAAAACTCGCAACTTTATTAAAAATTGAACAAATTCTGCAACTTGTGGTAACTCATACCTACCGATTCGATTTTTACTACACAAACCATAATGCTAAAATAAAGTTTTAATAACAATTTTGTATTTAAAAAAAAAAAATTTAAGACACGAATACTTTATTTAATTTAATAAAAATAGATTTAATTTTGCGCGCCAACCCACTAGTGCCACTGCGTAATTAAAATTCAAGCAATAAAATATAAAAAAATAAAATGTTTATACAGGGTCTGTTTGATAATTCGCACGGTGCAGTGCAGTGCACATTTTTTTTCTTTATTTCACCACAAGAAATAAATCAAAGTAGACAAGGAAAACAGTATGTATTGCACTGCACCGTGCGAATTATCAAACAGGCCCATAGACTACTTTACTGCTGTAGTAATATAGAACAAAACCCGGAGCTAGTTAAGTTTCTTTCGTAACAGTTCTTAATTACCAAAATCAACTATAGCTCCATACATAGTAGTACATATCCCACAATACTAAACTACTAAAAGCTTTCCACTTTATATAATTTTATTTAACTCTAACCATTATGCTCCATCCTCATTTGCGGATGGGTTGATGCTAAACAATAATTTTAAACCATAACCTAAACTTTATTTTATCATTTTTTTTTATTCTCTCTGTATCATTCTCACACACAAAAAAAAAATCATCAGGGAATAAATGAAACCAGGCCACCATGAAAATGTATAATAAAAAATAAAAAATATTTCCATTAGTTTTCAAGTTTACGTAAAGCTTTAAATTTTTGTTTTCTGTTTACGTACACAACTATGTATGTACCTATATTTAAAATCCACTGTACTTTTACAACAAATACTAATGTGTTAGGTAGAGTATGAAATATAAAATGTTTTCCATGGCATGTGTTTGTTCTAAAGTTCTCATAAAAAAAAACCAACCATTATGTCACGCACATATAAATTCACTCATTTACCACACCTCTTTAATTTTATTTTCATTTTTGTGCTTTTAACTTTTTTGTTGTATTTATTTATTTAATTTTAGCTATTTTGTGAATGCTCCAATTTTGTATATACTCTTATAATATTTTATTATATTGTGTGTGCGAGCTTTTATGATAATATATTATAATGAATATTCATAAAATCGTATCACATTATTTATATAATTTATTGATCATCATAATATTGATATGTCTTTTAAAAACATAAACTAGATACATATAATACTAACACAACATATGAAATGATTTAATACATACTGGTATACATATGTAATTATACATATATAGTACACACCCTGAACAAAGTGCAAATTATATTATATCAATCATGATGATACTCCTGGATGAAAAACACAACCACAATAAAAATTATTGTGCAAATAAATCGCAGACAGTGACAACCGCATCATCATCATCATCATCATACTTAAAAACTCATAATTTATATCCTTGCATTTCCATTTGTCATTTTCCAAGGAAAGTACTAAAACCGTCTGATTAATAAACATAAAAATATTCGCATCTAACGTAAATTACTTGTTATAAAAAAATCTTCTTGATGATAAGCATTTTAAAGTGTGTTGCTATTTTATTTGGTTTCGGATTAGATGTGATATGTTCTATAATAAGTTTAGGGTATAATTAATTTGTTTCATTTTTAATAATCATCTCTAAATGCCATTATTCTTTTTACCACATAATAAAAATAAATTAATTTAAAAAAAAGTGATAATACTCAAGCAGCAGAGTGAAAAAAGTGAATTCTAAATTTCATCAATTAGTATATTTAAACAATATTATGGCACGCCTTTTTTTAGATTTATAAGGATTAATGTCTGTATATTGTTCACATTCAAAAAAAATTTTTTTTGTGCTGAGTTTCGCCCCGTCCATGCCATTACTTTGACATTTTATATTATTATGTATTATGTTTATAGAGCAGAAAAATAAAATAAAAATAATTTCAGAGGTACATGTATTTCAATAAACGTACCATAAAAGAGTATGTTGTTGAATTTTTAGACATATTTTTTGTATGCGTGTGTGTGTGTGTGTATATGATAAATTATTATCCTTAAAACAAATCCGGAGTATTTTATTATACCGAAGACAATATTGGAAACTCTTAAGGTCGGCCAAAAGCTAATAAATATTTTGTGTTTTGTAGTAAACAAGAAATGGGATGTCATAAACATGGTGATAAAATAAGGATTTGCTTCATGTTCTTCAGAACAATGATTTTGTTATTATTGGAACAGATGCCAAATTTTAAAATTATGCATTCGGCTATAGTAAATTTTATTAGCCAGAAGAACAACAGAGCATTTTATAAAAATTTATAAGATTTCCGACAATTTTAGTTTTTATTTGCCTAATTAATTTATTACAACGAAGAAGGAAAGCCCAACAGTAGACATCCACGATTGTTTTTATTTCTAATACTCCCGACAGAGACAACTGGATAATTGCGAATATGAGATTAGTAAGTAAGAATTATTTAAAATTGAAATCGTGATCTGAGGTTATGGCGATAATCTTTGTGTCTGCCAATGGTATAAAATAATAATCCTAATAAAAATTCTAGAGAATGGATCTCGGCATAATCGGTTAAAAAATAACAAAGTTCCAGATTAATTTGACTTATTCCAAAACTTCATCTACAAATCATTTTAAGATTCCATTGTTGCGAAGACGGTGGATTTCATTAATTAAAAATAACACAAACACATTCGAGATTAATTATTTGATTAATTTTAATAAATTGTTTATTATTGGTTTACAATTTAATTTTTGTTATTTAATTTTTAAGAAATATGTAGTGAATACATGGATTTAAAAAGTACATTATTTTTATCTTAATTAAAAAATTATATAAACAAAATTTAGGACTTAACAATCGTGTTTCCACGTCTACGTCCAGTTGAACAGTAATAATAAATTTCAGCTATCGTGATTGATGTTAACTTACTAATTACTCTAACCCACCACCGTACTGAAGACAACACCAATACTCATACACATTGTTATGATAAAATAGGAGATAAGGAGGGTGAATGGTACTACACAACACTCCTCCCACCATTTAACAAAAGACTACCTCTGGTTGTCTTTTGAGATGTGTATGTGTCTTGGGCTATAATCAATTCTAAGAACTATGCAATAACTATATAAAAATTATAGTTAGAATAATATATATGGGGCATTCTCTGTCAAATCGGCCACCCCTCTGCACATTTCATTTTTTGAGATATTATGTGTACCGAATGAAATTTGTGATTTGTACATGAAGAATTAAAACTAAACGGCAATATAAAATCATTATTTTTCTGTACTTGTTCTATTGCACATATTGTACAGTTTTTAAATAGTCGTATTCATTCAAACTTTTTGTTCATTTTACGGCGAACATTCACCTTTTCATAATCCCATTTATTATGTATGGATGCACCCAGAGAACTAAGCGTTTGCGGCAACCGAATCAATTGCCCTACCGAATTATTCGGTCCTGTATACATTATAATTAAACTTTACGACAACCTCTTTTTCTTGTTTATCAGAACTGAAAAAGAAGTTGTAACTAACCCTTTTTAGTTAGCCTAAAGGAATTAGCTTGTATGAAGAACGAAATATACTGTATTACAACCGACCATTGGTTGAGCTTATCGATCATTCGGTTGAATTAATCGAATATTCGTTTAGAAATATTACAAATTATAGTTGTCGTGATCACTGATCGATTGTAATAACAGACTTGGTTATTAAAGCAACTTTCTTTGCATGGTTAGTGCAATCCTATTTCGGTTACTACATAATCAGAAGTAGTTGACACAACCGAATTTAGTTGTTTTCTCCAACCGAATAGGATTGTTGCCAGTTCATTTAACCAAATTAGTTTTATTAAGAAAAAAGTAATCAGAGTCAATATAAATTTATCGACTCTCAAAAATGAGAACCATCTTTTACATGAGTTCAATTATACTGGTAGTTCGGTTTCGTACTCAAAAGTACAATCTACTCATCAAGTAGCTACGACCAAACTACAAAAATACAATTCTCGCTTAATACCTTAAGTAGCAAGCAGGGCGTACTGACTTAGCGAATTATATTCATATCATTAACATGAATGATTAAGAAGCTAAAAAAATTCGTTTATCATGATTGCGGTAGAGTTTGCCACAAACGCAATTCGTTTGGACTAATCGATAAGGTAGTTGTCCCGACACCAATTCGGTCATCGCAACCGATTTTATTAAGATAAAATTTCATATAAATCGAAAACTACATATAAAAAAAATGAGAAACAATAATTGTATATCATAGTTTCATTGAAATTCCATTAGATTTTTTTACAATTCGTCATAAAAAAATTGTTTTTGAAACGCAAGGAAACTATTGCGTTTGTTCGGGGAATCAAAAAATCGCTTGTAAATGTCAATAAAAGTTTTCTAGGATACTTTGATTTACACAAATTGTTTGCTATTTTTGTTATATGCAGTTTTCGATCCGCCATTGATTAGGTGTCAGTTATCGCGTACATTATAAAACAATTTATATTATTCATGTGGTGTTCTTGTTTACAAAATAACCACAAATCATTTTGTAATTTTTTCAAATAGTGAATCTACCCTCTCCTCATATAACACCCTCCTCATTTTGTATTATTTAAACATGACGTATTCTAAATACGATTATAATATTTAGTTGTAGCAACGGAATTCCAAAATAAATAATTCCACTTTGATATTTTGGTACAACGACAGAATGATATGATTACATTGAACTACAATATTGTTCTCGCAACAGCATTAGTCAGTTAGTTTTGTTCGCAGTTGTCACAAAAGCCTCGTTTAATTGGTGTAACAAAATTACGTTTGTGGCAACTGAAACGAGGTTGATACTTTTTAAACTATTAGGCTCATTCGGTTCTGACAACGAATATCTAGGAAATTAGCATCAACGGAGTTGAAAATTTGGAAACGAAGTTGTTGCAACTATCTGTGCATTAGTGGCTACCGTAGTTTGTTTGTACCAACCTCAAGTCAATTGGTGCTACCGAAATTATGTTGTAGCAACTACAATTCGTTCATCGCAATGGAAAGTATTTTCTCGCAACCTCATGCCAACGAATCATTTCTCTCAGTGTGTGATCTTAAGCCGCATTGGCAAACTGCTTGCCAAACCCTAATTTTTTTTCGCCAAATTTTTCAACAGCTATGGTAGTAATTGCTCCGTCCAGTTCTTTACCTTTCTTTTTGATGTAATATTGGGGACCTGGAAGTGTCGAGAAATCCATTTTGACGTAGGTCTCGTCGTTCATTACGAAACAAGAATCTTTTCTTTCGTTCAACCATTTATTGTGTTTCTTTGCTCGATCGATCCCTCTACTAAATAGTTCAACACTTCTTTTGGGGATTTTTGACTTCTTGTATGTCCGTAGATTATTTCTGATTTTAGCTCGTTCCACAATCGATTTGGTTGTTTTGGGTTTTCTGGCCAAATCTCGCACAGACATCGAGGGATGTTTCGAAATGAATCTTACAATTTTCTGATCCAACATTTTATTTGGAGCACCTGATTTTTCTCCGGATCCGGGCTTGCGTGATACAGAAAGATTGATTTGACATTTTTTTTTACATTTGTTACCGTATTATTGGAAACACCGGCCAATTTACCAATTTTTTTATTGGTATACTTGGGATGATCATTGCACAATCTAATTATTAAATCACATTTTTCTCCTTATGATGCGTCCATTTCGAAACAAATAAAACAAATGCCCAATTTGACGTTTATTCGTTTTTTTAAATTGTTTTTCTACAAAATAACGGTATCAGTTTTTTTCTTTTGCGTAGTAACCTATGAGATAATATAAATTTGGGAATCACAAATTTCATTCGGTACACATAATAAATAAACTTTTTGGGCTTAAAATTTTGCTTAGAATGTCTACTTGATTGAAAATTTATATAAAAACGTAATTTTTACTCTGTTAATTTACTCAAAAGTGTTTTTGGTGTCATAGATTACACATTTTTTATTATTTTTTTATAATTCCAAGAATGCGCACACAAGGTGGTCGAATATGACCGAAAAAACACAAATTTTTCGACGTTTATAGAAATCAATAAAAACTCGGTGTAGAGGATTTTCGGGATCGGTGATCATTAATTTAGAGTCAGAATTTGAAAATTCAAGACGGCGGGCCCAAGATGGCCACCATAAATGGCAATTTTTCAGCGTCTATGATGATTGATAAAAACGTGATATAGGGGGTTTTCGAGGTCGCTGATTACGAATCTGAGGTCAACATTTAAAAATTCTCTCCAAAAAGTAGTAGATTCTTGATAAAAAATTAAAAAGTGTTGTTTTTAGACAATTTTTGAAAAATATCTAGAAATAACCCTTTTTATCAAGAATCTGGTAGTTTTTTGAAAGAATTTTCAAATCTTGACTTCAGATTCGTGATCAGCGACCCCGAAAACCCCTAGATCATGTTTTTATCAATTTTTATAGACGCTGAAAAATTGACATTTATGGCAGCCATCTTGTGTCTGTTGTCTTGCATTTTCAAATTCTGACCCTAAATTAATGATTACCGACCCCGAAAGCCCTCTACACCGAGTTTTTATTGATTTGAATGAACGTCGAGAAATTAGCCTTTTTTCGGCCATATTCGACCACCATTTTGTGTCCGGCCATCTTGGATCCGCCATCTTGGAATTGTAAAAAAATAATAAAAAATGTGTAATCTATGACACCAAAAATACTTTTGAGTAAATTAATAGAGTGAACATTTTGTTTTTATATCAATTTTCAATCAAGTAGACATTCTAAGCAAAATTTTAAGCCCAAAAAGTTTATTTATCTCAAAAAATGAAATGTGCAGAGGGGTTGGCCGATTTGACAGAGAATGCCCCATATGCATAATTTTCAGGTGAAATTATTTCGGTTACTAAATATGGGCCTAACCATAATGAATCCAATTTTGATTTTCTAGCTTCGTTTTTAAGATACGCCTGGTCTCCAATTTCGAAATTTTTACTCGAACAAGTCTTGTCGTAATATTTTTTTAATTTTTCTTTGGATCTCATTAGATTATCGCGAGCTATTTTATTTGACTGTTGAAGTTTAAATTTCAAATCATAGAAATAATCGTAATTATAGAGAATATCAAAATTTTTTGAAATTGAATCTGTACAGGGATTTTGGTCGCAAAATGAGGATTGAGGATTGAGAATTTTGTATATGTACACGTACACGGTGTATAATATACATTTTGCTATTGTGTACCGTCAAATATTTGTATTGTATTAGTGTATTTTCTCATGCGTTTTCTCATGGGGTAAGTATCAAAAACAAGCCAAGCGGGTGAATCGGTTCCGTGCTTACGCTCGCCTTGAGTTATTTTTCCCTTTCTTCTTACTAGTGGAATTCATTCGTTAATAAAAAACCAAAACAAAATACATAAACGTAACCAAAACAATTTCTCGCAAATAAAAAAAAACAAAAAGCAACATAAATGAAAACAAAAAAAATTAAACATTTTAATTTTTAAATTTTGAACAAAGGAACCAAAACAGAAAATAAGAAAATAAAATGATTTTGTTTATTTTTTTAGTATTGTGTTGCCTTGCAGCTCGTGAGGGTTGTTCCTTTACGATGTTATGTCGAAGTGTGCGGACATTTTATTCTAAACAAAAAAAAATTGTATATAAAAAAAGGTTACGCAAGTTGAAAAGGGAAGTAATAAAATAAACAATCCCGCTTTTTTATTTGCTGTGTATATGCTAGAATAAAATTTCTCCAACCTCGGACATAACATCGTATAGGAGCAACCAACCATCATGAGTTGCAACGCAATACTAAACAAAATAAACAAAATCGTTTTGTTTTCTAGGTTTTTTGTTTTTTTTGGTTAATATTTTTTATTTTGAGTCTCGCTTCGTAATATTTTTAATTTTTTTTCTTCGGAATTTGTTGTTCTGTCTCAGTCTCTCTAATACATCCGATATAATCGTTCTATTCTGAGCTTATTCCTCTTATTTGTATCATGTTATCCCTATTACTGGCGTCATTTTATCTCTTTTATTTGCATCATATTAAACGAAAAACTGAAAGACAAAATGCACATTCAACACCAATACAATTTACCAATACTATTGCCTTCCGGTAATCCTCAAATCAATCCTCATTTTGCGACCAAAATCGCTGTCCTGGTAGGTTTGGTTTAAATCCAAAAACTAATTAGTATGGCATAAACTGTATGGATATGTGGGGTGTAGTGTTGTAAGAGAATGTAGCATACTATAACCATGAATCCCAATCCAGCGGATCACTTTCAACATAATTTCGCAGGTATTCGGACTAAGGTTTTATGGCTACGCTTAGGTGCTCCGTTACTTTGCGGATGTCAAGCACTAGTATTTAACTTTTGAATTCTTAACATTTTGCAAATTTGCTTGAAAAGATTGCCCATAAAATTTGATCCCTGGTCCATTAAAATGGATGTAGGAGAACCGAATACACACATAAAATTATGAACAAAAATTGTAGCAACAGTTTCGGCTTCCTGATTAAGTAAAGGAAAAGCGAATGAATGTCAAGTCGCACTGCATCGTTAAGATATATATGTATTATTTGTATGCGAAGAAGGTAATGGACCTACGATGTCTAAGAAAATTTTTTCAAAAGCTTTCTTTGATGTTGTTATTATTTTTAATGGAATATTTTTATTGGGAAAACTTTTATTCTTTTGACAAGATGAACAATTTCTGACATAATTCTCTATCCTTCCAAACATTTTTAGAAAATAATAAAAATTACGCAATCGTTTAAACGTCCTGTAAACACGTGCTCCTAGAGGTCCACTGTTGTATTCCTTAATGATTGTGTTAATATCGTTTTCGTTTGTTAGAGAAATAATTCCATTTTGTTGTAGATTAATTATAGGATTAGGATTATCATTGTTAACAGTTGAATTATTGGGAGAAGACGTATCGTTTTGTGTTAATGGAGCAGATAACTTTTTAGATTCCGAACGGGTTACAACATTACATTCATTCTGCTTAATAATTCTGCGTTACAGTTAGGGCATCCAAATAATCGGCTTTTAATTTAACCGATTAATCGTTGTTTTTTTTCTAAATTAATCGATTTACCGATTAATCGAAGAATTAATCGACTTTAATGTAGAATTACTACAGTTGGGGTTTGTCAAACATATTTCGTTGCAACGTTTAAAACATTTATACACAAATTAAACTATCTACTTAAGACTTCAGAATTTTATTATACATGTACATATAATATCAAAAATTCACAAAATAAAAATTAGGAATTCATATGCAAATTACAAACAGAATGTATTTCTAACGTTTAATTTGTAACGATTTTATTTATTACTTAAAAAATAATATTTAAAAAGAAAAGTGCATTTAGAGATGAAGATTGAAGGCTTGACCTTATTTATGTTACAAAGTTCCCTGCAACCGAAAATATGCATTCGCTAGAAGTGGATATAGGTCGAATTGTCAACAATGCCTTATACAAATCTTCTAAAACCTTTGATCTCCTTACTGTTGATTCAAATAATTTGAAGTAATTTTTTATACCTACGTTCGGGCGAATGCTTGGCTGAGCAATTGATGAAATAGCAGACTAGTTGCTTATTTATATCCATGTCATCATCGCTAATCTGTATTTCGTCAACTTCGCTGCATGAAATCCCATCACTACGAAGCGATTGATGGTTGCTATCTGATAAAAGGTTTATCGATTTATTAATCGTTCGGCGTACATTAAAACTTGAAATTTAGATGCAAACTCAAAATCTTCTGTAGTTTTTGGTATTTTACCAGTTTGGAAATAAATTAATAGCGTTACTAATACTTTGTTGCGTCTCTGAGACATTCCTAAATTCAGGTTTTGCAGTAATTCTAAGCTTAATTCTGTATTTAAATCGCGTAGTTTGGTGAAAATAAATTTATAAACACGATCTCATGTCAATAATGAGGAAACATTGCTACTTATTAGTTTTACTATAGTTAATTCTGCTGGATTAAGTACATTTAAAATTTGCTGCCAAGATGCGATATTTATATTGGGTTCATATAATTTCATATTCAATTCATACGCCCAAAATCACCCACCCCCAAAATTGTACATTGTGCATTCCCGATACTTTTAATTTTTAAATAGAATTTTTTATAATTTGTTTACAATTTTAAGATAAGAAATATACACTATTGTGATTAATCGATTAATTCAATATCGATTAATCGTAAACTCGATTAATAAAATTATTCGATTAACCGGTTAACCGTAATCGATTTTGGATGCCCTAGTTACAGTTTAATTATTTTAATTTAATTCTCCATCTGGTAAGTCGTGAAGAAGGATTTTTTATATTGCACAGCCATATCAGAGGTTTATGATCGCTAATTATTTTGAATATTCTACCGTAGATATAAGGACGAAAATGATGTGTGGCCCAGACTATCGCAAGAAGCTCTTTCTCTATAGTTGAATAATTCTTCTCTGCATTAACTCAAATACGGCTGGCATATGCGATAGGTAAATCAGTATCGTTGGACTCCTGTGATAAAACTGCACCTACTGCTATGTCGCTTGTATCGCATGTTAGAATAAATTCCTTTGTGAAGTCGGGAAATTGTAATACTGGGGGGTTGACGAGAAAATCCTTTAATTTTGTAAATGCTTCATCACAGAAAGCATCCCATACAAAATCAGAATCTTTTTAAGAAGATCAGTTAATGGTTTAGTGATTTTACAAATTTCCTATAATAGCCGACAAGTCCAAGAAACGATTTTACTTCACGAGCTGTTTTCGGTGTTGGATAAAATTTCACTGCATCAATCTTTTTGGGATCCGGCTTAATGCCTGATTCAGTTATTAAATGACCCAAATAGTAAATCTCTTTGCATAAAAATTGACTCTTTTCGGGATTAACTTTTAAATTATAATTATTCCTAAGATTTGTGAATACTTCGGTTAAATTTTGATTATGATCAAATAGGTTTTTACCATATATCACAACATCATCGAGATATACCAAACATTTCAACCCATTAAGGCCACATAAGACATTATTCATCAGCCTCTGAAACGTACTCGGCGCATTACGAAGCCCCATACTCATACGAGTAAACTGGTATGGTCCGGTGTTAGTACTAAATGCAGTCTTTTCCACGATCTTCTGGAGCAATGGGAACCTGGTGATAGCCATGTGCAAGGTCGATAGTAGAAAAATAATTTGCCCGACCAAGTCTATCCAAAATGTCCGTTATATTCGGTAAAGGAAATATGTCAGGAATAGTTACGTCATTCATTTTCCTATAATCTATTACAATGCGCCACTTTTTTTCGTTACTTATTGATTTTTTTGGTACGCAGAGTAATGGAAAATTTCATGGAGATTTAGAATCTTCGATAGTACCATCTGCTTTCATATCAGATATCTGTTTGTTAACCTCATTTTTTACAGCTTCTGGTAATCGTTAGGGTTTACGAAAAATTGGGGTAGAATTTGGGAATGTATTTATTTGATGAGTGGTAGCATCAGAGACAGACAGTTTGTCACCATCAAGAAGAAATACATCATTAAATGTTCGACAAATTGATAAAATGGATTCATATTCTTCATTACTTAAATGATTGACATTAATTTTTGATTCCAACAATGCTAAGCGATTCTGTATATTAGGGTTATTCGAATTTAAAGAAAAAACATGAAATTCATCCAAAGAGTATGTTTTAATATGTAAATTGGGATCTAACTCAATGTCATATTCGTTCGAATTTACTAAACTAACAAAAGTATAACCATTTTCTACTTTTACTACAGAACTAGCAATAAATACTCCAGGAATAACCTCTTGTGAAATATAAATATTTTCAGAATTACTAGGCAATGAAGATTTAATTTTGACATAAGACTCTGTACGAGCTGGAATGGTTACTTTTGAAATAATATCGGAAGCATTGTAAGTGGCCAACGAATTGTTATTCCATAACTGAATTTAAAATCCGTATAAATTTGGATCTAGGTTTTCTATTTTGATTAGACTTACATCCACACCAGAATCTATTAGGTTAGGTTAGGTTTGGGTGGCGGTCTACTAGGACCAGGCATAGACACAAAAAGGTCCGTAGCCGTACCACAATTTAAAAATTTTCCTCCAACTTATTGAAACCACTTTGAGCTTGCTATGAAGCGCTGGATACTCCTGACGTCCGTTCTGCTGAGTTCCGTCAAGTCGTTGAAAAGGGGTGCCCCTAGAAAATTCAGTCTGTTTCGTGCCAGACGAGGACAGGTGCAAAGAAGATGAAGTACTGTCTCTTCCTCCTCTTCGTCCTCACAACTGCGACAGTAGTCATGTGAGAAGAAACCAAGTCTACTCGCATGTCTGCCTATGAAACAGTGCCCCGTAATCACTCCAACAACCACACTGATCTGACTCCGCTGAAGTGAGATCAGCTGTTTGGATCCCGCCGAGTTCAACTTTGGCCAGACCTGCCGAGTTATTACGCATGAGGTACTATTTGACCATCTGTCATTCGTCAACTTACTAGCTTCCTCCTGAAGCAGCAGTTTGCATACCGCAAGAGGCATTTCAATGTCCTTTTTGCTGTTTGAAGTGTGGTCCGTTGTACCACGTCGAGCCAGTTCATCGGTTTTTATATTCCCCGTACTAACTAAATATCTTAGCACCCATATAATATGGATGATGAGCTGATCTGTCATCTCGTTAAGAGATGAGAGACAGTTCTAGACTACTTTCGACGTGAGAAGGTGTTATTGAAGCGCTTTAATGGCAACCTGACTGTCCGTATATATGCGAATATCACAAATCGATATTACATTATACCTCAACCAGTCCACAACTTCCTTTATCGCAGTTACTTCAGCTTGAAAAATGCTACAGTAGTCAGGGAGACAGAAGGAGAGGTTTAACATAAATTCCTCGTAGAACACCCCAGCCCCTAGTCTTCCATCCCGTTTTGAACCATCAGTGAAGAAGTTTAAAACTCCTGGTTCCAAAACTTCAACCAACATCCAGTCCTCTCTGGATGGGATAATAGTCCGGAACTTTCTATCAAAAGATAGTGACGGGACATGAACAAATAATACAACTAATAAAATATTTTATACTCATTTTAGCAAGAAAACATTCTAAATGTTCCATTTAAAAATGTGATTTCAAAAAACCTAAATATCAAAAACGATCGTGTCCAACCAAGGCTGCAAAAAGATTAAAAATTGTAAATGCTAGTAAATAATTTAAGGAAAATTTTAAAAACTAATTTAAAATTGTATAATGTTTGAAATAGAGATTTAAAATTGAAACTACATTCCGAAAAATTGAATAAAAAATTTCGACTACATTCGGTTACTAATTATTTTCATTCACTCAATGTTAATTCATTCAATAATCGATTCAATGTGGTTTAATTATTGCCCCTTCGTACCTGTCACATTTTGGTTATGATTGCGTTATTGCGATGATTCTTCGCGACATTTTTAAAATTTAGATATGAAATTAATATAATTAAAATTAATTGTACAGAAAATGCGCCAAGTGCGGCGCATGTATAGTATAGTAAGCCAATGAGAAGAATTTTAATTCATGACACGGTTATATTACTAATAAATCAATGCTTTTAACAATTGTCAAATATGATTTATCGTTCTATTAGTCGAAACCCTTATGTTTTTTCATTTTGAATAAACATTTTCGATTTTTAATCTTTTAGTACCAAATATTCAAACCTCGTTACATCTTTTATTAACCCAAATAAAATAATTATAATTACGACACCAGAGAAAAGTTTCCAAAAAAAAAAGAAAAAATCGCAATATTTTCTACATTTATTAACAACAAACATAAAACTAATTATACATTCATGTCATAAACTAGCAATTACTAAATTAAACTCAAACAATTATCACAAGGAAATAGAAAAACTTTGCTGTGCTCTGTGTGTTTCGTTGAATGTACACAAAATTTTCTAATTAAGATAAATTTGACTCTAGAGAAAAATAAAACTTAATTAAAATTAATTTAAAATAATTTATCATTAATATTTAAATATGAATATAATGAATATATATAGTATAGAACATAAGAAACTGAATAATTATTTATATAAAAAATTATTAATATTTTTGGCAACGCAAACATTCTCTTGCCTAAATTGAATTTAATTAAAAATGAAAATTTTAACAGCAACTCAAGAGACAAATATAATAAAATTATATATAATTTATAATATTTTCATGTTTTTATTTTCGAAATATCATAATAATAATAATTATGCAAAAAACTTACTAAAAAAAACTGACGAAATCATAAATCAATATAATAACAAAAATAAATAAAATAAAAATTTATTTATTTCTAAATTTGTTTCGTGCCTAAAAATTAATAGATTTTTGTTTTGTTATGTTTATATAATAAATCCGGCATTTTAACAGTTTAATAACAATGCAAATAATAGTAATAATTTTTATTTCAATTTTTACGATTTTGTATATTAAAATTAATAGTTTGCGTATTTATGAAATTATACAATAAAACATGTAATTTCGATTTTTATTTTGCCAAAACATTTTAGTTTTGTTTATTGTGTCCTTAATTAGAATAAACCCACTGTGAATTTATAGTAGATTAACACAGTAGTAAATATTCACATAAAAGTAAAATCAATTTTAAAATAAAATTTAATTCATTTATTTTATTGAGTAGTAAAATTTTGTGAATTAATTTTTCAAACTATACAAGGTAGGGTGGTATTTTATTTTATTTTATTTACATAAATTTTGTTGAATTAACTTGATTTAGGCCGCAAGGAGAATGAAACAAAGGAATAATTGAAATTAATGATGAAGCCCCACACCATGAATTGTGACATTTTGAAAAACTAAAAATTTAATTATAAAACAAAAGAAGTTTTTCAAGCAAATAAATATTAAATTCTAAAATATTTTCCTTTTTTTTTTTTAAAGTGATGAAAGAGGCAACACCAACAAAAAGTTGTTAAAAATTTTAATTAATAACACAACACAAAAAAAAAGTTTAGCAATTGTATGGATAAGTTGTATTCTATGCAGAATTGGGCTGATAGAAATTTGAATTTAAAACAAAAAAAAATTGTAAAACTTACCTTTCTTCTGATTAAGGAATGCATAGTTTCCGAAAATGTCCTCTGCATAATAAGTGGAAAAATACTTAAACTTCCGGGCAAATGAACAAGTCGCACACATTATACCAACTCTCTTAAAGCTTTTCGTAAAAAAAGGTATTTCAAAAGCTTAAGCCAATTTTGCATTAGCAAAACAGAATATAGGAATTTTAGTTTATTGTTTAGAAAACAACAACGAACTACCGTTTAAAATTCATTATGTCGCATCTTAGACTATGTTTTGAACATCGCTCAAGCTTTCAATAAAATAAGGCATAAAGGGCTTATACACAAAACTAAATTAAAATTAACCTCGATGTTTCATGCAATTCTCCAATTTATCGGAAATCCACGAGGATGTGCCACAAGGCAGTTTGCCTGGTCTTAATTTCACTTACAAGAAATATCAAATTATGTGAAAGATTAACCAAAAATTTGCAACAGCAATACTGCAACGCACCAAAATCACAATTAAACCTGTTATATAACGATATTTCACTTTCGGTAATAGTATTCGGTAACTGTAATACTGGCAATGAAGCAATTCTTGATGTCATTCTTATTGCAATGATGAGTTCATCTCTTTCAGTAATAAATGACCGATTGATCAGTCAGTCGTAGCACAACATTCAAATTCTAATCATTGCAATTACAAATAAATTATAAAACATAAAACTAAATAAAATATTGTATAAAAATTATAAACTCTTAATAAATAGCTAAACACACATTAATTTCTTGTTCGCGTTTTAATTATAAATCAAGTGATAACGTGACAACCAATCGGCACCATAACAATACAATATCGATTACAGAGTTGCACCGAAAAAAAACTCACTTACTCACTAGGTAATTAAAAGAGCTGAGTTCCCAAAACTTTTACGAATTTAGGAAGGCTAGAAATTTTGCTGTGATAATGATACCCGCTGCTAAAGGAGATCATGAGACATTGCACAAAACCAAGGCAGTATAAGAAATTTTTTTTCGCCTTTTAGTCAAAATTGGTATTTAACATATACATACATAATTTCATCGGTAGCAAGTTGCTGTATCTCCCCGGAAAGATAAAGCATGCCGCTAACTCCGGCCTTGCTAAATTTTGTCAGCTGCTCTCTAACATCTGGCAGACAGCTTGAGTTATGTGTCGCACCGATATTTGCCCTCATCTTGCAGCTAGAGTATTTGCATATTTTACCTTCAACAAATCAACTGGTCTAGACAATATTGAACCAATTATACTTAAAAACTGCTGCAATCCAAGCCTCTAGCTAAACCTATCAGATCAGGCTTGACATTTTTCCTTTGTAAGGGGTTGGCGAATAAAAAACCTCGAGTTAACTTTAGATAACATATTTGGCATATTTCGAAATGGAATATGAAAATATGACATATGGTACACTATAGCATATTTCAATATGGCATATTTCATAACAGTATACGGTACACTACCGCATAAGTTACACTATGACATATTTCAAAACGGCGTATTTCGAAACCGCATATGGTACACTATGGCATATGGTAGGTTACGGAATATTTAAAACGGTATATTTCACACTGGGACACTGTGTGACATAACTTTCAAGAAGTCATATGGCACAATATGGCATATTCTAAAACTTGGTTATTTCTTAGCTGAATATGATGAAATTTGACAAGTGCAATGAAAATGGAATACTAAAATGAATTTCGTGGAGCTTGGCTATTCAACATACATATACGATGAAAATGGGATTCTACAACTGATTTTAGATGAAGTTCTGGCATATAACCGATTAAAAAAAATTCGACACATTTGATGGAAATGGGATTTTAAAAAGGAATTTTGATGAAGTTCTGGAATATTTCCAATTTTGATGGAACTAGGATATTCATTAACTAATTTTTAATGCTTTACGCGAACACATTAGAAAACATCTTCTTTCTAAACAGTTCATATCCTATGTTAGAAATTGACTATTTGAAACATCAGACGTCAGAAAATTTATTGGCATTCAGTGTTCCTAAGTGCCATTAATTAAAATATCAAATGACAAATTATCAGATATATTGATTTTCGGCTATGTACATCTGGGCCTGTAGTAAAAATTTAAACATACGGCTGGTCTTCAAATGTCTACCACAGTAAGTGTGTAAGGTTTGTATTGAGTCATTCAAGAGAGCAACAAACATAAATAATTTGGTATTTTGTAATATTTAACGTAATTCGAGGTCATCATCTTAGGAGAAACTCTAAAACAGGCACTACCAAAGAGTAATGTCTAAAATTAATTTCTAAATAAAATATTAAAATTTTATCTTTTTAGAGAATATTGGAAATGTTTCTGTTACGTAAAAATATTCCAGAGAATCCCTAATTTCAATATTTCGTGCAAACAAAAATTGCGCAATGAAATGCAATGTAATCCTTATAAGCCTTCTTTATATAGGTTTATTGCTCAGCAGGTGGTTCTTAAATTTGGTTTACAATTTTTTGAAGCAATTATTCTTATTTATCCATCCTAGAACATGACAATTTGTGTTAGTATAAGCAAATTGTCTCCAATGGCAGCTTATTTCTGTTGGAATAAGCAACAATATTTTCATATGGAAAAATAGGAAAAAGAAATTAAGTTTACCGTTACAAAAATTCAATTAACTATCAAGAGACTAATAATAATTTTTTTCAAACAGACAACATTTTTCAACGATAAAAGTTCATATGAATGGGATAAGGTGGATGTAAGTCGAAAGATTTAGTAATTATTGTATGGAAAGTATAGAGGCGCATTTAATAATGAGCACAAATCGCTTTTATTTATAATTGTAATAATGGGGATACGGTTAAAAATAGTACAGTTTGTAATTTCAAATATTCTCCTGCATCTTCCATAAAACAATATATGTACCATAAGTTATATGAATCATTTGATTATTATTCTAACAAATTATGGGTCATTATTTCCTGCTACACAATTTACCCTGACATTAATGAGAATTCACTACATATATTTATACTGATGATATCTAGCCAAGTATATCTGCAGATCTGCTTGAGTTCAGGCGTTATCTATACGCTATATGAAAGTAATGATAAATAAAAAGTTCGTACGGCTACAGCTAACGAATTTATTGAATTTTTTAATGATTGTTATGAAACACCCTTTTTATAAAAAAATAAAAAATGCTTATTATAAGATATATTTATGGTTATAGACATATTTCATATCTCAAAATGATAAATGCCACAATATATTGTCAAGTAGCTCAGCGGGATTTATATTGAAATACAAACAAGAAAATTACCCAATATAAACTAAATTTTCTATTGTTGCTCTTCTCCGTTGTTGTTTGTGCTTTATATTTTGGCATAAATAACCCCCACATAGCAAATCTTTGTTATTAGCATTATATATGTGGGTGGTAGAGTTTATTTTTAATTTAACTTTTTTTTTTTGCTCTACTTTGTTGGACTTTTGTAATGGGATTCAATTAAAATAAAATTAGGAAATTTTAAATCAAAACCGAATCCAATTTAATCTTATACGGGGCGGGATAATATTTACAAAACTCCTTTTTTTTATTGTGTAAACATGAGTAAATAGGATTTTATTAAGCAAAATATTTTTCTTTATTTTTATTTCTAGGTGAGTGGAGGAACAAAAAATATCAATCCGTTGGGAATTTGGAATTAAATATTAGAAGGGTAAGCAAATGTTGCTCTTAATAAATTTTCAAAAATTTCATAGCTTTTAAATATGAAACACAGATCAAATTTGTTTTAATTTTGATTTTTGTTATTTAACTCTTTTGTCTTTATCTTTTCTAACTAACTATGTGAGAATGTTGTTATAACATTATTCGCAAATTCAGTATTAAACGAATTAATATCGAACACGATAAGGAAGAGGAGTCTGCAATTTTATTAATAAGTAAAGTTTTCCGTGTCTTCCTGTATTACTTTATCATTTTTAAATATCTTATTTTAATTAGATTGAAAATGAACTTTACAGGCTCTAGTTACTCTAGATGCTTACTATTGCTTGTATATAATTGAAGTCGACAGACTAAACGGCACATTCTGATTTTCAGGTTGAAATTTAAAATTTTGAAAATATCCATTACTTATTTCTATTTTCAAACTAGTATTGTTAAATATTTTGTCTTTTGAATTATTATTTTTATTTTGGCATTTCGAATAATCTTAGACTAAGAGTTCAAATTTTATTCGTGAATGTAAAATATCAATTTTTGTATTTGTAATTAAAATGTGAAATGCGAATTTAATCCGAAAATATTATAATTAAATAATTATTGTTAAAAATAATCAATCTCCTAAATTTAAAATTTGTAAATTTCTTGTCAAGCAAGATCTTTGTTTGTAATTTGGGAGTTTAATTTTTAGATACATAGTAATTTAAAATTTCTAGTATAATTTAGTTTCGAATATACAAATTTGTAATATTTACGAATACAAAATACGAATTTTTTCAGAATTATATCTAAGTTAAACTGAAAAATTTAGAACCTAAAATTAGAAAGTTCTCGGGATTGGAATGTAAACCTTAAAGTTTTGCAATTTTGTACGAATCAAAAAAAAAATGTCAAACCTACGAGTCGTATCGACAAAATACATGAGATGAGTATACCAACTTACTCAAGTTAGCGAAACAGTCGTTCACAATAGTTCAAACATTTTTCAGCGAATTGTAAACCAAAAATTCAAAGAATTATCGGTTAACAAAAATTTCAGTAGGGATAGATCCCATTATCATAATAAACGATATTCGCATAGTTATATTCACCTCACTTTAGATTTAAGTATAAATCTAAACAGTGCGTAAAACCATGCAGTTACGAAACAAAAAATTATTTCTCCAGTAGTTTAAATTTATGTCGCCGACTATTTGTTAGATGCAAAAATTTGAAACTAACTTTTTTAATAGATACTGGGGCAGACATTTCGGTTGTTCATCGTATTTTTCAGATCATAAGAAAAATAATGAATTTTTCCTTGTTGCAAATGGTTCGCATATTGGGACCTACGGTTCGAAACTTCTCAAGCTTGATTTAGGATTGTGTCGTAGTTTTTTATATGCGTTTACTATTGTCGAAGTAAGTATCCCATAATTGGTGTCGATTTTTTAACTCATTTTAATTTGATAGTCGATTTAAAAGGTAAAAGAGTTTTAGAAAGAAATGCAACTTTATCGGTCAATGGTTTCGTTAGACAGATTAATTCGATATCGCCCAGATTATGTTCGGTTTCTGATGAATTTGGAAATTAAACATAATGTCGTTCATAACGTTCACACGAAAGGGCAATTACTCTATTCACGTCCTCGTCGGTTAGACAAAGTTAGGTTTAGTATTGCCATGGCGGAATCCCAACATATGATTGATTTATGAATATGTCAGCCTACAAGTTCATCGGTTTGGTCACCCCTTTATTTAGTCAAAAAGAGAGATAATAACGATTGTATATAAAACTGCTATAGCAACTCCCTTTGGAATGTTTGAGTTTAAACGAATGCCTTTTGGTTTGCGTAATGCTGCTCAAACATTCCAAAGGTTCATGGATTGTGTTTTGAATGATTTGTCGCTTGCCTTTGAATATATTGATGCTATTAGTAAGACGATAATATGTCTCCGGTAAAATGTATATTTGGAACCTATGACTTAGATTTCCTTGGACATAATATATCCATAAAATGAATTTTGCTAACAAAGGACAGAATAGAAGCCAAACTATCTTTACCTAAACCCACATCAATAAAGCAAATCCAAAAGTTCCATGATCAATTTTTATAATCGGTTTATAATAGTCAATTTGGCTGGTCTCCTTGATAATACTGGGTAAGCAAAAGGCGCATTTCAGCTGGCCGACTGAAATCAATAGAGATTGAGGAAGCGACTACTTTACTGTTTACTACTTTAATATTGTCATAGGATCTGTATTGTAATATTATGATTATAAACAAGCTAGTTGGAAGCCATTAGCTTTTTACTCCAAAAAATTACAGCCCGCTGAGACGCGCTACTAAGCATTTGATCGTGAACTTCTAATATTGACAGATCTGTTAATATTAACAGATCACAAACCTCTTACCACCGCATTAAATTCACACACCGAAAGGAGCCCACGCCAAACAAGACATTCGGAATACATCGCCCAATTTACAGGCGACATCAGGTAAAGATAACATAGTAGCAGATTATCTTTCATGACCTGGAATTAATAATATTGCAGGATGTGACATTAAAAAATTAATTCTGCTTCAAAGTGATGATGACGAATTCAAATTAATACTCTATCGACCAAGAAAGTCCTCTTGGATTGTGGAACAAAAAGAAACTACAGAAGGCAATCCATATTGTAAACGTCTACCGGAATATCACGTCCTTATATATGTATCTATACCTATCCATAGAGAAATGTTTAAAGATGTTCACAATTTATCTCACGTTGGAATAAGAGCAACACGAAAAGCCACGAATGGAAAATTTTTCTGGCCAAATATGTATAAGGACATGGTAACGTGGGCTAGATCTTGTTTGAATTGTCAAAAATCCAAAATATACAGGCACGTTAAATCGCCTATAGGGAGATTCGAACTTCCAATTAGCATGTTCGACAAAATTCATATCGATCTGGTCAGGCCACTCCCACTTTCTCACGGGTTTCGTTATTTGTTAATCATTGTCGACCGCTATACCAAGTGGCCAGAAGCTATACCCATCATCGACAGTTCAGCTGCTACGATTATAAAAGCTTTCATTGAATCATTCATTGTGCGATTAGGATGCCCCTCAGAAATTACCACTGATAGCCATCAATCGTTACTCGCTCGTTACTGCTATATACAATCATACATAGTGAAGTAAGTGTTCCACATGAGCAATGTATCATCTCAGAATTGCCAAGAAAATAATATTTTTAGAAATTTGTGTTGTCCATCAGGAATGGGCAATAATGAACCTGTAATTTGATATATTTGATCTTGCACTTTAAATGTTAAATGGCTTTGCCCGCATGAAATTGTTGTCACGGGAAATTGTAGCCGTTTGAAAGATATCGGCAAGTCTGTGGGAATCATTGGAATCCTCGAGATGTTTACCAGTTGGCCGGCTGCAGGGCAATTAAGTTTTCTTTTAAGTCATTAATCAGTAGCCTTGTGTCATTGCACATGTTAGGAGGGGTTAAATTTCTTAAAATCATGATAGGCGTACCGACTTTTAATCGTAGTTCGTGCGATGGAAAACCAGAAGGATTAAGCGAATTTAAAAATTCTTGTGGATAGTGGACTGCATCCTCAATATTGGTGACTGTGTCAATCGACTTATAATTTTTGATTTGACCGCAAAATTTTTGTACAATTAGATTGTTGATTTCATTGACAGTGTCGTTTCTGGACAATAATATTGCCCTTGAACACAGCCAATGAAAGTCTCTTTCGACTAAATTTTCGAGGCCAGAATATACTGTATCTATAAGATGCTGCTGACAATGGACTATCCGACCTAGTGTCTCATGTAGATCGATTTCAGCACAGTTAGTGCTCAAATTTGAAGAAGGAAAACTCCTTCCCCAAGTTTGGGCAGTTGTTGTTGGAATACGTTATGCGTGTTTCCTCTAAGATAGGCTCTTATGTTATTTCGCAAATTCATTTTTGTGCTCGTCCTTGTATCCAGGAGAGGGTAATCCGAAATCACTTAAACTTTTGTCATTCAATTCCAATGGCTTATTTCCAATTTGTATCAAAACTTCGTTGTACATATCGCCATTGAAAGACACAGTAAAATCCTGATTTTCCTATCGAATTCTGTGTCTGATATCTTTATAAAAATTTTCTTTGAAGTTGTCCCACAATTTTAATGGTTTAGATGGCTGGCAAAATAGGAGAATGACTACAAATAACTCCCTCAGCTTTAATGAACATTGCGAAATCGAAGCTTCTCTCACAGTATTTTCCTAATGATTATCAGTTTCGAGCAAACCTCTACCTCGGCAAGCTGCTTGATACGTTCCTTTGACAACTCCATTTATAGTTTTTAAGTCCTTGAATGAGGTTGGACCACGTACGTGATGCAGTAACATTCTGAGATAAAAACACTCAGATTGAGAAGGATGTACACCATATATTCTTCCCAAAGCAGCGTTATTCTCGTATCTACGTTTTGACCGCAGTTTTTTCTTGAAAATTTGTTATTAGCTCACGTATAATAGTGTGGGGCTTTGTGGAACAAGAGAGTATAGCAGAGCTCGAATAAAGCTAAAAATGTAGTTTTTGGTGGGTTTTAGGCACCTTGTAGCGCCGTTCCTGCCGTGAAGAACACTACTATTTGACACTTTTCTAAGTGTGCGGCCAAATGCACGACAACTGTATACCGGACGTGGATCGTAAATTCTAATATTCTCCAGACAGATTCTGATGTACTTCTGCACCGACCTGTTATAATGGATGTTATGGGGTTATGTGTCATAACATACATTATATCTTATTAAAACTATGCTGGCTATATTAACGAGGTTTAATACGAAATTACCCTGAGTGTGGTTAATATTGAAGTTAATTTATGTATTTGTTGGTATTTAAAGATGGTAAGCTGTTTCTATATGTTAGGTTTGAAACAGGCTTACTGGAGAAATAAGTTGTTAGTTGCTCAATGAAAAGAACCTCTGTCTTCAGATAAACATTTAATAAGTGTTGCCACCTCTCTTGATGTTTATTTGATACTTTGGTTCTCAGGCCAGCAGTGTTAGTTGGTGTATTGGTTAGTTTATATTTACCTTGGTTGTTCTTGTTGATCGATCAGGCAGCAGGATGGTTTCACGAATATTTTAAATAATAACAATTGAATTTATTTATTCACTTCTTTTTATTACTTGAATCTTACGGAGAGTAACAGTGTCTCCTTTGAATATATTTTTAATAATGAGTTTTGTATAAATGTTGAATTACGAATGATCTATGATATATTTTTGGTTACAATTTCTGTTCTTATATACTAAAATATTGTGTGTTTTCAACAACAACACATACAAATATTACATATACAATATTTAAATCAATTTTCTTTAATCATCATAAATTTCTTTTCAAAACAATATTTTAATTTCATTTCCCATTACATATTTTATTTATTTTTAGGTCATTATATTTCCTTACTTTTGGTTATTTCCTATTGAATATTTATTTATGCTGGTTTGTTTATGTTCCGTATTTTTATTATTTCCATACATAGTCTTGCACATGTTAATTTATATTTTATGTATCATATGTTTCACAACAGACCATTTAAATAGTTTTCCACCTCGTCATGCGGATTTCTGACGTTGAAGGTAGCTTGGTCCGATCCTTTATTTATATATTTGGAAATGTATTTAATCGCCTGAACTGAATGGCGTTATTGTCTGTACTATATAATATATCGTTTCGTTTTTCTTGCATAATACCAAATCAGAAACAACACGACAACGTAGAGTTGTGTCGATTAATAAACGGCGATAAACTACTAACGGCGATTTATAAAATAATAGGCGATAAACGCCTCGACAATCAGAATAGGAGTGATTATTGTGAGTTGTTGGTAATGCAAATACTAGTTGTTCTGCAATATTCCAGAATGTGGGGGGTACCGTTTAGTAAATATATTGACAATGAACTGTTATGACAGTAAATCGTAAAAATTTGAATTAAACAGGCGGTATAACCACAAATTAATATATACAGATGGTTCAAGCCTAAGATATTCATGAAATTTCAAACCCCACTGATTTTTGCGACAATTTTGTGACTAAAAAATAAACTAACGCATGGGGTGACCAAGTTTCTTTGCTACTAATTGTGTGAATCTTTGCTAACTAAACTTAGGTTTGTATTATGAATGTATTTCAATTTTTCTTGATTATGAGTATGTATTCTGTTTTCGTCGTTTTTTTGTTTGTAACAAAATAAGTATGTATGCAGTACATAACCAAAATGCATCATATATTTTCTCTATTGAATACGGATGTGTAGGAACAGCAATATACGCATGTATGTATATGAAATGTATAAATAAAAATTCAAAAGGCAATGTGTTTGTTAATTGTATCTGCACTTGCATAATAATTTACAAGCAACGAAAAAACGAAATAAAAACAGATTTTTATAAAAATTGAAGTGGTTTAGAGATGAGAATAATGAACGTGTTTACGTTTGTTTTTCTTTCTTAATGAAATTAAGGAAAATAAAATGAAAGATTATTAAGAGTAGCTATATAAAAAAAAAATTGTTTTACACATTTTATTAATGAAATATGTAGGTAATAGCGCCTTAGTAATGGAAAAGATAAAATCAAATTAGCTTTTAATGTCGATTATAGTCAAAAAATGCAACAATTTCAGTCGGTAGTAAACGTTTTGAAAAATCGTACCAAAAATTGCCACTTGGGGAAATTTGAGTTCAAAAGTAGTAGGAAAAGCAAAACAAATTCCCAAAATATTTAAGAACGTGTCATAATTTTGTGATTAAACAATCTTTTTCGTATTTTTCTGTATAAATCTGAGACATCTAACGTACACTAGTAAAACTAAAGATAAATTTAGCAAGTGTTATTTTAATTCGTCAGAGCCAACTTTGATGTATTTTTCAAAATGAAAGTTCGAAAAATATATTTTAGAAATAATTTAATTTTAATATTTCTGCAACTAATATTTACTTAATATCAATAAACCCTTCTTGTATATTGCTGCTAAAGATATGTAGAACACTTTTGTATAAATATTTTGTAACATTTCTGCTTTTTTCATTATAAAACTTGAAGCTAAAAAACATCATTTTTACTATGGATTCCTATGGAAATCAGTGAAAAGTTATTCCACTAAAAAAGCTTCTAAAAAATACGTCATAATGATTATGGCTCTATACTCTAGAAGGCTCTGGTAGAGCATAACATGAAAAACTACACGACCCAACAAACATTAGGTATTTGTGATTTTTAAGTAGGGCTTTCGGCTGTACTTTTAAAATGTCTAATTCATTTCAAATATGGCTAAATTGAGCCGAATGAATTTTTAGAATGCCCTATTCAACCACGTTGTTTGGTTTAGACGTACATATAAGTATTTGGCAGATGAAATCGAAAATTATTGTTGACCGATTTAATGGAATTCCTGGACTAATTGTATTTGTCACAGAACATTTTCATTGCCTGTATCTTATTTACTAATAATTGTTTATATTTTGTGCCTTGAATATGTACATAATATGTATAATAACTATAAACATTTAGAAGTTGTTCAACATTTGGTTCGCAATTAAAGATTTTACCTAAAATATTGTTGACTATAGAGAGAAACACACAATTGATCACATTAGTCTGAATGCTGGAGCACCATTAAAAAAATTAATCAAGCAAAACTGAAGCCTCTTCGCCACGTCAAGGCTGTGATCCTGAAAGGGTTTGTACAAAGTGTACTAAAAAAAAATTTAAATAAATTCAACATACTCGTAAATTAAATAAAATAAAGAAACCTTCTTGGTAAATAAATAAAATAAAAATTAGACACTACTTATTTTCCTTGTAAAAGGATTCTCCAATTCGGATTTCGAACGTTATTGTAGGACTTTTTAGAATATTTTTCTGCAAGCCAGCTACAATGTTTTCTGATTAAAACGAGAAGCATGAAGTTTAATGCTGTTTTGTTGTGCTCGGCACATGGATTTGATTCATTGTAAAAATTATTGTCACAACATCAGTTTTCATCCATGATTTATTACAATCAAGGCACGATAATTTTTTTGACATCTTAAATGCAACATAGCCTACAAAATATCTCATAGAATCCTCTTGTAAGGTCACGTCTAAGTTGAAAAAGTTATCCGATATATTAGAAGTATCCGGATCATTTAGTTCACTATCAAATGTCAACTCGTTCGCTTCGCAATTTTCGGTAGTTTCAACGAGAGCGGGTGAACAAAGCTCTATCAAACATTCATCCGAATCCTCTTCACAATTTGAAAAATTCGAAAAGGGACAAATAATTTTAATCGTCATAATTTTTGCTATGTTATGATTAAAGTCACAAACAGATGGATTACGATTATGACCATTAGCTCCTCTGATTTGGGAAAATAAATTTTCTAAGGGGTCTTGGTTAAATCGAGCTGTTAAAATATATTCTATACCAATTTTTTCGTTTATTATTTCTTGTGAAAGGTTGGTAACAGCATTTATGGTTTGTTTCAAGCCATTAAAACAATAAACTGTTGTTTTATTGATGACACTAATTTCAGGAATATAGTTTAACATGGAGGCTAAAAATTTTGAAACTTCGTTACCTGGAATAAATGCATTTTTAAATTCATTTTTACTGAATTTAGTTTTGGAATTGAGACAATCAAAGAGTTTATCGAACTTTTCAATAAATTTGTAGGTTGAAATAGCAGTTTCCATGTTGTCAGTTGAAATTTTTTTTAATTGGATAGCAGTTTTTATTCCAGAAACCACACATCTACTAAATACTTGTGTAGCATACTTCACTCGCATCTTTTCAAATTGATTTGGATATATATGTTTGTACGTAAGTTTCGGGCAACATTTAGTGATTGAGTTTTTTTCTAAATTATATAGCTGCTCTATTATTTTCCAGCTGATTCCATCTGGACATTTTAAATCCGATTTAAGGAGGACATTTCGAACCGATTTTATGAGATGAGGAACATCATATATACAAAACAGTTTATTATTATTATACTGAAAAAATGGGGTTTCAGTGGTTACGCCAAATAACTTAAAAGCTTTCCTGTTACTTGAGCCTTGGTCACATATAATTGCTCTAATATTTATTCCTAAACTGAGACACTTATTTAAATTATCCTTAATTAATTGGTTAAGTTTTTCTGACGGTATTCCATTTTGCGAAACAAAATAACTGATTACAAACTTCCAGTTAGAAGAAATACCTCTGATCATGAAACAACCAACTAATTTACCAATTAAATTTTCACGCTCAAGGCCGAAATCAACAAAACCATCAATTTGGTCGGAGTAAATATTATAGACTAGGTCTGTTTTGATATATATTTCATCAAACAATAGTACAGCTTCCTTTGATTCTCTTGTCATATCACGTAATTTTTGACTTATTTGTAGCAACATATTTTCGTTAAATCCTGGCGATAAATATTTAATTGGTTGCCATCTAACCAGTGATGATTTGGAAGGCAAATTAAATTTTAAATTGTCTCGTAAATATTTGTACATTCCAGATGAACGATAAAATATATTTTGAGCAATTGCTCGCTGTTCATCAGGCCACTTTTGTGTTTTCGACCGATCATTAACCAATATTTTACAAAATTGTTTAGCGTTTTCATTTATTTTCAATAAATCGATATGATCTTTTATTTTTAGCGCCGGTTTATGTTGAGATACGCATTTAATTTTAAAACGCTTTGGTTTTTGACTAACATTTGTGCATTTTCGGTTTAATATCGCTAGCTGTTTATTTTTCAAATCCAATGTCTTTAAAAGTTTAAAATATTTCAGGCGATAAAATGTTTCATTTTTCACGTACTTAATGCAATTTCCACACATTACGGGGTCCTTTTCTAAATTGCTGGATGCCGCATTAAAATTCATTTTTCGTTCGACTTCATATGAATTATTCTCTATGAATTTAATATCTGATTCAAGAGTGGCGTCTGAACGCTTATATGTCTTTTCCGATAACTTTATACTTAACCAGCTATTATCATTTTCTTCTTCACAAGAAAAACTATTTTCACACGATAAAATTGTTATCATTGATGAATTAGTCGAGCTTTCGTCACTGATCTCAGCAGCAGTATTAGGGTGGTCGACATCCGTTTCATCAATATCAGATGGAAAAATTGTGGGGACAGCGTTTCGATTTAAACCTGATAAAGAAAAAGACTGTGGTTCGAAGTGCTTTTCACAGATTTTAATAAATTTTAAATTATTATATTGCAAATTGCAATTAGAAATCCATTCCTCAAATTTAGGATTTTTTTTTGTCAATCGAAACAGTCTAATATTGTCACGGCTTGAGGAATAGCAATTACTAACCGCACATCTAATTCCAGATTTGCGTAAATCTGGGGTGAGATTCCAGAAGGTGATCGGTGATTATTCTTTTGGTGATAGCAAAAAGTGATCACCACCTAAATTGGTATTTTATAAAGTGATCACTAAAAAAGTGTACTAAAAGTACTAAACGTGTTGTATCGGGCAACAAAAACACTTGAATAGTCAATAAAATGTAAACTTTTTAAATGTAACCGAAATTAAAATTTTTAAGGCTTTTAACAACGATTAGTAGAAATGTTAATTTGACTGGGTCGAAATAAAATTGAACATATAATAATAATAATAAATTATTAATGTACCTCATTCGGCATATCCGCGCGGGGTGGAAAAGTTGAGAGACAAACTTAACCATATCTTAAACGGACAACTTTTTTTTTTACAAAATAATAATTTGGTAGAAATATTTATTTATGTCGTTTTCGATTGACCACAAAAAACAAACTCGGTGCAAAAAAAAACTAAACTCGACAAAAATAGTAATCGAAAATGACATTAAAATTACATATTCAAAATTCAACATACCCTATGCCACTCAACTGATTTTATTTAAGGACCGTTTGCGTTAAAACTTGTTTTTTATTAAAATTTTTTGATTTGTTTTGCTTTAAATTTAAATATATAATGTTAAGAAAATAATGAAATATTCATAAATAACTCATTTTATATAAAAAAATCATAAAATACTTTTTTGTAGGTTGTTCTCTGGTTGGTGATAATGAAAGTGATAGCTAAAACACAATCACCAAAAAGTGATCACCAAAAGGTGACAATTGTGGTGATAATCACCATACGGAATGTCAATTTTGAAAAAGTGATAGGTGACTATCACTTATCACCTTATGGAATCCCACCCCTGAATTCATATTTATACATGAATTATATATAAATGTGTTATTAATTATTATATAAATAGTAATTAAAATTTAATTTCATAAATATATCGCTTGTATCACGAGAACTTATAATAATCTTTATAAAAAAACAACTACTTAGCTATTCAGCTGTTATGTGTACCGAGAAAACCTAAATTCAATTAAAATTTCGGCAACATTCAATTAATATTCATAAATATATTTTAAAATATGTATGTATTATGTATTCTCTATAAATCTATACTATTGATTCTATTCCTTTTAATATAGCAATTAATTCAATATATAATAAAATGTATCAATAAGTGAAATATAGAAATTAATCCGATTATTAATATTATATAATAATTATATTTTATATAAAAACTGTTAAGCTCAAATTATTGTAACAAGCCAACACGTCTACACGTTAACGAACCATATACAAATATTGTATTTATTTTTTTATTTCCAAAATACATTCCATACATACTGTATATGTATAAGTATATGTACAATATTTTTTGGTTTCCTATATGTTTACTCATATAATCACAGACTATAGTTTTTATTCGTTGTTTTGAATTTTTTAGCCAAATTGAATTGCTTCGCTTTTTATGCTTACTAGTTTTATAGTTTTTAAATTACACTTGCTGAGAGAGAAAAAACAAACTGTACACATGTTCTTTTATACATACATATGTACATTCAACAATGCATGCATTAATGCTATTTATCCAAGATGGCGCGTACTTTTGATTTTAATTTGGTTTGAATCTAAAATATTATATTTTTGAAAGGTTTGTTTCTGTTCTGTTGCAGCACCCCATAGTGCGAAAAAATATGTGGCTACAAAAAATGGCACCACCATCAATTTTCATTTTTTTGTTCAATATGAATGATCTGTATATATTGATTTGTGGTATAACGTAAGGCGGTGAGTTTGTTTATGTTATGGTATAAGCACTCCGGAGTTTGTATTCCGATCAGACAAAAAAAATATGTACTTCGACTAGAGATCGAGGCCACTGTAAATTGTTGAACAATATACTCCAATAGATAAAAATTTTCAAGCATAAAGCAATAATAACATTTGTAGTTTAAATTACTATGGTAGGTCTACCAACATTTAAAGAAAATGCGTATTCCCCAAACATGTGAAAATATATGCTCTATAATACTCTAAATTATAACAGAACGTGCAAGACTTGCTTATTTATTTCACACTCGTTTCCTCCGCATTTTTTTTTCTATACATTTATTTCCACCGGAAATTGGTAATCCCACCTACACAGTAACTACAAATTTCATTATCTTCTTCAGTTTTTTTTATTTTTAATGTTCTTCGAAATATATATACGTACGTATAATTTTTCATTTCGAGTGTGTTAATATAATATTTATGTATATAATACATATATTCGAGCATATTACACCCAACCGTACTTGAAAATTCACAAAGTGACTAGAAACAAAAACGAGGAAAATTTATCGTTTCCTTTAGTTAATTTATTTATATTTTTCGTCTTCCGACTGAAAATAAAACAAAAAAGCAAACAAGCAAAAACAAAAAAATGAAAATGGAAATAACAATACGCACGCAATATTTTAATAAATAAAATTAATAGAAAATGTATTTTCTAATTATAAATAGTCGAGAAAGTCATATCATTTCTGAGACAGAGAGAGTGAGAAAAAAATCCAACCGTACTTGGAATCATATTAAGTCTCAACATAAAAATAATAATAATTACTTAGGCAAACAATCAAAATATACTTGTTTGTTAGAAACCAAAAGCTGTAAGGAAATGAAAAAGTCAAAATCGTCTTTCGTATGTAATGCCATTTAGTATAGGAATGCCGCGCCCTTACCATAATTCGTTTGTTTTTAAGTGCGGAGGAGGTAAATTTAACCTTAATGTATGTGAGAATGATCATCATTTTTCTAACGTACACATATTAATTTTTCTCCATAGCATTAAAATAACATTTTGGATTCTTCGCGTTAAGCCGCGGGAACAGAAAACAGTCGTACAAACGAAAAATTCATTTTCTTTCTTTTTGACTAATATAATATGTGTGTGCGCTAAGCGATGTTGTTTAATTATTTAGCGCATCGAATTTATTGTTATATTCACCCTGTTCGATTGTCGAGGTGATATTAATTGCGGACTGTAATTTTCTTTTAGGAATGATTAACACACATTTAAGATATAATCGCGTTTTTTCAAATTATTTTTTATTTAAAATTTAAAATCTTGTTTTATCGACTACTTAGGGTCAGGCTACTTCGATAGATGGCAGGACTCAACCGGTAACCTTTGTTGTGTGTTACCGTACAGCGGTTGACATTCCGCCGCGCGTTGAAACATTATATTTTTCAACATTAGCCAGTTGCTGATAAGGCCAGATTCTTCCTGGGAAGCATCGAGTGGTAGGGGACATAGTTTTGTAATGGCTCGTCGTATTATACCAGATTTGATTTTGACGGATACAACTCTTGTTCGGTCATCGCGTCCTGAATGGACTTCAACGATTCGTCCTAATAGCCAAGATGCAGGTGGTAAACGTTCATCACATACGAATACTACTTGTCCAATACGAATATCTAGTTTAGACGAAATCCATTTTGAGCGCTGTTGTAACGTGTTCAGATATTCCTTCGACCATCTCTTCCAAAAAGACTGAACCATCGCTTGAATTTTACTCCAGTTTGGCAATCTCCCGATCATGGTACTGGTTATATCAGGTTCGTTTAGATAGATGTAATTCGTTCCAGTAAGAAAATGACTGGGAGTAAGCGGTGGAAGATCGTTAGGGTTGTCGGAAAGTTGAGTTAACGGTCGTGAATTGAGACAACCTTCAATTTCGATGATAAGCGTTGTTAGTTCTTCGAAGTTTAACAATTGTTCAGCTACTACCCGTTTCATATGGAATTTTATGGATTTAACTCCAGCTTCCCATAAACCGCCGTGATGAGGTGAGCCGGGAGGTATGAATTTCCAGACAATTCCTTCGGTAGCGCAAGATCTTAGAATCTCGTTGGTATTAGCATTGATGAAGGTGTTGAACTCTTGGAGTATGTTGTTTGCTCCCACAAAATTGGTGCCGTTGTCACTGTATATGGTGGCCGGCTTTCCCCGTCTGGCTATGAATCTTCTTAAGGCGGCCAGAAAGCATTTGCTGGTAAGGTCAGTAACCACCTCCAGATGAAGCGCCTTTGTGCAAAAGCAAACAAAAACAGCAATATACGATTTATATTGCGCCGAGCTACGAGGGTTTTGGTTGCGCGTCATAAATGGTCCGCAGTAATCAACGCCGACGATGTTAAATGCACGATTGGGTGTCACACGGTCTGCGGGTAAATCGGCCATGAGTTGTGTCATTGGTTTGGGTTTTAGTTTAAAACATCTGACGCATTGATTAACAATACGCTTTGCTTGGGTTTTACCATGTATTGGCCAGAATGTATCACGCACTTTCGACAGCAAGAGTTGCGGGCCACAGTGAAAATACCTTTCGTGATGTTGACGCATTATAATAGTAGAGACGTGATGTTTGTCCGGAATGAGAATTTGGTGCTTGCGATCGAACGTTAAGTTGCTTTGACGGAGTCTTCCTCCAACCCGAATGATTCCGGATGGATCAAGAAATGGTACCAATTGCTTAAGTGGGCTTTTCGGTCTTACTTCGCCATTTTTTTGCAAACTCTTAAGTTCGTCGGAGAACGATTGAAGTTGCATTAATTTTATTACGCAGGTTCGTCCGCGCAACATTTCTTGAGCTGACAACGTTGATTGAAATATTCGGTGCTCATGCGACTTTCGCGCATTGTCTATAAATCGAAGACAATATGAAGTAACTCTCAGTAACGTACCATATGAGGAATATCGTTGAAGTAAACTATAATCGTCAACCGGAGTCGCGTGACTATGCAATGACACTCGCCTAATGGGCCTTAATTCGGGCAATTCGATAGACAATATGCCGATAACCGTGTTGAGAGCTTGACAAGAATGCTCATATAGAAAAGCTGATCCAGTCCACCAACTTTCCCAGGTGTTGAATGCGTTGATTTCGTTGGGCATAATTCCTCTCGATATTATGTCCGCTGGATTTAGTTTTCCATCAATATGCCTCCATACGATTGACGACATTAGCTCTTGTATTTCACTCACCCGGCTGGCGACGAACGTTTTCAATAAGTTAGTAGGAGTTTTAAGCCATGCTAGAACTATTGTTGAATCCGACCATAGTGTTGCCTTTTCGATACGCAAGTTCAAGGCATCCATAGTTTTTTTAACGAGTCGTGATAGCAGCAGTGCTGCGCATAATTCCAAACGTGGTATGGTAACATTTTTTAGCGGAGCGACTCGGCTTTTACTGCATATTAACTGAACCGTTATCTCATCGTTATCATTGATGCATTTTATATAAATGCAAGCACCATACGCTGATTTGCTTGCATCAGCAAAACCATGCAATTCTATACGCTTACCATCAGTATTGACGCAGCGCGGAAGCCTAAGTGTTTGAATTTCTGGTAGTTCACGTCGGAAATTCTTCCAGAATTCGGCCTCATGTTGTGGGAGTGGGTCATCCAGGCAATTTGAAATTGCCAAAGCCGTTGTAGAAATAATTTTTCTGTTACGATTACTGGGCCTAGAAATCCCAGCGGGTCGAATACCTTCGCTACCTCTGATAACACAATTCGCTTTGTTACCGTTCGATTTAGGTCAAGATAATCAACGTTGAACGTGAATACATCTTCGATGGGGTTCCATTTTATACCGAGGGTCTTTATTGTTTGGTTAGTATGAGTTTCGTCTAAATTCAATTGTTGCTCTCGATCATCGATTGGAATTTGCTGCAGCAATGCAATAGAGTTTGGTGAAAACTTTCTTAGTTTCATGCCTCCCTTTGTTAACATGTCTGACAGTTGTTGTGCGATTCTGTAAGCTTCTTCTTCAGTAGATGTACCTGTAAGTACATCATCCATGTAGAAGTCATCCATGATATTGGCTGGTAGCTGATAGTTCTCCGATTCGTCAATATGTATTTGTTTCAACGTTCGTTGTGCTAAATGCGGTGCCGCCGATGTTCCATACGTTATGGTTCGTAATTCATATGTTTGGATTGGGCTTTTTCGTTCGTTTCGCCATAATATTCGTTGGTACCTTCGATGTTCCTTTTTTACCCAAACTTGGCGGTACATTTTTTCGATATCCGCCGTGAATACGACATTATGCTTGCGGAATCGTAGCACAATTGAAAATAAATCGTTTTGTATAGTTGGACCGGTAAGCAAGACGTCGTTTAGCGATAGTCCTGATGAGCTTTTTACCAATGCATCGAAGACGACGCGACATTTGGTGGTCGAGCTTGTTGGTTTGATTATGGCGTGGTGCGGTAAATAAAAATTGTTCGATTGGTCAGCGGTATCATCCGAAACTGGTTCCATATGACCCAAGCTAATATATTCAGCCATGAATTTGATGTACTGATTCTTTAATTCTTCGTTACGCTCGGGTCGTTGTTCTAAGTACATGAACCTTTTTATCGCTGCTTGTTTTGAGTCACCCAATTTTGAAATATTTTCGTTGAATGGTAGGTCCACGGTGTAGCGACCAGTGGATGCATCTCTGGAATAAGTGTTGACAAAAATGTTCTCACATTCTTTTTCTTCGGGTGTAAAATGGCCTTGATTTTTGACTGGTTCAAGTTGCCACAGTTGTTTCAATTCTTCTTGAAGATCAGTATCCGCTGAATCAATCGTAACATTAAGCGCAATGGAATCATTCGATATACCTTCCATTTTTCCTCCAATGATAAAACCGAATTACGTGTTTTGAAGTATTGGTAATCCTTTGTGTAAACGAACCTGCTCCATAAGCAGAAATTCATAGTAGCATTCAGCTCCAAGGAGCGCGTCGATTTGTTGCGGAATATTAAATTGAGGATCGGCTAATTTTATTTGCGAGGGAATTAACTAATTCTTCACACTGTTGCTTTTGTGTGGAAGTTTGCCTGTAATGTTCGGTACGACCATAAATTGAATATGTTTTGAATATGATGTTAATCGTGAGGCTATTGTTGTGGACACAGCTGATTGCACGGCCGCTGCTATTCCACTGATACCCTTAATCTTCGTTTTGCTAGGCTGAGGCGATAGGTTTAGTTTGTCAACCATCTCTTGCGTAAGAAAATTGGATTGCGCAGCTGCGTCTAACAAAGCTTGGCACCGATGTACTCTTCCGCAAGAATCCTGAATGTTCACTATCGCAGTTGACAACCAAATATAACCTTCCGGTTGAACCGCACCTTCCGAGGCTACACAGACTTCTCCGATTGTAATTTCCTCAGTCAAATGCGCAGTTAACGTTGTTCGACCTGACGACTCTGCCGGTAACGAGACATTAGATCCATGACTAGAAATATTTGAATTCGCAGAATATGACTGCGTTTTTTCGAAGTGTGAATGAAGCAATGTGTGATGCCTTTGTCGACAAGCATTGCACATTCGCGACCGACACAATTGATGCATAAATTTAACTGGTTGACTTTTTTAATTCGCTCCGAAACGCTGAGCTGAATAAACTGCGAGCACTGCGACGCGTAATGTAATTTGGACTCACACAGACTACAATATACATTAGTTGGTGTTGTAGCAGTTGCGAACACTCGGCTCGATCCTCCGGAGTAATTTTTAACGAATGGCTTATTCGATTCCTTATGTAACGATGTAGCTGTTGATTTCGGCGTTGTTATGGACTGGGATGGCTTTGATTCAATTGCGTCCAATACTCGAGCACGATTATTTAAAAACTTCAGCATTTTTTGCCACGTTGGAATTTCGTTTATTTCAATAGACATTTCCCACAATGTCTTCGTTTCTCCTATTAAACGTGCTGAAATTATGTTGACAATAATGATGTCCCAATGATCAACAGATTGTTTCAATGTTTGGAGCGCTGTCAAATGATTAACACAATTATCTATCAATTTATGCAGCTCCGCTGATGTTTCAGATCTCATGGTATTGAGATTTAAAATTGAGTTTACGTGTTTGTCTATGATCAATCGAGCGTTATCATACTGATTAACAAGTGCAATCCATGCCTGTTTGTACCACTGTTCTGATAAGTCGATGTTATCCACGAGCTTACGAGCATCGCCACTCAAATTACCCACCAGATAGTGGAAACGCTGAATATCCGATAATCTTCTTTCTTCATTTATTAGCGATTTGAAAATGTCTCGAAATGAAACCCATTCATCATATTTTCCGGTAAATGTCGGTAGTTTAATAGCGTTGATGTGTTGGGTTTTTTGAACTCGTCTATTTTTGATTGCAACCCCGATTTCACTTCAATGAATGTGGCTTCGAAACTATCGTGATATTCTTCGTGTTCGGGATTGTAATCCGTTAATTCAAGAATTTGGGCATTTATATCGATAAACTTTTCATAGATATCCGATAATCGATACGATCTCCAACCGAGTCGAAAATTCATCCGAGTTTGCTTGCTTTTCGTTTAACCAAGCTTTTTGTTTTGTTAGTCGTTGTTTTACATACCCGCGTTTGGATACGAGCATGTTTATACGATCAATGTCGCTCATTTTTAACGATTAAATTTATACTAATTTATATTTTTACAATTAGTAAATTTGCCACCAAGCGCTATTTTTATAAATTTGACGTTTTGTTATAAAACTGTTATATTACGTCGATATAAAGTAGATGGTTCGAGTCTCGGGTTTTTCGATGTACTGCCGATTTTTAACACGTTTTTTTTGTTTTTGGTTAATTTTTTAATTACCAATCGCTTCTTATTCCTCGAGACTATGGTGATGCAGAATGATGCACTGTTCGAACGTGATGGATTAAAGCGCTTGCGATTTGCGTTGTACGATAACGAGATGATATTGCAATTTCGATAGTATTCACAATTACACAAAATCCGGCTCGAAGGACCAACATGTTCGAGTGTCGAGGTGATATTAATTGCGGACTGTAATTTTCTTTTAGGAATGATTAACACACATTTAAGATATAATCGCGTTTTTTCAAATTATTTTTTATTTAAAATTTAAAATCTTGTTTTATCGACTACTTAGGGTCAAGCAGATATTTTTAAAGAACTACTCAAAAACAAAAAGGAAAGCGGTAATATTGTTTTTCACTTCGCTTTCGTTACTTCTCGTAACTTCGATAGATGGCAGGACTCAACCGGTAACCTTTGTTGTGTTTTACCGTACAGCGGTTGACACACCCTTTATGGAACAAATGACATTCCTCTTAGACAAGCTCTGGTATTATGCCTTTATTATCTTTAATTGGTATTATGTTTAATTCCTAGCTCATTATGAAGTGGAACCTGAAATAAATTCATTATTTTATTCAAGTGTACTTTACCTCTGTCTGTTATTACTACTGGGAATTGGGTGTTATCTGTTACAATTTCTTTTCTAAATAAAGGGTTTAATTTTCCTCGTCTAATATGTTTTCTGAATATGGTTGTACGGATTGGTATTGTGATTTTAGGTTTACGTTTAGTATTTATTTCATTTATTAATTGTCTTTTATCATATAAGCATGTCTCGTGTATATTTTTTCATTATTTCTGTTCCGAATTCTGGGTTGTTTTTAAGATAATATCCGTTCAGGAGTTGGAATGGGGTCATTTTAGTGGTACTGTGTATTGTATTATTATATGCAATAATTGCATTACATGAGAGACTTTTTATAGTTTCATTAGGGTTATTTAATGCTATTATTCCACATAATTCATGTATGGCGGAATGAAATCGCCCAACCGGGGAATTCCCAGTTGAAGTATACGGCGCAGTGGCATGAAATTCTACGTTGTATTTTCTCAACATAAGTATCTTGAATTTCCTGACTACTTGATAATTCGTTGTCGGCTATCAATTTTCCAGGTATGCCATGTGAAGTCCTTCTTTCATTTTTTCACCTGTTTTTCGTATAAGTCTATATGCTGTGCCAAATTTGTAAAATTTGTCTATTATTGTTAGAAATGCTGTACCATTTAGGTGATATACATCTGCGTGTATTATTGATTTTGATGTTTCGGTTTCTTGAAATTGAATATTGGGTGTTCGTAGTTTTCGAGTACTCCTCGGTGTTCATTCCCTAAATGTATTTCTTTTATTTTTATTCTTTGTTCTTCCTTAGTCTTTAAGTCTTCCAAGAATATTTTTGATCTAACTAAGTTTACTTTGGGTTCTGTTACTCTACCTTTAGTGTGTATTATTTTATGAAAATTTTTTTATTGCTTCAATTTTATCGGGATTAGGTTTAACTCCTTCCGGTGTAATCACATGTCCTAAAAAGGCTACTTCCCTATGTAAAAATTCTGATTTATCTAACTGAATTTTTAGGTTAGCACTTTCTAGTTTTTTGAAAACTTTACCAAGGCTTTCAATATGTTCTTGTAGGCTTGTAGAGAATATGATTATATCATCCATATAACATAAACATGTTTTCCCTTGTAGTTCGCCTAAAACGTTGTCCATAACCCGTTGAAAGGTACTAGGAGCGTTTTTAAGTCCAAAAGGCATTCGTATAAATTCGTAATGACCGAATTCAACAGAAAATGCTGTTTTTTCTTGGTCTTTGGAATTCACTTCAATTTGATGAAATCCTGATGCGAGATCTAATGTCATAAAATATTGACATTTACCTAATTTATCTAGAATATCTGTTATGTTTGGTATGGGGTACTTATCGTCTATCGTTTTCTCATTGAGTTTACGATAATCTATAACCATCCTCCATTTTATTTTCCCTGAGGCATCTGCCTTCTTAGATACTATCCAAATGGGGCTACTCCAAGGTGAATATGATTTTTTTATTATTCCTTGAATGAGCATTTTAGATACTTGTTCCTCTACCTCTTTTTTGTGTATAAAGGGGTAGCGATATGTTTTGGTAAACATTGGTTTGTTATCCGATAATTCAATGTTAAGTTTAATTTTATTTGTGAAAGAGAGATCTTGATCCTCCCTCTAAAATAAACGCTCATATGATCGGCATAACTTTTTTATTGCTTTTTCTTCCTCGTAATTGAGATGTTGGATCCTAATTAGTTCATCTATAAAATTTATTCCGTGTATGCGTTCTACATACTCGTCTAATTTTCTGCTTTGAAGTGGTTCTTCTAAAAGAAATTGTTTGGTTTATTTCTTCTGTAATGATGTAATTATCTTTACTATGGTAAATACCTTTTGGTATGAGTAATCCATTTGGTAATTGCATGGGTCGTATATACCCATCACCATTTTTTGTTATTACCGGTATTTGAATAGTGGTTTTACTCCTAGGTGGACAGGTGTGTTGCTTGGACACAAAGTTGAATTTATATTTAATTGGAAGTTCAGCATGTTTTGTAATTAATAGAGATTTAGATAAACAAAGATCTGATTTTATTTGATTTATTATATCGATTCCGATTAATCCATCAAAATCCGTTCTTCGTTTAACAAGGTGCTGTTAAATAAAGTTGTTATTTTTACTGGAGATATTTTAATTTTTTGTTCCTTTAGGATGAATTCTGGATTTATAAAGGATCGATTGTGTCAATTAACATTTTTGCTTTTTTATGGTTTATTGTGATTGTGCTAAAAGGTAATTGAATGCCTTTTAGATCAGAGCCACAATTATGTAATCCTAAGTATCCAGTATTGGGTATGGTACTTGGCAAGAATCCTGTTCCTCTTCTATTTCGACAATAGGATTTTTCTCATTAGTTAATTCCTGATAGGTTATATAGTTTTTGTATTGTTCTTGAAACTCGCCTATTTCGTCTTCATTTATCTCAGTGTTATGTATTTCTTTAGCTTGCCATCTGGGAGGTCCAGTGGGTTGATATGCATTATTTCTGGGTAACATTTGACCATAAGTTGGTTGTGTGTATTTGTTCAAATTGGATGTCGTATCTATTGGCATGGGTTTATCCATAATTTGTTTTGGTGGGGGTGCAAAGGGTCTATGATTATACTAAATATTTGGTCCCTGTCTTTGTGCATTATTGGATGTAGGTTTCTGTGGTAGTGGTAACATTGGTTTCATGTTAATTGGGTTTATAGAGTTCATGGGATACCGTTGAGGTGTATTTTGATAGTTAAATTTTGGTTTGAATGGAAGTATGGGTGGATATTGAGGTTTATTTTGGTACCTCAATCTTCCTAAAGATTGTTCTTGAATACATATCTGTCTTGCTTCAACCAAGTCTTTTGGTCTGATAGATCTAACATGTGATCCCATTGGCTCTTTTAGTCTGCTAACAAATATGTTTAAAACCATTTTATTATACCATTCAGCTTTGATTGTTTGATTCTTTGGTTCATTTATTTTTAACCAATTTTTTAAGGAATTTATAGAACTTGAAATTTTAGCGAAATATTCTTCTACTTTATCGTTACCTTGTTGTATGCTATGTAATTCTTGTATTAACACTGTTTCGTCTCGTTTGTCCGCGAAGTGGGATGTCAGAGTACTTTTCATATCTAGCCATGTATTGGGTGTGAAGTAAAGTTCTAAGGCTTCACTAGCTTTGTTGGTTATTCTATTCCTAATTGCCCTATATATTGTGTTGGCGTGAACTGATTCTGCGGGATCTGCTATTTCTAATATGTCCGTGATTTCTTCAATAAAATTATGTAATCCTGTGGGTTCGCCATTATATTCTGGTATATCCCTAATCATTTTAGTGATTTGTATGGTTTTCTCCATTTTTTGTTTCCAAATTCTTTCTTTATTAATTATCTTATTTTTATTTTCAATTTCTACGTCAGATTCGCTATCAAATTCTGGCCCTGATTCTACTTTATTTGCAATTTTAATGTTTTTAACTATTTTAGGCTAATAATTTAATATGTTTTGATAGATAGAACTACTTACTATTTCCAAAAATATAATTTTAATTTGTGAAAAAGGTTCAGGAAGAGTTTTTGTTATATACTGATTTTATATTTTTTTTCGCTGGCGCTACATCCCATGGAGGGATTTGGCCGCTTCATTGTGAAGTTTCGTAATCATTTTTTTTCCACGTGCTTTGGCACCGACGCCGTTAGGGAAAAAAAAGGTACACCCGTAGGATTCTATCATCGATCACACAATCCAACGTGTGCCAATTTGCCTACTGTCCCATTGGCTCCCGCTGGCTAACGAGTATTTCATTATCAGCAACTGAATTCGATGTTTCATCAGATAAACACGAGATTGTTAAATTACATGCATTGACGGAATGGTTATTATTCAATAATCCAATTTCAATTTTTAGGACAGCGTCCCTCGGCTTCCGTCTCTAAGCAGAATCTCGATTCAATCAGTTGCAACTATTGTTCATCCAATCGATCCCCATTGCCAAACTTTGTTAATAATGATGAGAATACAGCATTCTCCTGTCGCATAACTTCGGTCTATTTATAAAAAACAATTCCCTTCGATAACTGCTAACCATCGATCGGCTGTATTTTTTGCTTCCAAATGGGATTGGCTCTAACCGGTGACAACTGCGCCACAAATGGCCAATAGAAATGTGCAATCCACCAAAAGCGGCATCATAATTTTTCGTTATTTCTTTCAGTCTCAAATCTACGCGTTATAACATTTCCGCCCTAATCATGCGACTTCATCGATCAGTATCATCTTGATATACTTGGTTGGAAACTCGAAAGGGTGATTTTAAACGCAGTATGAACAGTGGTACCTCCTATAGCAAGCGCGATAGGCATTACAATAACCATCCGTATCTATGAATCGATTACAAATTTCCATGATGAGCTTGGTCAGAAAAGTCTTCCCACATCCAGCAGGACCATTCAGGAACAGTTGTAACGGGAGTTGGTTTTTCAAGGTTAACAACCATATAATGTATTTTACCAGCTCGAATTGCTTTGCGTTTGCCTTTCTCATGAGCTCAAGAAATTCTGGAGTCTCCATCAAGATATCTTTCTTCTTCCATATTGCTCCGTGCTTATTCATCGTCGCTGCTTCTACGTCATCGTTAATTCCTGAATTCGGATCTTGAAGAAGCAGTTGATACGGATCAGGAATTTCCTGAATATTATCCTTATTCCGGTTATTATTAGCTGCCTGTTAATCGTTGATCTCCATCTCTTCCCTACATAACCTCGCGCAAATTTCCATCGTTTTAGCGGTATGTTAATTGGATTCGAATTCTTTTCTCCGCTTCATTATAAGGCCTTCATTTTCATCGAAAATATGCAGAAAATTCATATCTGTCAGAACATCAGGTTCTTTAATCCTAAATGGGATATGTAAAGTACCCACTTCCATCTTGTATTTTATTAACTCTTTTCCAGATCATAATTTCTGTATCTTATAATTTTTGGGAATTTTCCGGTATTTTAGCCTCCCCCCCCCCCCCCCCCCACTCCTTGCTTTAGCAGTGATGTTATATCTAGACATAAATTGGGCTAAAGTGACGCCATCAAGTTCAACTGGTTTTTTTCATACTTGTCGAACCAATTCTCCTTTCATATGGGTGTATCATCATAACCAAGTTGTGCCAGTTCTTTTAAACTTTTTCTAATTCTATCTCGCTGTTGTGGCCAGTAAGTAGGTATATAAATAACAGTCACCGACGCCTTGTGTTAAGTAACCCATTACGACAATCAACACGTTCTAGTAGGACATCTTCAATCGGGTTGTGGGGGGTTCCTTCTTCGTCGTAATTAGTGGGATACCACAAACTCATCGTGTTGGTTAAATAACAACTCACTTAAGCAAACTTGAACATCACCATCGACCAATAAGACACTGAATTTACTCCATTTTATAAGTTTGTTTATTTATCAAAACAAAAAGAAATAAAACTTATGCATTTGCGTATTTTTATAAGTATAAGGCACAGGTACAATTAGCTATAATATTTAGCTTATACATATATAAAAGAAAATGTTAACTCTATCACTAATTTAGTAAAAATTATTAAGATTAAAGATAAATATTTAACTGAATAAAGTGAACCAAAAAAAATGTAATCAGAAGGGTTTTTTTTGTTATGAAAAATCACTCACCAGAATCTGCCGTAGAGTACTCTTCGGGGTCTCAGGTGTGGCTGAAAAAAACTGTTTTTATTATAGCACACGCTTCTGTTTCCTTTTCTTTTTTTTCACTTTATAACACAAAAACAAAAAAACTAATCTTTAACAGGAATTACAACAAAAAAAAAAATTCTAATAAACTAATGAAATTTTTGAATTTTCTAATGTAATCTCTATATTGATATAATTTTTCTTTTTTTATGGAAATAAGATTTCTTAGACTCTAATAAACTACACTAGAAAGTTCTATTTAATTAATCACAACACTAAAAAAAAATAAATGTAGCCGCCATGCTCGTTGTAGAACCCGTTCTTTTATTTTCAGTATTGTTTTGAGTAGGTATAACGGCTACTCAGATTACTAGCTCCTAAGGAATATTCCTTAATGGTAGAATATAACGTAACCCTGTTTAAAATTGCTACAGTTAGTTTCTTCCCCTTTAATTCAAGCTAATTTCTATAACTTACCGACATTGATTCTACTTTGTTTTTTTTTTACGTTCTGTATTTAAGAAAACGAGATGAATGGACCGTTTCTGATGATTATCTCTTTGTAGATACAGACTAATTTGTCACAATGATCGTTTATCCACTGTAAATCGGGAAAATTAGTGTATGCTCCCCGTTATCTTGGTAAACAAAGAAATTGTTCTTACCAATAATTTTATTGATTTAATGTGTTTTTTTTTCCAGTAAAAACACCAAATACTTGATCTCACTTAAATCAGGAAAACTTGGACATATATACGAGTATAATAACTAAGTTACGTTATATTCAAAAACAACAGAAATGAAAATACTTGCTAACTTAATTTTTTTTTATTTGGTCCTCACACAACGAATCACTCAAAATATCTGGCTTCACAAAAAAAAAATCGCAATTTTAAATGTCTTTCGTGAATCTATGTACAATTAGGTATCTATCTATGTACATCGTGACATTTACATTTATACATAATAAATTTGTATTAGTACACAAAAATATATAATATATATTTTTTTTATTTTTTTTTTTTTTGATGGTACGATGCAATACAAAAAACCATAATTGTTCCCGCGGAAATAAGAAGTATTCAATTGTATATACATTCCATGTTATTGCACATACACCAAATAACTTTCTTCTATTTACTCATTCCATACGCAGGGGAATCCAAAGTGTGACGAAACAAATACAATAAATAAATAATCATCAAATTTATGTACTGTAATGAATCGGTCCATACCAACAAATACAATGAAAATATATGCGGAGATCATTTCATTACACGACAAAGTTTGTTGTCCTAGGTAATGTACTACAACACAAAAAAAATTTAAATAAAAAGTATAACATAGGAGATCAAATATAAAAAAAATCAGGATGACCCAAAAATTTTAGTAACCCATCATCATGATGGTAAACGATAGATTCGATAGTCGTAACAGGGCAGATTCTTTGTTTTCGGTGTAAGCGTATGGCAAAGAATCTGAAAAAATGATTATCGAACAAATCTTTCTATGTAACCCGAATACTTTTTGGAATGAAGTTAACGAAATTTAGTAAATCCTACGCTTTAATGTCCTTTCCATGGAACATTCCCAGAATTTTGTTGGTATGATCCTTTACCTCATAATTGACCGTTCCAATTCGCCGAGAAATAATCGCCTTGGTGTATTGTGGTGCGAATTTAGCACAAAATTGTTTTATGGCATCGCTCTGTGGGTGCATTCTTACGTATACATTTTGGCCAACTTTAAACTCAACTGGGCGAGATCTTAAATTATATCTCTGTGCACTCTTTTCATATGCTTTAGCGATATTCTGTTTTACCGCATCATGAACTAAAGCCAGTCTTGTTGGTAATGGGAGTAAGACTTCTCCTTCCGAAATATTACCTAATTGCTTCAGAATCTCGTAATCTTGTCCATGGTTTATGCGGTGATATCCAAACAAGAGGAAATGAGGCGAATATTGTACAGTTTCATGTATACCATTTCGAAGTGCTGCACTTATTTCATTAATATGTTTGTCCCAAGTATTGTGTTTTTGGGATATATATGCTCTAATTGCGGCTATAATGGAACGATTCACTCTTTCAGAGGCATTTGATTGTGGAGAATATACAGCGGTTTTTGAATCTAATATACCGTATTGGTTTAATAGATCTTTGTATTCTGCACTCTGAAATTGTGAACCGTTATCCGAATGTATTGCCTGAGGGATTCCAAACATACAAAACACTTCGTTCTTAAGGTAATCAATAATATTTTTGCAATTTCCTTTATTGAGAGGTTTTAACAACACGAACTTGGTCAGATGGTCAACGACAATGAATATCATTGTCTTTCCTTGAGTCGAACGAGGGTAAGGGCCCAACAGGTCTATATAAATGCGTTGCCACGGTCGTTCAATTAAATATGGCTTTCCCATTGGTGGCCTCATCTGTTGGTTAGGAGCTTTCGTGGTTTTACATATTTCACATTTATTGATGTATTCCCTCACTTGAACCGCCATCCTAGGCCAAAAGAAATATCTTCTTAACCTTTCGAGGGTTTTAGCAATTCCGCCATGAGACGCCAATGGATTGTCATGTTCGTTCTGAATCAACAGTTGTGTTAACCCATTAGGAACCCACAGTTTCCATATAGATACATCTGATAACTCTGCATGTTTCTTTGGCTCCAGCCTAATATAGATGTATCTATCATCACATTTAAAGGCGGGATAATCATGTGGATTCTCGTCAATTTGTTTACGAAGATTAGCATACTCCGGTTTCTCAAATTCCTCTGAATCGTCGATTTTCAATATTCCTGTCTGTGCTATTACCTTCGGCTTACTTTCAGAGAACTCTTTAATTTCGTCGCAATATATCCTTGATAACATATCAGGCACTACATTATCTTTACCGCGCTGATGTTGTATCTCAAAGCGAAACCCTTGTAGCTTGAGGCTCCATCTAGCTAGTCTTCCACTCAAGTCCCGTTGGCTCATTAACCATTTTAAACTGGCATGGTCAGTGATTAGTGTGAAATCATGACCCTCCACGTACGCGCGATACTTTTTGATGGCAAGAATAGCCGCCAGACACTCTAGTTCTGTCACTGAGTAGTTACGTTGTGCACTATTTAATTTCTGTGACATGAATGAAATTGGCCTTTCATTCCCATCCTCATCCTTTTGAAACAGCACTGCTCCTAACCCTTCTGTACATGCATCACACCTTATGAAAAATTTTTGTGAGTAGTCCGGTGTTATAAGAACAGGTGCTGAACTTAGGCGTTTTTTAGTTCCTCGAAACTCTGTTGTGCTGCGTCTGTCCACTTGAATTTCCCTTTCTTTAGGCACTCGGTGATGGGTGCTGTTAAACTAGCAAAGTTTTCGATAAATCGACGGTACCACCCAGCCATCCCCAGCAGTCGTCGTATTTGTCTCGTATTAGTAGGTGGTGCTAGATTAACAATGGATTCGATTTTTTCAGGATCGGTTCTGAGGCCTTGTTCTCCTACCAGATACCCTAAGTATCTGATTTCCCTCATCACGAACTTACTCTTTTCGATGTTTATTGTTAATCCAGCCGTCCGCAGTAAAGTCGCTACCGTCTCTAACAGCTCAAGGTGCTCCTTCAATGTGCCGCTAATGATCAGTAGATCATCCAGGTAGACAAAAATACGATCGTGAAGTTCGTGTGGGATGACTTTATGCATTAAACGGCACATTGACTGGCATTACACAGCCCAAATGGCATCACCCTGAACTGATAGAGCGGCCGTCCCGGTACAGTAAATGCAGTCTTGTCTCTGGCAGATTCCGCGAGCGGTATCTGCCAGAATGCGTGCTTCAAGTCCAGTGCCGTAATGTACTTCGTCTCTGATAGTCTTCCCAAAAGTCCGTCAATTAATGGTAGAGGATATGCGTCTTTTTCTGTCAGTGAGTTGAGCTTACGTGCATCGAGGCACAGCCGAGATTTTCCGTTAGCTTTTGGAACAACTGTAACTGGTGAGCTCCACGAACTCTTGCTGACCTCGATAACACCTAAACTCAACATCCGGTCTATTTCTCGGTAAAGTTCGTTCTGTTTGGCTGGGGAGACTGCGTAGTACCGCTGCTTCACCGGTTTACTACCCTTTACCAACTCAATCTCGTGTTGGTGTAATGTGGTCTTTCCAAGCCCTTCTTTTGCAGATGATGGAAACAAATTTACTATTCTTGCTAAATTTTGTTGGTCTTGCTCCTGAAGAATGTGTGAGTTATCATTTTTCTTAATAGTTTTACTTACAATTTCGTTGATTGAAGCTTTTGGTAATATATTAAATTTTTCCCAAAAATCAATACCAAGGTATAATGGGGATTGAAGCGAAGGAACGACGAAAAATTTTATGTTTTCCGTTTTGTTACCAAATTGTACTGGAAGCCATATAAATCCCTCAATTTTATTGCTTGTTCCATCCGCAGTTTTAATTTGCGAGCTTAGTTTTTTCATCTGCAATTTTTCAGTTGTTAGAAACGTAAGCGAACCCTTACCAAGTACACTAACCGAGGCACCACTATCCAATAGGCCATTCATTTTGGTTGAGTTGATTATAACTTCTGCGTGTGGACGAGGATCGTTGCTTGTACATTTTATCAGCGTAGAAACACAATTTTTAAATAACGCTGTCTTTTGGCGGAAGTACCTGATAGATCGAATATTTTTGTTGTTAGTTTTATTTGATTGTCGGTGGTTATTGTCACTAGAATTTTGGATTGTGTTGGCAATTGGATGAATATTATCTGACTTTGAAGGAGCATTGTTGTATTGAGGAACATCTATGAGGGTTGAGAATTGTTGAGGTGTTTGGATTCCGACACATTTTGCCTGATTCCTGAGCGCGAGCCCCTCATCAAATTCGCACTCGGCTGCAAGTTTCCCTTTTGAGTTTGTAAACATTTTTGGCAATGTGGTTTCCGAACATTTGCAGCACCACACCCAAAACAAAAGATGTTTAAAATAGGTTCATTGCAATCTTGGTATTTGTGACCAATATCATGGCAATTCCAACAAATGTAGTGGTCAGTGTTGGCAGTTTGGTTAGGCAAATTGGGTTTATCCTTTTTTTGGAACGCTTCCACACATTGTTGGTCTGCGTTTTCTGGTTGGTTTGAGCAACTATTATTGTTTTTATCGCTCATAGTTAAATTTTGGAATTCCACATTTAATTCATTGATCGGTGGTCGTCGCCTGAATTGGGAATCTCCAAAACGTCTTGGGTCATATCCCGATTGTTCCCATAACTTCTCATATTCTCTACATAATAATCGCAGTTCTTCCACTGTACGCACCGAATTGTGGTACGGTAATGTCACGTTTTTCAGTGCTGGGTACATATTCTGACAGAGCCTATAAATGAGTTGCATCTCTGATAGCCGTGTTTGCAGACGGGCATTCATTTTCTGTATACTCAAAGAAAAATCAGAAAATGATTCTCGGTTCCCTTGATGCCTTCTAAGTATTTGCTCTTTTATTTCCTCTTCAAAGTTTGCGCTGCTAAAATATGAGAGTATCGCCCTCTTCATCTCCGTCCAAGTAGTATTTGGGTGGTCTGCTTTATAAACCCAAAACCAATCTTCAGCTCTCTTATTCAAGAACAAATGCAACACTTTGGTCAAATAGTTTTTGGGGAAACCATCATCACTTGCCATTTGCTCCAATCTATACACAAAATCATGGACATTTGGTGTTTCAGTTCCGTCAAATGACAAATTCCATTTTTGCCGAATTTTATAAAAATTGTCCATCCGGAATTGCACATTATTCATCATAGGTTCGTCCTGATTATTTCGACGGAGATTTCTGAGAGGTTCTGGTAGATCGAAATTACGTGTAACATTACCGATACCTGGATAGTTTGTGTTTTGTAATTTTGGAAAATTAGTTGAACCAGCTTGGGCGAAGAAGTCAACAACCGAACTTTTTAACTTCATAGGCTCATGAATTGGAACATGTAAATTATTCTCGGTAAGGTTTTCTTTCGAAACTGGCTTAATTTTCAACGCAGTAGGTGAATTTCCTTTACTATTCATTGATAGATTAGATAAAAGGGTATCCAATTTGTCAGAAAACGAGCTTGTTACTACTTGTTTTCCTGATAGCGAAAGATCTCGAGTATCCGCTTCCTGATATTCGTTCCACAGCTTTTGATATGTAAGAAACATAGGCCGCCAATTCCGATAAATTCTCGTGGTGTTCGCATTTTCTCCAAAAGTATTAATTAATCGGACTATTCTTCCTTTAAAATGTATGGCTTTCACATAAGCTAATGTCACGAAATCAAGCGGTGGCGAGTTTCCCTGTTCCTCTATTGCTTTACACAGATCGTCATATCGTTCGCTACATATTTGTATTTCTATTTCAGGGTTATTTACGTGTGTATTTTTAGGTGATAACAATCTATCCAACTGTTCAGCCCTCAAAGTATTCATTAAAATCTCTTTAGCGCCACTGTCTCTGCTAGAAAGATTTCTCACGAGATATTCTACCTCAAGTTCTGGAGGACTTAGTAATTGAATATAAATCATAGGATCCATTGTACTTCGGAAATAAACTTGGATTTAATCTAAATTGCAATAACGTTATGGATGTTCAACAAGAAAAATTTTATGGCTTATGAGAAAAATCAATTAATTTGTTACGTCTAAATAAATTATTCAAGACAACTTGGTTCGTACTATAGCAAAATATTATTCAAAAATAATATTTATATATTTAATTGTAATATTTGTAAATTAAATATTCAAAAAAAAAAAAAAAAATGTGAAAAATATTTTCATTTAGTATCAAAAATTTCGCTTTAATTATTTATATATTTTTATATTTATTAAATCATGGTCGATAGTGATGCGTTACGCTTAAGCAAGAATAAATTGAAAACAAAAAAAAATGTTTGGATACTGCACATAAGTAAACTGAATTAATTCTAATGAATTGTGAAACAAATGCATGAACAACTGTAGCTTTACCAGTGAGACATAATCCAGATTCACTAGATGCTCAATCACTGGCTCTGAAACAACGTCAATACATTCACTCCACCACTCACTAGATAACTGAAGGATTAAAACTTGAGGAATATTGATGGGAAACGGAAATTGGAAACTTCTATGCAGAACTCAGTAGTCCAACTATCTTACAAGGAACTCATGAAATTCATTCATGTATCAACAGGTAATACTTAGACTCTGTATCAATACATTTATTCCAGACGGGGAAAAGGATACAAATTTTTTAAAAGGAGTCAAACAAACGCCGCTTTTACTAAAAGAACCATAAGAGGGAAGTCACAAAATCATCGTGTATCAACCAATGATGACTCTGGAAGCAAGCGACATTTGTTATGTTAAATCAAATAAGGTTTTAAAAAAAAAAACAAAAAAACAATAATACGAATGACTTTTATAGCAACCAACCGCTAACAATATAAATGTACAATATTATTGTATTGCGAAAATAAATTATAAATAATAAAAATAAAGTAATTCAACTGAATTTGCAAGAGTGAGTTATTGATATTAAAAAGCGGTTCTTCTGGAAGCGTCTGTTGAGTGGAGAGGCCACTTGGATGGCTTATTAGGTCTACCAAATATAAAAAGACAAAAAACTAGAAAACCTTATTTGACGATAGTTTACTTATGCACAATTGATATTACGTTATAGGAAATACTGGAAATTTACTCTAAAGAACACAAAAAAAACATGCTAACCATGCGGTTTAACGGTTAAACAACTGTTCACAGCATGACCGCTCAGGTCCCTGTTTCGGCGCCATTTTGTTAAGTAACCCATTACGACAATCAACACGTTCTAGTAGGACATCTTCAATCGGGTTGTGGGGGGGTTCCTTCTTCGTCGTAATTAGTGGGATACCACAAACTCATCGTGTTGGTTAAATAACAACTCACTTAAGCAAACTTGAACATCACCATCGACCAATAAGACACTGAATTTACTCCATTTTATAAGTTTGTTTATTTATCAAAACAAAAAGAAATAAAACTTATGCATTTGCGTATTTTTATAAGTATAAGGCACAGGTACAATTAGCTATAATATTTAGCTTATACATATATAAAAGAAAATGTTAACTCTATCACTAATTTAGTAAAAATTATTAAGATTAAAGATAAATATTTAACTGAATAAAGTGAACCAAAAAAAATGTAATCAGAAGGGTTTTTTTTGTTATGAAAAATCACTCACCAGAATCTGCCGTAGAGTACTCTTCGGGGTCTCAGGTGTGGCTGAAAAAAACTGTTTTTATTATAGCACACGCTTCTGTTTCCTTTTCTTTTTTTTCACTTTATAACACAAAAACAAAAAAACTAATCTTTAACAGGAATTACAACAAAAAAAAAAATTCTAATAAACTAATGAAATTTTTGAATTTTCTAATGTAATCTCTATATTGATATAATTTTTCTTTTTTTATGGAAATAAGATTTCTTAGACTCTAATAAACTACACTAGAAAGTTCTATTTAATTAATCACAACACTAAAAAAAAATAAATGTAGCCGCCATGCTCGTTGTAGAACCCGTTCTTTTATTTTCAGTATTGTTTTGAGTAGGTATAACGGCTACTCAGATTACTAGCTCCTAAGGAATATTCCTTAATGGTAGAATATAACGTAACCCTGTTTAAAATTGCTACAGTTAGTTTCTTCCCCTTTAATTCAAGCTAATTTCTATAACTTACCGACATTGATTCTACTTTGTTTTTTTTTTACGTTCTGTATTTAAGAAAACGAGATGAATGGACCGTTTCTGATGATTATCTCTTTGTAGATACAGACTAATTTGTCACAATGATCGTTTATCCACTGTAAATCGGGAAAATTAGTGTATGCTCCCCGTTATCTTGGTAAACAAAGAAATTGTTCTTACCAATAATTTTATTGATTTAATGTGTTTTTTTTTCCAGTAAAAACACCAAATACTTGATCTCACTTAAATCAGGAAAACTTGGACATATATACGAGTATAATAACTAAGTTACGTTATATTCAAAAACAACAGAAATGAAAATACTTGCTAACTTAATTTTTTTTTATTTGGTCCTCACACAACGAATCACTCAAAATATCTGGCTTCACAAAAAAAAAATCGCAATTTTAAATGTCTTTCGTGAATCTATGTACAATTAGGTATCTATCTATGTACATCGTGACATTTACATTTATACATAATAAATTTGTATTAGTACACAAAAATATATAATATATATTTTTTTTATTTTTTTTTTTTTTGATGGTACGATGCAATACAAAAAACCATAATTGTTCCCGCGGAAATAAGAAGTATTCAATTGTATATACATTCCATGTTATTGCACATACACCAAATAACTTTCTTCTATTTACTCATTCCATACGCAGGGGAATCCAAAGTGTGACGAAACAAATACAATAAATAAATAATCATCAAATTTATGTACTGTAATGAATCGGTCCATACCAACAAATACAATGAAAATATATGCGTAGATCATTTCATTACACGACAAAGTTTGTTGTCCTAGGTAATGTACTACAACACAAAAAAAATTTAAATAAAAAGTATAACATAGGAGATCAAATATAAAAAAAATCAGGATGACCCAAAAATTTTAGTAACCCATCATCATGATGGTAAACGATAGATTCGATAGTCGTAACAGGGCAGATTCTTTGTTTTCGGTGTAAGCGTATGGCAAAGAATCTGAAAAAATGATTATCGAACAAATCTTTCTATGTAACCCGAATACTTTTTGGAATGAAGTTAACGAAATTTAGTAAATCCTACGCTTTAATGTCCTTTCCATGGAACATTCCCAGAATTTTGTTGGTATGATCCTTTACCTCATAATTGACCGTTCCAATTCGCCGAGAAATAATCGCCTTGGTGTATTGTGGTGCGAATTTAGCACAAAATTGTTTTATGGCATCGCTCTGTGGGTGCATTCTTACGTATACATTTTGGCCAACTTTAAACTCAACTGGGCGAGATCTTAAATTATATCTCTGTGCACTCTTTTCATATGCTTTAGCGATATTCTGTTTTACCGCATCATGAACTAAAGCCAGTCTTGTTGGTAATGGGAGTAAGACTTCTCCTTCCGAAATATTACCTAATTGCTTCAGAATCTCGTAATCTTGTCCATGGTTTATGCGGTGATATCCAAACAAGAGGAAATGAGGCGAATATTGTACAGTTTCATGTATACCATTTCGAAGTGCTGCACTTATTTCATTAATATGTTTGTCCCAAGTATTGTGTTTTTGGGATATATATGCTCTAATTGCGGCTATAATGGAACGATTCACTCTTTCAGAGGCATTTGATTGTGGAGAATATACAGCGGTTTTTGAATCTAATATACCGTATTGGTTTAATAGATCTTTGTATTCTGCACTCTGAAATTGTGAACCGTTATCCGAATGTATTGCCTGAGGGATTCCAAACATACAAAACACTTCGTTCTTAAGGTAATCAATAATATTTTTGCAATTTCCTTTATTGAGAGGTTTTAACAACACGAACTTGGTCAGATGGTCAACGACAATGAATATCATTGTCTTTCCTTGAGTCGAACGAGGGTAAGGGCCCAACAGGTCTATATAAATGCGTTGCCACGGTCGTTCAATTAAATATGGCTTTCCCATTGGTGGCCTCATCTGTTGGTTAGGAGCTTTCGTGGTTTTACATATTTCACATTTATTGATGTATTCCCTCACTTGAACCGCCATCCTAGGCCAAAAGAAATATCTTCTTAACCTTTCGAGGGTTTTAGCAATTCCGCCATGAGACGCCAATGGATTGTCATGTTCGTTCTGAATCAACAGTTGTGTTAACCCATTAGGAACCCACAGTTTCCATATAGATACATCTGATAACTCTGCATGTTTCTTTGGCTCCAGCCTAATATAGATGTATCTATCATCACATTTAAAGGCGGGATAATCATGTGGATTCTCGTCAATTTGTTTACGAAGATTAGCATACTCCGGTTTCTCAAATTCCTCTGAATCGTCGATTTTCAATATTCCTGTCTGTGCTATTACCTTCGGCTTACTTTCAGAGAACTCTTTAATTTCGTCGCAATATATCCTTGATAACATATCAGGCACTACATTATCTTTACCGCGCTGATGTTGTATCTCAAAGCGAAACCCTTGTAGCTTGAGGCTCCATCTAGCTAGTCTTCCACTCAAGTCCCGTTGGCTCATTAACCATTTTAAACTGGCATGGTCAGTGATTAGTGTGAAATCATGACCCTCCACGTACGCGCGATACTTTTTGATGGCAAGAATAGCCGCCAGACACTCTAGTTCTGTCACTGAGTAGTTACGTTGTGCACTATTTAATTTCTGTGACATGAATGAAATTGGCCTTTCATTCCCATCCTCATCCTTTTGAAACAGCACTGCTCCTAACCCTTCTGTACATGCATCACACCTTATGAAAAATTTTTGTGAGTAGTCCGGTGTTATAAGAACAGGTGCTGAACTTAGGCGTTTTTTAGTTCCTCGAAACTCTGTTGTGCTGCGTCTGTCCACTTGAATTTCCCTTTCTTTAGGCACTCGGTGATGGGTGCTGTTAAACTAGCAAAGTTTTCGATAAATCGACGGTACCACCCAGCCATCCCCAGCAGTCGTCGTATTTGTCTCGTATTAGTAGGTGGTGCTAGATTAACAATGGATTCGATTTTTTCAGGATCGGTTCTGAGGCCTTGTTCTCCTACCAGATACCCTAAGTATCTGATTTCCCTCATCACGAACTTACTCTTTTCGATGTTTATTGTTAATCCAGCCGTCCGCAGTAAAGTCGCTACCGTCTCTAACAGCTCAAGGTGCTCCTTCAATGTGCCGCTAATGATCAGTAGATCATCCAGGTAGACAAAAATACGATCGTGAAGTTCGTGTGGGATGACTTTATGCATTAAACGGCACATTGACTGGCATTACACAGCCCAAATGGCATCACCCTGAACTGATAGAGCGGCCGTCCCGGTACAGTAAATGCAGTCTTGTCTCTGGCAGATTCCGCGAGCGGTATCTGCCAGAATGCGTGCTTCAAGTCCAGTGCCGTAATGTACTTCGTCTCTGATAGTCTTCCCAAAAGTCCGTCAATTAATGGTAGAGGATATGCGTCTTTTTCTGTCAGTGAGTTGAGCTTACGTGCATCGAGGCACAGCCGAGATTTTCCGTTAGCTTTTGGAACAACTGTAACTGGTGAGCTCCACGAACTCTTGCTGACCTCGATAACACCTAAACTCAACATCCGGTCTATTTCTCGGTAAAGTTCGTTCTGTTTGGCTGGGGAGACTGCGTAGTACCGCTGCTTCACCGGTTTACTACCCTTTACCAACTCAATCTCGTGTTGGTGTAATGTGGTCTTTCCAAGCCCTTCTTTTGCAGATGATGGAAACAAATTTACTATTCTTGCTAAATTTTGTTGGTCTTGCTCCTGAAGAATGTGTGAGTTATCATTTTTCTTAATAGTTTTACTTACAATTTCGTTGATTGAAGCTTTTGGTAATATATTAAATTTTTCCCAAAAATCAATACCAAGGTATAATGGGGATTGAAGCGAAGGAACGACGAAAAATTTTATGTTTTCCGTTTTGTTACCAAATTGTACTGGAAGCCATATAAATCCCTCAATTTTATTGCTTGTTCCATCCGCAGTTTTAATTTGCGAGCTTAGTTTTTTCATCTGCAATTTTTCAGTTGTTAGAAACGTAAGCGAACCCTTACCAAGTACACTAACCGAGGCACCACTATCCAATAGGCCATTCATTTTGGTTGAGTTGATTATAACTTCTGCGTGTGGACGAGGATCGTTGCTTGTACATTTTATCAGCGTAGAAACACAATTTTTAAATAACGCTGTCTTTTGGCGGAAGTACCTGATAGATCGAATATTTTTGTTGTTAGTTTTATTTGATTGTCGGTGGTTATTGTCACTAGAATTTTGGATTGTGTTGGCAATTGGATGAATATTATCTGACTTTGAAGGAGCATTGTTGTATTGAGGAACATCTATGAGGGTTGAGAATTGTTGAGGTGTTTGGATTCCGACACATTTTGCCTGATTCCTGAGCGCGAGCCCCTCATCAAATTCGCACTCGGCTGCAAGTTTCCCTTTTGAGTTTGTAAACATTTTTGGCAATGTGGTTTCCGAACATTTGCAGCACCACACCCAAAACAAAAGATGTTTAAAATAGGTTCATTGCAATCTTGGTATTTGTGACCAATATCATGGCAATTCCAACAAATGTAGTGGTCAGTGTTGGCAGTTTGGTTAGGCAAATTGGGTTTATCCTTTTTTTGGAACGCTTCCACACATTGTTGGTCTGCGTTTTCTGGTTGGTTTGAGCAACTATTATTGTTTTTATCGCTCATAGTTAAATTTTGGAATTCCACATTTAATTCATTGATCGGTGGTCGTCGCCTGAATTGGGAATCTCCAAAACGTCTTGGGTCATATCCCGATTGTTCCCATAACTTCTCATATTCTCTACATAATAATCGCAGTTCTTCCACTGTACGCACCGAATTGTGGTACGGTAATGTCACGTTTTTCAGTGCTGGGTACATATTCTGACAGAGCCTATAAATGAGTTGCATCTCTGATAGCCGTGTTTGCAGACGGGCATTCATTTTCTGTATACTCAAAGAAAAATCAGAAAATGATTCTCGGTTCCCTTGATGCCTTCTAAGTATTTGCTCTTTTATTTCCTCTTCAAAGTTTGCGCTGCTAAAATATGAGAGTATCGCCCTCTTCATCTCCGTCCAAGTAGTATTTGGGTGGTCTGCTTTATAAACCCAAAACCAATCTTCAGCTCTCTTATTCAAGAACAAATGCAACACTTTGGTCAAATAGTTTTTGGGGAAACCATCATCACTTGCCATTTGCTCCAATCTATACACAAAATCATGGACATTTGGTGTTTCAGTTCCGTCAAATGACAAATTCCATTTTTGCCGAATTTTATAAAAATTGTCCATCCGGAATTGCACATTATTCATCATAGGTTCGTCCTGATTATTTCGACGGAGATTTCTGAGAGGTTCTGGTAGATCGAAATTACGTGTAACATTACCGATACCTGGATAGTTTGTGTTTTGTAATTTTGGAAAATTAGTTGAACCAGCTTGGGCGAAGAAGTCAACAACCGAACTTTTTAACTTCATAGGCTCATGAATTGGAACATGTAAATTATTCTCGGTAAGGTTTTCTTTCGAAACTGGCTTAATTTTCAACGCAGTAGGTGAATTTCCTTTACTATTCATTGATAGATTAGATAAAAGGGTATCCAATTTGTCAGAAAACGAGCTTGTTACTACTTGTTTTCCTGATAGCGAAAGATCTCGAGTATCCGCTTCCTGATATTCGTTCCACAGCTTTTGATATGTAAGAAACATAGGCCGCCAATTCCGATAAATTCTCGTGGTGTTCGCATTTTCTCCAAAAGTATTAATTAATCGGACTATTCTTCCTTTAAAATGTATGGCTTTCACATAAGCTAATGTCACGAAATCAAGCGGTGGCGAGTTTCCCTGTTCCTCTATTGCTTTACACAGATCGTCATATCGTTCGCTACATATTTGTATTTCTATTTCAGGGTTATTTACGTGTGTATTTTTAGGTGATAACAATCTATCCAACTGTTCAGCCCTCAAAGTATTCATTAAAATCTCTTTAGCGCCACTGTCTCTGCTAGAAAGATTTCTCACGAGATATTCTACCTCAAGTTCTGGAGGACTTAGTAATTGAATATAAATCATAGGATCCATTGTACTTCGGAAATAAACTTGGATTTAATCTAAATTGCAATAACGTTATGGATGTTCAACAAGAAAAATTTTATGGCTTATGAGAAAAATCAATTAATTTGTTACGTCTAAATAAATTATTCAAGACAACTTGGTTCGTACTATAGCAAAATATTATTCAAAAATAATATTTATATATTTAATTGTAATATTTGTAAATTAAATATTCAAAAAAAAAAAAAAAAATGTGAAAAATATTTTCATTTAGTATCAAAAATTTCGCTTTAATTATTTATATATTTTTATATTTATTAAATCATGGTCGATAGTGATGCGTTACGCTTAAGCAAGAATAAATTGAAAACAAAAAAAAATGTTTGGATACTGCACATAAGTAAACTGAATTAATTCTAATGAATTGTGAAACAAATGCATGAACAACTGTAGCTTTACCAGTGAGACATAATCCAGATTCACTAGATGCTCAATCACTGGCTCTGAAACAACGTCAATACATTCACTCCACCACTCACTAGATAACTGAAGGATTAAAACTTGAGGAATATTGATGGGAAACGGAAATTGGAAACTTCTATGCAGAACTCAGTAGTCCAACTATCTTACAAGGAACTCATGAAATTCATTCATGTATCAACAGGTAATACTTAGACTCTGTATCAATACATTTATTCCAGACGGGGAAAAGGATACAAATTTTTTAAAAGGAGTCAAACAAACGCCGCTTTTACTAAAAGAACCATAAGAGGGAAGTCACAAAATCATCGTGTATCAACCAATGATGACTCTGGAAGCAAGCGACATTTGTTATGTTAAATCAAATAAGGTTTTAAAAAAAAAAACAAAAAAACAATAATACGAATGACTTTTATAGCAACCAACCGCTAACAATATAAATGTACAATATTATTGTATTGCGAAAATAAATTATAAATAATAAAAATAAAGTAATTCAACTGAATTTGCAAGAGTGAGTTATTGATATTAAAAAGCGGTTCTTCTGGAAGCGTCTGTTGAGTGGAGAGGCCACTTGGATGGCTTATTAGGTCTACCAAATATAAAAAGACAAAAAACTAGAAAACCTTATTTGACGATAGTTTACTTATGCACAATTGATATTACGTTATAGGAAATACTGGAAATTTACTCTAAAGAACACAAAAAAAACATGCTAACCATGCGGTTTAACGGTTAAACAACTGTTCACAGCATGACCGCTCAGGTCCCTGTTTCGGCGCCATTTTGTTAAGTAACCCATTACGACAATCAACACGTTCTAGTAGGACATCTTCAATCGGGTTGTGGGGGGGTTCCTTCTTCGTCGTAATTAGTGGGATACCACAAACTCATCGTGTTGGTTAAATAACAACTCACTTAAGCAAACTTGAACATCACCATCGACCAATAAGACACTGAATTTACTCCATTTTATAAGTTTGTTTATTTATCAAAACAAAAAGAAATAAAACTTATGCATTTGCGTATTTTTATAAGTATAAGGCACAGGTACAATTAGCTATAATATTTAGCTTATACATATATAAAAGAAAATGTTAACTCTATCACTAATTTAGTAAAAATTATTAAGATTAAAGATAAATATTTAACTGAATAAAGTGAACCAAAAAAAATGTAATCAGAAGGGTTTTTTTTGTTATGAAAAATCACTCACCAGAATCTGCCGTAGAGTACTCTTCGGGGTCTCAGGTGTGGCTGAAAAAAACTGTTTTTATTATAGCACACGCTTCTGTTTCCTTTTCTTTTTTTTCACTTTATAACACAAAAACAAAAAAACTAATCTTTAACAGGAATTACAACAAAAAAAAAAATTCTAATAAACTAATGAAATTTTTGAATTTTCTAATGTAATCTCTATATTGATATAATTTTTCTTTTTTTATGGAAATAAGATTTCTTAGACTCTAATAAACTACACTAGAAAGTTCTATTTAATTAATCACAACACTAAAAAAAAATAAATGTAGCCGCCATGCTCGTTGTAGAACCCGTTCTTTTATTTTCAGTATTGTTTTGAGTAGGTATAACGGCTACTCAGATTACTAGCTCCTAAGGAATATTCCTTAATGGTAGAATATAACGTAACCCTGTTTAAAATTGCTACAGTTAGTTTCTTCCCCTTTAATTCAAGCTAATTTCTATAACTTACCGACATTGATTCTACTTTGTTTTTTTTTTACGTTCTGTATTTAAGAAAACGAGATGAATGGACCGTTTCTGATGATTATCTCTTTGTAGATACAGACTAATTTGTCACAATGATCGTTTATCCACTGTAAATCGGGAAAATTAGTGTATGCTCCCCGTTATCTTGGTAAACAAAGAAATTGTTCTTACCAATAATTTTATTGATTTAATGTGTTTTTTTTTCCAGTAAAAACACCAAATACTTGATCTCACTTAAATCAGGAAAACTTGGACATATATACGAGTATAATAACTAAGTTACGTTATATTCAAAAACAACAGAAATGAAAATACTTGCTAACTTAATTTTTTTTTATTTGGTCCTCACACAACGAATCACTCAAAATATCTGGCTTCACAAAAAAAAAATCGCAATTTTAAATGTCTTTCGTGAATCTATGTACAATTAGGTATCTATCTATGTACATCGTGACATTTACATTTATACATAATAAATTTGTATTAGTACACAAAAATATATAATATATATTTTTTTTATTTTTTTTTTTTTTGATGGTACGATGCAATACAAAAAACCATAATTGTTCCCGCGGAAATAAGAAGTATTCAATTGTATATACATTCCATGTTATTGCACATACACCAAATAACTTTCTTCTATTTACTCATTCCATACGCAGGGGAATCCAAAGTGTGACGAAACAAATACAATAAATAAATAATCATCAAATTTATGTACTGTAATGAATCGGTCCATACCAACAAATACAATGAAAATATATGCGTAGATCATTTCATTACACGACAAAGTTTGTTGTCCTAGGTAATGTACTACAACACAAAAAAAATTTAAATAAAAAGTATAACATAGGAGATCAAATATAAAAAAAATCAGGATGACCCAAAAATTTTAGTAACCCATCATCATGATGGTAAACGATAGATTCGATAGTCGTAACACTTGGACATGGGTTCACGCAACAGAAACCAGGCAGCTTCCTTACTTGACATTTCAACCGTATTGAGTACGTTGACATTAAGTTTCTTTGTAGCAGCGACAATATAGAATCTGGATTCTCATTCATAATCTCGATGAGTTTCTGTTATAAATTGCTGTTTCCTCTTTTATTCTTATTGATGTCATCGATAATGTACTGGGCGCATGAATATTCTTCAGTGATGAATTGGAAATCCATGTTGGAACCAATGAGGGTTGAAACAATTGTGCCATTCCTTTTAGTTATTATCTTCTAGATGTTTTCGTATATCTTTGTACCGAGATTTGAATGTTTTCGACTCTGGATTTTCCTTCTCTAGTGGTATGATACTGGTAGTTTTACGAATAGGCATGAAAGGCGCCTCGAACCGACATTGCCGAACATTCGCACGAGTATTTGAGCATGTGAATGTGTGTTTATAGGTTGGAAGTTTCCTTTTATAGAATTCAATGTATTTGAAATAATTAAGAACTGTATAAATAAGCACGATGACATTTAAAAACTTATTGAAGTAAATTGCGCAATTAATTAAAATAATTTAATGCTTCAATTTGGTCATCTGTCAGCTCTCCTCCTTAATTTTTGAATTTATATAGAATTCTCAGAAGATTCTGCCACCCTATCTTGTTAGCACATGGTTGGTCTTCCTAACTGGTGCATCATTGCAAATAGACCCCGCTTACGTGCAGACCAATAAGCTGCTTAATTCAGTATTGCCTTCATGAAAGATAAGTTGATCTCTTAACAGGTGTTAATATAACCTACAGATAATAATTATGCGCTCTTTACTTATATCGTTATTCTTGCCGATATGTTTGAATCCAATCTTCAAACCATCGCAAACGCTTAGACGTAATATTTTCATCGCAGTATAAAGAAGCTTATTTGGGACCACCCTCCACTGTTGCCATCATAAATCGTGTAACTGTAATTTCTTCTCGGAATACACGAAATTCCCCAAAGTAAATAGCTGAAAACGGCAATTCCTCTGCAAAATTGTCGAACAACAAACTCTGTGGTAGTTTAATTTCACCTGAAGCGAATTGCAAGAATTTATCCGCGCTCCACATGAGAGTTCGCTGTTGCGCTTTATTTATTCCTCATTACTTGATACCATGCCAACATAACAAGATCAGTTAATGATTAAAATTATCCATAGAATTTATAGAACTTATAAATTTTTAATGAAACTATTGAATTTACAGAATTGCTAAAATTTATGGGATTATTCAAAATTTTCTTATTTATAAAACAAATAAAATTCGAGTTTGTAGAATTTATAAAACAGACAGACTTGAAACAATTAATAGAACACAAAGAATCTACAAAATTTAAGGAATTTGTATTGTTGATAAAATTTATAAACGGGAGCGCCCCGAAATCTTGCATTACAAAATCTTGCAAGTACAAAATCTTGCAAATAAAAAATCTTGCAAATACAATATCTTGCTTTTAAAAAATTTTGCAGTTTTAGTATCTGTACCTGTCTTTAGTATCTAACATAATATTTATTGCGTATTCATAAAAGTTCAATATAATTAAAAACAATAAAATAAAAAAAATTGTGCAGATAGCGATCCGGATAACTATGCGTCAAGAAATACGGCTAATATTAGAATAAAAATAAAAATCTCCATTTTCCAGAATATCTCAACATAATATTCTGGTTGGGGTGGGATGTTGTAACATCACTTTCGATTCGAATTTGATAGATTTTATGTCTCATGTTTCAAGAATAAAATTGTACTCTATTTCGCTTTTTGATTACGCTATTTTTATTGCGATCTCTTTTTGTTGCGTACTTTTCTTTTCTTTCAAATCGATAAAGTATCACTAAACAAAAATTTTATTGATAAATTATCATGAGTATAAGTAGAAATAGAATGTTCTTTTGTTCGAGCAAGCTGAGATAGCAAGAAAAACAGCGTAATTGAAAAACGAAATAGAGTACAATTTTATTCTTAAAACATGAGACATAAAATCTATCGAATTCGAATCGAAAGTGATGTTACAACATCCCATCCCTGACATTTGATTTTTGATATCTCAAGCAAAATTCTACTGTATAATTATCATTATACAGTACAATTTTGTCAATGCGATTTGTTATGCAAGATTTTGTAATGCAAGATTTTGTAATGCAAGATTTTGTACTTGCAAGATTTTGTAATGCAAGATTTTGTAATGCAACATTTTGTAATGCAACATTTTGTAATGCAAGATTAAGGGGCTAACCCTTTATAAACTTCATGGAATTTGTAGATTTTATGGAATTTATAAAATTCATAAAATTTAAAAATTTACAGAGTTTATAGACATATTAAGACGTTTGAAGAGAGAGAAGAATTTATAGGATTTATAGAATTTACAAAATTTATTGATGTGTATAATTTATTGCGTTCAAAGAATTTACAATTTTCAGAATTTATATATGTACATAATTACTACAAATTCTATAAACTTTAAAAATTCTATATTTTTTTTTAATTTTTAAAATTGTATGTAAGTCCTTTAATTCTAAAAATTGTGTATATCCTACCTAACCGTAACTGCGATTTAGTATCGTTCGTTTATATTAGCAATGATTATAAAAATATCTAATATTTTAAACGAAATAAAAGAAATTTGTTGTTTTTTTGAAAAATTTTGATTTTGAATTTTGTTTAATATATTATTTAAATAAAATAAATTTCGGAATTCCGTAATCGAGAACATTTGAATTCCAATCAAACGAATAACTTATACTAAATATTGGTAACAAAATTATTTGTTTTCAAGATTTTTTGAAGGTCAACCCTTATTTTTTTACAGGAACCCTCTTTTTTACCGAAGGCATTTTTTTAAATTACTTTTAGTGGTCATTTCAAGGTTAATTACGAAATGGTATGAAATAACCAATTGTTGGCATCAAGACATAAGGTGCCGAACTGGTGTGCTTGAACATCAAAGTCACTTAAATGTCGCGTCCAGCGGTAATGAATACATTTAAAATTTATAATTTCGATTTTTTTTTTACACTTTCGCTTCTTCTCCTGTATTTCACGAGCTGCATAAGAATTTATTATTTTGTACCTAATAACACACAAACACACTGAAATAAATCGAAAAAATGCAATTTCCTACCACTTACATGTATGCTAAACGACACACAAAGTTTTTAAAAGCTCATTCTAGTTGTTTGTTGTTTCACGCTTTGCAAAGTGAACAAGGAGTTTTCATGACAATTTTAATTTCCCACTAGAATTTTAAATCGCTTTATGATTCTCGTCTCAATCTCTGTATATTATGTACTTATATATAAATGTCTAATAAATTAATATTTAATTCTAAAACTTATACGTATATCTGGTATGTATTTTGTAATTTTAATTTTAATTTTTTTTTATTTCGATTTTATTTTAATTTAAAAACACTCCGAATAGCAACAACAACAACAACAAAATTACAGAATGTAATTGACACATATAATTAATTGTCTTAAAGTTTCAACATAAAATTATGTAATGGATATAAAGCATTTTTTTATATATAGAAAAAGGAGATTTTTTTTTTTTTGGTACGAGGATATCGTTTATTTACTATACATCAACATAATACAACACTAAAAACATGCACTGGGCTGGCATTAATTAATCATAATTTTTGTACACATCACATAAATTTTTTTTTTCTTCCTATTTTTCGATTTAAATTTATTTTAAATTATTCACATAAAAAGGACATTAAATTTATGTGTTATAAGTTGTCATATTTTTGTTTTTTTTTTGTGTTTGTCGTCTTTCCTTACATATAACTTATATAAAGTATGTAAGTAAGAAATTATTGTTTTTGCCTATTTTCTCGATTATGGTTTAGTTATTAAAATTCAAAGCATATTATGGGAGTGGTTTTTGGCTCTTTTGTTTTAATGATACGAAGAATGTCAAAATAATATAAATTATTTTGAGATTTTGTTAAAAAATGAAAAATTAAAAATAAATTAGAGCATCTTCTTATATCATTAGTGATGTGATGAAGAGTGTTTTCAATGTTTGATAGACAAACAACTTTCGGAAATTAAAATAAAATTTATGCTATAGTTTATGTATTGCATTGGCATATTGATTTATTGAAACTTGTATATGTTGAGATGAATAGACAGTTTTTTCATTTTTTGGTTGCTTTTGCTGTTCTATATTTCGGCCATGATTTATATTAATCATATTTTTTGGGTGATATCCTTATCGGATCAACCTTAAATTTCGTTCAGTTTATGGAATGACAATGTTATTTTGGGTCAAAACCTTTAATGTGATTAAGATAAGAAGTAGGAAAGGTTTGCTTTTTGGATTAATTTTCTTTTCGAAGAATTACATAACGAAATATCTTTTTATTGCTGCCATCTATTAAGTATTATTTGATGTCGATTGTAACATAATAAATAAACATATAAAGTGTAGCAAACAGCAACATTGTATGGGGTCCTCTGGCACAATAAGATTGTTGGAGCCCTGAGGAAGCCACATAATACGCAACATCCGGCAGTCACCTCCGCAGACGTCCTTTCAACAAACATCCAAATTATTGACAATTATAACCATGATGTGACAATGAAAAAAAAAAAGAAAAAGGAGAAGAAATTGTATTCTTCATGATAAAAAATTTAACAAGTGCCAGATTATTCTGGCACTGATAAAGCCGGTATAGAGACTGCGGAAATATGGATGACTTACCTGAAAGAGGTTTAGATAGTGTCATTTAAGGAAGACCGATTAGGTCTGTTATGGTCACAAGAAGGATACTTCGTACGTTGTATCCCAACGGAATTAAATAACAACACACTGAGATATATTTGTATTTTAATTTATAATTATTCACTTATTTATATTTCTAGCATATAAGTACATTTATTGAATTTTTAAATATTTTATTAAATATAGTTAATTTTGATTATTAGTTGTTAAATAAATATTATTTTAAGTATATTTAATTTTTTTGATTTTAGTTTTAGCTAGTAATGGCGTCTTCCACTTAAATATTATTTTCGTGTTGTAACGACACTCCAGTGTTCTTGGGTTTGTCGATATCACAAAAGTTCATCAGAAGTGATACCACACTAGAATGTCGTTAAAGAAATCTCTCAACAAGGCCTCTGAATCGCGGCATGAATAGCTGGCTAAGGCTCAGGTAGTGGGGTGGGGTTTTTCAGAGCTTGATCATAAATGTTAAACATATCATTAGTTTAACAATAATTAGCCAATTCAAAAAAAAAAAAAAAATTAACATACTATCAATTATAGTAATTAGAATTAGCAATCACAAAAACCAATTTTCATATAATTCAATTAAAAATTTTCAATATTTGATATAAATACGACACAATTATGTAGACTTTTTTGGTATCAAAGCTTAACACCGACTAACTCTGTTTTCAATTTTTTTTCGATCGCTTACCATCAGCAAAAAAAAACATCATCCAAATCAATTATCAATTCTCTTTTCATCTTCGTCCTCCCATCGTTCATTTTCCATCCCATTACCAAAACGCAAGAAGCAATTATCAAAATAAAACATACACAGAGATGTGTGTTCAGGGAAGCAAAACTTTTCTCCTGCGTTCCCTTATGTAATCAGGAACGACGCAACCAGTGTCTTTCTTCAAACTCGATCACTGTCTGACTGTCCAATCTCTTGTTGTTTTTTTTTCAAATGCTCTATAGAGGCCTTTACACGATCAATATTAATGTCATTACCAGTAATGTCATTATTTACAAAATCATCCGTCATTACTCCTTCATTAATTTTCAACATCACACGATCATTTTTAGTGTCATTATTTGCATCATTACTGTACATATTTTCATATCATTACATATTCGCCACACACGAATTATTCATATTCAAATATTTTTAATTGTTTCCTTCACTATAATTCACTTCCAGGTTATCACATTTATATAAATTTTATAAATTTTTCTTATAAACAAAATATTAAACATTTATTGACAACCAGGAGTTGTCGAAACGGACAACAGAAACAGAGTATGTAATGAAGCAGTAATGAAGCGAAACATACACACGGTCAATAATAATGACAGTAGCCCCACCAAGCATCAGTAATGATATCTCGAAATCAGAAAATCCGGATTTGCATCATTACTGGTCATCATTACTGATTTCATCGACTTACACGATCAATATTAATGTCATTATCATAAGGTAATGACATTAATATTGACCGTGTAAAGGCCGCTTATGTGTTACAACTCGGTTTACTACTAAATTAAACAACTAAATTAAATTTTTACTTACTAAATTAAATTTTTGACAAAAGCTTCTGCTACAGTATCGGCTTTTTGGTCTACTGATAGGAACTGCTAAACAATATTTAGATAAATCATCCTGCATTGTCAGGAGGTATTTGTTACCTAAATGTGTAGAAAGAAAAGGCCCTAATATATCTTAAAATATTTTATCAAATGCAGCTTCCGAAGTTGTAGTGATAACCATAGGCATTTTCAAGGATTTAGATGATTTGTTTTTTTGACAAGACGGACAGAGTTTTATGTATTTTTCTATTTTAGCTAGCATATTTGATAAATAAATGAATTGCTTTAATCTTTTGTAGGTTCTCTGTATTCCTTGGTGCCCACCAAGAGGGCTCGAATGATATTCTGAAATCGCTCTATTGATGTCAGTTTCGTTATCTAAAACTGTAACTGGATTAACAAGATTAGGAGTTTTTATAATTTGATTAGAATTCGTTATAGTTGATTGATTTTCAATCGAAGAATTTAACTGAATTTTGAATTTGGATGTGTGAGGATCAGTTAAAGTTGAACTTTTACCAGTGGAATTGATAATTTTCTGATTTTCTGGGTTAACTTTACTTTGTGATCTAGTAGTTACAAAAATATCACAGACTTCCGGTTCACTAGTTTGGCTTTCTGAATTTTCTAGACATATTCGACTTAATGAATCAACATTTTGTTTGCTTTGCCAGGTTTATGCTTTACTATAAAATTATACTCTTCGAGTTCCAGTCGCCACCGAATTAATTTGGATGACGGATTGGATATACTTCTTAAGACTTTCAATGGCTCATGATCAGTAACCACAACGAATTCACGACCGTATAAATAAGGGCGAAAATTTTGAATCGACCAAACTACGGAAAGAAGTTCCTTTTGCATAGTGGAATAATTTAATTCTGGTTTCCTTAGCGTTCTACTCGCATATGCTACTGGCAAATCATATCCATCAAAATTTTGGGACAATACTGATCCGATTGCAACATCGCTTGCATCACACGTTAATTTAAATGCTTTTTCGAAGTCAGGGTATTTTAATATTGGTTCATTTACTAAACTGGTTTTAAGTTTACAGAAAGCTTCATCGCATAGATCATTCCAGATATATTTTGTATTTTTCTTCAAAAGCATGGTCAACGGCTTAGCAATTTCTGCAAAATTGGGAATAAATGATCGATAATAATCACATAGGCCCAAGAATGATTTAACTGCAGTTGCATTGTTTGGCCTATGTAGGGTAATTATTAACAGCGTTTACTTTATTTAAATCTGGTTTAATTCCGTGTTGCGTAATCACATGACCTAAATAGATAACCTCCTTTCGAAGAAATTGGCATATTTTGTTCATTTAATTTCAAATTATGCTGACGAAAGCAATCAAAAACATTTTGGAGGCGTTCGCTGTGTTCTTTTAAATTATGTGCATAGATTACCACGTCGCGTCATCAAGATAGACGAAACACTTTATGCCGTTCAATCCAATCAAAATATTATTCATTAGGCGTTGGAAAGTCGCCGGTGCGCCTTTGAGGCCAAATGGCATCCTAGTGAATTGGTAAAGGCCAAAGTTGGTACTAAACGATGTTTTTTCTTTGTCGGCCTCATCCATGGGTACCTGGTGATAACCCGTAGCCAGATCGATTGTAGTAAAATACATTTATCTGCCCAGCTGGTCCAGGATTTCCGTGATATTGGGCAAAGGAAACACGCGTCTCCAACAGTGACCTCATTCAGTCTCCTGAAATCTACCACGACTCGCCATTTTTTCTCAAGATCTTGTGACCTTTTAGGAACGATTAATAAGGGAAAGTTCCAAGGACTCTTGGAATTCTCAATAATGTTATTTTTAAATATATGGGAAACCTGCTTGTTAATTTCCACTTTCGTTGATTCTGGAAGCCGGTTAGGCTTGATTTAAATTGGATTTGTCTCTGGTAAAGTGGGTATTTTGTGACTTGTAGAATTGGTGGATGATAAAGTGTCACCGGGTAAATAGAATATTTCGTTGTACTTGCGACATATAGAAACAATTGAATTTGTCTCTTCATTATTTAACGTTTCAAGATTAAGCTCCTTTTCGAGAATTGATATTCGATTCGTGTCAGTTTAATTACTTTTTAAATTAAAGGTTAAGATATCATAATTCTTAATTGCGTCAATTTTGGGTATGAAATTTGATAGATTCACCGAATTCTCATTCGTGTTAATCAAACAAACTAGCGCTGCCTTTTTTAAAGGAGAAATTAATGAATTGGCTATGAATACGCCAGGTAATATTCCTTCATTCAGACATACTGACGTTTCTTGTAGGTTAGGTATAAATATTTTAGCTATTTTCTCGCTTCTTGGTGTATGTGATTAAATGGTAAGATGTCAATCGAGATATATCGATTATTAATTAAAATTGATAATTTATTAGTTGAGTAATCAAGCTTACACTTATATTTAGTAAGGTAACCCTTTCCTAGAATACCAGCACATAAAATTGGAAAATCATTATTGACAATGTGAAAAGTGTGATTGAGTTTGTCTAACCCAAAATATAATGTTGCTTCAACTGCGGCTAGAGTAGATATCGCTGACTCAGAGATTCCTTGAATGGAATACGTTATCTCAGGGTGACAACAAGTATCCATTTTAATAAAGTTTTTCTTTAATAAACTAATATCAGCTCCGGTGTCTACTATTAAAAATTGGTCAGTATCTTGTAGCATATCGATATTTAACTCTCCGTGTGTACACTGGGTCTTTTAGGGAACAGTCGAAATTTGGAACTCAAATTTCCCTCACATGAATAGACGGCGGGCTTCGGTTACCAATGACGCCGGGGTCTGGCAGTTTACTTGCAAACGCCAGCCAGTGCAAGTCATGTCCGTTCCCTAAAAGGGTCAGTGTACACACGACGTCAGTATTTTCGAAGGTAAATGAAAACAGTTTTTTTTGTGTTTCTCGTAGTTTTTCAGTTTTTTCATGACTAAAATAAATGTTTTATGTAATTTGATGCTGTTTTGGCTATTTTACGGACTTGTACCGGTTCACCCAATGAACCACTACAATATTCATTCATAATATTCCTCCGGCACCAACATGAGCTCGCCTCAACATGAGGCAATAACTGCTGCACAATAACCAAAATGCGGTTTTATTTGCACTGTTTCTAAATAACTGATTCCTAATCTTAAATAAAAAGTAAATTTTTTTAGACATTTTTTAACATAGTATGTATATATATTAAAATGATAACTTCTGATTTTTCAATGTTTAATATTAATTTATTTTGTTTAAACCAGTTACTAAGATTGCTTAAATCTGAGTTTAATTTATTAATGCAATATTCAGCCAACTCCCCCACTATACCGGGTGATTTTTTTAACCTGATACACTGAAATATCTCGGAAAATAAGCACTCTACGAAAAAAATGGTAAAGATTAAAATTTAATTATTCCGCGGGGGAAATACAGTAGTGTTAAAATTAGAATCCCTGCCCCCTCCTTGTAGGTAGGGCGGGGGGTAACTTTGAAACTAAGATAGGAACCCCTACTTTTTATTGCAGATTCGGGTTCTACGGCTAAAAATACGTAGGATTTGGCTGAAACATTTTTTCCCATTCATGATAGATGGCGCTGTAATTGACGATATTCAATTTTTTTTTAGTTCTTCTACTGAGAACCTACGCAAACGATTCTGCAATACGTCTGCAATAAAAATACCATGGTTTCGTTGTAAATTCGTAAATTTTTCAGTAATTGAAAATTTAAGAAATACAAATTGTTTAAGACTAACTTCGTGAATTTACAACGAAACCATGGTATTTTTATTGCAGACGTATTGCAGAATCGTTGCCGCGATTTAGGCGACTGAAAAGAACAGATCCACTCGGACTGATGAATCTGTGAATCCGTAAATTTATTAAAAGTTTTTGTTATATATACATAAGTATATTGTGAGCACTAACAATAAGTAATAATATTGGTTAAGACTTAAAATTTGTAATAATTTTAGCTTAAGTTTTAATTACTTCTTGAGAGTTTTTTATGATTGATTGATTAGAATGTACAGCCAAGCATTATAGCAGGAACTCCCGGATTACGCCGGACCCACTGTACACCCGCTTACATATAACAAAATCGAAGGATAGGATAGGAATGTTAGTTGGGACAGACTCGACCCGGTTACAGACACCTAAGCGATCGATAGTTAGTAAAACTGTTAGTAATTATATAATAAAATAGTTAGCACAAGACAACACAATTTATAAACTACATCTTGTCCATTAATTGTTGATCCTGGAGGGTTGATTCCAGCTAAAAAATTCTGAAACTCTGGATTAATTTTAATCTCTATAATAATGATTATTTCTGGAACTGTGTTATCTTCTAAAAATAGTTTACTTATTAGTAAAATACGGCAGCAACCACTTTTCATTTTCAAGCTAAATCAATCCATTAGTTAACAAAATACATTAATAAAAACACAATATAATAAATATAATAAAAATTACAGACAATTGATATTTTATGAAATCGACTAAGTAGACTTCCCAATACTTAGCTAAAAATTCTAAAAGCATGTTCAAACTTGACATTACTAAGTTAAGGTTTATTATATATATGAGATGTATTATATATATGATTATATGATCTAATTTAAAGATGAATATACAAATCGTCGGATTAGTTCCCTAGCGTTCCATCTCACATTTTGACGATTTTCGTTTTCAGCGGTGTCTCAGGTTTTGAAACGAGCTCTTTCGAATGTGCTAGTTGGTGTTGCTCTACGTCTTCTAGTTTTACACAAATTTAAATACACTAATCTAAGTTTAAAATTAGATTATCTCGAAACTTACATTTGTGTAGTCAGAACACCAAAGAACCAATCCGACGAAATATTCCTGATCCATGCACCAAAATTGAGGAACACATTTATGTCGATTATACATAGAATAAAATGCAAAAGTATTTCCAGATATTAGTAAAAAATAAAATAAGGCATGAAACCAACTGAGCACAACAAATTGAATCAATCCCAATTTTAATTCAATCCAAATATGAAACCGCTGTATTTAAATGCCACATACAATCACACAACCACAGAATACCCAGAACCGACATAACGCGTTTTTTGTATGGAAAAATTTCGACTCATTTTTTTGACCTCGATTTGCCGAAGGTAAGAGAAAGTTTGGTTATGTATTCATTGGTTTACTGGTTTTGATTTGAAATCATAAAAACTTTGAATCCTTAACAGTGTAGTGAAATTATTTGACGTTTTCTTGTTTTGACGTATTTTGGGTGCCTTATTAGGTCACAAACCACTGCTTCCTGGAAAAACTGAAATTGAACAGTTAGAATCATTAATTGATTTACTTGGGAGTTGGGACACCATCAGATGATATGTGGCGGAAATTTTCATCGTTTCCAGCATTAAAACTATTTACAATTAAGCAGCATTCTTATAACGCTAAAACAGCGGTTCCCTTGGCTATCAAAAGCTGGAATACGTTGTCTAAACTTTTTATTTATGTTCGACTCTAAAAAATGAGCAACGGCAGAGGAATGTCTTCAAAGTAGTAATTTTAAAGAACCAACATTACGTAAGAAATAAATCACTAATATCTAATTCACTAATTTATGTACATGTTGTTATTACAGCGCGTGACCCAAAGTTGATGCCAACATTTCAACAACACAGCAATATAAAAAATTGGAAAGAAAATGATCGCCATTCAATAACGATGTCAACTGCAAGCAATCAATCCACCATATCAGATCTTTTAGGATCTCTTGTAATAAAACGTCATATTGATTAAATTGTTTCTAATGTTTTATTTAAAGTTTCTATACATAATATTTTTTGTGGTTTATAAATATTCCCTATCCATTTAAGATTAGGCGAAATCATCATCATGAATAAGAAATTCAAAATATGAATATGCAATTTCGAAAAGGGCACATGTCTGAAAAAATAAATTTTTCAGGAATTAAAGGAAACAATCTATTTTCTAAAGTAGTATATAAATTTATACAATTTATTTTAAGGTTAAGTGTAGGGTCAACAAGTAATTGAAAATTATATAAATATTTAATGTTAATCTTTATTTTATATATTTTTTTATGTATTATATGCATACGAGATGTGCCCTTTTCGAAATTAATAAAATATAAAGTAAATCTAATTAAAAACACAACGTATAAACTTTATGAAACTATTAGCATAAGTATCAAAATCGCTTCAGCGACAGATAGGGATATATCGCCGTCGCCAATTAATAAAATGCATTAAATTCGAAAAGGGCACATCTTCAAGAGTTGTGACCTTTTCGAAATTATCGTTATACAAACCGACACTGGTGGCCATATTAACACAAGAAATGTGCCTATTTCCAACCAAATAGGTGCGGGGATATATTTCCATCACATTAACGTGAAAAAACGGTTTTGTCAAAATTTTCGAGATGTGCCCTTTTCTAAATTGCATATTCATATGTACTTAATATATTATTTTAAAATTGTCCTTAAATTATTCAATTATATTGCATCAGAATGTTGAGCCGCGCAATATCTGTGTAGCTTTCCATTATTTATTTACAAGTTTTTGAACAGCAAAATTTGTAATAATATAGATATTCATCATATGCATAAATAATGGTTTATCATAAAAAGAAAAACAAACACAACAATCCAACTATCTAAATTAGAGTTGTAAAATGTTGAATTTGTTTAAAAAAAAATCTTAAAACTATAATCACAGAAATATGTATAGGAAATTAAATAATAAAAATTTCTACAGTAAATAATTCATTAAATAAAAATAAAATTAAAAAACAATAAATAATTCATAATAAACATTTCATAAATAATTCATATATGTATGTATAAAAAAAACATTTCAATAAATAATTAATTTAAAAAAATAAAGCCGAAATTACATCACAGCGCTTATCACAAAAGGGACAAAGGATACGATCGAAATGCAAATTCTATAGCCTACACCTACCTACTTGTGGGTCAAGTTAAACAATTTATAATTTTTGGACCTAATTTTGCTTTTGCTACACAAATCTACATTAAAAATTTTTACATAATAATATAACCGCGTTCTAATCATATATTTTAATAAATAATCAATGGGGAAATTCGGACAATCGAAAGAAATATCTATCTCCTTCATCCTATTATAAATATTATAAGAAATGTTAAGATTCTCAACCGATCCTACATTTTCTATGAATATTTGCTCTAATTGCCCTATTAAATTAATGAAGTTACTACGCGGAACTACTAAACTACCGAAGGGGCCGTTCTCTGTAGAATAAGCTTTATAATTTACAAATCTGTTTTGGTCATCTACGTCTAACGTAATTTGGGATCTACAAAGGTCACAGTCATGGATTTCCATACACTTTGTGAAAATATATCCTGAGAAATAAACTAATGCACTGGAACTTGAGGCGGATAACTCTGTATGATAGGTACTAACCGTAGGCCACGTAATACTTGGAACTCCTAGAGTATTTTCTGCGATAATTCGATCATCAGGTACGGTAATATTTGCTAATAAATCGACAAAATCTTGAGGGATTGTTTCACAATTTCCAAAATTTGAGACGTTCAGAAACTGAGAACAAAAAATTTTCTTAAATGCCCTAAAAAATTGAATAGGTGTCGGATTGAAAGAATTCCCACCCTGCTGGCGAATTATTCCAAAAAGAACGTAGATCTGCAAAAGGATCTATTACAGCACGAATTGAAATTTGCCAATCCCGAAGACACTTAATTTTTTTTTGAAATATTTTGCCCATTTTTATTACTTACCGATAACTTCTTTAGAAAAGAAAGGGCATCCTCGAAAAATTGAGTTGTACTCGGTGAACCGGTGTATGCGTTTCTAAAAGCCGTTTTGCCGTGGATTGTTGATGAATTCATTGTGTCAAATAATTCATCGAACAATTTTATAAATTTGGCAGTTCCAACGGCGGATGGGGGGAGAATATTGCTTGAAATGGAGGATTGAAGGGAGGAATAAACGTAATGGCTTAAGACTTGGGTGGCATATTTTACCTTCATCCGTTGGAAATTTGTGGGATATATATGAGCGTCAGTTAACCGAGGCATTAATCTTAAATGATTACTTTTGTCGCTGTGGTATGCTTCTTGGATGTATTTCCAAGATGTGGAATATTTTTGGCGATCCTCGTGCCACTGATATTCGTTTTGGAGCAAATTATTTCGAATACTTTTGATCAAATGAGGTGGGTCGAAAATATAATAATATTTTTTATTATTTCTAAGGAAATATGGCCTGTCTGTTTCTACCTTAAAACTATTAGATAATTTTACGAAGTTTGAGCCCATATCGCTTACTAAACCTCTAACATTTAACCCGATACTGTCTAATTTATCTAGCGAATTATTGATGATCCACACTAAATCTCCGGTTGGACAACTATTGCTAACAAAAAAATAAGCCACTGCCTGTTTCCACTTGCTAAAAATTCCTCTGGCCATCACTACCAATACTGACGTCGCAGGAATTCCATTGCATGCACTCTCACCAAAGTCTACTAGTCCTATAATCTTATCCTGCTTTCGAGAAAAGGTTAAACACAAGTTGATCGACATTTCATCGAAACAAACTACACATTCCCTCTCTATTGGGCGAAACTTATCTACCTTAATTTTCAAAACATCAAAAATAAAGCTATGAAACCCTGGCGAATGTTGGAAATTTTCTGTGATCCGTTGAAGGGTTCGGATACTAGGTAAATGGAAATCCACACTCAAATTTCTATAAGCTTTAGGATCAGAGAAATAAATAGCTCAACAATAATTTTTGAATTCTACGCTAAACCTCCCTTTTTTAGTTCGAGCATCCAAAAGCATCTGTACATTTGGGGGAACAACTCTATTGCGAACCTGTTTTCTAACCTTAGACCTATATCGCAAACGTTTAATACTCCTGCGTAATTTATGCTTACGTGGAGTATTATGCGAAACAGCAGCAGTGGTCTGGACGCTAACACTAACTTTATTAATATGATTAAGAGCCGAAAGGGATTTAAAATCAAACAAACTATTGTACCTTTCTAAAATTTCAACTCCCATCAGTTGATCGTCCTGCAACATCCATTTGTTATCTCCGGCATAAAAAATGGTTGCTAATGCGGGTCCGGTTTGTTCCAGTTGTTGTGACGATTGCCTTGCTGCCGATGGACCCTGTTGTGGCGAAAGATGTAGTGATGAATTCCCTGCACTTGTAAAAATTTGGGCTTCACGACAATCTGAAAAAGATGATGTACTTAATTTTATTGGTAAAGCATTTGTATTTAGACGAAATCTTTTATTTTTTTTAATAATATCGCGATCCTTGAAATGCCTAATGCATAACCGACGCTCCTTATATTTTTTTTTGCTCCAAATCCTCCCTGCCAACTCTTAACATCCAAAGTTTCGCTCTGCAATAGTTTTAATTTAAATATAAATTCTTTAAATATAAATACATATATAATTTGTAAACATACCTTGATAACTCTTTAGGAAATCGAAAAAGGGAGATTTCGAACAATTTTTCGAATTGTATGGACAACCCTTCGCTGCGCAATATATTGGACCATTCATTCTATAATATTTAAATATATTAGTAACATACAAATAATTCCTTAAAAAAATAATATTAATCATTTTACTGTTTAATTTGGTGCCGTGAAATAATGCCCGATGCATTAATGCCCGAAAAAAATGTAGGCATGTAATTCGCAATAGAACCTACACAAATTTTGACTGCTAAAGGCCCCTAGACCAAACAAATAAGAATTATTGCTATATTTCAATTATTTTTATTACAAAAATATAATATTATTTGCAAACATGGAAACAAGAAATCAATTTTAGATCTAAACCCTTTTCCACAATACTTTATTCCTCTAATTGAGAAAGTTGAAAAATGTTTCGGGAGCTAATACACTTTTGCGAACTAAAACCATAATTTATTCGAGTATCGCGGCCCTTATTTCACAGTACCGTTGAATTCATGTGTTCGAGCCATATTTCCGCCCATCTTCTGAAGCAGCTATGGAAATTTCTGGAATAAAAAACGATTAATTTGGTCATCTCCAAACAATTACTCCTATTTTGTCATGTACGAAAATTTTTGAAACCTATAAATTATAAACGATTAATTTCATACATTGAGAATATCACAATTTTTTAATGTATTAAATGCTATGAAACAAATGGCGCATCCAACTCAATGAGGCCTCACCTATAAATGTGAAATCTGCTTTTTTTTTAACTGAGGCCATATTGTGCAGGATGCACCCATTGAAGTAAATCTGGCGTTAGTTATTACAAACAATAATAAATTAACTAACCAATTTCTGAATATTGCATGCAACCAAAAATTAACAGAATAAATTAAAATAAGTATTCAAGCATTTACAAATTTTACGATCTATTTTTATACTTGCACTATCCATGCCACCACCTTTAGGACAATAACTTGATTTTGGTTTATCCGGAATAAATAGTGTATATCCACTGAATCCAAGAGTATGAATCCTTCTATTTGCTGCATCATATTTGTACATCGCTTCGGAATCGTGTTCCCCAAACAACATAGATACCTCTTTATGTTAGTTGCCACATATTTCCTCTTCATGCGATTTAATCCTAAACACACACCAATTCAGAAAATTATAAATTTATAATAAAAGCACAAAACATTCCTGAATCGTGCTCTTTCTTAACCTAATAATTGGTGCACTTAGTTCCATTTTAGTTCATCGTGTCCATCGAACATTGTAATACGAGGATCCTTTGAGCCTCTATTGATGTTTAGCTTGGTTCGAACATCACATCACCATTTGTTGAATCCTCGAATGTGCCAAATGTGATATATTTTTGGTTTTGGTAAATTCGCGCCCATAACCAACGAGAACATAGCAAATTAAATATTTTAAAACACAACACAGTCTTTGACCATCGCCATATCGCTCTCATGCAGAATTGGTGTGGTAAACATATAAAAACTATAAATTATATAATTTATCACATAAAAACGGATCAACTTTTCTTAACTTAAAAATATTATTGTTAATAATCTTAAAATTTAAATAAAAAAAAATTTTAATAAATTAATTGGTAGATTAAATTGAATATTATTAAATATATATTTATGAATTAAAATAAATTTACAAATAATTTTGATTTTTTTTTTGTTTACTTACTTGATACAAATAAATCACTACAATCACAACAAGTCATTTTTATTGACAAATTGTAAAAACTTTGTAGAAGTGTAAATTGTCGTTCAGTGGCTAGAAAATTCAAAAATAATCATAGTTCAGTGTGGCAAAAGAAGGTAAGATGAAAAAAATGTTGGTCCACGAACTGTCGTTTCTGGTTAAACTTAATTCTGTGACACAACCATCAAATTCATACAATTAATCGAGAAATCAAGAACCCGATTTCATTCACACGCTATACAGTCAATAATTAAAAACTAACTAAAAGGAAATTGACAAATTATATTCTTACAAATTTCATCATTATACCTAGAGCAAAGCTTTACTATCGAGAGTTTCGAAAAACATATATTAACTTAATCAAAAACTGATTTTGTATTTGACTTCATTTCCACCAAAAATATTTAATACCCGGGGAATTCCCTCCGAACACAAATTTTCATATTTTCCGAAAAAGTTATACCCTAGATACCCTATAAATAGTTTTGTTGTTTATGTGTGAGAGCTACATCCTAAACTCCATAAAATCAATTAAGTTAATTAAATTAAATACATGTAGCATCTCGTACTTTCACTTATACAATTGAAAGTTGTTCCCATTCATAGAGACCAAATTTGACATGCATATTTAAATATGTGCTTTATTATGTTTTGCAAAACAAAACTCAGTTCAACCAAAAAAATAATTTATATTAATATTTTATTATATAATTAATTGAAATTTTTAATCTTTTATTTTAATTTAATGCTATTTATCCCTTTCAATGCTATTAATCATGTTTAAATAAAATTTTATATATACCGTGAAATCTTGCTACATCGGAACCAAAGGTTCTAGAGAAATATATTTCTTTATTTAACTTAGTCATACATTTATGTAAAGTTTAATTATTTTATTTCCTTATTAATCATAGTATATTTCATTTACTTCTTGAGAGTTTCTTATGTAGAAATATTCAAGAATAAAGCCATTGGCAGCATTTAAAAAACAAAAAAAAAAAAACAAAAGTTAAAAGCTGGAAGGCGAAAGTTTGTGTTGTCGAATGAACGTCGAATGTAATTGTTGTAGTCAAACCGTAAGTCGGTATTTATCCATATAGTAAACAAAATCTAAAATTACGCAAACACATATTCTTCCACTAGCCAAAAACAATTATTACCATAAATTAAGCCTTGATAACACCGATTCATCTTATTTCTATTCTAGAAAAATAAATAAATACATTTCTCTAGCAGAATAATTGAAATTGTTACTTTACCTCGTATACTTTATATATCCAGGTAGGAATCCAAAAACAAAAAAAAAATGAAAGATTTTATTCAATTTTCTACAAAATTTATTACCAATATGTAACGTCAGTTTCAGCACAATAACCAACAATAATGAGATAGGAAATTTGTTATGAAATACATAAACATAAATTGTATTTAGTATACGAGATATTTTCATCAATTTTATGCTTCATGTTTATTTGATTATTATGTGTACCTACGCCATTTATTTATTATAAGCACAAAATACATTAGACAATCGGTTGTTTTTATTCCCTAAGATTTATGCTTGTTTACAAACTTTAGTATTGAGAATAAGCTTTATAAAAGTGGAGTGCAGGCAAAATGCAAGATACGAGCAAATTTATAAAAAACAAAAAAAAAAAATTATAAACGAAGCCAAATTCAGGTTAAATCTGCTTAAATAGACAAACAAATTTTTCCCAGCTGAAAAATATTTTTATGAAAAATCCAATTGAAATGTATTCAAGGAAATAATAGCACCTGAGCAGATTGCAATATTTGTTCATGATAGTTAATGAAAAAAAAAAAATAAAATTTTTGTTGTACCCCTGCACTATTATATATTTTCTTTAAAATAAACGCAAAAAAAAAAATCTTTCGCTTACAAATAATATGAAAGAGCAAATATGATAAGCTGCAGGTGAATATAGTAATTAATTACAGCTGTTGTTTGTTCCAATTTATTTTTATAATATAAATTTATAGTAAATAATTATTAATTTTGTTTCTTTTTAGCGTAAGTTTTTAAATTAGCTTTCATATTAGTGTGGTACAATAATAAATTCCTAAAGAAAAAGTAATTATTTTAAATTTCAATGATCTGAAAAGATTTTTTAATTAAAAAAAATTTTCTGAAGTAAATGTGAATTTGTGGTTTTTCATTAGTGAGGAGACTTTATTCTGCAATAAGTCGATTTTATTTTATCGTAGAAGAAATGCACTCTTACAAAGAATTTTTTCTAAATGAAATGATTTAGGGGACCATGAACCATCTGACGAAATAGTGTAATACTTGATGGTATGGGATTTGGTTCCCTATAGTAAAGTGGAACTGTGGAACTGTGGATATAGATAGTTCTCTGTGCCGAAACTAGACCAATACTTAATGAACAATAATATTCATTTAGTTCCGTCACTTGAAGTATCCAATTTCCAAATTTAAAACAAACGGTAAAATCCAACACTAAATACTTAGTAGCATAATGGATAATGTAATCTATACTAAAATTATAAAGAGGTAAAGTGTACCAAAAGTCTACTAAAAACAGCGATTTCTACCAAACAGGTTATGCAAACGAACTGAAATTAAGACGAATATTATTTTTTTTAATTGTATTATCATAATTATTAGATTTGAAAATGATTACGAACAAAAGATATTTTAGCCTCTCCAGAAAGCATGGATAGTAGTACAGTGTTTTTTTAAAATTCTGTTTACATACATACACTCAGTAAAATTAAGATATCTCAAAAACTAGATTGAATATTTACAATCTGTAAATTGCGTATGATAGGTTACACTGTTACCTATCATACACAAAAAGCAGATTGTAAAAATTTGATCTAGTTTCGAAGATATGCAAGATATTCCAATTTTTCCCTTTTTTAAGTTAATACTATAAGTGTTATCTCTCTATAGCCCCAGGAGTGGTTTTCTTCGCCGCCTGACTTGAACATTTATCTATATTGTATTCAAAATGTATATTATTTTCGATGGCCAACTTATCGAGGCTAATTTTATAGAAATTTTCAAATGAATTTTGAAAAATCGAGTTTTCCAAGATTTCCCACAGGAAATTTGAACTGAATTTTTTTCTGCGATAGCTATTGACAAGCCACATTAAAGTAATTCATTTCCAGACATAACACATCAATAAAATACATATCCAGACATAACACTCTATAGGCTGATTTTATTCCAATTAAAATATTTTTTTGGGTTTCGCGAGTTTTCCACATTTTTTCCACGATAGGGATTTTTGCCATATAAGAATATTAACAAAGGTCTCCAATGCTATTCAAGCATCCTTAATCATTTTTAGGCTGAACACTACCGATTGATATCGACTTCATGTTTATTTTCGGCTGGAGTAATACAATCTGCATTATCGACTTTTTACTTTCGGCTAAGTTTAACAGTATGTGAACCTGCCAGTTTAGAGGTAGGCCGAATATTGGTTTCACGTCGATTAAAATCAGTAGCGTACATTTATCCTTTTTGCATTCTAAGGTCATGATGTGCACGAAATCAGGTTCAAAATACATCCGCTTTTTGATTCCTTATTTCTTGAGATTTGACCTTTTGAATTTTTTTTTTTTTTTTTCAATTTTAAGGGGGTTTTTAAAATACATATTCCTATTTCTTGCAAACCTAAATTTGTAAATATTTTTAAATTTTGTTTGAATATTTCATTTAATTAAAATTATGAAATATTTTAAATTTTGTTAAAAATAAACCAAACCTGTCGAATTCGTTTATTTCGTACAATTCAATTTGCAAATATGAATTTTACATCTAATTGATGTAAGGAATTATTCACTTCCGTGGTTTCAATATTCGAGCTGAATATTTAAACTTAAACAAATTTAGTAAGTTCTGGTACGCTTTTAAGTTTCTTTGGTGCGATATGTTTTCTAAAAATAAAACCATTCTAAATTAAAGTTATTGAAGTGTTCATTAAATTATATTTACGATGGTATCTCATAAATGTAACACTTCAAGAAGAAACACAGTTTTGCTCGTCTAGGGACTGGAACGTACAACACACCCGAAATCTATTCAATAAACTCATTAAGCGTATAGAAGCGTATAGTAAAAAAAATTCTTAGAAAAATCAAAAATATAAAGATTTGGTCACACACCGAAACCTACAGCGTACAAAATAAGAAGCTATAAAGATTTTTTATTTGTATATATATACATTATACACACAATAATATTCGGAAAATCCGAGTGTTATTACCACGTTTTTTTTTTTTTATTACGCTAAAACGTCTGGGGTCTTCATCCTCCTACAAACACCAAAATCTATTGATTCACTATAATTTACTTAATACACGTTCCTATATCAATATTGATGAGATATGCGCTGCTTGCTATATACCACATAAGAAATCGAATAACAACAACAACAAAAATATACAATTTTCTACTTCATACGTGATCAAATTTTCAGACTGGAGGAAAATATAATATAAAATTCTATACTTAAATCTTTAATTTGGTTTATATTTTTCCGTTTCAAAAAAAAATATTCGTATATAAAAACACACAAATAGATAGAAAACATAGTGAAAAAAAAAATACAAATCGGCATTGATTTATTGCATCCATGTACACACATATAAAATGTAAGTCTATCGAAGCTTTTTCACTCGTTTGATTGCATCGAGCTTATTAAACAGAAAAAAAAAATCGTTTTCTTAATAATTTTCATAACAATTTTTATGTTGTTCAAAATAAAAATCATGTTTTCCCAAAAGCTCAACATGTAAAAGTTTTTTTGCTTTTATTTTAATTTTCATTTTTCTCTTATCTTCCTCTTGTCGAAATACTACGCTGATTTCTATATAAACTGGAACAAAAATGATTTTAAATTTGATTATTTTGAAATTTTTTGAAACTTCTAGGTTTTATTTTGGTTTGTTTACGTAAGACACATACAAACATAAGATACACAGCCATATGTCTTCATACATATATACATACATATGTAATACATTTTGCTAATAACGAGATAATTGTTAGTGTATTCGAAATTATTGTGGTTTTAAAATTAAATTTCGAAACACAAAACATTTTTTCGTACATTTTGTCGTATTTATTTACATGGAAAATATTTTTTTTTTTTTTTTTTTAATTACCAAAAATGTGTGTGGTATCACTTTTTTCTAAAGAACCGAACTTTTAGAATTCTTCATATACTCGTTCAAAAGGGAATTATGATTTTTTGTAAAGTGAAATTTTTGAGTAGCATAATTTGATTCAGAAATTTTGTAGCAAAAGCACAAAATTTACCGATGTCTGCTTCTTGTAAAGGAATTTTAATTGGTATCTTGGAAGGAATCGCAATGAAAACAATAACAAACATTATTATATTATATTGCAGACAGAATTTTAATTTTATTTGCTTACTAGCTGTTTGTTATGTTTTATTTAATAAAAATGTAAACAGTTGCAATTAAATACAATTATTATACCCTGAAGACAAATATGTTTCAATATAAATGTTTTAAGATTTGTTTTACAAAATTAAAATAAATTTATGCAAATATTTGAATGCATTTTTAATTACGTACATAATACATACCGTGCAGCGTCTTTTGGGAAATGTATAATGTTTCATGTGTTGGTGTTGGTGTTCAAACAAATACAATAAAAAATTAATGTAATACTATGTAATTTGATAATTCCGGAAATTTAGTTACCCTCAAGAGTAATTTTTAATTTTGCATATTGTGAATTGATATTAGTTGTTATGTGCCGAAGCCTCAAATAATTAAAAATAATTATTTCTTGTTCTTTTTGGATTGGCATTCGAACTTGATGGTGCTAATTAGTACTAATTGGTATGATAATAATTATTAATAATATCTCATTCCGAATTACAAAAATATATTCCTACATTTATAATCACATTATATTTTTTAAATTATAATTAATAGAAGTGTTTAATAATACTTGCTACTAATCTTCTCTACATATATAAATCAGAAAAATAATTTGCCCGTTTGTTTGGATGTTTACGATAAACTTTAAAATCCCTGAACCGAATGTAATGCGTTTTATACTAATGTATAGATAATTTTCTCGGCCAGGTTATAGGCTAAGTTTCATATTGATCGGGCGTCAGGGGGCTGAGTATTACATAAAAATGTATGACAAATCGAGGAAAAAATGAAATTACAACAACAACAACTAAAAATTTTATGTTTTCCTCTTGATGACGTTAAATTCCTATAGGAAATTTAAATACATTTGAGTTGAGAGAAAACAATGTCGTTTTCGAACAACATTCTTATTAGAAAAAAATAAATAGAAATAAAAACGAATTTGACGAAAATGGAAAATAACTGAATTCTGAAAATAAAATTCGTATTGTGCAAAATTATTGAAATAATAATAATGTTTTTTAATCGAACGGCAATAAATCCATAAACATATTAAATATTATATCCTTTTTGTGACGTGAGTGTAAATGAAGTTTTAATATTGCAAATTAATCGGCACAATAAAAACTTGGTTTAGAGTAGGACCCAAAATTGAAAGAGGAGCGATAATTTTCAATTCAGTTTGATTGATTTTTTTAAGTAATCGTTAGAAGTTCTTATTGTTACTTTTTTTATTTAATACGCATTTTACTTTCTTAACTGAAACGGAAACATCCGATTGTCGAAGCTACGATTTTCAATTTGATTTGACTGACTTATTCGGAAATCGTAAGTAAACGTTAATAGTAATTATATGTATATCGATACCTTAGAGCACACAAGTGCTAAGCCCATTTTTACAAGGCATTCTTTATCATTTATGGTTCTGTTATTTTGTACTATAATCATTTATAGCACTATTTCCTAGGCATTGATTGAAAATTCCAAATAAGTAGTTTCGAATTTAGAGACATTCTTGTGGACATTCAAAATATGGACAATTATGTGCTGTAAGGTATCGATATAGAAATTAATTAATTTGCGTTTTTTTTTCTTTTTAAACGGGTTTGTCAGTTTGTTCTTTTATGTGCATCTTTTTGTATTTGTGTTAAGACGAAACAACTTCTAAAATTTCAGCTGATTGACCTTATTGGTAGGTAAACTTAGTAGTTAGAATTTTTTATTTTTTTTTATTCATTTTTCTTTAAATAGGTTTATTAGATTAGTCGAAAGAGTACTGCGAATGCAAGAGCCCGCATCCGAAGACGAAATGAGGATAGCTTGCAAATAGAACATCGCCACTTTGTTGTGAATAGGGGATTTTAGTTTGTTGTATTTAATGTTATATGTTGTGATGTGGGGATTGAACGTTGAATGTTGTGGTGTTTCGTTTTGTATGTTGATATTCGGATGTTTGAAGTGTTGAGATTGTGACTGACTTATTATTAAAAGATATGAATTGGTTGATTGTACCTAGGCTACGCTAATTGATTTATGGCAGATAAATATCATGATCATTTATTTAAGTTAAATGACTAACTTAATATGCCGCTACCGAAGAAATTGGTAAATTGATCTCTAATGTAACCGAATTGAATTTATTAAATTATTGTTGGAAATGATTGAATAGACTAACCGATTTATCTTGATAATTAATTATTTGACGTATTGAGCTATCCAGTTGATTATTGTTCAAAGTATTTATTTCTGTTCGAGCAAAAGAAATTTCGATTTATTTGTCGTCATCAGCTTACCGCTGGTGGGGGCTGATTCTGTCAAGTAAATTCCTATGGTCACCCTACAGTGAGACGGTGCCGTTGGCACCAGTTTAGTATGGAGTGAGGATACTGTAGCGGACAAGTGAGTCACGGGGCATACGCATGATTTTCTCACGTTTTGGAATCCCCCCTTCGCTTTTCCGTGCGAAGGCTTAGAGTGCTCAAATATCTTGCAGCCTTTGTTATTTCGTGTTAGTAGGATGGTTACGATGAATATACTTACCAATTTGTGTTATTTTTCGGTAAAGTGATCTTCTTTCTGCTTATGTTTTGCTCTGTTTCTCCAATTTGTTCTACGCTCGGATGATTATGTCTTCTCAATAGGTGCCAATTGTTAGATTAAAAGATGATAACTTGATGATTTATAACTGGTATTTTTATTGTTCAACTCAACAAAGGTTACACTGATTTATATTTTACTATACTAGCAATTACTTATTTTTAAGATTTTTGATTGTTTCAAATGTTACGTGAATTATATTCGAAGAAGTTCAGAAATTTACTATATTTGACTGTTTTAAATTCGATCGATGGAGTGATCGAGATAATGATCGGTGGACTGATCATTTATGAACTTTAAAACTGAGTTTATATACAAAATTTCTGTTAATATTTTACAAAATTTCTGTTAATTTATTGTTTTTAATTTTGTGAAATTTGCAAATTCTTTCTTTTTCATAAATCTTTTTTTTTTTGATTTTGTAATTTCGATAAATTAATTACTTAGCTTAATTCGCATTATTATATTTCGGGGTAATGTTCTCTGGTTTATTTCCATTATGCATGGCACGTGTGCGTTTACTTTACGCCTCAAGTTATGCTAGTTAATAACATGTTGAGCTTTTATTTTTCTTGTTTGCCTGAATTTACTCCAAATGCATAAATATACTTCAACAGTTTTATTTTATTGTACGAATATATTTTTTTCACTTTTGTTTGTTTTTATATTATATTTTTTTGTAATTGTATACTGTTGGAATGCGGACTCATAACATTGACCTATATAATTTGTATTTGTCTCGCATTTATGTTTATGCATATGGGTAATGACTTATAAAATATCTAAAATTATGCACTGATATTGTCTTATATGTTTTTATGCACTGATAATGTCTTATAAAAATATTTATATGAATTTATGTATAGGTAATATATTATTGGAATATCTTATAAAATATATTGGGGTGATTATATGTATTTACGTACTGATAAAATATATTTGGATGGTTGCACAACAACTTGGCAAAAAAGAACTCGCCTGTCCTTGCAAAGAGAGCGAAGCCGAGTACTTAAGGTGAAACCAATGAGGTAAGAGAAGCTCGCCTCTCTTTACAAAAAGAGCGAACCTATTTCTTTAGAAGGCCGCTTTCTTTAAACGGAGAGCAGCGTGCTTCACAAAGAAAAGTCCCCGTGCAAAGCCCGGAACTTTCACTGATTGGCGCATTAAAGAATATTCTGACTTTTCTATACCCCTAATATAGAGTATCGTAACGATAAGTCGGTGAGTTTGGGTGGTCCGATGACTGTCGAGTCTCAATACTGCCGTGCGTTCAAGTGGAAGGGCGAACCAGAAAAGCCAAAAAGAAAAGGTCATATGACAATGGATTTCAAAAGGCTTCCTTCATAAGTAAACCTTTAATAAAAAACGGTATATGCCGACCTTCAATGGATAGCATACAGAGCATGTCAGAATACGTATTGCATCGCATTCGGACGGAGCGTTTCGATTATTCCTTTGATTTCAGTGACATATCTTTGATTTGGCATTAGAGGAACTGAATAAAATTGTGAAAGCGCTTGCGATTAAAAATGTAGAGGATTTCGGTTTGAATAGACGAAATATTACTGATTCAACTGTTGTAGATATGGCATTCTTCCGCAAGACATCGTATGATAGATCGGCCATGTTACAGATTGTAATCAACAGCGAATCAGAATAATTCTTCCTAGATAAATTATTTTTCCTAAATGTAGGTACATGGAGGTACAGGAAAGACATTTCTAATTAATTTAGTCCTAGCTAAACTAAGATCCGATGGTCACATCGCGATTGCCGTAGCTTCGTCCAGCATAGCGACCATTCTTCTAGATGGTGGTAGAACGGCCCATTCCACTTTTAAACTGCTGTTTAACATTTCCAATGCCCACACTGCCATATGCAATATTTCAAAACATCGTGCCACCGCTAAATTGCTCCAAAAATGTGCTCTTATTGTGTAGGATTATAAAGTACAATATCTCACACGACACCTGCGGAAGCGCTGCTCAAGCGCGCTGACGAGTTTAATGTGTGTCTGAAACGGTCCTACATATGGTCGGAAGTAGTGAAGTGTCCCTCTCGGTAAATATGCGTGCCGTTCTCTGTGGTGACAACAACTTGACCGAATTTTCCAACACTGCTGAAACTAGGAAATGGTGATGTACCACTAGGAAATGGTGACCTGGTCACTTTCAGAACGTAAAGTATCCGTCGACAATAATAAATGCCCTAAAGCAATTAGTAGAATCCCCATATCCCAGCATCGGAGATCTTTCTGAAAAACCGCTGTCAGAGGAAAGGAAAGAGCGATCTTGGCATCGACCAACCAAGCAGTGAACCACATTAATGAGTACATCCTAGGCAAATTTGAAGCACCGTCCAGAACATACAAATCTATAGATACAGTCGTTGATCCTCAAGAAACAATTTAATATCCTGTCGAATTTGTAAACTCATTAAGCCCGTCTGGTATACCGATTCATCAGCTGAAACTGAAAATCGAAACACCTATCATCCTGCTCCTGAACCGAAATCCACCAAATCTCTGTAACGGAACCCACCTACAAGTAAACAGTCTCAATACGTCGTAATAGAAGCTTCAGTTCTAACCGGCTGCGCGACTGGAGAAAAAGTGATAATTCCTAGCATCTTTATGATCCTTTCTGATGTTCCATTTCAGACCAAACGTCTCCAGTTTACCGTACGAGTGTGTTTCGCTCTGACCATAAACAAGTTAAAAGCCAAACGTTGAATGGTGGGCGATGTGGACCTTCGCGGCGTGTTTTCGCCCATGGCCAACTTTACGTTGCCTGCTTCCGTGTTAGCTTCGGCTGGCAACTTTTTCCTATACTTGCTCCTGATGCTATTATAAAGAGGCTTTCTCTTAAATATATTTCTAAACCCTTCCCTCCCCCAAAAGTGTATGTAATTAAATAATTAGTTTTTAATTAAATAAATGAAATTTTATTGTGATAATTAACTGAAACATATTGAATCTTATTTTAACTATTTAAAATATATCTTAATTCATTGTTTTTGTAGTAAAATATCCCCGAATATAATATATGTGGCTTCATAGCCAAAGTTGTTTAAACTAATTTTACCAGCGTTGCAGCGCGAAGCGCTTTAGTGGCGTAAAGCGCCAAGCCAGTTGAGCGCGCCAGCGGTCACTAGCGTCGCGGGCGTGAAGCGGCCCCGCGCAGCTAGTAACTATATAATCGCATTAATATCCACTGAGTTTCGCAAAATTAGTGGGTTAAGTTACAAAACGGTTAAGCTACAAAGTGGTTAAACTTGAAAAAGGGTAAACTACAAAACGGTTAAGCTATAAACCAAGTTATCTATTTGGTTTTCTTTCAAAATAAATTATGTGTGGTAGTCAGTGAAACTCATTTGTTTTCTTATCTGTGACTTAAGGGGTTAAACCAGAGTAAAGTTGGAAAAATAATATTCATAGCTTTTCTAAATTTTTCTATAAAAAATCGTATTAAAAAAAGAAGATTCTTAAGATTAACTAGTGTGACGCAGGGAATTAAAAAAATTGAAAAAAGGTAAAGAAGAAGAATTTTGAACTGTTTTTGAAATTACCGCCATTTTGTTTCTTTTTCAAATTTTTGACGTGATAACGTTTTACACCGCATGTTCAGAAAACTTACCCGAAATTTAGCCCTTGGTCGGGGGCAATTACTCATCAAGGAACCCGCGCCGCGAACCTCTGATTTCGACCGATTTAAATGCTTCAACCAGTGTAGCGAGAGAACGGCTCATCAGATCGGAGATCCGATGATGTCAATTTTTGCGTAAAAAACCAGTGGTAGCTAATTAATTTTAAACTAAATTAATTAATCTCCACATAAATTTTAATTAAAAATTCAAACTACAAAATAGGGATTTATAGAGATTGAGGGCACTATAGCAAGAGAATGCCTCATCAGATCGGAGCAATTCGGTTATTAATTTGTGCTTAATTATACTGTGGCGGATAATTTATTTTAAATTAAAATAATTAATCTCCACATTAATTTTAATTAAAATTACAAAGTACAAAACAGCCATTTACAACCAACCATGAGAATCACTATCTGACCGGAGTAATTCTGATGTCAATTTGTGCGTAAAGAAACTGTGGCAGATAACTTATTGTTAATTAAAATAATAAATTTCCACATAAATTTTAATTAAAATTTAGATTTACAAAGTGGCGATTTACAATGCTAGAGAGCACTATAAAGGGGGAATGCCTGATCTGATAGGTCAAATGTCAGTGTGCACTCTGATATAAAATATATTTGACCTAGACTGCGTATTCATCACACTAGCCTCGGCGACTTTGGGAGGCACTAGTCTGCGGAACTCACATTCACCAGGCACATCTCCGTTGAGACCATGCGCTTCATATCGTACTTCTCATACCATCGCCCAGTACTTAATCGTTTGCAAACAATCACTGTATTCTCATTTCTTGATGCTAATAATAAAGAAATTTATTTTAACAAACCCATACATCGTGCCATTTCTCGCACCTCTTATAAACGTTGTCAAGGAAAACACCTACGGCCGTGTAGAAGACACAGCCTACCCCGATTTTTTTTTTTTAAATTCCCTACGTCAAAGGATAACTAGCCACAATAATTTTAATTTTTTTTTTCTGTTGATGATGCAAACTGTTGTTTTCCTGTCAACTGCAAAAAGTATTTTTTTAAAAGAACGCCATTTTTGAGTCGGCATTGTTTTCAGATAAGGCCGAAAAAAAACTGTAATATTTTTTCAACGTTACCTTGGTCTAACCCCTTAAGCTATAGGTATCGTAGCCAGATAATTATTTTTTTACGAAGGGCGAAATTATCAAGAGTTTTGCAACTTCAGTATCGATCTGAATGAGAATACGAAAAATTTATTTTTAGTCAACTTCATCATGCTATATTGCTATAGCGATTCAATTGCTAATTGCAGCTTTGATTACTTTCTGTATATCGAAAGCAACCATGAGGTCGAAGTGTTACCGAGTGTAGTGATTCTCAATGCTAATGAAGTTGATTTCATAGTTAAGAAAATCGGGGTAGACTGTATCTTCTACACGGCCGTAGGTGTTTTCCGTGATAACGTTTATATGCGGCTCGAGAAATGGCACAACGTATGGGTTTGTTAAAATAAATTTATTGATTATTAGCATCATGGTATGAGAATACAGTGTACAGTTGTTTGCAACGATTAAGTACTGGGCGGTGATACGAGAAGTAAGATATAGTATTTACAATAAATTATCTACCGCAGATTCTTTACGCACAAGTTGATACCAGAATTGTTCTGATCAGATGGTATTTTGTAGTTTGTTATTTTAATTAAAATTTATGTGGAGATTAATTATTTTAATTTACAATAAATTATCTGCCACTGGTTTTTGCTGCCATTCTCTCGCTACACTGGTTCAAGCATTTAAATCGGTCGAAATCAGAGGTATGCGGCGCGGGTTCCTTTGCAGCCTAATGACGTCATTGCCATAATATTATGTGTGGGGCATAAAGCCGAAGGATCAACCTAAGCAATCATATCTTTAAATTAAAGGTAATGCTTATATTTGATGAGTAATTGCCCACGACCAAGGGCTAAATTTCGGTTCAATTTTCTGAACATGCGGTGTAAAACGTTATCACGTCAAAACAGGAAGCAATGACATTGTACTAATTGTGATTACCGAAAAAAAACAAGCAGCAGCCCATTGGAGATAACACCTTGCGTTCCTCGCACTGTTCTAAACCTGCAGAGGAGAATGAACTAGATGTTAAATCATTGTTTCAATATCACAAATCCTTCATCTACAATTCTTTTGATGTTTAAAAAATATTACAAAAATATACTAAAATATTTTGTTTTATAATTATATACAAAACTTTTAAAGTTCTCATACAATTTAAAGTTCTTTAATATTTTTTTTACAGACCTGAATTCAACGTCCAAGCTGGGTACATGTGTTTCTCATTGGTTAAATGTAATGCGTAACTGGATTTTATATGTGACTGTCCAATTTCGTTAGTACTCTGTCGTCATATATTTCGTCTTACTGCTGTCATGCTCCGAATTATAAAAAGTGGTTAAATTGTGCTACTCTACCCTGTATTTGATTTTTGTATTCATGCGGTCGATTACGTTTGTATTGTAACCATTAACTAACGCAATACATCTTATGTTATTGAGTTTCTCGACGTAGTCATCATTACTTAGTGGTATGTATATTATTAAGTCTATTTAGCATGTGACTGTATGCGGATAACTTATGCGTATGTGGATGGTTTGAGCTATTATTTATTGTATGGTTAGTTTGTCTCGATTTTCTATAGATAAAAGCAATGTTTTTGATTGTTAAATCCAAAAACTTGATACAGTTATTGATTTCCGTCTCTAAAGTAGGTATACTTTAGTTTCGATTGTATGCTGTTCTACTACAATTTGTCCAAAATAGACTTAATAATATACCACTAAGTAATGATGACGAGCTACATATAGGAACTCAATACCAAAAGATGTATTGCGTTAGTTAATGGTTACAATCGAATATAGGGTAGAGCAGCACTATTTAACCACTTTTTCTATTTCGGAGCATGGCAGCAGTAAGACGAAATATTATATAACAACAGAGTATAATAAAATAAGGATACCAGCAATATATTAAACAAGATACTAGACAAATACGGTTACAGAGTGGGTTATACAATTAAACATAAACTTATAAATAAACTAAAAATGGGCATGAATCATCAAGAGCTTGATACTGGCGTGTACAAATTAGTATGCAATGATTGTAATAAATTGTATTTAAGACAAACGGGCAGATCATCCAAAACCAGATTCAAAGAGCACACTAACGAAATTGGACAGTCACATCTAAACACGCATTACATTTAACCAATGAGAAACAAACGTACACCAGCTTGGACGTAAATTTGAATGTAGTGTGCAGAATGCATAAAGGGCAGAATATGGATAGACATGAGGAATTTGTAATATACAAACACAGAGATGACCAGTTGTTATTGAATGATAAAATCAACACTGAAACTAATTAGCTGTATGATCTTGTTTTGAGCAATTACTAACACCAATATAATAACTAGTAAATAATGCCTTTATAATTAAATACAGATTGACAAAGGGATAAATATATTCCGAAACCGGTCTCTAATACATTTTTTTTTTTTTTTTTTTCGTCGCTGGCGCTACATCCCATAGAGGAACTTGGCCGCTTCATAGTGAAGTTTCGTAATCATTTTTACAACGGATAATGAGTGATTAGTTCATTGATCCTTACATTAACCAGCCGTGATTTTTTCATCACCCGCCGGGAATCGAACCCGGGACCTCCGGAGCTTGAAGCAAGCATGAAAACAACTGTGCCACCGGGGCGGTGTATTCTAATACATTAATATATTCATATTATCACATAAAGTACAGTGACTCAAATTTTGACCACATCATCAAGGATCGCTCTGATATTAGCTTTTAAATAATAAACGACAATGAGTTTTTTTATTAGTTTTGAAATTGTTTAATTTCTTTTTAGTAATAACTATAAAATAAGTTGAGATTTTTCGAAGCTCAGTAAAATATCATTAAAATTTCTTGTGATCAATTAGTTGTACATACGTGTTCAGGCTTAGTTTTATACTTTAGAACTTCATGTAGCCCCCTTTAGCCTTAATAACTGACTGGATTCTGTTAGGCATACTAGAAATTAGCTTGAAACACTGATCCCGTGTCTTCCTCTGCTCTACAATTCTTCCAGGTTCTCTGCTTCAGTCTCATGTTCTGCCAAAGTTTTTTAACAATTCCCCAAAGATGCTCAATTGGATTGAGGACCGGTGATTGTGGTGGCCAATCCAACAGATAGTAATTATTGTCCGCAAACCTTTTCAATGTGGCTTTCGCAGTATGTTTGGGGTCATTATCCTGCTGGATGATCACTTCAGTCTTAGTCTTTCCCCACTTTTCTAAGCTAAGCTGTAGCTTGTGCTCCAAAATGTCAATATAACTAAGTGACGTAATTATCCCATAAATTCTGTGACACTCCCCTACTCCCTATTTTGACATATAGCCCCACACCATGATATTGTCTCCACCAAATTTTAAGATTGGCTGGACATGGTGACTCTGTACTGACTCGCCTTTCCTTTTTCATATCCACTGACGTCCATCTGATCAAAATCGGTTGATTTTCGTTTCATCAGCCCAAACGACCTTTTCCCAATCCTCCAAATCAAAGTTCTGGTATTTTCGGGACATATTGCAGCCTCAATTTTTTATGCTTATCTTTTAAAAGCGATTTTTTCACTTTAGCCCGTCCCTTGAAGCCAGCTTTTCGACAGCTTGTTTGCCGACTGCTTCATCCGAAACATCGATATCATAGTTTTGACAGAGCTTTTTGTTTGTATTTTACTGTAAGTCTATAGATCGTGATATTTGTTCATTTTAGTACCGCAATTGTCGCTAGTGTGAATTACCTTTTCCATAACAAATGAGATAATTTACACTAGCGCACCTAGCGTAAATGATGGCGAAGTTGATGTTTGGTACAAGTGCTAAACATGATCTATTATTTCTACTAAGACTGTGTCCGAAACCTGTAATAAATAATTTTTAGTACTAATTTTTGACATTTATTTGAAAAAACTGCACACACCCAAATTATCATAGTCAATTCCTATGATAATTTGTGACATCTACAGAATAAATTCATTATTTGATTTACTAGCTGTGATCGACGTAATGCACCGATTTAAATTAATTGGCGTAATTAAACCTTAATAAATGTACCATCCATGACATTTTTTGTCCAAACAACTATAAATTTCTCGAAATTACTGTAATTAAAATGAAGCAACAAAAATTTAAAGCGGGGAAATATACCAAAAATTATTATACTATTCGGACAGCATAATAAAAATTTGTGAATATAGGGGAATATTTTTCAAAGAAATGTCAAAAATGTGTACTAAAAAATATTTATCATAGGTTTCGGACACAGTCTAAGTTGTCTAAACCATAATCTAAAATTTGTTGCTTTTTTCTAAATAGTGATAGGAAAAATAATGGGTTGTCCAAATGAGACACAAGTAAACAAAAAATTATTTTGCAAAGACGCTGTTAAGAAGCATAACCTAAAAATAAAAGAGAACAAACAAAGAATCATTTGATCATTTATATTTATAATTAATATTTTATACTTATCTAATAATTTATCCACGAAAAGTTTGTTTTCTCTCTAATATTTCCTTGTCGGTAAATGTAAATCATATTTAACTAACGAAAAATTTTGCATTATATAAACTTTGATTACTTTGCCAAATTTATTTACATATTTACATTTTGTGTTTGACGTTTAATAAATAACAGGGTAAAAATATATTATATTTGCCGCCCCGGTGGCATAGTGGTTAGCATGCTTGCTTTACGCTCCGGAGGTCCCGGGTTCAATTCCCGGCGGGTGATGAAAAAATCACGGCTGGTTTAAGGGTAGGATCAATGAATTAATCACTCATTATCCGTAAACAAAAATGATTACGAAACTTCAAAATGAAGCGGCCAAATCCCTCTATGGGATGTAGCGCCAGCGAAAAAAAAAAATATATATTATGTGTATATTGTACACTGCACTGTAAATAAGAATATAAATTGTACTAAACAATCAATCTCGTTGTACTAAAAATTATTGTTAAAATACTTTTAAACAGATGTCACTTTTAATAATATTTGCGATTTTTTGTATTGTATCGAGTAAAAAGAAAAATAATAATAGTAAAATTAGAACATTCTAGCAGTGACATTCAAGCGATACGGAATAAAAAATAAGAAAAAAATAAAAGTGAAAATAAATAATAAAATAATTATACAGTGAATCGTTTTATTATTTCTGAACAAAAAGTATCTACAGTGATTATAAAATACTACCGCTTTCACCTGGATTATCCGTATACCGCTTCGAACATTATATTTGACACCGCTTTGTACCCGGACAACGAGTTGATACCGCAACGAAAATATATTGGAATTGGCTTTCAACTTTATTTCGAGATTTATACAACTATACAGTGTACTCAACGTGATACAGCGGACACAGTAAACAAATACACATTGTGGGATAAGAAGAATTGGGTCACAAGTAGTAAGACACCTACCCTATCTCGTGGCTTTACAGACGCCATATTTGTTTTCAGTTATTCCATGTCATTTTGTTAGTTGAATGTTTGCTATTTATCGGTATGGTGTCGTATTCGATTGAAGGCCTTGTTAAAGTTATACAAGAGCACTATAAAAATGGTGAAAAAATAAAAAACTCGTTTCGCGAAATTCGTGAATATTTTGGTCGCCCTAACCGTCCAATCCCAGCTTAATGAACTCGACTTGGGTGATGTTTATTTTCAACCAGACTGTGCAACTTGCCATACTTCGCGTGAGAATATCAACTAATTGCAAAGATTCTTCGAAAATCGTTTAATTTCGCGTCGAGGAATGTGAATTGGTCGGCAAGATCATGCGATTTAACGCCATTAGATTATTTTCTATGGGGATTTTTGAAACGCAACGCCATAGAAACGTCCCTATTGGAAAATATCATCATAAATTTTCACCATCGGATCGACGTTTGTAAATCCAGCCGTGATGAACATTTGAGTGGTATCATTTTTCATACATAAATGGCATCGATAAACCTTCAAAATAAAGTACCTAATTTGATTCAAAATATAAATGTTTGTAGTTTTACGTTGCGTTTATTTTCCTGCGTCTCAATTGGACAACCCTTTATGATAGATTACCGCACTTTGGTTAATATCCTAACGTATCCTTTGGTTAATATGCTTTGGTATGTAATTATTGGCCTAATTAGAGATTGTAACATATTCTTTCACCTTCTTGTCGATATATTTCGAGAAGAAAATTCATCTACAAGTACAACTCATGAATGCCCATCAAACTTTTTCTAGTTGAATTTTTATATTGAATTGATTTATTGAATAAGGTTGATCTTTGCAGCTGAACTGTAAATTACGGTATTGTCTGCATAGGCTATTATTTGAGCTTTGCTGCTTTTGATCCTTTCATTTTTAAAAGATCCAAAAAATACAAATTGAATAGCATTGGAACATTGATGATTTCAGCGCCATTTGTGACTGTGAAATTCCTGTATTATTATGCTTAACAAATCTCGATCAAATTTAATTTGTGGTAGTTTAAATAGTAGTTCATCTAACCAAACGGACTCAAACGCCTTTTCCAAATCGATAAACACTGCTCCAATAAAATATTTTCTGTTCAAATTGTAGTGTATGTCTGATGAAAGTTTTGTTAGTGCATGAATATTAACCCGAATTGGTTATCGTTGTGCTAACGTGCTGTTGAATTTTATTGTTAATAATTATTTCGTAAATCTTACTAACACATGACATTAGATTGTTGGTTTTAATGAGTTTCTATTTTTTTTAAGTATTGGGAATATCCTAGTGATTTCTCAACACTTAGAGAAGAAACAAATCGCTGAATTTTAATATAACATGCAAATTAATTCGGTTGAATCCAACAAAAATTTCAACTTAATAAATGAACAAATTAGTTCTATAAACTTGATATTCTGTAAATTTAACAGTATTGAAAAAATTCAAAATGATTTAGTCGATCTCATAGCAAATTTTGAAAACCTTTGTGATGGGCCGTTCTAAATCAACTAATTAAAATCAGTGTTGCGAAACAAAAAAAAATGTATAACGTTACCCGTTTCGTTACACTTCAATAATCAATTTTGGTACCGTTCCGTTTTCCGGTATTGTACCAAAATATTATTTCGTTACGTTATGGTATAACGTTACAAAATATTAACTTTTTATTTTATTTAACTTGCTCTGAGAAAAAACAACCAGCTTGTCGTATCTTCAAATGTTTTACTAAATTTCCAATGTGACAACCCGGTATGACTGTGGTAAAATTGTTATCTTGGCAACTTTTACATTACTTATTTAAAAATTTTATAATTTTTTTTTTATCATACTCGTAATGATTTAAGAATTCGAATTTATAATTTACCACAATGTAACGAAATACCAAAATAATTTTTTTTTGTTATGGTAAAAATGCCGGTAAACACGGTTTAAAAAATTTGGGTATTGGTATTGTTACCGTTACTTAAAAAAAATCCGGTATACCGGTATTTCGTTCCGTTACAGGTAACGTTTCGCAACACTGATTAAAATACATAGTTCTCTTTTTATTCATGGTTAAAGGTTTCAAATTATATTCCAAATCTAACCTGTTAAGAAACCTGTCATGAATAAGATGCAGAGAGCAAAGTCTAAACATTTAATTAAACTGAAACAATTAAATGAGGGAGACATTTGAATTAACGAAGCCTTACTGTTTTTCTGCGAGTACCGAGTATTTCTCGACTAAGCTAAAATTGTTCAGAAATCGAGGAATTACAAGTTTTTCTGGACTCGAAATAGGATTTTTTGTACAAATTGTAATGATAAAAATCGTTCAAGGGTAACTACTGTGTACAATTGTACATTCATGAATCAGTTATCGTTAATAATGTCGTTTGTTATAACTTTAATACGGCTGATTTATTTACTGGTCAGTATAATATATCGGTTAATGGTATTTCGATTTCATTTCTGAGCGTGAATTTAATAACGAAAGGAAAGCAAAATTTAACAAATCAGTTAGCATTGATATCGTAGGAGAAAAACAAATTTAGCTTTAATGCTGTTCGCTACATTTAAAATAAACTAAAAAGCTAATAAAAGGCATGAAATAAAAATAAATGGCTTTGACTGGGTTTTTCTTTAAGTGAGAACAGGTGCTCATGACAATTTTGTAATAGTCCGAATAATTCTAGTGAAAAATAAATTACAATATTCGACGGTGATTTTGCTATATACAATATAAAGGTAAACGCACCTTACCTAATCTTAATTTGGTCTGTCTAATTCGTTTTCAAGTTGGTTATGTTTTCAAAAAGTGAAAAAGGAGGAAATAATTATAAAATGCCCATATAATTTCAATTTTGGTATACGTAATTATAATTAGGTAGAAAATAAAAACAGGTAAATTGATACAATACCCAAATAATTATTATGCGGTTTGTAATTTTTCAATAATTATGTTTTACTTGTGCTATTATATCTGTAATGATAAGAAATAAATGATAAAATAAATATTTATGTTATATGCCACCAAAAAAACCACAAAACACAATGTTAACATTAGTATTTTACAAAGTTATTTCTATAAGCACAAACATCAATAAATTTAATTTAAATGTTCAATTTACCTGGACAGCATTTTAATGGTACATACTTTAGTACATGTGATACGAACAAAACAAATTAAATAATTAAGAGATAACCCTAATCTTGATGGTGCTATATTTATACAAAATATTAAGTAATTTTACTCAGGATGATAACAAAACACTATTGGTTTGGTAAATTGTGTACCCATCTTTAACGTAAATCCAAGGATATCATCCACACCGCGTACACCGCATCATGATATACATACACGTACATAGCACATTAAAATTGAATAAATTTTCTTATATAAAAAACATTATTTTGTGTGCTGTACATAGAAAAAAAAGAAAACAAAACAAAAAATAAGACCACGACCGCACTTGTTTCTCTGTGCTGTGTTGTACATAGCAATTTCATTTTATATTTGCGGATTTTAAATTTATTCATTAAAATTCACAAAAGCAATTATCATATTTTGATCAAATTTTATGTTTTTTTTTTGGTTCTTCTTCGGTTTGTTTTCTTATGGTTGTAAAGTAACAACACAATGGAATTCCTCTCTTGCTTTTGGATAATAAAAATGAAAAAAAGAAAAAAAAAACATTTTCTGTGAGATAAAAATGAAAGACATTGGTAATATTTGTGATTAAAGAGGAAAGATTCTGCTGGAAAAATAATATTTGGTACCGCATATTTCTAAATAGACATGTACAGTAATGAAATGGAGATTTTTGGTACATGGTGCACGATTATCGTAATATTGTGGTCTTGGGTGGAGTGGAGTGCAAATATGATAAAGTTTAAAAGTATTTTCTGGTATTTTTTATGTTGCCTAATAAAAATGTTCGTATATAAGGCTATTTGTGCATTGAAAGCAGTTTCAAAAGCTTGTTTAGTAATCATTTTCGTATGATTTCCCACATTTAATAAAAAATAATTTTCATTTTTAGGCATTATTCGGAATAAAATATTTGTTTTATAGATAATTAATTTGATCCCGTGGTGAACACGCTTGACTAAAGTTATTTTCCTGTATATAGGGTCAAGGAAAAGTTTGCGGCGTTTTTTTACCAAAATTCAAACACATTTTTCTTATATTTTAAACAAAATTTATTAAATCAAATATGTATCGTTTTGATCAATAACCTTCTGCCATTTTTCTGGTAAAAAGAAGCTTACATAATTTTACTACGGGGCGTTTTAATGTTGAACTCGATGTTTTGAGCTCGATACTCGATGTATGTCCTACATATTAGATGTATATTAGACGTATTGCAATAGAAAAAGCAAAAGCAATAAACTTAAAGGAATTCAAAGCTTCTCCGTACTGGTTACATGACTTTTAAACGTCGATTCAATATCGTTTCTCAGAAAGTAACTAAAATTATATCAAACAAATCCCTTGATAATGAAGAAACACATTCATCCATACAAATAGAGGAATTTCGTAATAATGTAAAAAACGCTATAGCAAAATATGGTGCAGAGCGTGTATATAATTCCGACCAAAGTGGCTTTAGTTACGAAATACACAGTGGACGAACTCTTCATACCCATTCGTACACCATTCAACCAACAGTATCTGTTGAGGGAGAACTTTTATCTCCCTTTTTGTTAGTTTTACAAGAACCAAAGGGGGGAAAACGAAAACGTTTATGTATTGGCTTCCAAATCAGGTAAATTAACTAAAGAACATTTAGAAACTTGGGCACAATATGTGTATTTTCCATCAACTACTACGACAAGTACACTGCTGCTTGATTCATGGAGAGGTCACTCCCATGATATATTTTGTAAAGTAAAACCACAACAGAATAAGTTTTTATTTTTACAAATTCCAGAAGGGACGACAGGTGATCTTCAACCACTTGATATACACTGCGCCAATTAAAAAACGGAACAGAAATTTTCTTCGAAAAAATACCCAGATTTGAACGCTTGTATCTTGGTGAAATAGCACCTTTCAAAAAAAAAAAAAAATTGTTTTTAGTTGAAGGAAATTTTGTTTTCTTTTCGATACTGGAAACCGTTTTATTTTATTTGGTTTTTTTATGACGTTTTTAGTAAAACAAAAGATGTCTAAAAAAAAAAATTGCTGCTGTTTGAAACTGTAAACGAACTTGCTCGATATTTCATTCAAAAATCCAAATCGGCCATTTTATACAGAATTCAGAAACCTTGCAAAATGATACTAGGAAAATTTCTGTGCGGCTACTCCTTGTCGAGTTAGTGAAGTTTTAGAGAAAACGTATCAAAAAGCGTAGAAATAAATTTTTTTTTTCTTGTAAACTTAGCACTCTACGACAAAATTTTAAGTCACTTTAACACTAAACGAGCAAGTTCAATTACAGTTGCAAACAGCAGCAAATTTGTTTTTTTAGACATGTTTTGTTTTACTCAAAAAGTCATAAAAAAACAAAATAAAATAAAACTGTTTCCAGTATCGAAAAGAAAACAATTTTTTTTTTGAAAGGTGTTATTTCACCAAGATACAAGCGTTCAAATCTGAGTATTTTTCGAAGAAAATTTCTGTTTCGTTTTTAAATTGGCGCAGTGTATATTTTTAGCTATACTGACGTATTCGCAGAACGCTCCAAGCGCGACCGCTGTTAAGCCTTTAACACCGTCCAATAAGCGAAATTCATAACGGAATACTCATTCAACCACCTAAAGGCATCAATACCATCGTTCTATTATTGTCCATTTTAATGTACATATTGTTAAAAAATTGTGATAAGATAAATCTAATGTGGTGTTAAGCGGATATTTTTATTAAATGACCATGTGTGCGGCTTAGTGTGTGCTGAGCTAATTGGAAAAATGTCGGTGTAGTAAGTAGAGCATCTCTCACTAAACATTAACTTCGCCATCATTTCTAGACTCACAAAATTCAAATTACGCTAATCACCAAAAATAACGAAAAATTACCAAAAAATACCACAAAAATACCAAAAATTACCAATAAATAACGAAAAATACCAAAAAATACCAAAAAATAACCAAAAATTACCAAAACATAACCAAAAAATTACCAAAAAATACCAAAAAATACAAATACTCACACCCTATTTTGAGTAGGTGCTCATTCATGAGTATGCAGAAAGGGGTTGACAACAGATATAATTAACAAAAAAAAAAAATGTAGCCAGGCTTGCGGTCCCACCACTAATACTGCATCAATATTCAATTCCCCGTTTTAATATCCTTAGCTCGGTAATGACCCCATGGATTTTATTTTCAGCAGGTCCCGCCCAGCAACATATTTAATTAGCAAATTATAATTTAGAAAAAAAACATTTTTAATTAAAATGAAAATTTAAACACAAAAAAAAATCGTCTACTGGTTCGAAAGTCAAAGCCTCCCACAAAAAATACCACAAAAATACTAAAAAATACCACAAAAATACCAAAAAATATCAAAAAATAACCAAAAAATACCACAAAAATACCAAAAAATTCCAAAAAGATTCCAAAAAGATTTTTGAATTTATGGGAATTTCTAGGACTTTTTAGAATTTTTTGGGAATTTCTGGGATATTTTGGGAATTTCTGGGAATTTTTAGGAATTTCTGGGAATGTTTGGGAATTTCTGGGAATTTTTGGGAATTTCTGGGAATTTTTGGGAATTTCTGGGAATTTTTGGGAATTTTTAGGAATTTTTGGAAATTTCTGGGAATTTCTGGGAATTTTTAGGAATTTCTTGGAATGTTTGGGAATTTCTGGGAATTATTGGGAATTTCTGGGAATTTTTGGGAATTTTGGGGAATTTTTGGGAATTTCTGGGAATTTCTGGGAATTTTTGGGAATTTCTGGGAATTTTTGGGAATTTCTGTAATTTCTGGGAATTTTTGGAATTTTTTGGGAAATGTTGGGATTTTTTGAAAATGTTTGGGAATTTCTGGGAATTTTTGGGAATTTCTGGGAATTTTTGGGAATTTCTGGGAATTTCTGGGAATTTTTGGGAATTTTTGGAATTTTTGGGAATTTCTGGGAATTTCTGGGAATTTTTGGAATTTTTTGGATTTTTTTGTGAATTTCTGGGAATTTTTGGAATTTTTTGGGAATTTCTGGGAATTTTTGGAATTTTTTGGTAATTTTTGGTTATTTTTTGGTATTTTTGTGGTATTTCTTGGTAATTTTGTGATATTTTTGTGGTATTTTTTGGTAATTTTTGGGTTATTTTTGGTTATATTGGTAATTTTTGGTTACTTTTGTATTTTTGTGGTATTTTTATTGGTAATTTTGTGATATGTTTGTGGTATTTTTTGGTTATTTTTGGTTGTTTTTTTGTATTTTTTGGTCATATTCTGCGGAATTATCGGAAGGCTTCACATGTCCCCAATACTGCCTAGGAAATTTGCCCAATATCTGACTTGTTTTATTGCCCACGAAGGTTTTAATTTCGCAGGATACGTTGGCAACCATGTTAAAACGATAGATGAATCTATCCAAGCATAACATTTTGCGGTAGGTTCGATTGTTTCTTTGTCGGTAAACATTAATTTCTATAATAAATGGGCAGCACATAGCTCCAGCCTTGGTAAATATGTTTTTTTTCACCGGAGCCACTTTAGTTTTGGTGGTCAACAAATTCACGGTTATTTCTCCTTTTTCGTCAGTTACTCTGCTATAAACTACTGCGCTGTACGCCACTTCACTTGCATTCGCAAAGCCGTGAAACGGGATGTTCTGGTAATGATGAACCGCGGCATTTTTATAATTTCAAAATAGATCAATTAGATTAAGAATAGATTTCTGATTCGTTGATACTCATCTTAAGTACTTGGGTAATTTGTGGACCTAATGGATCAAAAACTCGTGATGATTCAGAGATAATTTTGCACTCTGTAATAGAACCCTCGCGCTCTAAGCTGACTCTGAAATTTCGACCGGACACATGAGCAGCCTCAGAATTTTCACTGATAAGGTACCATCGCTACATAAATCAGTTGTAAAGTAATAATTTACTTCATCACATAAACCAGAAATGTTTGACTTTCACTTTCTTAAACTAAAACCACTCGCTTGTAACACACTAGTAATCTTTTCTTTTTAATTGAATTGCACTTTGAACATCTCGCGAGGCAGTTAAAAGGTTGTCAACATAAAAATCGTTTATTATATGTTGGATGGTTGTGTCATCCGCAATATCAGAAGCAAATTGTTGCAACACTTGTATAGGCAGGTATGCATCATTAACATCTCGTTTAAAGAAGTTTCCGTGCTAGTCCTGAATGAACCATCAATTTAGTAGTTAGTATTCCTTTATCACTGGATGATGAGGTAACTAGAATACATTTTTGTTATTTGATGTTTCTTGCATTTGTAGAATTTTCGCCATGTGTCCCAGCTCCAAATATTGTCTCATTTGCTGAATGTAAAATTCTTTTGAAGGTGGGTTGTTGGCTAATTTACGTTCAATGGTAAAGAAGCGTTGAGTTACAACGATCAAAGAATTTCCTAATTCAAATGACGAATGTTTGAAGGGAAATTTCATTACATATCTGCCATATTGTTGTCTTTTGTGTGTTGTTTTTTGTGAATTTTTCACATTTTCGTCTTCTGGCGCAAGGTTTTTTATCTAACGTAACTCTGCTATCTCCCAAAATCTACGCAAATTATTATCCACTTGCTGAGTTATCAATTTGATTTGTGGAATGTTAACTGGCCACTATCCAATCGAATATGGTTTTATGTAGGACGGTGGATTTGAATTGTTTTTGAGCACCCTGTAAGATTGTAAAGAATTTTTGGGCTCAGGTAAAACCCATGTTATTGGGTGCTGCCACTCCACTAACTTTACGGTGTGTTTAGGATCGTTATCCTATTCAAAATTAATGAGACCGGCATTTTTTCGTAGGAATAAGGCTCCATCACAATTTATACATTTTTACAAAAATAAAATTTGTATAATCCAATAAGACGAATAAATTATTCCATGTGTTAATTAAAGCAGTATCGGGAGTAATTATTTACTAGTAGGTACCTTTACAGTTCTTTACATAACTAACAATAAGGAAAACTCAAATATAAAATAAACATAAATTTTGTACATTGAATGCACGCCACAATCGCTACGATCGAAAAATCCCACACTCATCGTATTCCCCTACTTGAGTGCTTCAGCATTTTGATACTGAAGACTTAGCAACCGTAATGTAGCAGCTCTTGAAAATTCTTTATAGTTGTTTGATAACGAAATTTGGACAGGTATTCCATTGGATGGGCAGGCATAATTTAAATGATTTTGGGACGGCAAGAAATTTATTTCGAAGTAGTTTGACATTTAAATTACGACAACGCCGGAAGAAAATTGTTAGTACCTTATACATAAATATATATCGTACTGGTAAAATATTTGAGGTCTGGAAAACCGGAAGTGATGCTATCAATTGTAGATTACGATGAAGTAATCGAACTGCATATTTTTGGCAAATAAAAGTGATCTGAGATTTTCAAAGCTGATTCCGCCACATGACATAATTTTTTTTTTTTTTCGCTGGCGCTACATCCCATGGAGAGATTTGGCCGCTTCATATTGAAGTTTTCGTAATCATTATTTTTAATGGATAATGAGTGATTAATTCATTGATCCTACATTAACCAGCCGTGATTTTTTCATCACCCGCCGGGAATCGAACCCGGGACATCCGGGGCTTAAAGCAAGCATGCTAACAACTGTGCCACCGGGGCGGCATAATGCCATATATAATTTTAGATTTGCCATTGCAAAATAGTAAATTTTAAATACATTGGAAGGAATTGAAGGTCTTAGTCATTATATTTTCCGAATGGAAATTGTCATACCATGCATTTAAATTCGGTTACTTTTTCAATTGTTTCAGGTTCGGCGTCACTATTCAGTGAACTTGCGAATAATTGATATTTAATTCTGGTGTATGCAATGTGCCTACTGTAAATATTATATATTTTGTTTTGGAACTCAGTATTAGCTTGTGCGAAACGAACCAATTTATCACCTTTTGTTGTATCAAATTTCTGAGTAAAATGAATTGAATTGACAGGCTTCGATAGGTGAAAGCTCTTAATACTAAAGGTTCTTGACATTTCTTGCAAATACATAATTTATGCTCACAAAACATTTTAACGAAAGACAGAATTTATGGAAAGGCACAAAAATTACCTAAAAAGTATAAATTAATTATCAAGCTTAAAGCTCATTAAAAACAAATACTCTAAATTATTCCCAAAATACCATCTTCCTTTATAATATTAAATTCGAAAGTCAAATGGTTTGGTTTGAAAAGCTTTTAAAATTAAAAGCTCCTAATAATTTACATTGCGCATAAATATTCTAGATCCTACCCAAAATTTCGTTTTACCTTGTTATATCAAATTTCGAAGTAAAATGGTGTGTTTGAAAGCTCTTAAAACTAAAAGCTCCAGAAATTGTTTGCAAATGCATATGTTTTGCACATAAAACATTGTAACAAAAACCTGAAATTATTAAAAGGCTAAGAAATTTTAGGGTTTAAATTCAAATACATAGTATTAATTTAAGTAGCCCGTAGCCCTTTTTAATACCAAATTTCGGAGTAAAATGATTTCGATAAACGAAAGCTTATATTATAATACCAAGTTTCCTAATAAAATGGTTTAGTTGGACTAAAAGCTCCTGATAATTTACATTGAGAACAAATATACTAAATTATCCCTAAATTCCGTTGTCCTTTGTAAAATCGAATTTCCGAGTAAAATGGTTTGGTTTAACTGCTTTTCTAATGAAAGCTCTTAAATCTAATAGTTTTCGACATTTTTTGCAAAACATAATTTTTGCTCATAAAACGTTTTAACAAAAACCTGAAATTATGAAAATGCTCACAAATGTTAATTTTAAACCCAAAAGTTATAAATTAATTAACAAGTTTAAAGCTCATTGAACACAAATATTCTAAATTTATTCTAAAATACCACCTTCCTTTATAATATCAAATTTTATATCTAAATGGTTTGGTTTGAAAATTTCTTAAAACTAATGCTTTTGATAATTGAACATTAACTTTGAGAAAAAATATTTTAAATTATACACAAAATTCTGTCACCCTTTGTACTATCAAATTTTTGAGTGAAATGATTTGGTTTAGATAGCTATAGTACGTGAAATCGCTTAAAACTAACAGCTCGACATTTTTTGCAAATACATAATTTATGCTCATAAAACATTTTAAGAAAAGCCTTAAATTATAAAAATTTAAAAAAATGTTAAGTTCAAACCCAACAGGTATAAATTTATTATCAAACCTAAAGCTCATTGAAAACAAATATTCTAAATTTGTCTGAAAATACCACTTTCCTTTATAATATCAAGTTTCGTAGTAAAATGAATTGATGAAATGAAAAAATACCACAAAATTACGAAATTTTGAAATGTTTGGGAATTTTTGGAATTTTTTGGGAATTTTTGGGAATTTCTGGGAATTTTTGAGAATTTTCAAAATAGCACTTTCCTTTATAACATTTTTCGTAGTAAAATGAATTGATGAAATGAAAAAATACCACAAAATTACGAATTTTTGAAATTTTTTGGTAATTTTTGGAAATTTTTGGGAATTTTTGGAATTTTTTGAGAATTTTTGGAATTTTTGGGAATTTTTGGAATTTTATGGGAATTTCTGGGAATTTTTGAGAATATTTGGTATTTTTGGGGAATTTCTGGGAATTTTGGGGAATTTTTGGAATTTTTGGGGAATTTTGGGGAATTTCTGGGAATTTTTTGGGAATTTTTGGTATTTTTTTGGTATTTTTGTGGTATTTTTTGGGAATTTTTGGAATTTTTTGGTAATTTTTGGTAATTTCTTTGGAATTTTTCGAATTTTTTGGAATTTTTTGGGAATTTTTTTGGTAATTTTAGGTAATTTTTTGAATTTTTTGAGAATTTTTGGTATTTTTTTGGTACATATTTGTGTGGTATTTTTTGAGAATTATTGGGAATTTTTAGGGAATTTTTTTTATTGGTATTTTTTGGTATTTTTTAGCATTTTTGTGGTATTTTTTGATAATTTTTTGGTATTTTTGTGGTATTTTTTGGTATTCGAAGAATATGCAATATTCTCAATTGCATGCCCAATTGAAATTGTTTTTTTTTCTCTTTATTTAAGCAGCGAATTTAAGTTTTTGCATTGGGTAGTGGGATATTTGAAATTAAAACGAAAAATTTAAGTGGTCCATATAGAATGTGACACGTAAAGAAAGCGATGAGTAAAAGAAAAATATTCCTCATTTCGCAGAAATTACCAGAATAGGACCACAGAAGACCTTTTCTAATTAAGCCTAATGAGCTGCCACACAATACCGGAAATCGTTGTAATGATATATTGTGGGGTTGTCTTTGTGTCTTTTGTGTCCACCCCTTTTCCTAAACATAATTTCTGTTTTCTGCTTAAATGAATTTCTTTAATTTAATTTTTATGATGTGTTCTGGTTTAGTTGTTTTGAAGAGAATGTACAATAAAAAATGTTTTTGTCTAATAAATGTTTTATCCCCTTTAAAATTATCCCTGTACCCGTAATAAAAATCCCTTTCTTTATATGAGTTTCATTAATTACACGAAATAAAACATTATTTACAACAAAATAAAATAAAATCACTATATAAACAAGGCGTTATGTGACAAACAATTATGAAATTAACAGCAATTCGAAAATAGAAACACCCCTCTGCAGTAAACAAATAATACTAGCAAATTAACAGAAATTGTCGTCATCATCGTCAGCATCGTCATGAATAAAATAATTTAAAAGAAAGAATAATAAAAATTCACCTCATTAAAATTCTCATATACGTGTTGTAGGTATTATGTGTGCTATACTATGTATAAGACACCGTGTTTACGAATTTATTATGTAGTACATACACGTCACGCTATATTATGTATATCCTGTCGTAGTCTTACTACAATAATAAAGAAAAAAATGTTTTAGAACGTAAAATTCCTTTACTCCCATGTTCCATGCATAAGTCAATATCATAATGAAATTCATTTCATTAACGTTAATTTTTTGTCTGCTTAATTTATGCGATATTTAGCAATTTGTAAATCGAGTACTTTACCTTAATAATTAATTCGTACTCGTCGTACCGGTGGAAATGTGTGATTTTTAATATTTAATTTTGACATTTTAACGATGTGCATGGCAAATTAAATTTTATGTTGATAATTAGAATAAAAGAAACATAAATCTATGTATACGACTATAAGTTACTGATTTAGTAGTCGTAAATCTGACAGAAAGGCTTTGTTTGGAAATTTAAACTAAAATGTACAACAGATGTCGATTGACATTATTATAGATTCTTTGCGGACTTGATGGACTTCTGAACATTTTTTACCACGGTATAAAAATTGTGGTGGGAAACAAAGACTATCGTGACAATTTTGGGAATTTCAAATTTGCGGAAAACCCGCGAAATATTTAAGTTTTACAAACTTTGCTATAGAAATTTGTAATATAATTTCAAAATGTTGTTCGGGAACAGATAAATTAGCGATCAATTTTATTATTAGAAAAACGGTTCTGTTTTAAATTCAACTACATAGTTTCTAAATTCAAATGCAAAATTTTTCCATTCAAAAAGGTTGTTTGGTAATAAAATTCTTCTTTCGTAATTTCATAACGTCTCGAATTTGAATACAGCAGACTAGCAGATTCCCGTTCTATGACAAATGAGAATGAGAAATTTCTTGAAATATTTTTCGACTAATCAATTCCTATACTCATAAAAATTTCAAGTCTCATTTTACCAATGAGTTTGAACAAGTTATACAAATTGTATGGTTTCCCTTCTTAAGTTCATTTGGTAGTTTTTTAACGTTCGTATTGCAAATAAAAAATTTCGATACATGTATTCAGTTCTTATTGTTAGACTTTGTCCGACGCACACACCCAAATTATAAATAAAATTCTTTCGGCTTTTTGAAGACAAAATATATTAATAATAATCTCATTCACAACATTTTTCGACTTGTTGAAAAAGTAGAAATATCAAAATCCCCCCCGTAATTTAACCCTAGAGTCATACAAAGTGTATCGACCCCAAAAAATGAAAACCCTTCTTGAGTTTTCTAAGTGGTAGTTTGGTTTCGTACTGAAAAGCTCGCACGAAAAAAACCTCGGTCTACTCTTCAGGTAGCTAACTTCATACAATAGGTATGAGGTAAGAACGAACTGACTTAGCGAATTATATTCACTAAATCAAAAACTCGAAGAAGCCAATCATTTATATTATATCTACCAAAAAAGTAGAAATATCAAAATCCCCCCTAATTCTCAAGGTTTCTAAATTCGCTAAAAAGTGCTAAAACACCAAAAAACAACTGCTAAAAATAAATTTTTGCAATTAAAGGAATTAGCTAGAGGAACTGACGAAAATGTAACTCTAGATCAGTTAACGGTTCGCCTTGAATAAGTTGGGAAGCTGTATGAATCAATTGGAGATATTGAAAGGCAGTTACAGGATTTGAGCGAAACTGAAGAAGCCGATTCTACGATTGATGACATATATTATGAAGCTGCGACGGTATGAAAAAAAAAGTTCATAGTTAACTTGTTCGTTAAATCATTAATGGAACAATCTGCGGTTCAAAATCAAAATGTTTCCCATTTGAGAGAGCTGACAGACGTATCAGATGAAGTGTTGCGTAGTTCACGTGCACTCGGTAATCAAGCCGAGTCTCGTGATCCGTGGATAATTTTCATCATAACTCAAAAATTAGATGACACTTTAAAACTAGCATGGGCTAATAACTCATCAAACAATGACAATTCAATCATGAAAGATTTTTTCCTGTTTTTGGACAAAGGAATCGGTACATTTGAATCATTAGCATGCACAGAAGAAACCTTATGGAACAAAGGAAGAAGCATCAAATAGGATATTCACGTTTCACGGGTGCTTGCAAAACAATTGGCTCGATGAATTCATATTAAGATTTTCTTCATATCAAAGAGCACAAAACACTTTAAGTTACATTTTCCGTTTCTTTCAAGCGACCAGAGAAACAAATTATTCTAACGATAGAGTAAATTCCTAACATCGAATGAACTGGAGGAACAAGCAAATAATATTATTCGCCGCTACGAGCAATAATAGTTTTATTCCGCAGAAATAGCTGCTATCAAAAACACTGGTGAGGTAAACAAGAAAATCTCTTTAGCTAATCTAAATCCATTTCTGTGTCGGTTTGGCTTACATCACAGTTTGGCACCTTATTCGGTGAAGCACCCAATTATACTTCATCCGAAATCCAGATTGAGTGTGTTACTGCTTTGCGATTTTGGATACCTAAAGGAAAAGTCATCACAGCTAAAATGGTAGTTGATCAATGCACAATCTGCACGAGATATAAAGCCGAATTAAGACAGCAACTAATGAGTAATCTGCCATCGCAAGGGTAAATCTGTAACGACCATTTACTTAAACTGGTGTCGATTTTGCCGATTCGTTCGCATGGCTAGGAAGGCCAAACATTTGGAGCTTGTGAACGACCTAGCGAGCGATGTTTTCTTAGGGGCATTGAAGCGGTTTGTATCCAGAAGCGGTGGTGGCAGACAAATTTATAGTGACAATGGCACCAATTTCGTTGGTGCTAATACCAAACCCATTCAATCGTTCAACAAAGCCGCGCAAAAATCTAATGACATTTCAAATTTTCTCTGTAGCAATAACATCGACTGGCAGTTCAACCCCCCAAATTCACCTCATTTCGGTGGATTGTGAGAAACTGGAGTGAAATCATTTAAATTTCATTTCAAGCGAGTTACTGGATGTGCAATTTTAACCTTGGAAGAGATGAATACTTTATTGGCAGAAATTGAATCAATTCTAAATCATTGTCCACTATGTCAGTCATCTGATGATGAAGTGGATTTTTTGACACCTGCTCATTTTTTGCACGGCTATCCACCAAAAATACTTCCAGCGCTCGATGCGGTCTTTGAGAATACAACTTGCAGCAATAGATGGGGAATGGTACGTGATATGTCACATCATTTTTGGTCCAGATTGTTCAGCGAGTACCTCACTCAGCTTCAAAGACGGAACAAATTGGCCACTGGCCAATGGGCAAAGTCGTCGAGATACATTCAGGAGCTGACAACAAAGTGCGAGTAGTTACGTTAAAAACTGAACATGGTCAAATGAAGCGCCCGATTCATCGTCTTTGTTTATTGCCAAGCAGTTGAACATATCGGTTCAAGCGGCGGATTATGGTCATTCGACACATCAAATCATATGGCCACCTAAAATACAAATTTATTACGATGGCCGATGACCAACCTAAAACACAAATAAAAAATTACTCAACAAAGAATCATGGTTCAACAAAAATCTGATAGAAAACACTTATACATAATTCACTTATGGGATGCTGGTGTATCCTGATCTGAGCATGTAGAGTAGATAACCTGAAAGGAAATTATATTTATTATAAATTATAGTTTAACCAGAAAATTAAGGTAATTTAATTTACTTACCTTAATTGAAAATTTCTGTTTAAACGTGAATATTAAAAGAAAACTGAGCTCTTGTCTAATTTACTTTTAAAGCGTTAAGCTTTGTATGCTGCTCGAGCTAACTAGTTTTTTAATGCGGGGACAACTTTCCACAAAATTACAGAAATTTTTAGATTAGCGTTTTGAGATTTTTAAGTTTTTCTCGTACAGAAGAGTACCGATCAACGAAACCGTAAGCGAAATTTTTAATTTTTAGTTATTTTTACCTAAATTATACGTGGTAAAAGAAAATGGAACCCTTTTCATTTTCAATATCGGAATTTTGGCAGATTTGTCAATTCAGACAAGTCAAATATGCAAACATGTTTGTCATTTTCACAAAGCTACTTTTTGAGAATTGGAAGATATGTTGGTGCAATTTAAAACAAAATGGCAATGCAGACAATATCAAGTAGGTACCTAGGATGACAAGGTTAAAAATGACTAAACTTGGACGAAGTCTGAAAAATCACCTAACAAAAACAGGACTGGTATTAAGTCTCATAAAATTGGTTTGGTGGCGATGATAGACCACAAAATATACACGTGGTGAAATCAATTCTAGAAAAATTTTAAGCCCGCTAGCAAATTCAATGGAATTTGTGCATAATCACAGCAGTTTCATTTGGGACAGGAATGTAGTTTCTTAAATAAAATATGGCCAGAATCCAACAAATATTGCAACAGACTGTAATGACCCTGTGGTTTTTAGAAAAAAAATTTGGGGGAAATTAGATTTGCCAAAGCAAAATTTGTTTATAACTTTCATAACCATTCTAGGCCCTTACTATATTTTCAGATTCCAGAACCGAATGGAGCACATTTGTCAATAGTTTTTAGTGAAAATTTTTATCTGAGTTATTAAGCCGATTCTGTAAGTACTTCCTAATATAAAACCGAATTATTCAGGCTCTGAAAATTTCTTGGGTTACCTTATCTGGGGTCGGATTTATTAAATAAAATAGGATCCAAATTCAAGAAATATTGCGGACAACTACTAATAATATTTTAGTTGATGCCATTCATTAGAAATATTGGGCGCTTTCAGAGCACCAAACAGTTGTCAACATGTTGAGTAAAATCACGGCCAACGCTATGAAATTTAAGAACTTTATTAGTAATTCAAATCAAATTAGCAATGATTTCACTAAACATGATGCCATGATCAATTTTCTTTTTTTTTACATAGACGTCCAATCCCTGCACCCTGATTCTCTAAAAAATAAGATAATGGGTAAACGTGTAAACTTGTAAAAAGCAAAGCTTTCTTTTATTAGTTTGCAATTTTTTGATTTTATTTGAAGGAGTATAGTCAAGTCCAAAATTGCAAACGCATTAAAGCAAGCTTCACTTTTTGCAAGTTTACACGTTTACCCATTATCTTAATTTTTAGAGAGTTAGGGCCGCAGACAGTTCATTACGTCTCCAGCTTCAAATGGAACTAGCTGGCACGTTTGTGCACGGATTTTAGAATTTATATCTGAGATTTGAGATGATAAGTTGATTCTTCAATTAGTTTCTAATATACAATTTATTAATTCCGGCTCGGGAAAATTCATTTGGCCATATTATCTGGGGTCGAATTTCTTAATTAAACCGTGGTTCAAATTCAGGATATTTTTGAGTTGAAACTTTAAATCAAAAATGATATTCAGCTAATTCAGACTAACTTCTCAGTCTCCAGCATCAAATGGATGCAAGCACATTTGTTGATGTGTAATATTTTGTAAATTCTATAAATAGTTCCTATTATAAAATCTATTATTTCATGGCCTGAACAAATTTTCTGCCATAAGGTAGGGCTGGGATCAGAATTTTTTAAAAACATGGCGCAACGGAAAGAAAAATTTTGGAACACTACTCGTACTAATGATATTATGATCGATACCATAAATCAAAAATTAGATTTACTAATTTTGATTTTCCATCACAGTCAACCCAGACAATTTTCTTCGTTTTCAGCACCGAATGGAATCCACACATTTGTCGCTGTATTTTAGTGAACTTTTATTTCGGAGATGTTAAGCCGATTTTATCTATACATATCATGTCCTGAAGTTCGAATTCAATTTTGTTGAAATTATTAATTTTCTGGTCCCTCCTGAATTTTGCATATATAAGTCGCTAATAAATTTTGGGATTTGAATGAATATTTTTTAAAAACCCACAACATGTTCAGAGAAACCAGGACATCTGGTGACCCTAATACCTAAATCCTACCTAGGCGAGAAGGAGAATGTCAAAATAAAACTGAAAGAAAATTTCTGTTCTCAGAATTTAACCTTGCGAGACAAGAACATGCATGGGAGTCTGGGTTTTATTCAAATGTAAAAAAAACATTTGAGAATATTTATGTCAAGGAGTAATGGACGAATGAAATTTCACACTGCATAAATCCAAACTTGCATACAACTTTATTCGTCTGGGAAGGTCAAATGACCGAAGAAATTATCGAACAATATTATTCGATTCTAGGCCTATTCCACTAGCACAATTCCACTAGACACAATTCCACTACATACAATTCCACTGGCACAATTCCACTTGGCACAATTCCACTGGGCACAATTCCACTTGGCACAATTCAACTTACACAATTTAACTTGCACAATTCAACTTGTACAATTTAACTTTTTGATAATCAAACGCATTTAGGGTGGTAAATCGCGCGCGCGCTTTACCACTCTAAATGCGTTTGATTATCAAAAAGTTAAAATGTGCAAGTTAAATTCGTTTAATTATACAACAAGTTAAACTTAAAAAGTTACTTAAAGAAAGAACTACAAATGTTAAAGTAGTGGAATTGTGCCAGTGAAATTGTATGCCGTGTCTAGTGGAATTGTGCTAATGGAATATCCCTAGAATCATAATAACCGCAGCAACGGAAATATTTTTTACCATTGTTACCTTTTTTTGGACAGGTATACCCTCCTTTTTAGCTTCTTTGCCCATTTCAGTTTTTATTAATTTAAAATCCATAGTTATAATTATCTTCGTAAGTAAGTTTCAATAATACCAATAAAATATTAAAGTACATACACATATATGTGTTTGCGTTTCCGTTTAACTGTACAAGTTACAACGCAAGTTAAATTGTGCAAGTTAAATTGTTCCCCAGTTGAATTGTGTCAAGTGGAATTGTCCCAGTGGAATTACGTCCAGTGGAATTGTGTCCAGTGGAATTGTGCTAGTGGAATCGCCCGGTTACCTATTATTCTTATATAGTCCCAGTCTAAGCTTAACAAAGGATTTGAGAGTACGTTAGGCTAAATGACTGCATAATTTGCCTTTCAGCGTAATTTTTCTATTTAGGAGGTTCTAATCTAAATATTTAGCCAAAGCTGATAAGTTTTGTTAAAATCAAATAATCTCTGTTATGTTTGTGTTTATCTGGTAGGTACTCCATTCAGAGTGTTTGTCCAACGTACAAACAGATTTTCGTTGTTGTTATTCTAAAATTAATTTAAGACAAACTTCATTCGCATTTATAGATGCATTTGTTTGTTATTCTAGTGTTTTGCATATCTTCAGGTCATAAATTGTTTTTATTTGACTTTAATCTGTTGATTAATTAACGGGGGTTAATAAAATTAGTGGACTCCAAATAGGAGAAGAATTTCTAGGATTTAAGCATGGCAGTTACAGATTTGGATTTCCAAAACTAAATATTTTTGCCTTTTTTCTGTTAATAGTGGTAGAGGAAGTTGATTAGTTTTATTGCGGGTTTTTTCTCTGAAATGTTAGTTTCTGAGCTTGTTTACGCGTTTTCTGAGATTGGCTTAATTTTTGATTTTTATATAGGGGTAGGTGATTAATTGATAAATTGATTTTAGAGACATTTTCTTTCTATTAACCCTTATTCGGCACATTTCTGTGGATTGGCGTACTCGGCACATATGGATCATATGCACCCCACGGACAAAAACCTTTATAATAAATAAACGATTAAATATTTTAACTTTAAATTTTTTTTGAAGCTACTTGAAAGTGTACTTTTTAATGTAGTATAGGTTATATAGTCAAAAAATTAAACTAAGTTTGTTAAAAAAATTAAAACTGAAAAAGAGATGATTTTACAAAAAAACTTATAATTTTTTTATTTTTACATATTATTTAGGTCTAAAAATTTAAGTAAGTCTTCTACTGATGGATCACTATGAGAAAAAAAAAATAATTAAATGTTCCTTTATAAAATGTTATTTATTCTGAGAAATGAAAGCAGAGATTTCATAAAAAAACGAACTTCGTTGTTTTGCCAAAATCTATATTATCTATGTATATGTATCTATATACATATATAAAAATGAATTCCTGTTTGTTTGTTTGTTTGTTCCGAATGGGCGCCTCAGCCGCTCAACCGATCGCCATGAAATTTTTACCATGTACAAGTTGCATATCCAGAACCAACCTTACGATATTTTGGAAGGGGCTGGACCCCGGGGTCCAGGGGCTGCGGTACAAATTTTTTCGAAAATTTTAATTTTCTTTAAATTTTTCCACGAAAATGAGTTTATGGGGCTGGTTATATGAAATTACTGACATGTTCGAATCCGAGGGGCCCAGCCCTGGATCAAAAATTAATTTTTACATGTATAGATACAAATATTTGATTATTTCAAGATTACTTCTCAGTCGCTCAACCGATCGCCATGAAATGTTTACCATGCAAATGTTGTATGTTCAGGACCAATCTTACGATATTGTGAAAGGGGCTGGACCGCGGGGTCTAGGGGCCATGGTTTACACCAAAAAGGATATCTAACGTGCGATTGTTATACACAAATCGTACCTCTACTATAATTGATTTAATTATTCAAATTAATTTTATTAATTTAAATTTAAGACAATCTTTCATCACTTTAACTGAAGACAAATCTCTGAACACTTATATTATCCATACTAATAATCCATTTTTACTGGTTTGACATGTACTGTTTAGTGATATCCTATTTATCATATCCTGTTTTGAAATGTACCATAGTCAGCGAGTTCTAATTTCCACATAACTTCAGAAATAATTAACATTCTATTTTAATCCACTATTGCAACCGGCGGCTTTTAATGAAAATAGTAGTTTCATACTAAACGCCAATAGTTTATTACTTAAATAATCAATGATTGTTTCATAAAATCAATTCTAGGAAAGATACTAAAAAATGTTGTACGTATAAACTGATTTACTTTGAAAAGTACTAACGTTTTATATTTGAAAATAGCATCTTCTACAAGAAACATCCTTGGATTCAAATTATTGTACGTGTTAAATTGCCTTAGTTTTAAAAACCTTCTTTTGTTTTTCGAAATGTCATTTTCAACCACAGTTCGCGGTAAAACGTATCGAAGTGGACGTAGTTTTAATCGTTTTGAATAAATTAATATTAATTTGTGTTTCGGATGCCGTTGTTCTCGATTAGTTAGCTATATTGCAATAAAATAATTGTTGGTGATTATTTTCCAGGTATTAATTATTATTTCAAGTGAATATACATTCTTATTAGATTTAAGTTTTCAGTTTATAAACGTGTTAATCTATGATTACTTTTTGATTGTAGATAACATTTGATTTTGCTTAAAAAAAATTCCGTAAAGACATTTTCAAATACAGTTCGCGGTGAAACGTATCGAAGGGAACATTAAAATCGTTTTGATAAATTAACACTAATTTCTGTTTTGAATGCCCGTCATTCCTGATTAATTAGCTACACGTTTCATTTTTGCTTAAAAATGCCACCGAGAAAAAGATCAATTGGGCAGGTAACTGCAAAGTCGTAGAAGATTAGAGCCGCAAGGGTGGCTGAATCAAGCGAACAGCACGAAACACGACTTGCAAACGTTCGAAGCAGGATGTCTTCTTCAAGAGCTGATGAAACAATTGAACAGCGTGAAACACGACTTGATAATGTTCGAAGCATGATGTCTTCTTCTAGAGCTACTGAAACCATTGAACATCGTGAGGCCCGGCTGGAAGTCGATCGGTTACGATATGGACGATTAATAGAAATTTTTAGAGGTGATTTAAAGTTAGCAGCATTCAATTACGAGAAAGACTATGATTACAATGTTTCAACTGGGCAAATGGAAAACATTTGTTTGTATTGTCATGCTTTAAAGTTTCACAATGAATCGCCTGGAATGTGTTGTTCAAATGGAAAAGTGAATTTGCCTCCTCTGGATGATCCACCTGAACCTCTTCTAGCTTACGTCTCCGGAACTACTGAGTTATCCAGACATTTTCTTCAAAATATTCGAAAATACAACTGATGCTTTCAAATGACATCTTTTGGAGCAATCCAAATTGTTAAGGATAGAGGTTTTATGCCCACGTTTAAAGTACAAGGACAAATTTATCATAAAATTGGATCACTTCTCTTCCTCTCTCTAACAACGACTCCAAGTTTTTACAGATTTACTTCATGGGCAACGAGGAGGCGGAGACTTATCAACGTTGTGCTATTAGTCCCGGAACAAAACGTGAAATAATATCAAGTTTACAGATTTCATTCCATGAACGCAATCATAGGGTAAATTTATTCAAAACTGCATTGGAGCAAATGAAATATCTTTATATTTATTATTCACTTTGATCTGGTTGAAGGTTTTAAAAATGGAGTATAATTATTTGGCAATTGGTAACAAATACCAAACCAAAATTAATTAACTATCCTCACAAACAGGATGTCCAATAATATCATTACAAAATTTCGCCTGGATGCATTGACGGAGGCACCCGTTACTGAATACAGTATACAGCTACTTATAATTTTCTTTTCATATGTGATTGCAACTACAGCGATGTAAAGAGAGAATTCTTGCATAACAATCAAGGTATTTGAATTATATACCTCCCGTGCAACGCCGGGTAACTCAGCTAGTCTTATATAAAAATGAATTCCTGTTTGTTTGTTTGTTCCGAATGGGCATCTCAGCCGCTCAACCGATCGCCATGAAATTTTTACCATGTACAAGTTGCATATCCAGAACCAACCTTACGATATTTTGGAAGGGGTTGGACCCCGGGGTCTAGGGGCTGCGGTACAAATTTATTCGAAAATTTTAATTTTCCTTAAATTTTTCCACGAAAATGAGTTTATGGGGCTGGTTATATGAAATTACTGACATGTTCGAATCCGAGGGGCCCAGCCCTGGATCAAAAATTAATTTTTCATGTATAGATACAAATATTTGATTATTTCAAAATTACTTCTCAGTCGCTCAACCGATCGCCATGAAATGTTTACCATGCAAATGTTGCATGTTCAGGGCCAATCTTACGATATTGTGAAAGGGGCTGGACCCCGGGGTCTAGGGGACATGGTACAAATTTTTTCAAAAATTTAAATTTTTTTACGAGAATGAGTTTTGGAAAGGGGCTATATGAAATAAGAGACAGGTTCGAATTCGGGGGGTCCGCCCCTGGATCAAAAATTCATTTTTATATGTAAAGATACAATTATTTGATTGTTCTGAAATAACGCCTTAGCCGCTTTACCCATCGCCATGAAATTTTTACCATGTATATGTTGCATGTTCAGGACCAAGCCCACGATAGTTTTGAAGGGGCTGGACCCCGGAGTCTAGGGGCTGTGGTACAAATTTTTTCTCAAATTTAAATTTTTTTAAGATTTTTTTGACGGGAATGACTTTAGGAAAGGGGTTATATGAAATTAGTGACATGCTCCAATCCGGAAGTCTGCCCTGGATCAAGAATTCATTTTTACATGTATGTATAGATACAATTATTTAAATGTTCCGAAATAGCGCCTTAGCCGCAAATTTATACACCAAAAAGGATATCTAACGTGCGATTGTTATACACAAATCATACCTCTACTATAATTGATTTAATTATTCAAATTAATTTTATTAATTTAAATTTAAGACAATCTTTCATCACTTTAACTGAAGACAAATCTCTGAACACTTATATTATCCATACTAATAATCCATTTTTACTGGTTTGACATGTACTGTTTAGTGATATCCTATTTATCATATCCTGTTTTGAAATGTACCATAGTCAGCGAGTTCTAATTTCCACATAACTTCAGAAATAATTAACATTCTATTTTAATCCACTATTGCAACCGGCGGCTTTTAATGAAAATAGTAGTTTCATACTAAACGCCAATAGTTTATTACTTTATTTAGTTTATTACTTATATAATCAATGATTGTTTCATAAAATCAATTCTAGGAAAGGTACTAAAAAATATTGTACGTATAAACTGATTTACTTTGAAAAGTACTAGCGTTTTATATTTGAAAACAGCATCTTCTACAAGAAACATCCTTGGATTCAAATTATTGTACGTGTAAAATTGCCTTAGTTTGAAAAAACTTCTTTTGTTTTTCGAAATGTCATTTTCAACCACAGTTCGCGGTAAAACGTATCGAAGTGGACGTAGTTTTAATCGTTTTGAATAAATTAATATAAATTTGTATTTCGGATGCCGTTGTTCTCGAATAGTTAGCTATATTGCAATAAAATAATTGTTGGTGATTATTTTCCAGGTATTAAATATTATTTCAAGTGAATATACATTCTTATTAGATTTAAGTTTTCAGTTTATAAACGTGTTAATCTATGATTACTTTTTGATTGTAGATAACATTTGATTTTGCTTAAAAAAAATTCCGTAAAGACATTTTCAAACACAGTTCGCGGTGAAACGTATCGAAGGGAACATTAAAATCGTTTTGATAAATTAATACTAATTTCTGTTTTGAATGCCCGTCATTCCTGATTAATTAGCTACACGTTTCATTTTTGCTTAAAAATGCCACCGAAAAAAAGATCAATTGGGCAGGTAACTGCAAAGTCGTAGAAGATTAGAGCCGCAATGGTGGCTGAATCAAGCGAACAGCGTGAAGCACGACTTGAAAATGATCGAAGCAGTACGTCTTCTTCTAGAGCTAATGAAACAACTAAACAGCGCGAAACACGACTTGCAAATGTTCGAAGCAGGATGCCTTCTTCAAGAGCTGATGAAACAACTGAACAGCGTGAAACACGACATGAAAATGTTCGAAGCAGGATGTCTTCTTCTAGAGCTACTGAAACCATTGAACATCGTGAGGCCCAGCTGGAAGTCGATCGGTTACGATATGGACGATTAATAGACACTTTTAGAGGTGATTTAAAGTTAGCAGCATTTAATTACGAGAAAGACTATGATACAATGTTTCAATTGGGCAAATGGAAAACATTTGTTTGTATTGTGATGCTTTAAAGTTTCACAATGAATCGCCTGGAATGTGTTGTTCAAATGGAAAAGTGAATTTGCCTCCTCTGGATGATCCACCTAAACCTCTTCTAGCTTACGTCTCCGGAACTACTGAGTTATCCAGACATTTTCTACAAAATATTCGAAAATACAACACATGCTTTCAAATACAGCGATGTAAAGAGAGAATTTTTGCATAGCAATCAAGGTATTTGAATTATATACCTCCCGTGCAACGCCGGGTAACTCAGCTAATATAATATAAAACTGGTGTAAAAAATGTATGTGCGCACATCAGTTGAGAACGGCTGAACCGATTTGGCTCAATCTTTTTCTATTATGTTTGAAATTGCCAGGAGATGGTTCTTACGAAAGAAAATTTTGGGAAAATCCTTCGGAAAAGTCGGAAAATTCGGAAAATCGAAAAATTATGTTTTTGTATAGGATTTGGCGCGTAGCCAACCAGATGGAAAAAACCAGATGTTTTGTAGAAGAGAAAAATTGGAAAATCTGAGTGGAAAACTCGGAAACTAAACCCTACGTATAGCAAAACTTCGTTGCTGGCCGTTTTTCTGGAGCAACTTTTATTTTAGCAGGAATTTCTCATTTATTTTTCTTCACAGTTCTAGTAATTTGTAAGTTGTATGGTTCCTTCAATATACGTTGAAGTAGAGGTATTGATGTGTACCAGTTATCGCACGTGGCTGATCGATTTGTATTGTAAATAGGCTCAGTGACCAATCGAAAGTAATACTCTGGTATAGCTTCTTCTCTTTTTATAATGGCAGTAAACTAATCTGGTAACTCTCTTGTCGATCTTCAGCAACAAGAAAATCACATTCAGCTTTTATTTTTTTATTAGTACATTCAAGTATAATATCGATCATCTCCTTATTAAAAAGACAACTCCCAAATTCTTCAATAGTATTAGCATTGGCAGCATCACCTGATGGACCAGGAATTAGTGCTAATTATTTGTTTATATTTATTTTGCTACGAGAAGCCTAGCAAAGCAAGGCAAGGAGAAAGCAGGTGTAGAGAGGGGAAACTGAGAAGGAAACGTTACATTGTCGGCGTCTAGAACACTAAAGAGAAAGAACGAGATATAGTTTTCGCAATTTTGTGAAAATCATTAAAAATAAAAAAGTAAATGAATTAAATAAATAACTTAACACACTTGATCTCCGGCTAGGGCATCTTGTGTTCCACAAAAAATTATTTTTTCCTTTAAGCTTAGTGCTCGAGCGTCCTCGAGTACCACTCGCTAAAATGCGTTTATCTAACGTGACGTCCTCCATTCCAATCTCTTATATTTCGTTCGCTTCTTCGTTTTCTTCTTCTCATATGTCAGAAAAATCTTTATCAGTATCAACAGCAGGCTCACTTTCACTTTGTACATCATTGCTAGATGTACCTTTATCACAAATATCCCGAGGCCACAAATTTTAATGCCATCTAATTTTATAATCAATTCTTAATTATCGTTAAAAAAAAAATTACACGGGGTATATTTGAATTGGAAAAAATAGCGTAAACAATTTTCACTGTAACTTTTTGGACATTTGGAAAAAATTTTTTTTTTTGACATATTTTTCCCAAAACACTAGTGTTAAGGTGGTTACAAAAAAAAAGTTACTTACCAATTCTAGAAAAATATTTTTTTTCAGTATATGGTATGATCACTTTCTCTACTTTTAGCTATTTAAAATTTATGATATATGAGCGCGGGGTGTATATGACACCAGTGTGCCGAACAAGGGTTAATTTAAACATTTTTGGGATGCTAAAAGATAGCAAGCTTGTTTAATTTGAACAGATTTTAATTGTGTTGTCATTCTGCTACTAATTATTGGTTATGGTAACCGGTCCAATCACGAACCTTTCCTGCCCTGCAGTTTTGTTATATCCAAAGAGAGTTCACGGTGGCCATCACTGAAAGCCAAACATAGGTATGTACCGTTTTGATTTTACTCGTACGGGTTGCTGGGAATGTAAATTCGCGTGTAGGTCATCCAGCTTTATTACAGGAAGGCTAAATAAAACTGGAGGGTGTCTGGTATCTAGAGAATATTTGGACTGATTAACCTATCAGTCATTCATCCTTCGGCATATGCTGTTCCACCTTGGATTAGGGTATTTTGCCAAGGGTTTCTCCTTTAGCGCCGTACTTTAGCCAGTGCCAAATGGCCACGATGTGCCAAATGCCCTCAGTTAGCAGTGCCTGCCATGCGAAGGCAGCATGTACACTTGCGAATTGTGACCAGGTTACCCCTTACACAATTGTACCCATCATGCAGCTGCCTAATACATGACCAGAACAACTCACGTAATGCGCACCCTACTGGAGTTTTACGGAGCTGGCTGATTAATCTACTCAACTTTGGTCCCTCCCTCCAATAGACGTCACACCACCGCCATTAATTCACACTTCAAATTTTAGTTGTTAAGAAGCATTTATAAATAATATGTAGCTTCTATAAATAATTGCTGTCCTACTTTGGTAAAAGTTATTCCTATTCGGATAGGAATGAAATTTTGCCCAAAGTAAGAACCAAGAATATTTTTTTTTTCAACACTTGCACCAAGCTCTAAAAAATAAAAATATATTTATTATTTAGAATTTTAACAAATATGAAATAGTGATAACAAATTATTGAATAAAGTACAATAATATCAAATGATAATTAACAAAATTTAAAATTCTAATTTATTGAAAACTGAGAATTGTTATTTAATACCAGCTCATAAAACTAAATATGTTTAATAAATTTACTCTAGTGGTAAACACTGAACAGCGTTCCAACTACGTGAAGCAGAGAATTTTTCTATAGCTACTTTTCAGTGGAATGAAATTATTTATTCCGGAATGAAAATACACGGCATTGTTGCTGTAAAATTCTCAAAGTAAAGCTCAGTTTACACCTCTCGTGAACATGAACGTGAACAAATCATTTTTTGTTGATAAATCTGAAATTACTTGATTTTTTTCATTAAAACTGATTAAAATAAACTTGAAATAAAATTACGTATCAAATAATTATGAAAATAATGAATAAAATGTCATTATAACAATATTTTTTTCAATTCCCCGATGAAATGTCTGTGAACAAAATGAAATCATCGGGGAATTGAAAAAAATATTGTTATAATGACATTTTATTCATTATTTTCATAATTATTCGACACGTAATTTTATTTCAAGTTTATTCCAACCAGTTTTAATGAAAAAAATCAAGTAATTTCAGATTTATCAACAAAAAATGTTTGTTCACGTTCATGTTCACGAGAGGTGTAAACTGGCCTTAAGACTACAAATATGTATATCTGTTGAGTAGATCGGATGAAAAAAAATTCTTAAAAATATAACATTCCTTCTGATTCCATTTCATTTGCGAGATATCTTCTTTTTTTTTGTAGCACCATTTTGTTTATCCTTGAGCCATAAAAATTGATTCAAAAGTATATAAGGAAGCTTTTAGGTAAAATTAAAAAATCATGATATTTTATTATACACAATAGATCCGTTATGAATTCTGCTATCTATGTATTGGCAAAGTATATAACAAAATCATAAAAAAAAAAAACTTTTGGGCATGCCGAAATCGCAAATAAAATCTTATTTAAAAAAAAAAATCGAAAATAGATAAAATACCTGAGGCTCTAATCCGAAAATAATCCATAATTTTTATGTATCCTACGCTCCCAATTTCCATTAGCAAACTAAATAGTTTAAGTGTATACCTGGGTTTCGGTTTCTCATTTGCCTAGCTTTTTATCGATGATACCAAGAGCTTTTATTTAATTTTTTGTTTGTTGTACTGTAACTATGTAGGTACCATATAGGAGAAGATTTTTTTTTCTTGTTGATTATTATTTTAGACTCAAGCATACACACATACACTTTCGTACAGCATACATATATTTTGAAATATTCATTGAAGTTATCAAAATATGTATATATTATGTTGTTTGGGAGGATTTCTTTAGAAATTCTTTTGTAGCTTTTTTTTGTTTGATAATGATAATGTTACCATAGAATCGTGTATGAGGCTAGAAATATATTATGTATTCATATTCGTTTACATTAAATATGATATTTTGTATATACGTTCATACATATACATATCCGTACTCATCTGCAATTAAAAGAATCCTATAAACTCAAAAACATGTTTTCATATTTTTTTTTTTTGAAAAGCTCGCATTTTTTAAATTATAATTTTTTGTCTATTTTGACTTGAATTTTTCTTTTGAGCTCCATGTGCAGAAATAAATTAATTATTTTATAAATTTGCCTATTTATAGGGTTGTGTGTATTTGAGTATACTAAAAATTGGATTTAATATTTCATCAGTATTTGAAAATTAGATTTTAAATTATTTAGAATATTCTAAAAGCTTTAAGTAATCATAAAGCGTTTAAATTTTTGTTTATGCAACAATACTTTTGAAAATGTTGGGACTATATTAAGGGAGGCAGTACATTAAAATCAAAAATCGATTTCAATTAAAAATAAATGATCGGGTTCACATTCATTTACAAACCTAAAAAAAATTTTAAATTTTATCTCTTTTTCAAACTATCAGAAAATATGTTCAAAAACCATTGAACCAAATCATTTGGGATCGATTAATTAAAACAAGTCTAAAACTATCTTTGATTAATCGAATCTATAATTTAATTTATCTCTCGACTAATATAGATTTTGAAATATTATGATAACGTCCCAAAATCCCTAATGCCTCAGACCATGCCGTGATTTGTGGCACGGTAATATATTTTGTAGATTAATAACATTTTCCTTTTTCATCAAAACAAAATCTAATTTTCCAAAATAATTTATTTGTTAAATTTCTCGCCAAAAAATATGGTTTCTTTTACCTCATGCCAGTTTGCACACAATATACGGTTTTACATAAATGTTGAATTGAGGTTGAAGGCCATATTTATGGGATATACGATTTATTGTATAAAACCGATAGAAAAGTAACAAAAAAAAAAAAAAAAATTTACTAATGTCCACGGTGTTAAATATTTTTTGTGTTGGGTGTTTAGTTTTTCATACAAATAGATTGAAAATTTTATTTTTACGGTCAAACATTAAATCCCCAACACCAACGATGGAACATGTATTCCATATAGTTTTTTTTTGTTGTTGTTGGTTTTATCCATATTTGTGATATACAATTTTTTTTTTTTTTTTAATATTTTGTCAAGGGAATTAAATCGGGGAAATAAAGAAACAAATACACACAAAAAATAAAACCGAAACGGAAAAGTTGCAAAAAAAATTCAGATGTGAAGCTTTCACAGTTCACACACCAAATAATAATAATAATAAAAAATAAAATAAAAATTCTAAACAAAAAATGGTTTTCTAAAAGCTTAAAATGATATTAGAAATTGTACGAGTATATGTGCGGATTATAGCACTTGCTGTGGCAAAATAAAAAAAAGAAAAGTTAATTCGATTTAAATTGCGATGATTTGGATTTAATGAATTGGAAATCTAACTTCGCGCGTATCATGTGTCTAATCCAGGGAACATGAAATAAAATAAATTTTAGATTGAGATAATGCGATTTTATATAATGCGGCTATATGAGAGTAACCGAAAGCTTTCAAATTAATTCTAATGTTTTCTTGATTATTAAAATAATCTCTAATTTTAAATCTCAAACTGTACGGTTAATACATTTTTAAAATTTCAACACGTTTTGCCACCTAAATTAAATAACAGTTAAAGCGAACTCATCCTTGTTAGTTTCACCTTTTCCTGCAGGAGGAATATTTTGCATCAATGCAAGATGGCTTATTAAATTAATTTGCTTAACATACTAGGAAGTATGAAGAGCGTGGTTCTACTTAAAAAGCTAACTCACAAAAAAGAAAAAAAATTGTGCGTGTCAGCTCCGACACGCAACTGGAGTTTACTCCTTAAGAACGATTGTCTTGGAATATATACAATAGGCAAAGGTGGTAAATAAACGCATCTCTACAATTACTCTACGATACAATTTTATATAATACAATGGTGGTGTCCAGTGGCCGCTGCCATAATTGCCATTTGACCATTTGATATTTTTTTAGACGGGTAGGGGTAGCTCTAGATTAAACACTTTAAAGGATTATTGTACCATACAAAAACCTTAAACCAAAGAGTAAGGGCTTTTAAGGATGATTTTACATGTGTTGGGGCATCACACAAAAACGTTACAGTCCGACAAACAGCGGGAGCTGAGGTTTTCTTAAATAAAAATATAAATTGTAAAAACAAAAGTAAAATGCCTTGAGCACAATCGAACCCCAGACCTCAGCCGCTCTAGTCGAATGCACTAACCCGCATTCAACGTAAACATTTATTTAATTTGCATTGTTATATTGTTTTAGTCTTTCAAACATAGCATGCTGTGAATTTTATGACAGAAAAAAATTTGTTTTTCGAAAAATTCTCAAGGCTTACTCATTAAAATTTTTACATGTTATGTAATTGTTGCTAAAAGAATGTTTTAAGAATATCAAATTCCATTTATAACATTTTTGAAAACCTTGACCTATTTGGGTTCTCAGGTTAGGTATCTTTCTTATCTTTATATTGTTATTTTTGATCTTTAAACAATTCCAAAGATACAATTATTGATTGATCTTACGTAACTATTATTTGCTGGCATAAAATTGGCTAACTCGAAAACTGCCATCAAATACTCAATTTGTGTAAAAAACGAAACAATACACAACTTAATCTAATATACTGGAACAATTATGTACATTAACTGAGTTGGTTAACATTTGTTTCCTTTATTATAACCACCAGTATTTCGCTTTCCGGTTTCTGTAACTGCCTATTGCACAACTTTTTTTTTGCCGTACTATGTATATCTAATGTGTTCTTCTGGATTCTCAAATTTGCTTGGTTCAAACCATTTTGCGTTTGGTCTCCTGTTAATGCGTTATGTCATAACGGCTTCTGGGCCTCGAATGTTATATTCATTAGTACAGTTACTTAGGATATAATTTTCAGGTAGATAAGGGCCAAATAGAAAAGAGTTTAAGGAATTTGATGTTGTTCTTAGAATGTGGTTTCGTATTATGTCTATCATGTAGATATCAATTCTTTCGGAGTTAAATTTATTATAATGAGTTTGGCTTGATACGTAGTGTTCATATCCTGTGTCTGCCTTACGGAAAACCCCTATGCAGTGTCTTATGCATTTTCTCTCGAAGATTCTTAATTTTTCCATATATCTCGGGCAAATCTTATACCAGATTTGACATCCGTACGTAATACTAATTATTGACCTGATCAAAGATTTGAAGCATATTTCGTTAACCTTTCCATTGATATGTTTGGCATAAAATATTTTTTGTGGCTGAAAAAATCTTTTCTTTCTCTCGCTAATTGTATGTTTATATGTTCGTTTATATAACACATCCGGTCTATATTGATGCCAAGTTCCTTCACCGTATGGATGATGATGCTCTAAGAATTTGAGTAGGTTGACTCTTCTTGTGATTCTAACAATCGAATTTACATTAAGTGATAATATGATCTTGATATTCATAGCTTATTAATGATGTTTAAGAGTTGAGCTATTTGTTCACTCTGTTGTTGGATGTTTTTAGCCATATTTTCGATTTTCTCTGCTAAGCTCTCTATGGATAAGCTCTCGTTCATCTTGCTTTTCAGCATATCAGTATAGGAGCCATTTTCTGGGTTTACTGGTGTTTGACTGAAATACACGGGGTACGTTTATGTTTCGGCGCTTCTTACTAATTTTTTGTTTCAACTTTTGCAAGGTTTGCTGATAGACCGGGCACCCTTTATACGATGGTACACCCAGAGAAAAATTTGGATATAATATTCACATAAGGAATATTCCATACAAAAATTATGTTCCATTTTCAACAGTTCCTGGATTAGGAATAATAATAGGTTATTATGGAATGATGCATGCAATTTTCAAGAAACATGGCTTATTCCTTTTATTAATCTTTATTATACTTAATAATGCATGAATAGCGCAATATTGAGAATTAATTTATACATAGGCTATGGATCAATTTTGTTACAATAAGGTATGGGTAGAGTAAAGTATAGTTCAATTTATTCTTTAAATTTGAAGATTGTATAATTAGTTAAGTATAATTCAGGAATTGATAAGAGTAAATTGTGCAAGTTTTGTGTACAACTAATATTCATAATGTTTAGTTAAGAATAAATTGTGAAGAACTAACTGATTATTTACACGTTGGAAGGGAATGAATTATATATTAAAATGCATGTTTACTTAATTTTAAGTATAATTTATTTAATTTGTTTGCATTAATTATACAAGCAGCAGTCATTCCATATTCTTAAAATATAATAAATTTGGTGCATTATTAATTATCAATAATTGTGCAAAATGATTTTGCATTTTCTATTTTCTCCGCAACTTGAGACGCGTCAGTTACTTCTACTATAAATGATTCAATTGAATCATTTATCTTAAATTTCCAAATTTTATCCTGCTACTTAAGTTTTCCGGATGATTTTAACACGAAATGCAACAATTTGCAAAGTTGTATGTGATGAACATCTAAAAAGACAATACAAACATAATATATACAATTAATACTTATAAAATAATCATTTTTGATGATTTGAATACAGAATTTACAAATAAAGTGGTATTAATAATCTGTATTTGCACTGTCATCATGCCAACCAAAACCAACACTAATGTACTACAAGCCTGATTCCGTAATGAGGTACACAGATACCTTCTTACATTAAATCGGTTATACTTGGAAGTATTGGTGGGAAACTTCGTATGTTTTGTTTTGTCTACAATTTATATAGTGTATCCGATCACCAATACTTTCATGTATAAGCGAAAAATCAGTTATGATAGTCAGGCTTGTAATACATTGATGTTGGTTTTGATGCCAACACTCCTACTCATATACATACATACATATATGTACACTCAGCCAAACAAACAAACACACAAATACACACACACTCACACATACACACACACGCACACACACATACACGTGCACACACAATATCCTATAATAATCATCTCTATAAGTAAGTTTATTACCTTCGTTAATGGATACATTTTTAAATATTTGTACAGCTGCTTTGTCTTTCAAGTGTTTGTTAAAAATGTCTCTTATTTTGCTTTTAAAATTGCTTCCAGATTTAAAGAGTTGGCCGTGATTATTGGGATAAATCTGCTCAAAATCAATTTCGATCTATAGACAAATAATAAAATAATAATCTTGTTTACATTTTGTTATTGTGTGATTTATGTGACTATACAACTCATTGGAAAATAAACCAATCAGATAGTTGAATTTTCCTTAGTTACGCTGTATAATATTGGTTATTTGCGTTGCTAAGTAGTGTTTCGCGAAATACCACTAGTGGTGTTTCGGCCGCAAACAAATAAATCATATCTTCCATGAATATAAACAAACAACTAATATTTTTGATATTTGACACGGTTGATTCGTTGTATAGTCTTAACATATACAACTCGAGCTTCGAAAATCATCTGAATATACAGTTGCGGACTCGTTGTGTTACCTAAGAAACACAACTCCACCTGCGGTGTCGTTGTGTTTCCTAGGCAACACAACTCGTCCTATAAACTGTATATTCGATTATTTTCGAACCTCTTGTTGTATAACTAGTGAGAATACAATTTATAAAAATTTAAATAATAGCATATGTACGTTCAAAATGCCTAGTTACTCATAATAAAATTACATGGCAACGCGATTACCACCTTGCGAATATTTTTTATCATCGGGTTCACTTTTTAAAACAGTGAGGAACAGAAAGCAATCCAAAAATGGCGACTATTTTGCATTTTAAACGAGAAAATTGTATTCCCTCACTAAATACAACTCATGCTGTAATTAATAACCGATGATTTTGACTCGGTAAAATCGTAGCAGAATATTACCTCGATTTCAACTCGAGAAAAATCATCTATTTAATTATAGCACTAAGTAGTTATATTATGGCTGATGATATAATAATACAAGTCCCGAATCTTTAATCATAAACTAAATAATATTATATAAACCTCTCAAGACTTATCGTAATGTTTCATCATATATTTATCTACAGAATACCCGTATATTGTACATAACATAGAATTTTATAGTCTATGTATAATATATGGCAAGTACGAGTATTCTTTAGGTAAGTAAAATCTATGTATAAATATTATTTAAAATGTGGAGGAACCTGTCTACATATTTTGGAGAAATATTGTCTTGAGATGTCTATATAAATCGTCCCTCTAGTAACGAAACAGCGTATAAGAAAAATAGCAGTTTTAAAATAATTCGCATTTAAATGTTTTTCGAAAAAACTTTTTAAAATAAAATCGTTTATTTTATAGAAAATTAAATTTTCTATAAAATAAAAGATTTTATTTCAAAAAGTTTTTTCATTAAACATTTAAATGCGAATTATTTTAAAACTGCTATTTTTCTTATACGCTGTTTCATTACTAGAGGGCCGAAATTATTTAGTTTATGTTTAAATACTATATAGTGGTAGTGGGCAATTTAGATGACCTAATCGAAAATCAAATTATATAATTTTTAAATTATTTGGATAGGTATAGAAGCTTTCGTACAATGAAAATATTATTATGATTTACTTGACAAAAATATATTATATATTTCGACGTAAGTAAATAACGACGTAAGTAATATGCTTTATTTAATTTTTGAATGTACGTGAGACTAATCAAAATTGAGTTTTGTAGATTGGATTACAATAGTGATACTTACAAGACGAAATCCTTTTGTATTTGTATATATACAGGCCATTCTATAAATAAAGAAACAGTGTCTTTTACTCTGTCTACCTGGTGACTGCGGATGTTAAAAATTTCCGTCCACTTTTGTTCAACAATCTGCCAGGGGTGTTATGTACTTGTTATCACATACTTCCTCGTTATCTATTATAATAAATAAAATATAACATGAAATTACGATGCACTATGCCAATTAGAATTAAATTATGTATAAAATTTGCACCTGTTGGTTCAACATCGGATTCTTGTGTATTAGCGAGATGTGTTTGAGTGCGTCGTCTTTTAATATCGGTGAAACATTCAATTTTCTTCAAATTTTTCGATATAGCCCGGTATTTATTGTATAATTTCCCTAATGGATTTTTGTCGTTTTAACACTAGATATACCAACCGGTCAAAATGACCGGCTTTACTTTTATTGAACTCCTTTAGTTTTTATTATTATGTAAGTATTGTTTTGGAAATTTATGTTGAGTTTTAATATAAAAACTGTGTTTTCATATTAAAAGTCATCTTGAATTTCCCAAAAAATACTTACATAATAATAAAAAATAAAGGAGTTAAATAAAACAACCGGTCATTTTGACCGGTTGGTATATGTATCTAGTGTTAAAATAATATTCCTATAACATAAGAAAAAATTAATATTATATTAGAGTTAAAATAATTCAAATTGGTTTAGCTATAATTCAATCAAATTTAAATAATTTAAATTATAACTTTATGTGCTGTATAGTAACATTTTTTTTGTCACTGAAATAATTTCGATTTTCTTGTGCTTTAACGTGGGCTTACAATATTTTGTAATTTTATTTATTGTATTTGCTGTATGGATTTATTAATGAAATTTATAGAAAATAAAACGTTATTCAAATTGTATTAAATAAATAAAATGAAATAATTTAAAACATATAAACGAAACCATCGATTTTGATCATCACAATTAAAATGTATCGGATTAAAATCAAATTAAAAACTGTAGCACAATAAAAAACAATTACGCACTATTACTAAACTATTACGCTATTTTTTCCAAACAGGATGCAAAACTCCCGTTATACAATAAATGAAAATTTTAATCGCCTTGTGAATTAAGAAATTATTATATAAACTTGCTAGTAAAATCTAAATTCAAATTTATTTCGTGGTGTGATCAAAAGCTATTAAAATTATTAATTATATTTACCTAATATAATTATCCCGATACAGCCATTTTTTGTTTTTTTCAGTTTTCACTATTAGGTACCCAAATTAAATTTAGTTTACCACTAACAAATTTATTGCTAATAATTTGTTTTAATAAACACTTAATTTTAAATCAATTCACTAACTTGAACGACTAAATTAACTTTTAATTTTATATTTGTGATATATTCATGATATTTTTACTAATTTATTTATCACCACTTTCCTTTCACGTTTTGTCATGTAATGACGCTACAAGCAGCAAAGAATCAAGATCATGTAGGCCGAGAAAAGGAGAGAGAGAGAAGTCGAAAGGAAAACTGTACATAATATGAATGATAGGGCCAAATTATGCATAAACTGTGATAGACGATGAATATTATGTTTATTGTGTATAAATTATGCATAAAGCTGTGATACATGATGAAATATTTTTATAATATTTAAAACTGTACATTTTTTTTTTTTTTATGAAATTGTTCACGATACTCATTGATCGTGAATTATTAAGAATAATTTTTATTGAATAATGTATGCTTACTTAAGAATAATCTACGCAAAACTCGGGATATCATTAAAAATTAAACATCAAATGTGATTTAAGGGAATGTTTAATTCCTAAATAAAATTGGGGTTTTATATTCTTTGATTAGGTATAATTTGCCCATGTCCATTTCTTTGGGTGTAGATGACCCTTTTTTCGCAGTTGATACAATATATGATTGAACTTTCTATTTTATCTGTGACTATACATTCTCCCGGTTTTTGTATTCCTATCTGAACATTTGACACATCAGTAATCCAGATTACAGCTGGCAGCGTGGTGGTTGAATCGTTAATAGTTTTTTCATTAAATTTAATTATCTCGTTTTTTTCCAATTGTTCCCAAGTGATTCTTTGGCAGTTGGCAGTGTTTAAAATAAAACTTGATTATTTTCTCTTGCTATTTTTTATTTAAATCTTTTTATTGTAACTTAAAGAATAAAACCTTGTGTTCACTCACTAAATAGTTTTTCCCAACTAACAAAAAATGATACAAAAAGTACTAATTAAAATACAAAAGGTATAAAAGAATTCATGAAAAGTACTAAATTATACAAATGGTATAAGAATATATAAAGTACTAAAAACATAAAAAAGTGCTAACAAGCAAATGTTTGACATTTTGACAACTGAACCAAAACAAAGGTGTATTACAAAAATTCATGATGTTCCCATGAAACATTTAAATTGATGACGAATTCAGAGCGCTTCGGTGCAACAGCAAACAGGCAGTTTATTGCTTTTATGTCGCAAAACCGGTTTAAGCTGGTATTTGGTTCAAGCTGTGCAATATAAAGCGATAGCTTCTGTTTGTTATCTATAGAGTGCTTGGTCTTTAGTTCAGTGATACTTATAATTTTGTTATTACCCCTATTTTCGATATTCAAGTTCAGCTCGTCGACGATTCCGTCTTCGGTTCCGTTTTCGGTCTTTTAGTACTAATGATTTTGGTTTGCTATCCTTACATGTGTAAGAAAAGAATCGAGTATTCACTTCCTTGAAAACTTCTTTTAATTTATGGTATGCCGGGTATACCTTTTACGTATTTTTGGTTGACTGGTTGAAGATGTGGATCGGTGGAGGTTTGACCTGTTTTGGCTGTTTTTGGTCTCTACGTTGGCCCGTTTGAAGCTGTTTTCTGTTTCCATTTCTTTTAACTTGTCGATTGGATGTGGTCTTCTAGTGCTGACATTTGTTTGCTTAATTTGGGTTTTCAATAAATCGAAATTTTTGGTTAATGGCGAATTTGCCATTTCACAGACATTATTCACTTCACTTCGATTTCCCACATTTCTGTGAGGATAGTAGCTGTTCGAATCTATTCGTCATCAATACACCTTCGACCTTCGTAATGGATAGCGACATTGGTCGCGAACCTTTTCATTTGACAATTGGTGCCGCTCACCGGTGGAAATTAAATTTGGTTTATGAATGATTCTTCTTTTTGAAGAATTACCATTTGAATTTTCCTCGCTCATGGTGTACAATTTGTTTGATAAACGAGATGATCCCGTCTACCTAAATTGTTGGCCCCCGCCACCGTACTAATTCCACTACTCACTCAGGTCAGGATGCCGTTTGTGTGTTTTACAATTAAATTCGTATTTTATTGTTGTTTATGTGGGCGCATGCAATAGATAATATTAAGGAGTGTAGAGAGTAGCTGTCGAGAAAACTCACACAACATGCGCCCCACGTTTTTCGTTTTAAATCTTACAAGAATTTTCATAGCTACTACAAATTCACAATCACAAATTTTCAGGACAATCTGTGTATGGTGGCTATAAATTTGAATATGGCTGGAAGAAATTATTTTCTCCTTTTTAGTCTTGTGGGTGTGTGTGTGAAATTTTGCAATCGATTTTAAACATTTTGAAGAGATTATGACAGAGATAAGTGTCAAATTTCAGGTTTATTTCAGTTTCTAATTTCTCCTAGCCACATACAGATTTATAATCCCATACAGATTTCTAACCCCATTGTCCTGAAAATTTGTGATTGTGAATTTTTATTAGCTATGCAAATACTTGTAAGATTTAAAACGAAAAACGTGGAGAAATTATCCACGTGGTGGCTTTCAATTTTGGTCGTTATAGATTCGGTTAGATTTGTCTTAGTCTCGCTTAAACCGGAAAGTGATATGGTACTGATCGTATTTCTGCTAAAATTTATTTTGTTTACAAAATCGGTATAAAATGTGTGTGTTTTACAAAATCTGTTGTTTCACTGGATCCCATAATATTTACTACTCTGACTGGTCAGTTTCTTCAGATTTCCTAGAATTTTAGTGTATGCGAATTTTCCAAAAATGTCGACAGATTAGATTTTCTTAGTTCACTTTTCTACACGATATGTATCCATTAATTCAGTCGGACTTCGATTTAACGGATACTTTGAAGTATGAAGTGCTCCTCCCCATAAATTCTTATTTGATTTTGAATCAAAAATTAGTGATCTTGCTTTGTTTATCAAATTACTGTTTAAAAGTTGCGCTTTGCCATTTAATTGAGGAGTATGAATGACTAATAATATAATCAAGTAGTATACCAGGGAACATAAAGGCCAGTATGAATTATTTGCAGTTTTCTTTCCGGTCTTAATCTTACTATTTTAAACGGATGTCTCGTTAGCTTTGCTTCCATATACTTTTCACGATGTGGAATCCTTCAGTTAGCTTTGAGAGATGTTTCATATTTTTGGTGTTAATATGGCATAATTTATGATGCCATTCCATCGCTTCCGACTTCTTTTCTGATATTAATGCTGTTTGCTGATTTTGATCCTTTACATGTGTAATCCGTTGTTTTGTTTTATCCCATTAAGAACAAGATCGTCGTTGGCACAATAATTACAGATCCCGAGACCTATATTTAAATGTATCAAGAACCACAATCCCTGTTGAAGCTTCTCTTGTCGTTTTTGCTTCTCCTTATCTAGGTGTTGCTTGCGCTGGGTGGCTGTCTCCGTGATCATCGTAGAAATTGCCACTAATGCACTATTCTGTCAATATTTTTTTTATTTTATTTGTTCTTGTCTTGTAAAATAAACATTGTACATAGAAATCAGATTTATTTTTTATTAAAACCACAAACGTAGTCAACTATTATATATTTCGTTTCGAGTTTCTACCGAATTTGTACCGAACAGATAAACAGACAGACAAGAAAGCGAGTGAATAAAAACGTAGTAAAAAAGCAAAAAATTCACAATTTCGCTTATTTTAACTATAAATTAATTGTTTTTTACGATGATACTTCATCATCTGAGTTAGTAGCTTCCAAATTCTCAACTGCTCAGATACACAAATGTCGCATATGAATTTTAAATGGTTTTTACACATTGTCTTTTGGCAATAGATGCAAGTTGTGCTAGATGTGGTATCCTTTTTTCTTGGACATAGAAACATCTCTGGCGCTTATTCGAAGGAAGTTTTGGTTGAGTTGGGTTATTTGTGGTAGTCATGTAGTATCCGATTTGTTGTAAAGCCACTTCTATGAACTTTTTCATCGCTTGAGGCTTTTGTAAACGGCTAGTTATGCAATTTTTATAGGTAGTCCGGAGGTCAAGTCTAGCAGAAATTCCTTTCTGTCCGATTTTTACGTTTAGCGTATAATGGTGCGTTGGTTAATCTTTTATTTATTTATTATTTATTACTCAAATTTTGGTGCACCCCATTTTGAGCACAAGCTCATTCGTCATAGGGTGTATATAATCGACCAACATAAAATAATATGCAAACTGAACTGCTAAGATTATAACACAACTGCTACACCTCGTCCACCTCAATCGATACAAATTCTATGCTGCTATACACGAGCTACGTCAATCATATTGAAAAACAGAACCATGAGCCATTACCGGGTCTCTCTTTTTCAAGTAAATGTTTTCACTAACTTATCCAAAGTCAATCGGCTCCGCCTTTATTTTCATTATATTCTAATATTATATTTGACTTACCGGTTGTTTCGTGGATGGTATTCCCGCATTGTGGAGAGTTGATAACAATAATACATTTTTTCCTGGCTTTGGAACGTAGCTTACCAACGAAAATTTTGCGGAATTTGCGTCTTTATATACTTGGTTTCCGTTTTACTTGCGCTGTGTTCAAGTTTATCGTTTGTTCAGCAAGTTTGCAGGACTTAAAATAATTATCCATAACTATAGTCCGGCCTTTGTTGACGTTTTGTTACATAAATCTCTCCTTTCAAGATTCGTTGGATCACATATTTTACCATCATAATCTCATATTTACCAGGTTTACTAGGGATATAATGGCGGAATAAATAACGTTCTCGAGTAGCTACTAGCTGTTCATCAATAGTCAAATTACTAAACAAAACTCGGGCGTAAAGTAACCCTTTCTATAGAGATCTCATTCTGTTCAATGAACTCGTTGAGGCCCTAAAATCTAAAAGAAATTTTCAAAAATATAAATTGCTTTTAAAAGCATATTTAATCGCAAAGTGGTTAGAGGCATACTTTGGTACTGGAATGGGGATGTGGGACCCGTCAATTCAGCCGATAATTCCTAAGGATAATTTTATTTAACGTTAATAATATTATGAAAAATTACTCCATATTTAATACTTGCCTGGAAATTTTGTTTTTCGTTGAAAATAATTTGCTGTTTCTAGTGCTTTTGCAGCAGACGGCCAAGTGATTATTTTTTTCATGATTTACTTTCAAATTTTTTTTCGAAATATCAATACTGCCTTCCAGCAAGCATTGATCGATACGCCGAATCTGTCGAATACTAAATTTAAAGAATGTGAATATTTGTTTCTCGAGGAGAAGTCTTGGGTAACCACGAGCAATTTCGGCGTATTTACTGTCCAAGTAATAGTTGGCATGATCCTCGATCGTCTACCTGAGTTGTCATCCACGACTACCACATCGGTTATGCCTTTAAGTTCCCGTGCAAGAGCAACTAAAGATTCGGCTTCACGGATTATAGCCGTTGAAGAAAATTATTCAGTTTCTCTGATTACGTCTGATAAATGCGTAAAAGGTATCTATATCTAGTTCTAAATTGCCTACTGTGAAGGTGGATTTACATATCCGACGATTTTTCTGCGCCGACCATCATGTGACACATTCAACCAATTAGAAACAACTGCTTCGCCGAATTTTCTTTTCGGCGCGACAACACAGATCCATACATACATTTTGTTTAGCATCCTCTGTTTCTTTTTCGTTTTTCGATTTGTACTATTCCTACAAGTAGCTTGTGATTTTATTTATAAATTATATGTGTCAAAATATTGCTTGTGTGAAAAAACTGCGCCGAAAGTTCGTCGAATATGTAAACCATCGATAATACAGCGTTTAGCCGAATTTCCTGCGGCAGGCAGCCGCGCCGAAAAATCGTCGGATATGTAAATTCACCTTTATGCCTATTAGTCCTGCGATCATACAACCAGCCATGCAAAATCCTCCGGCCTCTACTGCAACCTTTTCTGATATGGTGACTTCGTCGTCAATCAGTTCCAGTGTTGTCATGCCTGCAGTTGGGAACAAGCATCTGCAAAACCTGAACACAAAAACTATTTGTGGTACCAGATAATTTTCGAAAATTTTTTGGGTAAAGGTCATTGTACCGACGATATGGCTACACGTCTCAAAATTTGATCCGGGTACTTCTGAAAATGAAATTGAGTCCATGGCTAAAACTTGTTTAAAGATTGAAGACTGTAAAGCATTCAAACTAGACCCTAAACAACGGAGTATCGAAACTCTGGAGTTTGTTTGCTTCAAATTGGGCATAAAAGTTGATGTACGTATTAACGCCCTAGACCCTAATACTTGGCCAACTGGTGTATACATTCGAGAGTTTTACGATACAATTTTTCGGACAATTTTCGGCTTTCAACAAGTCAACTGAGTAAATTATAAGAGCTTACTAAGTAGTAAATTTGTCCCAAGTAATAACCTGCAGAGTTAAATTTCGGATACCAGCTGTGCCAGTCAACTCTTCCGTAATTTAAGTGATGTAGTTTCAAGCAGGATGCTTCCGCCTATAAGTTCTGCACAAACCTCTTTCGAGGTAAAGCTAAATTATTCTTGCTTGGCGTGCTTTACAATGATTACGATGTGATCATTATATCGGAAACATGGCTTACTAATCGTTTCAATTCGGCGGAATATGTTCCACCTAACTACGTCGTTCACAGGAATGATTGACATGATTTTTGTACTAGCCTGAAGGGGAAAGGTGTGTTGGTCGCTGTTAAATGTTCGATTTGAAACGAGCTCATTACATGCCATCCAACTTATGATGTTATTGATGTACGTATTAACGTAGCCTATAGCTGCATATGTTCCCTCCGGATCTACCCTGGAATATTATTTGGGAATTATTAATTTCATCGATCCGCCTGTTGCGCTATTGGTTCATGTTGGTGATGGTGAACAAGTAATTGTTACTGGTGAGGTGGTTTTTTGTTCATCGAGCTTCTCAAGACTGGTATTGAAAGATATGTTCCATCAGTGGAAAACGAACCTCAATATCAGGAGCCATGGTATATTAAACAGATAATTTATATTGAAAAACGCCGTAATAAGTTTCATACTTTATATAAGTTACACGGTGTTAAGTGTTATCCTAGCTTCAACACTGCTCGTAGGGAGTTTAAAGCTTTAAACTGGTTCCTTTACAATAACTCCATTTTGCAAATCGAAGATGAACCAACTTCTTATCCTAAGAAATTCTAGAATTTCCTTAATGGTAAAAAAAAGGTTGCTGGGTTTCCTACCCCAATGACATTTCAGAACTCTTTCGCCATTCAGCCCTCTGATATATCCAATTTGTTTGCCAATTTTTTCGAGTCTGTCTATGAAGGACCTGGGGTATCATGTAAGAAGCCTTTAACTAACCGCGGTCTTTTTGATTTTATCTTTTTAAAATTTACGGAAGCAGAATTCTATGATGGGTTATCTCAACTTGAAATTGATAAGGGGGCAGGACAGGATGGCTTTCCACCAATCCTTATTAAGAATTGTGCAATGAGTCTAGCCCCTCCACTGACTATTATCTTTAATGATAGCCTACGTACTGGGATTTTTCCTGATCTCTGGAACCTATCTTTCATCTATCCGATTTTCAAATCTGGCAAAAGAAGTGAAGTCTCAACCATCGCGGAATTGCTATTCTTTCTGCTTTACCACAACTATTCGAATCCATGGTACAGAAATTTTTGTTTTCTCATGTAAACTGGTTTATTTCTCCTGCTCAACACCGATTTTATCCGGATAGGGCTACGGCGACTAATCTAGTCTCTTTTTGTGGACATTTATATAGTTGACTAGAACATAGACAACAAGTAGATATAGTATACACCGATTTTTCAAAGGCTTTCGATAAAATTCTCCATTCGATTCTTATCGATAAGCTGGATAAACTAGATTCGATTCTATCCCTATTAAGTTGTTGCATTCATACCTTTCTGATCGTTACCAATTTGTTAAGTTTAACGATTTTAGCTCTCGTTCATTTCGGGTTACCTCAGGAGTTCCTCAAGGAAGTCACATTGGTCCACTTTTATTTTTATTATTTGTAAATGATATGATATGAAAATATTTGCTCCAATTAATGAGGTTGCTCATTGTGTAAAATTGCAAGATGACTTGATTAAATTTTGGAGTTGGACGTTTAATAACAAATTGTTGCTGAGTTGAGTTCATGTCCGACTTAGGGATAACGATTTCTTGTGATCTAGATTGATTAGATCATGACAAAAGCTTACATTATACAAAAGGTTTCATTAAGCGCAATTGTAAGGACTTTTGCGACTCGCTCACACTGAAAACTCTGTATATATCTTTGTTCGTTTAGTTCTAGAATACGCTTCTCAGATTTGGTCCCCATTTTATAAGTGCAATTCAGATAGGATTGAGAGAGTTCAGAAGCAATTTGTTTTGTATGCCCTTTGTGGATTACTCACAGAGCGAGTGCATCAATATATTCTCCCGCTTTATAATGATCGTTGTAATTTATTAAAACTACAACGTTTGGATCACCGAGGAGATGTTGCATCTGCTATCTGCGTTTAGGTTAGGTTTGGTTTAGGTGGCGGTCCACTAAGACCGGGCAAAGACCCAAGAAGGTCCGTAGCCATACCACAATTTATTGTTTTTCCTCCAACTCATTGAAACCATTTAGAGCTTTTAACGAAATGCTGAATACTCCTGACGTTCATCTTGTTGAGGTTCGTCAGGTCATTGAAGAGGGGTGCCCCTAGAAATTGCTATCTGCGTTTACGATGTTTTGACTTCCCAAATAGATTGTGACGAATTACTTGCTCGTTATTCAATATCTACGCTTCCATATGCTGTTTGCATGGTCTACCTTTGCTACATATTGATCCTGTCTCTATGAGTTTTGCACTTTTTGCGGAACCAGTCTTCAGAATGTCGCGGCTTTTTAATTCAGTTTATGATGTTTTCAACGCTTCAGGAGCGCTAATGTATCTGGCATCAATAAAAGTTGCAATTTCATTACGAATCATCCGGTCCTCATCGTTGATTTCAATAACGACAGAAACATTGTCATTTATTCGGTTATGTAGATTTTTCGAATTTAAGCCAGGTTGTTTTGGAATTTTCTTTCTAATTGAATAAGGGTCAAGTTTATCCAGCTTTCCGCGGCTGTTGAATTTTAAGATATTCCAGAGACAAGGTTTCTGGAGAAACCTTTTTGAAATTTTTCGTGATGTTCGAAATCCAGAAAATCTAAACCAATATTGTATTGAGATTATTCAATTATATTTTTGAGAATATCATTTAGACATTTGCATAATATTGTACCTAAACATATCGAAGATTTCCTCAGAACTGGAAAAGATTGAGAGATTTTAGAACTATTGACGATTGTTCGAGATTAGTTCAGTATTTATTAAAAGCTAATTGTAAAGCTCTTTAAATATTGATACGTTTCAATCACAGGTTAACTAAAAATTCGGTTGGCTGGCTTTGTGTGGTAAACATAAAATAATAGAGACCAGACGTGGTTATAAAAATAAATTGGCTTTCGTACATGTTTTATAAAAACAGCTTTCCTTAATACATTTAAATATTATTTTCGTCAGCAATTTAAAATACAAAAACCAAAATCTCTCTTGCAAAAGAAAATTTTATTGTCTGGTTTTAAAATTCCACTATATAAACCATACCGTAAAATAACAAAGCAAGGTATAAAAATGATTAAGCCATCTTTATGCCGACCATAGTGACTAAATTATTTATTTTATTTTTTTTTTAAATAAAGATAAATTGTTTAAATTTATTCAAATTACATTCCAACTAAAGCTAACCTTTTTTCACAAGTACCTACTCCGGTATATGTATAATGTATATGTATTTTGAAAGTTACTCGAAAAAGGATAAATAACTATGTAAATAAGACTAAAACACTTTATTATCAATTTATTGTACAATACTATACAAAATGCTAAGTGCTTTTGGTTTGGTGAAAGCTCTATTTTATATATATATATTCATCATATAATAAGTTTAGTACATAATTCAATGTCGTATTAATTTACATTTTTGTTTTGTTCAAATTCAAACTAAAGTGACAAAATTATCATGTTGAAATTATTCTACAAAAATAAAACACAGATAAGGGATTTTCTTAAAAGCTTATCGTCTCTGTATTGTTATTTATGGAAATTTTGGTCGAGATATACAACTAGTATTTGTGTTGTGCGTAGGGTGAAGACCTAATTGTATTTTTATACATATAATTAAAATACCAGTATCTAACTCAAAAGTGAGATGTGCCAGATATTTTCAATTTAATATACAGATTTAAACGACAACCTATTAAGTCGTAGTCTAGACAAAAAATAATTATACCGTATACCGAGAACACAAAATTTCGAATATTTAAAGTTTATCGTTTTATCTCATGTATGTCAACCTTAAGCGAGTGCTTTACTTCAATACTTGTGTGTTTTGTATTCTCAATAGTAGATGAAAATTGTTGTTTCTCGCATGTAAAACATGATCAAATATTTTGTGTATAATAATCCGATTTGTTTTTGTAAAAGAAATGTTTTCAGGTGAACCAGCTGTAAAAATATGAATTTACATGTATTATTTTAAGGCATAGGTACATAGCTATGTACCATTAGGTTTATGTTTGTGGATGAAATAAAAGAGCTTAGTGTTTTTTCAAATTTCATTGATTACATTATCCTACAAAAAACTGTTAATGATAACTGCTAACTGTTAATTGTTATAATTAACATTTTTGAACTGATAGGTTTTAAATAGTAGTTTTAGGTCCGTTGCACATTTCAGTTAAGACCAGCGATAGAACAAGATTTCATCATCAATTGAGTCAATGCTATAATACGTGACGGGGCTTCTGCAAAACGTGTCAATACTTCTTCGTTGAAGTACACATCTGCATTTTTTAGACATAAAATTGACATTTTTGAAAATTTTTCGGCATCAACTTGCAACAGCATTTCACCAAAGATTTCGGTTATTATAGAGCCTTTGCAAATAAGGTTGCTCGACATTTCGAATAAGCCATCGGTAAGACCATGATTGTTGGTTAAAGTTCCATCGCCTAATTTAAGTAACCAATTACTGTATTGTGGGTCCACTGAACGGATGCGTTATTCTGGAGCCTGAGAACATTAAATTTTTAATATGTTCTGCCTCTTGATTCTCCGCGAATAGTGTTAAGCAGTATTTTGTACAGATACGTTTTACCGGAACCTCCTGGACCATGTATGAAAAATAATCGGTGTGAAAAAACATTATGATTTACAGCGGTCATTATGGTTTGGAAAGTTATTTTCTGTTCTTGATTTAATGTTCATTGCATAGCATTTCCGATTTCTTTCTGGATATGTGCATCGTAGTATTGTACTGGCTCTCCTAAATTAGTAGGGGGAGTTGGCAGTCCAAAGTCAGTACATTGTTTGTTATGTAATTTTAGAGTTCCCTGAATTTCTCTTAAAGCAAACATCTCACAAATAGTTCATTTTTCATCAGCATGATCTTTATGGTAGATCTCGCAACTGACGTGGCATGCTTGCTGAAATAGCATCTGATAATGTATTTTCCCATGTAGTGTCATCATTAAATCATAGACAATCATAATAGATTTCTCATTTGACTAAAAACACAAAATAAAAATAAAAATTTTCCATTCAAATTTTATCGGTGTATTGCATATACGTATTATATTTGCAACGCATTCTAAAATCTTTGCCTTATAAAATACACAACACAACGATACATTGGAATTATCAGAAGTTTTGTTTTTTTCCTTTAGTTATAATGAATGAGAAATCTAGTATGAATGTCTATGATTAAATAAACCAAATTTTTGAGCCGCTTCTTAGTTAGTTTAAAAGTTTTATTGGTAATGATATACAGCAGTAATACATAAATTTTCAAATCCACAGTAACCATATGGTTTTATGTTGGAGATGTAATGTTAAAAGTAATATAATATTTATAAATCAAGTGATATAATTGAGAATTGAAAGCATTTCGCCATTTTTTTTTTTTTTTTTACAACTTATAACTACAGACTTACAAACTAAACTAGAACTAAGTATTTACAAGACGAATACTAATTAGGTAATGTTAACAAACCAACATATAAATCAATTCGTTTGAACTCGATATCAGCCTACTTAGACTATTATCCAGGAGTCTACCCGTAAACTCAGCAACCGTTTCGATGCCTGCCAATTCGTGGAGACATTTGACTATACATTGCCTATAGTCCGGGGGGCGCGGCCAACTATCAAACACAAACCTTAGACCTTTATTCTGGATCCTCTGGATCACAAGCTTTTGAGCGTTATTTGCTAGGTCATACCACGCCGGTGCCGCATATGTTATTATTCGTCTTACATATAATTTGTCCACCATAAGTTTATTCTTGTAGTCCAGGCTACTAGCACTGCCCATGACTGGATACAGGATACTGAATGCAGCAGACGCAAGCCTTCTCAAATTCATTCTCAAGTAATGCCCAAATATTTGGCCGATTTCAAAACATTTATCTCCTGGCCGTCAACAGTCACTGGGACCGCATTTTTTAATTTATTTTTGTATCTTGGGTGTGGATAGAAATATCTTAACTGTGTTTTGGCAGTGTTTATTTGTATATTCCATTTATTGTAGTAGTCTACAAGAGAATTTAAATAAATTTGTATCCTGTTTGAGCATTGGAATTCACTTCGATTTGTGCAAAAAATTGCAGTATCATCTGCAAAGATTTGCAACCTTGCCTCCGGAGACGTGGGTCGTGGTATGTCATGGGTAAAAATTACATAGAGCAGTGGTCCCAGCACCGATCCCTGAGAAACACCAGCAGTAGCGTTTCTTGTCGCGGAGTTACAATTTTTGTCAATGCACACAAAAAAATTTCGGTCCGTGAGGTATGACCTGATCAGTGTTATTAGAGCCGATAAAATCTCGGAAGCAATTAATTTGCTGATCAATCCATCGTGCCACACGGAGTCGAATGCCTTCCTAATATCTAGAAATATGGCAGACATTATTTTGCTGTGCCGCTTCGCCTTCTTGGCATGGTTTAGCAACCGCATCAATGCATCAGTTGTACTCTTATGGCGTACGAATCCGAACTGTTCATCAGGGATTAAGTGGTGCACTGAGTCCCACAGTCTTCGGGATATTACGCGCTCAGCTATCTTGCTGAGGCCGCTCAGCAGGGTAATCGGCCGAGTGTTTTCCGGTGTACAGATTTTTCCTGGATTTGGTATAGCTATCACCTTAGCAGTCTTCCAACTATCAGGAAAGTAGCCACAGCTAAACATAGCGTTTATAATCTTCACGAGCTGATTTACCCCTGACAGAGGCAGGTTCTTAATGGCTCGATTCAAGACACTGTCGTTCCCTGGGGACTTTCTATTTTTCAGCCTCGATATCAGCCCCTTTACCTCATCGGCATTAGTGGCAAAACATGATGCATCGTACGGTAGCCTTTGCTGCAACACAAAATCTGTAATGGATCGTGTGCAGGATGGGTTTGCAACCTGTAATTACTCTCGGATCGATTACTGGTCCTTTAAAATCAAGTTTACTCGCCTAGATGGTTTCAGTGTTCTGATGTATTTAAATAAATTAGAACAATCCGGTTCGATGCCCTTTAGCTTATCTCGCAGTACCTTCTGAAAATGTGTCCGGATCTTGTCGTGTATGTGCCTAGTCGTTCGATTTACTAGTGTAGAACTGAAGAGGGTAAGCATCCTGCGATGCATGTTTCGATAGAAATTACTGACTTTTATCATTTGGATAATATAAGACGGAAGTTGTTTGCAATGTGCTTCTTGACTGATGCTAGGGACATACTTTTCTTCTGCCGTGGACATTATCTGTGTGATTTTAGAGACTTGCTGATTAATTTCTTCAGCCGTAACAAGCGGCTTTTCGGCAATCACCCCAATTTTGTAGTGCACAAAATGCCTGTAGCCTTCCCAGTCCGCATTTCTATAATCCCTAATCTTACAATCGTTCAACTCATATGTGTTACTGGAATTTCCAGTTACCTGAAAGACCACTGGGAGGTGATCAGAGCAAAACTCATCCAAAACGACCAATCTGTCGTCAATATTTATATTTTTTCCAATAACCAGGTCAATCACCGAACTGCCTCGGGTGCCCCTGGAGGGGAAATTTATTTGGACATTCTGAAGCTCACAGTACTTGTACAGTGTTCTGCCGTTTTTATTTTCGGCATGACTACCGCAGAGAGAGTGTCTGGTATTGAAGTCTCCGCACATTACAATCCTATTTTGCGTCCGGGAAAGGTCTTGGAGATCGGAATTTTTAATCCTCCAAAAGTATATGGACATAACCGTAAAGGAGTCCTTGCCTTCATCGATACATAGAGAAGTAACCGTATAGTTGTCCTTAATGAAACATTTTGGTTCAAAATGTTTTATATGGGTCCTGATTAAAATGGCAGAACCCCCCGATTTCAATTTTTTTGCGTTGGTCCTATAGATTCTATAGCCCTCGATGGAAAACGAGTGACTATGGTTTAGATGTGTTTCGTTTAGGCAAACAATTTGTGGCTTGTGTTTGTTTAAAAGTAATGTCAGTTCTCGACGACCGCGACGGGGCAAGCAGACAAGGCTGTTACAATTTAGTATGAGTATCTTCATTTTAGAAACTGACAGATAAATTGTAGATACATCGACTTCTGTGTTGTGATATCCTGAACGGAGTTTAATTTAGTAAGGAAATTTGTGACGTTATTTGTCAATGAAACAAAATCCATCCCAAAGAGTTCTTGCAATTTATTGAAAAATTCGTTAAGATCATTTGCCTGCTTGCCCTCCGTATTTACAGTTCTGGAAACTTGCGGTAGCTCTAGAGGATAATGAGTCGCCTTAGGTTTCATTAGTTCAGCATAAGAAACCCCCTGCCTAACATTGTTTGAGTGAAATACTCTTGGATTTTTTAAGTTATTTATATTAGTTGGTTTGTTAATATTACCTACAAATTTTTTCCGTTCTGGACACACCGAGTAGCTCGCAACATGGTCCCCTCCACAGTTGGCGCACTTTAGTGCGATGGCTTTGTTGTTGTATCTGGGGCAGTTTCCTGGCTGATGACTGCTTGAAGAGCACTTGACGCACTTGTATTTAATATTGCATGAAGATGCTGCGTGCCCGAAAGCTTGGCACTTTCGGCATTGCGACACCTTTGGTTTTCTCTTTTTCTCCCAGCTAATCTTATAGCCACAGCAGCCGTGAACTAGCAGGATATCTGAATTCTTTGTTTCAGCTTCGAAAGTGATGGTAAAGCAGGGTAGTTTAAATTGTGTTTCTACTCCGTCGTATTGTTTTATGTGTTTTAGCATCGGGTATACTTCCAGAACTTTGAGACCCTTCTCAAGAAGATCGGCTTTAACTTCCACTGGCGATGCTTCCTGGTATATTCCCCGTACAATCATGACTTTCGGTCGGAGATTTTTTGGTGTGTATGTGTAGAATTGAAAGTCTTCGTTTTTTAGATTTTCTACAACCAATTTGTGGTGGTTCATGTTTTTCGTGTAGATTGACACATTGGTTTGTGCCTGATTGTTGGTGGTAATTCTTAGCATAGTACCTTCATGTTTATTTGATATTTTTTTCAGCTGGTTGATTTTACCAGTATCGAAGGATCTTAGTATAATCGGCGGTGGTTTATACACTTTGTTTTGGTTACCCACTGTATCCGTATTTACTGGAGCGTCAGTTTGGAGAGTGCTGAAACGTCTGCCAATTCTGCTTCCTAATTCCTCTGTTGTAGTATATTGGTTCTGGAAATTGAATTCAATTTGGTTGTCTTCTTGGTCTTCTTCATCCTCAAAGTTCAAAGAGTCATTATCCAACATTTGCTTTACGGTTTCGGTGATATCACTGATATCTTCCATTTTGGAATTTATGTCGTTGTCTTGGCTCTTGACCTTTTTTGTGTCTTGGCTTTCACTTTCTTCGGTGATTGTCCTTTTTTGTGTGGCCGTCCTTGGGGAAGTGTTGTTTTCTATATTAAGATGACTGAGGGCCTCCTTAACTGATTTTTTAACCAGTTTGGTCATTATTTGGATCATTCTATCTTCAGAGAAGGGCTCACCCCTTCCAGACTTTTTGGTTTTGGGCATGGTTTTATTGTGCATGAAAGCGCAGTACTATTTCATACTTTTCTTATACACGGTTTTTGTTAATTTTTCCTTCTTTTTTGACTTTGAGATGATGGTGATGGTATTTCCCTTTTTATTTTTTTTCAATTGTGTAGCCATTGAATGTCCTCAAGGTTTCAAAAAATAGAATTCCAGGAACGTGAAGAAGAACTAAGCGTAGACAATATCTGTCTACGAGCACGCAAGGTGAATTGGGGCTTTGCTCTCCACAGAGACCATGTATCATGTGTTTTGTAATGATACCACGAATTTATCAATGTTTTCTGCATCTTTTTGCTTATATTCATTTCCGAAATTCAAGAAAATATGGGCATGAGGCAGTCCTCGTTTCTGAAACTCAATGACATGCACCATCGCAATTGAAACTCCGAAAAGATGCTTTTTGAAGCAGCTTTAATTTGAAGACACTTGCCACTAAATAGGGTCGAAATTCCGGAGACTAACCTTCCAACAAATTGTAACTTGTTTCATTCTATTTCAGATTACATGTCATTGTAATGAAATAGTCCGGCTTGCCATATTTACAGACCACCGCCATAGCATCTTGATAGTTTTGGGCCATATTTCTCGGGCTTCCTTGGAATGATGATGGAAGGGTTATAGCTGTTCCAAGTACTAAATTTTGATTAATAGTATCACTTTGCAAGTAATCCATAAGACCACTGTATTTTCCCGTTCTGAGTTTTTTTTTATTTTTCCGAACATAATTGAGACGATTTGCTTCTGTTTTAATATCGGATCAACAAAATATTGTTCTGTCAATTTCCCGCCGCATAAAAAGGGACTAAATTGATCCCGAATAGAAAGTCGATAACCATAATACTGCATTTAAGTAACTCGAGTTCGTGGATTTGCAGACTGCCTCTTTCTTATATTTGAAAGTATTGACGAAAGAGGCAAACCAACACCCTAACTTTGGCCACCAAATGAGAAAAACAATTGATATATCATTGGTTTTAAATTCGGATCAAGTCCATTGATTCTTTGAGTTGTACGTGGATTTGCATCATTTAAATTAGCGCGGCAATGAACCAACAAATCTCGTTCAAGTGGAGGGTCTCCATTATCATTTTGAAAAATAAGGATAATTATATCATCATTGATCAAATCTTCAATCTTGCATTATCGCCATTAAAATCGAAGGCGGGTATGTACCGTTTTCTTGAGTATCAAGGATGGACCCTTGTTTTACCTCATAAAGCATTTTAAATGCTTGTGAGATTGGATTTATGGTGGACACTAACGAACTCAATTCTTGCATTAGTTGCGGGTTACACTTAGCATTTTCACTGCTTCGTTTGCTGCAAAAATGTATAATTGTCACACGATTCAATGAACGATTATGTCAATACTACTTTTCACAATTTCCCATTAAAACTAATGTAAATTTGATCATTATGAATTGAATATTTATGAACTAAAATTCACTCGGATTAATTACATTATTCAATAATTTGCATCCTCAATATGTTTAGAATGGATGATTGAAAATTCGTAGAAGAAAATGTCTCCACATTTCTAGGTAGGAAAAAAGGAAATCTCCATTATTCACCACTTATACAATCAAACAATAAAATTTCTAAAAAAAATAGTTATAGATAGACTCCGTTAAGCGTAAACTATTTTGTGAAGTTATATGAACATGAACATAGGCTCGAGGGAAGTGCAGGGGCTATTAAAAAACAATTTATTTACAATTCCAAACTACAAACATAGGCCACATTGCACAGCTTAGCTTAACTTATATGTACAATGTGTCTCATTCTTATCAAATATTTTCTACTGTAAAATCTCAAGCACTGCTCCTGCAGATAAGGTTGGATAAAATGGTTAAAATTACCATTCATTTGGTTTAAGCTTTATTTTTGAGCGATAAAAATTGAACGAGACATGAAACAGTGAATATTTTAATTTTTACTTATTATGATTGCAATGTTTTCGTTAACCCAGATAATCGAATACAATTGTTACTATTCTCCCAATAATACTAATTTTTATTATTCATATAACCTAGATTTACCAAACAAGGTGGAAAATTATGGTAAAACCAACAAAAAGAAACAATTATCTAGATATTAATGCTATGAAATCGTATCATAGGTTGTGTAAATTGATGTGTTACGATTAAAATATGGTTGCAGAAAAAATTCATTATTTACCGTAGTGTTCAATAATTAGGTATGTAATTTCCAATTCACGCAAATGAAAATGCCGAATTGGTTCCGTTTATTATAAAAATTATTTTTAATTCCCAATTTTTATTTTTACTTTAATTTGAATCAACTAATTAATTCGTGTAATATCAAATACTATATGCAACCGGTCCTGAGACCATTTACATATGTGTTTTAACAAATAACACGTAGAAGTACATATATTAAGAACAATTATTTTTACCACCCCATAGATAGACAGGTCCCATTGAATTTTACTTTTTAATTATGACGTTAATATTTTTCTGTAAAATTGTAAGCGAATTTAATCCAGTTTCCAGTATGTTCTATATATAGAATGTAAAATTGTTGTACAATCAGTCCAGGAGCCATGGCCTGATGTGATGATTGATTTTTTCATAATCATAGGCTCATCAGTTCGAAACTGGATTCAATTCGCTTACAATTTTTCCCCGTTGTTATACGCAGATTGTATCATCGTTAACTGTACATTGTAAAGGTACAAGTTAACGTAATGATGGTAATGGGTCAGTTGTAAAAATATAATTTATAAAGAAAACATCTCGAGTTTTATTTAACCCTATGTCGAGTCGGGACATTACAGTTTGCAGACGTGGTAAATCAAGTGTTTAAAATTTATAAATTATAAAATTTATAGTAATTGGTTATTATAAAAGTAAACGCGTATGAAATAGTAGTGTCCAGTTAAAAACAATAACTGTAGTTAATTACAAAAATCGTAAGTGTTTTAAGCCAAGTATTCAAAGATCCCGTTGTAAGTGAAAACGTTAGTCAAAAATAGTAGCGTCGATTTGTGAAAGTGAAACGCGACCAAAAATAATTATGATTGGAAATATTGAACCATGCGCCCTTAGAGACAATTCACTAACGAACTAACAACCATCAAAGAAGTCGTATACTATGTAGTCGTAGTGCTGTGTTAAAAAAAAACATTTTACGCCTGAGGTCAACGAAATTCCAGAACGGTATAAAATCCACAATGAAGACCAGAAATCTGGATAGCCCCGGTGGCGGAATACATTGTTCAATTGAAGTCTTTAGCACAGACTTGGGTTATGTGATATTTATTTGAGATCACATTTGCTAAAAGAGAAAAATGTAATTTTCGTAAAAGCATCCGACATTGCTCTAAATTGGGAGTTAGCAGACCCAGAAATCAAATCATTCTGTTTACAAAATTCAATCGGGAAACAACAGCCATTTAACACCAAACAGTTCAAGTCACGGAATAGCAAGCCTTAGACCGTCATCCAATCATTTTAGTCGAAAAAGAAATCGATCATGAAAAAGTCCAGAACCACGAAGACGCATTAATTCAAGTTCAAGTCAGTCCAGTTACAGAAGTATATCGAGTCAATCAAGAGGTCAACATAAAAGAAATCGCAAGTCCTGTTACCGATGTGGAAGGCGTCATGATCCAACATACTATCCAGCAAAACATTGGGAATGTTTCACCTGTAATGTAAGAGGCCTTACTTCTAGAATATGCAATTCACAGCAGTCAAGCCGTTCGTCAAGTTAATCGTCAAATAGAAATCTAGTTAATAAGTTAGATGTAAATAAGTTATCGATCCGTCATATAGAATTGAAAAATTTTCCAGTCAGCCAAGAAGTCGAAAATCACCATCACCACTCAGAAACAGGTGAACTAAGTCAAATTAAAGTCAATGGTCAATCAGTCCACAAAGAAGAAATTAGTCTGGAAGCCAACGCCGTCAGAAGAGCCCTTAGTCGTAGAATTATTGATTGAAAATCAACCAATGAAAAATGGAAGCAGATTCTGGAGCTTGTGTTTCATGTATTTTGTTAGTTAAGCGTAATAAGTATTTTAGTCATTTAAAATTAGAAAGGGTCAGTGGTAATTTTTCCGAAGTTTCATATAACGCTATAGAGGTTATTGCAAGACAAATGGAAAATGCAGATGCATTATCACGTTTGCCGCTCTCGGTAGCATCTATGTAAATTCGGATTCAATTAATTTATTGGAATACTGCAATCCAAGACCCCATATTATCACCTATTTATGAGTATACGAAGATTGGGTGGCCTGTAAAAATGCAGGAAAATTTAAAATATTATTATCCCAATTAAATTGAGCAAGAAAGTAATGGAATTAATTCATAGTAATCATAAAGGAATAATTCGAATGAAAATGCTGGCTCTAAAATTCTAAATTCTAAATGGGCTCCCTCAGAGTTTCCGTTTAAAAGAATTTATATAGACTTATTTTCTTCAAAGTCGAACATTTTTAATCACTGTAGATTCTTTTAGTAAATTTATAGATGTTAAGCTAATGAATTCGTCGTCAAATTTTGTAGAAGTCATAAAAATATTGCAGGATTTGTTTATTTATTTTGGATTACCTCATCAAATCGTAACGGATAATGGTCCTCCGTTTAACTCTCATATGTTTGCGGAATATTGCCAGTCGAATAAGATAAATTTAAAAAAAAATAGTTGAAATGCAAACTTCATACAAGATGGCCGGCACTGATATTTAATATAGGGGTGATAGAGGTCTTCATTTTGGGGTGTCATCATGAAATTTGGATCGTTCGAGTTTTGACGAAAATCGAACGTTTTCCATAAACCGGCAGAAGTTTTCATTTCATATATAAAAATACTTTCACAGTAACAGAGAGAGTGCTCACTCGATAAAATCGAGGCAGTAATTCAGGTTGTCGGATGTCCCGATTTTTCTTCCCCAGAACTTTTATTAGTTAACTTTATATAAAATTTCGAGATATCGTTTGTTAATCAGATTATGCGAGTATTCTAAATTACTTCTTAATAATTTGATAATTCCAGGTACAAAAATAACACCACACGTCCGTACCTAACCTACTAGAGTAAGGATGAGAGACTCTTCACTAAGCAACTTCTTTATCAAAATATTAATTTTGAAAGCTTTTGGAATTGTTAGAAATATTGTTGGATATAAAATTAGAAATATGTACAAAATAAATCTTTCTTTATAATTTTACGTTAATTTCAAACTTGATAATAAACGAACAAGTTAGATTCCCAAAAACCTAAAATTTGTTGGATAGGTATTTCAAAAACGATTTTTTGGAAAAAAAATTTGATTGAGTCCTATACTCAATCTAGGAGATCCATTTAATTCTGGTGGGATTTGCTTAATAAGGGTTAATTGCTTTTGTTCGAAATATTTAAACAAACTCCATCGTTTTTGGATGTTTTGGAATTTTTTGCCCGTGTGTTTATTTGAAAATTATTCCGAAGTGATGCAAACATGATTGAGACCAATTATTGGATGATTTTTAAGAGGAAAGATAATATTGATAATTCGCAATTTGTTATGGTCAACTTAAGATCGGATCGATTAACCGAAAAGGCTATGCCATGGAATTGCAAATAAATTTCAGCAAGCAGGTTTATGAGAAAGCGTGATTTAGGCAATCGTTTTTTGAAAAAGTGTTTTCTTCCCCGGTGCCATAAGAGACATTTAAACTGGATCTATATTATCTATACAAAACATATAAAGCCGTCAGGAGCAGACCAAACTCGAAAACAATTTGGAGAAGCATTAAAATTGGTGAGAAAAGCAGCGCAGCTTGCCTATTTACAAAGAAAAGAGGCGAAATTTATGACAAAATAAAAGAATTAAAAGTATCGCAATTGCTCAACAGACACGAAAACGAAGGTTTAATTATAAAATATTTTGTAAGTAAATTTTAAAATTATAATTAAATTTGTAAAACGAAGACTTAATTTGAAAAATTCTAGAAAATGGAGGTCTACATTTAAAATAAGAACAGGGAGAATTTATTTTAAAATTAAATTAAACTAAAATAAATATTTATGTTTCAACATCCTGGAAAAGGGAGATTAATTTTTAAAATTGGATAAAATTTCTAAGATTCAGTTTTAAAATTGGGGTTGACTTTCAAGAAATGGAGATTTAATTTAAAAATTGTCTAGTAAAGGAAGATTCAGTTTTTAAAATTTTGGAAAAGAAAAATTTAATTTTTAAATATTCTTTAATAGAGACTAAATTTTGTAATCAGAAAATAATTTCTGCAAATCAAAAGATTTAATTTCAAATTGTTCTAGAGAAGGGGGATTTCATTTTAAAATATTTTGTTAAATACAGATTTAGTGTTAAAATATTTTATAACATGAAGACTTATTTTTCGACATTCTTAGGGCTATTGCTGACGGCATAAATACTAAAGAATTATCTTATTCAAAATTGAATGCAAACTGATTTTCACTTTAATCTAATTTTTTTTTTATAGAAACTAAAATTCTACCCACCCCTCCCCTATTTTCTATTTCATTAAATATGTGACAAAGGTTCAATCTATTTTAAATGCTGGAAAACTGCATAAATATGGTAAAAATGTTTACAACTTGTTATTTCTTTAAAATACTACAGGATGTTCCAATTGGAATTCTCGTATTTTTCAATGTAATACCCTACGACGTTTTTACGTTTCTTGTGACATAAATATTCATATTTGGTTGTTGATTCAGTCCACATCAATGTTCTTTAGGCACAAAATTACTTTGAATGAAATTGTTTTTCGAAAAGTTTCTGTCACCAAATCATCGTCACAAATTAAGTTTTCTGGAATTTTAATAGTGTCAGGTGGTAAGTTGTTCCAACAATGAAGTATTCCAGCTCCAAGTTGTAAATGCAAACGTTTTTTCTGTATAACTTCCTGCAGCAACTTGTCAGTTGTATTGGAAACATGATTGGATCTATAATAATCAATTTTTTACTACGAATATCCTCTGCCGTAACCAAAACTAATTGATATAAATATTCTAAAATTTGTCCAAGTTATCATGAAAAACCCGAAAATTTAAAGAACTTTTGTTCGGGAGGTACCCGAAAGCTTTCGATGATTCATGGTCCAACATTATTGGTAGTATTTTAAACTGACCTGGACCGAATATGTTACAAATCGGCTACAATTTATCCAAGTTTTCATGAAAAACCCGAAAATTTAACGAACTTTTATTCGAGAGATACTCGAAGGAAACGAAATTAATTAAAAAAAACATTTCTTAGATTTGTCCTCGGCATGCAAGTCATACATGGTAAAATTTTCATGACAATCGGTTTAGCGGCTGAGGCGCCCATTCGACACAGACATATGTACATACATACAAGAAGTTCTCTCTTACTAATATACCTTGATATGCCGTTTCGCAACTTACTATGATTTTGAAAAGTCGTACTTTTTTTAATAAAATTGGAAAAATTTTAGTAAATAGAAGAAAAATAGAAATCTCGAGAATTCCCGAGATACTCGAGAAAAAGTTTGAAAACTCTTAAATTCTCGAGAAATAAAATTTCTCGGGAAATCGCAATCTCTAGACCAAAGTAAAACAGGCTATACTAAACTTAATAAATAACAAGATTTATTTCCAATGAGAAATCTTCAGTCAAAAAGGGGATGATGTTTTGTATATACACCCTGTAATCTTATATTATTATTAGTGATTACTAGAGCCCGGATGTTTATCCTCTAAAAATTAACAAAATATGTATGGACATATACATTCAAAACACCTTGAAATATGCACTAAAATATGAAACAAAAATTATAAATTTTATGTTCGATAAATTCTACAACAAACTTTTAAAAAAAAATAAAAATACTAGTTCTAAAAATTCCATAATTTCTGTGTATGAATGCTATAAATATTAAGTATAAATTCCATGAATTCTAGAAATGTAAATTAATGAATTCGGTCAAATCTAGAAATTGTATAAACTAAAAATGGTATACATTTTTTAATTTTTAAAAGTTCTACAAATAATGCAGTTGTATAAGTTCTTTAAATTCTGTAAATATATATATTTTTAAAATTCAGAAAGATCATTAAATTCTGCAAATTCTGTAAATTCTAAAAATCTTACAAACACTGTAAATGTCGTATATTTTATAAATTTAAAAAAAATCGATAAATTCAATAAATTTTATAATTTCTACAAATTTTACAATTTCGAGTAAGCACTATAAAAATTTATAAATTTTACGAATTTTATATGTTCTATAAATTTTATAAATTCTAATAATTCTACAAATTTTATAGATTTGAAGTTTTGAAAATTCATTAGATTCTATACAAACTCATATTTGACTTATTTTAAACATTGCTTGACTTCTTTTAATTTTATGAACTCCAAAATTTGTATAAATTTTACTTATCCAATAAATTGTATAAATCGTCGAAAATTTTGTATAAATTCTATAAATTCAAAAAATTCAGGAAGTTTTTTAAGTTTAATAAATCCTTTAAATTTTGTAAATCTTACAGACCCTGTGAATACGATACATTCTCAAAATTTTATAAACTCAAATTTTACAAATTCTTTAAATTTTATAAATTCTAATAAGTCTATAAACTCTTTAAATTTATAAATTTTTTAATTTCTATAAATCCCACCAATTCTTTAAAAATTCTATTAAGTTAAAAATTTTTGTAGGTTTTTTTAAATTCTGCAACTTCAAATATCTTACAAAGCCATTAATTTTGCAAATCCTGTGAATTCTATAAATCTTCCAAACTCTGTTAATGCGATATATTCTATAAATTAATCGATAAATTAATCGATTATTTCTATAAATTAATCGATAAATTTCTACAAATTTTATAATTTCTATTAATCCTATGTATAAATAATTACAAACAAATTATATTATTTTATTAACAAATTTATAATTTTATAAATTCTACTAGTTCTATAAATATTTGAAATCCAAAACAAATTCATATTTGACTTACCTAAAATAAAATCAAAAAATGTGTAAGTACTATAAATTCTGTAAATTCTTTAAATCTTACAAACTCTTTGATTTCGATATACTCTCTAAATTTAAAAAAATTCATAAATTCTATCAATTATACAAATTCTTAAAATTTTATAAATTTTACTAAGTTTATAAACTCTATGAATAATAATTCTATAAATTTTCGAAATTCTATAAATTTCACAAATTCTTTATAAATTCTATTAAGTCTAAAAATTTAGTAAGTTTTTAAATTCTGCAAACCCTGTCAATTCTATAAATTTAACAGATCCTGTAAATTCGATATATTCTCTACATTTTTTAAAGTCGATAAATTCTACAAATTTTAAAAATTCTACTATTAATTCTGTGAATTTTATAATTTCTACTGAGTCTATAAACCCTGTAAATTTATAAATTTTATGAATTTTAAAATTTTTTTAAATTCTACTAATTCTCTAATTTTTTTAAATTTTGTAGATTCTTTCTATAGAAGAGTTCGAGTTCCTATAAATTGTTTTAATTCTGTATGTTCAAATACTACAACCCCAAAATTCCATGATTCCTTTAAATTCTATAAACTCTATAATTTTTATAAATTTTACAAATTCTATTATATAAATGTTGCAAATTCTCTATAAATTCTATGTAAAGTGTAAAAATTCAGTTATTTCTTTAAATTCTTTAAATCGTTTAAATTTTTAAATTTCTAATAAGTCTATAAACTCTATAATGTATGTAAACGTTATGAATTTTAATTCAATCAATTCTATAAATGCTACAAACCCTATAAATCTGAATAAATTTTATGAATTTTATAAATTTTTTTAATTTTTGTAGATTATATGAATTCTATAAATTATTTCAGTAGAGTCTGTTCATAAATTCTACAAATTCAAATTTGACTTATGCTTAAAACGCCATAAATTTTATTAATTCCACAAATTCTTGGAATATTAAAAATTTTGTTAAATTCAATAAATTCTACAGATTCCGTAATTTCTAATTTTTTTTTTAATTCTACACATATTTAATTTATCTTAATCAGACAAACATCGGTTTTTGCGGCTTTACACGGCAGAACGAGTAAGTATTGTAGTCAACAATCAAATTATTTTAAAAATTTTTGAATGCAAGCAATTGTGGTGCCATCGATTAAGAATGATTTATATTATGAAACACTTATTTTCACCTTCATAGATATTAAAATCCAAAAAGTAAATTTTCTTTGATTTTTAACGTTTGTATACTTCTGAAAAAATTCGGTAAAAATGGAGTTAAAATCGGAATATGCGCGAAAAACATCGAAAAATCACAAATATGCACACAAATCATAAGCACTAGAATTTATACAAATATATGCATTTAAACGTTAATTTATATGCAAAAAAATATATTTACATAAAAATCTGGGCTCTAGTATTGTTATAATCAGATTGTATCATCATTAACTGTACGTTTGTAAAGGTACAAGTTAAACATATAATTTATACAGAAAACATCTCGAGTTTTATTTATCCCTATGTCGAGTCGGGACATTACACCGTTACAAAGTGTTTGAATATCGTTCAGGTATCTGTGCTAGTTAGGTTAGGTTAGGTCTATAGGTGACGGTCGACTATGACCGGCATGCCCCAGAAGATTTAGTTTGTTACGTGCCAGACGGGAACAGGTGCAAAGAAGATGAAGTACTGTCTCTTCCTCCTCTTCGTCCTCGGAACTACGAGAGTAGTCATGTGAGAAGGAAACGAATCTACCAGCATGTCTGCAAATGAGATAGTGCCCTGTAATCACTCCAACAACCACACTGAACTGACTCCGCTGAAGAGAGATTAGCTGCTTCCTTGGATTCCGCCAAGTTCAACTTTGACCTGCCGAGTTATTACGCATGAGGCACTATTTGACCATCTGTCGTTCATCAATTTACTAGCTTCTTGCTGAAGTAGATGCAAGAGGCATTTCAATATCCCTTCTGCTTTTGAAATGTGGTGCGCTGTGCCACAGCGAATAAAGTGCTTTAATGGCAGCCTGACTGTCCGTATATATGCGAATATCACAAGCCGATATTACAACATACTTCAACTAGTCAACGGAATAACAGCTTTAAGTGCCTTGAATCTAATGGTGTATACGGGTGAGTTCCTTATCATCAATTAGAGTTTTTGTTTATGATAATCATAACAAAGCCTACATAGAAGAACCTGTAACTGATCACCAATATGGATTCGATGGAATGCGTTGGTACAGTTTGATTCTGAAAAGAACTGCTTTATCACATCTAGCAGATACATTTTCTGCTCCAATGCTACTGAAATAATGCTAGACCAGAAAATATTTGAAAGACTAAATCAGCTTCCACTATCAGTTGATAAAAATAAACCTGAAATTATATCTATTCAAGGAGTGCCAGGCTGCGGCAAATCAACATGGATCTTAAATTCACATAAAATTGGAAAAGATCTCGTCCTCAGTTCTACGAAGCACGGCATTAATGATATAAAAACTAAGGTGGCTTTCCAATGTAAAGAAGGTGGTAAAAACTTTGAAGATATTAAAACTAACTACCGCACGATTGCTTCTTACCTCTTAAATGGACTCAAAACATATGATACGGTTTATATCGACGAGTACATGATGGTACATGCTGGACTATTGGGCTTAGTGGCTTTGTTAAGTGACTGCCGTAAAATGTTCATTCTGGGTGATCAAAACCAAATACCGTACATCGACCGGCTTAATTATGTCAACATGCTTTATTTTGATGCAAATAAGTTTACAACACGTTCTAAACATCTTAATACAACCTATAGATGCCCTGCGGATGTGGTACATGCATTACAATCAATTTATCATCAATTTTATACCACTAATAATAATACGAAATCAGTCAGTTTTAACAAATGCCGGTTGATTTCTGATATTCCAGTTATGCCAAATTCACTGTACTTAACTTTCACAAAACGCGACAAAAGGCAATTAACTAACAATCTAAAATTACCTGATTCAAGTAAAATCCTAACTATTCATGAGGCTCAAGGCTTAACTTCAGCTAGCGTTAACTGTGTCCGACTGTCTGACAAAGAAATTAAACTATTCGATAGCTTACCACATGCTATAGTAGCATTAACCAGACACACACACAAATTTAACTACTTCTCACCGATTGAAGGAGACCAACTACACTCTTTAATACGAATTGCTTTAACTGCAAACCAATATAACCTCGCTCATGTCATCGATAAATCTGGTCCCAGTACCATTCAAAGCCCAGCACATATTTTGAAAATATCAGACTACAAGAAGACTACAACAATGGAAAAACCACCAAGAATTAGGAACCATTCATTTTATTTCCAGAATGTAAATAAAATGTCTTCGAAGGCAGCTCAATTTCGCAATTTTGTGTTAAAAACGCTCTTCCCGGTTTATATCATCTGTGAAACTTCATTTCACAAAGGAATCCTGAGTTCTGAATTCTTTCCTAGCCAATATGTGGTTTATAGATGCGACCGATCACCGCTAACTAGTGATAAAAAATCTGGCGGAGGAGTACTTATTGCGGTTGATGCATCATTATCGAATGAGTTAGTTGAAATATCTAACCTATCCATCGAGCAATTGTGTGTTAAGATTGCAATCAACAAAAAGTCAATTTTTATCTACGTTGCATATGTTCCGCCTGGCTCACCGATATCATCTTACACCGCCTGCTGCGACACAATAATGGAAATAAACAATGCTGCTAATTCAACTGATACAATCTTGATCACGGGGGATTTTAATTTTCCAACTATTAGCTGGTCATATGACGAAGAAATGGATGAAATTTTACCATTGAACGTGAGTTCTGAAATTGAGTGTCTGTTTATCGATACTGTTTTCGATATAAATCTTAGCCAAATTTGCGAGGTGCAGAATGGTCTTGACCGAATTCTAGATCTAATTTTTACAAATGAACGGAATCTATTTAAAGTAAATGAATCACCATTACCATTCGTTATTAATGATATTAACCACAAATCCCTAGAAATAATTTTTGAAAGCAAGGGTAGCAATATTATTGATAACCATCAAAACAGAGAGCCGTATTACAACTTTAGAAAAGCCGACAGAACAAACCTTCATCTTTATTTTGAACAGATTAACTGGAAAAATGAACTAATCAGTAGCAACATAGATATTAACGTGGAGAAATTCTACAAAATTATATCTGAGGGCATTGCACTATTTGTTCCTACTACTGCTGCGGCCAAATCGAACAAATATCCACCATGGTACGACGATAAACTAATCAATCTTAAGAACAAGAAAGACAAAGCTTACAAAGCAAATCTCAAAATCAGTTCAGACGAAAGCAAACATAAATTCACTGCGTGTAATCAAAATTTCGAGAGATACTTTGAGATAAAGTATAAGAGTTATATAAGCCGTATTAAGGAAAAAATAAGAAACGATCCAAAACATTTTTGGAGATTTTTTAAAGAAAAACGTGAAACTAATGGTTACCCAGCGTGTATGACATTCAAAGAACATAAATCCTGTGACCCGCAGGTTATATCAAACATGTTTGCGGAGTTTTTTCAATCAGTTTATAAACCGGAAGACATTGATAAGTATGAACATCCAAACAATGGTGAAAACAACGTAACCATACTAACACCAAGGATTGAAACCGAGGATATTCATCGAGCTTTAGAAGTATTCGGAGATGGATGTGGTCCTGATGGCATTCCAGCTTCATTATTGAAAGATTTCACATCGTTGGTAACTCCTCTGTGTCTTCTATTTAATCAATCATTACAACTAGCCGTATTTCCAACGAAATGGAAAGTAACAAGAGTAACACCAATTTTCAAAACAGGAGCAAGAAATGATGTCTCTTGTTACAGAGGAATTACATCAATATCTTCAATACCCAAATTATTTGAACTGGTTGTATGCAACTCATTCAGATCTTTGGTTCCTCGATTCATCTCACAGTGTCAGCATGGTTTTATACCCAAAAGATCAACATCATCAAATCTTATTGAATTTACCAGCAACACCATTAAAGAAATTGAAATGCATAAGCAAGTTGATGTGGTGTATACTGACTTTGCCAAAGCCGTTGACTCCATCAGTCATTGTAAAACGTTGGAACAGTTATACAGATTCGGTTTTTCTAAACAGTTTGTTGCGTGGTTTAAATCATATTTGAGTAATCGCATTCAGTATATTGAGCTTAGTAATAGAAGATCAGAATCAATTCAAGCTACTTCAGGAGTACCACAAGGCTCTCATGTTGGTCCTTGGATCTTCATAATTTTCATCAATGACGTTACTGAAGTAATACAACATTCTAAGGTATTAATGTTTGCAGATGATCTCAAAATCTTTAAAACAGTAGAAAACATCGGCGATACCCATAAGCTACAAGAAGACATCGACAATCTAGCGAAATGGTGTGAGTCTAACCTCCTCAGTCTCAACATCAACAAGTGTAAGAGTTTATCGTTCCATCGAAAAGTTAACCCTGTTACACAACAATATCAAATAAATGGCGTACTTTTACAAAAAGTATTCGAGATTAAAGACCTAGGGGTTACTTTCGTTGAAAACATGTGCTTTACTAAGCATATTGAACAATGGGTTGCTAGAGCCAATTCCATGCTTGGTTTTATTAAGCGTTGGACTGGGGATATTCATGACCTAGAGACAATCAAGATCCTGTATTATGCCTACGTGAGATCTCAACTTGAATGTGCTGTCAACATCTGGTGTCCTTTTTACGGCGAACCTATCAACAAAATCGAGAGTGTCCAAAAAAAGTTTATACGGTATATAACGTGTAAAGACGGATGGGATTATGACCATGACTTACCGCACCACGTTAACCTGAAGCGATTATCATCATATGCTACTGGATGCAAAACCTATCAAATGACAACATTGGCAAATAGACGAGAGCTTTTAAAGTGTTCGTTTATTGGAAATATTTTACTTGATCAAATCGATGCACCATCCATACTGGAATCAATTAAAATAAAGGCACCGAGTAGGAATTTAAGAGATCATGAGTTCCTTCATCTAAATAAACACAGAACAAACTATGGTGACAATGAACCGGTAAACATGATGTCGAAGAGTTTTAATAAAATCGACCATCTGTTCGACTTTTACTTAAGTAAAAACAGCTTTAAACGTAGGTTGAAGCAACATTTTGCTCCAACCTAAACATATTTTTAGGTCAATTTTTATTCTTTTTTTGTTAATTTAATTTTTATTACCATGTTCAGTATGTTATAAATTCAAGTCATATTTGTAGACTTTTCTCATTATAAATAAAATAAAATAAAATAAAATACCACATTTCTAAACAGTGAGGAGGAATACCAAATTTTAATTTTTTTATTACGTCATACCGCTTTGTTCGGTTGAGTAATTTGTTGTTCAAATCAATAACATGAATATCACAGGAATTGTCGCATTCATGTTATTGGTTTGAACAATAAATTATTCATCCGAGGAAAAGCGATATGATGTAACAAAAAATTAAAATTTGGTATTCCTCCCCATCGTTAAAAATGTGGTACACAACATTAGATTAACGACACCTAAGACCACTAATTTTCATCAATGTGATCTTACGGTAGTCTCTTTGTGGTTTATTGGTTAGAACACTACCCATTCTTTACAATGAAATTTCATCTCGTATTGTAGTATGAACTATCCTATTTTACCATGTAATTTTTCAATATGTTTTTGATACAAACTTGATAACATGACGTAATATTAGAGCAGATCTAATATTAGAACAAAATAGCAAGTATCATCTCATAAAATCATAATTTTAACAGTGTAAATCACTCACACTTCCGAATAAAAAAAAACTCCAATTGGAATCGTATACGTATACGTGTTATTCTTTTGTTATAAACTTCACACCGATGAAGTTGGAGCTTATTTCATTGGGTACTAATTTACATGTGGGGAATTCATTAAGGATTTTGAAACAAATGTGGATTAAACAAATTTTAAAGTCTGAAACTAATTTACTTAATCTGTTACTTATAAGATAGTACGATTGTAATTGTATCTTTTTTTTCTAAACTTAAAATTTCATAAAGCTTTGAACAAATTTCACCAATTTTCCACATGGTTAATAATTGTATTATACCTCACTGAAACACCTATATAGTATATTAGCAAACATATTAACAAATATCTTTTTTCTATTTACATACTTATATAACCCTTTTCTTATTATTTATTTATTTCAGGCCAGCTATTAAACCAAACCGTAAATACATTTTCGAAGTAAATCTCCGAATGACCGCAAATAACACCTAAGGTAAGCGTATACACACTATTATATATCTGTACATAGTCACATATGTAGAATTTAAAAGTTTTATGATTTCGAGTGGCAAACCATTAAACGAATAAAACCTTTTACAATAACAATATTATTTACTATGATTTTCTATTAAAACACAAAATACACACACAAATCCATATATATGTATGTACCTATAGGTACGAAATGAGTTTTCATTTCATCGGAAAAACTGCTACGTGTGTGATCTTTTTTACAAAACAGCTATTTATAAACACAATGTGAAATGAATTTCTATTTGATTGTGAAAAATCCATAAAAAGACAAATCGAAAATAAAATAAAAAAGTTTTAAAATCACTTTTTGGTATTTTCGAATATTTTTGTTGGTGTTCTTGTTGTGTTGCTTAACTGAGTTGGTGGTGTGCTATTTTGGTGTGGAAAACTTATTGAAAAGAAAACAAATATAAAATAAGATTGTGCGGGGGATCAGGAAATAAATAAAAAAATAAATAGAAAATACATAAAAATAAAATAAAAAGTTAAAAAAGAAATAAATCAAAACTTTCCGCAAGAGTAAAACCAAAACAGCTAACAAAAAAAAAAAAAAATCGTAAAGTGGAAGGATACATACCTACATAGTTATTTATTGAGCATCTGGTAAAAATTCATTTTATTTCAGTTCATTGATTTTTTATTTTATTTTAATTTTAAAATTTGGCCACATTTTCCCGGCAATATAATTTTGGCAGTACTGTATGAAATATATTGGTTTAGTTCTGCGGGAGGGTGTTACATTAGTACTTTTTTATTTGTACGTCTTGTTATTGGTTTTTAAAGATTTTCTCAGCGATTTTATTTTTTTTGGTGTTCACTAAAATAAACTTATGTAATTTAAGTTATTGGCAATAAATCAGTAACAAAACCAAAACGTCAATATTTTTTTAAATATAATAAATACCACCCGGCTACTAAATATGACAACCATCCTTTATTATCTAGGCTTTAAATATGACAACCATCCTTTATTATCTAGATTCTAAAAGATTTCCTATAAAAGCTTTTGGTGTAAGAATGTTACTTATAAAGTATAACTCGAAGCCTGATATACTTGTTTTACCTTTGAGAAGTCGAAAAAATTTAAAGGTGCAGGCATTTGCCTTGAATTCGAATAGTTGCTGAATTTGAAATATTAGGTTCTTCCGGATAAAGCCAGATAATTATTATTTACGATGGGTGAAATTATGAAGGTTTTTTTTGAACTTTAGCTTCGATCTGAATTAGAATTACGAAAAATTTATTTTGAAACGGAATGTTAAACTTATTTAATTTATTTAAGTAATTATACTTTGCTGCTACCAGTTAAGCTTTTTCAACCAAACAGCTAAATTCTAAAACTAGAAACCAAAGTTACAAACTACAAAAATATCAAACAGTTTTAGTTCAACATATTTATTGGGGCCGATTCTAAAAAGTTAAAATTCATGTTATGTTATTATATTTCTCCGTTTCCTATTTGAATTTGTATTGAAAAAACAAAAATAGCATAACATAACATAAAATTTTGGAAGGCAGAATCGGGCCTATTATTTGGTTACAATTGTAATCCAACTATACTGCATTAAAAATCAAATTCCACTAAAGAAACATAAAACAAGATTTCGTTTTAGTATGGGCTAGATGGTAAATTCTGGGCGGGTTGTATAGGGAATTTAGTAATCTACCTCGTCTACCATCGGAAGCTGAGTTCAAACCTCAGGCAAGAGGTATTATGGCCAATTAATAATTTCAATCGAAATCGAAATATAAAGATTAATATTTTCCTTAGAGTAGAGGGAAGTTTTTGGGCTTGGTTGACTAAGAGAGTAATCTCTTGTGGATTTATTGTGCACCAATGTGGTGATCTCAAAGGACCAGTCCCGTTGTGGAACAATTCGATGTGAATTATTTAATAGTACACACGGTGTACCAACAACTCGCAAAATAAAATAAAAAATAAAAAGCGTCTCACAAATAAAAATGCGTCCTTTTTCGTTTAAGGTTTTTATTAGACTCACTAAAACTGATCAACAAATACAGAATTCATTTTACCTTACAAATACAATAAAACAATATTACATATCCATATTGTACCCAAATGTACACTCGTTGTCTCGTTCTCTCATATAAAGTCTTCCTTTTGCAATTTGCTTTCTACTTCGTCTGTGCTCTTTTATATCGTACATAGAATACAGAAACCCAAATGAAAATATATCTGTGTGTGAGTGAGTTCAAGTTCAAGCAACCTCTATATTAATACATAAAATTCATAGAGAGAACCAAATTTTATTACATATTAGTTCGTACAATAAGTAATGAATGATTTAATCTTAACAAGGGATATTAACAACATTTAGAAAACTTAGTCGAAATCGCACTGTACTGGTCTTAATTAAGTTATTCGTGTTGGCCCATTTATCAGTTACAATCAAAATTTCAGTTGGAATACAAAATTTCCAGAATAATTTATTACCTGGACCGGGGGTAGTATCGAAAAGTGAATTCAAATCTCTGACACGGAGTGCTTATGCCCATTTATCAGTTTCAGCCAAAAAAGTTTCCAGACTAATTTATTCCCCTGGATAGGGGGTAGTTTTACTTACATCTTCATTTTTGTTTGTCTCATTTTCTCAGCCAATTAAAGTTTTTTTTTAATTTTGTAAATTTAAAATAGTATTGTCGGTCAAGAACCAGAAGATTTTAACGAAAATAAAGTAATCATTTTAGAATTATATCGAAAAAATTAATCCGATTTTTCGTTTCGTTTTTCAGTGTGAATATGCTATTATGATTTGAATTTTTTTTTTTTTTGCTCGGTGTACCAACATTTTTTCCCAATAAAAATGAAGATCTAAGTAAAACTACCACTTTAGGATCTGTTCCACTTTAGGATCTTTTCATATTATGCTTACATATTTGAAAGCTGTAGGTAGATTTATAGCTGTCTATGGGCTGATGAATATTGCTGTCGAAAGTAAAATAATAGCAAATGGATCTATTTTTCTGGCAAGCACTTCAAAAGATGTAAACAATTACACCCACTGATGGCAGTTGGATTATAAATTTTGCAGTTTTGCATTTTTCTTGGAAATTATCTTATAGTGTGTAACATTCAGCGAGCTTTGAACTTGCTCTCACTCGCCTCATCGCTAACAGAAATCATCCTCAGCCCCCCCCCCCCCCCCCCCGCGAAATTTTGTCCGACTAGCGTTCAACCAAGGAGCGTGGTTAGGGTTAGAGGAGCCCTTCAGGACCTATGGAGCTGCCAACATGCCTATATCAAGCACATACAAACACCCATACACACTCTTCCAGAGGCTCATCTCCTGATCTCTTTCAAATTAACGACACATTTTTTTAGTTATCACGTTATAAAATTTCATTTTAAAAAATTTAATCACTTAATCATTTCCTTTTTTGTATTTTTTTAGACGCGATGTTTTCTTAGTTTTCTTTTTCTTTCACCCGGCTGGTGAATTACTGCTCTTCTTTCCCGTGTTCTTGAAGCATTTGTTTTGTTGTCCAACGCAGTCGAAGGACGTAGAGCCCTGCGAATCCTTTTAGTGCTCGAACTGGAAAGAAACCGCCAAATCGCAGCATAACTAACACACAAAGCAAATTAAAAAAAAGAAAATTAAATTTTGCCTAATATTGGCTAACGTGAAACAGATGGAAGTGAACAAAATTTATTTTCTTATTACACAGACTAAACAAACACAAAACAAATGAAATATGGTGTTATTAAGCAAACCGTCTCCGAAATGTCTGACGCTTACAATTAGCTTAATGCCCACGCTGTGATGTCGTCGCACTCGAAATATGGTCCGGTGTATCCGCTCGTTGACTCGTTGGTCCACTGTTGTTGGTTTATGCCATTGATTCACCGTTGTATATACTTAGGCCACTGATTCACCGTTGTATCTGTCATGAATACAAATTCTTTAGTTGGCGTTTTCATGTTGGTATCCGTGTCGGTTGAAAATTATTTTGTTTATCTTGTTTGGCTGACAGCTCGTTTATTAGTCAAATACGTATAAAAAAAAGGTAAACCTAAATATTTATTATAAAATTAAATGAAAATTACTGTTTCTATTGTAGATGACACTGAAATCACTCTGAAGATAATTTCCAATGAAGACGGATCAACCGTCACAAATGTTTTATTACACAATAGTTATGTCTCAAACTTCATATCTTCAACATAAAGAACCCTGTTTGAATGGAGCTTATGGTAAAACGCCTCAGTTTTATATGGCGAACATATTATATCTCTTTTAAATATTCCAAAATTTTTTGTAACAAGACAGCTGCAGGCACGCCTACTATTTCACGTGGTCTTGCAAGAGCCAAAATTGCTCAGCCGATCAGCGATATACGCTCTGTCTAACACTTCAAATTATCCATAGCGTCACTCACTCGCACTCATGTACAACATTCCCGACCACCTGGCAGATAGAAGAGTCCCACTAAAATGATCTTTTTTTTTTGAAAGTATGTTTTTTTAGGTAAATTATTCTGTCTTAGTCTTAGCTTGCCTCAAATATATTTTTTAGAAATCTACGAAATTCAATTTGAAACCACATTCATTTTAAGCCCGACTAAATGATCTGGCTTTTTTATTTTATATTTTATGAAATACTAAATTAAAACTAAAAGGTATTAAAATTTCAAAATGGCTCAAGGTTATTTTTGCAATAAAAAAAAATCGTAACTTAAAAAATTCGAGGGTTGATAATGCCCATTGCCCCGCTACCCTTCAGCCAGGTCTTCGATTTTATGTTTAGACATTGCTAAAGAAGTGTCACACAAATTTTCATGCCGCCTCAGCAGCTTTGGAGTCGAAGCCGCGATGTTTACAGTTATTTTCGTATTTTTAAAGGAGCCGATGCCGGAGTTTCTTTGCTCCCCTTAGCTCACTTCTTTACATATTCACTAGTGCAGTTCAAATTAAAAAATTTTAGATTTTTGTTTTGGAGTCTAATTAGACATTTTGCTATCACATTTCATGGAAAATTGCTGATATTAAACCAAACAAATGACAAAAAAGAAAAACATTAAGAATATTTAACAGGCACTTTTGAAATCTGAAAATTCTAAATACGTGGAGGGCTTTGCAATCGCTGATAAATAAATAGAGACTTTAACCTATTAGTATGCCTTGTTGTTAACAGCAAGGGGCTTACTAAAATTTGTATTTAAACCTTTTTAAGCTAATAATCGTGCCTTAAGTATATCTAATTAACCAATGAAAAAAAATCGCCTGGTGTCAAAGAAGAGGTAAATAATTTCATTGCTTAAATGTTGGGCAAATTAATAAAAAATTGCAGAAGCTTTTAGTAGTAGTTATTCATTTTACATTTAGGTTAGTAAAATAAAGTTAATAATCATGAACATTTTGGACCTTGAGACTATTGGAGATTTATTTTTTTTTAGGTCCCCTGAGGGGTCCGGGTCATAATGTCGACTGAGAAAATGTCGACTGAAAAAATATCGACTGAGAAAATGTCGACTGAGAAAACGTCGACTCAGAAAATGTCGATTGAGAAAATGTCGCCTGAGAAAATGTCGACTAAGGAAATGTTGTCTGAGAAAATGTTGTCTGAGAAAATTTCCACTGGAAAAATTATGCCTGCGAGAAGGTTGATTGAGAAAAAACTGCGCAGTTTTTTCTCAATCAATCTTTTCTCAGCCATAATTTTTCCAGTGAAAATTTTCTCAGACAACATTTTCTCAGAAAAACAGAAAGTTATAACCAGAGAAAATAACATTTGGAAATAATTTCTTAGCTGCTTTAACATTGGCATTTACAAAGTCGGCCAATATGTTCCGAACGTGCCAGAATGATAATCCGACAACCAATAAATATCTTGTCTGCTATTAAAAAATTCTTGCCTTCAACCTTTTGTAACATGGATGGTATTTCCAGTTCATCTAAATTGGTAGCTTCCGAATACAGCCTATTTGTTTTACGAGCATATTTAATTTTTTGATATTGAGCATTTTTCATTTGAGGGCAAATGAGCTCGAGAAATTGGTGGACACATTATTGTCGATGTTTACTTCATTAGCATCCTTTTCATACGCTGATGGTTCATGTGTATGTTCCTTTGCTGGAGATTTCACGATTATCTGTAAATTTGCTGTCTTTTCTGTACTTGAAATTGTAGCGGGACAAGAATGGCTTTTACTCTATATACAACGCCAACGATACACTTTAGTTCCATTAACTGAATTCATCTTCTCATAATGAAATATGTATCCTCCAAATAGTAATTTTTTACCGTTTTTATTACTAAGAATTATTTGCCCGTCCATTTTTGTTGGCGTACCATCAATTATTTTGTATACTTCTTAAAAACTAATGAATGATTTATTCATACTGGAAAACTAGGTTACATGCAATCAGTATGTTTTTTTATTAGAGTGTTGCATAAAAATTGATAAAACTCAATTAACTATTTCACTGATAAAATGATGCCTGAGAAAAGGTTGATTGCGCAGCATATTATCAATCAACCCATTATCAGACATTATTTTTTCAGTGCAGTGCAAATTTTCTCAGACAACATTCTCCCACAACATTTCTTCAGTCGACATTTTCTTAGACAACATTTCCTTAGTCGCCATTTTCTCAGACAACATTTCCTCAGTCGACATTTTCTCAGTCGGTATTTTTTTTACAGTCGATATTTTCACCCAGTCGACATTTTCTAAATCGATACTTTCAACTTTATCGCCCCTGAGTCCGAAAAAGTGGGTTTTCAAGTGGTGTGTGTTAGTCTGTCTGTGTCTTCTCTACAGGCCAGATCATTTAACCAATCGAACTGAAACTTCATATTTAAGCTTGTTTCATAAATTGGGAGGTCCTAGTGAATTTTAGTGCAAATCGGCTAACCAGAAGTGGTTGTTTCTAAAAGTCGAAGTCTACTTTTTATTTCGCAACCCATTATATAAGAAAAGGGGTTCTTTTCCATATAATAACGAAAACTGCAAAATAAAAATGAAAAGAATATTTTTTTTTTTACCTTCTGCCTTTTACAAAAATTCAAAATGGCGTATCAATATGGCGGCTTCCAGTAGCATACATCATCCTGAGCGAATAATTTTATTGCATTTAAAAACATTCAGGGTGTCGCAAATGTTTTAAATGAGCCTAATTCAATGTATGTTTTACCTCTGAACACGAGTTATACCTTACTTTTGAGCAAAAGCTCAACAGTTCATCCTCTAAAACTCTAAAAACTCCTAAAAAAACAGTTCTACATAGTTTGCGATAGCTGAAGGCATTGTAAAAGTACGGAATAAGCCTATTTTTGGCCCATTATGTATTTTTCATCGCTGAACAGTGAACACGAATATAGCCTAACTTTTAGTTAAAAGCTCCTAAGTTTATTCATAACCTCCAAAACCGTATAGAAAAAAATTTTTTTTTCGTAGTTTGCGATCACTATTCTGATGTATTTTTTACCGCTAAATACGAATTAAACCTCGAACATGAATTAAATTATGAACTCCGCAGTTCATTCCTAAACTCCAAAAATGTCTCAAAGACCAGTTTTACAGTATAGCCTGACTTTTGGCCAAAAGCCCCGTAGTTCATTCCTAACCTCAAAAACTTTTCAAAAAAGCAGCGTCGCCAAACGGTTGAATGAACGATTTCGATACATTTTTATGGTAAAACACAAATTTTATCTTCTATTTGATTTTTTAGACAAGGCTTTAAATTTATTTATGAAATTTATATCAAATAAAACGTTATTTATAATTGAATAACAAACAACAAACATAAACGTTATCTTAAATTTTCTCATCACAATTACTAATGCATGGGATAGTATAATAAACAACAAAAATGTTAAATTTATACTTAATTACAAAATTTCAAACAACAGTAATTATACTATCACCATAAATACAAAAATTCATATCAATCATCTTTACTCTTAACAAATTTCTTTTGTTCAAATCAAAACATATGTTTACATAATCAAATATAAATTCATATAATATGTATAAACAAATAACGGTATTAATTTCTATATCATATTCATGTTTATAATATAAAAAATTCACCCTCCGGCCATTGATCAATATATTAATTTCCTATTTGGCAATAAAATTTCCTGTTCTGCTTATATACTTACACAAATAATGTAATGTATCCCAATATACATACAAACATACACAATCCAACCTTATTTACATATTCACCCCCGTACGCTAAACGTTTCGTTTCGTTGTAACAATATATGTATATTTTGTTTTAAATGTTAAAATCATAACTAAACTCGAATTAAAATATATCGAAATAAAAATGAAAATTATGTAAAATGTAAAAATAGAAAATGTACATACTCGTACAAATAATTTCATTTTTGTAGACTTTTCTCATTTTCCCGAATACAAAAATTATCAAAATATATATTAAAATTCAAATAGCATATCTGTGCCATAAATAACAGTTAAATTGTGCTATATTATATATGTGTATGTATATAAAAGCACAACACCAAAAAACTAAAAAAGCTCAATCGTTCGTTTATTTAAAAAAAAAAAAAGAAACAACTGAATAAAACTATGAAAATCCATTTTTCATTTATTTTTTATCATTTTCAGCAGCATATAATCATATACACACAGAGAGAGTAGAATGAAAATGAAAAATTTACTATTTATCCTTTCGGATAGTCCGCCGCTCGTGCTTTCCTCCATTTCGAAATTCTCTATCACCTCGAAATACATATTTTATATGTCGCACAAAGTAAATATTAAATTATTTTATTTTTGGTCCCATTGATAATAATAACAATAATAATACTCATCATTTATGCGCGTACAACAATGAGGATGGAGAACAAAAATCTGAAAATGGGTAACCATATAGTGTCATCGATTATGAAAATATTTTAGTTTTGTTTTTTAAATGATATGGAAATTATAGATTTTATTTAATCTGTCACTTTTATGTTTTGATAGTTAAGGAATATTCCGTAATTCGATTTCGATTACATTTTTAATACGGGAATCGAACATAACATCAAATGTAAAATTAGAGAAACTACCAAAAGATAAAGAATCTCTAACTTGATTAGATCATTCTCAATATATCTGTAATTGAATTTATACATAATATATACAGGGAGTTTCTTAAATTCGGATATCAAGAATGTGAACATATTTACAGAAGCTCCTGTAGTCTTTTATTCATACATACATTGTTGTTTTGTTGTGCACAAATTATTTATTTATTTATTTTGAAATATTTATGTTGGGTAAACAAAAGTCAATTCGAAATAAGGTTTGTTACACTCCTTTTGTTATCTGGGGTAGAAATGCTGTTTTTCTGTAAATACGAGTATGAATGTTTTTATATTCGTTTAATAATAGGAAGTAGGATAAATTCGCCTTTGTACTCTGGAATACAATCGGAAATGGTAGGAAAAATTATTTTGGTACATAGATTTTTTTGTTTGTTTGCCGAATGACGTTTACATTCTTGTAATATTATGATGAATTTCATTTTTATCAAATTACTTAGAATTATGTATTTATGGATTGAATAATAATATTCTTACGATAGATATAGGAAATCTTTTTTGGAATATTTTTGTAATTTATGGGGTTAAATAAATTAACAAATTCGAAAAGATTTGAAGAGATATTTTAAAATAATATTCAATGAATGGAAAAATTTAATAAGGATATGATCCTACGGTTTGACTGTTAACCAATCTGCAATAGAAATTTCAGAATTGCCTTGTAACCTTTATTGAAAATTACACAAACAATTTCACTTAAAGGAAAAGGAATATAGTGCTATTATTTTAAAGAAATTCGAATTTTAAATTTTAGAACTGTCGGAGCGTATATCCACATACAGTATTCTAATTTACTTTAAATTGTCTATTCGAATTCTAACTGTGGTATCGATATAATTTCTTTACTCCTCTATTCCTTCTCATTTATTGCTTTCCTTAAAAGAGTTACAATGTTGCGAAAGTTTAAAAGAAAGCGGAAAATATAAGCTTTCTAAAACAGGAGGAGAAGGAGAGTTGGAGGTCGTCTAAAACATGCAAACTTCGCCTATGATTCGAAATATCAAATATAAAGGGCTAAAACCTCTTTAGGTGATCATAACTTCGGTCTTCAAAATTAAGTCTACACCCAAATCAGTCTTCAGCTCAACCTCCAAAAGCAATATGTGTGTAAAATTTGGTTCAAATTGGTCAAACCGTGTGAATTTGTTTAAATACTTATTTTGCACATATACAGGTTTTACAGTGGCCAATTAGGATAAAGCTTATCTATTTCATAACGAATTTTAGTACAATTTGACATCCGCGATAGAAATTGGATTCTAAAATGATTTTTGGATGAACTTAAGATGATCAAGTGGGATGGAACTTGCCTATTTCCCAACCGATTATTATGAAATTTGGCATGTGCGTTGGAAATGGGATTCTAAAATGGTTTTTCGATTAAGTTTTGGAATATGGCCAAGTGTAATTGAACTTGCCCATTTCTCATCCGATTCGAAGTAAGCCTTACTAAGCGATAGACGTCAAATACGGAAAATTTTGCTCCTAAATGTAAATATTATTAATAAATTTAAATATTAATTCTTATTGTGACCAACTCTTGTGCTGTTAATTAAGATAGCGTATTAAATAGTCGGATGGAATGTTGTAGAAAACAAATTTGGTATGGAAATTATTATAGGATTTTATATGGCACTTTAGAAATAAAAAACTTTACACTTCGATATTTATAATTGAGCATATTTATTAAATTTAGATTTTAGTTTTAGTTTTTATTTATTAATTTTATATTTATTTTATACACTTGTGAATTTATGTATTTTATTTAATAATGATCGATTTTCTATACATTTTAATTTTGTATAAAATCGATAATGAAAACTGACACTCACTAATGACTACTCAAATTACTTCTGCCTTAATTGGACAAAATTTGGAAATTTATAGGTTTTGGTACATACAATACATTTACAAAAGATCATGTATTTAACCAGTATTATATGTGTATAAATAATTTACATGAATAATTATATAAAGCTACAGTGTAGTGTCAGTAATCCATAACAGGAATTCCCTTAATCCAAATAATGTGATGCCTGTTCAGTGATCAAATACATGATGGCCAGGATGTAGCTTGTGTACTTACTAATCTCTCTTCTAAATCATCTAATTTAATTGTCATTGTGTTAGATGTTCACAAATCTCAAGATTTTTTTACTCGCCAATATGAAAATTCAAAGCTGATTCTAAAAGAACTTAAAGATGACAACAAATTACTACAGAGTAGGGTGAAGCAACTTGAAAGTGATTAACAAGTTTCTATTAAGAGATTATATGACCTGAAAAATTATACCAACATAGGACAAATGATTTCGGGACTGCGTAAATCAGGACAAGTTGATCAACAAAAACGGTCGGTATTTCAGTACTTGGAATGTGTGGGTGCAGAAAACGAAATAATTGACCCCAAAGTTTTCACTACTAAAAACCACTATAATTTAGTACTTATTATGATAAATTAAAGTCTAAAGAAATAAAAACAAACATAATTACATCAAGGAAGAATAAGGGACCAATCAAAGGTGCTGATCTTGGTTTTGAGTGTGAAAAGGATGCGTTTATTGGTGGAAGGGAATGGTTGGACAAATCTAAGGTTGGGTTATACAACGTATTCTATTTTTGATGATACTGGAGTGATTGTTGATGAGCCATTAGCCGTTGCTAATGTTTTTAACCAATTTTTTTTAAATTCCTACGCAATTTAAAAATAAAAACATTTTCAAGCATGGCTACAATAAGGAACAGCAAAGCTTATTCCTGTTTTCTTTGAATATTTCAAGTGAAAGTCTTTTTCTACCCGCTGCATCGCCCACGAAAAAGTTGGGCAATTTTTTAATACTGCCAGAGTGCCAGGTAAACGGCGCTCTGCTGGTATATTTAATTGATCCGTACAAATTTTTTTTTCCAAAACTGCTGATGTTGAAAATGCCTACAAAAATATAAAAAACTTATTATTAAGAATAATAATGAATTAAAAATTTTCCGAAAATACCTCTTATCACAGGCGGCCATTAAAACTATGCTAAAGAATTTTTTATAGTTAAAATATCGACTGCCTGATCCAGGTGCACAAGTTAACGCAATATGTTTTCCGTCAATGGCACCGATGCAGTTTGGAAAGTTCCATAATTTAAAGAAATCACTGAAGATGTCTAAGTAATCCTTGTTCGATGGTTCGGTTGCATATAGCGAACCGATAGTTGCCCATATGGCTTCGCAAGCCTCATAGATTATAAGGCGCACAGTTTCCTTGCCCAGTTTCCAACTCCACGCAATACTTTGTATAGACGTTCCTTGCGAAAGGTATCTAAAATAATTTGTATTGTAATTTACAACTTATTAAATAAAGATTTACACTTACAATAAAGTAAGTGCTTACTTTATTGTAAGTGCCAAGCGACATTCGGTGTTTATTTTCGTGTTATGAGACATTTCCAGTTCGGGTTTCACTAAAGTTAAAAGCACTCGAAAGTACTTTTATTCATTCTCGTGTGAATGAAAAACTGATTAGAATCCAGTTCTTTAATTTTCAAAAAGGTTACCTTGTAGTAACCGTGAATACTTCTTGACCGGTTTATCGGTCTAATGTGATATAAACGCTATCGACGCTTTGTTTCTTTCAGGCTTTTTAATTTATTTAACCAACTAAGAAGCTCACCTAATTTACAAAGTTTTGCCAGCTTGATTTCCCGGTTCATTTTCACTGGGCTAGCTATGTAAACCTGTTATTATAAACAAAATTACACATAAATTAACGCTATGATAAACCTTCTTTTTTAAACCCACAACTAGTGATGGGCTAAACTGATATCTTTTAAATAATTATTTAAATAAAATAAAAACTCTAAAGTATTCTAAAATGTAACTAAACATAATATTAAAATTATTTTATTTAAATAAAAAGATGAAAACTGCTTCCTAATTTGAAACTAATGCACAATTATTATGTTAAATATCTATTAAATCTATTAAATATTTTAAACTAAAAAAAACAAACATTTTAATTTCACAAAACAACGCTGTCAACTTAGAAATTAAAGTAAAGTTATGGTTGGAATGTCAAAACGAAATAAAAATTTGTTGTTTTGTTCAATTTCTTATTCTTCTTATTCCAAGTATAGTTGGCCCTTAAGAAATTTTCGTTCAGTTCAGCTGTCACATAACAGAGCGAAAATGAAGGAAATGCCAGAATACATCAAAATTCTCAAAGCACACTTTTCTAAAAAATAATAATTTTTATATTCACTTTATAATTTTAATACTGTATTTATCAGTTGTTACGGATTCAGTGGCGGGTATGTCAAATATTCTATCAAGGATTCTTACTGGTTCGCTGGTTATAAATGTTATGGCTTTGTATAATCTAGGTTGCTTTGTTGTAATTTGAAAAAATGGAGGTGTGGCCAACACACGACTTTCTTTTACGAACAGCGAATTTTAAGAAACTTTTATAATGCAAATTTCTTGCAAACTTTATTAAGATTGTTTTTATTTTTTCATGTTTTCTGTAAATTGTATATTTTTGAAATATTTGCAAAATAAATTTTCTGTTTTACGGAATCTGGGAGCTGGGAGCTGGGACCCCAAATTTTATGTAAAAAGTTTAAACATGAAGTTGCAGTTTGATTGCTTAAACCATTTGGACTACAAATTGACAGACATACATATATACCAACAGACACCACTTCAAAACTCAATTTTTTGAACTCATTAGTACACACGTAAAAGAAATAAAAGGTGATATTTATGAATTTAAATTTTTTCTTTTAATTTTTTGGAATTTGTATTATTGATTTTTTGTAAATCTTATACTTTTTAAAATATGTGCAAAACTCATTTTCGGGCCCAAGAGAGTGGCCACTTCCGGTTGACCGATTTGGCAATTTAACATGCATGTAGGCTAAATATTTTTATAACATACAGTACGTCACTGAAGTGTGCAAATTAATTATAATTAGCATAATTGGGCTAATACACACAATAATTAAAATGACAAATGCAAGAACTGCTGTAACTCCCTGTAAAAAAGTGTGGGGGGGGGGGGGGCAGGAGTTGCGAAATATTTTTGCAACTATAAAACGATATACATACTTAAGTATTACAAACCCTAATAAGTCGTTAAAAAAGTTAAGAAACATGAAAAAATGATCCACATTCAATTATGTAATATTTGCATTAAAAACCGGAAGTATGTCACTGTAGTGTGCAAATTAATTATAATTAGCATAATTAGGCTATATATACACATATATTTATGTGTTGGCAAAACAATATTTAATTTTTTTTTTATAAAATTTTTAAATTTGTTTTAATTTTTTTTTTTAATTTTTTTTAATTTTTAATTTGTTTATTTTGATTTTTTTTTGATTTTTGGAAGCATTTTGTATTAGTAATTTTTTGTAAACCTTATACTTTTTAAGATATTTGCAAAACAAATTTTCTGGCCCAATGGATTGGCCACTTCCGGTTTACCGATTTGAAGTAAAATTCACTGGGACCTCCCAATTTATCCAAAAAGCTTAAATCTGAAGTTTCAGTTCGATTGGTTAAGCCATCTGGGCTGTAGAGAGGACACAGACTGACAGACGGACAGACGGACAGACAGACGGACAGACAGACTGACAGACAAACATCATTTCGAAACCCACTTTTTCGGACTCAGGGGACCTCAAAACAGATAAATCTTCAATAATCTCAAGGTCGAAAATTTTCATGATTACTATACTTTATTTTACTTACGTAAAAGAAAGTAAAAATGCTCAGAAAGTTGAATTTTAATTTTTTTAGTACTAAATTAAGGAAAATAATGCAAACATTTGCGAGATATTGTGAGAAAAACGAAATGCAGCTTTCCTGTGGATGAATTTTTGATGGAATAATAAAACGGAATATTTTTTTCCCAACTCAAAAGAAAATCCTCATTCACCTAGATTCACTTTGGGGGAAAATGCGCAACTTTAAAACGTCACAAATTTTCATTTTCTTATTCCGCAGGAAAATCAGAATATTGCCCAAATATATAATATATATAAACCGGGATTAATTCAGGAGATCATGACTGTATTTCACCGATATAAACTAGTTTTGTTCAAACCACTGGGCGCTAGCTCAATTTTAAAAAGTTAACAAAATAAAATGCTTTACTCGTATTCCAAAAATCGATTATTTCGTCTGGGTAAAATATAAAACTTTTTAAGCAAAAAAAAGGAAATTTCCATTATTTTTTTAAGATTTATTGAAGTATAAAATAAGGAAATATTTAATCCGTATTTGTTTATAACTTACAAAGAAGAGTTGTAGTATAATAGTACTCTACAGAGAAGAGAAAAGTATCTAAATTAAATTTTGATTTGTTTGTCACAAGTCATAAGGAAGAAACTTTAGTAAATAAACGAAACAACTTATATTTTTGTGTACAAAACCATGCAGAGTCTGTTTTTCACTCTCGAATATTATTCATTTATTATACAAATAGTAATACGAGTATAACGAAAAGTTTTTCTATATAAATTTATATTTTGGATAAAAATAAGTAAAATTGAAATCAATTGGCTGTTTAGCAACTCAGTATATACATACAGTAGTTTTTGTTTCAATTTTACTACTTTACAATAAAAAATGATAAAGTTAGCTTTCTATGTCAGCTCGTACTGATTTTTTATACACCTTTCAAACATTTTTTGTATTTATTATTTTTATATAATGTAATGTATGTACATAGAGAAATTGGTATAAGTTTTATTTTACATCAATAAATTTAAAGTTTTATTATATAATTTTTTTATGATAAAAGGTGTGGATCTATTTCTGCAAATACTTTTGTCGAAGTAATTTTTTTTTATTTGGAAGAGTTGCTTAGTTGCAAGCTAACAATTCTCTAATTCTCTATATAAAATCTTTAAACCAATTTGAATGTTTCATATTTTTGCCTTCCGTTTCTTTTTGTCACAAGAAATCAAGCAACATTTTTCCAGCACCAAAACATAGAAAGCAAGATAAGAAAATTGCTTTCTCGTTATTTTGACCAATTTAAATACAAAACTCAACTGAATATTATGTATAAACTTCTAGTACCTACATACATAGATACAGATTCTCGTAAGTATCTAAGAAAAGATAAGTTGACAATGGGAATTATCTGGAACATTAAATTTCGTGCCAAAAATGTTATATAGTAAAATTCAATGGTTTTTAAAATCTGTACACATCAAAATTTATTATGTTGAGTAGAAATACATAATATTATGTAAAAAAACGTTTTTTGAAATCCGCTGAGACCCAGATTGTATAACGTGTATATAAAAGACGTATAGTAATAAATTTCTATTACTGATAATCTCAAGTTTTGTAAACGCATATAATACAAATACCGCAAATTAATTATATAGATATACATATATAAAATGTTATGACGATTTTAGATTCATTTATCATTGTCAATATCAATGTTGGATAAAATTTGCAAAAAAAAAAAGAAAACATACATATTATATTCTTTCATCATGATTACAATAATAAGAAGCTAATGTAAAATATGAAAGATAAAGATATCTTTTGTATTAGTAGCATCTGTGGCAGGTATAATGATGAAAAATAAAATTTGAATGATTTGCATTTTTATTTTTAAAGAAGTAAAATTGGAGGAATGAGAATACAACTTATTTTAAAAATATTTGGATTACCATGGAGGATCTTCGTGTGAGACAGGTATGTGTCCATTGCCCAACGAATTATCTCGAAAATTAAGTATTTCAACAAAAAACGATTTTGGAAAAAGATTAAAAATTTAGTTCGCTTATCGAAAATTTTTTCTTCGAACGACTAAGTAGAAATTCTTTCATTCCCTTTTATTAAATTTATTAACTTATTTTCTGCTTTCGTGTTAAGCTTAGCATTGAAATTTCTGTAATTGCGTTTTACGACTAATGGCTGATAGGGATGACTGCAAAAATATGATAGTTGTTCTAGATAGTCAGTTTTACATTTTAAAAGCTACAACCGAGGTAATGTTAAGATACAACTTACAAATCTGTCTTTTACCTAAACAAATTCGGTGAATAATTTGGAGCTTCGGATGTAGAAGGTTGCGATACTGTGGGAAGAATTGTTGAAGTTTCTTTATCTTCTAATGGTTGTGATTTTTACGCTGTATGATACTGGACCAATGGATGTAGCTAGAACATATTTCTCGCCACTAGAGGAGCTCCAAGTCCAAACTGTGTCATTAATTTTAAAAAACTTAGTTGATTTACTGGTTGGTATTGCCTCGGTTCAACGGACTAGAACAGCATTGGGATGTAGTTTATCGTAGTTCGGTTAAACAGTAATTGTTCATTGAAAGAAAGATTAAACGGGGCTGAGAAACTAAATTATTCTTGCAGACTACATTAAATGCTTCGATGTAAAAGCAGCTCCATTAGCGGAGGCTATCATGTTAGGTAGTCGATAAATAGGAAATCTATGTTTCCAATGGTCCAGAAAAATTCACAAACAGTTGTTCCAAGCTCGACACCTCAGATATTGCTGTTACCATAAATTGTTCACTTAGCGGGGCGGTCACCTCTGGTCGGCTAAAGCTCAGGGTGTTGGGGGTGGGGTTTCCCAAAACATAAGTGAACCGTGTCAGACCGCGAAATTCAATACAAAGGAGAAGGAACACGAGAAGGATATGAGGGATAGACCAAAATTCATCTCCGAAAAAAAATCAACATAAAAAAAAATTTTTGTGTTCCGACATTTAAGTGATCACCACCATTCGATTACAGGATCAGGAAGATAACAGCAAAACTAAGAGAGCGTATTTCATAATCGCATCATATTTACTATATACAAGGAAATACAATGGCATCCTACCCAAAATATTGGAACGGGACAGTCAAGACTAAACTCTCCTTAACAGACAAGTTTTCCACGCGGTTTTTAATTTTTCTTTACGATGTATGAATTACGTATACAAACAAAACAAAAATTGTAGTATTCCAGGGGTATGAAACAACACAAACCTGGAACGCCGTTTGCAGTGCCGGTCGCTACACAGTATCGACCATGATCGAGTTGTTGTTAACCATGGGTGAATCAGTTTTTTAAGATTTTCTGGTTGAACAAGTTGATAATATTGTGAATAACTGTGAACAGTTGATTCATTGTCAGAATCTAATTTTGGCTACAAGAAATAACTAAATACGATAATAACGTGATGACCATGGTTCAAGGACGATAAAATTTATTTTTCAACAGCTTTTGGAAGACGAGAGAGTAGACATTTTACATTGTCGATTTCTCATTGCATCGTTGAAAGACTGGATTGATTTAGTCATCGATTTTTCTGTCATAGGCAAACCCTTCATCACCCAATTTAAAAGTCGTTTCAAAGTTGTATCTGTAGTTGACAGCGGTTAATGGGGGGTTTTGAGTTGTTTCGATCATTAAAACGTCTTATTCTCCCGCCGAACAGCTATTGCGATTGGGTTAGGTAATCGGGTCAACGCATCAGAATTTTGATGTTTGTTTCTCAGACAATATTGAAGATTAAAGTGATATCCATTGAGAAAAATACTCCAACGTAACATCCTATGTGATAGGATTGATGGTGCGAATTTTTTTTTTCGGATTAAAGAGATCCAGTAATGGTTGATCAGTAATATGTTGTGGCGTAATTTCGTTCTATCCTAGTTCGTGAATAGAGGGAGTAAGACTCCAATTCCATATGAAGAAGCATCATAGCTAAAGAGTAGAGGTAGTACTAGTAACTAATTATAATGCATCAAGAAACTGTCATTGGTTGAAAGATTTTTAATTTCTCGAATGACCGTTGATGGGCTCTATTCCAAATCCACTTTGAATCTTTCTTCAGAAGAACATGGAACAGCTCAGTAGTGGTGGTTTTTTCGAAAAGATCGAAAGAATTGACATTTATCAAGTTTCAATCAAAGATCTACTTCATCTAATCTTTTGAAAATTTGTTGTAGGTGGTCGATGAGTTCATTCTCGGACTGTTCAATTATATTACCAATTATTTGATTGAAGGAAAGAATTGATGAATTGATAAGGAAGAATGCCTTCGTTCCTTTGAACCGCAGTTCGATAAATTTTTTAATTATACCAGGTACCGACAACATTCCAAACTGAATGCCGGATTGTTATCCACTGAGAGCTGCTGGTACGCTTGAACTACATAAATCAAGCTTCGAAAAACTATTTTCTCGGTGATAAAGCAGCCAGTAAATTTTTTGCCAATGGAATCTGGAAACAATGTGGGTTTTATGCTTTTTTAACTGTTCATTTGTAGTTCCACATATCAGAATTGGTCCATCTGATTTTTTCAGTGGAACGATAGGTGACGCCCAATCACTGTATTCAACAGGTTCTAATTATTCTTAATTTGTTAAGCTTTTCCAATTCATCCTCAAAAACACGACAAATAGAGGAGTTCGGATTAAGTTTAAGAGATATTGATTATCCCCTATAGGAGCCAAGCTCAGTTGAAATTAGATTCTTATAATGCTTGACGATCTCAGTGGCGGCTGATGGTTGGATTAGGTTAACTCTTTCCATTATAGTGATTTCTAACGGCAGTGACGATATAATTTTATTATTAAGCCGCGCATCGACCGCACATCGACATCTATCGTATCCAAAATATCGATGGAATTATGTTAAATATCCATAATTTGAAGGGCATAAAATCGGTTTATTATGAGGCTCAATTTCATCAAATATTTCTCGGAAATTATCGTATGATTAAAACCCGAATCAACTATTAAAACACAATCTATAATGTTAATGGGTATAATGAGGGATGCCTCCTAATTTACGAGTTTTGTGGTTTTATATATTTTGAAAATGTTGTTTAATTTTATACATTTGAATGTCTTAATAGAGACTATTCCAGAGTATCCGAGTTTCTCAAATGTTGGCATTGATTTACATACATTGGGATTTTCGTAATTTTAGGCGATTCTTCGAAGTAGGTTTTATTAAAAATTATCATAAGCATGTTTTTTTTTGCTTTTGAATCGCTTAACATTGAGATGTTTGAAGATTATTCTATGACTCATAGAACTGAAGTTTCGAATAGATTCAAGTCAAAGATTTAATTTATATTTGTATTTTTTTAAAAAAAATATCGAGATAATTCTACAATTGTAAGATAACTCGAGATTATTGGAGTTAAATTCATCAAGCTTATTCGAGTTTCCCGATACTAATTTAAATTTGTAAAGTGACGTAGAAGCGTCATACATAATTACATAGTGAACAACAAGATTTTTGATATTTTAAATGATTTTCGTATTTCGTGGTTTTTAAGCTTATTTTAGATTTGCTTAGTGTTGATAGAAATTTTTAATTTTTTTATTTTTATATTAAATTATTGTGCTTAGGAATTTCCTCCTGAATGTACCCTCAAGCGCATACGGAATAACACAAGTGACAAAAGAAGATTAAACAGAATCGGAAATTCAGCCTTCAAGAATCCTAGTTTTGAAAATGAGTTTGAATCTCTGTACATTGTGTGACACAGAGAAGTCCCAACATCCAGCTTGTTCCACAAAGACATTTCTAGACAACTTCAATTCAGACAATTTCATTTCTAGAACTGGTCGTCTTAATGTACATGTTGGCCTGGACAGACCAGGCATAAGCTCGTATAATTCTGTTAAATATACTTGCAATGAACCTATTTGTAGAACTCACATATGTAAGTTTCCCACATTTCGTCTGCAGGAAAGAGTATCAAGGGTTGAGAAGATCTTAGTCTCCGAAATCAACGACTTACTCGGTTTTGAACTCGGTCGAGTGAAGTCAGGTGGATCTTCGGAGCGCCCGCCCAGGTATGTGAATTTAATTCCATTATGAGCCGGATCGCGTCACGCACACTAATTAAATATTTTTTGTGGTGAATTAATGTGTTGTATTCCACTGAAAGGAAATGTAACAAAACAATCAGAAATTAAGAAAAAAAATTAGAAGTTTTACTAATATTGGCTTTGATAAAACATTAATCTCCCAAAATTTGTATAAAAAAAATTTACCGCCATTTTTTACACTAAATTTTGATCTGTTTGTGTAAATCGTCACGTAAAAGATAAAATTGTTCATGTCTCACTCTTGACGTGTAGCGTGTGCCGTATGACGAATGTCAAAATATTCGTTTCTAATTGGCTATAAGCTTCCGTCACACGTCGCACGTCGCATATGTAAATCAACTTCAAGCAGAACAATTTCTCTATATATTAACGATAATTTTGTTTGTGTTGCGAGGATATTTGAGATTTTTCTTAAGTGAAACATTACGCTACTATCCTATATAAAATTGACCGAGGGTCAGATTGGAGTCCTTTTGTAACTAAGGGTAATGTGCATTTTAGGAGAGAAAGAAAATATAAAATGCGGAGTCGGAGTCGGTCAGTATTTTTCTAACTCCAACTCCGATTCCGACTTCGCTAAAACTGTCCGACTCATCCACTCCGACTCCCGACCCCGACTCCGTCTCCGCAGCCCTGGACAAAAGGGAGAGGTTTCTTTTGGATTGAGACATCTAGATTTCCGGAATTGGACGTTGGATCGAAGTTCTGCCATAGCGTCATTTGAGAATATTTTGCGAGTATACCACAGAAAAGAATGAACAGATATGGAAGTTCCATGTCAAGTATTTTCATAGAAATATTCAATCTAAAAAATGTATTCCTGCTCTCATCTAACCAGTTAAGACAGGTAAAATATAATACAATAATATGTTTCGCTTCTCTTAAGCTTCTCTAGAGCTTTTATTTAGAATAAAATATTTAATAGGGTGTGAGGGGCGTGGGGAGGGGGGGGGGGTATCTATGAATGGAAATTAACATTAATTTATAATTTTAGTCAAACAAGAAATATCTGAATTATAGTATACCGTAGAATTTACATTTTGTGTACTCGTATTTTGTTTTCAGAATGCTTCTTCATGTTTAATGCAGAACAGGGCTGTATCATGCTACTGACTAACGACTACTTAGGTATCTACAACAAGGTCAATGCCCTCCTTACTAACAAAGTTTCTACTACCCTTGCTTACATGTTGCTTAACAGGTCGTGTTGCGCCCTAGGCTCCCTCCGGAAGAGTCGCGTAATTCTTGGTCGTAAATCAATCAGTCAAATGCCAAACATTTTGAAAAACTTTTTTAATTAATACATTTGTTGAATTTTTGAATCGTTTAGGTATAAATAAAATGTTCTTAAACATGTTTTGAAGGCTCGTTCTCTTAGTTTTAGCTTCCCGTTTTGTTAAAATTATCTTAATAATTAAGATTCTTAAAAATATCGCATCGCAATTAAATCTATAAATTCTTAAAATAAAAATAATTTTGGTTACAATTATTGGTATACCATAAACTATTGTTAAAACTGATACTTTCTTGATAATCTTATAATTCAAAGAATTTAGCAATTTAAAAAAAAAAAAATTTGACTGGAAAGATAGTAACATCTCTTTATTTCAGTTAAATAAAATAATAATAGTTATTTGTGTATCAAAAACACGAAGTGGTCCTTGAGGAGAGAAACCTGTCAAGAGAGACAAAGCACTTGGTGGGTTTGTTACACTAGGGACGGTCCGGACGTTATTTTATTTACTTAACCCGACCCGACCCGTACTACTAATGACGATCCGGCCAGGCCTGGCATCCATTGTGTTTTTGAGGTTTATTAGTGAACTTAAATTCTGCTCTTGCCCGATAATTTGTATCGCATACTTATTAAGGTTTATAGGTAAACAAAAAGCTGAGTAATGTATTGAGCAGACTGGTTTTAGTCGTGTTCAATGGATTCCTTAACACTTTGTTACGTGTCTTTATGGTCGGCCAACACGCTTGAAAGAGATAAACTTCAGGCCCCTAGGGGGTTCTTTGCCGCCATATTAACTAAGACACCACAAAAAAATTTTGTTGATAGGAAAAGAAATCATCACTATGCTCTGTTGTCGACATGGCATTTATTTTGGTAATCGTAGGTGTTCTGGATAAAGCGTCAGCTACTACGTTCGTTCTCCCTGGCTTGTATTTCAATTCGTAATTATACTCTTCTAGGATGGCTTTCCATCTTTTCTTTTTTGAATTATTGTTCTTATTACTCAGGGCGTAAGTTAGTGGTTGGTGATCAGTGAAAATATTGACTTTTCTTGATCCGTACAGGAAATTTCTCAATGAAGTCAGAGCCCAAATTATAGCCAGCATTTCTTTTTCATTGGCTGCGTAGTTTTCTTCTGTCTTATCGAGTGTTCTCGAGAGGAATGTAATTGGTTTTCCTTCTTGTGAGAGGACCGCACCTAGTGCGTAATTAGAGGCATCTGTTGTGAGTTCAAATTCTTTTTGAAAGTCGGGTAATTTTAATAGGACTTCGTTAGATACTAAGGAATTTTTTATTTTGTTAAATGCGGTTATCTCCGTGTGTTCAAGATTGACAGGTTTATTTTTTGAGAGTGTTTTGGACACATGTCCGTCTTCCCTCTTAAAAGCATAGTCAAGGGCTTTGCTAATTTGACATATTCTTTAATAAAACGTCTGTAGAATCCAGACATTCCGAGGAATGATCTAAGTTCTTTTACTGTTTTTGGTAAAGGAAAGTTGTTTATAGCTTCTATTTTCTTCCTATTGGTTTTTATGCCATCTTTGTAGAAATTCGGATTTATCGAGTTGGATCTTCATATTAGCTTCTTCTAAAGTTTTAAATATAATTTCCATGTTCTCAAAGTGTTCTTTTTCTGATTTGCCAAAGATGATTATATCATCAATATACACATAACAACGCTTTCCTATGTGTTGCCGGAGAATATCATCGAGAATGCGTTGGAAGATCGATGGGGCGCTCTTAAGCCCAAATGGAAGACGCGTGAACTCGTATTTTCCGTGGTTCACTGAAAACGCAGTTTTTTCGATATCTGACTCTTTTAATGGAATTTGATGAAAACCGGTTTTCAAATCTACAATTGTAAAGAATTTGTTTTCACCTAGATTTGCTAAGATATCGTTGATCTCTGGGATAGGGTATCTGTCGGGAATTGTGACAGTATTTAGTTTTCGATAGTCTATGACTAGCCGATACTTTTTTTCTCCGGATGCGTCTGTTTTTTTTTTTTGGAACGATCCATATTGGGGAATTGTAAGGGGACTTAGATGGTCTAATAATGCCGTCTTTAAGTAACTGTTGTATCTGCTTTTCAACTTATTCTTTTCAACACATGGGGTATGGATAGGGTCTTGAATATACTGGATCCGCATTATGCGTGCGGATTTCCCCTTTCACTGTTGTTGTGTACGTTAGTCTTTCTTCTGGATCAGAGAAGAGGTTTGGGTATTTACTGATAGTTTTTTCAATGTTTTGTCTTTGTTCTAAGCTGAGGTGTGAAATCCTTAAGGTTATATTGCTTTCGTATTCTGAGATATGTTGTTTGAGGGGTATCTTTATATTTAGATGGATCGTCATGAATTCTTCATTTGTGTGTATTGTGGCACGGAGTTGTTTTAAACTGTCGTTGCCAATTATTCCGTCGAATGATTTTATGATGCATGATGCGTAATTCTAACGCTTCCTGCTATTGAGTTTGCTACAAATGGTTTATCGTTTGGAATCGGGTTCCTGATGTATTGAGGTTGAATGTAATTTTTGTTCGACCCAGTGTCGATTAAGAATTTAAAAATTTTGCCGCTCTTCGATGCATGTTCTAAATACGGAAGCGAAGAGCTCCTTAGTCTAAAAAATGGATATCTTGTAATTGTTCGATGGTCATTTGGTCATTATTATGTAAATCGTCTTGGGTTCGCCTGTTATATTCGGGCCTTCTGGAGGATTGGAATATTCTTCGGGTGTCTGGTCATATTGTTGGTCGTTCTGTGCTATTTGTTCTTGGTCGTAAGATGGTTCTGTATGGTAAACTCTTTGTATTTTAGCCGGTTGGTGAAGCTGGTGTGAATGAGGTCGTTTATTCTCGAATTGGTTCCTTGGTCTGTTTTGATCGAATTGATTCATTGGTCTGTTTTGGTAGTTGATTTGTCGAGAGTGTATAGAGTGATCCACTTCCATTGGTTGTGGTTTTTGAAAATAACTCCTATTGGGAATTCTAGGTGGTTGTTGATTATAATACTGTGGGATTTGTCTTGAAGTTGAAGGATGTTGATAATTATTTTGGAAAGGTTTTGGATAATTTTGGGATGCTTGAGGATTATGTAACAATGAAGGGTAAAAATTTCTGGGTTGATTTGGAAAATGTTGTTGTTGTATGGGTATGGTTCTCCTAGGAGGAGGTGAAGGAGGTTGGGAAAATCGAGGTCTTTGGATATTCATATTTCCATGGCTGTGCTGAACACGGTATTGCACATTCTCAATTTTTAGGCACAGGGAGAGAGCTTCTGGTAAATCCATTGGTCCCCTCATGCTCAATACTCTCGGTAAGTCTCCTCTGAGACCTCTCACGAAGGTGTCGAGTGCCTTATCCCTATATGATTGAGTCATCACGTTCATAGCCTCTTGGCTCATGTTCATTGATGATAGTTTATTTAAAATAAGTGAGAGGTGGTAGTAGACCTCTTGGTAAAATTCTGGAATGGAACTATTTTTTTGAATTAGGGTAGTCATTTGGTATTCAAGTGTACCTAGATCTCGTTTATCTGCGTAGTGGAGCGTTAAACATTTTGAGATTCTTTCCCAACTGAGAGGAGTGTTGTAAGACTCCAGGGCTGTATCCGCATTACCTATTATTTTATTTCGAATAACACTGAGTATTCCATAATACTTTGGTGTTCCTTTTTGATGTTGGTAAATTTTTAGGATACGATCTACAGTTTTCCTCCAGGATCCAAATTCTCCTGGTTGCCCGGAAAATTCACGTAGGCTTTTCACTACGTCGGGTATTTTATCTAATTCGTTGAGGTCGGTTAGGTATTTGGATTCTATTGTTTGGTCACTTTCACTAAAATTGGAGTTACTGGTCTGGTGGAAATTTTGGTGATTTTGTTCGGTAATGATTTCACCTAATACTGTTTTGAGTTGGTCAAGGTTGAAAGAGGCACTGAAGTTGGAGGGTGTAGAACTAGGACCAGAGCCCTCATTTGTGTTAAGTATTTATGATCGTATATTAGAAGTATTACTTAAATTAGGCATTGTTTTTTTTTTATTTTTGGGTCTCGAGTGTGTGAAGACAAATAACTTATCGAATTCTATTGGTAGCCCACAGAATTTAATTTTGATTAATAACAAATAGTTTTCTTAAAAAGAATTAATTTTTCTCACTTTCTCCTAGTATTTTCACTTTAATTTTACTTTTATCTTGAATTTTCTTAATTTTACTAATTTTCTATATGATTTTTATTTTTCCTTAGTTACTTATTTTCTTTTCTTTAAATATTTTTTTTTTCAAAAATTTCTCTTAGTATAATAATAAAAATAAACTTACATAGAAAATAACAGACGTATGGTTATCATCTGGAGTTGTATTCCCTTGCGCAATTGCCGTTTTCCCTTTCGCAAATGGTTGGGCTGCTGCTAAATCGATTTTGGTGATCCGGACTGGTTATCCTTGATTTTTCGATTTAACTCCGTTTTATCCTTACGTGGATTACTGCGGGACTTCTTTTCCCAATACTTAAATTGCACTTTCACAAAGGTTCATTGATTAATTTTTAAGTTGCTGGTTAAACTTAAAATTATTCACAAAAATTTGATCAATGTCACTTAAAGTTGTTGGTTAAACTTTAACAAAAAATATTTTTTTATTGGACAATTAATCACAATGTCCCTGTTTCGGCGCCAGTTAATTATTTTCTTTTAGTTTTAATTAAAAAAAATGATTTTTTATTCAACTTATTTTGTTTACATCAAGATTACAACTAAATTCTTATTCTAAAATGATTAACTTAAAATTATATTCTTCTTATCCATTATAATTGAAATATGCGTACTCGACAAAATTTTCCTGTTGAATTGCATTTCCCACATTTGTACTGCAACGTGACTTTGGTGTTGTGTTGCATGTTGAATGTTATCAAGCAATATGATATTATTGAGGAATGCTTGTTAACTTGTACTATACACAATACAACAACAATAAAGATATAGAAAACTGAAAAATACATAATTACAAACTGCCACACAATATGAGGCTTCGTACCGTGACGTCGCTTGAATCACCATAATTCAAATTATTTATCGACTGGAATTTGCGACAGTCGTAACAACTTGAAGCTTTCCTTTACGCACAACTATTCCACTTGATTAATTAAACTCAAATTTTTGATGTGTAAATAAAATCCGTATATTAATGATTAAATGATTTTTATTTACAACCTATTTTATTAAATTTAAATAATTGTTCACCGAATTTGTTTGCAGGTTAAACTTAGACTGACTACATTATTCTCTTAAAAACTATAAAAGCAAATTTTTCCAATATTACAAAAAACTTTTAACAATCACAGTTTCTCCCATTTTCAATTATATTTTTGCTGGCAGTAAATGATTGGCAGACGGATGTTCAAACTTCAAAGTGTCCGACTGCCGATATGTAAAATGGAAAAACAAATTGTTTTGCATTTACGAAGGCTTATCGAATACTCAAACCGAGTAGAGTACTACTTAAGCTTCGATTTGATTGACTGTTTTACGTTGGTATTAATGACACTATGATCATGACAATGTTTGTCAAATTTTGGAAATTTGTGTCTTTAAATTCAAATTTAAATGTACCAAATGTAAAGAATACAATAACGTAGTATAAGTATACAATAATTTATAGGATTATTAATATGCAATTAGCTTACCACAGTGTGCACTCAATTTACAACAATAGGGATGTGCGATAAATCGTTTATTCCAAATATCGATAATTTTCGCTAAAAATATTGGTAATTTTTATTTTTATTGGTAACTGCCTAATAAATTATGCACATCATATTAAGAACTAAAATTATTTAACGGTTTAGGGCTCTATACTGTTTTTTATTTTTTTAAAAATTAACTTGACCTTTTGGACTCACTTCGAGTCCATTTTATAAAGCGTTTTTAAAAATTTGTATAAATAAATCAAAAGCAAAACCAAAAAATTGAAAGTTTTTCCGTAGAAACCAAAATTCCTGTGTCTAGGACTAGAAAAATATTTTTTCAGGCCGTGACAAAAAAAACTTGTGGTAAATTTTACGAAAAAAGCTTTTACAAAATATGAATAAAATTTGAAACATTTTACAAAAATATAATGAAACAATTATATGTATAAGACAAACATCATAATTTAGATAAATAAATCATAAGAATTACCAATATAAGCATAATCTCTAACAATGTTTATTGAGTTATCACTTGATTTTATGTGTAACATCTCCAAAAACAATCTTTTCAGATCAATTAAATGCCTTCAAAAGAAAAATTACGCGAATTTGGTACGCTGCACATTTTTTTTTTACTTTTGCGGTTGCTCATACTAAATAAATCTAAATTTTAGTAATAAAAGCTTATTTTAAAACACAAATAAAGAAACAAAATCACTAAGGTAAATTTCAAATTATTTGTTTATTTTTTGACGTTTGGCCCCCTTTGGCTTTAGTTCTACAAGGGTCCGCCAGACGTCAGCCACTCCACGTTAAAAGGCGAATAAGTATTGTAACAATTTTTTTAATGTTTGGAAATTGTTGCTACAGTTGTTTTTGAACCAAAAAGTTCATTGTCCCGCAAATTAAAATTATCCGTGTCTAATCTTTTAGGCTTAAACAATTTTGTCAAAACGTAAAAATATTTTGTAAACATAAAACTGAATGAAAGTTGCACGCATGCGTTGCTGTTGTACCCTGAAGGAGCCATAGTGCTATTCTTGAATGGGGCGCCTAAATTGGTTTTTCCATCGATGCGCTATTCATCCAGGAACAGGGCTGGTTGGTTGGTTTGGGAAAGCAAAACAAATATTTTAAAATTTTTATTTTTACACAACACGAGTATTTTATTAAATTTCTTTCAAATGCTTGTAATTTACTGGGATATTTGCTGCAGCAATGATTGCCCAAAACTTGCGATTATCAACGGATTCTTGTTCAAATGACCAAATTGAATGTTTGATCTTCCACACCCTTATAAATGTTTCTCTTTATTATTTTGATCTGAACACTGTTAACGATTCTCTACTACTCCTATAGTCGCTTAATCTTTCTATAATTACCCATTTACCATAAACATTTATTTCGCCTTAAGAATTATTTATATAGAACCCTGCTGAAAATGTTTAATCATAAAGCTGACTTAGCCTAACTACTCAAATACTTTTAAAAATGTGTAAATAAATAATTTTAATATTCAAAAAAAGTAAATTGAATTGTACCAGTGGATTGATTTTTTAATGTATACAATAAAATATTGAGGTCAACAAAATATTTATTAGATGAGTATAATGATTATAATGTTTAGAAGACAACTTTACTTTTGTTACTGTTTGTCATTAGCGTCCCACAATGCTGTTTATGATATTGTGGTATGTCACTGGTCTGTTTTCAAAGTATATTTTGTGAAATTGTACAAAGGATGAAATGTGTTGTGTGTAAAGGTTGTAATAAAAATAATTATTGAATCTTTCGTTAACGTATTTAGCTACTGGTGACATATAATTAAAATTCTATCTGTTCGTAAAATATGATTATGTTCAAATCCTGCAGGTAACATTTTTTTAGGATACATGATTCAATAAATCAGCAAATCACAAACAATTTGTACAACACCAAATACTTTTCAAACACTAAAGGCTTTAAAGAATGTCTACAATTTTTTTTTTGCTGAATTCGTAATCAGATACATTAATGTTATACTAATTTAGATTTGTTTTTTGTTCTTTGTTTCTTAGAACTATAATACACGATTGGTTGTTTTGTTTTTATGTTTTTTATGGTTTTGCAAGTACCATAACGACCATATTATTATAATTTGCATAATAATACTAATTATAATTTTATTTTTATGTTTTAATATTTTAATGTTTCGTTTTAATTGCTAAAATGGAATATTTTTAAACATACACACATACAGATACACAAAAACGAATGTTACACTACTAAAAATAAAAGTTTTCGTAAAAAGCTTTAAATGATAAAAGTATTTTTATTTTGTTTTATTTTAGTGCTTTGCACTAAACTTTTCATTAGGATTACATATCTTTTGTAAGTGAATATAAATACGATGTATGAACGTATGTATATATACATATTAGCTGCGATATTTTGCGGTGCATGTGTAGTCAAATATTCAATTAGTATTATTATGATTCACTCTCTCTCGCACAGTTATGCAAACTAACGTATTTTTTTTTTGTGTTGCTAAATTATGTATGCAAAAATGTAATATAACATCACAAAACTAAAAAGTACTTGCCTTTAATGAGATTTTTTCACTTTAGCGTTTCACACAAACAAAATGTATACGGTAATATATTACAATTACGAAACATGCATAATACAATACTTATGTACAATGTTTGTACTCGTATAGCTTTATTATTCCCAGAAAATATTTAAACATATTCGTTTGATAACTTTTTTTACAAAAAAACATTACGAAGCAATTAATTATTTACCCGCGCCATGCTATTCGGGGTGGTGTGGTGTATTTTATTAAATTTATGTAATATTAAAGAAAACGTGCCTTATAGCATATTTCAGAGATACATAATTAAATATTTTAGTTTGTCTATTTACACAAAATACATCAATAAACAAAAATTTAATTAAATGTGTATTATAATTCAGCGTTTCAGACATACTTATTATTATAATACACCACATTATTATCCACCCGACCGGCCCTAAACCCACCAATTGTATATTTCAGGATGGGATCATTTCAAGTATTCTCATACAGTGTCACAAATCTAATTAAATCATTTTACATTTGAATTAAAAACGAATCTGTTTACATGATAATTTGTTTGTATGTAGATATGTCTGTATGTTTTATGTACATTGTAGTAAAATATGTGTAGGCACAATTGATGCATTACGGGAATATGACTATTATTTACATTCGATTCTGTTGTTATACAAAAATAAATATTTTGATTTTAAGTTAGATGTATTTATATTATCTGGTGATTATCACGTAATTAAAATAATAAGTGATATTTGGATCCGTCGATTAAAATGGCTCACCCAGTATGTTAGATGGCGATAGTACTTTAGCCTAGCATCAGCAACGAAGTCTTGTATAGGTAAGCATCATATTGGTTTCACGGTCAACTCTCATCGTTCTGTATCGAATAGGTACTTTTAATATCAATCTCAGAAATGTATTTTAAAGAATTTGGATTTTGTTTCAATTTGTGATTATGGCGTTAGACCATATAAAATAACGCTTAAGACCGCTACTTTATAAAGAATAATTTTATTGCTGAAGCTAAGTTGACTGTTGTTATAAGTGAATAGAACTTTTAACAATTTGTAATATTTTTTTTAAATATGGTTTAGATGGTTTTTAAAGGTCGACTTTCGGATCAAGAATAATACCTAGGTAGCGCACTTTCAATTTCCATTGAAGTAGATCACCATTTAAATCGCGGAATTTTTTCAGATGCACGACATCTTGTAAAGTAAATATTTTCACTTAAGTTTCCAATTTCTCAAGAATAAATATGAGTTAAATGTGTGTAGATAGACGTTAAGTTTGGATTCTGAAAAAAATATTCCGGTAGCATGAATTGTTTCTTGTATTCCTTGAATGATTTTGGTATCTCTATTGGGCCAACGAACGCACAGTGTCAGATTTTGTTGAAAAAGTGGTCAAAATTATGAAACTTCGCTATTAGTGGAGATATATTTTTGAAATTTTGAGTATACATAAAAGATAGAACACAGTTTAAAAGAAATAATAAAAAAATAGAAAGCCAGGGGTGGAACACACTTTTTAAAGGGGTTGAAAATCAAATTAAAAGAAGAAATATTGTATTGATGAAATAAGTTCTTTCTAATTCTATAAACGTACTATATCATTATTCAATAATAACTGTAGAAAGTCTGTATCTTCATGTTCAAAATCTCTTTTTTTCTATAATTCGTAATGATGATACCTACCACTGGGTCAGAAGATATTAATAGTATTGAAAATAAAATTTTGTTTTGATTTATCCTTGAATTTTTTCTAGTATTTAAAATCCGAAATTTTCGATAGTAATTATTTCGAGATTCCTGCGCTTTCTCAGACAACAACTCTCCTCTTAGTAAGATAGAAGATCCATATCGAAGAACATTGTGCACAGTTGGTAATATCGTTCTCCAGGATCCATAATTGTTTATATCTGCAGTGTCACTCGCGTATTTGTCGAGATCAATTTCTCTTGTGGAAGATAATGCATTTAAGATTACTTTAAACCTCCTAACCAGCTCACAATCAACTTTAGTTATTTTTGCTGTAAGTTCTGCATTCGCAAAAAATCTTCTGGCGGTGTTCCCATCATTAGTATTTCCAAACGCCTGCTTAGGTGTGTCAATAATCATTCCAGGTTCCCTTTTAAATTCTGTCTGAATTCGTGCCTTTTCTTCAGATCGTTTATGACAATATTATAATTATAATTTCGATGTTTATTTAACTCATAACGCGTCACGAGAACATTTAAAAAATGATTTTTATCAGAATTTTCAAATAATATAAATTTCACAAACATCCAAATATTTCACAGATACAGCCATTTTTCACTTTCGAGCTCAGTTTTTAAAATGAAACAGGCAGAAAATATTCGCATTTATATAGGCAAGATCAGGTAAATTATAAGATTTTGGGTACATAGTACCATAAACCCTAAGATCATAAATTTACTTATTAGGAACAATGCAACAGTTAAAATATTGTAACTTTTTTATGGACTTTTACGCACCTAAATTTATTACATGCAAAAAGGTATTATAATACTCTTTCATTTTCCAAAAGTCCCATGGTGGAGAAACATGGAGCAAAAAAGGTAAGCTTTTGGGGTGGTGTGTGGTATTCCCCAAATAATTAATTTTATTTATGTTTTATGTTAAAATGCACAATAACGATTCTATTTTTAAGATGTTATTTATTGTTTGATACTTTATTTATACACAATGCGTCGCTTTGTATTACGTAGTAACGTGGGACTATTTAGAAAGGCTCCTACTGGGCCTTTTATTGGATTTTTAACGCTTTTCTAATTTTCTAACGTGCGCGCTGATTGTACATATTTTCCAATTCAATTGAAAACAATAATTTTTCATGGTATTGTTTTAACCGGAATTTTGTTTTTCCGTTTTTAAGACGTGCTGCGTTTAGGGAAAAAAACACTTCCTTATTTATTGAGAGTTTGTTGATTTTCCACCTGAATTTAGCAATTCTATTTCTGTGTGCCTACTTTACCCTGCTGTCAAACGAACGTCAAACACATTATCAATTTTGTAGTTAATTTTGTGTGTTTGCGGCTTGCGTTTGGTACACCACAATACTTCCCTTCCAGTGAATTTCACCAGAAATTTACGTTGTACGTGTCGTGAGTGTCGGTTAATTATTACGAAATCTCACTGGTGTGCTTTTACCGTTCTTCCCGTTCTCGTGCGTGTTGTGTTTTGTGCTGTATTGAGATCGAAAGAAACTTTTTGCGTCTGTACCTGTTTTTGTGTTGTGATTATCGTGTTGTCTTCCTCTGCGTGCTTTTGTGCTTCAGTGTTTTGAGTGCTTTTTGCTTGCGTGTTTGTTGTTTGCTCGAATTGTGTGTTCTCTTGATGGCATGGTTTCAATCTGTCAATCGATACTTTGGTGTTTTTACCTTGTATTGCTATTGTAAATGCCTTTTCAGCTCTCTCTATCACTTCATGTGGTCCGGTGTAGGGTGGTTCTAAACTTTTCTGCACCGCGTCTGTTCTTAGAAATACGTGTGTGGTGTTACGTAAATCTTTGGCTATGAACATTTTTTCGTTGCTGTGTCTCGACGCTGGTGTTGGCGTAATTTCTGCAAAATGATTTTGAAGGTATTTTACGAATTCGTTCTGGATAATTTTGTTGCCTGAAGTTTGACCGAAAAATTGTTCAGGAATTCTGATTGTGCAGCCGTAGACTATCTCTGCTGGTGTCGTTTTTAGCTCTTCGCTGTACGTCGTTCTTAATCCCAGCATGACCGGTGGTAGTAGTTCTGCCCAATCCGTCCTTTTATTGTAGCACATAATGGCGGCTTTGATAATGCGGTGCCACCTTTCTAGCATGCCGTTGCATTTGGGATTATAGCTTGTTGTTCTCCGGTGCTGGAATCCGAGTAAGGCTGACAACTCTTCGAATAGCTGCGATTCTTGAATTGTGCGCCCTGGTCGGTTACGATGAACTGCGGTACTCCAAATCTGGCTATCCAATTAGCATACACCGCGAATGCGACTGTGGCAGCAGTTATATCTGGTACTGGAATCGCTTCAGCCCAACGTGAGTAGCGATCAATTAATGTCACGCAGTATCGGTTGTTTCCGGAAATAGGAAGAGGACCAATGATATCGAGATGAATTTCTGCGAAACGTTGCGATGCAACTTTAAATGCGCCGAGAGGTGATTTGGTATGTTTTGAAATTTTAGATTTTTGGCATGGTATACATTTTTGAGCCATTGTTTTTGAATCTTTGGAAATTGAGGGCCAAATAACATTTTTTGTTTGTTTTACTGAAACTTTTACGCCCGGTTGTGAAAGATTATGTAAAGTTTCAAAAACAGTTTTCCGAAAATTAATTGGAATGAACGGTCTTGGTATACCTGTTGATACGTCACAACAAATTGATTTATTTGTGTTGAACGTGAGGGGTATTTGCTGGAGTTGCAGAGATGTAGTTAAGTTATTACTAAGTAGTTCTCGGAGTTCGTTGTCATTGGTATGAGCATCTGCTATTGCCGCATAATCAATACTTTCAGGGATAGAAATTTGATTAATGCGTGAGAGGGTATCTGCGGCGACATTATTTATGCCGGAGACGTCTTTTATATCGGTAGTAAATTGGCCGATGAACTCCAGATGTCGAAATTGACGAGGAGATGCTTTTTCCGGATTTTGTTGGATTGCGTATATTAAAGGTTTATGGTCAGTGAACAATGTGAATTGGGCGACCTTCCAACAAGTGTTTGAAGTGCTTAATGTCAGAGTAAGCTGCAAGCAACTCTCTGTCATAAGCACTGTACCGTTTCTGCGTTTCGTTAAGTCGTACGGAGAAAAAGCTGAGCGGTTGCCAAATACCGTCGGTGTACTGCTGTACCATAGCCCCAAGCCTCACCTTCTTCTTGCTGTTTTTTGTGTATCCTTTAAGTATGTCGTTTAGTGCCATCTGATCAGCTGCAGCTCCCGGAATGAAACGTCTGTAGAAGTTGATGGTGCCCAAGAACCTCTTGATGCCATCCACTGTTTCTGGTCGTTTGAATTCCCTGATGATTTGTACGCGGTCTTGGTTCGGCAATATCCCTTGTCCAGTGACCGCGTGCCCCAAAAAGGAAATTTCCTCTGCTGCAAACACGCTTTTATCCGAATTTATCACAAGCCCATGCTCTGACAGTTTTTGAAAAATAATTTTTAGATGTTCTAGTGTTGTTCGAAAGATTTTGAAGCGATTAGAATGTCATCCAAATAAACAGAACACAATTTTAAACCGAAAAGTACCGAATGCATAAGCCGTTGAAAAGTTTGCGCCGCGTTTCTTAATCCAAACGTCATTTTTTTAAACTCGAAAAGGCCGAAAGGTGTGATTATTGCTGTTTTGGAAATGTCTTCTGGTTCGACTGGAATTTGGTGGTACGCCTGGACAAGGTCTAATGTTGTGAATACTTTGCAGCCTTCTAGTTGATACGATAAATCCTGCAAATGTGGAATCGGGTACCGGTCTGGAATTGTTACTCTGTTTAGGGCGCGGTAATCGCCACACGATCTCCACGTTCCGTTCTTCTTTTCCACGAGATGCAGTGGACTGGCCCACGGACTGCTACTTGGTTGGCAAATTCCTTGCGCTAACATGCTTTCAAACTCTTCCCGTGCTAGCTTCAGTTTATCTGGAGCTAGTCGCCTCGTTTTGCAAGAGATTGGTGGTCCCTGCGTTTCTAGCCGGTGTGTGACGGAATGCTTAATCCGTGCTGTGCTGAGTCCGCTATTGGTAATCTCTGGATACTTTTTCAATAATTCTGAAATTTCTGGCTTTGTTGCTGATTTATTCAGAATTGACAAAGTGGGGTTGTTTCCATTTGTGATGGCGCCCTTGTTGAAGCAGTTAGTTAATGGATCTATGATTCTTTGTCTATCATTGGCATTGACACGTCTGCGATAATAAAATCCCAACGGAATTCCCGTGGGAGCCCGATGTCTAGCTTCAGCGCCTTTGTGCCGTATGCCTGCACTGGGGTGCCGTTTGCTGCGTATAAGTTACTCGTGGACACTGGATGCTTTGCCTCTAAAAATTCCGCGGGAATGACGGACACGTCCGCTCCAGTATCTATTAAACATTTAAATTTGGAATGCCTGCCGCTAGCTTAATCAAACTTCTTGTTTATTGATTGTCGCGATGCTGATCTCTATGCTTTTCTCCCATGGCTGGCTCCTCTGGTCTCACTTCGAGAGCGCGAATCCTTTATGGTCGTGCATAGCTCGGCTATTACCCTTGTCAATTTCTCCAACCTCCTGTCTGTCTCGTCCTGCTCTTTATCCTGAGTGTTGCTTAAACTCCCTCCGGTTGCGCTTGATGTCGAGTTTGTCAACACATTGATATGACTCTGCGTCATTGTTTCTAGTATGCTATTCGCTAAAAAATTAATTAAATTCATTACAAAAAAGAATATTATGTAGTTATTACACTTCAGCTTCTGCTGTCAGCAACATTGAAATTTGTCCTAATAAAATAATATAAGTAATAATAAAATACCAAATTAATATATAATTACCAAATTTAAATAAATAAATCAACAGTCGGAAATACTGAATCGTCCAGCGTTTGTACATCGTACACATATTTTTGTATAAACAGCCATACAGCCACACTCTCTTCAGAATACTTAATGTTTAAAACATGAAACGACTTAAACGCACAGTCGATAGCAACGATGACGCTTCAAAGTTTATATTTTATTCCATCTAGGTATATATAAAAATAAACTGGTGCGAATTCGTTTGTGCCTATTACAAATATAAAAGGTTGAACCGTTTTTTTCCGAAGCGGCAGTGGACTTCTTATTTTGAATTAAGTTTTTCACATTCTTCTACCGATTTAGCAAAAATCATCAACCGGTTTTGTGAATCTGAAATGGTATGTTTGTTCCACATTTTTTATCATTAACTAAACAATATCTTTTTGTCTAGTCGGCCTGAGCAATTCTTGCAAAAGATGGAAAGCAGCAACATTTTTTGTATCTCAAAAAAATGGGAGTAATTCTTAATAAAAGTAAAATTAGCTCACTGACAAATTGGTCAACGCCAATGAAAAAGTTTGCTGCTTGCGGGTACAAATAATCGAAATCGATGGAAATTAGTTTAGGTCCGTAACTTTGAGTGTAAGCTGACCACTCCTTCAAAATCCATGTTATAGATATTTTTCGTTTCGGAAAACAAACGAAATCTTAAAAATTCCTAAATATCTTGGTGAATCCAAACAGTTATCCCGCAGTATAATATGTAGAAACTGAAATAAGAGCTGTATGCATTTTATTTGATAATTTACGACAACAGCTGCTAAATTGAAGGAATTCAAAATCCAATTCTTTGTTTAGTTTGCCTACTTCACGCTGTGTGCAGTAGATCACGTTTTCTTAGTTCTATAGATTGGCTTTGTGAGATTTATTATTATTCTGACTATTTTTTGGGCATATACATATATATTAAAAAAAATATGTACTACTTAATGCTAAATGTAAACAAACCCAATGCCCAACATTTTATGTGCTAAAAAATCGAGAAATTGAGTGGCTGTTTTATTTTAAAAAATTGAATTCCTATTGCAAAGCCAATTTCTTGGCTAATAAAATACGACTAAAATATTGAAAACTACCAAGCCTAATGTTTTATTAGGCTGTGATAAGGGTAATTAACCATTCTCTTTCATGTAATAAACAGATAATCTGAGTCCAAATGGTATTAACCCATTTTCTGTGCCAAACGCGACTTTGACGAATGATGCCAGGCACATATTTTAATACTTGAAAACCTTAAAAATTTCTTCTAATTTAAAAAACGTATTAGGACTATGGCCTCCTCTATTTTTTACCCTCATTAATCCACGCCAACATCGGTTAATAGTTTATTTTTGATAACGGATGTAAATGGAATAAAAAAAAGCAAAATGCGTAACGGGCACGTGCTGCGTCGCACTAAAGATTCTAATAGTAGTGTACGGTCCTGGAATTACAAAAATTCATTTAGAATCAAATTTCTATTGTACGTGTTCAATTTCTCCAAAATATGTAAGAAATAGCCAATTTTTTGCCTGCAAAATTTAATAGTCTGCACACGCACATTAAATTTTTTTGATAAATCGTAAGGGAAAAAGTTAAGCTGGAATCTTAAAAAAAAATGAAAATAAGGAAATCTGTGCGAATGCAAAACATAAATATTTTGCATTCATAAAGGCCTAATAACCTGCTACGAACAGAATTTTGCTTAGTGACCAGTAATCCTACATATTTAAACTCTTTGACTTTCTCGTACTGTGTGTCTCCTGAAATAACGTCCCCGATTGGCTGCCTTCTCGCTGTTACCATACATTCTGTACGTGGCTCTCTCTTTGAAGGGACCGAGAATTATTAAAATAATCTATCAATTCCATCGTACATGACCTGACCTAAAAATTTAAGATCTATATTTGCATCGTTCATAAGTTTCATCCTAATTGGCCTGGAAAATGGCAGAAAACATTTTTATAATCCGAATCCATTATAAATGTCGAAAGACATAATAATCGGTTAAGAAATAGCCAAGTTCCATTCTAACTAGCTATATTCCAGAATTTTATCAAAAAATCATTAAGATCGTACTTGTCGAATACATCTTAAATATCGAATTTCAGCTTAATCGGTTGAGTAATAGCGAAGTTACGTCCTAATTGGCCATATTCCAGAACTTCATCAAAAATCCTTTTTATAATCCCATTTCCATCATAATCGGTTAAGAAGTAGCCAAGTTCCATTTTTATTGGCTATATTCCACAACAACATCCAAAAATCATTTATTAACTCCATTTGCATCGCAAATATCGAATTTCGTCTTAATCATTTGAGTCATATCCAAGTTCCATCCTAATCGGACAAATTCCAGAACTTCATTTAAAAAGTCAATAAAGAATTCAATTTCCATTCCACATATTGAATTTGATCAAAATCGGTTAATAAGCAGAAAGTTTAGATCATAATTGGCCATATTCCAGAAATTCATTAAAAAATCATTTAAGAATCCCACTTCCACCCCATTTTTTATCAAAATTGGAGAAGAAGCCAAATTGACCATATTCCATAACTTCACCTAAAAACCCAAAACTTCCCAAAACTTCATTAAAATTCATTTAAGAATTCTTTTTCCATCACGCAGGTCGAAATTTATCAAAATCAAAATTGTACGGTGTATGGGTACAACGTACAACCTGCAGTACGATATCGGTCGTATTGTTCGGCATTTTAAAAATCTGTTGAACAACATGACGTAAATACAGCCTACTATGATCGATTGTGTTTGTTCATCAACTTGCTGAAATAATTTGTTAAGTGCAACCGTTTAGCAAAATCACACGTACTTCAAGTTGTAAAACGGATAGTATGGACAATTGGATAGACAAATCATACCTGTCTGCGGGTAAAACTGTCTAAGATTTATCTATCCAATTATCGATACAACATGTTGTACAAGTTGCAAGATGATCGCACACAAACAAATATCGCACACAAATTAGTCAAAATGGTGTTTTCTTGTTTTAGGCTACTTGCGGCCAATTTAGCCTAATCATTATTCCAGTAACAACAAACGAATTAAAACTGAAATACTTGAATAATGAATTTAAACAGGTTAAATTAACATAATTTCTTTTTTTGTTTAATAAACTTAATGATATTTTGTTAAATTAAAGAAAATCGTAGACAAATCGTTAAAATTTAACGGAAAACCTTTCGTTCGTACATATTACCGGATTATTTTTCTCAGTGATAGTTACTAGTTAGATTTTGAATCTTTTTTTTGTGTTTCATTTTTAAAACAGTAAAAATATTTTGATCCGGTAGATTATGATCCCAACACCTCCAAACGATCTATTATTTCTATCGTTTCTATACAAAGTATAATCTGAAAAAGAACCGTGTGGTTTCAGTCAATAACATAATATCTATTAGGTATGTAAGAAGAAAATTCATCAAAATAATCGTCGAGCTTTCGCACATCTTCAATTTTTATGAATTTCTGGTCTTTTAAATATGATGACATCGATCTGAATAAGTGATAATCATAGAGAGCTTTGTCTGAAGGATACAGCGCATGCTGTACAACTTTCCATCCTTGTCCCGTAAATGGTTTTTTTTCCTCCAGGGTATCACTTAATTTTATCAATTGGGCCCAGTAACCATCAGCTGTAACAGTTTGACTAGGTTCCAAAAGCTTGTAGTAAATGACTGCTTTCCAATCCCACCAGACACACAGTAGCATGAATATTCATTTTTGAAATTGATGTTGATGGCTGGCTTAGAACAACGCATGCTTTTCTGCATTTAGGATTATCGTACAAAATCCACTTTACATCACCCGTAATGATTTTGGGTAAAAAATTCTTTCTTTTGTACCAATAAAGCAAATTCATGTACATAGATGTCAACTCTTCGGTTTTTGTTTTCTTTGGTCATTTTACGAAGAACCCATTTTCCTTTCTTCTCTTTCTTAGTTTGATACGGATTCAATTTTTTTTACTGCACCTGGACGTGGATCGTCCTTAAGGCTAAAATTGTCATCACGAAATCTTTTAAACCATTTTTTTACTGTTGAATACTCTCGAAATGTTCATCTAAAGTCGAATTAATCAAGTCCAGCTTGTAAATGATTGAAACTCATGTTATAAAACCAGCAATGAATAAGCTGGATATATGTACCAAAAATGGCGGGCGTATTATAAGTAATATAAAGAAATTTCAGTGAATAGGGATCATGAAACTCATTTCTATGTCCTAAAATTGGCCCCCGCATAGAATATACGCTTTGCCTATTATGTAATAAAAGAATTTATTGAAGTTTACATAAATTACTTGAGTGCTAAAAATAAGCGAATACAATTTTTAACAACAAATCGATGACGAGATGAACAATATAAAAGCTTGGTTGCATCGGAGAGCGAGACAATATAATGTAGATCACGATAAATAAACGAAGCAAAGATAAAAGGTGAACGACCGTCAGTAAGTTATTGTGTTTTGGAGAGATTGGACGGCAATCAAAAAAAGTTAAATAAATAAAGTTAAGTGATTTTCGATCAGCGCAGACAAAATGGACGCTTGATCGGTGTTGAAAAATTACAATAAAAAAATTAATTATAAGAGAATAAAAAAGTGGCAAGGTTATATGTATGTGAATGTATAATGCTTAAATTATAAGCTTGAAGAATATTTATTTGTATGTGAACTTTAATTAAAATTGTGTGCGCGTACTGTGTTAGGAGTGGCGATGACCTTGATAACAATCCGCTATTGGATTTTATCCTAGTTAAACAAACAGGTTTGGTCATGTGTCGTCATTCAGTCAATTTGTGTGTAGGTACCGATATATCTACAAACTGTGATGTAAACGTTTTGTGTAAATTTTCTATAAATCTAAAAAAAGCAAACTGTAAATACAGAGTGATTTATCAATTACTGTGCTCGCACGAGTATATGTGTATTAGTGATGAATACAAAAGTTTGTTTAAACAGTGTTACACGAGTGAACAAATCGGGACAGCGAGGTGATCGGTGCGCAACAATGATTGCGAGCCTGCAACATCCGAAATACCAGGTAAGTCCTGTAAACATTTTATCCTCCTTTTAAATTTTGTAAAGTGGTTTACGTACGGGCTTCCACTATATTAATTAATAGTATATTTTACCCGTCGAACGAGGGTCACGGCGCTGCATCAATTTTTGAAATACATACGTTGACTCAGAATTTAGAGCATCGTAACTCTTCATATCTTTTAATTTTCTCCGTTTAGTTGAGTAAACTATAACACTACTTAATGTGTTATATTTGCTATATGCTATTTATTGAACATACATGTATATAGTATACTTATTGTATATCAGGACTGTGGAGCGGTGACTATTTTAAGATAAAGTAACGCTATGGACATTTGTTAGGTTTTGGCATGCGTTCCTAATTCTGAGTAGATATTGTATTGTTAGTTAGAGATTCCTAGTGCGTTGCAAGATAAGTCTGAGCCGTTCGACTACAGTTAGTGGTTCTTCTGTTAGTTAAACTTACCGATTTCTGGTTACGATTTTCCAAGAGGTGATCTAAACAAGAGATGATATTGAGACGTTGTCTCAATTTATAATAATTAATGTATTATTGATTCGATTACGTATTCCTGGTTTTCTTAGAGAGAATTGTTATCTACTGATTTGTTACTTGTGTACAAGAAGAGTGCTGTTGTACACTGATCGAGTTTTGTGCGTTAGTCTGTTGTTGATATGTGGACAATTTTGGTGCTGCTGTCTTTGATTTATTGGTGCATGCTTTTATATTTCGTATTCTGTAACGTGATTGTACATGTTTCAATTTTCAATGTATTTTTGTTGTTGGTCAAAAACATCTATAATTCCAAGACGAATTATAGTTTGTTATTGAATGAAAACGACCACGGAAGGTAGTATTGGTAAATAAATGACGACGGCAACGTTGTATATTATTCTACATTTATTTTCATACAAATACATATTTACTTTTTATTTTTACACTCTTGACAAAAATATTGTATTAGTTCAAATTCATTTTTGAATTTAATAAAAAAATAATTAAGATAATATAAATTTACAAGATGTCTTGATGTTGAAAATTGAATTGTGCCTTAATACTTTTATATTTAACGTGTTTAAAGCATTTAAATATGTACGATTATTGTGTTTTCTAAAACAATGAAATGTGCTACTTTTTGGTCTACTAGTGTTATAAAGGTAGGTTAAATCTTTTTCCTGTCAAACACTTAACATAGTAACATACTACGCACAGTGCATTATCGAAAACATCTGAACGACAAAATGACATCTTGTTTTCTGGTGTACAATTAATTAAATTATTTCATTAAAACTAAATAAATTTAATTATTTATTACACTGACATGTTTAGGTAAAGGGCAAGCGAATCATTGTCTTCAAACATTTATCTCGAATAACGAATGACGAACAAATATTTAGCGTATTTTGTACGCTAAAAACTACTTTAGTACTTTTGTAAATTACAACAACAATTGCACTAACCAGAAAAATTAATTAATTCAAAACGTAATTTGAATTATTTAATTCAAGCTCAAACAAATAAAATACTATTTATGTTAACAGAAAAACAGGAGAATTAACAACATAAAACCTATAAATTAAATCGAAAAAATAATTCTCGACTTATATTCTAGAGAAGAAAAAAATATCCAAATGTTTACATCCATACATTACAAATTTTTCTCATCAAAATTGAAAATATGCTGATTGTTGTTGTAATTTATTTTGTTGTTCAAACATACACATAAATAGGTCTTGTTTTATTCGATATTATTATACGGCGTTGCCGTGATGTAAATTGTTGTTGTTTCTAATGTATTTTTTGTTTTCTAATACCAAAACAAATTATATTAGTGTTGGTTAATTTTATTATTGAAAGTCTATATGTACACAACCAACACTATAACCCGTGGTCACTTTGTACCTTTAAATTTTGAATAGTTCGTCTTGGAATTATAGATGTTTTTGTGTTGGTTGTTATAAAAGTTTTGTGTGTTGCGTTTGTGTGTGCCAGTTTGAATGTTGTTTATTTTGGTTGAGTCTATTTTGTGAGTTTTCAGGCTGTATGTATGTGGGGAAATTTTTTAATGTGTATTGTGTGGTTGTAATGGATAGTGTTTTGTTTTGCGAGTACATATCCAAAACCTGCTAAAATTCTCTTTAGAAAGCCCAATGCATTGTATACTATTGCTGTAAAAATACCTCAATGTGAGATTGTATTAGCGATACGTCACCATGTACATATACGGTTGTAAATACAGTGTAGAAAAAACATAAACAATCGCATACTACGAAACTGAAAGAGAGTAAAATGTATCATAAAAAAACAATAAAAACGAATCTGTCAAATTAGTAAATCACAAAGATGATTTAAATTACATATTTTATATTTTTATTTAAAATTTGAATTTTAATTTATTTTATATGATGTTACATAATTTACATGAATTGTTCGGAAATAATTTATTCGGAAATGACATTACGTATGTTTTTTTTTTATTGTAGAAGTAGAGTAAAAACAGAGAATAAAATCGAATACAACTTACAACAACAAAGCATAATAATATTATTTTATTTTGTTTTCACTCTATCTGCTCTGTCCGATATAAAAAAAACCACAAGCTGGTAATCGGCATGATAAAATATTACAAGGTATGTTTGACAGATGAAAGCACGTGGAGCGTGACGTCACTCAGAGTCAATTTGGATATTTTTTTTGAGAATTAGTTTAGGTTTATAAGAATATGTTTAGGTTTTCGAAATGGAAATAAGTTTCAACGATTGTACACGTTAGAAAAAACACAAATCCCAACCAAACGGAGTCAACGTTACGAAATATATAACTCAAAGTGACGTCACTAAAAAGGAAAATGGCGACATGTCGGTTGGTTGGAACATACCTCTGTATATTTATACCATGGGTAATCGGTATATCGTGTCAACTCAATAAAACTGTCATTAGGATAGGAAAACAAATAGAAATGAAGATCGAATTCGTGCGGCTGTCGATTTTTTTCAACGGATATTTAACTGGAAAAGGTAAGAATTTAATTATTAATTCAACTTTCCAAAAAAACATAATTTCAAATATAATTAATTATTCATATATTTTTGTCCAACTTTTATTTTGTGTTTAACGTTATTTGTATTTTTTCTTATAGCGGATTCTAAGAGCAGAGTTGTAAGATTGAGGTACAGTTACAGGTGAGTGCATCCTTTTTTTTAAAGTACCTATGTACTATATAATTATTTAAGTAATTTTCGTTTTGTGATATATCTAGCTACTTAAATTACATTTTTTATTATCAATTGCCACTGGTGCATTATAGATTTTCTTAGTTTTTATTGTCTTTTGTTTTTTCAACTTTATATTTCGGTCGAGTGCATTTAGTTTATGGGTTATCGTTTATTTTTATGCATAATTTTGTGATATTTTGTGATAAAATCCACGTCTATACCCAAGTGCTGTATTGTGATATTTTCGAATAAATCAGTGATATTAATCTGTGATATTAGGCTATAAGTTAATTTATTCCTTTTAAAGCACTTGGGTGACGGGTACTCCAGTTCCATATTTTTTATTTTGTTCACAATTTCGAACAGATAAATATGTCTCGTCATTGCTCCGTACTAGGATGTAATCCTAAAGTAACGGAAAATACCAAAGTTCCCACATTTTCATTTCCTTATTTTGAGGAAATAAAATTGAAGTGGATCGATGCTATCGGTCGAACAAATTGGTACCCGTCTAAATATTCGCGGGTTTGCATTAGGCATTTTAAAGAGGAAGATTTTGTCGTAAGTGTCAATATTAAAAGCAAATTACACCAATTAAGTGGTAATGCGGTGCCATCTCTTTTTTTACCACAATTTCAACCACCTTTGTTTCTGCCTCTTCAATTTGAACAAAGTGAACAAATTGAACCAACCTTTACGCTACCGGACTATATTGGAAATTTTGAAATATTTGTTAACAATTTTGGGGAAAGATTAAACACTTCTAATTATTTAATATATCAAAATTCCCAAAAGGTGGTTTTTTATAAACTTAAAAATTCAGATGACGTTGGGTGCGACATTTCGACGCGGATATGCGTCACCAATAATCTTTACGTTAAGGTTATTCATAAGGATATACAAATATTCAGCGCGAACTTAGATTTGCTCCCCCGTAACATGAAAATATCGAAATGGTCTCAACTTTCTTATATATTATCAAAATACCGCGAAGATTCTAGTGAAATTGATGAAAATCGAGAACACTTATTAGGTCGTGCTTTGCATTACTTAAAAATGGCTCGAGATATCAACGAAGATTTCCCCCATTTCGGCAAACTAGATATTATTATTAATCAGGTTGAAATATTAAATAGACAAAAACCAAAATATGAGTCCGAGACCATTGTATTCGCATTTTTAATATATGCGCATTCAGCAGCAACCTATAATATTTTAAGAAAATTTTTGATATTGCCCCACGTCAGCTATTTACGACACATCTCATCCCGCCTACACATTTCACCTGACCACACCACACTACACAATGACGAGAACTATTTATCACATATTTCGAAATCAGTGACTGACCGAGAGAAGTTTGTCGCTCTTTTGATCGACGAAATTTATGTTGAGAAAGGCTTGCAATATAAAAGTAACAAAATTGCTGGTCAAGCTGTGAATGATCCCACAGAATGTGCAAGAACAGTAATGGCATTCATGATCAAATCTGTTTTTGGTAATTTTAAGCAAATTGTTCGTCTGTTTCCAGTATTACGTCCGACTGGATTAGTTTTATATGAGTTTACGAAGTCAGTGATCCAATTTGTTCAATCGTTAGATTTTAAAGTTGTAGTTATAATTACCGATAATAATAGAATTAATCAGAATATGTTTACTCGATTTTGTCCGGTGGGTAATTTTTTCACTAATCCAGATTTTTCAAACCTAAACATTTTTTTACAGTACGATTCCGTTCACTTATTTAAAAATATAAGAAATAATTGGTTAAATTTGACAACCGAAAATAAAACTTTCTTTTTTCCGGACTTTGAAGACTATTCCATCAAGCAGGCATCTTTTTCTAATTTTGAAATTTTATATGATAAAAATAAAAGTAGTTTAATTCAATTAACAAAGCCTTACAAATTGGATCACAAAACTATTTATCCTAACAGTCTTGAAAGACAGAATGTTAGATTAGTAGATAACATATTCCACGATTCCACTATTTCCGCGTTAAAAGAGGATGGAACTCAAGTTCTAATAACAGTGGTATATTAACAACTAGCACTTTTAATGCCCTAAGACATACCACTCAAACTATTTTAGAGTTTATTAAATTTTCATTTTTAAATATTAACGTAGAATACATTTTAATCGGAAAGTTGCAAACCGATGATTTAGAAGGTAGATTTAGACTTTATCGTTCATTAGCTGGTTGTAACTACAGAGTATCCTACACAGAAGTCATCGAGAGCGAAAAAAAAATTCGGATACATAATATTTTTGGACATCACCAAAAGGACTATAAGAAAATGTTACAACCAACTAATGAAAATTCATTATACGAAGAGGTTGCTGATTTAGTTAACTTTGGTGTAATTTTGGACGATAATGCTTATCTTGAAAAGGTAGAACTTGACGATGATGCTAAACTATATGTAAGTGGTTACGCGGCGCAAAAAGCGTCAAATTATGTTAAATGCAAAGCTTGTCAATTTTTATTTTTGAATGATAAAGGAGCCACCACTAACTCACACTATTTTAATTATTTGCAACGTGGTGGCCTTTCTGTTGCATCGCATGAAGCTAATTATATTATTTTTCATATGAGTTCCATTTTCCAAGCAATATTGAATAATGAAGTATTAAAAAAAACATTTTTTGAATTAAAAAATCACAAGGGCATTTTAATAAGTTTAACGTTAGATAGTTTAAGAAAAGACGATGCAACAGTTATTGATTTTGATCATGAATGCGATTGCGGATCAACTAGTTTTAATATTTATTATAGTATAAGCAAATGTTTTGCAAATGTAATTTTAAATAATTATGTAAAAAAAATAAACGATAAATGTCACGCGTTAACCGATGTCACAAATCGAAAATTACTTACATTGAAATGAATTTTATTATTTGGTATTATTTTTTTATTTTTTATTATTTTGAAAATATGTAAAATATTAAGTTTTTATACAAATGAAATGAATGTTTCTTGAAATGAATTTATTAACCATTTTTCTTTTTTTATGAACCAACCACCACAATCATCGGGCACTGGAGTCGAGAGCTTTAAAAGCAATACTACTTAGCAAGAAGTGATAAGATTATTGTTCCTGACTAAAATATACATAATTTTTTATGGTATTTTAATATTTTTATTGAAATTAAGTTTTTTATTTATTTCTTAAATTATTGAATTATATTATATTTTTATTTACTTAAAATGTTGAATTATATATTTTTTGTTTGATTGTTTGAAAAGGTTTTTACGCCTAATGGAAGCCAATATATTTGGCTTCCATAAGACTTTTCCTTGAAAATAAAATTTATTAAAAATAATATGGTTTTGCTGTTTTATTAAGTTATTATTTTCAGCCAAGCAATTTTTTTATTCCAATATGTTATGGCGTGTTCCACTTCCAATATATATGTTATGTCTAACGGTCAAACAGACCACCACTTCCAAAAAATTCGAGAGGATTGACGAGCTGAAATAAATTAAATTTATTCAATAATGAAAAAATTTGAAATCTTATTTTAGCACAATATACTTACATAAATTATCCGACACTGCTTGATAATCCGATTAAATTTTCCTGATAAATGTGTTACAACGAAGGGTACAACACATATTTCCATTATACAGGGGATATTTCCATCGTTCCACAAAAATTTGAAAATTTTTCATTTAGGTTGTACATGTACGTTATGTAGTACATATATGTAAGTATATGCAGCACAGTAGTGAGGCTATTCTACATTTCAATGCTGCAGTGCCATCTAAAAATGTATTGATGTATCATTTCCGGGTTCAGTTCATACATTTCCACTTTGAAATTATGCTTTGGTTTTCTGGACCAAAATTATAATTTCACAATTAAAATTAAAGTTTTCAATTTTGGTTTATTAATTTTCGGTTTTATTTACAATTTTAAAATTATAAATATTTTTCTATTTTTAAATTATATTCATATTCAAGTAAATTCATATTTTTCAATTTGCATTTTATATATTTCAAAGTTTACTTTAAAATTTTATTTATATAATTTAAAGATCAACCCCGGGAGTCCTAGTTCCCAGGAAATTGTCCAAATTTCGAATATCCACAAATCGAACTTCATAAAATCCATAAATATCGTTTAACCTTATTTGTTATATATTTTATATATATGGGGAATTCGCCATTCGACTGACATTCGACATCCGGACAATATCCTGGGAATTAGTCAATTGCGTTAAGCGTTGTGTTGGAGTTTAAATTACAGTATAATCTTACTCGTTTATTTACCACTAAATAAATTCAATTCATGAATATAATTTAAAAATAGAATTAAAATTGACTTTTATGTAAATAAAATTGAAAATTAATAAACCAAAATTGAAAACTTTAATTTTGATTGTGAAAAGTATAATTTTGGTCCAGAAAACCATAATTTTAAAGTGGAAATATATAAACTGAACCCGGAAATGCTATGTTCCGGTTTAAGAAATTGATGTAGTAGCAAAAATGATCAAAATTAATTTTTTCGACTTAATTAATTCACGCTAATTTTATCCAGGCATCGCTTTTTTCAATCGCACTTCTTCACAGACCTTCTTCGAAGAAATAATCACGCCGGGTTTGTTTGGTTACGAGCTGAAATAAATTAAATTTATTCAATAATGAAAGAAAATTAAATTTTATTTTAGCAGAATACACTTACTTAAATTAACCGACTTAAACTGCTTGATACTCCGATTAAATTTTCCTGATAAATGTGTTACAATGAAGGGTATAACCGGGTATCCGTATAACACATATTTCCATTCCACGGAATATTTCCATTGTTCCACAAACATTGGAAAATTTTTCATTCACAGTACATATACAATATACATGTACGTTGTATAATATATCGAGGAAAGTAGTGAGGCTATTCTACATTTTAGAAAATCTCAAAAGCAGACCTCAACATGCTGGATACACTCAACGTCACCACAAAAATTATTTTACACATCTACATAGGGGCTATTCACACCAAGTGCGAATTGCGAATGCGAGTAAACAATTTTTATAAATATATAATAAAAAAAACACTTACCTATATCCAAAATGTTTGTCTATTTATACGATAAGTATGATGTTTCCAAACAAATTAAATTTAATTAGGCCCGAAAATTATTTCACAATTAGAGAAAAACTATATTCGCGTGAAAAATGACAACATTTACACGAATTTCATTTTTCTCTAATTTTGAAATAATTTTCGGGCTTAATTAAATTTAATTTGATTGGCAATATTATATTAGTTATAAGTAGATAAACATTTTGGGTTTCTCTGTTATTTATATCATAATTTCATAAAAATTCGTTACTCGCATTCGCAATTCGCGCTGGGTGTGAATAGTCCCAGGTGTAGCAAAGCACTTTACTTTTGTATCAGAACATTTTTATTGTTCAACAAACAAATGAAAATTTTTCATTCTATACACGTACTTTGTATCATATATAAAAAAAAATTAATCAAATATAAAAATTTTAATTATTTCTAATCACTTTTAACATTATTTATTATTTTCTAATCACTTTTTATATTATCTGACACTACATAATTATACCGATTTTTGACATTTCTCTACAAAAAAACAACACGAATCATACGGCAAGGCAATGTCATTATGAAAAACAAAAAAACATATGTTTGAAATTTTGTTTGTAGATCAAAGCAAAGAATAGAGAGTAAAAATGCTCAAATATCATCGGCGTTAGCAGTATGTGTGATAAATACATGGTGTGGTGTTAGTAGGTTTGCAAACAATAGAGAGTAAAAAATGCTCAAATTATCGACGTTAGTAGTGTGTGTGACCTATACGTGGTGTGGTGTTAGTGATAAACAAATAAATTTAAATTTTTTTTCTATGGTTTTTCGTAGTCACTACTACGCCTTAACGTTGAGGTTTATAAGTATGTGTCTGCGTATCAGCAAAATGAGCAGGCTTTCTAAAGAGAATTTTAGCAGGTTTTGACATATCTATTATTCTTTTGGTATTGTGTGGTCATTTGATTGTGGTTTGTTTGGCTGAATTGCGTATTTCTGTGGAGAGTGTTTTGAGAAAATGGTGGAGGTCGTTAGTGTGTGTTTTGATGGAATTGTGGAAATTGGGTGTGGTAAGTTTGGTTAAATTTGTAATTGTATTTTGGGATTTGATGGTTCATGTTTCTGTTTGTTATATTTCACTTTAATACACTTTAAACACTTAAAAAAAATTCTGTAAGAAAAGAATAAAACGGGAGTAGATCGTCCCTATTTGTAAGGTAAAATAATTTTGTTTACACTTAGATTTTGATCAATGGAGAAAGATTTTTTAATTTTTATTTTCTGCGTGTAAAAATTGGTATTTTCAATCCTATATTTTTGTTCACCGTGGTGTCGTTTTCCGTGAACTAAAACACTTAAAACTATTTCGCCACAGGTGCGAAAAGTGTAGCGCCATTGTTGTTTTAGTTATGATTTATTGATATTTATTAATGTAAATTTATAGTAGCAGTTATTTATAGTTAGTATTTATACGTACGTATGATTGTATTAGGTAGAAACGTCCGATGTTAAGGATATATCTTTAACTACTCACCTGCCGTTATTGAAATTCCAAAATCGCCTCCGTTCTCAATTCTTCTCATACTAAAATTTACATGCTTTCGATATTGTACAATCTTAAAAGTTTAGAAAATACGCTTATTAACACTTTTGTTTTTGTTTTTTTCACTTCTTTTTTCTCTGGCACTTTCAATAACCGTATTTTAACTTCATGCATCTAGATTTTCCTACACAGTAATTAATAAGACTTGATATAGGTTTATTATTAAATTGTATTTTATTTATTTAAATTAGGATTTCTTATTTTTTATTTTTTATTAATTACTCAACAAGTTACCGTTGTGGCCTTGCCTTCATAATCTAGACAGATTTATGGTTTTAAATTTAAGACCGTTGTGATTAATTTAAGACATTTGTTGGTATTGCCTATAATTATGCCCACGTCGTTTATGCTTAAGTTTTTATTTTTATTTTGATTAGGTATGTCAGTGTATATCTATGTTGGTCGATAAATCATTGTTAAATGTAATTAGCTTAAACATACAAAGTCCACTGCCAAATAATGATAAGATTCATCACATATGGTGCTTCAGTTAGTACACTTTGTTTCTCTGATACATTTTTAAACCTAAATATCTCTAGATCAGCTTTGGTCATCAAAGGCTTTAATATACATATATTTAGGAAAGATAGGGCACTTCCTCTCTTTAATTATGGTGGTTTGTGTATGTTTGTAGATGGTCATATTAAGGCTGCATTAGCTACCACACCTTCCTCCATTTCAGTATTATAATTCTCGAATTTAGAGTTTTTGTTTGTCAATGTTTTCATAAATGGTCAACAAATTTTATTCGATACCATCTATAACCCTCCAAAAACCATTGGTCATATGACCAATTTCATAACTCTCTTTTAGATTGAGAAAATTTGGTTAGTTATTGCTTTTGTGTTTAGGTACGATGAAATGTATATATCAGATAACTTTAATTTTGATATCCTCCAAAAATGTCTCCTTTCCTCGATGCGGATTATTATAATAGTCTTAATTTATCGATAAACAAAAATGTTGGATCAATTTTTTGTTGTTCAACCGCTATTGGTGCCTCTTATTTCTTTATTGACCATATCATCAATTTTACTAATAACTGTATATTTGTTTTTTCAATCAGCTGCATCTCAGTTTAGAATCCCATCACGACCTTTTCAGTTTGTTCCTGTGAGTTGTTGCTCTCCACCTAAACCTAGCAGTTTTAATTTTAGAGATTTCTCTAGTATATATACTCGTAATTCACGCCTATAGTTTGGTTTCTTGTGAGGATATTTTCTATCTCAGTTCTGCAACAAGCCAAATAGAATTTTTCATCTCGTGTATATTAGTTTGGTCTTTGATAGTTGCGTTCCGCTTAAAAAGGTTACTCGAAAAGAAAAATCTCCGCCTTGGTTGTCTCAGGAAATTTCTAATGATATTAGTATTAGTATTAGAGTTAAGTAAATATCCTTTATGCAAAAGGTAGTCTAATAGTAAGTTCGGGTTGCAGGGTTAATTCGGATTACTAAACGTAATTTTTTCAAGGATAAGTTAGACATCTCCTTTCCTCTCAAGATTTTCTACCGTAATGTTTGTAATTTAAGCCTCAGTGAATGCAGGAGTAGTACTAGTGGAGGTGTTAAGCCTAATGGCATCAATAGTTATTTCTGCACTAGTTTGAACTCAGGTAGTAAGTATTAAGTACCATTGATTTGTTTTCTAACGCGTCCTCTAATTCGTTTTGTTTTCTAATATTTCTCTGGAGTATTTACAATTTGATATTTGGAAGGAAAGGAAATCGGAATCTTCTAGTCTGGGTAACGTCAATTTAAAACTCTTCCGTTTTGTCTTAAAATACTTATTACATATCTTCAATTTTATTTGTTGTTCTCTTACTATCCAAACCTGCGGAAGCTAAGTAAAATAATCCCGATCCCAATGTTCAGTAATCCTTTAGAATTATCCCATTTTCGGTCAATTAATATTTGAGACTCTCTCTCTAAAGCTTTCAAGCAATGTATTTAAAAAATCAAATTCAATCTTATCGAAATAGAAATAGTTTAATTAGCTTCAGTTAATAGAGAATAATAGGAATTCGTTTTTAGTTAACAGGTATTGAGGCTTAGCTTTAAATAAAACTCCTACTTGGAGTGACCAGTTAGTTAGATATCAAGTGTAGGTAGCTTTTCAGATTTCGCTTCAATGTCTTCCAAGTTGCATGATATTATCATAAAGAACATTACGGTTGTAAAACAGCCGAAAAGGAAAAAAAACTTGGATTAATAATCATTTGATTTTTCTGATAGGGAGGCGTGAATCCTTCAATTCACTGTTGCGTAAGCATTCAACCAATTCCTATATTAAGGAACAGTATATTAAATACCGTAATAAAGCAGCCATACTGAATAAAAAATTAAAATCAGATTACTTTAAGAATCAATTGAATAATGCAGGTGGAAATCTAAGGAAAAAATGGCGTATATTTAACGAACTGATTTATAATGCGCATCAGGTTTGTTGTGATTTGCCGCCTTTAGTCGATCATCTTGGCAACGCTATTTCCGATCCCATTATTATTTGTGAAGAATTTAATAGATTCTTCATAAACGCTTCTCAACTATGCAAATCAGTACTTAGCCCATCTCTAGGTGACTTTAGGACTTTCTTGAATTATGATGTAAATTATGAAGTTAAAATTAATCCCAACCCAAATATGAACCAAAATTCAGCTGTGGGTCTTGACGGTGTTCCTATGCGTCTAATTTATGCTGCACGCTTTAATTTAGTTTCTAGCATTGCTGCATTAGTTAATCATTGCATTGCAATAAGTGAGTTTCCTTTTATTTTAAAAAAAGCTTGTGTAGTGCCAGTGTTTAAGAAAGGAAACAAAACGTAGTGTTTAAGAAAGGAAACAAAACGTATTGACCAATTATAGGCCCATTTCGATCCTTAATTCATTGGCTAAACTTTTTGAATTCATACTATTAGACCAGTTTAGTGCTTTCCTGGAGGACAATGATATCATAAATGTTAACCAGTTTGGATTTTTACCTAAATCCAACACTGAAGCGGCGGTCTTTAATTTAATGAATGAAGTGTACACTGTACAGTCGTCTCTCGCTAAATAAATATGTTGCAATTTTGTTTATAGATATTCAGAAAGCCTTTGATTGTGTTAGTCATTCCATTTTATTAGAAAAACTTAAAAAAATTAATCTCTCTCCTAACTCGGTAAGACTTTTTACCAGTTATTTATCTGGACGTACCCAGCAAACCAAGGTTAATAATAAATTTAGCAGTGAACTACATATTAACCTCTGCTGGAGTATTTCAAGGTTCTATACTGGGTCCTATTTTGTTTAACTTTTACATTAATGATATTTTTAATTTGAATCTTACTGGTGTTTTGCAACTTTTCGCGGATGATATTATTGCTGATTTAAAATTAATAATTTTTTGGTTGGAATCAAATGAATTGTCAATTAATTTGGATAAATGCAATTACTTAATTTTTGATAATAAAAAACTGCCAATTGACTTCCCTTCCAAAATAACGGTGTATAATAAGAACGTTCAACAAGTTGCTAAATCTAAATATCTAGGGCTTATAATTGATTCCAAACTAAATTTCAGTGATCACGTTGTCCATGTCTATAATAAAATTTCTCCTTTCTTGCATGTTCTCTGGAGAATTAGAAACTATATATCTGAACCAGCCGCATTTAATATATATTTTGCTCATATTAACGGTCACTTACTGTATCTCAATATAATTTGGGCAAATGCTGCTTCTGCAGAATTGATTAATTCCTTACAAATACTTCAGAATCGTTGCTTGAAAATCATATATAAATTACCGAAATTAATATCTACAATGTCCATTTACAATGATAAAATTCTCCCGTTTGAAGTTATGGGTTATTTTCAACAGCTCCTTTTTATCCATAAAGTTAAATTGCATTTAATCAAATGCAATATTTTGTTTAGAGTGGTTAAGGACATTCATGGTTATTCTACACGGAGTAATTCTGACTTTTATGTATTAGCAGTAGCTAAAACTAAGCGTGACCAAGTTAATGTATTTTTTTCTGGACTAATTCTGTACAACAAATTATCTGCTCAGCTTCGTGATATGACAAGTCTGGCTACGTTCAAATCAGCGTTGAAGAAATATGTATTTGATACTTGGTTCACATCTCAGAGATTTACCTTAGTCGATGTTCATAAGATTTAATGGTCTGTTGAGTGAGGCTTGTTTTTTATTTTTATTATTAGTAGGAATAATCATTTCAAATTACATTAATATCAACATGAATTTAATTTGTAAAGTTAATATTAATTCTAGTTATTTGTTATAAATTTACTGTATGTCATTTTGGAGGAATTGCTAAGTTATGTTGTTAAATAGTAATTACTAATTATCTTAATATTAATTGTTCGGTACAGTTTTGTAAACTAAATGAACAATAAAAAAAAATAAAAATTAAAGAAAGAGGGTGTTTGGCTTGATTAGTGGTTTGTATAGAAATAGGCGTAGTTCTGTTAGTCTGAAGAAGTAGTTGTGATATAATTTTTTTTCGGTTTGCTTCAGGAAACTACGAATGTTGTCTTTTTAATTTTAAAATAAGCATCCTTTCTATCTTTATAAGTTGCTGTTTAGAAGGTTTCATTTCTCTATCTTCCTCATAATTCCGGGCAAAAATTATTGTAGATAGTTAAACAAATCCTTATATCTTAGAGAGAGTAGATTCCCTTTGGAATTTAATTCCATTACAAATTAAGAAATTAGGATCGGCAAAATTATTGAACGCAAAATTTTTGATGTGGTACAGAGTAGTTGAACAAATATTAAATAAATAACCTGAAAAAAGCTGTTTCTGGAGTCGGAGGTTTGTATAATTAAATTCCATGTTCAAGTACATTTACATGTTTTTAAATATGTGGGTTAGGCCTATGGCGTGCCCTTTATTTTAATTATTAAATAAAAACGCCATCTATATCTTAAGAACTGACTCCATATTATTTGTATTTGTGATGTTACATGTAATATTCATGATTTTTGGGTTTTATCATAGTATTTACTTAATTTTTTTATAATGTTTAAACAAAAATCGACACAACTCAAGATGGTGCGGTTTTCATAGTTTTTAATGTTGTTATATGATTGACTATATGCGAACAAGAGTGACGTACCATAAACACAAATTTTAGTGAGGATGAATAAAACAGAATGAATTGTTTTTGGTTTTAATTTTGTTGTTTGGTTAAGTGAAATGTTTAAAACAACAACAGATAGTCAACGTTGCGGTTGCGTTCCGTATTTATGAAGTGGGTGACTGATCGCCAACATATTTGATATTGTGCCGCTAAACGAATGCAGAATGTTTAAATAAATAAAAACGTACATGTATTATTCCACATTATTGGTTCTAAATTTCTTTCATTTGACATTTTCCGCCAGCTGGGCTAGAAATAGGTCTCAGGACGGTAAATACATTTAGACTAATTGATTGATTGATTTTGAATGTACGACCAAGCATTTAGCAAGATCTCCCGGTTAACGCCGGGCCCATCGTTCACCCATTGTTACATTTATTTGGAAGGATAGGATAGGATTGTTAGTATAGGATTGAGATCGACCCGGTTACAAACACCTTGGCGGTCAATTGTTAGTATTTACAGTTTTTCTATTAATTACTTTACTACGTTATTTCTACTAACTGTTTTCCATCCTTGGTATCCTACAGACAATGTTAATTAGTACTCAATTACCCCTTATATATTTCCCACCACCTTAATTATTCTTTCAGTACTACAAACACCTTAATTTTAATGTTAGTGTCTATTTCCCTCGGCTGCTTCAGCTTCCAGAACCCGCCTCTGAACATTTGTTGTTGCAATTTCATTAGGAGCTGTCTATTAACAACTGCATTCTGAAATATCTCTTATATTAACAACTGCATTCTGAAATAACATTTATTAGTTTGCTGGGTCCGATTTCTAGTAATTTCTGCAAACCGTAAATCTTATTAATTTAAATTCCACTTAAGAGTTATAAAGCAGTAGCTCAGGGAGGGCCTAGCATAATGGATGTAGTTAGTCTCCGCTGTTAATTCATATGTTTCCGCCATACTGGTCACTCTCCCAACTTAGAACTACAATTCAGCTCAAATTTGAAGCCTAAGGCTCGTTTCCCGTAATACGCTGAGTCCACCGCACGCCCTTCTACGAACAACAAACCCGAGGGAAAGGAAGGTACGTTAGTAAAATTGTTAGTAACAATTTATAAAGTAAGTTAGCATAAAACAACACAATTTCTATACTACATGATTTTTTAACTGCTTATTGTTCCTGAAGCTGCGAGTTGATTCAGGCTACAACTTTATTCTGAAAATCTGGATTAAATTCAATCTTTATAAAAATTATTAATTCGGAACTGTGTTATATTCTTAAAATTAAGTTATTTATCACTAAACAAGAGAAGGGACTCTACACTAAATGATGAACAAGATAAATAAGACGAATCGTCTGACTTCTTCCTTCTGGAATCCCTATGTATACATAACCTCCACTCCCGATTCTTTCAATTCTCCACCAATACGTTTTCATTCCAATTTATAAGGTTATATCAAAGAGAGTAAAATCTCACTTCTCCTGGATATCACTCCAAAACCGGAAAAATTAAAATACACTTATAGAAAATTAAACAGGCAACGCGCATAAGTTGACCAGGGCATAAGTCGACTTAATCCATTTCAAACCTCGAGCACAGAAATATTCGTCATCATGTCATTTATACATATTTCTAAAAATTTAAATCAAATTAATCAGCTATTCCGTTATTTCTAAGAAAGGAATCAACATTTATTCAAAACTAAATTCAAATTCAAAATTCAATATAATAAATTCAATTAGTATCAGCCACCCAATCAAATGATCTCCGCCACCCTTGCCACTCAGATACTATCGCCAACTTGCCACCAAGACTACGGATGTCCATCCCATGATGACGGTGTGATAAAATTTCTATAAACCCAAATTCTAATTTATTTAAATTATTCATTAATTTAAAATCTCCCTAAAAATAAATTAAATTCGTCCTCTAAATTAGAAGGATATCAAATTAATCAATAAATTTGACAAGCTTTAAATAATAACCTGTCTAACACTAAACCAAAGCAGCTTCAATCTTGTACGAGATACAGACACCTAAGTAGTCAATAGTTCGTATTATATTATTAGTGTTATATATGGTGGAGAAAAAGGTTAGCACCCGTCAGCATAATTCTAAAACTACAAATCCGCTGGATGCTTGAAGTTTCCGGCTAAAATAGGCTTCACGAGACTTCCTGAAAATCGAAATCGTAATTAATTAGTAATTTCTAAATTTTACTTGTTTAAATAAAGTTTCATTTGTTCAATTTCAAACTAGGAATTAAAATCGAAACCAAAAGTTTTATTTGAATTGACCACCGCTATACTCACCTCCCCCGTCCCCCCACCGCCTCCCCGCCCGCCTCCCCCCCCCGCCTCCCCCCCCCCCCCCCCCGCCTCCCCCCCCCGCCATAACTGAACTCAACTATTACCTTTAAGTTAAATAACATTTAAAGATTTAAAATGTTTAAGTCTTAAACAATTTGTAGATTAACCACAAATTTAATTAAGATCCAATTATCGCTCCAACGTCCCGTTAAACCAAAGAAGACGCTATCATGAACGCTATTTAAACTATTAACATTAATACCTCCGAAAATTGAAGTCAAACCAATCCGTTATTTCTACACAAAACCTTAATAATTACCGTGAGTAAACCGATAAGTACCGTGTGATGACCACAAAATGATATGTATGTGTACCTGTTGTCTGACGAGACACCCGGGGGCGCCCAAGTACGGGACGACTCGCCACTTCTTCTTAAGGCGACTACTCGTCAGATTTCAGTGGAAAGTGATGATACAGTTAATAGTAAATGAGATTTGAATTACGGCTAAATAAGTGACCATTAAACCAAACAAAACTATTAAGTAATTGAATAAATTCGAGAAAATGAACCGTGTCCGTGGTGGAAGTTCACATACGATTTTTTTGTTTTTATAAATAGGGTTTTCTTTGAAAAATGAATTTATAAAATTGTTTAACAAAAAACTTTAAAATTAAATTGAATGAAAGTAAAAAAGAAAAAAAGAAAGAAAAACTTTGCTTATTGTTCTTGTTGCATATGACGCTGCTGATCCCGTTGTTGCTGCTTCTAGGTTTTGTTGCATACTCGGAAATGAAACAAATTTTTCCTAATTACGTCCCGTTTCATGGAGCACCTGATCCGAGCTCACCCATTTGTGTATTTACAACAGCTTCGGGATGTATACCCAAGTTCGAATACAAAGGCACATTCATAATGGAGTGTAAGAAAACCAATCAACTTTTACATCAAAAACTGCTTATACAGGGCTACAAAATTTAAAAAACGCCATTTTCCAACCGCTCTGCTCCGCCGAACCATTTCATGGACAAAAAATCCACTTCGCACACCACCTGCCTGTATGTCTCATCGTCGCTCCACTACAAGATCCGGCTCCACAGGGCCTCGATCCCAAGAGTGACAACATCAAGCGAGCGCGGCTGGGCACACCTTGCATTACAAACGGTCAAAATACACGTACACAACTCATTTTAATCACAAATAAATCATAAAAATGCTAATTAAAGTAATTACTTTTAAGTTTTAAGGAATAAACAAAATAAAAATTAAAATACAAAGAAAAATTCAAAGAAAATAAAAAATAAATTCGTCTTTCTGACTGGTTAGTCAAAGCCCGGTAAATACATTTAGACTAATATGAATAAAATTGGTACATATTCAACAAGTAATTTTGGACGCGTGTGAAATACTTCCTAAATCTTTCCTAAATAGAAAAATTTTTAAAAATATTAGTAATCAATCAATATTGAAATGATTTATCGAGAAATTGAGAGTAAAGTCTGAGCAGTACACGCGTTACTAAATAATCTTTGATATTTTGTCCGGAAATCGGAGTATGTTAATAGGTAATGATTTTGTCATATTAACCCCACTTATCTCCAACAGACTGTCCCCAAATTTTGCACAAACCTTGAATGGACCAATATTTAATTTATAACATACTCCGATTTCCACGATAGTGAATTATTTCCTAAAACATTCCTAAATTTTAAAAACATTTTAGTGTATTAGTAAACCAATCAATTAATTGTAATCAATAATTTTTTATTGAAACACTCAAATGGAAAATAGAAAATAAATCAGAGATAATAATTTATTGTTAAACTGTTAATATTATACAGTGGTAGACATTCGTATAAACGCACTCTGTTTTTTGAATATAGTTCTAAGAGTAAAGTGTTTTGATTTTTTTCAAGTAGTCTAAATTGTGTCTATCATCTTAAATCTGTTGCTACGATAAACCATTAGTAAAAATTTTAATGTTTTACCTTAATAAATTGAAAAATCTAAATTTCAGGTGGACATTCGTATAAACGCACTTCTGATAATGTACTAAAATAAAAAACAAAATTAGCAATTTTTCATATATTATTTTATTTAATATTTGGTCTGGCCCCGACTTTTCTGAATAACTTCGAAAATTCGAGTAGACATTGAATTTGTTAAATTTTTGAGTGTTTTCAGATCAATTGTGGCCCAAAATTCACGGATGGCACTTTTCAAATCTTTAATTGAATTATATTGCTGTTCATTTCCATAAACTTTTTGGGGAAGGCCCTCTAAAGATTTTCGATAGGATTGCAATCAGGACTATTGCCTATCCAAGATCTCAGCTCGCCATAAAGGTCTAATCCGCAAAGAAGCTACACGAAACCGTCTATCATGCAGGCCATTGGAGCTTCCTGTGACGAGCCGACACATTGCCCGTATTTTTAATAGTTCACCGAACATAAAATGGGCAACATTTTTTCGATCAAACCACTTTTAACGGCCATGCATACGAATAATCCGCTTCTTACGGAAAAAAAAATTAATCTGGATTTTCCCGACTGCTACAGTTGCTACTGGCTTAATTTGGAGGAACATGGCGTCGTTAGTTCGAAGCGTAATTTTGTGGCGGTGTGTTATGGTATGCAGCATTTTCTTATAACTAGGAGCTTCCCATCTGCTTTATAACGACACGAATGAATTTCCGTATGTACGTGAAACTTTTGGAAGACGTTTTGATAAATTATCTGGATAATAACATCAACAAAAATTATAATTTTCAACAAGACTATGCCTTGATCCTTGCTTCGAAGGAGACCACACCGTCGTTTCTCGAGAAAAACATTCCTCTTCTTGAATGGCCAGCTTGCACTCCTGATTGCAATCCTATCGAAAACCTTTAGAGGGCCTTCCCCAAAAAGTTTATGCAAATGAACAGCAATATAATTCAATTAAAGATTTGAAAAGTGCCATCCGTGAATGTTGGGCCACAATTGATCCGAAAACCCTCAAAAATTTAACAAATTCAATGCCTACTCGAATTTTCGAAGTTATTCAGAAAAGTCGGGGCCAGACCAAATATTAAATAAAATAATATATGAAAAATTGCTAATTTTGTTTTTTATTTTAGTACATTATCAGAAGTGCGTTTATACGAATGTCCACCTGAAATTTAGATTTTTTAATTTATTAAGGTAAAACATTAAAATTTTTACTAATGGTTTATCGTAGCAACAGATTTAAGATGATAGACACAATTTAGACTACTTGAAAAAAATCAAAACACTTTACTCTTAGAACTATATCTGTGGCAAATATTTAAAAGGTGATAACTGAGTTTTTACTACTTTTGAGGAAAACGCTTTAAAGATATTTTGGCTTCTGTGAAATATAAATCTCAACTTTGAATAATTTAAACATCACTAATTGATTGTTAGATGCCACACCAAAATATTCATTAGTCGACAAAGTTTAATTTCGTGATAGTTTCGCCCTAATAACAAAAATAATTTGTTGTTCCCTTTTAAATATATTAAAACCGTTTATTGTTAGAAACAAGTGCATCTAGCTCATTTTAAAAATTTATAAATTTAAAAGCGTGTTGAGGTAACTATAGTCGTTTCCCTTTTTTAATTGTAAAATGTTTATGGAAATTAAATTATCCCTTCAAAGTAATGTATGTAATTCTAATAAATAAAACCACATAATTTGTAAAAATTTAATTTAAAACTATTTTTTATTAAAACAAAATAAGACATTATTCAGTGTCAATTATTTCAATTTATAAATATTTAAAATAAATTAGAAATGGAAGTTATTTAAATTAGAATTTAATAATTTTATTCTTCGTCGATTTCATCAAATCTATCTAAATCCGCGTCCACATCGTCATCACTATCATTTCCAGTTTGTAGGTTTCTGTAAAAATCGTGGTATTGTGATGATATTAAAGGTAACATGTCTAAAATATATTTTTTCTTCTTAGAATTGATTAAATTTGGCCCATTATAGGCTAACTTTAATTCGGTTCTTGAAATTCTAGAAATTCCTCTTCGCTTTATATTATGTATTTTAAATGGTTCATTTTCGTCCAACGAGTTTTTATATTGTATAATACCGTATTGATTTGTGTATCTTATCCAACGCACTTGAGACCAAATAAATCGATTTCCAGCAGCATCTTTAGAACGCCATGTATATTTAGTTTTAACCATTTCGCTGAAGTTAAAAAAATCAGTTTGTTGCATATCAATAACTTTAAATGTATTGGTTGATCGTATAGTTCTTATGAATTGAGAGTAATCATGTGGAGCATGAATATCAATAGATGTTTTCCTTATTTGTTTTTCAATCGTAGCATGTACCACATCACATTCCATATGCGTATGACCAACGATTAAAAACTTGTGATCAATTTGTGTTATATTAGTTTCTTTAGTTTGTAGAAAAAATAGGAACATTGCAGACATAAAACTATTTTTGTTTTGCCCAACACAGTTATCACTATAAAAAGTGATGGTTTTGATTGGTTGAGGCAAAGAATTTAAATGTAAATAAAGGCAAGAAGATATTTCATTCCCGCCGCGGTTAGCTATTCCTTCATGCCATAAGTAATTAAACGGCTGATTTGATGCTCCATCATGAATAGTTAAATTGAAGGTCCACAATGACCGTTTATAAAATGCAACATTCGTGGTTAGTTTAGGTGATGGTAGACATTTTTGTAAATCAAAAGTAAATAGTCTGTGCCACTCAGGATTTTGTTTACTAAGAGTTTTATCGTGATTTTTTGCCTTGTAAATTTTAGATTAAGCGACTTAAAAATTTCGGTATACTTAAAAATTGAAGCAGAATTTTGGTATTCCTTATAATAGAGTTCAAACATTTTACTTAAATTTAAATCGGATTGTAAATATTGTTTGTCACTATGTCGGCGGGAATAGTGCGATGTATGAGCTGGAAAACTTTTAATATGATTGATAATTCCATCTGTGGTTTCTTTTGGAAGCATTTTTTTAATTTTAGAACAGCTTCCACGTTTGTGTTTTTCCGGTGTAGCACCAGGACATTTGTACAATTTATCACATACAATATCAATAAACTTACGGGTTTCTCCAAATGTATCCAAAAAACATTTCTTGCATACTTCACACCGATTGCCAGAATTTTTCAAAAATAATTTAGATGAATAACGGCGAGGTTTAATAGAATTAGTTTTTCTATACTTTACGGTTTGAAGGTCGATTAAACCACAAATGTAAGCGGACCTCATATCATAATTTCCTAAAATAAACGTTTTTTTTAAATATAGTCATTTAAAATTGTTGTATTAGTTATTAACATTGAAATTGTGGAAAAGAAATCAAATCACGTCATATGAGCAACGATCTTTAAAAGGTCATTCTCGATGGATTAGTTAACACTAAAGCGGCCAGCAATACCATTTACCTATTTTAAAAATAATTAAAAACTTACCTAGTTTCCAATACTCATCAAAAATTTTCTTTTGGCCTTCATAATTTATTTTTGTTGAACATTTCCTTTTGCAGTCTGCCAATGGAATACATTTTCTATTTTCTTTGAGTTTTCCAGATGAAGAAATGTATTGCACACCTAAATTTCTTTTTGTTTTTCTAATTTTCTGCGATTCTTTGGTACATATAATTGGCGAGATAATTTGGCTTGTTCGAAGAGCATCAAAACAATTTTGCTCAATTTCGTTACGCATGTTGCTCAATCCATCAATATCATTTACATCGGAACCGGAATTTTCTGAATTAGAATACAATGTGCCAAAAGGAACATACGATAGGTCCACATCACTGTCATCAAATTCTATTGAGCTTTCAGATTTACTTACTGGTTTTTAAAGCAACACATTAGATTTGTTAAGAATAATTTAAAAAATAGTTTTCAATTTACCGTTCCCGTTTTTTGAACAACTTGGTTGGTTATTATCAATGACATTAGCTTCAAAATTATTCATTTTTGATTATATTAATAATTTATTTCAGATTGTAATTCAATTATTCGTTAACTTACAAAGACAATTTCATAAAAATAACTGAAGAATGCAGAAAATTATTATAAGAAACAATGCGCTTACATGTATGCTTAGCATGCTATTTAACTTAAAATAACAGTCGTCATCGTCAGTGTTTTTTGCGTTATCACGTGTATTTAAAAAGTACTTCGCTTGTACTGCAGATTATGTAACCTTTGATTATCATCATTAAAATAGTAAATAAATTAAAAGAGGTTATCTAGATTATATTGAATTTGAACAATGAATGTAATGGTACAATTCCACTTAACCCGTAACTTTATATCATTGAAGAAAATAAAGAACGGGTCAACTTAAACTTCGCCTTATTATTATTTTGTATTAGATACATAATTTCGATTTATAGAAAAAATTTTAAAATGTGATTATTTGTGTTATTCTTGGAATTTGTCACTATACACAATTAATAAAAACAGATTACTATGGTTGTCCTGTTTTCTATATTCATAAAAATAGGATAATATCAAATAATCTAATGATCAAACGGGTTAAATGCGAATTAACTCACTATAAAAATTCGGGAAGTAGTGTAATTTTCTATTAGTTTTTTAAGTTCATTTTAATCGAATTACCCCATTTTTAATATGTGGAATTATTAATATTTTGAATTAACACCTTTTAAAAGGTTCAATAATTTAAGAAATATTGCACCTAGAAAAGTGAAAATTACACGTACCATGTACCAAATAACGTAGATTCCGGAAATCAAATAAATTTAAAAAGTTAAAATTTGAGTTATCACCTTTTAAATATTTGCCACAGATATTCAAAAAACATAGTGCGTTTATACGAATGTCTACCACTGTAGGTGCAAAATCTTGTCTGGAAATAAAACTAAGCACAAAACGTAGACCATGGTCCATTCTTGACTTATGTAAACATTAGAGACATTCGCTTGGAGCTAAGGAGGTTAGATAATATGATGAAAATTACCCCAAGTTTAAATTGAACGGCTAACCTACAACATTTGAATTTACTAACCCATCTTTCATACGTTGTCTGGAAATAAAACTAAGCACAAAATGTAGACCATGGTTCATTCTAGACTTATGCAAATATTGGAAAGATTCTCTTGGAGCTAAGGAGGTTAGATATGACGAAAATCACCCGAAGTTTAAATTGAACGGCTAACCTTCAACATTTGAATTTACTAAACCATCTTTAATACCTTGTCGGGAAATAAAACTAAGCACAAAATGTAGACCATGGTTCATTCTAGACTTATGCAAATATTGGAAAGATTCTCTTGGAGCTAAGGAGGTTAGATATGACGAAAATCACCCGAAGTTTAAATTGAACGGCTAACCTTCAACATTTGAATTTACTAAACCATCTTTAATACCTTGTCGGGAAATAAAACTAAGCACAAAATGTAGACCATGGTTCATTCTAGACTTATGCAAATATTGGGAAGATTCTCTTGGAGCTAAGAGGGTTAGATATGACGAAAATCACCCGAAGTTTAAATTGAACGGCTAACCAACAACATTTGAATTTACTAAACCATCTTTGATAGTTTAGTAAATGATTTGATGGTTTAGTAAATTCAAATATTGAAAGTTAGCCAGGTCCCGGGTTTGATTCCCGGCGGGTGATGAAAAAATTACGGCTGGTTATGACGTAGGAACAATGAATTAATCCATTCATTATCCGTTAAAAATAATGATTACGAAATTTCATAATAAAGTGGCCAAATCCCTCTATGGGATGTAGCTCCAGCGAAAAAAAAAAATATTGCGACTGGCCATTTTCCGACTCAAAAATATAGCCTGGCTAATGGCTCATTTTGAGTAATAATTTGTTTATAAAAATTTGAATGCTAGTGGAGCTCAAATAAATAATTGTGGCATCTGCAAATTGTGCAAAGTGAACTTGTTCATTGAATTCAGCTTTGATATCTGCTGTATACAGGTTATAAAGACATGGTGACAGAACAGCACCTTGGGGTACATCGTATATTCGTTCTGCTTGAGATGTTTGTCCATTGATTGTAACTTTAAAGGATCTTTCATGAAGAAATGATCGTATAATTATGATTAAATATAGCGGTAAATCAAATTTAATACGTTTGAACATCAGGCTGTCATGCCATACTTTGTCGAAGGCTTTTTAAATGTCTAACAATACAAAAGCTGTTAATTTTTTCGCTTGAAGTTCTGCTTTGGCAAATTTACACGTTTTAGTTGGTGATTTCTAGTGTGACCTGACCGAAATCCGAATTGTTCGCTAGGAAATAATTTAGTGGTCATCAACATCAAGCCAATTCTTTAATTTTTTTTTTTCGCTTGCGCTACATCCCATAGAGGGATTTGGCCGCTTCATGCTGAAGTTTCGTAATAATTTGTTTATGGATAATGAGTGATTAATTCATTGATCCTTACATTAACCAGCCGTGATTTTTTAACCACTGTGCCACCGGAGCGGCAACACAACAATTATCTATTCGAGACAGTAAAATTCTTTCGAAGATCTTGTTTAGTCCGCTAAGTAAACTAGGTCTATAATTTTCTTTTTGATTTGTCTTTTTGCGGTTTGGGAATTGGTAGAATAACAGCTTCGTTCCATTTAGTTGGGAAATATTCAAGTTTGAGAGAAACATTAAATACATAGATCAAGTAGATTATGGCTTTGCGTGATAGGTGCTTGGTTTGTGATTCCGTCGATTCCAGGTACTTTTGATCGTTTAAAGTCTGGCAATGATATTTGAAATTTCTTTAGGCTTTATTAAAAGTTCGCCGTCTATCATTTATTATACTTAATGTTTCGTGGATAGCTTTTGCGAATGTGGTGTCAAAGACTTCATTAGTATTGTGAATTTCAATGAAGAAAAATTCTTAAGATCAGTAATTAAAGTGATAGGCCTGTTAAGTGAATCTAAAGTCGAATTTAGCACTAGAAGGGTTCAATATTGGATATCATTTCGTTATGATTAGATAACAATAAATCTAGTGTAGATGGGTAACTAGATTTTTTGGATTGATGAGTGGGTTCTAGTGGAAAAAGGATATTAAAATTTCTTATTATCGACTCATTTGGAGGCTGCTGTCTAGGAAAATTGTTTTATTATGTTGGTATTTAAGTCTTTGTTGTACAGATTTTGGTTAGTTGCTACCTCTTGCATTTGTTGTTTGTAAATTTAAAATTTTTTTTTTAGTGCTCAAGTTTTGCTTGATGATTCGATATGTCTCTAGGTCTGGGCAATCTTTGGAGTTTGCCGAATTTAACCCATCACAGTGTTGGCGCATTTGGTAACAGCTGATGTACAATTTTCGGTTGAGTGTGCATTGCGACATTTCATATATTTCAGCTGTTTATAACAATAGCTGATCCCACATCAATACATTTCGTATCTGCATTTAGCGGTCCAGTGTTGTGGACTTACGAGTGTTATGTTTCGGGGTTTATCCCGGCGAAACAACAAAGGAACCCCTGCCACACTGCACTTTGATTGCACTTTTATTTTTATTTTCCTTTTTGACACAACCCAGGCAAAGAAACAATTTAACCAAACCTACGTGGTTGTTTTTTTTTATCACTCTATCAGTACCTCATTGTTACAATGTGTGTAGATAGACGTTAAGTTTAGATGTTATATGTTATTGGTGATTACATCCAACCAAAAGCTGGATAGCAATCTTCAAATCTAGGAAGATCAATTTTACGAGATATTTAGACCACTTTCATTAGACCTGGCACAGTTCCACATGGAATGTCGACAGTTAAAGTCGCCCCTTAAAATATATAGTTAATTCGATTTTGAGTCTTTTTTTTTGAGTTTTATTTTTAAAACTGATCCCATTAGGTTTTGGATAATAACATGCGATAATTCGAACCGAAGTTCCATTTACAAGTTTAACTGCTGAATACTGATGTCTGGCATTTTCAATAGTTAAAATATTTTGATCCGGTAGGTTATAATCCCAACACCTCCAACCGATCTATTATTTGTTATATAAAGTATAATCTAAAAAAGAACCGTGTAGTTTCAGTAAATAACATCTAACTCGATACTCTGGCGTAATATGATCAATAAATATTTCCACAAACATTTACGTAGATTCGCATTCTTTAAAACGCTCGCAAAATTTCTACGATTTGCTTGCTTTTGCTTGCTAACCAAGAAAAAATATCGTGTATACCATTTTTTCATACAAATATGAAATAACGTTTCTAGTAAATTCACAAAAAATGACTGTTTATCTGCTTATCTGAGTATCGAGTATCTAGCCCAATATCCATTAGGTATGCAAGAAGAAAATTTATCAAAATAGTTGTCGAGCTTTCGCACAACTTCAATTTTTATGAATTGCTGGTCTTTCAAATATAATGACATCGATCTGAATAAGTGAAAATCATAGAGAGCCATGTCTGGAGGATACACCGCATGCTGTACAACTTTCCACCCTAAGGAGAAGATGAGAGAATTTGAAACGAATATTCATCCAGTAAAACTTTAAGTTCTTCATCTTCAAATTTTTTTACTGCACCGTGGATCGTCCTTAAGGCTAAAATTGTAATCACGAAATCTTCTAAAGCATTTTTTTACTGTTGAATACTCTCAAAATTTTCACCCAAAGTCGAATTAATCAAGTCCAGCTTGGAAATGATTGAAACTTATATTATAATAACAGCAATGAATAAGCTGGGGTGACATGTTGCGTCATCACTTTCGATTTGTTTTCGATTGTTGTCTCTTGTAAAGGTATATTTGTTGTACAATATTTTGCTGCATGGGAATCGTGTAGTGTAAACGTCCGAAAATCAAATTGCATGTAAATTGTGTTGAAATTGCAGCCAACCGCATTTTCATAAGATGTGTGTACAATATTTTTGACAGCTACCTTAAAATTGCGTCTTGTTGATGTTGTATTTGTGATTTTACTCTTTTTCATAATATTTTCAAATACGACGGAGTCATTTTTGAAAAAAAAATTTAAACATTTTAGGACCATCTAATCTTAATTCATTAAAAATGAGACCTTGAACCTCCTTTTCTCCAAAATCTCGTCTTTGTAGCCAGTTCCTTCTCTATATCGTCCTATTTTAATAACGTTTTTCTTAACTTGCTTTCTTGTCTATCTGTCTGTCTGTTTGGGTCAAAATTTGAGGTCGATTTTAAACCAACTTCTCGACGACCTAGAGACTTGAAATTTTGAACATAGCTCAAAACTCGACGACAATGCAACATTCAATAGTTTGCGATATATTTCGACTCCAGGTGATGCTGTAAATTACGTTTCTCGAGATCGTTACAATAAACCGACCTCATATAGTATGCTGGTTTTTTATACATACAAAATTATAGTATGGAAAAATTTAAAGTGTATTTCAATGAAGGCCTGATAAAAATTCAGAAGAAAACAATTCGATCAATAACTTGGCACCTCCAAGTTATATTAATTATTTCGCGACAGGTTCGACAGGTTGCGGAACAAAAGTTGGTTCTAAGTTTCTTATCCTCCAAGTATCCGAATACATGAATACAAAATAACCGAGAACTAGAAAATACATCAGCACCCTTGTTGGCAACACTAAAAAAGCAGAAAATAAACTTTTTAATAAAAACTTTTTAATATATCACGTTTTTAAAATGGACTAAAAAGAAAAAAATAATTTTTCCTTGCCTCACAGTACAGAAAATTCTGAGAATTTACGATTGTATGTTTTCAGCAACTATGAGAATATTTGGAAAATTTAAAACGAAAAACGTGGAGCGCATCTAACGAAGTTTTGATACATGGTTCATTAACAATTTAATTATGCTCCCTGACAAGTGATGCTAACTATAATTCTTTTAATACCATAGTTAGCTTTCTTTAGTATGTATTATGTTCCATCAGAACTGTATTATACCATTATACGCGCTCCACGTTTTCCGTTATATGTATATTAAATTAGAAAGTTTTTTTTATTTAATTTATTAATTTTATGCTGCTTTAATTTTCTGCTTTTAATAATTGCAATCGTAATTGCGCAAAACCCGATAAACATTAAATTTGTTTGGTTTTTCATTCCTAACAAGTAGAAAATTAAAACACTATTCTAATTTTTTTGGGAAGCTCATTCAATTTTTAGCTGTACGGTGTATAGATAACGAAAGCTTCAGATCTCATCAAAATAGCGGGGAAAATTGTATACGATTAATTTCCCCTATTGTACAATAAATATTGTATGCAAATCACATCGTGTAAAATGACCTCAACAAGAACAAAATTGTAAGCTATTTTCTTCTTTCATTACAATTTTTCTAATGCGATCTCAGTCTTATGTATACTTTTCCTTTTCTCCACATCGATAAAATATCGCAAATAGGCCAAAAGAGCGCTAAAAATAAGTGAATACAATTTGAAACAACAAATCGATGACGAGATGAACAATAAAAGCTTGGTTGCAACCTTGCAACGGAGAGCGAGACAATATAATGTAGATCACGATAAATAAACGAAGCAAAGATAAAAGGTGAACGACCGTCAGTACATTATTGTATTTTGGAGAGATTGGTCGCCAATCAAAAAAAAGTATAAAGTTAAGTGATTTTCAATCAGCGCAGAGAAAATGGACGCTTGATCGGTGTTGAAAAATTACAATAAAAAAATGAATAATAAGAGAATAAAAAAGTGGCAAGGTTATGTGAATGTATAATGCTTAAATTATAAGTGAATAGAAGTAAGAATAGAATAGTGAACTTTAATTTAATTTGTGTGCGCGTGCTGTGTAAGGAGTGACGATGACCTTGATAATAATCCGCTATTGGATTTTATCCTAGTTAAACAAACAGCTATGGTCATGTGTCGTCATTCAGTCAATTTGTGTGTAGGTTGTAGCTTTTCTATAAATCTAAAAAAAAAAACTGTATATACAGAGTGATTTATCTATTACTGTGGTTGCACAAGTATACATATGTGTGTTAGTGGTGAATACAAAACTTTATTCAAACAGTGTTACACGAGCGAACAAATCGGGGCATCGAGGTTATCGGGGCGCAGCAATGATTGCAAGCCTGCAACATCCGAAATACCAGGTAAGTCCTGTAAACATTTTATCTTCCTTTTAAATTTTGTAAAGTGGTTTGGTTTTTTCTTCCATATGCTCGACTTAATACGTACGGAGGCTTCCACTATATTAATTAATAGTATGTATATTTTGCCTGTCGAGCGAGGGTCACGGTACATTTTTAAAGACTGCTCTTTATCAATTTTTCAAACACAGTTGAGTAAACTATAACACTATTGTGTTATATTTAGTCTATATGTACTCGTTTATTTTGGCATCTAAAGTGCGATTTATTGAACATACATGTCTACTTATTGTATTTCAGAACTGTGGAGCAGTGACTATTTTAAGATGAAGTAACGCTATGAGTATTTGTTAGGTTTAGTTAGCGGTGCGTTGCAAGAGAAGTCTGAGCTGTACGACTACAGTTAGTGGTTCTTCTGTTAGTTAAACTTACCGATTTCTGGTTACGATTTTCCAAGAGATGATATTGAGGCGTTGTCTCAATTTATAATAATTAATGTATTATTGATTCGATTACGTATTCTTGGTTTTCTTAGAGAGAATTGTTATCTACTGATTTGTTACTTGTGTACAGGGAGAGTAATGTTGTATACTGATCGAGTTTTGTGCGTTAGTCTGTTGTTGATATGTGGACAATTTTGGTGCTGCTGTCTTTGATTGAGTCTGTAGGTGCTTTGATTTATTGGTGCATGCTTTTATATTTCGAATTCTGTAACGTGATTGTACATGTTTCAATTTTCAATGCATGTTTGTTGTTGGTGTTATAAAAGTTTTGTTTGTTGCGTTTGTGTGTGCCAGTTTGAATGTTGTTTATTTTGGTTGAGTCTATTTTGTGAGTTTTCAGGCTGTATGTATGTATGTTGGGAAATTTTTTAATGTGCATTGTGTAGTTGTAATGGATAGTGTTTTGTTTTGCGAATATCTGTTATTCTTTTGGTATTGTGTCATTTGATTGTGGTTTGTTTGTCTGAATTGCGTATTTCTGTGGTGAGTGTTTTGAGAAAATGGTGTTGGTCGTTTGTGTGTGTTTTGATGGAATTGTGGAAATTGGGTGTGGTAAGTTTGGTTAAATTTGTAATTGTATTTTGGGATTGGATGGTTCATGTTTCTGTTTGTTATATATTTCACTTTAATACACTTTAAACACTTAAAAAAAAATTCTGTAAGAAAAGAATAAAACGGTGGAGATCGTACCTATTTTTGTAAGGTAAAATAATTTTGTTTACACCTAGATTTTGATCGATGGAGAAAGATTTTTTAACTTTTATTTTTTGCGTGTAAAAATTGGGATTTTCAATCCTATATTTTTGTTCATCATGGTACCGTTTTCCGTGAACTAAAAACACTTAAAACTATTTCGCCACAGGTGCGAAAACTGTAGCGCCATTGTTTTAGTAATGATTTATTGATATTTATTAATGTGAATTTATAGTAGCAGTTATTTATATTTATAGTTAGTATTTATACGTACATATGATGATAGTATTAGGTTAGAAACGTCCCATGTTAAGGATATATCTTTAGCTACTCACCTGCCGTTATTGAAATTCCAAAATCCCCTCCGTTCTCAATACTTCCCACACTAAAATTTATACGCTTTCGATGTTGTACAATCTTAAAAGTTTAAAAAATTACACTTATTATCTTAAAATTTATGTTTTTTCACTTTTTTTTCACTGGCACTTTCAATAACCGTATTCTAACTTCGTACATCTAGATTTTCCTACACAGTAATTAATAAGATTGTTCCTGGCGTTGTTTATGACTAGCTTATCATCATCGATGAATTTTAATATTGTATCCGTTTCTACGGTCAGGTTGCAATGACTTTTTGTGCCCATTACTAAGGGCTTGATGCAATTATCCCGGAACTCTTTGATGTCTTACTGTTTCTGCATAAAATTATTGTGGTTCGTAGATGTAAGCAGTTTTTGGTTCGCTCTAATAAGGTGTTGAGGGTGGTATGATCATAATTGCTTTAGACTTTTCCTCTTCCAGCTTCAGTATTTTAAGTATGTATCGAAGAGTTTAATCATTTATTACTATTTTTGGAGTAACGTACTGAAGAACTTCATCAGGAAGGGAGATCTTAACACCTTGGTCGATCATCAAATCCTTTATCAGGATTATTTCCTTTAATGTCAGAATTTTACTGCTTGTTAATTCTGATTTCGTTCTAATTATTGCCTCTTGGATGTCTTCTAAAATACCATTAATCGTATCATTGCAATTAATTCAATTTCAGTTAGAGATACTTTGTTTGCCATCGTGGTGTTTGTTAGTGCCTTGTTTACTATATCTGTGATTTTGAATTCTTTGATTTACGTTCGTTTTTTTTGAAATTGCTGGTTATTTTGATTTATCAAATCTTCCATTGTACCGTTGATAGTGTAATGTATCCCAACGTTTATATCTTATATTATGAGTTGGTTTAATTTGATAAAAATTATTATTGAGTTTCTTAAGTTTTTGTTATACTACCTTATAAAGTTCTAAATTATCATTTACTCTACTAATAACAAATTTATTTATTGATTTTATTGTATTTTCTAAATTTCTTAAATCTATTTGTATTTTACATTCTTTAATTTCCATTACTAAAATAGGATCTAGATTCAAATTTTTGATTTCCAATTTTTGTGTGTTACAAATTTCTTTATAATTAAAAGAATTAATAAAAGCAACAATTTTCGAAATTTACACTTACGTTTTGAAATATACGAGTATCATCGGCTTGATTTCTGATTTCTTCTGGTTTATTACATTGTTTTAATTAAAAAATTACTTCGTTTGACGTGAAGCCGGTCGAAGAGTATACTAAATTGTTATACAAAGCCACTGGCAATTATATGGCAGTGTGAATATCGAAATTCGGAAGTTTATCTTTATTTCTGTTTATTATTTCAATAATAGTTTCGTGTGTCTTCTCCACTTGACCATTAGATTCCGAGGAGGATGCGTATTTTAACTGAATATTGAGTTTACTAAGATATTCCTTAAAATGTTAGGATTGAAATGTGGTCTCATGGTCTGAGACGATTGTGTTAGGTAAGCCGAATGAAGTGACATATTCTGTCAAAGCTCTGGTCGTGTCTACCAAATTTTTAGTATCTATTGGAATCATCTGAAGGTGTCACTGATAGAAACTTGGCCTTGTTAATGTTAAATATGTCTATGGTTTCCGATCGTATTTGTGTCTATTACAAGTGTTGCATACGTTAATGGTTTTCATTTTGCTCGTCATATTTGGGAAAAAATATGTACGTCTGATTTTCACAATAATGATGTTTTGACGATCCTCGTTCGTAACATCCTCGATCATTTTTGTAACAAAAACAAAATGGCCATTTTGTGAAATGTTTTCTCTGAAGGCTTCCTGAGTTTTTTGATACAGTACTTCTGGCGCTAGGATCGTCGACTGCTTACCATTGTGGAAATATTTCATGTGATTAACTATTTATTCCTTCTCGAAGCCTTTTTTGGAAATAATAATCGTTTTAAAATTTTGAAATATTTGTTCCGAAATTATTACGTCTGTAGTTGAGATTTTGAATATTATTTGATTTGTATCATAATTTATCGGTTGATTTATCGGCTGAGTGTGCGGTGTCTAACTCACTATCATCGTCTAGTAAGCTTTCCTCACCTCGGTTAGATTCATGTGTAGTGCTATCTGAGCTTTGGCGTAGGCATTCTATTGAGCGTATCCACAACAATATTAGCTTTACCCTCTTTATATACGACATCGTAGTCGTAATTCTCTAATTCGAGTCGCCACCTCAATATTTTGGAATTCTTATCTGATGTTTTGACAAATGTTAAATGTTTATGATCCGTTACTAACCATATAGGTAAGATTGATATTTCTTCACTGTCCAAATGATGGTAAGGGCTTCTTTTTCGTTAGTTGCATATTTACACTCCGTTGTGTTCTTGAAGAAAATGCGATGAGTCTTTCAACATCATCCTGAATTTGTGATAGGACAGCACCTAACACAAAATCTGATGCGTCCGTGGTAAGTATGAATTTCTTTGAGAAGTCTGGATAAGCTAAGATTTGATCGGTTGAGATTACATTTTTGAGAGTTTCAAATGATTTAACATAATCCGAATCTTTAATATTGATAGGAGTATCTTTCTATAGATATTTTGTCATATGTTTGGATATTTTAGAGTAGTCTTTGATGAATCTCCGGTGGTAGTATCGGATAAGCCGAGAAATTGTTTTATCTCTTTTGGTGTTTTTGGCAACGGCCAGTCTATTATTTTTTGTATTTTATCCGAATTGAGTTTCACCCCAATTTGGGTAATGATGTGTCCCAGAAATTCGGGTTCCCTCTTTAAGAACTCACATTTATCTAGTTGAATTTTAAGGTTAAATCGAAAGAGTCGCTTGAAAGACATTATTCATTGCCCGCTGGAAGGTAGCAGGGTCATTTTTAAGGCCGAAAGGCATTTGAGAGAATTCGAAATGCCCCTTATCGGTCGAGAAAGCAATTTTCTCTTGCGATTTCGGACCCATGGGTATTAGAGGAGAGCCTGATTTTAAATCCGGAGATGAAAAATAAACCGACTTTCCTAAAGAGTCTAAAATCTCTTCAATCTGTGGCATTGGATATTTGTCGTCTTAAGTTTACGATAGTCGATTACTACTCTGAATTTTTGTTTTCCCGAAGAATCTATTTTGTTTAGGACCACCCAAATCGGTGATGAGTAAGGTCTGCTGAAGCTTTGAATTATACCGCTATTTAGCATTTCTTATATTTGCTCTTCTACATCCTTTTTGTAGTGGTGAGGATATCTGTATGTTTTTGTATATACCGGATTTTCGTCTTTTGTAATGATGTTGTGTTTGATAATCTTTGTTGAGGATAATTTCTCTAATTTAAATATACCGGGTGGTTTTTTTAACCTGATACATTCAAATATCTCGGAAAATAAGCACTCTACGAAAAAAATGGTTTAGATCAAAATTTAATTATTCCGCGGGGGAAATACATTTGTGTTAAAATTAGAACCCCCCCCCCCCTCCCTCCTTGTAGGTGGGGCGGGGAGGGTAACTTTGAAACTAAGATAGGAACCCCTATTTTTTATTGCAGATTCGGATTCTACGGCTAAATTGGCTGAAACATTTTTTCCATTCATGATATATGGCGCTGTAATTGACGATATTCAATTTTTTTATATTTCTCCTACTGAGAACCTACGCAAACGATTCTGCAATACGTCTGCAATAAAAATACCATGGTTTCCTTGTAAATTCACGAAGTTAGTCTTAAACAGTTTATTCATTTTGCAAATTTCGAATAATTGGGAAAAGGGTGCTTGATACATGAGTCCCATTGCCTCATCATCTTTCAATTAAATTAAGTGCCCAAAATGATGGCCTTCGGCTTCAATGCACTTATTAATCCGGATTTCAAATGACTGTACACAACTGAGGAGTGTGTCTGCTTGAATTTCAGCATAAGCATTTCTGATTCGCTCAATCATATTCTCACGTGTTGTTCGTTTTTGTTTGTAAACTTGGTCTTTGAGGTAGCCTCACAAAAATAAATCTGGTGAAGTAAAATCTGGTGATCTGGCAGGCCAATTTACCGGACCAGTTCTCCCGATCCACCGGCCATTGAAATTACGATCAAGTACTACACGTGCTACCAACGAATGGTGTGCGGGACAACCATCATGTTGAAACCACATGTTCCGTCGCATTTCTATGCTCAAGCTTTCAAATAATGTTGGCAGTTCATTTTCTAAAATATCTCGGTACATTTGATCATTCAAGTTGCCTTCAATAATGTGGGGCCCGACGAGTTTGTTGCCAATTATTCCACACCCCACATTGACAGTCCAAGGACGCTGATGTTCAACTTGGCGAAGCCAGTGCGGATTTTCAACACTCCACTAATGCATCTTGTGGTGATTAACCGTTCTATGGTTTGTAAAAGACGATGCGTCGGAGAACAATACGTATTGAAAAAAATTTTGGTTTTGCTGTATTTGTTCACGTGCCCACTGACAAAAAGTTACCCGATTTGGAAAATCAACGCCATGAAGATCTTATAGTGTAAAGACACATGATATGGATGATACTTATGACGTTTTAAAATTTTCCAAACACTGGTCTGGGACAATCCGGAATCGCTAGCTATTTCTCGTGTACTAACATGAGGATTATGAGCTACTGCAGCCAATACATCTATTTCATTATTTTCTTCGGTGACTGATGCTGGACGAGTCCTTTTTTTCGGTTGAACACTTCCATCAGTAATAAATTGTTTGACAGTACGCTGAAATGACGCATGTGACCGAATCCTATCCGGAAAAAGCGAAGCGTAGAGAGTAACAGCATTATCAAGACTCCGGCCAGCTTCTCCATAAACCAGAATCATTTCAATTTTCTCTTGTACAGTTAAATACACCATTCCGAAGTAGTATTGATAGCTTGACATACTTAGGTACATATTGTTGTTTTCGAAATAATCTTCGGACTGAATCGGTATTTTTAAAATAAATACAAACAATTTCATTAATTTGAAAGCCGATTTAATCGCTTGTTTCTAAGTTACGATAATGACAAGCCATTTTCCAGTAATTGAAAATTTAAGAATTACAAATTGTTTAAGACTAACTACGTGTATTTACAACAAAACCATAGTATTTTTATTGCAGACGTATTGCAGAATCGTTTGCGTAGGTTCTCAGTAGGAGAAATAAAAAAAAATTGAATATCGTCAATTACAGCGCATCTATCATGAATGGAAAAAAAATGTTTCAGCCAAATCATACGTATTTTTAGCCGTAGAATCCGAATCTGCAATAAAAAATAGGGGTTCCTATCTTAGTTTCAAAGTTACCCTCCGCCCCACCTACAAGAAGGGGGGGGGTTCTAATTTTAACACTAATGTATTTCCCCTGCGGAATAATTAAATTTTGATCTTTACCATTTTTTTCGTAGAGTGCTTATTTTCTGAGATATTTGAGTGTATCAGGTTAAAAAAATGGGGAAGGTAAGTTTGCCCGCTTTTCAAAATCCCAATTTTGAAAATCCCGCTTTTTAAAATCCCGCGTTTCAAAATCCCGCTTTTCAAAATCCCACTTTTCAAAAACTTGGTTTTGACATTTGAAAGAAGTATTTTTTTTAATTCGAGCCTCGCTTTCTGGTGAAGGAAAATTTTATAAAGTAAAATAGAAATCAAAACCGGGATTTTTTGAAAAGCGGGATTTTTATTTTTGCAGAATCGGGATTTTGAAAAGCGGGATTTTGAAAAGCGGAATTTTAAAAAGCGGGATTTTTTTCTTGAGCGGGATTTTGATAAAGCGGGATTTTGAAATGCGGGATATCGTTACGACCCCTAAAAAAATCACCCAGTATATCAAAGGAACCCTATATATTCCAAGGGGAGACCCTAGTTTTGCCTCCTATTTTTGTACTGAATGAAACATCTTTAATATGGGATTATCTTTGGTAGAATCTTCTTAATTTATATACGTGATTGTTTAATGAAATTGAATTGGACGTATAGTCAATTTTTGCTTGCATGTTGGCCTTGGATTCTGAGCTTAAAATTCCATCAAAGAATTTGTGAAAGTTTAGTTCATAATATATTTGGGCTGGTAAATTACTTCCTAATAAGTTAATTTTGAATTTTTTCGGGAGGAAATTTAGCTTTATGTGCCTGAATCCCAGTTTTCATTTGGATTTCGTTACCTACGGATTCTAGTGATTGTTCTTGAGTATATTGCATAGTTTCATGGTCGTTGATTAATTTATTTTTAAAGGTCCTTCTAGACCTAAAATGATTCTGTTTTTGGTTGTTTATTGAATTAAATTCTCTGTTTCCATGGTGAAACGTGTTGCCCTTTGACGGGTTATAGTTAACCAGGTTTGTTTTTTGGGAATAATGTGCATTTTGTGCACTAACCTGAATACGCCTTTTTGAGTTGTTTAAAATGTTTTGTAATTTGTTCATTAGAACTAAATCTACATAGGAAAGCATAAGCTTTATCTGGTCGGTCGTTGACGCTCGAAGAAGAAGGACGTGTTTTTGTCGTCTTCTTCGAGAAAATTTTAATTTAATTAATTTTTAGTTTATTTATTTTCTAATGTAGTGTAAAGTGTTTAAATATATAATTTATATATAATTTATTTTAATTTAAGTTATTTAAGTAAAAGTGTGTGAATAAGAATAGTGAAAATTTAAATATGGATAGAATGCAATCCATCGGGATGCATTCAACAGGCATTGTTTTATATTTTTATTTTTATTTTCATATTTATAGCGAAACAAGTCAAATTTTGGCTTTCTCGCTTAATAATGCATGTCTTAAATTTGTGTAGTTGGTGCATAAAATTCGAATGGTCAAATACATTATCTCGTATTTAAATTTAATTAAAATCGAATAAATAAATTTACGCATTAAATTTCTGTTTCTGTACATGAATATACAAGTTTTCGGTTTCTCTCTTTCCTCTTACGAGATTATGTATGTGTTGTATTTTTTGTTTTATGTGGAAACGACACAAACACATATATTCTTTATTTATATACATAAAAAGAATATAATTTCTATTATATAATTTCTATCAAGACAACATTGGTTCTATAGTGTTCGATTGTTGATATTTGCTTCTGAATTGTATTCACAGTCGTGTATGTGTAGTGTACGAGGTTATTTTCGGAAATATATACAGTAATATATAATATAGTGAAGCCTATTATATATGTATATAATATAGAGAAGGCATGTACCAAAACACACTATGTACACATCGATACTTTCCCTGCTGCGCACGTGAAGGATTATATGAAAACGTTTGTTTTCTCTATGTGCGTTGGTGGTTTTAGTTTTGTACTGTAATACGATTTTATTATTTTTACTTGGCGTTGTTGTATTCTTTGTGTTTATAGTGCTCTTTATATACAGTGAACTACACAACGCAAAATTTTCATGTATTCAATTCAAATAAGATTCTTATACTACGTATAATCGAGTAATTTTGAGTTGAATTGGAAATTTAATTAGAATTAAAAGTTTCTTGTGTTCGATTCTAATGGGATTTGTTTACTTTGTATTATCGAGTAAATTTGAGTTGAACCAGAAACTATCGTATGTAATACAGTGAGGTCTCGTTATAGTGAATACTGATTTAAGGAAATTGTAATTTCGCAAGGAAATTATATTCGCCAAAGTGATAAGTGTTTATGTGAAAATATATGGTTAATAAGGAAATAAAATAATAAAACTTTGCAGATGTAAATACACAACTAAATTAAATTATTAAATAATTAAATACATTTCTCCGGTTCCTTTGGCTGCGCTGTTTCGAGATTTCACTGTTCATATATAAAAATTTTTGGTTTATTTAAGCATGATTATTTTTAATACGGGGTAGTTAATTTTACTGAACTGCACGGAATTCCTAAACTGAATTCATACTTTAGAAACTAATTAGTTCTTATAACTTTAATTTTGGGTACTGGTGATATTAATTGTAATTCATTCCAGAAAAGTCATCACAGATGAAACTTCTATACTTTAAGTGGCAGGTTCACGAAAATGGTTCATTTATAATAGTAGTTTTGAGTTAAACTGTAGTTTTTTGGATCGGATTGGTGAAATTGGGATTCCGGAAAGGACTGGCACCCTATTGATTTTGTTTATCAGTTATTTTTGTTAATATGTGAATAGTATCTAAAGGAGTTCCTTTTTTAGTTCACTGATTAATAAGTTAATTTTCAGAATATAACTCAGTTCCAGAATTAATCATTATTAGAGGGATTAAAATTAATCCTTTCTAATAAAGAAGCTAATTTCAAGTATAGATTATAGTTTCAGAATTAGTAATTATTGGGGATTAAATTAATCCCGTGTTTCAGAATTAAATTCCAGCTTAAATCAACCTTCCAGGATCAACAAGGAGTGAAGAAGCTGAAATTAAAAATTGTGCTAATTTTGTAAGCTGATGAAATTAATTAATTGTTAAAATTTGTAGGGGTGCCAACTAGAGGATTTTTTAAATTATTTATTGAATTATTTAAGTGGCCTAGGCTAGGATTGATGCGGATGTAATTTTAAGAATACTTAAATTATTAAAATCTTAGGTGTTTAGAGGGGTTTATTTTAAGTATACTGATGAATAATTTAATTTGTTTCAGAATTTAAGATTGCTCCAGAATTAATCATTCTTAAAGGGATTAAATTTAATCCTAATTTTCAGTAACAAAGGTATAGCCGGACTCAACGCTCCAGGAACAACAAGCAGTTAACAGTCATGTAGTTTAGAAATTGTGTTGTCTTGTGTTGTCTTATTTACTAACTATCAACCGCCATGGTGTCTGGAACCGGGTTGAGTCTCTGCTACTAACATACCTTTCCTTTCCCTCGATTTTGTTATTCGTAAGAGGGTGTACGGTGGACCCGGCGTATCCGGGAAACTTGCCTTAGGCTTGGTCGTACACACTAAATCAAATCAAAAAAAAATAGGAAAGCATAAGCTTTATCTATACATCTGGGTTTCGCTGCTTGAGCGTACCCAAAATATGGTTTCTTTCTGGCCATGAGTCAATAAATAAGTTGTTCTGTTTTGATATTGACTTTATATTTTATACCGTTTCCTTTATTTTATTAAAGTAACTATGTACTGACATTGTGTCGCTTTGTTTAGTTTGCCAGAGTTGTGCTTTATAATATGATAAATTCTAGTCGATCACTTAGCGATGATCGAATGAATTTAAATGAACCTTTGAATGTTATACCAGCTTCCCAAAGTATTATTAAAGGTAAATACTCATGTTGGAATTGTCATGATGTTGAGCACAATTTGTATCAATGTTCTAATTGATCAATGTTTTCGTTGCGGGCAGGGAAACGCAGCGCCAAGGTTTCAAATTGCTGCGAAACCGAAAAAAAAGCAAATTGCTGGCTCGCAAACAATCGAAAGTGTATTCAACACAGATAACGAATTAATAAGGAACAAGTAATTGTTAATTGTTCTAAGACACCACATTATAACTTCACTAATTTACCTGATTTGACTATTTAACAAAATCATTCGAAATTACCTTCCGAAAATTATTTAGATCGTAGTCGTAGTGACCGGCGCAATCAGCACATGTCCAAATCAACCAAATATCCGTTCCCTTAAAGCGCTGATATCAGAAATTTGTATTGCTAGTAATTTTGATAATTGGCCATATGTGAATGTCATTGTGAATGATATTCCTTACAGAGGGTTGCTCGATAATGGTGCCTCTATCACGGTAATGGGATATGGCTGCGATTTTATTTTATCAGGCCCAGGTTAAATAATTTTTTATTTACCTAGAACTGTTGAGTCAGCGGATGGTGATATCCAAAGATCATTTGGTTACATTTGGGCGAAAGTTGAATATAATAATATTTGTAAGTGTTTACGAATTCATTTAGTTCCTAGTATCAAACAGTAGTTGATACTTAGGGTTGATTTAAATAATTAATTCGGAATTGCACCAAATATTATATCTAAAATTGATATTAGTTAGGATACGGATAAATTTCCCCCATTAGATAACCAACACAATATCTCTTGGTAAAACAACTTTACTCAGTCATAAGATCGAAATCACCATTCCACCAATAAAGCAGATATATTATCCGGTATCACCTGATATCCAAGTTGAAATAGATAAGAAAATCAACAGAATACTAGATTTAGGTGTTATTGAAGAATCTCACTATTCATGGAGCTCCCCGGTGACATTAGTACAAAATCATTTATGATTAGATCATGTAAATTGAACGAGGGAACGATCAAGGATGCGTATCCTTTGCCAATTATCGAGGGACTTTTGAGTCGGCTGGATCGAACCAAATATATTTCTAGTATTGATTTAAAGGATGCCTTTTGGCAAATTTCGCTGGCTTCAGAGTCCCGAGATAAAATCGTATTTACGGTACCTGGTCTTCCCTTGTATTTACTGTGATGCAGTTTGGGATTCGTAAATCACCACAAACAATGTGCCGGTTGATGCATCGGGCAGTTCCATTACATTTACATGAACACATTTTCGTTTATCTAGAAGACTTATTGGCTACAGCGGGAACGTTTTATGAACACCTCAATTTATTGCGGTACCTGGGCAAATTTTTGAAAGACGCAGGTCTAACAATTAATATTAATAAAAGTAAATTTTTACTCAAAAACATTAAGTATTTGGGATATATTATAGGGGACGGGAATCTGAGAATCGATCCGGATAAACATAAAGCGATTATTGATTTTCCGGTGCCAAACACTATACGAAGGCCGAGTGGTACCGGAGGTTTATCTCCAGTTATGCGTCCATCAGTTCAAAATTATCAGATCTTTTGAAAAAGAAGAATACATTTATTTGGTCCACTGAGACAGAACTGGTTTTAATGTTAATACCATTAAACATGCTTTATGTAATGTTCCAGTATTAGCACATCCAACGTTTGACCGTCCTTTCATCATACACTGTGATGCTAGTACTACCGGTGTTGGTAGTGAACTACGTCAGGTGGGTGATGATAAACAAAGTTTTGGAATATGCGCAATTAGGATTTGATCCAGGGTCATGCCGAGTTACTTAGCTCGTTTATTTCTCTATTTAATGTGGGTTTGTCAGGTGATATGAACTGATTTAGTTATTTATGAATTTGCGTACCAGCTGATTGTAACCTCTGTATTGACTCTCCTCTTCATTGCTTTCTCCAACACCTAATATTGCCATGTCATCTGCAAAGTCGCCATGGTTAGGTTTTCTAATGAAGGGAGATCATTAGAGACAGCCTGGATTTTTTTCAATTCAGACAAGGTATCTAACTTAATCCTGAAGCATCTCTTTGAAGTATGATTAAAATATTGTAGCGGATTGTATTCGTAGGAGAGTTGTTAACTTATAATTAGGTCCTTCATGCCAAACTTTTTCACAATCCTTTGTATAAAAATATCGTAAAGCAGACCTCTTCCTTCTATAGTACTTTCTCGATTATATCGGTTATTCCTATTCAGAAAAACACTTGTGAGAGAAACTTGTTAAAAGGAACAATTTTTAGTGATTGTTTCTTTGCAGTCGAAAATGATCCTAATCTTTTTCGGTTTCATCCCAACTATAGTCCTTATGCTTACCCGCCTTTACATTAAAAGTAAATTCTCAAATAACAAGCTTGATCAGCTGGACCGATTTCATGTTGCTGGAGGCAATTTTTGCAATGATGCATTCAAATAATATTCTATTATAATACCCATTACAAATAGTTAATTCGTCTAGAACAATATCAAGTAGATAGCGTGCAAATAAGTGAATATCGTGGTAATCAAAAAAATAAAAATTGTAATAATTATAAAGTTGTATTAGCGCAAATAAATAATAGTAGATTTTGCAACTAGTGATATTAATGGGGAATAATGTGAGAGGTTGGTAAATGTCCGAGGGCGCTAGCCCGAGGATTTTTCACCAACCGAGGACATTATTACCCATTAATAGCACTAGTTGCATAATCTACTATTATGTCATTCTCAACTGTAATAGGCACTTTATGGAGGAGAAAGCTATAATTCGCATAGACAAAAATAATTTTATAGCAACGATATGGTACAAAACGGTATGTTTCAAAATGGCCTACGCATTTCAAAACTGCATGATAAAATTCTACCAGTACTATGGAATTGGGTATCAAGCATGCCATTTTCAAATATACTATTTTGTACCATATGTTTTGAAATATGTGGTTTTGTCATATGCCGCGCAGTACTGAAATATGTAATTATATAATAATTTTCCTGTTCATGGTACAGGTAATGTGAGAGAGTTAGAATACGGTTAGTTTAATAAACAAATACCTTATAAATTAGATTTAATTTTTTGTTTTTTTCTGCTCAAAATTTGATTCAAAATCTTTCGCATATCGATATAACTATTTAATTAGTTTTTATATGTGCAGTAATTTTTCGCGGGCACATCACATACCCGCAAAATATCCGCGTGATCATAATCACTTCCTAATTATGTAAATTACGTGCATATATCCATTTTGTTCTACATTTATATTTACTTATTGCTCGCGTACTCCTTCGGGGAATTCTTGGTACATTTATAAAAAATTAATCATATCTCGTTACAGTTTACATTTCATTTCTGAATGGTTGAAGATAAAACACTGTAAAACGAAGCTATATAAATAACGGAAAACGTTATAATTTCATTTTTCTACCGCTTTCTCATATTCACAGTTGAACTAAGTAAAAGAAATGAGAAAAAATAAAAAATAAAAAAACATTAAATTACATTATTATATTTTATTCAAATCACCATAAAATAAATAAAAAAATAAAAACGAAGGCGAAGAAGAAAATTGAAAATTATGATTAGAATAATAAATTAAAGAAGCACAAAAATTGTACTTGAAGATTTATGCTTTTCCCATTTTACGTTATGCTAATATTTGTCTTCTCAACAACACAGCAGCTAGAGAAACCGAGAGAAACAACGGCACAAAATAAGGATAATTTAGTTGATTTTTTAATATTTTAACAGACGTTTAGGAGTAGATTTCATGTTTATTTACGAGTATACAAATATAAGTAGAGCACACAAAAATAAGACATGAAATACGAGAAACCCTGATAAGATAATTAGTTAATGGATATTTTTTTTTTTTTTTGACGAATTGTTCTACAAATTTTGCATTTTTATTCTAGCTGTTATGTATGAATCGTTATTCGTTATGATAAAGAATTTTATTGTTATCTTAATAATGTTATATAATGCTTGCGATGAATTTTGAATAAAATTCTATAATATACAGTTGAAAGATAAATTATAAATGTTTTGTATCACAATGTTGATTTGAAGGAAGGTCGTAAATTTTAATTTAATTTTTTTGGTACTAATGCGGAATAAAGTAATTTTTTTTATATAGGACGATCTAATTTAATTAAAGATTGTTATATAAAATATAATGTTTAATTAAAAAAATGTCTTGAACATGATTTTTGCTGTATCCTGGTATGTACATATATTTCACATTAAGTTATTCTGGAATATCGCCAGATAGATTATTTAATACAGAGAAAATGCAATTATATTGCGTATAGTTAATTCGCTAATACTTCGACCCCATGGTTGCTTTCTATATATATAGGAAGTAGTCAATGGTGTAATTAGCGAGTCAGTCGCTATAGCCTTATGAAATGACTGAGATTTAATTGTTTATAATCGTCATGAAATCGAAATTGCAAACAAAACAATTTAAACAATTGGGAAATATGTGTAACTAAAACGAAAACTTACCAGGTGGTGGAACACCAGAAGAGAGAACCAGATTAATCTCATAGACGGTGTTACAGATTTTTCGTCGACAAACTTCCAATAAGATTTCACATCAAGACCATATGAATTAAGTAATTAAATTGCTACAGCAAGTGTTTGATTTAATTAGTGGGAAGAAAATTGAACCATTAAACATTTTAAATTCCGATCAACGGCTGCTAGTTGGAATAGAAATCTTATATAACAACCAAGGTGAAACGAAATGTCATATTAAGAAAAACACGGAAGGAAAGTTGTAGAACTAACGAAAAATTCATTTTATCGTAAAACAACTCGTCTGTCGATTGACAGTTACGGTCCACACGTTTCGTTGGAACAATCAAAACGCTTCAAAAACTAAAATCATTTCATTATATTAATCCCACATAACTTAACGAGCATTCTGTAACCTTTAGATGTGGCACATAGTAGGAGTTTTCAAGAATTATATTTTTGTAAGTACGATCAGAATATTGAAAAAGCATTAAAAGATACTAATCGGTAAAAAAAATGACGAACCCGAAGATCTCATCGTATTTTTGGATATCCGAATCCGTTCTAGACGACCTTCATCTGAGTCCAAAAATGAGTTTCAAGTCCAAATCGAGTCTGTCTTGTCGGTTTGCCTGTCTGTTTGTCTTTGTCATCCCTACAGCCCAGATAATTTCTATCAAACTGAAACTTCTTATTTTAGCGTTTTTCATAAACAGGGAGGTCAGAGCGAGTTGTAGTGAAAATCGGTAACCGGAAGTGGCATCTTCCATATAGTAGTTGAATAGTAGCAGAGGCGAGTAGCATGGAGGCGCCTTAATACGAATTTGATTGATTAGAATGTACAGCCAAGCATTATAGCAGGAACTCCCGGATTACGCCGGGCCCACTGTACACCCGTTTACATATAACAAAACCGAAGGATAGGATAGGAATGTTAGTTGGGACAGAATCGACCCGGTTATAGACACCTAAGCGATCGATTGTTAGTAAAATTGTTAGTAATTGTATAGTAAAATAGTTAGCACAGGACAACACAATTACTAAACTACAACTTATTTGCTACATGTTGATCCTGGAGGATGTGTCCAATCTAAAATTTAATTCTGAAACTCAGGATTAATTTTAATCTCTATAATAATGACTAATACAGGAACTATGTTATATTCTGAAAATTAAATTATTTATTAGTAGACTTAAACTAATTTAATTAATAGATATTAATGAACAAACTACATAAAAAAATAAAACACAATAAATATTAATATTACAAAAAATTGCTATTTTATGAAATCGAATATGAAGACTCTCCCAATACATAGCTAAAGCTTCTAAAAGAAAGTTTAAAACTTAAAATTGCTAGGCTACAATATCAATTCACAACGCTTGTTCTATTAGTTACAGATATCGTAAGCCAGTTATTTATTTATTTATTTACTGTAACTGAATTAAAATAAAATTAAAATAAAAGTAAAAATAAATAATTAGCTCCAAAATTAAATTAATCAGCTGTTTTCTACTTATCTGGAAACAGGAAAATAAGGTTGACTGAAATACGGGATTAAATTTTAGTACCTATAATAATCATTAATGCTGGAACTATGTTCTTTACTGAAAAATAACTTATTTATTTGTAGCTTAAGAATAGATTCCTTTTAAACTTCACCAACCTACATAATTAACCCTGCGTGTGTACACTATATTTTTTGAGACACGGTGTGTACACTGGGTCTTTTAGGGAACAGTTGGATTTTCTAAGTTTTCTAAGCTTTCAAAAAATCTGAAAAAATTCTGGGTTACTTCTTGAAGTGTCTACTATATGGCCCAGAAGTTGCCAAAATCCAAAGTTTAAAACCGTTGGTAATAAAAATTGAAGAATAGTCAAAAAAACGAAAAAAATCGAATTTTATTACAAAATTCGTAACTACACTAAACAAATATTTAAAAAAAAAAACGGTTATAGGTTTTTGTAGCTTAGACTATGAGCTTTCAAAAAAATATAGTGTCTTTGGCGTGGGCTCCAAAAAGTTGAATTATTTAAGCCCCTGAAAGTGGGGAATAGTTTACGGATTCAGGCATGTCATAATAAATGGAGCGGTAATTATTTGACACAAAATGAGTCTTTATTGTTGCAAATACAAAAACTATAAAATACTAATACTAAATAATTAGCGACAAAAAAGGAAGTTACAGTGCGCAATTGTGATAAAAGTGCGTTCGATGATTATCGAAAACCGGCGTTTCGAACGATGCACAAGAAAACGTTTTTTATTTTCCTTCCAACTGCAAACAAACTTAGTTTTTGTAAATAATTTATTATTTTGAACAATTTTATATTTTATTATTTAATACCATCAAAACGCGAAACTAAACAACAACTATGTTGGTGCCGGAGGAATATTATGAATGAAGATTGTAGTGGTTCATTGGGTGAACCGCCACAAGTCCGTAAAAAATAGCCAAAACAGCATCAAATTACATAAAACATTTATTTTAGTCATGAAAAAAATGAAAAACTACGAGAAACGCAAAAAAATCTGTTTTCATTTACCTTCGAAAATACTGACGTCGTGTGTACACTGACCCTTTTAGGGAACGGCCATGACTTGCACTGGCTGGCGTTTGCAAGTAAACTGCCAGACCCCGGCGTCATTTACGCCTTTAGTGCCGACTATTACCCAGATTTTTTAGAGGAGGTAACCGAAGCCCGCCGTCTATTCATGTGAGGGAAATTTGAGTTTCAATTTTCGACTGTTCCCTAAAAGACCCAGTGTACACACGGAGGGTTAAAAGACAATAATGAACAACTAAATATAAAATTAATATACTATTTACAATATAATAATTAATACAAAACAATTGAACTTAATTAAATCAAATAAAGAGAGATACTATGCACTAATTATAATAGAGTTTTTTTATTTATTTTTTATTTTTTATTTATTAAAACCTAAAATTACTAAAATACGGTTTAACTACACTGCGCCTTTGACTAGTTGTAGGAATCATGTAGCCAGTATCTTACTTGCTTAAATGCCCAGATATAAAGCTAAGAATAAAAATGAAAACAAATAAATAAATTAATAAATATTCCCCATGGAATTAAATAATCAGCAGTAACCTATCTTGAAACAGAAAATGAAAACACTGAAAATTATTATTAATATGATCATCATGCTCTAATTTAAAGATAATCCTTAATCAATAATTTAATTAAGTACTGTATGTAAATCATCTATCAGCACCAATAATTTAATTAAAACTAAATAAATAATTAACCATTTATATGAAGTCTTTACTACTCAACCAATTATATTTAACCTATGTAAACTTGTTAGAGAAAAAATTTGACAAAATAGTTGTCACAAGACAATCCAATTTCTACACTACTTTACAGTTGGAAAATTAATTAATTATCACTAATTGCAACACTAAAATTAAACTAAAGAATTATTTAAACTCTGGAACTCTCCTGTAGCACTTAGCCAACCTGACAATAAAATATAATTTGAAACAGCTACATATTATAATGAGAACCACCACATTAGTGCTTCACACAACCTGCAGCTACCGTTAATCTCAAACTACTAGTATAATAGAATTAATTAATTTTATAAACAATCATAACCCTAACAAATGCAAACCGTAAAGCCTGTAAAACTCAAAAATACCATTCAACAATTAAAATTGCTAAGTGAACAACAATCTTTCAGAGTACAATCAAAACTTATAACACAGCATCTACTCCACTAATATTCCCATCGGCGGTTGTGACGGGGGGACCAAATTTCGTTCCATCATCACATCCATAAGTGCTTACCCAAATTTGCACTAACTACCAACCCGTACCAGCTAGTGCTTCCTGACATTGTTGTTGGAGCCTTTGCGTCGCTGCCCACTCTCCTACTCGTCCCCTCAACCAAATTTAAATTTAAAAATAAAAATAAAAATTTAAAAATAAATAATTAGCCCTAAAGTTAATCAGCTATTTCCTACCTAGCTGGAAATAGGAAAATAATATTATTAGAATTTATTATTTATATAATTAAATGATATAATTTAAAAATGATTATGATACAATTCACCAAAACCTATAATGCACCAATAATTTAATTAAGTAATGTATGTAAATAGGCTAAGCTAATTACGAATTGAACTAAAATAAAATTTGATAATCCTCTCTGAAAACTAAATTATTGATTAATGATTTATATAATTATGTATATGATATACAGAGCACTAAAGATAGCTCATGTATATAAATCCAATTAAATTTATAAATATGTAAAAAAATATCCAAGCTATTATGAACAAACTTTATATTAAATATACCAACCTTACCATTCTACGTCTCAATCTTCCGTATATTTACTATATTTATTCAAAAAATAAAAATGGAGTACTAAAATACGTACAACTATGTATTCATGAAATGTAACTAGACAAGACGTAAAAATTAACTGTATTAAGACATTTTTGATCTTAATATTAATTCGGTCAAAATCAACATTTTTTCCCTTAGATTCTATGCACAATTACATAAATTCTAAAACCAAAATCAATCTCTCAACTCAACTACTCAAGAAATCAAAAATTTTGACTTCACCACAGTTATAAAACCATTGTCTGATTAATGAATCACGGTTGATTATAATTACCAACTAAAAATAATTTAATATGAATTATCCGTCCATACGTACGATTCAAATTACTCGATTATACGAAGAACTCATATAAGAATCCCATTTGAATGAATACCTAAAAAGTTTTTGTGTTGTGTTTGTTTCGGTCATGGTATATAACGATCACCTTGAATTACGTACCCATAGAATACATCAAGTAAAAACAAACCAGAAAAATAATAGTATCGTACCACGTCACTAATTCCCAACACACATAAAGAAAATAAATAAATATTTCCATACACACTTTTACATTCGTATTCCTTATGTATATACCTAAGCCTAATATGTCTATATTCTCATACAATCCTTAGTATTCTTAGTCGGAGATGCATCTACTTGTATATGATTTCCCTACACAACACACACACACACAACACACACACAACACAACAGTGGCGAACAAAACCAATTATGTGTACACTGAAAACCATCTGAACCAAAAAAATATAGAAATATAAAATTTTTTCCAACATTCATTGCATGCATAATTCAATAAATACCAGGTCAGCCCGAAATAACGCATTTTTTACGTATAAATAACAACAACAAATAAAGAAACGAAAAATAAAAATAATAACTTATACATATTTACTGGAATTGCATGACGTCACGAACATGTGGTTTGAATAATCGGGCTAACCTGTTATTTTTTGAATCATGGATTGCATGTACATATTTATGACAATTGTACATAAAATAAAACTAAACTAAAATACAGTCAAACCTGTTTTTGTGCGGTAGATACAAAAAAAATCGCACAAAAAAAAATATTCATAAACTTCATAAATCGCTATAAGTAATTTTGGACAAAATTAAATTACACATGGAAACATTTAAACAAATTTTAATTTCTCATTTTGAAATAAAAGGGTAAATTTCCTTTTTTCTTACATCATTATGTATATTTTTTTAGTTTATGTTCAAGGTTAACAATCAGTGTGGCTATTACTACGCATTTCGTTGGTTGTGAAGTAAACATTTCTTTTAACTAAATTATATTCTTTGTGTGCATTATGTATGTTAATTATATATTGAAATTTGCTGGAATATGGAATATATAAGAATATTGAGCATGTCTAATGATTAATGAACTTGGCTGATGCAATAGGTATGAAAATGGCTGAACAGAATCTCGATATTCATATACCGCATAAAAAAAAAAATCGCACAAAAAAAATCGCATACAAAAAAATTCGCACAAAAAAAGCGCATAAAAAAAAATTCGCATAAAAAAATACCGCACAAAAACAGGTTTGACTGTATGTAAGAGTATTAGTAGAAACAAGAATAGAAATGCATATTAACTGCGTATATTAAACTTCTACAACTCTAATTTTAATAAAACTCGGATCAAAATAAGATAAGACAATTGTTAGAAATTTTATGTACAATACCACAAACACTAAATCCAAAATCATGCAATTAATCCAGAAATCAAAAATTTGATTTCCTTCATTATAAATATAAAACATTGCCTGCTAAATGTATCCCGATGGATTACATTTTCCAAATACACATTTCCACAACACTAATTAATTAAATATTTATTATATTATAATTTAATTTAATTTATATCACTTTACATTTTTTAAAAACAAGAAAATATCACAAAATAAATTAAATTAAATTTACAAAGAGGACGATAAAAAAACACATCCGTCCTCTTCGAGCGTCGACGACGCACCCCCATAGAGGCGTCTTAATACGAATGAAAAAAAAAATCTAATTATAGGATGTTAATCCATATCGTAGTGGGTACCAAGAGGTAGTAATTCAAACTGAAATAAACAATGGCAATGGAAAACAAAAATTGACTTGTGTGGATTTTTTATATCAAAAGCAAAAACTAAATCTAATCGTAAAATAAACTGAATAAGAAAAAATGTGTATACATTCATCAACTTTGGGAGTCTTATTTATTCTTATTAAGGCGTCTTTGTAATATTAATTTAGTCTCTGATTTTTTGGTCCCTCCTTCCTGGGCACTACATTAAAATCACCGGCCGCCATTTTAAATTAAATCCATGAGATCTCAAGCGATACAGACGTTTGAGAAGTCGATCTATGAAGCTAGATGAGATCAGCTAACTTAATGTAAAGTGCTTCGGGGTAACGGGAAAGTTACCAACTTACAAATAAGAATAAAAGAGATATGTACACGAGATACGAAATTTCATTAATTAGAGTATGCAAACGTGGAATTACCACAATAGGGGAAAAAACATCTTAAGACGATTTAAACAAACCCAAAACCATTGATGTGGAGTACAGGAAAACGGAAACAAATTAAAAATTTCGATCAAAAAATAAACCATTATGGAATACACAAGCAGAATCAAACGGCCAAATAGCAAATAAATCTAATTTTTTGATTTTGTAAGTTTTTTTCAATTGGAAGCAATCATTTTGTCCTTTTTGTTACTTTGACTTTACGTTTTTCACAAGTTTGTGCTGATTTTTTTTTCACCAATCGTGACAAAATTTATCTTGCCACTACGAGAAATCGAACCCGTTGTTACTCCTTTTTAAATCAATCATTTTATAGTTTTTAATTCATCTATGTAGATCTAAAGCACGTTGAGCGGCGAAGATAAAGAAAATTTTTAGTTCCTCTAATATAGATTTACTTCACCATAGTAATACTTTTTTGTTCACCTGAAGGATCATTTTATGTGATTACTTAAATTCCTGATCGAAATCAGACAACGACAAATCATTTGGACGCCTTGCCATGGTGGGATTCGAACTCGGTACCTTTTGATCGAAACGCTTTAAACTCGCTCGACAAAAAATAATTATTCCACTAAGATGTTGTTGCGTAGAGAAGCAAATTATATTCCATCATTAATGAAAACTTGATTGCTCCATTTCAAAGATTTGTTATATTTTAGTTTCCAAACAGTTTATAGTTATTATCATTCTATTTTAATTCAATAATGTAATTGAATATAGAGCCCATCCTATCCGCAATTCATAACAAATAAGGTATAATGTTTGTCTTGGTTCCACGCTCCTAAAAACAAAAAAATTGTCATTTTGAAATAAGCAGCTACTTATTTTTGTAAAATGTGTCATCAGACGTATTCTGCATCATTTCTTAGCACAGTACCTATACCGTATATTTCAGAAACACATCTTTAGTGTAGCACTTAGTTTGATATATGCAAGTAAACTATTTTAGTGCAAAACTTCGGTGTAAACGACATTATCAGTGACACCATCCCCGGAAAATGTGAGTGCTTGCCTCGGAGTTTCTAACATTTTAATTGCTGGATCATTTGGTTTTGTGACTTTTAACAATGCTGTATAAACCTGACCGTGCATGAAGCAAGGTTCTGGAAGAAATACTCCTACTTTTTCGAATGTTTGGCCATGAAAAAGTAGGAGTATTTCTTCCAGAACCTTGCTTCACGCACGATCAGGTTAATACAGCATTGTTAAAAGCCACAGAATCAAATGCTCCAGCAGTTCAAATTTTAGAAACTCCGAGGTAAGCACTTCAATCTTCCGGGGATTTTGTCACTGATAATGTTGTTTAAAGGTTAAACAAACGAAGGGGAAATTGATGACGTACAAAGTAAAAAGGCAACGCAGAATCATTTGTGTCTCTAACGAAATCCTTGTGATTAAATGTATTGACCCAGAGTGACATCCATTTATTATCTCTGCTTTTATGCAATTTGGCTTAAAATCCCTAATCACCAGTCTGGTGCCATTGCATAGTTCATTTTTTATCGCCTGGTTTCTTAAAAGCATAACTATTTTAGATATAAAGTATATGTGGTGGTAAGCCAGAAGGATTCAGCGAATTCAGAAACTAAACTCATTGCTTTTGACAGACAGAATCAATTCAATAGAATGTAACACCATTTGAATTCAATTTCTGAAGGATGTTTTCATTAATTTGACGCACGTGTTTATTTTTAGAGCATAAAATTTCACGTTCTTGTACTTGTTAACATTTCGCAACATTTATAAATTTAATCTCTATCGATTTCGACTTGCTAGGCCATCCTCAGGAGTGCATGTCATGCTCAGGAGTGGCATTTTATTTCCGGAGGATGACCTAGCAAGTCAAAATCGATTGAGATTAAATTAATTAATTAATTTTGCGAAATATTAAAAAGTGTTTTATTAAAATGTTATCGTTTCAGATATTGAAGAAATATCATTTGATGAAAAATACTCTCTAAAAACCGTAGTTGTCAACTCTTCTGAAATATAGCGCCTTATAACAAGTGGCTAAAAGCCAGATCAGTAATAGATCTTATGTTTGGTTTTAAATAAAAAATGGGAAAATGTCTCCACAAATGTGATTCCTTTATTGCAGCCCTGACAATTAAACCGTGATTACCTCCTCTAACCACTGGTCTAACAGTAAGACAAGATTACGTAAATAAAATTAAAAGACGATATCACCTAAAAATTAAATGACAAAAACATAGTTATGTCAAGTCTTTATTTTTATAATTTAGAATTACACCGTTGTAAATAAAGTTTTTTGACTTTTTGAGTTATATATCTATACTAATTCAGATACGCTCTTTCGAAATATACACTAAAAATTTTGCTATCTCTTCTCGTTTCTTCGAATTTAGCTTAATAATATAGTTGTAAATACTACAATTTTCCGTTTTTTTTTTTTGATTCGTTGAGTAAACAAAATTGTATCTGCCAGTTAGAATTATTTAATTCTAAAAAAACAAAATTGTAAATATCACTTTGTAATTCCTTATATTGTATACTTACACAACTTTGTTATTTTCTCTCAAATTTATAAAATGAGTAGTTAGAATTTGGTGGTAACGCTCATAAATCTTTATTTCACAATTCGAATTGGTGCTTAACGATCAATACAGAACATGTACATTTTACTGTAATTAATTTCTATTTAATTACCAAATTTAATCATTTTTTCAACATACGTGAGAGGAAATATTTGATTTTAATTAAATAGAAATCATGCCAGACAGAGAACTAAACGTGTACTTACCTCTAAATCATCGATTTCCAATTGTTTTCTTTCGCGCCCTCTTTACGTAATTTAGCGATTACGGCGCCCCAATAAACGAAAATTTCGAACTCGACTACTTACCAATTGATCAACCCCATAAAAACATAGTAAATATATAATTTGTAAATAATTTAGCATTTTTATTCAAGTTATAACAGGTACATTGTTGGAACACAATAAAACGAACCGAGGCTCTATTTTTGAGAAACAAATTCTTAGGTCATCTTCGATATTGAGAAGTCGGTTCCGATACTTGAATTTTATAATATATAACATTGCGGAAAATGCTGACTCACTCGAATATGTCGACGCAAATGGCATCAAAACTCGAGTAGCCTTAACTGATAATAAAAGATATCCTTTATTCAAACTCAGCCAAAACGTATTGAGCTCTTGATGAGTGAAGAAAATTTTTAGATTGGTGTCATTCGGTAATTCTGCTAACTCTTCCTGTACGTTTATTAGAAGATAATACAACTTATAAAAATTAACTTGAAAGGGCTGTTGAACCCACCCAAAGCTTTCAAATTTAAATTCGTGTGTGAAATATTTATGGAACTGCTCTTCTAATAAGCGCGAGAAGTTTGATCTAAAAATGTTCTAAATGACGCCATTTAAAATTAGAACACTTTTAGTAAAAACTTCGCACTTCTATATAGAAGCAGAAAGTTTTTACTAAATTTGTTCTAACTTTTGATCTATAGTCAATGTATTAGTCAAAATTACATAGTTACTTACATAAATTCATGTGTACATACTTAGCAATATAATTTGAGTAATTTGATAAAGAATTTACATAAATATACGAAAATTGCAAAGCTATTTGAGCCAAAACAATTACAATTTATGCATAAATGGTGTGTATATAATAACAAACGTTGAGGACAACGAGAAATTGAGACATTACTAAATGAAGTTGTCGTCCTGTAACACACCTGGAACTATATTTTTCTATATAGAAAATTTGGGTGTATTGAAAATAAACAAACATTATAAATTCTGGAAAATGGGGATTTAAAGTCGCTTTAAATTCTGGAAAATAGAAATTTAAAAATTATAAATTCTGGAGACGCTCTCTTATATCAAGCGAGGAAATGTTCGCGTCAGAAGTGGGTGCGAGGAAATGTGCGCGAGGAAATGCGCGCGAGAAACTGTCCTGTTACCGTCAACATTATTTAGGAACAGAGTAAGTATAAAACGCTGAAACTGGGCCAGAATATGTAAAACTTATTAACCCATAGAAAAATATATTTCCAGTTAGGTGTGTACAAGAGCGATAACTTGGTTTAGTATTCCTGAACTTCTCAATTTCTATGGTACCAGTTTTATAAGTGATTTTTTACACTTTTGAACATCAAATATCCAATATAGGCAGATAAAATTTGGCCAGAATATGTAAAACTAAATGGTCCAACAGAAAAATATAGTTCCAGGTGCGTACAAGTGCGATAACTTGGTTTAGTGTTCCTAAACTTCTGAATTCCTATGGTATAGGTTTTATAAGCGATCTTTTACATTTTTATAATTTTTAGATTTTTAAATTAATCATTAAACTTTTGTTTTGGCTTAAAGTGCTTATATTTATCGTATATTTGTGTAAATTCTTTAATTATATTGTCAAATAAGTACGCCTGAATGTATGTAAGTTAATTTCGATTAATACATTTACTATAAAGAAAAACTTAGTACAAATTTAGATAAAACTTTCAACTCGTCTTCTAATAAAGACAAATGCCCGAATATATTGTCCTTAATAATTTGAATATTTAAATTATTTGTATCGATAAATTCATTGGTGCATGGAAGCATGTTGATTTTATTAGCTTTAATTTTGTTTTTCCAAATTTGTATTTTCTTTATAAAGGCTGTTATTTTATTATTATCCAGTACCATGTTAGAATCAAGCTACTGAAGTGATAATTTCAGTTCATTAAGTTTCTGAAATTTATCAGCAAAATAATAAAGACAACTAAGCTAATATTCGTTACAAAACATCGCAGCCAATTCTGGATTTTCATCGACCCAGAAAAGTCTTACTTCATCCTTAAGTTCTACTAGTCGTTGTAATACCTTCCCACGCGATAACCATCTAACTTCCATATTATGAAAAAGAAGCTTATCATACTCTGCTGAGATACTAACACAGAGTTGTGAAAAGAGATGAGATTTTAAGGGCCGACTTTTAATGAAATTTACAGTTTTGAGGTATTCCTTTAAAATTTTAGTTACTCATACAATGTGTGTACACAGTTGAAAAAATAACTTTAATTTTTAATACAAGCCTTGCGTTACGACTTATGTAAAGCAAGTTGTATTAAATTGTAAAGTAATGATTGCATTAAAATTAATGTTAACGCCATTACGAAGATTTCTAAAGCAGCATTCGCATTAATAATTACTTGTTAACCATTTTAAAGTAACCTGCTCAAATTAAAAAATTATACCAACATAAAATTCGCTAAAACAAGCAGACTTCAATGTATATGTGAATTATAAATTCAAGCACGTGTTTTGCGTTAATAATATAAAATTCACTAACTCAAACCGACTTCAATTAGGTTACAGGTAAACTTTTCATTTATTACCTTGAGCGATCATAAAGTGATCTAGCCCGCCAAACTGCAAAACAGTTGATTTTCTGAGGTCTCGACCCTCAAGGCGCCAAAAATTAAGACCAACACCAGAAAAACCACGCTACCAAGATTTTATTAACAGAAATGAAAAACAAACAATGGTGGCTAAAGTTACACAACTTTAATGCAACAGTCTTGCAGCACTGGACCTACATGTAATGCAATTTGCATTACATAACTCATTTTTTTTAACTGAGTAGGTACTTTAATTTTAGTGAATCATACATTGTGTGTATAGGTTATGTGCTGGGTGTCTGGTAGCAATTTAATCCTCGCAATTAGGCCTTTAAATTTTCCCGTCATGGCAGCGGCACCATCAGTACAAATTCCAATACAGTTCTTCCATGATATGTCATTTTGAGTGAAGAACTCGTTTATCTTTACAAAAATTTCATCTCCAGTAGTTCTTCCCTCAAGAGGTTGACAAAATAGTACCTCTTGGTGGAAACTATTCTCATACTTATATTGAACATAAGTAAGCAATCGGGCTAAATTTGCAGTATCTGTCGATTCGTCGAGTTGAATTGCAAACAAAGGACTTTTCTTTAGAACATCAATTAACTGATTTCGTAAGGCATTGCTAATTTCTTTACGTCTAACAATACTGTTGTTCGACAAAGGAACCAGCTTCAGTTCCTTGCTTTGTTTTTCCCCAATCATAATTTCACTTAACTTAATAGCTGCAGAAAGAATAAGCGATTCTTTTTGTGTTTTGCAATCAGATGCGCAATTTCAAACGAAGCTCTTAATGCCTTTTGTTAGACAGTTGAAAATTTTGTGTTAACAATCCTTTTTGTTGGTTTAAATATTTCAATATTCTAAGAAAAAAATCAGTTGGCTTACCTACATACTCAGAGTGTTTATTTTCCATTTGTCGTGTTAGTTTTGTTTTGTTTTGTTGGTTAGCGAATAAAAAATTATTTGTTATCGCGCACCATTTCAAATAGTACGCGCCCCACCAATTGGGAATCGCTGCTCTAAATCATCATATTGTGATAAGTGACGATATTGTTAGTGATGAAATAGATTTTGATCATACGATGATTGTGTGCGAGCAGCTGCTCCTCGTCAGCAAGTGCTAATCATCATCAATATATCAGCATATTAGTCTCGCTAAATGTGTCACCGCAAAGATCGCAAAAAAAAACTCGAAAACGAAAACGTAATCCAGCTAATTGGAAAAGTTCCATTCGTACAACAAAATGTCAGGCGGGTGAGCAATAATAAGTTACATCAAAAAAATATTGTATAGCGCAGTACCGAATCAGAACGGCAGGACCAGTTTGAGGCATATTATAATTTAGATGTTCAACGGAAGCGCTTTGTACAATTCGTATTCGCCACAGCGCGAAAAACTACACACAATGATAAAACTCGCCGGTTCGGTCGTACAGTTTCGTGTACTTTATCGAAGTTGCTGGTCATCGATATATCGGTGTTGTACGGTAGAGCGCTGCAAAAGCGATCATTGTTCAATCATGGTGATGCTCGCTTACCTCTTAATAATAAATTTCGTAAAAAAAGAACGAAAATAATGCGAACATTGTAATTTACCCCTATGAAAAACCAATTTAAAAAGTCGAACATTGCTTTTTGCATGCTTTATACTTCTGTTTCATGTTTTTAACGTGCCATCTCAAAAAAATTTCTCGATTGCTTATGGAAAATACAACTAGGATTGTATGTCAGCAATTTTATTTGGGAACATATAACATTTCCCAAACTCCTGTTGATTCCGTACACCAGCACACAAATCAGCAAACTGGAATATCATTAATGGATATGCGAGGAATGAATGTTTCCAATAAAATACCATATTAGAAAATTGTGAATGTCAACGCTTCACGGCTCACATCAACACTTTTCCAATAGGATATTGATTCGATGCCCGTAAAAGAAAGTTTGTACCGTCACTTATTTTGTACCAAATTTAATATTGGTTTTTAAAGTCCAAAATCAGATAGATGTGGACTCTGCGAGAAGTGGAAAGGCGCTGACCAAGAAAAACTCACGACGGATGAAATGTTTTTGGAAAAAACGAGCATTGTAAATTGAAGAAGGAAATGAGGGAACAGAAAACTCATGATAAGGAAGGAATCCATGAAAAAGCCATATCCATCGTTTTTGTTAGTTATTACGAGCTGTTTGTAAAAAATATCAAAAACGATGGATTCCATGTCTTTTTGATGGATTTTTACAAAATGGATTTCGTCAATAATGGATTTTATAATAAATGGATTTTGCCAGGATGGATTTTGTCAAAAAGGATCGTGACTTAATGCATTTCGTGGGCAACCCTTTTTAAACATTTTCGTTTAATTCGGCTATAAATATTCTAGGAATTGGGATCTAATTCCAATTCCAGAAACGGTTATTTTCAGGTCACTTATTATAATATTGTTATTGTTTTACACTAAATTATCATTTCAATGAACATTTATGATCGATTAAATGAAAAAAGTTAAAATTTTAAATGTGGGTTAGGCCACTATCGTTCTAAAACCCCCTCAATTGTGAATTGGAATATAATTTGGGAATAAGGTGTTGAAACTGCATTTTTTTATTAAATATGGGATTAGGATAAGAAAAAAAAATAATAAATGCCAATTGGCGTTCGTTACAGAAGTCATATTAGACAATTTGTTCAAAACCATCAAACTCATCAAATTGACTTATGCTAATATCAACCTTTCTTTTGCCCCATCTTTACTGCAATCACGTGTGCACTATATGTTTATTTGTACGTCGTTTGCGTAGTTCTTCGTTGAATTTCTCAAAAGTTCTCAGAAAATCAAATAACTACCTCAAACTTTTGCCAAAGTAGACAATTCGTAGTTACAAAAAACCAGCATCTTACAGATCAGTACCTACAATTTTTAATTTTATTGTAAGATGATCATACCCACATAATTATAGAATAGATAAGCATGTAAACCCATTAATTAACTCAACCTATTTTTATTTTATTACAGGTAAACCTAAGATGTGATTTATTAATTATACAATTGACTATTATAACACCGATATAATTCACACGTAAGTACATAATTACATTTTGATTGTGAAAATCTATTCAGAAAACTATTAAATTACAGCAATTAGATTTATTGATATATAAATTATAACCATTACGATTTACACAAGAAAAGTTAGCCGAATAATCGGCTTTTGATCCAACGAATACTAAAATAAGGAATATTGTCGATTAGTATTGTATATCAATTTGTATTTTCATCATTTTTTGAATTTTATCACAAAAACCAAATATTTTTATTATTTTTTTTTTGCACAAAGACCAACTGCTATAAATAGAATTGACTGATTAAATTATAAAGATAACAAAAAAAAAAAAAAAAACTCCTCCGCAACAAATCAATAGTCGTAATAATTCAATTTTGGTTGTGCTCTCGAATGCAAAAAACAAAGTCAATCGATTTTAAATTGGTCTATTTATATCCGACCAATAATCCCATCTAATTCAATTTATTTATGTACTTTATGTATGTCTCAAAACTCTCAATGTTAATCCCTCAAAATTAATTTCTAATTTGTAAATTAAAATAATGTTTTCGTTTTCTTCTTTGTTCATCGTACATGTGTACAGCATATTGTTAAATGTCAATTAAGGATTACGTATAGATGGAACAAAAAATTTACCTTCAATTATCTAATTGCCAAAACATTTTTCTTTCGTTTTTCAACAAAAAAAATCTTCTAATTTTCCAACATATAACTAAACTTATCGATTAACTATTATATAAACCGTATACATACCAAATGACCACCATAAAAACATCGACATCGGATATCAAAAAGGAAGTATGTATGTTTATAAGAAAAGGAATATTATAAGATTACATTAAAATAGGAAGGTAAATTCCTTTATAGGTTTAAAGTATTACAACAACATGCGTGCCTAATATTATGTGACTTCCAGTCAACCCTTCACATCGCAATTTTTTGGGACTCGACCAATTTGTGACATATTGTTGTATATTCTGACAACAACAACACAACAAAAAATTGTTTGTCATTCAAAGCTTCGAGTTTACAAGAAAAAAGCATTAAACTAATGAAACAGATGAGAAAAACATTAAATTTTTCTTCTACTTGTTCCACAATCAACTTTCCCTCTCGCATTTATATTGTATTGTGTGTAATGATGATTATTATATTCTTTATGACGTCATTTTTATTATATTATTATGGTATCCGAGTATTTCCACTTTAATTTTCTCTTTTTTGTTTTTGTTTTAACATTTTCAATGCATTTAAAAATATTACGGATATAAGTACATCAGAACAGCATGAGTATTGTAGTGACATATAAAAACACATAGAGTGTAGTACATGCTACATAGGTACTACATAACCATACAATTATTTTGCTCCTTTGTGAATTCTTACTACAATATATTACTATGTAGCATAAATAACATTTGAAGGATCAATGTGCTTTTTAAAAGGATGTAGGACGGAACAGAATTTTGTTTTGTTTTTTGCTAATATGACAAATATAATTTTAATTCGTTGTGTGTAATACTATGTGTCTAGATAAATGGATATTTTAAGAGCACATATACAGTTTTAACATTGTAGACATTTTTAGAACTGGTTTGGGATGTTTATTTACCCGAAAACTTTAAATTCAATTTGTTTACAAGAATTTATGGTCATGTTCTTTTTAAACGAAGAGAAATTCACGGGGTTACGTCGATTAGCGTCAGCCATCGCCGGCTCCAGACATTTAATCGCCCTGCGCGAGAATTGTTAGAGCGCTCCTTTTTTTTAATCGATAAAGAGATGAATTATGAAATTGGGAGTTTGGTAAGAAAATAAGAAATTAAATATAGAGCAAGTTGGAATCCGACATTTTATTGAAACTATGTAGCTTTAAAACTGCATAGGCTAAAGAATTAATTTGAAATAAATAATAGACTGTAATTTTTCTATACTGAATTTTTAGTTAGTAACTGAGAGATATTTGCACTACAGGTACATGACTGATAACCGGAGTACAGGTAGCAATGATGGAAAAATACTTTGCATTGTGAATACATGAAATTATTTTTCCAGTAATTTTCAGCCATCAATTCTATAATTTCGTTTACAATATTTTTTCCACAATGAAAAGATAACTCTTATATCATATGATTTGAACTATTTTCTCGTGACATAAACACTTTAGATACATATATGGATTCAGTTATTGTAACCAATATTTGCTAAACTCGATTTGGAATTCGTACAACCTCGATCAAAACATAAACAACAGAAACAAAATGCGCGGTTAGCATTATCAGAATATAATATCCGTCGTAGCGGTACACATTCTTTATTAGTATGTACACGGAAGAAAAGATTATTGGCGAAATGACGGTTGGTAGTATATTGAGGATATCGTGTAAGTTGATCTTGCCTGGAATCTTGAACGACCAAGTAATCAGTAATTTTATTGTTAAGAGTATTAGGCCATCAAGCTGGGTCTGAACAATTTATTAAATCTAAATCTGCGGAATTGTCAACATTTAGTTGGTCGGATAAAGACGGAGAAATCAACTGACCTACTATTAAAGAGCTTTCATTAGAATTTTCGATCGAAGGAATGTTTGACAAATTCTAAATAAAAACGCTTTTAAGTTTTGCAGTTTACTAATTAGATTTAGAAGAGAATTTGCTAAGCTCGTTTGAAATCAAAGCTTTCGGCATAAAACGAAACCGATTTTAGTATTTACAATACGTGTTGCATTTCAAATTTCACCTTTTACAAACCAAGTTTTAATAAGAAAAGGTTAAATTTGATTTCTTGCGAGATGTCATTGTGATGTTCATGAAAATCAAGAAGAAATTGTTGAAACTTTCTTCCTAAAAAATTGCCTAACCGCCACTGAAAACAATTTCGTGTTTCCATAATTAGAAGTGCCTTTGTCTTTAGAAAGGGCATCAATGAATACTTGAGCTAAACCAGTTAGTCTCTATAATAAATTAGCGTTCGTTCGACTATTAGTTTTTTATTTACCGAATCCTTCTGATTACAAAAATTAAATTTACAGGTAAACGCGGTAAAATCGGTTTATTTTAAAAAAATATTTTAAATGTATAAATAATCACACTGTTAATTCCAAAGTGTAGTGTTGGTGATTTAGGAAATTCCCCCTGTTTTGGATTTCATCTTTTGATCGCTATTTAAAATTTTCGAAATTTTTCGAAATTTTCATGGGTTTTCTAGATTTTTATATACTTTCCGAAATTATTCATTAATATTAAGATTTTTCGGTTTTATTGAAATTGTGCGAGATCAATCGAGATTCACATAATATGTATAGAGATTATTTGAATTTTTCTACGGTAATTGAAATTGTTCCGCGGTTTATTCTAAATTCATGTTTTTCAACATTTCTAGGATTATTCGAGATTTTATAAAGATTTCGTCTACATTTTGTATGGTATAATATTCTGCGCTTGTCTTTGAGTTAAGGGAACTGGCAGAATCATACAAATAAATTGTAATATTTAGTAGACTTTTGGAGATTATGCTAAAATTTCGATATTTCGCCGATTTCCACGGTTATTCGAATTTATTCAAGAATGTCCAGGTAATTTACACTTTACAAAGTGGTGATAAGAATTCCTTTGGGTTTACATACATACATACGGATAATTCGATATTTGAGAACAATCTAAAATATTTAAGCTACTTTGAAAACTCGACATTGTTGAGATTATTTCGAAATCCATGATATTTTTCAATTATATTTGAGATTTGTGATGCTTTATCGATCTTTAATCTTTTGTTTGAGGCCATTGAAAAATATCTTGTCTATACTCTCGATATCAGATACTGTTAATTAATACGAGCCTGGCCAATAGGAAGAAATGCTAGAGCAGCAAGTAAAAGCTTTACTTGTTCATAGGTACAAGAAGCATTTTTAGGAGCCAAGAAAAATTTTGCGAGGGGGGCCCAATATTTGTAGTTACGCCATTGCGAGTTTCCCAAGTAACTTCTTCTTTTTAAGGCATACATGTACCTACAACAGTTTATGCTAATGAAATGTGGGGGTAATGATCCAAGTATTTACAATAATTTAAATAAAACTACTGCATTTCAGATTTGAATTTTTTCTCGTTACAGCATCCATTTTCAAGTAATCTATTTAAATCAGATCTTACTAGAATTTGTATATGGTTCGACATGTACCTTTTATGTAGTTTAAGCCTCAGATTAATCAGTAGTGCAGGTTCGACTTGCATAAACGTGTTTTTATCACCTTCGATAGCCACATTTCAGACGTTTCGTCAATAAAAAACGTCTTCAATAATTTTGGGCAACTATCATTTCTAGCAAAACTGACTGCTTTTTTGACTTTGCTTCAGAATTATAAATCACATTAAAGTAATGCATCTTAAGATATAACAATCTAATCGCAGATTTTATACAAAGTTTCTAATGATTTTTGGAACATCGAATTTTCCCAGATTTCCTACGGGAAATTTTTACTGAATTGTTTTCTTGACATAGCTATTGATATAACACTTTACAGGCTGATTTTATACCAATTCTAAATATTTTTTTGAGTTTCGCGAGTTTTCCACAATTTTCCACGAGGAGACAGGTTTTTTCACTTTAAAATTTATTTTATTTATTTATTTATTACATAGGTAAAAAATAAAAAATTTGTCCTGAGTTCAGCTACCAGAAAGCTTTACAACAAATATCCTTGACTTTGAGAGAAAAACAGAGTTATTTACACTTTACTAATTTTGCTTTATATTTATACAATACTATTGACCACTTAACCTAATCCTAACTCTAAAATAAAATATTTTTATAACAAATTAAACAAAGTTGTTTACTTGCAGACTTATATAGCTAAGTTGATTAACAGTTGATTATCTATGAAACTTAGTTTGTAAAAGTATTTATTATTGATATCTATAGCATAGTCGCCTATTCGCTTCATATTTAAAACTTTGTGTAAAAGTGTCGTGCTGTTTCGGCGAGGAACTTTGAGTATTAACTTAAGATATGTATTTTGCATAACTTGCAATTTTTTCTTATTTATTAAAGTGGCATTCCACCAAATAGGTACCCATACAACATGACACTTAGAGCCATTGTTTTGTAAAGCAACAGCTTATTATTAAGATTAAATTTATTTTTTTTGTTTAATATAGGATAATATAATCTAAGGAGCTTTTTACATTTTTCAACCGTATTATTAATGTGTAATTTCATAGTGACTTTTGAATCTAGATAAATTCCAAGATATTTAACATTCAATTTCCAGTTCAAATTAGTTTCCAACAAGTTTATGGTTGTTTGTGGAATTTTATCTGCAGATCTACATACATCTTGTGAAGTAAATAGCTTCGCATTTCAGCGTGTTTATTTTAAGTTTCCAATCATTGAAAAACGCTAATAGCAAATCTAAATAATTATTTATTCGAGCAATTATTCACTCAGAGAAAAAATATGATAAATGAATGATTGCAATTATTGTATTATGATCCAGGAAATCTTATTCAACTAAACTTGATATATCCTAATATATTATAATAGTAAATATCATTTATCTAATTACTAGAATTATGTATGATAGATTTTATTAAATTATGATAATTGCAATAATTTTCAACTTTAATGATTGCAACAATCATGCGATATGACTTAATATGATCGCCTCAATCATAGTATGGTTTTATAATATGATCAGTAAAATCTAAATATGATAAAAGCAATCATAATTCAATTGGGTCTATCATATTAGAATTAAGTTTATCATAACAAAATAACGGTTTATTGGAATTCATGTATATCTCCTCGTGTTTGCTACGGTCATATCGAATTGAAATTTTTTTCTAACAAGGTGCAATTATTATAATCTCCTGAGATATTTTAAATAAAAATATTTTAACAATTTAAAAATAAATAATTTTATTGAATTACTCTTAATTAAAGTAAGTAGTTATAAAGTGTTTGTGGTATCAGGATTTTAAAACCTAGGTCTAGCGTGACTTTTTAGTAGATAAATACTAATAAAAGCTTATAAGTGGGTAATTTTTTTCGCAATGGAAAACTGAACACGTAAGTACATTTTATTTTATACTACAGAGCATTAAACACCGTGTGGATTATTTATCAGTTTTGCTAAATATTTGCTCATTCAGTGTTTTCAATTATTAAAATAAAGGGTGTTTCCAATTATTTGATACGTGTAGATATAAAAATTTCAAGGAAATAATTGTACAAACATATTTTTCGAAAGTTACTGTAATACGTTATAACGGTTTAATGGTAATGAATTGAATTTGTTCTTAACATTTTTGTCTCAGTTGTTATTTTTTACACGCTTGTTAAGTAAAATACCCATAATTGGAAACCCACAAAAACTACGCCACGCAATAGCTGCATTTCTTACGTTTGTTCTGATCTGGATCAAATCATATTTCAAGAAATGATAAAGTAATGCAAAGAGCTGCTAGGATCTAAATGTTGATCCAAAAATAAATTGGTTCAATTTTTGTTGCTACTTTTAATGTAGGTAAACTTTGCGTTAAGAAATGTGGCATAATTAAAATTACATATTATACCCATTGTATTTACTTAAATGAATTTCTCATTTCTCAAACCCTATTTTTCGTCCTACATTTGGGTATACTGGTATAATAGCTCTGTCATCTGTTCTGTAAATACCTAAACAAGTAGAAAGGTTTATTGATTTACATAAATTATATTTATTTAGCACGGCTGGAATTTGGATTATACGCATACCCTTAAATTTATTAGAAGTTTACTGCCACAAACTCCAAGAAACCGGTATCTTACATTTTAGTGTTACCAGAGTTAATGAACCTCAAAAGACGTTTAAAAAACTATCCAGCTATTTCGAGTAAAATCGGCAAACCAATTACGATTAATATAGGGTCGTCCATTGTGGAAGAGAGAAAGAAGGCCCAATTCCTTAATTTCTTTACTATTCTTTTATTAAGGTGACGAATTTTACCAAATTTTACTTTTTGGTAAAATATTACTATTCATAATAATCTTAAACATTAAAATATCACTAATATATTATTTTGACATGACTCACAGGTTTTATATTTTGAAGGATATACAATTTAGTATGGAACGATATAACATTTTGAGTTTAAGACTGTATCTCAAATTGTTTCTTCTAGTGCCAAGCTGAATTTTTCACAGATTAAAGTGTCATTATTAGCAAGTAATTTAACGTTAATTTAAAAAATTATAAAAAAATACTTTTTTTGTTATCGAGATACTAAGAAATAAAGATTTCAAAAAACACCAAAATTCCAAAATTAAAAATTATTAAAAACAAATTATTTCATAATTTTACATATTCTACTACATAGCTGTCAAAAACCGTTCAGAAAACCAAAATCAGTCAACCCGTTCCGAAAATATGATCAAAAACGTAATACATATACCCAAAACTCCTTGAAAATGAGAAAACTTTGAGAGAGTGTAAACTCGAGAGTGAAAAAGCCAAAAAAATGTTTCTATTTTTTTTTTTTTCTTATAAATTGAATAAATATATGTAGTTTGAACAATTTTTGAAACATCACGTCCAACTCATGTACGATTTCATATGGAATGACCCTATATTTATTTTATGATGCCTTGGAACCTACCAATTCTCTAGGCTCTCGATCTGGATACAAGAAAATATGTGGGATATACTTCAAATTTGCTACACTTCCTAAATTTTTAATTTCAAAATTGTCTTCCATTATTCTTGCTGGGTTGGTGTACACAGAGGACAGAAAACAATTTGGAAACGAATGCATTTTCAAATCTATACTAGAACAATTGGAAGCACTGAGAGAAAATAGCATGTTTATTAGCAAAAATAATCTTACGGTTAAATTTATATATATTAAGCGGTGTCATAAGAGACAATTTAATGCTCAACTCTGTGTTAGATTTCACAGAGAGCTTTATGGGAATGTTTTATTGTCGTTTATGTAAACATTCGAAATATAGAAAATTACCGCTCCGACGTACACTTAAATAATTCAGAGCTAACGGCCATTAAAGAATTCTGTGTTTTTAATTCATTAAGAACTCTTCATGTGGCCGAGAATTGGAGTGTAGATATCATGCATGACTTACTTGAAGGCGTCTGCCATTACAGTTTTATGGTAATATTAAAGTATTATGTCGTTGATAAAAGGGTTTTCACAATTGAAAGATTGAACTTTCGTCTTCAAAATTTTAATTATGGTAATTTCAATGTAAATAAGCCACCACTGTTGCAGGCTTCTGACCTTTTAAATAATGAAAAATTTAAAATGACTGCAAGTAAAATGAAAACGTTCAATACAATTTTTGGAATTCTTTTAGGTGACCTGATTCCACAAAACTGTCTAGCCTGGAATTATACATTTCATTACGAGAATTAATTTCAATAACATTTTCAAATTCGGTTCATCCTCGTGAATACCTTTATTTGAAAACTGTAGTCCAAGAGCATAATTTGCAATTTATTAAAATATCTAAATCACACTTACGTCCAAAACATTACTTTCTAACACACTATCCCAGAGATATGGAAAAATAGGTCTATTAAAACAGTTTTCAGCTAGTCGATTCAAATCTTTCCATCAGAGTTTAAAAAATATTGCGTATACATCGAAAAATAAAATTGTGTTTGGTAACGAACTAATGAATTTGGCTCACGATACTGGTTTTGTGTTTGGCACTTTGGCAGTCTAACGGAACAAAAAACTTAAATTTCACAGAAATATAAGTTTACGTGCTAAGAAAAGTGGTCTCGCAATAATTTCATAGAGTTCGGAAATATTATTCTAAAGAAAGGATCAGTAATTCACTTAGGGTGGTATCCAGATGGTATTCTTAAATTTGTTCTTGTTAAACAGCTATACTGAAATATAAAACGGGATATTTTAGTTGTGTTCAACATTTGAAAAATTTAGGTTTCAATTATCATAATTGACGCAACATAAAAAATTCGTTCTGAGCTTAAATTGCTCGTATAAGCATATGCTTTCGAAATTTGACTGGCCTTTTGGATAATTTAAGATGGCGGATCTAAATGGCGCCAAAACGAGCGAAGCCTCCGGTTAATCGAATAATGTCATCTAACAATTCTCATTTCGTATGTTCTCAAGGTCGCTGATGGGGAGTTTAGAGTCATTATGCTTCAATACCACATAGTCCTTTAACTGATGCTTTAAAAGTACATAGACCCTTGACCTAACCTCCAAAAACCTAAGACACCCTCTAACGTAAGCTTTTAAACTGAAAAGCCCAAATAACAAAACCTTCGAAATGTAATACCCCCGTAACATAAACTAATAAGCCCCATAGCCTAAATCTAAATTTCTTAGTCACAGAACCCCTCAATCTAACCTCAAAAATCCCTGTAACTCCATAACTTAAGAATTGCTAGATGATATTATTCGATTAACCGGAGGTTTCGCTCGTTTTGGCGCCATTTTGAATCCGCCATCTTGAATTATCCAAAAGGCTAGTTTAATGTCGAATGCATATGCTTATATGAACAGTTTAAGCCCAGAACGAATTTTTTATGTTCCGTCAATTTTTGGACAGAAGGGAGTGGCCAAGTTGACGTGAAACGTCCCATATATGATAGCTACTAACAAAACCTGTAGTGTACTCCATTAATTGATATGGTAACAACTATCACAACATCTGATTGACTCTATCATAAGCATAGTAAATTCAATTAATTTATTGGTAACATCTATCATAACATCTGATTGTCTTTATCAGTTTCATATAATAAACTCAATTAGTTTGTTGATGCTTTCCATCATAATAACGATATCTGTAATCATAGTTATGGTTAATTCAATAATATTTTGCATGATAACGCGCATTATTTATTTGTAGATACAATCATTATAAATAATGGTATACATCAAGGTATGATTCTCTTAATCATTGCATCTAATCATAAATATGATGGTCACTTTTATGATTAGCTCAATCATATTTTTTCTCTGAGTGTTGGATCAGAAAATTCGTCTGATGTGTATATTGCTGCGTCATCAGCATATAAAGCTAATTGGCATGTATCAATTTTTGGGATATCGTTGATAAATATATTAAACAATAATGGAGTTAAAACTTCACCCTGCGGAACACCAGCAAGAATATCATAATGAACAGAATTGGCCCCGGATACAGTAACATAAAATTGCCGATTGCTGAGGTATGATTTGACTATTTTTGTTAAATAAAATGAAAATTTTATCGTGATCATTTTAGATAGTAGACCATCAATCCAGACCGTGTCAAAAGCGTGTTCAAGATCAAGCAGTACCATTCCAGTTGACTTCCGTTGCGACAGGTTGTATTTGACATGAGAGAAAATTGTATGTACCTGGTGTGTACATGGTGGTGTACCTGGTGTGTGGTAGAGTGCTATTCACGAAATCCAAATTGCTCGTCAATAAGAATTCGATGATCATCAATGTAACTTTTTAGCCTTAGTTAAATTATAATTTCAAATATTTTACCCAAACAAGGTAATAGACTGATTGGGCGGTAACTAGACGCTAAATATGGTAGTTTATTCAGTTTAATTATCGGAAGTATTTTGGCGACTTTCCATGAACAAGGAAAATAACTAAACTTTAAACAGGCATTAAATATTTTTGTGAGGATATCTATACCTTGAGATGGTATATTTTTAATCAATATAATGACCATTAAGTCTGATCCTGGAGCTTTAATTGGTGGAATGGATTTTAAGACTTCTGTCAGTTGATGTTCAGTGACAAATTGTTAGTATGAGTCAGCGTAATGTTAGTGGGGCAATGTAAATTAGAAGTGTGCACCGCAAAAAATGTGTGTGCTAATTTTTCCGCCTTTTCAATATTTAGGTATAAACTAGGGTGGCTATCACACGTTTTAGTGCAGGAATAGCAAAGTTTGTTTTTTCAACGTGGATATTACTCTCCAATATGGCTTGGAACCATTTTCAAGATTTTTTAATTTGATTTGCCATTTGTAATTAACAATCTCAGAATTTTGTGTTTGATTATACTATTTAATTCATTAACTATTCTTTTTAGATAAGAATTTCTGACCATTTGCCATTGTCTGCGTCTTAGATTTCGTAATTTTATCAATTGACGGATTTCATCCGTTATGATTATTTTATCAGATGTACACACTGATACTAGCGGTGTTGCTTTATCTCGAGCACCCAAAACTGAATTGGTAAATAGGCCAATCGCTTTATCTACAGAATCTGTGAATGAGTATTCACTATCACCTATCTCAATTAGGTTATTGGAGAGAATATGTTGATAATTTAACCAGTCAGTAGCTCTATAATTAAATATTTTTTTACAATAGTTAGAAGGTTCAATCGTCGTATTGACAATACATAGTACTAGGAAATGATATGAATTTAGCTGTTCGATTGTTTCAACCTTCCTAACCAAAATAAGGTTATGAACAATATATAAGTCCAGAACACTTGGACTACCTCTAGCACTGTAATGAGTAGGTTTTTCAGGAGCTAAAATTGAACACAGCCCATTTTCAATTACTGTATCATAAAGTGTTTTACAACCTTTGTTACTTCGAAGACATTTCCAGTGAGTGTGCCGACTATTTAAATCTCCACCAATAACAAACAACTCATCACGCCGTATGAGTTTAAGTAAATCGATTTTATAAGATGGTAGATTAGATTTTGGGGAGTAGCAACAAAAAATTGTAATGCTACGATTGTTCGTTGTAGTAACAACAATACCTATTGATTCAATGGAAGTTAAGTTTAAATTGGAGATCAGATTATGTTTAATATCTGTTTTGATTATAGTAGCCACACCTCCACCGCTTTGATCAATACGATCATTGCGATAAATTTTATAGTTGGGTAGATAAAAACGTAAATTAGGTTTGAGGTATGTTTCTGTAGCTAGAACTATATCTATATTTACGTCATTCAACAATATGCTTAGCTCAAATTTCTTATCTTTAATGCTGTGCGCATTCCAAGTCAGGATGTTTAGACTACTAGTCATTTATTACATATTTGAAAGCAATTTGAACCAAAGCATTAAACTGTTCCTCCCGAGTGGGACAACTTTTTAATATAGCAACAATATCTTTGAATACTGTAAAAAGCTCCGTTGAATTAAACGAGGAATTATTCGTAGTTTTGTTAGAATCTAAAATACAATTAGAATTATGGTTAGCTGGTTAGTAACATTCGCATATGAAATGTGATTAGATCTAGAAGGCATACTTAAATTATGTTCAATTCACGGTTGATTGAAGGCTGCGTGAAACTCCCTTTGATTAAATGTGAAATTTTTTGCCCTAGCGCTTGCTTTTTGCTGGTTGTTTTGCTGCAACAAGCTCTTCATTTTCTTGAGTTGGCAGGATGATTACCTTCGCAATTAACGCATTTGTGATATACAGGCTTCTCCTTAATTGGGCATTCTACGCCATCCACATATCGTCATACGAATGCTAATCTGTTCTATACACCATTTTTTCAAAAATGAGTTATTAATGGATTCTTATATTTTCGACTATGCTCTTTCCAAATTCCTAATTTAAATTGTCGCACCTCTTATAGATACTGAAATAGCCTGAATCAACTTTGTCCTATATAGAACAAACACTTTGCTTTTTGCGTTTATTTAGATTCTTAATTGTCCTACCTAGGACACATACCTAAATTTTATTTTTTATTGTAAAGGTAATATGTCATTTATCCAAAGAAACATACATTGATTTACAATAATTTCAAACAACACAAATTATTAAATGAAAATTCCAAGGCTCGTAAGTTAGCCGACAAAACCCTTACGAACGGAAGCTAAAGCGTTTTAATTTAACTGGGTATTGGCATTTAAATAAAACAACATATTGTGTAGTTAGGTACGAAACCCAAACTGGCAGATCTGGGAATAGTATTGCAAGCGCCCTAATAAAAATTTTCCAGGCTATGTTAATTGACAATCCAGAGATTACTAAAGTAATATTATTGTCAGATTCATGTGTTTCACAGACCGCATTTAGTGTCCTGTATCCAATGTATTTTCAAATTAATAAAAAAAAAAAAAAAATGGCGATATGTGACCTATATCCATTTGTGACTTTCTGGGCTTAATTAGATTTCCTGGCTTTAGTATAGAGAAAACCTGGAGTGTATTCCAGTTTCCCAACGGTATATTTTATGAAATAATTGATTATTTAGCTTGAGGGTACTAAAGGGCATAATAGCTTTTTTAAAATACACGAAAAATAATAATTCTTTCCGTTTATTGGTTTGTTTTGGTGTGATCAATTTAACTTTTATTGGTGCTATCCCAATTTCTTTAAGCTCCTCAAATAATTCGGATTCAGTCACATCTGACAGGCCAAATAATACAAATCTAGTTGTTTTATTTTCCTCTGTGTGTATATAAAAAATTCTTTGTTGACACTTTACAGATTTTTCGTTATTCGATACCACGCAATCACTTTTAGCTCTTTTGTAAATATTTGCACTATAACTACATGATGGTAATCCGTCCAACATGAGTTGAAACTATAATTGTTCAAAAACTTTAAATTCACTATAATATTCACAAATTAGTTTATTATTATTAGACTTATATAGTATATATATTTTATTTTGACAAAAAAGATAAAAAAAAAATACACAATAGAGTATATTGTTGAGTAATTTGCTTTTAGATGTTATCCCAAACAATGCTAATACTCGACTTGTCACTTTACAATATTGACAAAAATTTTTAATGCTATCCATGCATCCGTAGTAATTTTCGACTAAACACTATCGACTGTTTAAGACTTAATTTTTTATTTTCGACTTGGATAACACAATCTGCATTACCAACTTCTTACTTTCGTCTGGAAACTTTCGACTGACATTAATGTATTCAAATATGTATGTTGGTTCCTTTTATGTTTCGGTTTTCAAAGAATAATGTTGATTGAATGGAGTAGATAGATTTTATATTCAATATTTATTAAGTTCCATTTCAGTGTAAAATACATTTGCGCTTATATTTGTGCCTATAATTTTGCGCCCCTAAAAGTGTTGTGCAATGCGTGGCCGCGCACCTCGATCATACCTCGAGCCGGCCCTGGCATCAGCACCTGTATAGTTAAAGTTGTGTTGTAAGTTGAATGTAAATATTTATATCACAAGTTTGCTTCAACATTACAGTTTTATAAAAAACTCTAAATATAAATATACATAATTTTAAAATGTTGACTTGCAAATCGTAATAATTAAAATTTCAGCAAAATTTCGTAAAATTATTCAAATCGATAATATCCAGATTAAATTTTCTTAAGCGAAGAAGCAAACTATAACGAGATTGAAAGCAGCAGTTTGTCATTAGCAGACACTTCTCTGAAACATCAAAAAGAAGTTATCGTTTAGTTAGGGGCAGACTACTTTTTCCACATTTTAGACAAAGGACAAATCATATTAAAGAATGTAATGGCGCAAGAAACCATGTTCATATCAACAAAACCAAATGACGCAAGCAATGAGAAAAGTTAATTAGTATAAAGTCTTCTATGTTTATTTATCAACCACCCAAAGTTTGGAAAGATTGTTGTCCAAATTTTGGGAACAAAAAGAAAATCTGCAAGAAGTGGCATGGTCCGTGAAGAAGAAATTAACTGAAGAACATTTTGTTTCAACATATAAGAACATCATCGGTCGATTCATCGTGCAGCTACCCATACGAGCGGATTCATCCCCTTTAAGTGAATGAATCGTTGGAATAATGTTCAAGGAATTTGTGCGTCAATATGAAGAATTTGGGCATATGAGAAAATTATCATCTAACAAAATCGCGACATACACTCCCCATTCTATTTACCTCATGATGGCGTTCGTTTTCGATGCGTCAGGAACATCATCAACTGAGGCGTCGTTAAATGACAAGTTAATAGTCGAGCCGGGCGGGTGATCAGGTTACCCTTACACAATTGTACCCCTATTGACGCCAAACCACCATCCTAGATGATCGTAAATATATTTCCCATTACATATCGCTAGTAACTGTGAAGATCAATGTCCGGAGGTGGCAAAGGTAATTCGAAGGTACTTTTACGTTGACGATGTGTTAACTGGTACAAATGATGAACAACATGCAATTACATTAAAAAGGGATTTTTCTCATGTATTAGCAGAAGCTGGATTTGTGTTACGAAAGTGGCTCTCACACATAACATCTTCAAGTGATGGAGGTGATGAGTCTCAAATAATTGAGAAAGGCCAACCATCAAAATTATTAGGTCAAGATTGGAATTCGAAGAAAGACATGTTCTCCTTTAAAGTGAAATACCTGGTTTACTCTCCCCACACAAAGAGAAACGTATTATCCTTCGCCTCTCAAATATTTAATCCTTCGGGATGGATGATTCCATTTACTATCAGCATGAAAATATGTCTTCTGAGTTCATGGCTAAAGGGGATTTCCTGGGGCGAGCCTTATCGTTTGAACTGCATAATTCTTGGTATACAATTCAAAACAAATTTGAACATTTAAACAATATCCGGGTACCCAGATTTATACGTAATTTTTTGGACGAACTTCAAATTCACGGCTTCAGCGATGCGAGTGAGTTAGCGTATTCCGCAGCGAATTATTTTATATTATTTAACTGCAAAGAGTAAGGTAGCATCAATACAAAAGGTTAGCCTACAACGATTGGAGCTTTGTGGAGCACACTTATTTGTGCAAAATTAGCATAAAATGTTCTGACACAAATCATCTGGAAGCGGTTCCTGTTTGGCTATGGATAGACTCCACAGTAGTGAAGGGTCCAAACTGGCTGAGTGGAAGCAAACAACACTGGCCATTGAGGTTGGGCTGTTTGCCGATGTAACATAAAACTTTTGAATGTAATATTTTCGACAAATTGCAGCAAACCCCGACAGTTGCTATCCAATAGGTCTCTTTAAGACAAAATGTGTTGACCACCAAATTACTCTATATATCAAATACGAAATTCAAATTTGTAAATTTACCTGAATCTGTCAATTTACTGCTAATGGTAAGTCACCACCTGCAGCATTTGTCCGGCTTACACTCAGTCTGGGGTGGAAATTTGATGGTGCCTTTCCTGGATCGAGATAGCTGCCAAAAAAAATTTGTTTGCGTATAAACTTACCTCTACCACACCCACACACACACGCGACACGACGCTTCTATCCTGATAGTAATAAGTTGATAGTTAATTTGGTTTTGTTGTTATAACCGATAACATTGACATAAATTATATTTAGAAATAAATAAAATAAACAATTACATCAAAATTATTATACTTTAACGTTACATTACTATGCAAAAGGAAAAAAAACTTCCACTTGAAAAATATTCAGCTTATTGGTTCGGCTGAAATGCATGCTGACGGCAGCCCGTTAAGAACTAAAGCTAGAAAGAAATCAATTTGATTAGTAGGCTACATTACCGAAACACGTTGCTAAGCTTCCACTATTAATGCTAGGAATGGGTTGGTTTTCTCTTCTATACAGCGGAACGCCTTGATAACTTCTTTGCGCGTAACTGTGCTGTAATTCGCTCTTCTCAAACACTGCTAATTATGTGATGGTTTAGTCCCGTTTCTAGATGATTCGGCTGCGTGTTGATTATTGCACCACACCCAAAATACTCTCACTTTAATGTAGCACTGCGTGGTTTTTTTCCGTTCTTTCGTGCTACTGAATTATCATTATACATATATCTTTAGGATTCTGTTGTTGTTTTCTCTTTTTTTTGTTTTGTTTGTATCGTATGGTTAAAGTATGTGAATTCCACACGTATCTCCTGTTTTATTGGATACACTGCACACGCACTTTACACGTACTTACTTTATTGTTATATCAAAATACCGTATATGATAAATTAGGTTAAACGATAATTCGGGTATCTTTTTTAAATTTTGGTCCGAAATTTTTCGGTCCTTTTTACTTTTTTGGTTTCCTTTTTTTTTATAAATTTACAAACAAGCGATTTCTTAATGCGATCGCTCCGAAAACAAAAACTTTGCCAAAAGCAAAAAAAAAATTCTGTATCGTTTTATTTTTTTTTTATTTGACCCACGCGCGCAATTTTCATAATAACCGATACTAAAAGTAATTTAAACCAGAGCCATCTATGGTTAACCACGCCACCCGTTTAATCATAATTATGACATTTATTTAAGAAATTGTTGGTTATTCTTCAGCGGTACCGGTTGTCGACTGTGAAAATATACAAAGTAGCCGCATTTCATTTAATTTTACATTCCTACGTGTCCGTGTGGTTTGGTTGAAGTTATGACTCGGTCGTAACAAGTTTCAAACAAAAAAAGTATCTAGTATTTTTCTAGCAAAAGTAACTCCTTAACAAAATCTCTTGTTATCGTAATTAACGGTATGTGACAAAGAGGGTGAGCCACAAAAGATATGTTATATTAATTATCAGTTTGGATTGTTCGAATTAATCACAACTATACGCTCCAGGCATAGGAACGGAATTAAAATTTATCTGCCAACTATCGAGCTATTAATTATAAAAAGCTTGTAGATAAAGCAGGGGTTTGTTTTCGAATAAATAAATATGCTGTCGGATGGATACAGCTGCGATTCCGTTGAAACTGCCTTGACCGACAATTTTGAACATGGTGCCTTTACTGTTGTTCTGTGATCGTTCGTCAGTTTACCCTCCCGATTGCTTTTCATTGAACGATTATCGCCAAAAATGGAAGTTTTCGAAAATTTCGTTTTTTTTGGGTTAACTATTTTCTTCTATAGGTTATCATGGAATGTTATAAAATGGAAGGAAAATGGAATCTTCCATACAAAAATGGAATTTGCCACCTAAAAATGGAATTTTTCGACAGAAATGGGAAACTGAAATATTTTATTTAAAAATGAAATGTTTCATAGAAAAATGTGGTTTTCTATAGAAAATGGATTTTTCCACCGAAAATAGTAGATTGTTCTACAAGTAAAGAAAAGTGATAGTTTTCCAGCGAGCAAAAATGTTTAATTTACGAGCGAGCGCTAGTGAGCGAGTGGATTAACAATTTTACGAGCATGGAAAACCACTTTTCTTACGTGTCAGACATGCTATTTTTTCGTGTATTTGACGACAATCAGGTAAAAATAAAAAAGGTAGACCCAGTTTGGATCGAAGTAAGTATGCATATCATGTATGTATATAACAATCGCAGTAAGCAAATAAATAAAAGTCAAAAATTCAAAAATCATTTGGAAAAAAAGCGTTTCTATGAAGAAAAGTGTTTATAGTAAAGAAATGTGTTGCTAAGGAGAAAAGCAGCAGTTTTCTTTACTGTTTTCAGCCAAGAAATGACACTCTTTGCCATTAAGGACACGAAAAATGAACATTTCCACAGAAAACGGAACTAAATTTCCTGAACTTTATGTTATATTAAATTGAACCTAGTAGGTATACTATTGAATTTATTGCATCGTCCCATTGATCACATCTGATGAAACAGTACCAGTTTGGGGAGATCATATAGGGTTTGCACACCAAATTTAACCTTTTACAAAACACAATGATCCTTTTCCAAATTAAATTCGCCTTTGTCCAAAACATATTCATCCTTTTTCAAAACAAATTCAACCGTAGACGATATAAAACCAACAAATTTATTTAATTTAATATATTTATTGTAATTAAATTCTAGACACAAAATAACAAGTTAATATAATTAAATAAATAAACCTTGACTATTTATAATAGGGGTATAAAATTCACTTCAAAATTCGCCCTGTAATTATTATAAATATCATCATCCTAAAATTCACAGTAGAATTCATCCCAACTTGATCTAAATTCAATATAAAATTCATTCCCAAATTTACCATACAATGTCTTCCTAACTAAAAATTCACCGTAAAACGCTTCTTAAACTTCACGGTACAACCCAGTCTGAAAATTTATCGTAAATTTACCCCAATTTTACTTAAAATTCACTCTAAAATACATAATATACCCTTTAATTCAACCTATCCTAGAAATTACCCTAAAATTCACTGGAAAACACTCTTAACTTCACTCTAAAATTCACCCTAAATGTTAGGAATTTAGAAAGCGAAAACCCTTAGAAGCTAAATTAAGGATTTTATCAAATTTAAACAATTCTGGATTGATTTTAGAAATTGACGAATTTTGTAACGTAGTTTTGAAAGAAAAGAAATTAGGAATTTGTAAAATTTTTTGTTTTGTTTTGTGGGGATATTCGTCAAATTTAGGAATCCGGAAATTTTGAGATTTTTACAATATTTTTGAAATTTAGAATTTGTATTAGGAATTAGTTAATTTAGACATTTAATACTAAATACAATACAATTTAAGGTTTTGGAAATTTAGAAAATTAACAAATATGGAAATTGTAAATTTTAGGAATATGGAAATTTAAATAATTTAGAAATACAAAAATATAGATTACACTACCCTGAAAAATTTTGCCCCTGGACAATGAATAGTTGTTTCCGAAGTAATTTTTCACGCTGGATCCGAATCCGGGCTCAGAATTGCTCTATCACGTAAGGTTTTTGATATATTCTTACCTAAAAGTGCAAAAAACACTGTTTTTTTACATATTTGAGGTTATGTAGCAATGCAGTTTTTACTTTTTTATCAAAGCCATGTACATATGGGATCTTATTGTACAAGTCTTTCTCTTTCAAATGCCGTGGAATTTGCTCAAATATCATTTTTTTTCGCCGAGATATCGCATTTTCAAATTTGCATATTCGTGAATTTTTCTGTATAAAAACACTACCCTGCAAAATTTTAAAAATTTGGTGCCACTTGACAATGAATAGTTGTTTCCGAAATAATTTTTCACGCTGAATCCGAATCTTGGCTCAGAATTGCTCTATCACGTCAGGTTTATGAGATATTCTAACCTAAAAGTGCATATACACCGTAGGTATAAAAGGTAGTGTATTATACAGTATTCCGACAAATTCACGAACATGCAATGTTAAAAATGCGATATCTCGGCGAAAAAAATACATATTTGAGCAAACTTAAAGGCATTTGAAAGAAGAAGACTTGTACACATGAACTTTTGGAGAAAAAAAAATCGTGGTGCTAGATAACCTCAAATAAGTCAAAAAACAGTGTTTTTTGCACTTTTAGGTTAGAATATCTCATAAACGTGACGTAATAGAGCAATTCTGAGCCCAGATTCGGATTCAGCGTAAAAAATTACTTCGGAAACAACTATTCACTGTCAAGTGGCACCAAATTTTTAAAATTTTGCAGGGTAGTGTTATTATTTAGAATTTTTGGTTTTAGCAACATGTACATGTATTACATGGGGATGGGTCTTTGGCATAAAAGAAAAAAATTAGAAACCATCAGCTACTCATTTCACGAGAAATGCGATGGACTATCTATACCATTTAGTCGCGAATAAGAATAAGCGAGGTACCAGGCAAGTTTAGTTTCTGCTTACCGGTATGGCGGTACAAACAATTAAGTTTTTACTGGTTCATGATTGAATCGAGAAAAATAATTTTTACGCCGCAGACCAATATAAAAAACTTCAAATAATTTTAAAATTTTCAATAATTTCGAAATAATCTCAAAAATATTGATTACAAATAATCTCAAAAATTCTAAATACGAATTATCAGTGAGTCAAAGGACTTCAAGCCGATTCTTTTAATTTCAATGTGATATTTCCATAACTGATGAATTTGAATTTTGCACTTTGAATTTGATTTGGATAAAGGCGAATTTGAACTGGAAAAGGATGATTATTTTTTTAATAAAGGACGCATCCGATTTCTGTGAGAAATAATTATTTTGTGATAAACTAATGTTGGACTGTACGCAACCAAATTATCACAGCACCGGTGTGTAATAATTTTGACATGTCCGAAATAATTCTTGTTTCAGCGCCAGTGAAGTATGTTGATTTTAGTAACAAAATTTTTGTATTGATGAAATTAAATTTACGACCAATAAATTTATAATCGTTCGTAAAAGTGATCATGCGTGCCTTTATTCTGTCCTTTTTAGGCTACGGTTACAGTGGATGCGTGTTTTGACGAACTTTTGTTCTGACGAATTTGTCAGAACTGTTCGTCCGAATTTAACTGGTGATAGTAATTGCGAATACTGACGAAATGTGATTTGATATCAATAATTAGCTGTACACGATGGAACACATCAATGATTTTTACTTCTTTGAGATTCCATTATTAAAAGTTTTACTTTTAAGTGAAATTAAAGAATACGTAAATACTTTGTTTGCTGCGAGAAAAATAAAAGGAGAATATTATGCATTGTTTCAAGATCTCTTAAGTCGACCAGTTTATGACAATATTTTAGGATGTCTCCAAATTCTTTTGATTATATTCTTGAAGGAATCTCTGAATGTATATCTAAGCAATCAAATTTCCGTGAATATATATCGGCGAAAGAGAGGCTGGTCTTAACATTGAGGTAAGAATAAGTTTTTCATTTAAACCTTATATCAGTTTATTTTTATTCAATGTGTATGTATGTACAAATAAAATGTACATACATTTTATATTACAAAAATAAACCATTACTATGGATGATCATACTGTATACATAAATAACTTCTAAAATGAATCATTATTGGAGGAGTATTATGAGCCATCAGGTTTTCAGACCACCTACGCGTTTTGTGATGATTCTCGTTCTGAAGAGTTAGCTTCCTGGTACGGGACACTTTGTGAACGCAATGAATTACTGTGAACCTCTTGTTGACGAATTTGAGAATTTGAGCTACAGTAAAATTGTTGCCTAAAATTTTCCTCGTCACAAAGCACATGTTATAGTTTGCTACGGACAATCATTTTTGGCTCCTCGGGAACTTTTCTCATAAAGGGCAATAATACTTATCAAAAAATTCCTCTATATTGCTTTCATTTGTTTTAGAAACCGTTCTCCAACATTTCACCAACTTGGTTTGTTCAATATCTAAAAGGTTTTGTAAAATAATTGAGTTATTTTTATTTGAACATTTAGATTGGGGAACCGGAAATCTTTCGGATTGAATGTCAGTTGACGATTCGGATTCAGCCTCTGAATCATGTATGGTTTCTTTTGTGTTTCATCCGGAACTTCATCTTCATCGAAATTCTTAGATTTGGCAACAGTAGTTTCAGCGTCACTCTCTGGAACACTAATTTGCATTTTCTGCGGCACAAATTGATCTCTTAAGAATGTCATATTTTTATAATACGGAATCTTATTTAATCCTTTGCGAAATGTATCACGCAAACCTCGCCATTTTTTCTTTATTTCTTCTACTGACAATAGAATAAAAAAAACATTAAACCCAAAATACTGACAATGGGCGCATTCAGCTCCGCCAATTATTGGCAACATGTTGGGTAAAATAAACGCGATTAGCCACGCATATGATACATTCAAAATTGTATGGCAATGTGATAGTTTAATTGTCATTTTTCGATTCTACCACGACAGGAGGCCTGAATGCGCCCAATAGCATAAAACAATTATTTGAAACATATCTGTGGTAAAAACAGCATAAGTCATAAATTCGCATTTTTTAGAAAAACGTTTTAAAAATTAAGAGTTACTCAAAATCGTATCAGTGTTTAGAATTCTGGTTTTTGTAAACTGAGTTTACAGGTAATGGTGCTAACGGTTATTTTTAGTTGCCGGAATACTACAAAAAGTTCATCAATTACGGAGATTTTAAATTTTATATAAAACGTAAAATGAAATAACTCGAGTTATGCCGTTATTCCTTGTGGCCACAGATATTATCAAGATATTTTCTAATAAAGCAGCAGTAAGCAATTAACACATTTATATCTGCTAGAAGCATTATTAATTCGTTGCATTGTTAGAGCTTGACAGACGTATAAATGTGTTTATCTACAAGTTATTGCACTTGGCGTAACAAACAAGTATTAGTTGATTTTAATTTTATCGATTAATTGGCAATTAAAAAAGTAAACAAAAACTATAAATATATGATGATTTGTATGCGTTAGTACATACATACTTACAGACGGGAATTTGGTTTGTGAACCAACTTAGCATCGGTTACTAACTGATATTAAAAATTGGCATATCACTTTTCTTGTCTGTAATGCTCTAACGTTAGGATTGGTTTAGAAAAATGAAATCTTTAAAATTTGTTACAGGTTAGTTGTTTGGTTTTTAATACAGGATTTCACACAGCGCCATATGACAAATGAAACTTTTCGTTCCTATGGGAATGCTTTCATGAGAAACATATGCCTTTCCCGAGTGCGGATCATTTGAAAAATGTGAGTTTCTGTACTAAATCTTACTTTACAAAATCTTACTTTTCAAAATCTTACTTTTATAAATTTTGTAAAATGTCGATTTTCCATTTTAAAAGGAAAATAACTGAACTTATAAATTCTGAAAAATGTGGAATTTAATTACAAAGATTTAAAGAAAGTAAGATTCGTTCAAAAAGTAAGATTTTGATAAAAGTAAGATTTTCAGAATTAAGATTTCGATACGCTGCCGAAAAATGTAGCTAATGATTATTTCAGAAAATCGAATTTTTCTAATTGTGTTGGATATACTGATGGGAAATACATTCGAATAAAATGTCCTCAAAATACAGGGTCGATGTATTATAATTACAAGCAATGTTTTTCGATTGTTTTGAAAGGTATTGAATATGCCAATTATAACTTTACATATTATCATTGATGTTGGGGCTTACGGCAAGCAAAGCGACGGCGGAATATTTTCTATTTCAAACGTATATATAGTGAAATTATTTCACTAATGTCAAATTTATCACAGAAAAATTATTTCTCACAGAAATCGAATGCGTCCAAAGATGAATTTGATTTGGAAAAGAGTGAATATGTTTTGGATAAAAATGAATTTCATTTGCAAATTGATGAATCATTGATTTGTAATAGTTTCAATTTGTAGTACAAAACCTGTTAAATCTAATCAACAAGGAACGTTCGCCGCACGTATTTTCTATTCCATTAGCTATTAATTTTCTGTTTAGATGTCAAATGTTTCGATAGTTATATTTGGCGCAAGCGTTCATCAGCAACTCATTAACGATTGTTTAAATTCGAACCATGTGCTCATATTTGCTACCGATTTTTTCTTACACCGAACCGACGTCAATAGTCTTCTTCTACCGAAGCCAAAATTGAAGATGTTCGATTTTCTGTAGGAAGGTGGCTGAGTGTATTTAGATCCCGTGAAAAATTGTTCGTCCATCGGGTAGGCGATCATTTGCGATGTGCGACTTTCGTTGCACTCCCACGCTTGTTTGGTGAGTTTATGTCACCCTAGATGCTTGTTCGAATAGTTGATGGGCTTTCCGGGCGATTTATGTTAATTACGTACTATGTTTCAAATAAATAAGCGTTAATCTTTATATCGTATCCGGAAGCCATTGTTGTGAACTCAAAAATATTCCGAGTTCATGATAAGGTTTCGTAATAATAACATTTATTAGGATGGGCTGTAAACCCAACGCTAATCTCTTTCGGTAGGACCACGACCCGCATTTTAGCCTGATACTTTAACCGAGTAATTTGTAGCTGTATAGACTTACTGCAATTGTATGTTATGGTTTCGCTGCATGAAGTGATTAACCCGTTTACCCTCTGCATACACAGCAGCTTTATCACCAAGAACTTCATAACATTTATTAGGATGGGCTGTAAACCCAACGCTAATCTCTTTCGGTAGGACCACGACCCGCATTTTAGCCTGATACTTTAACCGAGTAATTTGTAGCTGTATAGACTTACTGCAATTGTATGTTATGGTTTCGCTGCATGAAGTGATTAACCCGTTTACCCTCTGCATACACAGCAGCTTTATCACCAAGAACTTCATTGAATATTAAGTTTTTAGTACGTAAAACATCAAAAGGAAAATTACCTACATAGAGCCGCTGCATATCTACATCATCTACCTGTGATACCTCTCGATATCCCTTAATGACTCTCAATCAGAGTGAACCTTTTACAAAAGGTATTTCTCTCCTGATTTCGTTCCCCTCAACGTTGACATACCCAAATCAATAAAGATGCTTTGTCTATTTTCCGATTTTTAGATTAAACCTTTTCTCTTCTATACAGGGTGTTTGGCACATGGACCGACACAATTTTTTGGAGGATTGGGTCATTAGCTAATTTTAGTCCATAGAACCTACTTCCTAAGTGTCACGACTTCACGAGATAAGATTTTTTATGATTCGCCTTTAAATCGTCATATTTTTTTTGTTTGTGATTGTAATGGCATACGACATAACTTTAATTGACTTATAAGCTTCGAAAGTCTTAAAAATGTGTAAATGTATGAAAAATTGCAACTTCTAAATTCAATAAATTACCGTAACACTTAGGACGTAGGATCTATGAGTGAAAACTAGCTAATGGTTCAACCAATCCCCCAAAAAATTGTGTCGGTCTATGTGCAAACACCCTGTATATAGGTATATTCTCTTTAGAAAGATGCTTTTATGAAATTTTTCCCAGAAAAATGAAATATTCTATAGCAAAACAGAATTTTCCAACGACAAATTAAATTTTCCACAGAAAATTGAAATTTTCACGGAAAAATCGAAATTTCTGCAGAAAAAAAAATGGAATTAATTCATGAACTGGTATGTGGAATTGAACCTACATATGATGTTGAATTTATTGCGCTATCCCAGCGTTCATATTAGCTGAAACAGTCCTCTTCAACTTCTAATTTGCTCTCTACCATGCCAAAAGGTTGGAGTTATTGGAAAATCATAGTGAGATGTTTGCCAGCAGAAGAAAATATTGAGATACCGATTTTTAGGCATGGAAACTATCATGTACATTAAAAATTGTTAATAGGATATAGGCATAACATATACTACAAAGCATAAAGTGTTTAATTGTGTTGAGTTACTTGGATGGTTTATATGTACATAAAAGCTGATATTAAAATAAAATTCATATTCGTTGACAAGACAATCGAGTGTGTGTTTTTTAGAAACAATAAAAATCTCTTAATTATAATTTTTAATAGTTTAGACCTAATATTATGCAGGAATTAAATCCTATTTTCTCAACAACAACAAAAATATCGGTTGCCTCTTAATTAGCAAAACCCTTAAAAATCTTCTTATTGCATATCTTTAAAAGATTAATCCTGTTTTAACCCGAACTAATCTTAAAAAGGATTTCATAACTTAATCTTCAACAATAATATCTTTACCATTTGCCTATATATACCCATACTCGGAGTATGTAAAGTGTTTCTAACCGTTATGGTGATTAAATATAAAAAAGGAATAATAATGATAAATAATCTACTTTGCAGGCGATACAACCAGAGCAGTGTGTTAAAAATTTACTTAGATTTGTGGTCTGTTTATTTTAATTGTTTTTGTTTGTTCTACCTAAAAGTTTGGATATACCATTTTGTTATGTGACAAAATAACCTGTTTCTCAAGTGAAAACCGTCATATTAAAATATTCCAATTATTACAAAACATTTGTTCAATCTTCAACCTGTCATGACTTATTTACATAAAGATCAAAAAGCTATTAGTTTCACCCCTTGTGCACTACATTAAATTCCATTCATTTATAAATTCATCATCATTTATTTATTCAAGCAAGATAAATTTTGTTGTATCATTTGTAAAATAAAATAAAAAATTCCAGGAAACTTCCGCCAAAAAAAACACCTATTTCCCGCCCTGTTTATTTTCAATTAATTAAATTTTAAATAAACACATTTTCACCGTAGATATTTATATTATGAAAAACACAATAACAAAAAAAAGCCGCGTACGAACCCCTACAACAAAACAAACAAACAAAAAAAGCACCCAAGTTGTTGTTTTTTATTTTTATTAAAATTTTTGACAAATAAGTATTTAGGTTTCCTTACGTAGAGAATAGAATGGTAAAACACACATACTGTTGGTGTGGTGTTTCAAGAAAAACACAAAACAATTTTGAATTTTATCGACCACAACCATCTCAACCTTACCGCGCCACACCACACCGACGAATTTAAATGTATATTTTTATTTTTTTGTATATTCTCAACTGTTTTGTTTCTTTTTAGCTTTGAATATAATAGCAAATATTATAGTTAATGATAATAATTTTGTTTTCTTTACCTTACCCTAGTAATTACCTCTTCTTTACCTTTTTGCCTTTATTCTATATAATTTATATAAATACACACAGTTTTTTTCCTAATGATCGCTAAAATGTGGAAGACGACAACAACGTTTTCAAGAAAACAGAAATTAAAGTTAAAGGAAAACAAAAGCTGTAGTAATTATATCCTTTATAGCTAGTATATGCATAGTATTTCGAGTGTTTCTCTATTATATTTTCCTTGAAATGTTTAACTATTTTACTCACTCAACGAAAACACAGTCTGTTTATTAACCAATTCAAATTACTAAATGGGTAGAAATATAAAAATAAATTGGCAAACAAAGCGGTAATCTGGCTTTGTTGTTACCGCAAAAAAAAAAAAAACAACGAGCTATTATGTTTTTTTAGGATCTCAAATTCCTATTTACATTTAAGAAATTCAAGCAAAATGTTGGGGTCTTGTTCGCCGTTTTACTATCTCGACAGGGTTGGCTTGGCTGAACGTGAATCAGTCAAATTCATCAACTAAATTCAAAAATTACATCAATATACAAAATGTTCTGGTCATCTGAAACAAAATTAAAAAAAGATTCTTAATTAGTAAGAATGTCATTATAGCCCTTTCAAAGAGCTATTTAAAAAAACGCATTATTCTGTAAATCGCGTACATTTAATGCCTTTACAGTAAAATTTATTTCCATTATTATCTTTTTTCGGAAGGTGAATTTACTTTTAGACATAGTTGAAAAATGTAGAAATGTGTTTTCCATCGCTATCAATGAAAAATCTCGTTTGTTCCCAACTGAACTAATATAGTTAAACCAATCCAAAACAACGTAATACAACAATAAGAAATAACAATATCACAGAATAATTAAAACAAACCGGTAATTCTATTTTTAAATTCGCTTTTACTTATATTGAAATCAAATACCGTATAATAATCATTAAAGTTATTAATAGCCATCCATATCTAAAGAATTATTAGCTCGAACAATTTCTAATATTTAGGTTCCTTGCCTGAAAATCAAGGTTAGACAACAACTAAGCAGAGTCAATACTGCCATTCAACAAATCAAAAATGAAGCAAGCAGAACTAATGGACCGTCTACGATTTCATTATAAGAAATATGAACTTGGACTTCTTAGAAGGAGACGACACACGCAACTCGTGAAACGTCTTTGAATTTTTTATAGACGACTTATTCTAATATCATATTGAGGGTTCCAGATAATTGGCAAATATTCAACTTGTGATCTTACTAAAGTTGTATAAACTATTTTAATCCTAGACAAATCTTTAAAATCCTTACAGATGCTAAACATAAATCCCACCTTCTCGGTGTGGGATGAACGTCAGACCATCATTGAGAATAATGTCAAGGTCTATAAACTCAGTAACACGATCAATGACAATATTGTTCAATGTATAGTTAAACACAATTGGATTTTTCTTTTTATGGAAGCTCATAATTCGACATTTTCCAATATTTAGTTCCAATCTATTGAGTTCGCACCATAGACGAAAAATCTATCCAAATCTTGCTGAAGACGTTCGTAGTCGCGTACACCATCAACATCATTATCATCCGCATACAACAAAAATTTTGATAACTGAATGCAGGTAACAACATCATTGATAAACAATAAAAACAACAACGGGCCCAAATGACTGCCTTGAGGAACTCCAGACGTTGGTTTAGACTCGCTTGAAAGACAATCATTAAATTTGACAAATAGGCGACGGTCACAGCGGTAAGATTTTAACCACAACAACAAATTAACACCGACTTACTGCAATTTTAGATAACATAATCTCGTGAGAGATTCTATCAAATGCCTTTTTAAAGTCTGTGAAAACTACATCAACTTGCGAGCCAATCTCAATTGAATTTATCACAAAATGTACAAATTCAATGAGATTAGTAACAGATAATTAAACAGATTCAATATAATGTCACGAACCATACATTTAAAAACTTTTGGGGTAGTAATTAAAGAACGATTACCACTTGTAAAAACCGGGATAACATATGAAGTTTTCCAAGAATCAGGAAAGTAACCTATATACAGTGATCTATTGTATATTAATGGGCACACTTGCGTAATACAATTGCAGGAACTAAAACTGGACCTGGATTATGATTTAGCTTTAAATTAGAGATATATTTAAAAATTAATTCAGTATCCAAAGAAATAGAATCCAAACTACTAACTCCTAAGCAGCTGACATTGGGTTGCTCAACAATGACGGGCTCAGTCGATAATAAGAAATTTGACGAAAAAATATCGAAAACATTTCACTAATCTCAGTAGTAGACTCCTTAGCTTCTAATTTTAAAGTACGAGGGTAACCAACCGTTCCTTTTTTGGAATTGATAAACGACCAAAACGATTTAGCAGTGCTTTTGATTTTATCTTCAACCCCATTGATATAGCGATGAAATTTACATCGATGCAATTTACGGAATTCACGTCGTGCCTTAGATAACCAAGAGTATCAGGATGGTGCTTGAATTTTTTACGTAACCGATCCATTTTATTCTTGCTAGATTTACTGATTCTAACCGGAATGAATTTTTCAATTCCAACCAAAATCGTTTCGCAGAATCTACTTACGGCGCCGAACCTACTACGGCGCAGCATCTACTTAAGTCGAACATCTCAGTCCAATTAATAGAATTGAAAGGCGAATTGAAACCGAGAAATTTACCGTTAGAATAATCATAAAATGAGTGGTTAACAGTATTTACAAACTCCGTTTTAGCAATCTCCAAAGTTAACAAAATAGATTTGTGATATTCATCATTTTTCACTAAATAGTAGCTTTCCTCAAGTAGATACTGTAGTTCAAAAAGATTATCTGAAACAAAAATAAAATCAAGTAAACACGCCCGAGAATTAAATACATTATTGATTTGTATTAAATCTAATGACGACATGGTATCAATAAATCGTTATTCAATAGCAGAAAAAGAGTTACTGAGTAGCATAGATAAGAATGTTGTGTCCCAGACAGGTGAGGTAAATTAAAATCTCCAAAAACTAATACGATTATGTTGTCATCCAAACTTGCAACAGTATTGGTGATTATATTACAATGCTATTTGTATCGGTCTAAATTTGATCCAGGAGTAATGTAATGAACGCCAACTGCAAAATTCTGTGAGAATACCTTAAATTTAACCCAAATGACTTCACACTCACCAGCATAATTGATGTTAATCATTCTACTACTAAAACTTGATTTTATCGCCACCAGGACGCCACCACCACGAGAAAACACGCGTTCATATCTAAAAACAACATACTCGGTCCCGAATAATTCAGCATTTGAAACATCAGAAAATAATAACATCAAAAGCATTTTCAATTACCGCTAAAAAAATTGGTTTGGTTTTAGAACGAAGTCCTCTAAAATTTTGGTAGCACATTTTTAATAAGAATTTTTGATCAATTTTGGATTGACGAATCTTAAAAATACTACTTGAAGCTGATGATTTTGGTGTAGATATTGTTAAATCGACCACTGGTCACCCATCAGTTTGACGTAGCTTGTCGAAGATTGTAGGACTAACTCCAACTTTAAATTAGATAAAGTTAAGTTTGCTAACATCTTGAGCAACTAGTAAGCGGTAATTTATCTCCTCTTCATGTATCTGTAGTTTATTGCTCAGATATTTTCGAACTGCATCGGTGGTGGTAGATGACACAAATCTTGAAGCATAGATATATCTCCTTTCAGGAAATGATTTTAAAGAATCATCAACACGCGAACCAATAATGAAATTGCTTATGTTGGTCTCTATATTATCGGTGATTTGAGACGAGATACTTGATCGGGCTGAACTTACATCATCATCCGTTGCCGGTTTCTTTTTTGTTTGGCGAGTAATTCTAGGTTCAGCTTTAAGACCAGACAAAGTTTTTGATATCAATAGATAGTGACTGTAGCAACTTCAGCATCACTGCCATTTGTTGAGTTAGCTCATTATAAATTTCGGAACAATCATCGCAAAACCATTTCACATTCTTAGGAGGCAAAAGTGTAAGCTAATTTGCTGTTAATTTTTACGCATCCAGCATGTTGTTGCATTGCCCACTACAGCGTAGTTAAAATTTGAGAACAGATGTCGCTCTTGACTATTTGTTGTACGGTATACAAATTTTGTAACTCGACTAAGAGTGTAAACTTTCCAAAAATGCAAAACCGCAGGAAAATTTGACAACTTGACAATTACGCAAAAATTTTTTATTTAATTTTTGTTATTTTCCACTTAAATCCGCCCAAATATTGTAAGATAATACCTGTAGACACAGATAATATGTTATTAATTATGACTATACATGAATTGACAATTAATTTAAGTTATGATAACTATAGATCAGAGATGGGTAATGTCGAAAAGTAGTATTTATGACACAGCTTTCGACACTTTTTGAGACGAGTTATTGACAGTGTTTCTTTTCGTCACTTTTTGACATGACTTTTTGACAGCGAAAAAAATTTAAAAATGTAAAATTTTAACTTTATTTACGTTCCGAACTATTTCAACAGTTTAAATATTTTCAAAATTTACCAGTGTATTTCAAAAACTGGCTCATGGAACAATAAGAATATTTTGTTTCCAAATTTGTTCATCACTTCCATCGTTTGTTCGACGATATAAAAATCGCCTAAATGTATACTTTTACAAACTCTTCTATTTGTTTTGCTATATTTCTAAGAACTTAATTTCGGTCGAAAAAGATAAAAACGCTGTCCCAGCCTGGGACAAAATGTGTGGTGTTTACGGTCCAGATACTTTATCAAATGCACAATCATGCTGTAGATGATTTGCTCGCTTCTTAAATTGCACTTGATTCTGTAACTTTTATGGTATTTATTTTGTTAGACTATTTATTTCTATTGTAACGTTTCTTTTATAAACACAAATCTTGTAGAAATTACGCACTAAAATATGTACTTTATTCCATACTTATCTTCGTAAATACGAATATAAAAGGCTAACATTACTTTTTCAAGCACATACTTAAATATATAAACATCATTATTGTATATACATATGTAATTTAGACACAGAAGCGGATTTTAGTAAGTCGAAGCCTTAGGCACCATCCAAATTTTGTGGCCCGATCCAGAAATTTAGCAAGTTGATTAGTACTTTAAAAATAATTTTCTTGAATATTTGTAAACCCGATTTTTGCTTTTTTGTATCAAAATGTGATACCAGTTTTGCCACTTTTTATTTTTTATTTAAGGGTCAAAAATACTCTTAAACCTGGAACTAAAATAAAACAATATGTATACATCGTTCAATTTTTAGACAATAACCTTTCTGGATTTCTTTCTTGAAAATGTTTCAAATAATGAATCGTAATTGATTTCCTTCACACAGTCACTTTCGACGGCTAGCATTGCTAACTGGCTCTTAGATAGTTTTCTACTCGTTTAAGAACACGGAATGACCTTTGGCCTATTGCAATGGTTATGGCATTGTTAAAAATATTTTTAATATTACTTCCACGTTTGAAAATGTTGATCGTAGACCATCATGCACAGTTTCATACATTTTTTGCAGTGCAAGTGTCTTCTTTTAATTTTATGAAACAAATGAACTGCTCAACCTCTTCCTTGAACGCTTATTATTGATCTATATCATCTTTATATTTTTGAATTAAATTTGAAGAACTCTGTGCAAATTCTTTTTCAGACAAATCTAAATCTTAAAATAGCGAAACAAAATTTAAAACGTCGCCATATACCATAAATCGTTTGTTTATTTCGACATTTTACTCATTAGAAACCACATTCAAGGTTCCGACCAAGAACTGTTTTTTGCCGCGTAAAGTGATTTCATTAATAGGATTATAATCGAACATTGTTTCGGACAGTTAAAACAGCTTCTGCTCTAGATGACCAACGATCTCATCTCTTCATTGAAGAACAAAAGAAAGCTAATATATTTTGAATAAAATCAAAAACCAGAAGCATCTTGTTCTTAGCAGAACAAGATTCTGCTTCTCCATTAGATTTAAAGAATGTGCAAAATCGCGTTGTTGCTGTGCTCTTTAATTTAAACTTGCAGACCGTTATAAATACCAGACATATTCGCGGCATTATGATAAGTTTGTCCTCGGCAGTTCGAGATGTCCAATTTTAAGTCACAAATGGTATGCGATACAATTTTTCTTAATATGCTGCGTCATGATGTTCGATATGAATCTCTATTCCGTGTGGCTGGCTAGCGTCAGGTGTGAAATCAACAATAAGTGTAAAATACTTAGCTTGATTTATTTGATCGTCAAAGGATTTTATTTTATTTAAGCTGCCACCAGTTCAATGAATTCGTCACACATAGTTTTAGAACATGAACATAAATATTAACACGTCTCCTTCCACAATTACCATATTCTCCCCTAAACTCTAAACCCAAAGTTCCTAAAAGTTTTACTACAGAGGAACATGACTCGTTTTAATACCTTCCTCCAATAAACAGATTTTTATCAATTAGAAATAATTCAAAAATCCGCTAATGATTGTGTGGGATCAGAATAAATCAGCCATTCTCGGCGCTTTTTGCTACGGTTTTGTTTAATCATATAAAAATGTGATTCGTTTAATTTTTGGTATTTCTGATTCAAATACAATACAAAATTCTATTAGCTCATTGCTAATTACTAGGCTTCGGATTTTTAGGTTCTAAAAATACCAAAATATGAACCTAAGTGACTAAAATTGCAAAATATGTGGTAAAAATATGGGTTTAAAATGAAAATTGTGTGGTCAAATTTTGAAAAGAAAGCCAAAATTGGAACTTATCATAAGAAGATTTTAATTCACTCATTAAAAAAAAAATATTTACAAGATTTTGGCTTTAAAGTGAGACAAACTAACTCCGCTGTATTATAAAGAGCTGGAGTGGTAGTTCAAAAATGGTTCCATATCTCCAAACGCTTAAAAAATTTGGACAAGTAAATGGTTCCTACCTCTAAAGTGCACCGCGAGGGTTGATACGATTTACTCCATTAAAATGGGGTAGAATTGAATTTTGTAAGTTTTTATAGGTCAACGTACTCATGTTTGATTCATTTAAAGTTCGAACAATTTTTTTAATACATTTTCATAATTTTGGACTAATCAGATATATCTCTCACTGGACGCGAATTTTTCATTTTTGATAAAGGTGTATGGTCTTAGAACTGGTGAACGTTTTGTTAAAATAGTTTAATACCGGCTCAAAATTTGTGAATAGGTGGTTTTTTGGCCCTAAGAATAGTATCAACTTTGCTTGGCAACCGCCCCAGAATTTTTCAAAATTGTATTAAATAAACCGCTTGATTGCGATCCAGGTTGATTTATCTGGTACTGGCTTTAGTTTTTTGATATTTCAATAGCATTGGAAATATACTGCAAAAATGAAAGGCGATATAAAATATTTTAAATTAAACACTCAATAATAATATACGCTTTAAGACAGGTTTGGTCAAGCCAAATCGCCTGTAAATTTGTTTAATCACTTAAATCAAAAATGTAAGCTATAAATACATCCCTTTGAAGGGGTATATACAGCTTTGAACAATTCTGGGACGACTCAGGCCCGGAGTTGTATAGCCAGATTGTGGATGCCATTCTTAACGATAAAATTACATTTTCACAAATTTTTAGTCGATATAAACTCATTGAATAAAACGTTCACCAGCCTAATATGTCCACGAATGATAACAACAATCAATCACAAAATTTGCTTTTCTAGAAGAACTTCGGATCATCAAAGAATGTACAGTAAACCTCAATAATTTTAATTCTACGTTTGGTTTGATCTTAATTTATTAATTTAACTTGCAGTTTAGGCAAAAGTAAAACTTTATTAGTTTCTAAAAAAATATTTGTTGGCTTAAATGTCTGCTTTATCAAATTTTAAGTTAATTTACAAAAAAAAATATTTGGAAAAAGTCATTAAATATGTGCTAAAACATAAAATAAGTTGAAATATGTAAAAATATGTGATTAAGCGAAAATATTTAAATATCTGTGGTAACATGTAGGGCTCATTCGCCTCTATTTGTTTCAAATCGAATAAATATCTAACAAATTTTTGATTCGGATTTCCCAAAAAAAATATTTTTTTACCTAAAAATTCTAAGTCTACTAATTACCTTAAAGGAATATTTACCATTTCCAATTGTTTTATTAATTGCATTTTGACTCTCAATCTCATTGCCTGCCGAATTATCGTTAATATCTAATACTTCATCTACTTTAAGGCTGCTATTTGAAATTTCAATTGAAACGTCGTTTTCGTTTAATACCTCTTTTGACAAATTTTGATGAACAGCAGAATGTTCGATTTCATTTTACTGGGCCAATAATGGGTTCGATTCAATGTAAATCTTCTATTTGTGTGTTCTTCTATTCTGCTACTATTTCTAAGAGAACTAGATGCGATTTTCAAACAATTATCGAGTTTTCCTTGAAATAATAGAAGAATAAAAGAAAAGATAAAAGTTGTTTGATCAAAATTCTCGATAAAAGATGACAATAGCATTAAATAGCCTCACATTTATGTCATCTTTGATTGATAATAATAAACAAATAAAAAACAAAAATATTTAAGAAAAATTGGTCAGTTTAATACCATGATAAACCAATTGTAAGGTAAGATTGACAGCTGTTTCAAATTCGTCTTTTCTTGCGCATGTCGTCATTCGGTGCGATAAAATCACGAGGCTACGTTGTTTTCACAAAATTTTCACAAAAACTATCACCGCAAAACAATTCGATTTGTTTTTGTTTGCTATGAACTAGTGTTTATAAAAAAAATTATAGCACAAATCACCGAATGACTTAATTATTTAGTGAAAGAGATAGCAATACATGTGCTTGATCATACCTCTTAAATTGGTTTATCATGAGTTTAATATTTCGATTCTCGAATACTTACTATAGATTTAAAAATAATTTATCCAATTTTGATGTATAATAACCCGATAACTAGACTGATTTCAAATAAAGAAAATGTAAAATAACCCATTGTTATTGTATAACCCACGCTGCTAGGGGCAACGTGAGTTATATTTTCGTCACCCAAATATTAGTTTGGTCCATCAACCATTTACCTGAAACTCGAGAAAATGGACTTTTTTGTTTAAAGTTAAATAAAACTAAAATTAGCCGATACAATTTTTCGATTTTTCTAGAATAGAGTTATTAGACATTTAGGAGTTTCTATTGAAACTTTTATAAAAATTTGGCCAATATTTTATGAGCAATTAAAGTTTTCCTAAATATAGAAATTTTAAAGTTTGGTCCATATCCACCCTTTCAGCACTTAATTTTCTTCCTTTGTAGGATATGGACCAAATTGATTTGGATATGGAACAGTCTAGTTCCAAGTTCTGATTAAAAAAATTTAGTGGGCGGAGCATTGCTCAAGGGTTTCCCCGCAATCAATCCCACAAGCTGGCCCGTGGTGCTTTGAATTGTGATATTTTTATTTGTCACCACCGGAAAACGAGCCCGAGGTCCCACTTAGTGCACCACAGTGCTTTTGTACCAAACTAATCGTAACAATTTTTATTTTGCAAAATACATTAGATTTTTGTTCCATGCGCCAAAAATCTGGAGATGGCCCAAACTGAAATTATTAATTATTAAAAAAGAGGACATGGAACAAACAGAATACGAAATATCTCAGCAACTATTTGATTTAACAATAAACTGACAGTTGATTCTGAAAGAGCGGGTTTTATAACCATATTCTACATTTTCAGGTCAAAAAACACAAAAATGGCGTATGGACCAAACTAATATTCGGCTGACGTTTTGTATAACAAAATATTGAGTAGTCATTGAAAAATTATTCGTAAATTTCGTAATTTACGTCACATAAATTTAAAGAACGGTCACTTTGATAAAATATATTTCAAAATTCAATGCTACAGTGTGAAAACACAAAATGGAACTATTTCTTATTAATTTACGATTATTTACATTTATTTCAACAAAATTGGATAAAACGTTGTATGCCACTCGTGAGCAAAGAGATATTATCCACTCGGGATAATATCCCACTCGGCTATCGCCTCGTGGGCAAACTTATCCCTCATGGATAATATCTCGTTTTGCGAAAATAACTATTATCAATTATTTTGCGATTTTGAGACCCCTAAATTCCGAGGCCTAAGGCCTTATTTGCGTGCCTAATTTGCCTATAGCAAAATCGTCCTCTGCTTAGACATTAAATAAATAAACGTAAATAGCGATTTATATCTAGAGGTAGAAATAATGTGTGATATTTTGTGAAATCTGTAATGCAATAATTGAGGAAATACCTATTCAAAATATGCAAATAAATTCAATTCTTGATTGGTCATTTTTGACCATAAAAAGACCATCAATGTAAAATTTGTTGTTACAAGAAACCGAAGTTATCTTGATTTTTTTTTTTATGAAGGTTAAAAAGAAAGAGGAAATGCCTAATAATATGATGGTGTCACTCCATCAAATATCCTGAGTGTCAATAGCTATACTCTTTACGTTAAACAGTATAAATGTATCGTGTTCATTTAAAATGTGTCTTTCAAATGAAAATGCCTAACAATGGAAAATTTAGAATAGTTTAACTTAGGTTGATACCAGGAGCCTGAAAATAAGCACATCCTGTTATCGGTGTCAGTATTTTCTATTTAAATTTCAAAATGGTTGGACCCTCGACGAGTTTCTTGACCTCAGTATCCGACCATTTAGAAATTTTTATACAATTTATGTACACTAACAACTGAGATAACGTAATGTGTAAATTTTCAGCCCCCTAGCTGTTTGTTGAACAGCAGAGAGAAGATGTTTCAGGCCCGTAGCTTCGTTCTAAACTACAGTACTTTTTATTTCAATATTTGTAATTGTTGGGCATTTTCACGTAAAAGACTTTAATTGTACAGAAAATCAATCGTTAAACAAATTATATACCATTTTTTCTATTTAAAATTGGTAGGTTACTCCGGGGTCCAACCACTTTGAATTTTTTTTACAAAATACTAACAACTGAAAAAGCAAAATATGCCAATTTTCATGCTCCTAAAATCATATATTATTGACTAGAATTCTGATTAAAAAACAAAAAATTATTCATTTATTTAAAAATTACAAAAATAATTTTTTAATTATTCATTAAATATTAGTGTAGTACTTAACGAAAATAATATTTGGAATTAAACTGATAATTAATATAAACATTAATTATTTTCTAAAAAAACAGTAATTTTTCGCATAAACAATGTTTCGTTGTCACTGGTGACATGAATCCGAGATCCCGTTTGAGAAACCTTAGTACAAATAAAAAAATTACTATGGTTTTGTTCATTAAAAGTCTTAAACACAACCAATTAGATAAAGAATACCACACAGTGCTGATTCGAAAAAAATCTGTTTTTTTTTGTTACCAACCAAAACCATTAATCTTCTTAAATTTCATAAATTTTCACCACACAAGAATATGCATGTAAAGCACAAAAAAAAATTCTACAACGAACTCCCTCCATTATAGAATATGATATCATTCATGGATAGATGTAGATTTAAATATTATATATTATGTCTGGATCTCTAATTTAAAGGAAGTTAAAGTCATAAATTTTCGTACAAGAAAAAAAAAAATAAAAAAAAATCAATATTTAGCGGTTATGATAATATTACAATTTGATATGAAATCGAGACAGACGTGTGTACTCTTGTGTCATCTGGTAACTAATGATAATGCTATCAATATTAATTTAGACAATAATAATATCGTGTACATTAGGAAAAGAACTGGTTTGTTTCTTTCTCCGCCTTTATCGTGATTATGGGTGAATAAATTTTGAACTGTTCGTGTTCTAAAAAAAAAAAATCTTTCGAGACAGAAGGATTTTTTTGGTTTGGAAGATGTTAGTTACGTAAACTAAACTAATTTTTTTTGTTCGCAATATTATGGTTGCCTCGATTAAACTCTCTTCTATTAAATACCAAATTTGTTTTATGTTGATATGGAATTGACAGATAACAATTTTCTTTATGTTACTCGTTTAAATATTTATTTGGTTACATAGAGACACAAATGAAAATCTTTAGTTATGTTGTTCGTTTTAGAAATATTTTGTAGATACGTACATATCTTTGTAATATCAATTTCTGTCCTATTATGTATTTTGGTTGTTCATTTATATTTTGGTAGATGAAACCAATTATTTTACAATTTTAAATATTGATTTTCTATCGTATAAATATTTCATGTATTTGACGAATATTTATTGTTTTTGAAATGATCTGATACAAATGTCACGGCAAGTTATGGTATCACATTATGGCCTCTTTTATCTTAATAGGCATTCAAGGGGTCAGGGCTAGTAATTACGCCAGAAAACGCTTTTGGAGGCACAAATTACAATAAAAATTTTATACCCAAATAGGAATAAATAAGCAAGATACAGCCAATCAGCGAGGGGTTCATGAACAAAAGGCGTTTTGCTACTCATCATTAGATCATTTAAAATTAAAATGTTGAAGGGGTCATTAGTATATAACATTATGCTACGGTTGAACGAAGGGTTTTCAAAAATTTTGATTTTTTACAAAATGGCGGATGTTCAAATTCAAAAAAAAATTTTCGACCAAAATTTTACTCGTATTTTCGGCTATACAATAAAAAATATTCGTCGCAGAAACAAATCCTTCGTTCATCCAATACAATTATCTATAGAATAAGTGATACACATTTTGAAGTGATCGGCAAAGCTATTACGGTAGAGTGATCACCGATTTTGCAAACGTGGTTTCAAGATAAACGCGTTAAAAGCTTTAAGTACGATTTGCATGTATGTAGATACAAAATGTATATTTGGATTTCAAACATTAAAATTCGTCTGGTTTTCACATCTATCGGCATTCCGAACAACAATTATATACATTTTTATATCGTTGCATCGATCGTCATTTCATATTTTGTAGTACGGAGTTTTCGATCATTGGACATAGTAAAACCAAATTCTTCATTCAAATATTCAATTAATTGTTTTATGTGCCTCATGGATTTTCCAGGCGAAATATAAATGGCAACCATTAAAATATATTGACCATTTTCGGAATGGCAACGAGCAACGCATATTTTGCCTTTATCAGAAACATAAACGCCAATCCCTCTAGTGGACTTGGTATGGATGTCCATATATGAAGTGGCAATGTGTGATTTATCTTGTGTATAAATGTTGATAAAACTAGCTGCTCTCGCCGCTGGAGATTCAGGTCTTTTGTAACTTAATCAACTGGTTCCTCGTTTTTCATATGAGTTTTTTACAAAAGTAGAATATTTGATTTTTTTACGACATCATCGTTTTTAAGATCAGCTGCATGTGCATGTAAACTTTGGCAGTTGAATAAAAATGATAAACCAATCCTGTTAGAGATGAATTGAAGAAAAGTTTTGGTGACGGTTTGTAGTGTATTGTTTTGTAATCTTTTTAATTCTAACACTAGATTCTCTCGATGACTTGTTGATCTATTGTGATGCTTGCTTATCTGTTTCTGAAGCATTCAGAGATATTCCTGTTCTACCAATCCAAAATTTCCAGCTGTCGTAAAAGCTACGTATACTAGTTCTCTAGGATGTTTAGAGGCTATAGTATGATGCCTGGAATTCGCATGTTAAAGTTGCGGTAGCATCGATTTCACAAGTAAAATACCGGACTTTAATAGGGCACACACAATGAACAATTTTAATGATATGGGTCCGAAATTTATTTTATAAATTGATTTTACAAATGTGGACTAAAATCCACCACTTCACCTTTAACTTTATAATTAAATTTTATTTGAAAGATAGCCCGGTATTATTATTCACTTCGCGTAAGTTACTTTGTCGCTTTTTAATATTAATTTTCGATTAGAAATGGCGATGAGGTATCGCATGCACAAGACCAGAAAAAAGAGTTGTGTGTCTGTCTGTTGAGTATTTTCGTTCGTGTGTCAAAATCGATTTTTCATTTTAAGATCTAAAAAACTTAGACTTAATTTTACATTAGTAAACCATCATTTATCTCTGCATTCGGGTCATTGTATAATTCTTGAAATGGGTTTTGATCAGGAAGTCTACCAATAACATTTCTTATTTCTTCATTATCATCTGGAACTTCTTCGCGGCATAATTCTAGACAAATTTCTAATGTGTTGTCAATGCCTCTGTTCGATTCAAACTCTTTCCTCTTCTGTAATATTAGATCTACATTAAGAAGAATTTCTGCCTCCTCATGATGAAATGGATTGTGTAAAGTTACCATTTCTCTCTTATATTCGTTGAAATCAGTTGCCACCACATCATAATTGCGATAACGTATTACTCTCGGTTCACCTCGTTTGAGGTACTCTCCCTTGTTATTTTTGTAGTAGTACTTAGAAACGAATTGGGCGAGAGAAATATTTTCTAAATCTTCAGATCTTTTTTCATACTTGTCGAACAAATTCACTCAATTCCTTCATGGTCTTTTTTATTCTTTGTCTTTCAATATTCCATACAGTCGGTATATAGACAATAACGATTGAACTTTCTGACATAGGCTCTCTTAATAAATACTAGGCAGTTTCTTTACCTGTTACATCGGTGGGATTTAAAAGATTGATACTGATATTTTAGTGATTTCAAATATATCGAATTCTGGTTGTTCATCCATGATTTCAATCATTTTGTAAATTGCTAACACCTCTATTAGTTTTATTGACGTCCACGTCGATCCTCCACGTCGAGAGCTGCGCATGAATACTCTTCTATTGTAAATTGAAAGGCTGTATTAGATTTGACAATGTTCAGGATAAATGGATTAAAAGCATTGTACCATATTGCATGAGATGGACGCTTCGGAAAAACTCTTGGTCTTGTGGCGGTTCACTTATTTTCTCACGCATTCATTCGCTCTCCACTACGCTCCAAATTCAAAATTCTACATTTCTTGAAAGGACTAAATCTTTTTGATTGCAGTATTTTCATGAGAACATTGACCAACTAATTGAAATATAGAGCACAAGTAACTGCGTCTTTATTAATAAGTGTACTCTTTTGTGTGAAATGTAATGCAGCTGCATCTTCAACCGAAATTTCAGAATTATTTGTTAAATTTTGGAATAATTGTAGCAATTTGGGCCATCCTATTTCCTTAGCACTTATTGTAAAAAAACTATTTGCTAACCACATTGCAAACCTTTTTCCTTTCTGGTCAATAATATGCTGAATTCGGGATTGTGCGTAGGAAAGCCAAATTACTTTCAATACAACCTTGTATGTAATTTTCTGATTCTGCTCTTTAGTGATAGTGGTGCCTTTTCCAACATGTTTGAATGCAATAGAAAGCGAATCTCGCATTCTAATTCTCATTATTTTCTTTGCTAAGTATAACAAATGGTGAGGGGTAAACCCTTGTCTGGCAGATTGTTGAACTTATCACTTGTTGCCATCATAAAAGGTTTAACAATAAGGCCATCACGAAAAGTTCTAAAATAGATATTACCTGCTCCAGGAGCAAGTCTTAAGTACATTTTGTCATTCCACATTAATGTTTGTTGCTGTACTATTAAGCTTTCGTCAATTAGTATTCGTTCTGAAATGTTATTGTCATCAAATTCATCATAGATGGTTTCATCTTGCACATAATCTTTGCCGTTTAAGAAGCTATGCTCAACCGTAATGCCACAAGAAGTATATAGAAGCGTATCGCAACCACGCTTTTATTTTTGTTTTGTTGACTATACCATAAACGTAGCTGGATTTGTGTATTTTCCTTCTCTTGGAATGAGATCCAAGTATTCCATCGAAATATTCGTGGAAGTTAAGTTCGTAATAGGATTGCGGTGGTAGACTGTGCCCGAAAAATTAATGTGTCCTATTTTTGTTACTTTTTGTGTACCTAATATATTTTGTACTTGCAATAATTTAGGTACTAATAGATGGCTGGTATTATTTTAGGCCTAATTATATTTTTAATAGCGCCAGTATCAATAAGGTTTTTAATTTTGGTTTGTTAATTTATTATAACATTTGAGGAATGGAAGATAGTTTAGCCTTCGGAGTCCGAATTGTGGTCCTCTAATGTCGTTAGGCACCTCAATGTTATGGATTGTGTTTTTGAACGTTCTTCTCGAACAAATTGAGGGATCGATCTCCATTGGTGTTGATTTCTCTTGAACGGGCCAATGCTGGTTCTTAGGATTAATTTGTTCCGAATTGTTTCTCGATTGAAAACTAGTTTTTGTTTGGTTATTAGGCTTTTTTGAATTACTTAATATAATTTCGTTAGAATTAAACTTACAGAGGAAAGCATAGGTTTCCTCTAAATTTGGAGGTTTAGCAGCTTGGACATAGCTAAAGTATGATTTCCTTAATCCCGATACAAACGTTGCTAATGCATCTTCTTCAATGAATGCATTTATCACATGCCATGCTTGATTATATTGTCGCTTTTGTTTGGCCATTGATTTTATGTTTTGCACTATTTCTTTGACATTGTTGTAATAGCTGTGCACAGACAAATCATTCTGCTTGGTTGTAAAGTTCCTGCTTATCGCCCAACGATTCCAGATGGATTTCTTTCATTTCGTGGAATGTTCGAGGGTTTCCAGCTAAGCATAGTATACCCTTAGCTTTTCCCTCTACTTTATTTTGAGTTGCTTGTATATACAAGCTAAACTGTTGTGGGGTAACCAATGGTTCAAATACTGAATAGAAGTAGTATGAACGAGGATAGAAAAAATAAAATCCGAGAGTACAGATATATCTTTATCCGAGAATTTTATTTTTTTCCTATTGTATGAACAATTTAAAATATTTTTCTACCCTCTGTTTTATTGCAGTTTTAGAGCAGTTTTTATTTGAGTGGTAACACCTTTTTCTTTGACGTTTAAGTAATTGAAAATAAATTTTCATATTCTTGCTTATTCATACGTTTAATCGGTGTATTATTATTTGACTCCATCTTTCTCTTAAGTATAATTATTAATTAATCAATTTTATCGTCATTATAACACGATAACAAACTGTGAACATTTTAAAATGTCAAAAAAAAAACAACAACAACATTTTGTATCCTCTGTTCTATCCACCGAAAAGAGAAGATAGAAACAGCGGATATAACAAAATCCATTGATTTATTTGCTTGTTCATACAATGCAAACGACGATAAATCCGAGGTTATATCGTCTATCCGCGTTCATACAATCGGGGCTTAGTGTATCTTCACAACTGTTTTTTGTTTCTATCAAAAGATGGAACTGATTTGATAGGATCTGGAATCCTGAATAGATCAATTGTAATTGTCTCATCTTTTGTTGGAGGTGGAGGTGCCTCCGTTTTTTGATTCAGATACGTTAGTACCTGATCATTCTGACCCAATTGTGCCAATTGTTCTAAAATCGCCGTGAGCTGAGCTGTAATTTATTCCATTTCCATTTGCAAGTCTATTGGATCAATATTTCTATTTGAAATGTAACCCTCAAGAACCTTTTCTCTTGTCATACAGTGGAATTATGGTAAATCAATCGCCTATTTTGGCTGTCACTGATTTATTATAAAAACAATAAAATTCTTAATAAAATTTCAAAAAATCACTTTTATTTTTTGTAAGCTTACAATTTCAAGTTAACTAATTTATTTTAGGTTCCCTTTTCCAAAATACTCGTCGGATTTCATCTTAATCGGTCAAGTTTTAAAATATGCCCTTTTGAAATATGCTATAGTGTACCATATGTCGTAGTGTACTATATGCCGTTTAAATCATAATCGATTAAGAAATAGCCAAGTTATATCCTACTATATCTGGCTATATTCCAGAACACTGTCAAAAATTCATTTTTAAATGCCATTTCCACCGTACATGACGAATTTCTTCATAATCGGTTAAGAAATAAACAAGTTTCATCCCAATCGGCCAAATTCCAGAAATTTGTGAAAAAAAAATTTAAAGAATACCGCGTTTTGAAATATTGCGTTTTGAAATATCGCGTTTTGAAAATTGGCGTTTTGAAATATCGCGTTTTGTACCAAATTTCGTTTTGTACCACATCGCGTTTTGAAATATCGCGTTTTGAAATATTGCATTTTGTACCATACCGTGTTTTGTACCGTCTCACGTTTTGAAATATCGCGTTTTATCAAATTGCGTTTCAAATGGGACTCGTTCTACGAATATATCAAATCTGTCAGTTCTATAAATTTTACAAATTCAAATTTGACTTATTTTAAAAATTCCATAATTTCTATAAATTCACTAAATTCGACAAATTCTACAATACAAATTTTAGTATTTCTGAAATTTTTTTAATTTTTATAAATTTTATAAATTCAATACATTCTTTGAATTTAATAAATGGAATAAATTCTGTAAATCATATAAAGCCTAAAACTTCAGTAGGTTAGGTTAGGTTTCACCCTTACTGGAACTTTTTAAAGCAACTTAGATAGTATAGAACAATTTGCACTTTACTGTTTTCGAGATTCGACAGGTTGTCAATCCTGAACTTACCTAAGTATTTATGTCTTCTGTGTGCTAATGTCGGACATGAGCCAACGAAACGAACCAGAGTCTCTTCCTCCTCTTGTTCTTAATTCACGAGAGCTTAATGTTTTGGTGTGACCTAAGTCTAATTTAAGCCAGACTTGAACTGCTTCACTACAAGTTAGGGTGTCAGTCCACCTATCCAGTTTAAGCGCTGTGATAGGCCCGGTTGCAGGTACTGGTTCAATTCAATAAATTTTACGAATTTTTTAAATTCTATAAGTTCTTGTTCTTTAAATTATTTTAATTGACAGCTTTCTGTAAATTCTACTATGTAACTTAAATTGTTTTTCATTTTTTTTTTCTAAAATTTTCCACTTTTTATAAATACTATAAATTTTATAAAATCTTTGAATTCTGAAAATTTTATAAAATCGATGAATTCTATAAAATTCATTATATTCTACAAACTCGTTAAACTCTGTAAATTCGATAATTTCTATAAATTTTTTAATTCCTTTCAATCAGAACAATATCTAAAAGTTGGAATGTCCAGAAAGAAAAATGTACAAAATGTAATTCCGGAATTTTCGAATTTGAATGTTTTCGATTCCGGAATTCCAGAAATAATTTATTTAAACAGTTTCTGATTAAAAATTAAAAAGCTCAATTTTATAAAAACATCAAATTTCTTTTATTTTTAAACGTATATTTGATATTTTTATAATTGATAATTAAAATCAAATGTTTCCTGTTTTTCTCATTAAACCTGAGTAATCGGTAATTTTCTAAGTGTTAAATCCATAACACGATTTTCAGGAATTTTGACCATTTTGTATCGTCACCAGCGATATGTTTATATTAAAACGACGTTTTCACAATGAGCATTCTGGGCCAAGGGACACGATTATTGAATTCATAAATTATATCATCGCAGCCCGAGATTGAATTGCTCTCATCAAATTTATAACTGGCATTGGACGACGAGGAGTTTCTTAATTTGTTTGTTTGACTTCGAAACCAGATATAATTATTAGTACTAAGCACCTTTTTTCAGTTTAGAAACTAAGAAACAGCACTAAGTAGCCCGTATTTGGCAGGTGTATTTTAGAAAACGAAAAAATTAAATGCACAAGGTAATTTTCAGGGACGAGCATTTATTGTTTCACAATCCCTTTATTAGGTGTCATGTCATGGTGAATGTAACACAGAAATACTCTAGAACTTCCAAAAGTAGTTACCTCTCTATTTTGACAAGCTCCCTAAATTGATTACTTTTTATCAGTCTCTGAAATATTACGTATACATTTTTGTTAAAATTGAAGAACCTTTTTCTTTTTAGCCTGACTTTGCATTTTTAAATTATTAGAGCTTTTATTCCTTAAACTAACCACATCCATAGATTGACTAATATTTCTGGGTCTCTTGAATAGTGACTTTAGAGAAGTTTACCTAGAAAGTAGGAACTATAATTACATTACTTAATTTAGTGTGAATAATAGAAATTCATTAATTCCGGAATTAATGTTTTCAATTTCGAAATAATCGAAACTAAAATATGGTCCTGTATTCCGGAATACCGGAGTTCCGTATTCCAGAATTGGATGCCCTATTGTACCATACACAGCACTTTGCAAATGATTTTTTTTTGTATTAATAAAAATCGTTTAATAATAAAAAGCAGGCTATTGCCATATCAACGTAATTACACTTAATAATAACAAAAATTAGCATGTCTGCAATGCGAACTCATTAATATTTTACCCATCCAAAAATCACCCAACGCGCCTAAAGAAGTTTTCACTTCAATAATCGATCTTTTCAAAATGCTAGCTATAGCCCTGACTCCGTAACGAAAAATTCTCCAAAATATTCCAAAAAAATTGTTTTTTCTCATCTAAATCACTAGTATCTCGATATTCATTTGGCCGATAAATCAAAATTTACCATACTAACGAAGTATTCACACTGTGCATGACAAAGGGCTCTGATGTTAAATGGGTTTGAACTTTGATGACGACCCCATTTGAGTTGCTTTTTCGAGTTGATTTAAATATTTCGAGATTCTACTTGGCGAATTCAGCCGGGATGTTTTATGCAGCAATCACAGCATTGTTCATAATTCATCCCATCATTCCAAAAGGGGCATTTATATTTGTTGACTAAAATAATTAAATTATCTGTATGTCTGTACACAAACACAATTCAAAGTTTTGTCGGCTATTTGCATAGTTGCAGCAACAACTTGATTTATATTTTCCATTACAAACTATTTCTAAATAAGGCTGCAGATAAAGCAATAATCGCAGTGATCTAAGGACCTTGAGTGGTACTTAGATTTTGTGTTATTTTATTATATTCGTAAGGACAGGTCGGTCGTTGACGCTCGAAGAAGAAGGACGTGTTTTTGTCGTCTTCTTCGAGAAAATTTTAATTTAATTAATTTTTAGTTTATTTATTTTCTAATGTAGTGTAAAGTGTTTAAATATATAATTTATATATAATTTATTTTAATTTAAGTTATTTAAGTAAAAGTGTGTGCATAAGAATAGTGAAAATTTAAATATGGATAGAATGCAATCCATCGGGATGCATTCAACAGGCATTGTTTTATATTTTTATTTTTATTTTCATATTTATAGCGAAACAAGTCAAATTTTGGCTTTCTCGCTTAATAATGCATGTCTTAAATTTGTGTAGTTGGTGCATAAAATTCGAATGGTCAAATACATTATCTCGTATTTAAATTTAATTAAAATCGAATAAATAAATTTACGCATTAAATTTCTGTTTCTGTACATGAATATACAAGTTTTCGGTTTCTCTCTCTCCTCTTACGAGATTATGTATGTGTTGTATTTTTTGTTTTATGTGGAAACGACACAAACACATATATTCTTTATTTATATACATAAAAAGAATATAATTTCTATTATATAATTTCTATCAAGCAACATTGGTTCTATAGTGTTCGATTGTTGATATTTGCTTCTGAATTGTATTCACGGTCGTGTATGTGTAGTGTACGAGGTTATTTTCGGAAATATATACAGTAATATATAATATAATGAAGCCTATTATATATGTATATAATATAGAGAAGGCATGTACCAAAACACACTATGTACACATCGATACTTTCCCTGCTGCGCACGTGAAGGATTATATGAAAACGTTTGTTTTCTCTATGTGCGTTGGTGGTTTTAGTTTTGTACTGTAATACGATTTTATTATTTTTACTTGGCGTTGTTGTATTCTTTGTGTTTATAGTGCTCTTTATATACAATGAACTACACAACGCAAAATTTTCATGTATTCAATTCAAATAAGATTCTTATACTACGTATAATCGAGTAATTTTGAGTTGAATTGGAAATTTAATTAGAATTAAAAGTTTCTTGTGTTCGATTCTAATGGGATTTGTTTACTTTGTATTATCGAGTAAATTTGAGTTGAACCAGAAACTATCGTATGTAATACAGTGAGGTCTCGTTATAGTGAATACTGATTTAAGGAAATTGTAATTTCGCAAGGAAATTTTATTCGCCAAAGTGATAAGTGTTTATGTGAAAATATATGGTTAATAAGGAAATAAAATAATAAAACTTTGCAGATGTAAATACACAACTAAATTAAATTATTAAATAATTAAATACATTTCTCCGGTTCCTTTGGCTGCGCTGTTTCGAGATTTCACTGTTCATATAAAATTTTTTTGTTTATTTAAGCATGATTATTTTTAATACGGGGTAGTTAATTTTACTGAACTGCACGGAATTCCTAAACTGAATTCATACTTTAGAAACTAATTAGTTCTTATAACTTTAATTTTGGGTACTGGTGATATTAATTGTAATTCATTCCAGAAAAGTCATCACAGATGAAACTTCTATACTTTAAGTGGCAGGTTCACGAAAATGGTTCATTTATAATAGTAGTTTTGAGTTAAACTGTAGTTTTTTGGATCGGATTGGTGAAATTGGGATTCCGGGAAGGACTGGCACCCTATTGATTTTGTTTATCAGTTATTTTTGTTAATATGTGAATAGTATCTAAAGGAGTTCCTTTTTTAGTTCACTGATTAACCTTCATCCTACTAGAAGAGTCTTTGAGACTCACTTTTTTTATTTTATAATGATTTCAGTTGCTAAAAATATAATTATGAAGTTGATTTTTTAACATTCGGTGAAGCTATAGATAATACGTTTAAAAGGCTTTTTTAATTGTTTCTAACTATTTCTGAAGTAAGGAATAATGATGAAATTTATAAATAGAAACACAAACGTATAGAAGAGTCTAAAAGACTCTTCATGATATGTTAAAAATTATGTATTATAATAAATAAAATTTTCACATATTTATTAAATTGAAACATATTTATATGTACATATTGTGATTATGCATGTAAATATGTACGTTAAAAATTTTTTGTTGTTCAAAAATTATGAGGGATGGCCTGTAAAAATTTAACTGTAGATGAGCAGTTGGTACCATTTCGTGGGCGAGTTCCTTTCAAACAATATATTCCGAGTAAGCCGGACAAATACGGTATGAAAATTTGGTGGATTGTAGAGAATGAGACTGCTTATCCATTGAACGGAATTCCGTATTTGAGCAAGGAAGATAATGCAAGAGCTAATAACTTAGCTCAAAACGTCGTGAAAGAATTGTGTAGGCCATTTAGGAATTCTAATCGAAATATCACCTTTGATAATTTTTGCACTAGCTATGAACTGGCCCTTTCTTTATTATCTCAAGGATTAACTAGTGTGGGTACACTACGGAAGATTAAAAATGCATACCACCATTTTTCCTGGCACATTCATCAAGAAACATAGAAAACTAATAAGTTTGGATTCCGTAATACAATATCGCTAACCTCTTGTGCCAAAAAAAAAAAAAAAATCGATGTTTTTTATTCTCATCGACCAAACACCATACGAGAACAAAAATAAGTCCTCGGTAAATTTGTTTTATAATGCCACTAAGGGTGGCGTAGATACAACAGACAAATTATGCCATTCATATACAATAAGACGCAAAACTAATCGCTGGCCAATGGCTTTTTTTCCAAAATATTCTTGATATCAGTGGAATAGCTGCGCTAGTTATTTGGAAAAATCTATATCCTCGGTGGAATTCTAACAAACCACGAACTGAACGAAAAATATTTATTCGGGAAATTGCAACAGATTTTGTTACGCCACATATAATTTGTCGAAGCAAGAAAGCCATTACGGTATCTCACTTATCTGTAATAATTTAGTTATTACAGATAAGTAAAATAATAAAGAGTTACGCAAAATACTAAAAAAAATAATAACAACAGGCCATCAAGTTCAACAGCAGTAAAACGAAAAAAACGATGCTACATCTGTTCTAGTAAAATTAGTCGTATGCCAAAATAGACCTCTGTGCAATAGGCATGTTTGTTCGGAGCATTCACAAAAAAAAAAAAAAAATTATCTGCAATAATAAATGTAATAATAAATAACGACATTGATATGCATCATGTTCTTCTTTTCTTTTTGTCTTTTTAATAAATTATGAATTTAAAAAAAAATCAGTAATTTTTCCTTATTTTTTATAAATTATGAATTTAAAAATATAAAATATTTGTTAAATATTTATTTTACAACAATTCTAGTACAATTCTATATACAGAGTCTTAGAGACTCTTCTATAAGTTTATGTTATGAAAACTTACTATCATTGTAAAGGTTAATAAGTTAATTTTCAGAATATAACTCAGTTCCAGAATTAATCATTATTAGAGGGATTAAAATTAATCCTTTCTAATAAAGAAGCTAATTTCAAGTATAGATTATAGTTTCAGAATTAGTAATTATTAGGGATTAAATTAATCCCGTGTTTCAGAATTAAATTCCAGCTTAAATCAACCTTCCAGGATCAACAAGGAGTGAAGAAGCTGAAATTAAAAATTGTGTTAATTTTGTAAGCTGATGAAATTAATTAATTGTTAAAATTTGTAGGGGTGCCAAATAGAGGATTTTTTAAATTATTTATTGAATTATTTAAGTGGCCTAGGCTAGGATTGATGCGGATGTAATTTTAAGTATACTTAAATTAATAAAATCTTAGGTGTTTAGAGGGGTTTATTTTAAGTATACTGATGAATAATTTAATTTGTTTCAGAATTTAAGATTGCTCCAGAATTAATCATTCTTAAAGGGATTAAATTTAATCCTAATTTTCAGTAACAAAGGTATAGCCGGACTCAACGCTCCAGGAACAACAAGCAGTTAACAATCATGTAGTTTAGAAATTGTGTTGTCTTGTGTTGTCTTATTTACTAACTGTCAACCGCCATGGTGTCTGGAACCGGGTTGAGTCTCTGTTGCTAACATACCTTTCCTTTCCCTCGATTTTGTTATTCGTAAGAGGGTGTACGGTGGACCCGGCGTATCCGGGAAACTTGCCTTAGGCTTGGTCGTACACACTAAATCAATCAATCAATCAATCAATCAATTTTATTATATTCGTAAGGACAGTAAAAAATCAAAACGTTCTATAGCTTTTACTCTTAAAAGAAATTCTTTAACTCCCTTATTTGAACATTGCAACTTCTGCGCACATTTCTCAAAATGCTTGGTTGAACTTCTGACCACTACACGTCTAGTCTGTAACGTAAAACCAAATTAAACGTGGAAATCTGAGAATTTCTACTTTTATTTAAATTCACTTTATTTAAATTGAAAAGTTTTCCTTTAGTTGTTTACCCAAACCAAGAACAACAAACCACTAAACAACAAAACTTTTCTTTTAGTTAACAAAAATATTGAAAAGTTTCATCTACGTACTAATAATATTTAAACTTATATAGTTTAACATAATTTGATGTTTAATTTTAGTTTTTATGTGAATAATTTAATTTTCCAAGTAGATTTTATTGTGTATTTTATGGACGTAACTAGAAAGTTGTAACTGCAGTCAAACCATCCACAAAAATTAATTTGATTTTTGTGACTTAACGCTTCGTATACAGTAATAATAGTTATGTATAAGTATAAATTTATGATAAGAGATTTATATTTGTGAGACCGCAAAATAACCAAAAATCACATATCCTTATCAATTTCTATCTATTAAAAATTTAGAATTTAATTCGATTTGGAAAAAAAAAAAAAAATCAAAATTCGAATATAAAATATAATATTGGTAATGTTGTTGGAGCCCAAAAATCTCGAAACTTCGTTTGAGTTGGGTCAAGTGGATAAAATCGGTATACAATAGCTATATAGAGTTTTGTTTTTTTTGGTAGGGTTCTGTGGTACAGACATGGGATTACCGTTTTAAATAAAATGGTTTTATTTTTTCAATTTCAGAATAAAGGTATATCTGTAAAGTGTGTACTGTATATAGATTACCTACTCGTTTTTATATCAATTGTGATTTTGTAAATAATTTAGTCCTTGGAGAGATTTCGTCTCTGTTTTTAGCCTGTATTGTACGTAATATATAGATTTTTTAATATTCTGCAAACAAGCCCCTTTTGCTGATGCTCAAAAATAAAAAATAAAATATACCAATCAGTATAAATTTACTTATCTATAATAAATAATCTCAGTCGTTCAATAATAAAGCAAAAGTGATTTTTCCGAATTTGATGAAAATCAACGTATACAACGCACTCAAATTTTTCCCCCAACCCAAATGCTACAAATATACTGTGATTGATCGTATACAACATATAGAAAAATTCCGGTTTGTTGATGATTTCATACCTCTTGAATTAATGTTCCGTTCAATATCTAGATAACAAAAGTAAAATCAAAAGCTTCATTTCGTATACAAAAAAGAAAAATGAACCGTCTATGTATGTATATATGTATACTATAGGAAGTAACGGGGAAAATCTTTTTTCGTTTCGTTTTTATTTTTTTTGCTCTTTACACTCTGGAATGAAAATGTTCCTTTTTTTATTTTCTTAAGAAAATCAATATTAACATTAAAATGAAAATAGGAAGTTGATTTTAAATTTAAGATAACAGTTTTAACTTGCGCTTCATTTTCATTTCTGTTTTATAAATGAAGTGGAAATTTGAAAAATTTACCCAGCGTTTTACATTTTTTTTTTATTTCATCTGCTACAGCTACTTTGCTTCTAGTTAAAATGTCATTTAAGAGTTTAATTAGTTTTAAATTATATTGTGTCGGCGTTTTTTTATTTTTTTTTTATTTTTTGGCTCTACCAAAGACGTTCACAAAATTTGTATAAAAATACTCGCGCGGTGTGTAAGAAGAAAAGTTTTATTGTTGTTTCTAGAAATGTGTTTTTGATAAATATTTTATGTGTTTCCTAATAAAAAAACGGTGTTTATTTGGATCGTTTAAGTACATATACCTACTAATCGAGAGGGAGAGTGAAAATAAATGAAAGCAGGTAATTTTTGGTCAATGGCCTGAATACAAATGTTATTTATTGGGAAAATGTTCAAGTATGGTGGTCGTTTTATGGAAGTTAAAATTAAAATGTTAATGACTCATGAAATTTTATGGATATTTTGGGGTTATTTTGTATTTGATTTTAAATGTTTTTGATAAGGTTAGATAATTAGTATAGGACATCTTTAGGCTAAATTTTAATTTGATTGTAGATATAATTATTCGAAAAGTATTGGAGAATTTTTGTTTTGCGAAAAGAGAAAAAGTTGCAAAATATTTCGTGGTAAAGCCAAAATAAAATTATCGTTCAAAATAGTTATCTATAAAAATTAAGGTATAAGATTGGCGATAAACATTTCTAACAAAACGTGCTTAAATTGTGCAGTATTTTTAGTAGAACTATTGTATTCCAGGCTATTGGACTTTCAATATTTCTTTGTTACTAAAGCGCTTGCCATTTAAAAAATGTGAACAAATCTCAATAAATTATTTTATTTATTAAATTAAAATACTGGCTGGCTCGGCAAACGTTGTCTTGCTCTTTTCTGGTAGGTGGCGCGATGAGTTTGATTTGGTTAAGTCCCGGTATAACAAAGTCTGCACAGAAGAAGTCTTTAGCGCGATTGGACGATAGGCAAGGGGGCCGAAAAATATTCGCACCAATGATCAAGCGCTTGGAAAGCCAAAAATTACAGTTTATTTGAATGAACAAAAATGAACTGCTTAATGTTTAAAATTGGACTTTTGCAATGGCAATTCAAAATTAAAGTCCGTAGTTACATTGAATTTTGGAAATAAAATCCTACATTTAAAAATGAAAGCATGTGAAATTATTTCTGTTTTTCATCCCAGAAAAAATAAAAATGTTCATCAGGCAACACTATCCCATCCCATTCCAGTTTAATTTCGTATACGAAAGAATAACATAAAATTAAATAATTTTCATCCCATCCCAGTTTTTTTTCGTTTGCCTTTTACTGTTGCATATAAGACAAAAATTGTATTTTTCTCTAAAGTACATCGTTTGTTTCTACTAAAAACTTTCAGAGCCGGAAATAATTCTTTATTTTTTGAGTAGGCAGTAGTAAGGAACATCTATGATAAATACCAATACCCCAGTACAGCCGTATGGTGCAATTTTCACAATCGGCCATATTGCTCCATATAATGTTATATTTTTTTGAAAATTATGGTGGCTATCTCCTAAGAACTTTATGGCCCGAAAATAATTCTTTATGTTTTGATTAGGAAGTAGTAGTTACGACCAACTCTGATAAATATCTCCTATCCTGATGGTGGCCATCTCCTATGAACTTTATGGGCCGAAAATAATTATTTATGTTTTGAGTAGGCCGTAGTTAGGACAAACTCTGATAAATACCCCAGTACCAGCCATATGGTGCAATTTTTACAATTGGCCAACTTTCAAATTGTCCCGTATAAAATATCATTTTTTGACATTATATGTAGTGGCTTTCTCCTAGAAATTTTGCGGGCCGGAAATTATGTTTTGAGTAGGCAGTAGTAAGGACCATCTATGATAAATACCTCGTTACTAAATAAAACTAATTTGTTGAGCTCTGAAATGTCTATCTCGTGAGAACATCTTATAAAAGTTTTTATGTTTTGATTAACCGATAATCAGCATTTCAGCATTATATAAAGCAGAAAATAAGTATGGCCTAAAATGAGCCCAAAATTCTATAAGTATAATTTTGAGTAATTGTGGATGTATGTAAACTAACCGGAAACAATCATTTTGAAAGTTATGTATACAGGGTGAGAGTATTTAGTATAACAAGACCGTAATTGTTTCCGTTTATGTATTGATTGGAGATATCCAATGTGCATTTGGTCTAAGTAAATCAGTCAGAATATCTTTTGAACCGCACTAGCTGGAAAGTTCAAACAAACAAAATCCAAATTCAAGGTCATTCAAAATAATTTTGGAAAATATTACCATATCATGCTTTGACTAATCGCGTGGCTGAGCTTTTAACTTACCCCGCAACATGGCTTATAACTAAATTTTCAATTGTGGAAACTTGAAACAAAAACCAAATTCTAGGTCACAGGATTGCTCGGCTACACTTTACCAGGGAAATAATTGAACTGAACCTGATTGAAGCCAATTCTTATTCACCGTTGAATCGAGACTTTCTTTGCGGTGTTATAAAATACCTCACAGTGCGATGTCTAACAGATTATCGACAGAGGAAACCGAGGATTCAGGGGTTATTCAAGCTCAGGAGAGCAATACACGCTACTAAAATTTTTTTATTGGATAATTATGATTTTGTTTTTCTGTTTATGTTTGTGAAAATTTAAGTGAAATTTTGAAAATTTTTCACGTTTGGTTTTTGTTTGAAAAGTCGAAAAACTTATCTCTGCTGAAGAGTATATTTCATTTCAGAGTAAATTGTTGATTGTATTGGTATCTCTTTCACTCATTCTGGAACATTTGGAGTTCTCAATATCTATTTTCTTCGACGCTAAAGAGCCTCAAAAAATATTTGCTGAATTCTAGTGTGTTAGAATTTTTTTTATAAGTATTCTAACACAATGGAATTCAGCCAAAATTTTTTGAGACTTTAGCGTCGAAGAAAATAGATATTAAGGACTCAGCTATATAATTAAATGAACAAACAATTTATTTGTAGATATCTTAGTAACAAAAAAAAATCTTCAAGTTTAAGATTAAAATCTTTTATTGCAGCATTAGAATCCGTTTTCCCTAGGTATATACAATAATAAATATGATAGTATTTTTGGCCGGTTCTTCTAAGTTGCGGAAAACGTTTGGAAAATTTACATAAGACATAAACAGAGTCCGTAATACGATTTTACTACACTAACCACCCTTAGTCTCCATAACTTTTTAAATGATGATGGTTTTCTGTTAGTTTGGAGCAAAGTACGTTTTTCACTTATAACCTAACTATATTTAAAAACTAGTACATGATGATATTTAGACGTTTCAATACAAAAGTTTTAATTTCCATTACTTAAAGCGTAATGTATAATTTATTCGTTAATGCGCAGTTTTACTTATACTTTCGCACAATTTGTTGTTTTTGTGATTTTAGGAAAGTTTAAGAAGAAATTCACATTCATATAAATTGCAAGATATTTATAATGATTAATTCCGTCTATATCATTATGACTGACCTGTTGACATTGCCTGAATACTGCATGCCGGTCAGTTGCGACTTATTTATGGTCATCGTAAATGCCAAACGTATAGAAAACTGTAAACGTTTGGTTTGAACTGAATTAGTGAGTCGGTGTGTATCATGGGAATGCGTGGCAGTAAAACATTGACTCTTCTGAACTTTCCATTTAATATGGTCGCCTCAATGACATTTCGAATATTTTTTTTAATATCTATTCTCGTTTCATTACAAGGTCCTGGGTGCATTTAAGTTTGGAAGCAAAATTATGGGTGAACCAATTTTTAAACGTAAGTGATGTCTCGGACTTCCGCCTCCTCGTAGGATATTGTGATGATTAATAAATAGCTCAAGCGACCTTAAAATACTATTGGTTTCCCCTCGTATGTGCCTTCTTAATTAATTAATTTCTTGCTTGAAACTTGTTGCTTGGATTGTGCGGATAATAAAGGCTTTGGCGTAAATGTATCCCCTATATGATAGCTCCATTTTATTCGGTTTTCTGTCTTCAGCTTTAGATAATCTGCAAAATCTAGGATTTTGCAGATTATCTAAAGCTGAATGGCATACAGCCATTACTTTCTTTATTCGAAACCATGAAGAATGCTTAGATAAGGCGAATTTATGGTTGCCTTCGTTCCTTCGTTCATTCGGTCTGAATTTTTTTTTAATCCAATCAGAGGAACAGAAACGAAAAATAACGTCATTTTCAAGGAATACGATTGATTAACAAAAAAAAAAATTCAGACCGAATGAACGAAGGAACGAAGGCAACCATAAATCCGCCTTTAGTAATTGTTTAACAATAACGTTTTCATTGGATTCTTGGTTGGTTATCAGATCAATATTACTCCTTTATTTTTGGCTTCTGTATCCCGTACCCTTGGCTGGCGGTTGTGCTTTATTTTTTTCGAATTATTTTCAGGTAAAACGAAACGCTTAGGGCCATATCGCCAGGTATCTAGGATGCAGTGCGGCGGAATGTTTTCCATCTCGCTGGTATATCGGATAGCTAATGTAGTACTACTATGCAAATGCTTTTAAGTTGTCCATGTTGTTTGACAGTATTTTCTTATCAGCTAAAAGAACAGCGCCATATAATTTTAGTTTTGGTAAATTTATTCACTTTATACCTTGCTTTTAGCGCATTCTATGCGACTTGTAATTTTTCCGTTGCCTCTGCAGTATCTCATGTACTTAACACATCCGTATGCTGACTTTAATACGTCTCAAAATGCGTGCAATTAAATTGTCATTTGTTTCACTGATTGTATAGCAAACATATACAAATTTGAATACGGTCGATGTGATTTAACGTTTAATAAACTTTCTTCCATAAAACAAGAAATGACTAGGAGCTTCCTCATCCCAGTCCGTTTTTGTTAATAGATGATATAGCTTGAAGCTTTCAGATATCATTTTTTTCGGTCCAAGCCACTTAATCATTCAGCAGATTTAACTTAAATGTGAAAATATTACTTTGAGAATGCCACATAATTCCGAGAGTCTTGGTACTTGGATCATCCTCAATTAGTTTTGAAATATCTTCCGTATTATCCGTGGCTAGAGAATGTAAAATACTGCGAATTGAATTTCCATTTACGCATCCTAAAACCAAATAACTATTCAGCATTTCCGTTATTACATTTTTCAATATTATTGCGCCTTCCACGGTATCACTTCCTGCTAGCATGTCATCCATATAAAAGTGTTTCGGATTGCGTTCGCTGCTTTTCAATATATTTTTCACATATTCTCGCCACTTCTTCCAGCGTACGAATGGCCAGAAACGGAGCACATGTGGTTCCATATGTAACCATATTATATTTGTAATGTGCCGAATGCACCAGAATTTGCCTGTACATTTATTCGATATCGGCATTGATCGCAATTAGTTTCTGTTGGAATCGCAGTAGTGCAGTGATTAAATCGGGCTGAATTTTTGATCCGAATTGTAGACACTCATTTAATGATACTGACATGATTGTTTTACAGGAGGTTGCATCATCAGAAACAACACTGAGTTTAGTGGTCGTACTCTACTTAATGGCATAGTGTGTCATACAAAATGTACTATTATTTCATGTATGTAATTCTGCTCAAGAGATACGTTCCATTTGACCTAGTTTAAAGTATCCTTCCATAAACGTTTTATACTCCTTGTGGTTGTTCAAAGATCTGGTAAATCTTTTCTCCATTCCAAACATCCTCGATTTCGCATTGACTAATGAATCTTCTTGAGATGAGTAGAATTAAAAACACAAAAAACAGCCTTCTTTTGCTGCAATTGCAAACAATATCATAAATGGCATTTTGTTAGTTTGATAACAATTGTTGTAACAATTTTTGGTAATTTTGGATTTTTCGTGCTATCAAACCCTGCATAGGAAACAGATTATTTTCATCATTTTCAGACAGCTGGGCCATCTGTTTATCTTGTTGGCCAAAAGCATTCAATTTTGTTGAACCTTACTGTATTTCAGATAATTTAAAAGTTCACTGATTTTTGATAATTAAATAATTGTTTAGCGCCAATCCTGGAGATGTCCCGAAGGTTCCGCACATTTTCTAGAATAACTAGGCCATATATAACTGCATGTATATGTCACCAAGCTGATCCAATTGTGATGAACATACCATATTTCTCAGAATGTGGCTTTTTTAATAATTTTGGATGATTTTAAACGTTGTTATATCGCCAACCATACAAATGCCCACGAGGTTTTTCCCTCATTCTCGAATAGCCCTTATTTTCGGATAACTTGGCCATATGCCAATCTACGTGGCCGAACTGTTCCAGTCGTGATAAACTTCGCTAAATCGGATTTACTAAACCGCCAGGTTCGCTAAATCGAATTTATTAAACCGCAGCCTGGCAACGCAATTATGCCCTAATCAACTTTTGCGCATTATCTGTTGAATTTTCTATTAATACAATTTTATTTTTCCAATTTTTAAGGTAATATCAAAGAGAGTAAGATTTTTACACTCTCTTTGATATAACCTTATACAGAAATTGGAATGAAATAGAAAATTAAACAGAAAATGCGCAGAGTTTTTTTTATAACCTTTTATAATTCTCGAGCACAGAATTATAATTAAATACAATATATTTTTAATTGAAACAGATTTATCACGTAATCGTTTTATTTAATTTTCTTTTATTTATTTTGATGCTTTCTATTTCACTGTTAAGGCTTTTAATTCGAAAATGCATCCGTGATCGGAAAAAAATTTCCTTCACCTTCTACTCGCACATAATGTCTTCTGACAATTTTAGCAAATGGTTTATGTATCCCCGACAATACATAATTCCGTTTCCGTTAAATTACTTGAAAATGGATTCCATTTCCTTCATCAATTTCTCAGTAGGTTTTTGAAAGACACTTTCAGATAACTGATTTATCCACGTAAATGATGAAACTTGGGATGTATTTACTACGGAACTAGGAACTACCAAATCGGGGTTTATATCTCCGTGGCATATTTATTCTGCCAGATGTTCTTATTTGGTTTATATGTTACATTTAAGTTCGACGTCAGGGTACTTAGTAAGTCGCCACTTAAATTACCAACTGCAGCCAAATCCGGTGTATCATTGACCATTGTATTGCCGCCTAAGGATATACTCCCCTCATTTCGACCAAGTATGTATGACCTTAGTCTATGCATGAACTCAAAATGATCGGGATGATCAGGGAGCTCACCTTTCGCCCGAATAACACTGAACAAATTCCCAAGAACATCTTGATTGAGTCTGTACGTGATAAGGTATGAGATACTATATTACACCTTTAATTCATCGTACAATATTCTTAACGAATTATTCGTCATCATAATACCTGCAGAAAATTAAAATCATTAGCTTGGAAATTTTATTTCGTTAAATTATATCTAATCTTTTTGGAATGGGAGCATACTAAATTTATTTTTCGCACGCATGTTGAACATAGTTTCATTCATTTGTTCGATTATATCAAATGTTCGGAAAGGAAAACACCTTGAACTCGCGGCCTACTCGTGGTAAGGAGCCCTTACGTTAAGGCAATCAACCAATCGTTAACCTAAAAGTATAAAACAGTTAACTTCTGAAAAAATTTAAACTCGGAACATTTTAGCCAATTTTGTGATTTGAGTTCACCCAAACTGCCAGCTCATAAAATCGCGCTAGAAACAGTGTGCTAAAAAAGTTTCGCCGCCAACTAAACTTTTTACCGCTCTGCTCTTATCATGTTTAAATTATTTGCCGAAATTTTGTACGCCACACTTAAATCTGATTTGTCATTAGTTTTCTCTAGTAATTCGGTTATGATCGTTTTATCAATTGCTAATCCGTCAATCATAAAACCGCTATCCACAAAATTATTTCAAATCAACTTAATAAGATGAGGTACATTCGCGAAAACGTAAATATTTTTAGTTACATCAGATGGATTTTGAAATGACGTTCCCTTAACTGTTTTGTTTAATTCTCGAATTAAACCTTGATTTGATCCGCCCAAATCACACACCACAGCTACAACTAAAATACAGCAGGCTTGAATGGATTTTATAACATTGAATAAAATGTCTTTCGCCATCTTTTGGTCGTATTCGTAGTAAATGTACTGCTTCCAGTTCCCGAACAACCCACGTACCATGCAAACTTGGACGCATCTAACAGCTTTTAAAGTCTCGTCCTTAGATTTATCGTAGACAATTTTTTCTTTGGTCTTCTTCTCATCAAATGAGAGAACACACTTCAATATGCCGGGATAGACTTCAATTTTCGCGCACCATTTCTTGAGCTGGTAGTGGATACTTTTTTTTAAGGAGCAGTCGGAGCTTATTACTGCTGGTAGTGGATACTTTTTTTTAAGGAGCAGTCGGTATGTCGTGTATTGTCCATTTGATTCGCTTTTCTTGAGCATTCTAGCTTCATTATTTGCCCTTTGGTGAAGATGCGATTTATGGAATCAATCAGTTTATCGTTCTTCCAGCAGTGTTTTGCCGGCGATTTCGGTTTGCGTTGGTATAATTTCTTCCATTTATATACACTACAATTGTTGCTGCACATGAGATCTGGATTTGTAAACCAAAGTTTTCCCTTTTCTTTGATTTGATTTCTGTACTATACGCGGGAAGTGGCGGTGGAAATGTAGCTTGCATGGATTTATTTTATTATCATCTAATATTATATTTTTGTTGAATCGACAAGATCAATGTCCGGTCCGTTTCATTCGAATTATTTCTTAAATTTATTGCCAAATCAACAACGGCTTGAAAAGTTGATGGACCAGCTTGGGGACTTCTTTATGTAAGATTTCACTCGCTCTCATCAATAACAATAATATTAAATACAATGAAAAATTCTAATAAATTTTACTTCTGCTTACCTTAATTGTAAACTTCGCTTCTGCATTCTTGCATTGCGAGAACTCACCAATTTTATCGTAATTTTCATAGGTAGTAAAAGCCATGGTTTTACGTTTGGTTTCAATTTTCGGGTTACATTGATCCCATATTGAAAGTACAATTGGGTACACAGCTAGATCCTCTGGTGTAAAATGCTCCGAACATATGCGAGCATTATCGACATTGAATGTTTGCTTTCTTCGGCATAAAAATGTCCACCTGTTTGTTGTGTAAAACACAACTTCGTAAACAAATAATTAAACACAATCATCACTTTCAGTCGCCATAATGGGAATTTATGACATATGCGCAGAAGAGAACGAATATGAAACCGATGAGTATATGTATTACCTGTATTATGTATATCGTGAGGTCTACTCATCAAGTAGCTACGACCTAACTACAAAAATATAACTCTCTATTAATACATTAAGTAAGAAGGCGGAGCGGATTGACCTAGTGAATTATATTCACTAAATCAAAATCAAAAAAAGGAGAAATGCCCACATGAATAATTACGAAGTTAAAATTTGTCTGATTATTAACATGAAATTTTTTTCGGCTTTTCATAGACAATACAGTGTGTCCGGGAGATGCTAATCCATTAAGGAGTGATTACTTGGTTCATTCTGAGGAAAAAATTGTATGGGGAGGGGGGAGGAGGCGTTTGTTTTTTATATCCTTTGAGATACAGGGTGTTTAAAAAATTTGGTTCAGAAAAAAAGTACACCCAAATAATAAACTGTAACTTCCAAAATATTTATCGGAGAGTAACCAACTTAACCTTATTTGACTGGTAATTGTACAGGCTATTATTAGGATTTAAGTGGTTATCTTGCATCTCTCTCCGTTTGAGAGCTATGATGCTTTAAAGTAAAAAAAAAATATTGTTTTTTATAAAATTGAGTTGTCTCAAAAAAAAAACCGTTACAATTTTTTTTTGTTTTTACTTAATTTTAATTCGCCATAATCTCCCATATAATCCCACAATGCATTATTTGTACCCACATGCCATAGTTTTCTTCGTATACCGTTTATTCTCAATCTAATTAAGAGATGTTGCAGTGTTAATATTCTACCAATTTTTTTTAAACAGTAAAACAGTAGGCGATGATTATCAACTCCTTTGTTTACATGTTGAAAAAACAAAAATTAAATATTTTCATTCTAAAGTCTACACTTACATGCATCGGTACGCGACACTCTCTCTTTTCTTACCTCTTTGCCTACAAACTTTGTGGGAGGAGTAATAATATTTTTGTTACGTCGATTTCAAGAAAAAAATTTGTGGTGGACAAATTGCAACTCACAAACACAGGAAAAAACCAATCAAAATAGTTAAAATTTTGTTAATCTGTAGGGGCACCAGATAAAGAACTTTTATCTGCTTTAGCTAAATAAAATTGGGACCTCCTGAATACAAAAATTAGCTGCAAAACAAATTATGCGGTCATTTGCCTGTACCACACAAAAACGATGTATGGAAGTCTGGATGTACAATACTCTTAAATCCTTCTATAATCTTAGACTAGGGCTTCTATAAAAAAATAATACTGTAAGATAATTTCTAGAGTCATTTAATCTTTCAAGACTAGAAAGTTGGGTGGAAGTCTGTATTTATGCAGTGTGATGTGGGAGATTTCATTCGTCTAATACGCCTTGACATCAATATTCTCAAATCCTTTGTTTATATTTGAATAAAATCTAGACTCCCATGCATCTTTCGTGTGTGGCAAGATTAAATGCTCACCTCAGAAATTGGATTTCAGTTTTATTTTGACATTCTCTTTCTTGCCTAGGTAGGATCTAGGTGGGAATAGGGTAACCAGACGTCCTTGTTTTTCTGGACGTGGTCTGTCTCAAATGACTAGCCAAAATAATCATTCAGGACGTTTTTTAATTTGTTTAAGGTTAGAAACTCTTTATATAGAATTGGCTTAACATCTCTGAAATGAAATTTCACTGAAATACATCGACAAATGTGTGTGTTCTATTCGGTGCTGGAGACGAAGAAAATTGTCTGGGTTGGCTGTGTATGGAAAACTAACATTGGTTAATCTAATTTTTTATTTATAGTATCGATCATAATTCATAATCCCATTAGTACGAGTAGTGTTCCAAAATATTTCTTGCCGACGGGCCATGTTTTATTTTAAAAATTCTGATCTCTGTCCTACCTCATGGCAGACATTTTTTTCAGGCCTTGAAATATTAGGAACTTAGGAACTATTTATAGAATTTACAAAATATTGCAGATACAAAATTTCACTAAAATCCACCAACAAATATGTATATTTGTTCCATTCATTTGATGCTGGAGACTGAGAAGGTAGGCTGAATTAGTTAAGTACATATCATGTATATACAAATAAATTTGCCGAACATCATTTTTGATTTACAGTTTCAACACAAAAATATCCGGAATTTGAGCCATGGTTTAATTTAGAAATCCGACACTAGATTATATGGCCGAAGGAATTTCCACAGCCGTAATTAATAAATTTTATATTAGGAACTACTTAAAGATTTAACTTAACATCTCAAATCTGAGATATTAATTCTATTAAAATCCATTCACAAACGTGCCACCTAGTTCCATTTGATGCTGGAGACGTAGTACACTGCCTGAATTGGTTATCTATGTAAAAAAATGTAAAATTGGGGAAACAAAGTTTCTTATAAATGGCATCAATCACAATATCATTATAGTGGTGTTTCGTAGTATTTTGTCAATTTGGCTCTTATTTTAATTAACAAATCCGTCCCCAAATGAGGTGATCCAAGAAATTTTCGGATTAAGATTAATAACTGAAATATAAAATTTCACTAAAATCCATTGACAAACGTTTTATTTAAGAAACTCCATCTCTACCCCCAAATGGAACTGCTCTGATTATGTACAAATTTCATTGAAATTTATTGTCTGACTTAACCAATATATTTGATAATCAATGAATTATTTGTAAGTATCACCTTCAAATTATGAATCAAGTTAGCGGGTTTAAAATTTTTCTAGAAGAGATTTCACCACGTGTTTGTTTTGTGACAATTCGTCGCCACCAAACCAATTACATATATGTATCATATTTTTTTAAATCAAATTTTTTAAGGCAATTTTTTCAGACTTCGTCCAGGATTAATCATTTTTGTCCTGGTTACCTCATGTACCTACTGTGGTATTATCTTGCAATGACATTTCATTAAATTGTACCAAAACATCTTCCAATTCTCAAAAATTAACTTTATGAATATGACGAACATAGTCACATATTTGACATGTCTCAACTGGAATATATGCCAAAATTACGCTTTTAATAATGAAAACGGTACGGTTACGGTTTCGCTGATCGGTACTCTTCTGTATACCAGAAAAACATAAAAAATCTCAAAACGATAATCTAAAAATATCTGTGATTTCGTGGACAGTTAAGGCCGCGTTAAAAAAAACTATTTAGCTCGAGCAGCATATTGAGCTTAACACTTTAATAGTAAAATAGATAAAGAGCTATAAACCTATAAATTAATCACTAAAAACAATTTTAGTATAATTTGCTGGATCGTGATTTTTTTTGACAAAAACATCAACAATTATTTATGTCTAATGTCTAACTATTGCATTTCATATGTACTCCCTTCTGACTAGAAATACTCTCCTGATAATTTGAAACGTACTCTATTTAAAGTTTTCAGAGCGACAGCGCTGATATAGAAGTTGCACCATCACTCCCGACTGTATAAGAATGAATAATAGCCAAAGATTTTAAAACATCTTCTTCTGATACTACGTATACACAAATTAGCAGATAAAATAACGGTAACAAACAAAAAGTGACCGTCGAGTATTGGAATAACAAAAGATGTAACCAATATGTTGGTAGTTCAAAACAACCCTTTGCTATAAGTTGCAACTTTTTCTAAAATTATTATGTATATTTCATACAGTGCAACCGTTTTGAGAAACTTCATTTCGCTAAAGCCGAAACTTCATAATTTGCTAACTACAGAATTATGCATCCTTAATTTTGTTTACTTTAATTATGTTTTGAAAAAAATAGAACTTCTGCGGGGCCTTATGTCACTACATTCGGCGCACGTAAAGTCTACAACTAAGATTTTCTTAAAAGCAATTTATTTCACTGAAACGGAAAAAATATCTTCGTAAATGTAGACTAGAATTTTTAATTGTTTTTACTTATTATAATGTAGAGCCCACGTGCTTTTAATAGAACCTGCGTGCACTAGATTTGCCTAGATTATATAATTTAGTGCATTCGTTACAGGGCAGATTCGAATTACGCTTTAATTAAATATAGGAATTTGAAGCTGAAAACTAAATTTTTCACTAAATTTTTAGAGCCTTTCATTATTGCCAAGTACTTTAAGTTTTAATGTCCATTAGATGGAAGGTTCCCAAGTCTTTTTGATTCTCATCTATTAGACGATAATAAAGTCCACCAAGTTTTTCCTTAACGAAAGCGGTTCGATATTGAAATGCGAATTTAGAAGTAAACTGTTTACTCGCATCACTCCGTGGATGTTGCTTAACAAAAACTTTCTGGCCGATTTCCAGAATTCGGCTTCTGGTACGTAGGTTATATTGTTTCGAATATTTGTTGTATGCTTTGATAAGGTTATCTTTGACGTCACTATGCACGATTGCTAGTCTGTCAGGAATTGTCATCCAGTCCAAACTGTTCTCGTCCAACACATCAATGTCGCGAAGGAGCTTATAGTCTTTAGCGTGTAGAATTTTGTGGTATCCAAAGACTAGAAAATGTGGTGAATAGTTAGTTGACTGATGTATCGAATTTCTCAATGCGCTTCCAATCTCTGGTAGAAATTTGTCCCATGCTGAATGCTTTTTACTGACGTACGCTCGTAAAGCGGCAACTATGGACCGGTTAACCCTTTCGGAGGCGTTGCTCTGTGGTGAGTAGTAGGTAGATTTAATGTGTTTAATTCCATACTCGTTTAGTAAAACGGCGAACTCCTTCCCAATGAACTGTGGGCCATTATCGGAATGGATGGTCTCAGGCACACTAAATAATGGAAATAACTCATCCCGCAGGAACTCTACAATTTTAGTCGCAGTAGCCTTTGCTAGCGATTTTAGATAAACAAATTTTGTTAAGTGGTCCATGACGATTAATATTGTAGTTTTACCAGTTGCAGTTCTGGGGTAAGGTCCCAATAAATCTATGTAGATTTTGTGCCATGGTTTTCGGTTATCGTCTGTTTCCCTAGAGGTGGACGTAAGCATTGGTTAGTGGCTTTGATTTGCTTACAAATTTCACACTTTGTTACATATTGGTACACCTCTATGGCCATTTTGGGCCAATAATATAATCGTCTCACCCGATCCAGAGTTTTGCGAGTTCCTCCATGTGCTCCATTTGGTACATTGTGTTCGTTGCTTATCAACTTCTCTCGAAATTCACTTGGAACCCACAATTTCCAGCACGTTACATCTGTCAGTTGAACGTTCGATTTTGGCTCAATTCGAATACAAATTTGATTCTTCATTATCCGAAGATTTGGATAAGATTCGGGATTCTGTTGCAACTCTGAAAATAGATTAATAAAAGATGTGTCTTGCGTCTTCCAATTATCAAACACATTTTCGTCGTGTATTTTTAAATCCTGCGTAATTTATAACACCGAATCGCAATATATCCGGGACAACGCATCTGGAACGATATTTTCTCGCCCTTTCTGGTGTATGATGTTAAAGTCGAAACCCTGCAGTTTCAAACTCCATCTTGCTAAACGACCACACAGTTCTTTCTGGGACATAAGCCATTTCAAGCTTGCATGATCCGTTATTATTGTGAATCTGTAGCCGTCGATATATGGTCGGAATTTTTTCACGCTCACTATGGCTGCTAGGCATTCCAATTCCGTTACTGTATAGTTGCGCTGAGCAGAATTTAATTTTTGTGACATAAACGTTATTGGTTTTTCATTACCCTCGCTGTCTTTCTGAAACAAAACGCTTCCGATACCTTGTGTGCTGGCGTCACATCTGATGAAAAAAGTATTCGTAAAATCTGGATTGTGTAAGACAGGTGCATTCGTCAGTAACCACTTTAACTTCGTGAAAGCTGCTTCCGCCTCATCGGACCATTTAAATTTTACTCTTTTCTTGAGTAGATTGGTAATCGGGGTCGTAATTTCAGCGTAATTACTTATAAACCGTCTATACCACCCGGCCATTCCTAATAGTCGTCTCGTTTGTTTGACAGATTTTGGAGCTGGAAAGTTAGTAATAGCATCAATCTTAGATGGGTCTGCTCTTAGTCCACGTTCACCAACGAGAAAACCCAGATACCTTGTCTCCTTGAGCACGAAATGACTTTTCTCTACGTTTATTGTCAACCCTGCATTGGACAATAAACGTGCCACGGCCTTTAAGATTTCCAGGTGTTCGTCGATACCGGCTAATATTATCAAGAGGTCGTCCAAATAGACGAATACCCTATCTCGAAGCTCGTTCGGTATCACTCGATCCATCAGTCTGCACATGGTTTGGGGTGCATTACACAACCCAAACGGCATGACGCAGAACTGATAGAGAGGACGACCTGAAACCGTAAAGGCCGTAATCTCTGTCGCGCTCTCGGAGAGAGGTATCTGCCAGAACGCGTCCTTGAGGTCGATGCTGCTGATATATTTTGTTTCCTGTAATCTTCCTAGCAATCCATCTATGAATGGGAGCGGATAAGCATCTTTTTTAGTTACTGCATTTTTTTTCCTGGAGTCCAAACAGAATCTTCATTTCCCATTTGCCTTCGATACTAAAACCACAGGAGAACTCCATGAGCTTTTGCTCTCCTCAATCACGCCAAGTTTCATCATTCGATCGATCTCTTGGTAGATCAAATCCTGTTTCACAGGCGATACTGGATAGTGTCTTTGCTTGATAGGGTCAGCTGTTCCCACGTCTATATGGTGCATCACAAGATGGGTTCTTTCAAGTCCTCGCTCTCCGAAAAAAGGGAAACTCCTTATAATTTCTTGAAGTTTATTATCGTTTTCCGGGCTTAATTTATGGTTGTTGGTGCAGTTCCCAGTGCTCTCAGGAGGAATTTTGACTTGCTTATGATATCCGGAGCAACATTAAAAATTTTCCAGAAATCTACTCCTATATAAATTTCGGTCTCCAACGAGGGTACAACGCAAAATTTTATAGTTTCCGTTTTACCCCTATAAGTTACTGTTAGTTTAACATATCCAGTGACAGCATTAGCGGTTCCATCTGCGGTTTGCACGTGCGTGTTTAATTTCCTTATCGGAATTCCCAGATTTGTTAAAAATTCCTAGCTTCCCCTGCCTAGTATGCTCGTTGGATACAAATTCTGAAATGGTAGATACACTGCGCCAATTAAAAAACGGAACAGAAATTTTCTTTGAAAAAATACCAAGATTTGAACGCTTGTATCTTGGTCAAATAACACCTTTCAGAAAAAAAATTTTGTTTCTAGTTGAAGGAAATTTTGTTTTCTTTTCGATACTGGAAACCGTTTTATTTTCTTTTATTTTTTTATGAGTTTTTTGAGTAAAACAAAAGGTGTCTAAAAAAATTAAAAATTTGCTGCTGTTTGAAACTGTAGACGAACTTGCTCGATATTTGATTCAAAAATCCAAATCGGCCATTTTATAGAGAATTTAGAAACCTTGTATCAAAAAGCGTAGAAGTAAATTTTTTTATCCTGGAAAGTTAGCACGCTACGATAAAATGTTAAATCACTTTAACACTAAAACTGTAACACACTAAAACTTCAATAACTCGATAAGGAGTGGCCGCACAGAAATTTTCCTAGTATCATTTTGCAAGGTTTCTAAATTCTCTATAAAATGGCCGATTTGGATTTTTGAATCAAATATCGAGCAAGTTCGTCTACAGTTTCAAACAGCAGCAAATTTTTAATTTTTTTAGACACCTTTTGTTTTACTCAAAAAAGTCATAAAAAAATAAAAGAAAATAAAACGGTTTCCAGTATCGAAAAGAAAACAAAATTTCCTTCAACTAGAAACAAAATTTTTTTTGTGAAAGGGGTTATTTGACCAAGATACAAGCGTTAAAATCTGGGTATTTTTTCAAAGAAAATTTCTGTTCCGTTTTTTAATTGGCGCAGTGTATAACACATAAATGTTTAAACGATTTTAGTGATTTCCAATAATGCTTTACGCGATTTAGCTGATGTTGTTTTGGGGTAGGTACGACGTTGTTTATATTACTGGATTTAGTTATGCTATTGGTTAATGCTAGAGACTCGATTAACTCTCCTTGGTTGATCTGGGGCTCGGAATCTTTACCGAACTTGGTTCCCAAGGGTAGGCCGCATTCGGTTCCCAATTTCCCTGAAGCCGTCTCTTTTTGCACCTTAAGCAATCGTTTAAATTAATGTTCGCTAAACCACACCCTTCGCAGAAATTGTGAGTTTTATTCATCTGACATGTGGAGAATTTGTGGCCAATATCCTTGCAATTCCAGCAAACTACAAAATTTTGCCGGTTAATCGCACCGATCTCTTGCGACGATGTTTCCTTTAAATCAAACTCCCCTTCACCTCCTTCTTTGTCTTTAGCAAGTTTATTTGGAAAATTGATTGGTAAATTCTGCTGCTCCGGGAGTTGCGCAATTGCTGAAGGACGTCGTGAGCGAGTCTCAATAAGACGACGTGGATCAAAACCCGAAGTATTCCATAAATTTTCAAAGTTATCGCAAATCTTACTTAATGAAACGATGTTGTTGATTGGCAAATGTTGTGTGGCACTCTTTAATGCGGGATTAATATTATCTAGAAGCAGTTCCAGTATCTCGTCATCCGGCAGTGGATTTATCAATCGACCATTTGCACTTTCAATCTCTGTCAAGAAATCATAAAAGGTTTCCTTAGGATATTGTGTACGACATCGAATGTATTTTCTAGTTTTTAGGTCTCCTTCACTACTGCTGAATCGTTCCAGTAACGCCTCCTTCATTTGTGTCCAAGTGGAATGTCTGTTTTTCCGGATATAGTTGTAGTACCACTTGTCCGCTTTATCCAATACAAAATTCCTCATTAATGTGACCAACTCGTGCCTCGGTATGTCATCTTGATAAGCATGCTCCTCGAGCCATGTAATAAAATCTAGTACATTTTCCTCTCCTCGTTTACCACCACGACCAGAAAATGATAATTTCCAACTTGTTGGATCGGGGCGTCTTTTATACCTCGAGCTAAGGGAACGTGAAGTATTAGGATTTTGTTGGTGCCCCTTGAAACTGCTGTCCGAATCGCTGTCGCTGTCACCTGGCACATCATGTTTTCCTGAAACCCTTGTTTGATTTTTCGCTTTACGATTTTCAGAACTGTCCTTTTTTAAGGCTGCTAATTCACCCCTAATCTGTGTGCACATATCGTCTAATTGTTTGGAAAAACGTTTATGTAAAGTATTTTCGATATCTGTTTCAGGATGCTGATTTTCCGTCACAATACGTGTTCCTTTGCGTTCGGTATCAGTCGTCTCTAGAGATTTGTAATTGGTTGTTTTAGATCGCACACTTTTTTTCGGTGGTTCGTTTAAAGTTTCAACTCTTTTTATATCCCGACTGACAAATCTGGAGCGAACGTTCAATAAGCCTAATATAATAATAGAGTATCATAACAAATACATAAAATCGTAAAACTGTCAAAAAATCATGTAAACTAATATACTCTAGAATTTCCATTATCAAGTTCAGATTTTTGTTATAACATATTATTGTTTTCATTCTGTTGACAACAATATCCTGGTAAACTCAATTTTTATTCACTGTGCATCTACTACTCTATATTCTTAAAAAGATATTGAATTTTTGAACAAAATAAAAGTTTTGTATAAACGAGATATGATTTTGTTCGACTTTGATAAGATCAGATTTATATACCAGAATGTACTGTACATATTTAAAGCATATACACAAACATAAATTGAACTTTTAAAATTTTAGGTTTTTTTTTCATTTTACATACAAAAACGTATATACACTCGTAAAACTCCGCGTGCCTAACGGAAATTTTTGTACCCAAAACTTAAGAAAGAAAAAAACATGGATGAAGAATACTTAGCATTTCTTAAGCCTGTGTTTATAGTATATAAGTATGTATATACGTAATATACGGATTGTCTGTAGAATTCATTTTACGCAATTGCGTATAAGTAATATAATGGAAATGGATAAACTTTTTGTGTGCTTTCGTATTTTTCGTTTATCTTCAACCAAACAGAATGCGAGAATACAAGAAAAAAAAAATATTTTTATTATTGTTTTTGGGTTCTTTAGGTTTTTTGTGTTTTGTTGTGTGTGTGTGTGTGTGTGTGTGTATGTCTGCAAGTGTTGTGCTTTCTGTAAGAAGATTCAAAAATATACAGAATAACAAGATTCTACATTTGGTACATATCTCTTTACGTTTATATTTGTAGTACGTGAAACAAAGTTATTTTCTTAGCATAAATCGAAATGATGAAGTCGTAAACATTCACATCATTTATCTATAAGAATATATCTATATTGACATTATATTGAGATCTTTGAAATGAATAAGAAACTGGGTGAATTTTGTACATTTCAAAAATATTCGAGGCATGAAGAAAAATAACATTTTAGATGAAATGAGAGAGTATATTGATAGATTAAGGATAAGTACCTATATGTGCATATATATACAGAGATGTAAAACTATATGTAACATATATACGATTATTCACGATAATGCATAATAAATTTATTTATTTTGGTTTCCAATTTTTTTTATGTCTTATAACCTTTAAATGTTTATTAGGATTAGAAAATTGAACAAAAGGAATATTAAGATATTGGGATACATACATGTTTATGTCGAATACATAATATGTTTTGGGTCTCATATTTGTGCTGAATTGATTATCCATAAACCGTATACAGCCTGACCTGATCCATAATTGAATACACAAGATTATCAGTTTGGAAACAATAAGTCATGTACATGTAAAACCATAAACAAAGCATTGCTAAGCTACGGGTTAGTGCTGTATTTTACTCAAAAGCTACACAACTTTGTTTTAACTGTGTGCTCATATGCACACAGTTTGTAATTATTTAATTAAAACACATTGTAATAAGATCAATTTCATTTTTGACCAAACTATACCATTGTGGTATATGACCCCATACATACTCGTACAAATTTGTAACAATGTGTTGATTTCGAAAACACAAATTGGGTTGGCTTAATTCAATCACACAAAAAATATTTCATTGTAATATTAGACACAATACATTATTAATGCAATGAAATTCATTGTTTCTAATTGTTACATAATAGTGATTGAAGAGTACAAAATAATGTAGGCAACCTTTGAAAAACGGAATTTATTTAAAAGGGATTCGAAGCGACTTTTTATGCGGTTCAGTTTTACGAAAGCATACTTTTTTCTATTCCATTCCGGTTCGGCTCAAAAGTGATAAAATTGAGGTGTGACCAACACACGACTTTCTTGTACGAACAGCGAATTTTGAGAAAATTATTATGCAAATTTCTTGCAAACGAATGAGTTTTTTTCCATCCAGCTGAGGTCCGACAGGTCATTGAAGAGCGGTGCTCCTAGAAACTTTAGTCTGTTTCATGCCAGACGAGGACAAGTGCAAAGAAGATGAAGTACTGTCTGTTCCTCCTCTTCGTCCTCGCAACTACGATAGTAGAAATGTCAGAAGAAACCAAGTCTACTCGCATGCCTGCCTATAAGACAGTGTCCCGTAATCACTCCAACAACCACACTGATCTAACTCCGCTGAAGTGTAATCAGCTGTATGGATTTCGCCAAGTCCAACTTTGGCCAGACCTACCGAGTTATTATGCATGAGATGCTACTTGACCATCTGTCATTCGTCAACTTACTAGCTTCTTCTTGAATCAGCAGGTGTTAAAAGACAGTGACGGGATATTATAATCGGTGGTCTTCGGATTTTCTTTGTTACACAGTATGGATAGGTGCCCTGTATTGTTGCAGGTGCACATTAAGGTGGATTTCAGTCGTATGGTAGTACAAGCTGCCAACTATTTTCCCAAGATATCTAGAGGAGTCAAAAATAGCAGAGTCTTAAGTGGTTGAGTGGATGTGCTCCTCAGTGCACCACTGTTCCACAGGGAGATTGTTCTCTGAACTTTCGCCAACAGCTTTTGGTTGCCATTTTGTCCAGAGCAGGCCACCAGATTCTTATCCCATACAAAAGTGTGGTTCTGACTACTGCGGTATAAAGCCAATGGACCATGCGACGCACGCGCCCCCATCCTTTCCCAATGGCATCTTTGCAAGAGTACAGCGCTACCGTAGCTTTCTTCACCCTTTCCAGAATATTAGGTTTCCAATTTAATTTGCTATCCAAAACAAGACCCAGAACCTTTGCTTCATCTATAAAAGCCAAGCTGAACCCATTTAAATTGGGAAGTCCGATATGAGGAAGTTTATATTTCCTAGAGAAGAGAACCAATTTGATTTTGTGTGGGTTCATATTCAACCCACAACCATCGGCCCATAATAAAGGAATATCCAGAGCATTTTGCATAAGCTCACTAAGGGAGCCGGGATATTTTCCACGGACACCAATAGAAACATCATCCGTATAGGCAACCTCCTTGAAACCACTATCCTCCAGCCGTAGCAACAGGTCATTTATGACCAAGTCATACGGGGGGTAGTACGCTACCCTGCGGCCTACCTCTGCTTGAAAATCTTCTGGTGGAGGATTCCCCAGACTGGCATTTATGATCCTCCCTCTTAGCATTTGATTTATCCAGTCCTTGAGTGATTCGTCCACTCCTAGATTCGTAACTGCCCGAGTTATAGCCTCTGGAATCACGTTGTTTAAGACTCCCTCAATGCCCAAAAACATTACCATTGCGTAGTCTCTATACTCGAGAGATTTCTCAATTAAAAATATAAGAGAATAAAGAGCCGTCTCTACAGATCTCTCCTTGCAATAGGCATGCTGGGATTTAGACAGCTTTTCCGGCACAATCGTGCCTCTAATATGAGCTTCTATTTGTCTTTTCAGTGTTTTAAAAAGGAAAGAAGACAAGCTTATCGGTCTAAGGTTTTTGGGATTACAGTGTGAGCGTTTCTCGCCTTATTTATGAATACAACCTTCTTCTTCTTCTTCCGCTGGCGCTACATCCCATGAAGGGATTTGGCCGCCTCAACGATGCTCCTCCAAATATTTCGATCCACCACAAGAGAACGCCAGACACGGTGACCGAGTGTGTACAAGTCCCTCTCAACGTCGTCCATCCATCGGGTAGGTGGTCTCCCACGAGGGCCTACTTTCGCTGGTGCCGACTCCAAGGCCTGTTTAGTGGTCCGATTTTGTGAACGTAGTACGTGCCCAAGCCATCTCAGCCTTGACGATTTTATGAATCCTATGATGTCGACTTAAGAGTTGATGGAGGCTCTCCGGGCGGTTTAGGCTGAGTACGTTCCATGTTCCAAATTTAAAATCGTTGTCCTTATATCGTGTCCGAGGTCGTTGTTGTGAATCCAAAAATATCCGAGGCTCATGTTTAGGTTTCGTAACAAAATTTTTTTTTACAGGTTGGGCTGTTAACCCAACGCCAACCTTCTGTAGAAGGGCCACAGCCCTCACACTTTAGCCTACTCCTTTAACAGAGTAGTTTCTAGTGGCCGCCACGAATAGGCAGTGTGAGCACTTGCTGAAGTTGCATGCAGTTACGGCACATGAAGCGAGTCTTGTGTTTATCCCCCTGCATACACAGCAGCCTGACCAATACAACCTTCACTTCCGTCCATTTACTAGGAATGTGACATAGTTCTAGGCTTTCTTTAAAAATTACATCTAACCAGGAAATGGTTTGATCGTAGTATGTTGAATATCAGCAGGGATACTACCATTAGGTTCAGGCGACTTATATGGTTTAAAACTGTTTATCGCCCACATGATCTTTCTTCTGCTAATAATTTGGCCTACGAGGGTTCTTGCCCTATTACCTGCTGATATAGTAGGTGCTGATTCGAAACAACCAGAAAAGTGAGTCTCCAGTAGAAGTTCTAAGAATCTGTACTATTTGTAGTATTTTGCGCAGCCTGAACATCTCCGAAACCCCTAAATTTTACCACAGTATAGTCTCCAAGATCTGTTCTTGGCACTTCTTAACTGATATTTGTAAGTTTTGAGAACTTCCTTATAGGAGTCCCAGTCCTCATCGGCTCTTATTTTCCTTGCTGTTTTAATAAGCGTTTTTCATCTTTGACCTGTTTGTTGAATCTCCTTTGACCACCAAGGTAGCCGAGATTTACCCCTAGGTCTACTAAGAGTACAAGAGCCCAGTACCGCTTCATTAAAAGTACTGTACTGTTGGTCCACTAAGCCATCGAGTTCTACTCGTAGTTTTTAGCGGTTTTGACACCGGCACTAGTAGTGAATTACCCAGAATAGTTCTAAAGGTATCCCAGTCGATTTTCCTCCTATTCCTGTAGATAGAACTTTTTGGAGAAGCCAAGCCCATTTCGAATTGAAGATAACAGTGATCAGAAAAGGAGTGGTTTCCGACACTTTCCAGTTTAATGGACTAATCTTAAAAAAGTTGGAGACTAGTGTAATATCTTATACTTCCTGTCTATTTCTAGTTATAAAAATCGGCTTATTGCCTATGTTACATATATGAAGGTTAGTACTTAGAATATAATCAAGGAGTAACTCCACCTCGTTCATTAGTGTCCGTACTTCCCCAGATAATGTGATGAGAATTTGCATCACTCCCCAGGATGACTCCATCTTACGATTTTGAGCCTCCAAAATTAGCTTACCAAGAATGACTGGTTGAATATTCAGTTCATCGTAAGCTAGGTAGGCTGATATTAGTCAGAGGTTTCGTTTTTCGACCTCAATGCTGACCGATGATTGAGATAGCATTGATAGCAGAAAGCAACTTATATTACTTTTAACGAGAATGCACGACTATAACAGGGTGTCTTGAGTCCAAGTATCCGGTCATTATCGACCCAAGGTTCTTGGATCAAGACGATATCCATCCCGTCCCTTCCAATTTTTAAAAGGAGAGCAGCTGATGCTGCCTTTGAGTGGTGTAGGTTGATCTGTAAGAATGTCACCATTCTTAGACATTTCTCTCTACCACTGTATCATCAAAGACTTCCCCTGATGTGAAGTCCTCTGAGATCCTCCTTAATCTTCAAGGACATTGTCATCTCCGTATCAGTGGAGATAGTTTCCGCCTAGCTGTCCCCTTCGTCAGGGCGCCCAGATGAGTTTTCAACAGCTTTCCTCAGTCTTCGGAGCTTCTGGTAAATTTTGAGTATGGCTGCACTGAAACTATAGTTTACAGTACCATTAGTTTTTTCCAATGCAGTCAGTGACTCCCTGTTTAAAATTAAGATGGCTGACCTGTAGTCAGCCTTTGGCTCCTCGAGCTTAGCAACTTTCCAGTTATGCGTTTGAAATCTAAGTTACCAATCTGCAGCAACTGCAGTATTACCTTCGGATCGCTAGGATACGAAGGGATCCATACCCTGTCTCTCGGCCTACAGGGGATCTCACCCCTAGCTATAACAACAAGGGTAGCTCCGGGCCATACCTCGCCAAGTCGCTCCACTGCCTTCGTATCAGCAGAGATCTCTGATATTCACATGCAGTGAATTTCACCTAATTCCTGTGCCAGCCCGCATAGCAGCAGGCCTAAAGACCTAAGTCTCCTTGTCCACATTTTCCGGTTTTTTTTTGGAGAGCCGGACTCTTTTTGTTGTGGTTTATTATTTTTATGATTCATATTTTAGTGCCACGAGTAGCGGATAAATATGTGTCTGTCTGACCAGAGATCTGAGTATACAGATAAGGCTACTTAATCCGGAGGGCGCCAAGTATCCGGATTCACTGTTAGCGACTGAACCAGTTTTTAAACTGGTCGATTATCGACACAGTACGAATAACAACTTAACCCAGCCCAGCGATTGGTTTAATGTTGACTTCTTTAGCGCCGTGTTTTGGCCTAGAAGCCAAAAAATGAGCAATCTAGTTACCAGCGGTCACCACGTGGAGGTAACACGAGCACTTGCGGAAGCTACAAGTTGTGGAGCTGACAGCAAGTGCCAACTTGAATCCCCAGATCAACTTAACACCTGACCACATATTGGAGTAAATTTCGGAGGCAAATTTATGAATTAAACAGTTAATCCATTCCAACATTTCTTTTGTGTTTATTAGCTTAAATATCGAAATTATAAATTCTTATACAATTTTAATCAAAATTCAATTTTATCGACCTGAAATATAACGGTAAAATATTAAATAACAGTTTTGTTTGGATTGACACTGAGTCCTTCCTGGTCACACCACTGCCATATTGTATTGAGTGCATCTTGCATGCGATCAGAGATGACATCATCAAACTTGCCTATGTGTTAGCCACATCATCCGCATAGCCCTGGACATCAAACCCATCGCTACGCAGAAGAACCAGTAGTCTATCAATAACTAATTACCATAAAAAAAGTGACCGTATGCCTCCTTGGGGACAGCCCTCTACGGCCCTGATGGGTACTAACTCGCCACCTAGTTTGGATCCACCTAATTGTTGATAGCGGAACTCCCTTTTCTATTGCTGTCCTCTCTATCGATCCATAGGAGGGAATATGAAACGCCCCTCAATGTCCACAAAGGCACAAAGGGAAATTTCTTTGTATGCCCCCGCTTTTTTAATCCTCGTGACTACCTAGACCGCTAAGGGCCATCACAGTAGATTTACCAGTTTGATAAGCAAACTGGCTCCGATATAGCGGATTTCAACCCATTGAAATCTGTGAAGATATCCATGGTGTCAGATTGACCTCTATACAGAGACAACTTGATAATAAGCTGTACACAGAGTGAAGGTTACTTTTACTTACTTACTCTCACTGTAGGGCCTTGTGGGCGTTCAGCCACCGTCCACTGCGTCCTAAAAGATCTTTTGTGATTGTACCCTGCTTAATTATCTGCCCAGTCAATAGGCTCTTAATGAACCTGATAATACTGCCGGTCGGTAAGCGAAACATACTATCTAAACTCATTTCTCCCTCTCCTAGATGTTTACTATAGCATGTAATTCTGCTAGAAACACGATAGCATTGGTATCCAAGGATTTCGTGCGGGCAATCCCACTCCCGTATAATACTACTCCTGCCCAGTTTACCGTTTTGATTTTACTCTTACGAGCTGCTGAGAATGGCAAGTTGCCTGTACGTCACCCAGCTATACTACTGGAAGGCTAAATAGAACTATGTAGGTGTAGGAGGGTAACTGTTATTCGGAGTCCTCATACTTGTCCAGACTGATTAACCTAACAGCCATTCATCCATCGGCATATGCTGTTTTACCTTAGATTAGGGCTTTTTATCAAGGGTTTCTTCTTTAGCGCCGTACTTTAGCCTGTCCCAATTGGCCAAAAATGTACCAAATGGCTCAGTTGCCAGTGGTTGCCCCGAGGAGGCAGCCCGTACACTTGCGAATTGTGATCAGGTTACGCCTAACACAATTGTACCCATCACGCTTCTGTCTGATACACCATCAGAACAGCTCACGTGATGCGCACCTTATTGGAAGGTTATGGAGCTAGCAGATTAATCTACTCAACATTAGTCCCTCCCCTCCCTCCAATAGTTTCATTTTCACCATAAATGTTTCAAGTTGTGTTTTGGTGCTTAATTCGTTGGGTTAGTATAGCATCGAAGAATGTATTGAAGCGTTTTATGAATTTGTGTTAAATATAAAAATGCTTCGTCAATCAAAGGAATTTTATCGCTCTTATTGTTATTGCTTCTGCTAATAGTTGTACTACAAATGTTTCAAGTTGAAAAAGGCCTATACTCGTAAATACAATTTAAAAAAAACAAAAATTTTCGTGAGATAATTTTTGAAGTAGCACCATTAATTTTATATGGAAGTGCTCCTCTCTTGTTGTGACTATATACAATAGAAAGGGATTGATCATGCTTTTTCAATATGTATGTCTAAATAAGTATAAGTATTTAAAAAGCCTGATTCCACCTCTTTATATTGTATATAGCCTACTGTCTTCCCCCGTAAAAAACGCCTAAGCCTTTTAAACGAATAGTGCGCCTACTAGGCGTTTTATTCAAATATAACGCTCAGAGCGCTTTATTCGTGATTAATTTTGTAATTTATATAATTTTCAGATTTCTGTAATCCAATTTATAATTTAATTTTTTTGTGAAATTGTCCCTTATTTGTATTGTAGTGTATGCGTTGCTTTACAAATGCGAACTCTCGTTCGACATTGTTATTATTGGTCTAAAATCACGACGGCATTACTGCGAAAAATGAAAACGTCAAAATTAAAGAAAGATTGGTGAAAATGTGTTCGGTTCGGCGTTATTTTTCAAAATAATTTGTATTTTTTAAAACAGTGATATTATTCTTAACTTTTAATATTTTTGTGCAATATTCTAAATAAGGTACGTACGTTCTAATCGGATTAATGTGATTAAAATATTAAAATCTACAAATTGTACATTTTACGTACATGTACATACATATTAAGAAAAGCACATTTTTTTAATAGAATTATGTTTTGTATATTTAATTCCTCAAATTGTTTTATGTTTCGGTTAATATATTGTTGTTAAATACTTATATTTGAATCATTTTTAAACGCAGTGTTTTAAGTAAAGCAAAGAAATGTTAAAAAAATTCCATCATATGCAACATAACCTCAAACAACAAAAAATGTGCTTACACAAAAATTATAATTTTACAAAATTGTATTGTATTATACTTTATTTCTGTTGTAGGGAAATGTCGGCAAAGCGCAAGTCCTACTCCTTAAACTTAAAGATGCAGATTCTGCGAGAATACAAACCAAATACTGCTGGAAATGGTTATGCCGCTTTAGCAGCAAGGTACAACTTAAGTACGTCCACAATACGTGGCTGGATGAAAAATCGTGACAAGCTACATGAAACAATAAAAGATGCAAATATTTGTACGCGAGTGGCAAGACGTTTACGAGGAGGAGGTCGGAATGCGGAATTTAATGAACTGGAGCCGAAATTAATAGAATGGGTTAAAAGCAGAAATGAAAAAGGTTTACGAGTAAAGGATAAGTACATTACAGCGAGGGCAATAACTATTAAAAACGAATTTAATGACGAAATTTATAAAAATTTCAAAGCATCGGCAGGATGGTTAAGTCGGTTTAAGAACCGATATAATTTAGTCTCGCGGCGACAAACAACATGTCGCACTCTTCCAAAAGATGCCGACAAAATCGTAAGGGAGTTTATTCATCAAATACATAAGCTTATAGACGAACATCAAATAGAAGCCAAAAATATTTTTAATATGGACCAAGTTCCTCGGTACTTTGAATGCGAACCAACCAGTACCATTACTTTCAAAGGAATTAGAAATGTAGTTATGAGAAAGGCCAGTAGTTCTCATAAAAAATTTACTGCGACATTTACCATTTCTGCTGATGGGCATATATTAAAGCCGCATCTACTTTTTTCAAAATTAAAAAACGTTCCGAAAGTCGATTCAAATTGTATTGTTGATGTCAACAACACAGGTATGTGGAGCAGCGATATCTTACAAAGTTACATGAACAGCGTAATAATGAAAAGGCATCAAACCAGCTTACTTCGGCAACCCACTCTGCTGATTATTGATTCTTATGGACCACATATATCTTTGGCTAACTGTAATTCATATCAAAAATAAACCGTGTTTATCGCTATAGTACCCCCAAAAATGACTGGTTTGTTGCAACCACTGGATGTAGTATGCAACAAAATTTTTCAGGAACATTATAATGACTGCTACGATAAATACATCAGCGATGCAATTGAGAATAGTCAAAAACAAACGAAGCAAGGGAACCCTAAAATGCCGCCTTATAATACTGTGTCTGAGTGGGTTGTTGACTTCACAAAACATATATCAGCTGAAACAATCATTAAATCCTTTGTTTGCTGTGGCTTAATCGAAAAAAGTAAATTTAATATCGAAAAGTTGCATCCTCCTTTAAAAGATCTTTATAAAGAAGATGTCGATATCGAAGCGTGGATATCAAAATTTAAAGACATAATTCTTCAAAGTAATGTAAGTTTTTTTGAAGAAATAGGAGAATGTAATTTTTTCTGGCCTGAAAATATGTCCACGAGCTTGTTTGAATGCATAAAACACGTAAAATCGGTATCCGTGACGTTTGAGCAATGGTTTCCAGATTTTTTACCTGAAATTTTAAAGTTTTTAAAGTCAAACGTTTCGGATTTGATAGACGATGAAGATAGCAAGATTTTACAAGCCGGACGCAGTACAGAATCAAATATTGAAATATATGCGGTATCATTTGTTGAAAATTGGAACATTACCGTAACAACTCTTGATAGAGAATGCAACAAAACCGAAGAACACTTATACAGTGTTACGGATGCCGTAAAAGATATTCAATTAATAAGAATTGAAAACTATTACGGTCTTAAACTATAAATTTTATATTTTTTTAAATTATGTTAACTAAATTAAGGATTTCCAACACAACAACAAAAAACCTATGTCTTCCACACTTTTTTTTTGTTTAACAATAAAAGCACCGACCGGTTTCGATCAAACGATTATTTTCAAGGTTGGATTGCGAACCTTGAAAATTATCGTTTGATCGAAATCGGCCGGCTTTTGATATTAAAAAATAAAAATTTTGTGGAAGAAATAGGTTTGTTGTGGTGTTTGAATAACTCAATTTATTGTGATGAATTCCACAGCAATCCTCGACGATAATGTCAATTTACTAGTTATTTAATTTATATTTTTTTATATTATTAGAGTCTGAAATGAATGTGATAAATAAACTGTTTTTTTATTGTTTAATTGCAAGAGAATGTTTTATTTCTATTATGTAAGAGAAATTTCAAATATTACGCCTAGGCGTTATATTCGGATAGGCGCTGTAATCGAAACATTTTAAAAACTTTGAAAATTTACGGGGTAAGACTGTAGTACCAGAGAAAATCTCTAAGATTTGGATTTGTATCATAGCAATTCCATAAACAATGTTTCACTGGCTAAAATATTGCGGGAATACAAAGTTTTACCAAAAAGTATGATCAAGTCGCCCCTTCAACATTAAACGTCTCATAAAATAATCACATCAAAGACACTCTTTTCACGTGAGAAGAACAAGATGATTTATATTTTCGGATTAACTAGAGACTTCACTCATAAGAAATTCGAGTGCAATCTGCTTTTTTTTTTTGTTAATACAGTTTAGACCATTTTCGCCATCATATACAGTTTACAGCGATAATGTGTCTTTTTACAAGTTCACACATCCAATAGTTCGTGGCTTCCTTCCTATTCAAGAAATTGAAGCTTATTTTGGGAGTGAAGCTTCTGAGGAATTCTATTTAAAGCGTTCTTTACGTGGGCGACATAAACGAGTCTCCGCACTAGAATTTGTGAATGGATCAATATTTTACGTTCTCCGGGAATAGTTTTGTCTGTCAAAAAACTAACTGATAGAGATACGATTTAATATTTTAGCCAAATGATCCGTTCCTCTTTAATCCGTCCCCATATTCCCTTAACCCATATTCGGAGTCTTATGGTAATATTTTATTTAAGCCAACATCAAATAAAACTAAAAATCTTTATGACCAAAACGCCGTGCCGCAATGATTTTCTAATTATACCAACGCCAACCAACGTTTAAACCAAGAACTTCAATTTTATCGCTTTTTTATTATTTATCCGTCAATAATAATAAATCAAATATTATTTAGTGTCGATCGTTAATCCAAAAAAAAAAAAAAAATTATTATTACAAAGTAATGTAATATATTATCCCTTTTATTATTATTATTGTTTATTTATTTTTATTTTTTATTTTTTGTGACAAATGCGAAACATAATTTCCTTGTCGTCGTCATAATTTCTCATTCCAGCCATTTCACAACCAATGACAAAACATATTTTTGAATTGACGAACATTAATTTTATGTTGTGTACCCAGTTACCCATATTATGGGTTCTGTTTCTTCGTAAGACTACATACATTACGTACCATGTATACATGTATCTGTAGTACCGTACACACATTATTTATGTATAGCTACTACATAATTTAATGTAATTTTCTTTTACATTACATAATATAACAACAACAATAACAACAGCAAACAACCAAAAATTGAACATTTTAAAGTTTACGGTTTTTTCATTTTTTTTTTTTTTGTAGCACCAATTCTTCATTTTTATACAACTTTAGTTTCGGAGAAATGTCTTCTTCTTAAATTATTATATTGTGGTATCTTGAAATGAAATAATGTTAAGGATAATATGTAATGGGCGTACGCCTTAACAGTTTTTATATTAATATATGGATTTTCTAAGATTTTCTCATCTAATGAAGAAAAATCATGTTTTTTCATCTTTTCGGTTAGACGTATACACATCCATGTCCATGTACATATGTATGTACAACGATGTTTCCGGTTGTGTGATAAGAACATGATAAAAACAAGAATTATTATTAAAGAAGTTTTTGGAAACCTTATTTATCTCTGTGTATCTACTTTTTTTGTGCTCCTTATCTGATTATGTAAGAGTTAATGTAGATTGACAGTAAACTCATTATTATAGTATAGATATACAGAAATAACCCGTTTAATGCTGCATTTGTGATGTAGAGCTAGAAAAATTTAATATGGTTTTATTGCTTTATTAGAAGATATTGGTTCAGCTTATGGTGTTCGTAAAATGGCCCATACACGATGCGTAATATTTGCCGAACATCCGGCAGCTTTGATCGATTGTGTTTGACAAACAATGGACCTAAAACCGTCCATATCACTTCGCATATCGCATGTTTGCAATATACTTAAACGGACGGTTTCCTTCCCAATTTTCCAGATCTAAGCCAGGGTTTATATAGAACCTCCTTAGAATTATTACGAGTTACACTTACATTACATACCGAACTTACAGTAAAGTCAATTCCGAACAGCATTCTGTATTTATTCGAACCTTTCCAAAGTTTCCATTTCTGTCCTTACCAATAATTGCAGCAGCATATTAAACATATTTTTTGCCATTTTTGGGCTATTGAAAACTTGCCCCGGATCTACGTTTTTTCATTTTCATGAACCTGACTTTATAGTAAAAGTGGATTTTTGTAGATCTATTTATTTCCCGTACGCTATATGACCGTTTGCGGCTTCTCTTTTCTTTCAATTCTTTTAACGTTTGTATATTGGAAAGGAGCCTTTCAACTTCCTTTCTGCATTTACGACGATTTTTAGAAATTCTATTCATCAACAAATTTGCGATATTCTGTCTCCAATACTCCAAAATTCTTGTGAATGGGCACGGTTTTATGTTTTTTGCCGCTTATGTAGTTTTTGTTAAATCAATGGTTTTGCAATCTGTATCTTCCACATAATTATTTAATATAATAAAATACATACCTAGGTTCCTACTTCGTTTGTGGGTAGGTACAAAAGCCAAACTTTTTAGCATACGTACTTGCATATTAAATTCTTCGCTATTTCCATATTTGACAGCAAGTCAAGATAAAAAAGAAAAATGCAGCCTTTATAGTTCGCCGCTGGGAACAATATTTTTGCTGCTGATGGTATCGATATTTCAAAATCCGAAATTATTCGTTCCGGAATTAATGAATTTCCTCTTTCACAAGCCAATAAACATAACTCGTCTTCATATGCTAATTTTGAATTTTGCTGATCAAGCAAAATATTAGAGGTACAATTTGTCCCTTAATTCTGCCGCGAATGCTGAATAGTAATAGAACGACGTAAATTATCCCATCCATGTGCCAACAATTCGTTTCACCCAATAATTTAAGAGATAATATTCCGCTCTCCCATAAATTCTTTGTCACTTGTCACAGTCCAAACAGTTCGCCTTTCAAATAGTTTAAATCCCCAAGGATGGAAATTTCGCTCAAACTTCTAGGTTCCTTAATAAAACTCCTCCGGCTACGAGGATTTTTTTTTCTTTGTGCCATATCTGGCAAGTATCTGCTGTAATTTGGGTTAGTCTCGACGATTGAACAGTTATTATTTTGACAGTGCATATAGAATTTGTTTTGCCAACCATTTTATTTTATTGTTTATCAATCATCGAGTATGTGTACCGCCACGAAATGATAATGGTGGTGATGTTGGCCCCGTTGGTGTTGATGCTGCCGGACGGCACGTGTTTATGTGCGTTGTAGTTGTACCATATTTGGCTTCGGCTTGACAAATAATTGTACAGGTTAATATTTTTAAATATTGAGTATTTTGTTTATGGCCAGATGTATCTGCCGTATCTAATAAAGTAGCTTTTCCTTTTATGTTGATGAGAGCAGTTGTTTAGATTTGACCATCCACCTAAAGCCAAGCAGACAAATTCGCCTCTTAACGCATTGAAGCATTTTTCATGTTCTGTAGCGTAAAATTTGTCCAGTAGTTCGTTTGAATCATGCTATAGTTCATTAAAAATCTCTTTCTCACGAGCATTAGTTTTGACCACATACTACTAAAATTCGTTGTAATCCGCTGGCAGCATAACACAAACAGATTTATAATAGTCAATAATATCAATTCAGATAATATTTATTTTTATTTTTATCTTTTGATAATTCTGATTTTAACAGCTTAGCGGTTGTTGAGAAATGAATGAAATTGATTACTACATGAAACTTCGTCAACTACCTTGGGATTTAAACTTTCCTAGAAATACCACTACGATAACTGATAACTAAGAGAAGTATTAAGGCAAACTCTATTGTTTTATAAGAACTTTTGAGCAATCTTAGAGATATTTCTTCTTCTGTTATTTGGTTGTTAATTTGACACATAAAGAATCATTCATTACTGTTATTATGATGAGCTCCACTTTGGTCTAGATTAATTTTTTGCAATTATTTGCTGTTTAAATAGTATCAAATTGAAATGTCCGAATATGCAGAATTTTTAATCATCTCTTGGTAATCGATATAAGTATTTTCGTTATGGGCTTTGTGTACTTATATAAGCATGACCACGTACTTGGGAATGATTTGTTGTCGTGCAATAGAACCAGATTATCAATTTGTAAATTTCTTCCCTTCTGTATTCTCTTAGTCCGTGGTTGTAAAGTATTCAAATAAGCTGTACCAGTTCGAAATGATCCAGTCGGGATTTACACTCATCCCCGATCTACACGATACTTTTTTTTAACACGATTTCGCTTTTACACGATTTGAAAAAAAAAAATAAAAAATTCAAAAATGTATTTAAAAATTTTTAAACATTGAAAATATTTTTTTTTAAGTTTTTAATTGTTATTACTAATTTATTATTTATATTTTACCTTGCAATAAATGAACTATTAGAAAACAACCGTAAACTAAGAATTTAATTTTAGATTTAGAACCAATCTACCGGGTAAATCTGGGGATGGGTTTATTAATTTCTCCGGATCCGGCTCGAATTGGGTTTGTGTGAATAAAAAAATCTTTGTTTTTCATTTGGTTTTTATGTATTCCAAGATGAGCGGTGATAAATAATTTTAAAATTTGAAATAATTTTTGATACAAGGAAATAAATATTCTAAAATATTATATTTGGAAATGAAATTTCAAAAATTTACTAAGAAACCGAAGTTTCTATAAGCTAAGCATGATATACGTACATAATATGGTGCATTCCATTATATTGAGGTATATTTTTGGCATTTTCCGAAGGTGACCTGCCCCATTTAATTTTTTTGATTTTTATCTGGTTCCTTATACAAAGTAATTGCCCACGTATTTTTTAGCTTTTTGACTTTCCGCTAAAATATACATTTAACGATGTACTGTACACTGAATGGTTACTTCGCAACATTTCCTCACTTTATAAGTTTTTAGTAAAAAAAATTGATAAACAATTTATTACAAGGTACAAATCAATAAATTGAAATCGGTGAAGTCGAGTTTCGGATTTTATGTTAATATAATGGACTAAGCCATTATTTAAAAATTAAAATATAGGCACCTAATTTATTTTAGTATGTATCGTTTTTTGCCGCCCCGGTTGCACAGTGGTTAGCATTCTTGCTTTAAGCTCTAGAGGTCCCGGGTTCTATTTCTGGCGAGTGATGAAAAAATCACGGCTGTTTAAGGGTAGGATCAATGAATTAATCATTCATTATCCGTTAAAAAAACAATGATTACGAAACTTCAATATGAAGCGGCCAAATCTCTCTATGGGATGTAGCGCCAGCGAAAAAAAAAAAAAAATTGTTTGTTTTTTGGAAACAATTTTTTTCTATTGTCTAACTTCAAGTGAGTGGCAAGTTATGTATTCGTCTAATGTTACATTTTAATTGTGAAAAAAATAAATAAAAATGTTTAAAAATGAAATAATTTCCAGAAGGTCAAATAAATTAAAAATTGAATAAATAATTTCGTAAGAAATCAATCCCATATCCGGTTTAAATTGAAAAAAAGAAACATAATATTATATTTCACTTTTGAACCCAGGAAACCTAAATAAACAAAACGTTATATAAATATATAATTTCGTAAAATAAATTTTTTGTGGGTGGTGTTTTTTCCCAAATAAATTTCCATTTCGACCATTTTGCCTCTAATGTGTTGACAAATAAATTAAAATTAAAATTGGAAAATAAAACTTCCACTTTGTGCCGAAATTATACAAATAATTGAATACGAACTTGTTCTTGTGTATGTAGATCTTTAAAGATGAGAGAATTTTTTAGCTTCATCTTCTTCTTCTTCTGAATATTTTTTATTCTAAATTAAATAAGTTTTTCTTTTATATAATATTTATATATACACTACAGATCAAAATGAAGTATTTCATTTTTTTTTGGCTCCTTACGAAGAGATAAGAAAAAGAAAGTCACCCTAATTTTTCGTATATAATTTTCTTCTTGTACTTGTTCCGTTAAATAGATAAGAAATATAAGACCATTGAATAATTTCTTATTTGTCGTATGTAGAATAATAGAAAAACGTAATTTGAATTTTATTTTATTTTTTTTTTGCTTTAATTTTTGTTATTAAATGGTTAAGATTTTTTTGAATATTTGAATTCAAAATAACTTTACACAAAACGTAGGTAAATTACGGTATTTTTGTGGTGTATAATGGGGTAAGGGTGGTGTAGTAGGTATTTAGTAGTAAATCAATTTACTTACATTTTGGATTTATGTTAGTCTTCTTAATAGACATTTTATTTTTTGTTAAAAGATTAGAATGGCGATTGATTTTGAATAGGCGGATTTATATTTTGTTTTGCGTGATAATTTTGCTTTTGGCTCAGCAAGAGGTCAATTAAATTAGATAGATTAAAAGAACTTATTAATTACTTATTTTATTACCTACTTATATACTCGTATGTCTAAAAGAATAATTTTTTAGCATTCTTGATGGGGTTTGAAGTTTTGAATCAGAACATGAAATTCGCTCATCAAAAAGACCTTCTCGTAGAAATTGCGGAGTTAAAATATTTGGGAATACATATATGAATTTGGGCATAATTTAACTTCATGGATGTATTGTGAAAATCATATTTGATCTACCTTAGGACATTTCCACAGAGCTTATCTACCTTAGGACATTTCCACAGAGCTGCGCTACTAATAGTTTCTCGGCCAAATTAGCACCCAAATTTATTTCCGCAGTCACCAAAGCAAGGATTGGAACTGTAGTCTACCAGTTAAAAGATAGTACAGATAAAAATCTAGGCATTTATCACGCCAAAGATAACCAACCATACGTAAATTCACCTTGAGTGGAAATTTTTCCACAGTTCAGATAAATTTCAATTTCACGTCCAATCCGGTAATTTACGCCATAAGCTATTGAATGCTCGTATGATCAGTGATGATTGTGAATGGAAGGCCTTCAATGTACGCATTATCGGGTTTCTGGAAAAGGAGGAAGCATCCACTTTGAGGAAAAAAGGAAGAGAGTAATCGGGATGTATTAAGACTGGTGCGGAAGTGAGACGTTCTTTAAGTTCGTTGAATGAGACCTTGGCTTGTGTACAGTCAATGTACAGCAGTTTTTGGATCACAGGTGAAATAGCGTATTGTCGCTGTTTGACAGGTCTAGATTTTTGAGTATCGCTTCAATAAACTAGTACGTCCCAAACAGACAGAATAATTTGACAGAAGATGGGAACTGATCTATGATGGCCTTTAGTTTAAACTGTTGATTTGTAGTTAAATCATGAATTCCGAATAATTTATTAGGATTCTCTATTTCGGAATTGACAACATTTTCCCTACTTACACGTCTGATATGGATATTTCATCAATATGAATTTTTTCATCAAATAATCAAATAACTTAAAGAAATATATGCTTAGATATAAAGGTTGTGATAAATTTGGTGATAGAAATACAGGCATTTGCTTGGATTGATTATTGAACGAAACATTAAAGAATATATAATCAAGTAATCTTACTTTGACCCGTTCGCAGTCATAACGAAAGACGAAAACTTGTGTAATTTCACATTATTACTACTGAGGAAATTTAGACAATCTTTACCAAGTACACTAACGTTTGCACCTGAGTCAAGAAGATCTCTTCTTCTGGTTATTTAGGTGGACTTCAAGATAGGGATGATCATCGTTAGGTACATTTTGAGAAGTTATTGAATTACAAACAGAATGACGAAGGTTTGAATTTAAGTGATCGTTGGAATTTAAGTTTGCTCTTAGTGTTAGTTTTTGTGTGGTCTACGTGACAAACTTTTTGTTTCATTGATTCCGACGGAAAATTCGGAACAATTTCGGATCTGTATTTGATGCAGATTCCGTTTTGTTTGGTTTGGTATTCGGGAGTGGCTGAGACTGAAAAATTGGCTCCCGAATAGACACATTCTTCCATTGCGTGTTTCCCTTGTGTGCAGTTTTATTACTGCAACGCGGACATTCAACAAATAAGATATTTTCAAATCCACAAACTGTGCAAAATAAATTACGTTCTTTACTACTACAATATTTGTAAATGTGTCTGTTACACTTGCAATTCCAAATACGTGGAATTTCGCTTCGACTATTAGATGCGTGAAAAGCATTTACATCTGGGCGTGATATGTCTGGGTTATCATCTTCTTGTGACGTATCCAATAACGAATAGTTCTCACCGCCTAATGCTTGAACTGGTGGATGGTAAACTTCCTGTACGTTAAATTTAGGTGTCGGTTTGTTCGTAAGTATTGGAGTATTGGAACCAACCCTGGCCCATATATCTTCTAAGTTGTTACACCCAAAAGCGAGTTGCCTGGTGGATCCATGTCATTTCTGAATTCGGAATTGGCGAGTTAGCTTCTAGCGCTATTTTTATATCTCGATCTGAGTGGAGTAGGTTGAATCGTTCAATCAGATCCTGTTTTTTCTGATTCCAAGAAAGATTATGAAATTGATGACGCTCGATGTACGACCAGTACCATTCAGAAGCTTTACCACTCAGAATATTACCGAGATTATCTATTAAATTTTTTCGAGCGACGTTAGAGGCTTGTTCTATGTATTCTAGTCTAAATAAAAATCTGTCGACTGGTAAATCATGAATAGTGCCACTAAACTTCAAATTCCAGGAATTATTATTCGAGAAACTAACGTTTCGTCCGGTCTACCGAAGTGGAAATTATCTAATTGGAACGGTCCGGTCTGAGATCAGAAACCTGAGAAATGGGTTCTGGACGAAATTAGTAATGTATTTGAAAATTTTGAGATACCCGGCATATTTTGGTTTATTTCATAAAATGAAGTAGACAGTACCAGTAATTGAATATGATTAATTTTAGGTTGAATTCTACTTGGGAATGTCTGATTAAGGGTCAACAATCTGGAATTATTACTTACTGAAACTACTGCGGTATTTATGTTTTTCACTCGTGGCTCTGCCGAATTATCAAAGGGATTGGAAATATTCTCTTTGTATGGTGGTCGCGATAAAGCATTAGAAAATTCTTTACTTTCTGAGTTAGATTCGTTTCAGGATTGGAAAGCATTCCCCTGTACGTTCAAGGATCGCTGTTTCAATTTAACTAATTCGAACAAATCAAATGTCTCGGAATTCTTTCTCACTATTGGTTGATTATTTAGATTCAAATCTGACCCTGAAATGCAAGACTCAAACGACAAAAGATAATCAATACTTTCTTGAGGTCTAACGAATGCCTCAAATTTTTTATTTGTTCTTTCTGAAAAATTTTGTGAAGTATCATTGTTAAGATCAATGGTATCAATTTTAGTAGTGGATGGCATAACTCCATTCCACACACTGTCTTTTAATAATTCAATTACAGCACAACATTTATCTAGTATCAATGTTTAAATTCCGAAGTTGTTGAAGATGCTCACGATAATGAAGGACTCTATGGACTCTAATATTGCACTATGTTGTATCGTGAGTATGATTGAAGAGCTCAAGAGGACTATAAATTCGTTGAACTTTCTTTTTTTGGAGTGATGTATGTTCACCATTTGGGGTGAAAAATGGGCTTTGACTTTCGTGTCAGTCAGTCAGATATTAAAAAAATATTTTTTATTTTTTTTTTGTTTAATTTTTCAATATTTTGATTTTTAAATTATACAACAAGCCATGTATAGAAATCCGTTCGGTGTTTGTTGAGCTACACAAAATAGTGAGGGATATCAAATACATAAATCCAATAAAAATGTTTGTTCATAACCGAGTTTCACTATTCGTTGGTGGCTACTTTTAATTGGAGCAGGATCAAGAAGTTCAAATGACGGCCCCTTAACAAATTAAATACGGAGTATGAAGAAAAATCCAAGCAGAAAAGAAAAAAACATGCAACATTATCCATCTTAGATGAATCTTGGCTGAAAAAATACAATTTGTTTTTAGATAAAACATGTCCCCCATCTCTTTAATTCATACACTATTGTGAATGAGCTACTACGCTCAAAATAGTGTGTTTATGGTGAAGTGGATATGGCTTGCGACACGTCAAAATTATTGTTACTAAATAAATAAAATAGATAAATAAAGATGTGCCCCTTTTTGCTTATGACAAGATACAAACTTTCAGTGAACATAGCTTAAGTTCATAATCAGGGTTAAGTGGTCTCAATGGTATAAGGACAGTGAATTATTGTTCAGATTTCAATTTGGCATGTAAAATTTGAATTGAAGCATTATTCACTGGGATATGACGAACTTCACTTTTAATATTGAACTCTTCAGGTTCTAAGTGACTCGGGTTCGCAGTAGAATATGACATATCTTTTTTTAAATTTTAGGACCAAAAAAAAGAAAGAAAAAAAAAATAATAATTTGAATTTGACTCAAATGATGTAAATTAATAATAATAATGGCAATAATGTATGATCGATGGTAAATAGTGACTGACACAACAAATAACTAAATATATAAATATAAAAAAAAAAAAATCAAAAATTCACGATTCGGATCAAAACCAACAATCCAATCTTTGAAAATCACCATTATTTTGCAGTTTTTGTTTTTTAACAGATTGGGTTTCACAATGTTTTGCAACTGAATTTAAAACTACAACAACTTAATTCCCATTTATTTCTCAGTCGTTATCGTTACAATCTACTGCAGTTCTATAAAGTTGCAATATTATTTTGTATAGTATTTTTTGTAAGAAAATTAATATTTCATCCATCTGATTAAGAAATGTGTCACGCAAGCTAGTCGATTTTAAAATATTCTTGTTGTAAGTCTTCAAATGAACAAGTACTCTATAAATACATAATTTTCAAGCGATTCTCATTTGATATAACCTTTTATTCCTAAAATGTCGGAAATTGTATATTCAATGCTCCAATTAATTTTTCAAATCTACATAAACTCTTTTAAAAAAAACATAACATACAAAAACTAAATACCTATGTATGCCCTCCTCTTTTCAAACAACAACAAATATAATTACGTCCTCTTTTAAAGATTTATGGATCATATTCCATATTTTTCATTTTCTTCGCCAATTCTTCGTCTTTTCTATTCATTTTGATTATGTAATATTTTAATACTATGGTAATACTCATAATTATGGTTTCAAATTTTTAAATAAAACAAATATATGTACATACGTTATAAGTACATGTACAGATATTGTGTATACATATGTTATAAATTTGCAAATTTAAATTTTTTAAAGCTCAATAATGAAAACAAAATAATGAAAATTTATGAGATAAACTTGTTTGTGTGTTTCTTAAAGTTAATTAGAATTTTAAACAAAAAATCTATTTTCTTACAAAATTAAGTTCAAGTAAGCAGAACAAAATAAGAAATTTCGTCTATCCGATTCCTCCAACGACACTTTCCCAAAAAGCGTCCGTTATGCGCCACCAGTTCTTAAATGATGTCAGAAGGTTTTCTGAATTTTGGAGACCCCCTTTCTTAATATTGCAATTGGGCATGATAATACAAATCTCTTAACCTGTTGAACACCAATCAAAGCCAGTTCAACTACTTCATTCAGAGATCATCCACACTATTCCAAATTTCTTTTCTGAATATTTGTGTTGCTCAGATCCCAACTTTATATGAGGAACGTGAGAATTGGTTGATATAATTCAATACTCCGTGCTTCATCCTGCATGGGGCGTCGCTGTGAACCAATCGAGCAGTACAAATAACACAAAATAACAATTATTGTTAGTTAAAAGGTGTGGATATCGGTCCTTATCACATAGTATTTACTACATTTTCTAGGTCTTCTATCGCCTCTCTCCTCAACCTCCTCCGCCTTAATAGTATGATTTTATTTAAGGACGTCCCATAGTGATTTGCTACTAAGATTTATATATGACATTAAAATCAAGAGAATTTCTTACTTAGAAATAATAACTTTAAGGCTCGTATTTTTAAACAAGGATAAATCAACGGATTAATCCACAGTTTTCGAAAATCCACTAATTTAGCCGAGGTTAAATCAGTTCACGGACAAGCAAGTATCTTTGTATCTGGCTGAATAATTAACGCGGTAACATTTGAATATCTCGTGATAACGCAGTGGGTCCCACTCATCCACTTTAATGGAAAATTGAAAATGTTTTGCTTTTAACTCTTTCGAAGTCCACACGAAGTTCTGCTTTTTTCATCTCATAAAACATGTTAATGGAATTCGACACGGTTGTAGGGCTTTTTTGCATTTTATATTCCTCCAATTGAAGATAAACGGTAATGAGAACGATAAAGCTACAAATCTTAATTTTAATGGCAGCGTCGTAATTTTTGAATACTTTTTTTCAGGGAGCACTACTCCCGATAGCACCTATTGATCTGCAAGAAATCAAAATGATTTTGATTCAAGTTTTTGAAATTTTCATTAAACAAATTGTCAGGATTTCTATGTATTCTTATCGAATCGATATTCGTATTGCTCGATAGAGTCTGGTGTTTACATATTTTTTACAAGTAATTTTTTTTTCTGAATTTTGGTAAATTTTGTGGAGTCCAAAACCCAATACCTGATATCATATAATTGTACATTTGAAATGTTCAGATCGTTGTGGGATTGCATATCAGTCATAATAATAGTGTATGGGACGCTTGTAACTGACGATCGTCAAACTTATCCAAATTTAATATTTAATACAGTGTCATCTAGGGCTTGCCATCCTGGGATCCCGGTATTTTTCATAATCCCGAAATCCCGGGATTGCCAGCTCTAATCCCGGGATTCTCGCTCGTATGGGCAATGAACATTTGTTTATAAAATTTTGTGAAATTCTAAGTATTTATTACTTTATTTTGCCGAGTGTTTTATTGATTTTATCGATGTGTTTGTGCATATTTTTGGTACACACTATACAATGTGTACCAAAAATATGAAAACAAATTTTGCATGAATTAAAATGGTATTGTTTTAATTTTTATTTTATTAATCATCCTGCACACTTTAAGACCGGACAAAATGAAAGCAAAACCAGAAAATTAAAAAACAACAACAGATTTTGTGTAGCACTAAAATAAAATCAGCTATAATTAATCAAATTAAAGAAAAAAAGAAAACAGAATTCGGGGTAGGTGGGACATACGTTCATGGATAAAATTCTCAGTTCTGGAGTTTCAAAACCAGCAGAAAAATATATTGAGGTACTAGAAAAAAAACTTAAAGAGCATAGTCTTGATTTACACAAAGAAATTGTAGCTATAATGACGGATGGAGCTAGTGCTATGAAAAAGGTTGAAAGGTTGCTGGTCGCTAATCAACAATTATGTTTTGTCCATGGTATACAACTTGCAGAAGTGCTGTATAAAAAGGGGGAATATCCTACAAATCCGCCAGAATGTGAAGATGAATTCTCTGACAGTGATTCATTCGAGGAAGAGGAAATTGAGGAAGATTTACTGGTCTGCATTTCAATGTGAAGTCAAAAGACTTCAATGTGAACGAACTAAAGTTCATTATGGGCCAATCATCAAAGAGGTACGAAAAGTGATTATAATGTTTGGACGACCACCCTAGTTCCAATAAAATCATCTGTGGAAGCACTTTGTCGTCGAAATGCTGACCTGTTCACAGCCGACATTGCCATTAATTTTATGCTTAACAGATTAAAAATCGCCGACAATAGCATAAGGAAGAAATTGCATGCGTCTCTTATGATCCGTATGCATGAACGCCGAACTGATTTAAGTGAACTTCTGCAATACCTTCGCAATGGTCGAAGCAATGTTCGAGTGCCTTCTTTATTTAAATGTATAGTACGCTATAGTACGAGCATCACTTGTTTCTGCTATGCTATAGTACGAACTAACTAAGTATCCTGAAATGGAACCTGAGTCCGTAAGTAATCCCCTGAATATCGATGATGAACTCGATCTTGTTATTAAAGAAGGACAAACACCGTTTCAGCCAGTCAGACATGAAACGTTGTTGCCAAAAATACAAAAAGAAATGACACTATTTGTAAATGGGAGGTAGACGTGGTGATTATTTAGAAAGAGCTCATTAATTTTTAATGACTGTAAAGCCGACAAGTGTCGAGCCTGAGCGGGCATTTTCTTCCGCTGGACTATTTATTCAGTACAAAAATTCGGAATTGTTTGGGCGATGAAGCTTTGGATGCGTTGTGCTTCCTGAAATCATATTTCAAAACAAAACAAAAATAATCTAATTATTTGTAAAATGAATAAAAATGCAATAATTTGTCTTTTATTTAATTAATTTGTTTTTGCTTAAACATGTACTTATTTATTTTATTCTAGTCTTTTGTGAATATTTTAATGATCCCGGGATTAATCCTGGAATCCCGAGATTAATAATTTTCAATCCCGAAATCCCGGGATTGAAAAATACACCCGGGATTGCAAGCCCTAGCTGTCATCCAAAATATATTTTAATTTAACGACTAATGCTGTCTGCCTCATGTCGATGTTTTCCACTAAATTTCTGACTTAACTAAATTATGCTACATTACGCTATTAATCACCAGAACAATTATATAGTGAATTAACGTACCAGATTTACGCAAATCATTATTCCGTTATGCTTACGATGGGTTATTTATAATTCAACTTAAGGTTGATTAGGCATGAGCAGATAAATTAATATCTCGCGCGTTGTTAGCTTTGGATAAATTTAAAAATCTATGTCCTCGACATAAAAATACATTTTCTGTTGTAAAGCCATTTTTGCCTGCTTCTTCCTTAGGTTAATGCGCACTAAGGTTGCTACAACAGCGGTGCCCACTTTGTTTGCGCACGCCCTACTAAGAAATATAAGTCAAGTCGTCCGTAGCAAACACAGATATCAGGGAAACTTTTGTGCCGAACAGAAGGACCGTATTTATTTTATTCTAGTAATGTTGAAATAGTCTGTTTCCATTTTTGGTCGATGATACGACGCTCAAAGTCTTAAGGTTTTCTATAGTATCTCCAATAAATTAATTTAATAGTAGACAATTTGATGTACGAAAAATTGAGAAATTCGAAAAGACACAAATTGATTGGCATGAACTGGTTAACTGGTTAGTGCTCAATTATTTATTATCGATCATTAATTGCAGCACGTGTTGTATTTAGAAAGAGAATACAACTTTCCGGTCAGCGATTGAATCACAATTCATCCAAGGTATTTAAAAAGAAGGTATACCATTGCGCGTGTCGTATCCTGTCTCTCTCTTTTTTAATACGTCACTCACATCGTAAAAATATTTTATTTTTTTAGTGTTGCTTCAACAAATGGATGAAAAAAATATTACTATTAATTAATAATAAACAAAAGTGGCTAAAATGGTGGTTTGTGCAGTGTATAAGTGCAACAGCAACAACGACAAAAGATTTAAACGAAATTAAAATGAAATCACTCGTGAAAAAATTAAATTATTTAGCTTCCCAAAAGATCCTACCTATAGGGAAGTTTGGCGCCACAAATGTTGTCGTAAAGATAAGTTTTATATTAAAACTTCTTATATATGTGCAAAACACTTTACGGCCGCTTAAATTTCAAGAAATTTGAAGCATGAGCTTTTAAATTATTCACCGAATAATAGCCGGAATTTAAAATTAGATGCCGCTCCCACAGAAAATTTTCCCAGTTCAACAACAAACAAAGAGTCATCATCTAAGCGCCAAAAGTGGCAAGAAAGTCGGGAATCAAAACGAATAGTCACAAATATTTTGACTGTCACCTCAACGATGCCAGAATTGAAGAATAGCGCAATATTGCCTGTAATGTATGAAGCCGTTCCTCATAACCTATAGAAAAAGCCACGAGTGCGTCAGTTTTAAACGAACAGTTTGCAGAAGAATCGTAGTTTTTATAACATAATAATTATATAATTCTGTTTAAGCGGCCGAAATTTAATGAAAGTGATTAATGATGGGATTTAAGAAAATTAATTTATAAAAGAAATATTTACTCATGGCCAACGCAGAAAAATGCAAAATAAAGGCAAACGAATAAAATGGGAAGTTAATGACATACCACAAACCATTACTATATATGCTAGTGGCCGAAAGACGTACCGTATGTTATTTGAAAAAAAATATCCATTTCCAGCCGTTTCAACTCTTAGAACTGGAAAAATTGATGTAAATCCTGGATACTTAGGTGTAGTTTTTAGTTTAATGAAAAATGCCGATCTAACTAAGTACAAAAGAGTTTGCGTATTAATGGCGGGCGAGATGAAAATACAAAAATCTTACGAATACGATCAAACAAGTGATACTTTACTCCCTCTTTACTCTTGTTTACTACGGTTTTGGTAGTAAACTAACTAAAATTATGATTGAAAAAGTTATTACAAAACTGAATTCTATTGATTATCATGTTGAGGATATAGTTACTGATTTAGGAGAGGCCAACAGGGGATTATGAACCAAATGAGGGTAACGGAAAACAAACCATACTTTGTGAACCCTTGCAATGGCCAGAAGAAAATTTATATATTTATTGACACCCCACATTTAATTAAACTCTTGCGAAATCACTTTTTAGATTCTGATATTTTACTCAACGACAAGTTTTTAACGAAACTTCCCCTGGTAGAGTTATTAAAGCATCAATTTAAATTAGACTTAAAAATTGCTAGCCGATTAGCATATACTCATTTGAATATCAAACGTGGTAAACGACAAAAAGTAAAATTAGTAACTCAACTATTTTCTCACACTACCTCATCAGCATTAAACCGAATGGGTTGTTTGGGTATAGCAAAATCTGAAAACTGGAATGAATTACCAATTCTTCTGAAACAAGTAAATTTTAATTATAAAACACGTTTTATATAATTAGTATTCATATTCATACATAAATATTTATAATAATGATTTATTTTTTATTTTTTATTATGTGAACGACTGGTTTGATCTTTTTAATTCTAAAGTATCTTGAATTTATTCTCATCCAATAATGGCAGTTTTTGGTTTGGCAAGAATTGAACATGATTCGATATTAAATAATATGGAACATGTAGTCAAAAACATGCGAATTGGTAAAAATAAATCAATGTTACCATTTCAAAAAGGGGTAATCGGTAGCATTAATGCATTAAAATTATTGTACAATGACCTACAAAATGAATATGAAATTAAATATTTATTAATTTACCGTATAAACTAGGAGCCATTAGAAATAGAAATGTTTTTTGGGGTTGACAAGGCTAAAGGCGGTCTATACGATCTTCCGACCGCCTTGCAATTTAAATATCGCCTTCGAAGCTTTATATTAGGAAAAATGAAAGCATCGTAACCTTGTTGAAATGGAGCTAGCTGAGTCACCAAGGCAATCTACTAATAATACCGAGTACTTAGATGAGCCGGAAGAACTAACTGAAAACGTTCTAACATCCAATTTATTGGCAGACCTCACGGAAGATACTTTAGTAACAACCGCTGAGTCAACGCACGGCTTCATTGGTTTAGAATACGACGGCCTAGAATATCTAGCAACTTATATTATACATCGATTAAAGCACAAAACTCCTACTATAATTGAAAAATACTGTGAAATATAGCCTAGTGGCAATTTGACATGGACAGATCAAATAAGTGAAGGTTTCTTAAGTAAACCAAATTTAAATTTTATGCAAAAAAATCCAGCAATTAGAAGAAGTATTCAGCGAATATAATTCTTCATCTCTGAAAGTGGGAATAAATTATATTAAAACATGAATTTCTATTTCAGCTGAAGTTGATTTGGAAAACGAAATAAAACAAATATTTTTTCGTTGTAAAATGTTTTTTAAAATTCGTATATTAAATTGTAATTTAATTCAAAATATCACATGAAACTATAAACTCCCTAAAAGTCTGAAATATATATTTTTTTCTTTTCGAGAAATAACCAATATTTTACCAATTAAACCAATGGTACTCATTATCAATTAAACACATTATATTGAGTAAATACTTATATCGGCTAGCCTGTGGTGCTGCTTATGTATAGTCATAGAATAATCATAGCATTATTACGAAACATCAGAGGAACTATCACGGAAATCGTACATAAACTCGATTTAATGGCCAATGATAAATAAAGTACATTTGTTTAGTTTAGATTTTTATTATCTATGTATATGTTATACATATTATCTATATTGATAAAATTTAAATTTTAAAAGTAATTTTATATTTAAATACAAACAAACGTTAGTTCTTTCCTTTCCGAACACTGTTTATACAATAATATTTACCCGATACTACTAACAAACTACTATTAGTTTATCATATCAATGGTAAAAGACTCAGAGTCAGTCTGGTTTTAGCTGTTGTCTAATACAGTTGCGTATTATTTAATGCTCATTGTGGGTGATTCTAACCTTGATCTTCTTGATGGTGGCAATGCATCTGAACAACATTTTACTCGATTATTACTCGATTATTAATTGTATTGATGAGAAATTTTCAACACGAGTAACTTCTCATTCACAAACTATTATTGACCTCTAATTATGATCGATTGTTTTATGTTTACTACGCCGATACAAGTTTGCGTGATAATAGGTTTTTATTTTTTAAATTTGTTTTAAATAAAAAATCTTCGATTACACCATTACTCAAACTTGCAATGAAATATAACAACATTTGTAAGCAAATTTCTAGTAACTCTACATTATTAAAAGATTTTGAATCGTTTTATGATTCGCTTATTGTAAGCTTAATACAAATTCTTCCTATTATGGTATTAGGTGCTTGTCCTTCAAAAAAACGTGGTTTAATACGTTTCTTGCAAATAAATTTCAAATACGTGATAAATTCTACAAACTTTCAAAACAATATCCGCAAAATTTGTTTTTTAAAGATAAGTACGTCTCATTGAGCAGATAGTTAAAAAAATCGTAACAAAACAAAAGAGAAACTATTATAAATCTTAATTTCGAAGAATTCGTATCCAATCGGTAATCTAACAGCATGGATCAATCGATAGCCTATTTAATTATTGGTGATGTTTGCATTGACGATCCCAAACAAGTTGTTGAGGAGTTCAACAACTATTTCGTCAATGTAGGTGTCGAACTTCAATGAACTCCTTAATCACCCTGTTTATATATTAATGATATATTTCAGACTCTTGCACTTCCAGAAAACACAATCAAAACTAAACTCACAGTCTCGCAAAACACAAGTGAAGAAGAAATATTACGTTTGATAAATGACTTAGATCCTAATTGTGGTTCTGGTTGTGATGGTATTCCAGTCAATTTAGTTAAACCACTAGTTCAATTTATTGCTCCACGCTTGATTGTTGCAATTAATTAAACATTTCCATCATTTTTTAAACTAGCCCGTATAGTCCCAATTTTTAAATCCGGTAGCCAAGCCAATTTAGTCAACTATCGTCCTATATCGATTTTACCAATATTGAGTAAAGTTTATGAAAAGTTATTCTGTCTAGTTTGACTGCTCACCTTACCGGCAAAGTGACAACCAGATAATTCATTGTCACCAGTACGAGTTTACTAAAGAATCAAGTACCACATCAACCCTTCCAAATTTTATGGAGACAGTTTATGAATCTCTTGAAAATAAGCATATTAATGCGTATCCTTTATTGATATTAGGAAAGCTTTTGATTCTGTGAATCACAACATTTTGTTTCGTAAGCTTTTAACATATGGGGTTGATGGAAGGGTTAATGAACGAATAGAAAAATATTTAACTGACATACTCCAGATCGTTAAGATGAATAATTACGCATCACAAAAATTTAGTATCTCTTGTGGTGTCCCACAGGGCTCCATTCTTGGTCCAACCCTGTTTTTAATATATTAATGATATATTTCTTATCAACTTTAAAGATGCTATGTGTACGATTCTAACGTAATTGATTCATATTTGGGGGGCCGCCTATCCAACACATTTAAATGCACTTCAGATTCTTCAAAATAAAGCTATAAAGACCCTTAAATTAAATTCTTACCACCCTTATCCTCTATTAGGTTACTTTACAACGAGCGCGTTCTTCCGTTTAAACATTTGGCTGATTTTGAATATATTATGACAATATTTAAAATTCGGGCAGATTTAATTAAATGTGATATTTCGGTCCTGATAAATCAAAGGGTCACTGAGAGAATCACACGGAATAAAGATTTCTGTATTTAAAAACTTTCTTAAAAATAAACTTTACTAATTTTTTTTACCAATTACGATCTGTATCACATTTAACTTGTACTATACTGATACATTTTGAGGCCTTTTCGTTTTATTAATAAGGTGTTTGTTGCTGTGAACCGCGACGGTTCTGCCTCTCCATTCATTGGAACAGAGCCCGTCTGATTTAATTTTCAATTTTTTTTTTTCAAATTTTTTTTTGTATATTTTCAAAATATCAGTAAATATGTTGTAAAAGAATGGTTGGTAAAAGTTATTTTCTGTTTTTTTTTATCGAGCTCAAATGGAACGCCCAAAATATATGTCACCAGACCGTAATACCCCCTTAAATCCATGTTTTTTTAGTTCCGGTAACCTAATTCGTCGAGAAATGTAAAAATGAGGAACAAAATTTCTTCGCGATTACAATACTTACCCAGAATAACTTCGTTATAGTAAGAAATGTTTAATTATAATTAAATTTGTGGTCAAAAAATGGTATCGATTTGTTTAGTGTGGAGTAGATGTTATATCACAAATCATAATGCTGTTTAAATTATAATGTTCACGTTTGATTGCTTATCCGGGCATGTGCCAAGATTACTTTTCATTTTGTGTGTGTGTAAATGTATATAAAACAAATATATTTTCGCTTGTCGGCTAGAAATCTGGTGTTGAATACACACATACAAACACATGATTCATATAGGTAATAATAATAAATCATGTTTTTATATTTTGATATATTCAAGTGTTATATGGTGAATGAAAGCACGAAAAATATCAGACTATATATACAAAATATACGTACACATACGATGAACGTTACGTACGTAAAAGGAATATGAGACGGATTTATTGATTTCATGAATTGTTGTGTATATGTTGGGGATACCAATTTATAACTTTTGCAATTATATAAAGAATACCTTATATATGAATGAATATTAAATTATTATATCATTGGAATTTGTATCGAATTTATTCGATATTATGTACATAAATATAGAAATGCTTAGAAACTCAAACAAAATTACATAAAATGAAACTTAACCGCACGCATAGCACGTGCTTTCGAAATACCAATATTAAATTAAGTGACATAATTGTACATCATACATATTTCAGGTGAATTACTGTCTGTATATTACAAAATTGTTACAATTACTGCATTTAAAATGTACAGTGGAGTGAGTTTCATGTTTTATATTTACAAATTAAATCCATAGAAGTGAAAAAGTGTATTCTTGACATTTCACCTGTTTAGTCAATTACAATTTTAATAATTTAAATTACACTTTTAGTAAAAATAAATTCTAGTAGATTAGTTGTACTGCGTCTACCAAAGCGCTATTAAAAAAGTTTGGATGTTAAGAAAATTGAAGTTAAGGTTAAACATATGAACTGTCCGTCATCGTAAGTATTTTGGTCTGAAAAGCAAAAAGCTCCATTAAACACTTGAGACAAAAATATTTGACCATCCCAAAAGGCTCTCACATTTTCTTTCTGTGTCTCTTCCTACACAAAGGAAATGTGAGAGCCTTTTGAGTTGTCAAATAAGTAGAGCGGGTGGAATCAACGTAGCAAAAAACAAGGGCAGAAAATCAGTAAGAAGTAAACGGTTAGAACCAGTGATTTGTAGGCAGCCATCTCTGCAACAAGTCTAGCAACTATGTACTATAAAATGGAATTTTTCTACGTGGATGTATGTCGGTTCCATCTTTAAAAGGAGGAAAATACGATTTCTTGATAGTCAGAAATTTCCCCTCATGCTAGGACGGTCTTGAATACTGCATAGTTTTGTTTACCAAGGATTGAACGTGTTTTGCGATTTAGAGCTGAGAAATATTTTATTTCTGTCCAGTGGGTCGATAGTGTCGAATACTCTACGCTTAGCTATACAACAGATGGGGAATTTACAAATACGATCTGGACCATCTAAAATTCTTACAGGATGACTTTCGAGTTGTGCCATTTGCTGATGTGAAGAAAACAAAATATGACCGGTGTGAAATATTTCACACAAAGTGCTGTTACACAAATTATTATAAACTGTAAGCGTACTAGCCTTTCAAATCAGGAAGCTAAAATCAAGTTTTAATGTAATTATTCAATTCTTAAGGGTTTGTGACAGTTACATTTTTAAATTTTTTTAAAGTTTTTCAGAGTTTTCAATTGATATTTAGGGCCTGTTTGATAATTCGCACTGTGCGGTGCAGTGCGTACTGTTTTCCTTGTCTACTTTGATTTATTTTCTATTGGTGAAATAAATAAAAAAATGTACACTGCACCGCACCGTGCGAATTATCAAACAGGCCCTTAGAATGAGTTCCTTTCATTAATATTTCTAATTTATCCAAGGAAGCCTTCATTATACGTGTGTGAAAATAATAGCTGTCCAACGAATTCAGCTTAAGTTACAAAAATATCGTAAGGTTTAAAAAATTATTTTATGGAGCTTTTCAAAAATTAATGACATTGTAACAATTACAAACGAGTGAATTCACATGTTGTACTGAAAAATTTAAAAAAAATTCAAATTCTAAACTAGTATTAATCGGCGATTTACGGCCTTCAAGTTTTCCCACACTTTCATCTTAGGAAAATTTAAAATTACCTTAGACCCCAAATAACAATAATAACACTGCAAATTAATTAAACATAATAAATGTTTTAATGATTTTTTATTTTGTATTTTCTCCAAACCCCTTCAGAATTTCTATAAATTTGAGGATTTATAGATAGTACGGAATTTCTTGAAAAATTTGGATTTTGTTTTTATTTCACGCTGAAAGGTGAAAAAAACCCGAAAATATTTCAGGCTAGGTTTTCTTTACGGTTACCTCAGAATAGCTCTTAAGAAAAATTGTGCACAAGCTAGAATTTTTGTTGATCATTTAATTTCAGGAGAAAATTAAAAAGCAATTCAGGGTCTTGATTCTCATATTAAAATCGAGATTTTCCCAAAGCAGCTTAGGTTCGAATCTATTTGTGCAAAGATGCCAGGAAAATGCAAAACAATTGCGAAAGAACAACAATAATAATAAATTGACATATGTAGCTATGCTTAAATAAGAAACATATACTAATATTAATTTACATATGTTTACATTGAACAATCATAAATCAGTTATTAAATAAGTACAACAATGTTTAATAGTTCCAGAAATTATGAATTAGAGAACATCCTGGTCCCTTAAATCAATTAATTCAACATAACGGCAATTTGCACAATTTATGGATTGGTCTCCTTAACAGGTTATTGGATGTTTTAGCACTTGAAACTCGCACTTTTTGATCTTTTCCAGTATACATCTCCATAATTCTCCCGAGGCAGCAAGATGTCAATGGAAGTGTTTCATCAGCTATAATAACTATACATCTTTAATATTTAAAAATGGAGTTAATCCGGAATTAGCGGGATAAGTAGATATTTTTTATGAAGAGGAGAAATTGCTAAGTGTTCTGCAATTTCAGTTTCACTTATTCATTAAAAGTTTTAAGCAGTATAGTAAAATTCGCTAATACTATAAGTACGTGGTTGATTTTTATATTTAAGTAATTCAATCATCTTAGCCTGATGAGATAATTGAAAAATGATTAATTTAGGAATACCTCATCAGATCGAAACTGAAATTTCAAAAATCTTAGCAATCCTCTCCTATCATGGTTAATATTTAAATTATCTGATTTAATGTACAATTGATATCTGCGTTATTCATTAATATCTGCATTTAATGGCTTATTGAAGTGATCTCGTTACCATCGTTTGAAAAAATGTTGCTTATTTTTTGATAATATTTCCCAGCATGCTAGTTAGTGGGTGACTATTTTAAATCGGTGTAGTCAGATTCTGGTACTTTAGTAAGATCTCTTCCAAATGGGCTGCTAGAAGGGTTTGAATAGTATCACCGACTATCTTTTTTAAACGAGTCTTTATTTTTTACGGCGGATTTCCACAGCTACAGCTCGATGATTTTCGATTGAAATACCACGGTGTCTCATTTTTGGCAAGTTAATTTAGTATTGCGCCTTCAGTTTGATGTAACAATATATAAATATACCGATATCCTTTGAATTGTTGGCGAACGCCCCCATAAAATTTAGACATCGTCACGTAATTGTCCTATAGACCATTTTTCGCAAAAATGACTTATTAATGGATTCTTATATAATCGATCATGTTATTTCAGATTTTTTAATCCACGTTGTCCTATCTCTTACAGATACTGAAATAATTCACACTTCTTTTGTTCTTTAGACCATACGTTTTGTTTATCAAAATTTTAATTCTTATTTGTCCAGTTATCTTATTGTATGAGGAGATTTTGAAATAAACTACCTTTGGAATTTTATTTTGTTTTGTATTTGGTATTTTTATTTTAGGTCTATATCCTATATCCAATGCATTCTAGCATTTTTGAAAAAATAAAAAAAAAATACTTTTTAAAATATATGTATATGAAAAGTATCCTATATCCATGTTTGACTGTTCGGGGAAACATTTATTTTCCGGTTTTTACAGAAAGAAAATTTAATTTGTCTTTCTTGTAAAATATTCAGAAATGTTAGAACTTTAAACTAAAAATAATAAAACATAAAAATTTGATTCGAATGGTGAACAAATTTTAGTCCAGTTTAAAAATCGATTTCTCGTAAATTTTTCAAATGGCGTATAGGATACTATAGTACTTACAGTGATATGCTTTGGTTAAAATTTGGTGTCGTCGCCGAACCACTTCAATTTTAAAAGGCTCGAGCCCAAGAATAGTCAATATAACTGCGGGTAACTGATCAATACGAATTATCTGCTCGTGTAATTTTGGCCGACACCTTATGCACTTGCTTTTGAACCATGTTCCCCTTAGAGCGAATCCTGGAGGGACGAGTCAGTATTGGAAACCAAAGCATTGTAATTCTTCACGGACGGCTCCAAGCTAGACGACAAAGTGGGAGCTAAAGTATTCGTTTAAGTGCGGGATGCTACATAAGTAGCTCAAAGCAACGGTAAAGGTCCATAGAGGACATATCCTCTGGTATCACATTGGACTGTCATCGGTATAAGTGTGCCTAACCACCCTCTCCAATCTAACCTAATCTTATGCACTTGGCTTGTGTGCAACCATTTTAAGTGCATATTACATGGCTATTGGATGGTAGAATTACAGGATGCTTAACTTGATAACTGACAACGGCTTGGTTATACGTCCTCCAACTCGAATGATTCCATCTTGATCTAAAATTGGATCCAATGTTTTTAGTGGACTATTGTTTAGCACTTGTTTATTGACAAGTAAATCTTAAATTTGGCCCTAAATTAAATTATTGTGAATTCCTTACCAGCTCAATATGGTTGAGTTTTGAATTTGATAAATCGCTTGATTTATGCAAGAGCCTTCTATAAATGGCCAACTTATCTTCGCATTATTGTTAATACCCTCTTCTCCCATGATCTGGCTAAGGCAATTTTCTTTTTTACTGAGTTACTCATTTTTAGCTATGTTTCTAGGCTTATCTTATGCGTTGGTTTCGTAATACGGTTTTTAGCCAAAACAACCAAATATATGATATGTAATTATTTTTTAAATTTCGGTTACAGAAACATGATGATAGAGAACACTTTTGGTAGATATATTATAAATAATTGGTCTCTTCATTTTTTTTTTGATTAACCAACCGAAAAATGTTCTGAATGCCATTATTGTTAATATATTTTGTCTACAGACAAACTTCTCTGACTCTTGATTGTTTTAAAATTACGCGAAACTGATCAAAAGCGATCCTTGTTATACTGTTTTCACTCGCCCATGTAGCTACCTTTTTATTAAAATTATTCTCGGATTGGGTTATGTATTTGAGCTACAAATTTTATCTACATTCATCTCATTTTTGTTAGTAAAACTATACCTAGTTCTCGTTATCCATAATATAACCATGCAGATTAGGGTAAAGCGGGGCAAAATGATACAATTACTCGAAAACATGTTATTAGTCCTGGTTTCGATCGAACATTTCGTAGTAAATTTTACAAAGGGAAATTTATTTATTTTTACTGTTGTGTTCGTATTTCGTTTGTATATCTATTTATAAGTTTTGAGGTTTAATACAATTACAATGTATAATTGTATTACAAATCCATTTACAAAAGAAACACCGATACAATCGCACAAAAATAATATTTCCCTTTGTAAAAAATACAACGAAATTGTCGGTGGAAACTAGGAGTTACACGTGTTTAAAAATAATGTTATTCGTTTTAGCTTTTCTCCAGCAGATGGAACCAGCCAACTGCGATAATTTCTTTAACGAACAAGTGTCGCTAACTTCGCTGTAAATACGATTTATTGCAGTTTTCAAACGGTATTATACAAAGTATACCAATTGTCTACCGAAAAAAAATCCGAAAAATATTATTTAAAAGATGAACGGTTTATAGTGTATTGGTTTTGTTGTTCTGTGTTTAATTTTTTGGAAAAAGTAAGTCCATTTTCAAATTGAGTGAAGGTTTATACCGAAAATTATTGTATTTATCAAAAAACTAAATAAAACGTGTAAGTGTTCAACGGGAAAAAATGATACACCATTAAATTGGTAATAATATGGATGAAACCGGGACGCAAAATGTTCATAAATCTGCTAAAGTACTCGCCCTGAAAGAAAGACGGTCAGATTCTGCTGTTACAAGCTGAGAAAGGGTAAAACGGTAACAGTAATTTTTGTGCTAATGCCGCTGGCAAAATGATTCCACCTTTTATGATATATCCTTGTAAAAATATAGAGGCCTCGCTTACGGATGCTCCTGCTGGAACACTACAGTGTGTATCCGATAACGGTTGGATTACCGATATCATCTCTCTAGAATTCCTTAAACATTTAAAAATGTCCGTTGTGGTTTCATTACCAGTGTACAAACCAGCAATCAACTTCTCGAGGGTTTAAATGCAATAATTGCAAATAAAACAAGTGGATTAGATTGCCTCATTGCTTGTATCATTTTGCCCCAGCACTAGCGCAAAATGATACATAGGTAATACTTTTTAATTTTCGTTATATTTTATTAATTTATTTAAAGTACAGCGTTGCTTGAATTTGAATTAAAAAGAAAAATAATTGAATTATGTGAAAACCTATTTTGTTTTTCGTTTATTTTATTAATAAACGATTTTCTGAGCTTTTGCAGTTTTTGCATTCGAAAATCCTTTTACTTCACTTATTATTCATTAAACAAGGTATAAACTTAGCTAAGAGATTCTAAATGTATTTTTAAAAGAATGACGAACACCAAAAAATTAGGAATATGAACAAAGGTTATGTAAATACAATATGTTTAAGAGAAAAATATAAGCACGAGTAAGTAATTAACTTAAGGGATAATTTAAACAGGCATACAAGAAAAAAAAATTTGGCGGCAAATATTACCATAAAAAATAATAAATTGGCATCACAAATAATATTTTGGCACAAGATACTAGAATACAAACAAATATTTTTGAAGGACATAATTAAATACTGTTTTAGTAATAAAAAAATCAAAAAAAATCTAGACTAAAAATTAAATTTAATCGATACAAATTATTTAATATTTGATCTGTGCCTGCAAGGCTTCCGAATCAATTTTAAAAATGAATCTACATTTTCTAGAATATTTTAAAACTAATTTCAATTTTTTAATTTTTAATTAATTTATTTATGAAAATTTGTTGTCAGCTTATTATTTTTGTCGCTCAAAATGTTTATTTCGATGCCCAAAAATAATTTTTTGTGTTCCATTCCAATAGTGGCAAAAAATTATAAATGTTGCCAAATTATTATATTTTGTTCCAAAAAAAATTAATTTTATGATGCCCAGCAATTTTTGTTTGTTACTCATTAATTTGTGCCGTTTTATCAGTTTTTGGTATCTCAAATATTAATTTTTTGTATGCCGGTTTATTGCCAGTCTTAACTTAATCTTAACAATTTCCTTTATTTCTCAATTGCTATGTCATACTCATAAGTAAAACGAAGATGTATCGGTTTTGTTCGTTTGTTTCATTTTGTATTACTGTGTATTATACGGAGAACGATCATAGTCTTGTCGTACATTTTAGGGTAGGCTCTCGTAAGAGAAAGTGAAACTGAACAGGACATCAGTCTAAAAGATAATTCAAATTAATTCTGAATTTGAATTGTTTGCATTTTACTTATTTGTATTATTCAAATTGTCTACAAGCAATGATTTTCACTAAAACACTGAGTAAAGAATTATCTGCCAATGTTTATGTTACTCACTTAATGTTTTCTAAAGATTTATGTATGTAAACAACATAAATCTTTAGAAACATTATTTTGGAAATTTTGGGAAATATCGGAACAAGGTCCTTAAAGTTCTTAAGGGTATTAAATGGCACGTTTATTATGGAAAGTGCTGGAACTACTTCGTAGCTCTAGTCGCAAATAATATATAATTAATTGTGAGTCTGTCATTTCGAGGTTTGTCGTTAGGAGATTTATATTGTCTTGACCAACTGTAACGTTTATGAAAATGCCTTTAATTTAACAAAACGATTGACATTATTTAAGGATTACTCCTGATAAAAATATCGTAATAATACACTCCCGAGCAACTGAATCGACTAGACCATCAAAACGCATATTTTTTTAAAATGGATGGATCGATTTTCGAGAAACAACCTTCTTTTGACAGCCTAGTATTTTATCTTTTCAATTATACCTTTATCATTAAAATCCATACAGTACACATACTTTTCAAATTAAAGCAGTCTTAGCAAAATGCGATGTTTCGGTGAAAACAATTGGCGTGATGCAATCTCCTGTATAATGCCACGTTGACCGGTATTTTTCGTCACTTATGAGACAGACGTTGACCTAAACAAATCTCTACTAGTTTAATTCATTGTTTCCTTAAAATCATGGATACCACTCCAGAAAAATCCGCACAAGTTGTTGCTTTATTGCAAGAAGGACGCAATCAACAAGAAGTCGCTCGTCAGCTTAACATGAGCCAATCTGCTGTCTCAAGAGTATTCAGAAGGTTTCAGGAAACTGGTACCTTCAATCGAAGACCACAAACCAGTCGGTTTCGGTGTACATCAGAGAGGGACGATCGATTTATCGTCCTAATTTCACTGCGAAATCGCCATCTCACGGGCGTCGATGTGCAGGAGGAGCTAAGACAAGTTCGAGATGTAGCTGTTAGTCAATGGACAGTAAGAAGACGCTTAAAGGAAGCCAATCTCACTCCAAGACGGTCCGCTAGAGGCCCAAAATTGACAACACGCCACCGCAAACAGCGACTCGAATTTGCTCGCGAACACATCACTTGGAACATCGAGCAATGGACGTCTGTTCTATTTACTGACGAGTGCAGAATATGTCTCCATGGTAGTGATATGAGAGACCGGGTCTACCGGCGTCCAGGAGAGCGATTTTCGCAATGCTGTTTTGCTGAAACAGTCTCATGCGGCGCCGGTTTGTGTATGGTGTGGGCTGGCATATCGTTTGAGGGAAAAACAGATCTTGTTTTCGTACCTGGTGGAGGCCGTGAAGGAGGTCTGACCGCTGAACGATATATCGAGGGCATTCTCTTGGATCATGTAGTGCCCTATGCAGGATATATAGGGGAAGATTTCATATTGATGCATGGCAATGCCCAGTGTCACACAGCTCGAACCACTCGCCAGTTCTTGGATGAGGTCGGACTCGAGACGATGAGGTGGCCAGCACTCAGTCCAGACATGAATCCAATTGAGTATTTATCGGACGAACTAAAACGGAGGGTCCGAGCTAGAAATCCGGTACCATCTAACATCAGTGACCTGAAGATTGCATTAGAGGAGGAGTGGGGTGTGATCCCCCAAGTATTTGTCAAAACCTTAATAAGGTCAATGGGGAACCGCATGCGAACCGTTGTAGACGCAAGAGGGGGCCATACTTATTATTAACCAATAAAATTATTTTTGTTTTGCTTGAGTTTTTTGTTGTAATTTAATTTTAAACACCCCCAATATTTTTTGCTTAATCATCAATTTTGGTTGCGTTTTCGTTCAAAATTCATTACAAAAAAAAGTACTAAACCAATTTTCATAAAAATAGTGTCATTTTAAAGCAAAAATATCAGGCTTTCAAAAAAATAATGTCTTATGAAAATCGGTTTAACCGTTCTAACAAAAATCGCCCTTATGTGAGCGCTTAAGGTTTTAGTCGATTCAGTTGCTCGGGAGTGTATATTACATAAACTGTAAATGAGTGGTTTCGTGGCGTATGAGAAAAGTATCGTTCGATGAGTCGAATAAACCCATTTTTTTAATTAGTTCATATTATATGTCTCTATTTTGCTCTACTTGACTTATTAACACAAAGAAATAGACAACAACAATTTCAATAAAACACGAAACTTGTAATTAAATTTTCTGCTATTTGTAGCTAATAGTGAACATTTGTATAAACAAAAATCTTCAATGAAATTAAATTTCATTAATTATCTATTTACATCGAAGCATAAACTAAAAAATCATAATTTTGTATTGCTGCTTTGAGTAACAAGTTTGCGGTTTTCAAGTAACATATCAACAATGGAAAATGGATTCGTCAAAAGTTGTTGATGTTTTGTAACATTTTATTTGAAATTGTTGATAAGTTGAAGATGTGGCCTGGTTTTCGGTTTAAATTTCGTATGAGTTTACAAAACCCTTAAAATACCGTTCTCCTATGTTACTGAAATATTGGGTTGCTGAGTGTAGAGTATGTAATCTATACGGTGATTAAGGTACTACATATTTTAAACGGTAAGTCCGGAGTTGCGCTATCACTCGGATATGCAAATAGAGATAGATTTTAAATACAATTTTATTTATTTACATATATCTGTAATGTCTGTATGTATATATGTATGTAGCTATGTAACTATTTATTTATTATATCAAAATAATAATTCTTCGAACATAATAAATTTTAATATCATATGAAATTGTGAATATTTTGTATATTTGCTGTTAGATAAAAGCGATAAAATCCTTTCAGCAAATATATAATTTGTAAACGTTTGTGTGTTGATGTCACCATATATGGAATAAAAAGAGCAACAATATTTTATTTTACTTTTTTTTTTGTTATCTCCCCCAATATATTCTCGGAAAAATGATTTGGAAAACGATTTTATTTTATTTATTTATTTTTTTTTTAATGGTTTGGAAATTTATAGAATTCTTGTTTATATATTTGCAGAAGTGAAATTAAATACATACTTCATCTACATTCGTATATCTATATTATGTAACCGCATTGAAAAGTAAAATACTTGTGGGTGAGTGATTGAAATTTGTAGGGTTCTGGGAATAATAAGCTGGAAATAATTAAACACCATTTTCTTTTTTTTGAGAATGTTTTACGACTGGCATATACTTTTAACATTTACAATCCTTTTGAACAACATCTATTCAGCTTAAAATTTGACCCCACTCCCATAAAGTATAACATCATTCAGCGTAATAAACAATGGGCAAATGAAAATGTCACGCTGATTGTACACAAATTATATTTAAACTAAAAAAATCTTAATTATACGCCAGTATACATGAAATACTGGATTCCATAATCCGTTTTTTTTTTATATTTTCCCCGGTATCGTGTATAATCATATAAAACAGACATTCTGGGCGTGAAGAGTAAATTAGCTACGAAGCACAATAGCAACAAAATCTTTTCCTTCATCATTCATTTTCATTGCACATGGAGATGTAAAATACTATTTCAATATACATACATTTAACCCGGTTGAGAGATCTCGACCAGTGTTACTGTAGAAAAAAAAAAAAAAATGAACGGGTTGGCATTTTTAATCCAGACCACCATGTATTAAATTTTTTTTTTCTTTTTTTTCAAGTACGATATACATTATATTTACTGACACAACACTTTTTGGTTCTGTTCTCTGCGTGTGTATCTCAAAAATGTTATACATTTTTAATTGAATTTTTATATCTTTTTGGTTTATATTTAGCATAGAAGGAAAAGTTTATAAATTAGAAGAAATAATACTCGCGTTTGTAAGAATGTTCGTCATCAGTTTTATTTTTTTATTTTTCTAAAAACAAAAATACCGAAATTAATTTTTTTTTTCTTTTAAATAATTAAAGAGGATTAAAATTTAACATTTTATTAATGATTTAGCTGATATGTCATTCGGTTTAAAATTTATATTTATGAAATTCTTATTTAGGGTTAAAATTAAACTTTTATTGGTTTGAGATGTTTTATGAATAGACTTTAATGATGCCTGGTATTATTTATATAACTACTGGCAAATATGGAATGAGATTGTTTCAAAGGCAAAACAACGCTTTTTTAATGTCGCAAAATGAGCTTAAATCCATATACGATGAGACACGATGAAGATTTTATATTGTTAAAAAAAAAAAATTAAAAATTAAATTTTTAGATGCTTTATTTCCAAACGAAATAGCTGATTCAATTTAACTGATTACTAAACAATTTTAATCACATGAACCTAACTCTAAATATGCATAAAGGCAAAACATTAAACATTAAATATTAATCTCATATTTTATTACTAAACCTAACTTAAAACTGGTTTACAGCAAGATTAGCAACTAGCGGGTTTTTGTGATAATTCACAAATCGCTTGAAACTTAATGAATCGATTCAAAATTATTTCATACACATATTTTGAATTTTTGATTTCATGAAGAGTAGCAGTTGTAAAATAACGTGGTTTGTTCAGCATTCGTTTCAAAATAACATTTTATTTTGTTGGGTTTGAAGCTTTTTGTGATATGTTTGCGCATATACCTTCCAAAATGAAGTAGCATATGATTTATTAGACATCAAAGAGTTTTGATAACTTCATTTACGTCCACACATGTGTAACTTAACTATGTACTGGTTGATTTAAAATCCAAAGTTATCCCAGGGTATTTTAACTTATTGCTCTATGTTATAACTTGGATATTCAAAAATAGTTTTCTCTGGGAAAGATCATGGGATCTCTGGGGAATCTTACGGCATGATATAGCCTTAGTTTTAAGGTAACTTAATTTGATTTTTCATCTAAGAAAATAATTTTGTAATATTTTGTAACCATTTTCGAGACTTCGAATAATACCTACGGGTTCAATAGCAGATGATATAAAGATCCGGCACGCCAAAAATTTACGTTTTGAGAAAACGGCCAGCAGAGACACCGTATTTACCATAGATTTCTCATTTTAATAAAAAAACAAAAAAACTAATAAAAATTGTCCATTCCAATGTTATCGTTGTATTGCTTATACATTTTAAAAATCATTGCTTTATAAAATAGTAAACCGGCAAGCTTATTTGGCCAATAAATCTAGCACATCACTTTTATGACTCCTCAGGAACTTCTAGGGTTTCATTTGGGGTTTAAAATTTCAGAAATATATTCTTCAGATAATAAATTAATTTTTTAAGCAACAAAAAAAAATTAGTGTCTGCCTCACCCTCATAAGCACACGATGGAAGTGAAACTTCTGAATGAAAATAATTGAAGCCGGGTTCTAAAGTAAATTTGAGAGTTGTGATATTATTTTTTATTGATTTATTTATTCATTGTTATCTTCTTTTATAAATGTAACTACATAGAGGCTTATGATAGCTAAAATGTGACACAAATATTCGCGTTTCTGTAATATTTATGTATCGGCTAAAAATAGCGTCTGTTGTTGTTCATTGTCTCGTTGTGGATTTTGTAGGATCACTTATGATACGCAAATCGTATTGGTCTTTCAAAAATTTTATAAGCGGCGTAGACGATTCTGTTGGATAATTTACATTAAAATCCCCCCCAACAATTATCGGTAGTTTTCCTAATTCTGAATTATGTATTGGCGCTAATTCAGACGAATATGGAAGTAACTTTTGATGAAGAAATCCAATAATGTTTTTAATATTTTGATTCGGTGATATATGTATATACCGCTACCAATAACACTATTTGACCGTGCATTGTAGAACATTGGCAGGCACATACCTCTCCTACTTCATCAATTTGCACCCCAGATGATAGCGGATGCTGTACTCTAATATCTGTTGATGGTGTTAAAACATGAGCAGTATCATCTACAATCTGGTAAATAGCAACGCCACCAGATTGAACACTTGGCCGATTATATTTAACTATAAAGTTGAAATTCAGTATTGCGACATGTTCGTTGCTATGAAGCCACGTCTCCGACAAAATTAAAACATTAGAGTGTTTGGCAACTCTATCTATAAGATCAACACTATGAACTTTGAATGTTGGAGATATAAAGTGATAAACCTGGCTTATTTCCTATGAAATCAATCAATTCAGATTTTAATGTGATGAGTGGATTCAGCAATAGTCGGTTAAATTCTAGCTTCAACGGAAGAATAGACGCTGGCTCTTTTTTGCCATGATAAAATGTCGAATCCTTATGTCTTGACACGATGTATAAATTTTCGATTGCAGTGACTCTTGATAAAGCAACGTAGAGTAATTGCAGCGAGTGCGTTTTTTCATACTCGTATACGATTTCCCCGAATGTTCCACCTTGACATTTATGAATCGTCATAGAGCAGCCAGATACGTGACTGCATTAGAATTAACTCATCATCGTCAAGTATTTGACCGTTTCCTATTTTTATTAAAATATTGGAAAATTGAACGTTAGCTTGGCGCATAATTTCATCTAGTTCATAGAATTTAAGGCCTCTCCATATTATTGGTCCAGACATGCTTTGTTTCGGTTGGTTGTAAATGGATGTTGCCTTAACTGGTGGTAATTGACTCAAGTCACCAATTAAAATAATGTCATATCCTCCAAAGTTAACATCAAATATACCGCTAATTTGTTTGAGTCGTTGATCGATCTGTGATAATAATTCTCCGCCTATCATACTGACTTCGTCTATGATTAAGACTCGGACGTACTTGAATAGTGTGCAATATTGGAGTGCGACTTCATACGACAACGGAAGTAGTTTTGACAAGGTGATTTTTGACGCAGTATGCACTGTGGTGCCGTTAATAGCCACAGCAGATTTGCCAGTTGAAGCGCATGTAATATATGTAAGCGTTACAGCAACCATCGTTTTCAGTAAAGCGATTGTAAATTTCCATTAGAAGTTTAATGATAAACGTTTTACCACATCCCGCTGGGCCAGTAAAGAAAATTTGGAATGGTGGAGAATTGGGAGATAAGAGATGTGATATCACATGTAACAAAATACTTCTTTGTTTATCATTAGTCATTCTCATTAAGGCCAGGAACTTCGAATTGTCCATTAAATTTTTTCTTCTTTTCGCGATGGAGCCTAGTTTATCTAGCAAAGCGAGACGAAGATCATTGTTATGTTCAGAATTAGGATCGTTGTACAATTGTTGGAAAGGATTAGGGTCCGGAGCAACGCCGGCTTCTGCGTGTCCAGTTTCGTCTTCAGTATTATCATGAGCATGACATAATTGTCGACAAATCTCGATGGTTTTATGAATATCTAAATTGGATTCAAATTCTTTTCTTGCTTCCAAAATGAGTTCCTCATTGTCCTCATACATTTTTAGGAAGCACATTTCAGCCAATATATCACGCTCTTCATTTCTAAATGGTATATGTATAGAAACCATTTCCCGGTTATAGTTGGTGAAATCTGTAGCCATGTCATAACTTCTGTATCGAATAATCCGCGGCTCATTTCCTCTTGAAACCGTTTCACCTTTTTTGACATTATAATGAGCAACAAATTGAGCTAGAGAGACATTTTCAAGCTCTTCCGGTCGTTTCTCATATTTATCAAACCAATTATCCTTCGAAATATTCGTAGAATTATTACCAACTTCTAATTGATCTAATTCTTTTTGAGTTTATCTTATCCTCTGTCGTTCGATAGGCCACACAGTTGGAATATATTCAACTTTATGAGACGATTTGGACAAAGGTTCTCGTAGAAGATACCATGCTGCTTCTTGAATTGTCATTTCAACAGTATTCAGCATATCTACACTCATTTTCCTTGTAACATCGATAATATCAAACTCGGGATGTTCATCGATCGTTTGTATTATTTGACGCTGCAAATTACTGATTCCTCTATTCGTTTTGTTGACGTATTCTACCATACGCAGCGCAAGAATATTCTTCGGTAATAAATTGAATGCCCATATTAGATTTGAGAATACTGAAAAGAAATGGGTTGAAACCATTGTGCCATATTTCACTAGTCTTTCTTTTTAAGAACACCCGTGGTCGTTCAATCCCGGCTTGTAGAATTTTCATGTAGTCATCATCACAGGTGATGTTATTTTGTTCGTAAAATGAGTCTATATCAGGATAGTAAACATTTTCCAAATTCAATCTTATTTTATTATAACGTTCTTTGAGATTTGGAAATAGTAGATCGTCTTTTGGCATTGGTAACAAAATCATTGTTGAGTTGCATGGCATGAAGGGAGCATCGAAGCGACATTTTTGAGGCCTATTTGATGTAATTCCTTTGTAGCAAGTGAAAGTATGTTTATGTGTTTGAAGTTTGATGTTTCCCGAAGCTTGTGATGCTGAAACCGATATCAAGCGATCGATTAATTGAAGGCTGTCGTGTAACCCGGCATTCAATGGATCATTCGGTGTGTCTTCCAACCACAAAAGAATATGAACATGCGGACTTCCACGATGTTGAAATTCTGTCCTTTTAAAATATTTCTTGACAAAATTACGACCAAAAGGACTGTTTTTCTTAGATTGCAAAATAGTCATTAGCGTATTTATCAGATTATTGAAATAAATTGCACATGTAACTGCATCATCATTAACTAGTGAACTTTTTTCCATAAAATGTAGTTGATTAACAGCTTCAATCGTGATTTCTTTACGATATTTCAACATATATAACGTTTGTAGTAAATCAGTCCATCCTGTTTCATTAGCGCTCATCGTAAGAAATAATGTATAGGTTTACCATTTTGTCGTATCATAGCAAATAAATCTTTCTTTCGATTTGCCCAATACCACGTGGAATTGGGAATCGTTCGTAGGAAAGCTAGGTTTGTATCCATACAACTATGAATATAATCTTCGGAAAGTAAGTTTGTATCCATACAACTATGAATAAAATTTTCATTACCATATACAGCAAGTGGTACGGGGTAACGCCACGTCGGTCTGATCTTCGTAGTTCACTAGTCGCCATCATAAACGGCGTGACGTGTGTACCGTCTCTGAAAATTCGAAATTCGCCAAGATAAATAGACGGAAAAGAGAGTTCTTCTGCATGCTCATCAAATAGAAGGCTGATGGGAAGTTCACTTTCGCCAGGGGCAATTCGCAAATATCTATCTTCATTCCAAAGTAACGTTTGTTGCTGCGCGGTAAGACTATCTTCGATAGGCGCAACTTCACTTACTTCGTCCTGCGACGGTATGGTTTCCACCGCATTGTTCGTAAAGAAAGAATTGTCAATCGTTTATTATACTGTTTGTAAAGCGGCGTTCGAATTAAATACTGTAACCAAGCTTTGATTGTTTTTTTGTTAACCAAGCCAAATAAGTACGTAGATTTATGTATTTTTTTCTTTTTAATGTGAACGTTAATACAGTAATCATCATTCAAACCCCGAGGTAATCGCGATACCATCGTATTAACATCGACCGGAACGTTTATGATTTGTCCATATACATTTGCCGTATTGACCGTTAGTATGACGCAGTCTACGAATTTGCATAAACGGCAACTGCGGCGAAATCAACCTCTCCGTAACCATATCTAGAGGAGGTAGGTTGGCATTTTGGGATATTGAAACACATTAAATACTGATAAAGTAGGTATAATGTTTCTCGACAATGCCCGCTTGCACGTGAAGCATACCGCCATATTATTGATGTCAACGTCAGGTAATATATTGTTAATAATGCCACTATATTGAGCAGAGACAGACGACACGTCATTCTTAAACCATAACCGATCACAAACAGAGCACGCGTACCCAAATGGATTGTCCAAAATTTTTTTAAAAAGTTTTCGAGCACCTGCGTGCTGTGGATAATCTACATACCGCACAATCATTTCGTTCTGATAACTCGTAGTCGGATCACAAATATTTGACATATTGGTCCTAATATTACTTTCATCTCCAGTGGTAGAAGAACTAACAATGCCCGGTAAGATACCGTTGGAGCTATTTTCATCTGAAAAATTATTTAAAAACACACATATATAAAATTTAGGCAACAATGAATAAATAGGATTATAATAATACACTAACGGTTAGTAACATTTTCAGTATATAAAGGATTATTTTGAAAAACACATGCACAATTCTCCCGCTGCCGTTGTCGATAATCACAAAGACGATCAGCCGTTGTCCGGTTTCCTCGTGCTCTTCCTGAATTTGGCCTATAACCACCACGTGGTACTTGCCCATGTTCTTGTCGCTACCTTGCTCTGAATTCTCGAACGCGTTTCGTTGACGATTCTTTTGGCATTCTGAAGATCTTTTTCGATATTTATTATTTTGATAAAATCTAAAAATTTTATTTTATTTAAATAGATATATTCCCTAAACAAACAAATGTGACATTTACCTTCGAATCAGCGTTGAAAACTAAAACAAAAAAACAGCGAAGTAGAAGTACGTGTACGATTTGTTTTTTGGTATTTTCTGTATTAAAATTGAAATAAACAAAATCGAAAAAAAACAAAAAATCAAAAAATAGACGAAATCACGAAATTATAATAGAATACGAGATGCAATATACTGTATATTTTAATGCATTGTAGCATTTTAATTTTTTCTTTCTATTTTGTATGAGAATTGTTCATAAAAACAGCAAGTTAAAGTACTAATGCGTTTCACTTTGAAAAGCGTTTCATTTTTTTCAGACTTAATGGTCAATACACATGAAACGCGATTTGTCTCGTACGAGTAAAAATGATTCTACGATTTCTCTTAAACTACATAGTAAAATTTAAACTAGTCACTTAAAAAATTGTAAGTAAACAATTCCGAGTGTAATATCATTGACAATTTTTTTAGTAAACGCAAATTTCCTAATAAAAGCTGCAAAAAATGTTTAAATTGCCGCCATATTGGAAAGTTCGCGCGAGAAAACACTTTTTTGCAATTAGTATTAGAAATGTGCGTTTGCTAAAAAAATTGTCAATGATATTACGAGTACATTCGAAATCGTTTACTTACTATTTTTCAAGTGACTAGTAAATATTTTACCATGTAATTGGAGAGAAATCGGTGAATCATTTTTACTCGTACGAGAAAAATCGCGATTCATGTGAAAAGGCCATAGGGCCTACCTACTAGGTAATTACTACCTTCGCTAAAGAAGTTTCACTTCAAAAATAACTCAAAAATTACATTTTACATGAGCCCCTTAAATCTTTGACATAGTGTAATACAGCAGAATTTATGATATCATTGCAAAAATGCAAAATAACTTTCTAGTGTAATTCAGTCAATATGTACGAGACACTTAGTTTGTGGATTAACCGTTAGTTAATCGATTGTGGCGTCGTTTACTGTATAGTTCCGTAAACAGATGCATTGCAACTTAAGGATTGGTAGTACACCATTAAAGAAAAATATTTTAAGTTCCCATTGAGGTTTTTTTTCAGAAGTGTAGCGAAAGCTTTGTATGAATGTGTAATGTTAAAAAAATTTAAAACCCCTAAAGGAAGCTTGTAAACTTAATTGTTTGAGAAAATTATATTGATGGATATTCACAACAATATAATAAATATTTTCTCTCTCTCCCTAAACATGAAACAATTAACAATTAAGTAGTCCCTAACTAGAGAAAAGTTTATAATTTGCTGCTGTCAATCTTCAACCTGCAGAATAAACCCACAAGCATATTTCTGAGATTACCTAATAAATCTATCCGATGGGACTAAAAATTAAACTAACAACCAGTAAACTTGGTGGCCAAGCACTAAAATATTTATACACAGATAAATTGTTGTTGTAATTTCCTTCTTTTATACTTTATTAACAACAAAATAATACAAAATCGTAAACAAAAACTTCAAAAGAACTTTTGTATAGTATTGTCCAAACATTTATCGTATTTTTTTTAATTTCGCATCTTTGCCGTTCTACTTCTTGTTCGTTATTTATTTTTTACAGGAAATACATGAAAAAATTCTAGACACTAATTGTAAATGACGTACAATATAGAAAGATTTTAAATTGGTCAATTAAAAGACAAAACACTAATAGTGTTAATATCGAAAGAAGGTATTACATTTTAGATTTTGGCTACACAACCTAAAATATACATCATGTTCAACTCGATGAATTCAGAAATGTGTAAAATAAATTGAATGTCGTAATCACTTAAATGTACGTGTAATGTAATTTTGATAATAGTTCATGTGTTAAATTAATTTAGATAGTATTTGATGAGTGGTGTGTGAAAGAAACATTAATTTCCTTTGATTTTTCCCAACCACGTTTAATATCCACAATAAAATTTCATTTGTTTAGTACTCCTCCTTCCTATATGTTGACACTATGTACAGTCAAATAAAATATAAGTGTAGTAATTTAGACACGTAAAAACCGGACTCATATTTCATTTTCGCGCTCAGCAAAACACAAAAATCCCATTGTCACGAAAATAATTTTCACCACCATTTCTGGACATGCAATTGCATACGTATACATAATATAGCCAGATAGCCGTATATAAATTTACATGCACATTTATTTGTGCGGCGAACAATAAAAGAAATGGCATAATATTCTATCCACGGAAGTTTTTGAAATAAATTTGAAATGTCAACGAAACATGGTGTGTTTGTATATCAAAGTGATAAATTCACGTTTTTTTTCTTTTTTATTGTTTGTATGCTCTACAAACGTTTAATGTTGGTGTACACATATCCTCGGTATAATAACTATATGACGGGATGTTGTGTATCATTTTTGCGTGATGGTATTTTGGGTTTTATTTGTTTATTTATTTATTTATTACGTTTGCGGTCTTAATTTATTTGTATTGGCGAACGATGAAAATCGTAAAAAAAAATATTTAAAATCATGGAATTGTAAATTTATGGATTTTTGGAGATGCAATATTATTATTTGTGTGTACATTTCGAACTGTGTTAATTGACATTATATTTGGATTCAAAATTAAATATTTTATCGTCCCATATTTTTCCCAAATGTTTGGGCTTGAAGAACTTTCTGGCTGAGTAAAATCAATTTTCTTAAATTTAATCACGAGCCTTTCAAAGCTTCAACGATTTAAATTGTTTTGTTAATAGTCATATTGTTATAAAACTTTATCCATTTTCTTCCCTTAAAAAATATTATTACACCATTTATATACACCACAAACATTCCAAGGAACCTTTTTTAAAAGTGTTTTTAAGTTTTTTTTTATCTGTATGAATATGCCTCAATTTAAGGGTTGGAACGGATTAAAATAAATTTCTTATTAAGTGCCTAATAAATAGGAGCGCAAAAATTTTCGTAAAATATCTTAAAAATGTTAAGTAAATTTCGCTATTAATACTTAACTTTGTTTTGTAATTAGTGGTATAACATTTTTCTAAAGCCAGTGCTCGAAAAGTAACAAGCGAAAAGAAACAAACTCTGAGATATACTGGTTGTGAAAAGAAACCTGGTCTTTGCGTAGGCCAAAGTTCCACTGACTAGCACCAATAGATTTAAGTTTTTAAAATGTATTAATTTTTACTTTTCCCACTATAACCAAGTTATATTGGGTAGTATTGTAAGTATTGTAATCGCGAAAAAAATTTTGTTCCAGATTTTCACATTTCTCGACTAATTAGGTTACTAGGACCCCGAAATACCGGTCAGAAAAATGTCGTGTCCGTCCGTCCGTCCTTCCAGTCGCACATTTTTATTATTTTTGTTTTACCTCCCATTCTCATAAATATTGATAGGTTTGGTCGAAATTTTGGACAAAGATAGATTCAGTTTGTGTTAACTTTTAGGTCCATTCGAGTATAAAATAGAGGGGGTTGCAGTGGAAGAGAGAACTGCCAAACAGATTTTCTCAAAAACGAGACCGACGATTTTTTTCTTATGTTGATGATAAATTTGACAATTCATCATCTACTTGTTCACAAAATTTGAAGTTGATTGAAGAATTGCGTGGGGGTCATTTTGACGAAAAGGAGTAATATAAATTTGTTTATCTGTTTACCGAGCTAATATCGAAGTTTCCGAAGAAATATTTTTTTACAGTTAATGCACCTTGCAAATTCCAACAATTGTTCCCTAGGTGTTTTTAAGATAAAATGAATAGAGTACCGTGTAATATGAAATTTAAATTTCTAAATTTACATAAAATATTTTGCTGATGGCAAATAATGGGCTAGATACTCGATAGTCAGATAAGCAGTTATTTTTTGCGAATTTGCGAGAAATGATATACACGATAATTTAGCAATCCAATTTGTTTCTGAATTTTAGAAAATGGCCTACTTTAATGCACTTTAACGTTTGTGCTGAATACAAAAATATATTTTACTTTGCCAAAATAATCGAGTAGTTTACGCAAGCAAATTTTCGATTAGCAAATCCGCCATATTTGCAGAGTTGCGAATTGCTAGAGTATCGAGTATCTGGCCCAATATCGTCAACATTTAAAAATAATTACATATATCTAGTGAGCTTTTAAATGTAGCTAGTTATTCCCGTTTCTATGGCATTGACATTTCTGACATTGACCATTTCTGTGACGTTTTATTGACATTTTATGACATTTTAATGATTGAAATATCAACGACATGTTGATTGATACATTATTTTTGAATTTGTGAATAAAATCGCATTTAAAGGTATTTTTTACTAGGGTGGCGCAGGTTTAGGAGAGCTGGAAGATATATAAAATGAAATGCTATACATATGACAAGGAGGTGGGATTCGGTAACAAATGATAATTAACCTTAATTCTGATTTTGTATTGTTTGTGTTTTAATATTTTGTATTTTCGAATGGTCCACAGTGATGCCCCGCCTAGACTGAAGCACTGAGTAAAGAATTACATCGACCAATTCTCACGTTGCTCACATAATATTGTAAATATAATAAATAATAAATTTTTCAACATTGTGGATACTCTCTGAATGATTATTTTTATCTACAATAGTGTATCCGATCACTAATACTTTCATGTATAAGCGCAAAGTAATATTGGTGACAGTCAGGCTTGTGGGTACATTGTTGTTGGTTTTGAATTTGTGCGTAGTTTGCATCCGTATAGTTAGAATGTTCTAGAATATATGTTGCGATGTAAATGTTGTGGTATTATGTTTTGTGTGATGTGGAGTGAGTGTGGTTACAAATGTGATATAGAAATATAATGAAAATTGCCTGATATAGTATATGATTGTTAATTGTGGGTGCACGTGGATTGGCTTTACTGTTTGTGTGTTTGCTGTACTAATAGGCAAATTTTGTATCTTTTGTTTTAGCTTGAGTGTTAATAAGAACCGACATATTTGTCTATGCAGGATGTTCTGACTCATTACACAGATTACATCAAAATGTACTGTTATATTTTAACAAAAATATTGTATATTCGTGTTTGTACTTTTTGGATTATTTTATATATGTAACGGGTGGGGCAAAAGTCCCGCTACCATTTTGATTGCCTATAACTTTATTCAAATACAAGATAAGTAAGTTTAGTTTTCATAGAAATTTTATTTGGTCCTTACATTTTTTTTTCGTTATGATTGGAAAATTATATCGGCTAAATGGTGACCGCGATTCGCTATGCAACTATCGGCTCTTTTTAAGGCATTTTTCATGACATCCTGCAACATCTCGGGCCGAATTTCTTCAATTTCGTGACGAATATTGTCTTTAAGATGTTGAATCGTTTGGGGCTTATTCACATAAACTTTTGATTTTAAAAAACCCCATAAGAAACCGTCTGGTGCTGTTAAATCCGGAGATCTGGCTGGCCATGCTAAATCGCCATTTCGCGAAATGACGAGAGACTCTGCAACACTATCGCGCACCAGAGCCACATTTTCAGCGTTACGAGACGTCCGTTGTCTTCCAGAACGAGGTCTGTCTGCTGTCGTACCGTACTGTCGAAAATTCGCATGTAAACGATAAATTGTGGTTTTGTGAGGCACAGGGCGCATATTCTTGAAATTCACCGAAAAAAGTCGCCGGTGACTTTGGTATAAAACAATTTAAATTTTCGACTGAAATGACGTATTTCACTAGAAAATTATAGGCGACTTTTTCGGGTGAATTTCAAGAATACGGGCCCTGGACGATTAGGATATTTTTGACGAAATTTCCGCTGAGTGGCAATAATGGAACGATTATTTTCAATAAATATTGTCACTATTTCTGCTCGTTCTTGTGGCGTATATTTATCCATTATAAAATTTGGGCGTCTACACAACACAATGGTTAAAGCGAAACTGAGCTAAACGTCACATAACCAAGATGGCGCGCAAGCAAAATGGTAGCGGGACTTTTGCCCCACCCGTTATATCACTAATTAATGCACACAATGCTTGTGAGTGGTTGTGTATGCGAATGGTTAGAATGTTCTGGAATATATGATGCAGTTACTACGTTTATACTCGGGGTCGAGTCAACTTGTAGTTAACTTTGGGTCAACTTCGAGTTATCTTTTTTTACCGTTCATACTGCAGAGTTAAAACTGCAATTGAGTTAAAATGAGGTTGAAACTGAGTTAACATTGTTTACTTCTGTTGCCATTATATTTTAAAAAAAACAAAAAAAATATGAAAATTAAATTAAAAATGGAGGTGTGGCCAACACACGACTTTCTTTTACGAACAGCGAATTTTGAAAAACTTTTATAATTCAAATTTCCCGCAAACTTAATTAAGATTGTTTTTATTATTTCATGTTTTCTGTAAATTGTATATTTTTGAAATATTTGCAAAATAAATTTTCTGTTTTACGGAATCTGGGAGCTGGGAACTGGGACCCCAAAATTTATGTAAAAAGTTTAAACATGAAGTTGCAGTTTGATTGCTTAAACCATTTGGACTACAAATTGACAGTCATATGTATATACCAACAGACACCACTTCAAAACTCAATTTTTTGAACTCATTAGTACACACGTAAAAGAAATAAAAGGTGATATTTATGAATTTAAATTTTTTCTTTTAATTTTTTGGAATTTGTATTAGTGATTTTTTGTAAATCTTATACTTTTTAAAATATGTGCAAAACACATTTTCGGGCCGAGAGTGGCCACTTCCGGTTGACCGATTTGGCAATTTAACATACATGTAGGCTAAATATTTTTATAACATACAGTACGTCACTGAAGTGTGCAAATTAATTATAATTAGCATAATTGGGCTAATACACACAATAATTAAAATGACAAATGCAACAACTGCTGTAACTCCTTGTAAAAAAGTGTGGGGGGGGGGGCAGGAGTTGCGAAATATTTTTGCAATTATAAAACGATATATATACTTAAGTATTACAAACCCTAATAAGTCGTTAAAAAAGTTAAGAAACATGAAAAAATGATCCACATTCAATTATGTAATATTTGCATTAAAAACCGGAAGTATGTCACTGTAGTGTGCAAATTAATTATAATTAGCATAATTAGGCTATATATACACATATATTTATGTGTTGGCAAAACAATATTTAATTTTTTTTTTATAAAATTTTTAAATTTTTTTTAAATTTTTTTTTTTAATTTTTAATTTTAATTTTTTTAATTTTTAATTTGTTTATTTTTATTTTTTTTTGATTTTTGGAAACATTTTGTATTAGTAATTTTTTGTAAACCTTATACTTTTTAAGATATTTGCAAAACAAATTTTCTGGCCCAAGGGAGTGGCCACTTCCGGTGGACCGATTTGAAGTAAAATTCACTGGGACCTCCCAATTTATCCAAAAAGCTTAAATCTGAAGTTTCAGTTCGATTGGTTAAGCCATCTGGGCTGTAGAGAGGACACAGACTGACAGACAGACGGACTGACAGACAGACATCATTTCGAAACCCACTTTTTCGGACTCAGGGGACCTCAAAACAGATAAATCTTCAATAATCTCAAGGTCGAAAATTTTCATGATTACAATACTTTATTTTACTTACGTAAAAGAAAGTAAAAATTAGCAAAAGTCAATTATATTCAAAATGGTGATACGCTTGCTTCGCATTCGAAAAAATTAAAAATAATGTTCTTGTTTTCTTTGAATTAATTTTTGTTGTTGGTTTTTAACTCGACTCCGTTTGTATTGCATTTTGTTAGAGTTAACTCGACTTCACATTAAAACAAATTTTTGAAATATTGGTTTAGGGCTCTTTTTATTTTGAGAAACTTAATTACAGCTTTAGCTTTCGATTCCTATTCGGAATCATTCTCAAAAGCGTTATCTTGATGATTAGGAAATAGGAATTACGAATAGGAATCGAAAGCTAAAGCTGTAATTAAGTTTTTCAAAATAAAAAGAGCCCTAAACCAATATTTCAAAAATTTGTTTTAATTTTAAATCATTGGCTCAATAAAATAAAACTAATCGACTTCACATTTTTTTTAGGATCGAGTCGAGTCAACTATAAGATGACTCGACTCCGTTTATAGTAAACGATAATCTTGCATAATGTTAAATGTAAATATAATGGAAAATAACTGATTTTTGCATATATGGTTGTTGAGTGTGGACGCATGTGGATTGATTTCATTCTTGTTTGCATGTATCATTGTGAATTAAATTTTTTTTTACGTGCTGGCATCAAGTAGCTCCCTGGAGTCGGACTTGCAGTTTTGGTAGATCCCGTTAGCTGCCTTTTTTAGTTCAGTGCGGTGGGATAGAATGGTATTCCATTGGGCTAGGGACCTATTAGAGCAGTTAAGATCATGACTGAGCGAGTCTTTTCAAGCGAAACATGGACGTTCAATTTTTTTTGAATATGTTTTTTTTTTTTTTAATTATATATTGTTACGGTGGTCTTAGGTGACACTTTATGAGGTTATATATATATAGGTGCCTAGATATCTCATTGTTTTCACACTACTAAATGTGATTCGAGCTGGGTTTATGCTGCCTGGGGAGCTAAAACCTGACGAGAAGAGCGAGCCACCTTTTTTTTTGACTCCCATAGTCTTCTTGAATTTTCCGGTACATTGATTATTTCGTTTGATACTGGTGCGCTCCCAGAAACAGGTTTTGATAATCCGATTGACCAGATAGTAAGGTGCGTGCTGAAATAAACTCTCCAAAATTACAGTTAAATCTACAGTATCAAAGACTTTGTCTAGGTCGATGGAAAATATGTATGTGCGGTTGCCGGCACGCCAGTCTTCGCCAAGGACGCGATGAATTGTGACATTGGTCTTCTTTTGATCGATGAGCTTAAAATGCGGCTTGATAGGAGGAAGGTTGTGCAAGATGCTGATCTAGTCGATCTAGTAGGATTTTTGCATAAATCTTGTATCCCACATTACACAGGGTGATCCTCCAGTAATCCACGATGGTTCTGGGCTGCTTAATCCTAGGAATGGGAACTTGAATTGTCACGATCCATTCTGGTGGGGGTCTTTATGTATCCAAACTTTTTCAATTAATTTATGGAGTGTATATTATATTAAACTTTCTGGAGTACACTGAAACAACTCGATAGGAATTTTGTCATTTCCAGGTGCGGTGCCTGAGCGTTTATAATAAGTAGGTAGTAAGTAAGTAATTTCTTCAATTCTTGATGGTGGTCCGAGATAGTCGTTTTCTTCTAGGAGATTAGGCCATTCGCCTGTGGTTTTTTGAAGCTCTTGAGCCCAGGATGAAATTGATATATAGTGTCTAGGTGGCCCCTTGTTTTCCCTTCTATGTTGCTTAAGGTACTAATATACCTTTTGTAATCTGTTAGATGGTTTGTAGTGAGACATATTGGAAAATAATTTCTTACTCTCTTGGGACTTGTGTGATGGATTGGCCTTGAATAGCTGTTGCATGGTTTTTCTTAAATGTGCCTGATGCCTGCCTGTGCGTGTGAATCTTCTGGATCCTGGATGTGTCTCATTACGGTGGAGGGCACTTTTGTATTGTGCCAGTGCGAGTCTACGCTTGGGGGTTAGTGGCGACCGTTTACAGTGAACCATTTTCGAATATATCTTAACTGAGTTTTGAATAATTGCCGAAGGTTCTTCTCGTGGATTGATGCTACGGTGGTCTGATACTAGGTTGAATTTTTCCTGTAGTAGTGTGAGATGTAAAGATCTGTAGTTGTGTAAGATTTAAAGATCTGTAGGTATAGGTTGATAGGGATGGCGTAATCCTATTACTTTTATATTAAATATTTTGATATTTTAGTGTTATTATCAATCATAACAATGTTACCATTAATTTTTCAGGTCATATAGGAATATTGAATAGTTCGATTTGCTGGTGTAATTTTTTATTTTTTTTTTAGTTCATATAGGTGTGATAATTACCATCGTTGGTGATGTGATCATTATGATGGTGGTTTACTTGTGTTTTCTCTGGTTTAGTTTTATCATATTAATATTATCATTATTTTTTAGGATGTTTAGGCATATTGAGCGGATTGTTTTGCGAGTGTACTGTTTTCTATATTTATATTTAGAATTTTAGTCATATAATGTTAGCATTAAATTTTTAGGTCATATAGGAATATTGAGTAGTTTGATTTGCTGGTGTATTTTGTTTTTTTTTAATCTAATTTTAAGATATAAAGACTAATTTATAATTTATTTCAGAGGATTAATTTAATTTTAATTTTGGAAAGCTCACAAGGAACATTGGAAAACAGTATTTAAATTTGTAGTTAGAAATTGTGTTGTCTTGTGCTAATAATTTATTATTATAAATATTACCAACTAAAACATACTAACTATCGGCTATACCTAGGTGTCTGTCACCGATCCTGTCACTGCTAATTATCCTATCCTATCCTTCGGTTTTGTTATGTGTGAAAGGGTGCACGATGGGACCCGGTCAGGGGTGGACATGATGCTGTCACATTTATGTGATGTCGGGGGTGGTTGTGCGCTCCTTATTGTAATGGTGCTTTGGCGTCTTTAGTAGGGGTAGCATTCACCTGTGTCATGAAGTTGGTGTGACAGTACAATGACCACATCACTAACACGGGATTACTTGCTTCATAAGCTTGGCCGTGCATTCAAATCAATCAATCATTGTGGATACCCTCTGAATGGAGTAAATTAAATTCTTAAGGACTTTCAACGGTATACTAGAGATGTATTGTTAAAGGTCGAAGATGAAAAATAGCGAATACAACTTTGATTGCTGCTCTACACGTGTCAGTTTGAAATAATCTAGTATTTTTTGTGAGTCTGTTATTTGGCGGTATGAGAGTAGAAGATTTAAATTGCCGTGGTCAATTGTGATATTGGGGAAGAGGTCTCCAAATTTGACAAAAGTCGTGACATATTATGCCAGCCGAAAATAACGCCTGCCCAAAATAACGGAAAATGTTTGTAAAATATAAATGATTGGTTTGGTGATCTTTAACGCATGCTTTCTGGGAAAAGTGTCGTCCGAGAGTCGGATAGACCCAATTTTTTTTTATGAAGTAGCTATCTGTGATTATTAATTATATTTGTAAGATTATTAATTCTATTTGGTTACCTTTCTATTAAAATCTTATGATTCTTCTGTGATTTTTATGTTATGAATTAAAGTAAATAAATATTTTTTCACAAGGTTTATTATATTATTATAATCTGCTAAGTATCCGCTAAGTTGCTTTTGGAACCGGACCCAAATTAAATTCATTTTCAAATAAGAAATGGCACATCCTATATTTATGACGTGTCCTGATAATTTCATAAAATTGTATTATTAGACACGTCGGCTATAAACGACGTCTTGTATTGTTGACGTGTCCTAAGAAAGAAATATAAGTTATAAGTAAGATGCTTCGGCATTTGGAGACATGATATAGGTAATTGAATTTTTAATGCCAAATGCATTCATCCAATTATGATTCTAAAACTTCAATCTGGCTTCATATAACTAATTTAAAACGGTAATTGTAACATGTGCCATTTTGTGAGCATTTTCTTAATATTTTGTGTCTGTGAAAGAGTTAATGGGATTCTAAAGTGAGTTTAGACAATATTCTGGAATTCACCAATTAGGTCACCTTGACACCATTTCACAACCATATCGTCACAATAATCAGTGGATCTAGTTCCAGGCACATCTTCTACTAACTTCCCAAAATCCTTTCAGTAAAACAGAAATGTTTTGATCATCTACATTCTTCCAGCCACTATCCAGCCCAGTTTGGCTAAATGTAAGATGGGCAACTCAGGTAGCATCATTTGCAGGTTGGTTTAAAGTAACTAACGAGTACAACCTTCTAGTTTGTTTGTATGTACTTAATATTGTTTGTCTACAATTATCTTATAATATACTCATAACACTATTGTTTCTTCGTATTCTATTAGCATATAATTGCTGTTATTCACTCAGATGATTTATAACACTCGCTTCTCGGCTCATGTTGGTAAACTATTATGACCGAGTAAGTAAATTAACTCTTGTATTTAATTTTGCAGTAAATATTAAAAAGTGAATATCAGTGAAACAAGTATGATTTAACCGAAAAATAACTAAAATTATGTAAATTCAGTGTATGAATCATGTTGTAGCAAATCACGCGGAGTAAATTGAAACATGTAACTGGCAATTTTTAATTATTTGATTCTAGCCAAACGAAGTAACTCATCGGGTTAAATGCGGTGAGTCTTGTGGCGACGGAAAAATATAATTAATTTGAGTCCACACAAAAATTATATGTTCTTTGCAGGCCATCCAAGATTTTCCTGCTGCAGCTTTCTGACTAGCGTAGAAAGGCTAACAATTTTTCTAAAAGAATAAAAAAACCCAGTACTTATCATCCGAACTCTACAAGCTACCAGCCTGGCTAGAGAAACTAGCTTTTTTAGAACAAATATGGCTAATTTTTTCCAAAAATTAGCTGAAGTTCGCGATAAATTTAACTTTACAGCTGATAATATATTTAACGTAGATGAAGGGGTTGGGTACAGTTGCCCGCATGACAAAATAACATACGTTTACAAAATTCCGTATACATAATACCGTATTACAAAATCCCGTATCACAAAATCCCCGTATCCCAAAATCCCGTATGCCAAAATCCCGCATGATACATCGACTTAGGTTAGGTGGGCTAACTAAATTTGCCTGAACAAAAAAATCCAGAAATTTTAAAATCCACAATAGTTGAAAAGTAAAAATTCAGAAAAATAAAATCCTGAAAAATTAATCTAGAAATTACCGGAAAAGAAATCCAGAAAAATATTTTGTAAAGCAATTTTTCAATATTCCGTGTTTCTTATGTTTTGTTCAATGCTATACTAAGAAAATCAAATCAAAAATATATTTTATTTTTCGAAAAAAAAAAATTTTGGCTTATCGTTATCTATATAACATTTTTTTGTATGTTCCGTATCAGTTCAATATCCAATGGTTGTATACCATACTAAATTATAAGCAAATCATAAATGAAAAAAATTAATGTTATAGGCATTTTTAGACTTGGTTTTGACATCACTTTAAACATTTGTGGTACATCTATCAGTAGAAGCGATACGAGTGATACAATTCCTTTGATCTGTGTCTGCAAGGTAGACGAAGCATTTACGAAGCATTAAATCTGCAATTCGCTCCAATACATTCGTCGATGCCATACTAACCCAACGAATTAAGCCAACCACAAAATAACTTGAAGCATTTGTGGTAGAAAACTATCAGCAGAAGAAGTATTTAATTTTATTAATTTTAATTTGGCCCGCACTTTGATAATTGCGTTTCTGGGTTTTAGTTTTCTGGATTTTTTTTTCTGGATTTTTGTTCCAGTTTTACAGTTTCTATAGAATTTTTGTCTAGATAAGGCCAACCCAGGTTAGGTTAAAAATCGCGCAATTTGTAGCCTAACCTAAGCCGATATCATGATAGAATACGAGATATGTGTTCGTTTATGTATTTGCATGTGTATGGAGTATGGCTATATGTATGTGCACGTATGTGCATGTGTGCGTGGGTATGTGTGTGTGTGTGTGTTTTTTTATTTTTGGTTTAAATAAAACGATAACAACATTTCAGTAATGAATAAGATAAAGATTTTTTTTGGATTGCCGACTTGGGAGCAAGCCGCATATAAATAACTATGAGAGAAGCATTCAGACTAGTGTTGGAAAACTATCGATAGTCTGCGCTATCGATAGTTTCGATATTTTCTATTTATGAAATCGATAGTATCCCTATCGTGATAAAACTAAAAACTATCGATATACTATCGATACTATCGGTTATTATGGGTATTAAATATTAAAAAATGTAAAGAACAATTTTTGTTCAATTTATCAAAGTTTATTGAAAAAAAATTAAAATAATAACAAAAACTTCTTTTTAATTTAATTCAACATGAATTAAAACCACTCGTAGCAATGAAATATTAATATCACAAACCGTACTAACAAGTAATTATAATTTTAAAAAAATATCACAATTCAAGAAATAAAATGACTTACAAAAAATTATTTATTGCTTAAATCAACCAGTTATTTTTATGTAAAAATGTGAGCATATCAACGTTTTTTTGGTTTAAGTTGTCAACGCCGATCACTAATAATTTGTCCCGTCGTACTAAAAACTCGTTCGGATTCAACGGATATGGCTGGAATACATAAATATTTGATTGTACATTCCCGAATTGGGCCAACTTGTGTATTATTCTACAAAAAAAAAAAAATATAATAAAAATAAAATTAACAAACGACTCAGGCAATAACACATAATCTTATAAGAAAGAAAAATATTTTCTGCTTACTTTCCAGAACTCAAGAGGAGTGGATTTTCTGTCCGCCATGGATAATTCATTGTATGTATTGTCTTTTATATATCATGACATCTAAATTATGTGAAGTCTGCCTTTCGGAAATTTTTTTTTCAAGAAATGATAAAACATGTCCAGATGCAGATACATCATCAGACACGTCTGCCACCAATTCACCGCTAGTTTCAGTGTTATTTGCAATATTCAAACAGGACGTGATCAATTCATTCTCCAATGAAATATTGCCTTGTTTCTTCTCGAAGGAAACCACCAGATTTAAACCTGGGGTCCAAAAGAGTTGCCATTCTGACAACATTAATTTGCTCGTATGGGTACAATCGTGTAAAAAACTTTGTGTCAGCTGAGTGCAAAGGTTTATCCCCTCTTCAGTGTTAAGCATTTTTTTAATTTCCAATGAATTTAAATATGAGCCATGACTCATTGGGATTATTAGAGAAATGGTAACGTAACTACTTCCGGATACCTCCTTGGTGACCTCATCGAATCCCGCTAAAATCTTTTCGAAGCCCTTTAAAATATGCACTTCCTCAATGGACAATGGTATCGGAGCTTTTTTCAACTTTAAAAGACATCTTCTTATTGGGTCGATTAATTTTAAGATTCGCTGAATCATATAAAATGTGCTGTTCCATCTTGTTTGAACCTCTTGAACTAATTTATAGGGAACAGCGGAATCTTGTTCCTTATTTAATAATTCGCGTGCTATCGTGCTACTTTTAAAAAATCGGACTATGTCCTTACATTTAGTTGTAATCGAGCGTACTACTCCTAGCTTGAACCCGTCTTGCACTGTTAAGTTTAATGAATGTGCAAAACATCCCAATTGTTGTATATCAAGATTATCACAGGCTATTACCATAACTTTGGCATTATCTGTCGCAACACATACAATTTTTTGTGTGATATCCCATTCAACAAAAATGTCGTTTAGAGAACTTGCAATATTCTCGGCACTATGAGTTACCTGGGTAAGCAGTGGTTTTGTTGATAAAACTACGGATTTTAAATCGAAATTCTTAGTGAGAAAATGGCAAGTCACAGTCAGATATGATTCGAGTTCTCTCGAACTCCACATGTCACAAGTTATCGCAACATGATTTGTTTCGTTTAACATAACATTTAACTTTTGTTTCGCATTCAGAAAAAGTTTTGGCATAATACTATTACGAATTAACGTTTTACTTGGAATGACATATTTCGAATCTAGTAATTTAATAAGCTTTCGGAAACCTTCGTCGTTTACGATACTAAATGATTGAAAATCTTTAGCAATCATTATTGCAAGTGTTTCATCTAGCTCCTTTTTATGCTGGGAATGATTTTCATACTCCAAAGATCTGGTAAAAAACTGCTTAACTGACCTTTCTGTTGTGGGGGCTGATTCTTCATTTGATTTTGAGTGGCATCTTTTCAAATGATCAGCCAAATTACTTGTGTTACCACTTGTTTTATACGCCCTTCTGCATGACAAGCATTTTGCTAATTTTGAATCGGCCGATTTCTTAAAAAACCGCCACACTTTTGACGAATGAGGACGGTTGGATGACCCAAGTTCAACATTTTCTACCTCTAGATCAATGATTGACTGACACTCAACTGTCTTTGAACCTGTAGTTTGGGAAAAAATTAGTATGGTAATTATGTCATTAAAATTATTTGATTACCTTTCGCTTGTCGGGATCCAAATTTGTCCATTTCGTCTATTATATATATACGAATAACTTTCTTTACACACACAATTAATAGGCTGTGCGCTATGGTGTTGGTTTTCTCTTCTCAATTTATAGGTTATGTTATAACACTTTGTTTTTGTTTATATCTAAATCTAACACATATATTGGCTGCAATGTTAATAAAACCAAATTTATAATTTAATTTTATTTAATGTTTCCTCAGTTTTGTTTTTACCGTAAATTCATACTATTATGTTACATACAGCTTTGTTACCAACAACTGTTTGTATTTTATACTTTAGATTTTAGAACGACCAACTCCGAATGACATTGCAAATATAAAATAAACAATTCTACTATGAATTACTTCGTTTATACTTGGAATTGAGTTACCTTGTAGTTTACTTTTTAACAAGATATTTATTAATGGCTGTATGATACTCACTTTTCTTCCCACTTTTTCAATGACTTGAAAAGACAAACAGAGTGAGAGGAAAAATGTAGATACACAATATTACTGAGAGAGAGTGTATACACCATAGATTTAAAAAAATATAGAAACGCCAAAAAAAAAAGTGGTAGCTCAATTTTTCTAGCAGTTAATCGAGCAATTTTAGCAAAAAACGAATTGGATTTGATTCTTTTTTTTTGACATTAGATACTTTTTTCTGATATTTATGAAATAATAGAGAAATATTTATGTTTTGCGGCATCTAATGCAAATTTATTGTGCGCTGCCTCATATTTCTTACGAAAAGAATCAATAAGAACAAAAAAAAAATATTCTTCCCAATGGCTACTTCACCACGAAAGCGAAAGATTTAGCCACAATTTATTAAACCAAATTGAAGCCGAAGACGTAAATTTATATCGGAGAACTTTGCGGATGACACCTGCGTACAATTTCAGAAAATATTGGAGATGTTACATCCATTTATATAAAACTTAGATACACAACATTTTTTTTGATTGTTTATACATATTTTGTTTACGCGAAACTTCAAAATATTTACATACATATACTGTTATCTACACTAGCCTGCTCTGTTTCGCTTTACTAGTTTTGTAGCAATTTATTGCACTTGAAAAAAAGTGAGTATCATACAGCCATTAGCTTTTGTGAGTCTAATTAAATTAAATTTAGTAAAAACAATCGCAAACATAAATTGTGAAAAAATAAAGTGGAGTGTATTGATTGTTTCGACAAAAATTATAATAATGAAGTTCATATTTTGTTAGTTTTTTGCTCATATTGTTTTTCAATTCGTCTCCATGTATATTGAAATTATTTCGAGTTAATTCGACTCGACTCTATGATATTTTAGGAGCAGGCCGAATTTGCTATAAAATGAATTGACTTCGTTTATATTAAAATATCTAGAATCAAGCGAACTTGAACCAAGTACAAATGTACTAAATTAGCCAAATTATTGAGCTCAAAGTAAGAACAAAACTTCGTATTCGTAAATTTTTTAAATCTATTTGAAACTGTAATTTGAATATTAAAAAATGATGCGGTCGATAATATCGATAGTAGGAAAAAATTATCGATTATTTTCGATAGTGACAAACTATCGATAATATCGATAGTACTATCGATATTTTTCCAACACTAATTCAGACTCTAAATTTATTCCAGTTGTCTTCAGCGATTGTCCTTGTGCCTTATTGATAGTGATATCAAGCGCAAGTCGAACAGGATGTAGTCGTTTGAACTCGATTGGAGCGTCAGACGGTATTAGCTCAAAGAATACATCCCCGCCTTTTGCACAACCAGTTATAATGGTAGCTTCTTATACATGTGGTTTCAGACGTTTTATACACAATCGAGTTAACATTATTGGTGTCCGCAATAACATTATTGGTGTCCCAATTTTGAGAAAAAGAATATGAGGAGGTATTATTCCATTTAGTTCCAGATAGTTCAAAAACTCTGTGGTTTAGAATAGCGCCTGATCAGTATTGGTGACGTGTTGATTTATTTAAATGTCGTAGCGGTACCAGGTAGCAAACTTTGAATTTCCAGATTTATTTAGTTCACGCTGTCATTTTTTGGCGCAAGTACACAAAGTATTTCTTTCGCAGAGCCATTCATAGTTCTTGTAATTTTTTGATATATTTGAGAACACGTTTAACTTTATAAATCATCAACTGAATTTACCACTATACTGAAATTTGTTGGAAAACTTACACAGTCGTGTCGGTAATCAGTTGCAGTTTTAGTAAAGAAAAAATGATTTACCAACTAATTAATTTTTGATTTGCCACTATAAGTAAACGACACACATCAGACAACCTTACATCCCTAATTTTTTTTTACTAAAACTACTAAAAGATGTTTTGTTTAAGCTAATTAGTAAATGTACCAAAGCAATAATGCTAAAAATAAAAAAAATATTCAACAGCAAAGGATCTAATGCTGAAAACAGATGAGCAGAATTCTGCAAGCAGAAAAATTAGAATACACACGTATGTATAATATTTATACGGCATGAAATACATGAATTCTGTTTCCCGAGCAGAATTTTGCTTTGGGTCTCTATTTTTAATTTTGCTGCGAATTAGTAGGCTACATTACGTAAAATGTAAAAAAATCTAGTACAATTTGTATACTTTTTATTTTTTTCAATGAATATTTTAAATTTGTTGACATAAAATAAGTTTTGTGTAGCAAGTGCCAAATCGGAGGATACAAATTAACTAATTTGTGACAAAATAATGACCATTCATTTAAAAAAATTCTACATTAAAATTAAACATGTTTCAAATAAATACCACAAAAAAACATTCTGCTTATCAAAAACGACGCTCATGTAGTTCACCCGAATTTCTGCCGGTAGCGATACTAGCAGAAATTCTGCTTATGTGTTTCCAGCATAAAAACCAAACGAAAATATGTAAAAAATTTGGTTTAGTTTTATTGTTTCGTATTTTGCATTATTTTGTTTGATACACCAGATACAGTACAAATTAAACATTAACATCTGTCGAGTTCGATTGGGCTTGTCAAAAACATAAAGTTTATGATGCCCAATCGTACGCACAAGCAACATGATTTATTTCATGGTTGTATTGGTGAATATATGTAAATATTTTTTTGAAGTTATATTAATCGTCAGTAACTCTTTAGTTTGATTATGCACAAAATTAGACAGATTTTGTCACAAAAAATATTTTAATAACACAACACATTTATTAATAAAACAACACATTTATTAATAAATAACGAACTCGTAAACATTAAGGAGTGAATAAAATTTACGAATTTTTTGACGTCTTGAATTGTCACAATTTTAAATCACTTTCTTTTTTGTTGCTATTGGTAAATCTTGCAAAAAATCAAGATTTGTCAAAATTGATTATAATCAAAAAATAAATGATTTTTTCTGCCCAATCGTACCCGCGAAATGAATATAATAATTTTTTTGACAGTACATTGATTGCCCAATCGAACTCCACATAATAGAACATACATAGTTAGATGACAGTTATACGCATTTAAAATTATTATTACACAAAATAATTCGATTTATGTTATATAGTTGCCGCCATTATGGGAGGATTTGCTGTAATTAATTTGTTAGTAAAGGTTATAAATTCTGTGTACAATTATTTTCATTTAACCCTAAACGTATTCCCGTGAAAAATTAAAAAAAATAAAATAAAATTAGAAACAAATTTGTTCGGGGGCATCTAGATCCAGATGCCCGACCCTTCAAAAATACGAAAATCTGCTCATAACTAGTAAAAGATGGCAATAAAATGCCGAAAAAATATAACTTACTCGAAATTTTAAAAACAATTTGTTCGGGGGCACCTAGACCCAGGGGCCGGTTCGGTAAAGTGCTGACGCTATCTCGTTGGATCGTTTCATAAATTAATTTTCAACCCAACAGTAAGAAAATGTGTTTGTGGTATTCTGTGGGCTAGGTGAAGAACCTTCGCAAATCTAAAAAGTTATACACATTTATAGTTGCCTAGAATACCAAGCAACCTGGTCGGGCACCATCGGCAGTACAAAGTGTTTCTGACCACCATAGCTTAAAGTAAGCTCCAACTCATTATCTAGCTTTAATTTATCAAAAAATACATTATTTCGCGATTTTTGAGCATTCATTTGAGCGTTCAGTTCTTTTTGTTTCTTTTGACCTGTTGCAACTTTAATTTGATTTTCTAAGGATGTGTATGTAGAACATTTATCTACGGCAGGGCTCCCGAAACTAATGTTAAAATTTTCACAAAATAATGCGGTAATAGTCGTATGTAACAGTGAGATCGAGATAGGCCTCAGTAAATAAGGACCACATTTTTTTATACTTAGATCGCTATCTAGATACTGCCTCATATAGTTTCTTCCCCTAGAGTAAGGACTGTATCGAAAAGAAAGTATCCACAAAAAAAAGCCATTTTAAAAAAAAAATCCAATTTTAAGTATTATAAAATGATGTTTTATCATAAAGCAGACTTCTAATTAGCAGATTTTATGTTTAAAACATTTGAGAAATTATTTTCTAAATACATAGCGAATTTTTAATTTGATGCCTTTACTTAGATTCTGCACAGTAGTTTTATTCATTTGTCTGGTTGCTTTGGACTAACTTTTTGAACTTTGTTAAATTTTCTGCTAGTTTACCGTTATTTTTCAAGTAACGCTTCGCAATTGCCCAAAATCTTTCAATTGTTCAAAGTTCTGGTGAATTTGGCGGAGTTTATTGTTTTTCCACAAAAGTGATGCAGTGGATTTTTAACAGCTCCAAATTTATTAATGGGTAGTTGCACGGTTTTAACATGCAATTTTTTGTTTTCACTTCGTTTCGGAACTTTATGTTTCTTATATGTTTTCAAGTCACGCCTTATTTTACCCGCTGGATCATTCCTATGCTAGTACCACCCTCATAAATCTCTGACAGACATTGATTTGTTTTTGCGAATTTCACTCACAATTTTGGCTCTAATTTGGGATTGCTGGGACCTTGTTTTCGACCGTTTTTTCGGAAATCCTTTACCGTACCATGTTCCCCAGACTTATTAATTATTTTTCTCACTGCATTTTTACTTATATTTTCGCGCTTAGCTAAATTTCTAAACGAAACACCGTTTTAAATGCAAAATTTGTGCAAAATTAATTTAAGCACTTCTTCTTTAATTCGTGACAATATTACAACTGGGTAACAAATTGTAAAAATCACACGCAATATTTACCTACAAAAAGCTATTCTATCTAACGACACTTTTCCGTTACAATAGAATTAGAGCAAGGCGAAGAAAACTAAATTTTTTTGTGGATACTTTCTTTTCGATACAGTCCTTAGTAGTGGGTTTGAAGAGGTACGAAAGTCTTGATATAAATCATTATTGTTTCTTTCTTCTGTATGTGTTTTTCGGTTCGCCGATCACCTCCTCGTTTCTCCTAAATCAGTTTTAAAAAATTCATCACAAAGTCTGTGTACTCTATCTCTTCCAACCTGCAAGAAATGCTCTTCGACATACTTGAACATTCTCGGTTTTGCTATTCCGATACATAGAAATGTAGAACTTGAGTTTCTTCTTGGAGTCAGAAGGTTTGGGTGAGCTTACAGTGATGTATTGAAACCCCATGTTTTAACCCCAAGCTCAACGTCCAACTGAAACTTTAAATCAACGCGACTTGGAAAGCTACATTTTTAAATGAACTTAACTCAAAACAACTTAAGCTAACTTCCAACTCAACCCTTAGCACAAACTCAGATATATTCCCAATTTAACCACTGACTCCTACCCAACTCAATCGCAACTCAAAACTCAGCTGTAGTGCAGCTCGACACTAAACCCAGTGTAGAAGAACTAAACTCAGGATAATTCTACTTCAAACTTCAACTCAACACACAAATAAATCCCCAGCTAACTACTCAATAAACCCTAACCCAACCCCAACTCAACTCCAACTCAACCCTTTTTCAACCTGTAAATAGAACCCAACTCATTCGCAAACTCAACGTCTAGCTCAATCCTCAAATCAGCAAATACTATACACCCTAATCCAGCTTAACACCAACTCAACTCCCATTTTACCCCTAAATAAAACCCTTAACTCAACGCCCAACTCAATCTTTAAACCAGCAGATATAAAAAATTTGTCAACGTAGTAATATCACCACGTGACTTTGGGTGAATTCGTATGGGAGGTACTCGATGCTCTTCACGTACAGCTTTCTAAATTTTGAATCTACGTTTTTCCATCAATAAAAATAGATAGGCGAAAAAAAATCCACATCGGATAAGCCATTCTCGAAACAGACTCATTTTAACTCATTTTACTCTTTTTACTTTTTTGTCTTTTTTGACTCTTTCTAGATCGAACTTATATGAATTACAAAATGTTTTCCTGTTTTCTACAGCAAATTTGATTTAATTGGGTGGCTACTACATTTGTTTAAAAAAATTGTTAAAATACAAATATATAACGTAACTAAAATGTTGTACTGTAAAACTAGGTACTTAGACTGATGTGAAAAGATATACGAACAAAACAAACAGAAAATTAGGTTTGTGTAGTGTAAGTAATTAAATTTACTTTTTAATAATTAAATACGTTCACATCATTGCAGTCGCTTTGATGTTTAATGGTCAAGACAGAGTACCCATCTCTAAAAGGAATATTTTTTCATTTAATTGAAACAGGTTAATGATAAAAAGCATCGCCATTTGTTTTGATCACCGGTTATGCCAGAGATACAGATTTCTAAAGCCCATATAGAACAGGTTTAGGCGATAGCCCAGAACCGTACTTTTCTCATGTTCACGGCTCACGAATACTAATTATACAATTTTTTCCATCCATTCTGATAGTTGGTCAACTTTCTATAGTACGTTGTGTTTCCGTCAGTTCACTTAAAAATCAACTAAAATTTTTCGGGAACAAAAATACTTCACAAAACCAATCTATTTATTTGACAGAAGATAATAGAGATTATAAAAATGATTTTATTAAAAACACTCTTCAAGTTCGTATTAAAAAAAAAAAAGATAAACAAAAGAACTCTCAGTTTTTTTTTTTAAATTAATCTTTTGGTGGGCGTGCGCTTGCGATTTCACCACAAATACTAAAAGTGAAATAACTTTTGAACCATCAACAATTCGATAAAACTTTGTTTGGCTATATTTTGGTTAGAAATGACCTCCCCTACTACTCTACTTAATTTGATTCTACACTTGTATGATCCCTGAATAAATAAGTGAATTTTGTTGATACGAATTTAGGTCAGTTTACAAAAAAAATTCACGGTCGCGGCGACTTTAAAGAAATTATTTTTTCCGTGAATTCCATTTCTGCGAAATTATTCTTCCTTAAGGTAACAAAATATTAAAATAAAATAACACAACATCGCCTGTTATATTATGCGCAACATCACTTAAAAATTCAATTATGTCCATTGTTGATATAATTTCTTGTATTCTTTGATTGTAATCACGATATTTTTCCTTTTTTGTGGTTATAGGCATGCCAGCAAACATGTGTTGGAAAGTTATTTCATTTTTTAATTGTTCCAATTGCAACTTTTTCAAAAAAAACACCATATTGAAGGATGCTCCGAGCCAAATAATTTTTTGAAACCATTGTGCCATCCCTCGATATTATTATTTGTTTGCGGGAATCATTATTGCACATTCCATATGGTGTTCATTTTAAAATCGTATTTATCTCTGTAGATTTTTCTTAGAATTGTCCGGATACCGGTCAATATAATTTTACTTTTCGCACTAAACATTTTTTTTTTTCGTTTTTCCCTAATGTACGATCTATGGATACAACCGACTCCTGCGGCAAGACATTTTTATGTTTTATTTTTTTGAAATTATGTTATTTATCCACAAATATGACCGGCATGTGAAATTGAATGATATTGTGCAACTGGAACATAGCTCGGGTTTGAATGAGTTAAAGGTAGAAGTTGTTTAACAAGTCGCAGTTCTAAATAATGTATAATTAATTGTGAGTCTTTGATTTGGTGGCTTCGGTTAGGGAATTTATATTGCCGTAACCAAATGTTTTATTGGGGGGAGAGCTGTCACAATTTAGAAAAACTCTGACACCATTTGTGAACTTGTTCTATCCCAAACCAACAGTGGCACATAAAGAATATTTTTGTGACCATTTGTGGGAAAAGTGTCATTCGAGGAGTAGAATCGAATATACCAATTTTTTTTAATTTTATTCATTATTTTTTAAAATTATTTTCTTAAAAACATAATTTTGGTACATTCAGAAATTCAGACACCCTATGGCTATAGAACAATTGTTGAAATTTGGAAGGTGTATTAACCGTAGAAAAATATTTCTTCGAAAAGTCTGGTAAAACCGGTAGGACGGACAAAACTTTTTCGCGATTACAACACTTACCCAAAAATAACTTCAGGCTTGAATAATTTACTAGAGCCATTTGTTCAAAGCGTAAACAACAATTATTTTCATATCATTGAAAACGTCAAATTTTATGCCGCAAAACAACATTTGCGGGAAATTTTACTGCAATATTTGTTGTTTAAGAAAATTTCAGCGGAAATAAATCGTTTGCTCGTGGAAGTTTACGGCAAACGTGTTCTATCAAACACAACATGCAAAGAGTTGTTTCAACGATTCAAGGTTGATGATTTCGACGTAATAGACAAAGAACGTAAAGATGGACCAAAAAAAAATTTGAAGATGCGGAACTAGAAGCATCACTGGGCGAAGGTTCTTGTCAGACCAAAACACAATTGGCAGACAGTTAAATGTTACCCATTATTATTATTATGTTTCGCAAGTTATACCATGCAATGAGATTGGTTCAGAAGCTGGGAAATGGACTACGACACGAGTTGAAAGAACGGGGTACCGAACGCTGCTTCAACGACAAAAAGGAAGAATTTTTGATTATGAGCTGCTGAAAAAGTGTTCAACTAATACTGCGGACATATTTATCGACGACAATTGATTTCTTTCAAACCAGCTCTGACTGCAAAACGACTAGAAAGGTACAACAGGCACGATACGAATATTTTGCAACATTACAACGCTAGGCCACACGTTGCGATTCTTAACACTTCTTGGATAGGCAGAACTGGGAAATTCTACCCCATCCGCCGTATTCACTAGACATTGCTCTTTCAGACACACCAAAAAATGGGTCGTGTGACGGTTTATTCGGGTCTTTAACTTCCAGAAAATTGTTATCCCATGAACCGTGAACAGATCTCTTAATGATTGATTGGTGTTGCAGCACATTGGCGGCTAGGTGGTAGTGGTATGGGCGAGGATCTTTCCACCGATCATTAAGAGATAATAGTGCTGCTGGTTTTTCTTCAAATTATGAACACATCACTTACACTATGCACAGTTAACCAGAAATGAATTAAATATACATTGTTTACTTATCTTAAGATTTTACTGTAATTTATCTATTGTTATCATTAACTTGATTTTTTTGAAAAATGGACTTAGGCCACTTTCAAAATAAACGGCTCATATATAAAAATGTCGTAAACACTATAATAAACAATATAATAATAATGGTAACAGGATAGTTCCTCGCGCACATTTCCTCGCGGGGAACATTTCCTCGCGGGAACATTTCCTCGCCTGATATAAGGGAGCGTTTCCAGAATATATAATTTTTAAATTCCAATTTTCCAGAATTTATAATCGACGAATACTTTCTCAAAGCAAAGATACATGGATGGAACATTTAAAAGCTGTCCCCAGTTATTTGCACAGCTATATATAACTCTCGGTGTATTAAACGGTGTTCCATTACCACTTCTTTACGCTTTGCTACCGAACAAAAAGAAACAAACCTTTATTAAGTTACTGAATGTGTTAAAGGAACACAATATCGCGCAATTGAAATGGCGACGATTAGTACAATTAATGCACAATTTACAGATTCAAGAATTAATTGTTGCTTTTTCCATTTGAATATACAGAAATCTAAGCCCCGAAAAGAAATCTTTGTACAACGGTAGCGCTTCGTATGCTCTAAACTTAAGAAATGTAATTGCAATTGCATTCGTTCCATTAGAAAAAATTGATGAATATTACACAGAATTATGTTCAAAATTGGGATGAGTAAACGAAAATGAGGACTTTATAAATTACTTTGTAATGAATTATTTTGGAACATTAAGTCCAAGTGGTACGCGTAGGACACCTCGTTTTCTTCGGAATTTATGGAAAGTGTATTCAATTACAATTAATAAACAACAAAAAACCAATAATATTGCTGAAGGTTTCAATAATACAATGCATAATTTGATTGGCCACGACAATCCAAATATTTGGTTTTTACTTGATTGTTTTCACAGAAAACAAGCTGAAATTGAGATGGTGAAAGAACAAGTTTTGGCTGAAATTGATACTGGAGTTCCACAACGAAAGAAGTACCAAGACATATCTGAAAATTTATTCAGAATTGCAACGAATATAAGCAATTATGACATAATGGATTACCTCAAAGCAATAGCTCAAAACATTAGTATTAAGTTTGTTTCTAAATGAGCTCAAAAAATTCGTATTTAATAACTCAAAAGTAGGTAATCCATTTAATATCCATTATCCAACTTAACATTTTTACATTATATCCATTACTTTTCAAAATAAATATTTAATTTAATATTTATATATTTCTAATATATTTTATATTTGTATTTACTTAACATTTAATCATAAATTATTTCTTCGCACATATATTTTATCGCAGTTGCTGTGTGGTGCTTGGGTGTATATCTCGGCCGGCCGAGATATACACCCAAGCACCACACAGCAACGGCGATAAAATATATGTGCGAGGAAATGTCCCTGCGAGGAAATGTTCACGCGAGGAAATGTTCCCCGCGAGGAAATGTGTGCGAGGAAATGTGCGCGAGGATATGTGCGCGAGGAAATGTGCGCGAGGAAATGTCCTGGGGTGCGATTCCGGTTCGATGATATGATAATGAAAAAACAAAAATATCATCAAATTTATCAATTGTTTTTGTCATTTTGCTTTCGCCTTTGCTTTTTATCTTTTTATTCTATTTGATCATCAACATATCAAAAGCGATTCTGGTTCGATGATAATAAAAAATGATAAAATTATTATTCTTCAAAGAGAGTTTCCTCTCTTGATGATAGTAAATATTGGTTAATTGGTTTTGTTTTCCAAAAAAAAGAGGGTTTGAGTATGCGCACTGCGCATTAACATTTTGAAAAGAGAGTTTCCCTCTTTACAATCATAAATATTCATATTGGTTTTCAAATCGGAAATATTTATATGTATTTTCATCATAGTCGTTATATCGGATAAGAAATAATACCCCAAAAATTATTTAAAACTATTCAATCTTCTTTAAAATTAAGATCTTTACAAATATTCTGGAAAATGGATATTTAGATTTAAAATTAGAATGAAAATCTCCATTTTCCAGAATATTTCAAAGTTAAATCTTCCTTTTCCATTAATTATTGTTTTTAATTTTTAATAAATCAGTAAAACTATTAAATATTATTTTCTTAGAAAATTATTTTTACTTTTCCATTGTTGTAGGTAGTATAAATTGTATATTTGTTAATCGATTAATGATTAATCTAACCATGGCCGTAAATGTTTTCAGCGACAAAAATAAAATGAAAAAATATTCATTTTTTTCACCAATTTTGATATAAGTTTATCATACATCGTCAAATCGGAATCGCTATTTGTATTTCATCGATGATAATGATATAATTTTTAATTATCATCGAACCAGAATCGCTTTTTATTATGGTGAAATCTACTATGATAAAATACAATGATAAAAGCAAATAAAAAATCCGGATGATATTTTTGTTTTTTCATTATCATATCATCGAACCAGAATCGTACCCCTGGAATCAATAATAATATATAAGTAGTTAACATTAAAATTGCCTAAAGCACAAGTTTAATCTATATTGCGCGAACCATGGTTCTTAATGAAATTTAATAAGATTTTTTTTACGAAATTTAATAATTTAACAAATAATAAATTTAATAAATACGTTAATAAATATATAAGTATTAATAATAATAATAATAATGGAGAAAAACTTCTAAGATGTTGTCGGTGACATCATGAACTGACATTTTCCATTTCTCATGATATATCCATTTAAAAGCATCAGCATTTGACGCGCAATCTATACTTATGATATAATTTTAAAAACAATAAATAGATAAATACGCTTACCAAGCAAACAGCGATTTACCGTTAGTAACTTTTGGAACTGTTTCTTGGTAAGCGCCTAAAACCAGAAGAAAACTATAATCAATTCCTCCGACTTGCACAAGTTATCGTCGTCCTAACTGTGAATTAACGTATCTGACATTTTTACAAAATCTCATCTCTGATACCAAATGGTTCATCGTGAGAAACTCTGTCTGAATTTTTGTACCTGTGTTGGTTCACCGTTAGGGCGAAGATGTCTCCTAAGTGTGAATTAACGTTGGTGCGGAAATTCGGCTTCAGATTCTCAAGACGAACATTTTGGTATCAGAAATGAGATTTTGAAAAAATGTCAGATACGTTAATTCGCAGTTAGGACGACGTTATGCTGATGTATGGTGTTATTAAATGGCACCACAACAGAACAGTTTACCGCACTAATTTTGATCAACACTGTTTTTTATGAAAAACTAATTAAATTATTATTTTTGCACTAGCAAAATTTACACAAAGTTAAACTGTTGTTAGCGTGAAGTTTATGACAAATTGACAAAAAACCTTACAACAGCAAAAAAGTGTAAAAGCAAGTATTACACGTTTAGCACAATCTACTAAGAAGATGATATCACATATTTTGTCATTTTTTGACAAAATTGTGTAGCTTACACATATTAATTGAAAAAAGTGTAGGCAGTTGTTTGACTGCCAATGACAGGGCATCGTAGAGATGGCTCCCTAACTCTGAGTATGCCATCGTGTTGTCTACACTTTACTTGATTATTTGTGCTAATCGGAATATTGGCGCGACCCGTCAGACAGTGATTTCTCGATTTTACAAAATTTTACTACCAAAAAAAAGTGTAGGCAGTTGTTTGACGGCCAATGACAGGGCATCGTAGAGATGGCTCCCGAACTCTGAGTATGCCATCGTGTTGTCTATACTTTACTTGATTATTTGTGCTAATCGGAATATTGGCGCGACCCGTCAGACAGTGATTTCTCGATTTTACAAAATTTTACTACCAAAAAAAGTGTAGGCAGTTGTTTGACGGCCAATGACAGGGCATCGTAGAGATGGCTCCCGAACTCTGAGTAGGCCATCGTGTTGTCTATACTTTACTTGATTATTTGTGCTAATCGAAATATTGGCGCGACCCGTCAGACAGTGATTTCTCGATTTTACAAAATTTTACTACCAAAAAAAAGTGTAGCCAGTTGTTTGACGGCCAATGACAGGGCATCGTAGAGATGGCTCCCGAACTCCGAGTATGCCATCGTGTTGTCTATACTTTACTTGATTATTTGTGCTAATCGAAATATTGGCGCGACCCGTCAGACAGTGATTTCTCGATTTTACAAAATTTTACTACCAAAAAAAAGTGTAGGCAGTTGTTTGACGGCCAATGACAGGGCATCGTAGAGATGGCTCCTGAACTCTGAGTAGGCCATCGTGTTGTCTATACTTTACTTGATTATTTGTGCTAATCGAAATATTGGCGCGACCCGTCAGACAGTGATTTCTCGATTTTACAAAATTTTACTACCAAAAAAAAGTGTAGGCAGTTGTTTGACGGCCAATGACAGGGCATCGTAGAGATGGCTCCCGAACTCTGAGTAGGCCATCGTGTTGTCTATACTTTACTTGATTATTTGTGCTAATCGAAATATTGGCGCGACCCGTCAGACAGTGATTTCTCGATTTTACAAAATTTTACTACCAAAAAAAAGTGTAGCCAGTTGTTTGACGGCCAATGACAGGGCATCGTAGAGATGGCTCCCGAACTCTGAGTAGGCCATCGTGTTGTCTATACTTTACTTGATTATTTGTGCTAATCGGAATATTGGCGCGACCCGTCAGACAGTGATTTCTCGATTTTACAAAATTTTACTACCAAAAAAAGTGTAGGCAGTTGTTTGACGGCCAATGACAGGGCATCGTAGAGATGGCTCCCGAACTCTGAGTAGGCCATCGTGTTGTCTATACTTTACTTGATTATTTGTGCTAATCGAAATATTGGCGCGACCCGTCAGACAGTGATTTCTCGATTTTACAAAATTTTACTACCAAAAAAAAGTGTAGGCAGTTGTTTGACGGCCAATGACAGGGCATCGTAGAGATGGCTCCCGAACTCTGAGTAGGCCATCGTGTTGTCTATACTTTACTTGATTATTTGTGCTAATCGAAATATTGGCGCGATCCGTCAGACAGTGGTTTCTCGATTTTACAAAATTTTACTACCAAAAAAAAGTGTAGCCAGTTGTTTGATGGCCAATGACAGGGCATCGTAGAGATGGCTCCCGAACTCTGAGTAGGCCATCGTGTTGTCTATACTTTACTTGATTATTTGTGCTAATCGAAATATTGGCGCGACCCGTCAGACAGTGATTTCTCGATTTTACAAAATTTTACTACCAGAAAAAAATGTAGGCAGTTATTTGACGGCCAATGACAGGGCATCGTAGAGATGGCTCCCGAACCCCGAGACTCAGAGTACTCAGAGTTCGGGAGCCATCTCTACGATGCCCTGTCATTGGCCGTCAAACAACTGCCTACACTTTTTTTTGGTAGTAAAATTTTGTAAAATCGAGAAATTACTGTCTGACGGGTCGCGCCAATATTCCGATTAGCACAAATAATTAAGTAAAGTATAAACAACACGATGGCCTACTCAGAGTTCGGGAGCCATCTCTACGATGCCCTGTCATTGGCCGTCAAACAACTGCCTACACTTTTTTCAATTAATATGTGTAAGCTACACAATTTTGTCAAAAAATGACAAAATATGTGATTTTATCTTCTTAGTAGATTGTGCTAAAAGTGTAATACTTGCTTTTACACTTTTTTTTGCTGTTGTAAGGTTTTTTGTCAATTTGTCATAAACTTCACACCAATAAACTGTTGTGCCTTGACCGCGGCAATAGGAGTACTGACGAGGAAGATTATTTATTATTTTCTCTTTGGTTTTATATTTTGTAATTTAAGGGGAAATTGTAAACTTCTTCCCAAATTTAACAATCTTTGCTTAAATATGCTACACCTTGCACAGCAAACAAGTTGTTCGCTTTTGAAGAATAATTTGAGTACATACCAAATCATTTACATATTATCGGAAATATGCCCGCTGAAAAATCGTGCGTGATAACAATTTTCTAAATATCATCTAATGTGTAACAGCCAACTGTTACAGTCGATGATTGGATTTCCTCCAAACAACCAGAGTTATTCCGTCAGAAAATCGAAGCAGCATACTTTGAAATAAACACCATCTCATTTTCTACAGAAACAAATGTCTTTAATTTCACTAAAATAGATCGGAAATATATTTGTAGACTGTTGTAGATTTGTATTGGTAATATGTAGTTATGATTAACTTTAATAATTCTAAATTTGTTGGAATAAATTATGAAATTAATATCTACGAAGTGAAAGGATTATGTTATTCTTTGTTATTAACACGAATGGATTGCTTGATCCGTTTTCACTGAAGCATGCATAAAAAATGTGTTGGTCGCCGGAAGATTGCGTAACAATTATTGAAGCCACTGAAGACACCAAACCCTGAAAATAAAAGAAAAATTAATTACATGAAATATTATACAACATTACCACATATTTATGTTAAATTGTCCCATTGAAGTCACTGTAGTTTCCATAAGTATTATAACCTAAAATCAAATTAATATTATGTATTTAAATTTTCTTTCTTATTAACACATTTTGAATACTTATCTGTTATTATTTCCAACCTTAAATTTATATTGGAATCTAAAATGAAATTTAATAACTTTGAATTAATTTATACATACCTATTTAAATTTAATAATTGAATTTTATTATTGATTAAATTTTTGTTTGTTTACGTTCTATGATGAAATTTTAAAAAACTCCTAAATGTATACATGCAGACAATAAAAAACTTTAAAATGTTGTGTAGACTTTTGGCCATCTGCCAACAACCATAAAAAATAATGTACATACTATAATAAGAGAAAAATTTGTTAAATTAAAAATAAAGAAAAATTTCTTCCCTTCAAAAACGAACCATCAAAGCGTTCACATCAAAATTAAGAATAAAAAATTATTGTGAAAATATACAAAAATTGTTAAGAATAAAAATTGTTAAACCAAACCAAATCGTGACACCGCCGTACCGATACCAAGTTTATCGCATCATCATTCATGTACCAAGTTTGCAATTTATTTTGAAACCTAACCTTTTGGTACAACTATATATAGCCTTTGTCATCTATTCTGGTCTCTGGGTTTTTAAAGCCCTTCCCTATTATTAATCCTAACTTTTGGCAATATTGACATGTAAAATACCACCTGTCTATTTCCAAATATTTTCACGGTCTATTATACAAATTTGTACTAAATATTTTCGTTAAACCTGTATTAAAAAACACAACAAAAAAAATCCATAATTTTGTTTGAGCCACAAAGCTTTCTTATTTTTTGAAAATTCAATTATTAATAATAACAACCCACTAAACTACGCGAAATTTCAGCAGACCAAATTATATTTTGTTTTAAAATAATACCTTTGTAACACTTGTTTTCATATTTATATAACAAAATAATTTAAAAAAAAATAATTCATCGTCTAAAAATTAACTAGCTCGGTATACAAACTTAATTAATTAATTAAATAAAGAGAATCTAAATTTAGTATACTTAATACATCTCAAATGAAGTTATCGTGTCGCCGCTGTGGTTGTTGTTATTCCATCCGTAAAAAAGTTTACATTATTTTGTGAATAATAATAATTTCAATAATATTTTAATACAGTTTGTCATTTTATTTTGATTGCTTCAAGCTGATACCTTCTTACAGGTATACTATTCTATAAACAAAAGAACAATAATATACAAAAAATAATTTTCTTCGTGTTCCGTGCCCATCATCAGGATACGGAAAAAAATGTTTAAATACAAGGAAATTAATCAATTTTCATATTTTGAGACGAAAATACGCGTAATTTAATTTAAAGACGATTTGAGATGTTACTATTTAGTATTTTGATATTATATAAAATGTTTTTGTGTGGGTGATTTTAATTGGTTCCTAAAGTTATGTTGTTTCATTTAATGACAAGCTATGGATGCTCTTATTCAAAACATGTTTGAATTCTATTCCATTAATAGTAATAAGATAATTTGAAATTAAGTACTTCTATTGGCCTTAAGCTAATTTAAATTTAGATACTTGTATTTAATATCAAATTAATTTGTTTTATTTTTTTTATTTCTAATTCCAGGTAAGCTCATTTTTGGATACCTACTTATATAGTCGATAATATTATCTACTGATGTCAGATCAAAAAAAGGTATGTTTATTCTGGTTTATTGTATAATTTATTAAATTATTTATACTACTGAGTGAATAATTCAAATTGATATTATACCGCGTGTTTATTTGGAAATTTCCAAAAGAGTTATCTCGAAACTTAAGCGTTTCTGAATAAAACGTATTCCATACAAAAATTGTATAGTTTTGAGGAGGATAATACTATTTATTTTATATACTAAACGGTTATTTCAAGGTGAAACTAGGTTTTTTAATAGGAACCTACATTTTATTAGCAGTAAACATTATAAGCATTGACTAGCTTTGACGAATAAGTAAGATCAGCCGGATTGGTGTAATTTCCACAATGGAGAACTTCCAAACGAATGTTTTATATGAACTCGTTTGAAAGATGACCGAGTGTGGAAATTGACCAACATGGCAGATCTTAGGCCTTTAATAAAATTAGCCAATAATATTACCAACACAAAACATAAAGAATCATTTTCGAGTTTCGACCCAATAAGTTCTTAGGAGATAGTCAGTAAAGAATTTAAAATTATGATCATTTGAGGGGATCAGAACCATAGTGGCCTAACCCACATTTTTAAATATTTTCGTTTAATCCGCCATAAATCTTCTTAGAAATGTAATCTAATTACAGTGACGGCGAGTTTTTATAAATATTCTGTTGAAAGATTTTCCAAAACCAATCGACGAAAATTGTTTAGCAGAATATTTCCGTAAACTCATACTGACCTCAAATTCCAGAAACGGATATTTTCAAGTTACTTATTATAAGATTTGTTTTATAATAAATCACCATTTCACCATGGACATTTATGACCGATTAATGAAAAAAATTAAAATTATAATTGTGGGTTAGGCCACTATGGTTCTTAGCCCCTTATTTTATATTGAATCTTTTGTATTGGAAGTACACTGTAAGGAAAAAGCTGGGGTTGGAATGAAGAAATGTTTATATTTTTAATATGTACAGAAAAAAATGAAATAGGATGGGCTAGTGTTAAATGATGGACATTTTTATTTTTTCTGGGATTAAAAACTGGGGTAACTTCACATGCTTAGTTGCTCGTGAATAATCAACTTTCTAATTTACTAAAACTTTCCTGAATATCTTCAAAAATGAACGTCGAACAAATAACCACTTATGCAACTAGTTAGAATACACCTCATTTTGTATAACGAGTGTGAAATGCGCAAAATATTATGCACAAAATTACACAACTTACACAAAATTACATTTCTTAACGTGTTGCAAATTAACAATTTATCAAGCCGAATTAACAAATTAAACTTTTTTCAAATAAATTTAACAACAATTTTCAAATCAAATCAAATACACAATAAAATGCAGATGCAAACAATAAAATTTAGCAAAATGCAATTCTCTGATTAATTAATAATTATTAATTAGGTTTAGGATTCTTAGGTAAAATAATATTTTTTTTTGGAAAATCCAAACCAAAAATTTGTTGGAAATTTATTCAATTTATCTAGAACAAATAAAGGCAATTGAGCCCTATATGTTACATGAATGTGAATTTCTTCCTAAATTTGTCTAAAATAACAAAAACAACAAATTGTGCGAATGTATGAGTGAAACTATACGCATTAACGAATAAATGAGCTGTTTATTTTGAAAGTGGCCTAAGCCCATTTTCCAAAAAAATCAAGTTAATGATAACAATAGATAAATAACAGTATAATCTTTGTAACGGTAAATAATTTATTGTCAAAACAAACAAAAAAATTAATCTCTAACACCTGTTCAAAAAATAAGAAAATTCAAAATCCCATATGTTTTTTCATTTATTGTTTTTCTATTCTTTCATTATCTCGTTTCAACAAAATATGAACTTAAGCCACTTTCAAAATAAACGGCTCAAATTATACATTTTCCATTGGTAGCGATGACTATGTTTTACTGGTAGTGACTATATTTTACTGATAGGTTACATCCATACCAACTTGAAAATATGCTTAGGATTTTGGGGCCGGTATTTCTAAGAATCGGAAAACGTTTGGAAAATGCACGTGTGCTGCTGAATATTACCTTAGCAGCTTTTTTGCTAACTAACCACCCAAAGCTCCTCTAACTTTTCAAGTGATTATGTTTTTCTGTTAGGTTACATCCATACCAACCTGAAAATATGCTTATGATGTTGGGCCGGTGTTTCTAAAGATCGGAAAACGTTCGGAAAATAAGCCTCTCTAACTTTTCAAGTGACCATGTTTTTCTGTTAGGTTATTATCCACACCAAGCTGGAAATATACGTAGGAATTTGGGTCGGTGTTTATAAGAATCGAGAAATCTTCGGAAAATCCACGTGTGCTATTGAATATTACCATAACAGGTTTTTTGATTACTAAACACTCAAAGCACCTCTTGGAAGTGACTATTTTTTTCAGTTAGGTTACATTTATATTAACCTGAAAAATAATATTCTTAGGATTTTGGGCCGGCATTTCAAAACGTCAAATCGATTTTTGACAAAATTGTTTTATTTTCAATATCAAAATTATTAAAAAATTGTGTTAAAGAATCTGTAAGTTCCGCCCTATTTGTAGAAAATTTTATTATTATTGATTTTATTTCATGCAAAAAACTCCCAATTTTATATTTTGACTGACGGATTTTTTGCTTGACGGGCCGGCAAAACATAAAATTTGGGGTTTTTGAATGAAATTAAATCAATTTTGATAAAATTTTCTACAAATAGGGCGGAACTTATAGATTCGAACTATTTGTTAATAATTTTCATATTGCAAAGTTCATATTGCAATTTAGACAAAAATTGGGTTTGACGGTTTTAAATGCAAGATTTTCGTTTTGCATGGAGCTACATATAATGCCTTAACATTTAAAGAGACTTAGTTTTTCTTCTAGGTTAAAATTTTTAAACATCACAACGCAAAAAATAAATTCATTGTTTAAATGATAAAAACCAGTTCGAATATCGGTTAATCCGAACAAAATCGAAGAAAGTTACAAATATATTAAGAGTTAGGGAAAACCACGAGTTTGCGCAAAAACGTAAAGTTTTTCCTGAACCATCCCATTTTTTTTTTTTTTTTTTTTTTAGGAAAGTTTAGGAGAAAGTTCTCGTGAATTAGGTTACCACATACATTTAAATATTTTCGCATAATCACATATGTTGAACATATTTCAATTTATTCTATGGCTTACCACATATTTTATGAGCTTTCCAAATATTTTTAATTTCTCTTCAAGAAATCCGTAGTTCGACTTAATTAAGCAAAAAGTTTTGCATAAACTACGTACATAAGTTAGAGTAATAAATTAAGAAAAATTAAACGTAGAATTAAAATAGCTCAATAGTTTAGTGTACATTCTTGGGTGATCCGGAGTTCTTCTAGAAAAACGAATTTTGTGATTGCTGTCTTATTCGTGGGCCCACTAATAGGAGAATTGGTGAACGTTTTATTGAAAGAGTTTTTTATGGCTGAAAATTTATGAAAATGTAGTTTTTTGTCATAAAAAAATAGTATTGACAACCTGGCTTAACTCCAGGTTTGAGCCGCCCAAGGAATTGTTCAAAGTTTCATTAAAATATTCGTAGTTCAAAGGGAAGTATATCTCTTGAATTTTTTATAATATGTAGGTATTTTAGACCTATTTAAGCGAGAAACCAAATTTTCAGGCGATTTGGCTTGACCTGACTTGTTGCTTTTATTTTATACAGTAATTTTTACTGTATATTTCCAATGCTTTTGAAATTCTTCAAAATTAAACGGGCTGGCCCGATAGATTGATTTTGATCACATAAATAGGCCTGAAATACATGTTAAAAAAATTCAAGCGGATATATGCTTCATTTTTTGCTGGCCCCGAGTTGACAACTAACTTTTCTTCAATTTTCAGCTGATATGAAACTAATTTAACAAAACGATCACCAGTTCTTAGACTATCTCATATGTATATCTCTTTATCAAAAAGTAAATAATTCTCCTCCAGTGAGACATTTATCTGATTAGCCCAAAATTTTTAAAATCTGATGTACGTTGACATGATATGTAAAAACATAGAAACTGCAATTCCACCCCATTTAATGGTATGGATTGTATCAACCCTCAAGTTCTACTTTAGAAATAGGGCCGTTTACGTGTTCACATTTTTAAGTGTTTGGAGATTTAGAACCATTTTTGGAACCTCTCCAGCCCTTTATAATACAGTGCAGTTAGTTTCCACTCTACAGCCAAAATAGTACATATTTTTTTTTTAATGAGTGAATTGAAATCCTCTTATGATAAGTTCCAATTTTGGCTTTCTTTTCAAAATTTGACCACAAATTATTCATTTTAATCATATATTTTTAACACATATACCTTTTTCAAGTCAAGTTAAACATTTTTCAAACCAAATTAACAAATTTTCAAAACAAATTAAACTTTTTTGAAATAAATTTAACAACAATTTTCAAATCAAATTAAATTAATTTTATTTCGTCAAATGTATTTCATACCATAAAATTCAGCAAAATTCAAATTCTGATGCCATTATTTACATAACAAATTATTCTAATGCAACGCCCGCGGCTGCATTGCTCATTTTTAACATTATATTCATTATAAAATTTGCACAGTCAGCTGCAGTCACTGAGTTTAAGGATAATTCTATTACCTCAACTAGTGTTCGGTGGTTGGCTGGATCACCCAAGTATTGTCTAGCCAAAATTTTTACCTTCGACCACACATTTTCTACGTAAAAGACACTTAACTGTTTCTGTTTTATGTATTGAACAGTCTGTTATCTAATACCAACCAAGCGTCGGTAATATTTCTAGAAGATAACTGTTCCCATAATTGCGCCAACAATTCACAAATTCGAATGGAATTTACGGTCGTGTTACTAAAAATTTTGTGATGTACAATACTGTTGGTACTCCTAAATTTGCGCGCATATTTGATCTCGAATGGTGATCTCTTTCATGATCTCATGAAAAACTTCGCCATCTTTTACGGACCGTATCTCTATTGATTCTGGTTAAATCAGCAAGGTCGTTTGTAGTCTCCCTGTCGTCATACTCTCTAATTATAGTTGATTTATTATCATTACTGACTATAACATATCTCCCAAGTGGCCCACGACTCAGCGGTATAGGACGAACTTCTGCTTCAGAATCACTTACAAAATCAGTGGAAGAGGTACTACCTGCTGAATCTTCTAAATCAGTCATTTGAAGAAGTAATAATTATTTTTTTTTATAAACTTTAAAACACGAGTTCACTAATTCACAGCGATAGAGTCACTGAGCCAATTAATAAAACAATCTATTTAAATAATTTTTCGTCAACATATTAAAGCAAGAGGAGGAATGTAATAATCGCAAGAGTAGTTGAATAAGAAAAAAATCATCACAAAACACAAGGCTTACTTTGATTAACTTTTCAAAAATGATAAAATCATTCGTTTTATCAGCAAGTATTCGGCTGTTGGTTACATCATCCAAGTATTGTCTATAGCCAAAATGTTCACCGTCGGCCATAAAATTTCTATTGGGTTCAACATATGGTACAGTAGTAAAAACATCAACGTACCTTCAGTGCACTTGCTTGACTGTTAATTGCATGCAATAGGTTAAAAACGATGAAGCAGACATGACAATTTAGGAGAACCTGTATATTGAGAGGCTGAAATGTAAGCTTAGCTGTCGTTTGGCATTGAAATGATTTTTTATGTATATTTGCATATAATTAATAACTGCGAATAGTTTAATATAATTTTTGAACGGCGGCTCAGACCCGGAATTAAACCAAGTTGTCGATACCATTCTTATGCTGAGTTTATGACATAGGAACATAGGAGCATAGGAAGATAGGGAGTGTGACACGACCAACCAAATTATTTATAATATTACAAGCCCCGCCTATTACTTCCATGCTCTAGTTGAAAAATTTCTTATTTTTGATCAAAGTAGACTAGTAGGCGGAGCTGGTGATTTTTTAAATAATTTGGTTGGTCGTGTCACACTCCCTATCTTACAGCATCAAAAACTACTTTTTCTTAGCGCTAATGAAGTCTTTGAATAAAACGTTCACCAATTCTCCTACTACTAGTATGCATCTATATTTTATTGTATATTTTGCAAAACAAAAAAAAAATATTTTAATTTGATTTGAAAATTGTTGCTAAATTTGTTTAAAAAAAATTTAATTTGTTTTGAAAATTTATTAATTAATATTTGTTAATCTAGTTTGAAAATTTGTTAATTTGTTTTGAAAATTGTTGTTAAATTTATTTGAAAAAAGTTTAATGTGTTTTGAAAAATTGTTAATTTGATTTAAACAATTGTTAATTTGGTTTGAAAAATGTTTAATTGACTTAAAAAAGGTATAGAGTTAATCAAGTAAAAAAATATCATACTTCGGCTTTCGTATGTTATTTTGGCGTATGGGGATCTAACATGCGATATATTAACTGAATTACAGGTTTGATTCCGGCCGTTTTGCAGATTTTCAAAAGTAGTAATATGTATGTAAAACAAATATTTTAAAAATGTTTGCTGCGTGAGGGATTTTTGTCATATTAGGTATGAGGTACATAGTTGGAATTTATTAATTTAATACTTATGAAAGGCAAACAAATTTAAGCCAATTATTTATTTCGTTAACTATTTTAAAATTTTATTCAAAGTCAGCTTGTAATTAAATATATACATATACAATGAATTTATTAAAAATTTAAATTTAATAATTTAAAATAATTGAGTTTCTTGCAATTTGATGTGAATATGTGTAAAACTGAATTTTTCTTCCACCAAGGGGTCTTATTTTTAAAATGGCGCCGGGGCCTTATTTTGAAATTTCCTCATACAATTCCCACATTTCAATCGGATATTCCTCAAGTCTGACGGTTCGTTTAAGGAAACAAGCAAAATTACTATGGGCAACTTATTTTATTGTGTTTTCGTTGTTTTATTCTCTATAGTGGCTCTGCTACTTTGAGAAAATGACATGATTTTCTTCAAATTTCTCTTTGGTCAAACAACAATTGAATATCTGGATTTATGTGGGCTTTTTTCTGTGGGAATTTCCATTGGGAACCACTTATTCCAATTATTTCGGCTTCGATGCTGAAATCGACCCTTACTCCGTCTCTGCGGAGACCTTTCAAACGGTAGTTATAACGTTTTGGTGGAAGTTGTGGATGGCGATACATACAATCAGTTGTATATCTGTGGAAGCTTGATGCAATTAATTTATTATTATTGGTCGGCGGTGAGCACTGAACACAGAGTAACCATCTGGTAAAAATTTCTCTTAAGCAATAGATCTATACTATAGAGGGCAAAGTCTAAATAAATACATACATATATTTGACGATCGTTCCAATTAATTTTCCAACAACATTTTATAAATTTGAATGTTGAACTATCATTAAGACTAAAAAACATAGGTTTGGTTTTTGAGCTTAAAATAATTGAATGCGTAACACACCATTTCCTTAACAGACGGAAATCAAGTTGGATATGTTCAATGGTTTTAATCTGTTCAATGGTCTTAATTGTGTTCTATTCATTGTACATAAAAACTAGATCATCAGCAATAGCAACCAAAACGGAATTGAACTCATTATAAAATATGGAGTTTAAATAAATTAAAAATTGCAGAGGTCTTAATACTGAACCTTGCGGAACTCCTTCATTAATTAATCTTTGACTTACACAATATTTAATTTTGACAATCTGAGACCTATCCGACAGATAAGAACCAAATCATTTTAGTATTACCCCTCGAAACCCAGCAAAATAAATTTTTTGTAGCAACACTGAATGATTGACCAAATCAAAGACCTTTATTCAAAATGTTCATAAGCTCTAGCAATGCATTTTTGGTACTTTTAGATTTCCTAAAACCAAACTGCTTCAGATGTAGAAAATTTGTGTGATTCAAAAAGTTAGTGATTCTCGAATGAGCTTGTTTTTAAAATATTTTGGCAAAAACTGAGAGCAAACTAATTGGACGATACAAACACTCTTTTTATCACCGCTCTTATGTACAGGAATAACATCCGCTTGTTTCAGCTTATTCGGAAAGATTCCAAAAGTAAAACAAAAAATTACTATCATAACTTTATCATTGCCGGTCGAATTAGACGGTTTCAACGAATGTTTCATAGAAGATAAACGATTTCGGTTCCGAGTTGTTGTAAATTAAATCTTCACAGAACTCATTGTCATTACCTATGTTAGATTTTAGCTCAAGAACAGTATTATCAAATTAGTTATTAAATAACTGAGCTATTTCATAGTCATTAGAGCTGCCAAACCACATACCAACCTCATGCTGATCGCCAATAACCATTTCATCAATGGCAGTATGTTTCCTATCCTTTCCCCGTAATTCATCAATCACGCAATTTCCAGTTTTTTTTGTATCACCCTTAGCATTTCTAAATTTCTTTTTATAAAATTCCATTTTAGTTATTTTCCTTGCTTTCTGAATAGTTTTGCACAGTAAGCTAACCTGTTTTATAAGATCTAGATTGCTCGGGTGTTTAATAATTTTTCTGGATAATCTATTTTTAAATCGAATTTTCTAAGATAACTCAACAGAAATCCACGGTTTGATTATGCTTTCTTTGATTTTCCGATTATCAAAAATAGTATTTTTATCAATGTAATATTTTAGTAAATGGGTAAAACAACTGAAAACCATTTTACATTATTTTTTAATTTATTTGAAGTTACTATTTCCGAAAGATTGTAAGAAAACTTAATCCAGTTTCGAACTGATGAGCTTATGATTTTTTGAAAAAATCAATCCTCTCATCAGGCCGGGACGACTGGACTGATTGTAGCACAATTTACATTCTATATATACAGAATGTACTGTGCCAGCAGTACTAGCGAATTATACTAATACAGCTAAACTCTCTTACAAATTTTCTTCGTCACATTCACACAGCTCTATTCCTGTGTAAGAAAATTTATCAATTAACAATTTTTACTCTAATTTGAATTAATTAATTAATTCCGGCCGTTTTGCAGGTGTTCAAAACTATGATAGTTTATGTATGTAAAACCAATTTTTAAAAATGTTCGCTTCGTGAGTGATTTTTTGTCATATTAGAAATGAGGTAGTTGGATTTTATTAATTTAGAACTTAGGATAAATAAAGGGCAAACAAATTTAAGCCAATTATTTGTTTCACGTTAATTGTTTTAAAATCTTATTCAAAGTCAGCTTGTAATTAAATATCTCGACTCGTATGGAAAAAGGGCCTAATAATCGAATTTTGAGAGTTTTGGAATAAAAGTATTTTAAGTTTCAATTCAATTTACAAAAAAATACGAGTAATTTGGAGACGAAGCCTAGCGGGATTAATCAAGTAGTAGGACCTTTAAAAACTGATTGAAGTATATGTATCTTAAATAAACCGCAGTTTTCCTAAAAATTAATAATTTAAGACTTAAGCCCATTTGCAAAAATTAAATTTTAAAACAAAGAAACTTTCATAAATTTAAGCATTTATTTCAAAGTTTTATTTGAAATTTTTATTTCATATTTAATATTAGTCCGTTTTTTAAACATGAGAAGCTTAATGTTAATTTAAAATAAGCCGTTACAAAATACAGAAACAAATAAAAATGATCCACTATATTCAATTATAAAATTTAAAATTTCAATTAATTACTCTTTAAATAAAATAAAATTTGACGCCTTTTCCAAAAAAGGTTAATCATCATCGTAGTCATCCTCAATGAAATCTACCTGTACGAGGTTATCATACGAGTTGCTAGCTGTCTCTAGTGATCTATAAAAGTTATGATATTGGGGATCAATTAAATTTAATAAATCTATCAAAACTTTCTTTTTTGTGGCAGTGATTAAGTTTGGCCTTTAAGAAGAGGCACGTTTCTGACATCCACTGTGCTTATATCTCTTTTCGAAATATTTATCTCGTTTTTTTATAAAGTATTTTTCCAAAATCCTTAGTGAAACGCATGATAAACCAATTTAAGAGGTATGATCAAGCGCATGTATTGCTATCTCTTTCACTAAAAAATTACGTCATTCGGTGATTTGTGCTATACTTTTTTTTATATAAACATTAGTTCATAGCAAACAAAAACAAATCGAATTGTTTTGCGGTGATAGTTTTTGTGAAAATTTTGTGAAAACAACGAAGCCTGAATGACGACATTCGCAAGAAAATACGAATTTGAAACAGCTGTCAATCATACCTTTCAATTGGTTTATCATGAGTGAAACGCAACCATTTAATATTTCTCCAGTTAACTTTGTTTTTGTGAGTATCCACTATGCGAAATAAAAATTTTTCATTAAAAAAAGACTTGAAGTTTCTAATTTTTGCTTCCATTTCATTAACTTCAAATCGCTTTTCTTGGTACTATAACTGCGAACAAACTGGTACCATTCACGTGGATGTTGAATTTGTATTCCAGTATTTTTCTTCCGTCGCTCAATAAGAGAGTGATCTTGGTCGCACTCCGTATGAATGTGATCGACCTCAAGGAACTTGTGATCAATATAATCAATTCCATCCTAAGTGTTGAACATTAGCAACATTATTGCAGAAACAATACTATTTTTGTTTTGACCAAAACAGTTATCGCGATATAAAGTTAAACTTTTGTATGCATCCGGAACATTATTGATGTGCTCGTAGAGGCACGATGCGATTTCATTAGATTCACGACCAGCCGAGCCTTCATGCCACATATAACTGTGTGCCACCCCAGTAACAACATCGTGAATTGTTAGATTATAGACACTTAACCCTCTAATGCATGAATTTTTAATCATTTTCTATCAAAATTTTGACTTCAACTCGTAGTTGTTGAACAAATGTGCATATTACAACAACAAAACCCAAACCGTTATGACGAGAGTACTTTAAGAGAGAATACCTCATGTAAAAACTAAAGAAAAAAATATTCATGATAACGTAAAAAATATTCATGATAACGTAAAATTTACGCCGCCCCGGTGGCACAGTTGTTAGCATGCTTGCTTCAAGCTCCGGAGGTCCCGTGTTCGATTCCCGGCGGGTGATGAAAAAATCACGGCTGGTTAATGTATGGATCAATGAACTAATCACTCATTATCCGTTGTAAAATTGATTACGAAACTTCACTATGAAGCGGCCAAGTCCCTCTATGGGATGTAGCGCCAGCGAAAAAAAAAAAAAAAAAAAACGTAAAATTAGACAATTCAAGATAACGTAAAGTCCGCCTTTAGGTGGAGTTATGCATTAGAGGGTTAAATACCTTTTATAATAAGCGACATTGGAATTTAATTTTGGAGTAGGTAAAACTTGCTGGAGGTAGAAAACTAACACCTTTTTTAAATTACATATTTGTTTTTGCGTCCGATATATCATCTCGTTTTGAAGAATACCCTAAATCGGCGATAATATGATGTTGTTCTTGCATAATTTTTAGTTCCTTAAGCTGTTCTTTGGAGGCTAAGCTAATTTGCATATTTAACTTATCACACTTATTACAAATTACAAATATCGATTTTCTGTTTTAAAAATTTCGGTATATTTGGAAAGTGAAACTGGATTTTCATGATTATCGCAGTAAAGTTGATACATTTTTGCGATGTTTAAGTCACTTTCTAAGTACAACTGAGCAGTTTTGTTTCTTGAATAATGTGATTCGTATTTAGGAAAAGTATCGATGTGATCCGTGATCTCTCTAATTTTGATTGATGTTAATTTATTTCCAGGAGAATATTTCTTTCGTTGATCATGATTTATTGTAATTCCGGGCGAATTTACTTTATGCTTTATGACAGTTTTTAAAAATTTATCGGTTTCTCTCAGGGTGCACTTAAAACACTTTTGACAAACTTGGTGCGTATATTCATTTACTTTCAAATGATATTTGTAGGAGTATTGACGATTTCGTTGTGTTCTTCCTACATTAATTAGGCTTTGCGTCTTCTTATTAACAATTGAAATTAATCCACTAACAAATAAACGTCGCAAGTTGTAATCACGAAGAGCCCAATATTTATTAAAAATAACCTGTTGCTGATCCTCGGTAATCTTCGTGCTACAGTTTCGCATACAAGGAGACAATTTTGTAATTTTCCTTTCTTCAACAAGTTTGCCAGATCCAGTATGATTTCCCATGATTACGTTTTTCTTGACGATTTTTTCTAGAATGCAGCTTTCTTGGTCGAACCGAATGTTCTAAAATATTTGTTTCTATAATTGCCGCCATTTTTACGATGCTACTATCTGGATCCACCTCCTCTTCGCTGGATAGAATATTTGGAGATGGAATCATATTTAATGGCTCATCATAGTTTGGATCAACATCGCTATCGTCTATCTCTTCTTCCGATTCGTTTTTTGAAGATTCTGAATTAAATTGAACTATCTCCAACACTGCTTTACGGTTTGCCCTCGAAGTAACTGTAAAATAATACAGCAGTTTTTTATTTAGCTCCTTGATAGTTGGTAATTTCATTAATTGTGTTTACATATAATATAATTCATAATTTAATAATTACATAATTACCTAATAAATTAGACTCAGGTAGGTTTTCAATTTCAATTCATAAGATCAGTTGCGGCCGGCGGTACTAAAGACGACGCAGTAAAATTAGTCACATCACACTTTGTTGAAGTAGAAACCTCTACTTCAAAAGCACAATTTTACAATTTTTTTTGGCTGGGACAGGAGTCATCTGGAAATAAACAATATGTACTGTAAAATTTTACATAATTTTGCGTAATTTTTCTCAAAGCGAGGGATATATAACTTACCAGCATTATGCGTTTGGTTTTGTTTATTATTCAAAACCATTTGTATCATTCTTTTTGATCTCGAAACGTACATTTTGATTTATTACACAAATTACGTAAACACAAACTAAGACAATATAAATTAAACCCTTATAACTTCAAAAGTAATTATCACTAATTTACACAACACTGCACTTGGCATAATGGCTTACATATAATCTGAAACAATACAATCATGTACAATCTGATATTACTCCAGTCCACACTAATCCTTTTCTATATCTACCAAAAAAGTAGAAATACTAATCCCCCCGTACTTTACTCCAAAGGTTATACAAAATGTAACAAGCAAATGAGAACGATCCTTCAGTTCCAATGTTGGTAGTTTGGTTTTGTACTGAAAAGTTCGGTCTACTTATTCGTCAGGTAGCTACGACAAAACTACAAAAATACAATTCTCACTTCATACATTAAGTATGAGGTAAAAACGTAGGGACTTAGCGAATTATATTCACTAAATCAAAACTCACTTCTGTGTGTTTTATGCCCACCAACTTCTCTTTCTATTATTTGTGTGACAACCAAACAATGAGGATTTCCTTGAGTTTTGATTTCGTGAATGTAATTCGCTAAGTCAGTACGTTTTTACCACATACTTTATGGATGAAGTGAGAATTGTGTTTTGTAGTTTGGTCTATGGTCGTAGCTGCCTGAAGAGTATACTGAAATTTTCAGTACGAAACCAAACTATCAACAGTGGGACTCAAGGAGAGTTTTCATTTTTTTGCAAGGGGTATACATTTTGTATAACCCTTGGGGTAAAGTACGGGGGGGATTGATATTTCTACTTTTTTTGGTAGATATATTATTAATGATTAGCTTCCTCATTTTTCTGATTAACCAATCGAAAACATTTGTGAATGCCATTATTGTTAATATATTTTGTCTATAAAAAGCCGAAGAAATCTTATTGATTTGAACTAACTTTCTTTAAGTTTGAGAAGTTGTTTAGTTTATAATGGCTTAGCAATTTTCCATTAGTAGAAACCAAACGTTTCTAGTACAGTATTTAAATTATTTCTCTCGTAACAACAAGTACAAGGAGAGTTCTATGTATGTATGTCGATATTATCGATATTTTTTGTGAATTGAATGTTATGAAACAGACATTGTTCCAGGGTTTGAAGATTATACAATTTTTTCGAGATAGCACAACGTTATTTATGATCTTACAAGAGATAAGGTTATTGAAATTCGAGATCTTGAGAATCATTTAAGTGTTAGCATCGAAGGTAATCAAAATTGGATTTCGTGATTGTTTAAGATTATTGTAGGAGGCTTGTAAGTGTATTCGTAATTTTTATATTTTTCGACATTTTTGAACTTTCCGAGTCCACAATCATTCTAAGTGCCTTTGCACAAACCTAAAATTTCGTATAAATTGTTATAATAATGTTGTTTTAACGATTTATTTATAAAAAAAGTGTTTTTTTATCTTTTTGTCCTCAAATTTTCATTTTCTTTTTTTTTTTTTCTAAATTTAGGTTCATGGAAATTAGAATGACTTCTTTTAATGAAAAAAATTTATTTCGTTGATTTATTCATTGAAATAATGCTCTCAATGTTTGATAATAAACTATTGAAAAACCTGTTGTCTGGAGGAGGTTCCTCCCTTAAACAAAGTTATAACCAAAGAGGTACAACAACATCATTTTCTCTAGTCTATTATTCTCGCTTACAAATACTCTTATAGATAAAGACAAAATTTAATTACGTATGTAGATTACATTATTACGTTGCCGATATAAGGGTCGGACTGATTCTCTAATTGCAGATGTATTTGAAGAACAATTGGTAATTGAAAATGGTGCCGTATTTAAAATATTCCAAGATATTGATGGGGAATCAATACACAAATAAATGTTTTGAATCCAACAAGTACATAGAAGTCAAATTTATTTATTGTTGAATTATTTTATTGTTAAGAATACAAATTTGTATCTCTGATTGTGAGAAACTTATCTTGGTTATTATAGATGTTTTTATCGTCATAATAACACGTTGTTTCCCGTACCACCAGTGTAGTGTGGTAGCCCTAATTATAAATAAGTAAAATGGTAACACATTTTAAAAGGATGGGAATTATACGTCGTACTTTGAAATGTGTGAAAATTAGTTGAAAGTCAAAAGCAAAAGCGACGGGTCTCTATGGTATTTAAAATTTAAATTTAATTATGATGATTATACCATTGGCCGCTGTTGGGGCAACGTAATATAAACATGCATCTAAAGAGACCAATTATTTGTACAACACTGTTTTTGGCACAGTACTTGTTGTTATTTACAAACTCGTTTGGCTCGCAAACAACTTTTTTATGAAAATGGTTGGTTTTTGAAATTCATAAAGAAAATACATCACACATCTTATAATATAACGCTTTACAAAAATGCTAACTATGTATGTACATAAAAAAAATCTATTAAGGCCAAAATCCATTTAAAAATCAAAACATGTAATTATTATAAATTTGCATATAATGGTGGAAAGTTTCTAAAATAAGTATTGGTAGTTGGTTACTAGTTTATAATTTATTACCATAATTATAAAAAAATAACATTTGAAGTGTAATTAATATATTTTGGTATTGTTTAAAACACATTTTTGAATTATTTAATATTTATTTATTTTTATATGTTTTAAATTTTGCAAAAATACACATAAAGCAAATTTATGTTTTTTATTGTCTATAATTTTCAACTTTTTTTTTTAACCACTTTTTGTTGTGTTTAAATATGCACCGAGTTGTTGTTATAAAAACGAACAAGTAATTTTTAACTATTTAAATAATTGTATCATTTTTATATTATTATTTAAATTTTTATTTTTATTTTTTGCTTGTAAATAAACTGAAAATCTATAAAAAACATATTACATGACTGCATATAATTTAAATTTTTGTTTATCGGTCGAACAACATAAAAACGTATAAGCTATTCATTTTCATTGTGATTGTGATAAGGGTAGTTACAGTAAATTTATCGAATTTGTTTTTTTTTTTGCGTTACATGTTTGTTTATGAATAATGGAGTGTTGATTTCATAAAGATAATTACTGTCAAATTTGTGTGTATGTTATTTAAAAAATAAACTATATACATATATGATTAAAGAATTATGTTATGTCGCTCTATAATTCCCACATCAGCAATGTGTATTATGCGCAAAAAGAACATCAACCCCCACTATATATACGCATATAAAATTAATTAAATCTAAATTAAATTTCCCTCCGTATATTTGATTGACAACCAAATCACTAAGGATTTGTATTTGATAAGTATCATCTATATACTATACTCTACTATACGTCATGGAAAAGCACAAAAAATCAATGAGAATTAAACATGAATTTTCTCTTCTTCTTGACGCTTTCTTCTGCCTTTTAATGTTATATCATTGTGCGGTTTTTGTTGTGTGTACATATCCACATATGTTTGTTTATTGACGATGATTTATATAAATGTGTATAGCCTCATATACACGCATTTATTATATTAGGCACGAGTTATAACGTTCAGCAAAATTCATGCATGTTCTAATTATTTGTCATTAATTATTAATGTCAAGCAAAATCTTATTTTTATTCAGCCTCACATTAATTAATTAATACATTCGACAAAAAAAAAAATTAAGAAAACATTTTGCTGAACAATAAAATATTTTAGCTGATTGAAGAGAACGCAAAATAAAATCCTTAAATCTATTTTCCGTATTTATGTCTGTAAAGTTTTTGTATTGTTTGGCTAAACGGATTATCAATCAATCAAGTTTGTTGCTCCAACGGCATAACGTATAAATAATCATGATGAAAGTTGAAAAATGTATGTCCAGAACTGTTTGGATCTATTAAATCTTGAATTAATCGGTTTGATGTATATGTTCGTACGTGTACACTTAACTAAGTAGATATATCGTTGGGTTTGTACAGTAAACATTTTATATGTATAGTGTTAACGTAAATATAAAAAATCGTATACGAATCGCTTCAAAATAATAAGAACGAGCCAAGTATTTAGAAAAACAGCCTACAGCATTTCCACAAAATGTTAAATCTATATAGAAAAAAATAAAAACATTCTTGAATGAGAACACATTAGGATTCTCATACCTACAATGAACTGAGAACCGCACATCAAAAATGTATAAAGCACACCTATAAAACTTCAAAAACCGTTTTGGGAACGAATTTTTTTGTCTTCCACCATTGATCGATAACAATATATTGTAGTACAGTAATAAAGTAAATACTAAAATGTCAATTTAAAAATAAATTGACCAAAATTAATTTATTTCTGTATTTACTCGTAGATGTAACATGTATGTATCCCCCCCCCCTTCCTATATATTAAATTGTTTTCACTTCAAAAAATTCAATTTGAAGAGTTCAATAGGATGACTGTAAAGAATCAGTCAGGCAAAAGTATAAGGAATATTTGAAATTACATACATATATTTGGAATTCTTGTGAATTGTTTATATCTTTATATTGCGCTCAAATTGTTATTTTGAACAATATCAAAATGAATAAAAAATGTGTTAAATTTTTTTTTTTGTGTGTGTGATAAGGTGTTAGGATTTCAATATCCCAGTTACAAAAGGACGAAAATTATTTGTATCTTAACTGTTTGATGTGTGTGGTATATCATAGTGGCTGCCTAAAAAATACGAGGTCATGTTTTTCGAAGTATGTATAATGCAAATTAAGTGTGGCTACATTCCAGTAAATAGGCAGTTAACAGCTTTAATGGATAAGCAATATTTATTGCGAGTATATGTAGGCGCGTTTTTTGGTCGTAATAGATTATTGCTTGTATTCCTCCGATTCCAGATACTCCACTTTATAAAATAATGTCCTTACATTTTAAAATTATTATTTATTATCTCTCCGTACATTAAGACGAAACCCAGTGTAGTGCCGCGTAGTCTACGTGAAGTAATTAGTCAATTGTCTACTCGTGTAGACAATGTATGTAGACAATTAAAAAAATGGCGTCGACAATGTAGATAATGCCTCAACAATATATGCAGAGCAGCCAAATGAGTAAAAGTTTTGATTTATTACAAGAGTGATTTTCATTGCAACAACTGAATAAGAAATTAGCTTCTGTTGCCTCTGTAGCCTTTATCAACATATAAGAGAGATATACTACATTTCCATAAACATATCTAACCTATGCAATTTTACATAATGTAGGTATATATTTCAAAATAATTTTTGTTTTCCCGCAGATCTATAAGAATGTTATGCAGATTACAGAACAAACTCGCTTATTGAAACAATCAATAATAGCAACTACTCGAAGTTGCATTTACGAAGTTACAATTGAATCGTTTATTCCACTTTTTCAAATTATTCAGGAAATAAAAAAAACTTTTTTGACATGAGACCTTTCTAGAAATAACTAATTTTTTTGTTGGAAAGTAGGTACCGTTCCATTAACCATATGGTAATTTCGTCTTGTCATAAAACGTATATACGTGTCTGTGATACAAAACCGTCATAATACTAATTTTGACAAAAAGTGGACATGAGCCCTTTCAAGAATAAACGATTCAATTATTTCAGCGTCAAATATTTATATTTTTTTCAGTGCATTGAGCTTTCATAAAAAATTGATTTTGTTAGCGCATAAAATGTTGACCTTCTAATGTATTCAAAATTATCGAGATAAGAAAATTTCATCTTTTCGATCATCAATCAAGAAATTAAAGAAACTTTTAAAAATATTAAATATATAAAACTAATAATCAAAATTAAAAATATTTTTTTCTGGCCAACAAAGTTTAACCGAAAAGGATAAAGATTTTTTTCAAAATACTAAAATTAGATGCCTTCACATTTTTGAAGCAATGAAACAAATCTAAATGAGAAAATTTTTAAAATTGATCTCTTTATGAACACCAAAACTTCCACGCATTCAAATTTCTGAATCTACCTATTATCAATGGCTGCCACAATTTTCTGTGATGAGTTTTGTAAGATATGTGATGTGTGTGTGTATGAATTTCACAATCACGAGAATTTATTTAGGCAAATGCTTATTCTACACTGAACATGAATAGGAATTTCAGATCACAAAACCTAATCTGCGGGACAAAAAAACCATGGTTAAAATTATGGCCTTTTATGAAGCAACAACATTTTAAAATCAAAGGTCGATATCCGATGCATATTCTTGGAAATTTAGAAACTTAATTTATGTATGTGAAGTTAACCCAATTTTCATCCCCAAAAAACGCGATGGTAACACTAAATAGTACTATCGTGACACTTTTTACTCTCAGTCCCGAAAATCCTACTGTCACGAAAGTTTTTGTGAAGTTAGCCCAAAATTCTATCACTATAAGTTGTCGTGATACTATATTTATATCATGACAGTTACTTAAAGCTTATACACTTATGCTCTCAGCCCCGAAAAATATACCGGGTGTTTCTTTTAAACTGAGACGATCAAATATCTCTACGGAAAAAATGTCCATAATCAAAATTTAATCATACCGCGGGGGAAATACATTAGTGCAAAAAAATAGTCCCCCACCCCCCGCTTTATAGGTGGGGCGGGGGTAATTTTTAAACTAAGATAGGAAGCCATATTTTTTATTGCAGATACGGATTCTACGACTAAAAGTACGTATGATTTGAATGAAATATTTTGTTCGGTTCATGATAGATGGCGTTGTAATCGACGAAATTCAGTTTTTTCAATTTCTTCTTCTTAGAACACACGCATTCGATTCTGCAATACGTTTGAAATAAAAAACATCACGTTTTCATTGGAAATACTCGAAATTCGTCATCAAAACAATTTATTCAGTTTTGTAAATCACATTTAACGTTTGTGTTATTTCTTATCTTCATGTTTTTCGTAATTGCAAAATAAACGATAAAATACTTTAGAATGGACCGTTTAACGGTGCCAGAGAAAATTGAAATGGGTCTGGTTTATGGAGAAGCTGGCAAAAATCTTGGAAATGCTGTTGCTATTTACGCTCAACGTTTTCCGGATAGGATTCATTTGGCTGTACTATCAAACAATTTATTGCTGATGGAAATGTTAAACCGAAAAAGAGGACCCGTAGAGCAACGGTCACTGGAGAAAATAATGAAATTGCTGTATTGGCTGCAGCGACTCATAATCCTCATGTTAGTACACGAGAAATAGTTCGCGATTCCGGATTGTCCCTCACCAGTGTTTGGAGAATTTTAAAACGGCACAAGTATCATCCATATCATGTGTCTTTACACCAAGATCTTCATGGCGCTGATTTCCAAAATCGGGTAACTTTTTGTCAATGGGCACGTGAACAAATACAACAAAGCCCCAATTTTTTTCGTTGCGTAATATTCTCTGACGAATCGTCTTTTACAAACCATGGAACTGTTAATCGACACAACATGCATTATTGGAGTGTTTAAAATCCACACTGGCTTCGCCAAGTTGAACATCAGCGCGCTTGGACTGTCAACGTGTGGTATGGAATAATTGGTAACCAACTCATCGGCCCCCACATTATTGAAGGCAACTTGAATGGTCAAATGTACCGAAACTTTTTGGAAAATGAACTGCCAATATTACTTGAAAATTTGAACTTAGAATTGAGACGGAACATGTGGTTTCAACATGATGGTTGTCCTGCACACTATTCGTTGGTAGCACGTGAGGTACTTGATCGTGATTTCAATGGTCGCTGGATCGGTAGAGCTGGTCCGATAAATTGGCCCGCCAGATCATCAGATCTTACTTCGCCAGATTTCTTTTGGGGGGCTATCTCAAAGACAAAGTTTACAAACAAGAACCAACGACACGTGAGAACATGATTGAGCGAATTAGAAATGCGTGTGCTGAAATTCAACCAAACACACTTCGAGTTGTGTACAATCATTGGAAATGCGTATTAATAAGTGCATTGAAGTCGCAGGCCATCATTTTGAACACTTATTTTAAGCTAAAATTCTTTTATTCACCTGCGATTTACATTAATAAATTGTTTTGATGACGAATTTCGAGTATTTCCAATGAAAACGTGATGTTTTTTATTTCAAACGTATTGCAGAATCGAATGCGTGTGTTCTAAGAAGAAGAAATTGAAAAAATTGAATTTCGTCAATTACAACGCCATCTGTCATGAACCGAACAAAATATTTCATTCAAATCATACGTACTTTTAGTCGTAGAATCCGTATCTGCAATAAAAAATATGGCTTACTATCTTAGTTTAAAAATTACCCCCGCCCCACCTATAAAGCGGGGGGTGGGGGACTATTTTTTTGCACTAATGTATTTCCCCCGCGGTATGATTAAATTTTGATTATGGACATTTTTTCCGTAGAGTGGCTATTTTTCGAGATATTTGATCGTCTCAGTTTAAAAGAAACACCCGGTATATTGCTATTGTGACATTTTTAATTCAAAGAGAAATTTCAACAATCTTTTTGGACAAAATTCGCTACATAATATCATTTTAAGACAAAGAAAAATAAATTTTTGCTATTCTGTTCTGAAAATGCAATATAACCGGTATGAACTATAAGATAATTACATGGTTTCAAGTCTTTGTTGTGAATTTTTTAGAATTTTTGTATGTCGGTGAGTTGAGATATTTTGACTTGAAGTCAGAAAATATTTGTTGGCCGGCTCAGATGAATACAGCATGAGATAGTAGATGGTTTAATGTATTTGTTGTGAAATTTATAGAATTTTTGTATGTCGGTGAGCTATGATATAGTCCGTTGAAATCAGAAAATATTTGTTGGCAGGCTCAGATGAATACAGCATGAGATAGTAGATGGTTTAATGTATTTGTTGTGAAATTTATAGAATTTTTGAATGTCGGTGAGCTGAGATATATTCCCTTGAAGTCAGAAAATATTTGTTGGCCGGCTCAGATGAATACAGTATTAGATAGAGGATGGTTTAATGTATTAGTTGTGAAATTTATAGAATTTTTGTATATCGGTGAGCTGAGTTATATTCCCTTGAAGTCAGAAAATATTTGTTGGCCGGCTCAGATGAATATTTCATTAGATAGAGGATGGTTTAATGTATTTGTTGTGAAATTTTTAGAATTTTTGTATGCCGGCCAACAAATATTTTCTGACTTTAAGGAACTATCTCACAGCTCACCGACATACAAAAATTCTAAAAAGTTCACAACAAATACATTAAACCATCAACTATCTCATGCTGTACTCATCTGAGCCGGCCAACAAATATTTTCTGACTTCAACGGACTATCTCACAGCTCGCCGACATACAAAAATTGTAAAAAGTTCACAACAAATACATTAAACCATCCTCTATCTAATGCTGTATTTATTTGAGCCGGCCAGCAAATATTTTCTGACTTCAAGGGACTATATCTCAGCTCACCGACATACAAAAATTGTAAAAAGTTCACAACAAATACATTAAACCATCCTCTATCTAATAGATGGAGAGCTGGTAGACAATTTTGAGTAGGTATTTGAGGCAGCATGAAAATTTGTGTGACGCTTCTTTAGCAATGTCTAAACACAAAATCAAAGACCTGGCTGAAGGGTAGCGGGGCATTGTCAACCTTTGATTTTTTTAAGTCGCGAAATTTTTTTTGCAAAAAATGTATTTGAGGCATTCTGAAATTTTAATACCTTTTAGTTTAGTATTTAATAAAATATAAAATAAAAAAGCCAGATCATTTAGTCGAGTCCAAAATGTTGCCAGGCGGCTTCAAACTTGAATTTCATAGACTTCTAAAAAATATATTTGAGGCAAGCTAAGACTTAGACAGATAAATATATATTACTAAAAAAACATAACTTCAAAAAGACAGGTCATTTTGGTGGGACTTTCTACCTGCCAGGTGGTCGGAAATGTATTGAGTTTTTAAGAGCTGTTGACATAATTCTACTTTGCAGTTTTCTGTTTCGCTTATTCTATTACATCTAGTTATCATCAACACTACTTCTAAAAATGTTGTTCTCGAAACACTGAAAGAAAGTTAAAAAATCGCTGAAGAAGTACTGCAGTCTCATATTGAAATTACTTACGATTAAGCTATTACTAAAGTTGCGATGCAAATCCAAGCTAGTGAGCAACCATTATTTGAAACATATTTATTCATTTAGGATCTTTTCATGTTATCCTTGCATATTTCAAAGCTGTGGACCAATGAATATTGCTGTTGAAAGTGAAAAATAGCAAATGGATCTGTTGATTCATTCCTTTCTGGCAAGCACTTTAATAGATGTAAACGATTTCACCCACTGATGGCAGTTGGATTAGAATCTTTGCATTTTTAATTTTTCTTGAAAAATGAAAAAAATAACGATTATAGAAAATTTACGTAAAGAGCTGATGGAGTTTAATGCTCAAAAATTATCTTATGGTGCTTTATTACAAATTAGTGAAGCCTCAAACCTTATATCTTCATATCTTCAACATAAAGAAGCCTATTTGAATGGAGTTTATGGTAAAAAGCCTCAATTTTATGTGCCGTACATAAATCTCGTCAATTATTGTCAGAAGTTAAGCCGCAGTATACGGACAGGCGATATTGATCTATTTAGATTTATTTAACCAAAAATGGCCAATATTTTCTTTGTCTTTAATCAGCCAAATTATTCATGTTGGTTGGTTAAATATCACGATATTTTAATTAAACTAGAACAAACTCATCCACGATTACAAGAATCCATGGAAAGAAGTTATTTTGGAATCCAAAGAACGGACAAGTCATTCTGTAGACAGCCAATTGATCTGACTCTGGAACAGACAATCAACGCAGATGCTGAAAGAAGATTAACCGGTGCAGTACATTTTATTTAACTTTTATTTCTGCTCGACAGCACTGTTCTAAGAGCCACGAGATTCGATCAACTGTTGTATCATATACATATGAGGCTACTAGTCTACGGAAACGGCAACATGTTGCAGCTGATTTGGAAAAATATAATTTAAACAAAGACACTAAACAAATTCAATTATTTGTCAATGCATTTTCCAAATTTATGAATCCATTCGATACTAGCATCGACCAGCAACGACTTTTCAATATTTCGAGTGGAAAAGCAGCTTTAAATGCCGAACAAGATTTTTTGATAAATATTGAAGAAGTAGATGCAAAGTTACGTGAAATGTTTATTTCTGAATGTAACGAATCTGCTGATAGGTTCGAAAAATCTATTTCAAAGGTAAAAATTATGAATTTTTCTGCTTATATAATGACAAAAAAACTGTTGAAACAGGAAATAAGGTTCAAGAAAGTAGTGTTGATGATAACTAGATGTAATATAATAAGCGAAACAGAAAACTGCAAAGTAGAATTACGACAAAAGCTCTTAAGAACTCAGTACATTCCCGACCACCTGGCAGGTAGAGAGTCCCACCAAAATGACCTGTCTTTTTGAAGTTATGTTTTTTAGGTATATATATTTATCTGTCTAAGTCTTAGCTTGCCTCAAATATATTTTTTAGAAGTCTACAAAATTCAACTTTGAAGCCGCCTGGCAACATTTTAGACCCGACTAAATGATCTGGCTTTTTTATTTTATATTTTATTAAATACTAAACTAAAATGTATTAAAATTTCAGAATGCCTCAAATACATTTTTTGCAAAAAAAATTTCGCGACTTAAAAAAATCAAAGGTTGACAATGCCCCGCTACCCTTCAGCCAGGTCTTTGATTTTGTGTTTAGACATTGCTAAAGAAGCGTCACACAAATTTTCATGCTGCCTCAAATCAATATCGCTCAAATAAAAATTTAATTCTCCCTTTAAAATGTTCATGTAAAATAGAATTATGATCCAAATAGCATTGATTTTGAATTATGAAACAAATTGCAATTTCATAAAAGAAAAAAGAGAAACCTACTCAAAATTGTCTACCAGCTCTTAGACTATAATGCTGTATTCATCTGAGCCGGCCAACAAATATTTTCTGACTTTAAGGGACTATATCTCAGCTCACCGACATACAAAAATTGTAAAAAGTTCACAACAAATATATTAAGCCCACCCTCTATCTAATGCTATATTCATCTGAGCCGGCTAACAAATATTTTATGACTTAATGGGACTATCGCTTATTACCTTTATCACTAGAAATCTGAACCACATAGTTAATAAAAAAAATTGTTTCTTGGAATAGTGTATTTTGACTATCGCGACAGTAATATTTTTCGGGGATGAGAGCTAAATAAATTATACATATAAGTAATAATTGACATGGTTTTCCAACAATTTTATTTGTGACATGACATGATTAAAATATTATTTATTTCTACGTTTACTAATTTTCTACTATCTGCCATTTATATTCTTTTTCCCTTTTTCTATGTAACGTTTTTTTACAATTTCAAGTAATTATTATCTTTTTTGATATTAAAACTAAATAAAATGGCATGATAGTCATTTTTTATAGGTATTGCCATATGCTAGTTTTTAAGTTTTCGGGGATAGAATTTTGGGCTAACTTCACAAAGGTACTTAATTTAAAGTAAAAGCTATACGATAGATCTATGGAAATTTGCGTACCTAATTGGATATTGAAACAGTAGGTATTTGGTATGTAATTCTAGAAAGTTACTCTTATTTTATTTTTATTTGAGTTTTCAAATGGCAGCTTGGTCAAATTGTGTATCAGGTTAGTGTTGAGAACTCCAAATTGAAAATTCCAGGATTCTAATGCCGAATTTTTTGTAGGGAAACCAATACCGATTTTCGGTAAAACGGTTTATTACTGACATGTTCATGATTCGATGTTGGTAAATTTTCGGAATATGTACATAACGAAAATTTCTATAACTATCTTCAGACAAAATGCCTATAAAACCCAAATTTTCAATAAGTATTATAAATTTTTCGAAACCTTTACCTTAAGTTTTATATAAAAACAGGTCATATTTGTCATTGGTGTCATTCTAATTTTCAGGCTGAAAACCTTTTGATTGATTTGCAAATCTACCCAAACCTACCAAATCTAAAGAAAATTCAATTATTTCGAACAGTTTATCATGAAAGTTGGCAAAAAAGGAAAACGTTTCACGTACATTTCCAAAATTTTCATATTTCGGTAATTCAGAAGAATATACATATTAAATTCAAATTTGGTATAAAACGGCTAAGTAAAAACTATTTCACTCTAAAACTAAAAACATAACGAATTTGGATCGGGTGGCGGTTGAATTAGAGAAACGTGCAACAATTAAATTTTGACAGATCCAGAATAGTGAGCTGAAAAATATTTTGTTATCTGTTCTGCTCCACTCATATGTCTAGATAAAATTTTGAGAAGCACTGGTCTAGAGGTTTCTTCACCAACGCAATCTACCTGCTGCATAGTAGAAAAAACCTTGTCTACGTCTTTGGATTAAGAAAATGTTATTGAAGAGGATCGTAGAACTAATAGGTGCAGAAATTATTCAGCACGCTTTAAAACCCGTAAAATTCAGAAACATATTTTGTTTACCTTTCAAGAAAGATTTTTTCACGTATACAGTACAACTAGACTATATACATATAGCTGATTTAGGAAGTAGTATTTCTAAATTAGACGAGACAATACAGGCTTTTAGAAGCCACATTTAGACAAATTTTAAATTTAACAATAACATGGCAAATCAATTTTTTACTAAGGGTTCACAGAGCTAACCGGTTTTTATGTGACAATCGCGCTTCGCGAAACCTTTAAATTTAAATACCTTTTCAGCTAATTAATATTTGTTGTACACTTACTGTTGATCTTAACCAGTTCAGACCTCAAGTGATGTCACCGTTTGTTTTGTACTGCCCCACCAGAACCCCATGGAAAACCTATGAAAATATTTTCAAAAGGAGGTAACCGAAAAATAACAATTCCAGACTATTAATGAGTTGAGAATAGCGGTTGAACCTGTCTAAAGTTAACCGCCCGAAACCGTTAATTAATCAATTTTAATCATGCTCAAATTGGGTTTTAGCGATGGGAGAAAATAAAGAAATAAATTTTCTTTATCTTTATTTATTTAATTAAAGTTTGTGCATTTTCCAAAAATTAGTGAATGCTGAATGGAACTTCCAAGAAATTATGGAATACAAAGGATTTTTAAAACTCCGATTTTTTAACAGTACAAAAATGAATGTTTTTGTTTTGTATAAGTGAAGCTGTATAATCATAGTCCGTTCTGCATTATCTTTTTCTTAAAATTTATAAATTAATTATTTACTTAAGGCGAAAAATACGGGCAAAAAGAAACAGGCTACTTTTTGGTTTCGTTATTTACTAATATTTGTTTTCTGTAATTTGTTTATTTCAACTGAAAGCTTCACAATGTACAAATATGGCTTTAATTTTAGTTTTAAAGTTGAATAACAAATTACGGCATGATATAAAATAGATTACCAATTTGGATTAAATTATTTTTCGAAGATGAGCTAATTTGTCATTCTTATCATACTGAATTTAGTTTTAGGGGAAGATGTTTCAAGTAAGTGTTACCAGTTACCAGTTAGCCCCGCAGTAGCGATATGACGATATTATTGTGACTATATAATCCCATTTCCATCGCCCATACCAAATGTAGCTAAAATCGGTTCAGCAATAGCCAAGTTCCATCCTAGTTGGCCATATTCCAGACCTTTATCCAAAAATCACTTTAGAATCCCATTTCCATCGTACCTGCTGAATTACATCAAAATCGGATAAGAAATGGCCAAGTTCTTCCCTAGTTGGCCATTTTCCAGAATTTCATCCAAAAATCAGTTTAGAATCCCATTTCCATCATACATACTGAATTTAATCAAAATCGGATAAGAAATGGCCAAGTTCCTTCCTAGTTGGCAATTTTCCAGAACTTCATCCACGAATCGTTTTAGAATCCCATTTCAATAACGCATACCAAATTTCACTAAAGTCGGATGAGAAATTGCCAAGTTCCATAATAATGGGTCATATTGCAGAACTTTATTTAATATTCTGTCGTCTCTTATGGGCGAGTATTGCAAAAAAAATCTTACGATCATTAAGGGTTAACAAATAACTAACGCAAAATGTGAAAAAAGTCGTTTTTTTATTTTGATGATCACTTGTTCCTTTAATAGTTTTGTAAAACTTTGATCAATCTGTCCGGAAAAACCGTTGGATGGATCAATTTGAAAATAATACAGGGCTATTAGGAGTACATTAAACTGTAAAATGACCTGGCAACACTAGTCTTTTCATCAATATTTGTAAAGTAACGGTAGATTTACTAAGACAATCTAAAAAGTCGTTTTTTTGTACTTTTTTCAAATCAGTATTGAGGGTGAAAAAAAAATTTGTTCTCAACTAATCATTAAAGGGTCTTGTAGGAAATTTAATGAAGTTTTTAAGGCTGCAGAAAGGGCTGCTTTAAAGTCAGATATCTCAGCAAAAAGTTGCCATAGAGAGACCAGAATGAAATTAAATTTACGCCTAATTAACAGGCTATCCGACCTACGCATTGGTTTAACTTAAAAAAAATTTCCCGCGCCCATGGATCCTTACAAAAAAAAAAATCGAATCGTTTTATTTCGCGCTCTTTCTTATGATTGCGTGATAACGGTATCTCACAAAAATTTTCCGCTTAAAAGTCTCAAAACTAGAGATTTGAAGCTTTAAAATGCTTTTCTTTTCATCTGTGTACGACCGTATTTTACAAAGATACAGCTCTTCAAAAAACACTAAAAAAATTGAAAAAAATTAGTGTTCCTTTAATTTTTTGGAGTAGTGTAGAATATTCTGAAACATAATAGATCCTTCTGGAACATTCTAGAACATTCCGGAACCGGAAGTCTCTTCGAAGTTTCAAAACCTTCTGCGGCATTCTCGAATGCCCTGGAACATTCTAGAACATTCTGAAAAATTCTAGAACATTCTGAAACCTTCTAGAGCATTCAGGCGAACAGGGTAGGTCTCTTCGATAGCCCGAAACCGTCAGAAACATTATCGAACATCAGAATGCAGGAACGTCCAGAACCTTCTGGGATATTCTAGAATATTCTCAAGCAACGTAGAACATTCCCAAACCTTCTGGAAGATTCTACAAGCTTTTAGAACGTTTTTGAAGCAAGTCCCTTCAATGATTCAGAACCATCTGGAATATACTAGAAAATTCTCGAACATTCCGATACCGGAAGTCCCTTCGAAGGTCCAAACCTTCCGGGACATTCTAGAACATTCTCGAATATCATTGAACATTGTAGAACATTTTAGCACATTCTAGAAAATAAATTCTAGAAGTTTCTGAAATATTGTAGAACATTCTAAGCATTCTCAAACATTCTGGAACATTGTAGAATATTCTCAAACATTCTGGAAGATTTTATAACGTTCTGAAACATTCTAGAACATTTCGAACCATCTTGAAAATTCTAGAACATTCTGTAACATTCTACAACATTTTCCAACATTTACGAATATTCTAGAATATTCTGTCTGGAACATTCTAGAACATTTTGGAACCTTCTAAAATATTCAGCAAAATTTAGGCCACTTCGACACTTATTTCCTCGCTGCTTCATCGACTTCTCATAAGAAGTCCGTTGATGCGGTGCCCTTTATTGAGACCCATATCTCTGCAGTTCCAAACCGAAAACTTCTTCATGATATGAAGGGCTACCATATCATATAACCCCCGGAGGTGGGTTTTAGAGTAATAGCGGAGCGCACGGACAAATCTCCCTTACATTTATTATACATACATATTCATATTGATTATTGACGTCTGGTCTGTCATTAATGCCATTACATGATTTTCCTTATTGTTGATTCGCGCTGGATGGAGTATTACAAACAGGTTTCCTAATATAATGCCTGTTGTGTCTCCCAAACCTTGCTTCACCCATCGTGGTTCCTGTTGCAAGTTAATCGAAGGTCATTATCTGCGATCAAGCTTTTGGAGTGCCACTGAAGTTGTTGCAGGATTATGTCGCAGTTTAAACCAGACAATCCTTTGCAAGCTGCTGCTAGTTCGCCTTGTGCTTGCTTGAAGTCTTCGATATCTTCCCAATAGCTCGAGTATCGCTAATGCAAGATAATTAACCTTACCTTTATCCGTTCTTTGTTTGCCTGTTAGGGTTTATTGTTGGTTTTTGGTTGCGCTTTATGCGCAGTAAAGGCGGTAGTCTATTTTCCGTAGACTGCGGATTATCTCCCTGCGTTTTTGTTCTCTCTGGTTCAGTTTCCTCTAGGTTAATAGTTGTTGAGTTATGTGAATATCTTTAACTACTGCTAAATGAATAGAATTATCCTTCTTGCAATGTATGTTATTTTAGTCTTTTGGCTCGGCAACATATTTTAGGAGTATTCCTTTACGTGTTATTTCTGTATTTAAGTGTGACTACTTGACATATTCATCTTTTAGCTATGAATATGAATATGGCAATGTATCTTTTTGTGGTTTAATTGCCGTTCCTATTTCCATAATTGTATGCTAATTGGGCCTGCTTAGTCTAAAAAACCGCTATTTGTGAACCATAGTTGGTGTAATGCCATTTTCCCTGCTCTGATTCAGGTTATGCCGAATTAAGTCATTGACTTAAATTCTGCGTTCTCAGGCGTTATAATATTGGTTGATTGCCACCAAGAAATATTTTGAAACTAGCTCTCTGTTGAACAATCTTGATACCATGTGACTTCGGGCATTATTATTGCATGTTTTCTTAACTAACCAACTGTTTTAGGCCGTAGGGCCCCATTTTGACAGTAAATATTGCCGGTATTATATATATTATTTTTTTTTTTCCGAAATTAGGCTTTTTTATGTCCATCTTTCTTTATTGAAAAAAGATCGAAAATGAAAAGCATTTCGAATTTTGTTTGTACTAATATAAGTGAGACGAATGTCCTACATCTAAGATTTTTTTGTTCGTAATTAAAAAAACGTCTCTCGGCTTCTTAGAAAAGCAACAATTACTTACCGCCACTTACGCAAATAAATAAAGATTGTCGGAAGTCTCGCTTGTAACGCGCTAAGTTGCAATGGTGGCACATGCTTGATCCGCTTCAACCCTAGGTGAGTCAGAGGGGAGGGTTCATTAAAAAAAAAATATGCAACCGCGGCCACAGAGAATCAAAGATTTGAATCATGTGCAAGAAAAATCACTATTCCACACGTCACGACCCCCATACTCCCAATCCACACAATACCTCACTCGTTCACTGTCCCATGGTTAATTACCAAAAAGAAACAAAGAGAAAAAAAAAAACTCTTTAAGAAAAGAAGATATAAAAAAAAAAACACAACCAGAAACCAAAAGAAATGAAATACAAAAAAAAAATAACTGATAATATAAATGAAGGATAAAATAAAAAAAAATAAATAAATAAATTGAAGTATATAATCACGGTTCTTTTATCCGTTTGTCTCCCGGCTGCAACCACGATGATATACATACATCTAAATAACTGCACCACATCGCTGGAACATTCGTAATCCGCTAACCGACGTGATACCACCACTGCACCCAATTGAAAATCCAAGTACGTGCAATACTGCGTACTGTATGTGTAATGAGCTGCTGCGTCAATTTATAGTATCGCACAAATAACCGTGTGCCGCTCTTATGTCAACATGTAACGTACCACTTCAACGGCACTCAATTTATTAAAGCTTTTTATTTTCTTAGGCTATCCCCTCAGGAATTTAGCCGAACCATTCAGCTGTACCTCACAAGCATACAGGGATTAATTTGTCGAATAACAGCACATCAATCGACACAGGAACACGTGGAAATTTAGCACTCGATAAATAAAAGAATACCGTTTTTTTTTCACCCACTTAACACCATAAATTGTGTATTCTCAAAAAAAAATTATTATTTTTGTTTTTGGTTTTAATTTTTACAAAGAAAATTATTATTAATACATATTACATTTTGTTTTTATAATTATTACAAAAATCACAGAAACTATATTTATATATTATTATGATATTACATTTGTTTTATATTTTTGTGTTATTTTTTTTTTATGTTTTATGTAATCTTTTTGTTTCCTTTTTTTTTTATAATCAACTACACGAGGCGATTCCCAAAACTTGACTATCAAAAAAAACAAAATGTCATTTTTTCTTCTTTTCCCCTCTACCAAGATCGTTCTCCATTCTAAATGTTTAGTTCATTGGTTCTTTTTTTTTTATTTGAAACCGGGTAACACAACATATTTTTTTTTTCCCTGTCTGCGTTCCCAATTCGACCGTTACACGCTCACTGATGAAGAAAAGCTCGCTCCTGAAAAACTAAATGAGGCTTGTGAAGAACTGTGCAAAATATTCCAGAATTTTCTTGGTCTGATTTAGCAGTCAAGTCTATCACTGAACTTAATAGTGCGACAATTGAAATCAATGCTATAAATGGTAGAATCTTGCTTCCGGATTTTTAGGCAAACAAGACTGTACCTTTCTTACCACACAAATTCCTTTAAAATCTTCAAATATAAACATTTGGGTTGTAATGAATTGTGAGAGTAACCTAACCTATACGACTTAACGAGCCTTCCCAACCCTTTTCTCCAAATAAAACCAGCGTTTGCACGCATACACAAACAACGATTTTGGTGACAACACAACCAATCAGTCAGGTTACCTAAACTAGCACTAGTACTCAAAACATGTCAAACAACGCATGGTATCAATCAGTTTTAGACAAGCAGCGATTTCGGCAACAACACACTCAGTCAGGTTACCAGTACGTAAATTTTGTTCGCAAACCGAGACACGAGAATTGAGAATTTTGTATTCGTACACGATGTATAGTATACCTTTTTATGGTTGTGTTGTATTATTTTTGTTTATTATATTTGTGCGTTTTTTAGGTCAGTAAGCATCAAAAATAATTAAATCGGGTGAATCGGTTGAATTTTTTGGTGCTTATGTTCCTTTCTCTTCTCGTATTTTATACTTCTCTCTTGCTTTTGAGTTGAGATTGAGATTTGTCATTCCACAAACAAATTAATTTTGGAGAGACTTGATTTGTTGTTGTTTTTGATTATGGAGTAACATATTTTTTTTTTGGATAAAGGATAAATTATTTTTCAAGTTTTTTACTAAAAAAAACTTTTAAATAAAATATTTTCGGTGATTGATTGATGATTTTTAACCTACAAGCACTTTTGATAGACAGAAGAAAACTAAATGACGTCAATTTCATAAAAAACTAAACAACACTCACGTGGCCACTAATATACACACATCTACCACTACTAAAAATTTGCGGTTATTCTACTCTCAATTCTCGGTTTGTGAACAAAATTTACGTACTGAACTAGCACCAGTGCTTTCTCTCGACCCTTTATTTTCGGATATCACCATCATATACCACTCTAAATCGTATGGATTATTTAAAACGCATTGCCATTCGTGGCCTTCCAGGTATCTAGATTTCCAAATACATAATCAATTTCCAGGAAATGCTGTTTTTGGCATTTCAACAAAGCCCGGTTCCCGTAAATCTGAGCCACCCAAATGCATGGTGGTGGTTTCCACTTCGGAATCCCAATTCATAAATACAATTTGATATTTAATGGATAGTCCGAAAAAAATGTGTATACCGTGTGGAATTATTGAATAAAACCAATAGTGGTAAACTAACCAAAGTTATCGAACCTCGAACTTTATTCTTGCTTCGCTTCCAGGATATAAGGATTGAATCACAATCGGTCATTTAACTTATTGACAACTAAATTCAAACACTTAGAGAGGGGCGGAATTTTATTAAGATATTCTCAATTTAAATGTCCCGCTAAAAGTCGTTCTATCTGAATGTGAACTAATCGAATTTCTTAGGAAAATCTCGAAAGCAGGCCTCAAAACATATTTGACTCGAGAGATATTTCATCAGTGCCTACACAATAGTAAGCGCTTTTATTATCGCTGAGGAGCTTTGGCAAATATGAATTATACATTTCTTCAATTTTGAATTTATCAACTTTCCGGTGAGATTCCCGTGAGCGGAGGAAGTTCACAATCTCTGAGTTGTTAAAGCCCGATTTAGCTTGTTCTTCTCTTTTAAGTACATTTGACTATTCGAAGCGATGGTTCATATGCTATAAATAATCCACATACCTCTAAATATACACAAAGTTCAGTTTTAGGGAGACATCACTACCTAGAGGACACCTCTGATTAGGCATTAAAATTTCACTACACCATTCTTCAGTGTGAAACTTGACTTAGGCTATTTTTAAAATGTTTGTGGAGCACATTTCCACTAACACGAGCGTACAAAATATTGCTACTCTCCTATTAAATAATTAATCTTATTTGAATGTGAAATAATTACTTTCGTCTCTTGAAATTTAAGGTGAGTATGGTTAATCGGTTTTATGAACAGGGACGTATTCTCCGTTTTCTTCCCATCCGATTAGACCATTTTCGTTCTCTAATTTTTCAATCCTTTTAATTTTCCTTTCTATTTCTTTGTTGCGGCATAACAAGATTTTGACATCCCACAAGAAACACTGATTCGAGCTCTGATCTCTAGCCGCGTTAAGAGGGTCGAAGATTATTCCTCAGGCCGTTAGTATATTTTTTCACAAGATTTACTTTAGTACCTCCGGGAAATTAAATAAATTAACGAACATTGTTAATAAAATGTTAACCCTATTTTAATAATAATGGTATTGGAATTGATACGAGGCAGTTAGCACTAGTTCGTTATTTCTCAGATTGGTACTTTACGCCATATGTGTGAAGGTTAGACATCATATTGAATTAAAATTATAATGCTGACACTACCAACGTTATCTCCATAAAATATAAAATTAGTCTACGTGAGGGCCCAAACATTTGCTATATTGAAACTTTAGTCAAACATTAATTTATTTCTTCATATAATACATAACGTCATATAAAAATTACATCCAATAACATTACCCAAACACAAAATGTTATAAAAATCTGCTACCAACAATTGATTTCAAAATATGTTTCCATGGTTCACAAAACATCACAAGTAGATAATATCCATATATTTAGAACAAAATTTTACATTCCAACCAAACATCATTTTTCTTTTCATTTTTAATATTACAACATATAAGTGATTTCTTCTTCATATACCAAAAATATTCTTCCTACAATTTTCATTTTCCAAAGTACATGTATTAAAAAAATAAAAAAATATCGTTAAAAGGAAATTCAAACAGCTAACAATGAGTAGAGAAAAAAAATTCCCCAAAATTGGTTTTCCATGTAATTTCAGTTTTTCTTTGGCTGTTATTATTAAAACCCAAGAACACATCTATTGTCTACCCTTTTCATATATTATGTATTTATGTATATGTATAAATGTAGAAGTTCAACCATACATTATATTATACGTATACCCCATCGCTATATGGAAAAGTTCGTGTAAACGACTAAAGAACACAAAAAAAGTTAAATTTCTCTCTACACTTTCAAGATGAATTCAAATCTCTTTATGATTGAACAAAAGATAATTTCACCGACCTATTGTATGAATACAGATATGTACAAACAAACATGAATATATGAGGTTGAACACAGATTAAACGCAATCCAATCATATAAACAATTATTCATAAATGATTAAATTAGACTTTTTCTTTACATTAATATTTAACAAACGATTAGAATCTAACGGGGTATCTCTGTGCTAGGATTAGAATTGAGGAAGGAAGGAATTGTACATATTTGAATTATGGTTTTGATTTATAATTTAACAAACAAAAAAAAAAACTCCGAAATGTTTTGCCGCCATTTTTCCGGAATTTTTTTTTTTTTTTTTGTATAATGCAGACAATTAAATTTGTCAAATTACGTATACCCAAAAAAAAATCGTTTTCTTAAATTCTTAATAATAAAGCTTTTCATTAAATTTTCTTCTTACACGCTTTTACTTTATCGATTCTGTAGAAATTCTTAATATGTTTGTTTGGCGTTTACTGGATTAAATATCAATTTGTTTTTTATGCGGTGGCTGATTAGTTTAAACGGTAATGAGATTAAAAGTAGAAAAATATTTATTTTATCTTAAGCAGAAGATTGGGAATTGGAAAAGGAGGGTTTGGTAGGAAATGTATGGGGTTTACCAGCAAACTATGTATATGGGTTGGTTTTGTATTCAATTCGGAAAAGTTTTCTTTAGAAAATTTGTCATTTTTCATTTCACTATGTTCACTTAAAATAAGACATTATATCCATATCACTAAACATCATAGGTGCAATGGGTACTTGGCAAGCGAAAAGAACTCAGATTATTTCAATACAAAATAAACGTGTAGTATAATATTAAACCATGAATTTTTTTCAGGAAATCTAGGATCGATCAACTTGTTACTTGATGAGCACAATTTTAAAAGTATGCCAACTGTCACATTGTTTAAAGAAATTTTAATTCTAAATTAGCAAAATGTTTTGTATCTATTTGTGTAGGATACATATGCGAGTATTTTTACATTATCTAAATACCTCTGTGATTATCTGTAAATAACCCCGCTAAAGGTGGATTTTTAGCGTGTGACAGATTTATAAATCAAGAATTGATTCCTTGCGTGCAAAAATGTTGTATCGTATCTGAATCCACACATAACATTTTCAACTTTTACTTATGATTGTCCTTCAAAACCTCACCTAAATGGTTTTTTTTTTTTGGTTAGAGGAATTTCGTAAAATCAATCTTTGGCGTATATAATGATACTCTTCTCGGAAAGCCTGAGTAACACTTCCGTGCTCAAAAGGTAAAACAGCTTAAGTCGACTTAAGCTGTTTTTCCTTTTTTAATATTCAACGTTTTCTACCTCTCTAGAAAAATGATGAAATTTGAAATAAGCTGTTTTACCTTTGACCACAGAGGCTTAACAAAATGCAACTTAGCGTCAAGCACTTATCACCACGGAACATTATGCAACACAAATTCAGTTCTCTAATAATTTTGAAAGTTGCATAATATATGTAACCTCAAGCAAGCACCTTCACTTTAAAATTGGAGTATATTGAATCATGGAGAAGCCAAGCAATATATCGATACCTTAGAGCACACAAGTGCTATGTCCATTATTACAATTTGTGGTAAATACAAATTTTGGCTTTCAGAAACGCATTCTTTATCATTTATGGTTCTGTTAGTTGGTACTATAATCATTTATAGCACTATTCCCAAGGCATTGAATGAAAATTCCAAATATTTTTGAATTTAGAGACATTCTTGTGAACATTCAAAATATGGACATAGCACTTGTGTGCTCTAAGGAATCGACAAGTAAAACCGTCACTCCCAAACATCTCGATATGACTCAAATAATCTGATAACCTCGAAATGGACGAAAATTTCGTCCTGTTAGAAACATTTTAACATATAGTAAAGCAAGTCAAGTAACCCCAAGCAATATGAAAAAATGTTCAACCTTTATTGGCTAGCCCTAAAAATAGGCGATTCTAAAAAAAATCTAAATACCGAAAAATTTCCAAAATATGAAAATAATTCATAAATTATAACTATTATGTATGTGTCGGCAAACCCACACCGAATCACTTTTGGAGGCATAGGACGAAAGATTGAGTGAACTTATTCCTTAAAATTTCTAATAAAAATCAAAAATAAATAATTCCTATAATTATTTGCCACGATCTACCTGCTACTTATACTCTTCTCTTACACCACCTAATATTTTGCAAGCTAACTCATCGATGCGCCGCATAAGATTCAATCCATGGATACCAGGACCTTGATGAACTTGGAAGGGGTAATTTGATTTCCGACAAAGCATTTGTAAATATTTATACTATGTGGACTCACCCTGTTAAAGTTAGCCGAAAGTTTCCAGCCGAAAGTAAAAAGTCGATAATGCAGATTACCTTATTAACATTCCAGCCAAAAATAAAAAAATTTGTGGTTATCAGCCAAAAGTAAATAGGATACGCTTGTAATAAACAATTTTGTAAATAGTCTTACGTGGAAAACTTCGTTTAATCTAATCGCGGAAAACATTTGAAAATCAGAAGAATTCACAAAATTGGAACAAAATCAACCTGTAGACTGTGTATCTGACGATGAATCGTTTTTTTGGATTTCTCAATAGCCAACGCAGGAAAAAAATTCAGTTCAAGTTTCCCGTCAGAAATCGCGGAAAATTGGAAAATCGTTCCAACCGAAAGTAAAAAATAAATGCCAGCCTCTAGACTGTTATGTCTGGAGATGTATTTTATTGATGTGACTTATCAATAGCTATCGCAGGGAAAAAATTCAGTTCAAGTTTCCCGTCAAGGTGTGTACATGCTCTAATTCTGGTGAAAAAATGTACACCACGAAGTTAGAATTGTTTACTATTTTTCATATTGAATTTTTTTTTTATTGGTAACCTGATCATGTTTTTTGTTCTAGTTGGAAATAATTCAACTCATACAGCTAACTTCGTGGTGTACATTTTTTCACGAGAATTTGGAGCATGTACACACCTTCAGAAATCGCGGAAAATTCGATTTTCCAAAAATCATTAGAAAATTTATATAAAATCAGCCTCTAGAGTTTTATGTCTGGAGATGTATTTTATTGATGTGACTTGTCAGTAGCTATCGCAGGGAAGAAATTCAGTTCAAGTTTCCAGTCAGAAATCGCGGAAAATTGGAAAAACGTTCCAGCCGAAAGTACAAAATAAACGCCAGCCTCTAGAGTGTTATGTCTGGAGATGTATTTTATTGATGTGACTTATCAATAGCTATCGCAGGGAAAAAATTCAGTTCAAGTTTCCCGTCAGTAATCGCGGAAAATTCGATTTTCCAAAAATCATTAGAAAATTTATATAAAATTTCCCTGCGATAGCTACTGACAAGTCACATCAAAAAAATACATCTACAGACATAACACTCTAGAGGCTGATTTTATATAAATTTTCTAATGATTTTTGGAAAATCGAATTTTCCGCGATTTCTGACGGGAAACTTGAACTGAATTTTTTCCCTGCGATAGCTATTGATAAGTCACATCAATAAAATACATCTCCAGACATATCATTCTAGAGGCGGTTTTTATTCCAATTAAAATATTTTTTGGGTTTCTCGAGTTTTCCATAATTTTCCACGAGGAACTGCATTCAGGTTTTGCCATATAAGAATAATAACAAAGGTATTCAATGATAATCATACATCCTTACATTCCTTAGCCTGTTTTAGGCTAAACATTACCGATCGATATTAACTTAATTTTTGATTTTCGGCTGGGATAACACAATCTGCCATATCGATTTTTGTTTACTTTCGGCTGGGATGATGCAATCTGCATTACCGTTTTTCACTTTCGGCTGGAAACTTTCGGCTAACTTTATCAGTATTGTGGACTCAACCGAAATTGGAAACAAGTAGTCGGTTATAACATCGGTTCACCAAAAGGCGACAAAATAAAATTATTACTAGAAACGGTTGTCAACAAAATTCACAAAACCGGTTTGCAAATAGTTGGCATCACATGTGATCAAGGAGTACAAACAGAAAAGCATTTTCAAGTTAAGGGGTTATCAAGCAGGAGCCGTGGGCAGCAATGTTTGGTTCACGAGAAATATTTTGTTTTTACGACATTCCTCACCTCTTTAAAAGTGTTCGGAATTATTTATATTCTGCTAACATATTTACCAACGACTGCGAAAAAATAATATCGTGGGATATACTACAAAAGCTGTATTCAATGGAGCATGGTACAGTGAGAGTTTTACATGGCCTCACTCGTATCGTAAGCAGATATATCCCGATATTTTTGAAAAACTTATGGTTAAATTAGCCGCTCAGGTTTTAACCGCTAATGTTGCATCTACTATTTATGCTGCAGTTTCTCTTCATTTTTGTGCTGGTAAAGTATAGTTATTAATGTATAATTATTGGTTATGCCACAATATACATTGCATTTCGAAAAATTGCGGAAATGCTCTCTAGTTTAGTTAACAGGGTTTTTCAGTAACAAAGTTACTAAACACTGTAATTGTGACAATTGCTTACACTTTGCGGTTATAGCAAATAATAAAGAACGAGAAAACGACGTTCTTTTAAAGCTGAAGGCCTATACATATACTACAGTAACTGAAAATACGAAATCAGCTGCATATGGAAATTTATCAGTGCCCTCCGTCGAATTCGCAGAATTCGTCGAATACATATTAAATACATTTGAAAAAAAATATCTGAAATATGGATTACGAAGAAAATATTCTTGATAAACTTTCTACGAAGTTTATTCACGGGAAATTTCCACATCGATTGTGTGATGCGCACGCATTACCAAATATGTATATAATTGCACTATTTATACCCTTTAGCTTAAAGCAAAAAAATGACGAACTCAAGCAACCAAATAGAGTTGAAATTAAAAAATGACAAATTGAGTTTTATTGCCTTCAAAAAATATGGTTATCGACGTGTTTGGTTTAGCTAGTACAGTTAAGAAGCTGCTACATTTGAAGGTATTTTTAGGGCAAATTTTTAAAAAGTGAAATATGTAATTCAATCGCGTATTAGGGCCAAGAATGCTGTCGAAAATGTATTCCACTTAGTCCACTGTATTACGTGCAGAATATTGCAAAGTCGCAAGACCCATATTTTATTCTCTGCATTCCTCCTTTGGAATGAAAAAACGAAAATGTTGTAAGAAACCTAACCTTGCATTCATTTAGGCGATTACCAAAGTTTTGCACCATATATTTAAATGCGATCGATGCGACATTTGGAACGTCACAGATTAAATATTTTTTTCGTATGATGGTAGTACTTAGAGACCTGCACGGGCTCGGGCTTACCCGTCGGGCCTAGGCCCGACCCGATATTCGGGTCGGGTCGGGTATCAAGACTTATATTCGAGTTCGGGTCGGGTTCGGGCCATGCCGTCTAAAAGAAAATTTTTAAAATAAAATTCTTTTAACAATTTTCGTTGCTCTTGCTACTAGTTTTGTAAAATCATATCGAAAACACAAAAATTTTAATTTTATCATTTATTATTATTTTTATTTAATTCAAGTTACACGTACATATTACACTTATATGTTATATGTGTTAATTACAAATAAAATAATTTGTGTCAAGTTTTGGATTTAATTCGTTTGATGTGTGATTCCCTAAAAATTATATTCGATTTACGTAAATCAAATTAAAATTTTTAGGAATTTATCAAAGCAAATACGGAAATAATTAGGCTGGCCCGAGTACGGGTGGGAAATGGAAATAAAATTCAGTTCGGGTCGGGCCGGGTTCGGGTAATAATGTCAAATAATCAATCGGGCTCGGGCTCGGGTAAAAATGTAAAATGACACATCGGGCTCGGGCCGGGTTCGGGTAGTAATATAAAATAAGAGATCGGGCTCGGGTCGGGTCGGGCCGTTTGTACTTCGGGTCGGGTCGAGTACAAATGAAATATTTTGGCCCGTGCAGGTCTCTAAGTACTACACATATGTATTTATACTATGCCTCAGATTAATTCGGTTTATACTATGCCTCAGGTTAATTTATATGACAAATTTTTCGACTTTTCATTTCAAGGCTACATCATTACGTTATTTATCACCACTGCTAACGAAAAGTTTTCTAGCGAGGAATTTAGTTGTCATTCATATAGAGCTTGCTATATATGAATTTGCGCTATGAGTGTTTCTGAAACATTGTTCATAATGCTTGATTTACATTCAATAAATTTTACAGATGCAGAAAACTCGTCGCATAAGGGATTGAACAGAAAAGTAAAAATATTTTCTGTTTTGTTTTTATTGTCCCTTATTTGTAAACGTAATTAAATTAAGCTTTCCTGTTTAAGTTTCCTGCATCTGAAAATATCATTGAATGTATATCAAGCATAATACGGAACAAGTCTGTTCAAGAATTAATTGGAAAAATCTAGGATAAGGATTCTTATAGATATACACAGACATCTATAAATGGAAGTAGAAACAAATATTATATATTTTACAAACTAAAATCCAACTTATAGTTACTGTGTTAGTCAATGAAATTTAGGCCCCTATTCACAAAATGTAAATTCGCTCTATAACCGTAAAATTTCCGATTAGTACTAAAATGGTATTCATTAAATGTAACTAGACTCTATAAACGAAAATTATTCTCTGTAAGTTTACAGTGGCAAATTTGTTGACGTAGGCAGAGTAACAATTTTTCGACATGATTTTTTCAGGAAGTACTTCTCTCGATAACATCTATTTACCTGCAAGAATTCAAGATGATTTAATTTGTAGTTTTTGAGATTTTCACTAAAGAATTTTCTATTCGGATTTTTCTGTGTTCTTAACGAATTAATATACGTATCCTTCATGGTGTCTGTAATTCTTATCAAAACAACTTTGTTTCTTCAGATTTTTGATGAAGTCTGAACAAGAAAACAACATCTGAACTCATATAACTATATGCATTTGAGAAAGTGTACAGATTCTTGTGAGATTTCTTAGCTCCCATGACAATGGTCTATGGGACGCCATAATGCCAAGGAATGCCTTGCCATCGGCAATCCACTACGCTCTCTACTAAAGTCAAAATAAATACCTCACACATGCCAACAAACCGAAGGTATAAAGTGATGACCCCATTTATCGTATTTGAGTGTGAAATTTTAGGCTACCGGATTACAAAAGATGGCTGACGAAATATAAAAAACAAATATACACATTTATGTATTATTTTTTTGATGAAACCCGGATTTAATCCACGGAAAAGGCCCCGTCAGATCCTATTCTGTAAAAAATAGTTTACTTACCTTTCTATCAGGTAACCTACTAAATATCTCATATACATTCTCTTTCATTTGACTTTCAAGCCAGAATTATTATGATTTGGTTTTTGACATTTCGATTTATCAAAGGCTACTATTTTTCTTACAGCAGCGAAATTCAAATGTATTTATTTACAATAGCGAAGTTCCTACAGTTTGTGTAGACCAATTTTTAGTACTCTGTAACTTTTGCTCTATAAATAATTTTCGTAAAGTTACAGCTATAGAATTTTTACATTTTGTCAATAGTAACATAAAAGTCTCCAGTATTTAGCACTTATAAAAATTACGGATGTCATTGTAGCTCGAACCCCGTCAACAATCGGATGTCATAAATTTCGATGTAAATTTTTTAATGATTCTATTCTGAACAATCGGAATGTGCTAGACCGTTCTCTGTAGCTTATGTTTACTAGAAGTTTCGAATATTTGTGATAAACAACCCCGGTAACTTAAAAAGTTGAAATTTCGCGATAGTAGTAGAAAATGTGCTGAACGCGGTACAGATTCTAGTAAATTTCAGATTAAATAAAAACTGATATCATAATTTGATAAAATTTATTGAAACCCACCAAACCAAGTATTCTGTCATAATTTACAAATACATCCTACCACCTTAATAAACTGAAGGTAAACTTAAATTATTAGATTTAGAGTTAGGACTAAAACTGACTGAAACCGAAAAGTTGTCCAAATCAGTCTCAATAACACGAGATTTAGGCAAGGTTACCAGAACCAGGCATAGACACAAAAAGGTCCGTAGCCATACCACAATATAAAAATGTTGCCTCCAACTCATTGAAACCATTTTGAGCTAGTTACGAAACGCTGGATACTCCTGACGTCCATCCTACTAAACCAAGTCTACTCGCATGCCTGCCTATGAGACAGTGCCCCGTAATCACTCTAATCTGACTCCGCTGAAGTGAGATTAGCTGTTTGGATCTCGCCAAGTCCAACTTTGGCCAGAACTGCTGAGTTATTACGCATGAGGTGCTACTTGACCATCTGTCATTCGTCAACTTACTAGCTTCCTCCTGAAGCAGTAGGTTGCATACCGTAATAGACATTTCAATATCCTTTCTGCTTTCTGAAACGTGGTCCATTATACCACGTCGGCTTTTATATTCCTTGTACTAATGAACTGTCATGGCACCCATATAATATGAATGTTGAACTGATCTGTCTTCTCGTTAAGAGATAAGAGACAGTTCGGGACTACTTTCGACGTGAGGAGATGTGATTGTAGCGCTTTAATAGTAGCCTGAGAGTCCGTATATATGTGAATATCGCAAGGTGATATTACATTATACCTCAAATCTTCTGGTAGTGAATTACCCAGAATAGTTCTAAAGGTATCCCAGTGGGGTTTCCCCTGTTCCTGTAGATTAGGCTTTTTGGAGAAACCATGTCCATTTCGAATTGAAGATAACAGTGATCAGAAAAGGAGTGGTCTTCCGACACTTTCCAGTTTATTAGACTATAGTGGTCAAAATGTTTGAGACAATTGTAATATCTAATACCTCCTCTCCATTTCTAGTTATAAAAGTCGGCTTATCACCTATGTTACATATATAAAGGTTAGTACTTAGAATGTAATCAAGGAGTAACTCACCTCGTTCATTTGTGTCCGTACTTCCCCAGATTGTGTGATGAGAATTTGCATCACTCCTCAGGATGACTCCAACCTTGCGCTTTTAAGTCTCCAAAATTAGCTTACCTCATCGTAAGCTAGTTAAGCTGACATTAGCCAGAGGTTCCGTTTATCGACCCCAATGCTGACCGCTGCTACATCTCCATTGCTAAAATTTGATAGCAGAAAACAACATTATTTGTAACGAGAATGCACAATATCTATCCCTTCCCTTCCAATTTTTTAAAAGAGGGCAGCTAATATTGCCTTTGAGTGGTGTAGGTTAGTTTGCAAGAACATTACCATTCTTAGACCTTTCTATCTACCACTGTATCATCAGAGTCCCCCCCTGATGTGAAGTCCTCTAAGAGCCTCTTTAATGGACCAAGAACATTGTCATCTCCGTATTTGTGGAGATAGTTTCCGCCTGGCTGTCCTCTTCTTCAGGGCGCCCAAATGAGTTTTCAACAGCTTCCTCATAGTTCGGAGCCTCCGGCTTGTTCGCGTTCTGTTTACGGTATCATTGATTTTTTCCAGTGCAGTCAGTGACTCCCTGTTTAAATTTAAGACGAATGACCTGTAGTCAGCCTTTGGCTCCTCGAGCTTGGCAACTTTCCAGTTGTGCGTTGGCAAATCTGAGTTACCAACCTGCAGCAACTGGAGTATCACTTTTGGATTGCTAGGCTCCGAAGAGATCCACACCCTGGCTCTCGGCCTACAGGCGATCTCTTCCCTAGCTATTTTGTAATAAAGTGTTAAGTGATATAATGATCTGCAGAAGCAAATTGTGTAGCTGTAGACGATGTAAATATTTTAACAGTATCATCAAGAGGAATTACCTCTGTGCTACTTAACGATACTAATGAAGTAATAGATAAAAAACAACGGGCGAGTTCACGCTCAACTCGTATCTCATTTCAGCCTTGACGGACCTGAGAAACCAATGCAGATAGACGGCTTCTGTTCACTCAGTAATTAAATTTTAGATTTTCAGTGTTAAAACTCAATAAGTTATTCTATTTTCGGGTTGGAGCTCGAATTTGTAGAATGAGCTGGTAAAGGTAACGACCAATATCATCTTGAGTATTTCGTTTTGATTGTGCTCTGGTTACAGCAGCGATTATTTTAGCGGATTCAGATGTGTTGAGGCTTTCACAATTTTTTAAACGACTAAGTGCATCTATGTTTTGATTAAGCTTTGATGGTTTATATTCTATTTCATACGAATATTCATCTAATTCGAGTCGCCATCCGATTAAACAAGACGAAGGTTTCGAGTTTTTTTCGGCCAGATTAAAGGGCGATGATCAGTCTTTATAACAAATTTCCTGCCGTTAGGGTGAAATCGTTGAGTAGCCCAAAATATGGCCAACTGCTCCTTTTCCACGGTAGGGTAGTTTCTTTCGGCATCGTTAAGCAATCTACTCGCAAATGATATTGGTAGATACGATTGTGTAATCACAGTAGTTTGAATGAAAACATCATTGAAATTAGGACGTTGAAGTATAGGAGAAGAAGTAACGGATCGTCGTAATTTATTGAATGTTTCGTCACAATGAGCATACATTCCCTTCAAATTTTAAATTTTTCCGTAACGGCTCGGAGATCTTGGAATAATCTTTAATAAACCTCCTATAATATCCAGAAAAACCAAAAAAACATCTAACATCTTTTGCGTTTGTCGGTTAAGGGTAATTCATAATTACATTTACCTTACCAGACCCCTAGGTTTAACACCATTCTGCGTTACTATATGACCTAGATAACTGATTACAGTTCTTAAAAATTGAGATTTGTTAGGTTGTAGTTTCAGATTATAGGAACGTTAACGTTTTAGAACATCAATTAATCTAGAATTATGATCTTGAAAGTCTTACCCGTATATAACAACATCATCAAGATATATAAAATATCTTAAACCATAAAATATCGTGTTCATGAGCCGCTGAAATGTAATTGGAACACACTTCAGACCAAATGGTATTCGCAGAAAATGGTAATGACCGGCTTGGGTACTAAATGCTGTTTTTTTTTTATCATCATCTGCGTGCAGTTTAACTTCATGATACCCATTTACCAAATCGAGTGTTGTGAAATACGTTGCTTTGCCCAGATGCTCTAATATCTTTGTTATGTTCGGCAAAGGGAAAATGTGATCACTAGTAATGTTGTTTAACCTTCGAATATCTACAACTAAACGCCATTTTCGTTCATGAGTAGGACATTTCTTGGGAACGAGCAATAAAGGAAAGTTCCAAGGACTAATACTTGGTTCGATAATTTTTTCGTTTATCATCCTATCAACGTGTTTATTAACCTCCTTCAAAGCTGCTTCGGGGAGTTGATATTATTTGATGTGAATAGGTTTCGAATTTTTAAATGTTGGAATCTTATGGCAACACGCATTTGTAGTAGATAGAGTATCGCCTACTAAGTAGAAATCATCGTTGAAATCACGGCAAATTTTCAATATGAAATACTTTTCTTTTTTGTTCCAGTGACTGAGATTTAGACTTTCAATAAGTTTCGTCAATCTTCCTTCTATGTTTGGATTCCATTCTCCGATATTTAGTTGTATGATGGATTTGTTGTAGCCAATAATACATTTATTTTTTTTTTTAAGAAATCGTGTCCCAAAATTCCATCTGACTGAATTGGAAATGAATCTGAAAGTGCTACTGTTTCGACTTTTCCGAACGTAATACCTTTTATTTTAAATTTTAGTTCAGGATAACAAACTGTGTTTGGACTTACTGATGATTTTTTTACTAAGCTGACGTCTGCTCCAGTACTGATAAGGAAATACAAGTTTGGAGCTTCTGATATGTCTAATTTAACAGTTACAAATTCAGAATTATCTACAATTGATTGCTTATCGAACGATTGCCATAGTATTGTTGTTTTCTTGTTATACTTTGGCTAACTGACAGCTCATTATTTTTATTGGCATAATTAGGAGCGGAATTAGTAGATCAGTTTTGGTTTCGAAAATATTTAGGTCGTTTTCGTTTCTAATAAGTCTGTTATTTTAACATCCGCATTAATTGGTGTGATAGCAGAAGAATACAGATTCATAGGTTTTGAACTCGAACAACTGTATTCTGTTTCGTCTGGTCGAGTTCGTTGGAGTTTTCCGCCACATGTACATTACTGGTTACAGGCTGGTTATTTTTCTCTCTTCGCTGATTATTATACAATCGTTTCCGCCAATCTTTCGGCATGGGACCCAGATTTTTGCAATATAAACATCTAACAGGTTTAGTATTAATTTTGAAATCAGAATTTACTTTCACATCTCCAAATGGTGAATTTCGGTAATTTGATGTATTGGTATATGACGTACTCGGTTTATTATGTTGAAAACAATTTAAAGCTGAATGTCCTGTTTTAAAACATAATTGACACTTTACAATATTTTTGTTCAAAATCGACGTTAATTGAGGCCTAGGTTTGCCCATCAACGAGATATCTCTTCTTCTAGGGCTTTATCTACTACATCCTTCAATGTCGTGGATCGACAAGCTTTAACTATTGTTGAGACAGAAAGATTCAGACCATCTTGGAAAGATCTTAATGCTATTATTTCGGACTTTGAACGCAACAGAGGTTCCGATATTACAGAGCTAGCAAAAATAGAAAAATCGTCAGAATCAATGTACTATAAATTAAAATTAGAATGAGTTTTATTATCAGAATCAGGCCTACTCAAATTATCGTTATTAGGCCTAAGCAAATCAACAAATTATACTTACATTATAATAAAAGTGGCTCTGCACAGATATACACACACAGCTTGGAAGCTGGTTTGGCATCTATTGGATGGGGGGGGGGGGGGGGGTGGGCAAAGTTGAGTAGATTAATCTACCAGTTCTGTAACCTTCCAGCAAAGTGCGCATCACGTGAGCTGTTTTGGTCATGTATTAGGCAACTGCGTGATGGATACAATTGTGTAAGGAGTTACCTGATTATAATTCGCAAGTGTACGTGCTGCCTCCTCGGGACAACCACTGGTAACTGAAACCACTAGGCAGAATGTGACCTTTTGGAGAGGCTAAAGTACGGCGCTAAAGGAGAAAATCTTGACAAAAAACCCTAATCTAAGGTGGAACAGCATATGCCGAAGGATGAATGGCTGATAGGTTAATCAGTACAAAGTATGCGGACTCTGGATACCAAGCACCCTCCAGTTTTATTTAGCCTTCCTGTAGTAAGCTGGGTGACCTACAGGTGGCTTTCCATTCCCAGCAAATCGTATGAGTAAAATCAAAACGGAAATCGTGGCAGGGCTAGGAATATGCGAGAGTGGGACTGCCCTCTCGAAGTCCTTGCTTACCAATGCTACCGTGTTTCTAGTAGTAGTACTTGCTACAATAAATATCTAAGAGGGTGAGCAATGAGCCCAGATAGTATGTAGATATCACCGGCAGTATTATCAGGTTCATTAAGAGCCTGAATATTGACTGGACAGTTAATTCAGCAGGGCTTCCAAAAAAGATTTTTTAGGTCGAAGTGCCAGGTGGCCAAACACCCACATGGCCCTACAACCCTAATAATAATAATACTTTATTTTCAAAAACTTTTACCCGCGAGCGTAAGTATTTTATTATCGTGTTTGTTGAATAGTGTAATAACATAGTTTGGTTTCAAAGTACTAAAACATATATAATTTAAATTTAGTTATAAAATGTATAAATTATTTGCTCTATAACCTTTTAGAATGCTTATTTTCTTGTCATAATATCTTCAGACAACTTAATGAGTTAAACTAAAAATAGAACAAATACTTATAATATACGAACCCTATTATAATGCTATTTTGATATTCATTTACCAATTGTCTTAGATATACCATACTATATATACTTTATAACAGATTCATGATATTTCCGTAATACGAGAAATATCATATCTTGCACTCCATTTCAAAAATATAACGTTTCTCACTCCAAAGCGCGCGAAACACAAGAAGCGTCTCTAAATCTAAAAATGTTAGATAAATAATACACTTCCTGAAATTAAAAAGAGCAAGAAAATCAAATTTTCGTTTTTTCTAAATAAAATTGATGTGCTTTCTGGTTTTGGCTCTTGCCAGTTTGCTATTTTTTCATTATTCTTGTATGTCTGTTCGGTATAGTATACTGACTGTAAATTCTAAAATGAAAAAAAAAATAACCTGCTTCAAGCAAAACACCAGATTGTGATTATTTGATAAGAACACAATCTTAGTTTTTTTTTTCTGCTACGTTGTCTTGGAACACACAAAACTTATAGAGCTGTCCTGACTCTCTGTTCGATTTAGTGAAATTTATTTTATTTATTTAACATTTTGGTACGTAAATCAGAGTTTTTTTATGTTCACTTTTGGTTTGCTAGCTAGCAGATATTTTTCTTTGTTCTATACACATACTATACATATTTATATCTGCGCTTACTTCTGAGACTCTTGTGCTCATTTTTTTTGTTGTTTCAATTTTTGTTGAATCTAAAAAAAAAAACACAAATAAAATTCCTTGAAGTGAAATACATTTTGATATAAGCAAATGATTATTAGAATATAAAAGAATTGTTAATAACCACAAAATGGATATACAATCATGTTTTGTACAGAGTACCGTTGAACGGAAGTCGTAGAAAAATTTTCGTTTTAAATTTTTTTTTTTTTGTACGTTTGTTGTTGGTCGTATTGTGTCTCTGATGTTGAGATATTAATTTATTGCTACTTTGAATCCGGAATATGAATTCAACAACAGTCGTTTCGGTAGAAATATCGTCTATATACATACCTAGTAATATGAGGGTAGTGTCACGATTTAGCATAAAATATTCAAAGAAATGAAATTGTTTTGTTATGTTGCCACGTCGTAAATAAAATATATGATATTTTGTTATGGCAAAAAAAATGGCAGAATCAAAGCTGCTGCAAAATTAAAATCTGCGAGGTATTTTTTATTTTATGGCACATATTTTCATTTGGTGTTCGTTGATATATTATATGCAATAGTTTCGGTACTAAATTATTATCAACATCTTGATAAGCTTTTGCAATATTTATATCGAATTAATATAAATTAAATGTAGAAAATTGGATAATTGAAAAATGAACAGCCGTTTTTATCGGATTTATGCTAATTAAAAATTTTATTTTAATGAATAGTAAAAAATATTAATAATTGATTATTATGTAGATATAATGTATACACTTTGCTTTTTATACCTTTTGGTGAAATAACCATTAATTTAAATAAAATATTTCAACAATTATTATTAATAGAACCAAAACAGCAGGATGTAGATAGTGAAATGATAATTTTCCTGACAGTTTTTAAAATTAGTTCAATATGGGCTTGAAGCTGTCTGAGAACTCTTATATATTTTAACACTATTTCAAGCTGAATTGTGTAAATAATTGGCTTGGGTTGGTCAGACACTGTATGACACACTATTTAATTTCAATAGGCAACACAGTGGTTAGGATGAATTTTGAACGTACAAGGCGGTAATGTGTGCATGTAACTGGACTGAAAATAATCTCATTATAAAATCAATTAATGTTACGTAAGTTCAATCATTCCATCGTCCCGCTATTTTTACTAGGAATACATAATCTTACTTACGAACGATTATGTGAAATAATTAAAATTTATTTTAAAGTGTGAATCGTTACAATTGATCGAATAGGGAAACGAGAGGCCAACAAGTGTTTTAAACAACCTGTTTGCAGTGAACCGATACCTTCCTTATATTTATTTGTATTCTATTGTAGTAAACAATTGCACCAACTTAAATTGATCTGGTAAATTACTAGTAGTCTGCGTTTTAAATTTAAGAAAATGGAAGAGCCATTCACAAATGTAATATATGGTGCTACGTCACATTTGTAGGTAGCAGAAGGACTATGTAGCACTGGCTGCTCAATTAATATTCGTTAGAGCTATTAGTGCGGCTCAGCTCTATAAATACTCTAGAGAAGCAATAACGCAGCTACTTGTGCTAAATTCATGGTAATAGACATTGCGAGTGCTGTTAAAAGATATTTACCAGCATAGAGGTTTTGGAGCGGTCATTTGATAGCCGGCTAGAGCTCAGGGTAACGGGGTGGGGTTTTCCAAAACATATGCAAGTCGTGAATAGACCGCGAGGGAAATTATTTAAGGAACAGACAGGATACGAGGAAAGGACACAAGGGAAGGATCTACTCACCAAGCTGCAGCGATTACATTCACTAATTCAAAAAAAAAAATATATGGGGCATTCTCTGTCAAATCGGCCACCCCCCCCCCCCCCCCTGCACATTTCATTTTTTGAGATAAATAAACATTTTTGGGCTTAAAATTTTGCTTAGAATGTCTACTTTTTATTGCCGTATGGCGTTTTTATGGCGTCCTTGGATTTTCAAAATGGCGGACCATATCTGCTAAGCTAGTCTTTAATTTTTAATAAAATTTATATAAAAACATAATTTTAACTCTGTTAATTTACTCAAAAGTATTTTGGGTGTCATAGATTAAACATTTTTTATTATTTTTTTACAATTCCATGATGGCGGATCCAAGATGGCCGCCAAAATTGGCAAATTTTTCGGCGTTCATAAAGATTGTTAGAAATATGTCCTAGAAGGTTTTCGTGGTCGCTGATCACGAATTTGAGGTCAGAATTTTAATATTCAAGATGGCGGATACAAGATGGTAGTCGAATATGGCCGAAAGATGGCTAATTTTTCGACGTTCATAGAAATCAATAAAAACTCGATATAGGGGGTTTTCGAAGTCGGTGATCATTAATTTAGGATCAGAATTTTAAAATTCAAGATGGCAGGCCCAAGATGGCCGCCATAAATGTCAATTTTTCAACGTTTATGAAAATCGATAAAAACATCATCTAGGGCAGGGGTGGCAAAACTTTCAAGTCTTGCGGGCGACTTTTGACTAAATTAAATCTGGAGGTCTGCCAGAGAAACTATATTTAATTGTTAACTGTATTTCATTTATTTGTTTAAATTCAAGACAAAATTAGAAAGTTTTATATCACTTATAATACAAGAATTTTAAAAATATTAAATATAAGTTTATTTACTACTGCTACTACTTGCACCTGATACGTGGCACTGCATCTTATCAGCAAGTTCTTCATATTTTGGATCATATGAGCTTATGGCGATTCGCAAGCATGATGCCAAATGATCATCCGTTAAACAAGATCGATGTTTTGTCTTAATGCCATTCATTGAAGAAAAAGCTGATTCGCAAAGATAGGTGGATCCAAAAAATGCGGACATATATCCAGCCACTCTCCGCAAAATTGGATATTTTTCTTCTGAAAGAAGATTCCAAAACTTGTCTTCGGTTGTAGCTCTTGATTTGATGAATATGTCGCATTTCAATGCTATTATCTCATCTTCTAAGCAAGCTGAATTTGAGTCCAGAAATTCATTAATCTGAGTAGCGATCTCCTCAGTATTAATACAATCGTTAAACGGAAATGACATGAACGTAGCAATATTTTCAATTTTAGTAAAATCAGCAAAACGTGTGGTAAATTCATTTAAAAGGGTACTGATTTGATTAGCATATTCGTTGTAAAGAATTCCTGGCTCATCATTGGATTCTTCTTCCATATTTTGGAAATGTTTTAAATCACCCAGTTCTAGTTGACGAATTTAACAGTCAAAAAGTTTTTTAAATATGCATTTTCTCATATTGCTCGCGGGCGACTTTCGATAGTTAATCGGTCGACCGGTCGACGCTTTTGCCAGTCCTGATCTAGGGGGTTTTCGGGGTCGCTGTTTACGAATTTGAGGTCAATATTTAAAAATTCTCTCAAAAAAAATACCAGATTCTCAATAAAAAGTGTTATTTTTAGACATTTTTTGAATAAAAATCTAAAAATACCACATTTTATCAAAAATCTGGTATCTTTTTGAGAGAATTTTTAAATGTTGACCTCAAATTCGTAAACAGCGACCCCGAAAACCCCCTAGATGATGTTTTTATCGATTTTTATGGCGGCCATCTTGAGTCCGCCGTGTTGAATTTTAAAATTCTGATCCTAAATTAATGATCACCGACCCCGAAAACACCCCCATGATCGAGATTTTATTGATTTCTATGAACGTCGAAAAATTAGCCATCTATCGGCCATATTCGACCGCCATCTTGTATCCGCCATCTAGAATATTAAAATTCTGACCTCAAATTCGTGATCAGCGACCCCGAAAACCTTCTAGGACATGTTTCTAACAATCTTTATGAACGCCGAAAAATTTGCCAATTTTGGGCGGCCATATTGGATCCGCCATCATGGAATTGTAAAAAAATAATAAAAAATGTTTAATCTATGACACCCAAAATACTTTTGAGTAAATTAACAGAGTTAAAATTATGTTTTTATATCAATTTTATTAAAAATTAAAGACTAGCTTAGCAGATATGGTCCGCCATTTTGAAAATCCAAGGACGCCATAAAAACGTCATACGGCAATAGAAAGTAGACATTTTAAGCAAAATTTTAAGCCCAAAAAAGTTTATTTATCTCAAAAAATGAAATGTGCAGGGGTGGTGGCCGATTTGACAGAGAATGCCCCATATATATTTAAACTCAACTGTTGATCACACGATCAAGAAAATATGAACTAGATAAACTGTTTGCAACGAAAAACTCAAAAAAACTCTCCCGTATTTTAAAATTTTGTCGTATTTATAGATAAATAATACAATGCACCATCCCACCCAAAATATTTGGACGGAAAAATGCAAGAAAAAAAATATAAACTCCCCTTACAAGACGAGTTTTTTCTTCGCGCGTTTTTTTCAAATTTTAGTGTACGCTAATTACATTATGAATATCGATAACAGAACAAAAAAAATTCAGTAATTATTCAGGGGTATAAAACTGACAAACTTGGAACGCCGTTTGCACCGCTGGTCGTTACAAATCGTGGGGACGACTTACACCCAAGAGATGTCTCAAAGCCGGGCAAGAAAATAAAACCGAAACAAATCATATGTATTAGATAACCGTTAATATAAGTGGGAAAAGAAAAACATTTAATTTGTATGTCCTTCAGATGATACACGCCAATCGACTTTTCGTTATCATCGGCCACCTCACAAGCCACATTACCAACCAGATTCAGAAGAGTGCACTTAATATACTTTGGAGCCAGTTTTGATGCAAATTGATCCGAAGCCTTGCTCTGGGAGAAATTTCTAACGTAAATGGTCTGACCAATTATAAGGCGCGGATTTTTGTATTGAAATCTGTGACTAGACTGGACTTTATTTCTTGCAATTCCTAAGTGCTTCTGAACCTCCTGATAAATATTAAACAGGTATTCAGGCTTATGAGTAACATTAAGATAGTTTCCGGTAAATTGAGATATTTTTCGGAGATGTTGAAAAACTGACCCGTGCAATATTGCGTGCTGACCGAAAACTAAAAAATGTGGCGAATAATGGGTTGTATCATGAGAACAGTTTGGGTAATGGCGTGAAGATTCTCATCCTAAATTCTTTGATCGTCTTGTATGTATGATCGCAACGAGGCGAGCAACGTTTTATTAACTCGCTCAGACGCGTTAGCCTGCGGTGAGTACTTAGCCTTGAAAGCATGTTTAACTCCATATTTGGCGCGCAGCATCTTTAAGATTTGAGACTCGAATTGACGTCCATTGTCTGTAACAATGACCTCTTGATCCTCCAAAAATCTGAATACTTGGTCTTCCAAAAATCTGCAAACCTCCATCGCAGTCGCTTGTCGCACTGGCTTTCTCAACACAAACTTCGTTAAGTGGTCAAGTGCAATCAGAATTGAGGTATTGCCCTTTCTCGTTCTCGAGTAAGGCCCTAAAAAGTCTAAGTTTACTCTTTGCCAGGAATAAAAGGTCATCGGAAGAGAGCTAAACAGAGGACGGGAAACATAATTTACCGCTTTGTTGGATTTGCACAGATTGAAAGCAGCCACAAAATTTTTCACATCGGGAAGTAAACTTGGCCAACAACGTCTGATAAGTTCCGTTGTTTTGTTTATTCCCAAGTGAGTAGCTGTGGGAGGGCAATGAGCTGAAGAAAGGATATCAGGTCGCAATGATTCGGGTATATGTAATTTACAATTGGGGATATCCGTTTCTGGCGACCACACACATTTTTGATGCTTTTTCAGCAGATTTGTCAGAGGTGCTGACAACGAAAAATACCCATTTATGAAGCGCCGGTACCATCCGGTGATGACTAGAAACCGCCTTATTTGCCTAGTGTTTTTGGATATTGGGAACTTTGTAGTGGCTTCCACCTTGTCCAGGCTAGGCCGCAGTCCCCCCTCACCAACCACATAACCGAGGTAGTCTATCTGTTTCAACAAAAATGTGCTCTTTTCGACATTTATCGTTATAATGTTCGTCGAAAGCCGAAGTAGTGATTAACAAATCGTCGAGGTAGACAAACACTCGGTCATGCAGATGGTGAGGAATTACTCGATGCATCAACCTGCACAAGGTTTATGGCGTATTACAAAGTCCAAAGGGCGTAACCATAACCTGATGATTTTGTCTAGCCAAGCCGATGGTCAACCGTTAATTCATGTTGGTCGTTATTAACTGAACTTTCTGTTAGAAGCGGTGCAGTAGTTAACTCTGAGACCAAAGTGGGCTTTAAACCGAAAATCTCCCAAAAATCATAACCTAGATACAGATTCTGGTTTAAGGTTGGGGCTACAAATAATCTCATTGTAATTGTTTTATTGTTATAAGTGACCGGAGCGTACCTGTCAACAAAAATATGCTACATCATTAACTAATTGTTCCAACGGAATTCCATTTGTACCAGCCAGATGTTCAACTCGGAAAAATAAATTTTCTACCGCAGTTCCCCTAATTGAACCATCATACGTTATTCGCCATTTATGAACGGGAGTGGTCGGTTTTTGCTTCTGCTTGGATTCGAATGATCCTACTTGGCTATGGCAACGGGAGGTGGAACGTTGTTGGTTACCCACGGAAATTGAGTTCCCATAGGCGGAACCAAACATTTCGATCCTGGAACAAATGGGTTCGCATAATTTTCCATCGGATTATATGGATGATAAAACCGTGGTGTGGGTTGCCTATTTCGCATAATGGGTGGTAGAACATAATGGTTATTCACAGGAGCTGCACTTGACGGTGGGAACGCCACATTCTGCGACGTCGTCACTGGAGGTGAGTTTTCGGTTGGTGGTAAATTTAAATTTTCGTTTACTCGCGTTGGAGTAGATGAAGTTCTCTGCGCAGACTCATACGTATTTGGCTGTGGAGGGGATATCTTTAACTCTAATAATTCGGAAGAATCTAATTGGAGCGTACTTAGTTCTGCTAGCGACTCATTCATTGGCTGATTAATGCATTAATGTGTCACTAAACTGTTGAAGTTTTATCGCAGCATTACGAACCATTTCTAAAAAAGAAATTCGGCTTGCTCGACATTTTAAATGAATAATTTTATTAATTAAAGCTACGTTAAAATAGAAATTATAATTTGAGTTTTAACACTGGAGGTAAATATTGAGCACAGAAGTGAAACTTCCAATGGTAATGTAGGGTCAGGTTTAGAATCCCATTTCTATTGCACATGTCAAATTTCATCATAATTGGTTCCAAGGTCCATTCGCATTAATCAATTTTAGGAATTTCATCTAAAAATCAATTTAAAATCCCATTTCCAATCGGTTCAAAAATAGCCAAGTCCCATCATAATTGGCCACATTGCACAACTGCATCATAAAATAATTTTAGATAAAAAAATCGTACATCGTAAATTTCATCATATCGGTTACCGCAAAGATATCAGTTTTATGTCTCAATTTATTGTCTTAGTTATTTTCGAGTTACTTCGCAAAAAAAAAAAAAAAAAATCCGGAATGACTAGATTAAGTGCTATGCTAGAATGTATGCGCGTTGTCTTTCGCCATTTTGAACATTACACTTGCGTTGTCTGACACCACAACAAAAACATCTGTAAAATACAATTTTTTGGCGATATCAATTGGTTCTAAGACCGTTTCTGAGGTCTTATCGGCGGTTTCCGATTCTCCTGTTAGATCTCTAGCATGAAGATAAGCCTGCTCGTCGTTCGCGTTTTGAATCATTGTAATGATCGTTTTAGTATTATTTGAAGAATTACGCCATCTATACGACTATAGTAATACCGATTTCGGACCAATATCTGATTTGGCTTCTGTAAGGCATTTATTTATTGTAAGCTCTATCAAGTAACGTAGTAGATAGAAGTTTTCTTCCGGGGACTTTTTCAATATAAGCTGGACGATTTATTTTAATAAAATGTTTAAAATGAATCGACTAAACGATTCTTAGCGGTAAATTACTGCCATGCTGGAAGACCCTTTTTTCGCCAGGAGATTTTAACTTCAAGATCGGTGTCGGCGCACGTTGGTAAAAGTTGCTGGAAGTAAGGAGCCCAGATGAAGGAACATGGTCCGTTGCTCGTGTAAACCCGCGTACTGATGTTGGCTTGAGATCCAAAAATATATTGGACGATGATGATCTCGAAATTAAAGGTAAAATAATCAGATTTTCAACAGTTTGGCCAACACACTCATCGACATAACTTGACGAATCCAATCTCTAAACCAATATATTTCATTATTGGGTAACAAATCAATATTTGACTTCTTTAATGAGTTATTTAATTGTGTCCGGAAGAGTTAAAATTTACAAAATTTCGCGTTGAGAAGAATTTTCCTCCTGAGATGTATCATCCACAAGAATTCCCGCATCTATATTTGTGCTAAGCTCATTAGGTTCGCCAACCTTTGGCCCGCTTGTCTGTTTCCCTTTACAAACATTTCTGTGCAAAAAAAAAAAAAAAAAATTATTTTTATAGGTTAGAAATGTTTTCTAAAATTGTACCTGTGTCCCTGAAGGCGTTTTTCTGCAATATCTGGTACATGTTTATTGCACACATTACACAAGGCCCAACCCACAAGGCTCTTTACTGGTGGTAAAGTCTTCAGCAAATTATCTGTATCCTGTTTTTTTGATGAGGTGAGTACTAAATTAGACTACCACAAACACTTTGGCGTTATCTTGGACAGTAAACTTTCCTGGAAACAACACTTTGAATATAAATTTCAAAGAGCTTTGAATATAAACTTCATTGTTTGGTAAAATATTTAGAAGAGCATTTGAAAATCCTTGGCGTTTGACCCCCAAAATACTGACTTTCATCTATGAATCGTTGGTTCTATCTAGGTTAACATATGATTGTGTGGTTTGGTAGACTGAGTTATCCTAAAATCCTCAATAGCTAAACTTAGGATATTGCTGGTAGGGCTATTACTATAGCTGTGTCGTTGACCCCACTTGACACTGGTTATTCCACTGAATTTGATTTCACATTGTCTTTCTTGATGGTTTATCCATCGAGGGATTTATGTTTTTCGCCGGACATTCATAACTAGATGACTGAAGTGAAATACATTATTAGTGAGTCCAACTTATGTTTGCTTTGCCTATGAGAAAAGGTCAGTTACAAACACTGACAGCTGTTTTTACGGGTCATGGCCGTTTAAAAATGTATCTTTAACGGATGGGACTACTTATATGTGAGGACTGTCTCGACGATATAATGACTGCAATGAATGCGTAGGCAGTTGCAATAGTTTAATACTAATTCCTTGGACTGATTCAAACCAACTACAATCCGTACGTTGGTTCAAATTTAATCAGATTACTAAGGATGGAGTACGGTTATGTGAACTGGGATATAATCCCTGATTTGCAATCTGGACCCAACGGGGCATTGAGACAACCTCTGTGGGACCGATCTAAAACTTAATGAACTTAACCAAAATCTAAGTCTCTTCCAAATTTGGTAATTTATTAGTGGTTGTCGGTATGTTCGGTTTACTCCGTTTACCTCGGTGGATTTTTTTCTACCTATTTTGTTGTTCAACTACTTTAATATTTGAATTCGCGTTTAAACTACTATTCAAGGATTCTTGCCTAAAATAAATCACAATAGTCTCGAATCTGGAAAATGTAATGAATACTAGCCGTATTTTATTTTAAGAGATTATAATGATTAAATATAAGCCATAACAAAATTGTTTAAGATGTTTATCTTTTGGCGCACACACACGCAAATCACTAGACCAGATCAAAATCTTTAAAATACACTGTATCTAATCCCAATAATGAGAAACAACATAGCAACAACCAAAAATAAACTTTTCTGTTACGGATTAATTTTGGTATTCTTTTATAATCCTTTAAAATGTTCGGTTGATTTTTCCTTTAACTTTTTCTATTTATTTTATTTTAATATACATAATAATATTAAAAATAAAATATAAACTTGACAATTTAGACAAAAATTTTGAATTATTTGCAACATCATAATCTTAATTTAATCCCATTTAAATATCAATCAAATATAATTATACGTCTTTAATATTTTTCCCTTTTCGTGTATGCGTGTGTAGTCTTGTGCCTACATATTGTGACGTTTTGTAAAGATTTGAAATTATTAATTTTTTATTTTGTTAATTTATTGATATCCTTAACCATAATGTTACTTATTTTTAAGACGTACGGATTCAATCAATCAAAATATAATATTTTATAAATATTTTATAAGGTCGTATCAAAACTGAGTGATATGCGTAAGACCAAGAAAATGATGGAGATTCGACCTAATTAAAATTAAATTTTAGAAAAGGGCACGAGGCTTATTTAAGATATTATTGTGTTTAAATTTCGTAGAGAAAAACCTTTTTATATTCGTACGTCATTCTTTGATGTATTATACACACACGGAGACATGATAACATTTTTTATAACCATTGTCCACACACTAGTGTACAGACGTAATTCGATTCTGATTTTTTTTTACTTTCTTCAACATTGTGTGAACGAAAAATCATTATTGGTCGGGTAAAGGTCTGCTTTGATTTGAACCATTGATATTATAACAGAAAATAAATAGAGCGAATATTATAAAAGCAACAATAACAAGCAAATGGTTACAATTTTCTTTTCATATCAACAATCTTAACATTTTCGTTTCATTTTGTATAATGTATACGTTTTCGAAAAGGAAGAAAAAAGCTTTTAAGCTCATAATTATATCGTTTTCACTTGTTTTCAATGCAAACGGTTCTTTGTTGTCGAACGATTCGAAATATTTACGTGTGCACGAAGTTAGTAGAATTCAACGTTGCTTATATAGAATTAAAATTTTTATGATTTTTGCGATTTTTATTTTTGCTTTAATTTCAGTAGTACAAACGAGTACATACGTTAGATAATGTATAAAATACCTATATTATTATTCCTGCATATGCAAGATATAAGTTTTCTGTGAAATTTTAAACTTAGTAGGGTTTTACTCGTATGTGTAAACAAGCAATGCTTACGATCGATTTTGCACATATATGTATGTAACTAGTTTTAAGATTTTACAACATCAACATGGATACTTGTATGTACCAAAGCAATCCCCAATCCATATCGTACAGATGACAAAATCAATTGAAGGAAGCGATGCAGTATCATTAACTCATCTAGTCTTGGCTCAAAAAATCGACCGGTGGCGCTATTTAGCAAACCGGAAAATTTTAGAACAACTTTTTTGGTTTATCTTTATATGTCTGGTAATACAACTTATAAAATGACAGAAAATAATTTGGTTCGTGCATTTGCTAAAATAAATTTGAAATCTTAGAAGGCATATTGTTGCATCTATTTTAGCCATCTAGTTTTATAAAAATAGACTATTTTTTGACATTTGCATGTAAATATTGATTTAGAATCAAATGCCTACTTTATTAATTTGTAAATTTGTACGTGTATAAAATGCACTTATGCGTTTATCATAAATGCATCGGACGAGGAAATAGCACCACAATTCAATATTCAAATCAATGGAGAAATTTTTTGGAAAAGAGAGTTTATTCTGGATGTACGTACGTTGCATATTACTGAAACTTAATGACCTAAGATAACATAAATGATAAATTCTGAAAAGGAGAACTCTTTTCTAGTTACGTAATATGGAAAAAAGGAAATATATTTTGGAAAAGGGGGAATTTACTGCTCTTTCTACTAATATATTCTGGAAAAGAGCCGGGTTTTGGGATTCTGGAAAAAACAGAGGAAAATTCTTAAGAAAATATTTGAATTTTAATTATGTAGACACAAAAAATAGCGCCACCGCAGCTTTTTTTTTAGCCGAGACAAAGTGAGTTAGGTTCGATTGTATGATCGAGGATAGATGATTAATCAATCGTAGTTTGCAGTGTTTGAAGGACGCTAATTAAAAAAATTAATCGATGATTTTTTTTTACCATCTGTCCCGAAAAGGGATGATTTTTGGTGGCTGAATCGAGACTAAAATATTTTTTTCTTTTTTCTGTTTTCTTGGACGTTTCAAATATGTATGTATACTTGCTACACAATTTTATAAAATAGTATATTACATTTAAAATAATTTATTTATTTATTTTATTTATTTATTTTATTTATTTATTGTACTTTAACAATAATTTAGTAATTAACAATAATTAACAATTAAATAAAAACAAATGGAGTCAACAAGATTGGTTTATAAAATCCATACTTTCGTCAAAACTCCTCGTTAGAATAAAATTTTAGTGTTTATTACAATCTTTATAATTGTATTTTCCTTCTTTCTAAAATATCGAATTCCGACGAAAATGACTCTTCCATCCTAATTTATTTACTTTATTAAATCAAACAAAATCTTTGATGGTTAACACAAAAAGCTGCTGTAAAACATGGCATTCAAAAAAGGTTTTAAAACGTTCATACATTGGGCAAAAATATTCGTACTATGATATGATATGATATAGGTCTACAGGCCAACCATAATGGTGATCCTAGGTATGTATTGTATAGCACATTCCTCGAGTATACCTAACCCATTATCAAGAAAATATACCTGGGAGCACCATATTCCATAATTATGCGAGCCCAGGGCCCGCCTGCATCCTCAACACAAAAGGTTTAATTGTTAGGATATATTAGTAGTGAATAGGTATAGGTGTTGCTATAGGTTTCATCAATATGTGTACTCAATACTTAATAACCAGGGGTCTTCTCTTCTCGTGCTGTATATAAAGATGTGTCCCTATCTCCCACTATCACCAATTCTCGCGGAGGGTGTATTTGTCCATTAAGACTCGACAGCATAATCGTTTGCACATATTGATGACCTAATGGTTGTTTAAGTCAGTTAAGTAAGAGTTCACAGTAGAGTCATATATAGTTATCCTTATCATTCATTCAGTCTATCTAGGATTTATTTATTTATCATTAAGTTTATCTGTTATTACTTTTGAAAAAAAACATTCAAACAACATGCAACTTATCTCTATATAGACCGTTCACTTCGAAAAGTGGTGCAAGTCAACCATCCAAAAAAGAAAAATCTTTGACAATGTTATCAATAGAGATATACCGGCAAACAACTTATCCCTAATTTTAATTTATGCAATAACAAGAAAATTCAAAGTCCCATATATCTCATTTATTGATTCTCAATTCCTTCATTTCCTCGTTTCATCAAATTATGAACCCACACCACCGCCAAAAACAAACCGTCCATTTTATTCAGGAAAAGAAATTACCAGATAAATATCCGTTTTTTTTTTTTCAATGTTCCATTCAACTGGAGAGATTTTATAAATATAAATATTCGTAAAGGAGAAAATATAGAAGCAAATAACAAAAGAAAACTGGCCAAAACGAGTTGAACTCAACTTATCAATAACTAAAAAACAAAAAAAAATCAAAAAATGTATATAGATCGTTTCGCTTTGGCAATCAAAACAGCAACTTGTGCAAAACAAATGTCAATTCTGTTCAAAAATAAAACCGAGAACAATATCCGTCAAAAGTTAATCAAAACAACAAAAAAATCTCCCAAAAAATTTCCAAAAATGTCTACACCAACAAGGCTTGATTGAAACCATTCCAAACAGGACGGAAAAATTACACGGCACTTTTTTTACCAGGTCCGCATCAAAAGTGCAAAACAATGACGCGTCCTTGGAAAAGTTATCCTTAATAACAAAATCAACTTTACCAAAATATTAAACCAAATAATAAGCATCCGTGCCTTTGCAACCAAAACAAAAACATTTTCAAGCCCTAACTGTTCTATTCTAAGCAACACACTCCATTCTAATGCACCGAACAAAAATCAAAATACGGCACCAAACTATTCTATTGTCTCTCTCCCTCGCACCGAACTTCTTACACTTGACATTTGTATACTTCTCCTCTATAACTTTCAGCTCTATGATACATATGTACATATGCAATATTAAAATCACACACAAAACTACAATAAAGACACTTGTGTCGATTATACATAAAACTAAAATACAAAACATTCGTGTATGGGTAATAAATAAAAAATAAAAATTAAAACCATGCGTGAACAGAAAAAAAACTGCGTATGTCAAAATGACTCAATTAAATATCAATTTAAAATAAATATGGGATGTTTTGTATTTTAAAATCTTATGCACAACCACACAAACCTAAAATCATGCATTATTTATGAGAAATCAAGAAATTTGACTTCCCTCACTACAAATTTAAGATATTCAAGAAAGATATTGCCTGATAAATGCATCCCGGTCGATTACATTTTTCCATATTTAATTATTTAATTTTCTTTAATTTTAATTTAAAACACTTCACACACTGAGATTTTTTTAATTTCGGCTATAACACTTTAGACTACTACATTTTCGATCAGTCAACTCAAAAATAAAAACACAAAAATCTATCTTTTTTTTCCTCTACCTTCAATTCTCCCGTGTAATTTTTTCAGGTTAGAAAACAATCAAAAAATTAAAATGGCAAAAATAATGGAAACAATTAACAACTTCACATTGAAGTTTTTATTGCAACGGGTATAAAACCCAACAATACAACAAACTTTCAATTTTTTTTAAAACAGGAGAAATTGAAAAAAATTAAGGAGCGAATAAAAATCCCGACTTCACACACTGGCTATTGTAGTACTTTTTCTGGGCAAAAATAATCGTACCATAAACAAATTTCTAATAAATATCAACAAAAAACAATAAACACCAAAGAAAAATTATTGTCATACAAAAAACTGCTATAAAACTGCAATAAAAGAGAGGAGAGATTTTTGTTTAATATCGTTCATATACATATACAATCGACGAAAAATAAAATCTTCGAGTAATGATTAATCATTACTTCAGAGGTTTTTTTCGTCTAGCGGTGTTCATACAATCGGCCCTAAATGCGGTTGTTTTAAGAAAAGAATTTAGAATCGCTAAAAAAGTAATTGAGTTTGTTACTTTTTTCTTCAAACATCCATAACCAAATGCGTGTAACTTTCTAACAACAAAATATAAGCATTTAGGTATCAATAAATATACTCTTAGTAAAATTCCAATACCCGAAATTGAGTGAAATATGCTAATGTAAAATATCTCAGTGAGGTTTTGTCTACGAAAATAACATTTCAGTCTTACTTTGGTGGGTGTACCATAGTGGTAAATGTTCTATTACTGAGCTGGAGAGGGAGAGCTGATTTCCGGGAAGTTCGTAGGCACGATTTTGAGCGCATTCCGTACTACGGAATGCGCTCAAAATCGTTACGAAATGGGCTGGCAAACATAGACTGGGAATTAACCTGTCCAAAACAGAAAACTGCTACTCTTTACTAAACAATACAAAATCCCCGTGGTTGTCCATAAACGGCACGATACTTGCTTTTACTGGCAGATCAATATATCTGGACGTTATCTTGGACAGTAAGCTCAGTTGGAGGCTGACATTTTGGAGAGACTAAACACAGCTACTGTATCTATATACTCCTGTAGGAACGCGATTGGTAATAGATGGGGTCTGAAGCCGGAGTTCGAAAACTGGCTCTACACCGCAAAAATCAGATTTATACCCATGTATGGGGTGAGTGTGTAGCGGCCATCTTTGGACAAAGTAACTTACAAAAGAGATGTTGCAAAGAACGGCTTGTATGCTTGAAAGCGGGGCATTGAAAACGACCCCGACACGTGCTTTAGAGGTCATGTTTCACATTCTTCCGGTTGACATTTTTGGAAAACAGATGGCGGCAAATACTGCAGTGCAACTTTCAGCCGTCGGAACCTATTTTTCTTCAGTGCTAACTCGCTAATAAAATGGATAAAATCTACCCCTAATGATCGACCCCTAAACACTTTTTTTATAAATCTCGTATACCATTCAAAATTATTTGATAAACCAAAATGGAAAATTTTTGTTATAAAAAGTAGAAATAATCCATGGCCAATCAGACTTTAAATATTGCACCCTATATTTTGTAGGGGGTGAAAATACATATTTTCAGGAGTAGTTTTTACCCCTTATATTAGAGAGTTAGGCTGCGGTCGAATTCTCGAGTAAATCATTTACTGCGGTAAATTTACATTTTTAATGTTCGTTTTCTGTTAAATTACGCATTTTTTTCTATTTTTTACTCGTTCAATTCTTATAACAATAAAGAATAAAGTATCTAAACGTAAAAGATTTACCTTTTTTTATTTCCCTTACTCTCCACCAAAAAAAGGTAAATGCATTTACCGAATTTTGCGGATTTACCCGAGAATTCGACCGCAGCCTTAGAAACTAAAAATACCTGATTTATATTTTTTGTGTTCTTTAACATTGCAAAACTTCGAATGATTCGATTAGGTGCATGTACCTTCGTTTTCAATGGAAGTATCTTAATAAGGGACACTCGACTATAGGCAGTTCGCAAAAGGATGAGCTGGCGAACCTTATCCACAGTATACCTACTGTACGCTTCGAGCAGGGTTTCCTGACCATACTACTTTCAAAAGAATCCTCGAGGCATGGGTTAATATCGGAAACCGGAGCTTTGCAATTAACGTATGAGGAATGAAATATGGACAAATGTAAAATGTATTTATATTTGTATTGTACAACCAAAAATAAAAATTTCCTTGTTTTTAAATAAGGTGATTCCCCTATATTTTATAAAAAATACATTAAAACTGCGTCATTTTACGATTAGTTACAAAAATGTCGTTGTTAGAAGTAGATCGTCGTAAATTAATTTATAAATTTTGTCAGGAAAATCCAGACAAAAAAAAGAACGAGATTTTTCACTACTTCAAGGATCTTGGATTCAAAAAATCCTTTATCTAAAAAACAATTAAACTGTTTGAGAATAATGAACCTGTGGAAAGAAAACCCGGCTCATGTAAAAAATGTCAACTACAAGATAGCAAAGTTCGAATGAAATTGAAAGGTGAAACAGTGGGTCGAACTGCAAAATCGTACAGACAACTGGGTAAAAAATATCAAGCTGCCCCAAAAACTATCAAGAAATATTTACAAAGTATGAATATTCAACGCAAACCCAAAAAATCGGCACCAGCAACTACAGACAAACAATTAGCTACAATCAAATCTAGATTAAGAGTGCTTTCCCAAACATATTTCGCCGCTTCTTCAGCTTATAAATGTGTGATGGATGATGAAAGTTATTTCACTGTTGAAGAAGGTAATGAATGGCAGCCAAAATACTACTACGAGTCTCCCGATCACAAAGCACCAGAAAAGGAGAAGCTTATTCATAAGACCAAGTTTCCAGGTAAAGTTATGTTGTGGTTGGCTATTAGCGAACGAGGTGTCAGTGACCCAGTATTTTTTAAAAGTGGTTTAGCGGTTAATGAGCAAACATACACAAACAAATGTTTACCTGTGCTTCAGAAATTTATAAATAAATATCATAAAAATGATAAAACGATTTTTTGGCCTGATTTGGCATCCTCACATTATGCCAACGCAACGTTATCTGATTTACGTCAACGCAGAATCGAATTTATCCCTAAAGACTATAACCCACCAAATGTTCCACAACTAAGGCCCATTGAAACTTTTTGGGCAAATCTGAAGAGAATGGTATACAGCAATGGATATGGTGCGAGAAATGTTGAATGTCTTATTAGAAAGATAAAAAGAGATTTAAAGAAGATCGATACATCAGGAACGCAGGCGGATATGAAAAGAGTGCCAGAAAGGATCAGGAAAGCGAATCGATATGGAGCGCAAATTTTTCTGTAAATTTTATCTAAGAATTAAAGTTTTAAATAAATTATGGATTAAAATCGTTTGATTAGTAAATAATTTTTTTTTTACTTTTTTTTGTTTGTCCATATTTTATTCCTCATAGAGTATTTTGTGATAAATTAAATTTGAACATTTCGATTGAAGAGGTCTTAACGTGGTTGAAGCATAATGTGGTATTCTCTGGTGATACCGCAATCTATGTTGGCGGTTAGGCGGCAATTAAGTCACTGGAATCAGTCTCTTTGGCATCAGATGGGTGAGCATTTTTTCAGAATGCACTTAATCTGGGTCTCTTTGAGGAACTGCAACTGCAACGATTTGGTTGCTTTCAAATATCTGTATACTCTTTTCACCTCATTCCAGTCACCTTGGTTTAGATTACTAACTTTTCTCGCTAAAATTGACGTCGCGATAGAAATATCGGGTCTTGTGTTCGTTGATAGGTAGAGTAATGATCCTATTGCACTACGATAAACCTCCTGTGATTGAAATGGATCCTGATTCATTGTTTGTTTTAAATATCCAGCATTAATAGGTATAGATGATTCTTTCGCATCTGATAAATTAAATTCGCATAACTTATTCATAATATATTTTTCTTGGTTTAAATAAAATATTCCATTGTTATCTCTCGTAAATTGTATGCCAAGATAAAATTGCAAATTTCCAAGATTTTTAACTGTGAAATATTCATTCGTTAATTTTTCAAAGTCATTAATTAATTCAACATCGGTTGATGCTGCGACAATGTCATCAACATGATTGGATATATATATATATAACATGTTGTTTGATTTTCTTTTTGTATAAACAGAGTTCATTTTCACTTTGTATATATCCGTTTTTCTTCATAACCATGTCAAATTTCTTATTCCACTCGTTTGCGCCCTGTTTAAGTCCATATACATTTTTAATTAATTTACATACCTGAGTACTGTCACCAATAGTAAAACCTTTTGGCTGCTTCATGTAAACATTATGTGACAATTCTCCGTTTAAGTAGGCCGCTTCTATATCAAAATGTTTAACTACCATTTTTCTTTTTCCTGCTACAGTTAAAAGTATCTTTAATGTTGTTGAGTTCGCTCCAGGTGCAAAGACTTCTTCGTAATCACGGCCGTATTTTTGTGAAAATCCTTGTGCCACTAGACGGGCTTTAAACTTGACGATGTTACCTTCCTGATCGGTTTTAGTCTTGTATACCCATTTACAGCCAATTGCCGTTTCACCTAGTGGTAGTTTTGTAATTTTCCATGTTCCGAAATTATTGAGCGAGTCCATTTCCTGTTTCATAGCAGTTATCCAATTTTGCGAATTTGAACAGTTTATCGCTTCTTCATATGTTACAGGATCCGAATTAATTTCCTTAGTTACCTTGTTGACTTCCGTAATTAGTCTTCTCGGTGGCACACCCTTCTTTGTTCTTGTTGAACGTCGTACATTTTCACTTTTTTGAACCATATCCGGCGTATTATCTTCGATTTGATGTGTCGGTTCTTCGAGTTCATATTCATTTTGAGAGTAGCTGGGTACGTCGATGGTTGATTCATTGTTGGTTTTAGCATCACTTCCGATAAGTTACATCGCGACATATTTTTATCTTGTGGGTGTTAACGTCCAGCAATCTAAAACCTTTCGTACCGGTTTCATATCCCACGAAATTTAATTTTTCTGCTGTGTCACCCAATTTCTTACGTTGATTTTTGGGAATATGTGCATATACCGGTGTTCCAAAAATATGCATATAACTTAAATCCGGTAATTTTCCATGCCAAAATTCATACGGAGTACTCTTTATACTGTCAGTTGGTAGACGATTTATGATGTGATTAGCTGTAGACACCGCTTCGCCCCAATATTGCTTGTGTAATCCTGAACTTGTTAACAAACACCACGTCATCTCGATTAACGTACGGTTTTTGCGTTCGGCTACCCCGTTTTGTTCTGGTGTATTAGGTACCGTAAACTGGGTTCTAATTCCTTTTAACTTTAAGTAATTACGCAGTTCATTGTCTAAATGTTCGCCGCCTCGATCCGATCTAATTACTTTCGGTACTTTACCATATTGTGTTTTCATATTTTCCACAAATTCTTTTATCTTACCGCAGACTTCTGATTTCTGTTTCATCAGATATATGTAACAATACCTGGAATGATCGTCTATAATTGTCAGAATGTATTTATTACCTCTGGGTGTAGCAATTTGCATGGGTCCGCATACATCTGTGTGAACTAGATCCAAATTTTCATTTGATTTTGTGAAAGACTGTTGCGGAAAAAGATCTCTTGTTTTCTTACACTGAATACATACTTCACACATATCACTATGCTTGCAATTTTCCATCTTCATATTTACAGCATATTCTGCCATTTTCTTTATATCGACTAAATTGCGATGGCCTAGAACCTTATGCCAATCATGAACGCATTTCGATTTTACTGAAATAATTGTGTTGAGTGCTTTATGTTGCTGATTTAACTTGTACACATTATTTTTGGATTTAACAACCAATAATATTTTTCCATTTTTACTTATTTCACAATTTTGTCCTTTAAATGTGACGTTGCATCCATTTTTAGCCAGCTTACTCACTGATAATAGGTTACACTTCAAACCAGGCACGAATTGTACTTCTTTGAGCCTAATATTAGTAACTTCATCTTTAAAATCAGTGATACCTGTTCCACATATGTGTAAGATACTGCCATTAGCTAGTGTCACTGAATCGTTCTTTGTTTTTAATAAATGCTTAAAAAATGATTCATTGCAGCTCATGTGTGCTGATGCACCTGAATCCACACACCATTCCGATATGTTCGCTTGATGGTTGGCCATAAAACACACATATTCTTCATTGTCGCTATTGCTTTCAACTTTATTTACTTGATTACGACTGTTGGTACCTGCATTTTCCTTTTTCTTTTTCCATGCAGCATATTTTCGGCAATCATTCTTGATGTGACCCTTTTTCTTACAGAAAAAACATTTTGCTTGCAAAAGCTTGCCCTTCACTGCCATTTGTACCGTCGATATCTTGTCGACGCCTGTATTCTTCTAGCAGTTTGTTTTTGACCATATTTTCTGGTTAAATCAGCTTCTGCGCGAGACTCAAGTGCAGTAATTAACACACTGTAACTTTCGGATAGGCTGGACAGGTATAATGACACAGCAAATGTCTCAGCTAAATTTTTACCTAAAACGGTTAATTATTCGATGCATTCATCCATTTCATTCAGGTGGGACTGCATATTACCACCTTCCGCTAATCTCATCCGACATAACCGTCTTAGTAGTCGCACTTTATTGGATAGAGTGGATTTCTGATGATATTCTTGTAATGTTTCCCACGTGGCTTTAGCAGTCACTTTATTTCGTACATGAATGATTTGATTGTCCTCGATAAAAAATCCAATATGTGCACGTGCTTTCCCATCTTTCTTATTCCAAACCGCTAATTGAACTGCATCTACTGGTGGTTGTTCGGTAATCACCGACCATAAATCCTCCTTTATCAGTAGAAGTTCAAGTTTATATCTCCATACTTGGTAATTTTCGTCATTTAGTTTGTTTATTTGTACTTTAGTTGAATCCATTGTTACAAGGTTAAATAACAATCAACTATAAAACTTTTCAACAAAACTTGGCAAATATTATATTTTTCGTTGCTGAGTTTTACATTTCAAAGTAGTTTTAGGTATAATTAAAGTATAATTCAAACGTTAAATATATGTTGTATTAACTAACAAGAACTTCAATATTTCAATCGATTGACTCAAACCAGCTTACGGAATTATCTGTTTGGCTGATCAGATAACAAGCTCGCGAACACACAACACCGTCCGTATTGCTACGACTCATTCAATCATTCGATAGGGAGGGGAAAATCATTTGCGGAGGAGTCCTGCAGCGGCCCACTCATATATTTTTCAAACATCAAATATATACATTCGCTCACCGCTACAATATAAAGTATACCTCATTGATACCATACACTCGTAACACAACCGCATCCGCTCGACTATCTGCTGCTGGTCGCTGCCCTTAAACAGTTCACGTAATTAAAACGAAAACAAAACAATCCATTTACATTAATCGTCTTCCATTGGTGAAATCAAACTACTAGCAAGAACTTGTATCTACTCACAACTACTCATTCTCACAGATGGTATAGAAAACAGAAGTATTTACGCATAAAATTTGCGTTAGGTAGATTTTAGTTGCGGAAATTCCACTAGATGGCTTTTATAACTTTTCGATATTTTTCGAGAGTTTTTTATTTTGCTCGAGTTTTTTATTTGTTGGTAATGTTATATAAAATGTCAAATTTAACACAAAATTATTTTATTGTTGATGTTACATTTTTAAGAAAAATGAACTCAAATATCAATGCGGTAAATATCAATGCTTTCCCTTCATTATATATCCAATTTTGAATCTAATTTTATTTATCGCCTTTACTATAATGAACAACTATACAAAAGAAAAAAAAACAACCCAACAGAAGGCTTTCTTTTACTTGTGTCACTCAATTTTTCGTTCTATAGGTATCTATTCGCAAGTACTTCCAAGTAGCAAATTTTTCCCATTGGTAGACGGCTATTTATTCATCCTCTTAAATTTTCGGGGTAAATTTATTTGTTTTATTAACTAAATTTATGTGATTCCTTGCATTTATATGAGATATACAATTATATGAGCAATGTGATAAAAGAAAATGATTATACATTTCTTCATTAACAATATCTTTTAAAACAACAATACCAGTATATAAAATGAATTGTCTTAGTTTAATATCTTTCCACATTCTTAACTCATTTATCGTCATAGGTTTTCGTGCAAATTCTACTTCTTGTGCAGTTCAATAATTTTGGTAATCTTACTTTTGTGACTGAGTAGCACAAACATTATGAGGAAGTTACTACCGAATTTTTGATGACAGAAATAAAATTAAATAAGCCAACACAATTAATAATATGTAACGTGTTTAAATGGGAGTCGAATTTTTTTTTTTTATATTAAAATTGTTGACTTGCGACCGAATGGAGAATATTCCTTACAGAAAGTTAAGAGAAGTTTAGAAAAATCTAATATGTTGCTTAGGATTCATTAATTGTAGACGATTAATAAAACTACTTTGAAATTATTTGAAGCTCAGGGTATGAATTCTTCTGTTCCTTGTCATCCAGTGCTTTAAAGTATTACTGATTTTTGGGGAAATCTGGTATAGAGCTACTCATATGTAAAGTGCAGGTGGTCTACGTAAAAAAGGCGTAGAACCGTGTTTTCCCGATTTGGCTATTATTAGTTAGTACTTTAAAATTAAACTGTAAACGGCTTATGAGTGCTGGAAGATTTATTAACAAACTGCCTGAAACTAAATAATGAAATTTTGTGGGCAGAAGCGGACCTCTCTTTGCCTCCATAAGTTTTTTATTAATAAGTTTCATTTAAATTTAGATGAACCTCATCTGAAAGGAAAAATTGCTTATGCAAATTAAAGCAATTTTTAACATTTTTTTTTCTTCTTAAGTAGTACATATTATTAAAATTTTAAAATAACAGCTCCTATTTCAAAACAACAGCTGAAAATACATCCACTTGTTCACCAATCTAATAAAGAAAACAAATTAAAATAACAATTTAGCATTTCATTGTTATGAGAGCATATTCAATAAAAATGCTATTCTCCTCCATCCATACCAAAGATTTAAAATTCAAAAGTTTGTAGAGTTTTGTTGCATATACATATCAGAAATAAAACTTTAAAAATATTAACAATAACCAACTTTACCAATTATCTGAATATGTTGAAAAGTTTATATGAAAGTTTATTTTTGTTTTTTAAATTGAGTTAATTTTAATTTGTGATTTCTTCTTCTTTTTTAATTATTACTCATACTTGTATTCCTCCAGTTTTAATACTTGATTTGTACGTAAAGTTTTTAACCGAACAAATTTTCAAGTTACTTTTTATATTCGTATACATACCTGTTATGATAAAAATTTTTGGCCCAGCTTAATTTTACATGGAATAGAAGAAACTTTCGTATCATCTCTATATACTTTTGCCAGTGTAGTTGTTACTTTATTCTGTTTTATTATTATCATTATTTTTTATAAAAGAAAATAGAGATATTTAATTGTAAGTGCTTTTTATCATTTAAATTCCATTGAACTTGTTGGTATTTCGATATTAAAAAGGATGTTTTGAAGCTAGAGTAACAAATTGAATTCATTACATTGAGATAAAAAACATCTATACATATCTATACCTATAAAATAACAACTTTGTACCTTTTATGTTTAATTTGTAATACTTTGCAAATGTTTACTTTTTCACGTCAATATTTTAATGCCAAATATGGAAAATTATTTTCAGAAATATTAGTTTTTTTCATAAGATTATGAAATAAAAAACAAAAATATTTTACTTGTATTGCATGTTTCTAATGATGGTCTGTTTTTGATATATGTATTGATGACTTTGCAATTTTCAGTCATTACCTTGCCCTTTTTGCCCTTTCCCCACAAAAAACCTTTCTTATTTTTATTCGATCATAATTATTCTAGGTATTATAGACTTCGTTCGAAATTTGCGATATTATGCGAGTTTTTCAGTATTATTTGAGGGGTTGAATTAGGAGTAAGCTTAGCACAACATAATTGAAAAATTTGAAAAATTGAAAGGATTTAAAAAATTTAAAGATTTATGAATTTAAAGAAATCATTTTATATTTTAATGATTTAAAGGGGATTAAAAATTCTGAAGAATATAAAATAATTAAAATTTAAAGAATTAGAGAATTTAAAATAATAAACAAATTTATATACTTAATAAATTTGAATGATATTCTAATGATTGGTTTCACAAAAAACAGGCAACCTCCAATTAGTTAATATTTCTTTATTATGAAATTGTGCTTTACTTCATTATGGAAATTCAACGCACGCTAATTTAATTTCATATTTATGTTAAAGCATAGAATTTGAATTTTGAAACAAAACATAATTTTATAAAAGGCAGAAAATATTATTTAACTAGAGATTAGATATTTTTTATAAAACCGGGCATTCAATATTTGATGTATTAATAAATTTCAGGAAATTTTTTAGTAAGTATTTATAAGTAAAAATCATAAGAATTTTTAGAATATAAAGAATTTAGAAAACTTAAATAGGAGTAAAGTTAAAGGATTTGAAGAATTTCAATAACTTTGAAAAATTTAAACAATATTAAAAAAATTTAAAGATTAGAGGAACCAAAAAATTTAAAAAACTTAAAAATGAAAAGAATTTATAGGAATAAAACAATTTCAAAATATAATGAATTTATAAATTTAGATAACTTAAACATTATAAAATTAAAGAAATTTAGAATACAATTTTTGTGAATTTAAAAAATCTATTCTTCAGAATTTTCCAAAAATAAGAATTTGAATAAATTTAAGAATTATCAGACATAAACTAAAAAATTTGAAAAATTAAAGAATTTAAATAAATAATTCTTTAAATCCTTCAAATTCATTTAGAATTCAAATAATTTACAGAACTTAAAGAATTTAATGAATTAAACAATTTAATAAAAATTAAAAGAATTTAAATAAATTAAATTGATTTAAGCAATTTAAAAACTTTAAAGGAATCGAAAGGATTTAATGAAATGTAAGAATTAAGAAAAAAATTTAAAAATTTAAAAAATTGAGCAAAATGTACGAGTTGGAAGTTTTATCTAAATTTGTACTAAGTTTCTGTTTATAGTATTAGTGACAAATCGAAATTAACTTCAGGCGTACTTATTTGATAATATAATTTGAGCAACTTAATAAAGAATTTACACAGATATACTATAAATGTAAGCTCTTTAAGCCAAAAAAAAAAGTATAATGATTAATTCAAAAATCTAAAAATGATAAAAATGTAAAATATCGCTTATAAAACCGATACCATACGAATTGAAAAGTTAAGGAATATAAAACCAAGTTATCGCTCTTGTACGCACCTGGAATTATATTTTTCTGTTAGGCCATTTAGTTTTACATGCTCTGGCCCAGTTCCAGCTTTTTATACTTATATTGTTCCAAAATAATGTTTACGGTAACAGGACAGTACTTCGCGCACATATCTTCGCTCACATTTCCTCGCGCACATTTCCTCACGCACATTTCCTCGCAAACATTTCCTCGCGGGAACATTTCCTTGCCTGATATAAGGGAGCGTTTCCAGAAGTTATAATTTTTAAATTTCCATTTTCCGGAATTTATAGCAACTTTAAATCCCCATTTTCCAGAATTTAAATTTTTTGTTTATTTTCGTTTTAAAATTATAATCTCTCTTTTCCAGAATTTACAGCGACTTTAAATCCCCATTTTCCAGAATTTAAAATTTTTGTTTATTTTCGTTTTAAAATTAAAATCTCCCTTTTCCAGAATTTATAGCAACTTTAAATCCCCATTTTCCAGAATTTATAATTTTTGTTTATATTCGTTTTAAAATTATAATCTTCCTTTTCCAGAATTTATAGCGACTTTATATATCCATTTTCCAGAATTTATAATTTTTGTTTATTTTCTGTTTAAAATTATAATCTCCCTTTTCCAGAATTTATAGCGACTTTATATCTCCATTTTCCAGAATTTATAATTTTTGTTTATTTTCTGTTTAAAATTATAATCTCCCTTTTCCAGAATTTACAGCGACTGAAGATTCCCATTTTCCAGAATTTAAAATTTTTGTTTATATTCGTTTTAAAATTATAATCTTCCTTTTCCAGAATTTATAGCGACTTTATATATCCATTTTCCAGAATTTATAATTTTTGTTTATTTTCGTTTTAAAATTATAATCTCCCTTTTCCAGAACTTACAGCGACTGTAAATTCCCATTTTCCAGAATTTAAATTTTTTGTTTATATTCGTTTTAAAATCAAAATCTCCCTTTTCCAGAATTTATAGCAACTTTAAATCCCCATTTTCCAGAATTTATAATTTTTGTTTATATTCGTTTTAAAATTATAATCTTCCTTTTCCAGAATTTATAGCGACTTTATATATCCATTTTCCAGAATTTATAATTTTTGTTTATTTTCGTTTTAAAATTATAATCTCCCTTTTCCAGAATTTATAGCGACTTTAAATCTCCAATTTCCAAAATTTCTAATTTTTGTTTATTTTCTGTTTAAAATTATAATCTCCCTTTTCCACAATTTACAGCGACTGTAAATCCGCATTTTCCAGAATTTAAAATTTTTGTTTATTTTCGTTTAAAAATTATAATCTCCCTTTTCCAGAACTTATAGCGACTTTATATCTCCATTTTCCAGAATTTATAATTTTTGTTTATTTTCTGTTTAAAATTATAATCTCCCTTTTCCAGAATTTACAGCGACTGTAAATTCCCATTTTCCAGAATTTAAATTTTTTGTTTATTTTCGTTTTAAAATTAAAATCTCCCTTTTCCATAATTTATAGCAACTTTAAATCCCCATTTTCCAGAATTTCTAATTTTTGTTTATTTTCTGTTTTAAAATTATAATCTCCCTTTTCCAGAATTTATAGCGACTTTATATCTCCATTTTCCAGAATTTATAATTTTTGTTTATTTTCTGTTTAAAATTATAATCTCCCTTTTCCAGAATTTACAGCGACTGAAGATCCCCAGTTTCCAGAATTTAAAATTTTTGTTTATATTCGTTTTAAAATAATAATCTCCCTTTTCCAGAATTTACAGCGACTGAAAATCCCCATTTTCCAGAATTTAAAATTTTTGTTTATTTTCGTTTTTAAATTATAATCTCCCTTTTCCAGAATTTATAGCGACTTTAAATTCCCATTTTCCAGAATTTAAATTTTTTGTTTATTTTCGTTTTAAAATTAAAATCTCCATTTTCCAGAATTTATAGCAACTTTAAATCCCCATTTTCCAGAATTTCTAATTTTTGTTTATTTTCTGTTTAAAATTATAATCTCCCTTTTCCAGAATTTACAGCGACTGTAAATTCCCATTTTCCAGAATTTAAATTTTTTGTTTATATTCGTTTTAAAATCAAAATCTCCCTTTTCCAGAATTTATAGCAACTTTAAATCCCCATTTTCCAGAATTTATAATTTTTGTTTATATTCGTTTTAAAATTATAATCTTCCTTTTCCAGAATTTATAGCGACTTTAAATCTCCAATTTCCAGAATTTCTAATTTTTGTTTATTTTCTGTTTTAAAATTATAATCTCCCTTTTCCAGAATTTATAGCGACTTTATATCTCCATTTTCCAGAATTTATAATTTTTGTTTATTTTCTGTTTAAAATTATAATCTCCCTTTTCCAGAATTTACAGCGACTGAAGATCCCCATTTTCCAGAATTTAAAATTTTTGTTTATATTCGTTTTAAAATAATAATCTCCCTTTTCCAGAATTTATAGCGACTTTATATCTCCATTTTCCAGAATTTATAATTTTTGTTTATTTTCTGTTTAAAATTATAATCTCCCTTTTCCAGAATTTACAGCGACTGTAAATTCCCATTTTCCAGAATTTAAATTTTTTGTTTATATTCGTTTTAAAATTATAATCTCCCTTTTCCAGAATTTATAGCGACTTTATATCTCCATTTTCCAGAATTTATAATTTTTGTTTATTTTCTGTTTAAAATTATAATCTCCCTTTTCCAGAATTTACAGCGACTGAAGATCCCCATTTTCCAGAATTTAAAATTTTTGTTTATATTCGTTTTTAAATTATAATCTCCCTTTTCCAGAATTTACAGCGACTGAAGATCCCCATTTTCCAGAATTTAAAATTTTTGTTTATATTCGTTTTAAAATAATAATCTCCCTTTTCCAGAATTTACAGCGACTGAAGATCCCCATTTTCCAGAATTTATAATTTTTGTTTATTTTCGTTTTTAAATTATAATCTCCCTTTTCCAGAATTTACAGCGACTGTAAGTTCCCATTTTCCAGAATTTAAAATTTTTGTTTATATTCGTTTTAAAATTATAATCTCCCTTTTCTAGAATTTATAGCGACTTTAAATCTCCAATTTCCAGAATTTATAATTTTTGTTTATTTTCTGTTTAAAATTATAATCTCCCTTTTCCAGAATTTACAGCGACTGAAGATCCCCATTTTCCAGAATTTAAAATTTTTGTTTATATTCGTTTTTAAATTATAATCTCCCTTTTCCAGAATTTATAGCGACTTTAAATCTCCAATTTCCAGAATTTCTAATTTTTGTTTATTTTCTGTTTTAAAATTATAATCTCCCTTTTCCAGAATTTATAGCGACTTTATATCTCCATTTTCCAGAATTTATAATTTTTGTTTATATTCGTTTTAAAATTATAATCTCCCTTTTGCAGAATTTATAGCGACTTTAAATCTCCAATTTCCAGAATTTCTAATTTTTGTTTATTTTCTGTTTTAAAATTATAATCTCCCTTTTCCAGAATTTATAGCGACTTTATATCTCCATTTTCCAGAATTTATAATTTTTGTTTATTTTCTGTTTAAAATTATAATCTCCCTTTTCCAGAATTTACAGCGACTGAAGATCCCCATTTTCCAGAATTTAAAATTTTTGTTTATATTCGTTTTAAAATAATAATCTCCCTTTTCCAGAATTTACAGCGACTGAAGATCCCCATTTTCCAGAATTTAAAATTTTTGTTTATTTTCGTTTTAAAATTATAATCTTCCTTTTCCAGAATTTATAGCGACTTTAAATCTCCAATTTCCAGAATTTCTAATTTTTGTTTATTTTCTGTTTAAAATTATAATCTCCCTTTTCCAGAATTTACAGCGACTGTAAATTCCCATTTTCCAGAATTTAAATTTTTTGTTTATATTCGTTTTAAAATAATAATCTCCCTTTTCCAGAATTTATAGCAACTTTAAATCCCCATTTTCCAGAATTTATAATTTTTGTTTATATTCGTTTTAAAATTATAATCTTCCTTTTCCAGAATTTATAGCGACTTTAAATCTCCAATTTCCAGAATTTCTAATTTTTGTTTATTTTCTGTTTTAAAATTATAATCTCCCTTTTCCAGAATTTATAGCGACTTTATATCTCCATTTTCCAGAATTTATAATTTTTGTTTATTTTCTGTTTAAAATTATAATCTCCCTTTTCCAGAATTTACAGCGACTGAAGATCCCCATTTTCCAGAATTTAAAATTTTTGTTTATTTTCGTTTTAAAATTATAATCTTCCTTTTCCAGAATTTATAGCGACTTTAAATCTCCAATTTCCAGAATTTATAATTTTTGTTTATTATCTGTTTAAAATTAAAATCTCCCTTTTCCAGAATTTATAGCAACTTTAAATCATCATTTTCCAGAATTTATAATCTTTGTTTATATTCGTTTTAAAATTATAATCTTCCTTTTCCAGAATTTATAATTTTTGTTAATTTTCCTTTTAAAATTATAATCTCCCTTTTCCAGAATTTATAGCGACTTTAAATCTCCAATTTCTAGAATTTCTAATTTTTGTTTATTTTCTTTTAAAAATTATAATCTCCCTTTTCCAGAATTTACAGCGACTGAAGATCCCCATTTTCCAGAATTTAAAATTTTTGTTTATTTTCGTTTTAAAATTATAATCTCCCTTTTCCAGATTTAAATATATGATGCTTTTTTAAAAATTAAATTAAATTTCACTTTAATGAATGTATAAAAATGTATATGTGTAGTTGTTTTAAAAAAATTAAATAATTATTTACATAAATATTAAATTTAAACTAATATTAAATATATGATTCAACAATTTAAATCGCCTAAATGTTTCCAATTTACCAATACAGTCAATTTTTTTTTTTAATACTAACCGCCATTTTTTTTATTAAGGAGAGATTTAGGACAGACTTCACATGCATCAAAATGTATGCAATATAATAAAGTTTAAAGTCAGTTTAGTATACAATTTATGAATTTAAAAAACAAAACAAACAATATAATGAATTAATAATCTTAAAAATGTTAAGAATTTTAATTTTTCAAAGAATTTGAAGGATTTCAATTTGAATTTATGGAATATGATTAGATACATTTTTCTCCATAAATTCAATAAACTTTCTTACAAATTATAATCATCTAATTCTTATCTTTAAATTTATTTCGAGATTATTCTTTCCAGAAAGAATTTAAAAAACAAGATTGTATACAAATTGTAGAATTTAAAAAATATAAAAACTTAAAGAATTTAAAGAAACTTAAAGATAAAGAATCTCAAAGTTTAGAAAATTAAAAAAATAAAGATATAAAGATCCCAAAAAATTTTTGGGAATTTAAGATTGTTTAAAATTTAGAGAATTTAAACAATTTAATAGCTTATGAATTTCAAAGAATTTTAAGAAAAGTATTTAAATAATTTAGAAAATTCAGAAAGGAGTTTAAAAATTTAAAAAAATTAACAAATTTAGAGGTGAAGAGAATAAATTTAGATGATTTTAAAAATTCAAAGTACATATTTATAGAAAGAATCTTAAAAATTTGAAGAATTTAAAATATTTAACAAATTTATAGTTTTCAAAGAGTTCTAAAGATTTCAAAAATAAAAGAATTTAAAAGGTTATATGAAGTTAAACATTTAATTAATTAAAGAATTTAAAGAGTTACGATAATTTTTAAGTTTTAACGATATTAAAGATTTTTAAGAATTTTGAAAATTTAAAGAATTTAAAGCGAATAATTTAGAAAACTTAAAGATTATTTAAATTCTGTAAATTAGAAAAATTTTGAAAATTTAAACATTGTTTAAATCCTGTAAATTCTTTAAACTCTTCTCTTTAAATTTTTGTAATTTCTTTTGATATTTAAATGTATTTAGAAAGACGAAGGGAGAAAAAATTAATCTCTAGAATTTTAAGAAATTAAAAGTGTTTAGAATTCAACGAAAAAAATTTAAAGAAATTATGGCGTTTAACTTTTTAATTTTTATTATAAAAAACAATATAAACATATATGAATAATATGTATTTGTGATATGAAGATATTTGTAGATGCTCATTATAATTTAATTTATTTATACCTAGTAACAACTAAGTTACTGGTTTACCGTATTTACCAATTTACTGATTTATCGGTAATTTTTATAAAATTTTGCCGCCATTTTCAGTAAATATTACGTTAGACCATGCCATTTATTAATTACTTACTGGCGTATACTATTTATCCTTATATCAACTTATATCCTTAACACACATACTTAATTATTTTATCACATACATTAATAATCTAATTATAATAAGGACCAAACTATTATTAACAGTAATTTTTAATTGAAATATAATTGAAATAAAATAAAGTTAGATTTAATTTTATTTGACCTTTAATTTAAAAAAAAAATCGTTGCTGATCCCACGACAGACATCGATCGAATTTAGTTCCTAATTATTCAGCTTCGAAAACCTAATTTATCTCAAACCGTAAAGAATTGAAATTTTTGGGATCCTGAATTTTCAATTATCAAACAAAAAAAAATTCTTTTAATAAAAAAAAAACAGTTTCGTCCAACTAATGATATCCGATGTAAAGCCCCATTTCAATTTAAATCAAAACAATTTATTCAAAATAAATACAAATATTTCGGTTCAAAATCCATCAGGGATATAAATAATCTCCCTATCCCACAAAAGAAAATAAAATTGTTCGTAAAATTTTTTTTTTCTGTTTGTCACTTTCGGTACTAAAATTAAAATATTTTGAAAGTAACTTGGGCCATATGCAAAATAGATCCGAGCCACAATATCTACATTTAGTGTTCGATAAATACGTTCGTATATAAAATGCGACCAACGATAACAAAAAAAATCTGTCATCAACAATTTTCCGATAAAATAGAGAAAATATAATTTATTTTTTATTGAAATGTATTGTTGTGAGTGCCTATATCTGCGGCTATATAGTCTTATTAAAGGACATTTTGGTATAAATTTACATTTTTTTTATTTGTATTCTGTTTCCTTAAGGGACCTACCCATATATCACTAAAAAAAAAATGCCCTATATGTGTCAGTAAAAAAAATATAAATTTGTGGTTTTAAAATTATTACTGGACCATTGTGTTGTGGATTTAAAATAAGGTACATTGTTATAAGATTTACCATTATGTTTGGGGAACTTGTTCGATGCTGGATTTTATTTTTCTGTTCGGTGTCATTAAAGTTCATTGTTTTCCTTTTTATTATTAGGGTTTTCATCTTTTTTTTTTTTTTTTTGTGAACATTTTTTTTTATTACTCTTGTACATTGGGGATAAGGAATGTCTTTCGTTCATATAAAACATATACAGTTTTTTTTATGAATTATTGTAGTGAACATAATTTTTATGTCACAATAATAATATGTTAAGCAAAAATGACATACATATGAATTGCACCAAGAAAATTAATCATTTTCTCGAGAAAAACTCGTGCTGATAATAAATTGTGGTACAAAACGCAGCAGCTGTGATCATAACTGTGTATACATTTAATTACACAGTACATCATAAATCATGTTGCGACGAACATCACACAATGTATCCATGAGCCAATTAACATTAAGATTAATATTTATATACATAACTTACAATGTATCACCTTTAATTAGAAAAATAATATTTTCTTTTGCATTACACTATTTTCATTTGGAAAGGTGTCACTAAGGTAATTAAATTTTAATATTTTTGTTGGTGGAACCAACTATTCTTGGATTCTCTAGGATCGAGTACGTACCATAAACATCACAACATTTAACAAACTCGAAAACAACAATAACAAAAATATCAAGTTTCCCTTTCTTGGTTCGTTTGTAATAATAATTCGCAAGAATAAAAACGAAAAACAAAAAAAAAAACTTTTCTTAAAAATTGTGTAATTAAAATTTATTTTAACAACAAAAACAAAAGAATATTTAATTTAATGAAATAAGAAAAAAAAAAAATATGAATTTAATTAAAAAAAAATGTAAGCTGTTCAACATTGTTTTTTGTTCTTCTAAAGAAAATTTCTATTTGTGTGCCTGTGTGGGTGTGTAAATGTTTTTCTTCTTTCTTGTTTTATAGATTGGGCAAAAAGTTAACTAACAATAAACAAAACGATTTTCTTCTTAGTTGTTGTTTTGTTAATTTCATTATTATTAGCATAAATTACATTTGTGTATCTCTCGCCGTAATCCGTAAAAGCAAAAAAAAAAAGTTTTGTACTCTTCTCGGTGTTTAAATCTTAATTGATAAATCTTTCTACATAACAATTAGATGAAACAAAAATTAACAGCATACAAATATCTTTGTGAAGAATGAAAAACAAAAATAAATGAAAAGTTTTAGATCAAATCTTTTCCAAAAATTTGTTCTTGTACCGTGGGGCTTGGTAACAAATAGTACATTATAATTTTTAGTAAGAAGACCATACAATTTGTACTTTTTGCTTTAATTTTCTGGAAAATGTAGTGTTGTTTTCAAACTTTTTCAAAGCTTTAACATGAAAACGGTTCTTGTTGAATACTTTATCTCAAAGTAGCTTTCGAAATTTTGGTTACACGTTTTGAATTTCTGTTTGCTTTCCACGGAACAAAAGTTCAGATTTTGTTTGTTAGCCTTGTCTTTCTTGTACTTTAATAAAATTCGGTCTAGACCATTTTGGATCTTGCATATTTGGCTTAGATTTTTGTCAAAAACAGTATCTATGAAAGACATTCTGTTTCCGAACTAACGTTTAAAGGTAAAATTTCGTCCGTTTCTTCGTCATATTTAACATCTTTTAAAATTAGTATTAATTTTATTTTTTAGGTTCTATAGTTACTAACTAGAATCTAATTTTTTAGACTCTAGTTTTTAATAATATAAAGTTTAGTTTTACGAAATAAAAGTAATTCATTTTTTTATTTGAAAACTTTAAATAATAATTACCAAATCATATTTTTTTCTATCGTCCTTAACGATGATATATCCTAAGTATTAAACTGCCTTATTAATGTCTCTAGCGGTAAACTTCTTTAATGGTTGCCGATATATGGCAGCTGAATTTATAAATGTAATTTTGTAGAAAGATCCAAAACAATCGAAGATTATTATTATATTTAATTCCACACAAATAATGGATCTTAAATAAATAATCTATTGCCGAAATTATATTTGTGTTTAGCGGCAATGCTATCAAATTTGAATCAAGTACTATTAGGTACTGGATTGTTTCCGCTTTATTTTGTCCCAAAGCTACTATATAAGGTGCTTGATTCGCAGAGGGCAGATCCTTTGACGTAATCTGCATTAGTTTTTCCGGTCTGGGAATATAAATAAATAAAATATGTAATTATTTACATTTTTTTGAAAGTAAAATTATTAAAAAATGTATAAAATTTCTTACATTAAAAATCGAATAAGATTTTGAACAGCTTGTTCATCTGAGGCTCTACTTTGTTTCTGTCTGCCAGATGATGCAGGTGGTAGCAATCGAATCAAATTTACGAATGCTAATTTAGAGGTATTCCAATTTTAAGTTAAAACAGGAGTTAATTAACTTATATGAAATTCGCCTATACATAATTCAATATTAAATTTTAATTTGCAACTTTTTATTACTCTTCAGTTTCAAAATATGTACATAATTAACGATAATTAATTTATGAAAACACATCTTTTTTTATTTTTATTTTCACCTTATTGTGACATTTTTTATTATTATTAAATTGAATAATCGCCAATAAAAACGTAATATTTTTACAAATTAGTTTAAATATTAAATTAAAATACGCGTTTCGGATTTTATTCCTTCTTCAAATTTCTAGCAAACAATTAAACTTTGAGTGTTTGTAAGAAATTTGAAGAAGGAGTAAAATCAAAAACGCGTAATTTCAATTTAATAATAATACAAAAGTGTCACAATAAGATAGTGACAAAAACCAAAAAAATTGTGTTTTCATATATAATTTTCAAAAGTGATATTATTAGTACACGATAAACCCAAAAAATGTTAAGTATAGATACTTACCTAGATTTCGATCGAACTCTGTATATAAAATGGATGTTCCAGAATTTCTAACAGCCGTTATTATATGCCCCTCGTATGTACTTCATGCTTCAGATAAGCTAATGTGGTATTGTGGAAAGCATAAATTAAAATCAGATAACATCTAAAAAAATAAGCCAAATTCAACAGCATTGCAATAGTAACAAGAATTACTTACTAACAATTAAATATTTACCAATTCTGGATGTATAAAATAATATGGGCTGCCAGATTTAGGGTGGTAATCGGCTTTGGTCCGCTGTTCTTTTCTAAAATTTACTGTCGCTTTTAGTTTAGCTTGTACTAAAAGAATTTTGTCTGGTAAAACGGCAGAGTTAATTATCTGTAAATATCGTTTCACCGTTTCGTCGTCAATAACTGCTTCTTCTTCCTCTGGTATTTCAATTGAATCAGAGCTAAAATGGGATTCCAATTTCCTTTTTTTCACTCGGTCGTTCTTTAGTTTTATTTGAAGAAAGCCAATAGCTTCACAGTTAATTAAGAGATCCTAAAAAAATAATAATGGAACGAGATTGAAATATGTATGTTCGTATTTCGTTTTCAATAACTTTAATTAAAAATCAGTGAGAAACTAACCAATTCGTTTTCTCCGTGACTTTTTAGACATGGAAATAAATTTATACATGCTTTCGCTGCTGCAGTTTGTTGTTCTCTTTGAAGGCTTAAATCCAAATATTTCTTGAATATAGTTGGCTAATATAGAAATTATTCTTCGTCTTTGATTCTCTGTTAAATATTTATTTTGCTCGTGTTCTGAAAAAACGGTTGGCCCTAAACGAGTGTTATGGATGTAAGCCTTTAATGCCTATATAAATAAAAGTATTTAGTATTAGTAAAATTTTTATATAAATACTAATAAAGGTTTTATTATTACATCGGAGGTTACCACAATACCTGATCCTATAACCGTATTTGATTTTCGTAATATGCCATCATTTTGCATATCACGATGTTGATGGTTTAATGAGTTACTACCTTCAGCTATATTGTTTTTTGTTTTAACTTTTAAAATAAAACTGGCATGTCGGTAATAACATTTTAGATAATCAACAAATATTTCTTCATTAACTTCAGCTCCGTGAATATTCTCAAAGTGGTCAAAATCTTTAATTGAATAAATTGTATTTTGCAGAGCTGTATAAGTAAACCGAAAAAGTTAAAATATAAAATTAAATGTAACAAATTACACTAAAAATATTCTTTGTATGAATGCATAATAGCTTACCCGATAAGACAAATCAAGGTACAGCAAATCACTCGTTTCATTTACACAGTATTTATTAACCCTTAAGAGACACACTGGGTTAAATTAACCCAGGTCATTTTTTTTAACGCGCGCCATTTAAAACGCGTGGTCTTTGGACCATCGGGCCAGTGGATTAGGGAAGTTTGAAATGTCCACTAATATCCCCCCATAGGCCAGATAAAGTGCATTTATAGAAGCTGAGCAATGCACGTCGCAAAAACAGGTATGGGTAAAAACCACCCAGTGTGTCTCTTACGTTAGAAAAACGTCGGATTAAAAAAATTATTTTTGTTAAATATTGTGTGTATGTGTTCCCTTATGGCCAGTTAGGAAGAAACTTGGCCATTTCTTATCCGATTTTGATGAAATTCAGCATGTACGATGGAAATGGGATTTGCAAACGAGTGTTAGATGAAGTTCTGAAATATGGCCAAGAAGGTAAGAACTGGGCCATTTCTCATCCGATTTTTATGAATTTCGGCATGTACGATGGAAATGGAATTCTCAAATGATTTTTAGATGAAGTTCTGGAATATGGCCTATTTGGAAGGAACTTGGCTATTTCTTATCCGATTATGATGAAATTCAGCATGTTCGATGGAAATGGGATTCTTAAATGATTTTTAGGTGAAGTTCTGGAATATGGCCAGTTAGGAAGGAACTTGGCCATTTATTATCCGATCTTAATGAAATTCAGCATGTGCGATGGAAACGGAATTCTCAAAGGAGTTTTAGACGAAGTGCTGGAATATGGTCAATTTGGAAGGCACTTGGCTTTTTTAATCCGATTTTGATGTAATTCATCATGTACGATGGAAATGGGATTCTCAAATGATTTTTAGACGAAGTTCTGGAATTTGGCCAATTAAGAAGGAACTTGCCCATTTATTATCCAATTTTAATGAAATTCGGCATGTGCTATGGAAATGGGGTTCTAAAATTATTTATAACACAGGTCATAAAATACATTAAATCATATTAAGTTCCTTCCTAGTCGGCCATATCCAAGAACTTCATTTAAAAATAATTTTAGAGTCCTATTTCCATCCTACTTCCTGAATTTCATCAAAATCGGATAAGAAATTGCCAAGTTTCTTCCTAATTAGCCCCTGTGGTCGGGGGGCACTCTCATGATTCGTAAAGTACACCTCACGAGCATGATGATATCCTTAGAATACCACCACAGCATCCACTGCTTGTCGTAGGAGGCGACTAAAATGGTTGGATTGCTGGGTTAATGCCCAGCATCCGTAAAATCTTTTTATTTTTATTTTAACAATTATTTTAGTTCATATATAATTTTGCCCGCGTTCATTTTTTAATATAATTTATTTTTTCAAATTTTATTATTTCATTTTATATTTTTTGTTGGGTCGGTTTTTCAATATTTTTACGTACAAAAATGAATTATTTTGTATATGAATAATAATAAAAGAAAATCACCGAAACATGTCTCTTCGGATCGCGGGGCGAGGCATAATCCTCGTAAAGACATAATTAATAGCCTTACCATCCATTATACCAATGTCAGAGGTCTCGTGACTAACAAAAATTGCGCACATCAACATCTCGAATCACGTAAACCCGACATATTGGTTCTAACGGAAACAAAAGTATCGTCGAACATCTACGAAAACGAATTCTACTTCAAGCGCTATCAGTTCGAAAAAGCTTTTGAGTTGCAACGTGGAGTGTGTATCTTCGTTAAAAATCACATACCGTACTCCAGACACAACAAGTACGAAATATTTTCAAAAACCGCTCAAACTATTGTGCTTAAAATTTCTCTTCCTAATAAACTCATTTTTTTAATTAGCTTGTACAGATCTCCCAATCAGACGGATTCAGAAACGATCAGCTTCTTCGAGGGCCAGGGCCGGCTCTACAGTGGATTCAATAGATGCAAAACATCCGGGCGCTTTTAAAAAAGGGCGCAAAAATATGTACACAAATGTTTTTTATTGTTGCAAAAGTAATATTTCGTTGGATGTTTTCGAGTAATTTTTTGATAAAAGCCTTTTCCGTAGTAGTAAACAAGAGCAGCAAAAACCCCAATAAACACACAAACTGAAGTTTCGTTGGGTTTGAGAAGGTGTGTTGGTTTGAAAATAGTGTATGTATGTTGGGTTGATCAAAATATCCATAGATCTATGGAACTCGAGTTAAAGACTAATAGGCTATTTTCCAATTACATACCTATTTTGTGGAACATAACTTATTAAATAAAAAATTACATTTAGCGTGTCCCATTGGTGTGAGCAAACTACTCACAGTTGCTTGTATCTACTCAGTACTCACAACTACTCATGCTCAAATGATGGTGTAGTTGAGCAGATGTTATGCATAAAATTAACGGCAGAGGGATTTTACTTTAAAAAATTCTAATAGATGGCTCTATACCAATTGTGGTTGTATGAAATGTCATATTTTAACCCTAATCCAACAAAAATGTGCCTTTTTGGCTCATTTGACAAATGCATCGATCTTAAAAATAATGTTAATTTAGTTATAAACTTGTATGTATTTTATTTTGAACGAACACATATATGACCACCTGTTGAGATGAGAGTGCGGAATCCATGGGCCGACCCACCTTTCATGTCAGTACTACATGCTAGCATGAAGCAATGCAATGTGCAGGATGTGCAGGTGGTCTATACAAAAACGGGTCTATAGCCGTGCGTCCTCGATTTGACTAAATACTGCGTAAGGTAGGACGTTATAAACGAACTGCGAAAGAGTTGGGAGTGCCTTGAGCGCCAGAAAAAATTTCAAAGATAAACACAAACAAACAAACAATTTTATTTTGAAACATTTCCATACATTTCATACATACATACAACGTACTTGGCATTGTTTGTCAAAATTTAGTAAATTATTTGATTAGAATTTGCAGTAAAACTTTTAAGTTTTGTAGTTTTGTTTATTTTATGTGTTTAATTAATCTACATATGGCTGGAATCAAAGAAAAAACTATCCGGTGCAGAAAATCCAAAAAAGCAGCAAGAAAAGGCACCCTCGCAGATAGGGGCGCCTTAATTAAGTTTTGCATCGGGGCGCTACTAACCCAAAAGCCGGCCCTGTCGAGGGCTTATCAGACAAATGTGACGATATTCGCAATCAACATCCCGAATGCGAATTAATTATGGTCGGTGACTTTAATGCCCACCATAAACAATGGTTGAATCACAAAGATACAAATGTCGCTGGGCGCCATGCGGAATGGCTTGCCGTTTCGCATGACCCCACACAGATTGTTAGTGAGTCTACATTTGAATGCCAAAATTCTAGAGGAGTTCATATTCTGGATCTCTGTCTGACATCAATCCCTCATTCCATGGAGGCCCATGTGGAAACTGGAATTGGAACTTCTGACCATAACTTAATAACCACAAAAATATCTGTCGAAACACCACTAGAATCTAGACAGCAGCCAAGGCGTCTTTGGCATTTTAATAAAGCTGATTTTGATGGTTTACGGTGATTTTTTCAACATTTCCCTTGGGAACGCCATTGCCTACATAACAACAACATCGACGACGCCGTTTCCAGTTTTACTGACACCGTCTTACATGGAATGAATAAATTTATACCCTCATCATTTTCCAACCCCCATCAAAACTTTAAAATATTTTCAAAAGAAGCCACCAAAGCTGCCAAACAAAACAAAGCGGCACACAAAAAATATAAACGCAACGAAATTTCTTATGAGGAATACAAAACGATACGGAACACCTGCAAAAAAACCTGTGGTAGAGAAGCAAAAAGAGCCGACAGCAAGAAAGCCAATGTGGCTTCCGAGTTGAAAATCTCCGATCGCAACTTTTACCACATGGTCGCATCGGTTGCAAATATTTCGAAAACATCTGTTTCAGCATTGAAAAGTGCTGACGGCGCCTTGGTGGTGGATCCATATTTACAAGCCGACTTATTGGCGAGCGTCTTCAAATCGAACTCGACATTAGTTGTCCCAGATGGAATTGGACCTCCATTAATTCCATATTGTGGTTGTAAAAGGAGCCCCGTCGTCATTCCGGAGGAAATTGTCTTTACTAATCTAAAGTCAATGAATGCAAACAAGGCCACCGGACCTGATGGAATTCCAGTTCGAATATTGAAGGAGTTTGCCAGTGAATTGGCTCCAATATTATCTAAAATTTTCCTACTTTCATATAAGCAAGGTGACTACCCGAACGCCTGGAAGAATGCAATGGTGCAACCCGTACTGAAACGGGGTTGTGACAAAACTGACCCTTCGAGCTACCGGCCAATATCAATTGTGTCAGCCGTCGCTAAGGTCTTTGAGAAATGCGTCAATCAACATATAGTTAGATATCTTGAAATTAGCAAACTAATTTCGGATAGACAATACGGCTTTCGTGAAAGCCGATCCACGACCGATCTCCTGACGTATGTCACGAACAAATGGAATCTCGCCCTAGGACACCACGGAGAGGCCTTTGCAATCGCCTTGGATATATCCAAGGCTTTTGATAAGGTATAGCATGAGAATCTTATTTGTAAACTTGTGGCATACGGGCTGGACTCGATGACCACCAGGTGGATTAAAAGCTATCTCAATGACCGAAAAATCAGCGTCGTGCTTAATGGGAGATCATCATCGACGCACTCCCCAAATGCCGGAGTCCCTCAGGGATCACCTTTGTCACCGTCCCTGTTTTTGATATACATAAACGATTTGCTGGATAGCACTGTAAACTCTATCCATAGCTTTGCGGATGATGCCACATTGCATTCTTCTATTTCATTCGAGGCGGACCCTAGCATTACAGATCTAAATAATAAACGGTCAGAAGTCGTAACGTCTCTTAATTCCGATTTAAGTACAATATTTGAGTGGGGTAACAACAACTTAGTACAATTTAACGTGAAAAAGACACAAATATGCACATTCTCACGTAAAAAAAGTCGCAACGACTACCCATTTGTGGTAAAAAACCATATATCCTTGTAGGTTGCGACTCAATTCGACTGCTTGGTGTTCAAATAAGTAACAAACTCAAATGGAATGAACACATTGTTGCATTGGCTAAATCAGCTTCAAAAAAACTCGGGTTCCTGAATCGATGCAGAAGGTTTTTCAAATCGCATCAAGTTCTCCAGATATATAAAACCTTCATCCGACCATGTATAGAGTATTGCTGTCAAGTTTGGGGAGGTGCGTCTGGTACCACCCTTCACTTATTGGACAAGGTTCAACGCCGCGCTATCAGAATAATACGAAATCCCAGACTTACTCAAGAACTAGACAGCTTACAGCATCGCAGAGATGTTGCAGAACTCTGCGTCTTCTACAGATGCTTACATGGTAAATGTTCTGCAGAACTATCGGAGAAAATACCACCATTCGTTACAACAACAAGAGTACCAAGAGGAATAACCAATGCACATAGGTTTACGGTGAAGCTCCCGAAACCTCGAACTGAAGAAATCAAGCGCGAATTTATATACCGAACATCAAAAAAGTGGAATTCGCTAACACACTTCAAATTTCCGAAAGAATATAAAATGAATAAATTTAAGGTAGCTATTAATCTTTACTTGCAGGATCGCGCATTGGGTGCAGAAGCTCTGACAGTTACAAGGAGCTAGGACCGTTAATAAGTCCGCTCTGCACCCAATTAAAAAACTTATAAAAAAAAAATAATAATAATTTGCCATATTCCAGAATTTCGTCTAAAACTCGTTTTAAAATCCCTTTTACATCATACATGCTGAATTTCATTAAAATCAGCTAAGAAAATATTTTTAGAATCCCATTTCCATCGTATATGCTGAATTGCATCAAGATTGGATAAGAAATGGCCAAGTTCCATCCTAATTGGCCATATTTCAGAACTTTATCCATTTGAGAATTTCATCAAGATCGGATAATAAATGGCCAAGTTTCTTCCTAACTATCATTTAAGAATCCCATTTACATTGGGAATGCTGAATTTAATTAAAATCGGATAAGAAATAGAATCCCAATAAAATTCTTATAAAAAAAATCACAAATCCTCAATTCAAGTTCCTCACTTCAATGGACAACTTTTTTGGCCCCGTCGATGTCCGTTATAGTGAGGTTTCTCTGTATATACATATTTTAGTTCAAATCAAACAGACAAAAATTATACTCCTATAAGTTTAACACAAACTCGCAATATTTAACAAAAAAGGATTTTTGAAATAAACATGTTTTTCTGACCTTAGAGACACACTGGATAATTTTTACCCGTACCTGTTTTTACGACGCTCACTGCTCGGCTTCTATAAGCGCACTGTATCTCTTCTAAGGGGGATACCGATTATTAATTTCAAAAACGTTTTTTTTTCACGCAAAATAGCCAACTTTTAGATTTTACCTCAATTTTGCTGTTTTGAAAAAACTCCTATTTTCGATTTGCAAAAAAAATATAGTTTTTGCAATGGATGGTAAAACCCATAGTACCATCTTAAGGTTCAACTCTTTAGCTTTTCATCGGTCACCTACAGAGTGTCAAAATATTAATTTTTCATAGAAATATAAGCATTTAAAAAAAAGACGATTTGTAAAAAAAGTTCCGTTAGTTTTTTGTAAATATTTTTGCACCTAATTATTTTGTCGCAACATAATTATGTTTTTATGTTCTTGAGAAAATTTTCTATTAATTGAAAGAAAATTGATTGAATTTGATCAATTTGATCACGAGGTATAAGCTTTCAAAGTATCGATGGGTAAAAATCACCCAGTGTGTCTCTTACGTAACTTTTTGATAGTGTGTCCCTTAAGGGTTAATTTTTGAAATTATAGGTTTACCGTTTGTATCGAATGTAATATTTTCTTCGAAATTCATGTTGAACGGAATACAAATAAATAATAATTAGCTAATGAATAAAATGCACCGGAAGTCCGGAACACAAATGTTCTAAGCCCACTCACTGACAAGGGTAAACTTAAAAATGTTGTTACAGGTGTAAAAATAATTTTACCAAGTTTGTTGCATAATAATAAATAACTAATTTTTTTAATGTTAATATGTATCACTACAACTTTTAAACTGTTTATTTTACTGCTAATAGTTGAATTTCGTTATTCGTGAACCATGAAAAACCGGCGCACGCGTTTACAATTAATTCAACCTTAAAAGTAAATTCACTTTGTTTTAATTTAAAGAAATTAATAAACTAATTGTATATATTGTACTATTGTAATTGTACTATTTTAATTTATAGTTGATTTCACGTTAAACTAATAAACTTAAACTCACTTTGAACTTATCATTAAATTTTATTATTGAAGTATTACATAAATTAACGTCTACTTGAAAATAATATTATAATACTTATGCATAGGGCATTCAATACCGGTATTTTGAATACCGGTATCCCGGGATACCGTCATTTTTGTAATACCGATACCGAAATGACCAATACCGGTAATCCCGGTATTTGTTAAAAATGTTTGTTTTTGTCGTTGTAATTAAAAATGTGTTCAGTTGAGCATCCAACGAATCAGAGACAGATGACGAAAATGAAGATGTTGATGAAGCTCGTGAGGATTTCGAAGAACAGGAGCAAGACGACGGTTTGATAATCGATGACAGCTAGCTCCAGTGGCTAAATTGAGTTAATAGATTTATTTCCAATAATAAATAAAGTACTTGCGGTTGTTAACTTATTTCGGCGTAGTCCAACCAAGAACGAAGTTCTCCAGCAATATGTTAGGCAAGAATTTGGAAAAGAACTCTCCCTGATTCTAGACACAAAAACGCGTTGGAATAGTTTATTAATCATACTGGAACGGTATTGCAAGGTGAAAAATTCAATTTTGAATAGCTTAATCGACGTGAGCTCTGTCATCAATATCACAGATCTGGAGTGGAAAATTTTGTCGAACACTGTCTCTATGTTGTTGCCCTTGAAATTAGCGGTAGAAGCTTTATGTCGTTGAGACGTAAATCTACTCTCTGCTGATGCAACTTTGGCATTTATGCTAAGTAAGTTGGAAACAGGACCATTAAATGAGTCATTTAGGGATTTTTTAATTATTAAAATAAAAGAAAGACGTACACATCTGTCTAACCTCGTGCAATATTTACATAAAGGAAACCAAGAACTGACTGACTGCATTAACAAACCTAATACTCAAAATTATTTATCGACTTTCAATTTCGAATATGCACCACGAAAATGAAACTGCTGTCGAAATGGAAGCTGAAGTTGATGATGAAGTAGTTTATTCAACAGAACAAGCGGAGCTTACATTACAAGAGCAACTGAATATGGCCTTTGGCGATGGCGTTTCAAAGCAAAAATCTACAGCTAAAGCCCACTCGTTTAAATGTTTGGAAACAATTGTGAAGCGTGAAATGCCTAGCTTGGAGGAGGATAAGGTACGAGGTCCGAATCTACAGTTAGTGTACGACTACCTTCTAACTATACCACTCACAAGCGTTGAATCCGAGAGGGCCTTTTCTTCTTCAGGACAAATATGTACCAAAATACGGTCATCACTAAGTAACGAAAGCTTAAGCTGTTTATGTTTTTTAAGAGCTTATTATAAAATAAACCATGAAAACAATTTATAACGCCCAGCCTATGCAATGAATATGTGAGACGAAATAAACATGAATTCCAATATCCAAATGAAACTGTTTTAATTTTAGTAAATTTATAATTTATACGCATTTTAATTTTTCAGATAAAGCAATTTATTATAGTCGGTTATCAATACCGGTATTAATACCGGTATTCCGGTTTTGACAAAATTAAATATCGAAATACCGATGGGCTGATTTCGTACCGGTATTGAATGCCCTACATGCATATTAAGTTTGTAAAGAGAAACACGATGTTTCCTGTTCTAATTATTTTAAATGAAATCGTATGCAATTTATAAAATTTTCGTATCGATGCATGATTTTTTGGTTTTTAGTTAACGGTAATTTTTCATTTCATATTATTTTTGTATATTATAATTTATATATTTTTCATATAAAATATATATGAATTTGATATGAAATATACTCCGCTAGGATTTAAAAAAATTATTTTATACGAAGTGGGTTTATACTTAATACGAATATTGTGTAACCTGAATTTATAAATCATTTCTTAAGGTTTTTAGACAATATTATTATTCGATTTATATGAAAGTCGATTTAAAATATTTGATTATTTTATAAATTCCAATGATAAATTGAATTTTATGAAAACAAGTTTTATAAGAAAAAATTATTATTTTTTTTTGGATAATTTTCAACCGTGTAGGATTCTACAATGATTTTTAGATCGAATTCTGGAATATATCCAATTAGGAAGGAAGTTGGCCATTTTTTATCCGATTTTGATGAAATTCAGCATATACGATGGAAATGGGACTCTAAAATGTTCTCTAATGTTCTTCAATCGGCCAAGCGAAATTTCACCAGGCGGAAAATTAAACCACACCAACTCCGAGTTAATAATTCCAATTTTTATTTTTTGAAATAAACTTCGTAAACTAATTTTTTTTACATGAGCCGATAACACGCACAAAAATGATAGTATACTCTACTTTACTATCTGTTACCACGCACTATATACATACATATATATTTTCTTATATCGCACAAAACAATGGCAGTAATTACCAATTGTCTTAATCCGTGTTGAAAAAGATTATAATTTTTTTTATTTTTCAAAAATGGCGCATCCGCGCGTCTATATCAAGTAGCCAAAAACCTTTTTAATTTAGGTTGTGTCACTACGAAAACTACGAACGAATTATATGTTAATATTTTCATTGCCGAGAATACAATCGTTTTTCTTTTAGTACTGGTTTCTTTTCGATTTCCCATTTTTAGTGTTGACGTACCTATTATATAATAAAATTGGTGCTGGCATACGAGAAGAACCGTATGTCAAATCATCGTTATCGTGACGAAAACGAGATGGAGTAAAACAGAACAATAACACATCAAACAGATTTTGAAACCGCTAGCGAAAAGGAGATGGAACAAATATCAACAAATATAATTTAGAGTTCAATTATATTTTCCGCTAGGTGGTAAATGCAAATAGCTACGCTAAGAGGAATCTTGCGCGCAAACCCAATGTGTATGTGGTGGCGAACGTATATCGATTTATATAAATAAATAATTTATATAGTTGATTGCGTGAGGCGCTACAGATTTCATCATTCATCGTAATGCTGAATTACATCAAAATCGAATTAGAAATGGCAAAGTTCCTTCCTAATTGGCGATATTCCAGAACTTCGTCTACAAATCATTTTAGAATCCCATTTCCATCGTACATGCTAAATTTCATCAAAATCGGTTAAGAAATGACAAAGTTTCTTCCTTAAGGGCCATATTCCAGAACTTTATCTATAAATCATTTTCGTCCATCAAAATCGGATAAGAAATTTCCAAGTTCCTTAATAATTGGCCATATTCCAGAACTTTATCTAAAAATTATGGAAGAACCATTTCCATTTTAAATGCTGAATTTCATCAAAATCAGATAAAAAATAGTATCCCAGTAATGTATATAAAGTTAGCCCAGGATTCATCCCAGAAAAAAGATATGGTAACACCATAACTATCGCGACACAAACTGTCATCCCAGGAAATCTCTATCATCACAGGAAATCATTAATCATTATATAAGTTATAGTATGATATATTATGTCAGCCCAGAAAATAACTATCACGATACTAGATATTTTGCATCAGCCCAGAAAAGTATACTCAATATTTATAACATGAAAATGTGGAAAATGTTTACAATGTATTTTTTTATGAAATTGATTAAAATTGAATTTTCTTAATTTTATTATGCAAATGTAAATATTTTGACATAATTTAATTTTAACTTATAAAATTCTTCGAAAAAAAACTAAATAAATCCTTCCAACAATGCGATTAAAAGCCGAATTTCACATATCTTATAACATTTTATCTTGTACTGATTATATTCAATAGAAAAGGGTTTAATTAGGCTTTCTAAATGTATGTGTATGTCTCATTTAATAAGAAAGAGTTGGGCTCGGTTGACGATTTTCCCAATATTTATAAAATTGTCAAAAATTGTATGTGGAACCGCTCTGATACAAAATCGAATCTCATGAATCTCAGAGATTTCCTCGTATAGTGACTATATACTATACACAGGAAACAAGACTAATCGGCAATGACATCACCGATTATAGTCGCTTCGGACTAACTCTCTGTCATAGCAATAACATGGATAAACATGAATTTGGCGTCGGTTTCTTGATTAGCAATCGATGCCGTCAATTTGTGACTGACTTCATGCCTGTCAGTAATCGGATTTGTACACTCAGGTTTCATGGACGTCACTTTAACATCACATTTGTGAACATTCATGCCCCCACCGAGGAGAAGCCTGATCAAATCAAAGACGCTTTCTACGACCAGCTCGAAACCGTCCTGAGCAAAATTCCGCAACATGACATTATAATTGTTTTGGGCGACTTCAATGCTCAAATTGACAGTGCTGGCAGTACATATCGAAGCACTATTGGACCAAACTCCTTGCACCATACATCAAACAACAACGGGATGCGCACCATCGAGCTAACTTTATTGTACAATTTGGTGGTTGCCAGCACATACTTCCCACATAAGCGCATTCATAAAGCCACATGGAAATCAAACGATGGGACAACGGTCAACCAAATCGACCACATCCTCTTGTCCAAGAGACATTTTTCTAGCCTTAAAAACATCAAAACTAAACGTGGAGCTAACATCGATTCAGACCATTTCCTGGTAGTTGCTGAATTAAAATTTCGTTTATCCACCACATATAGTCATCGCTTCCAGCGCATCACTCGTTGGAACACTGCGGCATTGAACGACCAAGCTACCAGAACCACCTTCGGGATGACTGTATCGGAAATCTTTGAAAATAAACCACTGCCTGACTCCGTTCAAGAACAGTGGAACATTATCAAAACGGCGGTAACCGATGCCTCAAAGTCCACCATAGGCCAAAATCCGTCAAGGCCTAAAAATCTCTGGATTGATGGATTGTGCCATTCAGGAAAAAGATCGCGCACGACAACGAGATCTATCGCAAAGAACAAGGCAATCCCATAACGCCTACATGACTGCGAGGAGAATCGCTAATCAGCTATGTAGACGGAAGAAACGGGAATGGCATGAACAATAGGCACGCAACATCCAAAATTCTAGCCTGAGAGATAGATATCGTTGCATAAGAGAATTAGCTACAGATTTTCATCCACGTAGCAGCGCTATTCGCAACAAATCCGTTGAGTTGGAAATGGACACCAAAACCGTCCTCGAAGTGTGGCGAAATTACTTCTCATCGCTTTTAAATAAACAGGCACCACCTTCCGAGCAACAACCTCTCTTGCTTCAACGCGATATTAACGTCGAGATGACACCACCACCTCCTCCATCATATGATGAAGTACGGAACGTGATATCGCAGATGAAAAATTACAAGACACCTGGTGAGGATGGTATCTGCAACGAAATGCTCAAATATGGCGGTGATTATCTGTTCTGCCGCATGTTTGAGCTAATATCAACAATTTGGTCTAGAGAAGAAATCCCAGTAGAGTGGAAGACGGCTCTTATATGTCCACTTCATAAGAAGGGAGATCGATTGAACTGCAACAACTATCGCGGTATAGCTTTGCTGAACACGGGCTACAAGGTTTTGGCCAACGTAGTCGCAGCAAAGTTATAAACTTATAGCGAGAGGATCTTGGGTGATTATCAATGTGGTTTTCGGCCAAATAGATCAACGACCGATCAAACTTTCACGCTGAGGATTTTGCTGGAGAAATGCTATGAAAAGGACATCCCTGTACACAGTCTATTCATAGATTATCAACAGGCGTATGACAGCATTAAGAGGAACACGTTATGGAACGTATTGTCCTATCTGGGCATACCGTCAAAATTGGTTTCAACGTGCCAGCTTTTAATGGGTGGCTCAATATGTAAGGTGCTAATAGAAGGCAAAATTTTGGATTCAATCTATCATTAGAGTATGTCATTCGTCAGCTTAATATAGCGCAGCGTAGCTGCCTGTATTATAAATCAACCCAGCTATTAGCATACGCTGACGATATTTGCATTCTGGGTCGCAACATCATCTCTCTGAAAGAGGTCCTCCTCCCATTGGAATTAACAGCCCAACAAATAGGCCTTCAGATCAATGAAGCGAAGACCAAATATATGGTGACCGCGAGAAGGCAGACTCGTGGGGATTTCATATCAGGAGATACTCAAGATGAAAAGGTGAATGAGTTTAAATACCTAGAATCACTGAGCATAACTCCGTTTCTGTGGACATTTCATCGAGGATCACAGCAGGCTGCCGAGCATTTTACGCCAATATAAAAATTTTCAAGTCTCCTTATATATCGCGCAAATAAAATTAGACATCTACAAGGCGCTGATAAGACCAGTTGTCACCTTTGGTTGCGAGTCTTGGACACTAACAGCGCAAAACATCCAGAAAATTGCTGTAACTGAGCGTAAGATGATAAGAAGAATTCTCGGTCCCATTAAAGAGGGAGCCACGTACAGAATGCGAATGAATCACGAGATCAGAAATGATCTCGATAAAGTCGACATCATAGGATTCATAAAATCGTCAAGGCTGACATGGCTTGGGCATGTACTACGTTCACAAAATCGGACCACTAAACAGGCCTTGGAGTCGGCACCAACGAAAGTAGGACCTCGTGGGAGACCACCTACGCGATGGATGGACGACGTTAAGACGGACCTATACACACTCGGTCACCGTGTCTGGCGTTCTCTTGTGGCGGATCGAATTATTTGGAGGAGCATTGTTGAGGCGGCCAAATCCCTTCACGGAATGTAGCGCCAGCGGAAGAAGAAAAAGAAGAAAAAGAAAATTTTAGTAAAAGAAGGGTACACCAGCAGGAGGTCATTTACAAGACATTGGGCCAGATACACGATACTCTAGCAATTCGCAAATCGATAAATATGGCGGATTTGCTAATCGAAAATTTGCTGGCGTAAGCTACTCGATTATTTTAGCAAAGTAAAATATATTTTGTATTCAGCACAAACGATAAAGTGCGTTAAAGTATCTCATTTTCTGAAATTCAGAAACAAATTGGGTTGCTAAATTATAGTGTATAACATTTCTAGCAAATTCGCAAAAATTAACTGCTTATCTGCTTATCTGAGTATCGAGTATCTGGCCCATTATTTTACATTACTAAACCGGAACCGTTCTATTATTTTTTCAAATAATATTTTAGTTACTTATGAAATAATTTCCAAAAGTAACTTCAAGTTGAAACACCCTTTATTATTTTGGTACCTTATTCGAAATTTCAAGTTTTTATTTTGGAATTTAGTTGAAATTATAATTCAACTTTTATTTAGAAAATCGGTATTTTGTAACCATTTTTCCATACAAAAATTAGTATTCATTTTGAATTTTTATTTAATTTTAAAATTTCTAATTTTAGAATATGTAATTTTTAAAAGTGTTTAAACATTTTTGGAATGTTCTTCATTTATTCAAATTAAAGAATCTTAAAAATATTCACAAAAAAAAAAAAATCAATCTCTTGCTAAATAATATTTCATTTATACCTTTGGTTTGTTTTATAATACAAATTCAATGCATGCTAATTTGATTTCTTCTTGACATGAACGTATTAGCTGAAGAGCAAGTTGCATTAAATTTGAAAAAGAGAAAATATTATTTTTTGTTTTTTTTTCTAAGTAATTTATAATTAACGCCAACTTACTAAAATTCGATTTGATCAAAGATTATAACGATATCACGCTTGTCTAGTGTAAACCAATACAATACACAACATTGAAATAAGTTAGTATCGGTTAACCACCGACCAACGCCAGACAATTAACCAACTTATGAAAATACCTCAATTTCCTTGAAAGAACATCTTAATTAAAATTCTCATTTGTTTACAATTTTGTACATTATGTAATAAATCAATAACACCTACATATTTTTAAAATGTGTTGTTTCTGCTGTTATTAAACCCCTTCAAAGCAAATTAAAATCAAACCCAATTAATAAAATCAAATAATGTTATCAACAATTTCAAAAAACAAACCACATCCTTTGTATACCATTTAGTGTTATTGAAAATACCTTTCTAATTTTATCGTCTGAATTCTTTGAAAATTTCATACAAATTGAGGGAATAAATGTTTAGCTAAAATCATATTATAAAAAAAACACTTTGAGCGCATTAAATCATTTGTTTATCGAATAAAAATACACATACAAAAAATAATCGTGTAAAATCGTGCGATCATTATAAAAATGAAGTATGGATGTTCAACAATAAACAAATATTTCCCATCTTTAAGCTCCTTTTTTAAGAATTTTCGTTTCGCTACGCGTATAATTTTAATAAAAAACTGAAAAGTTTGGAAAAATTCATTTTATGATACGCAAAAATTAAAACAGAAATAAAAATTTAATTTTTATTGGAAAAAATTAAATGAAAATTAATTTTGTTGCTGCTATATAAAACGCTGTGCTGAATTTTTAATAATAATTTTATAAATTGTTGTTGTTGCGTTATTTTTTTTGCGTATATGTACATCAAAAATAAAAATTAAATTTAAATTTTTTTTATTGCTATCAAAATAAACGAAATATTTATAAATATTAACCCGAAATTTATTATTTTATTATATGATAAAAAAATGTTTAATTTAAAATTTATTTATATATTTTGGATGTTGTTTTTTTTTTAATATGTTGTGACAATTATAACTTTTTTCGCGAACAAAAGTAATTATTTAAAAAAATAAAAAGCGAAACCAATAAAATCGGATTACATTTTTTGTTTTATTTGATGTATGTGCCGGACGAGAGGATGTTGATTTGTACGAGATAAAAGATGGCTGAATTATTTAATTGCAGAGCTTTTATTTGGGAAATAAAGAGTTTGGTTTTTATTTAATCTTGAGGCAAAAATGATAAGCTACCCATCCTGTTTTTGAATGTCGTCCATCTGTAACCTAGGAAAGAGTCATCTCCTAGCATTTTTTATTGCTGTCACTTTTCTACAGTTAGTCATTAGAACACACTTGCTTATATACTATTGTATATTCGCAGTTTTGAAGTTTGGGCTTTAAATGAAGGTAATGTGAGAGGCACGATTCGTTCAGGTTGATACCACAATATCGAAAGTTAGGCCATATTATTTGTTGATGGTCATAATATAGGCTCATGGTATTGGGAATTGCAATCGTTTCAAATAAGTAGAAATAGAATGTCGTTTTACATAGATGCCCTCCGAGTTTCCAAGGACCGTACACTCAGGGAAGTGACCTCTCCCTAAATATAGTTGTTCCTTCATTTGGTTTCTTAACAGATCCCAGATGGCCCCCATGTTCTAATGCGAGTGCTTTCTGGAGTCGAATAGCTAGCGGTAGTTGTCTATTGTCTCGTAGAAATTTCTCCATATTTCCCTTTTGCTCTTCCTGAGAGCTATGCTGCATTTGGTAAGAGAAGTACGATAGGTTATACAGTCATTCATTCTCTTGCCTGTTAAAGAATGTACGTAATGGCCGCTAGTTATGTCTCATTTTTAAATATAAATCTTTAAAACAAAAATCTTAAAAATCCCAATTAACATACTTGATTGTACTCACGGTTAGTAGGTACTTTGAAATTTATAGTCTTAAAGAAGCTGCAACACGAAAATTATTTACTTTAAAAGCAATTAATTATTTTATAAAATGAATAAAGTTTTTAAGAACTTTTTCATAATCTTCGATAGCTAATAGTTTGAAACAAAATAAAAAAGAAATCAGATTTTCTTTCATATTTGTTGTTAACTTCCTGTTGAAAGTTGATCTCCTGCAAAATTTAATTTTGCTGATAATATTTTATTTTTATTTAAATAATATAAAAAAAAATATCAGTGAAACTTATTTATTAATCACTAAATAATTTACATTTAAATTAAGCTTTTGAAAAGATAAAGTTTTTCCCGTTTCAAGAGAATAATATAAACTAAACGCATAACATTATTTTTATTGTTTTAAAATCTTAATACATATCTTAAAAATTATATTAACCCTAAATACGTCGGAAGCAACAATAAGAGAGATTTTATTGTTTTATGATAAAAACACGCGTCCCTAAATTTAAGTTTTTTTTTTATTATTTGCGAAACACCAATAAAAAGACCAAATTTTATTTAATGTCGAAAGGATGGTAAACAAAAGAAAATCCAACTTGTCTTTTAAAATATAAAACAAAAAAATGCTTAAAATTCTTTCTGACATACAACAAAAAAAAAATATATATTTCCAACTTTTCCCAAGGATAAACATTTTTTTTTTTCGTAAAAGAATTTTTCGTTCCTATTTTGAACTTAATAAAGCTTAAATTTCAATAAAAATAGTTTTTTAAATTAATAAGATTTATATACGACTTTTTTATTTTATTTCCAAATTGATTTGATTTACTTCGAATAAATTTTTTAAATAAAATATAAAAAAAAAAAAAATTGAGAGGCACGAGGAAGAGCTTTACTAAACTTATTTTTTTCCCCTTCAACTTGTTTAATAAACTTTTATAATCAATTTTATTTTTTATTCTGTATTATTTATTGAACTTTATTGAATTAAAAATCTCATTTCTCGTAAAGTATTTTTTTAAAAATAAAAAAAAAGTTTTTTGGAATTTTTTTGTTTGTATTTTGTTTACCGATTTACAATATATAGTATACGAGTATGTATAACCGTATACGGGAAAAATATTTTAAAAATGGCGGAATTAAATTATGTGCTTATGTGATTGACATTATAAATTTGGGTGATGAACTAATTTTTGAGTTCGTGTACGAAAAATATGTTTAGCTCAAAAATAACGGTAAATTTGATGTAAACACGATATCACATCTCGAACTTTTCTTTTGTATAGCTAAGTTGTTTTTTAAGTCATTCTAATTTGCGACGAATTTAAAATCCATTGTTACCATTTTTATTTTTTTATCTTTAATACTGAAAGAATATAATCGTATCCCAATTCATCACGATTTTTTTTTTTTTTTTCAAATAACCAATTTGGCGGAGAGGTCAGGCTGCTGTGCATGCAGGGGGATAAACACAAGACTCGCTTCATGTGCCGTAACTGCATGCAACTTCAGCAAGTGCTCACACTGCCTCTTCGTGGCGGCCACTAGAAACTACTCTGTTAAAGGAGTAGGCTAAAGTGTGAGGGCTGTGGTCCTTCTACAGGAGGTTGGCGTTGGGTTAACAGCCCAACCTGTAAAAATTTTTTTGTTACGAAACCTCAACATGAGCCTCGGATATTTTTGGATTCACAACAACGACCTCGGACACGATATAAGGACAACGATTTTAAATTTGGAACATGGAACGTACTCAGCCTAAATCGCCCGGAGAGCCTCCATCAACTCTTCGAACAAGCATCTACGTATAAGCTCGACCTCGTAGCGCTACAGGAAACAAGACTAATCGGCAATGACATCACCGATTATAGTCGCTTCGGACTAACCCTCTGTCATAGCAATAACATGGATAAACATGAATTGGGCGTTGGTTTCTTGATTAGCAATCGATGCCGTCAATTTGTGACTGACTTCATGCCTGTCAGTAATCGGATTTGTACACTCAGGTTTCATGGACGTCACTTTAACATCACATTTGTGAACATTCATGCCCCCACCGAGGAGAAGCCTGATCAAATCAAAGACGCTTTCTACGACCAGCTCGAAACCGTCCTGAGCAAAATTCCGCAACATGACATCAAAATTGTTTTGGGCGACTTCAATGCTCAAATTGGCAGTGCTGGCAGTACATATCGAAGCACTATCGGCCCAAACTCCTTGCACCATACATCAAACAACAACGGGATGCGCACCATCGAGCTAGCTTTACTGTACAACTTGGTGGTTGCCAGCACATACTTCCCACATAAGCGCATTCATAAAGCCACATGGAAATCAAACGACGGAACAACGGTCAACCAAATCGACCACATCCTCTTGTCCAAGAGACATTTTTCTAGCCTTAAAAACATCAAAACTAAACGTGGAGCTAACATTGATTCAGACCATTTCCTGGTAGTTGCAGAATTAAAATTTCGTTTATCAACCACATATAATCATCGCTTCCAGCGCATCACTCGTTGGAACACTGCGGCATTGAACGACCAAGTTACCAGAACCACCTTCGGGATGACTGTATCAGAAATCTTGGAAAATAAACCACTTCCTGACTCCGTTCAAGAACAGTGGGACATTATCAAAACGGCGGTAACCGATGCCTCAAAGTCCACCATAGGCCAAAATCCGTCAAGGCCCAAAAATCTCTGGATTGATGATGATTGTATTGGTGCTATTCGGGAAAAAGATCGCGCACGACAACGAGATCTATCGCAAAGAACAAGGCAATCCCATAACGCCTACATGACTGCGAGGAGAATCGCTAATCGGCTATGTAGACGGAAAAAACGGGAATGGCATGAACAACAGGCGCGCAACATCCAAAATTCTAGCCTGAGAGATAGATATCGTTGCATAAGAGAATTAGCTACGGACTTTCATCCACGTAGCAGCGCTATTCGCAACAAATCCGGTGAGTTGGAAATGGACACTAAAACCGTCCTCGAAGTGTGGCGAAATTACTTCTCCTCGCTTTTAAATAAACAGGCACCACCTTCCGAGCAACAACCTCTCTTGCTTCAACGCGATATTAACGTCGAGATGACACCACCACCTCCTCCATCATATGATGAAGTGCGGAACGTGATATCGCAGATGAAAAATTACAAGACACCTGGTGAGGATGGTATCTGCAGCGAAATGCTCAAATATGGCGGTGATTATCTGTTCTGCCGCATGTTTGAGCTAATATCAACAATTTGGTCTAGAGAAGAAATCCCAGTAGAGTGGAAGACGGCTCTTATATGTCCACTTCATAAAAAGGGAGATCGATTGAACTGCAACAACTATCGCGGTATAGCTTTGCTGAACACAGGCTACAAGGTTTTGGCCAACGTAGTTGCAGTAAAGTTATCAACTTACAGCGAGAGGATCTTGGGTGATTATCAATGTGGTTTTCGTCCAAATAGATCAACGACCGATCAAACTTTTACGCTGAGGATTTTGCTGGAGAAATGCTATGAAAAGGACATCCCTGTACACAGTCTATTCATAGACTTTCAACAGGCGTACGACAGCATTAAGAGGAATACGTTATGGAACGTATTGTCCTACCTGGGCATACCGTCAAAATTGGTTTCAATGTGCCAGCTTTTAATGGATGGCTCACTATGTAAGGTGCTAATAGAAGGGAAAATTTCGGATGCCTTTGAGATAACATCTGGAGTGCGGCAAGGAGACCCAATAGCTCAAACTCTTTTCAACCTGTCATTAGAGTATGTCATTCGTCAGCTCAATATGGCCCAGCGTAGCTGCCTGTATTACAAATCAACCCAGCTATTAGCATACGCTGACGATATTTGCATTCTGGGTCGCAACATCATATCCCTAAAAGAAGTCCTCCTCCCATTGGAATTAACAGCCCAACAAATAGGCCTTCAGATCAACGAAGCGAAGACCAAATACATGGTGACCGCGAGAAGGCAGACTCGTGGGGACTTCATTTCAGGAGACACTCAATATGAAAAGGTGAATGAGTTCAAATATCTAGGATCGCTGATCACTGAGCATAACTCCGTTTCTGTGGACATTTCATCGAGGATCGCAGCAGGCTACCGAGCATTTTACGCCAATATAAAAATTTTCAAGTCTCCTCATATATCGCGCAAAATAAAATTGGACATCTACAAGGCGCTGATAAGACCAGTTATCACCTTTGGTTGTGAGTCTTGGACGCTGACAGCACAAAACATCCAGAAAATCGCTGTAACTGAGCGTAAGATCATAAGAAGAATTCTCGGTCCTATTAAAGAAGGAGCCACGTGCAGAATGCGAATGAATCACGAGATCAGAAATGATCTCGATAAAGTTGACATCATTGGATTCATAAAATCGTCAAGGCTAAGATGGCTGGGGCACGTACTTCGTTCACAAAATCGGACCACCAAACAGGCCTTGGAGTCGGCACCAACGAAAGTAGGACCTCGTGGGAGACCACCTACCCGATGGATGGACGACGTTGAAAGGGACCTAAACACACTCGGTCACCGTGTTTGGCGTTCTCTTGTGGCGGATCGAATTATTTGGAGGAGCATCGTTGAGGCGGCCAAATCCCTTCATGGGATGTAGCGCCAGCGGAAGAAGAAGAAGAATTTGGCGGAATCACAACTCAATTTTAACAATCTCAGTTCAGCCATGCTTATCTTTATTCTTCTACATTTCTGGAATCTAAAATTGGAAGTTTGGATAACATCAATCAATAAGGGAGTAATGAGTCTAGCTGAGCTATAGACTTACGGTTAATAAACTTGGATAAAACATTCGAACACATTTGCGTTACTCAAACTGCTCTTGAAACTCTTGCTCCTTTAGAAATAGAAAAGAACGTTAGATCAGAGTTCGAAGAATTGTATTTTTTGTAAAACCAGCTCTGCAAGTGCACATGTGTAGACTTAACAAAGAAAAAGTTGTCTCTACCGACACAAAAGATACTGTTCACAAGTACGGTATATCTGTGCGATTGTCTAAAATTTAAATTATTTCCTTTTTGGTAGGGCTGGGGAGTCAGAGCTGGAGCCGAAACCAGAAGCCACGGAGCTGGGCATTTTTCATAAGCCGGAAACCGTTTAAAACAGTATTACACTGAGAGAAATTATATCACCCAGAGTTATATTTTCATGAATTATCATATATAAAATATAACTAGTTTAGGGATAAGAATATTTTATATCCCTAAAAACGAAAAATATATCTAATCATTGTATATCAGTTTGAGATATAAACTTAGCCCAATTAGCTTGACATTTAGTTCTTATTAAAATACATAATATTTAAATTCGTTATAATGCATATCGATTATGAAAATAAAAAACGTATGAATTTTACATTCTTTTAGCCACGTAAGTTATTCATTTGTCAGGCAACATTTTATATTTATCTTAAAGTGAAAATTATTTTATCAATTTTTGATGTACACTTTATTGATATTCACAACCAACATTAACCAACACAAATAATTTGCAATGATTGAATTAGATATAAATTTATTCATTTTTCAATAATATTGTCAACCGAATAGATAATTAAATGTACCTCAAGTAGAAAGATACATAGTCCTCGTTACTATGTACCATTATTGTTTTAAAAACATAAAATAACTCTTTTTAATATTTATTTATTTCATTTCATTATAAATTAAAATAATAATAAATACATTTATGTGAATTTTACAAAATAAAATGAAACGACTTGGAAGTGCCTTTGAACCCCACACGGCCAGGTAGACGTTCCGCAAAAAATATAAAGCAATCAGGTCTATTACAGGACTCATTCCTGCAGGAAAAAAATCCTTAGCAGAATATGAAATTACAGATATAAATTTACCAATTTATAGGATGAGTTCTGTCTTCTAGAAATGAGTTCTGGGATATACCTGAATAATACATAAAAATAGCAATATAACAATTATAATAATAATAATAGTAAAAATATAAAAAATATACATTTTATCTTTAATTCGTAATTTTTTTCAATTCATTCGATTATTTTGTATTTCACAAGAAATAAAATATGCAAATTAAACAATTAAGGCAAATAAAAAATTTAATGTGCTAAATTTTGACAAATTTTTAAACAGTATATTTTGTTTTTTAACTCAAACTACGAGTACTAAATATTTGTTTAAAAATAAAAATAATTTAAAAATTTACTCTACAATATATAAATATGAATTTGATTTTATCAAATTTTTCATTCGGTTAATCAAATTATCCATATTTAAAATTTCAAAATTTTGCGTGACCAAAATGATCACTAACATCATTTTTAATACTTGACTATAAAAAATTGTAAAATATTGTGCAAAAAATTGATTTTATTGAACTAACTGTCGGTATCAATTCATAATACTACGATCATATCTCTTCTATAATATTTTTGTACATAATTATTATTTTTAAGTATTTTTTAGTAATTAGCTCGTATTTCTGTATACATATAATTCGTTATTTCCTGATTAAAAATATTGAACTCTCGCCTCGTGGCGCACTCATTACGTATAAAAATACAACATGATTTATGGAATGTTTTTATGTTATGCATTAAGCATGATTTGTAAGAACTAATTACCAGATTACAACTAAACCATTTCATTAAAAAAAAATTGGAATGAACTGGAAACTTTAAAGTTGCCGTTTGTTAATTCGTTATGACTAAACTAATCAAATTATTTACTAAAGTTGTTGTGCTACTTGTTTTTATTCCATAAACAGACTGTTGAATGAAAACTCATCTTAAAGGAAAGATCGATTGTTTTTATGGTACTGCCCATGAGAAATTAGTTGTCCATCTATATCTAACTGGATTACTGTCTCCCAATATAATCGGTAGTGGCTGAAAGATTTCTTTCAAACTTTCGATTTCCGGCTTTATTTCACCAATTTTATAGTATGTATATTTGTTATATTCTGAAAAAATAAACCAACTGTATTAATATATTACAAAAAAATACTTGTTACATTATTACTTACAACAGCTCTTGCTATAAATTGAGCAACGATTTCAGGAACCCTTAGACTACTTTTCCTTTCAAAATTACTGTTTATTAAAAAAGGAAGCAGAAAAAGCCAGTTAATTGATCGGGTGTTGGAATAACATGTTCCAGTGATCTAAAGCTTTGTGTTTTTCTTAGAATTCGCGTTTTTAACTATTATTTCGTTAATGGCTCGCCAATCATCAAGTACATAGTTTAATTTCTCGATCATTACAGATATACTGGGTGAGTTTTTTAAAAATGCTGGACTTTTATCGGAATGTTTTTTTTAATTAAACCGGAGTATTTAATATATGGTAGTTGTTAACAATTGTTACGTTACCTACTTAGTCGTACCAGCCAATCGCGATTATGAATTAATGCTTAATTGGCTGCAAATTAAGTTCAAGGTTGACATACAATTTTTCCTCACTTGTTTCGCTTCTGCCAGTTCCAATTCAACTCCACACACTACGTAGCCGAATGCACAAAATCGTAGTTATTGTAAAACTTTTGCATCCAATATGGATTGGTAACACATGCACAAAAACCAGAAAAATCACAGTTCGCACTGCTATATTCTAACCTAAAATAAAAAGTTGCAAATTTAATTATTACGCTTAACCTATAATGTCACATAATTAAATATATGTACATATTTAAATCAGTTTGTGAATAATATATTTTATTTAGGTTCAATATGTTGTGTAAATTAAAAACCATAACCTCTAAAATAAATAAATTATTGTAATCCACGAGGTTGGTATTGAGATATGTCTCTTGTACATTAGAAAATTAGAAACACAAATTTGAGCTCATTCTTTCTTTACTTCATAGCTATTTACAGTATGTGCACATATTTATTTCGATTTACACAAATAAAAATCTAAAATAATTAACTTCACTTACAAATCATTGCAGTAACCAATGCGAATGTTTTTTTAAATTTGTTCAAGTACGCCACTAATTATAACACATTTTAAAATGCTGAGTAAAATGAATTTTCTTTAGTTATAAAAACACACAAAATATTATAAAGTAATTCTAATTACATACCGAAGTACTATTACATATTATTATTATTCACAAAATATTATTTCTTCCTTCGTTCACTTTATGCAGATGTAGATCCTTTGTTGGTTTTAATCAAATAACCTGTTGCAGAATAATTTTTCTATTGTACATTTTGCATTCCGTAATGATATTTTTTATCTCAGATGGATATGTAAAACGGATATTGGAAATATATTTGTTTCTCATATAGCAAAAAAAATTCATTTTGCGGTATGATCATATAATTTAATTGATATAATTTAATAGTGTTTGGTTAAATTATTTAATTCTATTAGATATAGATTCAAACTAAAACAAGTAGCTATGGTACAACTGAAACAGATCAAAATATTGGTTAACAAAACATTATATTACACTCTCAGGTCATTGTATATCTCTTTGCAATAAAATTCACGGGATATATATTTGCAACTGGTTTCGTTGTTTGAGATACAGATTATATTTGATTTATTGGAACTTTAATATATATTCAGCTATATTTATTTCAAGAACGGAAAAATGTTAAAGATAAGTCAATATATCTATTTTGATAAATATTTTTTTTTTCAGTGTATTATTTTTTTTTCTTTCATTTAATAATTTGTCAAAATTAACTTTGTTTTTTCAAAAATGCCACCAATAAAATCATGAAACTTGGAACAAAAAACGAGATAGAAAAGCTGGCTTTGTCTCTGATTCCGGCTTGGCTCCCATTCTGGCTGCAGCTCCGGCCCCCAGCCTTGTTTCTCGGAAGATTATACGAAGATTCTGATTGATGATGAAAGAATTGTTTAGTCGTCTATATTTGGGATAAATCTGCTGCTTTCGGCATCTTGTCAAGAATCATTTCTTATTTAATGCCTTAATTAGTTTAACGTTGATTTTGAACAATTCTTCATAGACATTACTAAATCTCTGCTTAACTCTCATGTTCACTAAGAATGAATGATTAAATCGTATATAGAAGCTCCTCTTCATTATGTCTGGCCAATTTTTCAGTGGTTTATTGCCATTTTGCTCGTCATAACAAGGTCACTGATAAACTGAATTTCAAACCCAGAAAATTTTTGCGAACTATTCTCCCCGCAAAATAAAATAAAAATTGTAAGTTTTACAAACCCATCCAACTGTGAACAAAAAGGTTATACAAAAAAAAAGTAAATTTATAAGAAATTGTCTATGACGAAAAATATTACATAGAAAAATAAATTTTTTGTCATTTCCTGTAAATATTATTTTTCGCATAAATTGTTCACACACACAAATACTTTATGGACAGAATAGATGCCTGCATCTAATAAAACTAAATTTAATAGCAATATGCCTTCAAACACTCAAAAACTACGGTTTTTTCCAAAATTCTGTTTTCGAAAAGAGGTAGGTGGAGACTCAAATAGTTTTCCATATAAACCTTAAGGACGAAAATAAATTACATTTTCCATAAATCTGCCTAACAAGTAGAAAAAAAATTACTCCCTGAGCGAAGGTTAATATCAAAAGTTTACAAGAATAAAGTCTGTAATTCTGCTTTTTTAATTTTTAGTAGAAAACTATTTTGAACAGTTCACTAAATGTTTATTCAACAAAGATTTACGGTTTAGATAACACCAAATTTTGAAATACAAAGCACAATTGTGGAATAGAAACTATATTACTTAAAACTAAAAAAAAAAAAATCCATAAACTCCTGTATGTAAATTCTGTGACGTTAACCATTCGTTCCAGGTCATGCGATATTTTGTTATCATCATAAAAATACGGTACATTATGTCATAAAAATAGTGAAAATATCTTATAGAATTAATATGCTTGTTTCATCACATTGGTTTAAGAGCTTACCATGGTATTATTATGTGTTGTACATGAAAATTGGTAAAAGCTTATACGAGTAGTAATTTTCTGTTTTATAACCAAGATATTATGACGCTATGAACTAAACATGTTCTATAACTGGTTGAAATTGCTATCAGTATCATTTGAATAAAATATTTGAAAAAAATAAAATATTTGAATAACATATTTTTGAAAGATCTCGCTAATTTAAAGCCATATAATATATGTACTATATGCATAAAATATTTCACTAAATAGCTTACCCAACTATAAATACTCATATGCTATGCATTTCAAAATCATTTGTGCAGTGTTAAAATTGTTTGGATCATCACAAAATAAAATTGCTTCCAAAATTATGTGGGGGACATACTTTTGGAAGACAGTACCTTTTTATTAAATAAAATATTTTTTTTAATTGAATATGCAATTTCGAAAAGGGCACATCTCGAAAATTTTGACAAAACCGTTTTTTCACGTTAATGTGATGGAAATATATCCCTGCACCTATTTGGTTTGAAATAGGCGCATTTCTTGTGTTAATACAGCCACCAGTGTCGGTTTATATAACGATAATTTCGAAAAGGTCACAACTCTTGGAGATGTGCCCTTTTCGAATTTAATGCATTTTATTAATCGGCGATGGCGATATATCTCTATCTGTCGCTGAAGCGATTTTGACACTTATGCTAACAGTTTCATAAAGTTTATACAGTTAGAAACGTGATTTTTTGGTGTGATCGCCAAAGACAAAATGAAACAACCAGAATCAACAAAAGTCGCAATTTTTCTTTGGTTGATTGGAACAAAGGGCGCCAACATGTATAATATATTATTTCCAAATGATGGATCACAAGATGCTTTGCTTGGTACAGTAACTGTGACTCGTACAATAATGGCGACAGATACTGAAGCTGAACGTACGGAAAGTGAAACAAAGCAACGAACATTGAAGGAAGTATTGGAAGCCTTTGATGCACATTGTTTACCACAAAAAAATGTAACAATGGAATCATTTAAATTCAATAATTTGATTCAAAGGGAACGTCAGCCATTCAATGAATTTTTGACTGAGCTTCGCGCAGAAATCGAACGATGTGAATTCAACTGTAAGTGCGGAGCATCGTATGAAGATCGATTGTTACGTGACCATATAATTACTGAAGTTTTTGACAAGAAACTTCAATTGAAGTTGCTCGATGGACGTGAAAAAACATTGGAACGTGTCGTTGAAATGTGTAAAACGTTTGAATCAGCGAATATTAACAAGAGCATTTTAGCATCAAAGCAATCGATCGCAGCTGTAACATTATCGGAAAATATAGACACCGATTCAGTAAATGCAATCAACGTAAACAACAAACGTTTTTGTTTCAACTTTGGGGGCGAATGGAATGCAGAGCACAGAAGCAAGTGTCCAGCAAAAAATTTCACCTGTGAATGTGGTAAAAGGGGACATTTCAAGTACATCGGATTCAAAGTCGAATGGAAAACGGATCGACGATCTTAGTTGGGGTGGAATGTCAGGGGAAATTGAAACGGAGAATATTTATAAGATAGAAAACACGCTGAGTCTGGATAATTATATTACTTCGGTCTAAAAAGACCAAAGTATTGAAATCCTGTCAAAAATGACGAAAAATTTGGTTGGTTCAAAACCACTTTTCTCGACGTTTTGAAAATCCCTGAGTCTGAAAATGCAAAAAAAAAAAAATTGTCCGTCCGTCTGTCTGGATGTCTGGACGTCTGGATGTCTGGATGTCTGGATGTCTGGACCCATGGTATCTCGAGAACGGCTTGTCCGATTTGGATTTTTTTTTCGCCAATCTGTTTCTATGGTCAAGGCGGAGATTTGAAAAGCTTTGGGAGACTGTACGTCAAGGGGGTGGGGTACCTGTCATACGAATTGACCCAAAATACCTGCTTTTATAAATATTTACGATTTTTTTATGTATGCTGGTTTGATTATTGTTGAATTGGGCATTGAATTGGGAATTGATTTGAAGCTGAAGTTTGGGGGAAATTTGAGGGTTGAGTTGAAGTTAAGTTGGAGTTGAGTTGGGGTTGCATTTGGATGTAGTGAGTAAGTAGTTAACAAATTTTCTATATGATGGAACTTGCGCTTGCCTATTTATCAACCGATTATTATGAAATTTGACATGTGTGTCGGAAATGGGAATCTAAAATGATTTTTGGATAAAGTTCTGGAATATGGCCAAGTATGATGGAAGTTGCCTATTTTTCAACCGATTAAGATGAAATTCGACTTGTGTATTGGAAATGGGATTCTAAATTGTTTTTTGGATGAAGTTCTGGAATATGGCCAAGTATAATGGAACTTGCCCATTTCTCAACCGATTATGATGAAATTCGAGATGTGCGTTGAAAATGGGATTCTAAAATGTTTTTTGGACGAAATTCTGGAAAATGGCCAAGTATGTGGCACTTACCCATTTCTCAACCGATTATGATGTAATTTGACATGTGTGTCAGAAATGGGATTCTGAAACGAATTTTGGATGAAGTTCTGGAATATGGCCAAGTATGATGGAACTTGCTCATTTCTCAACCGATTTTGATTAATTCGACATGTGTGTTGGAAACGGGATTCCAAAATGTTGTTTGGATGAAGTTCTGGAATTTGGCCAAGTATGTGGCACTTGCCAATTTCTCAACTAATTATGATGAAATTCGACATGTGCGTTGAAAATGGGAATCTAAAATGTTGTTTGGATGAAGTTCTGGAATAAGGCCAAGTATGATGAAACTGGTCCATTTTTCAACCGATTTTGATGAAATTCGATATATGTATTGGAAATGGGATTCTAAAATGAGTTTTGAATGCAATTCTGGAGTAGAATGAAACTTGGCAATTCCTTAATGGGGTATCATCAAATTTGAGATGGGTGTTGGAAATGGAATTCTAAAATAATTTTTTGATAAAGCTCTGGAATAAGGCCAAGTAGGATGGAGCTTAGTTATTCCTTACCCGATTATGATGAAATTTGACATGTGCGTTGTAAAATCCCAAAATGATTTTGAATGGGATGAAATGGGATTCTAAAATGATTTTTGGGTAAAGTTCTAGAATATGGCCAGTTACACGGTTAGAAATATCAGTATAATTTTGTATACTACTTTCGGTATAAAGTTCTAAAATACGATTTTTCTTGTTATATTGGATTCCTGTACCCTGCTACTAAAGCTTTTGACCTGTTTAGCTGTTGTTGTATGTATAAGTAAATATATGTTAGTTAAAATAGAAATCAGTACTGTCAAAACTGTCACACCATCTTTATAACACAGGTGACAGGTGAATGCAATCCTCATTGAAAAAACCAAAGACCGAAGTTCTGATCACCTCGTGAGGTTTCAGCCCTTTATATTTTATAGATTAAATTCAATCGGAAAAAAAAAATGAAATATGGACGAAGACGTACAGAATAGGAGAGGATGTAGTCAAATTTAAGATCGATACGGGCGCTGATGTCAATTGTGTTCCAGTAAAAGTTATTAAGAAACTCAAAGTTAAAATGAGCAATGAGGAAAATAACCGGCCGGCCAAAATATGATTATAGTGGTAATAAAGTTAAAATTTTTGGTATTGCTAAACTTCAGCTTGTTTATTCAGAATGGAATGAAAATAAATTAACGGAATTTTTAATTGTTGATGATTCATATGAACCAATACTTGGACGTCAAACATGCAGTGAATTCAAACTGGTTAAACGCTTGAATGTTGACACAATTACCGTCTCGGCGGATAAAGATAGATTCGTAAATGACAATAGTGATGTATTTACGGGAATTGGTAAAATTCCAGGAAAAATTACAATCCATTTACAACAAAATGTAAGGCCAGTCGTTCATTATAGAAAACGTTTTCCAGACACGATAGTTAAAAAACTTAAACCAAAACTTGAGGAAATGGTTAAAAATGGAATCATTTCACCGGTCTCTCACCCAACGGATTGGGTTAATAATTTACAGGTGGTTGAGAAATCAAATGATGATTTACGCATTTGTTTAGACCCAAAACCACTTAATAAGTGCCCAAAACCACTTAATAAGCGCGAACATTTTTTGATCCCTACCATAGATGATTTAACATTGGAATTGGTTAACAAAGAAATATTCATGGTCTTGGACTGTTAAAATGGGTTCTGGCAACTGGAATTGGATGGAAAAAGTTCGGAACTAACACCATTTGGTCGTTATAAATTTGAAAGGTTAGCATTTTGGTTTGAATGTTTCACCAGAGATTTTTCAAAGACGTATGGTTCAAATATTTGGTGACATACCGGGAGTCTTTGTGTATTTTGATGACATTGGAATAGTAGCCTCTAATGTAGAAGAACACGATAAAACTCTGGTAAAATTCAGTATCGCAAATCGGAAGTAAAATTCATGGGTCATATTTTAACAAAAGAAAAAATTCAGCCCAAAACATATTGAGGCAATTCTCAAAATTAAAAAGCCAACTGACAAACATGGTGTAATGCGATTATTGGGTCTGTTCAAATATTTGGCAAAGTTAATGCCAAATCTGTCGAAAATGACAGCCGAGCTACGATTACTGTCGGGAAAGAATATTCCATTTGAGTGGAATGAGAAACATGATCGTGAGCTTGAAAATCTCAAGAAAATTATTACGTCGGTTGCGGTTCTAAAGCCATACGATTCAGCATTCTATTGTTATTCAGACTGATGCATCGAAAGATGGACTTGGCTCGGGCTTGATGCAAAATGAATATCCAGTGGCATATGCATTGAGAACTTTGACCAAATGTGAGCAAAGATGGGCACAAATTGAAAAAAAGCTTTTGTGGAAAGCGACAGATTCATTGTGGAAAGCGATCATAAGCCACTAGAGAGTTTAGACTTGCGCGACATTAACAATGTAACGCCTAGGCTTCAAAGAATATTTATGATGCTTCTGAAATATCCTGGAATCCAAATCGTATACAAACCGGGAAAACACATGTTATTGCCTGACTGCCTTTCACGTGCTCAATTAAAGGAAACTTCCGAATTGAATGGAATATCCGAAGTAATTCACAGTATCACAAGAAATGTTTGTGTGTCAAAGGACAATTACGACTATTACAGGGAACTTTTGGAATCGGATGAAAACCTTAAAAAGATTTGTGATTACATTCGAAATGGTTGGCCTGGATATCACCAGTTGAATGAATATTGCCAAAAGTTTCACAAACTTAAATCGGAATTGCATTTTGAAAATGGCGTATTGCTTTTAAATCATAGGCTGGTGATTCCGAGCAAATTTCAGAATAAAATGGCTAAATGGTTACATACACCACATCTCGGTATCGAAAAACACTTGCAAGAGCAAGAAGGTTATACTATTGGCCAGGAATGAACAAGCAAATTAAAGAAATGATTACATCATGTAATGTTTGTGAAAAGTTTAAACGGAACAACCAAAAGGAACCATTGGTTCAGGAAATGGACCCAAAATACCCGTACCATATTGTAGCGATGGATTTATTTGAATATACTGGTAGAGTACTTTTATCAATTTTTGATGCGTATTCAAATTATTTGGTCTCAATGCCGGTAAATAACAAGTCGTCTGGTCATCTCATTACCGCCATTTGTAAGATTTTTAATAAAATTGGATATCCGACGATCATCAAGTCTGATAATGTTCCATTTAGTTCGAGTGAATTTGAAAAATTCGGTCGAAAATTCAATATTCAAGTAAAGTATTCAAGCCCGACATATGCTCAAAGTAATGGAGTTACTGAAAAGGGGGTTGCAATCGCAAAGAACATTCTTAAACTATGTTATGAAGCCAATGAGATTGACACTTTCCAGTATCGAAACCTCGAGTACAATACAACACCCATTCCATTGCAAATGTAAATAATAGATCATGTTATATCATTAAGGATTCGTTTAATAATTACATTAGGCGTTATCGTAGATTTATTGCTAAGACTAAGAATGAAGACTTTAATGCTAGTGATTTAGTGTTTGCGGAAAATGTGAAATCTGGGTATTTGGATAATTTGCAGAAAATTCAAATAATTGAGCTAGCCCAAGAAAGTATGGTACAAAACAATAGTAATATTGGTCGGGAAGAGAATCCCATGGACTTAGTAGTTGCGGGCGAATCGGAACATTCGATCGAAATTGATAATAAGAACTCAATATCAGACTATGAAACTGCTGGAAGTAACGAGTCTGATACAAGTCATAATGGGACACAATAATCACTACCTGAACCACGGGTAGAAACTGGCGTCAGAACACTCAGTGGTCGTATTAGCAAAGCACCACATTGGCTGAGACGCCTCGGCATAGAATCTATAAGGGTTTTTGATGTGAAAACATCTTTAGCGGGGGTAAGTCAAAAATTTCATGTAAAAAAAGGAACGGAAAATCCGGTACGACTGAAATTGCAAATTATATACAAGAGAAACGAACACGAAATGCACCGAACTTGTACACGATATAATTCGAATTGCAATTTCCGTCAGATTAAAATGAAAAGACACAAAAAGTATGCATGTGTAGTACAAGTGATTAAAAAAATCTGAAATGGAAGTACGTTAAACAAGGACAAATGCACCCATACTTTAAATATTAAATATTATAGCGAGCTGTGATAAAGGCACTTATACATTGATACATAATAAAATAATAATTTTGAAATTGTTTAATCGGTATGCTATGTTTATTGTTTTGTATTGCTCATGCTGTTGCTGAGTTTGGTTATGTGGGGGATATAGAAAACAAAAACTATAATAATGGCAAACAGATTCGGATGCCATTTTCTAAAGATACGCGCAAGGAAGAAGCCGCAGGGAGACATGCTACCGTCTTTCCGGCTGCTATGATATTACAGTCAAAATAGCGCCTTTTAGTTTAAATCAATCAAATCAGCGATGCCATTTTGCTTTGTTCATATAGATTGCCGTAACCATTCTCAAAAGTCTAAATATGGAATCTTCAACACTTGCTGTATATACACACAAAAAAATAAAAGGTCACCACAACACCGAATCGGTGTTACATAGTGTCCCACCGATCGGATATTTATAATTTGAATCCAATCGGATATTATAATAAAAATGGCATAAAATACATTTGGATAAAAACTTTTACACCGCATAAAACCCAAACAGGAACATTCATCTTTAGGAAAATACCTAGAGGTGCATTTTATTAAATCCAAAAGGAGTTTTTATAAAAATTTATCTTTTCGGATAGATAAAAATATTTATCCGTTGAAGCGTATTTAATTTTATAAAACTATATTCAGTTGGAGAAAAATAAAATACTCTTTCGGATATAAAACCAATTAACACCGCACATTTTTTGAGTGTATGGTTTTTATCCCATTGGTATCTTATTTTAATGTACATATGTGATTTTAATATGTTCCGAAGATTGTAAGAGAATTGAATCTTCTCATCAGGCCGCTGCGACTAGACTGATTGTATCACAATTTTAATTCTATTATACAGAAGGAATATGCAGGTTGCTTTAGCGAATTTAACTAATACAGCCAAAATCTCTTACAATTTTACTTTTTCACGAAAACTCCAAACGGTGTAAATATTTACTTCGATAGAACGAAAATAATCTCTGGGAAGTACTTTTTAAAAAATCCGCTGTTGACAACTTTTGCGTTTACTCCGAACGGTGCAAAAGTATACTGTTCGATCCTTTTGGATATTTTAAAATTTGTACCCGATCTTGCGGAGTTAATATGGTACTATTGGATAAAAAATAAAGTTTTTTTCGGATAAAATACCATTCACACCGCAATATTTTTTTGTGTGTAAGTAATGATGAATTTTAAAGCGTTCAGGGCAGGGTTAGATGATTAACTTAACGGAACTGTACTTTGCTCAAGCTCACGAAGACATGGCTAGACTGAAATATAGTCGGTTATAAATTTTAATTTTCAATTAAACAATTAATGTCGGTAAGATTCGTCCTCCAAATCCAGAATAGAATAACTTATTGACTTTTTAAACCAAAATTGTAGTGTAATTTAAATACTGAGCGAACAGCAGCCGTCTATCTGCATTGGCTTCTCAGGCCCATTGAAGAGACTTGAAATGATTCAATAGTTAAAGGTTTTCACATAATTCTTTTGCGAGTTGAGCGTGAACTCGCCCGTTGTTTTTTTATAAAATCTGAAGGGATTTCACTCCAAATATTTACTATTGAATTCCAGGTCATTTCTTCGGACTGTCCAACCTTGAATGGAACTTTCCTTTTCATATAAGCCCATACATTTCCGATGATGTTCTAATCAGGGGTCTGCGCTGACCACGGTAATATCGTTTAATTCAAAAATTTCAAAAAATCTAACGATTTTGCCGTTGTGTATTGAGGAGCAGTTTCCTGTTGAAGCACGAATCGCGAACCAATTAATTTTTCGCTAGCTACCAATATTATTTTGTTCAGCAATTCCAAATATCTTACTTGTGTAACTCTTCTCTTTATTGTAATTGGTCTATACAATTGCATTGAAGTTTATACATCCCCATACCATTATTTGTTTACCCCCAGAATTGCGTGTGGGAGCAACATGCACCCCTTTTGTTTTTTTTAGAGGTAGAATAATAAAATTTTCTTCCCCAATGAACTATCCAACGAAAAATGAAATTTGTCGGTCCATAAATTGTTCCTCCAAAATTCGATCGGTTTGTTAATATGGTCCCATGCAAAATTTAATCAAGCCAATTTTTTTTTTCGATATATGGGGTGACGTATGCATGAATCAATCTTCCTTTCTTTTGGATAATATGGACTAACTAATGATCTCTTTTGAAGAAAACTTAATCCGGATTTGTACACAGAACTGGATGCAGCATACGTGTTTTGAGTGCATGTGTGCGTACATCACTGCATGCAGAAATTATGCACATCTGCTTTCAGCATAATGCGAGAGATGAGATGCTGGAAACAGATGTGCAGAATTTTTTTATGTTTTGACGTTTATTTGATACATATTTAATTTTTATATACAATTTATTTGTATGAATGATGTCTTATTTTATCACAAATTAATTAATTTGTATCCTCCATTTTGGCACTTTTCACACAAAATATATTTTCTGTCAACAAATTAAAAAAATTGATTGCGAAACATAAAAAGTATACAAATTGTACTAGATTTGTTTTCTTTTACGTAATGTAGCCTACTGATTCGCAGCAAAATTGGAAATAGAGACAACTTGCAGAATTCTGCGAGGCAAGCAGAATGCATGTATTTCATTCCATATAAACTAGAGTTTTCTAATTTCGATGCTTGCACATTCGGTGCGATGCACATCTATTTCCACCAAGAAACAGATATGCATAATTATGCATGCATCAAAATTACAATGCACTTGTTGGTGGAAACAAATGTGCAGAATTCTGCAAGCATCGAAATTAGAAAACTCTAGTTTATATGGAATAAAATACATGAATTATGCTTGCCTCGCAGAATTCTGCAAGTTGTCTCTATTTCCAATTTTGCTGCGAATCGTTAGGCTGCATTACGTAAAAGAAAACAAATCTAGTACAATTTGTATACTTTTTATGTTTTCCAATCAATTTTTATAATTTGTTGACAGAAAATATATTTTGTGTGAAAAGCGCCAAAATGGAGGATAAAAATTAATTAATTTGTGACAAAATAAGACATCATTCTTACAAAAAAATTGTATGTTAAATTTAAATATGTATCAAATAAATGTCAAAAAATCAAGAACTGCGTGCAGCACATGTGTTTCGAGTACATATCTGCTTGCATCATTGCATGCCGAAATTATGCATATCTGTTTTCTGCATTATGCACAAATAATTTTGATACAGAAACAGAGTGAACAAATCATTTTGATTAACTTACATAATTAAAGTTTTTTTGTGTAATTATTTAGTTTAATTTGAAGTGCATGCTTTAGATTATTTAATAAAAGTTACTTCATCCAAAAGTATTGCCCACATCTAATTTTAAAAGCAATTTTATTTTGTGTTACAAAAACTGTTCACGGTGCTCATATAATTTTAAAATGCATAGTACCTAATTGTGTATAAACAAGGAAACCTTATACAATTCTTTACCGTGTACATTCCATTTTACCACAATCTTAGTTTTATTTATGAAAGAAAATTAACTGAAAAATGTAAATTTAGAAAAACAAAAAAAAAATCCATCCTTTGGATTATCAATCTAAAATTTGTTGTTTTTTAAGGTTACTTATCGAAATGAGATTAGAGGAACAGCGTTTATGTATATATAGATATATTATATACTTATCGACATGAGATACACGCTATTCGGAAATTAACCGAAAATGTTTTTATTTATACGGCACGTAGATTTAGCTTTAGGTTGGTGATTCATCAAAATTTTCGATAAAAAAGAGGTTTTATATTACATGATGAAATTATTCAAAATATTTTGTTTAGGTTTTGTTTGTTTGTTTAAATCAAGGTTAAGAGAATTTTTAAATCTTGAACTTTTCCAGAGATTCAAAACTTTCGATTTGAATTTTTACGTGATTATTACCTATATTAAATATTAAGAAACCCGGATCGTGTTACGAAATATATACTTTTGTAAGGGTTAAGTTTTTCAATGAAACCGTATTTACACATTTTTAATTATCTCCAGTTAACATTATTATTATTTTATAACCTTAATTAATATTTCTAAAATTATTATTGATGCCGCCACACACAAATAATTTATTAAATAAACCAAAATGGTATTATATGACTAATTTTTGTTTGTACATTAAAATATATTTTGGTTGTCTTGGCAAGTTAAATTTATTAAATTAATTTTACATTTTAAAACGTAAAATCAATAAGTTCTATAATTGATCCATAAAATTTAAATTATTAATTTTATTAGTATTCGCCGATTTATTATTTTTAGTTTCTGGGATAAAATCTTCGGGGTAACTTCACTTACCTAAAAAAATTAAAATATGTCGTTGTTTCCGTGTTTAAATTCAGATAACAGTAATTTACAAAAATAAAAATACATTTCAGCACAAAAAAATAGTTTTGATAATATTGGTGGTTTACTATATGTTTGCAATTTTCAAACCTACAAGTCATTTTCTGAAAAATGTGTTCCATACAAAAGTTGTATGGTTTTGAGGGGGAAGCAGGATAATATTATTTATTTTGTATGTTGGGATTATTTTTAAGATTATTTGAAGGTCAAACTAGTTTTTTGGATAACCTATAAAATATAGATAGCCGTATTGGACGTAAACAATTGAACATCTATTTGAAATTTTTTTTGTTCGACGTTCATTTTTTAAGGGAGGTATTTGGCAAAGTCACATGAAATTAAAAATTTAAACACATTTATACATCATAAAAGATGTTCAATTGGTTCCTAAGAAATTAGTTTGTCCTTGACATAACCTTTAATATAAAACAAAAATATAAAATAAATAACATTATCCTTCTCTTCCCTCAAATCCATACAACTTTTGTATGCAGCACATTTTCAAGAAACATTTTAAAAGAACATAACGGTATACGGTGGAAAATACGTTAAATTACATTTTTTTGAAAGTCACGTTTTAATTTTACGATTTTTATGATTTGAATGTGTAGCATTAATAAAAAATAAAAATGTGGGACATAATTTTTGTTGCTGTTGTTTTTTAAGGAATATTAAAAAATATTCCTTAAAAAAGGGCAAATATTTAAAATGTCTTGTATTTGGTGTTGTATTTATTGCTATGTAAAAAAACATAATGTCCGCAAAATTATAAAATTTTGCTCATTTTAAAGATAAATAAATAGGGATTATAAAATATTTATAAAAATGGTACCATCTTTAATTTTTTTTTTCAAAATGGCTGCCGAAACGTTCTTGTTGATTTTTCTCTGATGTTCATAAATTTTCTTTTTATCGTTTTCAACATTTAGTTCTATTAGGGGTATATCCTCTATTCAGTCGCAAGCGTGTCAAGTAATTTAACATCGCTGAAACGCGACTCCGATCTCGATGTAGTGAAAATACTTAACACCGTACATAACCTCAAAATTTATAAAAATTTTGACGTTTCCCTATTTACGTTTGATAATTCTATTAGTGAAGACAAATTTATTAGTTTGAGATTATATATTTCGAAAATGGAATTAATTGATGAAAATATTTCGTGATCATGATGATCCATTTGACTGTAATGATTTTTTTTTTGTGCGATATCGGTTTTCCTAAGCTCAGCTTGGTTCATTTTAAATTAATAAGTTCATTTGAAAAGGCCGGCTAATAGAAGCAAAGCATTTCCTCCTTATTTACATAATTGTATGTATCTACTCAATATTTTAATAAACTAAATAAAATGCTTATTTAAAATTGTGAATATTCACGTCAAGTTTTAGCGTCTCTTAATATACTGGGCACTGGAAATTTTCAATTTGTTATACCACAATTTGGTAAAATCTGCGGGTATTTTAGTTTTTGCTGAAATTTTGTCGACTTTATTCACTAAAACGAAAAAATTCGTTAAGTTCCCAAGAAATGAAGAGGAAATGTCACGCGTGAAACTTGGATTTTATAGCACCTATGGTTTTCCAAATGTGATTGTTGCAATCGACGAGTCACATATTACCATCCAAAAACCAACTGTTTGGGATGCATATGCCTTTTTCAACCGGAAATCCTACTACTCAATTAATGTACAAGCAATCAGTTCTATAAAGGCTTCTTAATTTTTGTTATGTAGCTATTCACATTAAACTTTTTTTTTTTAGGTATCTGACTCAAATAAACAAAAGTTCGTCACTTTTTAGCTTTGTTCTTTCTGACGATTTTCCAGAAAATACTTGGCTATTGGGTGACAGCGGTTACCCGCTAGAACATTGCCTGATGTCTCCAGTTATAGGTCCATCAACACCTCAGGAAGAAAATTATGAATGATTTGCTATGATTTGGAAAAATGCATCCAAATCGTATTATGTTGTTTTATTTTGCACAACATTGCGAAAACCCAAAATCGATGAAATTAATCGAGAATCCGGAGTGGATAGTGATTATGATAGTGAATACGATATTGATCAGAGGAATGAATTAGTTCAATCTTCTTCAGGAACAAGAGAACAAATATACTGAAATATTTTAATTAATTCCAGAATTCGAAATTAAAAGCAATTAAATGAGAACAATAACCGCATTTCTTGACGTTTGATCTGGGGCCCTATTATGAACATAAATGCGATTTTAAAGTGTGAAATCTTAACCAATGTTTATACTTATTGCTAGTGCTCACAATTTAATAATTTAGATTATACTTATGATATATAACAAAAACATTTAATAAATTTACATGTTCACTGGTTCATCAGTCCGATTGGACCTGTTTTTTTCAGTCGCCTAGGCCAATTCGTTGGGATGCGCTTCCAGTTTTGAAATATTATTTAGAACTGAATTCTTTAATTCTTTCTTTAATGGTTTTAATCCCAAGGTCGTCATGTGTATTACTATTTCGAATATTATATATTGTACATAATAAAAATTAAAATTATATTATTTCACACACACATTTTTAAAATTTTTTAAAAACACTTGTTAAATATTTCGCAAAATTACAAAAGGTTTAAAAAATCACTCGATCGATTTCGGCTTATTAGGCCATCATCAGGAGTATCTACTAAACTGTAAAAATAAAAATGTAGTTATTTATATATATAGTTGGAAAAAGCAAAAAATGAAACCAAAATATACCAATAAAAAAATGTGGGAGTGGTAAACAATAAAATTGATGACAGCAATAAACATTAAAAATTAAAAAAAGGGTGAGTTAAACACATGTAAAATTTGTGAGAGCAATAAACATTAAAAAATAAAAATTAAAAGGGGGTGAGTTAAACACAGGTATATGATTATTGATTAGTCAACGGTCGAATAACAAAATTCCAGATGTTGATTTTTTTTTTTTTTTTTTTTTTTAACCCGACGAATTAGTAATTTTATGGTATGGAATGAGTATGTGAATAAAACAATGCGGGGTCGGTAATTGGTGAGAAACGGATTTCTCTCTGTTCGTTGAGGATATTTTGGTTAAGAAATATAGCTTTTCGGATTTCGTAAGATTCTAAGTTGTCTAAACGTCTGCTTTTTGGTTGTACATGTAATATTTCTAAATTGTTTAAACTGGATGTGTGATTTTCTAACGTTAAATGATTATAAAGGGATGATTCATGGCTACCAGATAAATGTTCTTTAACTCTAACTTCAAAATTGCGCCCAGTCTGTCCGATATAAGAGGAACTACAATCATTGCAATTGATCTTATAAACGCCAGACTTGGAAAGGCGATCAATTCTTGGTTTGTTGTTAAAAATCATTTTCTTAATTGTATTATTGTTATAAAAAGCAAAGCTAATATCTGTATTTTGTGTCACGATGTTACTAATCCGTTGACTAGTTTTTCCTATATACTCTAAGCGGCGCCAATTTTTCGGCATTGGGCTATCAGGTGGATAAATGTTAGCTAAAGCTTTATGTTTCAGTTTTCTGTTTAATAGCTTTAATATAGTCTTAGCTGCATAACCGTTATTCGCTGCTATTTCTAAAATTATATTAAGCTCTTTGTTATAATTGGATATGGTCAAAGGAATGTTTATTAATCTATCTAAGAATGAGTGGAAAGCTGACATTTTAATATTATGGGGATGGTTTGACGAGTTAGGTATAATGGCGTCTGTATACGTGGGTTTTCTATAAATTTTGAACCCTAATGAAGAATTAATTCTGGTTATTGTTATATCTAGAAAGTTAATAGATTTGTTTTCTTCTTTTTCTACCGTAAAATTAATGGTGGGATATTGAGAATTTAACCAAGTGAGAAAAGAGGTTAATAGCCTATCAGTTCCATTCCATAGACATAGTATGTCATCAACATATCTGTACCAAAAGATCATATGACGGAAATAAGGATTATTGCTTGATACAATCGTTTGTTCGAAGAAATTCATGTCGAACCGTAACGCATTTCGAAACCGTAAGTTAATCCCTATACATTTTTAGGAACTCCTCGTCAATTTGATCTAGAAGTACAACGTTACATTTAATAAAAAACGAGTCAGAGACAACTTCCCCACCATTCTTGTTTCGCAAGGTTCGCTTCTTTGCCCTACTCTCCTGGCATTTTATTCTCATCACGTCTCTGAGACTCCCAAGAGCCCTTATTTTTGAATTGGGCGGCGCCCTCGTTTTTTCGAGTACGACTTGGTTTGGATTGTGGAGGCACCTGTAAATTTAAAGTGTTGTCCGTTATGGTTTCCTCGTCGATTACTTCGACAACATTGGTTGGGTTCTGGAATACAAATTTAGTTTATTCTTTACTAATTTATGTTAGCTAATATTTTACTTACGTCAGAAAAAGTATCTGCGAAAGAATTAAAACCCGACATAGCATTCTCTCCAGCTAATTTTTCGACCAGCTTTTCAACTTCCGATTGATGTTTTGTGGACGTCGCAATTTTTTCCGGATGTCAGGAGAAGACGCAGTATCAGCCGAACGATGGCTCGGGTAACGTTAGCAAGGTAACTGGTCAGATATCTGGCTTTCTTTCTAAGTTAAATTTAGTTTGGGACATTGCCGATCGTAAGGCTATGTATATATAAGAGCTTCGTTTGCCAATTTTTAAAGTGAAAATTTTAGCCTTAAATTGCAACAGTTTAGTTAACGTCACGCGTCTTCGGGAGCTGATGTTTCTTTTAAAAGCTCATAATCCCCATTTTGTTTGTCTCAACGAGACTAGATTGTCGGCCTACCACAGTCTAAGGGTAGTAACATTTTCGATATACAGAACCGACTCAAAGACACGGAGTTTCGCGGGCACATTTTTGGTCCGGAAAGACATATTACATTCAAAACCAAAAGCCTTTTTTAACGAAAATTTTACTGCGACCATGGTACACATTGGGACTAGAGAAAACTTATTTCTGCTGGCGGCCGTGTATTTTCGATAAATAGGGTCGACTGACATTGCTAGGCTTCTCAGACTTGCAGACAAGGTGGTGCTCTGTTGGGACTCCAACGCCATACTCTCTTTGGAATTGTTATATTACAAACGATAATACAAACGGTAAGAAACTCTTTGAGTACTGCGAAGCAAACGATACCCGTATTCTTTCCCTCTGAATGCACTCGAAGTGACGCAGTATTGGATATAGCTATATCCAAACATATTCATGTGGAGGACAATATGAAGGTATTCCACGAATTCTGTTCAGACCATTTGCCGATTGTGTTTGACATTCCCGAAAACTGAATATTTTTCATCAAATGGATAGGAATAGGATGGCTTTAGGCACTTTTTATATTATAAAATTACTCCGTAAAATGAGTGTGAGATATTGTCAACCGAGGACATCGACCAGAGGGTGTCAAGCTTCTCTAGTATCATTATTAAAGCATTTAACAAATTCGTCCCTAATTGTGACATAAGTGAATATGCTCTGCCAGACAATATTGTAACTCTAAATTATACTAAGGAATTACGTTAGAAATAGGTACAGGAAGACACCCCTCATTTTTGCCTCCACCCTGGTCAACCGCATCACGAGGAATATTCAGGACGCGATTCGGCAGTCTTGGCGGGACGATATTAACATAAAACAATCCTGTATAAAGCCTGATAAGACAAATAAGTCAAACTTATACAAGAGCATAAGAGGTATCACGCCTACAGGAAATAGAACCCTAATACTTGAGGACCGAGACAGTTCCATCATAGACCCTTCAGTTGTGGCGAACAAAATGGCTGACTATTATGAATCAGTATTCAGCGGATCTGATCACGTTGCCAGACCTGATATTGTGGATGGGATTGGGAATATCGTCTGCTCATACCCTACCCCATTTATTAAAGAAAGCTTAGCAGCGATTGAAACCAATTCGGATGAGATAGCCAGCTACGTTAGTAGGTTAAAAAACAGTAAAACACCGGGTGCAGACAGTACTTCTAATCGGGCCATTAAAAATCTTCCAAAGTCTAGTTTTTTCAATTAGCAACTACATAATCTATGTTTACTTTTGCTCACTTCCTCGATAACTGGAAGCTGTCTAAAATAATTTTCATACCCAAATCCGAGAAGCCTTGTAAACCAGAACATACTAGGCCGATTAGTCTGCTCAGCGGACTCAGTAAGATTGCAGAGAGGATCATTTACTGCAGGTTATGGGACTCTTGCCGCCACCTGACTCCTGAATTTCAGTTTGGGTTCGTTTCTCATAGATCACCCACGGAGGCTATTATGAGATTGACAAACCGAAGAAGGCTGAAAGTCGTCGTAAAACAATTACAATTGCCTTGCTTGACATTAGAAAGGCTTTTGACTCAGTGTGGCATGATGCCCGGTATTAATCGCTCAGATCTCACTTACAAAATTGTATGTCAGTACTGACAATAGTTTCATCTCTGAGACTAAAAAAATGTCTGCTGGTGTCCCTAAGCGTTCTGTACTGGGTTCACTGCTATACGTAATATTTACAAACAAAATTCCAAGTCCTACATCTAAGAGCACGTGGGTCCAGGTGTACGCCGATGACACTACCATTTTCTGTTCAAATTACAGGGCTTATCAATGTTTGATTATTTAGAATACAAAAGTATTTCGACTCTTTGAAAGAGTATTTCTGCGAATGGAACATTGCAATAAACGCTTCCAAAACTCAGTTATTGGTATTATACTTACTTATAAGCATCGTAACAAGTTCGAGGATGCAATTCCGGTAACGATAGACAGGTACTCGAAATTATAGACAAGGATAGATACCTTGGCGTTACTTGAGTTTTGGCACACACATAAATGAAGTACGCAAACTGCGATGGCCTTTCAGAAGCTGTATCCGCTTCTCTGTATCAGTAGTATTCTCGACCATTCCAATAAACTATTACCTAATTTATAAGTTACTTATAAGACTCATAATTATATACGCTGCATCGGCTTGGTATGATTTGAGCAACAATTGTCAAAAATTGGCTATTCAAAGAATCCAAAACAAGGCATTCAGATTCGCATTTGATTCTTGGCACAGTCCACCTGATTATTTTAGACATGAGCCCTGCTCTGCCCTACACAAAAAGGCTGATACTCTGACCTTAGGTGAGTTTAATGAAAAGCTGCTGTCTAATGTACTTTACAAACTACTGTCCTCATCAAACGAGCTATTGCTTAGTATTGCCCACGGGTATTGATTAACTGGAAATGTTTATCTGTTTCAGTTTTTGGGCTAACGTTTAGCTTAACCTAGTAAGAAGTTAATCCACGCTTTATTTTGTATTGATTTAGTTTTAAGTTTATTTTTTTCGAGTTTTGAGTTGTAAATAATACAAAAAAAAAATTTCATAAACATTTGTAATGCTTCTTAATTGGCAGAATCGCTATTAACGCTAAGCTTAACTTTACACTATAATAACCACTATACATATAATGTAATTTCAATCAAAGTTTTCTTAACAATCAAATTATACATTCTCAAATCACCATTTTTTGATTTCTTCTGAATAAGATAACGATTAAAATTACTACATCATTCATAATTTTTATCACCTAATAAAGCCATAATCCACTAATTTTATCTCTGCACATACAAAATATAACTATCACGATTTGTGTAGTTGGTTACCAACATTGTAAAAAAAAATCCTGCAAACTCGTTTCGATTTATAAAAGAAAATCGTTAAGTTAAATACATTATTCCACAGTATTGTACTACATATATCCAAACTGATGAAAACTCTCTACAAAATCCATTAAAATGCAACATAGTGTATTGTTGATAGTAAGATAAACGATTATAGCGAGTTAATAAAAAATAATAGTTTTTGTGTAAACGAATGATACTGTATATAGAATTCTCGGTGGTAATAAACTTGTGCAGCACTGATTCCTTCGCTAAATCTTTTATACAAAATAAGATTTTACAAAAATTATCTTATGCATATATTAAAACCCTAATGTGTATTACTATTACAGTGAATACACCTGGATTTATCATTTTTTTTTTTATTACTGTAACATTTTACAAAACTATCGATGTGACATTGTATGACAAGTTTTGTGAGCAACAAAATATTCAAAGTGTTTTGTAGCACGAAAGAATAGAATGTCAACATTGAGAGATAATTCCTTTGGGTAATGTTACTGTTTTAATGGTATACATTTTCATTTTGGAAAATTACTTATGTACTGGTAATATTTAAGATAAAAAGCAAGGTATAAGAATAAAGCATTATTAAATTTTTTTTTTTTTTCGTTATCTACCAGTCTTATTTCATTCTGTAATGAAATAAACACATTTCGGAGAAGAATTTTCATAAAAAAAAAGAAAACTTTAGTTTGCATAATATACCGTGCAATGAAATTCTGTAATTTTAATAAACTTTTCTCGTTTTAGAGTTGGAAATTAAATTTTTTTTTTATTGTGAAAATTTAAAATTTTTCAAATTTCAAAATATATCGTTTAAAAGTTGATGAAACTGCATATACTCGTAAGGATAAAAGCATCAATATAATTTTATTGTGTTTTAATGTGATTTGTAAATTGGATTTCGGAAATGATACAGAAATGTTTGCATTTATATTTTAGTGGAAGGATGTATTGGATGCATGTTTGTGTTAAAAATTTAATGGAGAATATATTCATAAAATGTTTATTGGTTTTGCCATTTTGGGTTAATGGGGTTGATATGTATGCAAATTTGATTATACATATTTATGTAAAAGTTCATAGGGAATCATTAAAGTTTTGAACTCATTTAAACATAACTATTCAGTAGCTAGAACATATAATATTATTTTACATAAAACACTTCTAGATGTTTAATATCATCTCCATGCGATTTAATTTAGGGCTTTTAGTATGATCAACCAGAATAGAGACTGTAATTTTAACAAATTTTCACTAAATGTATTACATACACACACAACAATGTTACCGAAAGGAAAAGTGGCCAACAAAAGTACATGGCTAAAAAAAGGTTGCCACACAGGGTCGAAGTTTGAACCACAATTTTTTCAGTCGATGACCTTAACTACCAGACTATAATGTAATGTAGTGTATTGTAAATAACTCTTGGGCAGCATTTTTTTCTACTTGATGGCCGATTTTTGTTTTTCCTGTGTGTTTTTTATAGATATATATTTGAATACACTCCATTCTTAAATAAAATGTAGCTTATTTGTGTCTAAGTGGATATTGCTGTCAAATTTAATTTTATTAGATGTAGGCATTTAAAATTGCCGAGACATGACCAGCTTACAGCTAACTTGAAGATTTTATTGATTATGGGAATTCCTACCCTGTTTATAGAATAACGAGAAATGCTAGTTTGCGCTATCTTTTTTGCTAACCCAGTTGTTGCTATTTTTATTTTTTTATTTTTTTGCAAATAAATTAAATTTATAGGGTTTTTTCTTATTAGGTTTTGATTTTTTAAAACAAAAAGGTGTGTCAAAGTGCGCTAGTACAGTCGAATGAAAAAGACGTACATTTTTTTTTCTCCCACTAATAAAAATATTAAAAAAAACATAATTGTATTAATTAGTTAACTTGTGAATTAAACTGGTGAATAATTGCTTTTTTTTTTGAAAGTGTCTAACCCTTTAATGCATACTGTAGCATATCTGCATCATGTTATTCTAATTTGAACTGCATCCACATTTGAGCATATTTTTTCTGTTTTGTTTCGTGTATCTGTTGTTCATTTGTTTTTCTATCTCGTTTCACACATTTTTTTGTTTTTTTCTGCGTTTTGAAAATAAAATCGCCATTTAGAATTAGTTAGTCGATGTTTTGCATACAGTTAGTAGTAAACATACATTTACATAATTAATTTTTTATAAATGAGAATATTGTTTTTAATATTTATTTTAATTTTGAACGAATTGTCTTTTTATAAAGAAGCGTTATAAATGGAAAAATATTTAAATTTTATACCACAACTGCATAATGATACAAATAGGCATCATGTCATAAAATCAATTTTCCGGGAAAACTAGCTGCTTCCAACCATTTTTACTTTGAAATTCGTTTCAGCCAAATGCATCTTTATAAGAAAAAAACTATTACAATTAAAAAGAAAAAATCATGCATTAAAGGGCTAAAGTTGTTTTGAAAGTTCGTGTGGTATTATCTTAAAGTACTCTAATGCTTGAAATGCCTTATGTTAGTATGCAATCAAGCCAAAAAAATGGCTGCTAATTTAACTTGTCCAGAATGTTGTGAAATGTTTACATTACAACAAAGATTTTTTCAATGTGACTGTTGTCAAGAGAAGTTTCTTCCTCAATGTAAAGATATCTATGGCCAGCATATCACCCGACTGGCTAGTTGCCCTTCTTGATATTGTAGTGATATATGCAGAAAATCAAGTCTTTCGACAATAAATATCGATAAGAATCAGCCGAATGTAATTTCATAGAAACATCAGAAAGTTCAAAGGAACAAAATTGAGTGCCATATTTGAAACCGTGAATAATCTTGAGAAAATGCTAAACGTTATGCAGGATTCACAAATTAGTTTGGAAAGCAGAGTTTGTCAAATTGAAACGAGTATCACAGTATTGCAGTACCAGTATTGAGAATGCGTAAAATATGAAGAAAATATTTCCAGACTGGAGATCGATCTTAATTCGTTGAGATATAAACAAATTAAAAATAACATAATAATAACTGGGATACGCGACAAAACCATTCAACCGAGTCAGCTAATGGAAATGTACATCAAGTTACTGTAGTTAATTCAGCTAGAAACAAGTCACGTATATTTGGTAGTGAAACTGGTAACACTGCAATGAGTTTCATTAAGATATCGTTTTCTGTTGAAGCAGCTAAATTAGATGTGCTTAATAAAATGAAACAACAGAAAAAGCTATTTGCCAATGAAATAGAATTCAGCGGGAAAGATGACAAGCAACTTTATTTAAGGGAAGAACTAACTTCATTTAAAGCTAAACCTTTTCGTAAAACACTTCAACACAAACAATTTTTATGGACCAAAAACAACAATATATTTTTAAAAAAGGATGAACACTCTGAAGTTTTTATTATCAACACTAAGCACTGATCTGGAGAAATTGTGAACACTGCGTTAGGCCAGTTTATTACATCGAACCAACACAATCTCATTCAAGTAAAATGCAATTCAATTTATTTTTTTTTATATTTTAATTTATTTGTAGATTTAAGTAGCTTTAAGTTTATATTTTTCAATTATTTAGAACAAATTTTGATGTTGTGTACAGCTGTTTCTTTGTTGAAAATACCCATGTCAATCTAATGTCGGAGACCAATTATACCGATGAAGTGGAGAAATGGAAGAATAGCGATAGATATTTTACGGGCGTTCACAATGCGGCGTTAACTAATCGTGTCAAGCTTGTCAACTTATTGTACTTTAATGTGCGTAGTTTACAAAATAAACTCGATGATGTAGTAACTTTGATAAATAGTCTACCTTACGGCGCAGATGTTGTTGTATTAACTGAGACTTGGCTTTGTAATGTTAATGTGCAATTTTTGAATATTTTGGGTTATAATGCATTCCATTCAATTAAGTATGATAGTTATGGAGGATGTAACGTTTTTGTTAAGAGCAAGTGGAATACAATTTTGTTACATAACGAAGAGTATAGTAAATGTAATTTTATGGTAGTCAATATTCGAAGTTTAAACATAAGTGTTTGCGCAGTGTACTGTTCGCCAAGCTCTGATTTTAAGTTATTTTTACCAAAATTTGAAGCAATAATATCAGATCTCAATAAAACTATTATTGTTGGATACTTCAATATTAATCTAATGGATTCTGAGTCTGATAATGAGGTCTTGAAATACATCGAAGTTGTTACTTGTCACGGTTATGCATTGTTAAACAAAACTGAACGATTATTATGCTACTCGAATTAGTAATACGATAGGTACAGTTAATGATCATGTATTGTAGCAACTAATCTCAATAATTTTATGTATGCATTTTGTTTAGAAGATACTTATATATCAGACCACAAATTTATTTATTTTAGATTCACTAAAGATTTGGAACAGAATAGAGAATTTTGATAACTTTGAATTTCTCTCTAATGAGCTTGATCATTTGATACAAAATTGTAGCCGCAAAATAAAATTGCAAAGAATCAAAGTAGGTATGAAACCTTGGATGACTACTGAGATTTCTAATATTATAAGATTCAGAGAAAAGTTTCACAAGTTACGGACAAAATATCCTAGTTCGGCGTATTCTACTGAAAATATGTGCTTTACTCGAAATTGGCAAAGAAAAAAGTCAACACGGCAAAAAGAAAATACTTTCATGGTATATTTCAAACTAACCTTAACAAACCGCATTACTTATGGAAAAATTTAATGAACACATACTAAACAGAGAGCAACACAATAAAATTATTGAATTGAAAGTGAATGATAGAAATTTGAGAACTGAATCGGAAATTGCTGTATTTAATAAACATTTCGTTAATAATGTGTTTGATCAATTTAAGAATTTACAATTTTCTAACCAGTCGTAATTCGATTATATTCAGTATAATATTTCTCAACCATTTATTTTACATATGATAACAAGTGAGAAAATTTCCATTATAATTAATAATTTAAAACAAAGATAAACTACGGGATTTGATCGGATGACAAATCGCTTTATTAAAAGATATTGATAAGCTGATTAACCCAATAGTCCGCATGATTAATCATAGTGTGAATACCAATAGTTTTTTCGATTGCCTAAAACGAGTTAAAGTCCGTCCAATTGATAAAATTGGCTCTGCTTTTGAAATACAAAATTATAGACCAATTTCCATTCCTAGCTCCTTAACAAAGATCTTTGAAAGTGTGTTTAACTCAAGTTGGAGGCGTACCTTGATTCGAACAATATCATTTCACCTGATTAATTCGGTTTCACCATGAACTCTCGTACAATTGCGGCGTGTTTAAACCTCTTAAGAAGTTTCAGCTTAGCAATTGATAAAAAAAAATTGTCTCTGTCATCTAGATATTAGCAAAACCTTTGATGCTATAAACCATAAAATCCTCTTGATAAAATTGAAGAAACTGAAAATCGATGATAATGGTATCACATTTTTTGAGAATTACTTGCAAAACTGAAAACAGTTTGTCGAACTAAGCGGAATTAAAAGTGATTTAGCATCAGTTAGCCTCGGAGTACCACAAGGCTCCATACTGGGGCCAACTCTCTTTAAAATATGCCAATGATTTTTGATGCAAAATATTATTGGGAATGTTCAAGTATATGCTGATGATATCGCCATAATGTACCAACATGATAATTTGCAACATCTCATAAATGATATACCTACAGTTTGATTTAAATACTTTGAAAGATTTTTTTTTTTTTTTTTCGCTGGCGCTACATCCCATGGAGGGATTTGGCCGCTTCATAGTGAAGTTTCGTAATCATTTATACAACGGATAATGAGTGATTAGTTCATTGATCCTTACATTACCCAGCCGTGATTTTTTCATCACCCGCCGGGAATCGAACCCGGGACCTCCGGAGCTTAAAGCAAGCATGCAAACAACTGTGCCACCGGGGTGGTACTTTGAAAGATTGGTTTAGTGATAATATAATGCTTCTGAATATGAAGAAAACAAGATACATTTTGTTTGAATAACATTCTGCTTAATAGTAAGTTATCCTACAAGATGAAATCCTTCCATTTACTTATCTAAGTCTGATTATAAACTCCAAGTTAAAGTGGCCATATCATGTCGAAACGATAAGAAAAAAAATCTTACACTATATCTACATTTTGAAAAAATCAAGAAATATTTTACCACGCACTTTACTGACCAACAATTATTATGCATATATTTATAGTCATTTGTTATATTTAAACCCAATATGGAGTGGAGCCACAAAAACATTGCTGGAGGAAATTTTTATTTTACAGAAACGAGCTATAAAATTTGTGTTAAATGTCCCAATAAGAACTCAAACCAGTATAATATTTATCCATTTTCAAACATTATATACGATCAATCTATTAGAATTGCTTACATTATGTTACAAAGTCGTAAAGAACATGATTATACACAATTTTATATTAATCCAGTCTAGTGAGGTTCATGAATGTGATATTCGACGTCGTTCTTTTGTTCGTTGCCCAAAGTTTACTACTTCCGCATTTAGTAATAATGTATTGTTTCGAAGCTTAGTGTCTTACAATGAATTGCCAATTTCTGTTCGCCAAAAACTAACCAGAAACATTTTAAACATTTAGCTTTGCAACATATCGCAAATATAAACTTGAATTAATCAACAGGTATTTATATACGTGTTGTTCTTTCATCTCCCTACCAATTATATGTTTACTGTTTGTATGATTTGGAGATTTTCAACAGCAATGGCTTTTAATTATAAATTATATCTATTAACAATTTAATAAAAACCTTAAATCGAAAATTTTCTTCAATATTAATGTTCACTATAATATGTAATTCTTCTTAAAGCGCAATAACAGAAAATTTATATTATATTTTTGCACAAGGATTCCGAAGGAAAAGGCGCAGGCATTGTTTTTATATTCAGTTGAAGTAAGCGCTAACTAGTAGCACAGAATATATATAAACAGAACAATATCTTCTATTGCGCTTTAGTCCTAAGCTGGTGAACAAATATTGTCGTTATTGTTTTTTTTTTCGACTGATTTTGATTTAGAAAAGATAGAAAAATCATTTTATATGCAATCAATGAAACAAAAAAAAGTTCAAAAATGTGTGTACCCACCTCTTTGTTTTGATAAATAAAAATCAATACAATTTTAAAAGGAAAGAGAAATCTTTACAATTTATAATGTGCTTAAAAGAGATAGACGCTCGTGAATAATTTTTAATTTTGGTCTTGTTAGCTTTGCGAAACTTTAAAATCAAATCAAAAATTAACAAAGGACCAATACGAGATACGAGATACGCTTAGGACTAAAGCTCTATAGAAGATATTGTTCTGTTTATATATATTCTGTGCTAGTAGTATTCAATTGGACTTTAAATTACTGAATTAAATTAAAAAATAAAGCAAAACAAAAAAAACGATTTATTTCAGGTGAAAATTAATTATAAACAAAACTTTTTCCATTACGTATTTTCAAATTTTACAGTAATGTCTAAAGTATCTAAGTTTATGGCCAACAATTAATTTTATATTATTATTATTATTATTATTATTATTATTATTATTATACATATATACAAAGTGTAAGCCAAAGCTTTTGTACTTCGAGCACACAAAAAAAAAAAAAAAACAAGAAAATGAAAATGTCGCTAATCATATATACATAATACATAAAATTAATAAACATAGATAATTATATAAAGCAATATGACGTACAATTAAATTAATTGTTCCTAGAAAGAACAAAATTATACCAAAGTTTTTTTTTAAAAATATTTAGCAAATTAACACCTTTAAGATCGGATGGTAAGCCATTCCAAACAGTAATTGCATTTACCAAAACCGAACCATTATATACATCACTTTTGTTAACCGGCAAGTTAATATTTCTTGTGCGCAGAGACCTGGAAAAACTCAACTTCTCATGTAAATACAACGGTAAACCTGAATAAATAACCTTAAATAGAAATACATAGAGCAATTTTATAATAATAATACTCTAGAAGATTACAACCTAGTATGGAACTCTTAAATGCCGATACATGGTCGAACCTCCTAAGATCGTAAACATAACGAACACAATTATTTAATGTCACCTCAAGTAATCGCGATGAAGTACTGTCACAATTACCATAAATTACATCACAATATGTAAAAATTGGCAAAATCAAGCTTTTAAATAAGTATTTGCGTAACTGAACAGAACAAAATATTTTTATCAATCTCAACGAATATAAACTATAGTTAACCCGTTGGCATAGAGAGCTCACATGATCACTCCAAGTGAGGTTGGAATTCAATACTAGTCCCAAATTATTTACCATCGGAACAAATAATATCTTATCATCCTCCAAAACAAGTGTCGGAGTGATATAGTGTGAATTCTTTTTTGACAGCAGCAATGCTTTACTTTTACTTGGGTTAATCGCAAGAGAATTATGTTTAGCCCATAATGAAATACCCCTAAGGTCGGCGTTCAGGTTAATAACACCCTCATCAAATTTTGAATAATCAATATGTATATACAATTGTAAATCATCAGCGTATAAATGAAAGCAACAATGACGAATTCGCCATGGAAGATCATTTATAAACAAAGAGAAAAGCAAAGGACCAAGAATGGATCCCTGAGGTACACCAGCAACTGCATCACTAATGTCAGAGCGATCATAACCGTGCTTGACAAACTGCCTACGATTTTGCAAATAAGAATGCAGAAGAGTAATTGCAGAATTAGAAAGTCTATAATACAAATAGAGTTTCTGAAGCAAAAGAGTGTGGTTAACGCAATCAAATGCTATGAAAAATCAAGCAAAACCAATATTGCAAGTGAGTTTTGTTTGTCTAACATTGAGGCTAGATCATCCACTATATGAACTAGAGCAGTCGTTGTGCTGTGTCCAGACTTATACCCCGATTGGTATTTACATAACAGATTAAAGCTATCCAAGTGTTGAATCATTTGAGATTGCATAATTTTTTCTAGAACCTTTGAAAGAGCTGGTAAAATACTTAAGTATTGGACGAATATCACGAATATTGACAACTATATCTTTCTTGGGAATTGGTATAATTGAAGCAACTTTCCATATATTTGGGAAAACTGACTTTAATAAACATTGATTAATAATGTAAGTTATATGCGGCAAAAAAAGATCAACAAAAAATTTTAATATTTTAAAGTCAATCATGTCATATGCCACAGCATCTGATTTAATAGCTCGGATAGCACCCAGTACAACCAACTCATCAACACAAACAAATGCAAAAACATTACACCCAGAATTTGTATTAAAATTTGTATCTGGTAGAGGAAGAACAATGACCGACTCACGAAATTTAGAAATTCCTTTCAAAATATCATCAGCAGAAAATTTAATTTCAACTTCACCCACAGAACACGAAACACCAAATTTTTTTAAATTATTCCATGTCATTTTGGAATTGTAAATATTCCCAAAAAAATGCTTTTGCTTAGCGTGGTTGATGTATGCAGTTGTCTTATTTCTGAGCCTTTTATAATAGTTCAAATCAGTCTCCAAGCCAGACCTTTTATAAATATTATACACCGAATCTCTCTGTTTTATTAAATTAACTATCGTATGGTTTAACCATGGTGAAGTTGGACATTTATTAATGCTTACTTTACGAGGCACACAAACCGAATCCAAATATAATAAATTAGAATTAAAAATATCAACGACCGTATTTACATCAGAACAACAATAAAGTAATGACCAGTCTATCTCAAAAAAACTAATCATGAAAAAATCATAATTAATTTGCTTGTAATTAGACACAGTGATATGAGTTATCTTATCTCTTGTGCGACAAAATTTATAAGAGGCAAAGATCAAATCATGATCTGAAATCGATGGGACAGAACACTGACCATAATTGATAACATTATGCTTATCTTGTTCAAACACAACAATTAAATCTAAAAGACTATTTAATCTTGTAGCACCGAAAGGTAAAAAATGCAGATTAAGTACAAGAAAATACTCCCTCAACGAATTGATATTCAACATATTAAAATTGAAGTCACCTAAACAGATCACTTTTTCATATACTGGTAGGAATTCAGAAAAAATAGATTTAAGATTAGTAATGTCTACATCTGAAGCAGGAGGAGGATTATAAAAAACAATAATCATAATTTTCCCAAATTTACCTAATAATTCAGACGCCATAAATTTAACTTAATCATAGAACCCGGCGGATAATACTTTAACATCTAAAGTGGATCGGTAGTATAATCCAATTCCACCACCTCGAGCATTCCGATCAGACCTAAGTAGTTTGTAATTATTAATGTTAACAGATTTGGTTGAAGTTTTATTATTTAACCAGGTCTCCGACACAGCAAGAAAATCAAACTCATATTGATGTAATAGAATTGTTAGTTCATCTAAATGTTTAGACACACTACGAACATTGGGATGACCAAAGCATAACATATTATCATTGGGCAAATGCAATTTCTTTGAAATAGCTGGACTAGCAACATCTGAAATATTAATAATATTTACAAAGTTATAATTTTGGAACATTTTTATTACGCCTCCATCACGTCTCGGAAAGTCGGAAGTGACCAACAATTTTGTTCATAAAATCGCAGAGAATCTTATCCCACAAGGTTTTATAAGCACCCCATTATACATTTTTGGTCTTGCTAGATTGCGAATACCTTCCCATTTCATTAAAACCCAAGCAAGAACAAATAAAAACTCTGCCTTGGCCTAAGCAACCATTTATGTTCAATATTTTTATTTAATTTCGAAGCAATGATACTTTTAGTGTATGGGAGCGTTATTATGCTGAAGAGAAAATTTAGGCCTGACTAATTTCTCAACAAATAAGAATGCTATATCATTCAATAAACCGAAAGTGAACATTGGCCTTGAAGAGTTGTTGCTTATAGAACACATTGCCAACCAGAATATTATGATTTACTGTGTGGAAACAAAATGTAAACGTAATTATATTGGATTGTCAATTGAACTCTGGAGAACCTTGTTATGTCAAAATTAGTGCGTTTTGTCGTTAATTAGAAAATATGGAGAAAAAAAAATGTTGGTACTACAGAGAATATCAAATTCAGTGGTTACTTCTTCCGTTCGCATCTCTTGCGGAAAAAATAAAAGTTTATGTGGCTGTATAAATTACAACACTTCAAGGTCAATGTTCAATTTCAGTTTATGAATGAGGCAGTATTCCCAGTTGTTGAAAAACAGTCGAGCCTCAATTTGCTCTTCAGCGCAATAATGCTCCCATACACAAGAAGGAGAATTTGGCACCAAATTTTATAAAAATATTGAACATAATTAGTTGCCTAGGCAAGTTTTTATTTGTCCTTGCGGGGGTTTAAATGAAAGCGGAGGATACTCGCAATCTAGCAAGACCAAAAATTTGTAATGGGGTGCTTATAAAACCTTGTGAGATAAGATTCCCTGCGATTTTATGAATACAATTTTTGGTCACTTCCGAGCCTAACCAAGCGCAAATTTTAGTGATAAAAAAAAATTACGTTTGAAAAATATTTTTTTACTAAAAAACTGTATGCAGCCAAAACTGCTATAAGTTCTATTTTTCATCCATACAAAACAAAAAATATCACTAAGGCAAAACATATTTTAGTGATACGTAGAGAGATACTCATAAGGGAAAATATATCGCTATTATTTCGTAATTAATGTATTAATGAAAACACACCAACAAATTTTATAAACAAATTACAGAAGACTGTCAAAGTATCATATATTTTGTAAACAAAATACATTATAAGTAATAGACATACGTTTGCTACAAAATTTTTTTTTTTTTTTTGATGTGGACGTACGTTTTTCTAGCATACTACAAGCAAATAATAATTTTTTTATTTATCACTAAAATTTGCGCTTGGTTCAGTTACAGGTCTCCGACACAGCAAGAAAATCAAATTCATATTGATGTAATAGAATTGTTAGTTCATCTAAATGTTTAGACACACTACGAACATTGAGATGACCAAAGTATAACATATTATCATTGGGCAAATGCAATTTCTTTGAAATAGCTGGACTAGCAACATCTGAAATATTAATATTATTTACAAAATTATAATTTAAATCATTCCGGTTCTCACTGTAGCAGCAGGTGCCCACAATTTGGCATATAAAGTTTAAATTTAAAAATAAGATTACAGGGAAATTCAGTTTAAAATAATATTATCATAATAATTTAACAAAAATTTGGAAACTTCTTGTATATTTAATAAATTTTGACAATTTTGAATTTTTTTTATATGTATACTTTCTAAAATAATCCTTTTAGTAAGATTCTCCTCGTTATACAAAATTGTCGCATCCTCTTCTATAGACAAAGAGTGGCCATTTTGTCGTAAATGGTTTGAGATTTCACTGTGTGATTGGTGAAAGGTTTTTGTGGAATCATAAATATATTAGTATAATCTAGTAGAACCATTGGTAGAAGCCACGATTCATAATTTAGATATCGACCCGACCAACTTTTTTTTATGATACCAGTTCGTTTTTAAACTTCCATCTTTATTACCTAAACATCAAGAAAAGCTGAACGACCTTGATTTTCAATTTCATATAAAAAATAAAAATAAATTAAAAAACAAATAAATCGTTTTAAAATAAAAACTTAATAAGAAAAAACCCTATATTGTAAGAACCCAGTTGTTGAAAAATGGAAACAACCAATTATCGAACTTTTTTCGTAACGTAAGAACAATTTTTGGTGATAATGTGGGAAAAATGAAAGTGTGCTTTAAAAAAGATTTGGCGTTAGCCAAATTAATTAATAAAAAAATATTTATTTATTTTTTTTGAAAACGCTAAACAAACGGTATTTTACAAATATTGTGCGGCAAATATTATGCGGCCCAAGCAGAATTCAACGTCACCAGCTCTGTCAAATTTACAACCTGTATAGAAGCGGTGATTACTATGCGTGGTGAAATAACTACTACCGAAGCAGTAGAAATATATGTGGGTGCTTCTTCAGAATAGGAATGGACCATAAATTTGATGCAAGAAATTCCTTATAGACGTGGCCAAAATTCTTAGTTTAGGTAACAAATTTTGCTTACCATTTAGAAAGGATTCTGTTCCTTATAATAGAATTGTTGCGGATATAGTGGCATCTCAAAATTAGATGAGAAAACTCATAATAGCATTAGAAATAGAATTATAAATAGTTTAACAAATTTTAAGCGCAGTAACATTTCAAATAAATATTATTTAAAAATTGAAGAAACGCAAAAAATTCGGGATTCATTTAAGGCAAAAAGGATTTTGAAAGAAAACGGCGATACGTATTGAAAGTTGATAAGGGTAACACAACGGTTCTCATGAACAAAACTGAATATTTGGAGAAAATCAACTTACTCTTGTCAGACAACATACATACATATTATGGAATTAAAAAATCTGGTTTTTCTTCAATTCAAACAAATTTAAATTTAATGATAAGCTGTTCCAATCCTCGAATGTATGGTTTACCAAAAATTCACAAGGATGGTTGCCCATTGAGACAAATTGTAAGTTATTTGGGATCACCACCGTACAATTTATCTAAATTTTTATCTAATATTCTAAATTGTTTTGTTGGAAAAAATTTTTCTTTGATAAAAAACGCGGAAGATTTTAGACATTTCAAAATATATTTCTACCTCAAAATTATATCTTAATATCTTTGGACGTTGAATCTTTGTTTACCAACTTAGACTCGTTGTTGGTATTAAATTTGGTAAAAACTTTTTGGAATGACATAAAATTAAAAAGCAACACTAATTTAAATTTGAATAACTTTTTGGAAGCATTAAAATTTCGTTTTTAGTGTTGATAAGTTGATACAAGAGCTAGTATTAGATTGAGTGTAAATTTCCCCAACCCTAAGATTAATTTATGCGGTTTAAATGAAGTTTTTATTATTATATTTTTTAAATAAAACTCGAACATTAATCTTTTAAATATAATACTTATTATAATATTTTCTGTTCTTTTTAGATACTTCAAGTGCGTTCTCCTTTTGAAGGTGAGTCAAACTTTTCCTGAAATAGATATTTGTTTTTTATTTCAGCAAACTTGAAAAATTGAATTTTTCGTTTTGTTTTATGCAAAACTATAGAAAATTCGAATATACATAGTTTAAATTACATTATCTAGAACGTTATCTATTAATCTAAACAGACAGCCGTTTAATAAACCGATAAACCTAAGTTCAAGTACTTCATGCATAAAACGAGATTAGTTTACACTAAGGTTGACATACTAAGAATGAACTCGAAAAATTTACTAAATCGGATTTATTAAACCGCAGCCTATCTACGCTATTAAAGTATTAAATATAGTATTTAGCGTTATTAGGCCGATATTAAGCGTATAACAGTTGATAATTGTTTGATAGCCGGGGCGAAGCCCAAGCTGATAAATATTATTCGAAACTGTTATCGTTTTTATCGATCGTTGGTTGTTCACTATTTTTCGTCATACCCAAAAATTGATTAATGTTAAGTTAAAAAAAACAAATTTAAAATACAAACTCAAGACAACTACTCAGGCAGCCTTAATTTCTTACCATAGTAACGGTTTGCTTATAAACAAAAAATAAAATGTATCCTATTATTAATTAAACAACGTCCACGGCTGTTACAATAACGGCGTGAATGTTATCGATGTCATAACAACTATGGAAAATTGGAAACACTACGAATATGATCAAATAATAGGCCGGTTGAAGCAAAAAAAAAATATAAACTAGATAAATTTGGTTGGTAAAAATCTAAATTTCAAAATCGATATTTTTAAAATTCCAAGGCATTTCGAAGTCTAATCGGCTACGGATTTAATTTTGAAATACCTGGACTTTACCATTTAATTCGGCGACTATCTCCGATGGTATCGTTTTGTATTAGAAGATCAGGAAGAAAAAGGAACATTATTACAAACTAGGTTGTTTTCCTTTCCTTCCTTTGCCTGTTATTGAAAAGCCATAACTTCAGAAATAGTCGTTAAATTATCTGAGTCCCTGAATTTAGATATTCAATTTCGATTTAAACGGTTTACATATTTTTAATTAAAACAGAGATTTAGTGGGGAATTGTCAAATTTTAAAAATTTCGAACTTATCCTTTCGAACTTTTTATTTTGAGAATTTGAAGGGGGAAAATTCGAATTTGTAATCAAAAATATAAAAATTTTACTTGAAAAGTTTTAGATTTTGGGGTTTAAAATTTCGGTTTTCGATGTCTCAATAAGCTATTATAATTACTAAGTTTGCTTGCTGTATTTTTCAAATGGGTGAATGTTATCACCCACAATTGATTTCAAAAATGTGTTGAATTCAACTGATGTAGGGTAAATGATACAACAATGGGCACTTACAAGACAGTTTCGCAATTAAATCTAAGTTGGTTGTTAATCTGTAAACTGTTTTATTATATTATTGCAGAACCGTCTTTTATCTTTCATTTCAAATTAAAATTTAAAATCGAACGCCAGTTTTTTACAGGATGTTTGTTAATCTACAATTTAGGTTTGAATTTTTTTTGTGGCTTAACTTTTTTTATGATGGATTTTTCCTGCTTTAATTTCATTTTTTTTTCTCTATTCTCAATTCTAAACAGTTGTCGTTGTTCTCTTTGCACTTCTTTTTCTACTTTTTCCTTTCGCTTTTGCTCTTGTATCTTAATATCCAAACGATGTAATAACGAACGGTAAATTTTCTTTATAAGGTTGATTATTTTTTCTCTCTGGAGTAGTGGCCCATCTCATGTGCGAAGTAATTCGAAGTGATTTATATATTTTAGGAAGACACTGAAACTCCTCTGTACTAAGAATCAAATCACGATCTTCTACTAACTGAAGTTTTACTAATTTTGTTCCTAATATCACTAAATTGTTGGAGATTTGTGTTTCTATTTTCCTACAATTCATTGGACTACCCTTGACTGTGTCGTGTGTATTTCCATGTATTGATTTTCCCAAACATTTTGAGAAATCAATTGCTAATTTATTAATTCCATATGCCTTAAATTCGTTTTGAATAGTTACCGGGCTTTCCTTTTTAGAGTGATATGCATATTGTCTCGCTTCCAATTTAGTACAACCTTTTGCCATTCCGACTTTAACAGCTTAAATGCCGAGACATCACAAGGCTGCAAAATTCATGTGGCGTTAGGGTATAGAGCAATTAATTTTTATTTCTAATTTTTTACATAAAACCCTCAACTCATACGTTAAATGCGTCACATGTCCATTAACAAACAAAATAACCGGAAATTTAATGTTGTTTTTAGTTAAGTACGGATAAAAAATATTGGAAATGTACTCAAAGAAAACCTCTTTAGTCATCCAACCAATGTCACTTCTCCCCACACCCCAATATGGTGGGATCGAGTTCCTTATACCGTCTGACATCCATTTATATGGGTATTATCCATATTTCCTGCAGCTGAGAAACTAAACATGACCATGAGGCACGACTTGGATGGAGGTTGTTCAACTTCATAAACGTTTTTGCTGCCAACTTTTGCTAGTACGTTTTTTGTCTTCGGACAAAGCAGGAAATTGGTCTCATCTTCGGGAATAATTTCGGTGCTGGCAGCAGTTACCTATAATATAAATCAATATAAATTATTGAAATATGGTGAAGTTAAGCGAGAAATAATTACCGCTTCTAGAATCCTTGTGTGAAAAATAAATTATACCATCCTTTTCCAGGCATTTTATGTTCTCCAAAAGGATGATCTCGCGGACAACCATCCAAAAAAAATTTTACGGACGCGATAACATCTTCCCGACGTTTAGGGAAACCCTTTTTGCCACTTTCGATAATCCAGTTAATTATCGTTTTTTCTTCACTCTCGGTCAGAACTCAGAACGGTCATAGGGCCAGGACGACTTTTTCTAAATTTCGATGACAGACGGTATGTATTGTATTGTTGAGCGTGGGACGTTAAATAGTTTCAATGCCGTCTTTTTCCCAATTTTGAGAAATACGATTCCAATTTCCTGCAATTTTGAGAAATACGATTTTAAGGCCCGTGTCGGTTTTGACCTCAATGCTCCGCTTATAAACATATAGGCCGTTCTTTGCACCTATGTTGGTAGTTAAGTGTATATTTTGGAGAACTTCTTTGATTTCGAAAAACTGAGTACTATAACTAGGAAATTGGGGTTGTTTGATGGAAATGGGATTTTAAAATGTCAGCATCAGCCGGGGAGTAATTAATTTACAGTTTATTGAGAATGAAGATGCGGGATTTGCTGCTCGCCAAAAAATAATGGTTTCTCAAAAATTAATGTAAAATGACACAAAACACACAGTAGGAATATACAGACAGTAGGAATATCCAATTCCCCATATGCTTTTAGATGTTAATAGTACATAACTATCTCGAATACTAACAGGCTCGCACGCTTTTTTAATTTCATTTCTCTATGTTACTCTTCTCTGAAATGTACAGATATATTCAGTGCAAATTTAAAGAAATATTGTGTCAAATCAGGCCAGTATTAATTAGAATAACATTATATTTTATTTTCCCGCATCCGCGGGTACCCCTTTGAAAAATGTTCAGTTTTAATGGTTTCGAAACTTCGAATTTATACGTAATGGTTAGAGGAGTCAAATTGAAAGTGCGGAGCTTTTGCTGCTTGCGTTAGAATTAAAACGATTCTACCAGTTTGACTTCTCCGACCATTTTGGTTTTGTATGTGGTAAACAATCCTCCGCACATTTAAATTGGGAATAATATGAAAAATTCCGCTGAACAACCTTATTAATTTGAGTTCTCCAACCATTTTGGTGTTGCACAAAATATCTGTCGTTAAAAGCTCCGTTGAAACATTTACCTAGGGTAAAAGCACCGGTGGGTAAATAAACGCCTATAAAGCAAATACCCTGCTGAAGGATTTGCCCGGTGACCTGGTCAATTAACCGAATTATCGTTAAGTTTTATAAAAATTTACCGACGTATTCGGTAAATGTAAAAAAAAATCTTCTGTCAGATCAACTACTTATTACTTACTGTGAGCTAATGGTCGACTATAGAGCTGATAAACTGCTAAAAAATAGATATTTTGGCTGAAAAAATATTTTTTTTTGACAGCAGCCTATATAGATATTTCTGTGGGGGCTGGAAGTTTTTAAAACTACTAGAAGGTTATTATTGTTGTTGAAGATGCAGTATTTGGAAAGGCTTAGCTTAACGATTCTATCAATTTGACTGCTTGAGCCATTTTGGTTTTTATAAAACATGTGTTCTACAAGCCGTACATTAGCCGTACATTAAAATTATGAACAAAAAGTATAGATTAATTCAAAATATTCCTGGAGTTCAGTCCATCCCTTTTTGGATCGTAGTTCTTCACAAAATTCATCGATAACTGAAGCTTTGCAACATTCCAGTGCCAACGAATGCACATGATAAGAAACCTGTTAATCTAGTGGCTTTAAAGCCGTCAAATTGCCGATAAATTACCGACCTGATAAAAACAATTAACGCTTGCCGCTTAATATGGAAATCGGTAAATTTGCACTCTCTAGTTGGGTCCAAATAAACGTGAAAACGTTTAGCATCTCCTTCGAGACAATCCTCGTACGTATCATCTTCGGCAATTCTGAGTTGCGTGTCCATTTGAATTCCTCTACCATGTTTAACGCTTGGTGTTGGACAAGATGTTTGATCGGTAGATTGAGCAGCACAGTATTCTGGTCAATTTCCAGTGAACATTGCGTTCAGGTTGATTTAGATCGAGGTATAACCTACCGAGATTATTTCTGGTGGTGAGTTACAGATAAAATTTATGGGATTGTAGGAAACCCTAGAAATTTAAACATCTTTCGAAAATGTTGAAAATCACGAAAAATTTCGAATATTCGATGAAACTGCGATTAACGTAATAGGAAGGTATAACTTAATTATTCCGAGAATAGAGATTCGTTTTGTTTTGAAAATTTGAAATCTGGTCGAAACTCGAGATTAAGTAAATACAAAATGTTTGAAACAAGGCTTACTTACCACGAAGGGCCCATGTTAATTAAATAAATACTTCATAAGTTCAGGGGTGGGATAATGAAATCCGATAGGAAATGCAGGTTGTTTATATTGGAAAATGTCACCGCTAGCAAAACCGACAGGGAAACAAACCGTATCATGAAATGGGGCTATATCATGAAATCCGGTAGTGGCGGAATTTTGACGGAAATCACCCGGTTTTACAAAAAACGGTATCATAAACACCGCTTTCACTGTAAATTTCTGTCAATAATTGTCCGTCAACTAATATCTAACGGACGATTTATGACGAAAATTGAGGCTCCCTATTTTTACGGCAATATCGAGTTTCCCCTTGGACGGCTGCGCTCACAAATAGCAGCTTTCAGTCGATATCGAATCTCTGGATTAATGGCTTCTCTCGTTACTATGTCCGGTCTTATCACGGATTTTGATGCGCCGGTGTCAAGAGTAACTGTACTCTCGGCCTGCTGTTTATTGTTCCTTCGACGACGAGACTGTGGTTGTCTCGCATTAGCTGTCCTGGGGGCTTTTTTTTATTTCTATGGCCAACTTTTGCCCTGCAAAGCTGGCGGAATTTAGTTTGATGGCTCCATGCCGTTACTACTTGAAGGGTCTCTTTCAGAGTTAATAACCCTCATTGGGTTCCGGTCAGTTGAACGTAAACAATTTATCGTGTTAGTGTTACAATTGAACGTGAACAATTGATCGTAGACAGATTTGATCGTATGTTCAATAATCGTGTAAACACCTGATCGTATGAACAATTGATCGTATGGACAATTGATCGTATGGGCAATTCAAGTTCTGGAATATGGCCAATTAAGATGAAACTTCGCTGTTTCTTGACCGATTATGATGAAATTTGACATGGGCGGTGGAAATGGGATTCTAAAATTATTTTTGGATCAAGTTCTGGACTGTGGCCAACTAAGATGGAACTTCGCTGTCTTGCATTATAAAATCTTGCAAGTACCAAATCTTGCATTCGAAAATTTTGCAGTTTTAGTATCTGTACCTGTCTTTAGTATCTAACATAATATTGCTTATTCATAAAATTTCATTTCCCAATTGAAAATTCAAATAAGTCAATTTTGAGTTTAGATTAAATTATCGGTATTTTATTGACAAAAAAAACATAAGAAAAGTTTTTGTTTAATGGAGATTTAATATTAAAGTTTGAATGCAAATCTAATTTTTCCAGAATATTTCAACGAAATATTCTGGATAAGGGAAATTAAATCTCCCTTGTCCAGAATAGTTTGTTGAAATATTCTGGAAAATGAAGATTTTCATTCTAATCCTAATATTAAATCTGCATCCAAAAACTTTTTTTTTTTGTGAATAAAATTGCGATAATCTAATCTCAAAACTGACATATTTGAATTTTCAATTGAGAAATGAAATTTTATGAATAAGCAATATTATGTTAGATACTAAAGACAGGTACAGATACTAAAACTGCAAAATTTTCGAATGCAAGATTTTGTACTTGCAAGCTTTTGTATTGCAAAATTTTGTATTGCAAGACAGCGAAGTTTCACCTTAATTGGCCATTTGCCAGATCTTTATCCAAAAATCATTTTAGAATCCCATTACCATCGCCCATTTCAAATTTCATCATAATCGGTCAAGAAACAGCAAAGCTCCATCTTAATTGCCCATATTCTAGAACTTTATCCAAAAATCATGTTAGAAGCCCATTTATGTCGTCCATGTCAAATTTCATCATAATCGGTCAAGAAACAGCGAAGTTCCACTTTAATTGGCCACAGTCCAGAACTTGATCCAAAAATCATTTTAGAATCCCATTACCATCGCCCATGTTAAGAAACAGCGAATTTCCAATCATCAACTGATCCACGATTAATTGCCCATACGATCAACTGATCCACGATCACTTGTTCATAGGATCAATTGTATCCACGATAAATTGTTCCCACGGGCAATTGTTGTACGATCAATTGATGTACGATCAATTGTTCACGATCAATTGTTTACGGTCAATTGACAGTAAATCAACCATTATTGGCGCTTCTTTGCTCGACTCGTATACCGGATGAGGATTTTTCTCTGCTGGTTTTACTCTTGGAGCTTGGCATGCTCTGGCAACGTCTCCTCGTTGATTGCATCTGTAGTACCTTGGTCCGGATACTGCTGCTGTGGCTCTTGATATTTCTTCCTTAAATACTTTTAAGGAATTCTTGATCATAACCTGAATTTGACTCACGTCTGCAGCTTCCAATTTCTTTAATCTGGAAGTTTCCGAATAGAGCGTTGGTTTTGCGGTCTCATATTCTAATGAGGCTATAAGAGCTTCACTTGGCGTAGATTGCTTAGCCGTTGTCTGGAGATGTAAGTAACTTCCTCCTTTGCGATTCCGGCACATTCTGGATGGTTTCTGCTGCTCTACCCCTTCACGCCAAAATTAACCCACTTGATAGCTGCTCAGCGTTCCATTTATTAGTTTTGGCCCCTGCCGTGAATTGCACTTTGAAATTTGCCCAAAATGATTCACCATCAAATACTGGTGGTTTCATGTGGCTGGAGCTGCCGTTTCGGTGGTGATCTGATGAATTCGACTGTAAGCTACCTTCTCCATGCTGCACAAGAGGGGCATCCTTTCCTTTTTTTAGCTCCATTACTTCATTTTGAAGTTTTTCAAGTTTTTCTTCCAAATGATGGGGTTTAAACATGTTTCGATATCCATAACAAATATTTGTAATAAATCGAACCATCGACCTTTTCGTTTCTACCATACGCCAACCGTCTATGCTATTGCTGTTCATAACGTGAACTTGTTGTATGAAGGCCATAATTTTTACAATATTTTTCACCACTGGTATTAATGTACTCTTAGAAAAACGGGGTTGATGGGGCTCCGAAAACGAGTTCAATAGAGTCTATGTATCTATATATTCGGAGTTAATAGATAACTAATAGTGATTACATTTTTATTAACTCTTTTTAAGTGCACAAATTTAAACACCATTTAATTGTTTATTGTGTTTCCTTTTCGGAGATTTATTACATTCCTAAAAATTGATCTCCTAAAATAGTTTGTTTAGTTCGCCAACTATCGTTAATGCAGAACTCTCTCCGACGTTTATATATAGCAATTTTAGGAGTGGACTATCAGCTCTTATATAGGGATAATGTAAGTTTCCCAATTTGGAGTTAAAGTAAATTAAGTTTGTGTATTACACATAATAATATATTCAGTATTTCAAATCAAAATTAAAAAGAAATTTTATTTCAATTTATAATAATTTTTGTTGTATTTCTTTATTGCACATAATATTTATAAATTAAAATATTTCTAAATAAATTTAATTTTTTACAAAATATACTTTGGAATAATAAAACTTTTACTGTTATTGATAGGACTATGGATTTCAAAGGGACTTTTATTTTACTTTAAATTATTTCAATTTCCCTAGTATTTTTGACCTCATAGCCCATAATATTTTTATCAAATAAAAGAGTGTTAAATTTTTCAATAGCAAAAAAAATTTTATTTTCATGTTCAAATATTAATATTATTTTGCCAAATTCGGGCATTTTCTTAAAATTTAAATAAGGTACAAACACAAAAACTTGTTCGGTACAAAAATCCCTTTTCTATTTTTTTTATTTTTTTTTATTAAGTGTGTGTTTGGATTCAATGAAAATTTTTCAATAATAGTGTCTTTCACATGTACGGGGAGTAATTCCGATATTGGTAATTCTTCATCAATATTATACTCAGCCTCAACAATATATTTATAGTGGATGATTTAGCATAAAAACATTGATGCTTTATTGCTAAAGTTTTGCATACATTAATAAAATTATGACAGGTGGAAGCCATCTGCTTAAAGGTATTATGTTTACCTTCGAATCTCATTGTCCAAAGATAAATTAACGCATTTGTTGAATTATTCGTGGATAATGGATAAGAAAATGTTGCTTTGGAATGATTTTATGATCAGGATATTCGGTTTGAAAATTTTGCAGGTGGGTTGATATTAATTCAGATAATTTGTTTAGCATAGTATTAGGAATGCGTGGAGAAAATACAAATTGCATAATTTCTAGAAGAGAACATATGATACTAAACTTTGATTCTAACACACTTTTGTTTTTAAGTAGTATATCTATAAAAATAATCGTAAAATACCTGATGAGACACCAAAACTGGGATGCTTTTTGCCCTAACAAGTGGCCCGGCTTATCAAGGTTTATAAAACTTGGCCGGTTTGTGTTATCCAAAAGTCCGTAATTGAAACATGAAATTCTATCATTGAGCTCAGATGCAGTGAGAATTTTTTGTTTTTTAACTATATACATATGTATATCAAGAATAATTTTATTTCATATTGGCCGATGCCTTCTAAAAAATCATGCATCACATCAACGCTTAGCGAAGCAAAAGTGTTGAAGAATTTCAAATCATTTAAAACACAATACGTTTTAAATCCAAAATCATTTTTGGCTAAATGTTGAGCAGCATTTGTTGGACTCCTTAAGATAACATCATTATCAGAAAACAAATGTTGTGTCTGATCTTTTGAAGAGAGACAGAATCTGCAAAAATAGTTAGAATTGAATGATTCATGAAGACCATATAAAGTATTGGCGCCTAAATTGTCATGAGCCACTGATAAAATAGAACCTTTTACAGTAAATGTTGCTTCAAGGTATTGAACTTCAATACCAGTATGTTCAAGATACTTTAAGTCTTCGACTTTTAGCTGTAATATTGCGCCAAATCCAGTTGACTTAATGTCCTCAGCATAGCATAAGGCCACTAAAAATATATTTTCAAGGTGCGAGTTTAACTCGAATGGTAAATTTAATATCGTAAAGTAAATGCCACAAATTTTATGAACTTTGGTTTTTGATCCAAGAGGATTTACGGCTTCAAATTCATCAGAGAATAATTGTATGTATTTGAAAAGAAAATTTTTCTTGTGAAAAAAATGGATTAGTTTTATAATACAATCCAACACTAGGTTTTAATATGATGGAAAGGATCCGAAGTATCATTATTGAAAATGTGAAATAGAAATTTTTGATTTAACGAAAGAAATTTCATGGTCTCTCTACTATGGATATAAACATAAAAGTATTCGTTTTTGGTCGAAATACATAAAACAGATACTGACATTTCTTTTGATTGGGGAATTCCACATTTTAAAATAAGTTGTTTGCGCTTATATGTCGAGTTTATACCTTTAAAAGGATTATCAAGAAATTGTTGAATACTCAAACCTAATTTTTGTTTTCCCTCAACAATTGGTTTTAACTTATTTAAAATGCTCTTGGTAAAAGTAGTTACTGATTGTACTATAGAATCTATTTTTGTGTCAGCTATATTTAATTTATTCATTTCTAAGATGAATTGTTCCGAAATATTATTCATTGACACCTCTTCTTCTAAAGATAATTCTGAACGATTTATTTCTAGAGGTTTGTCCCGTTCAATATTTATGCTAGTGTTGGGAGTGTGTACCAAAGCTGAATTAATATTTTGCTTTGAATGAATTGAAACTTCCTTTTTTTCATGGTAAATTAAATGCTTTCGTAATCCACTAAAAGTTTTAAACTTAAATTTACATTTATCATATCCGCAAAATAAGTCAGTCTTATTCTGTTCATGCAAAACATGTATTAGTCTTAAATGCCTAATATACATTTTGGAACTACATAGTTGCTTACGAATAAAACAAAATAACTTCATTATACAACTTACATGTGGTTAAAAAATAAAAAAAATAATTATAAACCAGCCTTTAACGTGGCTCGTTAATTCTAGCCGATTTTTAATATCGATTATTCTGGCAGTAGGCAGTTTTGAATTTAATTCATAAATCGCATGGTCCATAAAATTAAAAAATGTTTGATGTCTATCAGTGTATTCGCATCCGAAGACAAAAAATGTCTTAAATAACGTGTCAAATGCTACAAGTGAGGAGCAACCGTCTATAGGCATTTCTTGTGCATCTATAGCAATTGTGTATCTTGATATGGCCGCTTTATTAGTACCGTAAGCAATGATGGCTGGTCCACTAAAATTAGGTGCTGGTTTCCCAATCTGCCATAAATGAAAAACAAATTAGTTATTGAGTTTCTTATTTAGAATAGAATGTTGCTTAATTTACCTTATGAAATTTAATAATAGAAATTTTTCGATCGGCAGAAGTACTCTTCCTTCCTCTTGTAGGAAGTAATTTAGACCGTATCAGAAAAGCATTAGTTTCTAAGTCCCACCCTTAAATTATATTAAATACATTTTGTATTAGTAACAATTGATTAGTTTAAAATAAAAATAACTTACGGTCTTCATCGCTGATCTCGTCATCGTAAAGTTTTATTTTAAAACTATCTCCAAGTTGAATAACCTTCTTTTTTAATTCAGGCCATTTTTCGGTAAGATGGTAACAGTTTTCCGGATATCTTAAATTAAAGTCTTGTTGAATCTGTAATAAATTTTTAAAAAATATACCTATTAGAAATTGACAAAATATAATTAATTATAAATCAAAAACCAATCCAGGTGTATCAAGGAATCTTGAAAAGTTTTTCAATATATCCTGGCTACCAGATGATCTTAAGGCAATAGTTTTTGCCATTTGTTCAAAAATTTCGTTTTTCTGCACCGAGGGGCAAGCATTCCTTAAAAACCGTATATCTTCTTCAAAGCCTGCATGTACTTCTGGAGATGTTAAAATGGCTTATTCGGCTATAGATTTCTTTATTTTTCCACTGCCTGAACTAGTTCGATTTATTGTTTTTAATCGGTTCCCGATGTAACCTCCCCTGGTATTTGGATCATAAAATATTTCCTAACAAATTAAAAGAAAATTAAAATTATGCAAATATTAAGCAAGTAGACTCATATTACGTATTTTGTAGGATCATCGCCACACAAATTGCTAAATAGTCTCGCAAGTTCTTCTGCCCAATTAATTTTTTCTTCACGAGTTGGATGGGGACCGTTTACTTTGGTTAAATGCTGTACGGTTAAATTTATTAATCTCTTTCGAGTTGTGTCTTTTAAAGTCTGTATTTCCCTGTATTCCTTAAGTATGTTTAGACCTGATAAACTTTGGTTTAAATGCCTTTCGAGTTCGTTTGTAATAAAATCGAGGTCAAGTTGAACTTTCTTAGGAAAATTTCCAATAAAACAATTTTGTCTTCTTAATATTCCTCTACTACTGGCATCACTATCACTTTCAATACCTATATTTATTTCCACAGGATCTGTTTGGGTTGCTTCTTCTTTGGTTAATTCTAGAAAAGTAATAATATAAACGACAGTGTTTCGGTATTTGATAATTTGTTAAAGAAACCCACCTTTGTTATTAGATTTCCTTATATAAAATATCTTCTCTTGTACGTTTCCAGATTGAATATGATACTGAAGTACTTCATCCGGTTTTTGAGCACCTTATTTATCCTCTAAAGAAAACAAATCTGATTCAGTCAAGATTAGTGATATGCCGAAAGCTATAAACGCTACCAATTAGAAAAAAATATATACAAAATAAAAAAACAAAACACATGTAATTTAAATTTTGTTTTAAACTTGGCCGAAATAAATTGTTCACTTCATGAGCTGTAGAGGTAATTTGGCTGACAACTACCTCTGCGTTTCTTTCTACAAAAATTGTTTTATCTTGGTTCTGGTTCGTTATTTTTAAATTTTTGGTTTTTTTAAAATTTCTGATGTTTATCTTTTGCTTTGTCGATTCACAGAGCTATTGTTTGAAATCGAGAAACAGATGGTAAACATTAAAATTTACTGATTGATATTTGGATATAATTAACTAGAAAACATCATCGGTAATCGATCCATTTGAAAGTCTCCATTGGTAATCGTCGATGAACCAATTTTATTGAAACAACATGCAGCACACATAATTTATCGAAACTATTTCTTTTAATCATTTACCAGATATAATGACATCCATTGTGGTGATTTTTGATTTATCGTCAAACTCAACGAACAGATATTTGATTAATTCGTTATGCGAAATTCAAAATAATAATTGTTGTGCCATCTTTATTTAAAATTTAACACCGTTCTTTACATTAAACTTCGTTGGGAGTTAAATAAGCTTCTTATGAAGACTTGAATATAACGCACATTAATTTGCACAAAAATTCTCGATTTATTTTCTAATTTTAAACAGTGCGTAGTTAAATCTCTAAGATACTATCTAATCAACTATAGTTAGTATGGCACTTTATTACTTACTATGCTTATATTCACTAATTTGCACTTTAGTTTTACACTATATTAAATTGTAAAATAATTATTTACTTTTCACTTACAGCACTTAAACGATCTATCCAATTCGGGGGTTAACAGAATACTATTTTTTCACAAAATTTATAACGGTCATGTTTAGCACCGATCGGAGTTAATTTTTATTACTTTCGGAGTTCTATAATTTACTCTTAGTTTTTAACTCTGATCAAAGTTAAGTAAAACGACATTCGAAGTTAAATGTTAAACTGATTTCTAAATAAATAAATTTTCGCCCAAAGAGTGTTTAATATTATTATTTAACTGTTCTGCGGGGCTAAAAAAAAATAACTTTGCCGCTATGTCAAGAAATTGCACAAAAAAGGCGTTAAATATGGTCAACTCCTGCTGTTGGAGTTGAAGCACACCGGATATTTCTAAGAGTGTGTGATTATCATACACGCATGATAATTAAATTCGTTTTATTATTAATTAATTTATTACAATAGATTTCATATTTTGTCGTGCACAAAGGAAACGAAATATCGCTGATGTTGCCGCACCAAAAGTAAAAGAGAAACTGTGCTGTTGAGTGACGTGGACGTTGCATAAATGAATAGATGCATGGAGTTTGCGTAAAATAGACTGAAGATAAAAATGATTTAAATTCACCATCGAATTGTGTAAATCTACTTTGAATGATTGTGGTGATAAAACGAAATGAGTGAGCGACTGAATGAGTGAATCGCTACAAACTTTTCAAATAAATACAGCCCACTGATGATTCTCTGGAATGTTTTATTTCCACATACAAGTTTTCTCATTGAAATCTCACTTTTAAGCGGCCAAAATTGTAATTGAGCTGCATTTTTACCTGGTTGCCGAGCTAATGTAGCGTGCAGACCTTATCGCACTGTACAACGTTTGCGGGTTATAATGTAAATATTTCATCCGATTTAACGTAGGATGCTTTACATGGATATCTGCTGTTTAGAGAAGAGCTTACCGTTCATGGTAAGGATCATCTCCCTGAAACTTGATTTAACATAGACAAAAAAAGATATAAAACAAAGAAATTTAACGAACTATTGATTTTCTCTGTTTGGATGAGTTGATGAGTTACCAGATTAGACCACCCCAAGCACTTCTGCTCATATTGGAAAATGTTCCTCAAATTTTCACGATTTTGGTAAATTATTACAATTAAAAATGTTTAATTACAATTAACTATATTCTTTTCAATTAAAATTATTTTATTTAGATAAGAAACAACACAGCGATTTTTGCTTTGTGGGTGGTATTTTCGTGAAGCGAATGGGGAATGTTGTGTTACTTTAAGATTTTTTTGTCGACGAAGACAAAAGCATTATTATGTAATACAATAACGCCAACCTATTTAAAGCATAACCTTATACTAAGATAAATGTTGCACACACAACCGTTATAAATAAATAACGGGAAACATAAATAATTAATCGAAATCAATTACATTGCAAATAACGTTTAAATCATGTTTACATAGAGACGTTCTTACATATATCACAAACCACCCATACAAATTCAGTTTCACATCAATTTACAATTATTTCGAAAATAAAATAAAATTTGTATGAAATTAAACCGAACGTATATAGTTCAATTAATCATTCTGCTTTTTTGTTGTGTAAATTTTCATATTGTACTTAAGCTAAAATGAAAATTACAAATTTGTGTTATAATTAAATAGTTAACTTTAATTTAAATAATTACATACATATAATACGTAAATATCATAAAAAAAAAAAATAACAAAGAGTTAAGATAAATTATATTCATCATTGTCAGAATTAATATTAATTTAATTTTTTTTTTTTTATTTTTTTTATGTAAAAACGAAAGCACAAAAATTCTAATTTTGTAAATGGAAGATATAATGTCTGTGTGTTTGTAGCCTACAAGCATGTATGAGGAATTTAGATTTACGTTACTTGAAAATTATTTTCCCTTGTATGTATATGTTCTATGTATTTCATAGCATATTCTTGACTAATGACATTAAGGAGTTGTAAAAAGGATTGAAATGTTGAACAGTCTGTTCATATGTTGATTTATTTTAATCTCATATTATGACATTTAAATATTTGTTTTCATCCTATTTACGTATGTGGGTGTATGTACAATATATTCTTATTTGAATTTTTAATTGCATTTTAATTAATATTCATATAGCTATGAAAATGAATGACGACGAAAAGGCACTTTGTCACGCTGTCTGCACAAAGTACATGTCGTAATCAAATATGTAAAGGAAAGTTTTTACTGTTTTGTAATCAAATTCTTGAAAACAAACATTTGTATATTCAAATGCAGATATTGTTTTGTTTCAAACAAAAATACATAATTTCTATATTATTTATAACTAATGTCTGCTCTACGTAATTAAAATAACAACATTGTAACTTTACAATTTTTTCTATACTTTATATACAACTAAAAGCTTATATTATAAATTAAAATATATAACTTAATATTTTATTTAAATATTTCATTATTTTTATTTTAAGCAAAATTATACTTTAAAAAGCTTTTCCAAACTTTTACTTTTCAGTTAAGTGTGTTTTGTGTAGGTGTAACTTCTCGTGAATCAAAATATTTTCTTTATTTAAACAAAAAGCTTTATTGCCATTATTAATATTTCGCGGTGGTAACAAATTTTGTTTATACAGCAATAAAAAGGAAAATATTTTCCGAACGAATTTAAATAATTTTTTCGTATACTTACGTACGTCTATGAGTAATAAGTTAGATTCGTAGGAATATTCAATCATCAGATTACTTAAAGATAAGCTAAACGAGAAAAAAATTGATTTTGTTGGTTTGAGACAATCCGTAGTAATTTTGCATGAGGGATGAAGCGAGGTGGCATCTTAATTGTACCCGTTCTATTAGCAGGGCTGTTACTTTACTACAATTGTAGTAGACCTAGCACATTTTTATCATTTTATTAATTCAGTGCCCACTAACTAAAATCTACTACACTTTCTCATTTGATTGCGATTTTGTATCAATTTTTGTTTTGCTTAATGGAATAATCACATTTCTACGCTTTTAGGTATTACCATTTTACTGTTTGTAGGGAGTATTTTTATGTCCATACTGTGTTTTGCTTTTGTTGGTATTATTTGATAATTATTATTTCATTCGGAACGTTTTCTTTAGTAGCGTTGAACCTTAAATTTAACAACACAAATTTTATTTTAGTGTAGTGAAATTGCAATTTTGCAACCGTTATTTTACATGCAGGATTAGTATAATTTAACGCAAACGTGAAGAATAATACAATAGTGGCCTAATAAATGTATGCATGTTAAGCAAACGTAATTTTACGTGAAAAATAATTCAATTTTTTAATAACCGGATATTTACCGTTTGATTTCATTAGTGTATGCAATTTTACCAGATTCATTTACGGGTTAGTAATTTAGTGAATATTGATTTAATGAAAACATAATTTGGAAGAATTATTTGATTATCCAAGTACAATTGATTTTGTATTGTCTTCAAAAAATCAAGGAAGAAAAAAAATTCTGAATTAATAAGTTATTGATGAATTAAATTACCCGTACGATATGAAGCGATATTTTTTCACCATTCCCAAAAACATGTAAATAAATGTTGATAAACCAATATTTTGAATGTTTTGTTGTGACTGGGCTAGGGGAAGTAGTGCAAGTGCCATCGAAACCAACGGATAATAAAACAAACAGGTTAGTGTCCACTAAAATTTGAAAAATTTGTAACTTTGGCTGATGTGAATAAAAAAAAGTATGATAAATAATTGCAAATGAATTTCATGGAATTTTGAAGTTTATCGGAAAGCCGCTTAGTCTGGTCGATTTTTCGGAATCAAGCTCGTCTTCAGAAGATGTTGAAGTACCACTAAAAAAGAGATGCACACAAACGTACAAGCCTGAATGAGAACATAAATTTTCATGGCTCAATAAAGTAGACGAAAGAGTTTTTTGCAGTGTATGTTACAAATGTTTGCCAAATAATAACTGCCATTTAATTTAAGTAGGCATGCAAAAAATAGTAAATCGCATTCAAGGAACATAAATATTAAATCATTCCAACTTTGCAAGAATGCTACTATGCTTCGGAGCAAATATAAAAAACTACAAAAAAGGCCTGCCGAATTTTTGTGTATCATGTATTGTGTACAGTATGACCTATGACCTCCCATTTCAACAAATTGATTATTTGCCCGCTTTTATACAAAAAACCTGCCCTGATTCAAAACTAGCAGCGCAAATTAAATGTGGAAGAAAAAAGGCGACGCGGATATCGTAAACAAAATTATTGGGCAATATTCGAGGGTAAATGTGATATAAGTAATTAAAAAAATTGTCAGTTTTCTGGTGGTGTGAAGTTTATGACAAATTGACAAAAAAACATACAACAGCCAAAAGTGTAGCAGCATATTACATTTACCGCAAAATTTGATAATAATAATGATTTTGTCGTTTGTTATCTGGATAAGCCTTGGTGTTCAGTAGGATTTCATGCATATTTGTGCCAAACGATATTTTTGCGCGACCCTCAGGGGCTGAGATTTATATTTTAACAAATTTCCCTATATCAAAAAATGCGTAGGTGGAGTTTGATGGCCATTGACAGGTAATAGTAGAGATAGGTACGCAGTTTTGACTATGCCTTGGTGTTCAGTAGGATTTCTTGAATATTTGTGCTAGACGATATTTTTGCGCAACCCTCAGGGACTGAGATTTTTATTTTAACAAATTTCCCTATATCAAAAAATGCGTAGCTGGAGTTTGATAACCATTGACAGGTAATCGTAGAGATAGGTACGCAGTTCTGACTATGCCCTGGTGTTCAGTAGGATTTCATGAATATTTTTGCTAAACGATATTTTTGCGCGACCCTCAGGGGCTGAGATTTATATTTTAACAAATTTCCCTATATAAAAAAAATGTGTAGCTGGAGATTGATGGCCATTGACAGGTAATAGTAGAGATAGGTACGCAGTTCTGACTATGCCTTGGTGTTCAGTAGGATTTCAGGAATATTTGTGCCAAACGATACTTTTGCGCGATCCTCAGGGGCTGAGATTTTTATTTTAACAAATTTCCCTATATAAAAAAAATGTGTAGCTGGAGTTTGATGGCCATTGACAGGTAATAGTAGAGATAGGTACGCAGTTCTGACTATGCCTTGGTGTTCAGTAGGATTTCAGGAATATTTGTGCCAAACGATACTTTTACGCGATCCTCAGGGGCTGAGATTTTTATTTTAACAAATTTCCCTATATAAAAAAAATGTGTAGCTGGAGTTTGATGGCCATTGACAGGTAATAGTAGAGATAGGTACGCAGTTCTGACTATGCCTTGGTGTTCAGTAGGATTTCAGGAATATTTGTGCCAAACGATACTTTTGCGCGATCCTCAGGGGCTGAGATTTTTATTTTAACAAATTTCCCTATATAAAAAAAATGTGTAGCTGGAGTTTGATGGCCATTGACAGGTAATAGTAGAGATAGGTACGCAGTTCTGACTATGCCTTGGTGTTCAGTAGGATTTCAGGAATATTTGTGCCAAACGATACTTTTGCGCGATCCTCAGGGGCTGAGATTTTTATTTTAACAAATTTCCCTATATAAAAAAAATGTGTCGCTGGAGTTTGATGGCCATTGACAGGTAATCGTAGAGATAGGTACGCAGATCTGACTATGATTTGGAGTTCAGTAGGATTTCATGAATATTTGTGCCAAACGATATTTTTGCGGGACCCTCAGGGGCTGAGATTTTTATTTTAACAAATTTCCCTATATCAAAAAAATGTGTAGCTGGAGTTTGATGGCCATTGACAGGTAATAGTAGAGATAGGTACGCAGTTCTGACTATGCCTTGGTGTTCAGTAGGATTTCATGAATATTTGTGCCAAACGATACTTTTGCGCGACCCTCAGGGTTTGAGATTTTTATTTTAACAAATTTCCCTATATCAAAAAATGTGTAGCTGGAGTTTGATGGCCATTTACAGGTAATAGTAGAGATAGGTACGCAGTTCTGACTATGCCTTAGTGTTCAGTAGGATTTCATGAATATTTTTGCTGAACGATATTTTTTCGCGACCCTCAGGGACAGGGACTGAGATTTTTATTTTAACAAATTTCCCTATATCAAAAAAAATGTGTAGCTGGAGTTTGATGGCTATTGACAGGTAATCGCACAGTTAGGTACGCAGATCTGACTATGCCTTGGGGTTCAGTAGGATTTCAGGAATATTTGTGCTAAACGATATTTTTGCGCGACCCTCAGGGGCTGAGATTTTTATTTTAACATTTTTCGCTATATCAAAAAAATGTGTAGCTGGAGTTTGATGGCCATGGACAGGTAGTCGCAGAGATAGGTTCAGTAGGATTTCATGGCCTATCTCTGTGATTACCTGTCAATGGCCATCAAACTCCAGCTACACATTTTTTTGATATAGGGAAATTTGTTAAAATAAAAATCTTAGCCCCTGAGGGTCGCGCAAAAATATCGTTTGGCACAAATATTCATGAAATCCTACTGAACACTTTAACATAGTCAGATCTGCGTACGTATTTCTTCGAATACTTGTTAATGGCCATCAAACTTCACCTACACTTTATAGTGTATATACTCTTCTGTTGTCAGGTTTTGTTTTTATTTTCTCATTTTTTTTTGTCAGAAACTTCACTTTAGTCAGTTTTATTTGGTTCTAGATGAAACAACCGACGTTTCCACCGCAAAATGTCTAGTCATTGTTGCACGTTTCTTCGATTTAGGCAATAATTTGATTAATGACTGTTTCTTTGCGCTTGTCGAACTCATTGGATTACCAGCAAAGGATATCTTTAATGCGGTTTCAAACAACTTCGCATGTGCTGGAATTCCAATAGAAAATATTGTGGCTGTAGCTGTAGATAACGCGTCCGTAATGACCAGCCATATAAACGGAGTTGTCTCGAAGTTTTTAACTATTAACAAAAATTTGTTTTATCAGATATACAGGTCACTACTTACATCTACAGTGTGACCACTTTATATGGTTACAAAAGAAACTAGCTGTATTTTTCAAATTAATTAATAAAATTCAAACTTTATTTGTGAATTAGTAACATAAAGCTTCATAGTTTAAAATATTATAATATTATTCAATTGTATCGCCTCTCTCCTTTATTACGCGCTTCAGTCTTTTTTCGAAATTACCACACGCGGCACGGATGACTTCTATTGGGATTTCATTCCAAATACTCAAAATTACCGTCTTAAATTGTTCCAAAGTGTTGTATCGGTAATCCTTAAGCTTTTGTACCATAAACCCCCAGATAGAAAAATCTAAGGGATTCAAATCTGGTGAACTAGGCGGCCATTCGTATTTGGTAATGAAATCAGTTAAATTAGCCATACACCACTCTTGAACTATTTTCGCCGTATGTGCAGGTGCTCCGTCTTGTTGAAAGCAATAATATTCCTCTCCGTACATTGCTTGAGCTTCTGGCAATAAATGTTTCTGCAAAACCTCTTCCAAGTAATATTTCGCGTTTATTTTAACACCTTTTTCAATAAAAACAAGTGGAAGTGCTCCTCTTTTGGATATGGCTCCCCAAACCATTACCGATGACGCATTTTGGAACCTCGGTATGTGCTTTTTATAATTTGGGACATCCTTTATTGAAACCGCCCAAACACGATCGTTTTGAACATTGTGCGGAACTTGAAGCACAAAAAGTTTTTCATCTGAGAAGATAATGTCGTCACCCGCGTGCCATGAAAGCAATTCTTTACTTCTAGCTCTGCGTTTCTCTTTTGCGGCAACCGTAAGTCCATGAATTTTCTTTTTCTTGAAGGCTGACATTTTTAAGTCGTCCCTGAGTATTTTTCGGATTGATTCGCGCTTCAAATTTAATTTTTCTGCCAATTTCCTTGCCGATTTGTCACAATTCCTGCGTATGCGCTCCCGTACTATCTTTATGTTTTTTTTTGTTCGCACACTTCTTTTTCGACCAGTTTTTTTGCGATTTTCATTTGATCCCGTATCACAGAAACGATTCACTGTACGGTAAATAAATTGTCTATTGATTCCAAGATGTTTTACTTCTCGAAAGATCTCTCCACATTTCAACCCACTTTTAAATTTCTCCACAATTAGAGATCGTAAGTTTGACATGGTCACAACAACGCTATTACGCAACTAAACTAACTAATTTTTTTTTGATGTATATAGAAAACCTAACGGTACTTCACGATTTAAAAATTTCAAGATTATTTAGTTTCGTTTGTTTTTCCCGGCTACTCAAACATTTGTAACCGAATATAGTGGTCACACTGTATGTGTTTCATTGTCATGCAAGAAATCGCCAAGCCATTTAGAAAAAAATATTAAAAATATTTTTAATCATTTTGTACATAGCCCGAAAAGACAAGAGGCATTTAAATAGTTTCAGCAATACTTAAATCATAAAGTACCAATTACCACTCATTGGCTTTGCTATGAAAGCATGCACAGTTACAAAAAATGGGTTATGTAATGCAAATTGCATTACATGTAGGTCCAGTACTAGCTTCCATCACAAAATAATGCTAGCTTTGCATTAAAATAGGTTTTAATGCACAGTGCATTAATTTGTATAACAGCAATTACATTAAATTTTAATGCAACATTCCATCAGAATATAAAGCAAATTGTATAACAAACGTCAGGCAACTGCATTAGAATTTATCAAAAACTGCATTAATAAAATATTTTAGAAGTATTACATTTTAAAGCAAGTTGCATTAAAAGTTGTGTAACTTTGCCACCATTTTTTGTTTTTTATTTCTGTTAATAAAATCGTGGTCGCGTGGTTTTTCTGGTGTTGGTTTTAGTTTTTGACGCCTTGAGGGTCGAGACCTCAGAGGCTCCAACTGTTTTGCAGTTTGGCGGGCTAGATCACTTTATGATCGCCCAGGGTAATAAATTATATTTTAAGAAATGAAAAGTTTACCTGTAACCTAATTAAAGTCGGTTTGAGTTCGTGAATTTTATATTAATAACGCAAAACATGTGCTTGAATTTATAATTCATATATACATTGAAGTCTGCTTGTTTTAGCGAATTTTATGTTGGTATAATTTTTTAATTTGAGCAGGTTACTTTAAAATAGTTAATAAGTAACTTTTAGCTTTAGAAATTTTTAAGCTCCAACGAATTGAATGAAGAAGCCGTAAAAAATATTAAACAGGTATTAGTTAAATTTTACATTGAATTGACTGATAAAACTAAACAGAGATACAAATTTGAAATTGTTGAAATAGTTAAACATTAAAGAAATTTGTTCTGGAAGCCTTCCGACAAAAATACCATTACTCAACTACTTTCCATTTAACAAAAGTGATAAAGATATTTTGAACAATCAATTTAGAAGATTAGGAAATTGCCAGCAAATTTAAAGGAGCTGTTGTTTCATTTTGGAGTAAAGTAAAATAATTTAAAGATATAACGGATGAACCTAAATTTTTAGAAATTTCTTACTATATGTTGAAATTATGTTCACTTCCACACAGCACTGCGTCTGCAGGACAGAAATTCTCGAGGCTTAATTTAATCAAAACAAATCTAAGAAATGGTCTAAACATTAAAACGGTCAAAGACTTAATGCAAAAGAAATATTAATCATAAATAAAATTTTCTGGGAATCGTCTGATCATTACACACTAGCAGGCGCATTTAAATTTGCGGATAAATCTGTGTTCTATAATGAAGTAAAACTGTTTTGCTTGGTTTAGTTACCGTATTGTTAAGCAAATTAAGTAAGAATTTATCCTTAAATGGATGTTATTGGCTTTGTTTAATTTCGTTGTTTAGTATTGAAAATAAAGACTGATTTTTTCGGGATAGCTTAATAACTTCGATTTTTAATAATATCTACTGTGGTATTTGAAAATATTAATACAATATTTTAATATTCACATTGATTTTGTTGAATTTTTATCAATAAACGTTAAATATCAGGAAAATGTGTTTAAAAATTATCTAAAAACATTTTTAATTCACAAATTACGAATCTACTCCGATTTTTAACAATACTCTACTACCCATTTTGTTGACAGAACTCACAGAACTGTCTGTTAATTTTGTTTGGAGAGGCATTTTTAAACCTTGCTGAACCGCTTAAAGAATAAGAGAGATTATGCAGACAGGAATATCTATTCTCGAGCCTATTAATGACTCAAACTAATTTCATTCTCACAATAAAATATTTATATTTTTAAACTAATATCGTTAAATGAGCAAATTTGATGTGCTTTCAAAAAATGGTTTCATTTATTTATTTATTTAAAACCACTAGAATAAATAAATAAAACTACTGTAACGACTGGCTTTGCTCTACGTTCCAAGTTTTTAGAAAAAAATAGTAAAATTCAACAAAATCATAAAAGCGCGGGAAAATCAAGTTTGTAGGAGAACACAATAACAACGAAAATAATAATAAAATTTTGTTTTGAGGGGATTTCTTTTGTTGTTGATTTTTTAGGGGAGTATAAAAATAAACATATTTGGATGCAACAAAGAAAATAATAATAATAATAAAACAATCATTGGGCACACTACTTCTCTCTGATGGCGTGATATTTTGTTAATTTTTATCTGCGCAAGATAGCCAAAATTGCCTAATTGTATTATAGAGCTTTTAGTTTCGAATTCCATTTTTGTTTGTATTGAAGTTTTTCTCTTCTTAATAAAAATTAACAATATTTGATATAAGAACTATAGTGATACATTATAAACATTATAACAACTAAATATGATGTTGTTTATATTTACAATAAAAATAAAATTATTTTGGAACACTTTAAAAATAAATGACAATGTGAAAAATCTTGTTAATAACGCGTTAGTGATTAGTATTACAAAATATTTTTTTTTAGAAAAGTTAGCTATTTTCTCATTTTTCTAATTGTACATGTGGTGAACATTTGTAATCTAATAGTTATATAAGTTGTAATAATTTAATACATTAGTATATGATTCCTAAATAATATTAATCAAAATAATCATAATAATCAATAGTTATGGGTTTCGCGTGTATGGTTCTGCAGTCGATGCGACAAAGATTAAAACACTTGGAATTTATTTTAATTCCCCAATAACAAATTTTTATTTTAAAGTTTAGATTTAAAAAAATTAAATAAATTTTTTTTTTAATATATAACGTTTTTAAAATGGACTAAAAAGAAGAAAATAATTTTTCCTTGCCCACAGTACAAAAAATTCTGAGAATTTACGATTGTAAGTTTTCAGCAACTAAGAGAATATTTGGAAAATTTAAAACGAAAAACGTGGAGCGCATCTAACGAAGTTTTGATACATGGTTCATTAACGATTTAATTATGCTCCCTGACAAGTGATGTTAACTATAATTCTTTTAATACCATAGTTAGCTTTCTTTATTATGTATTATGAAGCCATCAGAATTGTATTGTACCATTATCTGCGCTCCACGTTTTTCGTTTTAAATTTTCCAAATATTCTCATAGTTGCTGAAAACTTACAATCGTAAATTCTCAGGAAAGATTATTTTCTTCTTTTTAGTCCATTTTAAAAACGTGATATATTAAAAAGTTTTTTTTATTTAATTTATTTTCTGCTTTTTTAGTGTTGCCAAAAATGTATTTTCTAGTACTTGGTTATTTTGTATTCATGTATTCGGATACTTGAATATTTTATTATGATTATGTATTCGGTTTCTTGGAGAATAACAAACTTAGAACCAACTTTTGTTCGGCAACCTATCGAACCTGTCGCCAAATAATTAATTTAATTTTTATTAGATCTTCATCGGTTACTTTAAATTTTTCCATACTATTAATTTTGTATGCATAGAAAAACAGCATACTATATGACGTCGGTTTATTGTAACGATCTCGAAAAAACGTAATTTACAGCATCACCTGGAGTCGAAATATATCGCAAACTATTGAATATTGCATTGTCATCGAGTTCTGAGCTATGTTCAAAATTTCAAGTCTCTAGATTATCGGGAAGTTGGTTTTAAATCGATTTCAAAATTTGACCCAAACAGACAGACAGATAGACAAGAAAGCAAGTTAAGAAAAACGTTATAAAAACGTTATAAAAAGTACGTGTTAGCTGTATAAAGTAACTTGAATAAAAGACATGGTTATTATATGCTAAACTGTTTATATACTATAGTCATTTCCTATTAACAGTGGAATGACGTGTTCTGTATTATTTTGCAATTATGCATTTATTATTAATGTAGTTCCTATGCTTCACTGTTGCTCTTTAATGTAGGAATGTAGCTCGGTGCGGTGATCGGGTGTGTAGATGGGGTACGTGCACGTAACTCCCCCGGCCTCAGATTTTTGTTGTCCTCAACAAAACTAGATCTGTCTTCCTTTGTGATCATCTGGATGTCTGCGGATTTTTTTTATTTTCACAAACCATTGGCATGGTGTGCAGCTGGGGCAGTATCTTAGCATACATAAATATACTATGATTGATACTACAGTTATGGTTATTATGCTCCAAGAGGTGTAATGATGTTGCTGTTTAATGGTTTCCTGTTCTACATATGCCATTCGCTCTAGGTTTTTTATTGTTATGTGCGATAATTGCTTCAGGTCGTAGACTTTCGATTTACTGGTTACGATGAGTTCATTGTATGGTACGCACGTATAGATTTCTTTGTACCTTTTTCCTTTATTCTCGTAGATTACTCCTTTTACAGTGATTGGGCAGTTCTCAAATTGTACTATGCATTGTGATGGCAGAAATTTCGATGTTTGGTTGTAGCAGTCTGTTTTAAACTCGATATCTTGGTGTTGGTGAATGACTAGGAATTTGCCTTATATTTGTTCTATGTTCTCTGGTATTTCGCCTTCTAATATTGGACAGCTTGCCGGCTCATTCGTTATAATTTTTGATACGCAGGTCTCTGTTGTTCTATTTAGCTCTTCTTCCATGCAGAAGTAAGTGTCGTCGATTTTATTGCAGTTTTCGTTAGAATATTTTGCATTTTGGTTATGGATATGGATATAGAGTGCTGGGATATTTATGTGATTTATAGGAAGGGGAAATATTTTGATGTTTTGGAATATGTTTTGTTAGTATTTAGGAATGGCTAATTTGTCGCGTATGTGCGTCTTTTCGTATATAGTGTCGTTCTGTTTTAACGTCATTGGTTTTATTTTGTCTTTATTGTATTTGTCTGTTCTAATTTGTTTATTTTGTATTTCCTTGTTCGCAATTTTGTTCGTTCGTAAATTGTATTCTGATTGTAATGTTTTCAAGAATTGTTCAGTTCCTAAATCATCAGGTATTGATTTCATTACTATGTGTGCTCTCTGAAGCTCTATGGGTGTCAGTTTGGTTGCTGTATGTACTGAGTTATTGTATGCCATCGTTGCTTCTATCATGAGTTCATCATTTCTAATTTTTCGGTTTTCGGAATTTTTGATTTTTATTATCTTCTTCTGAATTTTTCTATAATTCCGTTGCCAGTGCTGGATTTGGGTGTTGTCACATGGTGCTCAAAGTTATATTTTTCTTTGAATTTTCTAAATACTTCTGATGTGAACTCTGTTGCGCTGTCTGATATTATTGTATGTGGTATCCCTTCCTGAGAAAAGTGGTTTTTCAACCTTTTTATTATACCTGAAGTTTCTCTATTTTGTAATTCGTATATAGACGCAAATCTTGAAAATCCGTCTCTTATAGTTAAGAACTGTTTATTGTTTAGAGAGAATGTATCCATGTGTACTCGTTCGTTTGGTCTTCTGGGTGTTAATGTTACTTGTTGTGTCAATTGTAATGGGCTTCTGTCATATTTTGCACTGTTACAAGTTTCACATTTTCGGATATATTCGGTTATTATCTCGCGTTGATTGGCGAATTTGTATTTTTTATTTATTTGTGCCATATTTTCTGTAATTCCTCTATGGTCTTTGCTGTGGGTTTCAATTATTATTTGTAATTGCTGTATAGGATCTTTTAAAACTTCTCTGTTGTCTGATGGTTGTTGTTCAGGTATTGTCGGATTTGATGTTGAATTGTTTTGTTCGATTATTCGTATGATACTATGTTGACACTTGCAGGTTTGCTTGTTAACATCCATTTTGCAACTTCGTCGTTGCATTTGATTGATATATTACCTTTTACTCCTTTGTCAGTTATTTGGTTGTTTAACATGATTCGTATGATTTGTTCGTTATATTCCGATTTTTTGTATGTTGTTACCATGTTATTTTTTATTTGTTATTTTAAGATCAGCTGTTCCTTTCACTTTTTATTTTCCGATGATAAATATGAATTGATGTTTAAATGTGTTTATTGGAGTGTGGGATATTGGAAGTGTAATTTCTTCCTCGTCTTCTATTTCTTTGGTGTTTATTTCCATCCTTGACAGCGCGTCTGCATTGTTGTTTGATGATCCTTTTTTGTAGTTGATGTTATACTCAAACTCCGATAATTTTATCCTCCATCTTACTAGTTTTGATGATGGATCTTTTAATGACATGAGCCATTCCAACGGTCGGTGGTCTGTGTACATTTCGAACTTCCTTCCGTATAAATATGGTCGGAAGTTTTTACAGGCCCATACTATGGCTAGTAGCTCCTTGTTGGTTGCGTTGTACCTTGCTTCTGCTTCTGATAGTACTAACACGGAATGTTTTTTGAAAGTTGGGGTATTCCAGTATGGGTTTAGTTGTTAGCAGTGTTTTGCATTTATTGAAGCAATTCTTGTATTCTTTTTCGTTTATATCGATCTTCGCTCCCTTTTTGAGCTTCTTTGACATCGATTTTGTTATTTCGGCAAAGTTCTTTATGAATTTCCTGTAGTATCCGATTAGGCCTAAAAATTGTTTGACCTGACGGGTTGTCTTTGGAATTTTTATTTTCGTTATAGCTTCTATCTTTTCTGGGTCGGGCTGGATCCCTTTCTCGTTGACTATATGTCCAAGGAACTTTATTTCGTGCTGCATAAATTTACATTTATCCTGTTGAATTCGCATGTTGCGTTTTGTAGCGTTTCGAATATTTGTTTAATGTGTCCTAGATGTTCTCCTTTTGTTTTGCTGTACACTATGATATCATCCATGTAGCATAGGCATGAGTCACCTATTAGTTTATCCAATGTCCTGTTCATCAGTCTGAGGAATGTTGATGGCGCATTCTTAAGCCCGAACGGCATTCTTGTAAATTCATAGTGGTTTCCTAAAGCTGAGAATGCTGTTTTCTCGATGTCTTCTTTTCTCATCTGTACCTGGTGAAATCCGGATTTTAAGTCGATGATTGAAAAATATTTACACCCGTGCAGCTGGTCTAATAATTCCTCAATGTTTGGTACCGGGAATTTGTCACCATTCTAAATTTGCGTATTCCTAATTCGTCGGCTTTTTTGTTAACTATGATGAATGGGCTATTCCATGGACTTTTGCTTTCTCGTATTACGTTGTTTTCCAGCAGGTATTTTATTTGTTTTTGTATTTCCGGAATTTGTGAAGGGGGGTATCTAAAGTGCTTTTTATGTATTGGTGTATCATTCGTCAACTCAATAGCATGTTTTATACTTCCTGTATATGGTAATGTTGATGTCATATCGAATATTTTGTAGAATTTTTGAAATATTTCTTGCAATGTTGTTCCTTGTGGTTTTTGCTGGAAATTGATACTGTTGCTTCCTGTCCTGTAATTTTTTAGTTGTATTGTGTGTGTAGGAAATACTAGTGTTTCCTGTTTCAGATTTATTGTTATGCCAAGTTTTTTCATAATATTTATGCCAATTAACCCATCAAAAATGTCTTGAAATTTCAGTAAGTGAAATTTTAGGTCTTCGTCCGTCTTGAATTCTTAAATTTTGAATGTTATTGTTTTGTCTACTGTTAAACTGCCTAAAACCGTTTTAATTTTTACTGGTTTAATTTTAATTGTTTTATCTGGTTTTATAAGTTTTGGGTCTATGTATGACTCATCGGCTCCTATGTCAATTAAAAGATGAATTGGTCTGTTGCGTTTATCTATCGTTATATATGGAAGCGATTTGAAATTGTTTGAGTCTAATCTAGGTCGCCGCTGTGTTCCTGGTCCGAGGATCTGTTCCGAAAAACCATATTGCCTTCTTCATCGTCACTATTATGCTCGTCTTTGCATTCATCTTCTGTTTGTTCGTTGTCTGTTTCTGTGGTGTTCACGGCGTTTTCCATTTTTATTGCTGGTATTTTATTTCTGCTCATTTACCATTCTGCTCTTGGTATCCACTTACTTTTTTCTATGCTGGATCGTCCAGGCTGTGCTGTTTTATTATGAAATGTTACCTTTGGTTTTGCTTCTTTATCGCCAGTTATGCCGAATCTCTGAAAACGTGTGGTTGGGGGTTTGTATTTTATATAATACATGTTTTCTTCTTCTAGGTATAGTTCTAAGGCCTCGCTTAATGTTTCAGGGTCTCTACTCCGTATACATGATCCTATTGGTTCTCTTAGGTTTGAGATGAATTGTGCTAGACACATTTCTTGAAATAGTTCTTGTTTTACTCCATTTGCACCGTTCAGGTTTGCTCTTGCGACTAATGCTGATTGAATTTTCACTATTTTTGTGTAAAATTCTCTGGATGTAAAATTTGCCTGCCGTGTTCTATGCAGATCGCGTATTAACGCTACTTCCGATCTGGGGTCTGCGTAGTGATTTATCAGTATCTGTTTTATGTTGTTCCAGTCATTTGATGCTCCCGTGTCGTTGGCTATCAGTACATCATTAGCGTTGCCTTTTATTTTTGATCTTATTGCTTTTATGTAAGTCACTGGTATCTCTGTCGTTTTAGGTAGCATGGCTTTTGTCATTGTAAGTATGTCATCAACTTCGTCTACAAATCTTTGTAGTAGTCGTGTGTTGCCTGTAAATTCCGTTAAACCCTTAATGATGTCAGGTGTTCTGAACGCTGAATTTAATTTTTCCATTATATCTGCTGGTACTACTGTTAGTTTTGGTGCGCCTTCATTATCGCTCATTTCGATGCTCGTTGTTTGTTTTGCGTAGTCTCACAAACGTTTTGCACTGCACTGATTTCATTAATTAATTTACCGAAATAACTTTAAGAACTTCCCACGTTATGTTTTTTTTGTGTTATATTTTGTCGTTGATACAACTTGTATTTTGCATTATCGCGTATTTTATTTAATTTTGATTCGATTTGTTTAATTTGCGCTTTATATATTTTTCTTTCCACACTACTTTATTTTATACACTTTGTTATGTGTTTTATATGGCCTCAAGTACTATTGAAAAACTTACTTAAGGTTTAATGTACTAGTAAATAGTATTCTCCGATTCTTCTTATGGATCGAGATTAATGGGTCAATTATAGGGGATGCAAAAATAATTTTAACTTACTCTGCAACAATCTGGCAGACGATGGATATGAAGGTGCTAATCTTCATGTCGTCTCCTCGTTCGAAACTGCTTTTTATCTTCAGGCGAGTTTTTATTTCACAAAAACTGCTCACCTACGTCGATTGATGTTGCACAATTTACTTTTGTTTTTATTTTACTTCACTCACTCTCCCTAAATTATTATATCAACCCGCTTACCACTGGTGGGAGTTTGTCGATTGATTTCTTTTTAAAATTTAGTTGCACTGAGTTTAAGCTAAACACTTTACTGTCCTTTGTTGTATTAACCACTTAATGCACAATATTTTTATCGTTTTGGGGTAAAAAAAACAATTTTTTTTTTGCAGAAAATGATAATTTATGTTATTTTTAATTAGTTTATTTAAAAAAAAAATGTTTTTTTAAAATTATGATACAAAAACATGGCACAACACAGAGTCCAACGTTGCAGTCACTGTCACTGCACCAAAACCTCGTTTCTTTTCTAATCTTCTTTCCATTGAACATAGAATAGAATAAGGAAAATCGAGTATATTCGAAAAAAAATGTAAGGTTTTGTCTTTATTTTCTATCGCCCATATTGTAAAGATGTTCAATTCTATTAATCCGCTTGGTAAAAGTCATAGTGGCACATGTTGCCACTATAAGAGGTAACTGATTAATGACAGACCAATCATAAACGGTATTGAGATCGCTTTGCAAAATTAATTTCTGTTATCAAGGACTCTGAAAATGTTTAGGTCATCTGCATAAAGCAAGTGTCTTAACTTAATAACACCAGAGATTTCATTGAGAAAAATAATGAATAATAAGGGACCAAGAATCGATCATTGAGAAACACCGGAAGGAGCTCCAAACCCGTCAGACAAAGTCCCTTTAAACTTTACAAGTTGAATTCTATTGCTCAAGAAATATTGAAACCAATTGACCAAAAATGGAGGTATGTTAAAAGATTCAAGTTTATGCAATAAAATCGAGTGCGAAACTTTATCAAACGCTTTTGCCCATTTCTATCCAATGTCACAAAACTCAGCTAAATTATAACGTGAAACGTCTCAGGAAGAAACCATGTTGATCTGATATAATTTTATTTTTAATCTGATAAAAAATGTGTTTAAAATGAAAATGGGCCTGTAGTTTTCAATATTGGCCAATTCACCGGTTTTATGAACAGGTACTAAAAACGATATTCTCCACTTATTTGGAAAAACGGAATTATTTATAAACATGTTGAACAGTAATCTAAGCGGGACAGCAAGCACATCCTTTAGAGTTTTAAATAAATAAATTAGTTAGTTGATTAGGACCTGCACCTGTATTAACATCCAGCGATTTCAACAACGCCAGAACTTCAAACTCGGAAATTAATGACAAATTTAAACTAGCATGAAGTGTTGGAACTTTACAACAAGACAGATCATGTAGGTACATATACCGACTGAAAATGCTCAGCAGAAAGACTACAGATCTCAGATTGACTATTTGATTTGTAATCTTTGAGAAACATATTACTGGGATACTCTGACTTCGTTAGAAACGACCTATGATAATTCCAAAAACATTTTGGATTGTGTTTTATATTATTTTCAATAAGCGCGACTTACAACTTCCAACAATTCGAAATTCCCGACTTAACTTTTTTCCTGTAACTTGAAAACATTAAATAATCAAGGTTATTTCCAAACTTCTTAAAACGCCTATAAGCTTTTACTTTTGCATTGATAAGTATAATTAGATGATTAGAGTACCAAAAGGGAAACTTACGTCTTTTTTTAGGAATGCAATCAGTGTATTTATTAATTAAGGAAAATATATCGATACCTTATAAAACACACAAGTGTTATGTCCATTTTTACAATTTGTGGTAAATACAAATTTAGGCTTTCAGAAAGGCATCCTTTATCATTTACAGTTTTGCTATTTGGTACTATAATCATTTATAGCACTATTTCCAAGACATTGAATGAAAATTCCAAATATTTTGTGCTCAAGGTATCGATATTATCGTAAAAAATAATAACTGCATTATCAACAGACAAACTATGAAATAATGACTTCCAGTCAATACTAGCTAAATCATCTGCCATTTTTGAGTAGTCTAACCTATACAAATTTAATTGAGGAAATGTATAAAAATTCTGCTTTCTGAGAACACCTTACTTAACAGACACGGTAACTTGGTGGATGATAACTATCAATTCTAGTTAGTGCTGAACCACTTTTATCAAGATTCACATAATTCGTATTAATATTTGAAAGGAATATGTAGGTCAAGTAGCTTACTTTGCGCATTTCTTACATAGTTGAACTGAGACAAAAGTGTTAATGCCAAAGTGTCAATTAAATATTCCGCAGTACGACCCTCACAATTAGAAACAAATATATTATTTGGGTCATTCGTATTCCATTCAATTAATAATATCAATGAATTCAATATAACACAGTTATATAATTTATAGTATGGGGAAGAAAATAAAAAATCAACCCAAAAAGTCAACAACAGTTAATACTAAAATTGTGATAAATGGTGGCATTTGTACCACAGCTTAAGCTATACAAATTAAAATGTTGGAATCAAGTTTTTTTAGTTTTAAGTAATTAGTTATCTATTTTCTTTATATTTTTCTATAGGTTGATTTTCCTTGTGACGTCACAGATGATAGGGTTTAATTTTAAAATATTATTTCAAATAATTTTCGTTCTTATTCTTATTACAACACCTTCGAGTTAATTTTTTTTATTTTTTTTTTTCTGAGTAATATTCGCATATCGCTTTTCAGTATGAGGAACTAAGAGCATAATCGTGTAGAAGAGGAAGTTGGTTTGATCACAGTCGATCATTGTAAGTTGATCCACTCAGCTTAACTGGCCAAAGAAGACCGCTCAAAGCTTCTGAGGGAATACAACAATTTTTCTAATGACAGACTATGATAGCTCGCTATCCACTGCTGTTACAAATAGCACCGAAACATCCAACAGCTTTCGTTCCCCAATATTTTTCTTAATCATAGATTTTGCTCTGCTGTTGTTAAAGTTCATTAAACATTATCAGTTTATTCAATCATTTAAATTTCATTTTTCACATTTATAGTAAAGTAGTTAATTGTAAAGTTATTTTTTATTACATTTTTTTTTTGTTGATTCACTTTAGAGTAGTTAATTTGTTTTATGTTTTTTAAATTCTGCTTTCATATCCACGTTTTCACCTTAATCACTCCCGACTTCGCAGCGGCATCCTAGCTTTGGCTCTGTTGATTCAGATGGTAGATCCATTCGGGTCTCCTTTCCATTTTTTGGCTATTTTTTTCAGAGACTGGAACCGAAACTGAACCGAACACCGAAAACCGTAATTAATCGCTATTTTCAATGAACCGAAAACCGAAACCGAACCGAAATAAAATAAAATCTATCCTTGCTAAACTTAAATGCAAATGCCGCTGAGGACTATGAATTTCAACATAAAATCAATAATTTAATTTTACGAATAAATTCTTTTATTCCACCTCGGAGAAACAACAAACACCGATATTTTGAAATATTGGAATCTAAATAGAAATGTTTTATTAACAAACAATTCTTGAAACTGTTTTGGAGCCGAACCGGAACCGAACCGGAACCGAATCGATATTTAATGGCCGAACCGGAACTGAACCGAACCGAAATTTAAAAATAAGGAACGTAACCGAAAACCGGAACGAATAACATTTCGATTCCAGTCTCTGATTTTTTTTAATACCCCCTCTCCTTCGGTATCATCCTCAAGCTGATGTAATCCGAGCGGTTTCTAATCGCATCAGATCTATTCTTAGGAATTTTGACTTTGATGTTATTGTATATAGCCGAAAATGAATTTTTCTGATAATTTTTCATTTGATATTAACATTGAGTGCCTGTAAATGTCTCGTATGTCTTCGACTCGATATGATGTCCACTTACTTTGGTAGAAATTTAAAGGCCAGCCGTATTCTCATGTTTTCCACAGTGAATTCTCTTTTCTTCTACATGTATGATAATTCTCTTGATTGAGGTCTGTCTTGTGATTTTATCGATTATAATCGATGATTTTCTTCCTTTAATTAAGATTGTCTTACAATATCGCAAGTGAATCCAAATAAAGTATTTTTTTGTAGATTCAATTGTCAGTTCCAGTAAGCTATTCTGATTTATTTCCCCAAACCATATTCTGGCGCAAGTGCATCCAATATTTTTATTTAGTGTCGATCCATTTGCTAGTTTTCCAGATTTTTCTCCTTTAATCTCAATAGGACAGTGATCAACCTAAATTAGAAACAATTTGTCGAAATTGTTGTGATCAGCTTACCAACTTCCTCTTCTTACACGACTTAATTTATTTTTTTTTTCTAGACTTTAATTTATTGTACAATTTTTTCTTTTTTTGTCAATTTGGATTAAGGATTGTGATTTAAATCAATCCAAAACTGTTCATTTTTATTAACAATTTGTATGTCCACGAATTTATCAATTATTGTTATAAAAATTATTATATACTCGAGCCGCCGTGGTTTCCATTATAAGTTTATTCCGAAGAAATTATTAATTAAAGGTTACAGTACCTTATTGAAACCACAATAGTTAGAAAAATGTATAAAAGACATTCAACAACGGAATTGTTATCAAATGTCCTTGATGTAGATCAATCGTTGAAAAAAATCAAATCTCCAAAGTCTATTACTAATAAAAATAACAACGGTTTGTCATTCCCGTTTTTATATGGCATTCCTACTAGAAATCAATTTCAAGACATTTTACAAGCTATAAATCCACTTCATGAAGGTATTAATAATTCTAGTACAGTAGCCGGCCTGTTTGTGGATATTACTAAGGCTTTTGATATGGTAGATCATGTTATCCTTTTGGATAAGCTGAGGAAGCTTGGTTTTCGAGGTTGCATATTCAACCGGCTCAAGTCTGTCGTAAAGGGTTACTTGTAAAAATAATTTCAGTGAGTTATCGGTGCTACAAGCGGGTGTCCCCCAAGGATCTGTACTTGGACCAATTTTATTTTTAATTTACATTAATTCTATTTTTAAACAAAATTTTAAAGGTAAAGTTATTGCCTTTGCTGATGATCTAGCTTTTGTATATAATAGTTGTGATTATACTTGTGCAGTATCATACATTAATCATGATTTAAAAATTCTGTCCAATTGGTTCGCGGCTATTATTTAGCTCTAAAACTAAAACAATGCTCTTTAATTTAAATGATAATGGTTCGATTAATAATGACGTAGTTTATCACGACCGGCATTGCCCTAGGAATGGTCCGTGCATTAATAAATGCTTGCCTATTGAATCTGTTGCTAACATTAAATATTTGGGCCTAAACGTTGATTGTAGATTAGACTGGAAGCATCATATGTTAGAATTAGCAAACTCTCTGCATTCAGGAATTAGGCAAATGTATCTACTGCGGTCATACTATCCACCTGGCATTCTTAAAATATTCTATCACGCCTTAATTGAATCCAGATTGCGTTTTGGTATTTGTTGCTGGGGTGGTACATATTTTGAGACGATCAGACCATTAGTAGTAGCTCAAAAGTATGTAGTCAGATTGATGCATTTCAAGAATAAACGTAGCCCTTCTTGGGCATTATTCTTGAGCAGTAGACTTCTTCCATTGAAACATCTTTGTGTTTTTAAGGTTATGAATGAATACTTTTAAATTAGTGGGAATCGTTATTTGAGTTGTCCCAGTTATTTACTGTGTAAAAATGTCATGCATTTCAGAAGCGTTCCAAAATTTTGCAAAACGCTTTTTTATAATTATTTTTTGGTAACTGCACCAACCATCTTTAATAAACTTCCGAATGGTATTCGTATCTTGAATTCTAAAACTAAATTCCTGGCAAGTTTGAAAGTTTGGCTAATCCAATTTAGTAATATTGATTTTTTGTTTAGAATCATTATTTAATTGTTCACTTATAATTTTGTATGCTAGTTATTTGAGGAGAGGTAAATTTTTACTGAAAAGTTACCCGAAACAAGTAAAATCGAAAAAATAACAAATTTTGTCAACATAATCAACGAGAAATTCTTTTTTGCATTAAACATACACCACCAATCCTCTTATTAGAGAAATACACATGATTGAAATAAATATGTAAATATTTCAAGTGATATATTCTAGCTAGGTCAATTATAGCTTAAGTAGGTCAATTTAGGTTAAATGTATAGAGGTTATTCAAATTTTCATTTTCCTTCGTTTAGAAAGTTAAAATTTACTACATTAAGTCATTAACTTAAAATTGTATAGATAATTCATCTTGAAATAATAAAATATAATCATAAATTATGTTATTAGAACTGAGTTCAGACTTAGACCTTGTGGGTCTTGTAAAGATATCAAAAACAAATTACAGCATAAGGTAACCAAGCTTAAAATTGATGTACTACAGCAACAGGTCAAAATCAAGCTTTCAATTATTCTTATCATATAAAACCCATGTATTTTTTAAGCTTTTGGTGTATTCTTCTATTTAGCTTGTTCGATTTTCTTAAAAATTCTATTGTCATCTAAAGAAAGTAATAATAATGATAAACTTATTTAAATTTTTTTCTACATATTTATTATCATTATCAAAAAAAAAAAAAAAAATTAATCTTATAAGAAAATTTTGAAATTCCTTCCAAATCTTATTTTTGCAATGTTCTGGAAATAATAACAAGAAGAATACAAAGAAATTATTTCTTTTCTTATTTGAAAATATAATATTTTGATAAAAAATAAAAATTACTTTTATTATTAATATTATTACACAAAAGGAAAATTCTTATTTTTGTTAAAAATCGATTTTTATCAGCAGAACAGTATGAGTTTCGTTTTTTTTAAATTGTGTTTTTCAATGAAATACATACATAATTTTGTTTTATTTATTTATTTATTAGTTAGTACGAAATAGATAATTGTTTTTTGTTTGTGTTTATTTTAATTGCAAAAATAAATTAAATTAATATTCCTGTTTTGCTGTAAATAAAATTCTATTTTTTTTTTTTTTTTTTTTTTTGAAAAAGTCACGTTTCCATAATATAAATTACTTTGTGATTGTGACAAAAAAGTATGCTTAGAGAAAATAAATGACAATAAGCCTTAAGAAATTTACTTCTTTATAAAATGTCTCGGGGGAAAGAGTGCGTTTAGGAGTAGGAGTGGGATATAAAAGCAGTAATAATTAATTAGGACTCTTCGATTTCGAAGTGCTCGCTGCAATGGGAATAGGCTACAAATATTACTTTTATTTTGCACTACAGATAATCTGATTCAATTTATTTGGGAAGCTAGCTATTTTAATTTTGGAAAAATTCTATAAAAATTTGTTGGCTTGTTGATACCTTTGCTATTTGTTAGGAATAGAGACAACCAACTCCTTTTGTCATTAAAGTTAGCTATTCCACCTTAGTCCAGCGGAAGGCTTTCAAACTCGGTAAAAAAGTACCGAGAAGCCTGTTAATTGGAATGAAAAACTTTTCTATTAGTCTAGTCGATTCATAATTAACCGATACCATAAAATTTGTTTTCTTCAGTATTTAAATGTTAACACCGTTAATTTTTAAGCCAAGTAGGAATAGCTCGAGACTAAAGGCTTTTAAGGATTATTGTACTATAAATAGACCTTAAACCAAAGCGTATGGGGTTTTAAGGACGATTTTACATGCGTTGGGGCATCAATAAAAAACCTTACAGATAGAAAAAAAAAAAAATTAAAAATCGGGGTGGGCTGAACACGACCGAAGGTGTTTTGCGTGATAGCGTTTATAACATGTTGAGATTAATTATTTTAATTTAAACTATATCTGCCATATTTTTATGTACTGTAAGTTAGCATCAGAATTACTTGTCAGATGGGGAGTTCTCTCGCTATAGTGCGGTCAATCCCTGTAAATCGCTATTTTGTAGATTCAATTAAAATTAAAATTAATCTGTAGGATAATTATTTTAATTTAAAAAAAATTAACCACCACTGTTTCTTTACGCAAAAAATGACTTCAGAAATGCTCGGATCGGATGAGCCATTCTCTCACTACAGTTGATAAGGATTTAAATCGCGCGAAATCATTCGATAATATTATGTGTGAATGTGAGGCATAAAGCCTTAGGACTAATCTAAGAAATCATACATTTAAATTAAAGGTAATGCTTACAGTTGATTAGTAATTGCCCACAACCAAAGGAAAAATTTCTTACATTCAGTGTAAGATGCTATGACGTCAAAAAAATATAAATTGAGAAACAAAACTAAAATGCCTTGGCCAAAATCGAACCCTGGACTTTAGCCGCTCTAGTCCAAAACATTTCTACTAAGCCATATCAACCTAAGGAAATTTTTTTAATTTTATTCTTATATTGTTTCGAACATAGCATGCTTTGAAGTTTATGACAGAAAAAAAATTTTTTACCGAAAAATTCTCATGGCTTACTACAACTCATAATATAAAAGTTTTTAAATAATTTGTTGTAGTGTTTAATCATAAACGCGTACCATATATTTTCTTGTGTAATGAGGGACTTTCCCAATATCGATTTTAGTTCATTTGTCCCCACGCTTGGGCAGCGCTGACTACCTTTTTTTTTTTTTTACATGCAAAAACACGTAAAATCATGTTTATAAATACAAGTTTCTTGTCTAAATTAGTGGATGTCCCCCTACTTTTTTTTTATGATTAATAAAGATGAGTATGTTGCGATTAATAATAAATATCAAATTTTAAAATTAATTTTATCGAAATTAATAATTTAATGAAAAATTCAAACACATGTTTGACCATATAAAACTACATACGAAATATTTTAGCCGGCAGTCAGCAAGCGTTGCAATTATATTTGGAAAAATCACTAATTAGTAATTACTGTAATAACTAAAAAGCGGAATGTTTAATTTAAAGTAAAATATTTGGTCACTCATTACATGTACTAAAAAAATAATAATAATAATAAAAAAAAAAAAAATTAAATGTGGAACGAACCGCAGACCTTTGGCGCTCTAGTCCAATGCGTTACCACTTTTTTTTTTTTTTTTCTCAATATAATTCTTTATTTTGCTTAATACTAATTACAATTCAAATGGTAAAAGAATATTACAAAAAAATCCACGGTCACTACATTATAATTTTACATTTGCCCTTTATGGTTCTCATGTAAGTTCTAAAAATATTTTTTTTTAAATGTATGTATGTTTGATCATTATAGATAACAATTTACGAAGTAAGAATTTAATTTGGTTTTGTTTATGCATGAAAATAAGCTAAAAAAAAACATGCTACTTCTCAATAATTAAACTACTTAACCCTACAATTCAACTACTTCCCATTAACAAACACACTTCCAGGTTGAGGTTCAGCTTCCGTCTCCGTTGTTTAGCTACCAATACTTTGATTTTTGTGTAATAAACTTAGTTTCATCTGATTTAACAAATACTGTGCTGTATCTTACATTTTTTTTAAAGTTTCTGAATTTTAAACGATCAAAATATTTTTCAGTGGGTTGTCTGTTTATGTGGTAAATTATTGGAATTTGATCTGCATTTTGAATGTATCCCTTCCTGTCAAGGTATATAAATGACGCCGGTTCTGGAAGATTACCAACTAATGTGGATTTTTCCAATAACCTCTCATCAGTGCGATATGGCCCATATGAGTATGAGCTATTATTACTTGTGGTAGTTCGTAAAATGTGATTTCTCGTCAATCTTATAATGTGTAAATCTATTCGCTCTGAATTGAAATCTTTATATTGGATTGAGTTTGAAATATAATGTCGATTTTCTGTGTTAAGATTTCTATGTTTTCCAGTACAAAGTCGTATACACTTACGTTCAAAAATACATAATTGTGCGGATCCGTATTTCCAAATCTCCACAAATTCAGGAACAGAATAATTGGTTTCCAAAAAATGAAACAGTTTGTTCACAACGTTATAAATTCAACGTAAAAAAAATAATATATATTTAATCCACAAATTGTTTTCAATTATTCTTATAAAATGGTGTTGACGGCTCTTGTGACTCAAAAGAAGTGACCGAGCAATATTATTTTGTCATGAAACTTAATAGCTAGATGCGCGAAATAAATAAATATAAATCCGCGGCAATTTTAAATTAACGCTGAGCAAAATTACTCATCTATTAAACTATAGATGGCGGTAAAATTAAATGTTATACTTTATACCAAATAAATTATAATAATCAGATTATTATAATTTATTTGCTTTATACAAAATAATAATTATACAAAAATAAATCGATAATACAGGTCGTTACACAATCACCTTAATGTCAAATTAAATGAAACATTATCGACTTACATTCATTATTAACAATATTTTTATGTATGTATAGTAAATCTAATAGCAATAGCAAAATTGTTTATCATATACAAATGTTTATCATTTATGAAGATGTGCACCTCACAGAATACACCAAAAGTTAAGTAAAAATTCTAAATCTAAATATTTAATATTTTAATCTAATTAATTATTTTCAGGTGATGATTCTGAACATCCCGCGCCCGTTGGCTCAATTGAGCCAGATGGTAATCTGCATAGCTTGTTGATCGGTCGTTTAATGATGCCTTGTTTGGTTTTGACATCGACTACTCGAACCATCCCGTCTCGTCCTGGATATAATTTTGAAATTCTGCCTAATAGCCATTTCGTTGGGGGAAGATCCTTCTCCATAATCACAACTAGATCGTCAACATTACAGTTGCTGGTTGGAATTGTCCACTTCTGGCGTTGTTGCAGTGTAAGTAAATATTCGCTATTCCATCTTTGCCAAAAGTGCTGCATCATCTGCTGAATATGTTGCCACCGTGATAGTTTATTTGTCTTCAGATATATCAAATTTTCTTCGGGCATTAAAGTGATAGGATGGCCAATGAGGAAATGGCTTGGTGTAAGAGGATCTATCTGATCCTTGGTTAGCTCACATAAAGGCCGAGAGTTTAAAATTCCCTCAATTTGCGTTAATAGGGTAGTCATTTCTTCAAAGGTTAACAATGATTCCCCGATTACCCTTTTCAAGTGAAACTTGGTAGATTTCACGCTCGCCTCCCACAATCCTCCAAAATGACTGCCAGTTGGGGGGTTAAAATGCCATTTGATGTTGGAATTGTTTGCATACGACATTAATCTGTCATCATTGGAAATTGTTTTCCATACTCTCTGGAGTTCATTGTTAGCTCCAATAAAATTAGAACCGTTGTCGCTATAAATATTTGCGCAAATGCCTCGCCTTGCCTGAAAGCGTTTCAATGTTGCTATGAAAGCTTCGGTCGACATATCGGACACCAATTCTAAATGTAGCGCCTTCGTGGCCATACAAACAAATAGAGCGATGTAACATTTTATACGTTTGGCACCTCGAAGCTTGGATGCCCTTATGGTGATTGGTCCCGCATAATCCACACCAGTATTTAAGAAGGCTCTTTCAAATTTTACTCGTGCTTCTGGAAGCTGCCCCATTAATTGCTGCTGTTGAAAAGCCTTTAGACGTTTACATTTCACACATCGACCAACTACTCTCTTTACTGCATCCTTACATCTTAATATAAAAAACCGGTGCTTCAATATTGATATTAGTAAAGCAGGCCCAGCGTGAAGTTGTTTAATGTGCTCGTCACTAATAATTAAACTCGTAAGGCGATGCTTCGATGGCAGGATGATCGGATGCTTGACCCCAAATGGCACTTCAGCATTATGAAGTCGTCCTCCTACTCTTAACACACCTTTGTTATCTAAAAAAGGAAACAAAGCGATAAGTTTGGATTGCTTACTTACATGTTCCTTTGCTTTCAATGCTTGAATTTCCGTCCCAAAATATTCTTCTTGCATTCGTTTAATGCAGAACATAAAGGCATCATGGGTTTCTTCGGTGGGCAATCCTGGATGATTATACCCTTGACTTATTGGCCTCAAAGTCTTCGTTTTGAACAACAGCTTAATTCTGGCAATGACTCTTACTACCTTGTTCATTGTTGAAGACCTGGACACCAAATTATTGAACCACTCATCGGGTTCTTGATTAGCCAATAATACGAATGGGCTCGGTTTCTGCTCACTCATCACTGCCTCAATTTCAACTTGCTCTTTATTAAGTTGGGGCGGCCATGTATTGCTATGTTCTTTCAGCCACTCGGGTCCATTCCACCATAGTTTGAACTGTATCAATTCATTTGGACACAATCCGCGTGATGCACAATCCGCTGGGTTCTCCGAAGATGGTACGTGCATCCAATTGCTTCTATCCGTATGTTGCAAAATATACGATACGCGATTGGCCACAAATGTTTTCCACCTTCTTGGACAAGACGAAATCCAATCCAAAACGATTCTTGAGTCGGTCCATAAATAATATTTTATCACATAATCCTCACCCAGTGATTTCATTACCAATTTCAATAATTTAATGAGAAGTACCGCTGCGCATAACTCCAATCTCGGAATACTAACTGTGTTTATGGGCGCAACTTTTGTTTTGGCACTGACTAAATTTGTTTTGAAACCATCGGCTAATACAACTCTACTATAAATTACTGCGGCATAAGCGTCTTCCGAAGCATCTGCAAACCCGTGTAATTCAACCACTTTGTCCTCGTTAAACAACCATCTGTTGATGGCAATTTGTTCTAAATTACACATTTCCTGGCGTATTGATGTCCACTCTTGTTGAATTCCAGGCGGTAATTGATCGTCCCAGTCTAATTTGGCTAACCACAGCTGTTGAAAAAGAATTTTTATTTTAATTGTGACAGGGGATAACCACCCCATTGGATCAAAGACCTTAGCTGACTCCGACAACATGCTTCTTTTGGTCATTTTGCAATCATTAAGTTTCACTTTAAAACAGAATGTGTCTTTATTTGGGCCATATCTTAAACCAAGTACAGACACAGGTTGAGATTCTTCTTCAAAGCTAATGACTGAGAATTGCCGATTAAATTCTGGAATCGTTTCCAACACTTCGTGCGAATTTGACGTCCATTTTCTCAATTTAAATCCGCCTTTATCTAAAACCGTGATTACGTCTAATACCACTTTCTTTGCTTCTTCTTCGGAACTTGCACCTGAAATTAAGTCGTCCATGTAGAAATCTCTCCTGATGATTTCTGACGCTCTCGGATACTCCTTCTCGTAATCTGAAGCAAGTTGTACTAGTGTTCGAACCGCTAAAAATGGTGCACTTGCCGTTCCGTAAGTTACCGTTAATAGGTTGAATGACTGCAGCTGTTCCTTGCTTGAGTTTCGCCAAATGATTCGTTGATGTTTGGTATCCTCCGGATGTACCCAAATTTGACGGAACATTTTTTGAATATCCGCAATAAATATAATTTTGTGTCTGCGAAATCTTAATAAAATTTCAAACAAAGTCGGTTGAAGGGTTGGACCCACAGCCAACTCGTCATTCAGTGATACGCCATTTGTAGTCTTAGCAGAGGCGTCGAAAACGACCCGCAACTTCGTAGTACTGCTACTCATCTTCACCACTCCATGGTGAGGTAAATAATACCCATCAATACTTGCGAAGCTGCCCAGTTCCATATGCTTTAATTCGTTGTACTCCTTCATGAATTCTTTATAGGATTCGTAGAATGAGGCATCCCTATAAAAACGATTTTCCAAATTATAAAACCGTTTTATCGCCATACCTCTTGAGTTGCCAATATTGGGGTTAGCCCTCCTGAACGGTAAACGCACTATGTATCTTCCGTCCTCTGCTCTTCCAACCGTTTCCTGATAGTGATTTAAGCACATTTGCTCCTCTTCAGATACGTGTAAGGACTCCCCGACCTCTTCTGTTTCCCAAAACCTTTTTAATGTTGAATCGATGTTTAGTTGCAGATTAACTGGAGCTTCGTTACCACGTTCCTTTCGAATTGGTGTCCCAGCCATTATCCAACCAAACTTTGTATTTTGGGCTATTAAACTGCTAGTTAACATTCTTTTTCTGCCATCACAAATAACCTCAAAGAGATGATCACTGCCTAATAGAATGTCGATTCGTCCCGATTGGTAAAACCCTGGATCCGCTAGCTGCAAATTTCTAAATTCTTGTAAATTTGTTAAATTAAAATTAGAATTTATTTGATATGAGGTGATTTTTGGCACTATTAAGACTTCCGTTTCAATTTCATAGGATTCATCAATCCTTGATTTTATTTTTATTGTAGCTAGACCTCTGGATACTCCTGAATTCATATCGTTTAAACCCTTAATGGAAATGCGAGCATTGATTCTATGTAAACCCAATCGATGAATACATTCTTCGGACGCAAATGATGTTTGTGACCCAGAATCGAGTAATACTCTGCATTTTTTCCATTCTCCAAACTTATTCTTTATGAGTACTTGTGCAGTTGGCAGAATCACTGAATTAATGGCTTTGGCGATCATCGTCGTAGTCTCTATTGGGGCTTGCTCTGACGTTGATGGTAGAGATTTGGCTTCGTCTTGATGTAGAAAGGCATGATGTTTCCTCTGGCATTTGTTACACCGTCTCTTTGACTTGCATTGGTAAACTGCATGCGTTGGGCTGAGACAATTAAAGCATCTCATACTATTTTTAATGAAATCTCTACGTATTTGTACATTTGCCTCTAGGAAACCTTTGCATTCCATCAAATTATGACTCTCCCTCTTACAAAATGCGCAATTTTCTGCTGCAACATGCATGACTTTTGTTTGTGGTGAAAATAATTTGCCTTGAGGTGAACGTTTAACTTCTAACTTCATTCCTTGTAGCGAATCCATCCGCTTGCCCAAAAAATCCAAAAACTGCTGAAAAGATGGGAAGTCCTCATCGGCGGTTTGTAATAACCAACTTTGCCTTGTTTCTTCGTCCACCCTTTGCAATGCTATAAAAATTAGCCAAGGATCTCTGCCTTCTGCGCTGGTCCCTAAAGCCTTTAAACCTCGTATGACCTCATCACAGGTATCGTGTAAACGAGCTAAATTGGTAGAAGTTGCTTTATTGAAATTAGGCTGATCTAAGTATGTCTGTATGAATGAGTTCACTATGTAACGTTTCTTATCATACCGCTTACATAATCTTTGAAACGCCTCCAAGTAATTCGAATCATTTATTAGAAAATGCCTAACCAACGCACTTGCTTCTCCTTTAAGAAGTCCCTTGAGATACTGGAACTTCTGTCCCGCAGATAATGTGGTGTTCTCATGTATAGTCGTTACATATAAGTCATGGAACGACTGCCATTCCCGGTAATCTCCATCAAATGGCGGAATAGTAGTGCGTGGCAACTTAACTTCCGAACCGCATGCTTGCGTGTTGTTAAGCGTTTGATCCAAATTAACGGCACGAAAATTGTTAGCCTTAGATCGGAGTAGACCTTGTAATTTTGGCACTATAAAATAATATTGCACGTCTACTGCATCTAGGTCGCTTTCAATTACAGCAACCTTTTCTAACATTTTATTTTCGATTTCAATAAATTCTTTATATAGCTCATTGACTCTTTCTAAGCGCAATTTTGTTTCGTCGTATTCAACAGACGCAGCGATTTCTTGTGCAAACTTAAACTGCTTATCTATTTGAGCTTTAACATAATCTCTTTTCTTTTTTAGGTTCTCCATTGGAATAATTTAACTAATTTAAACTATGAACGAACTTATGAATATGAAAGCAATGAGTCTATTAGCTCTTTATGGAATTTAAAACACGTGACGAAAGAAAATAATGGCGGAACAATGTAATTTAAAGTGGAAGGCTTAAGAAAATTGTACTTAATTTTTAGGCACTTCAATTATTTCATTTTTATTCTTCACTACACTAAATGTTTTTTCCAGTTCAAATAAATAATGAAAAATTATACTTAAGGCTTTGATTTTCCAGTGATGAGTCCATGTGCTTGCCAACGATAATGCTCCAAATGAAATTTTCTCCTTTTAGATTCCGGATCCGGCTCGAAGGACCAAACAAATGTGCGGATCCGTATTTCCAAATCTCCACAAATTCAGGAACAGAATAATTGGTTTCCAAAAAATGAAACAGTTTGTTCACAACGTTATAAATTCAACGTAAAAAAAATAATATATATTTAATCCACAAATTGTTTTCAATTATTCTTATAAAATGGTGTTGACGGCTCTTGTGACTCAAAAGAAGTGACCGAGCAATATTATTTTGTCATGAAACTTAATAGCTAGATGCGCGAAATAAATAAATATAAATCCGCGGCAATTTTAAATTAACGCTGAGCAAAATTACTCATCTATTAAACTATAGATGGCGGTAAAATTAAATGTTATACTTTATACCAAATAAATTATAATAATCAGATTATTATAATTTATTTGCTTTATACAAAATAATAATTATACAAAAATAAATCGATAATACAGGTCGTTACACAATCACCTTAATGTCAAATTAAATGAAACATTATCGACTTACATTCATTATTAACAATATTTTTATGTATGTATAGTAAATCTAATAGCAATAGCAAAATTGTTTATCATATACAAATGTTTATCATTTATGAAGATGTGCACCTCACAGAATACACCAAAAGTTAAGTAAAAATTCTAAATCTAAATATTTAATATTTTAATCTAATTAATTATTTTCAGGTGATGATTCTGAACAATAATCGCTCCATGTAGCTAGCGCTGCAATTATACCAAGTGGGGCATCCGTATGTAATTATAGGGCGGATCAATGTTTTGTAACATATAGTTTTCACTTGGCTCGTCAACCATTTCGATCTGAAGATTTTATTATGTGACATGATGGTTTGTTTAGCTCTCGCTATTTGTATATTAATGTGCTGGTTCAGGTAACAAAATTGATCGATGTTTATCTCTAAATATTTGACGCTGCTTTTTTGCGGAATTGTAGTGGCACCAATTTTAATGAGCAATTTGTCTTTATAATTTTTTGTGTCGTATGTTGCTCGCTGTACCGGCTTTCGAAATAATAATATGCTTTCGCACTTATTAGCATTGATTTTAATTTTCCATGTATGAAGATAATCGGTCATAAATGTGATTGCTTGTTGTAAGTTGAATGTTATGTTCTTGATTTTTAAGTCTGTGCTGTAGATGATTATATCATCTGCATATGCAATAGTACTGATGAACTTATTATTTATTCTGCTGTTCACTATTAGGTCTCTAGTATATAAATTAAACAGAATTGGTGTTGTAATGGTACCTTGCTGCAATCCATTATAAATTTTGAAAGTAAAACTGGAAGTTTCGATTCCGCCGGTTGTTACGAATTCTCTCTTATAAAGGATATTGATTAAGATAAATATTATCTCTATGTTAAATTTCATTTGCTTTAATTTGAATAGAAGCCCGTCTAACCAGACAGACTCAAATTTCTTTTCCATATCAATTAATGCGGCGCCAGTGCATCGATTATTGTTTAAATTACGGCTTACGTCAGTTGTGAGTGCAGTTATTGCATGCACTGTAGACTGATTATGTTGAAACCCGAATTGGTTTTCTGGAATGAGCTCGTTGTCGGTGGTATGTTGCAGAATTTTGTTATAAATAATTATTTCGTATATTTTGCTTAAATTCGATACCAAGCTGATTGGTCTATAGTTGATAGGGTTTAATGAATCTTTATTCTTTTTTAGAATAGGAAATATTTTGGCGGTTTTCCAACAGATTGGGAATTGTCTATTATTTAGCAGGTTATTTACTATGGTGCATAGTCCAGCAATGATTTTATCAGGGAAATGCTTCAGAACAATATTTGGGATTTTATCTAATCCATACGATTTTTTATTATTAGCTTTTTGAAGTATGGCTTTCAATTCATCTATTGACGTAAAATATTTCTGAAGATCTGGGTCTTGTATGTTATTTGCTTTGTTGTTGGTATTAAAGATGCATTTAGTAACATTGTTATTAGCATCTATTTCTTGCTGTTGTGTAATTTCGTTTATGACACGTTGAACAATATTTTGGTGTGACATTTTTCCTAACGTTGCTTGCGGTATGGTTTGCTTTTCTATATAATGCCCAATAATGTTAAGGTTTTCAATAATATTGGGACATCTGTATTTGTTATTATTTTTTGGTAAATTGTTCCAATTTAAATTTGTTTTGTTCATGTTAGCAACTTCGGCGGGGTCAATTTCAAACAGTTTTAGGTTCCCTTTGATTTTCGTTGGCTTAATGTGTTTAATGTTTCCGAACATCTTTGGTCCTGGAACAATCGAAGCTAATTTGTTTTTCCAATGTTGGTTTATTTGAATTTGTATGTTTTTGGCAATTAATTCGTTAGTTTGTTTAATTTCTGATTTCAGCGTGATGCGTAGAGTTGTGGTTAAGGCTCCAATTCTTTTCAAACTTTTGAGATTAGTTATAATTCTACTCTTATGTTTGTATACATTTTCTATGGTCTGATTTGTAGAACACTCCATATTATTTTTTCTACGGACCTTTGATTTATTTTGCTTTATATTATTTAGTATTAGTTCAGTCAAGTTGTTAATGTGAATTTCAATTTCTGAATTACTAAGATTGCGATTATTCGGAATTAAGATGGATGACTTATGTTGTTTAAATAATTCTGATGTAACTTTGTTAAACTTTTTTTCCAATTTACCCATTCGGTGTTACAAAAATAGTAATGGTTTGACCGTTGTACCGTCTCGGGTTCTGTTGTTTCAATAGATTTAATCACCATTTCAATAGCTTTGAGATCACTATCAAATGAGTGCGTAGGGATTTCACCTTGGTCGTTTGTGTCTATTATTAGACGATCATCGATTACCGCTAGGTCTAGGTAGCTTGCAGTTGTGGTATAAGTCTGTGCATCCGGCTGCAATAGTTTGCATTTATATAAGAACCCATTATTTCTGAGCCATCTATTTCCTTCTGTGTATACTCACTATTGAGTTCACGTTTAATGCGATGATTTTGAGATTACTCATAATTTTGTTAAAATGGAGATTAGCTGCGCTATTTGTTCGCTTTGCTTTTTAATAGTTTCAGCCATTACTTCTACTTTAGCTGCTAATTTCTGAACATTTAATTACTCTTTAGTGTTATTTTTTAAAATTTTTGCATACGTGCCATTCTCAATGTTTGCTGGGATAGGGTGTTCCCATACTTGTTGTTGTTCTTCGATCTTTTTTGTGCCATTTTCTCCTTTAGCCTATTCAGTGCTAGTTGATAGACAGGGCAACCTTTAAAGGACGCTGGATGTCCCTTTTTATCACAATTAACACAGTAAATATCCGTAATATTAATTTTTTCTGTAGTAGCGCATTCCCCTGGTTTATGAATAGTTGCACATTTAACGCAACGGTAATTTAAATAACAATTCCTTGCAGCATGTCCAAATCTTTGGCATTTCATACATTGAAGAATTTCCCGTTTTCTTTTAAGTGGTTCCCAACTTATTCGCTGATAGTTAATTATTTGTATACTATTTATTAAGTTGATATTCGTATTAGCCTCAACTTGTATTATGTATATTGGTAATTTAAAATTTTCCTCGAACGCTTAGTTTTTAACTGTGCTATATTGGTGATTTTGATATTCCCTTTGTTTTCTATTTCGGTTTTTAAGTCTGTTATATCTTCATCTTCTGTTAATCCTTTTAGGACAATCGATTTTATTTTTTGATCCTCAGGTGTAAAGGTGAAATATGTTGTATCTACTTCATTGAATAACTTCTTAACTTTTTCGTATTCTTCCATATTCTTCACACTTAGGCTGCGGCCAGAGTGCGCGCGATAAGCGATGCGAGGCGAGAAGCGAAGCGAGAAGCGACTACTTGCGACAAAACTGCACACATGTATTTAAATAGAACTGTCCGTAGTTAAAGCGATGCGAGATGCGAGTGAATGCGAGTTTCAAAGCTAGAAGCGATAAAACTGAACATGTTGAGTTTTGTCGCTCGTTCTCGCGCGAGATTATATACATTGTGCATAATGTTAAATAAGTGTGCATTAATTTTTTTTTATTATTTTGAAATTTTTAGAGAAGTTTTACTAATAATAATAAATATTAATAACAATAATGTTATTAATTGTTTGTAATAGATAATTAAATGAAAAATTAATAAATATTTGAAGTTAATATTTTATAAATTAAAAAAAATCTTTCTATATCGATGTTTTTATTAAAGATCGACGAAGAATGAAAATTAAAATACAAATACAAGGCACAGAAATTCAAAATATTTTCATAAAAAAAACTTTTATTCAACTTTAAAAACCGCTTCTATCGCATCCACTTTGGACATCACTCGCTTCAGCCTCGCATGAAATCGCCTCGCTTCTCGCCTCGCCTCGCTTATCGCGCGCACTCTGGCCGCAGCCTAACTCTTTTTATTTCGAAATCTTTTATCTCAATGCGTTTAACCAACTTTAAAGTGTCTATAACTTTTTGATGATGGATATGGATAGGCGGTGGTTTGGCTATCCTTTTCTTTGTTTGTACCGAAACGGTGGGATTGATGTCGGGTTTGTCGCCCAAAACATGTTGTTTCTTTTTTGGTAAGGTCGGCATAGTATTTTTACGTTTTACACTTTTTTTAATTATTTCGAATTCTGAGTGATCACCACCATTCATATTTTCATTTTCTTCAACCAATCCGTCCATCTGAAGACTACTGAACTGATTACTGTCCAACATTTGTTGGTAACTCTGGTTTTCTGCAGCAATCGCTTCATGTTTTGCTAATGCCTGTTCAATATCTTTCAATCGAAGACGAAGTCTTTCATTTTCATTCTCTAAATATAACAATTTATCATTCTTCCTTTGCTCAGGAGTAATGAGATTTGGTGTTAGTGTATTACACGAACCCATTGTAGATTCCACTGCACTATTTCCGTTATTTTTATTCGTTTTGGGTTCTCCCGTTCAACATCGTCTTTCATCACCTTTTTCACTAGCTTTTATTTTTCTTTGGAACTAACTGTCTTCCCCGAATATTCTTTGTTTAAAGGGCTAAAAGCCCCTTCTCTATCGCGCACAATTTTTATCACTTTGCTTCACTGATAAGCACTAATGTCTTCACAAATATTGTTTATCTGTATTAATAATTTTCAATTGGTTTATTTTTAATTTACTTTTAATCTATTTTTTTTTTCAAATTATTATTTTTTTTTTTTTTTCACAGAGAAAAAACAAATCCTATCCCATAGGCAGCTCGATTCGAACTTTTTCAATGCGTTACCACTACGCCACAAACAATATTAAAATTTCTATTTTATTTGCATTGTTAAATTGTTTTATTTTTTCAAAGCGTTCTACAGTATTCCTAGCTAAATATATTTGCACCTTGGTATAAGGAATTGTTGATCAGCACTCTAAGATTCTCATGATTTCGTACTCGCGCTAAAGCTACATAAAACTGACCATAAGCAAAAATAGATTCCGGCAAAAACAACACAACATTATTAAACGATTGTCCTTGAGCCTTCTTAATCATCATTGCAAAAGCCAAAATGATAGAAAATTGTTCGGTGTCCTTTTAGTATGGTAAATTATTGTTGATTTGATCTAGATAAATAAAGGTTTCCGGTCCAGGAATATTATTAATTGCAATGCTTTTTTTTAGTACTCTGTGGTCGGTATAATGCGTTCCAAATATAAGTGAATTGCTGAAGTTATTAGTGGCTTTTAATATATATTTTCGAATTAGCTGAACGATGTGTAAATCGATTCTTTCATTTTCAAAATTATCGTAATGGTTTTGGTTAGAAATGTAATGATTGTATCCGATTTCCGCTATACGAAATTGTCCTCTACAACGTCGGATACAGCTTCTCCCGAACTTCCTTATTCTTTCCATATAACTTGCACTAAAATGAAACTAAATTGGGCAGCCATACGTAATGATTGGTCTAGTAATTGTTTGGTAACAAATTCTTTTTTTTCAAACACTTGAACTAATAAATTTTGAATTGAATATTTTAGAATTTACCGGAAGTGCTTGCTTAGCTTTTGTGATTTGTATATTAGTATGCTCATTCAGATAACAAAATCGATCCAGATGAATTCCCAGGTATTTTACGGCTCTATTATTTTATTGTTGATTTGAATTGTGAATGTCTTCCAGTTTTTCTTGGTGTCGTTCGCTGCTAGTTGATATGGCCTTCTAAATAATATGGTTTCACATTTATTACAATTTGCCATGTTTTTAGAAATTTTGTTACGAAGTTTATCGTGTTTTGAATGTTAGTTTGTATATCTGTGGAGCTATATATTACTAGCTCATCTGCATAAGCTATTGTTTATATTTTCTCAGAAGGCAATTGTTCGTTCATTATTAGATCGCTGGTATAAATATTACGCAGCACTGGTGCGTTTATTGTTCCTTGTTGTATTTAGCTCATTTTGTAGTTTAAAGATTTGTTTGGATGATTCTGTTCCTACTGTTGTTATAAAATTTCTGTTGCACAATAAATCGATCAATATTTGAATGATGTTCTTATCAAATTTTAATTTTTCATGTTTGAATATTAACCCATTTAGCCAAACTGATTCAAACGCTTTAGCCATATCAATCATCACCGCTCCCGTGCAAGTTTGGTAATTGCATGTACAGTGGAATATTGTGCATGTCTGAATCCGAATTGGTTGTCTGGCATTAGATTACGATTGGTCTATATTCTGTGGGTTTTTTGGGTATTTGTTTTTTTTCAGAATAGGAAAAGTTCGGGCTATTTTCCAACACGACGATAACGTTTTATTATTCAGCAGAATGTTGAATATAGAACATAAATCAGTAATTATATGTTCCGGTAAATGTTTAAGGACAACGTTTGTGATTTTATCAATTCCATATGATTTTTTTGTATTACAGCACTTACATAAGAATATGTTTTAATTTCGCTATGGTAATAGAATATTTTTCCGTTGATAACTCTGGTGAAGCATTTGATTGGTTTATATGATTGAATTCTGTTTTAGTAATGTGATTAGTAAGTTCTCACTGATGGTTATCTTTTATTATTTTGGTGCGTTCTTCTACTGTTGTTTCGTGTAGTGTTTTTCCCGATCCCGCATTTGGTACAGTTTGTTTTTCAATGTAATGACCTAACATTTTCAGGTTTTCTTGTGTGTTGTAACTCATAAAATTTTCGCCGACATTCATGGGTAAACTATTCCAGTCGATATTTATATTTGATATATTTAAAGCATCAGTTTTTTTTGATTTGTAATTCTGTTTTTTGCTCCATATATCCCAGTTTGTGTTTATAAATTGATAAATATTTGGTGTGATGTCATCTATGCCTTCCCCGCGCTGCTGTATTGATTTACAATACATATATCTCTATTGCTTTGTGGGACTTTCGAAGAAGTATGTTGGAATTTTTCCTAAATGGTTGGCGGCTCTCATATTTAATCGACTGTCTGCTATTGTTATGTCTAGAAAACCACCTGATCGTAAGAAGGTCGGTGCTTCTGGTTTGTATATTTTAGCCTTATATCCCAAGCCATTATCTGATTCCCGTTGATTTAGCTTAATGCCTCTTCCTTTGTTAGTTGTTGCTTCCCCAATTTGTATGCTTGGCGTTGAAATTTCCCGCTATAATGTAAAAATTGTTTGGGATGTGCAGTTTCAACGTTTTAAATAACATTGCCCATTCCTCGGTAAACTTTTGCATTGCTTCTGTACTGATATAACTCGTACAATAAACCGATATTTGTATCTGCGTGTTATCCTTAAGTTTAATTTTTATTACTGTATTTTCGACCTGGCTAAAATTTAGCAATTTGCTTAATTTCACATGTTGAAACTGTATTTCACGTTTAATTAAAATTGCTGTTTGAGTTCGGTCGGCTTTGCCGTATAATTTTATAATTTTTCAATCCGATATGATGTCGAAAGCTTAATTTAGTTTCACAGAGCGTCATCATATCTGAATTGTAAAAATTTTAATTTATTTTTAGCGAATGTAGCTGTGCTTGAATCGTTGCCGCAAATTATTTTATTGAGTGAGGTTTGGATTAATCAGGACGAGCTGGATAGTTATACTATTCCAGGATTTAAAATTTATGGTAATTGTAACTCTACGTGTAGAGCCGGTGGAGTGGTTGTATTTATAAGTGAGGTGATTAAGGATAATATTGTTTCGTTTAACATTCTATTTAACAAAGAGTTATTTTCAATTCTCTGTCTTTATAGGTTCCACTTTTTGAATACGACGGTCTTTGTCGATGAATTTAGTGATGTATTGAATTTGAATAATTTTAAAAATTTATTAATTTTTGGTGATATGAATATCAATATTTTCAACCAACCACCTGCTTCTGATGAGTATATTCTTATGATGGCATCTCACGGGTTGAAGTCTTTGATTAATATACCAACTCGCATTTCAACTGATTCTTCCTCATGCTTAGATCACTTGTTTATAGGCACTGCTCTAGATTTAATTTCGTATATAAGCCTGAAGTTCATAATCTGAATATTACTGATCATTGTATGACATCCATTGATATCTCACCTATTTCTAATTATTCATGTTCTAAACCTGCTACTAAAGTAAAAATCAATAAGACAAATTTTACAAATCTGTTTATGGCCTTGGATAATGAATGTTGGCTATCAGTGTATTCGCAAACCAGTGTCTCACAAGCTTATAATTGTTTCATTGAATTAGTTAATTTTTATATTGGCAAAAATTCAACTCTCGTCGAAATTAAAAACAAAGACAGAATTATAAAGCCGTGGATTACTAAAAAGTTATGCCGTAAGATAAAACTTAAAAATAAATTATCAAACAAATTAGCTAAATCTCCCAGTAATTTAGATCTAAAAAAACAAGTCATTGTCTTAAGTAAATCTGTCAAAACAGAAGTTAATGTTGCAAAAACTGAATACAATTGTGGTTGATGGGGAGCAAATTTCTGACGAATGGCTGAATTATTCAATAATTATTTTATAAGTGTGGTTCAGGACTCAAAAGCGGATGCGAATAACAATGTTGAGCTTTATAGTAAACTAATTTGCACCAATTCTGAGTCAAGATCATTTGTTTTTCATGACACGTTCCCATTAGAAATCTTAGATGTTATTGCTTCAGTTAAATCCACAAGTTCGACCGGAATTGATAGTGTTAGTTCTTTGATGATTAAGAAAATTGGAATTTATATTGTTGATGTCTTATCTTATATAATAAATTGTAGTTTTAGTTCTGGAATTTTTCCAACTAAACTCAAACAAGCTAATGTTATCCCTGTGCACAAAAGTGGAGACAAAAAAAATATGCTCAATTATCGGCCAATTTCCTTACTATCAGTTTTTGCAAAAATAATAGAGAAATTAGCTTATTCAAGGATCACGAGTTTCTTGAATCATACAAATTTTTTACATAAAATGCAGTTTGGTTTCAGGAAATTTAAAGGCACGGAAAATGCGTTATTGGAATTCTCAAACTTTTTATACAAAGGCCTCGATGATAGAAGATCTGTTGCATCTATTTTTGTTGATTTAAAAAAGGCTTTTGATATGGTTAACCATAACATTTTGTTACAAAAGTTATCTTCTGCGGGATTCCGTGGAAAAAGTTTGCAATGGTTTACTTCCTATTTGTTAGATAGATCACAAGTTGTTAAGATCAAGGATTGTGAAAGTGAGAGAAAAATTATCAATGATGGAGTTCCCCAAGGATCTGTCTTGGGACCTTTGTTATTTTTAATTTATTTAAACTCTTTGCTTAACACTAAATTTAAATCAGAGGTAGTCGCTTTTGCTGATGACCTTGTCTTTATGTATAATGCACCGGATAGGGTTAAATCCATTGAATATATGCAATATGATTTGTTTTACTTAGGAAATGGTGTGTTACACATTCTATGATCTTGAGTCCAAAAACAAAAGCTATGTTTTATAAGCTCAATGATGACACTATTGGTGATCCGAATATCATTTACCATGATTTACAATGCAATCAAGTTGTTTGTACGAGTAACTGCTCGAAAATTGAATATGTTCAAAAATTTAAATATCTTGGACTAACCGTAGATAACACCATGAGTTGGAAGCACCATATTGATAACTTACGGAACTATATGGTATTGGCAATACGTAAAATGTATATACTTCGTTTAGTATGTACTGTTGCTGTTTTGAAGAGGGTATATTTTGCACTGGTTGACTCGAAGCTGTCGTATGGTTTGGTTTATTGGGGAGGCACTTATTACGCTAGGTTTCAACCTTTGGTGATTGCTCAGAAACATATTATAAGAATAATGAGTAACCAACCGAGGTTTGCGGAGTCATGGCCTATTTTTCAATATATGTGTATTTTACCGCTAAGACATTTATTCGTAATGAAAGTTTTGAGAGTTTTTTATTTAGGACCGATTGTATGAATGATGATAAATGATTAATCCTCTGATTTAGCGTAGTTTGCATTGTATGAACGATGCTAAATCAGAAAATTAATCGATGATTTTTTTTTTTACCATCCGTTTTATCCTCTCTTTTTGGTGACTGAATCAGAGACTAAAAAAATTTGTTTTTGTTTTTTTGACATTTCAAATGTGGTGTATCATACAAACGAGACATTTTTATAAAAGAAGGTAATTATTAAAAATGGACTCAACAAGGAAGAAAATGTCAAATTCGGAAATTGAAATTTTATTTTCCTTTAAATAAACAAAACAAACAATTTTAATAAACATCAACAAAGTAAACGTCATAGAAAAAGTATTGTTAGTCATACAAAAAACTACTATAAAACTGCAATAAAAGAGATGCTAAATTTTTATTTAGCAACGTTCATACAATTGACGAAAAGTAAAATCCTTGAGTAGTGATTAATTATTAGTCTCGGATTTTTTTTCATTTAGCTGTGTTCATACAATCGGCCCTTAGTGAAAGTCAATACAGCCGGTGGATTCACGACAAAGTACAGTCTGCGAAACAAACTCCATATTCACCAGCCGAAATTTTCTACCACTAATTTTCAGAATTCGTTTATAGTTTTGGCTCCTAAAATCTACAATAACCTTCCTGATGAATTCAAAACTTGCTCTAATTTCAACACGTTCATCTAGAACTTAAAGGCATTTCTCTTGGATTGCCGAGATGTTAATGATTTGCTAAGGTTTCAAGCTTAAGCACTTATTGATTTTGTTAATTTTCATTTTATTATTCTATACTATATATTATAAGTAGTTTTTTATGTATCTCTATCTTTAATGTAAATAATTTCACTATTTATAAATATGTATATCAATCAACACTGGCATCTTTGATCCACTGATTGTCAAAGTAATAATAAATAAATAATAATAAAATAATTGTGCTCTTCTAAGTATTTTAATAAATTTAGACGTCTTGTGATACTGACAATAGAATTTACATTTAATGAAATTATTTTGAAATAATTCATAGTGAATTTATAACGCTAAGCAATTGTGCAATTTGTCCACTCTGCTGTTTTATTGTTTCGGCCATTTTGTCAATTTTTATTGTTATTGGTTTTTGCAATATCCGCGTACATTCCGTTTTCTTTATTTATTGATATTGTCTGGAATGTTCTAGTTGCCTTTATTTGCTTTTATTTTCTTTTTTGCCGCAGTTTGTTCAACATTTGCTGATATATTGAGCAGCCTTTGTAAGATGCTGGATGGCCTTTTTTTACAGTTTCTACAGTAGATATGCTCCGAACATTTCACACATCTATATGGTAGGCGGCAATTGGTAGCGGCATGGCCAAATCTTTGGCATTTACTGCATTGCATTATTTTATTTTGATTATTAATAGTTTCCCATGTTACTCTTTGGTAGTTAAGACCTTTTATTTGCAATATGTTCATCATATTTGTATTAGGTACAAAGTGGACTATGTAGAATGGTAATTTACGATTCTTCAAAATAGAGTGTCTTGTTTTTAATTGGATAATTTTCAGGGTATTAGTGCCTTGTTAGAACATTTCAATTCTTTCTTTAATTCCGCGATGTCTTCCTCCTCCGACATCCCTTTCAGCACCATTGTTTTTGATTTAAGATTTTTGGGAGTAGATATAAGGACTGTATCGAAAAGAAAGTAGCCACAAAAAAATTTAGTTTTCTAACGGAAAAGTGCCGTTAGATAGAATAACTTTTTTAGGTAAATATTGCGTTTGATATTTATAATTTGTTACCCAGTTATAAATGCCACGAATTGAAGAATAAGTGCGTAAACGAACTTTGTAAAAATTTTGAATTGAAAATGTTGTTTCGTTTAGAAATTTAGCAAAGCGCGAAAATATAAGTAAAAATGCAGTGAGAAAAATAATTAATAAGTCTGGGGAACATGGTACGGTAAAGGATTTCCGAAAAAACGGTCGAAAACAAGGTCCCATCAATCCCAAATTAGAGCCAAAATTGTGAGTGAAATTCGCAAAAACAAATCAATGTCTGTCAGAGATTTATTTATTTATTTATACTGAGAAAAATCTACAAATTTGACTTGAATTTATAACATATTGGGCATGGTAGAATAAAAATTGAATTGGGTGGTACTAGCATAGGAATGATCCAGCGGGTAAAATAAGGCGTGGCTGGAAGACGTATAAGAAACAAAAATTTCCGAAACGAAGTGAAAACAAAAAATTATATGTTAATACCGTCCAACTGCCCATTATAAATTTGGAGCTGTTAAAAATCCACTGCATCACTTTTGTGGAAAAACAGTAAACTCCGCCAAATTCACCAGAACTTTGACCAATTGAAAGATATTGGGCTGTTGCCAAAATTAATAATTTTATTTAATACGCAGAAAAAAAAAATTAATAAAAATAAATTTCAGGAAATTCAGTTTAACAAAAGTTTATTAATAATATTAAATATACACTGAAAAAAATCCTACATCAATGCAGACAAAATCTGCATTAATAGTAAGAAATAATTCGTTAAAATGGAGCCAATACGACTCTTCGTTAATAGTACGAAAATCATACGTTAATATGGTGAAACACAAAAAAAAAAATATTTTAACCTTCACTACTTAGGTTGTAATATTTATGAATTGATTCATATAAGATACGAAAAATGTTATAATTTTAATGCAGTTAAAAGCATTTGTGGATGAACAAATTCTTATTATTAACGTAAAAAATTAAAGATTATATGAAATTTTTCGTAACATTAACGAAATGTTACATCATATTAACGAATAAATTCATACATATAAGTTTAGAAATTCATTATTTTGTTCATTTGAAAATATTCGTATCTTGGAAGTATGGAATACTTAGTGGTTATGAATAATTCACAAATATGATGACGGCTTTTTTATAGACAATATATTATTTGTAAATGACATTCACTGTATTTCCGATTTGGTAAATCAGAAAAATAACAGAGGCCAATCACTTATAATATCTACCAATCAAATTAGAAATATTATCCCCTTCCCCTTTTCTTTCCCGCAGAGTCAATACAAAGTGTATCAACTCTCAAAAATTAGAAATCTCTTTGAGTTCTTGTGTTGGTCTTTGTAGTTCGGTTTCATACAAAAAAAGTAAGGTCTACTCTTCAGCTAGCTACGATCGAACTACAAAAATTCAACTCTCGCTTTATACATTATATATAAACTAGAGTGCATCGACTTAGTGAATTATATTCAACTAAATCAAAATCAAAAACCCAAGCAGAAATATAATTTGTGTGTATCATTATACCAAACGAATAATTATCAGATTCGTTAATATGACGAATTTCGTACATAGTCTCATTCATAAATATTATGAATTGTTCATAAATATGATTTTTTAATAAAATGATGCAAGTTTCACTAATACGCAAACAACATGTGATTGTATTTTACGTATAGTACAATAAACTAAACAATTTTTTAGTTTATGAACTATGATTCTTACTATTAATGCAAACATTCTTATGATTTTTTTCTAAATTTCATTTTTTTACGTAAATATAGCAATTTGTACATTAATAGTACGAATTGTGGTTAACGAACGCCATTCGTAAATAAAACGCAGTATATTTTTTTCAGTGTAGTTAATGTAAATAACAAAAAAAAAAATCAAAAAATTATGTTTCTTAAAAATGCAATGAAATAAATGTAAAAGAACAACTATAATTACAAAAGATAATTTAATTACTACAAATAGCTAGTACATTATACATAAATAGCTCAAAACTAAAAAAATTGAAAAGAAATAATAATTAAATGTTCTCCCAGAAAATTTAGTTTAACAGTGGTTTTCTGGTCACCCCCGAATGTCCGCTAAATGCAAAACTAGAAACAGAGAAGAAAAAAAACAAAAGAAGATTTAGTAATCATAAATATTGCGCAAAATTAAACCAATATTTAAAAAAAAAATTTTGTTATAAATATTGAACATTCATCCAAATAATATACCTCGGAAACAACTGTTCCAAATTCCATTTATGGTAGATATCGATATGTGATGATAGGTTATGTTGGGCGCCAGATATCTCGCACGCTTTCCGGTGTAAGCTCAGTCCGCATTCCACTCTTGCGTGAGTTCGCGAATTGAAATTTGAACTAATTTCATTACCGAGGTCCAAAATATTCAACAAAATATCCTAATATAGGAACAATCTAATATGTATACAAGTATACATTTATTAAAATTTAAACGTTACGAAAAATTTAGAAATAGAAAAAAATAAATCCCGAATGCACCAAAAGATAAAAAAATCAAACTTCAACTCACCAAAAAATTACTACATCCGTGGCCATCCCTCAATTCATGTGGTTTGCGTACATTATCGTCGCTAATAATGGTGGACGAGACAGCCGAAATTTATAAAAATCCACTCAATTAGTCCTCTTGTTTTGATGGCACTCTATGTATCACTTCTTATATTAATTATTTTTAAAGATTTTACTTAGTATTAACTTTTATTATTAATTATTCAACATTAATTTTTTTTTTTTTTATTAATCTTATTATTAATTTTTATTATTACTACAAAATGGCCAACCAAATCCCATACAACACACAATTTGGCCATTCACAAGATTACACTTAAGTTTTAGAACTTTAATTCACTCCATTTTTTTTTTTTTTTATTATTTAATTATATAACTAATTATTGTTTTTTTTTTTTCAAGTTTTATTTACTTATACATATTTAAAAAAAAAATCGATTAAAAAAACTATTGTTAAGTATTACAAAAAAAAAAAATTGAATTATCCGTCCAGCACTGGTTTCGACGTTCCATACACAACCACAAAAAAACAAAATCGTCAAAATACGACTTAATAAAATATATGATACACGACTTGTCTTCTTCCGTGGCAAAAAAAAAACTCCTCTAATCTTCACACTGTTTCGGTTTATCTAACCAACCAAAACCAACATGCCGGATGTTGTCCTCCAATTCGACATGCCGGATGTATCCATGTTCGTCTCAATTACTCGGCCATTGCATTGTCCCATCCATTGAAGCTTAATTTTTGTTTTATTAACTACTGATACATTCAGTGCAATTACCGATTTAATTATTTAAAAAAAAAAATCTCCAAGTTTATTCTCTCCGGTAGTAAATTCTGACTGAGCTTTTACTATTTACTACAAACGACATCTATTCAAAAGCAAAATCACCAAATTTACCTAATTACCGGGAAATCTTCATGAATGGAATTTAATTCTGATTCAAATGTTCCAAATTATTTGGATCGAAAATGATCAACTCGTTTTATTATTTTTCATAACAATGATCATAAAAATTCAAATTGATGCGATATTTATTGTTCAACTCCATAAAACACTATGATCACCAATATCCTCTTATCGTTCTTATAAAAACCTTACAGGGCAATTTCGAAGCGTTACTTGAAAAATAATGGTAAACTAGCATAAATTTAACAAAGTTCAAAAAGTTAGTCCAAAGCAACCAGATAAATTAATAAAACTACTGTGCAGAATCTAAGTAAAGGCATCAAATTAAAAATTCGCTATGTATTTAGAAAATAATTTCTCAAATGTTTTAAACATAAAATCTTCTAATTAGAAGTCTGCTTTATGATAAAACATCATTTTAGAATACTTAAAATTGCTTTTTTGTGGCTACTTTCTTTTCGATACAGTCCTTACGTGAAATTTTGTGTATCCACTTCTTTAACTAAATTGTTGAATTTTGTGTAGTCTGACATGGTTTTCACCATAACTGAGTGTTTATCACTACTCACTCGCCTTATTTCAAAATTATCCACTTGTAGATCTTTAACCTGCCTTAACGTTTTCTTTACGTCCTGGTTATGAATGTGTAATGGTGGGGGTTTGCCCGTTTTTTTTGCAATTGCAGATTGTGCGCTTTCATCACCAACACTTACTACGTCCTTATTTTGAATATTATTCAAAAGTTGGTTGAGTGCGTTGGATTGATTTTGTCAATTTGCTTGAACCACTGGTTTCGACTGGTTTTTTAATTTCCGAGAATTCTTCAATGTCCATTACACTTGCGAACCGATTTTCGTTTAAAATCTCTTCCATTTTCATATTATTTGTATTTATTTCGTACCTATGTGTTTTTATTATTTCTTCCATTTTATTTAGCCTATCTCGTAAATTTTCATTTTCTACTTGTAATCTTTTTATTTTATTCTGGGAACGCTTATAAGATTTGGTGCTTTTGTAGTCTACAAGACACATTTGGGTTTATAGTTGTACCTTCTGATAATTTTAATTTTTTTGCGTTTTCCGTAGTTTTCGTTTTCGGTTCCACCTTCGTCCGCCATTGCTTCACTTCTATTAGCTTGATTTAACTGATTAAAGACGTAATCATTGCCTTTCGTACTCTTATTTTCCGACCCAATAGTTGGAAATCTTCGTTTTAATATGTCGCTTGATTATAGATTCTCATTAATGATAGTTTATTAATATTTTCACACAAAATTCAGTAATCAATACACACTTTTGAATTTTATTGATACTGTACGTATTTCACTATGCACACTTCACTGTTTATTTTTCCCTATAATCACTAAGTTCCGTCTATATAATTAAATTTACTATACCTTCCAATTTTACATTTTTAATCATTAATTAGTAAATTTATTTTTAATGGAATTTATGAGTTTTTTGAAAAAACCTTTTTTTATTTTTTATTGGTGTGACTTGTGTCAATAATAACTGCCTACACAGTGTTTAACACATATATCACACAGACTACTCAGTTATAAAATTCAAGCATCTAAATTGGAAATATAAGAAAATACATAGCGTTCCGCTGCACACTGTGAATTAAATAATGTAGATTATGTGCCTGTTTGATAATTCGCACGGTGCAGTGCATACTGTTTTCCTGGCCTACTTTGATTTATTTTCTAGTGGCAAAATAAAGAAAATAATGTAAACTGCACCGCACACTGTAATTAGTTATAGAAATTATGCAATCTTTAATAAACAAACGTTAATAAACAAAATCCATGAATTAAAAAAGTCTGATGATAGTTCAGCTACGGCCATGTTTCAAAAGTGTTCAATCCATGATGCTTCGCCTGAAAATTCTGTGTTTATGGGAATTCGCATACCAGAATTAAAACTTCTTTCGTTCAGTGGTTCTGAGCCTGATTGGTTAGCTATCGCTGATGACATATGGAAGACGGGATCAGCCAATTGAGCTAGATTATCCCAACTCTGGGTTATGATTGTCTTCCGTGGTTGCTTGAATGTATTTTATTCACTACATACGCTTCTACCTCTAAATTTTACTTTAATTTGAATGGAGGCATAATTAACAATCTAGCCTTTTTGACTAGTTCTTTGTTATTTGGTCAAATACCAGTAACCCACAATTCTGCAGGCTTGTGATCAGGAATCTTTTATTGTACATAGATGACAATCTTGCCCAGTCGTAGTTGTTGCCATTACTAATGCAGTTGGTCAGATCTCAGATCCCTTACACATCATTTGTTCTAGTGTGTAACGTAGTACTGCTGTCGTTTGCTGATCAGAATTTGGTTATTATTGTTGTAGTTTTTCAGACTTCTTATTTTGCGGTTGTTTCGGTGATGCCATTCTTAGCATAATTGTTTTAAAGACAATTTAAGCCATAATAATGGTATCAGCTGATTCGTATCGAAAATATTCATTGATTTGAATTTGGAATAGGGTTTCTCAAACGGGATCCCGGTCTCAAAAGTATGACGGGGAAATCCCGCGATTTCTCGGTTTTAAATTTATTTAGTGTTAGTAGTGTTTAACTAAAATCCGTATAGGAATCTTTTTGATTTTCAAACGGAATTCTAGCATGTCGTTTCCTGTAACAAAAGTGTGGCCGGGAAATCCCGAAATTTCCCGGTTTTCGATTTTTTTTTATATACTCATTTACGACATATGAATAATATATGTATTACAGTGAAACCAGACTTTAAGAGCCTAATTGGGGATTGTCCTTTCTCTGATTTCCGATTGCCCTTACATCTGAATGTAGAAAGTTTAAATATCTCATATACAAGTTTATCCATTAATAGCATCTTCAAGTCAAATTCAGGCCGATTAGGAATGAACTTGACTTTTCTTAACCGATTATGATGAAATTCAGCATGCACGATGAAAATGAGATTCTAAAAGGAGTTTTAGATGAAGTTCTGAAATATCGGCCTGAATTTGACTTGAAAATGCTCTTAATATATCGTATAGTCCTATGCCGTTATATATTTAAACGAGTACATAAACAAAAATTTGAAAACCGGGAAATCCCGGGATATGTTTGAGACAAAAACGGGATCCCGGCATCCTGTTTTGAGAAACCCTAATTTGGGCGGTCTTCTTTAGTTCTGTACTCTTAGTGGAAGGTTGTTGACGGTATTTTAAATTGCGATGGTGACTGGTGTGGCGGAGATTTTTTTGAATGGGTGAAAGATACTAATTGGATGTATTATTCCAGGTTGTATCTGAGATACTGTTCTATAAGTTTTGAATGTAGTTGATGATTACTTTCTTAAAAATAACGAATAACTGGTTAATTGCATTTACATTTCCATGGATATTAATGTCCATGATGATTAATTTAATTAATAGTATTTAGTGATAATTAACTAATTTCGAGCTTGATTTTCGGAAATATTTGGAGAAACCCAACTCAGATTTCCAGAAACTTTAAGCATCCAGTGGACGGGTAGTATTAGAAATTGTGTTATCTTCATTTTCGTCCTCCTAATTTAAATAAACTTCAATTCGCAATTCTTACTTTAGAAACTAAGTAGTGTCTTATCATTTTAATTTTGTATTACTGGTGACATTAATTGTAATTCATTAGTTGCACATTACTTAGTGGCTAAACTGTAGTTCTTAGTAAGTTAGTAATATTAATAAATAGTAAGTTAGTAATATTAATAAATTTCAAATAGTTAATTAAATGTAGATTTTATTTTATTTATTCATTATTTCTGTTGGATGTTGCTTCTTGTTCGTTATGGCATTTGAAACAATTATATAAGCATTTTGAGTGTTACTGGCATACAGGATCCAAACATTTCACGCAGTAGTATCGAGTTTTGCGGCGGACCTTATCATATACATGACACAATCGGCAGTCTCTTCTCTTTCCCATAACTTCAGTACCGCTGGCACTGGCGACAAATTGTGTTGTTGGCTGAAACATAAATGTATAACTTATAGTTCTTTGAAATAATAAATATTTGCATTTCGAATTCTTACCAATAATGGGCCACCCAAAAATGCTTCTATTGCTGATCGGCAGACGAAATATTTTATCACTTGCAGATTGTTACATTTCTATAAATAGAACAAAAATTTTCTCAGTGCATCTGTATGTTTGAAATGGTCTATCTCTTTGCAAATGATATAACTGGCCAGCGCCATTACATCAACCATACATATTGTAATTCACCTACTACATTTTTATCGTAGTGCAATGTCGATAGAAGAATCACGGCTTTATTTTTTTTGGCACGTAAAATATTATTGCAACTCTGTTTTCGTGAAAGCCAAATTCTGTTAAATGTATAGGGCGAGAGGGATGTTTTTTCATTTCTGGCGGAACACATCTTTTATTACTTCGAAGCGTGTCAACATACCCTAGTCCAATATCCATTAGCCGTTTACATCCTTGTAGTGTTGTGAAAAAATTATCAGCTACGATTGTTCTGCACGAATTTGGAAGCAGTTTCTCCTTGGTTTACAGCCCGACCTGTATCTAGATCTTTACCAGTATAAATGTTTCCGTGCAATGGATAATGTGTTTTAGCATCGCATGCCCACCAGACTTTAATCCCGTACCGCGCAGGTTTTGATGGGATATATTGAGTGAACTTGGTCCTGCCATGATATGGAAACAGCTGTTCATTAATGGTGATATCGCTATGGGGGCGATAATTTATTTTTTAAATTTTCATTTAGAAAGTTCCAGATATCTCGAATAGGTGCAGCTTTATCCAATTTTGTACGAAATTCGCGTGTACGGTTATCATCAAACCGAAAAAATCGTGATAAAGAAACAAATCGTTTGTATGACATTGTAGCTCTAAAAATTGGTAAGCTCGTTGTTTTCCAGAGAACAGATGCGTGTTGAAGATTGTTTTGACTTACACCAGCCGCTACAAGGATACCAATAAATGCTTCCAACCTCCATTAACGCCTTCCACATTTTTGCTTTTTGCCTGGATTATTTGTATTCCATTGGTGTATTTTAATACACGAATAACGATAATAAACACGATATTTGGCGTAAAAAACTTTTTGAATTCTTCGATGGGCACAGAATTATTCTGAACAGGGCCTAATGTTATGAAGGCGTATACATCCAGTTGGTGGTGGTGATTTGTTCCATTTGGTTTCGTCTTCTCCGAGAAAATATTGTGTATTCAAATCGGTCAATACTTCACGGAAAAAAATAAACTGGTCCTCTGCTAAGAAAATAGACTTTTAATTCAAGAAAATGAATTTTTCTTGATTTAAAAGTTAATTTTCTTATTTCTTTCGATTTTTTCTTCATTTCAAGAAACACAATTCTTACATGAAGAAAATCTCGATAGAAATAAGAAAATTAGTTTTTAAATCAAGAAAAAGTACATTTTCTTGAATTAAAAGTCCGTTTTCTTAGCTGAGGACCAGTTTATTTTTTTCCGTGTTCTTGTATTTCTGATTGATTTTCATCTGCCGGCTGTAGTTCGACTACTGGCTGCATTCCAACAGTTGATTGCACTTCGTTCTTTTCATCATCACTATCATAGTCCAGTTGTACCTCGATTTCTTGCTCTGATTCAATGTCTGATGTATCGTCCTCATTTGGCAAATAATCTTTATCTTCGTCTTCATCGTCGTCAACTGCGAAAGGGTCCTCATCATAATCCATTTGTGTGGCTCTTGTTCACGTTCACGTTCTATATCATTCGCCAACGCTTCTGCGATCCGTTCATTAAATCTAAGATCGGAGCGTGAATATGTCTGAAACACTATTTCGACCTCATGTTCGCCAAATTGGTTCATTTTTTTATAAAAATCGAATAACGCAAAAAACACTTTTCATTGAATCAAAAAATGGTATATTTGAAAGAAATTTGAAAAAGGGCCTGGTTAGGCCCATTAGTCTCCACAAGGGCTAAAGGGGTTTCTTCCTTAGTTTACTGATGAATAACTTAATTTTTAGAATACAATATAGTTCCAGGATTAATAATTTTTTAAAGAAAGAAGAATAATTTTTTTAAGAAGTTAATAAGCTTGTAGTTTAGAAATTGTGCTATCTTGTGCTAACTATTTTACTATATTTGTTACTAACAATTTTACTAACTAACAACTGCATAGGTGGCTGAAACCGGGTCAAGTCTCTATACTACTAACATTACTTTCTTATCCCTATTTAGGTTTTGTTATGTGTAAAAAGGGTGTAAGTGGATCCAGCGTATCCGGCAATCTTGCAAGGCTTGTTCGTACATTTGAATCATTCAATCAATCAATCAAAAAAAATGTATCAAGGTATAGAAAAATTTAATTAAGAAAGAAAGAAACTCGTAAGACATATAAATTGTTACCGAATAATGTTAAATACAATAGTCTGTTATATTCTAGAAATTTAACCTAAAGTTGTAAATGCATAATCCGCAATGGAAAAAGATGTAGGCATGACTACTTTTGAAATTTGTTTAAAGTATGTATTAACATACGTACACATGTTTATATAAAGCAGCAAAAATACATTTTCTCGATACAATTTGTTATCAAATTTAGGTGAAAGTTAAAGTCGCTTAAGGAAATATTCAGATTCAGATTACATCTTATGTACATACATTATGCTATATAATTTAAAGGAGAAAAATGATAAATTGTTTGGCAAAATAATTTTTAGATTCGTTCAGAGTATAGATTTGCAATACTGCAGGACAACTTATAGTTACTATAAGAAGCAATGTCTCTATGTTCGAGTACATATCTACATAAAAATGGGAGCAAAGTTTTTATTACATTTATATAATACTCGTATGTTGTGTGGATCTGTGTCATTTACGAATCGCTTGGGCTTTGATTACTTATTGTAATCTTTTATATTTTACTCTATACTTCTTTGTGCGTACACACATTTACAGAATTAATTTGTTTATTTAATTAATTTCTCGTTTTGGTTTTCCTAAAAAAAATTTGTGTTTTTTTGTTAACTTAAAGTTTGGTTTTTCTACTCGGTTTGTTGTTGTAAATAGTATAACGGATTTTCAATGGTGGAAACATGTTTTAATATAATTAAAATTTGCAAAAATTTACGTATAAGCATGTTGTTGTTATTATTACATACTATTAAAATTTCGAATATTCAAAATACACAGACAGAGTACTCAATTTCGGCAAGTTAATTAAATGATTATGATAAACATTTTAAATTGTTTGTTATTGTGGTATATGGAAATTGGTTAATAATATTATGTAAAAGCTTAACCATTATCATAATATTAATTAGCGTGATTGACCCACATTTGCCCAATTATTTAATATTTTTGTTGGAATATTTATAATAAAATATTGAATATATTGAACATATACATACATACTTTCTATCACTTTTAAAGTTTTTTAAACTCAAAATCTGAATTAAGTTAAATTTAAAAGTATAAAGTTAGCCATAAACTGATAAAAAGGTTATTTTACAGCATAATCAGTCCAAAATTTGTAACCTCTGCAACCAAAACCTTCACCTTGCAAATTGTTCCCAATTAGGATTTTCCCAACAGGATGCCGGGATTCCGTTTTTGTCTCAAATATATGACCGGGAAATCCCGGGAAATAAAGCAAACCAATATGAATAAACAAATTATTTTTTTCTTTACATTGTGTAATAATAGTCGCATTTTTAGACGTTTGATCTGATCTGGATCAGATCTTGTTTCATATAACGGCCAGCAATAAAAAGCTACTCGGATCAAAATTTTGATCCAAAAACAAAAATTTGCTTTCAATGTAAACTTTGTTCTGATCAGGATCACAATGCGTAAAGAAAATCAGCTAATATTCAATTTGAAAACAGCCAAAGTAGGGTGCATCTGCTGTTTTGTAACTAACCCCATACATTTAATTTGAAAACAACCAAACGAAAAATTTTCAATTGAATTTTATGAGGATTTTTGAATTAAAAACCTTGACATGATAGACAAACTTAAAATTAAATGAAAATTTGAACGTTACATAGATTTTTTTTCATAGGAAGTTTTTTTTGTTTCCTGTAAAATTCGTAAAGTGCTGCTTTAGACATTTTTAAAAGTATCGATTCAATTGTCCCAACCATAACTACAGTTTAACGAAATTATAATTTTTGAAAATAAATTTGACCAATTTGTGTTTTAAATTAAAGAATTTTTTTTTAAATTACAAGGTATCTAAATTTCTTATATTCAAATTTGAAACCAAATAAATATTTAATTGTAAAATTTAAATTTTATGAATTCTCTTAAATTTTGTTTATTGGTATCAAGCGAATATTTTTTATTTCGTAAGTACAATTGTTTTGGATATTAGATCAGGACCATATTTTATAATGAAACAAATTCTCAGACAACAAATTCTTTGGCCTGTTGTGAGGTGCAGTTGATTGTTCAAATTTTAAATAAATATTTTATTTTAAAAGTTTTAATTACTGTATTATAAAATATAAATAGATAACAATATAAAATCTAACTGTGTGTAATAATTTTTTGAATGAGGACGAAGGGCCGAATTTCAAACGGCCGAATTTTTTTGTTTATTTTTTTTTTGTTTTTAGAAATATAATTTTTTTAATTTCTTGTTTTAAGGAATATTTTGGAAATTTTTTTATCAAATATAAATTAATTTCTTACGAGAATATACATATTTTATTATGTTTAATCTTTGGATATTCTATCGGCAAAAATATTGCATTAATTTTGGTTGTTTATATTTTGTGTTCTTTTTGTAATTGCCAAGTGAAAAAATATTTGTACATAATAGGTATTTCACCAAAACCAAAAAAGAATTTTGTCATAAAATGTCATAAAAATCAAACCATTTTTTATTCGTTAGGGTGAAGGAAAATTCTATTTGGACGAGTAAAATAATTTCTCTGTGATTTAGTGATGTGAATATAGTGAATATACTCCTAACAATTTACTACATAATTATAAAAACAAATCACAGTTTAAAGCAAAATTTCTAAAATGTCTACTTAACCTTCACTTCGTGTAGTGGGGTCTAACTGACCCCAGAGCTGTTTGAAGCTGAATAAAAAATGATTTACCAAATATTTAGATAAATCCTTTTAGATATGCCTAAACAGACATAAATTAAATAGATTTAGAAGAAAAATTCATCAAAATCGGTTAATTTTAGGGTATTTTACATCAAATAAATGAAATTAGTGGGGTCATTTTGACCCCGTATACAATTTAATGCATTTTCTATTTAGAAATCAATTTTTAATCAAAAATTTATTTTCATAGCAATAATATGATAGAAGAATAGAAGAAAAGATTTATAGAAGATTTACATTGAATCGGGCCCAATATTCCGCAACAAAAACGAAGTGGTTTATGAACAAAAACGGTTATTGATGCTATGATTTTTTTTTTCTTGTATTTTGTTTTTTGTTTTTTTCTTTTGTTAGTTTGTTTTCATATAAATCCTATGGAAAAAAAATGGGGTCAATCTGACCCCACTACACGATTAGTGTGACTTTTAGTATTGCACGAAGTGAAGGTTAAGTTAAACGAAACTGTTTATTTTAAAGTATATTGTTGTCTCATGTGTTGTTTTGAATATTGTTTCAACCTGAAATGTATTACCTTTTTTGATATGAGTCATTTTGACAAACAACATTTCAACCTGGCATTGATATCTGGAAAATTAATATTGTTTTTCACAAATAAATAAAAATTGTAGTTCTTAGGCCCTTTTCCAATTACCGACTTATTTCAAACTTATTGACTTATTTGACGCCATCTTGAATAAGTCGGTAAAGTTATTCCAATTCATTTTGCTGACTTATTTTGACAGCTGATGATGATAGAAATTTGTGTCTGTGTTTCTTATTCAAAAATAAAATGTTATTATTTTATAACATCATTAATAAATAAAATGGACCAAAAAAACATTTTTTGTTGTTAAATTATTTAACAAATAAAAATATAAAACTGAGCATCAAATTAATGGATGGCGATAAAGATTTGTTAAAGTGTCTGAAAAATTGCAAGATGCGGGAGGTATAAAGTTGTGTTTAAGAAAAATTGTAATATAATTAATACATAAATTTAAAATATTACTTTTATCTACTTATATCAGGGGTTGAAATATTGCTCCATTCGCCCCATTGCTCCGTTCGCGTAATGTACTGCTTTCATTTCATTTTAAAATTTACGTGAAAGACAAGACAAAATAAGTCGCAATATAGATCTTGTAGTGTTAACATCTTTATTAAGTTGGTGATCCCGGGTACTGCGCATTTTCGTATAAGGCCCGTTATATCGTATAACTGAGCGAGGGTATCACAATATACAACTTTATAAAATAGATGGTGGTTCCGGGTACTGCATTTTTATATGTATAAGCCCATAATATCTGTGCTATTCGGAGGTATCACAAAGTGCGACTCAGTGAAATTAATAAATTTATAAAAATAAAAATTATATTCGGGGACGTCCATGGCTTCTTTTAGAAGATTCTGGAATAACCGTAATTTAAATACTACGCATAAAATAAAAATATAATTCGGCATATCAGAATTTCCCTTGAGAAATTTCTGGAAATACATGCTGTTAGAAATCGTTGGCCTTATGAATCCTAGATTAGATCTGGCCTGAGCAAATTTAAAAAACAAACAAACAAACAAAAACAAGACAAGACAAAATATTATGAATGACAGAATTTTAATGTTTACATATAACATAACTGTATAACTGTATAATTTACATGAAACCAAATAAGTTGTTTATGAAAGAAAGAGATAGAAAATAAGTCACCTCATCAGCAGACTTATATAAGTCGGTGAAAGCAAATAAGTCGGTAATTGGAAAAGGGCCTTAATATCAAATTCAGTACATTTACAAAATATTCCTTAAAACAAGAAATTTAAAAAATTATATTTCTAAAAACAAAACAAATAAATTCGACCCTTCGACATTCGGCCCTTCGACATTCGGCCCTTCGACCCATTCGGCCCTTCGACCCATTCAATTACACATAAAATGTAAAACGAAATTTAATTACACATAAAATGTGTAATTTGAACAATAGTGTGAGGTCGAGAGTTTGTCAAAAGGAAAAAAATTGTTGTGTTTTTCTTGTGTGCCAATAATAAATCAATCTCATCATAACTGTGATGTTGTTAACCTAAATGTACTATCTTCTGTTTTAATTACGAGTAAAAATTCTAATGATGTGTTACCCAGAAGTGTTGCCGAATTTTTTATCTTCGCAGTTCCCTTTTAACGTCCTACCTTACGCCGTTGCCAGCCAACTCGAGGACGTACGGCTATAGACCCGCTTTTGTTTAAACCACCTGCACATTGCATTACTTCATGCCAGCCTATAGTACTGACATGGAAGGTGGGTCGGCCCATGGATTCCGCACTCTCAACAGGGGGTCATAGATGTGTTCATCGTCATCACCGATCGTAATCAGATGATGAAAAATCCCTTTTGCATCCCGCCCCTATAGGAAAATATCTAAAAGACAGTACTCAAGAGATGAATCGTCGCTTTAACGCTCTTGAAAGATCCATGGTCATTATATCATCAATAGTGCAAGAAAATAAATTACTAAAAAGGAAAATCAATGATATTGAGGTTCGTTTGGATCGCTTTGAACAATATCGGTTGATAAAAAGCCTTGACATAATTAGTATCCCTGTGGTTAAAGATGAATCGGTTGAGATCATGGTTACTAAACTATTTACTGAAGGCCTAAACATTCCTTTCAATAACCACGATATTGTCAGAAAACCCGGAAAAATTGCGGTCAATTAACAACTTTGGAAAAAAAACATTGGTAAGATACGCGCTCTTACATCTATTCCGTCATCAATTGTGGTCGATTCAATAAAATCAAAAATATTTATTAATGAAAGTTTGACATTGTTTAGAAGAAATTTGTTAAAGAAAGCCAAAGAATTCAAAGTTGAAAAGCATTTTAAATATTTGTGGGTATGGGACGGTAAAATTATGTTAAAAAAAATTGAAAAAAGTGCAATTTATTACATTCAATCTTTTGAAGACCTTGAAAACATTAAATAGTTCTTGTAGTTTTTCGGTTGCTTTTTTTAATTTTTTTTTTTATTTATTCCTAAAATAGCTAATAATTTTATTTATAATTACCAAAACCAAAATAATGATATTGATTTTGTTTCTGTGTCGTCAAGTGGTAGTATTTTGGATAGGACGGTTGTGAACGATGATGTGGAGGATGATTGTTTTGTTATACATCAAAACGTAATTTAAATAATTTTCTATGTAATTTGCAGACTTTGATAAGAAGCCATTGATTATTTTTTTGATGGAAATTTGGATTAACGATAGTGAAATCAATAATTATAAAATCCATGATTATGACATTTTTGCTAAATGTAATGCTAATTATCAAAATGCAAAGGTCGATGATTTTTTCAAGTGCTCGATGGAATAAAAGTTTTCAACTTAGCTTTTCAAAGTGCTGATGGTATTCGCATTGACTTTCGCTATATGAAGGAAGAATTATCCATAGTTTGTTTATATAGATTACAAGACGTATCCTCCGTTATATTTTTGGTAGAATAACATGAACTGTTGATCACAATTAAATCGAAGAACCTGGCTGTGTTAGGGGACATAAATCTAAACTTGTTGTCTGATGGAACTTCTACTCATGATTATTTACTTTTAATGTCATCTAATCTTTTGGTTTGACGTCAATGGTTAACGAAGTTACGCGCCCAGTTTTTGCTTAATGTATTGATTATATTTTTGTTCGTCAAAATGCACACTCCAAACGTATTGTTAATATTTCAGCGTTAGACTTTGATGTTACAGACCAGTGCTCAACTATCCTGCAACTGAATTCTATCAGTAGCTCCGTCATTGATTAAGAGATTCTAATGAAGATCATTCACTATGGTAAGTTAGTTGGCTTACTTGGTACTGAATCTTGGGCTGATGTTAATATTGCATATCATCGTTTCATATTGACGTTACAAAGCTTTATCAAAAACTCAAAAGAAGTATTAGTTAAATTTAAAAAGGTGAGAAGAAGCTGAAGAATTAGATGACTGATTTAGTGAGATTTCACTTAAAAATAAACTTTTTAAAAAGCACAAACTTTATCCATTAAACAAAAAGTCTATCAGCATTGATTAAAAATGAAATGTATTCTTATTATGAGCGGTTATTTAATAAAAATAAGAATAATCCCGAAAAGCAATGGAAAATTGGTAATGAAATTACAGGTAAGAATAGGTCGAAAGCAAAAACTATTAAATTAAAGGATTCACAGGGTGTGATCAGGATGACGAAACTGTAATTTCTGATATATTTAACAATTATTTTATTTCTATTTCGGAAAAATTAAAAAATGATCACATAGAAACCGTAGTTTACAGGTCTGATAACTTAATTTATTCTAATTCTAGCGAGTCAGCTAACTGTTTCCTCCCTCCCATTTTTCCTGATGAAATTCAATGCATCATTTTAGAACCAAAAATTCTGGGTTTTCAGGTTATGATGACATATCCAATCCATACCCCATTTATTTTAAATAATCTAAAGCTCATATTTTTAATACTTTTTACACTTTCTGCCGTAGGCACTTGGCGAAACACACTTTGTAACGAACTGGTTAGCATCAACGGGGACCAAGATACCTTGGTTCCGAAATAGAGCCGTTCGTCACTGAAATATTTGTAGCATATTTAGAGCTTTGGCGTGGTCATGTTTTTGCCGGCTAAGGCTCAGGGAGTGGGGTGGGGTTTGCCAAAGATAAACATGCTCTAGTTGACCACGAGGATGTAATTAAAAGGAAATAGGAACTAGGGAATGATTAAGGTGCGGATCAACCTACCAGAACTGCTCGACACTTACCAAGTCATCCTCACGATATAGCTATCAGCCTCTCATCCTGAAAATTAACAATCCGGAAATACGAACGAAATCAGAGAAACCGTTAAATGAAATTAAGAAATTAGTTAATAAGACAATAAATTTATTCGGCATTTAAAAGAGACAACAATTCAAGAAAAATGTGAATAAACGATTTCAATGTAAAATTCTTAAACCTAGCCATGACGTCATTAACCCCCTAATTAACTTAATAAATCATAATTTACAATAATTGATAATTGAAAAATTTGAAATGTCTACATTATCTTCAAATTATTTGGAAAGAAATAAGAAATTATGTAAATTACAGGATAGAAATTATATGAATAAATAAGAAATTATATAAATTAAATAAGTAAATAAATAATTCTTAGCTTAGATTAGATAACCGCGTTGTCCCACGTTGTTTGATGCTGCCATTTTGTAAATTTTTAATTTTCACGTATGCTTGTATTAATGTGCAAATTATATAGTTTTTTCTGTTGCACGTTTAAATTTGCACTTACAGACTCTAAATTAATACGTTTAGTTTTAGTTTAGTATTATGCAACACACAAGCTTAGTTCACTTAAATTGTTCACTTAGAAAATTTCATTCTTCACTAAGCTTTTCGAAAATTAATATAATTACGTGTGGTCACCTTATTTATAAAACGCTAGGAGTTAATTTCTTGTTTGTAAATGTTTTTTCGTGTTTTCACTTGCGTTACAATTTGTATGTTTAATATTTGTGTTTTATTTTCACACAGTGACCACACTTACACTTTTTACAACTGAGATTATGATTAAAATGTAAAACTTAATTTTTATTAGATTAACGTGTGACTTATTAATGTCTTATAATTATTAAATGTATATTATGTTAAGATTAGTATTATTTTAGAACTTAGGTTTAGATTATATAGTTTTAGGTATATTATATTTTATGGCGTAATTAATACGTTCATAACACACACACAAAAATTAAGTAAAATATGTAAATCATCCTTAAATTAATTACACAATGATATACTAAATATTACGCTACAAATTATGTGATTCATTCACATTTTTTTATGTTTGTAGCTTAACGGGATTTTTATTAATTGAAATTCCGGTACCCGTAATTAATTAAGTATCACCAAAATTAAATTAAATTAAATTGTTTGTCGTATTAACTACTGAATTTACACTATTAGTTAAATATTAATTATGACTACTTTTCACTAATAATATTCATGACTCAAATTTTATTAAATATTGATCAAGCTTAATATTTTTGATCAGTTTTCGATTTTATTTTCCGTACGAAAAATCTACTCATCACCATTCAAATAACTTAAGTCACAAACTTAACAAAATTCAAAAACCGACTCTCCCGAACATCCAAATTTCGTGTTTATATCTCAAAAAAAAAACAATGGGCTCTCCTACTAAAGCATTTCAAACGGCATAATCAAGATTCCCCTACACAAGCTATCTATTTACATCGACAAGCAAATTCCTAACAACGTTAAGCGTTAGGGGTGTTAAACCTTTCCAATACGGGAACGACGGGCGGTGGCCTGTCGTTACAACTTAATACACACATTTTTAAAATTTTTTAAAAACACTTGTTAAATATTTCGCAAAATTATGCATATTTTTAACCTTAGTCTTAGTTCTGGTGTGTTTCCGTCTGCCTTTAAAAAAGCTAAATGTAATTCCTCTCTTTAAAAGTGGAGACCCATTTGATCTATCTAATTACAAGCCTATTTCTCTGTTACCTGTATTCTCTAAAATTTTAGAGAACGCTATTAAGCCTTGAACTATTTCATTTTTAAATAAAACTAAATCTATTAGTGATCAATAATTTGGATATCGTGAAAGAGTTAGTACCGAGGTGCTTTCCTAAATTTTATAACACCTTTGTATGATGGCTTGCATACCGGCATCAATAATGTAGCCTTATTTATTGATATTTTAAAGCCTTTTGATACAGTTGATCACAAACTTTTTTGTGATAAACTTTACCATGTCTTCTCGGAAACAAAGCGTTGTATTGGAAAATTTTTATAGTGCTTGCAATTAGTGCATATAGTGCTTGCAATTTATTTATAATTCTTTTATATTGCATAAATAAAGTACAAACTCCAAAGCAAACTAATACAATTTATCAAATGTCTATTATAAAATATGGTCCAGACCTTATTTCCGAAGCAATTGGACTTACGAAATAAAAAATGTTCGACATGTGGTACAAATAATTTTGAACATGACTATGTGTAAGGTATACCTTTATAGCGAGGTGGAGCAGAACAAGTGTTAGAATCTGAGATATTTGATCCTAAAAACAAAACAATAATTAACCTAGGTGAATATTAATAATTATTGCTACCGCAGAATTCCATTTAATTAATTTATATTCTAAAAATAAAAAGTAAATTTGGTTTGAAATTTTTAAATAAACATAAAATATTTTCTTTTTCTGGTAAAGAACATAAAAATTTCCAATCTTTTTTTATAAGGAATTTAAGTTTTAGTGATTTTTCTGGTTAAACATTTTCTCTCTAAATAATAAAATTTTATTTCACCTATTTTTGTAAAGTTATTTTTTATTATAACAATGATTTTCAAATAAATTAACCACTAATGCTATTGTTTTTGTTCCTTGGAAAAAATTAAATTTTAACAATACATACATATTACCAATGTATATTTGTATGTAAAATGTGTAGAGTTTACTGGCAGACCAACCGAAACAAAATAGAGTACCAACCAACACACAAGTTGTTAAAAAAATACCATCGCAAAAAAATATATTTTCTGGTGCGAGGTATAAGCAGTAAAAATAAGCCAAACGAATTTTCCAATTTTCCAAATTTTTTTTTTTTTTTTGTTCGTATTTTTATTATCGAACGTGACCAACATACAAGTGAATTAAAATAAAGTTTTATGTTGTACAACGATTTTTATTTTGTTGTTATGTGTTGTGTGTGTGTGATCTGGTTATTTGTGTTTTTAATTTCGAAAATATACTGAATTATGGTTTTTTAGTCCCTCTTGTATTATTTTCCAAGGATAAACATTCCATTATAATTTTATGTTAATTGGGAACAAAACATATACATATAAACAAATATTAGAATTTAGTGGTCTAAAATGTATTATTTTATATATAACCTACATATGTGTAATAGGGTGGTCCTTGTTTTTCTACTGTATATTTTTTTCTTGAACACTTCATAAATTTGTCGTATTTATCAAAAACAATATTAAGCAAAATTTTAAAACTCTACGAATTATACATAGTGTTTCGTCGGCAAGTGACCGGCCGGAAAATTCGGAATATTTATGTAAAATTGTCGCAAAAAATCCTTTAACTTTGCAAATTATTACGTCTTCAATTTTTTGAGTAATGTTGGTGACCCCTTTTCACATTTTTTATCATATCTCCCAAGTTATGGACTCGATTTTAATTCTGTTTGCGGTTTTTGCAAGCTTATGACTATGAGGCACTTTATTGGTTAATTTGCACACTGAGCCAGGTTTTTAAAGAATGTAACAAATTATGGGTAAATAACATTTTTTTTACTTAAAAAAACCTCTACTTTTTAAAAAAAAAATGAACTGTAAGTCGAGAAAATGTCCCATTAGTTATTTTATTTATTATTATTAATCTACAGCATAATATTTACAAATTCACAAAACATTGTTACTACCTAACTCATAAAATATTCGAACAGCAATTTGGCGAAAAAAGGGCGTTCGTATCCCTTTTCTAAAAAAAGGTCGCAAATCTTTTTAACCTGATCTTTTAATTGATCGAAAACTCAAATTGGTTCTAATTAATAATAAATAATTCAGTTGTTCGCCAACCGATCGTGTGAAACAGCGTATTCTCAGTGGTCTGTGTTTTAACCATTTTAAGTTTGTGTGATAATTAAAAGGTCATAGTTTGTGTTAAGTAAATGCTTAATCATTACAATGACACGTTTGCGTGATCTACATACCACCTTCTTATGTAGCCAATATGCATTTTGTAGACGGTTTTTGTAATGTAAATGCACGCGCTGGCCAGTACATAGGTATAGTACGTGCATGCAATACATCGACGTTTTTCCGTACAAGGATTAAGCCAACATACCAACACGAGTCCAGTTTGAATTTTAAGGTACATGTGCAATAGGAAATATTATGATTAATATACGCTGACTCTAAGACAAGTATCAGTCGCCTGTTGATAAGACAAGGTATATCGAGAATCCTTAAAAAAGAAGGTCTTCATTCTTTTCGCTTCCGTCCCGCTTAACGTCTAGGAGATGTAGACCATCGTGCCAGATTAGTTTTTGTAACTGGATAATTTCATAGCATAGAAGTGATGTCAATTTATAAGGAGAATATTGTGGACAGATATCTTACGTTTTACCAATCAGGCTTGATCAACACGTATTTTTACAATTTTTAGAAAATACGTTGCCTTTGCTCATGGAAGAAGTGCCGTTGTTGACAATTTGCAAGAATAATACGTGATTATTTGAATAAAAATTACCCACGGTGGATCGGTAGAGGAGGTCCTGTAGCCTGGCCCCTAGGGTCCCCTGATCTTACGCCCCTAGATTTTTGTTTCTTTGGATTTATTAAACAAAAAGTGTATGCCGCGCCGTTCCTATTGAAACCCGCGAGCTATTGATAGCAAGAATTTTCGCTGCTGCAGCAGTAATAAGAGGCAACCCTGAATAATTGCGTCGGACAACAACAAGTGTGAGCACTTGAGCCTTTGTTTGTTTACAAGAGGGTGGAAGGCATTTTGAACATGAAATTTAATAAAAAAAATTTAATATTGGGTGTGTGAATTAATTTTTAGACTTTTTTATAAAAAAGAAATGTTTATTAAAAGATAACGATACAGTATATTTTTTCCAATATATTCGCTATCGTTAGCTATGACTTCCTGCCATCTCCTAGGAAGTTTGTGGATTCCTCGTTTGAAGAAGCCTTCAACTTTCTCAGCTATCCAGCCATCGATCCAATTTCGCACTTCTTCGGCGTTTCGGAAGCGTACGTCAGCCAGGCCTATTTGCATTGATCGAAACAAATGATAGTCGGAAGGTGCAAGGTCTGGAGAATACGCAGGTTGTTCAAGCCGATCCCAACCGAGTCGCTCTACCTTGCTTTGAGCGGTTTTTGCACGATGTGGTCTGGCATTGTCATCATGAAATAAAACTTTATAGCTTTTGTACGCTATTGCTGGCCGTTTTTCATCTAATGCACGTGCCAAATTGTCCAGTTGGCGTCAGTAGTGATCACCTGTAACCGTTTCATTTGAATTTAACAGCTCATAATACACCACACCTTTCTGGTACCACCAAATACTCAGCATAACCTTATCGCAATGAATATCTCGTTTTGGCTGCGATGGTCCTGCTTGGCCTGGATCGACGTAACCTGCTTTACGTTTGGGGTTGTCGTAATAGACCTACTTTTCATCGCCAGTTTTCCCAACAATTCGATGAAAAAAACTATGTTTTTTGTACTCAGCAAGATATTTTTTGCATGCTTCAATTCGTGCTCTCAATTGATTTTCGGACAGTTGATGTGGGACCCATCTTCCTAGCTTTCGAATCTTTCCCATTGCGTGCAAACGATGAGAAATGGTTGATCGGTCAATGTTTAACTGCATTGCAAGTCCTTTTTGCGTTTGACAAGCATTTTCATCCAATAATGTTTGTAATTCGGCATCTTCAAACTTTTTTGGCTGACCTGGCCGTTGTTTGTCTGTCAAGTCAAAATCACCACTTTGGAATCGATGAAACCAATTGAAACAGCTTGCTCTCGATGGAGCTTGATTACCATAAGTATCAGAAAGCAATTGGTGAACTTCAGCGGCAGTTTTCTTGGAATCAAAAAAGAAAAGAAGAATCCCTCGAAAAAACAACTTATCACGATCCATTTTAAATCGATTACAAAAAAATGTCGTAATATGAAAAATAACACTTTCTGTTCTGAATTAGATTGACAATTGTGACAGCTACAAAATGCAATTGGAATTGCTTGTTAAACTATACGCAATCTCACGTAGCGACATCTAAATATCGAGTCTAAGAATTAATTCACACACCCAATAATTTATAATAAAAATTGTTTTTATTGATTATTAATAAACCAGTATTATTTTAAAACTCTTTGACTTTAATTTAAATACCAAGTAATTTTTATTTGATTTTCCTACTTTGTTTAGGTGATTTTTGGGGTTACGGTTGATTCACAGCGCACAATTCACTTTTTCACAATTTACGTCGAGCAATTCACATCACACAATTAACGGCAAGCACAATTCACAGCATATACAATTAATAACTGACAATTCACAGAATATCATTTCTGAATTGCCTTAGCTGCTGGTGGAAAAAAATGCGTGTTTTGTTCCACCAGCATCTAAGGCAATTCAGAAATGATATACTGGCTCGTTTACATGTAAGTAGTGATTCCATTATATGGAGTAATGAGGAACACGACCACACAGCAGACGCAGCACGAGCTGAAGCCCAAAAACATATGGAAAACATCAGGGATTCTGCTCAGAATTCTTTTGCTGGTAGTACCAAACAGCTTATTTCAAATGTTAGTGTTACGTCTGCTGCAGCTCCAAGGATGCCGATGGACGCAATCAATTTCTTGTACGATACGCGGAGAAATGCAACAACATAATGAAGGAGTATTATTGCCAACGTCTCGAAGTTTCAAGATACTTGACCGATATAAGTTTTAGCAGATGGAACATGATTTTTGTTATTTGGCAGTGAATGAAATGATGAACAACGATGGTTAATTTTTGGAGCATCTAACAATTTGCAGATTCTTTCTAATTCAACCGCATGGAGTTGTGATGGTACCTTCAGTGTTTGCCCTGCAATTTTTGCACAACTCTATCTCATTTAGGGCATTTACGATAATAAGAGAACTCCTTGTATATATTTGCTTTGCTACCGAAAAAATCGGAAGAAGTTTATAGAAGACTTATAACCCATTTGAAAGTATTGAAGTCTTCATTAACGCCAGAAATTATACTAATAGATTTTGAAATGGCAGCTGTCAATTCATTTGAAAAAAAAAAATTCGCAAATGCTTATTTAAAGCTGATGTGTTATTATTTCCATTTTCGCCAGACATTTTATAGAAATATATGTTCTCATGGACTCAGGCCTAAATATGACACCAACGAAGCTTTCGGCATGAATTGTAAATTGCTGACAGCACTAGTGTTTATTCATCCCGATAAAGTCGTTGAATATTTTAACGTTGTTGTAGCTGAAAACCTTATTCGGAAAGAGTTGTTGCTATGTTATTTTGAGGAGAATTTTGTGGGACGATTCATAGTCGATAAAGCTACAAGATTTGCACGATTTGAGATTTTAAAATGGAATTGTATTACCATACAATTATATTACCATACAAGGCGATAAAACAAATAATGTATCGGAAGCATGGAATCGCAAATTCAGCTCTGCGGTGGGAATGGACCATCCCAATATTTTCTGTTTTATTGAAAGCCCAAAAAGGAGCATTCAAAAAATGAAATGATACACACACAAATGCTTGCACACGATCGAGGGCCACCATGCAAGCGTAGTTACTTTTACTACAACAGCAGGATTAATCGAATCCTTAATTTTAATAAAAAGCCACCATTATAATATTCGAAAGCAGTCGCTTATAACATTGATTTCAATTAAAAAGTTAGGTTGTATAGTTTGATTGACCCTGTGAATTTCGCTTCTACTTAAATTGCGGGAAGAGAATTGCTCGCCATAGTACAACCGTAACCCATTCCCGTACGTGCGTCGGTTTTTAAACCAGTACGATTACGAACGTAAGACGGTTGATTCACGGCGCACCGTGAATTTTTTCTAAAAAAAACTAAAAGTGAACTGTGATTTATTAATTATGCATGATGTGAATTCTGCATCGTTAATTGTGTGGATAGCGTGAATTGTTCGACGTAAATTGTGAAAAGTGAATTGTGCGCCTTGAATCAACCGTCTACCGATTTTTGAGCTGTATTTTTAAGAGTTAGGTAGTAAAAATGTTTTGAGAATTTGTAGATATTATCCTGTAGATTAATAATAATAAATAAAATAACCATGTTAATGGGACATATTCTCGACACACAGATTTTAGATTTACTTTTTGTGAATAAAAAATCATTTTGAAATTTTTTTTATATCAAAATTCATGATAACATAAAAAGAATTTTTAAAATATGGACTGACATAATATAGCAAAAATAACATTGCAAACATTAAACTTATTTAGTTGACTTTATTGACAATTGCTGCTTTGGTAAAATTACAAAATTACTGAGTGGTGAATAAAAAATTCCGAATGATTCAAGAATAAGGTATTTGGTTGCATATGAAATATACATAGGGAAAAATACCAAGGGAACTATTGAGGGAATTTTGACAGATGTCCACATGTGGAAAATGGATGTGGAATTCGAGAATAGGGCCCGGGCCTATTATATACCTAACGTATGAGGAATAAAATATGGACAAACAAAAAAAAGTAAAAAAAAAATTGTTTACTAATCAAATGATTTTAATCCATCATTTATTTAAAACTTTAATTCTTAGATAAAATTTACAGAAAAATTTGCGCTCCATATCGATTCGCTTTCCTGATCCTTTCTGGCACTCTTTTCATTGCCGCCTGCGTTCCTGATGTATCAATCTTCTTGAAATCTCTTTTTATCTTTCTAATCAGACATTCAACATTTTTGGCACGATATCCATTGCTGTATACCATTCTCTTCAGATTTGCCCAAAAAGTTTCAATGGGCCTTAGTTGTGGAACATTTGGTGGGTTATAGTCTTTAGGTATAAATTCGATTCTGCGTTGACGTAAATCAGATAACGTTGCGTTGGCATAATGTGAGGATGCCAAATCAGGCCAAAACATCGTTTTATCATTTTTATGATATTTATTTATAAATTTCTGAAGCACAGGTAAACATTTGTTTGTGTATGTTAGCGCATTAACCGCCAAACCACTTTTGAAAAATACTGGGTCACTCACACCTCGTTCGCTAATAGCCACCCATAACATAACTTTACCTGGAAACTTGGTCTTATGAATAAACTTCTCCTTTTCTGGTGCATTGTGATCGGGAGACTCGTAGTAGTATTTTGGCTGCCATTCATTACCTTCAACAGTGAAATAACTTTCATCATCCATCACACATTTATAAGCTGAAGAAGCAGCGAAATATGTTTGGGAAAGCACTCTTAATCTAGATTTGATTGTAGCTAATTGTTTGTCTGTAGTTGCTGGTGCCGATTTTTTGGGTTTGCGTTGAATATTCATACTTTGTAAATATTTCTTGATAGTTTTTGGGGTAACTTGATATTTTTTACCCAGTTTTCTGTACGATTTTGCAGTTCGACCCACTGTTTCACCTTTCAATTTCATTCGAACTTTGCTACCTTGTAGTTGACATTTTTTACCAGAGTCGGGTTTTCTTTCCACAGGTTCATTATTCTCAAACAGTTTAATTGTTTTGTAGATAAAGAATTTTTTGAATCCAAGATCCTTGAAGTAGTGAAAAATCTCGTTCTTTTTTTTTGTCTGGATTTTCCTGACAAAATTTACAAATTAATTTACGACGATCTACTTGTAACAACGACATTTTTGTAACTAATCGTAAAATGACGCAGTTGTAATGTATTTTTTATAAAATATACGGGAACCACCTTATTTAAAAACAAGGAAATTTTTATTTTTGGTTGTACAATACAAATACAAATACATTTTACATTTGTCCATATTTCATTCCTCATACGTTATATGCCTATAATTCCACGTCCATTTTCCATATGCACATTTGAGGTGAATTCTATAACTCAAAGGTTTGCAATAAAGCAAAAGAGGAAGCATCAGTGAGAAATGCAGTAACTGCGATGGAAATCACACAGCTAATTATAGAGGGTGCCCGATCTATGTAGAATTGAAAATCAGAATCAATCCAAAGCAGCGAGCAGAGCAACCAATGCGTAATCTTCACTCTTCAGCTAGAAAAAAAGCACGACCAGAAATTGTAAACACAAATGCTCAAAATGGAAACCAGTACGCAACTGTTAACGGTAGTGTGCACCAAGGGGTTTCATACCCAAGTATTTTTAAAAGTACCGCTCCTAAAGTGCAGGCAAGTGAAGAGGGAAACATCTCAAAAGCTTTAAACAAATTAAGTAATATGATGAAAAGCTTCATGACGATGATTTATTAATCAAAAAAAGTTAACAACCAGATTATCCAGTTGATTCGTAAAAAGCCAAAAATGACCATCATCCAAATAGCCATATGGAATGCATACGGTCTAGCTCAACATAAAGCGGAGGTACAAGCATTCCTCACCGAGCATAATATTGACATAATGTTAATTCACCAAAAATAGCTATTTCAAAATTAATGGATAGGGATACCCTATTTATGACACCAAACACCTAGATGAGAAAGCACATGGAGGCACTACTGTATTGATTAAATGAAGATTAAAACACTATGAACTTACGAAATATGAGAAAGAACATACACAAGCATCTCTCTGCAGGAGTGGTCTGGAAACTGTGTCATATCGGCGGTGTACCGTCCTCCAAAATATTCTATTCGAAAATTCTATTCGGGGATTCCATGTACTTTAGCTAAGGCCACCTTACGGATTGTTATGATCTGATAATAGTAACAGTGAATACCGATATCCTAAGGAACGAAATGCCGAACCGTCTTACAAACAAGAGAACGAATTGGGATCAATATAGGAGGCTAATCGAACAAAATTGTCTGCTTAATATTCCTCTGATTACACCAGCTGAAATTGATGCGGCGGCAGATAATTTAAAAGATATCATGGCATTGTCAGCGGAAAGGGTTACGTCAATGACAGCAAACAAAATCACCGTTATTAAAATGGAAATTAAGTCGAGCTATTAAGGCCTTAAGGTTTGATTTGCGGGTAGAAGGAAACCAGAAAACCAAAGCGTCCAGAACTGTTTAAGTGATCGACAACCGAGACGACAGATTATTCTTTGTAGAAGGCAAAAAAAATTTAAAAAAACAACAAATTCGAATCCACCGATTAGACTGCCAACTGGAAATTTGGCGAGAAGTAATGAAGAAAAGCGGATAATTGTCGATACAACTTGTTGTACAACGTTCGATTATCGTACACCAAAATTAGTTAAAATAGTGTTTTCTTATTTTAGGCTTCTTGCGGCCAAAGCGTTGAGTTTAAGTGAATTCTTACTAATAAAACAGATAAAATGGGTATCGAATTTTTAATTTAGCCTAATTAAATACGTTATTAATATATTCGTTGGTTAAAATACTATTTACAACTAGCAAAATTATAATTAAATATTATAGATTTATTTGAACAACGAAAACCATTTTATAATAACAACACGTTAATATTCGTGTTTATTTTAAGTAGGTACGAAATTACGTTATATTCTCATTCAAACATAAAAAGTGTTGTGTTAATAGAAAACCACTTTCGTTATTCACCTAAATTCAAAATAATGATACACATTTTTTTTTTTTTTCCGCTGGCGCTACATCCCATAGAGGGATTTGGCCGCTTCATTTTGAAGTTTCGTAATCATTTTTTTAACGGATAATGAGTGATTAATTCATTGATCCAACATTAACCAGCCGTGATTTTTTCATCACCCGCCGGGAATCGAACCCGGGACCTCCGGAGCTTAAAGCAAGCATGCTAACCACTGTGCCACCGGGGATACATATTTGCATTAATGATTAATTATTAATTGTAGGGTCATGTGGGCGTTAAGCCACCTCGCACTGCGACCTAAAAGATCTTTTATGCATTTGCATTAATGATAAATAATTATCTAAAAACAAAATAATTTAAAGTAAGATATTTTATTAACGAATTTTAATTCATTATATTTTCAAAAATAATAAAAATATTTGTAAACTGTTTTTCGTTTTTCACATACAAATTTATTTTAGTTAATCATTATTCCATTAACAATTAATTAGTACATTGAACAACAAAAGAATTAAAACTGAAATATTTTACTAATGAATTTAAATAGGTTACATTAACACAATTTCTTTAAACAGTACTTTTTTTGTTTAATAAATTTAATAATATGTATTTTGTTAAATTAAAGAAAATCGCTTGAAATTATTGCCCAGGGCTTATTGGAGAAGACATTCCATTTCGCAAATTACGAGACGCAATTTTAATTCCGGCAATCAAAGAACAATGTCAATAATATTTTTATAAGAAGCGTGTATTATTATTATTATTATTGTTATAGGGCCATGTGGGCATTTAGCTACCGCGCACTGTGACCTAAAAGATCTTTTGAGCTTCCAAGCTCTGCTTAATTATCTGTCCAGTCAATATTCAAGCTTTTAATGAAACTGCGATAATACCGCCAGTCGGGCCGTCACGTGATACATACTATTTGGGCTCATTGCTTTCCCTCCTAGATCTTTACTGGAAAGATGGTAGCTTTGGTTCCCAAGGGCTTCGAGAAGGCAGTCCCACTCCCATATATTCCTAGCCATGCCCTTACTTTCGTTTTGGTTTGACTCTTACGAGTTGCTGGGAATGGAAAGTCGCCTATAAGTCAGTCAGCTTTACTACAGGAAGCCTAAATAAAACTGGAGGGTGCCTAGTATTGCACTGATTAACCTATCAGCCATTCATCCATCGACATATGCTGTTCCATCTTAGGTTAGGGTTTTTTGTCAAGATTTTCTCTTGGGTGCCACGAGGAGGCAACACGTACACTTGCGAATTGTGATCAGGTTACTCGTTACACAATTGTACACTTAGAAAAAATATATAGCTAGCGTATTTAACGGAAAAAATTAGTAAATTTTACTATTGTGTATTGTAAATTAAAAATCTGGAACGTTTTGAAAGTAATATCGAGGGCCTCTAGGAAGCTGCCTAAAACATAAATGTGATCATAGTTCACTGAACTAAATTGTAGGCTATCTTCTGGACTAACAGCAACTAAAAACGGTTTTAGTTTAATATTTGAATATCGGCATTTCTCTTTTATATCTTTAATTTTTGTATGCATTTCTCCTAAATTTTTGACTCTAACGAGGAATGAGGTTTGGCTGTCACAAATTGTATGCCGCATTATCCGATTTTTCCCTAGATTCTTAATAGATGGCGGGACTAAAGCGACAATTATCTTCAAAATTTCCATGTTGAATTTATCTAACAAAATGAAGAAAATTTAAAAAAATAAAAATAATTAGGAATATTATATGTACTCGTAAACGAGCAGGTTTATAAAGTATATATCACACTATCCATTTAAGAAAAAGATCAAATTGTTTTGTAGTTTTTTTGTAATATAGCATTTTTGACATCTAAAAATGAGCTTGTTAACCGATGTATCTATTCTTCTGTTGATCCCACAAAAGTGCTTTGCAAAAATGGATTTACACCATTTTGGTCAAAATTTCCCTCCTTTTGAAAAACTATAATTTTCGGTTTGTTTTCTTAAATGAATAATACGATATTGGGCCCGATTCAAGTAACCTTCTGTAAATCCTTTCTTCTATTCTGATAATACTTCAAAAAGAACTAGATTCGATTTTCAAACAATTTATAAATGTCTGTGATTTTTGTTAAATCATATCGAGTTTTCATAGAAATAACAACAGAATAGAAGAAGCGATCAGAACAAAACCTGCATTGAATTGGCGCCATTGTATATCAATAAATATAATTTTGTATAGCCTACATAACTAATACTGTACTGTGTGTTATTGAAAATTATTGATATTGTCCTACCCTTCTAGAGAGGAAGAGTAAATCATATTTAAATATTTTCAAAGTCAACTTAATGTTATTCGTGTTCTATTGGCTCAAAAAACGGAACCTTGATCTAGAAAGGTTGCACTCTTCATAGTACAAACTCACCTCAGTTCAGTTTGTTTTTTATCTAGATCAGATTTTTGTGTCAGTAGAACACGACTTTACTAAACTCGATTGTTTAATAAATGTTGATTTTTATCTACCTGAAGTAAGCGAATCTTTATTTTTAATTATTTCTAAAAATGTTTTCTTGTCTTCGGTACGTTTAATGTTAGTTTGTATAATATCAGGAATTTTTCGTAAAAACTCGTCCCACTTTAAATAAATGGTTTGTGATGTGCTATATGCTGCTTGAAAATCAATATTTATCTGTAATTAAAATAAATATTTAATTAGTAATTTGCAATAATATGTACTCAAATAAGTATTTGTACCAATTCAGGAGCACAAGCATGCTTGTAAAGTGGCCAGTTTTCGAATATTCCGATGAGTGTTGGCTCATTATTATTTTTTATTTCTTTAAATCTCATCTTGGTTGTTTCTTCCCATTTTTCTAAAATTAAGCTTCTCGGACTTCTAAGGTGGCGTAGTTGGATCTTTAGGAGTTCATAATCTTCTTTCGAAATCACAGAAGAATCACCTAAAAATTGTAAAACATTAAAGTAACTTTATTAATTCTACAACAAAATAATAAAATAATGTTTACCTGAAGATTCTGTTAGATTATAATTTAGGTTGTTGTTGTGGCTTTTGTTCAAAAACTTATTAATTTTCCTCTGCTGGTATACATAAACTTATTGTAAAGTTTACCAATCGGAGGTTTGTGTCCTCTACGAACAAAATATGTCTCCTGTAGAAAAACAATAAAACAAAACAATCGTAAGATTTTATTGATACATACTTCAGTGCGAGTTCACGTATATACTTATTCTGCTGAAAAATTTTCAGCAGGCAACCAATCGACGTAGTCTATTTCAAATTTCCCCTTCCGAATAAAATATTTTAAAATTACATGCAATCCTGCTGGAAATTTTTCCGCAGAATATTTACGTGAACTAGCAGTCATAAAATAATGTCGAAATTACCAATGTTTCTCCAGGAAAACAAGAACTAATTTCTTTGGCTACTTGGTGAATTTGTTCGGCAGATAATTTGGTTTCTTGAACAGATAAATAGTTGTCCACTATTAATGTACACTCTACTTCTTTGTGGTTGTTTAAAACAATCGGGATCCGGAATATGAAGTAAGCGATTTTCAAAGTAATTATTTTGTTTTTGCCAATTAAAAAGGCAATGCTCGCATTGAATGCGTTTGCCAAATTCATGTTTTTTAAATACAAAGCTTAAATGGTGAAGAAAATATTAAAAAATAATAATTGTTAATAGACAAAAATCAAATAAATATAATAGATGATTCGTTAAAAGTATCTTGCAATTGTTCAAATAAATTTTCCACTCTCCAGGATTTCAATAAAGTTTTCATTTCATTAGCACTGACTGTACATTCAGCTTCAATTGGAGCTCCACATATCTTCTCTTGAATAGTTTTTTTACTTTCAAAAATTACATCAGTTGAATAATTGTAATTGTCATTGGCCAATTCTGGGACTAGATTTATGTTTAAGCTAGTAACATTTTCTTTATTTGGCTCGGAATCCATGATATTGACGTTTTGCAATTGAATAAATTTTGGTTGATTTTCTGAGATATTTTGACTATCCATTTGTTTTTATTTATTATTATTAATTGATTTATGTGTACGGTTTAAATTAATGTATAGCTATAATTAAAGTAATTTTTTAAAAGAAGTTTTTCATTCGTATACAATTTCCCTCCTTAATATTATTATCAGGTATTGGGGGACTATTGAAATGATCATATGGATAAATATTGTAATTTTCACATTCAGCTATAATTTTGTGGGAGGCATAGTGTTTAACATATACCGTAGAGGTTTTTTTTAAAACCAAATATGGTAAATTTTCTTGATCATGAATAAAGAGTCCAACAATTTTGTAAAGTTCAATTTGTAATCTGTTACTTTTTGCAATAAAACAATTAAGTTTAATTTTAGTACCTCTATAAATGACTGAGAAGTAAAATTTTAAGTTATCTATGGTAAAATCAAAATTTTGAAATATAGCTAACGGAAATATGTTTTGAACTAATTTTCTTTCATCATATTGTATTAAATTAGTATCAGGAGTAAGAACTAAATGAGCAAATTTTAGTTGGCATTTAATTGCTAAGCTTAAAGTTATATCTTTCCTGCTTGAAATATTTTTAGCATACGACTTTAGTTCGAAATGTTTGGATTCATATCGAAAACAATATAACTTTTTCAGAGGACCAGAGTTTTTAGTTATTTTTGGATAGTGAGTTAGAAAATGAAATTTGGGTTTTAATAAATCATTAAATAGGCGTACATATTTGCTATTATGAATTGAAATTCTCCTCTCTAAATCGTTGATTATCTCAGAGTTAAAGTTAGTTGAAAGTAAAATATCGATCAATTCAATAAATTCACTTAGTATGAATATCCAAGTCTCGTCATCGGCTGGGATAAGATCTCCTATTATCAGGGGTCAAAAATGAATAAACGACCACATTTCACGGGCTGAAAATTTAAATTTTTTGTTCGAAATATGATTTTTAGTAACATCTTTCGATATGTTACCGATTTCAGTTTCTCCATAAGGAAATGAGTTTTTTAATTTATTAAAAATCTCTAAATCTATATATTTTTTGTTGAATATTAAACCATATAACACATGAGATAAGTTATAATGGCATATCCCTTCAAATATATCATGCATAATATCAGCAGCTAAATTATTTATGACATGAAAAGACGGAATACTATTTAAAATAGAATTACCATGAATTCCCGTTTCAGTAACATCATTTGTAATAATATCCTGATTATTATTTTCTACGGTACGTATTATACTAACGTTTTCATTGAGTTGGATTGATGCATCTGATTTTTTTATTTTACAAAATTTACAATAACTTTGTGCTGAAAATGATTTAGAAAATCCAAGCAAACTGTTCATGCCTAAATTATCGCCTAAAATCAATCCTAATATAAAGTGAATATGATAAATTTTAGATCCTATGTTCAAATCTAATCCATTAATCTCTAATGATTTAATCTCTTCTACTAAAGTTTATAATGATATATCATTACCGAAATTCTTAATGAAACATGACATGGCCGCAACATGAATATCTGATAATTTTGAAACAGAGGAAAGTACTGGAAAATTATAATAAATTCCTGTGATCGACTGCGTTCCTGAATTAGATCCAAGAGGATTTTTCAAAGTAAACTGAATTAGGTTTTGAAGAAAATTTTTCTCTTTCAAATATTTTATTAATTTGTACTCAGTACTCACTATTTGTATTTTCATATTGATCTAATAATTGAAATATGACACGAAAATCCTCCCTGAGTGATTGGACTACATTTATATCATCTTCTAGTTTTTAACAATTTTGGTTAAATTATTTTTTATAGGGGTAATCACAAACTCGCTAACCTGATTTTGAATAAAGTTTACATCTTTTCTATTAAAATGGTTTTTATCGTGCAAACTAAGGCTAAATGCTACTGATGGATTTAAAGATAGTGAAGATAAACAATTCGAAGATATGCTAACTGACGGTAAACTATTTGCACTTGCAGTGTCTGCAATAACTTGAGTTGGCAAACTCTCTAAATTAATTGTTTGAGAAAATAGCTCTGATGTAGTACCATTAATAAAAGAAGTTTTTCCCATATTTACCATCACATCGCTCAATTTTAAACTGCAGTTTGGATGTTTTCGTAACAAATGCCTCTTAAAAGAATTTATATTCTGAAAAATTTGCAAATAATTTTCTTGTTTACAAATGAAATTACTGATAGGCTTACATTTATGGAATAATTTTAAATAATTTTAATCGATTAATTCTCTCATCCCGAAATTTACACATGAAGCATTGATGCATATTAAATAAAATATTTTAATATAACACCTCAAAATATCTTACCTTTTCGGAATGACTAAAGTTTGTTATTAGATTTCCGAACAAATCGGACAAGCTTTCAGAAAGAGATATGATGTTCTTCTTTGGATCCAATAATATATTTCTGAAAAATAGTATATTGGTATGACATACTAAAAATTAATAATTAAATCTTACAATTTTTACTTACAGTTAAATTTTAAATTCTGTAAAATTTTGCGAAGAAAATGCTCGAAAAAAATAATTTTATAGCGCATCTGATTTGGCAAATATATTATCTATCTTATGTTGCGTTTGCGTGTCCAATTATCTTTTAGAAAAGACAACTTTACCTAAAATATTTGTGAATTTATTATTTAAGAAACACATATGTACGTACATTAACCTAACTACTTTAACCGGCAAAGATTACAGAATTAAACAAAACGAATATTTGATTACACATCTAAACAAATTACTGAATATTACGAAATTTTACCTCATAAGTATACAAGTACGTATGTATCTATTTTACTCGAAATAATAATCGTTAGTACTAAATGAAAAAATGAGCATTTAGCCATGTTGGATTTAATTGCATTGAATAGACAAATACACATAAATATGCTACACGATTCAACAAAAATAATATTTATGCTACATATTATGTACCTATGTATATCAAAATAAACGAAAACCAATAAAACTAAAAACTCACTGGTACAAAATAATTAGAATCAGTACTACACAAAAAACTAACCTATACTATTTTTAAGCAAGTATTCGGTTCCCCAATGGGTTCACCAGTTAGTCCAACAGTAGCCAATTTATTAATGGAGTATGTTGAAACTGAGGTTTTGAAAGCATCTTCCATTAAACCTATTTTCTTTTATAGGTATGTAGATGATATCGATTATTGCGGCTATTCCAAATTCAGAAGTGGATAATTTTCTAAATATTTTTAATAGTTTTACTCCGCGATTAAATTTTACTTGTGAACTTAAAAACCAAGGTGGTTTAGCCTTTTAGGATGTCATAGTAATGCGAAGTGAAGATGGAACCTTAAAAACAGATTGGTATCATAAAAATTCATGGTCAGGTCGTTATCTAAATTATGATTCTTGGCTTCCATCTTCATACAAAAATAATACGGTATTCTTGTTAGCAGACAAAATTTTGAAATTATCAGATGATGGTTATCATTCTGCTAATTTCAAAAAGTTAACAGACATATTAGGAAAAAACGGATATCCAAAAAATATTATTATGAAGAACATTAAAAAGGCTATAGACAAAAATAACAATTGTTTAGAAAATATCCGTGATTGAGGTTCAATTTAATTGTTGAAAATACCCGTAAAATTTTTTTAACCATACCTTACGTGAAAATTCTTTTCGAAAAAATTAAATTTGTGTTAAAAAATTATAATATACAAGTTGTAGGTAGAGCATTTCGAAGTTTAGATAATCATTTGTTTACAAAATTAAAAGATCAAATTCCAAAAGTGTTACAATCCAATTTAGTTTATAAATTGAAATGCTCTTGTGGCAAGGAATATGTTGGGTAAACCAAACAAAATTTAAAAAAGCAGGTTTACCAACATGCTTACGATTCGACAAGTTCTTTTAAATTATCACACAGCGCACTATCGAATCACTTACGTGAAAGTAGACATTTATTGTCTGACGATATTGATATACTGGATAGGGAACCGAATCTCACAAAAAGGTTAATTTTGGAAAGTACACATAAAACAAATTGAACAAAACTCTCAAAATTTAATAAACGTCCAGGAAGTTTCCAAATTTTTGTTAAATTATTATGATCATATATTATTTAATTTAAAGTCAATTATAAGTCGTTTTTGTTTTTTTTTAAATTCATTTTATTTTATATAATTATTAAAAAGTTCTTCACTTTATTTTGTATAAAAAATATTTTTTTGAATCAAGCTATACATAATTTTTGAAAAAATAGCTTTCAAATCAAGCTACACTGGAGATTTTTGTAAAATAGTTTTCAAATTTTTCAAAAGATTTTTATTGTTGGTTTCGATTGCTCCTTGAGAATGGTGGAAAATACCACCGGAACGTCGGAGATTTAAAAAATAAAAAAATAAGTTTAAAACCAAATAAATATAATTTTTATTAAATAATAAAACTTAAAAAAGTTAACAAAATATAATATTTCAAAATCCGTAAAGACCAATTTTGCAGATACAGCTTGAATGCACTTTTTGACAGATTAACACGATTTTGAATCGAATCAATAAATGATAATTAAATTCGATTTGATACAATAAACTCACCTTTTAAAAAAAGGTAAAATTTAAAGATCTTTAAATTTTTTTTTATAAATTTATCTTTAATTTTCCCACTTGCACATTAATTTTATTTATTACACAATATATTAATTTTGTTTGTTCACAACCTCTGCTTAATACGGAATAATGAAATCGGTTCGAATGCACAGACGGTTATATTTTCAATTTAAGGTTTACTTATATTTGTGTTATACACAAATACATTTTAGTATTTATTACATGTCACTTAAGTAAAATTTACGTATATTGTTGCCCAATTCACGTAACGATAAGCTACATTAAAATATTGGTTAATTAATTTTATCAACTGCATAGTTAATTGTCATTTTCACTAAATGCTTAAGTAAATATTACTGCTTACATTTTTAAAGTTAACGTTCGTGTAAGCTGAAATAGGGTCAAGCGGTAGACGATTTTACTAAAACAACAGTGAATTACTTATAATAGATTTCACCTATCACATTTTGCTTTATTAATCTGGCGCAAGTCAATTTTACTTAAATAATGTGTGCTTTGTAAAAGTAACTTTTATAAAAAAATACGTTAAATTAACAATTTCAGAATTACTATAGCCGTTAAGTAAAGAACACGTTGCTTTTTTTTCTGAGTGTACACATCACACAGCTGCCTAGTACAAGACCAGAACAGCTCACATGATGCGCACCCTACTGGAAGGTTACGGAGCTGGTAGATTAATCTACTCAACTTTGGTCCCTCCCTCCAGTAGACGCCAAACCACCAAAGGCGTGTGTTAATATTGTGTATGTACTCTTATTTGGCCTTTTAATATTTTACAACATTGTATAGTAAAAAAAGTCTATGTTCGCGTAAAAAAAAAATAATCGAAAAATTTCACGTGGCGTATAACACAAAACTGTTGCTTATAATAAAACTCAAATTTTCAACAACCCAATTTTTCAACTGGAAATAAATTAAAAACGAAATTTGTATTGAGTTTGATTGAAATTGTACAGTCATAATGGGTGCGAGACAGGAGGAAGCATTCCTTATCTTATATTATTATAATAATACCCAATTTAATACTTATTTTCGTTATTTTTTTTTTGTTTTTCGTTGATTACCCTAAAGGCTTAACAAAAATTTGTTTTCATCTATAATTCCAGTGCAAACTTAATTTAATATAAACAAAGTTAAAGAAAATCTGTTTTGATTGCTTGTCTTGGTGCTTAATGAAAAAGAAAATTCGCTATGCTCGAAACAAAAGGAAAAAAGTTTACGAAACTAATACAAAACACAAAGAAAAGTCTAACGGCAAACACAACAACAACAGCAAAATAAGAAGCAACCAGAAAAAATATTAATTAATATGATTCACAGTAAATTTATAATGATTTTAATCTTAACGAAAAATACTGTACTTAATTTACTTAAAACCTTTTCTCTTCTTGTTTTGGCCTCTTTTTTTTTGGTATTGTTTGGTAACAACACCAACCTATCCCTGCATGGTTCAATATGTTAAATCATTAATATTAGCGTGTATTTTTTGCAACCTCAGTAAAATTAATAACGCAATTTACACGAAACCAAAAAATACAACAAATTTATGAAAAATTCATTAAACCATATAAACACAAAGAGGAAACAAAAAATGTGGAAGAAATCATTAAACTTTTTTCTTATTGTTCAAATAATATACAAACATATTTTGTTCAGTTGTTTATTGAATATTATTAAACTTTTCCGTTCCTGTTGTTGTTTTTGTGCTTTTATTTTATACAAACGGTGAAAATGCTGAAGATTATTGAAAGTTCCTTCTACCTTTTTTTGTTGGTTCTTTGAAATGATTTTTTCGTTTTTTTGCAAAATGAAAATGAACAATCATAATAATAATATGGCGAAGATCAACAGAGTGTGTACAAAGTAGAATTTATAATGAAACGAATTTTTTTGAAATGAAGAGAAAATTATTCTTGGATAATACGAAAAGTACACAAAAGCAAAAATAATTTTTTTGTTTGTAATTTGTTGTGTTTTTTATCAGTAATTACAGATTTAAATATTTTGTTCAGTATTTTGTGTTATCTTTTTTTGCTATTATAATTAACAGTTTCAAGAATAATCATTAAAAACAATATAAATCCCACGGTTCTCAAAGTTTTTGTTTTTTAGCTCCGATTTTGTAACTAAGTTATTCTGTGGGCCAAGTTTAGTTGAATTAGTCATGCCAGTCCGGTAATTTCTCATTTCACATTAAATGTTTAAATGAATAGAAGTTGTTGTCAAATCTATTAAATACCTACGGTGACCATATATCAAGCAATGAAAAAGAGAACTTTTTTTGTAATTGAAAAAAAAAAATCAAATTTTAAGGATTTTTTATTTTTTAAATTGTTTTTGAATTTCTGGCTGATTTAATAAAATTTTGTTTGTCAGCTGATAATGGCCTACGAAATTTTTTTAAAAATAATACTAGCAGAAAAGTTAATTACATTGATTTTATTTTCATAACATTTTAAAATAAACTAAATATTGCAATTTAAAGTAAATAAAATTTAAATACCACAATCCGTTTAAAATTTCCAAACATTTGCATTGTCTGTCTTCTTCGGAACCCGAATCATATTTTTGCAAACTCTGTATATCCAACAATAGTTTTTTTTTGATTTTATGTTTTGAAAAAATTCTAAACTACTTCAGAGAGAAAATTATAAATTTGTAGCGCCAAAGATTCTAAATTAAAAGAAAGCGTCTCAAGACAGTGCTTTGCAGCATTGTGAACGATTTGTACCGGACAACCAATCCCTATTAGTGGCTTTGTCAGTTTTGGTTTCAACATTTTAAAAACGTTGGTTTCGCCTTCTCGACCTATTCCACCGAAATTGGTGTTGCCATTATCACCTGAAAACGCAATCAATTTTGATTGGAGCTTAAATTGCTCAAGATATTTTAAAACAAAATTCGAGATTGTTTCGGCTGTTTCATTTGGTAAAGAATCTAAATAACTTAATTTGGAATTGATTTAATATTTTTCAATTTTTATTTTAAATTTTAATTTACAATGAGGAAATTTTGATTTACAATGAAAAAAATAAATTTTCAGCGAAAGCATCATAAATTATGTTGGAATAAATCATGGAAAATGTTATAAATCGAGGTCGTCCGGCCGCTAATGATCGGGTGATAAATAAAATAATTCAGACGAGCAAACTTCCGGTGAAATTGCTGAATTGGTGTGTGGAAATGAATGGCGGGCCGAACTAGACATGTGATGTTTTTTAATTAAACCATCCACCACTTTTGGTATGCTCTGTTGTGAATGAGCTTATGCTCAAAATGGAGTACACCAATTTGTTTTTAAATAAAAATTAATAAATAAATAAATGATTCCATTTTCAATATCAAAAAATTGAATTAGCAGTGGAAACATTTTAAGATAGGTTTCTTGCGTCCGTTGAGACAGATAAAAATGGGTTATTCTCAACCTAAGGTTTGTAGCTAAGAACTAAACCATAAAATTTTTCTCAACCATTCTTCCTCTATTTGACACATTTTCATCTTATATATCTGACGGATACGGTTTAATAAATTCGATTTAGTGAATTTTTCGAGTTTAGTCGCAGTAAATCAACCTCAATTTTAGCTAATCGCTATGTTTTGCACAGAATACTTAGCCGAGTTTAGCTAAATCGAATTTGATAAACCGTAGTCTTTCAAACGTATCACCCTTCACACAAATAAAATATATAACTTTACTGACAACTGACATCTATTGTCAAAACAGCGGAAACTTTTTAGACAATAATTATTTTTTACTCCAATTATATTTTTTCGAAAAATTGCTAAAAATGTTGAAAAGAGAACAAAAGATAACATATTTATTAACATAAATACCAATATCAACATAAATACCAATACCAATCCTAATACTAAAACTAACGTTAATATTATTACCAATATTAACATTAACACCAATGCCAATATCCACATCGATACCAATACCAACATTATGACCTTAATGCCTCGATTACATCGAAATATTCATTTCACTAAATTTAATTAAATTAATTTAATTTCATTAAATTCAGTGAAATTGAAAACCCAATTTAAGAAAGTTTGGAATTTGAAATTTGAGATTTGGTAGTTAAAAGTTATAATTTACAATTTGAAACTTAAATTTGAAATTTGGAGTTTGGAATATGAAATTTTGGATATTGGATTTTAGAATTTGGGATTTGGATTTTGAAATTTGAAGTTTAAAATTTGAAATTCGGAATGTGGGATTTCAAGTTTGGGATTTGAAATTTGAAAATTGAAAGATAGAATTTAGAATTTGAAATTTGGAATTTGAAATCTGGAATTTAAAGTTTGGAATTTGAAGTTTGAGATTTGGTATTTAAAATTTGAAATTTACAATTTGAAACTTAAATTTGAAATTTGGAATTTGAAATTTGGAGTTTGGAATATGAAATTTTGGATATTGGATTTTGGAATTTGGGATTTGGATTTTGAAATTTGAAGTTTAAAATTTGAAATTCGTAATATGGGATTTGAAATTTGGAATTTGAAAATTGAAAGATAGAATTTGGAATTTGAAATCTGGAATTTGAAGTTTGGAATTTGAAATTTGAGATTTGGTATTTAAAATTTGAAATTTACAATTTGAAACTTAAATTTGAAATTTGGAGTTTGGAATATGAAATTTTGGATATTGGATTTTGGAATTTGGAATTTGGGATTTGGATTTTGAAATTTGAAGTTTAAAAAGTGGAAATTTGGAATGTGGAATTTGAAATTTGGAATTTGGAATTTGAAAATTGAAAGATATAATTTGGAATTTGGAATTTGAAGTTTGCAATTTGGAATTATAATTTGCAATTTTTAATTTTGAAATTTGGAATTTGAAATTTGAAAGATAGAATTTGGAATTTGAAATCTGGAATTTGAAGTTTGGAATTTGAAATTTGAGATTTGGTATTTAAAATTTGAAATTTACAATTTGAAACTTAAATTTTAAATTTGGAATTTGAAATTTGGAGTTTGGAATATGAAATTTTGAATATTGGATTTTGGAACTTGGGATTTGGATTTTGAAATTTGAAGTTTAAAATTTGAAATTCGGAATGTGGGATTTGAAATTTGGAATTTGAAAATTGAAAGATAGAATTTGGAATTTGAAATTTGGAATTTGAAATCTGGAATTTGAAGTTTGGAATTTGAAATTTGAGATTTGGTATTTAAAATTTGAAATTTACAATTTGAAACTTAAATTTTAAATTTGGAATTTGAAATTTGGAGTTTGGAATATGAAATTTTGAATATTGGATTTTGTAACTTGGGATTTGGATTTTGAAATTTGAAGTTTAAAATTTGAAATTCGGAATGTGGGATTTGAAATTTGGAATTTGAAAATTGAAAGATAGAATTTGGAATTTGAAATTTAGAATTTGAAATCTGAAATTTAAAGTTTGGAATGTGAAATTTGAGATTTGGTATTTAAAATTTGAAATTTACAATTTGAAACTTAAATTTTAAATTTGGAATTTGAAATTTGGAGTTTGGAATATGAAATTTTGGATATTGGATTTTGGAACTTGGGATTTGGATTTTGAAATTTGAAGTTTAAAATTTGAAATTCGGAATGTGGGATTTGAAATTTGAAAATTGAAAGATAGAATTTGGAATTTGAAATTTGGAATTTGAAATCTGGAATTTGAAGTTTGGAATTTGAAATTTGAGATTTGGTATTTAAAATTTGAAATTTACAATTTGAAAATTAAATTTGAAATTTGGAATTTGAAATTTGGAGTTTGGAATATGAAATTTTAGATATTGGATTTTGGAATTTGGGATTTGGATTTTGAAATTTGAAGTTTAAAATTTGAAATTCGGATTGTGGGATTTGAAATTTGGAATTTGAAAATTGAAATTTGGAATTTGGAATTTGGGATTTGGAATTTGGAATTTGAAGTTTGGAATTTTGAATTATAATTTGGAATTTTGATTTTGAAATTTTAAGTTTAAAATTTGGAATGTGGGATTTAAAATTTTATTTTAAATTTAAATTTTTTTATTAAATTTCCAAGCTATTCGAAAAAATGTTATTAACGAATTAACGAAATTAAAACCAGTGTTAACATTGCGCCATATTATTCCAGACCATCAATTTGGGTTTCGAAATCAACATAGTACCATAGAGCAAGTATACAGAATTGTAAATATAATCAAAAGAACCTTCGAGGAAAAGAAATATTGTTCTGCTGTCTTCTTGGATATCGCTCAAGCATTTGATAAAGTTTGGCATGATGGGCTAATTTACAAAATTAAAGAACTTTTACCTAAGAAATTTCACTCAATTCTGGAAAACTATCAGGGGTACAAATTGAAAATGCGGGATTGATAACAGATGGCGTTACTAACGCTATACGCATCAGGCAGTACTGTGACTATGTTCATGTCAAAGCTACGTCTTATAGCTTTAATTTTCAGTATGTGTCAATTTGTCGCAGTGTCAAATTCATAGTTTTTTTGAGCTCTCAATATGTCGAGTTTCGTGCCAACAAAACAGCATTTGCGGGAAGTTTTAATTTACTACTTTAATTTGAAGAAAAGTGCTGCTGAAGCACATCGATTGGTCTCCGAGACTTATCCGAGTCATGTTCCATCGGTTTCAACGTGCGAGAGATGGTTTGTGCGGTTTAGAAGTGGTGATTTTGACGTTGAGGACAAAGAGCGGCCGGGCCAAGTGAAAAAGTTTGAGAATGCTGAATTGGAGGCAATACTCAATGAAGACTCGTGTCAAACTCAACAAGAGCTCGCAGATTCATTGGGAGTGACACAACAAGCCATTTCCCATCGTATAAAAGCCCTCGGAATGATCCAAAAGCAAGGACATTGGGTGCCGTATGAGCTGAAGCCGAGAGACGTCGAGCGCCGTTTTTTTGCATGCGAACTGCTGCTCGAACGGCAAAAACGGAAGGGTTTTTTGCATCGCATTGTCACTGGTGATGAAAAGTGGATCCGTTACGATAACCCGAAGCGCAAAAAATCATATGGTTACCCCGGCCATGCATCATCATCGACGGCCAAACCAAATATTCACGGCGCCAAGCTCATGCTCTGTATTTGGTGGGACCAGCTGGGTGTGGTGTATTATGAGCTATTGAAATCGAACGAAACCATCACAGGAGCACTATACCGAACTCAATTGATGCGTTTGAGCCGCGCACTCAAAGAAAAACGGCCACAATACGAGCAAAGACACGACAAAGTAATTTTGCAACATGACAACGCTCGGCCACATGTTGCAGCGCCGGTCAAAACATACCTACAAACGCTGAAATGGGAAGTCTTACCCCACCCGCCGTATAGCCCAGACATTTCTCCTTCCGATTACCACCTTTTCCGATCGATGACACATGGCCTAGCTGACCAGCGCTTCCATTCTTACGAAGAAGCCCAAAAATGGGTCGATGACTGGATAGCAGCCAAGCCGGCCGAATTTTTTCGCGACGGTATCCGTAAATTGCCAGAAAGATGGGAAAAAGTTGTGGCTAGCGATGGACAATACTTTGAATAATTCATTTGTTACCATTTTTTCAGAATAAACGTTCAAAAATAGAAAAAAATCCCGCATTTTCAATTTGTACTCCTGATACTAAATAGTGCAACTACTTGCTTTTACGATATAAACGTAGGTGTCCCACAAGGCAGCGTCCTATAGGACCAATATTATACTTGATGTACACAGCCGATTTACCTGTAACCAACAAAGTAATGATATCAATATTTGCCGATGATACGGCAATCCTGGCGTCAAACAAAACTCCCGAAACTGCCTCAAAGGAATTACAGAATCATTTGAAAAAAATCTAGGACTGGCTGAAGAAATGACGAATAAAAGTGAATGAAAAAAAAATCAACACACGTCACATTCACGCTGAACAAACGCACCTGCCCACCAGTGGTACTAAACGATATTAATATTCCTCAACAAACCAAGGTCAAATACCTAGATTTGCATCTGGTTAGACGGCTGACATGGAAGCAACATATTGAAGCAAAGCGCAACCAAATAAAAATGACGTTTTCCAAAATGTATTGGCTGATGGAAAGAAAATCTCAGCTGTCATTAGACAACAAAGTTTTACTATATAAAGTGATAATCAGACCCATATGGACATATGGTATTCAGTTATGGGGATCCACCAGCGCGTCAAACAGAGAACTTCTTCAACGAACCCAAGCGAAAATACTTCGCAGTATTACCAATGCTCCATGGTACATTCGAAATAGTAATATACACGTCGACCTTGGAATTAAAACCATTAAAGAAACAATTAAAGAATTTAGTTCGAAATATTACTGAAAACTAGAAGCACATCCCAACGAATTGGCCAGGGATATACTAAAACAACCGTGATTTAGGCGACTAAGAAGAACAGATCCACTCGGATTGATGAACCTGTAAATTTATTAATGTTTAGGTTACACATATGTGTAATCTAAATTAATTAAATTGTGAGCACAAATATTAGGTATTAACATTGGTTAATATTTAAAATTTTAATAATTTTAGGTTAAAACTTGAATACTTCTTGTTAGTTTCTTTTGTAGAAAGATTCAAGATAAAGCCATTGGCAGCATTTATAAAAATAAAAATAAAAATTTATTAAATTCAGTGAAATTGAAAACCCAATTTATTTCACCATTAATTGTTTATTTAAAATCAGCCCTTAATACCCTTAAATAAATTAAATTCAATTCGGCATCTAAATTAAAATGACAGCAACTTAATCGTTAACTAAAAAATTGTAATTCTAAATTATGATAAACTATTTATTTCAGACCATCTAGATAAACTATTTATTTCAGACTGTAGTATATTACCATAATAATTTATAATTTATAATTTATTCTTTATAAATTTTAACACGTAACTTATAGTACATTGTTTTGAGCATGTGCTCATTCACAACAGTGTACCAAAGAAGTTGATGATAATAAAAATTACTGCAAATTTCGACCTAATCGCATAGCTCTTCAATTTATCTCCAACGGGCAGTTCCACATCTTGACCTGGATTTCAGTTTTCTGCGAAAAAGGATGTTATTATCGGCCCTGGCTAGTTAAAAGATAACAGTTTGTTCTTAATAATAAAAGAAAGAAAATTTAATTTTTCCAAAAAAAAAAACAACGTCTTTATTGACTCGAAGGTCACAGCCTACCGAATATTAAATACTAAATATCTTTTGAATATTAAATACTAAATATCTTTTGTTTTAATATTTTAAACTAAAATACTAAAATCAGTAACTATAAAATCTGAAACCGCATAAAATTTCATTTATAGCTATTGACTCTAGAAAATAACTTCAAACCAAAATTAAAATAAATAATTGCTTATGGCTATCCTGCACACTGCGAAATAATTTAAATTAGATCTGGAACTCATTAAATAATAAAAGCTTGTCCATACTAAATTAAATTAAATAATATGTGACAAACAATTAGCACAAATATATGATTTGGCTAATAAACTTTATTTCAATTTTAAACACACAATCTGCTAAACAAAATTCCCGCTAGAAGAACTTTAATTAACTTAATTAATTTTAATCTAAAAACTTTTTACCTTGGACGCTTAAAAAATAAATTCAAAATTTTAAATCTCAAATTTCTAACTCCAAACCTCAAATTACAAATTTTAAATTTCAAATTCCAAATTTTAAATTCTAAATTCCAAATTCCAAATGTTATTACAAAAAAATGTTTCCAAAACATGTTCTTAAATTTCAAATTCCAAATTCTAAATTCCAAATTTTAAATTTTAATTTTAAATTTCCAGTTCCAAACTTCAAATTCCAAATTTCAAATTTAAAATTCTAAATTTTAAATTTCAAATTCCAAATTCTAAATTTCAAATTTTAAATCCCACATTCCAAATTTCAAATTTTAAATTTCAATTTCCAAATCCCAAATTCCAAAAACCGAAATTTCATGTTCCAAATTTCGAATTTTAAATTTCAAATTTTAAATCCCAAATTTCAAACTTCAAACTCTAAATCTCAAATTTCAAATTCTAAATTCCAAATTTTAAATCCCACATTCCAATTTTTAAATTCCAAATTTTAAATTTTAATTTCCAAATCTCAAATTCCAGAATCCAAAATTTCATATTCCACATTTCAAATTTTAAATTTCAAATTTTAAATTTTAATTTTAAATTTCCAGTTCCAAACTTCAAATTCCAAGTTTCAAATTTAAAATTCCAAATTCTAAATTTCAAATTCCAAATTATAAATTTCAAATTTTAAATCCCACATTCCAAATTTCAAATTTTAAATTTCAAATTTTTAATCCCAAATTTCAAAACCTAAATCTCAAATTTCAAATTCTAAATTCCAAATTTTAAATCCCACATTCCAAATTTTAAATTTTAATTTCCAAATCTGAAATTCCAGAATCCAAAATTTCATATTCCAAATTTCAAACTTCAAACTCTAAATCTCAAATACCAGATTTCAAATTCTAAATTCCAAATTCCAAATTTTATATCTTAAATCTTAAATTTCAAATTCCATATTTCATTTAATCATTTATTTATTTATTTTACATTTATTAACGGTCTAAGCACATGGCTTTTTTATCGTTTTAAAAACAGTTGTAAATAAATAAGAAAAATATCATATAATAACTCAAATTATATAAAATAAAAATAAAAACTCAAAAGTTACTTATGACATATTAAAAAAAAAGAAATATTTAATGTTTAATTGAAATTAAGTGAGTAACAAAATTCCATTAAACGAATAAACCATTAATATATTCAAGTGATAACTTTTTGAAAAGATTTAGAGAATTTATTTCCCTAATTGATTTGGGAATTTAGTTCCAAAATGAAATGCAAACAACTAGCACCGAGTTATTAAATATGTTCGAATAATTACGCGGTATGACAATGTGACCCGTTCTGGTTGATGAGGTAAACTTAATCTTATCAAATAGATATTTTGGTTCACGAAATTTGATCAATTTGAAAATAAATAAAACCATCCTAAAAATTATTTAATGCGTCAATGACTGATTATGTCCAAGAATAGATTTGGCGTAACCTGAGACATGATCATAACGATTAAGATTGTAAACATATCTAATAGCATTATTAAATTAAACTTGCAAAGTATGCTTAGACGTGGCATCGCAGATTGAATAAATTACTTCGCAATAATTTATGTGCGGAAATTCCTAATTTAAATTTGAAAAAATAAAATTTCAAATTCCACATTCCAAATTTCAAATTTTAAACTTCAAATTTCAAAATCCAAATCCCAAATTCCAAAATCCAATATCCAAAATTTCATATTCCAGACTCCAAATTTCAAATTCCAAATTTCAAATTAAGGTTTCAAATTGTAAATTTCAAATTTTAAATACCAAATCTCAAATTTCAAATTATCAATTTCAAATTCCTAATTTTAAATACCAAATTTCAAATTTCAAACTTCAAATTCCAGATTTCAAATTTCAAATTTTAAATTCCAAATACTATCTTTCAATTTTCAATTTTCAAATTTCAAATCCCACATTCCAAATTTCAAATTTGAAACTTAAAATTTGAAAATCCAAACCAATATTTCAAAATCCAAAATACGCATTGCATCAAAATTGTTTCAAATCCATGTCCAAACATACTTTTTCTTGTACGTATTTTGTATGCGTACTCGTCTTATTCTGCTACATAGCACTTAAAAATATTTGTATAGAGAAGAAACAATAAAATGAACGTGCTCGATGCCCTTGTATAGCAAAAAAAGAAAGCGAACAAAAAACTATGCATACAAAATACGACGTTTAGGCACAACACAAAACCTACGAAAATTCTTGCTATGAAGAACTAGCAATACGAGAGGGTACCGTAAAAGTTTTTACAAAAAAGTAATAAAAAATTAAAATTTTTCATCAAAAATTGCTTTATTGCTTTTCAAAATATTCGCTTTTAAGATCTTTACACTTTTGCATACGCTCAAACCATTTATTGAAATACTTTTGCTAGTCCGAAGATGATAGCTCCAAAACATGGTTTTTGAACGCTTCAACCGCTTCTTCAGGCGATAGAAATCGTTGTCCATGCATCTTATCTTTGATTGTTGGGAACAGGAAGAAATCATTGGGTGCCAAGTCGGGGCTGTAAGGCGGATGGCTCATTAATTCGATCGTTTTAGCGCTCAAATACTAGCTTGTTTGATGTGATGTGTGTAAGCTCGCATTATCGTGATGCAAAATGATTCGCCTTTTTGGGTTGTTTTTTCTCAAATTGTTGAAAACCTCGGGCAAACAAATGGTCGTATACCAAGCTGGATTGACTGTCTTTTGATTTTCAAGAGCCACAATAGCCATATGTTTGGTTTTCGTGAAGAAACATGCTACCATTTGCTTCCCAACGCTCCGAGCTCGCACAAATTTTGTTGGATTTTCTTCGAATTGGAAGGCCCAAACAGTCGATTGCACTTTTCTTTCCAGCTCATACGCACATATCCATAACTCGTCATATGTCACGATCTTGTATACGTTTTTGGAAGTACCTCCAACGAATTTTTCAAGCATTTGGCGGCACAACCCTTACCAAAGCAAAATCGTATGTAATACAATAAAAGAAACAACAAAAAAAATGTTTTACACAATTAATATCACATATACAGTCAGAAACATTCAGATGTATACGGCTCACATTTAGAGGGAAATTTAAAGATAAAGTTAAAAACCAAACAGAAGATATATCATATTTAAAATTTTATTTTTTATCAATAATGTTATCACATATACATATTTACTTCATATTTATGTATTTTTAAAATAAAAAAAGTAAGAAAAAAAAAAGTGTTTCGTTGATTTTAATTTGCCGTATACATCTGAATGTTTCTGACTGTATATTGACCAATACATGTACAATGTACATAGTATGATAATACCTGTCTAACGGTACCTGGGCAGTACCGTTATTGAACACATTTCTTCTTGTTCAATTATATTCGCATCCACTTTCCATTAATTTATCTTCCACTAAACTCATTTAATACATTCACTGCACGTTTCACCGCTAATACATTTTAGCGAAAGTACTTATTGCGCGTTCAAATAAAACCACGATCACTCAAACCAAAAAATCTCTCATGAAACTTTTTAATTACTAATTTAAATTAAATAAAATTGAAATATATAAAATATATACAACACTTCACACCAAATTGAATAAATAAATAAAATTCAATTAAATTCTCAAATAAGACGACAAAAACACGTCTATCCTCTTCAAGCGTCAACCACCACTGCTTCTTATTGGATATTTTAGGTAATACCTCTGCTTCTTGTTTTCATTTTAAGATCCAACTAAATATTGTTTCTAGTGCTACAACCTTGTTTTCCTGTCTAATTTTCCCATCAAGTAGCACATTGAATACGTGCTGCACGCATAAAATTAAATCAATATCGTGTGCTTCGTTAAAATTAGATTCAGATAATGATACATTTAAATCATTTAATTTTGCACTCAAGGACTGAGTAGGCTTTGATATATGTAACTCGATATTTAATTTACTTAACGTTAAAGATATATGGTGTATATATCTTAGAAAGTTCACATCTGACAACTACAAATTATTAGAATTCAAACAAAAAATCAGAACTTTAATATAATTATGTGTTAAATAATATAAGAGTCAAATTTTATAACATAAGGGGAGGTTATACGAACTTTCACCATCTCATTAATAATATAACATTATTATTCTAGAGACATAATTACTTCGGAAAATTTTTCCGTATTTATTTATAAATATGTATAATGAATCTAATTAATTTGCAGAATTCTGGCCCTAATCAATATAAATATTCTTTGTCGTTAACATGTCATGTCGCCCTAGAAATAGAATTTCAAATAAAACTTGAAGTCATTAAAATTATTATTTGAAAGCGAAAATCTAATTTAATTAGATCTTGCAGTTTCGCAACAGAAGAAATCAACGGAAATAAAATTTTCTCATCTTTTTAGTATTTTGTTCCCCCCTCCATACCAACTTAATAAAAAAAAACTTAATTTTTTTTTAGTTTTGCTCAATATTTTGCCTCAACTTTTTTTGATTGACATTTCTCAAACTGTGACGTTTGATTTTTTCAAAAACGGCCTGTCTCGTGTCCTCAGTTATGTAGATACCTGCGAATTTAATTAATTTTGTCTGGCGGTGATTTTCGGATTCAGTTGATTTTATTACATTGAATCATTTTATTTTTTTCGAATAAATATCTTCTGAATGCTTTTTAAATATTTAACCTTGATTAGACCTTCTCAAGGTTACAACAACAAACTTTGAAATATCATTTCGAAAGTAAAAATTCTAGCTTTTTCGAATCCGGTGTCAGAAATAGGAGTTTGAATTTAACAAAAAAATTTATCAGAAGGTCAAGGTTATTAGTACAGATAAATGACCCTATTGTCCTTGACAATTTTTGTATAAATCATATTTTGTAGTTAGTGTAACGAGTCCTTTACATAATAAATTAATTTACATACATTTTATTGAAAAAGTATTTAAGTGAAGGACCAAACCAATTACCTTATCTATAATTTAATTTTTTAAATTGAAATCGCAAAATGCATTTTAATCGAATCTGAATCTTAATTTATAACGTATAACAAATTCTTAACAATCCCTGTAACACAGCCAATAAAATTTAGATTTCACTAATTTGCATAACCCATTAATTCTATATCGTAAATTACAAAATTGTAAGCTCCATGTCTTAAACACCACATCCTGTTAATCCATACTTTTAATTCGAAATCATAAATCTTTTATCCTAAACTGCACGTTCTACATAATTTGTATTCTCTACAGTCTACACCATATCCTAAATTGGATATATTTTATTGTATATATTCTAAATGTAAATTGTGAAAGTGAATTGTAAATTCTTTATGTCTTAAAGTATTTTAGAGATACAATCAATTCGATTCCGTTAATATTGTATTTATATGCTGATCTCTAAAAATTTCAATGAAAACTCACTAAATGGCTTTTAAAGTTCATTGGTTCTTCCTAAAACATGCGACAAGATTTTTGTTTTTTTTTATATTTAGCTGTCGTCTTTCTCTAGCTATTGTCTCGAGCACAAAAAAAAACTGTCATCTTGTAACTTTTGTCATCCGTCAAGAACAATATTAAATTTTTTACAGATACAAAACAGGTTGTCAACTGTACACCATTTATAATTAAGTAAAATTGAGTTCATTATGCCTTTGCGATTTTTCCCATGACGTTTTGTGTTATTTCGTTTTGAACTATAGAAAGTACGATTTTTTGTGTGAATGAATCTGTTTAAATTAAGTGACAGTAATTAAAAATTTCTCATTTAAAATATAATGAACATTGTGATTACTAAATATTACTAAACTATTAGTAATACACATATATACGATTAGTATACTCTTCTATACTCGTGTTTAATGGGGTTGAAGAATTAAAAACTAATTAAATTCGTAAGAAAATTTTTAAAGTTAGAAATTAACTCAAAATCATTGTTTTAAGTACCATATTCAACTGTATTATTATAAAGCTATTAACGTAATGAAAATTCTAAAAGTTTTTGCTGTTACCAAAAAGAAAATGAGAGGTAACCAAACAGGTAAAAATCTCTATAAAAATTTTCCCATTTACGTCTGATTCTAATTAAATCTGATGTTTGGTTTATTTGTACATACATTTATTGATTAGAAAGCATGGTAATAATAATTATTCCGTTATCGTACACACATATACCCATATAAATTACATGCAATTCCATTATTAGCGTACTAAATCACTTTACATTGTTTCTAAAAATGTAAACAATCGATTTCCGGCAGGTAAACCAAACACAAAAAAAAATTTTCTTCTGTTAGTCGCTTTTTGTGTAATTTAAAACGACAAAATAAATTTGTCAACCAGATCCTCTCTCTAATTTATCTTCCATTAAATACATTTTTTACACGGATATTACGTTGTTTTTCTACCAAAAGTACAACCGCCAAAAAAAAAAAAGGAAAAACAGGCTCCAACTTCCTTTTTACCTTGTGATATCGCCAAAAAAACAAAACCGAACGCCTTGTTTGCCAAGTGTTGTTGCTAAAATTTAAATATTATAATTTCCCTTTAATCCATGTTTTTTTTTTTTTTTTGGGTTTTATTTATTTTCTCTCAGATTTTCCTTTTTTTAGATTCTAAATTTTGTCAAAATTAAAACGTAAACGGAAAAGAAAGGAAAAGTTTGTTTTCTGTTTTTTATGTTCTGTGTGACAAATCTGTTACAAATCGCAGTATAAATGTAATGCTGAACAAAAAAAAAAAAAAAAAAAATTAAAATTAGGAAAACAATCTGAAAACTTTTTTTTTTTTTTTTATATTAAAAAGGTAACTAAAAAAAAATCGCAACAACACAAAAAATTATCGTCGGTTCCAGTAATACTTGTAGATGCGGAATACGTTTAACTTTAAAACTGTTTTTATTCCGATATTCGCCTGGATAATTTTTATTTTTGGCTTGACATTTTATGTAAAACATACTTCCAACTCTGCACTATATAAATCGTGCAAGTCTCGTACTCATATGTTGGTATGTATGTACATACATATATATGAATATACGGTTGTACAGTGTTCGGGTGAAATAAATAACAGAAGATGAAGTGTATAAATTTTCACTTGAGTGACACAAATCAAATTAACTCAACAAGATAAATTGGAATTTAGAAAAGATGTAAACTGATTTATGTTGTACGATGTGTTCTTTTTTTGTCTTGCGTGTGTTTATTTTATGTAGTCATATTTTGAAATCGAGCGTATAATGAGATTTTAAATTTCCATTAAAGCGTGTACATTGTACATAAATCATATTATTTTGTATTTAGAAGGGGAGGCCAGTCGGCTCAATGTAATTAAAATAATTGCGATATTTAAATTTATTGTACATATTAACTAATTATAACTTTTGATTGGAATTTATAAATGGCAAATAATTAAGTCGAATGTGGCAACTATAAATAATGTTGTTAGACGACTTGCAATTTTTGTGATGGATTTCAAAGCTCGTTTGTTTATCTAGTGTAAGAAAGTCTAGAATAAAAAGCAAGGAGTCAGAAACAAAATTAAAATCACTACAGATTAATGTGGTTCCATTAAGGGGCAAATGCCGAAATAATTGCACAACTTCGTACTTGGTGCTATTGATGAACGTGATATTGACGGATTCCAGACCTAGGTAGCACGTGTAAAAATATTCAAATATTTGGATAACGACATATTTGCGATCGATCCAGACCATGATAACAATATGGTAGTTTTTACCGAGCATTACTATGTTATGAAAGCCCAGATAAATCGATTCATACGGGAATACACTTTCACAAAATATGCCATGGAAAATTATACGAAAAAGTGATTATTACAGCAATAGTCTTTAGATTGCCATGCAAAATACGTACAACAACACGTTATTACAGTGGTAATATTACGATTTTCACCATAGCAACGCGATAATTTTACGAATTTTACCATAGCAACATGAAAATGCTAAACAATTATCTCTAGATTTGTAATTCGGGCGCCCTAATTTTTAAAAATAATTTCGTTATTGCATTACAATAAATTGCTTAACGATAAATTGCTTTACGATAAATTGTTTACGGTAAATTGCTTTACGGTAAACTGTTTATGATAAATTGTCCGACTCTCTTAAACATGTTCATTAATGAAAAATGCAAATATTTGTAGTCTTACTTTGCCAATTTTACAACAACAATGCCGTGTATTTTCATTCCGGAATGAAGAGTTTCATTCCACTGAGAAGTAGGAATAGAAAAATTCTCTTCTTCACCTACACCGAGAAAAATCCTTGTATTAACGGAAAGAATCATTCTTTCGTATTTAGCTTACGAATAATTCATTAATGAAATGTAAGCAACTTACTAAAGCATCAAAAAAAATGTTAAAGAAACGTTTTAAAATAAATTAATTTTCATCAATTTTTTATTTTTGAACTTATTAACAAACGGTGTTCGTTATAATAATGAAAATTTACTTAAGTTTAAATTAATTATTCAATGAAATTTAATTAATGTTATTAACGTTAATTAATTTTAATACAATTAATTAACAATATTAATTAAACAGACAAATCTGAATTAAAGAATATTCCTATTATCATACTTATCTTAGTTCCACTGACATCTGTGATTTATCATTCAAAATATTTAATGTTTGAAAATCAAATATCAATTTAGAATTCAAAATAAAGTTTTATATTCAAACAATAACAATTTTGTTAAAAATAACAATATAAGAGTTCATATTATTCATTGGTAAAAAACTAAATAACAAATATATGTTACATAGTAGATTAGTTTCAATATAAAAATAAATTAAATAAAAATGTTAAATTCAAATAAAACTAAATTAAAGAAATAAAAATTAATGCAAATACCATTAAAAATAATTAATTAATTTTACTTCTTAACTTATTTATTAATAAATTGACCGCAGGGAATGCATCATCATACCAGGGGCCTATTTAACCATCGTACTTTGCAACTTAGCACTTATCACTTTTCAAAATTTTGCTAAGCAAAAATTTATTTTGATAAGTTCAACTATTTTGTTCCATAAAGAGAAAATTACATAACGTTATTGTATTAAAATTACATGTTTAGTTTCGAATACATTATTAAACAAGCGTCGTTGTGATTTAGATATTAATGTTATAGGTTTAATGTGATTTAAATACCTAATTAGATATTAATACCGCTGTACAAAAATCTCTTTGCAATCAATATTATTTGCTAAGTGATAACTGATAATCATTTCTGTACAATGAACATTTAGCAAATTTTCAGTAGAATTCAAAGCAAATATACACTTGCACGTTAATGTGTTTTTTTCATGACCAACTAGATAAAATTTACTTTATTCGATTCACAATAAAAACAAAGTGTTCTTAACTTTATTTAAAATTTTTTCTTATTCGTTCGCCTGTTTCATGATACAGAATCTTTTATAGTAAAATTTGTTGTATTGTGGTAAGCGCTTTATTTTTTGTGGTGTGCCTAATTACATCCCCGATATTTTGTAAAATTATTCTGCTTGATTATAATTTATTCGGAGCAATTCTTTAAACTCATATTCGTTATAAATATTAACATTTATCCTGTTACGGCAAACATTTCCAATTATTGTATCGTTTCCGACTAATATAATTCAAGGCGAATCATTTTTCAACCTATATGTGCGTTATACGAGTATATCAACAACACTTATCATAAAATGCAATGCCAATTTCCCCCTAGCAAAAAACATGAAAAAATATCAAACAACTGAACAATAACAACCCAATAACTGTTTGGTTTTGTATTATAATTGCAGTCTTTAGCACTTATCACTTTGCACTTTGCATTTTTCATACTGTTACTGAACGATCGAAATTGTAAGTTAATTTGCGTTTATTGTAAAAATTCTTTATTATTCTAATAATTTAATGTTTATATAAATGTTATTTCGTAAAATTAACAAATATAGGTGATTATTTCTTTACTAATCATTAATATAAGAGCAATAGCAACGAATTTATATTTGCAAAGTTTCTATGACCAGATAAATTCTTAGCACTTAGCAAAATTTTGCAAAGTGCAAAGTGATAAGTTTTTGGTTAAATAGGCCCCTGGTCTCTAAATTATAGAAGTATTTTTGGATAACTGCCAGACTGCTTTTGATTGAGGTGGATATTCTAAGTCAAATACTTGAAATAGTTTAAATACGCAGTCCAAAGCAGTTAATGGGCTTGAGCATTTGTATTTAATTGAATCGCAGTATATGAAATATTGATTTTTAGTGTATAAGTTTTCACCAATTACAAATAGAAATGGTTGAATCTTAGATTTAAGAGACATTTGAGTTTCAATATGTTTGTCGACGTCCTGCGTTGTCGGCAAGAGTACCAAAAATGAGTTTTGAGCAACTTTAATTGTAAATTTCTTATACTGATTATTCAACGCCTTCTTTTTTGTGGTAGGTTTGATGAGTCCGTGTAACAATAACAAAATCACACATGATTGGGCCTCTGAAATTAAATAAAAAATAAAAATTAATAAACTTTATACACAAACCGATCTACGTACTATGATTACCTAGTGAAACTTTTTTCTGTTGTTTATATTCGCTATACAACTTTTTCGAAAGTGGTTCTACAATTCTGGTATCCATTATAGAAATTATGTCGTGGCAGAATCGGTCAAACTGTATGAAAATATTTCCAGAATTGGGATACATTTGAATAAAATCTATATCTATAAGGCGAGGACCATACGATTGATAAGCTGGCCATTCATTAATAATCACGCTAATATTTTTGTCGCTCGTATGTTTAATCCACTCCAGTCTATATTTAGATGTCGATGCACATTTTTTTAAAATATCTTCTAAATTGTTGTCGTCACTATTATATTTTAAATTTTGGCATAACTCGCGTGCTACTTCTTCATCTATGGTACTCGATACTTAATAATAAAACAATATTGCTAAGTATTATATTACAATTTCCCTATGTGATACAAGCTTACCATTTAAGTTGTTCTCGATCATAGGTTCTTCCGATTGCTTGAAACGTTTAGGTTTGGGCATTAATGAGGAATTTCTAAGTTTTTACATTTTATTGTTGTATCTGTCATAATGTTGTCCTTTAGATTTCAATTTTGGCCGCCTTTGAAAATACACCATCTAGTAGAATAAAGGTATAGGAGAACTGAAACATATATTTATAAACAGGATTTCTACCCAATAAACGATTTTAATTATTGAGATGTTTTGATAATTTTATTGTCTTATTCAGTCTAAAAACATTTTATAAAATTTATAAATAAATTGATCTACAAAATACAGCAATTTTAATGCCAGAAACCAGAACAACATATCGTTATAATTTAACATGATTTTTATAAATACAGGGAATTGTGATACATCATGTCTGAAATTCAACGATAAAATTTCATAGTATTTTGTATATTTCGCTAAATCCAACACAAATGTTTATAAATGCTTGAATATTGCAACACATTAACGATTTGTTTGGCCTCATTTATTATGGTATTGATTGTTGATCCGAAAAAATTGTTTATGTATAAAATTTGAAACGTCACTAGGTGCAGCTAGTTTCTAAATTTTCCTTTCGTTACTCTTTCGTTTACAGTTTGGAAAACTTACGTTACACGAAAAATTCATGTATAATTATAACACTATGTTGTTCTGGTTTGTGGCATTAAATTTGCTATATTTTATAGATTCATTTATATATTTAAAAATTTTATAAAATATTTTTAGACTGAGGAAGACAATAAAATTGTTAATTCGTCTCTCAATAATTAAAATCATCTTAATGGATTGAAAACGCGTTTTTAATACATAATAAATAATAAATTCACAAGCCGAATAGGAAATATCCGTACATTTTTGATTACCAATTTATCTTTATTCTTACCGCAGTTTCATTCGGGAAATAGCGCTCAATTTGTTTTGACATTATCATCGCATTGAGCAACACCCATTAAAATCTTGTTATTTATGAAGTAAGTAACTATTTCATCAATCAAAATCGACCTATTAACGTCAGAAAGGTTAAGTTAATTTTCTGAAATTACCAACAAAGTGTTTTGGAGAATTTCTTTAAGAAGAACATGTTTGTGTTGTGTGGATGAAGTAGTCTGGGGTTCAACGTTTATTGAATCGGCCTTAGTCCAGGTTGTAAATATTTGTTGAGCCTGTGAGAAATAAAACTTGTCTAAAACTCTTTAATTTCATAAAACTATTATATTTACCTGTATTTGTTGCCACTTATTTAAGTTTTCCGAGAATTTTATACGAACAACTAATGATTCGTCTTTGAGAAGTTCTGTAATGTGGTATTCCTTCATGCCGTTCAGTGCTTATACGTCACTTTCATTTCCTAAAGAATAATAAAAAATAAAATTGTTTTGATATTAGCCAAATTATCTATATACATATAAATAAATAGTTAGATATTTAGGCATAGAGTTAGATATCTTACTTTGTAATGTTGAGAATAGTTGTTGTAAATTCCATGATGATAATATGTTCAAGATTTCATCGGCTGGCTTATAGGCCTGCGGCTCGGTAATAAAATTAATTGACTGCTTATTACATGAAGATGCTCCATCCATTGATTGATTGATTGATTGATTTAGTGTGTACGACCAAGCCTAAGGCAAGTTTCCCGGAATACGCCGGGTCCACCGTACACCCTTTTACGAATAACAAAATCGAGGGAAAGGAAGGTATGTTAGTAATAGAGAATCATCCCGGTTCCAGACACCATGGCGGTTGATAGTTAGTAAATAAGACAACACAAGACAACACAATTTCTAAACTACATGATTTTTAACTGCTTGTTGTTCCTGGAGCGTTGAGTCCGGCTATAACTTTGTTACTGAAAATTAGGATTAAACTTAATCCGTTTAAGAATGATTAATTCTGAAACAAATTAAATTATTTATCACTTATCAGTATAGTTAAAATAAACCCCTCTTAACACCGATGATCTTATTAATCTGACTATACTTAAAATTACATCAGCATCAATACTAGGCCACTTAAATAAATCAATAAATAATTTAAAAAGCCCTCTAGGTGACACCCCTACAAATGTAAACAATTAATTAACTATTTCATCAGCTTACAAAATTATTGCTAACTTAGCTTCCTTCTGGAACTCATCCAAACGTCACCAAAAGAACCTTCCAGGGATATTTCCATCAACCCAATCAGTCACTAAAACCATATACACACCATTCAGCAAAACATTCTATAAAAATAACTTTAGGATATATGTAGGTAATAATTTTACCCAGCTTTATTAATTAATGATTTAAATTACAAATTAAATTGACACAAAGTTTCTGGAAATCTGCATTGGGTTTCTCCGAATATTGCTGAAAATCAAGATCTAAATTAGTTAATTGTTGTCAACTACTACTTTTAAATAAACTAAAAATTATTAAACTCTGAAATGGTCATGGATTAGTTGTTAAAATGGCTATAGTAAAAGTAATTAATTAAAAACATCATCATCAAGGTCAATCATCCCTCTGAAAATTTAAATCAAATTATTTTATTAGATATTCATTATTTATAAGGAAGTTATCATTATTAATTCGAACCACATTCAGAATTTATCGAGCAGTATCTCAGATCCGACCCAGTGTAACAAATCCAATTAGTATCCTCCTATTCACAAGATCATATTAGTCATCATCTGAATTCAATAATACATTCACCAAACCTCGTCTTACATTTAAATAAAATAAAACACAATTACATAAGGATAAAAATAACATGAACATAAGTATAATTCTATAAAGAAATATTGTAATTTGATAATTATTATAGAAATAATTATAATAGATCAACCCGACATGATCCAAGGAGTTCCAGAAATACTAAAAAAAAAATGGATATCCCGACCATCAAATCCCCTCATCTGCACATTTTTGCAATTTTCATCAACCGCAAGCTGTAAAATCTACTCATCTCATCATATCAGAAACAATATTTTAGATAGAATTCAGTGAAACTATTATTAATCAATTAGCATGCATAAATGGAAAAATCGGTAAGCAACACACTCCACACACATACATCGCTCAACATCCTGCCGTGCCACAGCACACCATGCGCAAGATCCCCCAACCATTCAAAATTGATTCGCGCACCAGTGCCACCCATCAACAAATGGACCACCAAGTATCGCAATCATATATTCACAGTACTTATTGAAACGCCCAACGGTGATGATAATCTGAAGTAAATAACAGTGCAAACGGCTGTTACGGGTGACGAATAATTTTTTTTTTGTTTGACGTGAGTTTTTGCTATCAAATTCGGTAGGGTGGGTATCTCTGATGTATAGATTGCTTATAAAATAATTAGCATCATTACCTTTGGTGATGGATTTTCTGTTTGATGAGTCAATGCAATAGGTAATCGATTTTTATGCATTTTAGATGTTTTTTTTTTGTTGTATTTGGTATCTCGATTTAGCTATTGTCCGTTTATCTATGTATTTAGGTGTATTTTTTTTTTTAATTATATAGAAGGATACTGTAGTGACGTCACTATTTGGATTTCCCTTACTAATGAGATGAGTTGTATTTACAATAGTATATATTTATGGCATACGCACAAATATTTTTACATTTTTATTGTTTTGAATAAATAAATGTTAAAATTGGCGCGAATTGTAAGTAAAACGCATATCAGCTGAATTTTACAAGTAAAAAAAAAATATATACATACATACATACAAAAATTGTTTGGTACGGGATGAAATTACTTTGGTGGTTTCATTTTATCTGAAGCAACCGTCGTGTATACTCATAATAGTAATATAAGACCAGTACAGTACGTGGTGCTATATAATCGTGGTGCTATATATTAAGTGAAAGCAAAAATTTTTTTTGTGTTGAAAAAGAAAAAAAAAAAATTAAAAGTTAGTGCGACATAAACAAAAAGTGCCTATTTTTCTTTGGTGCAGAGTCATGGTGCAGAGGTAGAATTTAATAAATAATACAGGCATATTGGTGCCCAAAACTCCAGATAAATTCCTGGTGGTAAGTTTTTATTTGTTTTCTCTCGTTCGTACCGATTCAAAGACAAATTATATATAGCAAACTGAAATCCACGTTTTTATTCTGTGCATAGTTAAAATTAACATTCACCAAGATACGAAGAGCAAATGGTCCAGATTTTTTATCACACAAGGATAATGTAAAAGAAAATGGTATTTAGTCTTCAATGTATCATTAAATAAGCTGGTATATAGCAAATTATGTTTAGTAATATTTTCTTTAAGCAAATCTAAATCTTTATAACTAATTTTAAACGATGGCAATATGTCTATTCTTTTTAAGAATAAAATGAAAAACTTCCACACTTCATCTTCTTTAGGTACAATGTCACCAATCATTAAAGGTAAAAAATATACAAAGGTCATCATTTCTCTTGCTGACATATTTAAGGGGAGGTTCTCATGAAACTCAATCCGAAAATTCGATTTTTTTTTATTTCATTTTTTAATAGCCCATTATGTGTAGAATATATTCCTCAAACCGTTTGATTGAAATAAATTTCATAGAAAAGTTATGGCATAATAATTCGACCCACTTTTCTACTTTTCAACTAAAAAAAATCGTTAACAAAGTCTTTAAATGCATTTCCTGAAAAACGATGTTTTTATACCTGTCTCCACGATAACTCAAAAACTACTCAATGGATCACAATTTTTTTGTTTTTATTTTGAAGTTCATTTAATTTATTGGAGGATAAACCTAAATGCAGCTAATATTTGACGTTTTTTATATTTTTATAGCACCTTAAAGAGCGAAAAACTTTTTCGACTTTTTTTTTATATTGTTGGTACAACCTCCAGCAAATATTAGGTATATATTTTATAAAAATTTTTGGTTTTTTGATTTCCGATAGTTTTCACAAGTGGTACAGTGGAGACCGATAAGTCACCGTTTTTTGAGACGGTCACGAGACAATACGTATAAGCAATTCCCATAACGTTATTATTCTAAATTTTTTTATTTTTTTTGTACTTTAAAACTCAATAAATAAGTCTCGAAAATCATTAAGTTTTTTATTTACTTCTTTCTATGAAAAAAAATCGAGAAAATCACCTTATTTTTTGGTCGCTTGATGAGAACCTCCCCTTAAATGTTTCTTTTTTAAATGTTCTAATTTAATGGATTGTGATTGATTTCCAATCTCAAGAGACCCGTAGTTAAAATGGGTTTTCCTATAGTTTAATTGGTCTAAAGTAAAAAAATGTTTTTTATCTATAAAATTTAATAATATATTACAAAGGTTGTAGCCATACACCCTCAAAAATGTCATGCGTGATGCATCAACACTATAGTTATTGGTAATTTTAAAACATCTAAGCTGATTGAAAATAGAATTTTCTTTGATTCCAGTTGTGGAAAAATTATTGCTTGCGACATCCTCAGCATAATTTGATTCGGAACGCATTATTAGATTATTTTCACTTGAACAGAAGTGTAGCTAATTTTACAAAATCGATAGCAATGGTTGGATGAAAACGAAGTTGAGAAGCCGAAAGCACTATTAACCGCCAAGTTATCTCCCAAAAATAAACTGAGTAAAAAACGGACTTTAAAACTACCCATAGATGTTTTGATTTCTAAAGGCGTTTCCTCTAAAATTTTCAATTGTTCGTAAATGGGCTAAAGACACCGATTACTTCCGAATTGTTTCATATCGACTGCTTTCACAATGCCCGCAGTAAAAATATGTTGAACGTTAGTACTAAATTCTAAAGTTGGCAATACATATTTGATGACCGTAATACTTTGCACTCCTGCATGTGAACCCAGTGGATTATTAATTTCCAAATCGTCTAAGTATAAAAAATATGGGATTACAATTTCATTTGTACTGAATGTTTGCTTCCATTTTTGCCAGATTTCACCTTGAATAAATGCTCTATGTATTCTGAGTTCACATTAAGACTGTTTACAAATTCTACTGAACGTAACAAGTTATCATCCTTTTCAAATATTTTTTTGAATTGGAACCGTAAAGGCATTAGTACACCGGAATATTTCATTTCGTCTAATGTCAATTCCCCATACTCGTAAAAGTTCGTAATTTCAGTATTTATTGTAAATTGTGTAAAGGGTTCTAATAAATCTTTTTTTTTTAAATGCTGGAGCATTCGATATTCAGTATTACAATATTGAAAAGTCGATTTGCAAGATTGAATAAATGTTTGAAGTTCTATGTTTGCATTCATAGACGAATTATTAATGATATTTTCTAGTTCTATTAAAATAGGATGAATTAAGTTACTGTTTATGTTACTTTGAATTGTTAAAACGTCTTTTGTTGTAATATTATTTTTTTGAAGTAATTCCAATGTAAATTTTAAGAAATTTTCAAAAATTCGATTAATACTTTCATTGAAATCAATTGATTTTATTTCTGCTATTGCAATTTCTGGTGGATCATTCTGGTGGCCTTTTTTATTTTCTATCAGATTAGCCTTATTAATAATCTCTGAAATTTTTGGCGATCTATTAACACGAGTTAAGTGCTGAATATTCACATGCCTTTTGAAATTGCCTCGGCTTTGAAACGACTGACCACAAAATTCCTCAACGCACGTGTAGTTATCGTTACTTTTCAAATTATGAAAGTATCTAAAATGGTTGATAAGAGTGCACAATGTATCAACTTTTAAGTTACACACAAAACAAATCATAGTAAAATTTCTTGGACTAATAAAAATTCAACAACGCTACTCCTAATATTTAGTTAAAATAAATGGTATACGAATATTAAGAATAATTATAAGAATATTATTACAAATTAAGTTAAATTAAATAGTATGTATGAGATTTTACGCCAACTTCTTCGATTAAGGGAAACGAACTTGAGGGAAACATTTTTATAAGCATAGAATTCAATTATCTGAATCATGAGGGTCTTATGGTATCGGAGTTCTGTCTCACATGCTCACATTCAATATTTACTTCCTGGAGACGCAACCTCCTACAAATAATTAGCAATTAACAGTGACAACATGTCACCGTAGGCAGATCTCTAGCCAACAGATTGACAGAACTCGATCCTTCCTATTGGGTACAGAGAACGCACCTTAATTCTGAGAGTGGTCTTGTAGCGTGGTTCAAGGATTAAAATATTTTGTTTGGACTTTTGTTCTTAAACCAAAATACATGTCAAATATATATCAATTTCGAAAATTAATCGAAATTCAAATTTTTAACTGTTAATTTGAAAATTAGAATTTTTTTTCATTTTCACAGTTTACTCCAATGCAATTGATAGAATTAAGTTTTTTAATCCCAAATTTTGTAAGTAGTACGTTTTTGCAATAAGGGAGGGATATATGAATTATTTGTGTGCCTATACTAATAAAAATGGAAATCTGTAAGTATGTGTGTATCAGGGTTGCCACCCGTCCTCGTTTGGCGAGGATTGTCCTCGCTTGACTATTTTGTCCTCGCGTCCTCGCCAATACTGAAAAATCCTCGCTATTTAATAAAATGGTTCTCATCGTTTACAAAAACCAAAATGACTTTAAACGGCGCCAATTATCAATGCAATTTTCTATAAATTATTCTTAACTATTTTTGTTTGCCTATCCGTGAAAAAAAATGTTCGAAATAAAATTGGCTGATTAATTATTATTTTTATAAACACTGACGACTTTGAATTTTACATAAATGTTCTAATGGTAACGATTGTAAATTCACAGAATATATGAAATTTGTCTTTGATTGGACTAAGCAATAATAACCTTATTTAAACGTGAAAGGAACTTCTTTTTTATATAAGAAGGGGCATAACTTCTTATTTTATTATGTTGTGTTTTAAAAGAGATCAGTTTAAAGGTTCTAATTTTTATTGAAGTTCAAAGCTGTTCATAAGTAATATTAAGAATACCTATTTGATTTTTAGAAAAGTTTTATAAATTCATTATTTTTTTAGTAACTTTCATCAAATGATGATGTTCATCAAATACAAATGAACCTGGAAAAAATAAAATAAAGCAAGCAATGAACTTTAGTGAATTTTGGTTGAAATTGAAAAGTTGGTTTAAAAATTTTTTCAAGTGATACAAGGTGCTGTAATTTATATAGTGTGAAAATATTAGTTTCTAATAAGGGTTTTCGGGCCCTAGAAGACCACGAATGAACAAAAAATCACCAGACAAAATTAACAGATGCCTGTTGTAGTGCTGTAATCACTTGAATGCCGATTCACTTAGTTGCATCGTTTACCACGCCAAGCAACAGTCAAATTCCAATACCACTTCTATAAACACTAAACGGCTTCTATGCAAAACATAGCATTTCACTGATTTTTCACGACAATAGTCATTTCAGGTGACTACCAGCACATCTCCTACTCCTGTGGCACTTTTCTGGTTTTCCCGGGGAATTGCGAATTGGGAATTGTTTTATTGTCAGTTTTTAATGTATTTTGTTTTCTTTTTTCCAAAGCATACTGAGCGATTGGTATTTTGTTCATGTTTTGGGAAAAAATATTTCCCAGCCAAATTTTTAGGGAAAAATAAACAACAAAATTGCTTTGAAATGGAACTATTTTCCCCAGAATTTATAGTATGCTTTGGAAAAAAGAAAACAAAATACATTAAAAACTGACAATAAAACAATTCCCAATTCGCAATTCCCCGGGAAAACCAGAATAGTGCCACTGATCACTTGAAAATATATCATGACAAAAAAGTCTTTTGAAATAACAATTGTAGTAAAAAAAACTATAGTTTTTATAGAAGTAATATTAAATTTTGACTGTTACTTGGCTTGATAAACGATACGACTAAGGAAATAGGTCCTACATTCTTTAATATGAAAGATTCAATTGATGAAGAACTACAGTTGAAGAACTTGTCCATGCATTGTATCAAACATTGCTGCCTAAAATTAATTAAAGCAAAACATTTCGACACCAAAATTGGAAATAAAGTGAATTGTGGCCGAACCAAAGCTGAGGCGATTGTGAGAGGCGTATTGGCTCCTCAAGAAATAGTAGACGTTATAAATAAAATAATTTCTAACAAAAATTGTTATTGAAAGTAGGTGCTTCGATTCACAAAAATAGAAAATGTTTTGCGGCAGTATTACAATATTCGTCCGGGAACGGAATTGAAAATTAAATTTCAACTTTCGTTCAATTCCTTAGGTTTTTCTCTAGAGAAAATTTCAGCTTTTAGCGCGAGCAATACAAATTCTAATTTCGGAAAAATAATTATCTATCACAACTTGAAATCGTTGAATCCGTATGTCTTAAAACCGAATTGTTATAGCAATGTCATCCATAATTCTTTGAAACGTTGTTTAAATATGCTGTCTTTTGTTTTCGATAATTTTATTCAAAAATGTTTTAATTTGTTTTACTAAATCAGCAAAAGGACGGGAAAAGCTAATTTTTTCAGAATTATTGTAATCTCGAGTTTAGGGAGCTAATCAAACACTGCCCGACTTAATGGGTTTCTTTACTTCCAGCTTTAAAAATATATTTCACTTGAAATTTATGTGTATTTCGTACAGTACATAACCAATATTTAAGTAGTGTCCTCGCGAGGCATTTTGAAAAGGTGGCAACCCTGGTGTGTATGCTCTTTACACGTTTCCATGCCATTCATCAAACCATATTTAAACTTTGTATAGTGGTTTCACACGAAAATTAGGAGGTTTTCGTAGTATTTTCGAAAGGGTCTAGCACCTTGGTCTGGGTGCCCCCAATAAAATTTCAATTAAAAAAAAAAAACAGGACTGAGTTTAGATAAATAATTAAATTTTTTTTTTTTTTTTTAAATGCTGCCAATGGCTTTATTCTTGAATCTTTCTACATAAGAAACTAACAAGGAGTAATCAAATCTTAAGCTAAAATTATTACATATTTTAAGTCTTAACCAATGTTAATACTTATTGTTGGTGCTCACAATTTAATTAATTTAGATTATACTTATACATACATATGTATGTTCACAGGTTCATCAGTCCGAGTGGATCTGTTATTTTCAGTCGCCTAAATCGTGGCTGTTTTAATATATCCCTGGCCAATTCGTTGGGATGCGCTTCTAGTTTTGAATAATATTTAGAACTGAATTCTTTAATTGTTTCTTTAATGGTTTTAATCCCAAGGTCATCATGTATATTACTATTTCGAATGTACCACGGAGCATTAGTAATACTTCCAAGTATTTTCGCTTGTGTTCGTTGCAGGAGCTCTCTGTTTGAAGCGCTGGTGGATCCCCATAACTGAATACCATATGTCCATATGGGTTTGATTATCGCTTTGTACAGTAAAACTTTATTGGCTAATGACAACTGAGATTTCCTTCCCATCAGCCAATACATTTTGGAAAATGTCATTTTTATTTGGTTGCCCTTAGTTTCAATATGGGTTTTCCACGTTAACCTTCTATCCAGGTGCAAACCTAAGTATTTGACCTTCTTTTGTTGAGGAATATTTTTATTGTTTAATTTCACTGGTGGGCAGGTGCGTTTGTTCAACGTGAATGTGATGTGAGTTGATTTGTTTTCGTTCACTTTTATTCGCCATGTCTTTAGCCAGTCCGCGATTTTGTTTAAATGATTCTGTAACTCCTTTGAGGCAATTTCGGGATTATTGTGTGACACCAGGATGGCCGTATCATCGGCAAATGTTGATATTGTTACTTTGTTGGTTACAGGTAAATCGGCTGTGTACAACAAGTATAATATTGGCCCTAGAACGCTGCCTTGCGTGACACCTGCATTAATATCATTTAAGCAAGTAGTTGCGCTATTTTGTTTGACAATGTATTGCCTTTGAATAAGGTAGTTTCCCAAAATTGAGTGAAATTTCTTCGGTAGAAGCTCTTTAATTTTGTATATTAGCCCATCGTGCCAAACTTTATCAAATGCTTGTGCTATATCCAAGAAAGCAGCAGAACAATATTTCTTTTCCTCGAAGGTGATTTTGATTGCGTTTACAATTCTGTGAATTTGCTCTGTGGTACCATGTTGGTTTCGGAACCCAAATTGATGGTCTGGTATAACGCGCCGTTCTCCCAATATTGGTTTCAATTTTGTTAGTAACATTTTTTCAAATAGCTTTGATATTGTGGGCAGCATGCTTATTGGGCGATATGATGAGATCTGCGTTTCATTTTTTCCAGGCTTATGTATCATTGTGATCAAAGATATTTTCCATTTTTGAGGAATATAACTGGTTCGCATGATCGCGTTGAATATGAATGTTATTAGTTTTATGCATTTGTCTGGCAATTCCCTTATCAATTTTCCTGTAATGAGATCATGTCCTGGTGCCTTTTTCGGGCTTATGCAATTTTTAATTGTATTCTTAACTTTCTTCTAATTATACTTTATAGGTTTGTAGGATAAACCATCATTCATTTGCTGGGGTAGCACGAAATTATTATCTTCTTCGTGTGGTCTGAATACTGTTGTTAGATGATCAGCAAAAGCATTGGCTTTTTCTTCATCACTTCTCGCCCAATTTCCAGTGCCCCGGTGGCACAGTGGTTAGCATGCTTGCTTTAAGCTCCGGAGGTCCCGGGTTCGACTCCCGGCGGGTGATGAAAAAATCACGGCTGACTAATGTTAGGATCAATGAACTAATCATTCATTATCCATTAGAAAAAATGATTACAAAACGTCATAATGAAGCGGTCAAATCCCCTCTATGAGATGTAGCGCCAGCGAAAAAAAAAAAGAGACGTTGAAAGTTGTCAGTGCTGTAAAAAACGTGGAACAAAAACTATGAGCAATGTCTGAAATTTGTACTTCCCACGTTTCAAAACTTTAAAATAAATCGAAACCCTTAGACTCCGAACTACATATTCACATAATTATTTATGGGGGGGCGAGTAGACAAGAGAGAAGAGACGCAACAACTTCAACAACAATGTCAAGCAACATTTGCTACGGTTAGTACAAATTTGGTTGACCGCTTGGGAACATGATGATGGAACGAAATCTCGCCCCTCCCACCGCACAACCGCCGATGGGAATAATAGTAGAGACTAATAATAATTGAAAAAAAAAAAAAAAAAAAAAAAAAAAAAAAAATTAAAGCTTTTCAGATCTTGTGGTTACAACAGAGGGACGCTGTATTAGAATAAATTGTGTTGTCTTGTGATTAACAAGTGTCAAAAAAAAAAAAAAAATACTAACAAATTTACTAATTATCGACTACTTAGGTGTCTGGAACCGGGTCGAGTCTTTAATGCTAACATACCTTTCCTTTCCTTCGGTCTTGTTGTGTGTAAAGAGTGTACGGAGGGCCCGGCGTCATCCGGGAGAGTCTTGCTTAGGCTTGGTCGTACATTCTGATCAATCAATCAATCAATCAATCAATCACTTCTCGCCCAATTTCCAGTTGGTAGCCTAATCGGTGGATTCGAATTTGTTGCCCTTTTTAAATGTTTTGTTGCCTTCCACAAAGAGTAATCTGTCCTCTCGATTGCCGAGAGATCACTTAAATAGTTCTGGACGCTCTGGTTTTCTTCTTTCCGCAAAGCAAATCTTAAGGCCTTGATAGCTCGATTTAATTTCCATTTCAATAACGGTGATTTTGTTTGCTGCCATAGCCGGCGAATTTTCCGTTTTTCCTGGATTAGTTCCTGTATATTATGTGACAGCTTATTAACTTTTTCGGAACTACTTATGACAGGTGTAGCCCTTTCAGCTGATAATGCCATGATGTCTTTTAAATTTTCGGCCGCCGCATCAATATCAGCTGGTCTGGTCAGAGGAATATTAAGTAGGCAATTTTGTTCGACTAGCCTCCTATATTGATCCCAATTAGTTTGCTTGTTTGTAAGACGGTTGGGTGTTTCGTTCCTTAAGACATCGGTACTCACTGTTACTATTACCGGTGAGTGATCAGAAGACAGATCATAACAATCGGTGGCCTTAGCATATGTACGTGGAATGCCCTTAGTTACACAAAAGTCGATTAAATCAGGAATTTTCTTTTTATCCGTCGGCCAGTAAGTTGGATTACCGGCAGATAAATAATCCAGGGACTGTTCCTCTATAGCTTGATAAGGTTGTTTGCCTTTCGGCGATGTTAATCTGGAGCCCCAATGAGTATGTTTGGCGTTGTAATCACCTCCCGCAAGAAATTTATTACCCAGCTGGCTGAAATAATCCAAGAACTGGAGTTTTTTATAGCATGTTTTGGAGGACAGTACACTGCCGATATGACACAGTTTCCAGACCACTCCTGAAGACAGATGCTCGTTGATTGTACATGTTCTTTCTCATATTTCGTCAGCTCATAGTGCTTTAATCTTCTTTTAATCAATACAGCTGTGTGCTTTCCCATCTGGGTGCTTGGTGTCATAAATAGAGTACCCATTAATTTTGAAATAGCTATTTTTGGTGAAGCGTGTTTCGGATATTAACATTATGTCAATATTGTGCTCAGTGAGGAATGCTTGAACCTCCGCTTTATGTTGTGCTAGGCCGTTTGCATTCCATATAGCTATTTTGATGATGGTCATTTTTGACTTTTTACGACTATCTGCATCAGCGTGTTAATATTCTGCATCATTAGATCCATGGTTCTCTCCATCATCGCCATGAGGCTTTGCATCATATTAGTCAATTTGTTTAGAGCTTTTGAGATGTTTCCCTCTTCACTTGCTTGCACTTTAGGAGCCGTACCTTTAAGAACACTTGCGTATGAAACCCCTTGGTGCACACTACCGTTGACAGTTGCGTACTGATTTCCAGTTTGAGCATTTGGGTTTACGATTTCTGGGCGCGCTTGTTTTTTAGCTGAAGAATGGAGATTAAGCATTCGTTGTTCAGCTCGCTGCTTTGGATTGATTCTTCTTTTCAATTCAAGATAAATTGGGCACCCTCTATAATTAGCTGTATGATTTCCATTGCAGTTGCTACATTTTCTGACTGATGCTTCCGTTTTGGCTTTATTGCAAACCTTTGCGTTATGGAGTTCACCACATATAACACAAACATCGTTCAAAGTGCAATATGCTCTAGTGTGTCCATATTCTTGGCACTTAACACACTGTACCGGCCCATTTCTTTTCCTGGGTTCTTCGATGGTAACCCTTCTGTGCAGTATATATTTTAGGTCATATATTGCATGTTTGCCTTTGACCTTTTTATTATCTGGTTCTAATTCCAGGCGGAACAATGGCTGCGGCACCTTCTCTCGATTAATAATATTGGTAATAGATTTACATTGGAAACCTTTCTCAGCGAGAGCAGCTTGAATTTCGTTTGCATCTACGTAGCTCTCTATTCCTTTCAATACTACAACTAATCCTTTTTGGCTCTTTAGTTGGTACGGGTAGTAATGTTTACCAACTTGATCAAAATGCTTGATTAGCGCTCTGTAAGCATCAATATTGAGCGGTTGAATTTTGTTTCTTTTATATCTCCTCTTTTGATAACGGAAATATGAAATGCACCTTCCGTAATAAACTCGATGGTTTTTGCAAGTTCTCTATTTGATTCTTCCCTCAAATAGATTGGTGGCGGCTTCTCAATTTTTGGAGTTTTCTCGGGCGGCGGATCTTCAACAACCAAGCAAGAATACCTATTGCCATGTGTTAATTCAACGGAAGCTAACTTAGTGAATTTGTTCGCGCTTGCACTGGCCGCTGATCTAGGGCTTCTCCTTCGCTTTTATCGGACAGTAATATACCGGTCAATTCCCGTTTGCACTAAACACTGACCTACATCACTGTTCATTTTTTTTTCATTTGTTGTCAATGCACTTCCATTGTTTATATTATCGTCAATATTTATCGACGATGCACTTTTATTTTCTTTATGGTTCAACACACCAAAGTTATTTAAATTAATTTCTAGTTCACTTTGATTTAAATTGCCTGGTAAAGCAATTTTTTGAGCATTTAAAATTTGTTGTCGCTTTGGACTATGCTGCACGTTCCCACTTTTATTAATAATTGAGGTCGTGACGTTCGGTGACAAATCGCTTGCGGGCATCGCTGTCTGCGGATTTAGCCCAGCCTTTTTTACTTGAGGCGGAGATTTGAACATCACGATTTCACTTACTTTTCACATCACAATATTTAAAAAAAAAAAAAATTTAAAACTGCTGATTCAACTTTTCACACAAGTAATAAGTAAATTATTTTAAATGTTTACTCGGAGGTAATAAAATTGCAACTAAGGGATTATTAATCTCGAAATCATCGAAATATAGAAAATATGGAAGGATAAGTTGACCTTTAAATTTAGACATTTTTCTTTCCACAAAGAGCCAATTACAATATTATTATATCCTGTTTCCTGCTCTAGTCTTTGAACATTTTTAAAAATATCCTTCAGCACATTTTCCGATTCAAAGTATTTTTTAATTTGGAAGTTAATGTCTAACAAACACCCTTCCACTTTATTGGTCTCGATAATAGGCTGCGCTGATTGAACTATTTCAACAAGTTCATCACTAATCGTAAATGGTTTGGGTGGTCTATAAAGGTCACCTGATTCTAAATATTTTAGGAGTTTATATTCCGTTTTAATTTCAAAAAATGGATCTTCAAGCCGTTTAATTAAAAATTGTAGATTGGTGGTCAAATCGCCTTCCGTTTGTGAAATATTGGATCTGTTTTTAACCTCACTAATTGGTTTTGTTATGTTACATGACTATTTGAATGTCTAGAATTTTTTTACGATTTAAATTTGGAAGACTGTGCAAACTCAAAGAAAATGTAAGAATGGACTCTACAATTTTTTTAATGTATTCATTAAAACTGTCTTTATCAACTTTATGATTATCATTGCTTGTAGAAATATTTATAGATCTTGAAGAACTACTAGCTTTATTCTGATTATTTATTTCTAGAGATTTTAAACTATTTATATGCAATATTTGAAAGGTTTGTCTACAAGCTTTCTGAGCACATTTAAATTTAAAAGTAGAAGGGGCGCCATGATAAGACGTCAAATGTATAATCAGAGAGTTTGCTGATTGAAAATTAGCGGCCCCTTTCGTATCACACAAGAAGCAAGTTAACATGATTATATACGATTAATTTTCAATCGCTTCTAATTGTTTTATAAAATTGCGAATTGCAGGATAAATAATGTCTGATGGTAGACTGGATTAGCAGTGAATAATGGATATAATTATAAGTGATGAAACAAACGTATAATGAACATATTATACGTTAGTCGTGGACAAATTAAATTTTCCATCTTTTGATACGTTTAACCTCATTTTTCAAATTTCAGTTTGTCAAATGAGTAAACAAAACCTTGCTTTTTTATTTGTTATTTTTTTACCAAGCCAACTACAAACGGATCGATTTTTTTTGGGGGAAATCGAAAGAATTTAACATTAGTATTTAAAAATAAAATCTAATTTCCAAAAAACCTAAATCAATTTGGTATTAGTAAAATGACTTTAAGAAATAAATTTAAGATTTATTGCAAGCAAATTTTCACAATTTAAATTTCCAGCGCCCACCACCTAGTAAAAAATCATATCCCGAAAATCGACCTAACGTTAGCCGAAGACACGTTTTTAGAAATTTCCTGCTTTTCATTTAGCACGGTACACAAAAATTGTCCGCTGCACAATTTGTGCCTTACAGCAAGTTAGAATAAGGCCTGGCTGTGAGTCTTTATTAATACATTTTTTTTGTTAAAGGGATTAACTGAAAATGAAAACTGCAACATCACACTCCTTTACCAAAACTTCAGTAATTTCGATGTCCAGCCATTCCAAACAATTTTGATGAACTACTTAATAATTCTATTCACGTAGCAAAGTTGTTACAATTTTAGCACCTATAGAGTGTTGGTATATTAAATGGTAAACACTAAAGTAAATAAGTATGTACATCGATTATTTACAAACAATTTATAATACTTGCAAAGCACATATTTATCATATCAAAAACTAGTTTAATTTTATTTACCTAATTCTAGTACCAATGTACGTTTTATAATAAGTTTACATACCTAATTTAAAATTATTAATAATAATTTCATAATGAAAATAAACTAAACATTTTTTTTCTGTTTAACGTAATAAATTATAAAAAAAATAGTTTTTAATAAATAATAAATTAAATTAATTTTACAATAACAATTACTTTTATAGTTTTGTTAGATAACATGTGTTTATAGATAGATACAGGGTAGACAACCACACCTCATCTACAAAACTTAATTTTATCTGTTTTATTGTATTTGGTTCTAAATTATAAATAAAATTTAGCAAATAAAATATTTGTAGGTACATATGTACTCGTATATATCGTAATAAATAATAAATGCTTTGCCCATAAAACACATGAATAAGCAAAATATGTACCTAATGTAATTAAAATTTAATAATAATAAACTATCAATAAAACTTTTTTTTGTTTTTCGTGTAATTCATAAATTTTGCTTTTTGTTTTTTTTTGTTGTAAATTTGAAACATTAAATCTAAAACTAAAAATAAAATTAGTAATTGAGTTCAGAAGTGGAAATTTTTTTTAACGCTCCATAGCATAATATGGATATTATTCTCCTAATTTTGGAAAAAAACCATATAATTTATTATATGACTATGTCGTTAAAATATTTTTTGTACATACTCGTAAAAAAAGGGATCTATAACTAGGATTTTTCAATAGTTCTACTAATTACTTTGAATTTTTTTTTTTGTTTGGCAAACACATGGGGATACCGAATTTTAAGTATAAATAGCTTTTTTTTTCTCCCCATTCTTTATTGCAACGTAATTCCACAAAAGATAACATTCTCGTTACATCGACCATAAATTTACGAATGTCCACAAAAAAAAAAAAAAAAACAATAAAATTAATTGAACCATATACACCAATAATTTATCTAAATAATCATTTATTAAAACTTAAATAATTAAATACACAAACACACACACGGTATCAGTATTTTTCCAATTAATTAAAAATATATAAGATTTTCCAGCACGATTACAAAACTAGTTTTCCATTAAAGGAAAAAAAAAAAAAAAAAAAAATGGAGCTAAACTGTGTAGCTCTTACAGAGTAGTTTTCCACCATGTCTACATGTACTATTTATACATACGACTAACCAACAGTGTTTTATATTGCACTTATGTTATAATAGGGTTAGTTTTCGATATAGTTTTTCCTACCAAAGACACATTAAAAGGAAATTTAATTTTCTTTCGTTTCGTTACGTTTTTTTTTTTTTTTGTTTTTTAAGTTTCCTTAGAATTTTGAAACTAAATGTTTATACGAAATTAAAATTAAAGAAATAAAAGTATTATGTAAGAAAAATCGAAATGAATTTAATATAACATTAATACTTATAGCTTTTATATGTTGTAATTTTATTTGTATTTTCTTTTCGATCTCGTAGTTTTTCGATAAATTTGAAATAAAATTGAAATTGTTTTATGTTTTGGCTACATGATATGATAGTGTATTTTATAGATTTGCGGACAAAAAAACAATACCCGCATATAACAAACAATAATATGTGATTAGAAAATGTTTGGTCATCGATTTTACGGTTCTGGAATAAGTGGGGTTATAGCATTTTTGGTAGTATGTAATTGTATCAATACTAAATTGGGAAATAATTTTGTAACGTTATATAGATGTAATTAAAGTAGTTCGTTTTATGTTTTCAAAAGTAATATACAGTGCAATCGAAAGCTGTAAAATGTTTTTGTTTTGTTTTATTTTCGTTAAATTGATAAGACGATGTTGTGCTGTGATCTTTATTAAGCGAAACTTTTTTTTTTAAACAAAAATATGAGTTGAATTAATTTTAGTAAACCACTGGACAGAGCGGACTTATTGACGGTCCTAGCTCCTTGTTACTGTCAGAGCTTCTGCACCCAATGCGCGATCCTGCAAGTAAAGATTAATAGCTACCTTAAATTTATTCATTTTGTATTCCTTCAGAAATTTGAAGTGTATTAGCGAATTCCACTTTTTCGATGTTCGATATACAAATTCGCACTTGATTTCTTCAGTTCGAGGTTTCGGGAGCTTCACCGTAAACCTATTTGCATTGGTTGTTTCTCTTGTTGTTATAACGAATGGTGGTATTTTCTCCGATATTTCTGCAGAACATTTACCATGTAAGCATTTGAAGAAAACGCAGAGTTCTGCAACATCTCTGCGATGCTGTAAACTGCCTAGTTCTTGAGTAAATCTGGGATTCCGTATTTATCTGATAGAGCGGCGTTGAACCTTGTCCAATAAGCGGAGGGTGGTACCAGACGCACCTCCACAAACTTGACAGCAATACTCTATACATGGTCAGATAAAGGTTTTATATATCTGGAGAAATTGATGCGATTTAACCTTCTGCATCGATTCAGAAACCCGAGTTTTTTTGAAGCTGATTTAGCCAATGCAACAAATAGTTCATTCCATTTGAGTTTGTTACTTATACACCAGTTGAATTGCGTCGCAACCCACAAGGATATGGTTTTTTACCACAATTTGGTAGTCGAAGCGACTTGTTTTACGTGAAAATGTGCATATTTGTGCCTTTTTTTCGTTAAATTGTACCAAGTTGTTATTACCCCAGTCAAATATTGTACTTAAATCGGAATTAAGAGAAGTTACGACTTCTGCCTGTTTATTATTTAGATCTGTAATGCTATGTAGGCTCCGCCTATCCAGATTTTGCTTACAGTGCTATCCAGTAAATCATTGATGTATAGCAAAAACAGGGTCGGTGTCAAAGGTAATCCCTGAGGGACTCCGGCATTTGGGGAGTGCGTCGATGATGATCTCCCATAAAGCACGATACTGATTTTTCGGTCGTATGCCACAAGTTTACAAATAAGTTTCTCATGCCATACCTTACCAAAAGCCTCGGATATATCCAAGGCGATTGAAAAGGCCTCTCCGTGGTGTGCTGGGGCCAGATTCCATTGGTTTGTGACATACGGCAGGAGGTCGGTCGTGGATCGGCTTTCATCGAAAGCCATATTGTTTATCCGAAATTAGTTTGCTAATTTCAAGATATTTAACTATATGTTGATTGACGCATTTCTCAAAGACTTTAGCGACGGTTGACACAATTGATATTGACCGGTAGCTTGAAAGGTCAGTTTTGTCACAACCCCGTTTCAGCACAGGTTCCACCATTGCATTTTCCAGGCGTTCGAATAGTCGCCTTGCTTATATGAAAGTAGGAAAATTTTAGATAATATTGGAGCCAATTCACTTACAAACTCCTTCAATATTCGAACTGGAATTCCATCAGGTTCGGTGGCCTTGTTTGCATTCATTGACTTCAGATGAGTAAAGGCTATTTCCTTCGAGATGACGACGGGGCTCATTTTAGAACCACAATATGGAATTAATGGAGGTCCAATTCCATCTGGGACAACTAATGTCGAGTTCGATTTGAACACGCTCGCCAATAAGTCGGCTTGTACATATGGATCCATCACCAAGGCGCCGTCAGCACATTTCAATGCTGAAACAGAAGTTTTCGAAATATTTGCAACCGATGCGACCATGTGGTAAAAGTTGCGATCGGAGATTTTTAACTCTGAAGCCACATTGGCTCGTTTCGCTTCTCTACCACAGGTTTGTTTGCAAGTCTTCCGTATCTTTTGTATTCCTCATAAGAAATTTCGTTGCGTTTATATTTTTTGTGTGCTGCTTTATTTTGTTTGGCAGCTTTGGTGGCTTATTTTGAAAATATTTTAAAATTTTGATTGGGATTGGAAAATGATGAGAGGATAAATTTATTCATCCCATGTAAGACGGTGTCAGTAAAACTGGAAACGGCGTCGTCTACGTTGTTGTTATGTAGGCAATGGCGTTCCCAAACGAAATGTTGAAAAAATGACCTTAAACCATCAAAATCAGCCTTGTTAAAATGCCAAAGATGGCTGAGCTGCTGCCTAGATTCTAGTATTGTTTCGGCAGATATTTTTGTGGTTATTAAGTTATGGTCAGAATTTCCAATTCCAGTTTCGACATGGGTTTCCATGGAATGGGGGATTGATGTCAGACAGAGATCCAGAATATGAACTCCCCTAGAATTTTGGCATTCAAATGTGGACTCACTAACAATCTGTGTAAGGTCAAGCGAAACGGCAAGCCATTCCGCATAGCGCCCAGTGACATTTACTTCGGTCTAAAAAGACCAAAGTATTGAAATCCTGTCAAAAATGGCGAAAAATTTGATTGGTCCAAAACCACTTTTCTCGACGTTTCAAAAGCCCCTGAGTCTGAAAAAGCAATAAAAAAAAATGTCCGTCCGTCTGTCTGGATGTCTGGACGTCTGGATGTCTGGATGTCTGGAGGTCTGGATGTCTGGATGTCTGTACCAGTGGTATCTCGAGAACGGCTTGTCCGATTTGGAATTTTTTTTCGCCAATCTGTTTCTATGGTCAAGGCGGAGATTTGAAAAGCTTTTGGAGACTGTACCTCAAGAGGGTGGGGTACCTGTCATACGAATTGACCCAAAATACCTGGTTTTGTAAATATTTAGGATTTTTTATATAATATGCTGGTTTGATTATTGAATTGGGAAGTGATTTGAAGGTTAAGTTAGGAGTCAATCTGCGGGTTGAGTTGAAGTTGAGTTGGAGTTGAGTTGGGGTTGGATTAGGATGTGGTGAGTAGTTAACAAATTTTTTATTTGATGGAACTTGCCTATTTATCAACCGATTATTATGATATTTGACATGTGTAATGGAAATGGGATTCTAAAATGAGTTTAAGATGAGGTTCTGGAATAAGGCTTAGAAGAATGGAACTTGCCCATTTCTGACCGATTGAGATGAAATTCGAAATGGGTTTCTAAAATGAGTTTTCTATGAATTTCTGGAATATGGCCAAGTATGATGGAACTTGCCCATTTCTCATCACATGTGCGTTGAAAATATCAGGGGTACAAATTGAAAATGCGGGATTGATAACAGATGGCGTTACTAACGCTATACGCATCAGGCAGTACTGTGACTATGTTCATGTCAAAGCTACGTCTTATAGCTTTAATTTTCAGTATGTGTCAATTTGTCGCAGTGTCAAATTCATAGTTTTTTTGAGCTCTCAATATGTCGAGTTTCGTGCCAACAAAACAGCATTTGCGGGAAGTTTTAATTTACTTCTTTAATTTGAAGAAAAGTGCTGCTGAAGCACATCGATTGGTCTCCGAGACTTATCCGAGTCATGTTCCATCGGTTTCAACGTGCGAGAGATGGTTTGTGCGGTTTAGAAGTGGTGATTTTGACGTTGAGGACAAAGAGCGGCCGGGCCAAGTGAAAAAGTTTGAGAATGCTGAATTGGAGGCAATACTCAATGAAGACTCGTGTCAAACTCAACAAGAGCTCGCAGATTCATTGGGAGTGACACAACAAGCCATTTCCCATCGTATAAAAGCCCTCGGAATGATCCAAAAGCAAGGACATTGGGTGCCGTATGAGCTGAAGCCGAGAGACGTCGAGCGCCGTTTTTTTGCATGCGAACTGCTGCTCGAACGGCAAAAACGGAAGGGTTTTTTGCATCGCATTGTCACTGGTGATGAAAAGTGGATCCGTTACGATAACCCGAAGCGCAAAAAATCATATGGTTACCCCGGCCATGCATCATCATCGACGGCCAAACCAAATATTCACGGCGCCAAGCTCATGCTCTGTATTTGGTGGGACCAGCTGGGTGTGGTGTATTATGAGCTATTGAAATCGAACGAAACCATCACAGGAGCACTATACCGAACTCAATTGATGCGTTTGAGCCGCGCACTCAAAGAAAAACGGCCACAATACGAGCAAAGACACGACAAAGTAATTTTGCAACATGACAACGCTCGGCCACATGTTGCAGCGCCGGTCAAAACATACCTACAAACGCTGAAATGGGAAGTCTTACCCCACCCGCCGTATAGCCCAGACATTGCTCCTTCCGATTACCACCTTTTCCGATCGATGACACATGGCCTAGCTGACCAGCGCTTCCATTCTTACGAAGAAGCCCAAAAATGGGTCGATGACTGGATAGCAGCCAAGCCGGCCGAATTTTTTCGCGACGGTATCCGTAAATTGCCAGAAAGATGGGAAAAAGTTGTGGCTAGCGATGGACAATACTTTGAATAATTCATTTGTTACCATTTTTTCAGAATAAACGTTCAAAAATAGAAAAAAACCCGCATTTTAAATTTGTACTCCTGATAGGATTCTAAAATTGTTTTGGATGAAGTTCTGCAATATGGCCGATTATGGTGGAACTGGCCCATTTCTCATCCGATTACGATGAAATTCGACATGTGTATTTGAAATGGGATTCTAAAATGTTTTTTAGATGAAATTCTGGGATTCCAAAATGATTTCTGGATGAAGTTCTGGAATATGGCCAAGTATGATGGAACTTGCCCATTTCTCAACCGATTATGATGAAATTTGACATGTGTGTTGGAAATGGGATTCTAACATGTTTTCTGTGTGAAGTTCTGGAATATGGCCAAGTATGATGGAACTTGCCCATTTCTCAACCGATTATGATGAAATTCGACATACATGTGTGTTAGAAATGGGATTCTAAAATGAGTTTTGGATGAAGTTCTGGAATATGGCCAAGTATGTTGGAACTTGGCTATTTCTTTACCGATTATAATGAAATTTGATATGTGGAAATGGGAATATTTGATATGTGTGGAATATGGCTAAGTATAGGATGGAAGTTCGCTATTCCTTAACCGGGTATCATCAAATTTGACATGTGTGTTGGTAATGGAATTCGAAAATAATTTTTGGATAAAGCTCTGGAATATGGCCAAGTAGGATGGAACTTGGCTATTTCTTAACCGATTATGATGAAATTTGAAATGTGCATTGGAAATGGGATTCTAAAATGATTTTTGGATGAAGTTCTGGAATATAGTCAGTTACACGGTTTTCGGTATAAAGTTCTAGAATACGATTTTTCGTGTTAAATTGGATGTCTGTACTTATGTTACTGAAGCTTTTGGCCTGTTTGGCTGTTGTTGTATAAGTAAATAAATGTTTGTTAAAATAGAAATCAATACTGTCAAAACTTTCATACCAACTTTATGACACAGGTGAATGCTATCTTCATTGAAGATACCAAAGACCGAAGTTCTGATTACCTCGTGAGGTTTCAGCCCTTTATATTTGTATTTTTATTTGGATTTTTGTGATTTTTGTTTATTGTGGGCATTAAAGTCACCGACCATGATTAATTTGCATTCGGGATGTTGATTGCGAATATCTGTAATGTATTTAGTTGCAGACAACCGGCCCAACAATCCGTCAATTAACGGTAACGGATACGCATCTTGTTCCGTAACGGCATTTACCTTACGAGCGTCTAAACACAGCCTGTATTTACCATTTGATTTCGGTGCTAACGTAATCGGTGAACTCCATGAACTTTTGCTGATTTCAATTACTCCTAATTTTAGCATCCTATCGATTTCGTCATCCACATGTTTCTGAACAGCTGGTGAAATGGTGTAATAGGGTTGTTTAATCGGCTTACAGTTTTTTGTTATCTCGATCTCGTGTTCGTGCAGCGTGGTTTTACCTAATCCGTCTCTTGTAAATGAAGGAAAATTTAAAATGATTTTGTCCAGTTTACTTTTCTCTATTGGAGAAAGCTCATGTTGATTGTTAGTTTCAGGAGAGGACATATCAGCTACTCTAATATTACCGAAAGTAGGAAATATTTGAAATTTCTCCCAAAAATCAATCCCTAGATAAAGTGGTGACTGCAAACTTGGGACGATGCAGAATTTGGCCACTTTCGTCACATCACCGAATCGCACTGGAAGCCATACGTAACTCTCAATTCTGTTTTTCGTACCATCTGCGGTCTTAATGTAGGATCCTAATTTGTGGTATTTAATATTAGCCTCGGCCAGAAATCGTAAAGAATCCTTACCTAATACACTCACTGATGCTCCACTATCCAATAAGCCTTGCATAGTTTTTGACGCGATTATTACTTCTGCGTATGGTCTAGGGTCATTTTTACTTAGCCTGTCACGTACTGATGAAATACAGTTCTTCGTTAGGGATCGTCTTTCACGAAAGTAATTGACAGATCTGTTATTTTTTCTCGTTTTAATGTTACCGTCTGAAACCTATTTTTGGTCAAGGTGTATTGGCTGTAATGAATTTTTATCTGCTTCTGATTTTACGCCTTCTTCCCCGAGTGCAAATCCCTTGACACTCCCGCACTCGAATGCATGTTCTTTGCTGAATACATTAAACAGTTTCGGCAAGCTGGTTTTCGCACGTTTTCTGCACCACATCCAAAACAGAATACACCTATAAATTCTTTGGTACAATCTTGGTACCTGTGACCCAGGTCCTTACAATTCCAACAAACCAACATATTAGGTTTGCAGGAACTAGCACCTCCCGCTTGTAATGCTTCTAAGTCATTAGATTGCTCGTTTGAATGTTGTCTGTCAATTTGGTATGTATATTGAACTGGCGATATAGTTGAAGTGGATGTTGTTGATTTGGTCACCATCTGGTTTGGTGTAAACATTTCGTTGATCACCGTTCTGCGTTTTGGAGTTGCTTCAAATCGTCGTGGATCATACCCCGTTTCCTCCCACATTTTCTCGTAGTTCTGGCAAATTCTTCTTTCTTCCTCCACCGATTTGATTGTGTTATGAAATGGCAGCGGAACATTCCTTAATGCTGGAACCATATTTTGGCACAGTCTGTAGATTAGCTTCCTTTCCGATAACCGATTTTGCAAGCGTGAGTTTAGTTTCTGGATTGATAGAATAAAGTCCGAAAACGTTTCCTTATGTGCTTGAAACCTTCCGTATTATTTGCCCCTGAGTTTCCTCATCAAAATTGCTTGAACTGAAGAATGACTGCATTGCGATTTTCATGTCTATCCAGGTTGAATCTGCATGATCTTGTTTATAGATCCAATACCAATCTTCTGCTGTATTGCTCAAAATATAGTTCACCAGTCACCACCCTAGGTAATAATTCCTGTGAAAACCCATCATTTAAGGCCATTTGCTCTAAGCGATGTAAGAAATCATGTACGTTTGTCTTATCGCTACCATCAAAAGATAGGTTCCAACGTTGACGAATTTTGTACGAGTCCATTAACAGGTTTTGCTGATTAATTTTTTGTGGCCTGGGTGGATTGAAAGGTTGATAGTTGGATTTGTAGCTATTGCTTGTCTCACATCTGGATCTTGATTGTTTGCGAAAACCGTTATACTCGGTGGTTCGAAATCTCCGTTAGATAAATTTGGGTTTTTTCTATATTCTGATTGACACTAAGCCGGTTCTCGACTTTGGCAAAGAAATCCGCAACAGAGGATTTTAACTGTGTATGGTGCATCTGTAATTTCTTCTGGATTTCCTGGTTAGATACTCCTCGCATATCTTCCATTGAATGTTCGGAGCGGTCTTCTTTGGATTGATTATTGTTTACATTTGTAGAAGATCCTGCGATGGGGCTGGAAGTATTATGTTGTTGAGACCGTTCTTTGTTCGATTCATTTGTGGTGTTTGCCCTTTGTAATTCGTCCATCAGCTTCATGAACCAGTTATATGTATAACCGCTGAAAATTGCTGTTAATATTATTTAATTGGGGCTGTTCCCCAATACTTTGAATTAAACGTTCTGTTCTTCCTTTATAATGAATAGTTTTTGCCAGTGCTACCGTAACCCATTCTATAGGTGGAGATGCGCCTTTTTCCGTAGTTGCTTTTGAAAGCTCCTCGTATCTAGTAACAAATGTTGGCAATTCAAGGCTGGTATTTTTTTCATGCGTAACTTGTGGTTTCCGTTTTGATTCTGCATTTTCTGCTAATATACAATTTATCAAAAATTTTTGTGCTCCTTCACTATCACTCACTAAACCTCTCACTATATATTCTACCTCCATTTCCGTGGTAGATAAACTACTTAGGTACGCAACGGGATACATCTCAATCTCCAGAGAAAAAAAGAAAAAAACTACCAATCGAACTCTTACGACTTTGACAAAAAATATAATAATAATATGTGAATGTGTCTACGCAAGGATGTAAACGAAGATTACGAAAATCTGTCTCAAAAGAAATAGATTTTGAAATATTATCTTAAAACAAAAATTTTTCTAGCGAACTATTAATTATGCTCAAATCTAGTGTAAAATTAACTAACACTATTATTCTAATAATATTATTAGATTATGAATCTCAGAAAATATGAAAATAATTTTTCAAGCACTGGGTCGAGAAAAAAAAGTATAAGAAAATATATAAATAGTAATAATAACAATGATACATGAATTTTCAATAACAAACATAAATTACAATAAGAAACGATATATATATTTATTCCACAATATTTTAATAAGTTGGTGATGATTGACCGAGTTGGGTTAAATAGGAAAACTTTTATTTTAAATCAGGTGGAACCACTCCTGACATGGTTTGGAAACTACAGATTCACTGCATAATCAACAAATTTGTCTAAGAATAGCCTCCTCAATTTTACCTATTAATAACTGACTGAATTCAAAAATGAACTTTTTTAATTTGAAGATGAGCATTTCAATGCAGAAAACATTCCCAACCATCACCAGGAACTTAATGAAATCATCATATATCTACTAATGATGCTTGAGGTATGCACTCCATACATTTACCCATGAAAACATTTGAAGTTTTCCATCCCATTTGCGAGACCGCATCCAAGCAGAATCCAACATAAATCATCAAAATGAACCCATGAAATCGTCATGTATGGTATCTAAATTTCGATTAAATAAATCGAAATCAACACTTGGAAGTTTCAAAAGGGAATGAAATTGAAAATAAAATTGAAATTTAAACAGTAACACATTTTTAAATATCTGAAAAAAAAACTATTTAAGTAATAAAGCGGTGTTTTAAAGAAATCTGGTTGAGCAGAGAAGCTGCTTGGATGACTTTTTTTAGGTCGACCAAAATAAAGAAAATAGAATAATAATTTTGTATCTAAAATATGGCTTATGTAAAAATAATGAAATATTAATTTAATGGAATACCAAAGAAAAGAAAATTAAAAAAAAAATCTGGAAACATGGTGAAAATTATGTTTTTAAAACCGTAAGATCATAAGATATTTCACAGCTAATCAACTGTTATAATACCGTATGACCGTCAGGTGTCAGGTCCCTGTTTCGGCGCCTTTTTGTTACGTGTCTTTATGGTCGGCCAACACATTTGTTGGGGATAGGCTTCAGTGGCCTTTAGGGGGTTCGTTGCCGTCATATTATATACGACACCACATAAATTCGTGTTGCAACAAAAAAAAAAATGAATGTTTAACCTTCACTCTGTGTATAGCTTACTATAACGTTGTCTGTGTATAGGAGTCAATCTGACCCCATGGATAACTTCATATATTTCATAGGGAAAGTGAATAAAAATTGTTTATTTTCTTATTACAAATTTATATTTTTTTTGTAAAAGTAATTACATTCACAAAAAATCACTTTAATTACTCAAATTTATGTTTTAACCAGATACGTCATCTGAAACTACTTAATGTTCATCTGAAAACATTTCCTATTTTTTAATGCATTCTATGCATAGGATTTTGGTGTGGTTTGGGCAAGATAGCTCATAACAAAAATGACATCTTGTTCTGGATGTCATATCAGATAATCAAAGGGCGCAAATGAAATCTTGGTCGTTTTCTAAGGGTCTTAGCTGAGACTTTTTCCCGTGTTGATTCCCGTCTTGTTAGTAACACTATAACCTATTAGATCGATTGCTGTCCTTACGTTTTTTTTAACTTTCGAGGGTTAGAGAGCTGGCTTGCACCAGTTGCATAACCAATTCTTTTAGAAACGATTTTCTTTAGGATAAAACTTTCAAGTATTAGGTTGTTATCAAAACTAAATTTTGAAGATTTTAGTTCTCGGATTTTTTTAATTCCTTACTTGTACTAAGCTCTTTGGGCAAATCAGGTTTGATTTGTAGGATTGTTCCAATTAGTGTCGGTTTTTTTCTGCAAATGTTGCTCGGCTAAAGTACAAATAGTGAAAAAGTTGTTCATAGTAATTGTTCTTCTTTTGTTGACGTGAAGTGCGGATATCCGATGGGCTAAATTCTAGGCGTAATTAATCGAATGAGACCTCCCTGTTTGCCCATCAACATACACTTCTGCTTTCAATGGGTAAGAGATCTTTGCGTCGCGTAGCTAAAATATTTTAATTCCATACTTCCCTGGTTTTGATGGTACGTATTGTCGGGAAGAACATCTCCCTTGTGCTAGAATCAATTGTTCATCAATAGTTAAATTTGATGACGGTTTATAAGGTTTTCGAATATTTGCCAAGAACATTTTCCATACAGTTCAGAATGCTACCAATCTATCTGGTTTTAGCGGCTCCTGTCGGATAACATAGCTCGATAAAATGAACGGTCGTCCCAGTTCTTAAGAGCGCCAGCGTAAATTACAATGCAGGTCAATGCAAACATTTCCACCGAATTAGTATCATACAAAGCACGATGTTTTTCTGTTATTGTATTATTCATTATATAAAACTGCCGCGCTTTTCTATTGGTCTCAGCCACGATAATATTCACCAATATTTCTGTGATGGTTTTTTGGAAAGCTAGTAACTGAGTTATTAGATTTTTTGCTGTTTGCTCCGTGAAGCCTTCCATTTCCCGCAGTAGTAGAAAGTCGCATGTTCTGGTCACATTTGCAATATTTAGGCTCCACTTTCGGATACATTTTTTTATTTTGGGCATAATACCATATACCAGTAACCGTTTCTTTATCTTCAAAAGTGGCAGTTTCATCATTACCCTGTTCATTTTCTCGATCGTCAGCGCAAAGTTCAAAATTGTCATCATCATCAAAATTTAGAGGCTCAATATGTTCATCCTCATCGTAATCACAGACGTTTATCGGGTCAGCATGTACAACTCTTGTCGCATTTTGAAAAATCCACTTCAATATTATCGTTCGCTATTTCCCCTTCATCTGACAGTCTCACTTACATTCTTAAACATAAAAATTAAGTCATTTTTTGATTTATATAGAAAATAGTAGGTACCTACATGGAAATAATTTGGGGTCATTTTGACCCCAGTACACAGAAATGCGCTTGGTTCATTTCAGACTATCGTAATTACCAAATTTACAAGTAATTTGGACCCGCTTTTCATTGTATTGCGTTTACAAGATATTAGTTGAGGCTTTCTTTTAGGGCATGAGCCATTCAAATAATAAAAAACGCAGTTTTTTCATTTTAAAACCGACTGGGGTCAATTTGACCCCAATACACAGAGAGAAGGTTAAACAAACAGAAACCTCAAAATGATATTCACCAACACTGGCCAATCATCACCCACAGAAATAAGAATCGATTATTCCATTGTTTTTGTCTTAACTATCATATATTTATGAACAAAAATTTAATTTAATATGAAAAGAAAACATACACATTTTAAATCTAAATGATCATATGGTAGTGTATTTAGTAAAGCGTGCAGTGTATCTTAGAAACAACCCGTTATAAAAAAATTATAGAAGTTAATTTAAAACTCACCCAAAGTCCACACAGAGTACTCAATGGCTCCTTCTTGCGGTGTTAACTGAAAAATAAAAATTATTCGCTGCGACTGCAACCACTCACTTTAACACATAATGCACCCTATGACTACGTTATTTAACTTTACTTTAATAAATTATTTCTATTAAGCAAGAAAAAAAAAATATAAGGTACAATCGTTCAAATATGGGTATTTTCTTGAAGAAAATTTCTGTTCCGTTTTTTAATTGGCGCAGTGTATAATACAATAGGCAGAAACATATTTATTAAATTTAAATTAATTTGATTAACCTACGATTTAAAATAATGCTGGTATTATGGTCAAGGAAAACTGTAGAAACCCTGACCGAAAGAGAATTAAAAACTTCAAAAGCTTAAAATAAATTAAAATTTATTTTCTGAGAATGCCCCTCCTCATCTTCGAAACCTAATATTAAACGAAAAAAAAAGTGAATTTAATCCCATGGTTAGCATGAAAGATATTTTTGACACATGTGAATTCAGTGAAACTTGAAACTTAAATTTTAACCATGTACTTCAAAAAACTGAAACACAATGGGCATGAAAAATTTTCAGAAGTAATATCCCAAGGGCATTGATAATTTCCCGAAATAATTTTATTATATTTTTCGAAAGCACGTTGCTACCTAAAGGAACGTGCTTGTGGAAAATATAATAAAATTATGAGGTATTTACCTATCAATACTCGAGGAGTATTCAAAAAGAAAATATTTTGCAATTTTATTTTATTCTGTTTTTTTACATAAAATAGTTATGATACCTGTCACCAGATCATAATACATATGATAGTAAATTTATATTTTATTTCGAAAAGTTGGCTTTTGCCAATTAAATCAAATTGGCTATTTTCTTGGGAAAAAATAAACAAAAAATAATTCGAATTCAATTTTGGTCAACAAAATACGCTTATTGGGCATATCCACACTGGGTCTCATTTGATACTGGTTTATGGTATCAAAATACCAGTGGCATCCACACACAGTCTCAAATGAATCCGGATTCTTTAATAAATTTATATGTATGTGTATGTCGAAACCAATGCCTGAAGATGTAAAATGAAAATTGTAAATTCTACTATGAAAGTGTTGGCCGGTCTCCACTTGTGTATTTTTCTCTTGCCAAAAAAAAAATCTAGTCCAATATTATTCTCGTGACAATTTTTAGTACATTTTGCAAAATACATACACAAAAATGATTTTGAGCATGCGCATTGAAATTTTGTCAATAGAGGAAAAGATTTATTTATTTATTCTCAATTATCGCTAACAAACAGATAAACATATCCAATTACATGTTAGCTTAGGTACATTACATTAAGTGAAGTTAATTTCAGTCAAAAAAAAAAGAATAAAAATTAACAAATCTTATACAATATTTAAACTATGATAAAATCTAGTAATTTGTTTTTTAAAAACCTGAAATGAAAACAAAGACAAATCAAAATTATTAAAAACTTCTTTATGATTCATTTGCAATCTCACTAGAGGAGAATGAAATCTGTAGTTACTTTTGCAAGTTTGAATATCAAAACAGACAGAAAATCGCATATTATATCTTGTCAAAGCTCTGTATCGAATTAAATTTGTCAGGTTTATTTCAATTAAACGATTGGATATTTTGTATAGAGTTAATTCATCAAAAATATCTCTTCTGCTCACCAGTGAAACTAAACCATAACGTTTAAGACGTATATTGTACGGTTCAAACGGAACTTCGCTTTTGTAGTTTAGAAACGCGTAAATTTATTTTGTCCTCTTTCAACGGTGAGTTTATGACATTCATATACAGGATTCCATATAGTGGTTAAATATTCAAGGTTGCTACGAACCAGTCCATTAAACATTGATATAAATGATGAAGGATTATTGAAATCCCTACAAGTCCTCATCATAAAGCCAAGGATTTTTAATGATTTGTTGGTGATGTGCTAGATGTGGATATTAAATTTGAATTTATTGTCAACAATAACTCCTAAATCTTTCACTTGATCTATTAAACTAAGGGGAGCATTGCTTAAAGAGTAGCCAAATCCAGAAGAAACTCTTAGAAAACACAATTAATCTGAAACAAACTTAAGCTGAGTTGTTGTCGGATTTCAATAATTTGTCAATGAATGCTTCTGATGTAATTTTTATGATTTTTGATGATTCGCCCTTTTTAACTAGGATGTCACCGTTTTGTACCCAGATAAATTTGTAATTACACTGAGATTTAAGTTGTTTGGCTTTATAAAATAAATTTTGTTTAAAGGCCGGCCGTTAGATGATCCGTGACGTAAATCGAATTATTTTGCGATGACGAAAATCCAATATCAGATGTGTTAATAGAACGATCAATTGATATTTTTTTCGCTTTAAAACCGTCCTTTATTTTATTTTTCGTTTCAAGGTTTTCACAGGTGATGACAACTGGATTAATTAAATTGACGCTACGGTTTTTTGTTAATCGATGAATATTTTTAATTTTTCCAACACAAGATGGTACTTCGACGAAGGAAAAAATTCGCTTAGAGACATCAACAAGATTTTCCTTGGATGTCTCAGGTATACCGTGTATAATTAAATTCAAACTACGTTCATGATCTGCAGAAATACGAGTATCAATTGAATATTTGATTGATGAAATATCAGATTTTAATTTTGCATTCTCCTTTTCCAATGTTAAAATTCTTGCTTCGTCCTTCCACAACCTTAACAATTTTTACTACTTTTTCTAATTGATTTTTAATTAAGTCAAGCGATGCTGAAAAATTGTCATGTTCAGATCGAAGGTTTTTTTAGTTCTTCACTCAAAGATAAAATAAACGAGGTAATTGAACTTATGTCTCCATCATTATCATCGCGATTTGTGTTAGAAATGGAACGGTTCCCAGAAGTCTGACCACGGCATTGAACACAGTTCCATTGAACAGCACCACTTTCAACTTCTTTTAAAAGATTTATAGAGACACTAGCACAGGATAGATGGAAGATATTCCCACAAGTAATACATTTAATATGTTTAGAACCTCTTGTAATTTTTAGAGCACAGTTAGCACATTGCATTGTTATAATTAATTACACAAAACACTAAAAAAAACAAAAAAATCCTAGTATAAACACAGCATTTATTCAGGTAATCCAGTTAACTTGTTTAAAGATTCTTGCTTTACAAAAAGACACAAGATAAAAATAAATTCTATTATTATAGTTAAATATATTATAATTTTATTTAAAGTTAGAACAATTTTTTAATTATTTGTATTATTGAAATTATTTTCTCCGCGGAAAAAAAACAAAACCGTTCACTAAGCCTATTAAGTTCAGAATCAGAATATTCAATATTTTTGTCATGACGTTGTGTCAATTGAGCATAATTTGTATTTTATGCTCAATTTCTTGTCATTTTATGTTTATTATTTTGACAATTAAAATCAAATTTTTCTGTTTTTTGAAAAAATTTTAGCTTTTTAATAAATTTTAGGTGAAAATAAAATAAAAATTGTGTTATTAAATTAAAACATAAATAATAAATTGTGGAATATAAATATAATATTCCAAAAATTATATTAAATCGAACAAGGAACCAAATTCAAATTTTTTTCTTATTCTCAAAGAGAGAAATTTGTTATATTCTTTATGTTAGTAGTCGTAGAAAAAATGTCATATGAGCCAAAGGTCATTTATTTTTTGTCAAGAGAAAAATATGCAAGTGGAGACCGGCCATGTCATTTTGAAACAGTATTTATTGTAAAATAAAACTATGAATTCTTTTCATCTAGTAGCCAGAGTATATTTTGCTAAAATAGTATAAGACTACGAAATATAGCAATTAAAATAACATTAGCCTGATAACTTCCCTAGGGAAGTTATCAGTCTAATGTTATTTTGATTGGTTTATTTCGTACACGTGACTCAAAATAGACCAATTTAATAGGCTTGCTATTTTTGCAAAAAAAATTCAACAAAATTCCAATTTTGACGAAAACATGACAAACTATACGAAAGTCAAAGGCAGCTTCATTTTCTGTTATTCCTTAAATCCTAGAGTTTAAATATGTAGTTGATAACCCAGTTACGATTTTCTTGTCCGGCAATGATGTTTGTACCTCTTCTCGGAATGGTGTGTTGAACTAATCATGTGGCACATTATTGCTAATAAGGATGTTGTGTAGAACAACGCATGAAATAATGAAGTTCGCTTCAATTCGTGGATCATAGCGTAATTTACGCTCTCCTAAAGTACAGCTAAAATATACATATGTATGTATGTTCAAAATAATTCTTTTGCCTCGTAAAATTTTATTATTATTTTGATATACCGAGAGCGATCCTTAAATAATCCGATGCTGCGTTACACTTTACAATGTATTTTACAGTGGATTCTGTTGTACTGCTCCTCCTCGCCAGTTCTAGGATTTTTAAAATTTGTTAAAAGAAATGATTGTAAAGGATATGCAGTGTCACCTGCAATGATAATATGATGATAAGAAGACTTCGAATATTAAGATATAATAATTAAACTTCTTCACCTAACAACCATTCATTTCGTCCATCTTGCTCGTATCGTAATTGCAAAAATGCCAAGCTTTGGATACAAGCCCATATGTAGCTATCAAGAGTGGAACTGCAAACAATATTTTATTTTTAACGCTTCGGTTAGGCTCAAACGCCAAATTTGCTGGTTAAGCGAAATAATTCAAGAATTTATACTCTAGCGGTTATAAATTCTGGAAAAGGAAAATGTTCCTTTGCACAAAAATTCAGAACGCAACATGGTCGTTTTATTTCACTCAATGAGTGGATTCGGTATATGAGTTTAAAGGGCGATATTCACGTACAATTAGTTTGCGCAATGTAATTGTGTGACGTTGCTATTGTGGAATAAAATTTGAAATTTTTGAATAAAAATTGAGTATATTGTGCGTAATATACTGATGCCACACAAATATATTGCGCAATTTAATTATACACACATCTACTTCAATTTTAGAGAATTAAAGACGATGCTCCACGCAAAAGCGCAAACCGGCATTTTCAACTGTCAAATTTTAACAAAATTATGTCATTTGCATTTAATTTTTTATTTTGACGGATGGATTTCTGCTTGATGACCTGTCGAAAATTTAAAATTCGTGTTTTTTCAATGAAATTATCCATTTTATTTAAATTTTCTAAGATAAGGAGGTACTTTTAAATTTCAATAATTTTTTTATAATATTGTTATTACAAAATGAAACAATTTTGTTAAATATTGAATTTGACAATGCCTTAAACCTTACCCACAATATCTCGGATTGCAGTTTTTTATCCGTATATCATTGTCACATGTCTTAAAATAGTAAGTAATAATTAGTAAATAGTTAAAAATATATAAGAAAACAATTATCTCACCAATTTGGGTATTAATTGAATGTTATCCTTTTCTGTTGACGTACGAACGTTCAATTTCTTTTCTAACCCCAGCAGGTGATAGCAATATGGGTTCCATCAATAATCCCAATCACGTTTGGAAAAACTATGAGAGTAATTGATATTTATTAACCAGAAACATAATTTCAAAATGTAATGTAATTGACAGTTTCTCTAAAGTTGTGTATTTTTTCACAAAATTAGAAATTTTCTATTGGCTCATAAATGCCAACGTATCACCCCTCCTCGTTTGTGATAGCTCCTGCTCGCCAAAAAATTGAGAACAAATAATAGCTTAAACAGAAACAAAAATGTAACTAAAATATAAGAATAAACTATTGATAAAATATAAAGTATGTACCTCTAAATAAAGTGGAATTTTTTATTTTGTATCGCTTATTTCATCAACTTCCCTGACATCGTCAATGAAATCTTTTGCAGGACTTATTGGGAGTCTACCTAACTCCATAAACCTATAAAAGAAAACATGAAAATAGATTTTATTGACATTTTTTAAATAAAAAAATAATGAAACATTCGCTCTTACTTATTTTCTGGCAAATCAAAAGGGTTCATCGTATCCCTCAGCCTAATTCTCAAAACTCTCATATGATGAAGGTTAGCAAAAGGCACAATATTCATCAACAATAATTTTTTTTTTTCGCTGGCGCTACATCCCATAGAGGGGTTTGGCCGCTTCATAGTGAAGTTTCGTAATCATTTTTACAACGGATAATGAGTAATTAGTTCATTGATCCTTACATTAACCAGCCGTGATTTTTTCGTCACCCGCCGGTAATCGAACCCGGGACCTCCGGAGCTTAAAGCAAACATGCTAACAACTGTGCCACCGGAGCGGCGATCAACAATAATGTTAATGTTTTTATTAAAGATTTTTTATGCACAAAACGCAAAAAACACAGCTTTAAAAATGTTTAGATACAAAGCACAAGAATTACAATCTACAAATAGTTAAAATATCAAAATTAAAGTAAACAAAAAATAAAATATGTAATAGACGTACGTCTGCTACAAAAAACAATTTAGTTTAGAGATGGACATACTGTTGTATAACCTTGCCCCATTTGCAAGATCTAAATACGTAATTCTAAAACAAAATACATAAGACGTACACATTTTTCATATAAATACACAGAACTAACGTATTAGATTACAATACACATTCCATATAGGAATCCCCAGCAACAACAAACAAAAAATAGTAAACATAAAGCAAAATTGACCTATTTAAAAAAGAAAACTATATACATAAAGATAACGCGAAAACAAAATAATATACACGCGCGCGCTACAATAACATTTTTTTTTTCTCAATTAAAAGATAAGAATAAATATAATATCGTATACATACAATGTCGCGTTCATACAAATTAATTTTTTTTACGTAATATATTTAATATGGACTTGATCGACATTTAAGCAAATAAATAATTTTTGGTGACATCTTTAGTTCAAAAGCAATAAAGAAAAATTTTAGCAGTAGACGTTTAGGCGAAAAAATATTCACACGCGAAAAATGTAAACTAAGCATTTTTTTTTTATCAAAGTTATAAAAAATAAAATATTGAAACACGAGAGTCACACAAGCTGAATTAAATTACCGATCAAGCAATTTCCAAAGAAAAATTATTTTTTTAACGGACGTAGCGTCTCAGTTTTCTTAAAAATAAAAAATAAATATATTTAACAAAAAAATCAGAATATGAGAAAAAATAATAATGTTGTTGGTGGATAATGTGGACAATTTTTCTATATAAACTAAAAGTTTTAAAATCATTTATCAGTCCATCGATCAATTTTTAACAAGACAGTCAGTTATCAAATCAGTAAAAATAATTCAAGAAGTGTATCAACCGCGTCTTTAAAACCGTTATCCTAAATAAATAAAAAAAAATATAATCAAAATAATTTTAACATTTAACTGTACAAAAATACATAAAAACACAATAGATAATCGCAGTATAATAATTCTCAGTTATAATCAAATAAAAAAAAATATATTGCTAAATACCAAAGGACAGTGTTCTTCATTCCTGTACGAGAAATCATTCCGCAGTAAGGCTAAGTAAACAGAATAGGCGATCATCTAAAAATAACAATTGGTGAGTATTTCTACGCAACAATAAAATACTTCATACTAACACCATTACGAAAGGCTTTAAGACATTGTAGCACCGAATCTCTGTTTAGTAACGGAGAGGGAAACCAATACGTGTTAAGCATACGTTTTCCCAGTGACTACCTTGTCCTCTAAAGTATCCGATTAATATACTAACACTGTGCTTTATCGCACGACTCCCAGCTAGGCATACCAGTTAGGACCCGACATTACAGAGATAACTCCCACCAGCGGTAAGTTATCGACAACTCTCTATTTAGAATCAACCTATCGAAATACTAAAACACAGAATTGGCCCCCACCAGCGGTAAGCCAACTACAACCCAAACTGACATAAACAACAACAACTCATGCACTAAATATATAGCAACAACCAATACGCAAATTGAACCTAAACAATCAACGTAAATTATAGTCAACCATCTTGACAGAAACTCTTCAACATATCAACCACAGATAGCAAACCAGACGGACATAACATTCAATTAATATGACATTAAATTATAGAACACAAAATCCCAACATTAGATACCCATTTAGTCATTAAATACACACATTTCGATATAACATCATAAACATCCCCAACATTAATTACACAAATAGACATATACACCAAATCTTTTTACAACAATACGTACGTTTTTAGCAAATTACAAGAAATTTTATCGAATTTTGTTTTTCACTAAATTCGCGGTTAATTCCTATACAGACCTCGTATAGATTTCCACGGTAAATTTAATTTAACAATAAACGCTTCGATCAGATTTAAATTTTGTTATCGACTTAATTTATGACAAAGTAATAAAAATACCTACAATCTAAAACATCACTCACTATAGATCGTGATATTTGTTCATTTTAGTACCGCAATTGTCGCTAGTGTAAATTATCTTTTTCATGACAAATAAGATAATTTACACTAGCGCACCTTGCGTAAATGATGGCGAAGTTGATGTTTAGTACAAGTGCTAAACATGATCTATAGACACTCACCAACATGTTTGTTGAGTTTAATGCCCCACCTACATGATAAATCAAAACATTTTGGTACTTGTAATTTTAGGTGATGACAATCAATAAATTTTTAATTATTCAATCATTTTAATTAATTTTATGATCTAAATAGGATAGGGTGCACTGTAGAGATAATTAATACAGCGCTTACAATGTTTAATAGAAAATCCCAGACGAAAAATCTTTATACACATACATAACAATTTTTAAGGACCAACATTATACAAGATAAAAAATTTAGAATATTAATGTGTTATATAGTAAGTAATTGTTTTTCAAAAATATCTAAATATCCCAAAATAAAGGAAAATTTTCTTTTCTCATATCCTGGAAACTTTTATTTGGATATAAACACATATGAATATATGTATGTTCATGGGATGTACATTGAATGGCATAACCATATCAAATAATGATGATAAAATTGTAAAAATTTAATACTTTATTTTTTTAATTTTTCAAATTACTCTTAAAACGAAAACAAGCAATATTAATAACAATAAACTATATAGAGTTTAAATGAAAATATTAAATTTCCTACAAAAACATTTTCCAGAAGACAAAAAACAATTTCATAACTTTTTATTTTCTAAATTGGTATATTTTCATCTACTCCTTTCTCGTCGTCGTCGTCGTCATCACCATCGTTCGTTGGTTTGAATTTCTCGATGTCTTCTGTTTCAGTAGTATATTTATATACAATACACGTGTATATCTGACACATTAATATCCGTGTGTCAGCGCGCACAGATATATAAGAACATGACATTATATAAATTGTCGAGGTTCAACTATATACCATGTACATATATTATATACAATATCTTTGTCATCATAAAGTGTAATATTTTATAGGTATGTACATTATTTGTTTTCCACTGTGGGTACACAAACACGATTTTTTTGTTCTTTGGAAAAAATTTATTAAAAAGAGAAATGTGATATAAAAAGTTTGTTGACAATATATCTAGTTTATTATGTTTGTTGTACCGGGAAAGAAAGTGTAAGTGTGAAGATGAGTCGTTTGAATATGTAAATGTACGATGTTTATGTCAAAGGCTGAATTTAATCATAATAAAATTGATTTTTTTTTTCTAGTTTATATAGCGACTAATATCAGAGCCTTCTAGAGTATAGAGCCATAATCAGCATGACGTATTTTTTAGAAGCTTTTTTAGTGGTATAACTAAAACATCCACACTAAAAATGGTGTTTTTTAGCTGCAAATTTTTCAATGAAAAAAAGCAAAAATATTATAAAATGTGTATATAAAAGTTTTCTACATATCTTTGACAACAATACACAAGAAGGCTATATTGGTATTAAGTAAATAATTATTGATGCCTAAATATACTTTTCGAACTTTCATTTTGAAAAATACATCAAAGTTGGCTCTGACAAATTAAAATAATACTTGCTAAATTTATCTTTAGATTTACTAGTGTACGTCAGATGTCTAAGATGTTTACAGAAAAATACGAAAAAAAAAAAAAAATATTTAATCACAAAATTGCCACACGTTCTTAATATTTTGTAAATTTGTTTGGCTTTTCCTACAATTTTTGAACTTGAAATCTCCCCAGGTGGTAATTTTTGGTAAGATTTTAACAAATGTTTACTGCCATCACTGCCATCTAGATAATGTATATTGACTTAATGAGTACACGAATTGTAGTAAGCTTTTTTTCAATTTGACCAGAATGTTGTTGTTATGAATTTTCTTTATATTTTGGTTTAAATAAATCGATTATTACAAGAAAATGAAAACGATTTACTTAAAAGACATTCATGGTATTTAGATTGCTCGAATATTTCTACACATTTTGTAGAAAATTTAATTTTATTAAAAATCAGCTGAACTATAGCCTACAAATTCAGAGCTTTAAAAATCGAAAATCTGCAATTATGCTCCGATTTCGATGATTGATACCTCTATCAATAGGTGTTGAGACCTGAAATTGTGATGCCAACGGGTATTTAGTTTGCTCGAATATTTCTACACATTTTGTGGAAAATTTAATTTTATTAAGAATCAACTGAACTATAGCCCACAAATTCAGAGCTTTAAAAATCGAAAATCTGCAATTATGCTCCGATTTCGATGATTGATACCTCTAGTATTAGGTGTTGAAACCTGTAATTGTGATGCCAAAGGGTATTTTGATTGCTCGAATATTTCTGGACATGTTGTGGAAAATTGAATTTTATTAAAAATCAACTGAACTATAGCCCACAAATTCAGAGCTTTAAAAATCGAAAATCTGCAATTATGCTCCGATTTTGATGATTGATACCTCTATCAATTTGTTTTGAGACCTGTAATTGTGATGCCAACGGGTATTTAGATTGCTCGAATATTTCTACACATTTTGTGGAAGATTTAATTTTATTGAAAATCAACTGAACAATAGCCCAAAAATTCAGAGCTTTAAAAATCGAAAATCTGCAATTATGCTCCGATTTCGATGATTGATACCTCTAGTATTAGCTGTTGAAACCTGTAATTGTGATGCCAACGGGTATTTAGATTGCTCGAATATTTCTACAGATTTTGTGGAAAATTTAATTTTATTGAAAATCAACTGAACAATAGCCCACAAATTCATAGCTTTAAAAATCGAAAATCTGCAATTATGCTCCGATTTCGATGATTGATACCTCTAGTATTAGGTGTTGAAACCTGTAATTGTGATGCCAAAGGGTATTTTGATTGCTCGAATATTTCTGGACATGTTGTGGAAAATTGAATTTTATTAAAAATCAACTGAACTATAGCCCACAAATTCAGAGCTTTAAAAATCGAAAATCTGCAATTATGCTCCGATTTCGATGATTGATACCTCTATCATTAGGTGTTGAGACCTGTAATTGTGATGCCAACGGGTATTCAGATTTCTCGAATATTTCTACACATTTTGTGGAAAATTTAATTTTATTGAAAATCAACTGAACAATAGCCCACAAATTCAGCGCTTTAAAAATCGAAAATCTGCAATTATGCTCCGATTTCGATGATTGATACCTCTATCAATATGTATTGAGACCTGTAATTGTGATGCCAACGGGTATTCAGATTGCTCGAATATTTCTACACATTTTGTGGAAGATTTAATTTTATTGAAAATCAACTGAACAATAGCCCAAAAATTCAGAGCTTTAAAAATCGAAAATCTGCAATTATGCTCCGATTTCGATGATTGATACCTCTAGTATTAGCTGTTGAAACCTGTAATTGTGATGCCAACGGGTATTTAGATTGCTCGAATATTTCTACACATTTTGTGGAAAATTTAATTTTATTAAAAATCAAATTGTGAACATGGTATTGGATTTACTTTGGAACGTTCAACACAAGTTTTCAGTTGTAAACCAACGATCTGTCTGTAAATTGTATACCTCCGTGTAGACAGCTTCGGTGACAATGATCGATTAGTAGTTTCGTGAAGTGATGCTATGATGGAATGATGACTGGGTACTTTTGATCGAATGGTAAAAATGAATTTCGAACGAGACCACCCACTGATCGATGAATGGATTCAGACCACTTAGTTTGCGTTTGGTTGGGAGCGGCTATTTGTTATTAAGCGCTGCAATTTCTCTTGAGAATGCTTCCAACTGGGCAATGGTATGTAATGGAATAACACTCTGTCTCCATTCGATTAGTGTTAAGTAACCTTCCTTGATTCCATTGGTTTTTTCACGACAATTATGGATGAAACGTAAAATCCATACTGTAATTTTGCGCAAACGAATATACGAGGAATAGCGACGAGTAATATATTCTTGAGGATCGGTAGTAATCGATGCCGAGATATAAGATTTCTTGCTTACGTGTGTAGTTCAAAGGTTTGTTGGCTATTGTCCGTATGTATCCAACGAGGAATTTTTATTTGGTTAATCTTGTTCAAACTCTCAATGAATGATTGCCAATCTTAGGTTAGATTGTATCGAAGTTGATCGTCCCAATCAAGTCCTTCTCACCACAATCGTTTGAGAAATATTTTGGCGACTATAACAATTGGATTGATCTATCCCAACGGATCAAATAGGCGAGGAATTGTAGGCAGAACCGCACGTTTCATGTGATTCTTAATTTCTAGGTCAAAATTGATTTTATAATGAAATTCATCAGTTACAGGCTGCCAAGTGCTTAAATCGAGTCATTTTGTCCGACTAAGAAATCTGATTTGTTCTCGCGATACTCAAGTGGAATTGATAATAGTACTTGTGCTTCGTTACTTGGCCATTTTCTTAGTTCAAAACCGGCGGATTGTAGATATTGTATTATTTGCTGTTAAATCTCAATTGTCGATTCAATTGTATGACTTCCAGAAAGTATGTAATCGACACACATTTGGTTTCTCAGAGCGACTGCAGCTTGTGGATTCTTCGTTGTGAGTCAACTGATGCATTACACGAATCGCAGTGTAGGGTGCGCTGGATGTGCCAAATGTCACCGTGTTCAATCGATACGTTTTGAGGTTTTCGTCTGGCGAATTTGTCCATAAAATCCGCTGATATTGAATATATTGAGGATACATGTCGATTCTGCGATACATCTTCTCAATGTCACTTGTAAACACATACTTCAAGAAACGCCAGTTGATGATTACAGCTGATAATTCTGATTGAAGCGCTGTGGGCCCGTTACAAGAATGTCGTTCAGTGACTGTTGGTTTGATGTTTTTGCTGAAGCGTCGAATACGACACGAAGTTTGGTGGTGGAACTAGTAGCCTTAAACACTGGATGATGTGGTAATAGCAACACTGAAATGAAGCGACATTATTCTTGATGGTTTTGTAATCCGACTCGGGAGATTTTTCCAATTCCATTTTCTAATTGTAAAAATCGCTCATAAGCCAATTTGTACGATGAACTAATGACTGCATTCGAATCATAGTGTGACTTGAGTGGCAACTGTACTAGATATTTGCCATTACATTGGCGCTTGTGAGTTTTCTGAAAGAACTCTTCACACCAACTGTCTTCCTTGGACAATGTTTTTTCGTTTTGGATCTCTTCTATTTCCCAAAACTTGCGTAGAAGTGAATCAATTTCGATTTGAGAATGAAAGCTGGATATATTGATAGTCGAATGATGGGTTTGACTTATCTCACCTGACAATATCCAGCCCAGCGTAGTATATTGAGCTATTGGAGTACCAATTTTTCCCCGGCATATACCTGGTCGAAGGATTGAAGCGTGTACTTCGGCCACTAGGAGCACGGTCTGATGGCAATTGAAATTAATGCTTTGCTTTGATTAGTTTGAGAGCTAACAATGCCATTGGCCTGAGCGCGAATGGCTGTCTTGGGTAAGCCTAAACATTGAGCAGCTGCTAGAGTGATTAAGGTGGCTTGGGGTCTTTGATCGACTAAAGCACGTAATGGAATGAGTTCACCATTATAGCACGAATATGGATGTTTGCATTAGCTAATAATACTTGACGGTTTCGATTTGTTGATTCCATAGTGTGATGGTAATTTGGACTTAGCGTCGTAGTTTGAGACGCGAATGATGATGTAATCGAATTAACGTTGGATTTCACAAAATGAAGCAGTGTATGGTGGTGACCACCACATGTGGCACAATTCCTTTGGCTGGGACAATATTATTGAATCCAAGGCAATTGAAACAACGCTTAAATTGTTCAACTAATTCTTTGCGTTCTTGTACGGATAGTTTGAGAAACGACGAACATTTTCGTAAAATGTGTGATTCTTGGCAATAATATGGACACTGTGATGAGCTTGAATTGGATCCTATACGATGAATTGGGCTTTGTAAATATCCATGGAAGGGAGGCTAGTCGGATTTCTATTGCGTTCTCTAAATCACTCCATAATGGTATCTTCTTTGCATCGAAACATTGAAGGCAGAATATTCGAGTATTGTGATGTAGTTTCTGCAACACAATGTGAACGAAAATCGCTTCGCTTGAATCGACTTTTAATTGAGAAATTGTGGGCATGGATGATCGAGAAAAACTTAATAGTCGTTGGATTTCTTCTCGAGTATCTATTTGAAGCTCTGGCTGCGTCAGGAAAGCGTTCATCTGTTGCGCGAATAGTATTCGTTTATTGTTATAATTTTTGTCAAGCTCGTCCATGGCCTTTACATAATTGCCTTCAGTGATATCCAAGTGCCGTATTTCCAACTCAGCTTCCCCCTGCAAACCACCTTTTAAATATTGTGGCGTTCTCACTAATTTGTTTGAAGGAATCGATAAATGCAGGCCATTCTAAAATGTTGCCAGCGAATTTAGGCAGGTCCGCGTAATCGTTGAAGATGTTCGTCGATCCGAAGGCGATTGAATAGACGATGGGAATCCATCAAATATGAATATGTAGTTAAATTTTACCAAAGTTTAATTTTATTTAATTTATTTTCATTGAAAATGTTTTTGACAAGAATGGCTACGTTTTTAAAATGTCATGATTTAAAGAAATTGGTGTTGTCACATGTGAGGAAATTGTACTATGATGGTCGTATTTTATTTGTTCAGTAAAACAGTTTTATAAATTGTATTTATCATCCGTTTTACTTTCAACTTTAAACACACACCGATCGCCCATTAAATACCTACTACGGATTTATGTAGATGTGATTACAATCAAATTGACACTTTTATATAAATATTTATCAGTACACTATTCTAGTTTAGAAAAACTGTAAAAACATGTTAAATGTAGAACATGTAGGTATAAAAAATAGCGTGAATAGCTTATACCATGGACATGAGGCGTTAATTTAAATGGCATTTAGACATTTTAATTATAAATAAAAAATTGTAATGTATTTACACTGTAAGTAAATATGAGAAACATTGTTGAATTTTTTATAATTTCCACCATATCTCTACGGATGTAATACGGTCTTCTGACAGTTTTACATTTAACGATTAGTGCATATTAATACGAAAATAATTATATGTCGATTAAAATAAGATCTTTTATGGCTGATGGGTTGTTGCTTTATCTAATTTGCATGAAACATGTGTATCCATATATTTATGTACAAACCTCGATATAAAAAAAAAATGAAATCATATAAATGTATATCGATTTTCACTCAATTTGAATGGATTTGCAAAAAAAATATCGAAATGTTTTTTCTCGATTATCCTTTTTTACGTTACAAAGAAGCATATACAAATGTACGTATACATACCTACACCAAAAAAGGAAATGATGCTAAAAAAATATTCAAATAATAAAATGTGTTGCAAGAGTAAGAGTGGAATAGTAAAATTACAGCAACAATATCATTATGACATTTCCCAACATACGATTCAAATATTTTGAATAAAGGGATGAATGAAGAAGTTTAACGAAATATTTTGATACACCAAAAAAAAAAACAGCCACACATATGGGGTTTTTCTGTAATTTTATTAATATATTTTCATTTTTTGATCTTCGCAATACAGAGTTTTGATTATTATAAGCATTTTCCTCGTGTCGTTGAGTTTTTCTTTTCTTGCATTTGGGTAAACCAAATAACCAATGTTTCTAATACCATTTCAAAATAATATTAAAAAATTCAATTTAAAAAAAGACAAAATTATTAATATTGTTTTTTTGTTGCGTGAAATAACATTTTATACACCCCATTACTGGAGATCAACTCCATATGGGTATATTACTTGAAACGAGATTTTAATATTTACTGAAGCGTAATTCCATACATTTATTTGATATTCATGAGCCCAGGCCTCTGTACCTCCAGTTTCGTTTAAGTATTGCGTAAATTATTTATTTCCTGATTTTCTAATAATATTTTTTTTTAAACTTGAAAGTCTTTAATACTTCACACGAAGTATTAGGAAAAAATTACAATATGTCGGTAAGTAAATTACAAATGAGGATGAAATATTCGAGAAGATTTTCACTTTCTGTACTTAAGTAGTTCGCCATAAAACTTTTGACTACCATTTTGAACACACATTATAGAGTCCATATTTTGACAGCTTGAACCAAATGGAGACACTAATCGGAAAAGTATATTCTAACAAGAATTAATTAATTTAAATATTATAAGAAGCATACTACTAGTCTTAAGAAGCTCTTCTCATGGAACTAGAATTGTGACAATATTTAGTGGTCACTTGTAGGTCTTGTTCTCCGTATTTACTATTGCTACTTGAACTAGTTAATCGTCGCCGGGAAATACTTTTAATTATTTTTCCCCATACCCATTTATATGGTGGTAAATAGATCTCTTTTAACTATACAAGATTACCATTCTTAATATTGTCCTTCGCATCTTACGGTGTAACATTTCGACATTTATATTTTCGGATAAAGTAACAGTGAGCGGACGGGAATTGAGTATCACCTCTATAAGCAGCGTCATCCTTTCTTCGATGGTTAGATTTATCCCTTGGGTGGTGTTGAAGGATTATTCTTCTTGCGTTGACTGTCGCACTCACAAAATAAAAAGCTTAAAAATAATTAACAAACTTTTTTATGAATGAAAATTGATAAGTCATAAGAACGTAAATCGTAAGAACTTGAATCGTAAGAACTGAATTGCATGCTCAAGTGAGAATTGAGAGAACTACAAATTAAAGGTAAATTTACCTATACAATTATATGATTATCCAAATAGCAAAGGTACTAACTGTTAATAACTAATGATTTGATTTTATGATTCCAATTGATTTAAAAAGTGTTTAATAATAAGTTATAGATTGTAAATACATACCGGCCACCTTGGAATGCTGATTTCAACTTATGAAACATAAAACTTACATACTGGCAATGGACAAATTCTAGTAATTGCTCTCTTGAATTCACCGTTTTGATTTTTCACTGACACGCCTCTGGCTAACCCATCAGAACCCGCATACGTTGCTATTATTCTTCCCATAATCCATCTCATAGGAAGGATATTTTATTTTACTGCAAAATATTATGCAATTTGAAAAGTGGAAGTGGCCTTTTTTCAACAGAGTACATATTCATAAATACATCCCCATATTACAATACCATACTGTAACTTGACTTGAATTAAGCCGTAGTAAACGCGTAGTAGAACAGAAACTGCACAAAACATACGTAAAAGATAGAACTTTCGGTTATAATCGTACAAATATATGTAGCTGCGAATTTTCGATATGTTTTTTGAAAATAAGGTTGGAATCAAAAGTAATTTCTATATATTTAAACTGTTCAACAGAATCAATACATACACAAACAGACATCTAGAAATATTTGGTGTTACGTTCATGATTTTAAAATTAATACGTTCTGATGAATGATACAGAATTTTTAGGTTTGTGGTAGCATTACCAGATAACTTAAAAAACATAGCTTTAGTTTTCGTAATAAACATGAAATGAATATCAAATCATTTTCTCAAAACCGTAAGGTAATATTTCATCTGATCAACAACCGATTTTGGGGAAACATCCTTGTAAGTAAATGAAACATCATCAGCAAAAGCCACGTTATATCCATAGAGATGGAACAACGAGTTGATATAAATTAGAAAGAGAATGTGACCCAGTACCGAGCCCTGTGAAACACCGCAATTAACCACTCTAAGTTCGCTATATTCGTCACCAATTTTTACAGTTTGCCTTCTACTGGCATGGTAAGAACAAAACCAAGCATTGGCGATCCCTCGGAATACCTGCACAATTCAATTTATATAGCAACAATTTATGGTCAACCGTATCAAATGCCTTAGTAAAATCAACGAAAAGTAAAGCAACACTACAATTATCGTTCATCGAACACATTATGTGAGATATAAAGTCAATTAAAGCAAGTTCAGTGCTACAACCCCCCGTGAAACCATACTGACTTTTTGAGAAAATTTCCTTTTATTCAAAAAAATTAAAAGTCTAGTTTTAACGCACTTTTCAAGAATTTTTGAAAAAACGGACAATAATGATATAGGGCGATAGCTTGATATATCACTCGGATCCCCTTTCTTATATAAAGGAATACCAACTGCTGTTTTCAAAACATCAGGGAAGATACCATTGGTAAGACTTAAGTTAAAGATGTGTGCGAAAATATAAGCAATGCTTGGGGCATTAATTTTAAGAACTTTGTTGCTAATGTTGTCTATTCCAGATGAGTTTATCGAGGCTATTTACGTAGTTTATAATTTCAGATGGAGAGATAGGTGTGAAGAAAAAACTTTCCGAAATATTTTTATGGCAGATCATTTTAAGACAAGTATTATAGACATGAGAACCACAGCTATTAATGATTTCTGAAATTGTTTTAGTATATAATACCTTTACCGATAATGTCATCAATGCCATTGACTTTTCAGATTTTTCTTGGACTGTTCAATGCTAGAGTGAAAAAAACTTAAAATTAACTGAATTCTTCATAAACGATTTCGCAGCTTTACATTATTGGGTTGATTACACAAATAATTTATAAACTTGTTCTTCAATAGATCATTTAAAAATTGATCCATAGCACTGTTAGGGTCGCCCAATGACATAATTTTCTCCTGATCATGTAGTAACAAAGAATTTAAAAGATTAAAATCAATTTTTTTACGAATAGTTTTAGAGAAAGTAATTTAGAGCATTAAATTACATACCACGCACTGGTTGAAACTTAAATCTTGAATGTGGTTTCAGCCTCATGAAAACGTGATCAATGCAAGTAGATGTTGTACTGGTAACGTGAGTAGGTTCATTAGCCAATGATATTAATCCGAAACAAATCATCATTTCAAAGTAATTATTGACTGCGTCATACTCAGAAATTGATCCTAAAATATCTATGGTAAAATCTTCTAGCAAAATTAAATTCTTAGTATGAATATCCGACAAATCTATTGAAAATTCATTAATGAAATTACTAATTGATTGAAAATGAAATCTATAAACGCACACAACGCAAAACGCCTCTTGGCCCAAATATATACTAATCTGCAAAATATCAGCTGTTTTCAAATGTTTAACGGACGATATGCGTTAATTTAATCACTTGAAAGCCAGATATCTGAAAAGAAACCAATCGGGTAATGCATACATCAAAAGCAGCAAAGTGAGCAAATATGGAATCACTATTTCTTCGAAGACTACGAGCATTCTGGTGAATGATCCAAAATTTAGAGTTTTTATTTAAATCAGGTGGAGGTGAAACCTGCAGTGTTAATATATGAATACGAATGACTTAGTGTTATAATATTAAAATTAATATTTGAATATGAGTCAAGGTTTCAATACAAGTTTTTAAGGTCAGCCACATCATTATAACACACAATTCACTCCCATCTACCTTCCTTATTAAAATTTTAAAGTTCCGGATCCACAGATGTTTATAATGCTTCTCGCTCTTTGCGCTCTGTGCTTATAGAAATAGTTGCCTCTTACAATAAATTAAACTTTCATTTATAAATATTGGCGCGTTGAAATCAAATCCGCAGTTGCTGCCTGAACACTTTTTTTCTCACTTCAAAATTGCAGAACTTTGCGCGAATAATATTAAGAGCTTTTTAAAAGTCAAGGCAGTCCTGATTTTTTTTAAATTTCTTTTCCTGTAAACTGAAAAATTTTATTGTTTGATCGCATAAAGGTATAAACAGAACAAAAGCGATAACGACGAGCGTCGACGAATAAAAAAACAAATATCGCCGCGATATCGCTGTAGTTAACATAACAAGAGCGTCAGCGCATGGCGATAAAAAAATAACAACAAACGACATTACCTAAATTTTGTGTTTTTGGCACATGAATATTATAATTTAATATTGCCAAGTAGACGTTGGTGGGTATAGATTTTCCATTTTATTAAAAATTTGATTGAAAAAAATGGTTAATAATATGACAGGTATCGTATTCTACTTAAAAATATAAAAAAACAGTAGGCAAGATGTAACGCCGGCGATAAAATTAGAAATAGATTCTAAAAAAAAGTTCGGCGATATTGTCGTCGTCGCCAGCGATATTGGTTCTGTTAGCATCGTATGATTTCTGTGTATTTTAATTTGACAGGCGTCATCGCTCGTCGTCGACGCTCTTGTTCTGTTTATACCTTATGTAGTGAAAAATTGTGGTTTCCTTTTCTCATCCTACCTGAAAATGTAGAGGGATTTTCTTCTACGATTTTTCAATTATTAATTCTAAACATATTGATGACGCAAATTATCGAATAATATATTCAATTCGAGTGAATTTTAGTTCATAAATATTTAAGTCAGAATGGCCAAATTTGCATTAGTTCTTTTGGGAAATTAAATGAAGTAATATTTACGCCCGTATTACGGGCTTTTCTAGTACTAAATATTATCCTCTTTATGCAAAACTAATGATCCAATTTTCATATTTGCTTATGGTGTATGCCACAGCGCACATAAGGGTTTTAAGTAGTGTTTAATCCCAAAAATGTCTAGAGCCTAGAAAAATGCACCAAATTGAGTATTTTTTTTTTTAAATACTCTTTATGAGATTCTTAAAAGATCCCTCATGAGTATTTTGTCTGAAAATTTTTATTTAGTACATACTCAGATATTTGTTATCGAAAATCCGACTTCAGATTTGAAATCAGAGACCCAAGAAACGTACTAAATGAGAATAAATTTGAAGTTTCTAATAGATGAATGTGATTTTTTTAAGAATAAAAGTGATGTTTTTAAACAAACTTTCAGACAAAATACTCATGAGAGATCTCTTAAGAATCTCATAAAGAGTATTTTAAAAAAAAAATACTCAATTTGGTGCATTTTTCTAGGCTCTAGACATTTTTGGGATTAAACACTACTTAAAACCCTTATGTGCAGCGCGATAATGGGATCACTAATCAGAAAGTGAGCAGGTGTTAACGCTGCCATACATGAAGGATCTACTGACATCTGTATCAGTGGCCTAGAGTTTAGGCAAGCCTCAACTTGTAGATCTTCAAAAGTCAATGGTGAATTGCCAATTATCCGCTTTAAATTGAATTTTGCTGATTTTATTGCAGCTTCCCACAATCCAGGAAATGTGGGGACCTTGGGGGGATTGTCTTCCATTGAATACCTTCGTCTGTACAAAATTTTAAAACTTGGTGTTGGTGTAACGCATTTTTGAAGAGACGCTTTAAATCAGTTAACTCTGATTTAGCGGCGATAAAATTTGTCAAAGTAAAGGTTCGTACATCGACCTCTTCTTGAAACAAAATGGCGTGGAGCTGATATAAATGAAGGTGTTGATAGATCTTGAACTACTGAGGACCAGCATGAAGATTACGAATATGTTCACTATCAACGATGCGTTCTGCTAATACATCGCTATCAAGGAGAAGAATTAGATGTTTATAATCGTATTCTAAATTTGAGTGATGTAACCAACCACCTACGCGAAGCACTCCAGTTTGGTCTAAAAAAGGATTTAATTTTTTGAGTACTATTTTTGTAAGCACACGATTTGATAACAATTGTTTGATATCCAATTTGGATGAATGTGTTTGGACATAATTCACTAACGCTATTAATGCTTCATCGATTTCACGTCTCGTAATTGGACCTATAATACGCTTAATTTTTTTAAGTTTTAAATTGTTTACAAAACGCAAGCAGCAAGAGCACTGATACGAAGCAATTTCGAGCAATCGGACTATTTTTGAAAATAATTTTCTTGTACTGTGTCACAGATTTTTTTTTCAGATTTTCGATATTTAATATCGTCTGACAAAGAAATTTAGCTTTGTTTATTTTGGCCACTGATCAGAGTTTAATGCGAGAAAATTTGGGCCGTTCCACCATAGTACCGACGATTCCAAAAGAGAAGGCATTAGGCCTCGAGACGCTATGTCGGTGGGATTAAACTCTGTTGGGACATGTACCCATCTATCGGGTGGAGTTCGATCTTGTATCGAATACTTCGCAAGTGACGATTTGATTCTATACCAGAATGTAACCCGATCGAAATTAAGTCCCATTGCGTTTTTTACTTTATTATACAACTAGCGCTAACAGTAATGAAGCACAGAGCTCGAGCCTTGGTATAGTTACTCTTTTTAATGGGACAACTTTGCATTTTCCACAAAGCTATCTTATAGTATGGACATTATTTGTCAGTGGTTCTGATATAAATACAACAATCGTAGCTTAGCTCCGAAGCGTCGCTAATAGCAGTTCTATTGATTTTACTATTGAACTACAAATAATACATATAGGAATTTTGATTACGTTCAGCGCAGCTAACTAACTCATCGCGAAACTTTAACCACAGTGACCGAATTAGTTCTGATACCTCATTATTCCTTAACAACTCAGATATTGATCCTCACTTTTGCATTATATTTTTGGGATTATTAACTGTGAAAGTATGGATCTTTTGCTAATATACTATTGAATTTCAGCTTACCAAAACTGATGAGGAAGTTGTTTTGACAGGAGTCCCATGTGATACCAAGCGTTGAAATTGTTTCTTGAGATGAGTCATTGTTTGGAACTATTATTTACAAATTTGAGCACCATTTTCGTAATTCAAATGCTTGGCTTCATCAGCTATTTGAGCACCGGATACAAGATCATCGACGTAGAAGTCAGTGATGAGAATTCCATTTCATCGTTCGCCAAATTATGCAGGGTTTTTATAGCGAGAAATGGGGCACTGGCAGTCACCGTGTTAAATTGATAACTCTGGATCTTTTTTACTGGAGGAATCACGCCACCATATTTTTTGTAACTTTGTATCATCTTCACAAATATTATACATTTTGGCAATGTCGGCTATTAGGGTAATACGATATTTCCGGAAGCGTAGCATAATTGCTAGAAGATCCTGTTGCATACTTGGACCTACATACCATTAACATATCGTGCAAAGATAGGCCTAAACTTGACTTATTGTAACCGCCGTTAAAAACGACACATAACTTTGTTGTGCTACTATTACTACTTAGATCGGTGCACACCATGATGAGGCATAAAATATGAATTTGGTTTTGTTGTATTCGATTCATTTGTCGGCTGCATATGACCCAATTTAATGTATTCTCTATGATATTTGTTTCAATTCACCAAGACCAGATAAATGTTGTTTTGTTGGAAGCGAAACAACGTACCAGCCGCTAGAATCCCGTTTTACTGTCCTTTTCTAATGCTCCTCGCACGCCTTCTCTTCTAAAGAGAAATTATTCGGCTGATTAATTTCCTTCATTGACCAAAATTTCTTGATTTAATTATGAAGCTTATCTATGCTACAATCTTCAGAGCAAACTGCTGATTCTGGTGCAAAACATAATTTGCTTGAACTGGGATTGCTCCCATAATAATCCACCCAAATGTTGTTTCCTGAAACACGGGTAATTCCTTTATTAATTTTAGTTGTTTACCAGTTATTAGCTCAGTGTAATATTCCTCGCCGATAAGCAAATCGATTTTTTGAGGCAGAAAGAATTTAGGGTCAGCCAATTCAAATGTTGTTGGAAGTCTTGATGTATCCAACTCAACTGTATAAATGGCAAATTACCAGTAATTTTAGGAATAACTAAACATCTGAATGATAAATAAAAATCTTTATATCTCGATGCCGCTGGTATTTTTGTTACATGCCTAATTTTGGTTATTAACTGGCATCGAAACATTTTCCCTCGGTAAATTGATCGTCTGTCACAAAGATTTGGTGATTAGAATGGAGTGCGAACCAGTATCCAGTAGCGCATAATAAGGATATTTCATTAAGGTCGAGCTCCGAACATTGACTATCACAGTAGTGAGGAGCACTTGCTTTGTATTAAATTTCATATTTGATTGAGCAACCTTTTTTGCAGAATGAAGATTATTGATATCTTTCATCAATTCACGTGCAGCAGGAGTATTTAGTTTAGCATTTGATGCAGGAGTTTTGGATTCATGAGACACAGAGACATAGAACCATTCTATTTAAAATGCTGCTTTTATTAAAATAATAAACTGCGACATTTTTGGTTGTTTTTCCCCGGACAATTATAAAGCCCATTTGAAAAGGACGAAAAATGTTACTGTCTTAAGGTGAAAATGTTTTTAGTATTTGGATATTAATGAAAAATTTAATGAAATGTATACACTCGAAATAACCTAATTCGTGATCTTTAGTACAATTAAACCACTATAATTTATTATTTCTAAATTAATCACTCTGATTATGTATTACGAGTATATAAATTAATTTATTTGTTTGTTTTTGAAATGTTTCCTTGTTTTATTTATTTCACAATTATCATGAACTGCGTTAATAAATCTCGTATTATTGCGCCCGAATAGGTATTGCATATTTCTATTATGTATCTGCCAATTGGACACCCCCTTCTGTCCAAAATTCTACTGGTCCTAGAAAAGTTTTTAAAAAAGCAAAATGAAGCTTAAACAACCTATTTATTTTATAGTCTGGCCTTTTGCAAAAATTCTAAATGATAGATAAATATGGCGGCTTCAAGTAGCGGACATCACTCTTAGCAAGCGATTATTTAGATAAAAAACACTCAGTGTCGCAAATTTTTTAAATGAGCCCTATTTTTCATCGCTAAACACGAATTCAATCTTACTTTTGACCAACACCTCAACAGTTCATCCCTAACCTCTGAAAATTTCTTAAAAAACCATTCGGAATGAGCCTATTTCGATGTATTTTTCATCATTTTTTGCTAAAAGCTTCACAGTTAATCCCTTACTTCAAAGAACTTCTCAAAATATCAGTTTATTTGCGATCACTAAAGGCGTAGCAAAAGAGTGGAAAGAGCCTTTTTGGGTACAACCTCATTTTTAACCAAAAAATACAGCCTTTATTTTTGAACCTTCAAAAACTCCTACAGAAACTCCAATTGAAGTTTACATATATACAATCAGCAAAATTAATCAATCATGAGAATAGATCTCATCTTAATGTATTTTTATTTGGCAAGTATGAATGTAAAACACTATATACATGCATCTTATAAATAGGGTATAGATTTTTCGGGTTTTATCCAATCTAGAGGGTCTCGAAAAAGGTAGATCAACTTAATCTAAAACTGATTTTTTATTTTACTTCATTTCTACCAAATCTTCAAATAAGGAAGAAAAGAATACCCGGAAATTCACCGCGAATATTAATTTGCATATTTCTCGAAAAAGTTATACCCTACTTGTGAAGCTTAAACTGTGACCTACCCTTAGTTGTACCCAGAAATAACAATGTTGACTTACTTCGCTTTTGGTTTATTTGGGATGTTTGATTACAGCGAGACCTGATGCTTCTCGCTTTTCGAGATGCTTGTTTTTGTGAGTACCCTGATCTTATTAAATATTAACTTTAACGCCTTCAGCGGCATTTAAGTAATCAACATTTCTTTTTTTTTTTGTAACTTGAAAATACTGATTTTTCAAAATTTCTTGTACATGTTTTGGTGACTCAAATCTCTTCCTGAGTTTCCTTTTCATCTTGTGAAGCTATGTTTTACTAAAATAAAAACATTTTTTAAATGATTCTATGTTCACTTCAAAAGAGCATTAAGCGTTAACAAAAAACAAACCATCTATAGGTTTTGCTGTATGACAAGCTACTTACAGCCTTGCTCAAAAGTTTCATTATACACAAAGGTAATTATTACTTTATCTGTATTGCTTGTAATTACTGCAGCAGATATTATCGAATATACCCACTTTTATTGCCGTCTAGCCGGTTTTCTCAAAGTTATGCACGTGCTCATGCAAAGCTGTCGTTGGGTTAAGTCCTATTTCGTGTATTTCAAAGCAATTGAATTGAATATTTTTGTAAGATAAGCAAAAAGTGATTGTGTTGAGGAGAAAAGAAGAAAGCCTAGTGAATATTGCAAAAGCCCTGAAATGTCCCGAAAAGCCGTTCAAACTGTGTTACATCGTTTTGCAGTCACAGGTTCTCATCAGGACCTATCAAATACGGGTAGACCTAGGAAAACTAATCTAAGGATTGAGCTCCAAATGATCAGATTGTCTCTTCGGTTAAGGACAAAAATTTTGGAATGTGCTAAAAATCATAAGAATTGGAAGAATCTACTAAACAAGTAAGTTGTTATAGGTAATAATGTTCAATACATAGCCACAAATCCGTTGAAGTTTATTTACATTAAAAATAATTAGTTAAATAGTAGTTTAGAATAAATAGTTCATATTTTAAAATTAGTGACACTTGTTTAAGCTTCACTTCGTGTAGTGGGGTCTAAATGACCCCAGAGCTGTTTGAAGCTGAATAAAAAATTATTTATCAAATATTTAGATAATTCCTTTTAGATATGCCTAAACAGACATCAATTAAATAGATTTAGAAGAAAAATTCATCAAAATCGGTTAATTTTAGGGTATTTTACATCAAATAAATGAAATTAGTCTGATAACCGTGTAGTGGGATCATTTTGACCCCTTATACAATTTAATGCATTTTCTATTTAGAAATCAATTTTTAATCAAAAATTTATTTTCATAGCAATAATAGAAGAATAGAAGAAAAGATTTATAGAAGATTTACATTGAATCGGGCCCAATATTACGTAACAAAAACGAAGTGCTTTATGAACAAAAACAGTTATTGATGCTTTGATTTTTTTTTTCTTGTATTTTGTTTTTTGTTTTTTCTTTTGTTAGTTTGTTTTCATATAAATCCTATGGAAAAAAAAATGGGGTCAATCTGACCCCACTACACGATTAGTGTGACTTTTAGTATTGCACGGAGTGAAGGTTAAGAATTACTAACCGCATCATCAAATTTCTTAAATTCATTATACGCGCCTACCAACAGTTCAAGCCGAATATTAATATCTTTATTGGTGGCTTCTTGCAATAAAATATTAGAAAAATTCTCCACACGGGTTACAACCGCCTTCACAGCGCCACGTTTCCGTTACAAACTTTCAATAACCCTTTGATCCTCGGCACTGATTGTATTTTAATTTGCATAGTATGCCTTATGCACTACTTATTCACAAAAGGTCACACAGAAACCATTTTATTAATAGAGGGCTTAAAAACAATTTCCTACAACCGGTTTTTTCTTCAGGTTGATGTTTTAAATTCCGTTTTCTTCCACAATGATTCAATTCCAAATGGTGCCATTACTGAATTTCTTATAAGTTATCATATATGCGACGTTTAGACTAATTAAATATTAAAGTTAGGTACATGGCAATTCCACCACAGTGCATAAATGCTTAAAAATAAAAGAAACCAATTCGTAAGTGATTCAAGTGCGTACGTACATACATAGCTAGTACAAAATAATCAAATAATTGAAACACGAAGAATTCTATAAGTCCTCGGAAAGTCGGAACTCAGGGGCAGCATCATTAAAAAAAAAAAACTAAAGATAACATTGGTATTTTAACATTTGTGGTATTATCAGAATAAGAAGCGGTAAGAAAGACAAAACTCTTTGATCTTGAATTTTCCCCCAAAATTTGTTAATATTGTAGCTTCCCCCACCTAAACTTATACATACACTAATTGATATTTTATATACAAACAGACAGCAATAATCAATAAATGGCATAATGCAAAGTGCATTTTATGATTCAAATGCCATCTATTAAATATTTGAAAATATTTATTATCAGCAAAAATTTCGAAAAATTGTATGCCATTTTTTTAAGTACTGTCAAATTTTGGTTGTTTTGGAGTTTGGTAGAAAAGTGGGGGTAAATCTTAGAAAAAAAAATGCGATTTGTGAAATTTGATCTAGATCAAACAGTCTTTTGATTTTTTGGGGTAAATAAAGCACAAAACCTTGATCTGCTGCCATTTTTTTTGGATTCAGATCAAACTTTTTGGGTGAATAGAACATCATATAAGTGTGTGAAATCAAATTAAAAAAACATTGCACATACGAAATTATAAAAAGTGAAATACAAATTTACGCACAGTACAAAATCAAAATAGTGTGTTTTTCATTTTTAACTTTTGTGCCAACAAAAAAAAACAATTCTTGTGCCCGTCAACGGCACATTAATAGTTTATTATTTTTGTTTCCAACAAATTATAAATATTGCATTGTATTTTGTTCTAAAAAATTATTCCATTGGGGTGTAATTGCAATGCGTCTAAAAATATGACCATAAGGTATTTTTTGCAGTCATTTAACATTATCAAGCAAGAAAGAAAGTATATAAGTCTGGAGTTTACGCAGTGTATTATTACCAAAGTTTTATCTAACTATAAGTGGAAAGAAAATGACCTTGCATTAAAATATTTTTATGCAGGAATCAGAAGGTCTGAATGTAGAGTTTTAGCCTTATAAATGTTTTGAGAATATTGTTATGAAGATATATAACACGACCGTGCATAATTCTGATTTGGTAAAACTCGTCTTATTGCACGGCATCAAATCAAGACTTCGTTTGATCTAAAATTTTACCCGCAGCTTTGAGAAATGATTTAAGAGAGTTTTAATCTTTGATTTGATTTTGTTATTGGTACCTCCTCTCCTGTCGCCTGCTCTAATCATCATTCTCTCATTCTTCATAAGTTTCACCAAACATTTTCAAATTCTCAAATTTTTGTGAAAATTAAATAATTTAATTCATACAAATCATCAACTCATCTATTTGACAACTTTGAAATGGGATATCTCGTTTGCCGTTTTGCTGTCATAGGTTCTCTTTAGAACCTATCAGAAACGAGTAGACCTAGGAAAATTAATCTAAGGATTGAACGCCAAATGGTCAGATTGTCACTTCGTTCAACGACAAAAACTCTTCAGAATTAGCGTCTGACATAAATGATACCGGAATCATAGCAATATCTGCCCAAACAGTGAAAAGGAGATGAAGGAGACTGGCAGATCACAGGTTGAGCGGATACAAAGCCAGGAAAAAACCTTGGCTTTCGGAAAGTAATCGCAAAATTCGAATGAAATGGGCCGAAAAACATAAGAATTGGAAGCCTGATGATTGGGCCATAATTTCATATTTTAAAATTAATGAAATTTGTTTAAACCCATTAAGCTGGGTGGTGTGACCAAATATCAAAAAACTATTAAATACGAAATTAAACTAATTGGTTTGTTTTATTTCATCATATTACTATAGAAAAAACACAAATATGGAGTGCCCCATACTTTTGAGCAAGGCTGTATGCTTCTCACTTGAAAACTGCATCAATGCCATGGTAACAGCTTTTCCATGAGCGGTAGCACAAGCTCCGGGAATTCCAGTCAAAAACATTTCAGTCAGAAACAGAAAGGAATTTCCGTCAAAAATTAAAAGGCAACTCAGTCAAAATAGTTTTAGACTGAAATGCCTTTTCAGAAGGAAGTTCAATCAAAAAACTAAAAAGGCATTCAAGTCAAAACTATTTTGACTAAAATTCCTTTCGTTATGACTGAAATACCTTTTGAGAAGGCAATTCAGTCAAACAATTAAAAAGGAATTCCAGGCAAAATTGTTCTCCGAAAATTCAGTCAAAAACCATTCAGTCAAAAAACGAAAGGTATTTCAGTTATAAAATTGTCCATACAAATATTATGACTAAAACTCCTTTTAAAAAAGAACTTCAGTCCAAAAAAAAAAGTATTTCGGTCAGAAAACAGTTTGACTGAAATACCCTTTGTGTTTTTGGATTGAACGACCTTCTTGAAAAAAATTTTAGTCACAAATTTTTGGATTGGAATACCTTTTGTTTGGTTAGTTTTTTTGACTGAAATGCCTTCGTAGACCTATATGTTGGCTCCGGCGCTCCAGACAAAAGCATTTCAGTCAAAAACGGAAAGGAGTTTCAGTCTAAACTTAAAAGACAACTCAGTCAAAATAGTTTTAGACTGAAATGCCTTTTCAGAAGGAAGTTCAATCAAGAAACTAAAAAGGCATTCAAGTCAAACTTTTTTGACTGAAATTCCTTTTGCATTTGTGACTGAAATACCTTTTGAAAAGGTAATTCAGTCAAACAATTAAAACGGAATTCCAGGCAAAATTGTTCTTGTGGAATTCAGTCAAAAACAATTCAGTCACAAAACGAAAGGAGTTTCAGTCATAAAATTTCGGGTACAAATATTTTGACTAAAACTTCTTGTATAAAGGAACTTCAATCGAAAAAAGGTATTTCGGCCAGAAAACAGTTTGACTGAAATGCCCTTTGTGCATTTGAGCTGAACAACCTTCTTGAAAGGTGTTTTAGTCATAAATTGTGTGGACTGAAATACCTTTTGTTTGGTTGATTTTATTAGTCGCATTGTAAATAATTAATCGTGTTACAATTGAACGTGAGAAGTTAGATCGTAGACACAATTGATCGTGGAAACAATTGATCGTGGATACAATTAATCGTATGGACAATTGATCGTGGAGAGAATCGATCGTATAAACTATTGATCGTGGATCAATTGATTGTATGGACAATTGATCGTATGGACAATTGATCGTGGATCCATGGGCAGTTCCACGTATTTATTTGCAATTACAAAATCTTGCATAACAAAATAGTGCAATTATTTTTCTTTTTCAGTGCGACATGTTTGCTGATCCCGGCTCCTACGTCCCCCGAAGTTCAAATCTAAAGCCAGAGAAAGCGCAGCGACCGAAACCGTTAGCCGCTACAATTCTAAGTTAAACTAGTCGGAATAGGGTCGAAAGGCCATATGTCGAAAGGCCGAATGTCGAAAGGTCGAATGTGTCGATATGATGAATGTTTCAAAAGCTGTGTGTCAAAAGGCCGAAGGTCAAAATGCCGAATGTGTCGAAAGGCCGAATTTCGATAGGCCGAATTTCGAAAGGCCGAATGTTGAAAGGTTGTTTGTATCGAAATTGATTTTAATATTTCATCTTAGTTACGTTTCTTTTTGTCATATAATTAAAAATTAATTAAGGGTTGGCTACCTTATCTAGAAAAAAAAATACAGAAACAAAAAACTTAGAAAAACAAAAATCCAGAATACTAAAATCCAGAAACATAATTATCAAAGTGCAGACCAAATTAAAATTAACATTTATAAAATGTCTATCAAATTTGAGTTTTCCGAAAAGTTCTTAATATGTATTTATGATAATAGAAATTGCTTCGTCTACCTTTCAGACACAGATCAAAGTAATCGTATCGCTCATATCGCATATACTGACAGTCTAAAAAAGAGGTTGGCCACGTATCACTGTTTTTCAAAAGACTGTTTACAAAAGACTGTTTCTAAAATCTTTTTTCCAAAATCTTGTTTTACAAAATCTTGTCACCAAAAATCTGTTTGGAGAAAATCTTGTTTTCAAAATATGTACATACAAATGTTTTTATTAATGTTTTATAGATTTTACATTAAAATAAAATGACATCGACTAATTTTACTTCAAATTGTAGAGGCTAACGGTTTCGGTAACTCTAAAGGGCATTTCAGTCAATCTGTTTTCTGTCCGAAATACCTTTTTTTTTGGACTGAAGGTCCTTTTTAAAAGGAGTTTTAGTCATAATATTTGTATGGGAAATTTTTTGACTGAAATGTTTTTGACTAGAATTCCCGGAGCCGGTAGGACAGAAGTAATTATGGTTTCTTCATGGAAACTGTTTTAATTTTTTTATATTTTTATAGGTTTAATAACCGTTTATTTATTTTATTTAGATTTTACAGTATGTTATATATTAAATTTTTTGATAATTAATGAACACTATCTTATGTTTGTGTTAATTTATATAGCAGTTTATGAATTGCTTATCAGTATTTTTGAAATAAAAAGGTTAGTTTTTGTTAGTGTAAAATATGCATTATTTATGCAGATGAATTGTTGTTATTGTTATTTTAATGCAAAAATGCATATAATTATGATATCGTTGACCATATGCTGAGCCCAATGAGATAATGCATTATTGATTTGTTTATTTATGGATTTTGATCACTGTGTGAAGTATGTACGTTATATTTATTATGTACACCATAAATGAGGTTAATAACATTTTTAGAAGTCTGATATCGTTGTTCTTCGCTTGGCTTCCGATTGCTGGTCATCCGGTTGCGTCACTCTGCTTCTATACCAACATTTTAATGCGGGGTTTTAAAATGTTGTTTTGCACCATCGGTCACAAAAGTAATTTTTTTTAGTTCCACGACATTTTTTTGAATCTCTGGAATAAACAGATTTGGAGTGGTATAAACCGCATCAGTATTGTGATGAATGCTGTTTTATTTAACCCTTTTGCGGTAGAGGGCTTGATGTTAACCCTTTGCGCTTGAGAGACTGTAATATTTCTATGCCTGCGCTATATTTACTGATGTTGTTTATTATTGCATCTCATGAAACAAAAAAGTAACGGTTAAACAGTGTACGACACAATAGTAACAACATAGTATTGCCAGATTGAAACAAACAACCTAAATAACGAAATTATGTTTGGTTTTGTGACATTCGACCTATTGTAATTGCATCTGATAACAACGAATGCTATAAATTTATCTGTATTGACTGATAGGCTTTACCCTTTGAATTGACAATATATTTATAATTTAAATGACAGCGGAATTGATTTTAATCTATCGTATTACGTACATGATTTCTGAATACTTAATAGTTATTTACGTCACAGGGGCGGTAAATGAGTTGTTATAGGACGAGTTCGATGTTTTGAGAATTTTGAACGAGTTCTGTAACGATCATTTAACGTACGTGTAACGTACAACATTTTATTTCATACTACATGGGACATTAATTCGATTTTTTCATTTAAAATTAAATTTTAATGTAAAAACATGAGTTTGAAATTTAAAGAAAATCAATTCATATGATTTTCATATTATCAAGTTACCCTAGTTATTTTGTTTTTTTTTTGTTTGGCTTTCTATTTTTCTGCACGATAATAGCTTGTTTACCGGACTGTTTTTCTGTACCGTAATGAGTCGTTTTCCGAACTGAAATCAATCACGTAAACATTGATTTTCGGTATAGTATGAAATAATAGTAGATTGTTCTACAAGTAAAGAAAAGTGATAGTTTTCCAGCGAGTGTAATTGTTTAATTCACAAGCGACCGCTAGCGATACATGCTATTTTTTCGTGTATTTGACGACAAATCAGGTAAAATTAAGAAAGGTAGATCCAGTTTGGATCAAAGTATGTATGCATAGCAAATAAATAAAATTCAAAAATGCAAAAATCATTTCGAAAAAACGTTTCTATGAAAAAAAGTGTTTATACGAAGAAATGTGTTGCTAAGGAGAAAAGTAGCAGTTTTGTGTATGTATTATGTCGGTATATCTATCTTGAACATCGCGGCTGCCTTGAAAGTCGCCAGATTTCAATTTACTCGCAGACGACATAATTTTGTTATTGGTCTCCGCATTTTCCTTGGTTGGTTTAGATCTCCGCTATACGTACTCGTTCATCTTAAGACTGATTTACATTCAAAGATTTTTGCAGATGCAGATGTCAAATAAAAAAATCGTTTTCTTTACACATTAAAAAATAAATTTAAACAAAAAATTTATAAACTAATACAAATGATTGATTTTCTTTTTTATGTAAACTTATTATAGTTATTTATTCACGCATCGACGATTTTACAGAAAAAAGATGAAACTCGATATCTGCAAAAAACAGCAGACGACGACTTTTGGGTTTGTTTCTCGGGTTTCAATTGACTTTTTTAAGCAGATGATTATTTTTTCTCTTTTTATCTTTGTAGTTTTTCCTATGTTGTGTTTCATCTTTTTTGCAGACGTCGAATGTCGTTGAATGTAAATCATCTATTATCCGGCAAATACTTGAATTACTTTTCCTATTCTCCAGTGATTTACTGGCGGATTTTTTCCCTTGACAAGTACCACGTCGTTTATTTGTAAGTTACCCTTGGTTTGACTCCATTTCGTGCGAGCTTGCATCGACGGGCTCTAAAAAATAAGCTTTACTTTTTACAAGTTTACACGTTTACACATTATCTTCTGGATTCTGTTTGTAGGTGATATGCCGCCATTTGAAACATTTCAATACCTCCGTTCGATTTGCCACGTAGGTCTTCTATTTACGTGGTGGCTCAGAGAGCTAATCCAGTACAATCGTGGAATCCGTCCACCCAAAAATTTGGTAACCTGGTATACTTAAGAGATGCTGGACACGGTTGATTAAACGCCATCTTCATTTTGGCGGCGATTTAATGAGTAACATAGCTTCCATTGTGATATGATCGAAGATAAACACTAGCCGCAAATGCCGTTTCACTCGAATTCCAAAATCCATGTAATTGGTATTCTTGGTTAGTCGCAAACCATCTGGTATTACCAGAGTGGATAGATCGGTCATTTCGCCTCGAATTTTCACCCACTGCTCTTGAAGTTGGGGTGGTAATTTGTTATCCCATCCTATATCTACCATCCACAACGCTTGGAAGAAACATTTAATTTTCATTACAAATGGAGACGCCATACCTAATGAGTCAAAGATCCGACTTGCTTCTGACAATATGGATATCTTCGTGTTTGGTATATTATTTTTCAGCATAACGTTATACGTAAATGTAGCTGTAACCCCAACATCTTTATTTCGGTTGGATCTTCGGTGAGTGTCTTTGGAAGGGATGAATTTGTTTCAGAAGCTTTTATTTCCTTCATAAATTCTGGAGAGTTAGAATGCCATTTTCTAAGGTTAAATCCGCCATTAGAGACGACAGTTGTTAGGCTAACATGACTGATTCAAATACGAATTGCGCGCCGATTAACACGTTATACATGTACATATCTCTTCATAATGCTTCAAAAAACGCACTCGGAAACGGTTTATCATTAAATTCGGCTATGTGTTAGACCACTCGATTTGCCAAGTACAGCGCTGAGGACATGTCATAAGTTAATGTTTGTAGTTCATAATGTTTGATATTTTCCTCAGGTGCTTTTCGATACGTTTTCAGGACGATTCGTTGGTATCGTCGATCATTGGGATGTATCCAAATTTGGCGGTACATTTTTTCTGCGTCGGCGGTAAATACAACTTTTTGACTCTGAATCGTATTAATATATCCCCTCAATAAGTTTTGCAGTATTGGTCCTGTTAGCAAGTTATCATTCAGCGAGTATCCGGAGTTTGTTTTGGACGACGCGTCAGACTACCCGTAATTTGGTAATGGTGATGAGTCTCTCCAAACCCCATGATATGGCAAGTATACATGGTCGTAAATATCGTTTAGCGGATCCACTTCTACCATATGCGCGAGTCGTTGGTACTCCTCCATAAAATCCACATAATTCTTCTGGAAATTGCTGTTACTTTTAAACATTTTTTCCATACTGTGGAATCTCTTGATCGCGATATCTAGTGACTCTTTCAATGGTGTAATGAATACTTCCTCTGATTGCCAGAATTTTCGTAGAGTTTTATCTGAATTTTCACTGATGAATACCATTTAACTCATTAGAACATAGTATATTGCCTGTTAATATCCATCTAAACTGTGTATTATGGGCATAAATCTTATTGTCGGAATCCTTTAACTGCTCTGGTTTCAATATATCAAAAAACTTGTCAGCAGCTTCATTTCTCAGCAACCCCTTTAAATATTGAAACTTCTGGGCTATTTTGCATTGTCGTGGATTGTGGGTGAGAACAAGTCGTAGAACGACATCGCTTGTTCCCCTTGGGTCTCGTTTAATTCCACCGACACGTTTCCAGCCGCCAAATTAGCTCTCCGAATTAATTAATTTAATTCGCCAACAGCGTTGTAATATCCTTCCTCGAAGTCATCTTGATGGCTTTAATCGTCTAGTTTAAAATTCAATGATGGATTGCTCAACGCAATGAAATTCGATCAATAAGGCCTCCGCTTTCGTAATCGTATTCTTAAGTGTTCCATATCAAGTTGGGATGGTTCTTCTTCCTTAGTACGCGCATAATTAATTATTTTGGTTAAGGATCTCTTAATATTTACGGTTCTACTTACGCCATTTCCACGAAACACTTTTCCGTTTCACTTTATTTGCACGTGGTTATGGTTACTGAATGTTCTTTTCTTTAATGCTGCACAAATCACATTGGATATTTTTTTTTTATTATTTTTGACACAGTAGGTAGAGGAAACAACTTACGTTTAATAAATTTTCCCCCGATATGTACTTCTTCGTGTGATGTGCCTCCACGTATAATTAGAAAACTTTCCGAAATAATTCTTTTTTCAAGCAACTCGTTATGACTGACATGACATCCGGCTCGAAGGACCATGAATCAGTCGAGAACAAGTGGACTGTATTAGATTGATGATGCTGGTTGCAAATTAGTTACCAAAAGAAACACTACTCAGAACTTAGGACTAATTTTCATCTGCTTGGTCAGACTGTTCAATTGCAATTTTAATACAAAATTATGTGCTTAATAAAATTCATGATAAGAGAAAACAAAAGAGAATAGAATATTACATTATTCGCATGAAGTGTGTAATTATTACTCCGTAATTGCATCTGATAATAACGAATGCTATAAAACTATCTCTATTGACTATAGGCTTTGCAATTGACATTATGTTTACAATTTAAATTGACATCGAAATTGATTTTAAGGAATGAGGACGAAGGGCCGAATTTCAAAGGGCCGAATGTCGAAGGGCCGAATGGGTCGAAGGGCCGAATGGGTCGAAGGGCTGAATGTTGAAGGCCGAAAGGGTCGAAGGGCCGAATGGGTCAAAGGGCCGAATGGGTCAAAGGGCCGAATGGGTCGAAGGGCCGAATTTTTTTGTTTATTTTTGTTTTGTTTTTAGAAATATAATTTTTTAAATTTCTTGTTTTAAGGAATATTTTGTAAATTTTTTTATCAAATATAAATTATTTTCTTTTAAGTTTATACATATTTTATTATGTTTAATCTTTGGATATTCTATCGGCAAAAATATTGCATTAATTTTGTTGTTTATATTTTGTGTTCTTTTTGTAATTATCAAGTGGAAAAATATTTGTACATAATAGGTATTTCACCAAAACCAAAAAAGAATTTTGGCATAAAATCAGACCATTTTTTATTCGTTAGGGTGAAGGAAAATTTTATTTTGACGAATAAAATAATTTCTCTGTGATTTAGTGATGTGAATATATAGTGAATATACTCCTAACAATTGACTACATAATTATAAAGACAAATTACAGTTTAAGGCAAAATTTCCAAAATGTCTACTTAAATTAAACGAAACGGTTTATTTTAAAGTATATTGTTGTCTCATGTGTTGTTTTGAATATTGTTTCAACCTAAAATGTATTACCTATTTTGATATGAGTCATTTTGACAAACAACATTTCAACCTGGTATTCCCTTCGACCCTTTCGGCCCTTCGACATTCGACCCTTCGACATTCGGCCCTTTGATATCATTCCGATTTTAATCTATCGTATTACGTATACGTGATTTCTGAATACCTAAAATTATTTATGTAATATGGTATAGTTTTATTTCGTGTATGTGTTATGTAGGTATATTTATCTTGAACACTTAACGAGTTGGAAATTGTGAATGTCAAAAAAATAATATTTTGGTGCGGATGAACAGGGAAGAATGAATTTGTACATTTTATGCAGTGTAATTTGTACACAGTACGTTTTACGCATTACGCCTGAATTGCTGGAATCGAGCAGGGCAACCAACCAAAAAGCCTGTTCGACAAAATTTAAAACGTTGAATATATTATGTAGAGTGTGTTGAATAGCGATCTATATAGTAATTGGGGTGGTGAAGGGATGAACGGAATCTGTAAGTTAAATATGTAAATTAAATTAAATTTCCTGTATAAGTGAATAAACCGCTACAAAACCGCGCGATTCAAAACCATCAGAGGTTTTTCAAACTGTTTAGTATTTAATTATTTTTTTGAGGTAATGTTTGTACACAATAATTGCAAATAACTTGTTTTCGTCTGTATTTACAAATGCTCTAATTATTGAAAACAATTAAAAAAAAAAAATCCGCGATTTTGCCTCCCATTCAAGATACAGCGTTTGTTTCAAATTTTTAAATGTTGTTTTGGCATAAAACGATTCTAAAATATTTTGTTTAGGTTGTTGTTATTATCCACAAAGTTTTCAATTTTTTTAAATTTTTTTTAGCGCGATCTTACTGAAAAGTAAGTTTATGCTTCCATATCGACTAACCTAACGGTTTGATGGCCTCGGTGTTGCTACCCAGTTAGAAACGTGTACAATTTGTTGGTCTATCTTGCTTCCACTTTGAGATACAATATTTTTTATTTAGTGACGACGAACGACAAATTTCCGTTGCATCGGTTTTTCAGTTTTTTACTCCATTCTAAAGCACTGTGTACGCAGCTAAACGGATGATGCGTCCGACCTTTCTCTTCAAAGTAATAACGCCACTAAAAAGTAAAACAATTACTACGGAGCTGCTCATTGTAAATTTGGGAGGACTTAATATACTTTAATTTGTAATTGTTTGTGGCCATTGGCCTGAATATTCTAGAAGGCATTGGTAATCAATTGTTATCTTCAGCGAATAACTGTTTATCATAAAGTAATAAAATTGAATCCACACCGAAACGTTCGTTTATAGCTTTCTTCTCTGTACCTACCTACATACTTATATGCTTCTTTACATAAATATGTTTATCATAAATATTTTCACCATATTTCGTAAGTCATACTTACATGGATATATGACCCACACATACATGTATAGAAAAACACATTTCCTTGACCCTAATAAATAGTTATTATACAATATAACGTTTTTTGTTTTAGTACTACTCGTATGTACGTACATCCATTTTATGTATAAATTCTTATGTTATCATTTTTATTTATAACCAATCAAAATGTGACCCCATCACGTATATTATTAATGTTCATATATGGATACATACTTAGGGTTCTTTGCGATATTATTTATTTATACATACACATGTATATTTAACAGAATAACTCCTACAGCGTTTTCTTCGTCAAATTTATAACTTTTGTATACATGTAATACAGATATTGTAATTCAAATGGAAAGTTCACATTAAGCTTTCGACATAGATCGAATAAAATCAATATACGACTTAAAACAACAATGATGTGTTACTTGTGACTTTTAGTACCCTACTCGTAATAACGTTGTTATAGATTTTGCAGCTCATTGAATTGTGATACGTTTTGTAAAATAAAAATATAAAATACAACTAAGGTAGTTTATTTCGCGTTAGACTGCGTAATAATGCAATAAAATAATTCGCTTGCAACATAATTTATGACTATGAGTAATGATGTTCTAAAACATAATATTTTCTTTTCTTTCCAGAAACCAGCATCAGTACTTATAAAACAACAAACCCAATAACTCAATCGAATGACATCACCGAGCGAACCGCATTCAATTAAAAATGGCACATCACATAATCCAAATACTGTCGCGTATATTTTGTACCATTCTATTTATAACCATAAATATAACAGCTGAATCGGATTGGCTGCAAGAGTGTGGCAAATGTAAATGCAAATGGAGTTCGGGCAAAAAATTTGGTGACTGTAAAAATATTTCAATAAATCGTGTACCGCTTGGCCTCAGCACCGAACTACAAGTGGTCGATCTATCATTTAACACGTTCACCGAAATACGGAAACAAGAATTTGCCAACGCAAATTTACAAAATCTGCATAAATTATTTTTAAGAAATTGTTCGCTGCGCGACATCAATCGTGACGGACTAAAAAATTTAAAAATTTTAATCGAAATCGATTTATCGTATAATTTAATGAAATATATCCATCCAGGTGTATTCTATGGATTAATAAAATTAAGAACTGTGATTTTAAATAACAATCAATTAGAGAGATTAGATGATCGTTTATTTGAAAATTTAGATTTTTTACATAAATTGGAATTAAAAGAAAATCGTTTACACAAAATTAGTTTAAATACATTTGTAAATGTTCCTGTATTATCACAAATTTATTTAGATTCAAATAATTTGCGAACGCTGCGACGCGAATCATTTCACAATTTGGAAAAATTGACGAGCCTCTCGTTGGCGGAGAATCCATGGAATTGTACGTGCGATCTAAAAGCATTTCGTGATTTTACAATAGAAAAAAATTTATATACACCACCAACCGATTGCCATGAACCGCCAAGTTTGCGTGGCAAATTATGGTCCGAAATACCAACCGATTATTTTGCGTGTAAACCAAAAATTTTAATACCCCTAGCTGGTGCTTTACTAGATGCGTACACAGAAAATGTTACGCTGACGTGTCGAATAAAGGGATCGCCGACTCCCGATGTCACATGGTACTATAATAAACAAATCATAAACGATTATGAGCGTCGATATCATGTAAAGAAATTAGTGGAAAAAGTGACGCGTAACACAATGGAAACGGTTACATCTGAGCTGACAATAATTGGTGTCAAGTCGACCGATAAGGGGACGTATACGTGTATAGCAAAAAATCGTGGTGGTAAAGATCAAGCAGATATTCTGTTAGCAATATCACTGGATGACGATCGAAATGCCAAAGGATTTCAATCGATCAATTTATTAGTAACCATATGTTTAGTATCCGCTAGTATATTATTAGTATTAATTATTGGTTTACTATATCATGTATTTAAGCGTAGAAAAAGTAATCAACGTAATTTAGATAAAAATATAATTGAGGATAAAATAGAGCGTAAAACGCAAGATGAAATGGACAATGTGATTTTAAATAGTAAATCAACATTGGCCAAAGATACGCAAAAGGGTTCGCAAGAAGTTAATTTAATCGAGAAACCTATTAGAAGGGCGTATGTCGAGCTGAATGGGAATGCGGTAATCGAACGACCAAACGAATGTAGTAAAATAAGGATTGATGAATCGAATTTTGGTAAGTTTAATAAATTTTATTGTAGTACTAAATACATCCAGGTTAATAAATTTGTCTACCGAAATTAATTTGCGGCACTATACCCCGCTTTAAATTAACGGTTTTGTCTAGTAGCCTAGTAGCTCTCACTTGTTTCATTAGAACGGATACCAGTATTATGTTTGGCCACCGATGATTTTTCACTTTTGTTCAATTTAATTAAAGTCTCGCCTCGATTGTCCAATGTAAATTTTATCACAATCATTGCACTGTATATTATAAATTCCACATTTACCATATCTACATTTTTGGTTTTGCCCTTTGTAGATCCTAACAGTTGGCCTAATTTGGATTCGCTACTTTCCACTAGGTCCACTTTAAAATATTTCCATTGTTTCTTAAATTTTAATGATAGTCCTTTGCAATAATTCAATTTACATCTCACTATTGGTTCAGACATGTGGGCCAAATTTGTTGCATCCGTTAAGGCCTTTTTCCTCAAACAGGACCGAGTTATTTGGTTGCGGAATTTATTTCCTTATTTTTTTAGCATAATGTTCAAGAATTGCAACTGGTTGTTGTAGTTATTTGCCATAGTGAACTTTATCGATGGGGATTGACCATTGAGGAATTTTAGGAGTCGACGTGTTTGGTTCTTTTCAATAACAGCAAACACACATCATTCACATATCTGTACCAGATTCTTGGTAAAATTCGATGTATCTGCATTTTGTCTTCAAGGTTACCCACGAGCAAATTTGCCAATAAAGGGGACAGTGGGTTTCCCATTGATGTTCCAAACGTTTGTATATTTTCTCCATGAACTGAAAATAGGTCTCCTTCGTGCAGGTTCGTGTTAGATTGCATTATAAATCTATGGAATCCAGGTCTATATGTTAATTTTCCAGCCACTCCGATAGAATAAGCAAGGTCGCGTCGATCGGGATACTCGGATAAAGAGCTGTGACATCGAACAATACCATAATTTCTTGCTGTTGGATTCATTCTCTTTGTAATCTGTCTGTTAGCTCATAGACATCGATACGACAGGTCTCATTTTGTTAACGGGCTTGTGTATCTTTGGTAGTGCATATAACTTGAGAATAGACGGATTGGATACCAATAATCTCCATTGCAAACTTGCGCCAAATTTTTTTTCGAGATTCGTGATCTAGCCTCCATAGCTTTCTTGACCAGTTCTTTGAAAGGGTTTGAATTAACTATTTCATATGGACCTTCGTTAATCATCAATTATACCCTGTTGTCATATTCAGTTTCGTTTAAAATTACTACAGCATTTCATTTGTCAGCTTTCATGTAGTCGACATCCTTTTTTCTCAGAGATCTTACAATTGTATGATAGACTCGGTTTTGTGGCGTCTCTCTCGTGATGTTTGAATTTTTGATAATTCCTTTTGACACTGATCTGGCTACGCACTTTTCATGTCTGCGTACTTTTTCCACTGCTAACTACTGACTTTTGGTCAACATCAAATGAAGTTGATATGTTTGGAGTTCTAATTCGAATAGGTTTGCATAGTGACGATTTTTTCCTATTTCAACCAAATCATATTGATTTTGTATACTACTTTTTATACAAGATGATTGTTTTTATGATTCCCGGTCTTTATGTGGATGAATTTGGGAATATCTTCATCTTTCCACATTCTTCTAAAAATCAAACATTGGCTTACGTGGTACAAATTTTGGTTTTTAGTTGTAAATACTTTTTTGCCCTTTTGACATGAAAGCCATTATATAGATTTTGAATTTGTGGACGACAACAAGTGTGACACACGTCCTTCTCTTATCGTTCCCGTTCCTTTTATACCTTTTTGATGCAGTTTTTCTAATAATTTCAACGAAGTGAAAAAATTTTCAAAGTATAAATTGGTATGTTAACTCAGGATAGTTTTTTACTAACACGTCAGCACATTGTAAAACAACACTTGCACCTAAGCCCATATCTTTATATTGTTGAGGTAATATAGTTGTAGATCCTTGATATGGCTCAAACCACTCTATGTACCCTAATCTTGTTGTTGCTCTCCATAATTTATATACCCAACGAATGGGCTTGCCACGAATGAACTATTTCGTTCCATGATGACCGTAGTATGGGACCATTGATTCATCCACGCTATGGTTTTCTTCCTTTGGTGCCATCTCGATAAAAAGTTTGTTTATGAAACTAAAACTAAAACTAAAACTAAAACTAAAACTAAAACTAAAACTAAAACTAAAACTAAAACTAAAACTAAAACTAAAACTAAAACTAAAACTTAAACTTAAACTGAAACCTGAAACCTGAAACCTGAAACCTGAAACCTGAAACCTGAAACCTGAAACCTGAAACCTGAAACCTGAAACCTGAAACCTGAAACCTGAAACCTGAAACCTGAAACCTGAAACCTGAAACCTGAAACCTGAAACCTGAAACCTGAAACCTGAAACCTGAAACCTGAAACCTGAAACCTGAAACCTGAAACCTGAAACCTGAAACCTGAAACCTGAAACCTGAAACCTGAAACCTGAAACCTGAAACCTGAAACCTGAAACCTGAAACCTGAAACCTGAAACCTGAAACCTGAAAACCTGAAACCTGAAACCTGAAACCTGAAACCTGAAACCTGAAACCTGAAACCTGAAACCTGAAACCTGAAACCTGAAACCTGAAACCTGAAACCTGAAACCTGAAACCTGAAACCTGAAACCTGAAACCTGAAACCTGAAACCTGAAACCTGAAACCTGAAACCTGAAACCTGAAACCTGAAACCTGAAACCTGAAACCTGAAACTGAAACTGAAACTGAAACTGAAACTGAAACTGAAACCTGAAACCTGAAACCTGAAACCTGAAACCTAAAACCTAAAACCTAAAACCTAAAACCTGAAACCTGAAACCTGAAACCTGAAACCTGAAACCTGAAACCTAAAACCTAAAACCTAAAACCTAAAACCTAAAACCTAAAACCTGAAACCTGAAACCTGAAACCTGAAACCTGAAACCTGAAACCTGAAATCTGAAACCTGAAACCTGAAACCTGAAACCTGAAACCTGAAACCTGAAACCTGAAACCTGAAACCTGAAACCTGAAACCTGAAACCTGAAACCTGAAACCTGAAACCTGAAATCTGAAACCTGAAACCTGAAACCTGAAACCTGAAACCTGAAACCTGAAACCTGAAACTGAAACCTGAAACCTGAAACCTGAAACCTGAAACCTGAAACCTAAAACCTAAAACCTAAAACCTAAAACCTGAAACCTGAAACCTGAAACCTGAAACCTGAAACCTGAAACCTGAAACCTGAAACCTGAAACCTGAAACCTGAAACCTGAAACCTGAAACCTGAAACCTGAAACCTGAAACTGAAACTGAAACTGAAACTGAAACTGAAACTGAAACCTGAAACCTGAAACCTGAAACCTGAAACCTGAAACCTAAAACCTAAAACCTAAAACCTAAAACCTAAAACCTAAAACCTGAAACCTGAAACCTGAAACCTAAAACCTAAAACCTAAAACCTAAAACCTAAAACCTAAAACCTAAAACCTAAAACCTAAAACCTAAAACCTAAAACCTAAAACCTAAAACTTGAAACCTGAAACCTGAAACCTGAAACCTGAAACCTGAAACCTGAAATCTGAAATCTGAAACCTGAAACCTGAAACCTGAAACCTGAAACCTGAAACCTGAAACCTGAAACCTGAAACCTGAAACCTGAAACCTGAAACCTGAAACCTGAAACCTGAAACCTGAAACCTGAAATCTGAAATCTGAAATCTGAAATCTGAAATCTGAAATCTGAAATCTGAAACCTGAAACCTGAAACCTGAAACCTGAAACCTGAAACCTGAAATTGAACCTGAAACCTGAAATCGTGGGTTGGAATCCATAAGTTTCTTGGTAGCATAAAACGAATCTGGCAAGCATCTGATTGTACTTCTTTATTCATGATTATATTGATTTCGCAAGATGTTGGATTATTTTGTATATTATGAATAACGTTGTGGATCATGCAGAGATATTCTGAAGATCTCATGGACTTGCAAGATGTGAGCTCGTCTTCTGACATGGAGTAATAGGATTCCCTATTCAAACTTAACAATAAGAGTTCACTTGATGGTTCTATATAAGCATACACATCTTTATGCTTGGTTGGGATAGCAATTGGCTTTAAGATCTGATATATTCTGTTGTTGAATAACGGCATCTTTATTTCAAAAATTAACGCGTTCTTTATTTGTCCAACTTTAGCCGTCATCATCTGGTACAAGCTTATCATGTTATTTTCTCTATATATGGTGGCATCAGCTGGAATTATTTCATGTAATTTTTGTAATTCTGCCCTGAGTTGATCAGGTTTGAGAATAAATGTGTTTATCTTGCTATGGTGAATGTCTATGACGACGTCAATTAGCTGCTGTTGCATTGAATAAAAGTTTACCATTTCCAATGATAGGTGAATCCATAGAGCCATGAACCTTTGTACTGCTATATGCTCGTTTTCGTTTCTTTTTATTAAGTTGTGTAAAGCCACTGTTTGCTTATCAATTTCTTGTAGTTTACTGCTATCCAGTCCCTTTTGATGATATTCGTTGTTGATTCCATTATTGAAATTTGTTCTTTTAGCAATTTATGAATGTGCTGTTGATCATTTTTTAATGAAGTGATTTCGTTATCATACCGTTGTGCGTCGTCTTGGTCGAGAATTCCAAATAGTTGATTTGTGAGAGTACCAACTACGTTCACTAAACCTCGCTTCGTCCGAACATGATTGTAAGTGGGTTGGAGTATTTCATTGTTGAGGTTTATATTGGAAAGTTGTTGTTTCATTTGTGATATTGCGGGCTTGCAAAGTTGTCTTAGTTGCAACCATCCCTTATCCTCGCTACAGGTTTGAGTCATCCTATCAACAGCGGCTTTGTATACTTCAGCCTCTAAGAACATTGCCGATAAATTAAAGTAAGATATTATAGTCCATTGTTGGTGGGAGAGCTGAGCTATCCCAATGTTTTCAAAATATATTCCCATTGTAGAATTTAGAGTTGTAATATCAAAAGTAGTCTCCTTTAAAGTTGCTGAGCATATGCCGAGTACACTTATTAATGGAATCATAGTTAATAACATCAATTTGGATTGGTAACAAGGTCTAATTGTCCTTTTTTTCTTTTTTGGTTGAGGAATGGTTTTTACTTTTTCTGCAGCTATTTTTACCACATCGTCTATTTGCCCTCGCAACCATTTCCTTGGTGGATTTTTCCCTTCATGTGTTTCTGTTGACTTACGTTTCCTCGTGGTGATGGTGTTGCGAAACGTGGTTGACAATACGGTGATGGCCTCGGTATCCAATTCTGTACCTTGTTCTTGTATGGTGTTTTCAATTGGGAGAGGTGCTAATTTTGTCACTGGCCTTTTTATAAGGCCCCTTCCGGGGCCGCGGAGTGTAGCTACACGAACGATTCCGTCTTGTCCCGGGTGAGTTTGTACAACCCGTCCAGTAATCCATCTGGATGGTGGAACATTGTTGTCTCGAATTAAAACAAGTTGTCCAATCTTCAGATCTGGTGTCTTCGTGGTCCATTTTGCTCGTTGTTGTAGTTGATGCAAATATTCTTGGGACCATTTTTTCCAAAAGTCCTCTTTCATTTTTTGGACCAATTTCCATCGAGTCAATGAGTTCATGTTGTTGTCTGAAACTCTGACTTCAGGCTGGGTTATGATAGCATCTCCAATTAAAAAGTGACCTGGAGTTAAAACGGTCGGATCACTTGGATCATTGGTCATTGGTGAAATTGGCCTTGAATTAAGGCAAGCCTCTATTTGACAAGTTAATGTTGTTAATTCTTCGAACGTCAAAGTTGCTTCGCCTATCACTCTTTTTAAATGATATTTTACTGATTTTACTGCGGCCTCCCATAATCCCCCAAAATGCGGTGCTCCCGGTGGAATAAAATGCCATTTAGTACCATGTTCCGTAGTAGAATTTACAATGTTTGAAGCTATTTGTTCTACTATCTCTTTTTTTTGTAATTCCATTGTTTTACTAGCACCAACAAAATTAGTACCATTGTCGCAAAAAATATCGGAACATATTCCTCGACGAGACACAAAACGTTTGTATGCCGCCATGAACGCTTCGGCTGTTAAATCACTGACCACCTCAATGTGAACAGCTTTTGTTGCCATACAAACAAAAATTGCTAGGTAGCCTTTATACGATTTGTTGCCTCTACCTTTCGATACTCTTACGTTGAAAGGTCCAGCGTAGTCAACTCCTGACTTTAAAAATGGCCGAGCAGGAGCTATTCTTGCTTCTGGTAAATTACCCATTAGTTGATGCTTAATATTTTTACTGAATCGGTGACATCTCAGACATTTTGATATTTGTTGTCTGACAACATTTCGACCATTTATGATCCAAAATTTTGTTCGGATGTGTGCTAAAGTTAACTGAGTACCGCCATGCATCGTTGATTTGTGGCCTTCTTGGATGATCAGGTTAACAATTGGATGTGATTGTGGAAGAATCAAGGGATGTTTTTCATCATATGACCAGGCGGTTGAGTTTTGTAATCGTCCACCAACTCGTAGCAGTCCATCTTTTAAAAATGGTGAGAGTGATAGTAACTTACTTTTGTTGTCGATTGGTTTGTTGTTCCTTAAATTATGAATTTCATTCCTATATTGGGTTAGTTGAGCCCTTCCAACTAACTGATGGAGAGCTTCTTGCATTTCTTGAGGTGATATAATGTTACTTATTTCGTATTTCATTAGTTTTAACTTGTTGATAAATCGTCTACAATATGATATTATTCGTTGAATCTTCTTTAAACTTGAATGTTTTATGTAAAGATGATCAAATGGGTTTTCGTCGTCCTTTATTTCCGTTGTTTTAGCTAGTGCTACTAACCTTTTCTCTGGAATATTTTCAAATTTTTCAGAAGAATTATGAACTGGCCAATTTGTTGGAGTGTTTGTTAACCAACTTGGACCATTCCACCATATTTGGTGTTTTTCGAGACAGTCAGCTTCTATGCCTCTTGAAGCACAATCAGCTGGATTTTCAGACGACTTAACATAGTTCCATGTTGTTGGGCAGGTTAGACTGTGGATCTCTGTTACTCTGTTTGCAACAAATATTTTAAATCGATGTGGTTCTGCTTTGATCCAAGCGAGCACTATCATTGAGTCAGTCCATGCGTAAGTTGTTATTTTGGAAATTCGAAGACTTTTAGTTACTTTTGCCATCAACCTCGCAAGTAACAACGCTCCACACAATTCTAGCCTAGGAATTGTTAGTTTTGATTTTATTGGTGCGACCTTTGTTTTTGATATTAGTAAATAAGGTCGAGGTGCACTATTTATATTATCTCTTTGGTAACAATATATAACTGCTACATATGCATGTTCAGATGCATCGCAAAATCCATGCAGTTCTATGGGCGAATTGTTGGAAGTGTTCACCCACCTCGGTATTTTTATTTGTTCGAGCGCAGGCAATTAATTTTTATAACTGTTCCATCTCATTGCGATGTCTTGAGGTAATGGTGCATCCCAAGACAATCCTGTTAGCCAAAGTTGTTGGAGTAATATTTTTGCTACTATAATGGTTGGTGACAACCATCCCAAAGGATCAAATAATTATGATACCTCGGATAATAATTTTCTTTTGGTGGCGATTTCAGTTTTCTTCTCTTTTATATTTATTTTGAATCCGAAGGTATCAGTGTCAGGGTTCCAAGATATGCCCAGAGTTTTTATTGTGTCATCTAGTTTGATGTCCATTGTACCGATTGCCCGTGATTCGAGTGGTATCTGTTGTAATAGATCTGGCTTGTTACTAGCCCATTTACGTAGTTGAAATCCTCCTTTACTTAGCATTGTAATGATTTGACGTTGCTGTGTGTGTGCTTCTTCTACAGAATCACTGCCGCTTAGTAAATCATCCACATAGAAATCGTGTGAAATTATATCGGCTGCTATGGGAAACTCCTTTTTCTCATCATTGGCCAACTGTTGTAACGTGCGGATGGCCAGGTATGGGGCACTAGCTGTTCCAAAGGATACAGTTGTTAATTGATATTCACGAATTGGATCTTTCTCGTTTGATCTCCATAGTATCTTTTGATACCTTTGGTCATCTTTATGTATTCGTATTTGGCGATACATTTTCTCGATGTCTGCTGTGTTGACCACCCTATGTTTCCTCCATCTTAACAGGATCGAAATCAATTCCTCCTGTAGTGTTGGCCCAACCATTTGTTGATCGTTGAGGCTCTTATTATTGCTGGTTTTAGCTGAGGCATCGAAAACAACACGTAGCTTTGTCGTTGTGCTGCTTTCTTTTACTACTGCATGATGTGGTATGAAGTATTCTTCTGATGGACTCATTTCAATTTCACAGAGTCGCATGTGACCTAGTTCAATGTATTCGTTAATGCATTTTTTGTAGTCATTGGCATATGTTGGTGATGCTGCGAATTTCTTCTCCAACTGCAGGAATCTGGCTAATGCTCTTGTTTTTGAAGCCCCAAGTATTGGTGGATTATGATTAAATGGGATTCGAACTGTATATCTCCCATCAGCGTCACGTTGAAAATTTGCCTCATAATGTTCCTGGCAATTTTGTTCTTCTTCTGTTAATAGCCTGTCTTGTTGTACTTCTTCTATTTCCCAGAATGATTTTAACCTGTTGTCAAGTTCCGTTTTTGTTATCATGCACTGAACCCTTGGTGGCTCATTATAGTTTATTGGTCCACATATTATCCATCCTAGTTCTGTTTTTTGTGCCACTGGTTCTCCTGCTTCGCCTTTTACCACATCATTCATTACTATCGCTGGGTAGTAATCTGCGCCCAATAATATATCGATTTTATTAGGCCTATTGTACTCTGGATCTGCCCATAACAAATTACTAATATGTGGCCATTTCCAGGCATTAAAACTGTATTGTGGTAGATCTCCCACTAGGTGATTTACTATTAGCGCGCTTATTTGTGTTTTGACTTTCGACGGGAATCTCGGCTCAATATTGAATGTCATCCGTTGTTCTGCTACTCCGGCTGTCACTCCTCCTACTCCTTTAAATTCTACATGCGTTTTCTTGCTCTGTATATTTAATTTTTTAGCTGCCTCATGAGTTATGAATGATGCTTGAGAACCTGGATCAATCAGCACTCTAAGTAGTTGTGGGTGACCTCCGTTGCTTGGAACTTTAACTAATGCTGTGCTCAGTATTACCTGAGCTGCTGTTGTTGTGCTGTCTATCATGTGTGTTTCCACAACTGGTATGCCACGTTTTGGGTTTTGTCCAGGTGGATTTATTTGTCGGCATTCAATTTTGTTAGTTGCACCTTCTTTGGTGTGGAGAAGAGTATGGTGTCTTCCTTTGCATACCAGACATTTCCCTTCTGTCAAGCATATTTTTGAAAGATTATGTTTTCCTAAACATATCCGACATAGATTATTCATGTTGCATATTTTGCTGCGATCTATTGTTGACATCTCCAAAAATGATTTGCATGCTTCAATCGTATGTGATCCTTTACAATTGACGCATCTGTTTGTTGTTGCTGCTAGCGTTGTCATGGCTTTTTGTGGTTGTAATCGGCCGGTTGGTAAGGGTTGTCGCTTCGGTTTACTTCCTAGTGCTTCTAGTGATTGGAATCTTTTTTCCAAAAACAACAAAAAGTGATTCAAATTTTTAATCTTTTTTTGGTCGTCTAAAGTTGCCTCATAGGCTCTGATGGATTCGTTGTCTAATTTCTTCTGAAGTATGTGTATTATCAGGGCATCATATTTGTCTTCACCATTCAACATATTATTGATGTTGTGAATGGCTTCACTTGTTGTGTCGTGCATTGTTCTGATTCCTGCCGCGGTTTCTGTCATCATATTTGGTTGATTAATTAGTTGATTAAAATATGCTGCTGCCAGAATTCTTTCGTTGTTGTAGCGATTATTTAAGATATTCCATGCCACCTGATAATTTTCTGCGGTTGATTCCAGATGGCTTATTATTTTAGCGGCTGGACCTCCTAAATGACTTTTTAAGTAGTTGGTCCTGTGGGTATCCGTAAGCACTTGGTTTGTATGCACGAGTTTCTTGAATGTATCCGCGAAACATTTCCATCTCATGACTTCTCCATAGAAATGTGGAATTTCAATATTTGGTAGTCGGATATCTATTGAATTGTGTTTTGATTGTTGATCATTCTCAATCTCCATTGTAATTTCAATCACAATGTCATCATGCGTCTGCTTAATATTGTCGAAGTAATTCTCCATGAAATATTTTGAATTGACTTCATCTTCTTCTGAAACTTCTATTTTTATTTTATCGTCGAGGTCCATGATTTGTTCCATCATCCTCTCCATATGTTTCAAAACAAGTTTTAGTGCTTGTTTTGATTTTTTTTGTGCTAATGCCTCTTTAGCTGTGTTTATCTCTCTATATAGAGCCCTCATCTTTATATTTTGTAGCGTCATCATCTGGTCGAACTCTTTCCTGTTGGCTGTCGCGGAAGTTGGAATGTTATTAGATGAGCTTTGTCTTTCTTTTGGTGTTGGTGTACTGCTGTCATCTGTACTTAAGATTGTTAAGGATGTACTTTGCGAGTGTTCCGCTGATGTTGTTGGTGTCGGTGTTAGTGGTGGCCCGTGGTTTAATCGTTTTCGCATATCATCGATTAGGAGGTCGTAAATCTCCGCTATCTTCTTTCGTGAGTCGAAGTAGGAATGATTATGCTCTAACGGTGGCTGCATCTGTCGGATGATATCATCCGTTGCGACATATTCTGTGTACAATGCTTTTAAAGCAGCTATTTTTGTTTCCAGATATGTCTTCGTTTTCCGAGCATTTCCATCTTTATTGTAGTTTGTGTGCATCTGGATTATCTTGCCGCCTACTTCTTCTTGTTTGCCTAAGGTTGACATTGTTCCGCCGTTTGTTGGTAGTGTATTGCTGGGTATGTCGCTGTTGTTTGATGGCTTGAACTTGTAGGTGCTGCTTGGTTGTTAACTCTGTAGATTGCCTGTTGTTTGTTGGCTTGCTATAGATGCTGGTTGCTTCATGACTCGAATTTGCAGATCGTAAATTTCCAGTTGGTTGTTGGTGTTTTTGATGCCGGTTGTTGTTTGGCGATGTACTTCTCAATTGGTGCCTGTTTTTTTAGTGGCTTCGAAGGACCATGTGTAAATCTCAGACTTTATTTCTTAAGTTGTAAATTTAAGATAGTCGTTGATTTACCAAAAGTTTTGTATTGTGAATAAAAGACGTTGTTGGTTTTTTATTCTTTTATTAATTTTGTATCGCTTACCGTTGGTCAGGGCGATGTTTTATTGAGTCAATTAATTTTTGAACTGAATTAAATCAGACAAATGTTTGATTTATATACAAAATGGTCATACATTAATTATACTAATAACAACTAATATCGACTAAAATTGCTGATTTTAATATTTCAATTTGTATGTTAAAAAATTATATATTTGGTGTCAATGAACTGACTAAAAATATAAAAACGTTATATTAAGGAAAAATGCATAATATACATTTTTCCATTGTAGTTAAATTTCATTAATCAATAATAATAACAAGAATGACTATTTATACGATTGAGGCCATGCTTGCGCAGCATGGTGAGTTGGTATGTTCACGTGACTGAACAGCCATCAAGATTATATTCAATTAAAGTTTAGAATTTATAATCTTTTATACATCGTGCTGATACTAAATAATTTTGTTATTTTATTGAAATCATGTTTCGTACTGCAATTTTTACTAATTGCAATTAAAATTTAGTTTGGAATATAAAACTTACACTTCTCGAATCATTTTAAAATGAAACCTGAAATTGAACTGTGAATTTTATATTTTAAATTTCACTCAGAATTATAACTCAATTTCTCAGTCAATTTTGTTTCAAACCAGTTTAGAACATAGCCTATTTTGTATTCAAAATATCACAACATTTCTATCTAATTGCAACCAAAATTTTGGAATTCAAACTTAACCTTTCTCAGAATTTTGCCCTCACTAAAAATAAAATTACGCTCAACTTAATCTTTAATTTTCCTCTTACCAGTCCAATTTGAAATACAAACTCAATTTTTAAACTAAAAATTAAATTACAATTATGTATGTTCCAAATTAAATTTCTACTCATACCTATTTTAGAATTCAAGATAATTTTTTCTCTTTAAAATTTCGTTCTCTGAATCAATTTCCTCCCTGTCGCAAGCAGTTGACCAATTCAGACTAGATTTATGTTCAAAACAACATTTATAATTTTGTTCAACTTCGAAAATAGCTTGGAACTAAATTTCTGACGAAAGTAAGGAAGAAAGTGAGAGTGGTTTAAATACTGACATTAGTGACTGAAGAGGCTGAGCCTTACAAGAGAAATCATCCTATGAAGCTATGAGACCAAAAGAGATTGAACGATACGATAAGGGATTTGGGTTTACCAAAATATGGTGCAGAGCTTCTCGCATCAAACGTTAAGAAAGATGGTCATTTGGCTAAGAAGACTTTTGTTACTTTTTACAGAGATCGGGAGAAAGTATTCCTTGCCTTTTTCACGAAAGAGGAGTCTCTTGTTTATTGCAAAGATGTTCAAGGACCTTTGATTGTTTGGAACCAAGCATCTACAGAAGTGAATAATGGAGACTATTTATTGACTCTTCTAAACGCAGATGGAAACCGGTACCGTTGCACAACACAAATAAACTGGCCTCCATACCCATAGCACAATCCGTGAACATGCCAGAAAAGTACGAGCCATTACGCTTTGTGCTTGAAAAAATTCATTATAGTGATCACAATTGGCAAATTTGCGTAGACCTCATAATACTCACCATTCTTTTGGGGCAACAGAAGTTATATATTGAAAAATTGGCCTATGAGAAATACTTTAGTTCTTGGTTTAGCTAATATTCTCGCTGAACCATTGGTACGAGGAGAAGGTTTAGGTACATCCAACAAAAGTTTCCAAATAACTCCTTCGCGACACTGAATTTGTCGAATCAATGAATGCCCAGCAGGCAAAAGCTTGGCTTAGCTTAAAACTATAGTGGAAAACATCTTAGGTAATAACAAAAGTCCTAATTACAAAAAAGATATAGAGGGGTTACTTGAAAACTACAAGGTTGCTGGCTGTCTTATGAACCTGAAGCTACATTTCCTCTATTCCCATGTAGACTATTTTTCAGAGAACCTGGGAGACTAAAACGAGGAGCAAAGTGAGAGGTTCCACCAAGATCTCAAGGAAATGAAATGCCGCTATCAAAGTAAGTGGGACGGGCGGACTACTGTTTGAATCTGAAGAGAGATGCACCAGAAGAGAAGTGAACCAGTAAGAGGAAACCTCTCAGAAGGTCCTTCAAGAGCAAGAGAGTCTGATACCATAGGGAGCAATAATTGGGGAACCAGGGCCTGTCAGATACTTTTTCAACTTTCCAAGGGGTGTTCACGTGAAAACCTACCAGTTCCTGAGAAATAACAGGATTCACCCGTTGAACAATCAGGAGTGGTGAGGAAACTTACGGTTGAAAAAGCACTCTGATTCGTGAGAGGCGTGGGGATTTACAGTTGAAAAAGTACCCTGAACTATGAGAGACGAGGGGACTCGTCTCAAAAGTTACCCTGAATCATACCTCACTTGACTTTGTATGAAAATTGCCATTCCAACCCTCATAAGGGCGTGTATGTGGGTGGAAAAGGGTGCTGAGGGTTGATGAGGGGGTTGGATTCATTTTTGGTAGTCTTCTATGACTTCTAGCAGCCTAAAAAACGTAGGCATACACACTCCACTCGACTTTGTATGAGAATTGACACTTCAACTCCCAGAAGGGGAGTGTTTTTTTGTTTATGGTCATATTCGGTTTCAGCAACCCCAAAAACGGAGGGGTAGGCCCTTGATATTTTTTTTTTTGTGTGCTTGTGTTATTTACATATAAGTGAAACGTGTTGAACATCAGTTATTCATCTCTAGTATGCTGTTGAAAATGTTTGAGAATTCTCCGTAGAGAGGGCATTTACAATGTTAAAAGCTGTACCGTTTGTTCACAACACAACATTATGTGAGCGACGTGAGAATTAGTTGATATAATTATTTGCTCAGTGCATCATTCTGGACGGAGCCTCGAAGCTTAATATTTTATGTTTAAATGATGACGATATTATTTCCCACCAGCGAAGTATTTTGGGTAAATTTAAAAATTTAAATTCCATGTTAAATAAACACCGTACCCGGATTTAAACAATTTAATTAGAAAGTAAAAATTTGATTATCACTGCGGTCAAATTTTATTAAACTTGTTTAGAAATAGCTTGTTGATATCTTCTATATTCCGCCACTCCTACAACCCAACCGTTTCTTTGTTACCTTGGATTTATATCAATATCACATTCACACAATAACGCTTGCTAAATTTTATATTAAATTCTTAGACTGTTAATGTAAAAATATCCGCCCTTCATGTTGTATTTTTTGATAACACATTTATGACGCAAATTTTATTACAGCAATATTTCCCAGAACCAACAAATGTCATTTTCACCCAAATTGTAATCGTCAAACAAACAAACGATATATTTTTGTTATATGATTTATATTTGACGTATAAAATGTATCAAAAATAAAAATAAATTTTGACTTTAATGTTCAATTACACCAAAAATATATTATATTGTATTTTATTACCCTTATATGACGTAATACATATAAATAATTAAATAAATTTTTTTTTTTTTTTGTTGTATTTTTCCAGCTGTAAATTTATTCAACGACAATGGTACAACGAATCCTTCACCAATTTTAACAGATCCATTACCAACATCCAACCAAATACAAACAACAACAACGCTTACAACAACTGGACCAACAAAATCATATCAAAAATTTTTTATTAATGATAACTCCCATTTACCACCTGATTTATTAACACTTCCAACGTGACTGTTTTGAATTAATATGACCATCATCATAATTACTATTATTAAAACGCATTCAGTAACAGCGAAACGAGGGAAACCGCTACATACATACATACATTTTTATAAAGTTGCTTCATTTTTTAATTTAATTTCGTAATTTTTTTGTATTTTATAACAAAGTTCTCCTACTTATAAATTTTAATTTTGATTTAATTAAAAAAAAACAAAAAAGTTCAACTTTTCTATCGAAAGCAAAACAACAAACAAATCAAAGAACAAAAGTAAGCTTTCAAAGTCAAGCAAAGTGCTCTCTAGCTCATGTACGCCCACTCTACACAGCAGACTCAACATAAACAAAAATGAAATTACGCAAAGTGTTGTTTATGATATTCAAGCAGCAGAAAAAAAAAAATCAACTTCAAACTTTGTTTTATGTTTCTAATTTCAAATGATTTAGGGGAGTACCAAGTGATTTTTTTTTTAATTAAAATTTAATTAGTAATTTTTAATTTCATTATACATATAATCTGTAAGGGTGGTTCTTTTTTTGACAAACAAAAATTTTCTTTCGTTTGTTTTTTTGTTTAATTTCGTGACAGATTTTTTATTGAATTTTTATTACAATTTTTTTTTTGTACAACTGGAGAGGATATCATAAATATTAAAAATAATAAAATTATAGAAAAAAAAAAATTCCGACATTGATTTGAACGCTTAAAAAACAGTTAAACACAATTTATAGATTTACGCTTTTTTTGTTTGTTTGTGGCTTTTTGAATATCAAGCATGATTCTGTGTGACACGTTTTATACGATTTACTTTTATAAAGGTTATTCGAATACATCCATGTGTGTTCCATATGGTATATTGTGAAGCACATTAAAAGTGGGATTTATTTAAGCAGATATGTAGCTTCACGCTTCTTCATGAAATAATATTTCAAATAAACTGGAGTAATTTACCTTGTGTAAAAACAAATCGTTTAGATGGAGCAAAATTTTCGTCTATGATAGGACTGCATTACCAATTTACTCCAGATTTTTATCATCTGGCAGAAGACTTTTTTTCAGAATAATTTGTATTTGCTTACGCTTAGTGATTAAGTCACTGCTGCTTCCGGTCCTTAGCGCATTGATGGGCAAGTACCTTAGTGAAACAATGATCACCCCATCACAATTCAGAAGTAGTTCCTTTACATATTTTTAATCAGCATAATTTAATTCTTCCATATTAATATTTTGTTGTAGTAATATTTTGTTATTTAAATCAGAATATTTATTTATTCAATACCTATTACCAATATCTAACAGTAACTATTATTATTACAGCTATAACAATCGGTAATAATTAATGCTCATATACCAAGTTAACAATAAAAAATATAAAAATAGTAATTAGTAAGAGATAAACGTAAAGAGACTGTCAAACATATTACAAAGCTTAATTAAGACAGCTTAGGTAGCTCATTCCTAAACAAATTTCTGATCAAATTAAAATCGAAGACACAAAAATTAACATTAAAGAGCCGTGACGCATTCATGGCTGTTTTGGAGAGCTGGTTTTATAAAATAGATTTGTTTTAATATAGGGATTAATTATTACGAGTTTCCCGAATTTTGACGTTTGGCGTCATATTACCGACTTACAGGTAGTACATCGGAAGCTTCAATATTTTCTGTGATTTTTCAAGATTTTAAGCTTACTCGAGGTATCTTTGAACTTTAAATATTATTTGAGATTTTATAGAATTTTTAGAGAGTAATATTATTCGCGATAGTTTGGATTATGTAAGCATTGATTAAGAACATTGAGTTAGATGCGATTTTCGAAATTCAGAGTTTTTTTACTTTTTAAAATAATCCACATATCTGGGTTTGAATAGCGTTAAATTGAAATGGGTTGAGTTTTCGATTTTTTACAAAACTGCCCTAAATGAAATACAAGAAGAACGTTTAGTTTAGGCTTTGATGGCTAATGAGGAGCAATTTTAGTGATATATTTGGTATTTTGTGCAAGACTAATATGTCACTTGACTCTTTGAGAAATAGCTGTTAATTTACAAAACTGAAATACACAAAATCTTTATTTTAGCTTTGTTTTGACGACCATTGTAATGTAAAGAAGTCTGTACTTTAATATTATTTATAAAATAATATGGTGTTGTGACGGTGTCCAGACAAATTTGAGCGGTCTATAATATTATACTTGAGCTAGTTTTACTGTATGGTAAATGCCAAAACGAAATTCTGTTTTCCCATAATTCATTTAGTAGCTTTCATTTTGTATACTCTGAATTTCGTGTAATACGAGTCTATTCATTTGAAATATTGTACAATAATATTTCATAATTTTGCGTTTTGTCAGATTCCTTACACTGAGAGAAATGATTCGTTGGCATGAGGTCGCCAGGAAATACTTTACATTGCGATGAACGAAATGTAGTTGCTAAAACATAATTTCGATTGTACCAATTGACATAAGATTGGTACAAACAAGCTACTACTAATGCACATATAGTTGCAACAACTTATTTTCCAAATCTTCAATTCCGTTAATGCTAATTCCCTAGACATTCGTTTTCAGAACCGAATGAGCCTCTTCGTTTTTAAAGTATTAACCTCGTTTCAATTGCCACAAACGTAATTTTGTTACACTAATTAAATGTGGTTTTTATGTCAACTGCGAACAAACCAAACTGACTAATGCTGTTGCGAGAACAATATTGTAGTCCAATTTAATCATATCATTCTGTCGTTGTACCAAAATATCAAAGTTGATTAATTTATTTTGAAATTCTGTTCGTACAACTATACATTTCATTAACTCGTACTAGTTTATTGTGATTGAAAATTTGCTGCCTGAAATGTTTAATATGTTGTTGGAATATTCGTATTACAAAGTGAAGAGGGCATTATATAAGAAAAGGGTAAATTCACTATTTGAAAAAACTACAAAATGATATGTGCTAAAAGCATACGTTAGTTTTACCTAAACAACTACAAACAATTCCGTAATATTTGATGAAATTTAGGATAGAGAGATTTATTCTCAGCTTTTCATTTCTCTTTATAGTTTTTATATTAAACATTTATCTCGATTTTAAACGAAGTTGCGATGACCGAATTGGTGCTAGGACAACTACCTTTTCGATTAGTCCAAACGAATTACGTTTATGGCAAACTCTACCGCAATGATAATAAACGATTTAACATTGCGCTTTATTATCAATGATAATTTGTTTTCTTAATCATTGGTGTTGGCATAAATACACACACAATTGAGGTTTCTCCTTTGTTTTTTTTTTATTTTAGTGAATATAATTCGCTAAGTCAGTACGTTCTGATTGATACTTAAGGTATTAAGCGAGAATTGTATTTTTGTAGTTTGGTCGTAGCTACCTGATGAGCAGACCTTACTTTTACGAACTACCAACATAATTGAACTCAAGTAGGGTGCTCATGTTTTGAGAGTCGACTCTGGGGTAAAGTATTTGTATTGACATTTCATTGACATTAAATGAACTGGCATAATCCTATTCGGTTAGAGAAAACAAATGAATGCGGTTGTGGAAACTACTTCTGATAATGTAATAACCGAAATAGGATTGCACTAACCGTGCAAAGAAAGTTGCTTTAATAACCAAGTCTATTATTATAATCGATCAGTGGTCACTACAACTATAATTTATAATATTCCTAAACCAATAATCGATTAACTCAGCCGAATGATCGATAAGCTCAACCGATGGTCAGTCATGTAATGCAGGATATTTCGTTCTTTATACAAGCTAATCCCTTTAGGCTAACTAAAAAGGGACAGTCACAACTGCCTTCTCGGTTCTGATAAAAAAATAAAAAAGGTTATCGTAAAATTTATTTAAAATTTATACCGGACCGAATACGGTAATGCAATTTATTCGGTTGTCGCAAACGGGTAGTTTTCTGGGTGTATTAACAAGTAATCCATGCTTAAACGCACACTGAATTGCAGAATCTTTAGCTGTATTAATTGTGTTCCAAATTTCTGTATCTGATGGTAAATATACCGGAGCTGGATTACCACCAATATAATCGTTAGAAAATCCTTTGTGACCCTGTCGGAATGATTAATTCGTGGAAGTAAGCTTACTCTTTATTTCATCTTGAATGTCAACCTCTTTATTCGAAATAAAACATGCCTCAGACAGAAATTTACTACAGTGTTCTGAGTGGTTGTTATGGATCTTAAAGTTCTAAAAAAATTTTCACATGATTGACTATACCTACTAAATAACCATGGCTTAAAAACATCTGGTAGATTGTTCTTTCTTAACAATTGCAAACATTCAAAGTTACAAAATTATCCATGCTGTAGGTTTTGTTATTGATTATCCAATTTTTCCAAATTCTTAATTTAAATATCATACACCAAATTTGATGGATTCTTTGTAGGGGTGACAGTTCTTTATCTAATAAAGAATATACGCTATAATTCTTTAATTAAAAAAATTCGATTGTGCAACATTTTTCGATAACTCTATACGAACAAATTAAGATCGAGGTCCACGGTGAAATTCATTTTCATATATAGTTTAGTCTTGAGTAACCAAAACACACCAATTATAATTCCACCAAACAAATTTTTATTATTAACCGACCGGTTTCGTTCATTAGTATTATCATTGACGAGGTATCGGTTGCAACTGATTTTTTATTTTATTTTTATTTCTTAACAACCATAAATTTTGTACAAAGATAACAATAAGTGTAATAAATAGAAATGTTATGCGTCGAAAAACAGGTACATAGGCAATTAACAATCAAATACATAATTCATAATTTGTTGCTACTACAACAACAAAAAGAAATGTATTAACAATTTAAAAAAATAAAAAATAAAAATTTTAAAAATGTGTCTGAAAAGTTCTTACATATGTGTATGTACATATCTGCCTAAACTGAAGTGCGTCTGACTAAATTAAATAAATTTGATGAAATAGGTGGGTCTTCAATATTCATAAGTTTCCGTTGTTTCGCCACCTCATTGATGAAAATTGACTTATAAGCGTCCAATTTCCACATTTGTTGGATTTTTTTAAAGGCCTAGAATTTAATTTGTCGATGGTGTGGTTGTGTTCAATCATATGCCTTGCTACACTTGACTTATTTGTATGGCCTTTCTCTGTGGCTTTATAATGATCATTAAGCCGAACCATAAAAGGTCTCGAAGTTTGACCGATATACGCACTATCATAATCACTACATTTAACTTGATAAATGCCCGAAGATGTTTCCAATTCGTCTTTATCCTTATAACTACAAATCATTTGTTTAATATTCGAAGAGCTTCTATTGACTATTTGTAGATTGAATTTTTTAAATAATTTATGTAGTCCATTAGTCAGATCTGGATAAAACGGTAAACTAATCCGGCAAACTGACTCTATAACTTCAGGCCTGAATGTGGTTAAAAATTCCCTCCTGGGTTTAGCTCTATGTTTATTAATAATTTTAAAAATTCAATCTACACATCTATTCAATCTACTATTATTACGTCGTGGCTACTGCTCGGATTCTCCTATTACTTCGTAGGAGCGAAAGCTCCTACGGCCCGAATTTTCCTTATCCCACGACTACCTGAACCCGAATCGAATATTGTTTTTGGCAGGGTTCAAGATTCTCTAAAGATCCCGATAGTAATATCTGTTCTTATACTAATAACAGCGATATTAGAAGTCGCATATTTCGCTTAAACAATCTGTATTTATAGTTCTGTCTTCTGTGGGTGTATTTAGCAACAAATAGTAATATGAAATAAATTGTATCTTAATATGAAACTTTACCATTTTACTACTGTCTGAATCCCTTTGTTGTCTGACAATGGAGCTTTATAACTCTTTTAGAAAATTGAAACTGACCTGTTCAGAGTTATCTCTAACCATTTCAGAGTTATCGATAATAATTTTGTATATACTATATGTCGCTCTCCAGACCAAACAACTTGGTTTTGAATCGTTTTTGGTTTCATTGTTTAATTTTCTAGTTATTTGGGTTGGGTTAGTCAAATGGCTCCAAAATAATTGTATTAAAATCGATTCGTATTTTGTTCAATTAATTAAATATAATAACTTTTACAAAAATTTCAAAATTTTAATTTCCCATCATCCTTTGTAATATAATTGATACTTCTCCAGATCTACAAAGAATTGAAAACAATTAAATTGCAATAAATGAAAATCGATACCGTAAATTTAATTTTTTATTTTTATTTTTCACTTAATATAATTTTCTACTTCACTTCGTTTGAAATAGTATTAAAACAAAGAAGCAAATATATATTTTAATTACACCAATTCAATTTATAACAATAGTCAACCTTTAAAAAGTGAACACAACAAACTTATTACCTTAAGACTATACGTCACGATAGAAATCACATTTTAGAAAACCCAAATTTTTTAAATATAGTATAATTGAGTAATTTCGTGCCTGTAATTAAAAATTTTGTGCATAGTGTGTTTAATTCGTTGTATACCTTAGTGCAGTGCTTCTCAAACTTTTTGATATAGCGGCCTCCGAAATCGAAAAAATAAAATCCAGGAGTTATAAAAGTTCTATTCAATAATAATGAATTTACAGTCAAGCATTTTGGGCATCTTGTTCAAATATCTCAGATGTCTCATATCCGTGTTCCGCCAATTTAAAACAATATAGGTAAAAAAATTCCTATACGCAAAAATTGTTGAATTCCAGAAAATTGTTAAGCTTGGTTTTAAAAACACGTGGGGATTCTACATTATGGAACTAACTAAAAATTAGATGTAGTTGTGAAATCTCCGAAACTAAATATTTTAGCTGGAAATATGAGTGGAGCAGAGGAGTCACCAAAATGACTAAACTAAACTTAAAGCTAAACATTTTTGAGCTTACGACTATTCTAAATTTGATTTACGTTTCTCTAATTTGACCGAAACCCGACCCGAATTTGGTTCGGTTTTAATTTTTCTGTCAAATTATTTTTACTTAGGTATTTAAAACTAAATTTGAGTTAATATTTTTCTGAATTATCGAAATTTGAAAATTCTGGAAGTTCTTGAAATATTAAAAAAAAAAATTTAATCAGAGTCATCCAAATTTTTGTTTAGATTTTTTTCAACTACAAATTTTCAATGTAATTAAACAATTTGAAAGCTTGTTACGATGTGGGGCATCGTCTCAAAATTTCATTAATTAAATACCCAGACACTTTTCATTTTAATTCAATTTTTTTTATTTTATCTTTAATTAGTACATATTTTTTCACTTCACGTATACTGTACATTTTTTTTATTGTGCACATTTCTGGTATCGTACTATCCACAAACTTTGCTTCCAGTTAACTTCCTCGTTGTATCACTTCACTCAGATGTCTTACTTAACCCGCTCATCGTCTTGAATCGGATAGTGTTTCCGAATTGGACTTCATTTGTACTAAAATATTACATAAAGAATCTTGTTTCGTATTTAGGTTTACTTAACTGATGTGGCTTTTCAATCCATCTTTCAACTCGCAATTCTGAAAAGAAAACAAAAGAGTAAAAATTAAACTTAAATATGCCGAACGAAAAAGATATAAAATCAAAATTTTTTTTTGTACTTATCTGTCACAATACACAAACAATAGCCGCATTAACCAAACCACTAGAGATAACGACCGCCAGATGGTGATGTTTATTTATTAAAACTTAATTATTATTTACCGACATAGAATCCAATTTCTGATTTGTTTCATATAAGTTTTGCTATTTCGGCAAATTATTTTTGTATATAAACATTTACATGTTGGGGAATAAATGAAGTTATAATTAAGCAGTCAAACACTTTGAATCATTATCAGCTAAAGTTCCCCTACACTGGTAAGTTATTTAGCTGCATTAATATTGTAATTTATCGCTTGTTCAAATTTACGACTTGAATACTAAAGTGAAAATTAACATTGGTCCTTCAAGCCAACCAATAAACGGCTACCAGTTGAATCAAAAAATTGCAAAAATATTCAAAAACAATTCTCGAAAATTAAAGTTCGTCACATTAACGCCGCATAAAAACAATAGGCATTGGAGCAACTTTACAAACAACAGAGTGCTCGTTGCACTGCAGGGGGGACCCCTTAAAATTGGCATCCTTTTATGACCTATTTAGAAGGATTATTCATGAAAACGATGACATTAGTGACACCATAAAAATGCACCAACTAAAAACTACGGTACTTGGGAGCGCGGGCAGACTAATAAGCCACCCTGAAACCACTGGTGATAATTACAGAGACACATGGCAGCTGTTGGTAAACCGATATCAAAATAAAAGGCAAATGGCAGCAATATCAATTAAATCATTACATGATTTATTAACCGAGAGCCTACACGCCATTAAGAACTTAGGCATAATTACATTGTCTTGGAATTATATTATAATTCCAATAATAATAAAAAAGTTGGATAATGAAACATCAAAACTATTCGAGATCCTAGAGAAATGCCAACACTCAATTTGAACGGAGGTTCCAAGCCTTAGAAGCAACAAAATCAAAACCAATAAGTTGCAGGTTTGGAGCATCCGCTCCACAGACAACAAGGGTTAATACATGTAGAACACAAACTAAAAGAATCTGTGTATTGTGTAAAAAAGAGCACGAATTAAAGGACTGTATTAATTTCCAACAACAGTCCACCTTAGAACGATCCAAATTCTTCGCTCAAGAGCAGCTTTGCAACATGTGTTTAAAGGAGAACCACCACCCCTGTCCATATTCTATACGATGCTTAGTTTGTATGGGACGTCACAATACTTTATTGCACTTCAATAACCCTCCGCAACGCACGCTGCTCACCACGAAGATAGCCGACACTCCAAAAAGTGAGACAACCGTTCAGTTAAAGATAACGAACCATCTAGTAAACCAGTACGACCAATTAACGTCCACATTATTGGCCACGGCATTGGTTGAAATGCAGACTGGAAACCAAGAATTATGATAAATTTCAGTCATTACCGAGGAGGCATCCAAGCTAATTAAACAACGAACGAAGAAAACATATACGGAAATAGGAGGTATAAACGAAAGCGAAATCACAACTCCCACAAAATCAGTCACCTTCCGTGTACAACTGCGATTTTCATCGAACTTCTCCATGGTAATGGAGGCAGTAGAATTACCGAATATAACACGACCACTGCCTGACCAACATTTTGACAGTAGAAGACGGCGTCACTTAAACACCTTGATGTGGGCCGATCCGAATTATAATCAACCAAACAAAATCGAGATCTTATTAGGTACCGATTATTATCCAAATATTGTGATGAACCAAGTTGTCATAGGAAAACAAGAACTAATTGCCCAACAAACAGAACTAGGATGTATTATATTTGGTAATTCCTCCAACAATAATCCTTCCATTGGGTTACCTTAACAGACATCTACCAGCAATTAAAAAAATTCTAGGAAGTAGAAGAGATGCAAGCCAAGAAGCTGATGACAGAGGAAGAAACTCTATGTGAAAACCATTATCATCAGAATTATTGTCGAGATACGGACGGTCGTTACACGGTACGAACTCCTTTTATCCAAAATTTATCATCTCTTGGATCATCCAAACAAAGGATCATTCAATTGGAATGACGTTTTTCAGTGGCAAAGTAATTTTTCAAGCAGTATCAGGAGTGTATAGAAGGGTACTATAATAAAGGACATATGATTGAGAGTAAGGAATATAACGACAACGAATATTATATTCCTCATTACGCGGTGCTTAAAACAACCAGTACCACAACAAAATTAAGGGTCTTATTTGACGCATCAGCTAAGACAAGCAACGATCTCAGTTTGAATCAAATATAATTCGTGGGACCCATGTTACAAGAGGACCTGATGTCCAAATTAGAAATTGAAACAAATAAGAATACATCCGGAGGATCAAAAGTATCAGAAAATATTATGGAGAACATCATCCGACAAAATGATAAAGTCGTACCAGCTGACAACCGTGACGTTTGGAACGGCTTCGGCACCATATTTGGCCATCAAGACACTATAACAGCTAGCGGCCGATGAGGAGAGAAACTACCCAATAGCGGCAAGGATAACTAAGAAAGATTTCTACGAAGAGGACTTGTTATTAGGAAGTAACAATATGGAAGCTCAGACAGCACAAAGCGAACTGATAAAATTGCTGTAATCTGGAGGATTTAACCTGAGAAAATGGACCTCCAACAGTTTCCAACTTTTAGAAGGTGTAAATCCGGACTCAAGAGCCTTCGAGCCTATCATATTTCACAACAACGACGAATCAGAGTCAGTAAAATATTTGGTTTAATTTGGAATCCAGGCACCGATAGAAATGACCAAACGTAAAATATTATCTGAGTCGTCAAAATTATTTGATTCACTAGACTGGCTACCTCCAACTATGATAAACGCCAAAGTGTTAACGCAAACGCTATGGATCTGTGGCGTGACTTGGGACCAAAAACTGCCTAAAAACATCAAAAACACATGTCAGAAATATTACAAATCCCTCCCAAGGTTTGAGGAGATACAAATTCCGAGGTGGATTAAATTCGATCAATATATACAAGGATAATTGCTTGGATTTTGTGATGCTTCCGAAGTGGTTTATGCAGCAGTGGTATACTTCTATGACAGGGCATCAAATAAAGCAACTTTATTAACATAAAAAACACGGGTAGCATCAATAGCAACCAAGCTAACATTGCCAAAGCTTGAGTTATGCGGAGCAAGTGTGCTTGAATAGGGTGCAGCAAGAGACATGCAGTTTGGCCATACAACAACATACTATGGACGGATTCAATGATCGTATTAGGGCGGGTGAAATATAAGCTCCACAAATTTAAAACATTTGTTGTAAATGAAATATCGAAAATCCAGAATTTAAGTTCTCAGTCTCAGTGGTTTTATGTTAAATCAACCAACAACCCAGCGGATTGTGCATCCATAGGTATCGAAGCAACGGAATTAATAACACATAATTTATGGTGGAACGGGCCTGAGGTTATCTTTGAGGAAGCAACCCAGCTGACGCCAATGATAATAGAGGAAATACCAGATCAATTGGAACTTAAACAACGAGTATTGAGTATAGCTCATATATCCATATATCTGAAATACTCAAACTTCAATACCATAAAAAGGATTATAGCATATGTTGCGAGATTCATCAACAAATGCCGAAAACAGGTAGTAACCAGCCAAGAAGCTCCTACGGCGGAAAAAATACGAAAATCCACGCAACGGTTGATCAAAATATCACAAAATACACTGCTCATGTCAATCAATAAAGAGCACGTATTACATAAACGTGACATTGGGGATACTATAGGATACATCCTCTGTGATGCCTTTGGAGTTATGACCCAAAGAGATGCCTCTCATATCGAAAACCAACTCGAACGAACAGCGAACAACGAAAAATATTTATTGGATCTAGTTTGAACCCAGACCTCAATTATAAATACCACAATAAACGTCTTCCAACATGACGGAGAAGTGGCTAATAAACATTTTAATTCAATCGCACAACAAACTCTTTATCTCAATGGAATGATACACAACATATCCTCCGAGCTCGATCACTACCAAAGAGTACAAACCATCACCACGTATTCGATGCACATAATGATGCTTATGAGGCGTATCGCAGAAAAATAACGCCCATCCCTAAAGCATTGGTCCTTTCCAGGCAAGGATGACATGAAATTATCTAGATTCTTTTTTTTTTTTCATTGTGTAGTTAACAAAAATTTAATAGGGTCTTCCATTTCGATGGGGCATTTTACTTTCTATTTTTTGGGCGATTATTTCGTTCGGGAGTATGATGTTTTTTTTGGTTTAAGATGATTGTGCAATATTCTGCGAAATTGAATTTAGGCCACAGAACGCTACAATTTATCAAAATCGCGATTTTCGAAGAGGACGATATCTAGAAATCCCACCTCTTACTAAGGATGCAAACAAGATAAAGTAGTAACATAATATATTGGCCAAGAATCATGTTTATACATAAGCATACTTTAGCCAGAAGCGGCGTAAAATCTCCACAATTGATTAAAATGGCGGCTTGGTTATATGGATGGTTTTCAGATGTCCCGCCTTGCAGTAAGATGCTATGAAAAACCGCAATTTTGATAAGTTGTGAAGGTTGTATGGCCGATTTTGGCCAATGCAGACTATTTTTAAAGTCAGTTTAGTTATGTAAGTTGCACAATCATCATAAGACTGAATCATGAAACTGAAGTTGTAAAATTTTTGATAATTTTACTCTCCGTAACAATTCGAAAAATCGTGATGATTATCTGGTTATTTACCAGAAGAACTTTAACTTCAAACCCAAATATCGTAATTATGCGTCAAATAAAGAACACAATTGAAATTATGAAGAATATAATATGTATTGCGTACAATTCGCTAATGCTTAAAGTACATGGTTGCTTTCTATATATAGAAAATAATCAATAATTCAGTCGCTATAGCCTGATGAGATTGACTGGAAAATAATTAAATTTTTAGTGTTTCTCATTCAGATCGAAACTGAAGTTATAAAATTCTTGATAATTTCACTCTCCGTAGCAATCATCATAAACCGGAAAATATATTTCGTAAATATATAAACGGAATTTATGAAATTTCTGGTGCGGTACGTGAGAATCTTTGTTTTAGTCCTGTGTTTCAGTTCAACAAATTTTATAATTATCGGCACTAAATTGCTCAATATCATAGATGCGAAATATAATATAAAGAACTTGGAGTTTCCAAAAATGGGATTGAGATACACACTTTAACAATTTCAAATTTCAAACCTCAATATATGTAAAAAAATCCCTCTTCAAAATAAAATAAAATGTTGAACAAAACATGTTTTTATATACATATGTATATATAATCAGCCAAAACCGAACTTGGTAATTATGCTTGTAAAACAAAAGAAGCAAAAAATTTAACTAAAATCTTATTTTCATTTTTAATTACTATTATTTAATTTTTTTTTTGTTTTAATGAACGAAATAAACTAATATTAAGTGGAATTATATACAACAATTATTTAATATTAATTAAAAACCATATACATACTACATATTTATAAATAATAGTTATGTAGCATAATTAAAAGTAAGTCAACCCTTTTTATTTATAATAGGTTATTTTATTATATATTGTATATATTATCAAATATAATATACATACCATAATATATATATTTTTTATACTTAATTATTTCATTTTTAAAAATGGACTGTAAATCTTTAAAAATAAAAGTAAAACAAAAAATAAGTCATTTCATTAGAGACTTCATATCCAATCTTTGCAGAAGGTAAAACAAAAACAAAAAAAAAATTGGATTCATTTACATATAACATAAACCAAAAAAAATAAAAATTAAATTTTAAAATAAAACATAAAATATTATATTTCAATTAATTTTATTTAAAACTGTATACATAATAAAAAGGATAAAGATTTATATAAAAAAATTTATATTATTAAACAAAAGAAAAAAAAAGGATATTTAAATAACATTAGAAAAATCTTATGCTACCTGTAAAAAGAAATTTATTTAAATGTAATTATAAATTGATAAAATGTATGACACTTATTTAAAAAATATACTCTATTATATTATATAAACAAATAGAATAATTTAAAATAACTTGTAAATAATAATTAAAAATATTTAAGTAAAAAAAGGATATTATGATTATAATAAAATAAAATAAAAAAATCTATATAAATAAATAAAAATAAATTTATGTTATAAAATAAAATAAATCTCATTTAAAAATTTACTTTAAGGGAATTGTATTTAAAAGACAACCAAACACAAAAACAAAAATAAATTAATAAATAAAAATTTATTTCCAAAATGATTAAAAAAAATTGTTTTTTTTTTGTTTAATATAATTTTGACAGAGATCGTAAAAGGATGTCAAAATGGTAAGGTATAATATTGCTTACATTTGATAAAAATGGAATCTGTCCTAGTGTTTTTTTTTTTAATCATTGGCACAGATTTAATTTGAACAAAATAAATTATTTTTATCAATATCAAACGCATGATCTGAACCATAATTCAATTGGAAGGTCTTTGAGTGGTGTCAGGTCGGTTGCAGCTTCAGTTGTTCGCTGGCTGTCACTAGGTGTTTTATGAAATTTTGTTTGGGGGGTGTCCAAACCCCATGTTATATACAGAATACACAATACAAACGCTCTCGATGATGGTTAGATATTGTATAATTTTTATTCATTAAATCTACATAATCTAGTTGTACAATTTAGCAAGGTAAACAGAAGTTATTCATTTTGTTGTTCTTAACCTATTGTAATACAGATATCGTTTAACATATTCTAATGCATGATGTATTATACATACAACATCTCGTTCTTTTAATTACTTCTACGGATTTTTTTCTAAAAATTCTATTACAATATATTTAGGATTTAATTGATAACAATCATTATATAATTTTATAATAATAAATACATTTATTTATCCACTGAAATAATACCTTTCTTATACAAAATCTAAATTGGGTTTGTATTTTCTCCACCACCATTAATAAGCTTAAACCCCTTTTTTTACATCTGTTTACTTATTACGAAAACTACTAATTTACAATACACAATTTCAACTTCAAAATAATTTTCCATAATATTTTTATTTCTTATTATTTCGGAATTCAATAGCTACAACTGTATGATCTTGGTGTAAATCAGCAATTGTTGCTTTTTCCCAATATTTTCCGTTTCTAAATCAAATCTTATCTTCTTTTTGGAACTCTTTGCTGCTTTTAGCAGTTTTATTGTAATGCTTTTGTGAACATTCAGTTCTGCGACAAAAATTAGTATGAAAGTTTGGAACAAAATGAGGTTTACAAAAATTTTCGGAAATTGGGATTATGGATCTGGGGCCTATTTAACCATCGCACTTAGCAATTTAGCACCTATCACTTTACAAAATTTTGCTAAGCGAAAATCTACTTTGATAAGTTTATGAGTTTTGTCAAGGCAACCTTGATTATACAAGCCATAATCTAAAAAAAAATCGGGGTAGGCTGTGTCTGCTACACGGCCGTAGGTGTTTTCCGTGATAACGTTTATAAGAGGTGCGAGAAATGGCACGATGTATGGGTTTGTTAAAATAAATTTCTTTACAGAGAGTACAGTGATTGTTTGCAAACGATTAAGTACTGGGCGATGGTATGAGAAGTACGATATGAAGCGCAGGGTTTCAGCGGAGATGTGCCGGATGTATGTGAGCACCAGACAAGTGCTTCTCAAATTCGCCGAGGCTAGTGTGGTGGACACGCAGTCTAGGTCAAATATATATCAGAGTCCAAACTGACATATGACCTATCAGGTCAGGCATTCCCCCTTTACAGTGCTCTCTAGCATTGTAAATCGCCACTTTGTAGATCTAAATTTTAATTAAAATTTATGTGAAAATTAATTATTTTAATTTACAATAAATTATCTGAGTTATGAGTCTATTCAGAGTTCTTGACCTTGTATTGTCTAACCTCGATGCTAAGGCAATTATTGTTAATCAGTGTTTGTATCCGCTAACTAAAATTGATTTTTACCATCCGCCACTCTTAATACGAGTTGAAAAATCTTTATTGAAATGCTTACATTACAAACAGTTAAATTCAACCAATCTGAAATTACTTGACTATTGTGCAATAGTGCGCGAACTTGAGTCACTTGATTGGAATCATATGTTTTTAAATTGTAATGTCGAACAAGCCATTGATAAATTTTATGAAATTTTATACGGTTTTATTAAACCCAGCAATCGTTCTGGTGCTCGACTGGTGCTGGAAAACGACATCGTAAATTTAAATTTTCTAATGATTATGTAATTTTTTTCTAATTTGCGTAAGCGTGTTAAATATGAAATTCGCAAGTGTTTCTCAAACTATTTGAAATATGTTGAATGTCATATTAAGCAGAACCCTAAGTTAATCTGGAACTATAGTCGGTCTCTTACTTCGAAATCTGTATACCCATCATGCATGAAACTAGGTGCAGTTGAAGCTACCGAGGCAAATGATATTTGTAATCTGTTTGCCGATCATTTTGAGTCCATTTATGTTGATGAGTTTTTCGTTAAATCATCAAATTTTCATATTAATTATCATTCTTCAGGTTTAGTTTCCGAAGAAGATGTTTTAAAAGTAATATCTTCACTTGATATCAAAAAAGGTGCTGGTTCTGATAACTTATACTGATAACTGATAACTTATACCGTTTATACTGATTTTGAAAAAGCGTTTGACACAGTATCCCACCGAATCTTAATTAGGAAATGTGCTGATATGGGTCTCTCCGGGCAAAGTCTGAGCTGGTTACAATCATATCTTTTGGGCCGTACACAACAGGTCAAATTCAATGGATTTTTGTCACGGACTATTGTTGCTAAGTCGGGAGTGCCTCAGAGTTCCACCCTTGGCCCCCTTTTATTTCTTATTTTTATCAACGATTTACCAACCGTTCTGTCTACACGATACTTGAAAATTTTTCATCATTTTTTTTTGAAATGATCTGAAAATTTTTACCAATGTTAATGACGCCGCTGAATGTTCTAGACTTCAGTCTGATTTGCAAAATCTTTCATTGTGGTCGAAGGCTAATAAGCTAAAACTTAATATCAGTAAATGTGTTGTAATTTCATATACGCGCAAACTTAACTACATTAATTTTCCATACAACATTAATGATACTGTTTTAGTTAGGGTATCCGAAATCACTGATCTGGGTGTAATATTTGATTCTAAACTAAAATTTGATCTCCATTTAGCAGCGGTCTATGCTAATGCACATAGATTACTTGGGTTTATTTTCAGACGTGGTAAAGAGTTTCGTGATCCCAATGTTTTTATTACGTTATTTAAAAGCTTAGTGCGTAGTTGTTTAGAGTATTGTAGTCAAATTTGGAGCCCTTACTACGAATCTTATAAGGCTCAAATTGAGAGGGTACAGCGGAAATTTACCATTTTTTAAATGTATAAGTGTATGCCTTTCAGTAGTCGTCCTAGCTATGAAGTTAGGCTTAAAATATTTGAACTTCAATCGCTTGAGACCAGAAGGCTTCTGCTTGATGAAACATTCCTTTATAAACTAATTAACAACTTGTGCGAAGCGTCCTCGTTATCATGTTTTTATTTCTATGCACCCTTTCATAATGTTAGAAGCGCAATGTTATTTATTCCGACCTTTTCAAGAACGAATCTTAGTTTTGCGAACCCTCTATCAAGATTACAGTCAAATCATAATGAGTTTTTCCTTGATTGTGATTTATTTTTGCTTTCACTAAGTCAGTTTAGAACTGCGATCCTCAGCACTGCTTCGACGTTCGGTTCCTAGTCGCGGGTTTGGTGGATGTCCAACAAATGTGCATGTGTGTGCTTCTACATGGGTTGGATCTACTGTTTCTTATTGAGGGTTGACTGGCTTTATGTGGAGGCATATACATGCACTTTTGTTATTTTCTTTTTTATTTGATTATTAATTATTATTAATATTGTAATTGTATTTAATTAAGTTTTGATTTTCTAAATGATTTATTATAAAACTTTTTTTGTGCTATGTAGTGGCTGCGCATAATTGGACTTTTGTCTGTCCGCAGCCCAATTTTTGGAATAATAAAAAATAAAATCAAATCTGCCACAGTTTCTTTACGCACAAATTGACACCAGAATTACTCCGGTCAGATAAATGATTCTCATGGTTGGTTGTAAATCGCTGTTTTGTACTTTGTAATTTTTATTAAAATTAATGTGGAGATTAAAATAAATTATTATTAAGCACAAATTAATAACCGAATTGCTCCGATCTGATGAGGCATTCTCTTGCTATAGTGCCCTCAATCCCTATTTTGCAGTTTGAATTTTTAATTAAAATTTATGTAGTGATTAATTAATTTAATTTAAAATTAATTAGCTACCACTGATTTTTTACGCAAAAATTGACACCATCGGACCTCCGATCGGATTGTTACCGATCCTTCCGGCGATCAACACGTTCTATCACGGATAACTGCAGTGGAAATTGGCGGGTTCACTTTCGTCGGAAACACAAGGGATCGTACAAACCTCCGTGTTGATAACAAAAAAAAAATTTACACACACTTCACATTTTTGAACCACAAGTCCCTCCCAAATCATCACCCACAAAAAAAAACTATTCCATTTTGAATTTTACAATTTATTTAAGAAAAAATATTTAAGAATTATAAAAAAACTATACATCGGTCATTTTGGATGACTCTAAAAACTAAACCCGTACTTTTTTTTATTTATTAACTAAACGATATTTAAATTTCTTAAAACCTAATAAAAAAAAAAAAATTAAAATGTATGCTGGGAGCATATAAGCATAGGAAATGTGCTTATGTGATAATATTATCAGTATATAATAAAACAAATTAAACACTCACCATCCACAAGTTCTTCCAAAGAGTACTCTCTGCTCTTGCTATGGGTAAGGTTGCTGAAACTTAATATTATTATTTAGCAATCTCCAAACATGCACAAAATTCTTCTTTTTTTTTTTATATATATAATCCACTCTTAAAACTACTGATAAACAAAATCGTTAAGCGTGTATCGAAACCAACAGTTTCGTTTGGCACAGCAGCTTACACTACTGCACCAAATTGACGAGACTGCCAGTTCCGCTAACAGATCATAGCCACAGAGGTCTGGTGCGGTATCTTTGTCGGCTAAAACTCAGGGTTGGCGTGGGGTTTCCAGACATGTGACTATGCTAGAATAACCGCATAGATCATAAACTCAAGAAAAAAAACGTGTTCAAACTAGAAAAAACTGAAACAACGGCTGCCAAATCTTCAGGAGCTTGGGAAACTATAATGGATGAATCGACTCAGCTCAAAAGACCCCTAACCCACCATCTCATTCCGAAGGCACAAAAAAAATAAATAAAAGTACACGAGTCCCCGTTGAACTAATAACTCACCGTTCCAATAACACGATGAGAAAAAGAAATGATGTACCGTTGAAGAGAAAAATGGAGGAAACCGTATTGCTATGGCGTGATAAGCTGAAATAAAGCGTTATTTAATAAAAAAGTAAATAAAATGTATGTAATAACACAAAAAAACCGAATCAAATATGCTACTAAGCTACCAGTCCAGATAGGCTCACAGAATCCACTCTGTGGATTTATCACAAATAGCAAGTTTGTTTCTTTTTTACTACTAATTTTACTAAGAAACTTCAGTAATTTTACCAGGAAAATGAATAATAAAAAAAATATGATCTAGCAACCACAAAAAAAATATGTAGAAATGTAAAAAAAATATGTAAAATTGAACTTTGGTTTTCGTTTGTGTTTTTTTTTCTATGTACAAATAAAAAGGAAAAGAAAGAGTTCACAATACCTGAAGTTCAACACTAAAGAGACTTTCGTCCGGTCACCTTAGGTCTGGTACAGCTTCCTTAACACGATAACCATTGCATCCCCTTCTTTTCTCCGACCCCACTCCGCTTGGTGGACAGAGTTGCTGCAAATTACCGAAAACACACTCGAACCGGTGAAGCAACTTTTCAGTGAGCTTTTACATATATTCAACGAAAAAAAACTTTGCACCGTAACTTAGTTGCCAAGGTATTCCGTTTAGTTATTTATGACACCGTATGAATAAAACGATATACCGCTATGCACTTTTTACATATTTCGACTTATAATAGTGCTATATTACGCATTTACGTCATACACAATGCTCGTTCGTTTTGCACAGCACCAAAGAATAAAGTTACTCAAAAGTATAGTTATGCACTAGGGCCAGATGAAACTAACAGTGCACCAAATCTCAACGGTCAAGAACAGTTCACCACAATTTATAATTAATTTTATTTTTATATCTGATCTTTATTTATTCACACTTTATTAATTTTTTTTTTCGTCCGAACACAATTTATAATTAGTATTATATTTGATCTTTAGTTATTCAAATTTTATTAATTCACAAACGGAAAATCAATCATAAAGCTATAAATTGTATAGGGAAAAAATTCATAACACCACAGAACTACTATGTAGTTACAATCTTTTTATTTAATTCACCAAAATCAATGTACAGTTTTTCTTTTTTGTTTTGTTTAAAAAATTATATACATATCAGTGAAACCTGCGTATGTTGGACACCCAAGGGACTAAAAAATTTATCCAACATATAGAGTTGTCCAAGTTACAGAAAATAGGTCAAAAATCGTACTTTTAATAAAGTTTAAACAGATAAATTGCTTTAAATAATACTACACTTCTTTATTTCCAATAAAAAATAATTACATAAATAAAATTGTAATATGTACATACATACATATGTAATTCAGGATGTATAAATATCTACATATTACCTTTCAGACTTCAATATACATATTCATAATAAATAATAAAAATTGCATTCTACTCAAGTTTTGAACCTGAATTAATCTTAAAATAATCTGGAATTTTTCTTTGAGTTTTTCTTCCATTGAGAACAAAGTCATCGATTTTTTGTTCGATTTGCGCTACATGATGAAATATTGCTGGTAAGCTACATAAAGCAAAATTTTTTAGCGTTGAAATGCTTTTCATAGCATCTTGTAAGGAAACTTCCTCCGATTCTTGGACTGGATTTGGACTTTCGTCTTCCACGACAACCTCCTCTCTTTCTAGAATCGAATTTAAGATATCCAGTTCATTCGGTTGGCAACATATTGCCATATCATCGTCTGTACACACGAACTCTTCAAACTCATTAGCTGAAATGGGTAATAACGGATTATGAACTACAGGAAGTTCTTCCAGTTCTTCGTGTGAATCTGGTTGAATTAAAAACCCAGCTTTTTTAAAACATTTGCTTATGCAATCCGTTGACACTTGTGTCCACGCTGCATCTACCCATGAAATAGCGTCGAGGACGTTAATTTTATTGGATATCGCTGTCGCCGTTAAATCTCCCGTTCCGACAAGCTCCAATTTATTTATCACATTTTTTAATAAATTATTCCTATAGTGACTTTTGAAGGTCTTTATTACGCCTTGGTCGAGTGGCTGAATCGCCGATGTCATTCTAGGTGGGAGAAAGCGAAGTGCCACGTTTGTTAGTCCGTTGACTTCAACATGAGCCGGGCAGTTGTCTACAGTCAATATAATTTTTCGTTTTTTTTTCCGCATTGTGGCATCCACCTCTCGAACCCATTCCTCAAATATTCTGCCTGTCATCCAAGCTGATTTGTTTGATTTCCAAATAACCGGTAAATCACAAATTTTTAGATTTTTGAGCGCCCGCGGTTTGGCTGCTTTTCCTATAACTAAAGGTGGTAATTTTTCTCCATCGGCACTTGCACACAACAAAACGGTCAATCGATCCTTTGATAACTTACCACTACAACATTTTTCATTTTTTAATACCATGCTTTTATCAGGCATCAATTTAAAAAACAATCCAAGCTCATCAGCATTGAACCAATTTTGTTGCTCGTACCCCTCTACCATAGAAGCAAATTGTGCACGAAATTTGGCAATATCACTTTCACGAATCTCGTTTATTTCGCCGCATAACGATTTATAATTAATGCCATATCGCTGGCGAAATTTTTCTAACCAACCATTCGATGCTTGAAATGCATTTAACTCAAGTTTTATGGCTATATTTTTTGCGCACGTTTGAATTATGGGCCCAGATAATCGAGCGTTCGCTGCTCTCATTTGTTTAAACCATTCGTAACAGGTAGTATTAATTTCATCGTACATAGTCTTTGGCCTTTTTCGTTGTAAATTTTCATTTTCTTCTCGGAAACGGTCCACATATTCGTTTTTCCTTTTTAAAATGTTTCCAACGGTTGATTTGGATATGTGAAATTTTAATGCTGCTTCTCTATATGTATTGGTTTTGATGTGATCTATCACTTCCAATTTTTCCTTTAGCGTCAGTTCTTTTAAAGTTTTTTTCGGCATCTTGATGTTTTCTAAACAAAGCATTGAATGTGTAAATTATACATTTTAAATCAAAATGAAACAACCCACATGAAAATCACACTTACCAGTTTCGTTGAATGACAGTAATTGATTGTCAATAATTTTTGTTCAAATCACAAAAAACTTCAATTCGCTTAGTCACAATTGATCAGAGATTAAAAACATTAATTAATGCATCACTATCCTTTAATGTCTTATACGAAATCAAGAGAATAGTACAAAAATGAAATGTTTTACCTTCCTGTTTATACGTTACTAAAACACACACTTACACTCTATTTCTCCATAATACTATATAACACACTCTACTCACTACATATTTTTGAAACAACGCGCACAAACATTTTGTGAGAGAAAAGAAAAACTAATATCGTTTGCCTTATTTGTCCAATATACAGAGTAAATTTACAATGGAAATTTATTCAATGTTTAAAAAATTCTGTCCAACATATAAGATATAGAGGTTGTCCAATATATAGAATAAAATTTGGGATTTTTAAATAAAAGTGCATACGATATTGAAGGGACTTTAATTTACTGTCCAATATATAGAAATGTCCAAGTTATAGAGGTGTCAACTTTAGAGGTTTCACGTATTATATTCTCATAAATCCCCACAGATAGAATATATGGCACTACTCAAGATTCTTGTCTTTTTCATTTATATAAAAAAAATAGGCACAAACTTCACCAAAAAAAAAAAAAAATGAATGTACTGAATTCACAGTCTTACTTGAGACCAAAAAAAAAATAAATTAATTTAAAGAAGTAACTACTAATTTAAAACGGCTGCTTAAACTTAAGCTCCAGGCTGGACTGACTCTTATTCTATTTTTCATTATTCAAAAAAAAATTTATATCCGAATCTCTCGCTCATCACACCATTGCAATTACGTTACGCCGATCTCAAACACATCTCCCACAACAGAAAACAATGACCTATACTCTCCCCAAAGCACATGGTCCATATCACCTCATTTCTTTGCACCAATCATTAGCTCGTATAATTCATAGTACAAATCAGAGCTTAACATTTGGTAATTATACGCTCAGTTGATAACAATAGCCGTTCTTTTTTTTTTTTTTCTTCTCAACTCACACAATTAAGAAGCCGAAACCAATTCACAATTAATGCCAGTAAGTGAGGAGAAATAAAAATCAATAATGAATGAGGGGTAGCATATATTAGGAGTGGTTCAGAATTGTTCAACAAACAATATCAAAAGTTTGATGTACCAACCAATTCATGAACAAGTATACAAAAGTCATTGATCAATGATGCGCGACACAAAAGTTGCGCAACAAGCGACAAAAAAAAGTATTTTATAATTCTTTTGAATTAAGGTGTTGCACTAAACCGATACAACTACTTAAAAGTTCAAAATTTAGAAAGAACTAATTACTAAATTAACAAGTTGTTTTTTTTTTTCATTGCACCATAAACACTCCTGAATCGCCATAAAACTATCAGCACCACTATATTGCTGCACAAATTTGAAACCCGTAATGTTTCTTTATCCAGTACTAAGATTTACAATGGAATAGTACAACCTTGAAGTCCCGGTATAGTTAATTTTGCTCCATGCACACGAGGTAAATATTACATCCAATTATGGAGTGAACAAAAAAACCACTAATTTGTGAATCTCACTATGTATAATCGAAAAAAAAAATGCGCGTATCAGTTTAACTGTCCGCGTATCAGTCTAACACACAAAAACACAACATCAAATATAAAAAAAAACTCACCGCAAGAATTTCTATATTTCTATATAACCGTCTAAATGCCCGTGATGAATTCCAAAGTTTTATTTTTCACTAAACGTGAAATTTTATTTAATTTTGGTTTCAATTAAGCACTGAATTGAATTATTTAATCACAAATTTCACTATTAATTGGTGCTAGGCTAATGTAATTTATCTCAAAATTTTTTAAACTTGACTTACAGAACTACACTTCACGGAAGCCTCAATATGATTAAATTTGTTTATGAAAAATGTATTTATGTACCGTCAGTGAATTATTCCTCTAGAACCAGCTGATGACGTAACGATACATACACACAAATATATATTTCCTAATTTTGCGCCAACTTTATCTTATGTACTTCGATCGAATAGAAGAACAATTGTTAGTTACGCACAAATAAACAAAAATCCAAATAAAATTTTGTATATTGGTAATGAGGGGAATCCAGTATGAAAATCGAACGATCAAATAATATTACCAACAGATTAGCCAGAATACCAAAAAAACAATACAAAAATACAGAGATAATATAAATCATCGTTTTACCATTCATTGATCATAAAAAAAAATTATATTATCATCAGCTTATGCAAATGGAATATATCCAGAGGAGTATCCCTTATCGAATATCGACTCAAAATATTATCTCAAAGTCTGAATTTAATGGATTTTTTTAAATATACATCGTTCATGCATTTAAATCGGCCGAAATCAGAGGTTCACGGCGCGGGTTCCTGTGCCGCCCGATGATGTCATTGCGATAATATTATGCGTGACACATAAAGCCAAAGGACCAATCTAAGCAATCATATCTTTAAATTAAAGGTAATGCTTATAGTTGATGAGTAATTGCCCCCGACCAAGGGCTAAATTTCGGGTCAGTTTTCTGAACATGCGGTGTAAAACGTTATCACGTCAAAAACGAAGCTTTTATAAGGGAATTAGAAACGAGGAAAAAACTAAAATTTTCATAGTAAAACACATAAAACATATGGGAAATCACTTTTTTTCCTAAGACAAATTTGTAAATGAAAACGTTGCAAATTCTTAATTATGATTTCTGAAATATTTTCATAAATGTTTGAATTTCAACATATATAAACCTCGTTTAAGTAAATCGTTTTCATTTTCTTGTAATAATTGATTTATTTAAACCAAAATATAAAAAAAAGTTCATAACAACAGCTTTCTGGTCAAATTAAAAAGAGAAGCTTACTACAAATCGTGTGCATTAAGTCAATATACATTATTTAGATGGCAGTGATGGCAGTAAACATTTTGAAAAATTGTACCAAAATTGTCACCTGGGGAAATTTCAAGTTCAAAAATTGTAGGAAAAGCAAAGCAAATTCTCAAAATATTAAGAGCGTGTCATAATTTTGTGATTAAATAATTTTTTTTCGTATTTTTCTGTATATATGTATCTGAGACATCTAACGTACATTAGTAAAACTAAAGATAAATGTAGCAAGTATTATTTTAATTCGTCAGAGCCAACTTTGATGTATTTTTCAAAATGAAAGTTCGAAAAATATATTTTAGAAATAATTTAATTTTAATATTTCTGCAATTAATATTTACTTAATAACAATAAACCCTTCCTGTATATTGTTGCTAAAGATATGTAGAACACTTTTGTATAAACATTTTGTAACATTTTTGCTTTTTTCAATGAAAAACTTGAAGCTAAAAAACACCATTTTTACTATGGATTCCTATGGAAATCAGTGAAAAGTTATACCACTAAAAAAGCTTCTAAAAAATACGTCATAATGATTATGGCTCTATACTCTAGAAGGCTCTGACTAAAGTCATACAAACACATGAAATTTAATCAGGGATGTATGAGCTTAACGATTGTAGAGCATTTTACAAATAGGTTTAGACAATATATAAATGGAATAGGAAAAACAATATCAAATCAAATTACGCTGCGCAGTTAACACGATCTCAACACATATTCATATTAAAGTTTTAAGGTTCCATCATAAACTCAAATTGATTTTTCTTAAGATAACTCGAAAGCTATTTATTTTAAAAGTAAATACATATAAAGGAGCTGTTAACGCCGGAATTACCAAACCGGTGTTCCTGAAAGAAAAGAAAATTATTAGTATTATGTAGTTATTAATTGTATTACATTATTATTAATTAGGTATATTTAAATTCATATACTTAGCTTTTATATAAAATGTAATGTTTACACATGTAAATTCAGCTTTATAATTACTTTTATAATGAACACAAATGTAATAGAGCATTCTGTTTTGACAGCTATCAACACTAAAAATTGTAATTCATGCAGTTGGTAGCCGTTCATGATAAAATGTGTACTATAGGTTTTGTAGACGAGTATTGTATTCTCGCACTTTTGTTTTGTATTCTTGTAGCTTTAATTCTTGATTGTTTGTAATTTTGGATTCGTCTTCCATCGTCGACGTTCGTGAAGAACACATCAAATAACTTGAAAAAATGTAATTTAAAAATATGATAATAAAATGTTAATGTAAAAATAATAAAAAATGTTAATTTAAATAAATATTGAGTAATAAAAAATTTAATACAGTCCACTTAATAAAAATAAAAATATAAACAAAAGTTATTTGGCGAATTCGATATCCAGCGTCGCCAGGAGCTTTTACGTCTTTTGTGTATAGCAGATAATTTTCTCAAAGTTTCAAGTTTGCACTATAATTCTACTTCACTTTTCTTAAGATAACTTGAAATCGGTCAATTTTAACGGAAAATCGCTTAAGAGCTTTTGTTTAAAACGAAAAATTTCCTTAACATTTTAAGATCGCACCGTAGCCTCAAATTTACTTTTATTAAGATAAATCGAAATGTTTCACTTTAAAGAAAAATCGAAAGGAGCTTTTGTATGAAGCAGACAATTTTCGTAAAGTTCCAAGTTATCACCATAACCTCAAATTACCTTTTTTTAAGTTAACTCGAAAGATATTAATTTTAAAGGAAATCTGAAGAGCTGTTTCCATTAAAAAACCGGCTTGACCGTGAAATGATTTGAAATTTGACCTCAAGGACAAATTCAAGGCCATCATTTGATTTCCCCAAAAAAAAAGTACAACTTTTGGATTTTAGCTTAGCACTGGAAGCCCGTTTAAATGTTTCTTCCTCCGTTTTATCCGATCCTAAGAAATATAGAAAAGGCTGTCTCAAATATCAAAGGACATCACTTTATTGCGCACCACGAGAGAATCTAATTTAGAAAGCGTGATCAAAGATAGTGTTGAAAGAACCACAGCGGTCGGTCAAATTTCTAAAAATTAAGAACCAAAGTTTTTGTGTCCAATTAGTAGTTAATAATACAAATAATGAAAAAAATACGCTTTCAATTCTGACAAATTATGTTTTTACTTAGAATTTATAAGAGAAGGAGCAAAGTCAATTGTTCGGTAACTTACGGATATTACAATTAAAAAATCACCGAAAACTGGTAATTCAAAAGTTCAGTAATTTTCAGTTCCCTAGTTCTTTGGGACCAAAACTGTACTATTATCATCTACTGAGGTATCATTTTCTATACTATAGCGAGTTCCGTTTTTTTTTAAGAACTCGTCGATTACATTGAAAATTGGTTGTTGAGAAAATCTTAAAAAACTTTGGATAACTCTGAATTTTGTACAGAAAAACTCAATTTTTTTGTTTAATGTTTCAATAATTCAGAAGAATATTTTGGGTTGGTAGAATATTTTTTTAAATTGCGATACACGGATATGGATTACTATTGATAAGCTAGAAGAAAGAGAAGTTTGCCTGTATTAAAATCAATCGATTCTTTCAGCTTTTTCTCTGATAGTTTGGCTTCGTACAAAAACCGGGGAACCTTTCCTTTTAAAAATTAAGCAAACAAGCCAACTCCATTAATTCAATACTAGTTTTCAGTTTGTAAACAAGTCAACTCCATAAATCGTGTATAAATTTGAATGTATCCATAATTATGTGCCTCAAATATATTAAATACGTAACTAGCCATAATTTATATGAACGAAACCTTGGAAATTATTATCACTGTCATATCGAAAGTTTTATGATGCTACTGAAAAATAAACACTCATGGAGTTGGCTTTTCTTAAAATTAAATCTACAATATATAAAAGCTCATAGCAAAAAATTTAAAAACAACAACAAACTTTCAAGCATAAAATAACATAAAATACTAACAATAAGTTTAAAAACACAATTGTTTACTAAAGCTACTGGACCAAACAGAAATAAAAATTAAGCTCCAAGCTTTTTTCCCCAGATACACATAGAATTTTCTACATTGTATTTGTAGCATAAGTAAGATTGTTTATACAAGGTTTTTGTAAATATTTTTAAATGGATTTTCACGTGAATATTTTTTAATGCACTATTTATGTATGTCCATACAAATAATTGTAGGAATAGGAAGTAGATTTAGAGAAGTATTTTTAGTTATTCGGTATAACAATGCTGAAATGGTTCACGGTATGAAGGAATATACAGTTAAGTACATAATACTTATACGAGTGTGTTAAGAAATCGGTATGGCACACTCAAATTGCAAATATAAGTACATAATTGGAACAAATAGTAATATTTACAAATATTTGTTTTATTTCGTGGGTTTTATTTTAAATGATAGCTGCAGGAAATAAATTATATGTAACTGGTTTTCAGATATGTTTCATGAGCAACAATGTTAACAATAAACATATTGCGTTAATCGTGGCAGCGAGAGCGTAATAGCAGTGTTTTTCACAAATAATATTGTTGTTAACTTTCATCGTTTCGTGCAGATGTTACAGATTTAGTCGCAGAATGTGTTAATTGATCTCTCAAATGTATCGACCTTAGCATTCAATAGTTGCAGTCGTTGCCGTGAGAAAGGCGGTCTTGTTGTAATGTTGTATTTCATTGCTCATTTGAATCTGGATTTCTTAATTATGTAGACTCATATAGGATTTATTCCATCCTTAGTTAATATTGTACAGATGTCTCTTCAGCTATTGATTGTATGTACCAAAGGCGATCCTTTTCTAATCGTGTTTTGTGATAAAGTCTTGTATTCCTTGGTCTCTTGCCAGTATCTATGGTGCCAGAGGTGCAAAAATGTGAAGTTGAATAAAAATATGAAATAATAAAAAAATGTACATATTTACATTTTTTGAATTTACGTAAATTTTAATATATTCACCAAGCCTGTCATGATACCACCATACATTATTGCCATTGTCCGTGCGTGCCTATAGAGCATATTGTTAAATCCAGTCTTCAAGGTAAAAAAGATATAATGTTGGGGCTCAGGCAGTAAACTAACAATTAGCTGACTATTTTCGTTCCTAGAGTTTGCAATCCTATCACTACTGATCCATTCACGTTCGAGAGAACCATACCAAACCTCAAACTTCTCTGATCCTACAATTGATGTAACGTTCCATATGAAAGTGTTATAATAAAAACAGTCATTAAACATCTATCATCAAACCAATATTGGAATTAGTTATATATAAGAATACGTACTTACATATTTATTTGATTATGATTGAGGTTTTAGTTTACAACTAAAAACCGTGAAATGTGATTGATTGATTGATTTAGTATGTACGACCAAGCCTAAGGTAAGTTTGCCGGATACGCCGGGTCCACCGTATACACCCTTTAACATATAACACCCTTTAAGATCGAAGGAAAGGAAAGGTATGTTAGAATTAAAGACTCGACCCGGTTCCAGACACCTAACCACAAGACAACAAAGTTTTTGATGTTGATGATCTATTGTGAAAGACCGACTAGTATGCCGTGACGGCGAACGGCATGAGGCACGTGACGGCATTGTAAGGGTATATGTCTTTTGGCAAAAAAACGTTTCGCAAATGAAAGTTTGATCAAATTATTTTAGCAAAAAAAAACGTTTCGCAAACATTTATTTGGCAAAGAAGTATGAATGGCAAATACACTTTTAACAAATTATCATACGGCAAAATATTCTTTAGCAAAAAGATACAAAAGCAAAAAGCTATGAATGTCAAATATAAGTTTGACAAATTTATTTTTGGTAAATTATTATCCAGGAATTATGAGGCATTTTGATCGTGAGGGGTAAGAGCCTTGAAGAATACGGCAACGTTTTAGAATTCTGACTGTTCAGCGGAACGATCCACGAATACTTGTAGTGCTCGCTATATGGTAAATTTAGATCCCCATATTTCAACTCGACAAATTGAAGTGCAAACCGGCTTTCTAACGGAAACAGCAAGGATAATTGTGAGATTTCATCGGCTTCATCCATATCACATAACTCTGACTCAAGAGCTAATGCAACCTGATTTTGAAAAAAGATTCCGATTTTTCCAATGGGCACAGGAAAGATTGGAAAACGATTCAAATTTGTTCAGGTACGTCATGTTTTTCGATGAAGCGATTTTTCATAACACAAGTCAGCTAAATCGACACAATTGCCATTATTGGTGTCCACAAAATTCGTATTGGGTTCGAGCATTGGGCCTTATTTTTTTGAAGTTCCCTGGATTATTTATCTGCTGGTCACCTAACTTACTGGCCAATGGACGAAAAGAAAATTCCTTGGGGCCTATTATGAAATTTTTCAATAACAAAAAAATCCGCCCTATTATGTACCTAAAAAAAAAACAGCAAATTTGTCCGAACGCATATGACAAAATCCAACTGCTATTTAGTTGACGGATTTAATTTTATATACATATAATGGAGTTGATGCCCATGTTTATTAACAGTTTGCCCAGTCCTTAAGCTATAAGAAAGATTTTACTTTTTCTAGTCCACCAATAAACTCTGATTATTGTAAACAGTAGACAATCTTCAGTAGTCTCCAAAATTCTCGATTCTCCGAAAATTCTCGAAAACACACTTTCTGAATAGGTTTTAATGAAATGTTTATTAAATTTATAGGAAAGCTGTCAATATTTGAACAGAAATGGTAGATTGTTGCGTATAATGGGTATGTATGAAATGAGAATCCTCTCTCTAATACTGGTCCTTACGACATTCCTGCCAAGTCGAGTGATAAGTAATCTTATACCATTACACATGTTTGGCACATCGTGCGCAACAACAAAACAAGTACACAATTTTAGTAAGTTGCACTCGCATGTTGGTGGTTAAGGGTATTTCTGTACGCTGTGCTGGAGTGGAGATACATTCGAGCAAGAGTTCATCTCGTCCGCAGGGATTCCTCTAGAAATGACTGATAATATAGTATTTACCGGAACTCGCAAGCCAACTGGACCACCATACCGCTCATTAGGCTTGAGTTACCGCATATGTCCTGCAGACTTCGATCCAGGGCCTCAAATGAACGTGTGTGCGACGATGTGCATTCACCACGCACTAACAGCTTACAGTGTTGCAGCATTACGTCTCAACTACTATTTTTACTTTTGTTTTTTCGCTTGCCAAATTGAGTGGTAATTTTAGGACCTACGGCAACGGCTTTGTTTTTGGCTTTACCAATTTCAACCAGCTGCAAATTGAGCAAGAAAGTCTTCGCAGTGCTCCCCAGTGCGTCTAAGAAAAACCGTACACCTCCTCCTCCATCAATCTATTGCAGAAGCCTGCCGAATACTTGCGGTTGCTCTGAAAAAAGTCGCAGCGTCACTGCAAGCACGATGCCCTGAAGCTCTGTGGCTTCATAATCCAGTTCTCTGGTAATTTCAAGAATTTTCTGATGTAACCCTGTAACCCACGAAGCATGTACATTATATATTCTGATACGGTCTGTATTTATATTTTTCCCACAGTTCCATTGGATTTGACAGCCCACACGAGTTTATCAAAATTGCAAATAACTCGCGCACATTTGCAAGTGAGCGATATTGAGCAGCTTCTTCCATCGAGGAATCCCGAGGATTCACACGCCTCTTTGTAGTTGGTCATTCCTATATATTCACCGATTTCAGGTAGAAAAAACTTTCGCAAATAAAAAATAATTCGCAAACAAAAACATTCCAAATTGCTTTCGTGCACGATGTACTCACGTCCAAGTGCGTGTCCTGCTTCGAAGTTTGGTCAATTTTCGACTGGTTTTCCCTGCATACGTCGCTTCTACTCTTTTCTTGTTCATATGTAGCAACGTGAAACTTCAGAATATAAAAGTGTCCTTACAAAGTTCTCGTTTTGGCACAGCTAAAAAAATGCTGTGAAAGTTGTTCTGTTAGGCATCACCATTCTTTGATTGAAGTTTTGCTTTGTAAAATAGATCCGGTCACCATTTTCTAAATGGTCAGACAGATAAATTACGGCTGGATGTCTTTCGGGTAATGACAACTGTAGAATCCTCTAAGCTGCTTCATTGCTACTGACGTAACGCCTAGCTATAAATGATTTTCTTATTACGCGTTAATGATTGCCTACTATACCTACCTATGAGTGTGAAGTTTATGCTAAAAATAATAACAAAAAATTACACTGTTAAATTAGTTATTTTTCCAATTGGAATTTAGATTATATGAAAATTTAAATTTTTTATGATATCGCCAACAATACAAATGTCCACGAGGTTTTTTCTTCATTCTCGAATAGCCCTTATTTTTGGATAACTTGGCCATATTCCAATCTACGTGGCCAACCTGATCCAGTTGTGATGAAATTTACTATAATTCACAGAATTTAGAATTTTTTAAAATTTTGATTGTTTTATAAATTTTTGTATCTCCGATCACAGAGATGTCCACAATGTCTCGCCCATTTGATTGAGTGAATGGTCGTTGTTCCACTTGTCTTGTCAGTTAAATCTTTCACGAGATGTTTACATTTTTAGTTAACCTGTTGGACCTCCGTATGTAATTTTTCTTCGACCTGCTGCACCTTTGTTTCTAATTTTCTTCAATATGTTGAACCTCCATTTGCAGCTTCTCTACTTGGCTATGTATGTTATATTCAAGAAGTTTCTCGTCCATACTCTTTTGACCATCTAAAATTTGGTCTTTAATTTCCTCTATACAAACGTTTGGTATCTCACCTCTTTTAACATCGTCGATCAGATCTAGGCGCCACTATTCTTTGAGCTATAGCAAAACGTGCAAATGGGGCAGCCCGTGCTTCTGCCTTTGGAACGAATACCGAAAACATCGCCTATCGGCTCGTATCGATAAACTTCACATCTTCATGAATCACAGCTATCATCATATGCTTGTTGAATAATATACTATTGTTTCCTAACTAAGTTGTTATGAAAAATATATTATTTCGGAATCTACTATGATTCTGAACAGTCGCACTTTTCATAGCAAAATTAGAAAAGTAACATAAAAGTGTCTTTTCCTAAAAATATTATTCACAACAACATCACCACTTACAAAAAATAATCATCCATTTTAATATCTATCCTACATTCAGTCAGACCGATTTTCCAACTTGGTGCACACACACATATATAGTACAACAAATAAAATCTTTAGAATATTTAAATTTACGCGCGATGTTTTCTTCACATTTCTTCTTTAAAGTTTGTTGTTGTTTTTTATCAGTGGGTGGTTATTTCCATTTAAATTAATAGAAACTTCAAAATTTTTCGTTTGTTGTTGTTTAAATTACGAACAAACCAAAAAATTATAATAATAATAAAATAAAAAAATATTTGAGACAATGAAAATTAAGAATTCTATGCTTCTGTTTACTTTATGCAATTTAACTCGCGCTGTGTGTTGTTAAATAATAATACTTTGGCATCATCGTGCACAGTACCAGGAAACAAAACAACCAAAAAACATATTTTTTTGTTTTGTTGTTGATAATTAAAAAGTTTTTGTTTTCTTAAAAATTACGGCAACCAATGCGCGAGCGGCATTATTGCTACTGGTTTGTTCTGTTGTGTGTTATATGATTAAAATTAACATTTCGTCAGCACAAAGAAAACAAAACTGAGGATCGACGAAAAAAAACCAAATTTGATTGAGCAATGTTGTTTTCAACTTCTGATTTGAGAAGTTTAACAATTATAATTTGAAAATACAGTGGTGCCCCGGTATATGACTACTTCGGTACCCGACAATACTCGGCGTACAACTGGAACGGATTAATTTTTTTTTAATGGCTTGTTATGGGAAAAGTTGCTTCGGTGTACGACCAATTCGGTATACGGCCAAGAACGAATTAAGGTGGGGTACCACTGTATACCGATTTAAGAGTGTATTGATGGCCGATTGGAAAGTTACCGTAAGTTGGTAAGAGACTGACGCCAGTGGCTAGTAAAAATTCTTAGCTGGTCGTTTTTTTATTAAATAAGGCATAGTTATTGTCTAACACCTCCTTTTTGTGGGGTGATAAAGGTGGGACTTTCTAAAACTTCATCGATTGAGCTGAATTTTGGATATTTAAGTAGTACATACATGGTGGTAATGGTGACAGTGATAATTATGTTGATGGCGATGATGAATGATGATGTTTGATTGTATGATGGTGAGATGGTGTGATGGTATGATGCTTTGATGACTGTACGATACTAATATCATATTTGATGGTGTGATGGTATGGGGTTATGATGGTACGATGTTACGCTGGTGCGATGCTATGACATTACAATAGTTTTTGACATATCAAATCAATTTTGTGTCACATTTCCTTCTATTAGTTGAAAATGTCAAAATTCGTTATTATCAGTTCAAAATAGGCAAAATATATCCTAATTGCCCATATCCCAGAATTTAATCTTAAAATAATTTAAGAATGCAGTTTCCAACCCATTTGTCGAATTTCCTCCAAATCGGTTAAGAAACAGGAAAGCTTCATCATACTTGGCCATATTCCAGAACTGTATCCAAAAATTATTTAAGAATCCAATTATCATCGCCATTGTCATATTTTACTAAAAACAGTTAATAAGTAGCCAAATTCCACCTCTATTAGCCATATTCCAAAACTTTATCCAAAAAACATGTTAGAATCCCATTTACAGGACACGTGTCAAATTTCATCATAACCGGTTAAGAAATCGCCAAGTTCCATCCTACTTTTTCATATCCCAGAACTTTATCTAAAAATCATTTTAGAATCCCATGTCCATAGCAGATGTTAAATTTGATAAAAATCTGTTAGAAAATAGCCAAGTTACATCCTACTTGGCAATAATCAAGAACTTCATCTAAAAATAATTTCAGAATCCCATTTCCATTGGAAATACTGAATTTCATTAAAATTTGATAAGATATGGAATCCTAATACAATGTTTATAAAAAAAAATCACAAATCGACAGTTTAACTGCTCAGTAAACCCTAGCCGCCCCGGTGGCACAGTGGTTAGCACGCTTGCTTAAACTCCGGAGGTCCTGGGTTCGATTCCCGGCGGGTGATAAAAAATCACGGCTGGTTAAGGGTAGGATCAATGAATTAATCATTCAATATCGGTTAAAAAAAATGATTACGAAACTTCAGAATGAAGCGGCCAAATCCCTCTATGGGATGTAGCGCTAGCGAAAAAAAAAACTCTAATCCAACCCCAACTCAGCCCTAATTCAAACCGTAAACGGAACTCAACTCAACCGCAAACACTACGCCAAACTCAATCCTCAAACCAGCATATAGTATATAAAAAATTGGTTAACTGCTCATATCCTAATCAAACCCCATCTCAACTCCAACTCAAATTCATCTCAACCCGCAAATTGGCCCCTAACTTACCCATCAAATCAACACAAAATTCAATGCGCATATATAAAAAAATCGTTAGTTTTGAGGGTGTTTTGAGTCAATTCCTATGGCAGGTATCCCACCCTTTTGACGTACAGTCTCCAAAAGCTTTTCAAATCTCCGCCTTGACCAAAGAAACAGATTGGCGACAAAAAATCCAAATTGGAAAATCCAGACGTCCAGATCCAGACAGATGGACGGACATTTTTTTTTTGTTTTGCTTTTTCAGACTCATGGACTTTCAAAACGACGAGAAAAGTGGTTTTGGACCAACCAAATTTTTCGTCATTTTTGACAGGATTTCAATACTTTGGTCTTTTTAGACCAAAGTAAGTCTGAAATAAAAACATAAGTTTATAGTTATAAAATATAGCTTGTGTGCTTATTAAAATGCCCAAATACTTGATACGACTACCAACCCGTGGCTGGTTGAACTATAGTCCAAATACTCATTTATAACTAAGTTGCAAATGGCATTCGCTTATATATTACGCTTCATTGCGAATTCAAAGATTAAAAAAAATCGAGAATCCATGGAATATTAAAAGTAAGTCAGCGTGAACAATACAAATTTTACAATGCAGAGCAAGCCCAAAATTCAATCAATAGGAGAAATAAGCAAATCCAGCAAGCTCATATCATTAAGTCTTTTCCTTTATGAATTTGGCCTTACTCGTGTAAGGGAGGGCTAGACAATTCTGAAGCACGTTATTCAACTAAGCATCACATAATTCTTCATGCAAGATCATCGCTAACGAAGTTAATTCTAGACGACATTCATAAAAGTATCAAGCATTCCGGGCCATCGTTAATGATTGTAATTATCAGTCGAAGAACGGTTTAAACAAATTACAATGGTCGATAAAGAAAAAGTATAAGAAGCAAGGATAGTAATTTCCGAAGTATTTTTCGATGCTGAATCCAAATTTGGCCGCATATTTGCCCTATCAGGTCAGGATTTTGAGATATCCTAACCTAAAAGTGCAAAAAGGCTGTTTTTATGGGTTTTCAATATTTTACTGTATTGTTAGAGAATTTCAGCAGTAAAAACTAATGGTGCTGCCATCGTAAACTACCATTCATCCCCTCTCATTTCCAGTTTTAATCGTCTAAATATCTTTATCTATTACCGATATATTGTAAATCAAAGTATTTAAATTTTTGTATGAGCTTATATGTCACACACCTTAACCACGAGTTGCGATTTATTAGTGCGCGCTTTATTTGATTCATTTGGAAATGAGAGGTGATGAATAGCACTTTGCGATGGAACCATTGGTTTCTGATGCTGAAATTTCTTAACATTACTGTCAAATATTGCAAACTCATAAAAACAGCCTTTTTGTACTTTTAGGATAGGATATCTCAAAATCCTGAACTAGTAGGCAATTCTGCGGCCAGAATCGGATTCGGCATCGAGAAATACGTCGTTTTTTTTTTTTTGTCAACCAGTGATCAATCAGTGCGATTTCTGTGTCAAATTTAAAGCACAGACAAATAACCGAATCATGGTTACCCTGCCCATCTGGAACTAATTTGCTCATTTCTAAAAGTCACTATAGTCTATGCAGCACCAATTGTAATACATCTGCAAAATGGACAAGACCAAAAGGCATATAGATTTAATATTCACTCCTACAGGCCAAAAGCTTGATGTAAATATCACGTCATAAAGATTAGGCGGTATCTCCACTTTAAATTATCTAAACGCTATACAATTACATTATGTACTTAGCCTTTTCACCGGCGTGAACTTCAAACATCCAATATTACAATCAGAATCCGTTTCCTTTTTGATACAATTTACAACATCTTCAACCGTTGTTTGATGAGTCAAACGAGTGATAAACTGCGATTTAATTTCTGGAACTGATGTAATTGGAGTTGAAGATGCTTTACCAAGAAAGACACTGTCATTGTCACGCAAATCAACGTGTAGTAATAACATTAGCCACATTCGCAGAATTAAATATTTTGTGTGGTACTTGATAATGCAGTACACTATTTTTGTATATGTACCTTGTATAATTTCAAACTGCTTAAATAAGAATATTTCCAATTAGTACTTTTGCTTGCTAACTAATATAACATTTTGTAGATCTAGAAGATAATAGATGTCGCTAGCAATAAATAAAAAGTATTTAAAATAATAGAGCGTCTCTATCACAATTCAAATTACGATTAAATGAGCTTAACAAGAATTATGCAGAATTCAAGAAGAATCAGTTAGCATTAGAGGCACTCCAGGAAGAAGAAATGGGCAAAGACACACGAACTGTATAGTTGACCGGCAATATTATCAATTCCGTCCCGCATAGCATTAGAGGTGCAACTATACCTTCATAAACTGAAGAAATAACTTTTATTCCCAAACCGCCGGAGTTGACTTTGGATTCGTTTAGTGGAGAGATAACTAAATGGAAGAGCTGCATTGAAGCATTCGATAATCACTTACACATTAATCGAAAATCAAGCGATCTCATACCAAATTTTAGTTCATGACGATTATTGATTGAACGATTTGATAAACCAAATATCATCGCCGAAGCTCATATTAGTGCACAATTCTCATTTAAGATCCTTAAAAACATTGGAATGCCCAACCGAATATTGGGACCACTTGATCGTCCATCTTATATCAACAAAATTCGATGTTGATACAATGATAAAATGGGGGTAACATTGTCCGTCGAACACATTACTAACATTAACCGACATGACAAAATTTATTAATTTACGTTGTCATAAATTAACAAGTCAAACTATTGACAATCCACCGAAACAAAAACCATTCTTCAGTAAAAACTTCAGATCCGAGATCAGGCAATTCTTCCAAGAGGTCTTATTCATCACTTTATTCTGCTAAGGGCTACAATTGCATTTTTTTGTAATAAGAATGGCCATTCAATTATGCGCTGTAATGAATTTTTAGTATTGTCTGCAAGTGAGCGCCGAATAAATATAGAACTCATTTCAAATCTCAGGAACCAAAACGGTTTTCCTAGCCACTGCTTTAGTTGAAGTTTTGGCAACAGCTTTACTGGACTCAGGATCTCAAATAAACTTTGAACCTAAAGCATTATAGCAAAGCGATTGGGACTCAAAACTAAATGATATTCGGTAAAAATATTTGATGTCTCTGGTGCACAAGTACCGGCATGGCATCTAGTTATACTGTAATCAAATTTCGTTCGCGATTGAATACATCCGTTAAATCACTTGAATTTCAAATATTAACTAAAATCTCCGAAGAACAACCGTCAATTTTAATTGATCCAGTGACTATGAATATTCCTGCTAGCATTAAACTTGCTGGTCAAAATGTTTACCAGCCGCAAAAATAGATTTGTTATTGGGTGTAGAAATATTTGCTGAAATTCAAGCAATTGGACAAATTAAATTAGGGGATAATTTACCATATTTGCAAAACACCGTTTTAGGATGGGTCGGTACTGGAGCAATGTTGAACAAATAGTAGACGGCAACAGTTTCCTGTAATATAGCTGTATCAAGAGCAGAATCACAGACGAATTATTACAGAGATTTTGCGAGCTAGAAAATGTTGAAGAGAACTATCAAACGGCTGAATCGGAATGCGAAAAACATTATAACAACACTTTCAAGCGGAATACCTCGGGAAGATTTATAGTTAGCTTGCCATTCCGAGAAACTCATGTGCAGTTGGAAAAATCAGATTTATTATCGCAGTGAAGATTTATAAATCTCGAAAGACGATTAGATAAAGCTCCAGATTTACGTGCAGCTTATAATAGTTTTATGCTGAAATATGAGACATTGGATCATAAGGAACGCGTTGACAATATTAAAATTCCGCATTATTATTTATCACATTATTGTGTCTTATACTCTACCGCAACTAAAACTAGAGTAGTCTTTGATGGCTCAGCCAAAACTACTACTGGAAAATCGCTCAACGATTTGTTACTAGTTGGGCCGCAGTTTTTCAAAATGAATTATTCACATCAATTAAGCTGGGATGAAAGTATCCGGGAGAGTAAATCTCTTTGAAAGGAACACCGCCATTCTCGATTCTGATATAAAATTTCTGGAGATGCGAAAACAAACATTATCTGCCAGGATTCATTCTGTGGGTGATCCTCTCGAGCAAATTTATGCTAAAAATTCCTTTATAAGGATTAATCATACGGTTAATCAATAATTGTCGAAAAACAAATACAAAACAAACAGGATCGTTGAACGTAGCTGAAATCCATAATGAACTAACCGCAATTCTGCGCTTAGTTCAAATTAAATATTTTCCAACTGAATATTTTGAATTGCAACGAGATAAATTTAGGGTGTAAGGTGCTTCATTAAAATCGCTTTCATTTTCATGGACGAAAACAAATTAATCAGGGTTGGCGGTCGACTACAATTTTATCATTATCATATTCTTCATGACACCCGATTCCTTTGCCGAAAATGTATTTTTTCACGATGGTGCTATTACGGTTACTTTATATGAAATACTTACATACGGCAAGATTATTAGCGTGTATCCGGTAGACAATTAGCAAACAGGGTTTGCCGAGAATGCATCATATGTAGCAGAGCCAAGCCAAGATTATTACAACAACAAATGGCTGATCTTCCTTCATAAAGAGTACATCCAGCACCACCATTCTTTAAAATTGAAATTGATTACGCTGGACCTTATTTTGTACGCTGTAGAATTCGAGGCAAAGTTTCATCAAAAACGTACTTGGCACTTTTTATTTGTCTAGTAACTAAAGCCGTTCACTTAGAACTTGCTTCCGATCTGACATCAACTTCATTTATTGGCGCATTCAAGCTATTTTGACCACCCGATGAGCTTGCAAATATCTGTAGTCAGACAATGCCACAAATTTCGTAGCTGCCAACTCGCAGCTTAATGAATTATATAAACTTCTGCACAGCACTGAAACTACAGAACGAATTAACACCATTTGTAATGAAAATCAAATCATTTGGAAAATTGCACAACCAGGATCACCTCATTTTGGAGGTATATATGAAGCAGCGGTAAAGTCAGATAAATTTAATTTGCGACGCATGATGGAAATGAAATCTCACATATGACGAATTGAATACTTTATTGAAGCAGGTTTAAGCGGAACTCAACTCTCGTTCAATTACATCAATCTTTACACCAATTTTGAACTATGATATCACGAACTATATTGTTGCATTTGATCGGCCATGTACCTGGATCCTTGTAATCGTATATATGTATATCATTTTGATTCACAAGGGCAGAATCTATAGCATCTACATCCATAGAAGATTCTCGATTCTGATTCTCTGTTATACAGACATTTTCATCCGAGGACACAATAATTGTACTGTTTTGGATGAAACTGAAACTGGAGTAATTCGGATCGCCTTTCTTATTTTTTGAAATATATTTAAAAAGAGCGCCGCTTTGTTTGTCATCTTCTTTTAACTTCTCCTCACTCCTTTTCCGATTTTCATAGCCTGTGGCACTATTCTGGTTTTCCCGGGGAATTGCGAATTAGGAATTGATTTATTGTCAGATTTTAGTGTATTTTGGTTTTATTTTTTCCCAAGCATACTAAATTTTGGGGAAAATTGGTTCCATTCCATAGAAATTTTGTTGTTTATTTTTCCCTAAAAATTTGGCTGGGAATTATTTCGAAAAAAAAAAATCAAAATACACTAAAATCTGACAATAAGTCAATTCCAGAACCAGAATAGTGCCACTAATAGCTTTTTCATTTTGTTCCCTTCCATGTGAAGCTTCCGTAAACAAAACGAATTTAATATTAATTTTACCCAGAGGTTTTTTTAGAAAAAAAAAACTTTAATGGTGAAAACAGACGTGCATAATTCTGCGTGCAGTGCAGCAAAATAAATTTAGAAAACATTACTTCATATGGAATGAAACACATGTGTTCTGCATGTCATGCAGAATGATGCAAGTTGTCTCTATTTTTAATTTCGCTGCAAATTACTCACAGCTGGCAACGTAAGAAAAAAAAAAATTCAAAATGTTTACTCGCAGTTCACGGTGTAATATTTATTGGTTTCTAAAAATTTTGACAATACATATTGTAAATATTGAGTTAATAATTCAAGATGGAGGAAGCTATTATAATTTTTGTGCAGCAAAATGAATTTATTTTTAATAAAACCCATTATAATTACAAAAATGTTTATTTAAGAGACAACAAATTCTCTGAATTATCAAAAACATTAGGAATACCAAGTAAGTAATGTTTATATTTAGTTTACACAAACACTACACAATAAATTAATTAAATTTTTGAATCTTGTAGTGGACAAACTGAAAGCATGCTGGAGAATTCTTGCTTATTTCTTCTGAAATTTAATTTTTACGATTTCTTTTATTTATCAACTGGAAATTATCCCAAACACTCGATAAAATATGACGATCCGGATCAAAATTCGAGTATTGATACTGAATGGAATGAAAGTAGCGCATCAAATTCTAGTTTTCTTGAGTGCACAACGAACACAAATTTTGACAGTAGTACTCCTTCACCGTCCCCCATACCGAAAGCTGGCTCAAGAAAAAAAAAAAATAAATCCGATGCAATTTTAGAATCGGCAAGCATCGAAATGAAACAGCTGATGGAAATTGCCAAAAAATCTTTTATTCACGAGGAACAAGCATCAAAAATTCCTGTGCGACTGTTTTTTGAAGCTGTATGTGAACAAGTGGAGAACGCATGCATATCACCAGCCGAATTTGGCAAATTGCAAATTGAAATACTAAAAGTAGTGAAAGCGAATTTGTATAACAATTAAAAATTAAATACATTTTTGAATTCAACTTTATTTAGTTTCTTACATTTTCTACATACTCTTTTAAAGCGTCTCTAATTGTGAAAACGATTCTCTGCTGGCATTATACCTACTGAACATCCTGTATTGTGGTAAATGCTCGACCTCGTTTCGCCAACTCCCTTATACAAATTCACTATCCACATTAACATGGTCCACAAAATTATTAGAGAAATAGTTGGCACCGTCATTTAGCCTTATAAAATTATGAAGCACCAATGTTGCTCTTACAATTTTTTCGGCATTCTCTGGGAACATGTTTAGAGAGTTTGTAAGAACACGAAATTTAGCGGTTAGAATTCCAAATGTGTTTTCAATTTTAACTCTTGCCGAAGATAATTTTTTATTGAAATATTCTTTGTCTCTTGGAAGGAGACGTCCAGGATATGGCCGCATCAAATTTGACCGCAATGGAAATGCTGAATCACCGATAAAGAAGCACGGGAATTCTTCATTTGTTTTTGCGGCAATTTTCTAAATTTTGGAATATTCATATTCCCTTCTAAAATCTGACGTCCAAAACCGCTCTGTTTCAAAATGCCACCGTCACTGTGGCTCCCATATGCACCAACATCTACCGCCGAAAATACGTAGTTTCTATCACATGCTGCTAGCAAAACAATACTGTGATAATTTTTATAGTTGTAATAATGGGAGCCAGAGTGTGGTGGACATTTTTATGTATGTGCTTGTCATCGATTGCACCAACGACATTTAGCATTCCTGTGTTAATGTAGAAGTCATCAATAATTTTGTCCCACTCGGCTTCTGTCGGTGGAGACAGGTAGATTCCACTCAGTTCATTCCAAATTATTTGGCATACCTCCAATATAATTTCACGCACGGTAGACACGCCGATGTGGAAAGACCACGACAAAATTTGCCAAGCTGCACCATATTCATTAAAAAAGTATTAGTTTACTTACACTAGTGTCAAAACCAATCTAAATTCGGGATCTATTGGAGTTCGAACAAAATATTCTCTGAACGAACTTCTATATTCCGGTTACAAATTTTGAAATTAATACGAACAAAAATGTCGGTAAAATGTCTGCTATTATAGGATACCTGACTTGTTAGTCACCGATTTCTATATAACTCATGCAAATAAATTATAATAACCTATAAGGGAAATAACTATACTTTTCCATAGTAAATTTGCGGTCAATGATATAGGCAGATTTATCGATAATGCAGTATTATTTGATACGTGGAAACTGAGTACAGGATTACTTCTAAAGATGTCAGCTTTAACAATTTTTAATTTTTGGTAAATAAATACAAAATAAAATTAATTTTTTGTATAATTCATGTCTAGTTGTCAGTTTTATTCGTGTTTTTTGCTTTTGTTTACATTTTGTTTCGATACAAAAAAAAAATTAAAAAATACTACTAGTGCCATCTTTAGATTTAATCCATCTATCGGCGTTTTTTGACAGCCATCCCATGTCCTTTATAGATTATTATAATTTATTTGGTTACACGAGAAGTTTTTGGGCATTTTTTGTGCGTTTATACCGTGTAACACGCAAAATGAATTTGTGATGTTACTTGTCTATATGCATGTGTAAATTGGCTTTATTTTTGAATCTTATGTATATTGAACTAATAAAAAAATATCGTAAATTACGAATATTATATAAATAGATTTTAGATTTTATTTGATTAAAAAACATGGAAAAAAAATTTAAAGGCCGTATTTTTAGGCGCCCTGAAAAGTTTAGCGCCCTAGGCGACCGCCTAGCTCGCCTATATGGTAGAGCCATCCCTGGCTACAGAGTTCCACTGCTACAAAGCTTCTTCAAAGTTCATTGTTAATTTAAGCCTTGCCTTCTCTTAAGCGCCAATATCGCTAATGAAAAATGAATATAAGATAAGATTACTTTACCGTTCAATAAACTTGCGATACTTTTATTGAACTTCGCCAACCGCAGCCGCGATGCGATATAAAAATATCTGCTTTGATATAATCTACTCGTAAATAAATAAAAAATTTATTTTATTATTCAATGATAATAAAAACAAACTTTATTACGTTTCTTATATAAATACAATAAAATAAATAACTTTTTTATTTAATTTTATTGATGCAAGTGTATATTATTATTATTATCCAAACCTCTATATAGTAAAAAGCTTTCATATAATACAACACACAAACAGCATCCAGAAAGTCATAGTCTTATACTCATGTTTTCATAACAACTAAGAACAAACGAATATTCCCTAATGAAAAATCTTCAACATTTTCAAAACAACCCAATTACTTTCATTCTCTCCATGGTGAAAACCACTAACAACAAATCTAAAAGCAAATTGTACAAGTAACTGACGTTAAATAAAAGTAACAACAACTCTCCAAAATTTAATAAAATGTTTATTTTGATGTTTGAAAAAAAAAACGAAAAATGTATAGAGTATACAACACAGATAACAACAACACACAGCAAAACTCTCCAGACCAATTTAATGGTTAAGATGAAAATTATATTCTTGTGTATTAATACTATATGACCAATGGAATGTATATACTTTAACGATTAATTATTTTGTGTGATTTTCCCGCCACATCACAACGAAAGTACATACATAGTATAGTCGCATCCACCTTAATTTTCGTTGGATATTCAATCAAGCAAATTTGCCTGATTTTATACATATTGTTGTAAATTCCCGTAAGAAATTGACTTTTGAAAATTCATTTAATTTTTATCAAGACAAGAACACGCGATTATTTCTCTTCGCTAAAGCGAGTGTTCACTTCAATGTTTTATTTTGTATAACATAAAAGTTTGAATCAATCAATTTGATATGAACAGCGCCAGAGCATGCATGCATAATGTATACATATATAAATACATAGAATGCAAATTTATTTTTGATATATCTAGGATGTAAATTGTATTTGGTACATGCCACTTACATACATATTATACGAAATTCAGATAATGTGATGTGCATTTTCCATCTAAGTTTTAAACATACATAACTTTTTAAAGATGATTTGATGTACATACAACATTTTTATATATGTAAACGTTCTTTTCTAACTGGGTCATGCCAGAATGTTTTATTTTATGTACATTTATAAGGACTCTCTAAGGTTAAATGATATCTGTAATTTTTACAATATATATACGTTGGTTGGAAACATTTCATTTAATTTGAAATTGTTGTGTGTACGATTCAATTGGCAAACAAACAAAATTGTATAAAGGGCCAGAAATCAAATGTTGATCGACAATCGACACGACTTTGTATTGCCTTTTCCTTTTTCGTATTATCTTTATCAAATGAAAAAACGAAAACGCAATACAGAGTCGTGTCGATTGTCGATCAACTCGATAATCATAAAATTGGTTAATGTTTAAAAACGAGAGGTATCACTTTCGAATCCAGTTAGGAACTAAGGGGATACAAATTGCAAACCACCAAAATAATTTAACATAACCAATAAATTTCTGCAATTTTTAAACACAGTTTAAATGATTAACTGTCAATTGACCGTAAACAATTGATCGTGAACAATTGATCGTGGATCAGTTGATCCGGTGATGGGCGGTGGAAATGGGATTCTAAAATGATGTTTGGATAAAGATCTGGTATATGGCCAGTTAAGGTGGAACTTCACTGTCTTACAATATAAAATCTTGTAAGTAAAAACCTTGCATATTCTAAAAATCATACAAATCAAAATTCGGTTCTTCCTACCAGACAGTAACAATAAGGAGTATTACCTTAAAGTTACACTTATCTGCTTGTACGTAAATTTTTGGCATAAAACGACAGCGTTATGATATCTCAGCCTCCGTATTCGCCGGCCATGGCATGCAACTTATTCCTGTTCCAAAAATTAAATTGCTAAGAACTTTATCGACAGCCAACAATAAACTAAGCATCCATTATAGCTAGAAATGCCATGATACGTCAGAGATAAGTGCACCAATACAACAACAAAAAACTTGTAACAACTAGATAGATGTGCAGCCCCAGAAATTCAAGAATCCCTCGATTTTCTGATCCAACCTTGTAGCTTATCACCTTGTAGTTTTCTTCCGAGCTTAGAGTATTTCTCGAAAATATTTGGGATTTGAAAAGGTAGTTATAATATGTAATGCCGATTTTCGATTTTTAAAGCTCTGAATTTGTGGGCTATTGTTCAGTTGATTTTCAATAAAATTAAATTTTCCACAAAATGTATAGAAATATTCGAGCAATCTAAATACCCGTTGGCATCACAATTACAGGTCTCAACACCTATTGATAGAGGTATCATTCATCAAAATCGAAGCATAATTGCAGATTTTCGATTTGTAAAGCTCTGAATTTGTGGGCTATAGTTCAGTTGGTTTTTAATAAAATAAAATTTTCCACAAAATGTGTAGAAATATTCGAGCAATCTAAATACCCGTTGGCATCATAATTACAGGTCTTAACACCTATTGATAGAGGTATCAATCATCAAAATCGGAGCATAATTGCAGATTATCGATTTTTAAAGCTCTGAATTTGTGGGCTATAGTTCAGTTGATTTTTAATCAAATAAAATTTTCCATAAATTGTCAAAAAATATTTGAGCAATCTAAATACGCGTTGGCAACACAATTACAGGTTCAACACCTATTGAAAGAGGTATCAGTCATCGAAGTCGGAGCATAATTGCAGATTTTCGATTTTTAAAGCTCTGAATTTGTGGGCTATAGTTCAGTTGGTTTTTAATAAAATTAAATTTTCCACAAAATGTCCAGAAATATTCGAACAATCTAAATACCCGTTGGCATCACAATTACAGGTCTCAACACCTATTGATAGAGGTATCAATCATCGAAATCGGAGCATAATTGCAGATTTTCGATTTTTAAAGCTCTGAATTTGTGGGCTATAGTTCAGTTGGTTTTTAATAAAACTAAATTTTCCACAAAATGTCCAGAAATATTCGACAATCTAAATACCCGTTGGCATCACAATTACAGGTCTCAACACCTATTGATAGAGGTATCAATCATCAAAATCGGAGCATAATTGCAGATTTTCGATTTTAAAGCTCTGAATTTGTGGGCTATAGTTCAGTTGATTTTCAATAAAACTAAATTTTCCACAAAATGTCTAGAAATATTCGAGCAATCTAAATACGCGTTTGCGCCACAATTACAGGTTTCAACACCTATTGATGGAGGTATCAATCATCGAAATCGGAGCATAATTGCAGATTTTCGATTTTTAAAGCTCTGAATTTGTGGGCTATAATTCAGTTGATTTTTAATCAAATAAAATTTTCCACAAAATGTCTAGAAATATTCGAGCAATCTAAATACCCGTTGGCATCACAATTACAGGTCTCAACACCTATTGATAGAGGTATCAATCATCAAAATCGGAGCATAATTGCAGATTTTCCATTTGTAAAGTTTTGAATTTGTGGGCTGTTGTTCAGTTGATTTTCAATAAAATTAAATTTTCCACAAAATGTCTAGAAATATTCGAGCAATCTAAATACCAGTTGGCATCGCAATTACAGGTCTCAACACCTATTGATAGAGGTATCAATCATCGAAATCGGAGCATAATTGCAGATTTTCGATTTTTATAGCTCTGAAGCTCTGAGCTATTGTTCAGTTGATTTTCAATAAAATTAAATTTTCCACAAAATGTCTAGAAATATTCAAGCAATCTAAATACCCGTTGGCATCGCAATTACAGGTCTCAACAACTATTGATAGAGGTATCAATCATCAAATTCGAAGCATAATTGCAGATTTTCGATTTGTAAAGCTCTGAATTTGTGGGCTATAGTTCAGTTGATTTTTAATAAAATTAAATTTTCCACAAAATGTCTAGAAATATTCGAGCAATCTAAATACCCGTTGGCATCATAATTACAGGTCTCAACACCTATTGATAGAGGTATCAATCATCGAAATCGGAGCATAATTGCAGATTTTCGATTTTTAAAGCTCTAAATTTGTGGGCTATAGTTCAGTTGATTTTTTTAATAAAATTAAAATTTTCCACAAAATGTCTAGAAATATTCGAGCAATCTAAATACCCGTTGGCATCATAATTACAGGTCTCAACACCTATTGATAGAGGTATCAATCATCGAAATCGGAGCATAATTGCAGATTTTCGATTTTTATAGCTCTGAAGCTCTGAGCTATTGTTCAGTTGATTTTCAATAAAATTAAATTTTCCACAAAATGTCTAGAAATATTCGAGCAATCTAAATACCCGTTGGCATCACAATTACAGGTCTCAACACCCTATTGATAGAGGTATCAATCATCAAATTCGAAGCATAATTGCAGATTTTCGATTTTAAAGCTCTGAATTTGTGGGCTATAGTTCAGTTGATTTTCAATAAAATTAAATTTTCCACAAAATGTCCAGAAAAATTTGAGCAATCTAAATACCCGTTGGCATCACAATTACAGGTCTCAACACCTATTGATAGAGGTATAAATAATCGAAATCGGAGCATAATTGCAGATTATCGATTTTTAAAGCTCTGAATTTGTGGGCTATAGTTCAGTTGGTTTTTAATAAAATAAAATTTTCCACAGGATGTCTAGAAAAATTTGAGCAATCTAAATACCCGTTGGCATCACAATTACAGGTCTCAACACCTATTTGATAGAGGTATCAATCATCAAATTCGAAGCATAATTGCTGATTTTCGATTTTTAAAGCTCTGAATTTGTGGGCTATAGTTCAGTTGATTTTCAATAAAATTAAATTTTCCACAAAATGTCTAGAAATATTCGAGCAATCTAAATACCCGTTGGCATCACAATTACAGGTCTCAACACCTATTGATAGAGGTATCAATCATCAAATTCGAAGCATAATTGCAGATTTTCGATTTTTAAAGCTCTGAATTTGTGGGCTATAGTTCAGTTGATTTTCAATAAATTAAATTTTCCACAAAATGTCCAGAAATATTCGAGCAATCTAAATACCCGTTGGCATCACAATTACAGTCTCAACACCTATTGATAGAGGTATCAATCATCAAAATCGGAGCATAATTGCAGATTTTCGATTTTAAAGCTCTGAATTTGTGGGCTATAGTTCAGTTGATTTTCAATAAGACAGTAACAATAAGAGTATTACCTTGAAGTTACACTTATCTGCTTGTACGTAAATTTTTGGCATAAAACGACAGCGTTATGATATCTCAGCCTCCGTATTCGCCGGCCATGGCATGCAACTTATTCCTGTTCCAAAAATTAAATTGCTAAGCACTTTATCGACAGCCAACAATAAACTAAGCATCCATTATAGCTAGAAATGCCATGATACGTCAGAGATAAGTGCACCAATACAACAACAAAAAACTTGTAACAACTAGATAGATGTGCAGCCCCAGAAATTCAAGAATCCCTCGATTTTCTGATCCAACCTTGTAGCTTATCACCTTGTAGTTTTCTTCCGAGCTTAGAGTATTTCTCGAAAATATTTGGGATTTGAAAAGGTAGTTATAATATGTAATTGCCGATTTTCGATTTTAAAGCTCTGAATTTGTGGGCTATTGTTCAGTTGATTTTCAATAAAATTAAATTTTCCACAAAATGTATAGAAATATTCGAGCAATCTAAATACCCGTTGGCATCACAATTACAGTCTCAACACCTATTGATAGAGGTATCAATCATCAAAATCGGAGCATAATTGCAGATTTTCGATTTTTAAAGCTCTGAATTTGTGGGCTATAGTTCAGTTGATTTTTAATAAAATTAAATTTTCCCACAAAATGTCCAGAAATATTCGAGCAATCTAAATACCCGTTGGCATCACAATTACAGGTCTCAACACCTATTGATAGAGGTATCAATCATCAAATCGGAGCATAATTGCAGATTTTCGATTTAAAGCTCTGAATTTGTGGGCTATAGTTCAGTTGATTTTCAATAAAACTAATTTTCCACAAAATGTCTAGAAAATATTCGAGCAATCTAAATACGCGTTTGCGCCACAATTACAGGTCTCAACACCTATTGATAGAGGTATAAATAATCAAAATCGGAGCATAATTGCAGATTATCGATTTTTAAAGCTCTGAATTTGTGGGCTATTGTTCAGTTGATTTTTAATAAAATTAAATTTTCCACAAAATGTTGTAGAAATATTCAAGCAATGTAAATACCCGTTGGCATCACAATTACAGGTCTCAACACCTATTGATAGAGGTATCAGTCATCGAAATCGGAGCATAATTGCAGATTTTCGATTTTTAAAGCTCTGAATTTGTGGGCTATAGTTCAGTTGGTTTTAATAAAATTAAATTTTCCACAAAATGTCTAGAAATATTTGAGCAATCTAAATACCCGTTGGCATCACAATTACAGGTCTCAACACCTATTGATAGAGTATAAATAATCAAAATCGGAGCATAATTGCAGATTAGCGATTTTTAAAGCTCTGAATTTGTGGGCTATAGTTCAGTTGATTTTTAATCAAATAAAATTTTCCATAAATTGTCAAAAAATATTTGAGCAATCTAAATACCCGTTGGCAACACATTACAGGTTCAACACCTATTGAAAGAGGTATCAATCATCGAAATCGGAGCATAATTGCAGATTTTCGATTTTTAAAGCTCTGAATTTGTGGGCTATAGTTCAGTTGATTTTTAATAAAATTAAATTTTCCACAAAATGTCCAGAAATATTCGAGCAATCTAAATACCCGTTGGCATCACAATTACAGGTCTCAACACCTATTGATAGAGGTATCAATCATCGAAATCGGATTATAATTGCAGATTTTCGATTTGTAAAGCTCTGAATTTGTGGGCTATTGTTCAGTTGATTTTTAATAAAATTGAATTTTCCACAAAATGTGTAGAAATATTCAAGCAATGTAAATACCCGTTGGCATCACAATTACAGGTCTCAACACCTATTGATAGAGGTATCAGTCATCAAAATCGGAGCATAATTGCAGATTTTCGATTTTAAAGCTCTGAATTTGTGGGCTATAGTTCAGTTGATTTTCAATAAAACTAAATTTTCCACAAAATGTCCAGAAATATTCGAGCAATCTAAATACGCGTTTGCGCCACAATTACAGGTCTCAACACCTATTGATAGAGGTATCAATCATCAAAATCGGAGCATAATTGCAGATTTTCGATTTTAAAGCTCTGAATTTGTGGGCTATAGTTCAGTTGATTTTCAATAAAACTAAATTTTCCACAAAATGTCTAGAAATATTCGAGCAATCTAAATACGCGTTTGCGCCACAATTACAGGTCTCAACACCTATTGATAGAGGTATAAATAATCAAAATCGGAGCATAATTGCAGATTATCGATTTTTAAAGCTCTGAATTTGTGGGCTATTGTTCAGTTGATTTTTAATAAAATTAAATTTTCCACAAAATGTGTAGAAATATTCAAGCAATGTAAATACCCGTTGGCATCACAATTACAGGTCTCAACACCTATTGATAGAGGTATCAATCATCGAAATCGGAGCATAATTGCAGATTTTCGATTTTTAAAGCTCTGAATTTGTGGGCTATAGTTCAGTTGATTTTTAATAAAATTAAATTTTCCACAAAATGTCTAGAAATATTCGAGCAATCTAAATACCCGTTGGCATCACAATTACAGGTCTCAACACCTATTGATAGAGGTATCAATCATCGAAATCGGAGCATAATTGCAGATTTTCGATTTGTAAAGCTCTGAATTTGTGGGCTATAGTTCAGTTGATTTTTAATAAAATTAAATTTTCCACAAAATGTCTAGAAATATTCGAGCAATCTAAATACGCGTTTGCGCCACAATTACAGGTTTCAACACCTATTGATAGAGGTATAAATAATCAAAATCGGAGCATAATTACAGATTTTCGATTTTTAAAGCTCTGAATTTGTGGGCTATAGTTCAGTTGATTTTTAATCAAAAAAAATTTTCCATAAATTGTCAAAAAATATTTGAGCAATCTAAATACCCGTTGGCAACACAATTACAGGTTCAACACCTATTGAAAGAGGTATCAATCATCGAAATCGGAGCATAATTGCAGATTTTCGATTTGTAAAGCTCTGAATTTGTGGGCTATTGTTCAGTTGATTTTTAATAAAATTGAATTTTCCACAAAATGTGTAGAAATATTCAAGCAATGTAAATACCCGTTGGCATCACAATTACAGGTCTCAACACCTATTGATAGAGGTATCAGTCATCAAAATCGGAGCATAATTGCAGATTTTCGATTTTAAAGCTCTGAATTTGTGGGCTATAGTTCAGTTGATTTTCAATAAAACTAAATTTTCCACAAAATGTCTAGAAATATTCGAGCAATCTAAATACGCGTTTGCGCCACAATTACAGGTCTCAACACCTATTGATAGAGGTATCAATCATCGAAATCGGAGCATAATTGCAGATTTTCGATTTTTAAAGCTCTGAATTTGTGGGCTATAGTTCAGTTGGTTTTTAATAAAATTAAATTTTCCACAAAATGTCTAGAAATATTTGAGCAATCTAAATACCCGTTGGCATCACAATTACAGGTCTCAACACCTATTGATAGAGGTATAAATAATCAAAATCGGAGCATAATTGCAGATTATCGATTTTTAAAGCTCTGAATTTGTGGGCTATAGTTCAGTTGATTTTTAATAAAATTAAATTTTCCACAAAATGTCTAGAAATATTCGAGCAATCTAAATACGCGTTTGCGCCACAATTACAGGTTTCAACACCTATTGATAGAGGTATAAATAATCAAAATCGGAGCATAATTACAGATTTTCGATTTTTAAAGCTCTGAATTTGTGGGCTATAGTTCAGTTGATTTTTAATCAAAAAAATTTTTCCATAAATTGTCAAAAAATATTTGAGCAATCTAAATACCCGTTGGCAACACAATTACAGGTTCAACACCTATTGAAAGAGGTATCAATCATCGAAATCGGAGCATAATTGCAGATTTTCGATTTGTAAAGCTCTGAATTTGTGGGCTATTGTTCAGTTGATTTTTAATAAAATTGAATTTTCCACAAAATGTGTAGAAATATTCAAGCAATGTAAATACCCGTTGGCATCACAATTACAGGTCTCAACACCTATTGATAGAGGTATCAGTCATCAAAATCGGAGCATAATTGCAGATTTTCGATTTTAAAGCTCTGAATTTGTGGGCTATAGTTCAGTTGATTTTCAATAAAACTAAATTTTCCACAAAATGTCTAGAAATATTCGAGCAATCTAAATACGCGTTTGCGCCACAATTACAGGTCTCAACACCTATTGATAGAGGTATAAATAATCAAAATCGGAGCATAATTGCAGATTATCGATTTTTAAAGCTCTGAATTTGTGGGCTATTGTTCAGTTGATTTTTAATAAAAGTGAATTTTCCACAAAATGTGTAGAAATATTCAAGCAATGTAAATACCCGTTGGCATCACAATTACAGGTCTCAACACCTATTGATAGAGGTATCAGTCATCGAAATCGGAGCATAATTGCAGATTTTCGATTTTTAAAGCTCTGAATTTGTGGGCTATAGTTCAGTTGATTTTTAATCAAATAAAATTTTCCACAAAATGTCTAGAAATATTCGAGCAATCTAAATACGCGTTTGCGCCACAATTACAGGTTTCAACACCTATTGATATATGTAGGTATCAATCATCGAAATCGGAGCATAATTGCAGATTTTCGATTTTTAAAGCTCTGAATTTGTGGGCTATAGTTCAGTTGGTTTTTAATAAAAAATTTTTTTCCACAAAATGTGTAGAAATATTCGAGCAATCTAAATACCTGTTGGCATCACAATTACAGGTTTCAACACCTATTGACAGTAGTTATTTGTAGACTATAAATTCGGGCATAAGATTTCCAAATTTATTTTAGTAAATATACAAACCATAATAAGTGTTTTTAACCCAAGACTCGACCCATAATAAAGTATTTGCGGTCAAATAGGGATTTTTGAGCCAATACTCAATCCAAATTATAGTTTATCCGTATAATTTCGCTTTTTAAAAAATGACGTTTTCAAATGGTATGGACTACTAAAAGTGTTCCCATTTTTCATTGAAAAAGTGTGTAAAGTTTGCCGACAAATTACTTCCTAGTCTCAAATTTGGATCTTTATCGAACAGATTCCGCAAAATCAGCACGTTTTGAGGAACAATAAAGATCCGTGTAAAAGCGTTTAAGGATCACAGAAAATCGGGCATATCTTACTCTTATTAAGAACGTATGTATTGTACTTTGTAATAAAGCCTTATAAAATGTTTATGTTTTAATTGACAGCGCGTTGAACACCTTTCCATTTTACATTTATACGAGTACCATTATATGGATTATTCATGACTGTTTTTACTGAAAGCGATTTCAATATTTATAGAGTATCAAAATTAAAATATTTTTACACTACACCAAGCGATCAGACTTAAAGTGTTCCAGTAGCATCACAATGATAGAGATTTTATTATGGAGTATCTGATCCCCTTAATTATATAATCAATGTTAATGATTTGATTGGTCGTATATTTTTTCAAACTTAGAGTTGCAAATCTCTTGTTTATAAATATGTACATATTGTAATACATATTACATAGAAAAATATAAACAACATTTTTGTACATACATTTTATAAAGATTAATTATTCAAATATGTTAAAATCAGAGTACCGTATATCCTTCATATTATTATATCCTGACTATGTACATAAAACATTATTTAGATATGTGTGTAGTACACTTTTTAAAATGCTTTTTATTCCTACATCACTGTTGAGATGACAGGCTTACAGAAGAAGAGTTTTGAAGAGAATGAATAAAAATATAAAAATTACATGAATGAAGAATAATTTTTAGTAATTTAAAACTTAATTAAAGCTAACAAAAAAATTAATTTATCATATTGTGCTTTATGTACATGGTAATGCTTTTGCATACTAATTTTTTTTTTTTTGTTTCGTTTTATTTATTAGGTTTATTCCAAATAATTTAATTTAACAAACTTCAACCTTCACAACGACAATATATTGCGATAAATTGGAAACAACAAGGCCTTGTGAAGAGTCATGTTACACAAGTGCTAAAGAGCTTTACGTGTCAAATGAAAAATTATTTTTATTGGAAAATTTATACGTACATACATATGTTTACAGTACATTCGCTTTTTATGGAATTTTTCAGAAACGTAAATATGCCAATCAATACACGATATTTATAGGAGGCATTCAATGCATAAACAATGAGAGAAAAATTTCATTGTGCTATTGTAAATTTGCAAATAATTTTTGTCTATGTTTTCTGGCTATAAATCGTATCATAAAATTATATCGTTCGTTATTTTAATTGTTTGTCGATTATATCGTACTTATTTCAATGATTGATTGAATGTGGATTCAATAAATATGTGCATATATATCAGGGGTACAAATTGAAAATGCGGGATTGATAACAGATGGCGTTACTAACGCTATACGCATCAGGCAGTACTGTGACTATGTTCATGTCAAAGCTACGTCTTATAGCTTTAATTTTCAGTATGTGTCAATTTGTCGCAGTGTCAAATTCATAGTTTTTTTGAGCTCTCAATATGTCGAGTTTCGTGCCAACAAAACAGCATTTGCGGGAAGTTTTAATTTACTTCTTTAATTTGAAGAAAAGTGCTGCTGAAGCACATCGATTGGTCTCCGAGACTTATCCGAGTCATGTTCCATCGGTTTCAACGTGCGAGAGATGGTTTGTGCGGTTTAGAAGTGGTGATTTTGACGTTGAGGACAAAGAGCGGCCGGGCCAAGTGAAAAAGTTTGAGAATGCTGAATTGGAGGCAATACTCAATGAAGACTCGTGTCAAACTCAACAAGAGCTCGCAGATTCATTGGGAGTGACACAACAAGCCATTTCCCATCGTATAAAAGCCCTCGGAATGATCCAAAAGCAAGGACATTGGGTGCCGTATGAGCTGAAGCCGAGAGACGTCGAGCGCCGTTTTTTTGCATGCGAACTGCTGCTCGAACGGCAAAAACGGAAGGGTTTTTTGCATCGCATTGTCACTGGTGATGAAAAGTGGATCCGTTACGATAACCCGAAGCGCAAAAAATCATATGGTTACCCCGGCCATGCATCATCATCGACGGCCAAACCAAATATTCACGGCGCCAAGCTCATGCTCTGTATTTGGTGGGACCAGCTGGGTGTGGTGTATTATGAGCTATTGAAATCGAACGAAACCATCACAGGAGCACTATACCGAACTCAATTGATGCGTTTGAGCCGCGCACTCAAAGAAAAACGGCCACAATACGAGCAAAGACACGACAAAGTAATTTTGCAACATGACAACGCTCGGCCACATGTTGCAGCGCCGGTCAAAACATACCTACAAACGCTGAAATGGGAAGTCTTACCCCACCCGCCGTATAGCCCAGACATTGCTCCTTCCGATTACCACCTTTTCCGATCGATGACACATGGCCTAGCTGACCAGCGCTTCCATTCTTACGAAGAAGCCCAAAAATGGGTCGATGACTGGATAGCAGCCAAGCCGGCCGAATTTTTTCGCGACGGTATCCGTAAATTGCCAGAAAGATGGGAAAAAGTTGTGGCTAGCGATGGACAATACTTTGAATAATTCATTTGTTACCATTTTTTCAGAATAAACGTTCAAAAATAGAAAAAATCCCGCATTTTCAATTTGTACTCCTGATAACATACTCGTAATTACAAACATACAATTGATATTGTTTTACTTTTTTAATCGGGTTTGATTATACGATTGTGATTTTTAATTGAATTAGACCAATTAATATTGGTAATTGTTACTTTTGTCATATATGTACATATTACGATTTTTATTGAAAATAGTGGACCTTTGCTTTTATTTATGTTTACGTGCATTTTTTTTAGTTTATAAACGTACCGTATCTATTCGAGGTAAATGATGGGGTCAATTTTTTTAGGGCTCCATAGTTAATTATATTAGCAGCAAAGTCGCTAACCGCGCTCCTGATAGAAGTTAGTTTTAGAACGCATCTTCTTTAAACCGCGTTTATTCTGTCCCTATAGCTCGGTACAGTGACCCTGGTGCTCCATACTCCATAATGGTAGTAATTACGTTTGACAGGAGTTTCTTGCTTTATAGGTTGGACCACCTACGTTTTCCCCAATGTTAATTTAGAGTTTAGTAAACGTTTCTTCAGTATGGCTTCAATTATTGTCCTAACAACCTAACGTTAGAAATACGAGAGTGCAGACGAAAAGAAATAATCACGCATAACTGATATAAAACAAGCATAAACCCTATCGGTTAATAAAATAAACAATAATTGCTTTGGATTTTTAGCAAAATTTCCATATTTTTATCAAACATTAGATAGACATACGAAAAGCATTATATCAATAATAAAGAAAATTTAGACTACAATAAGAAACACATGCTTGAAAAGACAAGACTCACGTATAATTTTCTGTATTCAAGTTAATAAAAAGCACTAATTTTAATATAATTTACTAAAGTCATGCAGGAAATTTGCGCAAATAATGTTAACATCTAATGAAAAATCGAAAATCTGCAATTATGCTCCGATTGTGATGATTGATACCTCTATAACTAGGTATTGAAACCTATAATTGTGATGCCAATGGGTATTTAGATTGCTCGAATATTTCTACACATTTTGTGGAAAATTTAATTTGATTGAAAATCAACTGAACTATAGCCCACAAATTCAGAGCTTTAAAATCGAAAATCCGCAATTATGCTCCGATTTTGATTATTGATACCTCTATAACTAGGTATTGAGAACTGTAATTTTGACGCCAACGGGTATTTAGATTGCTCGAATATTTCTGGACATTTTGTGGAAAATTTAATTTTATTAAAAATCAACTGAACTATAGCCCACAAATTCAGAGCTTTAAAAATCGAAAATCTGCAATTATGCTCCGATTTTGATGATTGATACCTCTATCAATAGGTGTGAGACCTGTAATTGTGATGCCAACGGGTATTTAGATTACTCGAATATTTCTGGACATTTGTGGAAAATTTAATTTTATTAAAAATCAACTGAACTATAGCCCACAAATTCAGAGCTTTAAAAATCGAAAATCTGCAATTATGCTCCGATTTTGAGATTGATACCTCTATCAATAGGTGTTGAGACCTGTAATTGTGATGCCAACGGGTATTTAGATTGCTCGAATATTTCTGGACATTTTGTGGAAAATTTAATTTTATTAAAAATCAACTGAACTATAGCCCACAAATTCAGAGCTTTAAAAATCGAAAATCTGCAATTATGCTCCGATTGTGATGATTGATACCTCTATAACTAGGTATTGAAACCTATAATTGTGATGCCAATGGGTATTTAGATTGCTCGAATATTTCTACACATTTTGTGGAAAATTTAATTTGATTGAAAATCAACTGAACTATAGCCCACAAATTCAGAGCTTTAAAATCGAAAATCCGCAATTATGCTCCGATTTTGATTATTGATACCTCTATAACTAGGTATTGAGAACTGTAATTTTGACGCCAACGGGTATTTAGATTGCTCGATATTTCTGGACATTTTGTGGAAAATTTAATTTTATTAAAAATCAACTGAACTATAGCCCACAAATTCAGAGCTTTAAAAATCGAAAATCTGCAATTATGCTCCGATTTTGATGATTGATACCTCTATCAATAGGTGTTGAGACCTGTAATTGTGATGCCAACGGGTATTTAGATTACTCGAATATTTCTGGACATTTTGTGGAAAATTTAATTTTATTAAAAATCAACTGAACTATAGCCCACAAATTCAGAGCTTTAAAAATCGAAAATCTGCAATTATGCTCCGATTTTGATGATTGATACCTCTATCAATAGGTGTTGAGACCTGTAATTGTGATGCCAACGGGTATTTAGATTGCTCGAATATTTCTGGACATTTTGTGGAAAATTTAATTTTATTAAAAATCAACTGAACTATAGCCCACAAATTCAGAGCTTTAAAAATCGAAAATCTGCAATTAATGCTCCGATTTTGATGATTGATACTCTATCAATAGGTGTTGAGACCTGTAATTGTGATGCCAAACGGTATTTAGATTGCTCGAATATTTCTGGACATTTTTTGGAAAATTAATTTTATTAAAAATCAACTGAACTATAGCCCACAAATTCAGAGCTTTAAAATCGAAAATCTGCAATTATGCTCCGATTTTGATGATTGATACCTCAATAAATAGGTGTTGAGACCTGTAATTGTGATGCCAACGGTATTTAGATTGCTCGAATATTTCTAGACATTTTTTGGAAAATTTAATTTTATTAAAAATCAACTGAACTATAGCCCACAAATTCAGAGCTTTAAAAATCGCAAATCTGCAATTATGCTCCGATTTCGATGATTGATACCTCTATCAATAGGTGTTGAGACCTGTAATTGTGATGCCAACGGGTATTTAGATTGCTCGAATATTTCTAGACATTTTTTGGAAAATTTAATTTTATTAAAAATCAACTGAACTATAGCCCACAAATTCAGAGCTTTAAAATCGAAAATCTGCAATTATGCTCCGATTTTGATGATTGATACCTCTATCAATAGGTGTTGAGACCTGTAATTGTGATGCCAACGAATATTTAGATTGCTCGAATATTTCTAGACATTTTTTGGAAAATTTAATTTTATTAAAAATCAACTGAACTATAGCCCACAAATTCAGAGCTTTAAAATCGAAAATCTGCAATTATGCTCCGATTTTGATGATTGATACCTCAATAAATAGGTGTTGAGACCTGTAATTGTGATGCCAACGAATATTTAGATTGCTCGAATATTTCTGGACATTTTGTGGAAAATTTAATTTTATTAAAAATCAACTGAACTATAGCCCACAAATTCAGAGCTTTAAAAATCGCAAATCTGCAATTATGCTCCGATTTCGATGATTGATACCTCTATCAATAGGTGTTGAGACCTGTAATTGTGATGCCAACGGGTATTTAGATTGCTCGAATATTTCTAGACATTTTTTGGAAAATTTAATTTTATTAAAAATCAACTGAACTATAGCCCACAAATTCAGAGCTTTAAAATCGAAAATCTGCAATTATGCTCCGATTTTGATGATTGATACCTCTATCAATAGGTGTTGAGACCTGTAATTGTGATGCCAACGAATATTTAGATTGCTCGAATATTTCTAGACATTTTTTGGAAAATTTAATTTTATTAAAAATCAACTGAACTATAGCCCACAAATTCAGAGCTTTAAAATCGAAAATCTGCAATTATGCTCCGATTTTGATGATTGATACCTCAATAAATAGGTGTTGAGACCTGTAATTGTGATGCCAACGAATATTTAGATTGCTCGAATATTTCTGGACATTTTGTGGAAAATTTAATTTTATTAAAAATCAACTGAACTATAGCCCACAAATTCAGAGCTTTAAAAATCGCAAATCTGCAATTATGCTCCGATTTCGATGATTGATACCTCTATCAATAGGTGTTGAGACCTGTAATTGTGATGCCAACGGGTATTTAGATTGCTCGAATATTTCTAGACATTTTTTGGAAAATTTAATTTTATTAAAAATCAACTGAACTATAGCCCACAAATTCAGAGCTTTAAAATCGAAAATCTGCAATTATGCTCCGATTTTGATGATTGATACCTCAATAAATAGGTGTTGAGACCTGTAATTGTGATGCCAACGAATATTTAGATTGCTCGAATATTTCTGGACATTTTTTGGAAAATTTAATTTTATTAAAAATCAACTGAACTATAGCCCACAAATTCAGAGCTTTAAAATCGAAAATCTGCAATTATGCTCCGATTTTGATGATTGATACCTCAATAAATAGGTGTTGAGACCTGTAATTGTGATGCCAACGAATATTTAGATTGCTCGAATATTTCTGGACATTTTGTGGAAAATTTAATTTTATTAAAAATCAACTGAACTATAGCCCATAAATTCAGAGCTTTAAAATCGAAAATCTGCAATTATGCTCCGATTTTGATGATTGATACCTCTATCAATAGGTGTTGAGACCTGTAATTGTGATGCCAACTGATATTAAGATTGCTCGAATATTTCTGGACATTTTGTGGAAAATTTAATTTTATTAAAAATCAACTGAACTATAGCCCACAAATTCAGAGCTTTAAAATCGAAAATCTGCAATTATGCTCCGATTTTGATGATTGATACCTCTATCAATAGGTGTTGAGACCTGTAATTGTGATGCCAACTGATATTTAGATTGCTCGAATATTTCTGGACATTTTGTGGAAAATTTAATTTTATTAAAAATCAACTGAACTATAGCCCACAAATTCAGAGCTTTAAAATCGAAAATCTGCAATTATGCTCCGATTTTGATGATTGATACCTCAATAAATAGGTGTTGAGACCTGTAATTGTGATGCCAACGAATATTTAGATTGCTCGAATATTTCTGGACATTTTGTGGAAAATTTAATTTTATTAAAAATCAACTGAACTATAGCCCACAAATTCAGAGCTTTAAAATCGAAAATCTGCAATTATGCTCCGATTTTGATGATTGATACCTCTATCAATAGGTGTTGAGACCTGTAATTGTGATGCCAACTGATATTAAGATTGCTCGAATATTTCTGGACATTTTTTTGGAAAATTTAATTTTATTAAAAATCAACTGAACTATAGCCCACAAATTCAGAGCTTTAAAATCGAAAATCTGCAATTATGCTCCGATTTTGATGATTGATACCTCAATAAATAGGTGTTGAGACCTGTAATTGTGATGCCAACGGGTATTTAGATTGCTCGAATATTTCTAGACATTTTTTGGAAAATTTAATTTTATTAAAAATCAACTGAACTATAGCCCACAAATTCAGAGCTTTAAAATCGAAAATCTGCAATTATGCTCCGATTTTGATGATTGATACCTCTATCAATAGGTGTTGAGACCTGTAATTGTGATGCCAACTGATATTAAGATTGCTCGAATATTTCTGGACATTTTGTGGAAAATTTAATTTTATTAAAAATCAACTGAACTATAGCCCACAAATTCAGAGCTTTAAAATCGAAAATCTGCAATTATGCTCCGATTTTGATGATTGATACCTCTATCAATAGGTGTTGAGACCTGTAATTGTGATGCCAACTGATATTTAGATTGCTCGAATATTTCTGGACATTTTGTGGAAAATTTAATTTTATTAAAAATCAACTGAACTATAGCCCACAAATTCAGAGCTTTAAAATCGAAAATCTGCAATTATGCTCCGATTTTGATGATTGATACCTCAATAAATAGGTGTTGAGACCTGTAATTGTGATGCCAACGAATATTTAGATTGCTCGAATATTTCTGGACATTTTGTGGAAAATTTAATTTTATTAAAAATCAACTGAACTATAGCCCACAAATTCAGAGCTTTAAAATCGAAAATCTGCAATTATGCTCCGATTTTGATGATTGATACCTCTATCAATAGGTGTTGAGACCTGTAATTGTGATGCCAACTGATATTAAGATTGCTCGAATATTTCTGGACATTTTTTGGAAAATTAATTTTATTAAAAATCAACTGAACTATAGCCCACAAATTCAGAGCTTTAAAATCGAAAATCTGCAATTATGCTCCGATTTTGATGATTGATACCTCAATAAATAGGTGTTGAGACCTGTAATTGTGATGCCAACGGGTATTAAGATTGCTCGAATATTTCTGGACATTTTTTGGAAAATTTAATTTTATTAAAAATCAACTGAACTATAGCCCACAAATTCAGAGCTTTAAAATCGAAAATCTGCAATTATGCTCCGATTTTGATGATTGATACCTCTATCAATAGGTGTTGAGACCTGTAATTGTGATGCCAACTGATATTAAGATTGCTCGAATATTTCTGGACATTTTGTGGAAAATTTAATTTTATTAAAAATCAACTGAACTATAGCCCACAAATTCAGAGCTTTAAAATCGAAAATCTGCAATTATGCTCCGATTTTGATGATTGATACCTCTATCAATAGGTGTTGAGACCTGTAATTGTGATGCCAACTGATATTTAGATTGCTCGAATATTTCTGGACATTTTGTGGAAAATTTAATTTTATTAAAAATCAACTGAACTATAGCCCACAAATTCAGAGCTTTAAAATCGAAAATCTGCAATTATGCTCCGATTTTGATGATTGATACCTCAATAAATAGGTGTTGAGACCTGTAATTGTGATGCCAACGAATATTTAGATTGCTCGAATATTTCTGGACATTTTGTGGAAAATTTAATTTTATAAAAATCAACTGAACTATAGCCCACAAATTCAGAGCTTTAAAATCGAAAATCTGCAATTATGCTCCGATTTTGATGATTGATACCTCTATCAATAGGTGTTGAGACCTGTAATTGTGATGCCAACTGATATTAAGATTGCTCGAATATTTCTGGACATTTTTTTGGAAAATTTAATTTATTAAAAATCAACTGAACTATAGCCCACAAATTCAGAGCTTTAAAATCGAAAATCTGCAATTATGCTCCGATTTTGATGATTGATACCTCAATAAATAGGTGTTGAGACCTGTAATTGTGATGCAACGGGTATTTAGATTGCTCGAATATTTCTAGACATTTTTTGGAAAATTTAATTTTATTAAAAATCAACTGAACTATAGCCCACAAATTCAGAGCTTTAAAATCGAAAATCTTCAATTATGCTCCGATTTTGATGATTGATACCTCAATAAATAGGTGTTGAGACCTGTAATTGTGATGCCAACGAATATTTAGATTGCTCGAATATTTCTGGACATTTTTTGGAAAATTTAATTTTATTAAAAATCAACTGAACTATAGCCCACAAATTCAGAGCTTTAAAATCGAAAATCTGCAATTATGCTCCGATTTTGATGATTGATACCTCTATCAATAGGTGTTGAGACCTGTAATTGTGATGCCAACGAATATTTAGATTGCTCGAATATTTCTAGACATTTTTTGGAAAATTTAATTTTATTAAAAATCAACTGAACTATAGCCCACAAATTCAGAGCTTTAAAATCGAAAATCTGCAATTATGCTCCGATTTTGATGATTGATACCTCAATAAATAGGTGTTGAGACCTGTAATTGTGATGCCAACGAATATTTAGATTGCTCGAATATTTCTGGACATTTTGTGGAAAATTAATTTTATTAAAAATCAACTGAACTATAGCCCACAAATTCAGAGCTTTAAAATCGCAAATCTGCAATTATGCTCCGATTTCGATGATTGATACCTCTATCAATAGGTGTTGAGACCTGTAATTGTGATGCCAACGGGTATTTAGATTGCTCGAATATTTCTAGACATTTTTTGGAAAATTTAATTTTATTAAAAATCAACTGAACTATAGCCCACAAATTCAGAGCTTTAAAATCGAAAATCTGCAATTATGCTCCGATTTTGATGATTGATACCTCTATCAATAGGTGTTGAGACCTGTAATTGTGATGCCAACGAATATTTAGATTGCTCGAATATTTCTGGACATTTTTTGGAAAATTTAATTTTATTAAAAATCAACTGAACTATAGCCCACAAATTCAGAGCTTTAAAATCGAAAATCTGCAATTATGCTCCGATTTTGATGATTGATACCTCAATAAATAGGTGTTGAGACCTGTAATTGTGATGCCAACGGGTATTTAGATTGCTCGAATATTTCTAGACATTTTTTTGGAAAATTTAATTTTATTAAAAATCAACTGAACTATAGCCCACAAATTCAGAGCTTTAAAATCGAAAATCTGCAATTATGCTCCGATTTTGATGATTGATACCTCTATCAATAGGTGTTGAGACCTGTAATTGTGGATGCCAACTGATATTAAGATTGCTCGAATATTTCTGGACATTTTGTGGAAAATTTAATTTTATTAAAAATCAACTGAACTATAGCCCACAAATTCAGAGCTTTAAAATCGAAAATCTGCAATTATGCTCCGATTTTGATGATTGATACCTCTATCAATAGGTGTTGAGACCTGTAATTGTGATGCCAACGGGTATTTAGATTGCTCGAATATTTCTAGACATTTTGTGGAAAATTTAATTTTATTAAAAATCAACTGAACTATAGCCCACAAATTCAGAGCTTTAAAATCGAAAATCTGCAATTATGCTCCGATTTTGATGATTGATACCTCAATAAATAGGTGTTGAGACCTGTAATTGTGATGCCAACGAATATTTAGATTGCTCGAATATTTCTGGACATTTTTTGGAAAATTTAATTTTATTAAAAATCAACTGAACTATAGCCCACAAATTCAGAGCTTTAAAATCGAAAATCTGCAATTATGCTCCGATTTTGATGATTGATACCTCTATCAATAGGTGTTGAGACCTGTAATTGTGATGCCAACGAATATTTAGATTGCTCGAATATTTCTAGACATTTTTTGGAAAATTTAATTTTATTAAAAATCAACTGAACTATAGCCCACAAATTCAGAGCTTTAAAATCGAAAATCTGCAATTATGCTCCGATTTTGATGATTGATACCTCTATCAATAGGTGTTGAGACCTGTAATTGTG